>CM043701.1:58147316-60855649 GCA_023935145.1 Bretschneidera sinensis | reverse complement strand
TAATGACATCATTGAAACTGTGCACCTCCTTGAGACTTCTCCAAAACACTCAAGTAAGTATTCTCCTTCATTTGAATCTCTCATACCTACTAATACTACTCTTCTGCCTTCTATTGTCTAGGCACCAACTTTGGAACTGAAGTAGATGCCAGAACATCTCACTTATGCTTATTTGGGAGAGAAGAAGACTTTACCTGTGATCGTAGCTGCTAACTTAAGTATTGGAGAAGAAGAGAAATTATTAAGAGTTATGAGGGAGCATAAATCTGCCATTGGATGGACCATTGCTGACATTAAGGGGGATAAGTCCAGCCAAGTGCATGCATAGTATCTACCTAGAAGATGAAGCAAGGTCCACTCGAGATGCTCAAAGAAGACTTAACCCACACATGAAAGAGGTAGTAAAGGCCGATGTATTAAAACTACTAGATGTTGGCATTATCTACCCCATATCAGACAGTAAATGGGTAAGTTCGGTCCAAGTTGTTCCTAAAAAAAGTGGGATTACGGTTGTAAAAAATGAAAATGAGGAGCTCATACCTACAAGAAAGACAACGAGTTGGAAGGTATGCATTGATTACCGAAAATTGAATAAAGTAACTAGAAAAGATCATTTCCCCTGCCATTCATTGATCAGATGTTAGAGAGATTAGCCGGTCACAGCTATTACTGCTTCTTGGATGGGTACAGTGGGTACAACTAAATTTTCATAGCACCCGAGGATCAAGAAAAGACTACCTTCACATGTCCTTTTGGTACATTTGCTTATCGAAGAATTCCATTCGGTTTATGCAACGCACCAACCACTTTTCAGTGGAGAAATACATTGAGGTATTCATGCATGATTTTAGTGTCTTCGGCTCCACTTTTGATAAATGCCTAAGTCATTTGGAGAGTGTCCTAAAGAGATGTGAAGAAAAGGTAACTTAGTGCTGAATTAGGAGAAATGTCACTTTGTGATTCAACAAGGTATTGTGTTGGGTCACTCCATCTCAAACAAAGGTATTGAGGTAGACAAGGTTAAAATAGACACCATTTCAAATCTACCTCCCCCTCTCATAGTCAAGGGCATTAGAAGTTTCCTTGGACATGCCGGTTTCTAAAGAAGATTCATCAAGGATTTCTCCAAAATCTCGATACCTCTTTGTGCGTTGTTGGCTAAAGATACCAAGTTTGAATGGAATGATGACTGTATGCAAGCTTTCAACACATTGAAGGATGTTCTCACCTCTGCCCCGATAATGATGGCATCGGATTGGAATCTCCCTTTTCGAATTAATGTATGATGCCAATAACTTCGCATTGGGAGCTGTCTTAGGTCAAAGAATCAATAAGGTACCTCATGCTATTTACTATGCTTCTAGAACTTTTAATGATGCTCAGCTTAACTATTCTACTACTGAAAAAGAATTGTTAACTGTTATTTTTGCTTTAGAGAAGTTTAGATCATATCTTATTGGTTCTAAAGTTATTGTATTCACTGACTATGCTTCTTTGAGATATTTGTTTTTTAAGAAAGATACAAAGCCTAGGTTAATCAGATGGGTACTCCTATTACAAGAATTTGATTTGGAGATCAAAGACAAGAAAGACAGTGAGAATATAGTTGCAGATCATTTGTTAAGGCTACCCTATGAGAATGACGATAATGAATTTCCTCTGAATGAGAACTTCCCTGATGAACAATTGTTCGTTGTAGAGGTAAAACTTCCATGGTATGCTGATATTGTAAATTATTTAACTGCAAAAGTTTTTCCCCCAGGTATGACCACATAAGAAAAGAAGTGGCTGATATCTCTGTCAAGACACTACCATTGGGATGATCCTTACCTCTTCAAATTCTGCCCCGATCAAATCATCAGACGATGTATCCCAGAAGAGAAGCATTTGAGCTTATTACAACACTGCTATCAGTTTGCTTGTGGAGGACACTTTGGGGCAAAACGAACAGTTCTTAAGGTACTACAATCTGGTTTTTATTGGCCTAATATGTTTAAAGATGCTTTCTTCTTTTGCAGTTCATGTGATAGATGCCAGTGGACAGGTAATATCTCTTCCCGAAATCAAAAGCTCCTACAGAATATTCATATAGTGGAACTTTTTGACGTATGGAGCATTGATTTCATGGGTCCATTTCCTAACTCCTTTGGTTATTTATATATTCTTGTGGGTGTGGATTATGTGTCCAAATTGGTCGATACTATCCCCTTAAAAACTAACGATCACAAAATAGTTGTAAAGTTCTTACTGGCTAACATCTTTACGCGATTTGGGACTCCAAGAGCAATTATTAGTGATGGGGGCAACCACTTTCATCATCGCTCTTTTGCCGAACTACTCTGGAAATATGGGATCACTCATAAAGTTGGTACTCCATATCATCCTCAAACCAGTGGCCAAGTGGAGATTAGCAACCGAGAGATCAAATGAATCTTAGAGATGACAGTGAAGCCTAATCAGAAGGATTAGTCTCTACGCCTAAATGATGCCCTATGGGCATATCAGACAGCTTATAAGACTCCAATTGGCATGTCTCCCTACCGCCTAGTCTTTGGAAAAGCATGCCATCTCTCGGTGGAATTAGAGCATCTAGCATATTGGGCCATAAAGCAGTTCAACTTCGACATGAAACAAGCGGGGGAGAAGAGGAAGCTAGATCTAAATAAGCTAAACGAATTAAGATATGATGCCTATGAGAATGCCAAGTTGTACAAAGAACGGACAAAAACTTATCATGACAAACAACTAGTAAGGAAAGAGCTCCATGTGGGACAAAAAATATTGTTATACGACTCAAGATTAAGACTGTTCCCAGGCAAGCTCAAGTCACGATGGTACGGTCCGTACATGGTCACCAAATTCTTCCCTCATGGTTCTTTAGAGGTCCGTGGTCCCAACGAAAATCAGCCCTTTACGATAAATGGACACAGAGCCAAGCCATACCTCGATATTAACTTCCCTCCGAGATACGAAGACTTAGCACTTGAATTTGTACAGTATACAGCTGAGATACAAGCACTGGAGCCACAAGAGGTGGACTCTAAGTGCTTCCTTCCAACCAAGTAGCACTATAGCACGAGAGTGCTTGAGCAGTTCATATTCGATTACCTATACAGCTCAAGCATCTCTAATGAGGTTAGTGGTACTGAGGCTACTAACGCACGGTAAGGTTGTATTGTTCTTGCTTTATCATTCCAGCATTGGTAAGTTTTTATTTTTGTCCATAGATACACTTAGCGATTGAGCGCATTATTCAGTGTGTTCGAGTGCAAGAGTGTGATCGAGTGCACTCCAAGTGCGATCGAGAGCACTCTTGGCAGAGACTCACGTACCCATTTTAAAACAACTTATTTTTGTTTATTCACTCACTCACACTCTTTGCCTTCACACTCACGCACTCACCCTCTCCATTCCGCAACACATCATTCTCACTCTCTTTAAATCATCACTCACTCACCACCAAACGACTCCGGCACACCACCAACACCACCATCCAGCACTACCACGTCCTTCTCCCCATTACGCATCCCCTCTAATACATAAGGTATCCATTTTATTTACACACACGGATTTTTAATGTTTTATTTACACTTTCAGTATATATATGTGGTATCTTGTGTATGATTGGATGTTATTCTATTTACAGGAGGTTAGGAACAATCTCGAATCCACAAGACCATAGCTTGGTCTTTTGTCGCCCACAAGCTGTACGAGAAAAAGATTGACCGTGTGCGATCGAGCACACGATAATTACGATTAGTGCATAGTCTAGTGTGCGATCGAGCGCACATATTCGTGATCGATCGCAAATTTGACAGAAACTAGGATCGACATGTCAAAGCAAACTCTTTCCACCTCCCGTGCCTTGAGCAGCCATGCCCAGTCATCCCGGCCAAGCATCGAATGGAGAGAACTTTTATTCGAGACCACTTTCGCCATCGATGAAGTCTTCAAGCAAATAGATACCACTCAATGGGCGATCCAAGCATTTAAACACCGGGGGTTGATGAGGCTTTTTAAACCAGTCTACTCGACTGCTTACACCCAGCTGGTAGTCCAATTCTATGAGAGCATGTCTTTTGACTGCAGCAGACCAGGAGTATTGACTTCATTAGTCCATGACACATCCATCGAGGTGACTAGTGTCGATATAGCCGCTGCTCTTCATTGCTATGATGAGTCCCCTCTGGAGGACATCGATATCAAGGAGCAGCCAGACTCTTTTGACCTGTCCACGATTATTGAGGATATGTTCGCTAGCCAGTATGCCGACAGACACAACAACGCAGCGAGCCAGTCAAAGTTACCTCCACAACTTTGGCTTGTAGACACTATCCTTCAGCACAATGTGTGTCCATTGGGGCACAAGACACAGATGAGAGACCAGTTTCTACAGATGTTGTATGCCTTCCATAGAGGTCCCTGGTACTCTCTTCCCGCTGTTATATGAAGCCAGCTGCATAAATTCTATGATCATGTCCATGACCGTCAGACCACCACGACCAATGCATGGGGGCTCTCATTCCCATTCCTACTCTCGTACATCTTCAAGAAGAAAGAGATTAAGGGGACCACCAGCGATGGACCAGTGCGAGAGCATCCCTTCTTCGGGAAGGCTCAGTGGACACATAGCCTCTCGCACATACCTCGAAGACTCCCAGCCCCTGCACCTGCAGCTGAGAGAGTTGAAGAGGATCGTATGGAGACAGAGACCCCTGCAGTTAGCCCATTGCGAGAGGAGGACCATCCAGACATAGGACCCACAGAGTCCCAGCACTTTCTCGCTGGGTTGTCATCATTCCGAGGTGAGGTCTCTGCAGCCACATCACTCGTGCAACAGCGCATAGATGGTTTGGAGGCACAGTTTGCACGATAGGAAGCGATGCTACAGGACATTCTTGATCGCCTAGCTCCGGCACCCGGTACCTCTTCGACTGCACCACTCGACAATTAGTAGTGAGAGGATACCCCGTCTGACTAAAGAAGTTAAACTTAGCGCTTATAGGAGGCACCCCAAAGCATATCCTTTTTAGTATTTTATTTTATTGTTAGTATTTACTTTTCTAACGATGTTTATTATTACTTTTTTTCCATTTTATGTTTGTTTGTCTTTCTTTTTAAAGAACAGAGTTAGTGCATCCAGTTGAAGTTTGGGGGCGTGCTACGAACCATGCCAGCCATATAGTTCTCCATCTCCCAGGTCAGCTCCTTCCATGCTATTCACACATTGGGGACAATGTGTAATTTAAGTTTGGGGGTATGGGGACACACTCATACACACACTATGTCCCATTTTTGTTTTTATAGATAATGCATGTTCATTATGTTCCAAAAATTTTGGGTGATCTAAACAAACAATATGATTTGACTTCATAAGTGAGCTTAACACTTTGAACATATAGGCCAATAATTAAGTTTTGAACATAGATCACTTACTTTTAAGAATTTAAGGATTCAAAATTTTGACCTGAACTAACATGAGCACATTAGCACATAGTTGTGTGGGGTATGATATGTAATTTTGATTTGTATGTTTCTTTTGCTCAACTTGAACCAGATGACCTGTTAGATTAACACTTTGGTATAAATAGAAAAAAAATTGTTATTGCTAAAAAAAAATGCTCCTAAAAATCAGTAAACTAATTTTCCACTTAGTAACTGGCCCTCTTGCCTCAGTAAGCAGTGAGTATCATGTCAAAAGGTGAAAATCTTATGCACTATGATCATTAAAAAGAATTTTCCACTGAGTAACTGGCCCTCTTGCCTCAGTAAGCAGTGAGTGTCACGTCAAAAGGTGGAAATTCTGATTGGTAGCATTAAGACCTATTAGTTTCATAGCCTTTTTGACTCGAGTTAGTAAGTCCTTAGGGGTGTCTTTACACCTAATGCCCTAAGACCATCTGGTTTGGGAGTCATTAGCTAAACATTCGCTACATGAGTGAAATAGAAAACTTAAGGGAACTAACTTGACAAAAATCTCACAAACAAAAGAAAAGAAGAAAAACTATGCCCTTTTTGTTGATTCTAATAGGAAATTTGGTGAATCTTGAGACATCGAAACACTACACATTAGAGTTATTTGGAAACCTAATCTTTTATGCGATAGTTCACCACACACCAAAGTCAAACTTGTGATGTCTTAAACTGCCTCATAAAAGTGATTTGCGTTCAAAACTCTTATTCATTGCAAAGATATGTTTATATTTGTTAAGCTTGTTCATGAATGCGCATCATAATTTTGTTTGAAGACCTAAACCTTTGTGGACACTATAGATATTGGATCTATCTGTGTGTTGTTATTTTTCGTTTTAGTTTTAAGTTTTGTATTGCTAAGGGACTAGCAATATGTAAGTTTGGGGGTGTGATAGGTGCTTAAATATTCATATTTAAGCCCCCTTATTTACATTTGTTAAGTCCTTAGTTATGTTAATTTACTTCATTTCTGTGTTTCACATGTTTTTATAGGGTTTTGGATAAAAAGAAGCATTTTTGTCACCTAAAGGAAGAAATCTGGAAATCCTGGAGCAGCTGCTAGTAAAAGTGCGATCGAGCACACTATTTGGTGCGATCGAGCACATAAGCGCTCGTGCGCACACAAGAAGGATCGAGTGTAGCCTTACGATCGAGCGCACAACGCATGCGATCAAGCGCACATGTACAGGCGTGAACAGTAAAACGACAGAACCAGTTTTGGAAATTGAAGAGGTTTTACGTTTTAGGAAGTTTAGGGTTTCCTGAGTCTTCTAGGGTTATTCAACCCCTATAAATACACCTGTAAACACACACAAAGGACATCACTTCTTTTATCTTTTGCTTAGCTCGGAGTTGTAAGCTTTGGAGAGGATTGACAACCCATCTCCACAGTATTCTTCGGGTTTTATAGTTTATGTTTAGTTTATGCTATGATGTTTATCTTAGACAACATGTGTAGCTAACTCTTTATAAGGCTCGATTGAAGCCCTAGTTATGCTTTCCCATATATACATTCATTGATTATCTTTGCAATAGCCTTGATTATGATGCTTAACTTGATTAACACCTGTGTTTATTTACATTCCTCATATGTCTATGTTTGATCAATATGTGCATATGGTATGGATTGGTTAGTTAGACCAATTTGGATGATCGAGTCCTGGGCCTAACAATAGTAACAAAAGATATCCATACCAGATTCTTAGATTAATCAACATAGGAAACCGGGAGTAGATACCATGCCCTAGGTCTCATGTGGTTGTCAATTTCCATAAATCTTATGCTTTCTTAAGGAACAACTCAGTACATACCATGTTGAATCCCTTAGGAAAGAAAAGAGTTAGAGTAGATACCATGCCTAACTCGGTGCTTAGGGAAATCAATAGCTTAAGGAGTAGATAGTATGCCCTTAGGTTGGTAACCATTAGGTATTCATAGGAAGGCTAGTGCATTGACCTATTACTCATTGGGAGAGTATGACTAGTGGTGGATATCAAAGCCCTATGTCTCATTATTATTAATTCACATTCAACAGTTATTTTGATCTTCTTTTATTAAGAAACTGATTCTAAAACGAAATTCACCAATCCCTGTGGAAACGATCTCGCACTTGCACACTATGCTACCATTAACCTTGTGCACTTGCAAGTAAAACTGTACAGTTATTTACTTATTTATTTAGGTAGATAAACGCACAACATGTAGGTTAGATAGAAAAAGCACAAGTGGAACATGCTAAGTTTTAGGTGCAATGTTAACCTCTTGGTTTTCCAAGAAACAAAACTTCGTTGCATTATCAACCGCCGAGGCGGAATACGTAGCAACTGGAAGTTGTTGTGCCCAAGTATTGTGGATGAAACAATAACTAGAAGACTATAGCATGAACTTTAAAAGTATCCCAATACATTGCGATAATACAAGTGCTATCAACTTAACCAAAAACTCTATTCAGTATTCTAGAACCAAACACATAGAAATTAGACATCATTTCTTAAGAGACCATGCTCAAAAAGGGGATATAAAATTAGAATTCGTACCTTCAAAAGATCAAATAGCTGACATTCTTACAAAACCTTTAAGTGAAGCTAGTTTCTGTAAAATTAGACTGTTAATGGGATTATTACACCATGATAAATTGTATGCCTGATTACATCATCATTAATTATATTGCATACTTGACATCTAGCGAATGAGTATTAAACCTTATTTAATATCTCACTCACTCAAGATGGTATAAATAAACAAATTTCTTGCTAAGACTCTAAACTGAAAGTTTCTTTTAAGGGTCCAGTCGACTGGTAAGTCTATCCCAGTCGACTGGTAATACTCTGTCTATTTACCTAGTCGACTAGTAGTACAAGACCCTGTTTGGAGCCAAAATTTGAATTTCTGGTAACTATCTAGTCGACTGGTGTCCCAACCCAGTCGATTGGTATGTTAAAAATTCCCAAATTTGTAAAGGACCCAGTCGACTAGTGCCCTAACCCAGTCGACTGGTATCGCGATTATATAAATATTCTCTTCAGATTTTTCAGTTTTCACGTCATTTTTGAAAACCCTAAGTTTTCTCTCTCTAAAAAATCTCTTCATTCTGACCAAAATCTCACCAAAACACTCCATAAAAGCCTTGATCTCATCCTTTATAACACTTATTTCAACTTTCCACGGTTGAAATTTCCATTTTTCACCAAAATCTCTCAGTCTCCCTAAAAAAACCTTTCTTTCACAATGTCTGAGAGAATCCGTATCAAAACCACGGTTGGGGGACCTCACGTGCCTACTTGGCCAAGGTCGAAGAAATCTACTACACCATACACCAAAAGAAAAGGATTAGCGGGCTCTTCGAGCAAAAAGGCGAGGACAGAGCTCAATGACACTGTTTTCTAGTCCAGCCGCAAAAGAGAGGTATACCACTATCATTCGTAATAAAAAGATCATGACAGGTAGATTCGTTGACTTCGAATCTATTCATCATGCTAACTTTGATATATTACCATCCTTTGAGGCAATTCACTTGACCCCACTGGTCAAGATCCACCAAAAATTTTACTCACGCCTAATTCACCAATTCTACGCGAACTTGGTGAAACTTAGTCCACTGGCTCTTCGGTTCAGAACCAGTGTGATGGGTGTGGAGTTCGAGATCAACACTGACCTCTTGATGAGTATTCTAGGGATCCTTGTAGGAGGGATCCAATGGAGTTTGGATGAATGGCTGGACAACTTCGATTACGAGGAGGCCTATCAGATTGTTAGAGGTTACCCTAACTATATCTTTCGGCCCACTACATTTAATACATGTAGTGACATGCCCTTCGATTTGAAATTATTTAACCTCATTGTGAGTTGGACCATCCATCTAAGACTTGGAAGTTGGGGCTATCTTTCAAAGATAGATGTGGTCTTGATTTGGTGCCTTAAGACTTGACATCACTTCAATATCTACCCTCTACTGCTCACTAACATGATAAACGACGAAGCTAGCGACTCCGGGTGCTTTCCCTATGGGATGCTCATCACTCTCATCCCCCAACACTTTCGGATTCCTCTCCTTGCCTCCGAGGCTCAAGACATCGGTCCCAAGGATATAATCAATGTCTCTTCTCTGAAAAAGATGGGATGCACAGTCTAAGATGGGATGATCTATTCCAAGGCCGAGAAGAACATCAAGATTGGCGAGGATGACAACAGTGATGATAATGATGAGGGTCCAAATGCTGCAACCCCTGGTATGGACATGGATGACCGAGCACCACCTCTTGGCGGTTCTAGTACTAGTCTAACTGGATATATTGATTTTCTCCAGGCCATTACAAGCCTCTAGCTATCTATGCAGTCCAGGTTCCAGAGCTTGAGCTATTTTGTAAATGCCATGCGTCAATACCTCTACTCCCTTAGAGACGACTTCGACTTGTACCAAGAGCATACAGAGGGCTCATTGGCTGAGCTTCGAGATCTTGTACGAGATAGCTCTGATTCTCCCGCTTGCTGAGTTGCTTACTGCTTTTAGTTGTTCTTGGCACGAACATCACTTTATCATACATTTTAGTTTTCATTTTCGACTCTTAGAAGCTAGTGATGTATGGATATTTGGTTTTATATGATTATGTTTCATGATTACACAATGATTCATATACTTTCTTTACTTTTACGCAATGTGTTCACTTAGTTTTAATCCTTCTATGATCGGAGATATGCTTTGCATATTTATGCACGTATGGAAACTTTCGGTTCTTCCCGGGAAGTCTTTCAAGCTCTGAATTATGCCTAATTCTTGTATACAAGTTTGTTTATGCATAATATTACTACCCATAGCATCTATGTTGCTTATTTTTTGGATTGATACCCCATTTTCTACTGATGTCAAAACGGGGAAGAAAAATGCGAGAAACAGAGAAGTATAACTGTAAACTTAAAATAGAGCATAGATTTAGGGGGAGCATTGCTCCGAAGAACTTATTAAATATAAGACTATATGTTGAGTTGCTTGGTTGGGTTGATTATAAACTGTTTGAACTATGTTACAGGTTGGTTTTATTCAAAAAAACAGAGGAAACTCTGCCCATTTTTTTCAAAAAACCCAACACTTAGTTTTTAAAACTGTTTTCTCTCATTAGTTTTGTCATCATCAAAAAGAGGGAGATTGTTGACCCTTATCTAAATTTTAATAATGACAAAGCACTACTTAAATTGTACTAACAGTTTTATCTAAGCGTTTTAAACGATAAAAGCATATAGCAAAGAATCAAGATGCAAGAAGTCAACCCGTATCAGACACCAAGACGAGATAGAAGATATAGTATAGGCATAAGGTATTAAAACAAGTTGTAAATCTCTTATGTTCAAGTAACTAGCTTGTTCTATGGCTTTTTTTGTAAAAGCATTTCGACAAAACTATTTACTCAAACTTTTCTAAGTCAAAAACATTTCAAAACATGAAAAACTGGGTTGAAGGGCAACCCAGTCGACCGGCATCTTATTCCAGTCGACTAGGATATAGGACAGTATGTCCTCAGTCGACTGGGTGATCTATACTAGTCGACTGGCATCTCGGATAGAATGTCTCCAGTCGACTGGTGCTTAGGACCCAGTCGACTGGTACTCTTACACAGCCTGAAAAGTGAGACTTTTCACTTGACCCAATCGACTGGTAATTCGAAAAATATGACTGTTAAGGCATCAGACTTGAGTATTTAATGCACCAAAATGTACCAAGTCAGTACTAAACGGCCATATTAATTCAAGGTTATATAAACCCACTCCAATGACCATTTAAGCACAGAGAATTAAACATTCAATTGAGTTTTTGCTCATTAATACACAAAAGTTTTGAAAGATTTATTGTTGAGCCATTCTTCAAGCTTTTCTTTGAAAGAGAGATATTGTTCATTTGTAAAAGTATTCATTACTATCTCTCTACCATTTACTTTACAACAACTCATATTTATTGTAAAGGGATTAACTTCCACAAGGAAGAGATTAGCTTCCGAGAGGAAGGGTTAAGCTTCCAAGTAGAAGGGATTGTTTGTAAGTTTTGTACAACACTCGTGAAGTTGTACAACTAAAAGTTTTAGTGGATCACTTCAAGGAGGTTCCTTGAAGAGAGTGGACGTAGGGTTGGAATGAATATGATATTGCCGAACCATTATAAACTGAGTTTGCACTTTCTATTCCTTCAACTCTTTTATTTAAAGCATATTACTTGTTTATACGTCTGTGCATTTAACTACTTTTATAAACTCGCAAGTAATTAATGAAAGTTTTTAAAAACCCAATTCACTCCCCCTCTTGGGTTGGAACCTTAGTCTACACAAATCAACCTATGCAACACTTCTATTGACTTCTCATCAACATATTTGTTTCATTATGTTAAAGTTACAACATTGCTTTTATACTGTTAAGCTAATTAGTAAGTAACTACAAATAAAATAAGAATTAATTAGAAATTGGTGAGCAGTCCCTGTCATCATTAGATGGGTTTTCAAGATAACTAAACTATATGAGTTTAAACCATTGTGCGAAAGATAGGAGAAAATATTTACCTTTAGTACATCTAGTAGTCTTGTCCTCAACATGTCTTGTCCTCAACATGTTTTCTCTCCCTCCTGCCAGCAATCTATATTTTAAATCCTAACATTTGTACTTGTTAAGGAAAACAACTTATAATTCCATTTTATGTGACTTACAAAGCTTTTGTCTAATATTGGAATGAAACATATGAGAGAGAGGGAGAGAGAGAATCCTAACAAAAAAGACTTGAATAACCCGAAGAAATTATCTTAGTGATTTACGTGGATTTGAAACTAAGAGATAGTTATAAGTCAGAAGTTACTGCATGCGATTTTAGAGGCAAAATAGGAGATGGAGGCTTAGAGCTTTCTTAAACAAATAAATTGAACATATGTAGGGGGAACAAAGAAACTATAAGCTCATCCTTTTTTGTTACTTACAAAGTGCTAATAATACTCAACTAACTAAAATACATGATAATTTTCTACAAAAAACTCAATATACCATTGTCCAATAGCCAAATGGCTACCAAGATAACAACGATACCAAACTGCAAAATAGTGTATCGTACAAAAAAATAATAATACATCAAAAGGGAGAAAAAAAAAATGCTCAAGCAGTTAATCAATGAAACAAATTTGCCATGTATATCTACTTTTCATATAGGTTGGTGCTCAAAAGTGTAGCATGGAGACTAAACATTAGTGACTTTAAGAGCAGTAAGGACATCAATTAAATGTCATTTGCAAAAACTCAATAAGCATAAAGAAGGATTGAACAAAAAATCTGTTCAATCAAAGAGCATAATGCCCAATAATTATTTTGGTACCTTTTGGATGATCTCTTGAAGCCCATGTCGTGGCTACCAACATAATAAACCTCTCTTATTTCATGAATCTATAAATCAAAGAAATGAAAACATAACACAATTTGATTAGGTAAACACTCAATAAGCATATAGAGAGAATCAATTACCACGTTGGTATTTTTAATAAAACTCAATAAGCATAAAGTAGAATTGAAAAAGAAATATCTTCACAAAGCGAATCAAGCAAATGGGAAATTGATAAAGCTCAATTAAGGAGCATAATGCCCAATAATGATTGTGGTCCATTGGGATAGTCTCTTGATGTCCATTCCATAGCTGCATGCAAAGTTTTGGTCTCTTATTTTATACCTGTAAGACACAACACAATTGGATTCGAATAACACTCAATAACCGTAATCGAACAAAAAAATATGTTCTCAAAGCATCAAGTAAATGGGAAACTAAATCGAACAAATAATTAGCCACCAATTACCGAGTCTAATTACCATTGATAGGTCGATTTAAAATAGCTATAAAGACGAAATAGTAATGCTGGGAAGAAAAAATTTAGGAGAGGAAATTAAGCAAATCGATACCTTTGAGAACCTGATAATATGAATGTGGGGATTTTCAAATTGCTTTGAGGAAGAGGTTGTAAGTTTGTAACTGATAAAGATGAATGTGGAAGTTGTAACTGACAGTGTTTAGGTGGAGGTTACAAATGTGTTGTGAGAGTGAAATTGATGTGTGGGTTTTTTATTATGATTTTTTTTTATCCTTATTAACAATGCTAAATACATAATCAAGTTTGGGTTGAGTTGACATTTTATTGGAGTGGGCACCAAAAGAGTGTTATGGTTTTATAACAGTAATAGATGTTCAACCATTAGATTTAATCAAATCTAACGATGGTTAAAAGTTCAACACATAAAAAACAACTTCTATATCTATCACCAATTATTCTCTCTTAAAATTTAGGACATAATTCCATCAAAAAATTTTAGGGCATAACATTTTTTTCCTTTCCTTCCTAATCTTTGACAACTACAAGAGAACATTAAAAATAACTAGCAATTTGTTCAACAATTTCCTCCTATCATTTGTTCAGCTAGGTGCTAATTCTATTTTATTTACTATGCTTTTTGTAATTTATTCAACAATCTCCTCCCATCATTTGTAGATCATCACACAGAGATTATGGGAGTTTGAAAACACTTATAGTATATGATGGAATAGCTTATGCTACAACCTTAATTATCATCTCCTTGCCAACTTTTGACAAAAGTTTATGTAATGACCCATTCTAGGCGAGTCCACCCAAGGTGGTACCGTCCCATTTAAGTCCCAAGTACGACACATATATGCAATAACTATTACATCATCAACTGAAAAATATTTACAACAAATTCTTCTACTTTTTTATAGAGGAATTACAATTCTCTTTCTTCACAATACTTACAAAACACTCAAATATTTACAAAATATGCATGTAAATGCACAACTTTATACACCTGTCTCTCTCAATTTTTTTCTTTCTTTCTTTATACAGTCTGAGGATACTAACCACGAGGACTTACCTAAAACTTACGCTGAGTCTTAGGTCAAGAATCTGTTGATCCTGCCCACAACCTAAAATCATTTAATATTGAGGAATAAGCTTCACAAGCTCAGTGAATTCAATTTACTAGAAGTACTTGATTTGTATACTTCTAGTTATATTTATATCACAGTTCTCATAAAATATTCATGTCATTCATTTATCTATTATTCCTCATATCATTCATTTATCTATTACTCCTCATATCATTGTTTCTAGAGGTGGCAAAATCTGACCAAGCCCGAAAATACATCAAAATAATATGACCCGAACCCGACCCGACCCTAACCCGAGTGACCCGAAACCCAAAATGACTCGGATTCAAAATGACCTGAACCCAAAACGACTTGAATCCGAACGACCTGAAACCCGAAATGACCCGACCTAAAATGATTTGAAAATATATTTTTTTTATAAAAAAAAAATTCTTTCTAAAATTGGGATAATAATTAATTTACTAGTTGTCATATAAAACAAATTATATAACAATTAATTAATTATTGATTTACATGGTTCAACATTCTATTAATATGAGTAATCTCATTAATTTCAAATAAAAAATCGATAAGAACAGTAAATTTTGCATTGTTTTTTAAGTCGCAATAAAATTTTATTTTTAATTGTCCTGAAAAATATAATGGAATGAAGTGATTACATGAAATTTAATCTCCAAAATTTGGCTTAAAACGTTACTAGTGAGAATAATTTTGTGGACTAGTTGTCTGAGATCAGTTCAGATTGACTTTTGGGACTAAAAATCATAATATTGCATTAAAAAATTAAAAATATTATTTAAAAAATTAAGTATTGATTTATTATTAATTAATTTTCACGTACTTGATAATGTAGTTCGTTTAGTCCTATTATATGCAAATAAAATATCTTTTAGTTAAGCATAAATATCTATTTTGTTGACCCGACCCGAGACCCGATACGACCCGAGCTCGAAATGACCCAAATTTGACTCAAACCCGACCTAACCCGAGACTCGATACAGCTTGAGATTGAAATGACCAGACCAGACCCAACCCAAAGACACCCACGACCCGAACAACCCGAGACTCAACATGACTCGCACCCGACTCGACCCAAAACCGATTGACCCGACCGACCCGTTTGCCACCTTTAATCATTTCTATCATCATATAGTGATCATTTCTAACTTCATCTCATGTATTTCAATCAACTTATAATTATTATCTTTAATATTAATATAATCATATTTTCATCATAATTACCTCATCATGATATTTACAATTTAATACATAATCATTTAATAAATATCATATTTAAACTTATCATCATCATTTTCATCTTAATTGTCTCATCATGAGACTCATTTCATATTATCAATATTTTTACCGTAAATATGATGCCTTAGCATCTTAATAATATATAAAAATAAGCATGTATGCATCCACATCCACATCCTCATTTCATTATTATTTCATTTCTTTCTTTCACATATCATCACACCTTACTACATCTCCTTCATACTATCAACGTATGGATAATTCATCTGTTTTCGGGTACCGGTCTCTAATATAGCTTTCGGGAACGTCTTATCACATGCTAACATGTTTCATCCATACCAGTCATGGTTATGATCGTCCATCTATGCATATGATCATTCACATACAAGTAGACATAAAATATCATTATACAATTCAGAAATCATTTTCTTTCACAAAATCTTTCTTTTCTCATCTAATTCAAATCATCTATTCATATATAATATCAAATCAATTATCATAAGTTTAACATATAATTCATAAATTTCTCATCACTTATTCTTTCAAGGATTTTGTTCATCAACTTATCATATATACTTTCTGTCAATTATATCATACTTCATACTTCTATTTAATTGTTCAAATAACACATATATCATATTTTCACTAAATAAATCATGTTCATCATATATATTCAATAATTATTTTATATTATCAATTATTTCAAGTTTTACGTAGTTTTCATGTTTGTCTCGCTTACCAATAGTAAATTCAACTCACCACATAGAACTTAAAGCTACTCGTGAATCACTTCATTTTCTTTCATACTCCTCTTAGCAATTATACCAGATTGCTGATCACCAACACCTAATCATAAAATATTCATTAATTTCTCTATCTCATACTTTAAATTTCTATACCCTATAATGGGTTAACTTTTCATGGATGCATATTTATCTTTCTCAAATTCAAAGACTTTAACAAAATCCTTTTCTGCTCAACTTAAATACAAATTCAAATACTCCTTTTAAGAAAGGTAAAAGAACAATTCTTCAAATTTGAAAATCTCATAATCAAATTCATAACTTTTACCTTTTCAAAACCTTTTCCTTTGATTTCTTGGAAATTCTTCCATAAATCGATCGATTTGTAAGATAGGATTATGAAATCCTTTAGTGTTAAAATGTTTTAAGAGCTTTTCTAGGGAGAGAAAACGAGTTAAAAATATACGAAAACTGACTTCAAAATCTCTTTTATATCAAAATTTTGGTTTGACTGGTAGTCGACCAGTTAGCTATTTGATAAAATTTCAAGTTTGCCCCTAACATGTCGGTCAATTGCCAATCGACTGGCTCCCAACCGACTAGTTAGTCGACTGGTTCCCAACCAATCAACTGTCTTTCATTCAAAAATTACTAAATTTCCATTTTAAAGCTGTCGGTCAGCTACCAGCTGATCGGTTTACCCGTACAAGTCGACCGGTCAACCGATCAATCACTTCATCAGTCGATTGATTGGTCAACCAGTTGGGTCACCAGTAGACCATACGGTCGATCGATCCAACCTTTAAACTCTTGAAAAAAAATTTCTTACTTCTTTCTGTAAAGCTTGAAAAAGTATTCTTTCTTTTATAAAAAATTTTTTAACTCTTTTTTTTTTCAATTTCATTCAACAATTTTCTTCACAATTTGTTTTAACTTCAACTTTCTTTTCACATGTATGCATGTTAAATTCAATATATATCTCAAATTACTTCTTTGCCCTTATATTGAGATTACTAGTGTTAAAGTTTATCCCTCCACCATTGAAGTCTCTTCCAAACTCTCTCCTTAATACTTCGAAAAGAGTCCTTTACCTTACCAATCATTGTAGTTAACCTAGATACTTTTTGTGAATCGTCACAATGGAAATCCTTAGACATGCTTGGATCTCATTACAGTTGGTCAATGGAGTGTTCAGACTGAACAAAATCACTGACTTATCCATGTTGATTTTTTTACCCTGAAGCTCTCATGAAGAGAAGGCTATCATCAACAAAGAAGAGATCAGTAACTCTGGGACCATTTCAACAAGTCGAGACTCCATTCAACCCCCCTCCTTTCAATGCTAGAAAGCAAAGTCGATAAGCCCTCTGCACAAATTAAAAACAAATATGAGAAGAGTGGATCCCCTTATTGGAGCCCTCTCGAAGGTTTAAAATACCCAGTTTGGACACCATTAAAAAGAACTACATAAGAATTAGAGGTAATACAACGCATAATCAAATGCACCCAATTTCTAGCAAATCCCAATTTTTACATCATGTCAGGAATAAATCCTCACTTGACTCTATTGTATGCTTTATTCATACAATTTTAAGGAGCAAAACTCATTCCTCCTGCTCTTCCTATTTTTCAAATAATGAATAAGTTCATGCGCACAAGAATATTATCAATTATTTGTCACTCAGAAACAAAAGCACTATGGGTTTGAAAAAATAATTGAAGGGAGGAATTTTTTCGTTTATTGATCAGAACTCTCGCAACAATTTAATAAAGGACATTACAAAGACTAATAGGACGAAAGTTGGTCATATTTGTGAAATTTTAGGAATAAAAATGATGCGAGTAAAATTGATTTTATCTGAAAATTGACCATGATTTAAGATTGACAAAAAAGCAGAAATTATATCAAGGTCCACAGTATTCCATTACTTTTGATAAAAAAATGTGGACATAGCATCTAAACCTGGAGATTTTGTGGGGTGCACTAGTTGAATGACGAGTGATTTTGTCTGCTCAAAATTCCAAAGTAAGCTCGTCATTCATTATGTCGGTGACTCTGTGCTCCACCACTATCGCATTCTGAGACCCAGTGGTAGTTAACAACTCCTCAAAGTACTCCATTGCTACTCTATCCATCCTATCTTCTTATGTCTGTAAAATCCCATGCTTATCCATTAATCCTGATATAGTATTCTTTCTCATTTCTTTATACTTCATTCTTTTCCTTACCTCGAAGCTTTCAGAGTTTCAAACATGGGTTGAGAGATTCAAGGTGCAGCCTATGATTAAGAAACCAAACAAGCCCTTCGATCTGTTAATCGACCTAAAAAAGAGAGTAAAATATATTAATGGAATTTGAATTTGATGCTGTGTATTTCATAATGATTGTTACATAAATGTTGTGTATATACCTAAGCAGATTCCTCTCTTATGAGAATGCTATTTTGTTTTGGTCCCCCGGCTAAGAGGAAAGAAAATTCCTTGTTTAATGTTTCTAAGAAAATGATGATGTGTGTGTTTGATCCATTTAGGTGAATCAATTCGCCAACCTAAGAAAAATTAAGCAATCGTGCACCACAATTTATGATATGGTTAACCTAAACAAGCGCACAGTAATAAGTTTGGATCGGATGGAGTGATGTTTATAACTTAAGTGTCAATCATATGTATTATATCAATAAATGCATTAAGTAAGAACTCACTTGATCCAATGAAGGAATTTTGCGTGATGCTCAAGTAAAGAATTGAGTAATCACAAGGGTTATATAAAAGGTTGCGACTTTGTGTTAGCCTTAAATTTCAATGCTATATCTATTTGGCCTACTTTTGCTGGCCATAAGCCTATTATTATTTTCTTTTGCACAAAATAACTTTATATATTAATTAAGGGAGGAAATATTCAGTACAAAGAGCAAGGTCTAAGCTGACCTTCCTAGAGAGACCAAAAAGCTAGTTCAGCTAAAATATTAGTTAATGTTGCTTTTTATTAGTAATTCTTAAAATAGTATGAATTTTGTGTTATTTTGTGTTAATATTTGAATTTTGGATTATAATTATGATTTGGTATTGGTTGATACACTATTTTTATTATCTTATATTTGAATAGTAATAATTACTATAATAATTAATTTTTTTGAAATACTTAAAAATATGATCAAATAGCAAACAACATACTAAAACAAACCAAAATAAAAATATTTTATTTAAATAGTTAATACAAAACGTTGTTCGATACGAAATTTGCAAACTATATTTCATCTATAAGCACAAGAATTTTCCATTTGAGTCAAAAAAAACTCCATCACGTACCCCAAGCTGGGCCTGAATTGTGCAAAGCAGAACCGTCAGTGTTAAGTTTCACAAATTGGTGTGTGGAGGAGGTTTCCACTTGATTGCATTTGTGTGGCCTGCATTGGGATTATCAGTACAATGCCATGGCACTGGCCATAAGCTTAAGCATGAATACCTGGTGATCAAAGTAAAAGCCATGCAGGTTTCAAGGCTGCTAAGTGCCTGCTTGGTAAAGCTTTACAAATAGTTTTTATTGTAAAAAAAGAAGGTTATGTCAACACTTTTTTTATCTGTTATTTTTATGAATTAGAAGCTAAAAACAATTTTAAAAAACTGATTTAGGCCCAAAATTAGAAACTGAGTTTTGTAGTTTTTAATTTCAGAATCAGTTTTGACAATATTTACGTTCCTAATTAAATTTTAAATATAAAAATGATGCATCAATTATTATTAGAACATTGAGATTATTATTTGATAAAATATTATTTATTTATTTAATAAAAATAATATTATTATTAATAAATATTATTTTAATTATATATTTTTTATGAGTAAAATTAATATATTTATATTATACAAATAATAAAATTAATTTGATGAAAGAAAGACCTCCCAAATAGGGAAATAATACTCATATATTTTTTTTAGTAATTTTAATATTTAAAAACAGTCTTACAATTTTTTTACCAAATACCAAATAACTTTTAACTCCACCATAATAAAACTATTTTAAAATTATTTTTGAGTCCCTACAACAAAATCAAAAGTTAAACCATGCAAATTCTAACTAATGATATGGATTTATCATTAAATAGCATCCTCAAAAGAAATAATTGAAATAAAACATCATCCAAAAACGAGACACCATTATTTTCTCCTATCTCATGTCGTGGGTATTATATCATGTTCACTCATACTTATCATGATCACTATATAATCATGATGTTCACTGCATAATTATAAACTCTGCATTTATACTTAAGAGCTTTATTATTTTCCCTCTTTAATCATTAGAATCGACTTGGTTGTTTTGGGATTAGGCACTTTGAGAGGTTTTTTTCCTCAATTTTTTATTCCATCTGTATTGTATTAAAATATCTTACATCATCGCTAGTAAAAGTAAGTTTTTTTTTTTTTTCGAATCACGTAATTTATGTGTCTGTTATCTTTATTTATTTATTTATTACTTTTTTCTTAACTGTTATTAAACTAAAATACAACGGAAAATATTTGTACCTCTTGAACCCAAAAATCTATGACAGTTTGATTTTCTTCTTGATCAAATTCTTTCAAGCCTCACCCAACGGTCGTGTATGTGATCACAATTAAGGAAAACACACTTGTTGATGCAAAAAATTTGCTGTTGAATAAGGAGATATGGATACTGGATCTGCAGACAATAAACGGGCAATGGTGATCTAAAAAGTCACTAGAGGAAGAGAAAGGTAGTGCTTCCAGAGACTCTCCAATGCTTCAATTAGTTTTTTAGATTTCTAGGAGAGAAAGAGAGAGAGCAATGCTAATGTGTAAGGAATGAAAATGAGAGTTATTTTTTTTTACGGGTACCTTAAAGGCCATATATATAGCCCGTGAAGGAATAAATTTGGTTATTTTTAATAATTAGCTTTGCAAAGGGAAATGACATGATCCCTAGAATATTGCATATGAGTAGTTGAGCCATGGTGCATGGGAGGATAGTTGGCTTTAACGACCTCGTGGTGATAATGACCTCGTGGTGGAATTACTCCCGTGCCCTTTTCCAGATGTCATCATCTAGTTGCGTGATTTCTAAATGGCCTTTCTGCCCTTCATCATTTGCCACGTATATTGATGTTATTAGAGGGTAAATTTCTCCTACATCAGATGCCCCTAACTTCCTTAAGTGTGTTCATGTGCTTGAGGGGGTTGGTTTTTTGTCTTTTTTTTTGTTCTGATAGGGTTTTAAAATGCTTGGTCTCTAGTTGTCAAATACTCGGATTTGATTATTTGGGTCCGAGCATATGATGTTCAATCAAAATACTCGAACTTGGAGACTTGGGTTCGAGCATATGATGCTCAATCGAAATGCTCGGACTTTAAGACTATGGTCCGAGCGCATGATGCTCAATAGAAATGCTTGGACTTAGAGACTTGGGTCCGAGCATATAATCTCAATTAAAATGCTCGAACTTGGAGACTAGGGTCTGAGCGCATGATGCTCAATCGAAATGCTCGGACTTTGAGACTTGGGTTCGAGCGTATGATGTTCAATCGAAATTCTCGAACTTGGAGACCTGGGTTTGAGCATATGATGCTCAATCGAAATTCTCGGACTTGGAGACTTGGGTCCGAGCATATGATGCTCAATCGAAATGCTAGGACTTGGAGACTTGGGTCCGAGCGTATGATGCTCAATCGAAAGTCACAGAGGTTATACTAGACTTTACTTTCCTTACCATGCTCCAAGTTTCAACAGAATGACATAATTGGTTGATTGGTAAATACATGTGGTAGATGTAAATAAAATAGTCTTCCTTTTGCACTCATGCCTCTTAGTTTCAGACCAATTGCTTTTCTAGACATGCCCCATAAGGTTAATTATTCCATCATCGTTAGAAGCATGCTAAAGTATCAAACATTAGCTTATCCCTTTAAAAACATATCGAAAGTCATAGAGGGCACTAGCTAAGGCTTTAAATTTACATTAGTCTCTAGGGTCTCACACAGTGAGGATGTAGAGATTTGCTCACTCACTTCCCATTAAGGTTGTATAAAGTACATGCAGTATGAAACACATGTTATAGTGGCTTACTCTTTATTGATAAGAGTGTATGTCATTTTTAAATTATATACCACTATACAGATCTTAGCCTAGTCGCAACCAACACATTCATACTCTCATGCACTTAGCTCGAGTTATTTCTTATTTTGATCCTTCAACTCCTAATGAATCACTCGCATCCGGCTTCCATCTAGGTTTACATGATCGTGGGATGATCATGATCGGTCTAGGTTTTAAACTTTAATTCAAGACCTCAACTTGACTCTAATCAAGGTGAATTATAACAAGGTACACTGTTTATAAATTCATAATCACTATATACTTGGCATGCTCTCATTAGCACCCAAATAACAATACACTAAATCTCATCTGAGCTCGCTATCTCAGCGCCTGAGGCGATTGCCCATATGAGAGAGCCAAGTTTTTCCTAGTGACATACTTTAATACATTATGTGTTTCTTTCTGTCAAATTCAACATGTATGAGATAATCAATCACATAAAACAACCATGATATATAATAGTATCACAATATTATAAGTTTGTACAAAGATCCCTCAAATATAAATTACGTCAAATTCTACGCAAATCTAGTGACTCTACATAAGACAGAAACTTGTCTCTATGAAAAGGTTTAGTAATTGGATCAATAACCATCTTACGTGCAGAAGTATACTTAAGGATCACTTCCTTTTCTGCCACAGTGTCTCTAACAAAGTTATTCTTGGTATCAATGTGTTTTGTCCTTCCATGATACTTAGGATCCTTCACATAAGCACAAATCATTGTTATGCAAGAAATTCAGCCTCCATTGTAGATAAGGCTATGAAGGATTGCTTCTTGCTAATCTAAGATATGACTATATTGTTATGCAAGAAAGTATATCCAGACGTGGATTTACACTCATCTAAATCTCCTACCCAATTGGCATCTATGTAAGTCATTAAGCACAAATCGTTCCCCTGATAACATAGGGAAAAATTTGCAGTGTCTTTCAAATATTTGAGAATCCTTTTGACTATCATCCAATGCTTCTTTTCGAGGTTTGACTGATAATAACTTACTAGCTCCACGATATACCAAATGTCAGGCCGAGTACATATCATAGCATACATTAAGTTTCCGACAGCACTAGAGTAAGGAACACTCTATATTTATTTCTTTTCGTTTGGAGTCTTAGGACATATTTTGAGGCTTAGACTCTCACCTTTAGCTATAGAAGTATCTATAGGATTTGAATTATGTAAATTAAATCATTTTAGAATCTTGTTAATGTAGGACTCTTGTGACAAAGCTAAGAGTTTCCTAGAATAATCCCTATGGATCTTAACACTAAGTACATAATTAGCCTTTCCCAAGTCCTTCATTTCAAAATTAGAGAACAACCATTTTTTAATGGTAACTTAGTACTCCTTATCATTCCCAACAAACAGGATGTCATCTACATAGAGGATAAAATTAAAAATTTAATATGAAGACTTTTGACGTACACTTAGTGATCTTCTTCGATCATCATAAAATCATAAGAAGTTATAGCTAAATGAAATCTCATATTCCACTGCTTAGAAGATTTCTTCAGTCCATATATAGATCATTGAAGCTTGCACACTTTGAGCTCTTGGCCTTTAGCTATGAAACCTATAGGTTATTCCCTATAGATTTCTTCATCCAATTCTCCATTGATAAATGCTATCTTAACATCCATTTTATGCAATTCTAAATCCAAACTTACAACTATAGCTAAGATTAGACGAATAGAGGCAAACCTTACAACTAGAGAGAATGTTTCCTTATAGTCTATACCCTCCTTTTGGGTATAACCCTTCACCACTAGGCAGGCCTTGTACCTTTCAATGGTTCTATATTCCTTGCGTTTGACCTTGAGAACCCACTTGTTCCCAATTTCCTTTCGCTAAGATAAAAGATCAACCAGGTCCCAGATATGGTTTACCATTATAGACTCCATTTCTTCTTTCATTCACTTTTTCCATTCTTCCTTTGCAGAAGATGAGAGAGATTTTTTAATCATTTTTGGTTCAACATCATCATACAAAGCAATCAAAAAAGCTTCCCCCTCAATCTCAAAACAATGATGTGGGATACTTCTAGGATTGCTTTTACGCAATTGACTTTGGGAACCCACTTGTTCCTAATTGCCTTTCACCAGACAGAAGATCAACCAGGTCCCAGACATGGTTTACTCTCATAGACTCCATTTCTTCTTCCATTTCCTTTTTCCATTCTTCCTTTGTAGAAGATGAGAGAGCTTCTTGAACCATTTTTGGTTTAGCATCATCATGTGAAGAAATCACAAAAGCTTCCATCTCAATCTCAAAACGATAACGTGAGATACTTCTACAATTGCTTTTACAAAATTATAGCTCCTATGATTTTGATTAGATAGAAACACCGACCAATTCATTGTTCCCACTAGGTTGAGAAGGTTCTAACAAAACTTCATCAAGCTCCACTGTTTGGTTCGGTGCATTTCCATTATCAGAATCTTCCATCTCATAAAGCTGGAAATCCTTATCTATCTCACCTCTTTTAAGAAAATCGTTCTCCAAGAATTTGCAATCTCGTGATTCTAATTCATTCACACCACTATCGGAGTGTTCTCCCATGAACACGCATCCTTTAGAGTGTTCAGAGTGCCTTATAAAGATACGGTTTTTACCCCTCGAAACTAACTTCCCATATTTGTGAGAAGTATCATAAACATAAGCTGCATACCCCTAGGGTCACAAAAAACTTAAGTCAAGCTTTCTACCTGCCTATAGTTCATATGGAGTGGAAGTGACTGATTTAGAAGGCACCTGGTTAAGCACGTAGGCAACAATTAGCAAAGCATTTCCCGATATAATATAGGAAGATTAGCTTATGCCATCATAGACCTAACCATTTCCAACAGGGTCATATTCTTTCTCTTTGCAATACCATTTTGTTGCGAAGTACTAGGTATAATGAATTGTCTATTAATACGATTTTCTTCACTGAGTCCTTTGAATTGCTCAGATAGATATTCACGCCCTCGGTCTGTTCTTAAAGTTTTAATTATTTTTTGTAACTGATTTTCAACCAAATTGATGTAAGATCTAAAGCAATCTAAGGCTACAGACTTATGAGTAATTAGATAGACATGAAAAAAAAAATAGAGAAATCGTTAATAAAAGTGATAAAAGACGAGGCTCCATGCCTCACTCTCGCACTCATTGGTCCATAATTATCCAAATGAAGTAATTACAATGGAGTTCCTACCATGATTCCCTTTCCAAATGGTTTTCTAGTTGTTTTCCAAGCTAGACGACTTTCACAGAAAGATAAATTTATTTAGTGAGTGAACCTAATAGGCATGGTCTACCTAGTCTATTCATTCTTTCTTTCTTGCCCTATATGACATAGTGCAACATGCCAAATATTTGCATCAATATTACCAGTACTAGTAGAGGCAATTAATGAATAACTATCATCATTGTTATATAAATTACATAATGTTTCAAGTATCATGAAACCATCTAAAATGAAACCAGTACCATACTATATCTAAATAGATAGTCACACTAGCATCATGGAAATTTAAACTAAAGCATAGGCTGAGTAATACTAAAACAGAAACCAAGTTCCGTCGAATATCTAGAGCATAGAGGACATCATGTAAGATCAAGGTTCAACCACCATGTAACTTCAATTGACAGGTGTCAATCCCCTTAACTTCAATCTTTGAATTGTTTCCTACGTATATCCACTTCGATCCTTGTAATAATCGACAGTACTCCATAAATGCTCTCTATCTCTAGCTATATGGTATGTAATCTACAAAGGATGAGATTCAGTGAGCATTACACAGCTAGAAACGAAAGCATAAATAAAAAGAGTATAGATAGAAAATACCTTCTTTAGCTCAGTGCACTCACGAGCGAAGTGACTCGGCTTGCCACACTTGTAGCAGGTCAACTTGGTCTTGTCCCTTTTTCCACCACACTTTCCTCTTTTATACGGGTTGAACTTAGCCTTATTGGTTCCCGAAACAACATCCTTACCTTTCTTGAAGCTCTTTCGACCTCTTTTGCACCCTTTGCGTGAACTGGACTTAGCAACATAGGCTTGGGTAAGGATCTTAACATAGGCTTGACTTCAATCTTTGAATTTGTTTCCTATGCATATCCACTTCGATCCTTGTAATAATCGATAGTACTCCACAAATGCTCTCTATCTCTAACTATATGGTATATGGCTCTTTAGTCTAAAATCTACAAAGAATGAGATTCAGTGAGTATTACACAGCTAGAAACGAAAGCATAAATAAAAAGAGTAGAGATAGAAAATACCTTTTTTGGCTCAATGCACTCATGAGCGAAGTGACCCAGCTTGCCACACTTGTAGAGGTCAACTTGGTCTTGTCCCTTTTTCCACCAAACTTTCCTCTTTTATGCAGGTTGAACTTAGCCTTATTGGTTCCTGAAACAACATCCTTACCTTTCTTAAAGCTCTTTCGACCTCTTTTGCACCCTCTACGCGAACTGGACTTCGCAACATAGGCTTGGGCAGGGATCTTAACATCTCCTAAGTGCTCATCCTCTAACTCCCAGCAACATACAGTGCAAATGTCTTAATATTATCATTGTATGTTATGTTGATTTTCTTGTGCTCCTAGCTCTCAGGTAAAGATCGAATGACAACTTGAACTTGCTGTTCATTAGTAAGAACATGGTTTGCTGCCTTGAGCTCCTTAATCAAGTTGGAAATATCCCTTAGATGCTGCCTCATCGAATGATTTGGGTGCTTCCTATAGGTGTCAAACTTGATCGTGAGCCTCCTTAGTTTAGTGATAGAAGTACCCCTGTAATTTTATTTCAAGGCAACCCATATTTCTTGAGCAATAGTATTCTTCTTTTTCCAAGCTTGATATGCCTCATTATCCCTTATATATTAAGTAGAAGATCTTTGCTCGGGATCTTCCATGATGTGGAACAAATTTTCCTTAACATCTTATTCCCCAATGACGTATTGAATCTTCCGGTGCCAAATATCATAATTGTCACCATTCAGTTTCTTGCCCTTGTTCAGTTCAGCCACGATATTCTTACAACTTATCTCTACAAAGACATGTACAAAAAAAAATGAATACTAGCACTTATAAGATTTTACACATTTATTTTGCAACAAACACAAACTAAACTGGCGATAATTGTACTTAAGACACGGAATCGAGAGTTCACTATGTTCCCAATCATCTTCCATGTTCTAAAGTTAAAGCATCACAAGTTTAATTCAATTTGAACGAAATTTAAGTTCTAAGTGAGAATTTACTACAATCCTACCAAACTAAGAACTCCCACTCAGTTAAACATCTTAAATATATAAAATCATGACAATCAACACATGTTTACAAAACATTCGCACTTATTACATCATTCACACTATTATATTAATATACTAATTTTTACTTAAATTACATAATTTTGTCTTTTTCTTTATTTCTATATGAGAGATAGGTAGATGCTTCGTCAAACGTTGATCAAGTTTATAATTTATGTGATCCCCACTTTGAAAAAACACCAACTGTTCATCCATTGTACACTTTCCAATTTTAATCATCTAAGGATCTCTCTCTCCTACTAAACCCACGTGTCTTGCATTACGCAGATTTGAAAGCTGTAACAGCACAATGGTAAGCCTTATGCCAAAAAGTATATGATTACGCTCAAACTAACACATGATTATTATGTATAGTTGAGGAGTCGATCCCACGAGGAAAGCAAACTACAAGAGAAAGTGTAAACCTTAACACCAAACGATGAAATTCAAATAAGTGAATCTTTGTTTTACGAATGAAATTATATGAGAGAGTTATGAAAATATGACGAAGGATTCAATAAAGAAATAAAAAGGTTCTAGGAATTCTTCCTAAGTTCGTAGCCTTGTTCTTATCTTAACTCAATTGTTTTATCTCAATTGCTAGTTTCACATCCCAAACAAGCAATTGGTAAATATTCAATCAAAGCACATAAACATTCTAATGTAATTGCTACAAATTACTCTTTAATTCCAATTCAACCACACATGACCTATCTTATAAATTATCAAGAAGTGACAATATATTTCAATAACACTACCGCAGTAATAGACAAACCCATAAGATAAATCTACCGAAATCAATCACATCTAATAGTTTGCATAAGAAGAGCATGACTAGACTTATATAGAGAAGAAAGATGCAATCACCGGATTAAGAGTAAATCATCTCTTTCTTACTTAATCAAAGAGTAAATCATAAAGAGTGTTTAATAATCAATCCATACAACTGAATCAAGGATATAAATAAGAACAACTACACCTAGGAATTCATCCTTTTGCCTTGCTTGGAGTTTATTTGGACATTAGGCTCATGCTTGATCACCTTAATGAAGAAGAAATATGGTAGCTCTCCTAATTCTAGCCTCATTTTCAGCAAAACCTAAGTGTTCTATTAATACCCCAAAAGGTTCAAGGGTATTTTTGAGTCAAGAAATGTCATTAAAGCCCTAATAAGGTCATGAAACGGAAATAGGGCAATCGCATCCACACCGTGGCACAGTAAAGGGAAGCCGCGGTACAGCTGTAAAAATGCCCCTATGCTGCAGCGCAAACCTTGCCTCGCCGCGGCGTAGCCATTGATCCTGGCTTTTCAAAGGTTCTGGAGGCCACGGTACACACTAGTCTAGGCCGCGGCGCACTATTTGATTCCAGCTTCTAACTCAGAAGCTAATGGCTCTGGTGGTCGCGGCGCAAACCTTGCCTCGCTGCGACATGGAACCTTAAAAATGGGTTTCTCTTCAGTTTGTCCTTCCGAAATCATTCCTTCACTCCAATATGCATAGAATCTTCGTTCTTTAAGCAACGTTAGCTTTTCCATCTCTTTTAAACCCAAAATACCTAAAAATGCATCGAAATAAATCAATATACCAAGAATAACACTTTAGAATTATTAAGGCATAAATGTGTAATTCAGCCCTAAATCAACCCTAAAATGCTAACAAATAAATACTATTAAGATGCATTTTATGACTCTCATCATAACCCCCAACTAGCTTATTGCTAGTCCCTAGCAATTCAAGCGAAAAACAAAAAAATATGAAATGAATTCTATAGTAGAAATCAAAACAAAATAAAGCAATGTTAGCGTTAATCCAAGAGTAATTCAACTTTTTGTCTCAAAAATCGCACATAACACACAACACATAGAATCATTAAATACCACCCAAGTCCAAAAACAATCCAAACATCAACCTCAAAATCGTTATCAACTCTTGACATCCATCTTACCAAAAACCATTAATCCAAACGCCCAAATGATTTTATGCACAACATTCATGAATACAAGTCTTTGCCTCTGAAAACATATTAAATTGTGTGATATCAATCACAAATCAAACTCCATAGGCTCACTTTTCAAATCACTCTCCACTAATGTAGAAAAATCACACTACATCGGATCACTAGGTCTTTAATAGGCTTGTAACGTTGGGCTAAGGTAAAGGTAAAAAAAGAACGGGAAGGATTAAACAAGTAAAAGAACTCAGTCTCTTAATTTTAAACACAATCGCTTTAAGCACTAGATAACCTTACTTCAACACTCAACTCATCCAACCATTTTTCGAGCATTTCTCTCAATAATTCACCATTTTTTTCTTCTTTCTTTGCCAAAATTCACTTCTTCTTTTATTTTTAGCATATAACCATTCACATCCGTTTTCATTTTTTCTCTTTTCTACAACCCCCAACCTATCTCCTTTAATGTACTTAGGTTATGGTAGTAATATATTTTTTTTCTATATTTTCATCCTTATTCCTCTTAAGTGCTTCTCAACAAACGTGTATAAACTAAGTTCTCTTAAAAGAAAGGTAAGGATAAAATATTTTTAGGCTCATAAAGGTAAGTAAATGGGCTATCGAAAGAAACAATACTCAATTTTTTTTCAAGGAAAAGGCTCAAACAGGTAACTAGAGATAAATATAACAAGGGTAAGGTTGAAGGGCTCAAATGGTCCAAAGATGGCCTACATCATAACCTAAGTAGTGTGCATTCTAGGATTTCGCCTCAAGTGATTATTAAATAAGTTCTAGAGCTTGTCGAGACCGCAAAAGTATTCACAAAACATTCGCTCATAAAACTTCTCTAAATGTTTTAGATTAATCATGCAATCTTACCGCAAACCAGAGTCTCAAACCAAATGAAGATCGACACTTAAAATTATTCTCAAACCGAAGCAAGATTTAACTTCTTCTAAACGTTATATGCTATCTCAATTAAACTCATATGATTGACATGTAAATTAACTCCAAAGCTAACACAAAGCATACTAAGAACAAACAAACAAACAATATATATATATATATATATATATATATATATGTATGTATATATATACAATTTATCCTAACAAACGGATTAAAACGAAAAAGGAAAAATGACACCAAACAATTCAATGGTATGGAATAAGAAATGTGTTTCCTCTACCCCCAACCTAAGATATGCATTGTCCTCAATGTGGAAGAAAAAGTAAAGGAAACTCCCTTATTAACCAAAAATGCGAGGAAGCTGAAAATTGTGCACGACCATTCGAACTCTATATTGTTCCTCTTTTTGAAATTCCGATCTCTAACATAGAACAAAACAAACAAAAAGAAGGAAACTACGGTGTAACATTAAGAGTCCCACCGAATGTTAGGTTAGCACATCAAAACTAAATAAATTACTAAAGATGAAAAATGAAGTGTAAAAAATAAAGATAACGAAAAAAAGTATGGAATAAAAGTTAATACAGTCATCCGAAAATAAAATAAAATAACATAACGAAACAAATAAGAGACAACCCAAAAGTTAACCCTCCATGTCATCGTCCTCCTCCTTCTCCTCCTCTGGAGCGGGATCAAAAGATGAACCCAGATAGGATGGCAAGGCGGGAAAGTGATCCATATCACAACTGGTGGCGGAAGCAAGGTATTGGTACATCTGACCAAAAGAAGAGTGAACCGCCGCGTGATAGTCTGCTTGCCTGGCTAAGAATCGATCCTGTCGATCAAACCTATCTTGTAAGAATTTTTTATGCTCATTAAATCGAATCTCTAAACGCTAAAGCCGCTCTGCAACAGTCAAAGACCTAGGAGGTGGAGGTGGGGCCGCAGCCACTACTCCCTCTTCCGGAGCTTGCAATCTCGTTGCCTTAATCACATTGAGCATTCTATCATCGATAGGCTTCTTGGGGTGTTGTGCTTCCTCATCACCACTATACTGGACGCCGGCTCAGATAAATAACTGGGTAATCAAGGAAGGGAAGTATAGACCAAGCTTTTGTCTCACAGTATGGATGATAGAATTAAACATTATTCGGCCCACATCAATAGTCATTCCCATCAAAATAGCATAAATAAGAACAGCCCTCTCAACAGTAACATCGTTATAATGCGCAGCGGTCATCATCTTCTGGCACACAAAGTATTGCCAAGCCCGAGCATTCACTGTCAAAGAAGTACCTGGCAAGGTCTTAGGATTACCACCTGACATCTTCCAAGTCGTGCCCGGAATACAGAGTGTATTACAAACCTCATCATAGTCAACATTAGACAAATAAGCGATATATTCGCTATTATGAATGTCGAGTAGCCCATAAAATCTTTTAATAGATGCACTATCAAAGGAAACTATTTTTCCTCTAACCATCACTTTTCCATTCCTATGCTCTTCCGCATTAGCATAAAATTCTCTAACCACATTAGTAATGGAATTAGGTGGTTGTCCCCAAAATGCACCCCAATTCCTATTAGCAATCGTCTTAAACAAAGTTGGGTTTCCCCTCTCTGTGATAGTGAAACTTCTTTCAGGAATGGGTTTCCTAGCATGCATTAAACTTACATACCTCTCACTAGCATTAAAACTGACAAATTTACTCTCATCAAACTCTTGGGGCTGTTTCCCCCTTTGTCTCTTAGTTTTATGAGCCATTTGAATCAAATTGTTCTAAGGCAAGAGAACTAATTCAAATGCAACCACTTAAATATCACAAATCCACAACAAAGAGAAGGAAATCGACCTTATTTGATAAATAATCGGCCCAAAGTTGGAGAGAACACCCACAAACTCGAAATCCTCTTGAAATCCTGAAATACTCTTAAGACCAAAGCTTTGTGGACAAATTTGCAGCAAAATCTACAATCTAAGTGAAAAACTCTTCAAGAAATTGTGTTAAAATCAAGAAAGAATGAGAAAAAATAGATGGGTAAGGATGGGTTTAGAGAGAAGTTAAGAGAGAGTAGAAGAAGTGTTGTTTTCTTTCAAAAGGAATTGAAGAACAAAGAGGGAAAATGGGTTTTTAAAATGATGATCACGACTTTGCGTTGCGGTGCACACTTGGCCGTGCCGTGGTGCAAAGACCTAACCCCCAAATCTATTGCACTGTATGCCGTGGCGCACACTGGTCTATGCTGCGGTGCACACCTGAGAACTTGAAATCTGGAGCTTTTAGGTAAGCGAGGCGCAGAAACTTGGGTCGCGGTGCACATTGGGCCTTCTTGTTTGTGCTGAAAAGTAACAAATAAACGGCATAAAAAATATAAACTAAATTAATAAAAATAAACCTTAAACTAAAAATTAAATTAAATCAAAATAACAAATTAAAATTAAAATTAAAAATAGAATTAACTAAAAACAAAAATTCTAAAATTAACAAAGACTCAACAAAATTAAAACTAATGTACAATGGAATGAAAATACCCAATTTAAGAAAGATAAATCGGGGCCACCAAAGAGATCTCTTCGGGCCTATCTTTAACACGTTCATGTTCCAAGTAGAGCTTCAACCTTTGGCCATTAACTCGAAATGCACGACCGTCGGAAGGATCTTCAACCTCTACTACTCCATTAGGAAAAACACTCTTCACAACATAAGGTTCCTTCCGTCGTGATCGCAATTTTTCCAGATGGAAGTGTAACCACGAGTCATAAAAAAAAATTTATTACCTTGTTTGAAATTTTTCCGAAGTATTTTCTGATCATGCACCGCTTTCATTCTTGACTTTAAGTCCTTAGCATTATCATATGCATCATCCCTCAACTCCGTAAGTTCATAAAGTTGCATTTTTCTCTCCTCACCGAACATCTTCAAGTCATAGTTAAAATTTTGAATAGCCCAATATGCTCTGTGCTCAAGTTCTACCGGCGAGTGACATGCTCCAAGAACCATCTTGTATGCTGTCCGGTACGCCCAAAGTGCATCCGATATGCGCAAAGACCAATCTTTTCGATTGGGATTTACCATTTTTTCAAGCATCTGCTTAATCTCCCTATTTTCTAGTTCCGCTTGGCCATTGGTTTGTGGATGATAAGTTGTAGAAACCTTATAGGTGACTCCATACTTGCGCATTAAAGCCTCAAAAGAATGGTTACAAAAATGTGACCCTTGATCACTAATTATAACACATGGAGTACCGTACCTAGATAAAATATGATCTTTAAGAAATTTAACAACAACTGTATTGTCATTAGTGCAGCAAGGTATTGCTTTAACCATTTAGAAAAATAATCAACGGCAAGCAAAATGTAAAGATGCCCAAAAGAATGTGGGAATGGTCTTATAAAATCGATCCCCCAACAGTCAAATATTTCCACCACTAAGATCGAGTTGAGAGGCATCATATGACGGTGGGACAATGAACCTAACTTTTGACATCTTTCACATGATCGACAAAACTCATTAGCATCCTTGAATAAAATAGGCTAATAAAAACCGCATTGCAAAATTTTTGCGGCTGTCTTTTTAATAGAAAAGTGGTCACCACAAGAATAGGTATAACAAAAAGTTAACACACTATCAACTTCCATATCCGGAATGCATCTTCTTATTATTTGGTCGGGGCAATATTTAAAAAGATAAGGATCATTCCAATAAAAATTCTTTACCTCAACCAAAAACTTACGCTTATCTTGTGCACTCCATGTAGATGGAACTTGACGCAAAACCAAGTAGTTTGCAATGTTGGCATACCATGGTGTGTGACCAAGGACATAAAATAAATTTTCATCCGGAAAGGCTTCCTGAATGGGCAAAATGTTAGTATCATTCTTGAATTCCAAGCGAGATAGATGGTCCACTACAACATTTTTCACCATCTTCTTGTCTTTGATGGTCAAGTCGAACTCCTGCAAAAGCAAAATCAAACGTATCAAACGGGCTTTAGCATCCGTTTTTTAGAAAAGAAATTTAATGGCGGAGTGATATGTGAATATAGTGATAGGGGAACCAATAAAGTAAGAGCGAAATTTATCCAATGCAAATACTACTGCTTGTAGTTCTTTCTCGGTTGTGGTGTACATCATTTGAGAATGATTCAAGGTTCTACTAGTATAATAAACAACAAATGGCTTTCCCTCCCTTCTTTGTCTTAAAACAGCCCCTACAGCATAGTCACTAGCATCACACATAATCTCAAAAGGCAAAGTAAAATCCGATGATTGCATAATAGGGGCGGTTGTAAGCTTAGAGACAAGTGTCCTAAAGGCTTGCTTACATTCGGGGCTCCACTTAAACTCAGTATCCTTCATCAAAAGGTTACATAAGGGTCTAGAGGTAGCACTAAAATTTTGAATAAACCTTCTATAAAACTCGGCATGCCCTAAGAGAGACCTGACATCTTTAATATTCTTAGGAGTGGGTAGTTTAGAGATTAAGTCGATTTTTGATTTATCCACTTCTATCCCCTTTTCGGACATTATATAACCCAAGACTATTCCAGAAGACACCATAAAATGGTACTTCTCCCAATTAAGCACAAGCCCCTTCTCTTCACACCTACACAAAAAAAAAATCGAATTAGATAAACATGAATGAAAAGAAGCTCCAAAAACGGTTAAATCATCTATAAACACTTCCACACATTTTTTAACCATGTCACTAAAAATATTCATCATGCATCTTTGAAAAGCAGCCGGTGCATTACACAAACCAAAGGGCATTCTTCAAAAAGCAAAAGTGCCAAAAGGACAAGTAAAGGTGGTATTCTCTTGATCTTCTAAGGCAATTCTTATTTGGTAGTATCCCGAATACCCATCTAAAAAACAATAAAGAGGATGACCAGCCACCCTTTCTAAAATTTGATCTATGAATGGAAGGGGAAAATAGTCTTTCTGAGTAGCGAAATTAAGTTTCCTATAATCAATACACGTACATCACCCAGTCACTACCTTAGTTGGTACTAACACCCCCTCTTCATTTTCTACCACTAGGGGTGAGCATGGGTTGGTTTGGGTCGAGTTATCCTAAAATTTTAACCCAACCCATTCATACTGCGTTGAAAAAATCTCAACCCAACCCAACCCATGAACCCATCCAACCTCAACTTAACCCAACCCATTATAATCAGTTTGGGTCGGTTTGGGTCACCAGGTTGATATATTTTTTTTACTAAATAATTAAACCATACATATTACATAACAAAAAAAATATTCTATTAAATCCAAAACTAAATCCATTCATATTACAAGTAAAATATGTGTGCTTGAGAGCACATAGAAAATAGAACAATTGTCTCATGAACTACAATGGTTATAAGCTATGTTAAATTGGTTTTTTGGATAGTACTAAGAATCTTTTTGATGACATGCAAGAGAAGGATGTTGTGCTATGGAATGCCATAATTGGAGGCTACATTGAAGCCAAACTTGGTAAGGATGCTTTGGCATTGTTTCATGAAATGCAAGCGAGCAATATAAAGTCTGATGAAGTGACAATGGTCAATTGCTTATTTGTATGCTCACAACTTGGACCCCTTGATGTTAGAATATGGATTCATCGTTATATTGAAAAACACAATCTTCATCTGAATGTTGCACTAGGAACTGTTTTAGTTTACATGAATTTAACTTACTTTAAAAGACTATTTAATTACGAAGGAAATATGGATTTCTGCACAGTTGCTAATAATATATTTTAGTAACTCAGTAATTGTTGGTCGTGCTAGTGCTTTCTCACTAATCAGTCTAATTTTTGAACTATGCTTTAATGCACTTGGAAACAACATAGAGGTTCTTAAAAGGTCATAGAGAGGCAAATTGAATAGTTCAATAATGTTTGCATGAAAGGCTTCCAGCAAGTTGGTATTACTAAGCTTTATCATACCTTCAACATTTCTTCCATCAACATTATGGTACATTTTTTTGGAATATAAATTTATCTGCATACATTAATCTCGATTAGAATCTTGTAGGTTAAAGTGTTAATTTCTATGATTATTTTATAGTTACAACAGTACAAGAATCAAAATTTTGTTATCATAAGTTAATTGTGCATCAATTTATTCTGATTGAAGTTATGCTTAAGAATAATTATGAAAACTATTTCATAACTCGAAATCAGTATTTGTTTCCAATGTAAATATTTGAAACTAAAATCTAAGTAATTGGAAAGTATGAGACTTGTTTGGACATTAGAGTATCTGTTACATAAAATTTTACACACTAGTAGTAATTAGAATGGAAATTTTATGATTATATATTTTATAATTATACTATAATTATTTATACACTATTTTATATTCAATAAATATAAAATATATAATTATGTATTTGCCTGGGTTACTGGTTTGGGTCGGGTTGAAAATTTTGAACCCATGACCCAACCCAACTCACCGGGTTCAAAATATTTTCAACCCAGCCCAACTCAATCTCTAAAAAGACACAACCCAACCCAACCCATTATATCAGTTTGGGTCGGGTTCACAGGTCAACTGGGTTCCATGCTTACCCCTATCTACCACGGTCACCCCGGCTTTCTTAGGAACTACATGCGTTGGACTAACCCACTTACTATCGGATATTGGATATATAATTCTCGCATCCAACAGTTTTAAGACTTCGTTCTTAACTACCTCTTTGTTGGGACGATTATCTACCTAAATAAATATGCAAATAACCATACTAGTTTTACTTGCAAGTGCACAAGGTCAATGGTAGCATAGTGTGCATGTGCAAGATCATTTCCACAGGGATTGGTAAATTTCGTTTTAGAATTAGTTTCTTCAAAGTAAAAAGAGAAATAGTTGTTGATTGTGAGTGAATAATAATAATGAGAACATAGGACTACGATATCTACCACTAATTATACTTTCCCACTAAGTAAGGTACCAATGCTCTAGCTTTATCATGAATATTTAATGGTTACCAACCTAAGGGCTTGATCCACACCTTAGGCTATTGATCTCCCTATGCAACTAGTTAGGCATGGCGTATACTCTAACTCTTTTCTCTCTTAAGGGATTTAGCATGGGTGTATACTGAGTTGTTCCTTAAGAGAGCATGAGGGCTATGGAGATCGGCAACCACACAAGACCTAGGGCTTGGTCCGCACCCGGTTTCCCATGTTGATTAACCCGAGAATCAGGTGTGGATATCTCTTGTTACTAATGTCTAACCCAAGACTCGGTCATCCAAATTGATTTGACTAACTTATCCATACCATATGCATACGTTGATCAGGCACACACATATGAAGAATTTAAATACAAATAGGCATTAATCAAGTTAAACATTCTAACAAGGCTATAACAAAGGTAATCAATGAATAAATATGTGGAAAAGCATAACTAGGGCTTTAATCGAGCCCTATAAGAGTTTAGTTACACATGCTAGTTAAACTAAACATTCTAGACATAATGAAATAAAACAGAAAAATAAAACCGAAGAAGACTCGAGAGACGAGTCGTCAATTCCCCTCCTAAGCTTGCAACTTCAAGTCTAAAACAGAAGGTCCGGTTTATGTGTTTCATAGGGCTATTTATAGGGTCCTCAGGGTGTCCCAAAACCCTAATTTTCTATTTGGAATCCGAAGACTTCTTTCCATATCTAGCTTTGCCGCCTCTGGAGTGTTTGCACTCGATCGTATGCGAGATGCGCTCGAGCGCACCTTGCTGGATGGCAGAACTTGACTTTTACTCCTAAAAGCTCCAAAATATCACCTTTTTGTCCAAGTCCTGTGAAAAACACATAAAACACGAAAATGAAGTAGAATATACTGAAATAGATAAATAAAGAGCCTAACAAGCGTAAATCAAGGGGCTTAAATATGACTATTTAAGCACTTATCACACCCCCACACTTACATATTGCTAGTCCCTTAGCAATACAAAACAAAAGACTATGTTGAAACAAAATGAAAGATAAATTCATTTTCATGATATTCAAAAATTTAGGTTGTGTATAAAACCATGATAACCGTTTATGAGTAAGCTTATAATAAAAACACATTTTTGTATTGAAAAAGGACTTTCAAAAGCTCACATTACTTACCTAAGTTTGGCTTAAGGCATCACAAGTTTGATTTGTGTGTGATGAATTAGCACATGTAAGATAGGGCTTCCACAGATTTTAGTGTATAGTGTTTCGGTGCCCAAACTTTTATCGAATTCCTTATCAAAGAGAACAAAAATGGCATAATGCTTGCTTATTTTTCTTTTTCTTTTATCATGCGATCTTTGCCATGTTGAGTTCCATCGAGCTTTCTAATTGACCATTGTAACGAGTGTTTGGCCAATGACTCCTAAACCAGATGGTTTAGGGCATTAGGTGTAAAGACACCCCTAAGGACTTACTAACTCGAGTAAAAAAGGCTACGAAACTAACAGGTTTTAATGCTTCTAAATGAAATTCCCACCTTTTGACGTGAACACTCAATGCTTTCTGAGGCAAAAGGCCCAGTTACTCAGTGGAATTTTTTTTTTATGATCATCAGAGGCTTACTTCCCACCTTTTGACATGAACACTCACTGTTTACTGAGGCAAGAGGCCCAGTTACTCAGTGAAAAGTTTTTAATGATTATTATAAGCTTTTTATTTTCTTTTTGCACGATGAACATTTTTTTTATGAGGCAAGAGGCCCAATTACTCAGTGAATTTTTTTTTTTATGATCATTAAAGGCTTACTTCCCACCTTTTGACGTGAACACTCACTGTTTACTGTGGCAAGAGGCCCAGTTACTAAGTGAAAATTTTTTAATGATTATTATAAGCTTTTTATTTTCTTTTTGCATGATGAACATTTTTCTTTATTTTTCTTATGACAAAGTGTTCTTTTTAACAAGTTATCCGATTACAGTTAAGTTATGGAAACATATACAAAAGAATTATATGTCATACCCCGCACTAATGCGTGCTAAATGTGCTCGTGCAAATCTGGATCAAACTCGTGAATTCTTAGGTGCCTTGAGGTAGGTAACTAAACTTTGCAAAATTCCTATTACAAGACTATGTGTTCTAGCTTTTAAGCTTACTAATGAAGTGTTATCATATTTTAAATCAACTAAAAATTTTATTGCCAAATGAATATGCATTTATCTTTCCTATAAAAAACTAGGACCTAGTGTGTGCATGTGTTTCAAGTATGTGCGTAACAGTATCTCCCACTACCCAAAACTTAAAATACACATTGTCCCCAATGTGTATGTGGCATGGAAAGATTTGACCTGAAAGATGGAGAACTAGGTTGCTTGCTTTGCTCGTAACACGCCCCCAAACTTGAACTGGATGCACGCACTAAGTACCTAACAAAGAAAAATAAATGTTGTTTCGGAAAACAATAAATAAGGATAATGTAAATATAAACATAAACAAAATAAAAGTACTAAAATGAAAAGGATATGTCTGGGGTGCCTCCCATGAGCGCTAAGTTTTATGTCTTTAGCCAAACGGGGTATCCTCTCACTGCTAAGAATCATATGGTGCAGTTGAAGAGGTTCCGGGCACAGGGGGTAGGCGATTGAGGATGTGATGGTGGTGGATGGTGAGTGTGGGTGGTGAATGTCACAGAGAGAGTGCGATTGAGTGTATGAGAGTGAAATGTGGAAATGTGTTTAAAACTATCACATGACTGTCTGCCCTGAGTGCGCTCAATCGCACTTATGGCAGAAAGTTCGTACTCAGTGGCCTCAATACCACTGATCTCAATAGAGGCGCTTGAGCTACATGTTTATCAAAGTCGAAACTGCTCAAGCATTCTCTATAGTAGCTTTAACTTTAGTCTTTTAGCATGGAGTACTTAAAGTCCACTGCATGTGGCTCAAATGGTCTTAATGGTGTTGCATATTAGACAGTCTGGAGTGTTAAATCTTCATCTCTTGGTTGCACTGTAATTTCAGAGTGTGGTGTGACTCTATGTCCATGTACTGTGACTGTCTGATTTTTTGCTGGCAACTGTTGCAATTCCAAGTTTGGTGCCTGAACAATAGATGAGAGAAAAGTATTATTAGTATGCGCAAGAGTTTCAAACGGAGGAGTGAACTTACTTGGATGCTTTGGAGAGGCTTCAAGGAGGTGCACAGCTTCAATGATGTCATCAGTAATATCTTCAGATTCTGGCTTAACATCCGAACTTGTGAAGCTATGGGTGAGGGTGGCCTCCAATTGATCAGTGTGATGGACCTGAAAAGCTTGCTTGACAGCACTTTGCATCATACATTCATTAAAACATTCATTCTCATGATCATCTTGGGGTAATTTTAATGCATCAAATATCTTAAATTCTATTATTTCACCATTCACTGTCATACTTACAATACCTTTTTTCACATTAATTATTGTATCTGCAGTTCTCATAAAGTTTCCTAAGATGATGGGCAGAGCTATTGGCATAGAAAATTCTTCCATATCGAGTACAATAAAATCAGCAGGTAAAATAAATTCACCTACCTTTACCAAGACATTCTCAAGAATACCTCTTGGTCTTTTGATGCTTCTCTCTGCCAATTGCAAAGTGATAGATGTTGGTTGAAGCTCCCCCAAACTTAGCTTTTCAACTACTGTGTATGGCAGCAAATTGACACTTGCTCCTAAATCCAATAGTGCACGCTCAAAAAACTGGTCACCTATCCTGCAAGGAATGGTAAAATTACCTGGATCTTTTAGCTTTGGTGGTAGTTTTCTTAACAATACCGCACTTACCTCTTCAGTTAGAGCCACTATTTCATGCTCCTTAAACTTTCTTTTATTAATGCAGCATTCTTTTAAAAATTTAGCATAAGCAGGAATTTGTTTAATCGCATCTAATAGGGGAATGTTAATTTCTACTTTTCTCAAAGTTTCAAAAATATCAAGCAATTTATCTTTCTTTGGATTTACTAACCTTTGAGGGAAGGGAGGTGCATTCCACTTCTCCATTTCACTTACCTTGGATGTGGATGGCTTAGCTAGAGATGCTTGTGCTGGCTCATTAACTCCTATGATCTTACCATTTCTGAGAGTTGTAACAGCCTTCAATTGCTGATGTCCTCCAGGATTAGGCATTGTTTGGGTTAGAAATTCTCCTTGCCTCCATCCACTTAGCTTCTTAGCCATTTGACTCATTTGTGCTTCCAATCTTTGGATGGTTTGCTCATGCTTTGCAATTGTTTGTCTTTGCTCAGTTTGAATTTTCCTTCCATCTGCCATAAACTGTTCTTGTGACGTTATCAGTTGCCTTATCATACTCTCTAGGTTACTCTTCTTTTACTGTTGAACTAGTTGGGCTGCTTGGTGAAAGTTCCTTTGTTGCCCTTGAAGGTTTAGGGCATTTTGATTGTTGCTCCGTGAGAGGTTGAGGTGGTTCCGCCATCCATGATTGTAGGTATCTGCATATGCATTGTTTGGTCCCACATAGTTTGCTTACTCGGGATTTGTAGATGAATATAAATGTCAAGTCTTAGAAGTGTGATCAAATTGAGAACATAAAGCACATACCTGGTGTTGTGTGGTTTGTGGACTTGGTGAGGCGTTCTGAGCAGTCATGGCTTTTATAAGCATATCTAGCTTTCTTTCCATAGTAGTTATCTGAATTGGAATTCCACCAATTAAGTTAACTTCATACATGCCCTTGCTTTTTACTCCTTGTCTCCCTCTGGATGAGAATTGTTGGGTGTGCTCACTCAATGCCTCAAACAGCTCCATAGCTTCTTCACTACTCTTCTCCATCAGCACACCTCCATAACCTGAATCAGCAATACTTTTATTCATGTCATTTAGTCCTTCATAAAATGCTAGTACCAGCTCATCTTGAGGTAGGTTATGATGTGGACATTTGGGAAGCAGCTCATTAAAGTGTCCCCATGCTTCAAAGAAAAGGTCTTCATCTCTCTGTTGGAAAGATTAAATCTCCTTCCTCATTTGCCTTGTCTTTTGTGCTAGGAAAAATTTCCTTAGGAACTTACTGGATAGTTCTTCCCAGGTATGGATAGAATTTGCAGGCAATGAATTATACCACAACTTAGCTTTATCTTTTAATGAAAAAAGGAAAAGAATTAACCTGATTCCCTCTTGATTTAGGCATTGGATGTGCTGGAATTTGCAGAGGTCAAAGAATTCCCGAAGTTGCAAGTGTGGATCCTCAGCAGGTGTACCCCTAAAATGAGTCAAGTCACTGAGTATCTGCGAATATATGTAGTAATTGTCTTCCACCTCTGGTTGATAAGCAATGCATGATGGCTGGTTGAGGTTCCGTGGGATGAAGGATTGCTTCATAGGTCTTCGCTAAGGTGGTTGTTGATTTTCTAACTGTTCCATTGGTGCTTCTCCCTCGAATTCTTCTTCATTCTCCTCAAAGTTGTTTCTAGACCTTTGTCGAATGGTCCGATCTCTATGTTGAGTGGAACGATGGTAGGGTTCCTAGATCGAAGCCCTTGCACGAATCAACAAAAATATCTTCAGTGCAGCAGTTCAACACTATTGCTCGGGTAGCTCTCTACCTTAATTGCGCTCGATCGCACAAGAGGGTGCGCTCCATCGCAACTGGCACAGAAAGTTCTGCTAGTGTGCCTGAAATAGAAAAAAAAGAATTCGATTAAATTTTTAATAAGATAAAAACATAAACTTAAAATTTTTGAGATTTTTGATAAAAATATAATGAAAAAGAAATAACAATGATTAATCTAAACGAAAATAATTCTAAAAAAAAAATTTAGTGTAATCCCCGGCAACGACGCCAAAAACTTGTTGGGACGATTATCTACCTAAATAAATATGCAAATAACCATACTAGTTTTACTTGCAAGTGCACAAGGTCAATGGTAGCATAGTGTGCAAGTGCGAGATCATTTCCACAGGGATTGGTGAATTTCGTTTTAGAATTAGTTTCTTCAAAGTAAAAAGAGAAATAGTTGTTGATTGTGAGTGAATAATAATAATGAGAACATAAGACTACGATATCTACTACTAATTATACTTTCCCACTAAGTAAGGTGCCAATGCTCTAGCTTTATCATGAATATTTAATGGTTGCCAACCTACGGGCTTGGCCTACACCTTAGGTTATTGATCTTCCTATACAACGAGTTAGGCATGGTGTATACTCTAACTCTTTTCTCTCTTAAGGGATTCAGCATGGGTGTATACTGAGTTGTTCCTTAAGAGAGCATGAGGGCTGTGGTGATCGGCAACCACACGGGACCTAGGGTTTGGTCCGCACGCAGTTTCCCATGTTGATTAACCCGAGAATCCGGTGTGGATATCTCCTGTTACTAATGTCTAACCCAGGACTCGGTCATCCAAATTGATTTGACTAACTTATTCATACCATATGCATACGTTGATCAAGCACACACATATAAGGAATTTAAATACAAACAGGCATTAATCAAGTTAAACATTCTAACAAGGCTATAGCAAAGGTAACCAATGAATAAATATGTGGAAAAGCATAACTAGGGCTTCAATCGAGCCCTATAAGAGTTTAGTTACACATGCTAGTTAAACTAAACATTCTAGACATAATGAAATAAAACAAAAAAATAAAACCAAAGAAGATTCGGGAGACAAGTCGTCAATTCCTCCCCTAAGCTTGCCACTTCAAGTCTAAAACAAAAGGTCCAGTTTATGTGTTTCACAGAGCTATTTATAAGGTCCTCAAGGTGTCCTGAAACCCTAATTTCCTATTTGGAATCCGGAGACTTCTTTCCATATCTGGCTCTGTCGTCTCTGAAGTGTTTGCGCTCGATCGTATGCGAGATGCACTCGAGCGCATGTGTGCACTCGAGCCTTCTTCAAGTGCGTTCGTGTGCCTATGTGCTCGATCTCAAAGGAGGTGCGCTCAAGGTGCTCTTGAGTGCACCTTGCTGGATGGCAGAACTTGAATTTTACTCCTAAAAGCTCCAAAATATCACCTTTTTGTCCAAGTCCTGTGAAAAACACATAAAACACGAAAATGAAGTAGAATCTACTGAAATTGATAAATAAAGAGCCTAATAAGTGTAAATTAAGTGGCTTAAATATGACTATTTAAGCACTTATCACTCTTTCATAGTTGAATTTAACCTTCTTTGTGGGTCTCTATGAGGGTTAGCTCCTTCTTCTAGATAAATCCTATGGGAACAAATTAAGGGGCTAATACCTTTTATGTCAGCCATGGTCCAACCTAATTTAGATTTATGCTCTCTTAACAAATTCAACAATTTATTACATTGCACATCACTAAGTTTAGAGGAAATAATAACCGAAATGGTATCACCTGGGCCTAAAAAAACATGTTTGAGTCCTTTGGGCAGTGGAGCTAAATTAAGCATTGGTGTCTCCTCGGAAGAGGGTTTAGGTGCCTCCCTTTCTTTAGGCAACTCATCAAAGCATGGTTGCCATGATTTCTTAATAAATTCCTGCGACATCAAAAACATCAACAACATTAATGGCGTGGGGATAAATGGAAGAATCATCAAAATCAAAATTATTAAGAAGGAATTCCAAAGAGTTTGAATTATCTTTAATGTACTCATCCTCCAAAATAAGCTCATCGATCATGTAAGTGTCGAAACAGTCATCCTCTTCATGTGGCTGTCTTGAGACTCGAAAAACATTTACCTCTAATGTCATATTTCCAAATAATAATGTTATTAGGCCATTCCTACAATTAATGAGGCATTGGCGGTGGCAAGGAATGGTCTTCCAAGTATCAATGGAATTTTTGACTCCATATTCACAATAAAAATGGTATCTAACACCAAAAAGTCAACAGGATAATAGAATTTTTCAATTTGTAATAAAACATCTTCCACAATACCTCTTGGTTTTCTTACCGATCGATCCGCTAGTTGGAGTACCATGGAAGTGGGTTTGATCTCACCTAGGCCGAGTTGCAAGTAAATGGAGTATGGCATGAGGTTCACACTAGCCCCCAAATCTAGCGATGCTTGGCCACAAGCTTTGTTTCCAATTTGGCAAGCCATTGTAGGACAGCCCGGATCTTTATACTTAGGTGGTGTCTTGCTATCAATTACCGCACTTGCTTGTTCCGTTAAGAATGTCGTCTTCTTCACATTGTGCCTCCTCTTGAGTGTGCATAGATCCTTAATGACTTTAGCATAATTGGGAACCTGTTTTATGACATGAAGAAGAGGAAGGTTAATTTTAATTTGCTGAAGTTGTTCAAGAATCTCACCTTTTAAGGCTGAATTTCTCTCCTTAGGTTTAAGGAGTGCTTGAAGGAAAGGCACCGGTAAAGAATCACTATGGGCATCTTGTTCCTTGAGGGCTTCATCCTTGTTGCTCATGGTGTTAGGAATCTAGTTTGATGGTAGAGTGGGTCCATCAATTTTCTTACCGCTACGAGTAATCATGGCATTAACCTCTTTAACATTTTGATTGTCAAGATTGGAGGTTTGCACCATATGTTGTCCCCTTGGATTAGGTTGTGGCTGCGAAGAAAAATGACCTTGCTCTTGAACTGTCAAGAAACTAGTCAACTTGGTGAGTTGGGTCTTTATCACCTTTTGTTCCTCTTTGATCCCTTGTTGCTCCTCTAGGAACCGTTGATTTATCTTGCTTTGATCTTCCACACTCTTGGCATGTACCTGCATAAATGACTTAAAAACATCTTCCAAAGGTAAAGATTGTTGTGGTGCATTAGATGAAGTTTCTTTCGGTCTCCATTGGGTACTAGAGTGGGTAGAAGGTTGTGTATCGGATCTCCAATTAAAATTAGGGCGATTCTTCCAACAGGGATTATAGGTGTTAGAGTAGGGTGAGTATGTTTTCCTAAAGGGTATACCTAAAGCATTACACTCCTCCTTCATCTCAAAATAGGTTGGACAATCCCTAGGTACATGATCTACCCCATTACACATAAAACAAGGTTCATAGGACTCTACCCTAGCAACCGGTTCGGGGGCTCTAGCATCCTTGGTTTTTAAAACTTCAATTTCCTTAGTTAGGACCTCTAAACAGGCTTTAAGGCTATCCTCTTCCTTAAGTTGATAAATTCTAGCGGTTTGATTTCTCTTAGTACTTTCCATGGCATTCGGTCCCGTCCAAGTGTGGGCTTTTTCCGATAGGTCATCTAGAAAATCTATGGCTTGGTCGGGATCTTTCTAAAGAAAATCTTCATTACACATCATTTCTATGAATTGCCTTTCCCTACTTAAAAGTCCATCATAGAAATAGCTAACTACCCATCAACTCTCATACCCATGGTGTGGACAAGAATTCAAAAGGTTTTTGAAACGTTCCCAAACTTGATATAAGGTTTCACTCTCCTTTTGTGCAAAGTTTGAGATTTGTCTCTTGAGGTTATTGGTCTTATGGGTCGGGAAATGCTTTTGGAAGAAGGCTTGGGTCATCTCATCCCAACTACATATAGACCTAGGCCTTAACGAGTACAGCCAAACCTTGGCCTTTTGCTTAAGTGAAAAGGGGAAAAACCGAAGTTTGACGGTGTCTACCATATCAGCCCTACTTTGAAAGGTTGCTATTACTTCCTCAAATTCCCTAATGTGGACATAGGGGCTCTCATTCTCAAACCCATGGAAGGTTGGTAGCAATTGGATCATGCTCGGTTTAAACTCAGGTTGTTGGTCATTAGGGGGGAACATGATACAAGATGGTGTGGCTGTTCGGCTAGAGTGCAAGTAGTTTTTAAGTGTCCTAGCAACATTCTCATTATGATTTTAGGCCATGTTAACAAAATTCTCTAAATTCTCGTTTGGGTGTGCACTATGATTTTATCTAGGCGAGGTTTCACTAACGGACGTGGAATGAGAGAGTAACTCTATTTCGGCTCTTTTAATGAATGTACCTCGCACATCTCTCAGTCTACGCATACACCAAAGGAATTAGAGGGAAAATGAATAAAACAAAAAAATTAGAAAATCAAAACAAATAGCAAAGAACAATATTACCGTCTTGTCTCAAAGTTGACAATCTTCCTTGTACTTAAGCGCGTTTCCTCGGCAACGGCGACAAAATTTGATTACGCTTAAACTAACATACGATTATTGTGTATAGCTGAGGTGTCGATCCCACGAGGAAAGTGAACTACAAGAGAAAGTGTAAACCTTAACACCAAACGATGAAATTCAAATAAGTGAATCTTTGTTTTACGAATGAAATTATATGAGAAAGTTGTGAAAATATGACGAAGGATTCAATAAAGAAATAACAAGGTTCCAGGAATTCTTCCTAAGTTCGTAGCCTTATTCTTATCTTAACTCAATTGTTTTATCTCAATTGCTAATTTCACATCCCAAACAAGCAATTGGTAAATATTCAATCAAAGCACATAAACACTCTAATGTAATTGCTACAAATTACTCTTTAATTCCAATTCAAACACACATGACCTATCTTATAAATTATCAAGAAGTGACAATATATTTCAATAACACTACCGCAGTAATAGACAAACCCATAAGATAAATCTACCGAAATCAATCACATCTAATAGTTTGCATAAGAAGAGCATGACTAGACTTATATAGAGAAGAAAGATGCAATCACCGGATTAAGAGTAAATCATCTCTTTCTTACTTAATCAAAGAGTAAATCATAAAGAGTGTTTAATAATCAATCCATACAACTGAATCAAGGATATAAATAAGAACAACTACACCTAGGAATTCATCCTTTTGCCTTGCTTGGAGTTTATTTGGACATTAGGCTCATGCTTGATCACCTTAATGAAGAAGAAATATGGTAGCTCTCCTAATTCTAGCCTCATTTTCAGTAAAACCTAAGTGTTCTATTAATACCCCAAAAGGTTCAAGGGTATTTTCAGGTCAAGAAATGTCATTAAAGCCCTAATAAGGTTGTGAAACAGAAATAGAGCAATCGCGCCCGCGCCGCGGAACAGAAAAGGGAAGCCGCGGCACAGCTGTAAAAACGCCCCTGCACCGTGGCGCAAACCTTGCCTTGCCACGGCGCAGCCATTGATCCTGGTTTTTCAAAGGTTCTGGAGGCCGCGGCGCACTACCTGATTCCAGGTTCTAACTCAGAATCTAATGGTTCTGGTGGCAGCGGCACAAACCTTGCCTCGTCGCGGCATGGAACCCTAAAAATTGGTTTCTCTTCAATTTGTCCTTCCGAAACCATTCTTTCACTCTGATATGCGTAGAAATTTCGTGCTTTAAGCAACGTTAGCTTTTCCATCTCTTTTAAACATAAAATACCTGAAAATGCATCGAAATAAATCAATATACCAAGAATGACACTTTAGAATTATTAAGGCATAAATGTGTAATTCAGCCCTAAATCAACCCTAAAATGCTAACAAATAAATACTATTAAGATGCATTTTATGACTCTCATCAGTATACAACATTCCTCTGCCAGCTCCAGCTCACTAGTGACCCTCCAAAAACTATTCTTGATTTTTCGGTCCTACCTTAGAGTGGACTTCACAAGCTTCCATTCATCGTCCAGTAATAACTTAAACAAGACACGAGCAGCTTTAGAGAAAGGAATGGAAACCAGTTTCCCTTTTAGCTTCATGCCACAATTGTTCTACAACTGCTATGTGAATGCTTATAAGATGTTCTAGTTTCTCTTTACATTTGATAAAGTATGAATAATGAGTCATGTTAACTACATCTAAAAGTTATTAAGACTCAAAATATTTTTTTTGATATATAAAAATTAACTTCATATATATATGATGACAATATATATATATATATATATATATATATATATATATATATATATATATATGCATGCTATATTGAATAAATTTGATTTAAATTGTTGAGAGAAATATAGATCCAGGAATTTATAAAAAAACAACTCTAACTAGATTCAAAAAACTTTCACTGGATTCAAATCCCCATCAATTTTTTTAAAACTCAAAAAATTAAGTTTGCCGCAATCAAGATTGCACAAATTTAATTTTTCATAATTTTCCATTATTTATTTATTATTTTAATATTATTTTATTCAAAAAATTAATAATAATTAATTCATGAATAATTAATTCTTGGAAAAATGGTAGAAAAATCATAAATATTTTTTCTGAACAAACTGGTATTTTTCACTTCTTCGGATCCTTCGCTGACCGCTTTCACGCGCCAAAGATGATTGTGTAAAAAACAATTCTTTAAACAGTTAGCAGAGGTCTCCACGCATCAAGCCAGTGCATCCATTCTATGCGCCACCTTGCCGGTGTCGCCTCCCGATCGGACCGACGACGGACTGTTCGTCCAATTATATTGATCACATTGGTCGTCTTGGTTTTTGGTTTGGGTCATCAAAAAATGAAGAGAGTGTGTTCACTTTCTTTGCGTGAGTAGAGAAAAAGATTTGGTCTAGAGTTTGTCTTCAACCTCCAGATTTGCAATTTTGGTCGAAAATGACCCAAATTTTCGGGCCCCTTATCTCTTTCTAAAATCAACCAAAATTTTCATACAATATGCCTTTGGAAAGCTTATGAAATTATCTTTCTAACAATTTCAGTCTTGTGAGACTTGAAATTAAAATGTACGATTTATAAGAAATTTTCAAAGTTTCAAGTTTATAAACTAGGGTTACATTTTTCTCTGTCGTCTTTGAGAGTTCGCATGCTACATTTTTCAGATTTAATATAGATATTATAGAAAACATTACTTTATAAAATTACGACATAATATTTATAATTGAAAGAGTTGCTATTTTCAATCATCAAACCTTCATATTTTCGAGTTCTATGAATTTACATGCACTTTTTTTACCAATTCTACATATGTATTCATATTCATAAATATTTTATAAACCTAAAGAACACATAACCGTGCTCTGATACCAATGCTATCAAAGTAAAACACTGTGAAAAATATTTGTACCTCTTGAATCCAAAATTCTACGACAATTTGATTTTTTTTCTTGATTCAATCTTTCTAAGTCTCGCTAGTGGTCATGTGTGTGATCACAATTAAGGAAAACACACTATTATCACAACTCAAAAATCTTACTCTTATCTCAAAGAAAGTATGTAGATTTTCTCTCTCTAAAATTACAGTTTCTCTCTTTGAATAAGCCACCTTATATCTGCATTTGTTTTTCAAACAAAAAAATAGTCTTATAATAGTTGATTTTTTTTTATCCGAGTGATAAGGTACCTCTTGATTGATAAGTTGCCTTTTGATATAGTTAGTTTTCTTCAATTTTTCATGTAGCTGGGTTAAATGCTGGACAGGTAGGGCGCCCAGGACCCGATAATTCCTACATTAACAATTATCATCATCGGTCGCCGTAAGAATGGAATGCCTAAATATAATTTAATTTAAATTCTTCACCGATTTAATGTTTTATTTGTTACTAGATATATGTGGACCACATATGTTCACATTTTTTTTATAAAAAAAATATATCGTGCGATCCACATATGATTTTTTTGATTATATAATACAATATAAAATTTTCACATTAATGAGTAGGAGAAATTTTTTCACACTAGTGTCTAAGTCAATTAATCTTTTTTTCTTCTAAAAATATGACCCGCATATGATTCTTCTAATACATAATACAATATAAATTTATCACATTAATGAGTTGGAGAAATTCTTTCACACTAGTGTCTGAGTCAAATACTATTTTTCAATGCTACATTTGCGGGGTTTGGCCGTTGTTTTTTCTTTAATTTTATATTTCGTTAGATGCTTGATTTTTCATTTTATTGGATTCTGGATTTTATATATTATAGGTGCTCCACATAACGCCTATCGATCAATGGAACAGAATATAATTCATGCTTTGGACTTTAGATCATCTCCCAAAATTTGAATTTGCTCTTCGTTATGCACGCTTTTTGTTGTTAACTTTGAGGCATCTTGATGATGCTATTGATTTAATTTAAGGTAATATTAACACTCCGTTTTAAAAAAAAATTAAATTAATTATATTTTTAAATTAACTGAAAATTTTTATTTATCAATAAATTTCGTGTTTGGTTTTTTTTATATAAAATTATAGAATTCAATTTAATCATCATTTCTAGATTATATTTCATATTTTTAATAAAATATTGTCATTTTTTTTCAACTATATAAGATAGAGTTTTGATCAATATAATATTTTTTTATTCATTTGTAAAATTTTATTAATTTTAATAAGATTTAAATAAGATAATTCAATTCTAAAATAAATTTATTTACAAATGAATTTCATAATTATTTTTTTTTATCTTTTCAAATATAACAAATGAAATTACAAATTTATTCCTATTTATATAGAATTCATTTTTTTTTTATTGTATACATTAACAAGTAAGAGATCAAAGCCAAGTTCTTTTTTTATAAAGAACCGAGCCCAAGTCCTTTATTAAAGAACTATGGGAGTAATCAGAAAACTAAAAAAAACTCGAGTTATTTATAAAATTTATTTATTTTAAACATTTTCTAATAGAACTAAAAGCAGATGATAGAGTTAGTAGTTGACCAATTTTTTTTTTAATATAATAACATTTTCTATTCGAGCCCAAATCTTTTAATAGAAAATCTTGAAGTAACTATTAAGTTAGAGAAGTCCGAGTTACTTATAAAATTTATTTTTTCCAAACATATTTTAATTACACTAAACATGGAGGTTGGAACTAGTAGTTGATATATTTCACTTGAGCTTCAAGAACTTTAATTGAAATTCGGAGTTTGAGCCTTTAGGAGGTCCAAAAAAAATCTACTTTGCCATCATGGATGCGGAGCGGAAGTTTAAAGAGGAAAAATAGGAAGAAAAGAAAGAGGTTTCAGTTTTTTTTATTCGATAAATTTTAAGGGAAAAATAATTTGTTTTATAAAATTACTCTAACAATTAAGTAACAAATATTGCAAATTACACGGTATTATTTTTAAGTTTGTTGAAATGAAAAAAAAATATCGTTTTTTTTTAAAATTACCTCAAAACACTAATTTCACCATCAAACAGTCACATAATGAATTTATTTGAAAATCAAAATTTTAATTGGATATTACTTTTCATAATGATCAAAATTCATTTAGATATCATAAATGTTATTATTTTTTTAAAATATAATTATTAGGAATGTAACATACTTAACAAAGAATTTTTTAAAAAGAAAATTATAATCTTTTTTATAATTATTAAATATATATTTTAAATAGATTTATATTCTATTATATAGTATAAAAAAAAGTTATTTCATATATTTTAAAAATATTAAGATATCATTACTTATCGCATTCGAAAATTAAAGATCATCAAAAAAAGAAAATTAAATATTTTAAATGAAAAATTTATTGATATATTTTTTATAAAATTAAATAACCTAACATCTCATATATATGAATATCAAATACTATCATAAAAGAAAAATCAAAAATTAAAATGACACTTCATGTTTTTATTTTTTTTTTAGAAAAATATGAATTCAAATAATCAAAAAAATTTGTGTCATAAACAAACATAATTATTAAACTTATCATAATCACTTGAAAATATTTTAACATTAAAAGTACTTTGATTATTATGATAAGTAATATCTAATTAAAATTTTAATTTTTTTAAAAAAATTTATTTTAAAATTGTTTGATAATGAAAATCGATGTTTTCAAATAAATCATATATTAAAAAAATATTTATTATATTAATATTATTTCAATAAATTTAGAGACATTGTAGTATAATTTGTCTTAACAAATAAGATGGCCTCACATTATCTTCAGCCCCCGTAAAATATTAAATTGCCATCAATTTATGCAGTCTGTAAGGTAGGGGCTAGCTTTTTTTTTTTTTTTTTTCTTAAGGCTTGATGCAAGTCTCTATCATGATGTGGACATAAATCTAATCTCGTTGGACTTAAGATCCACGGAAAACGAAATACGTAATATTTTAGAGCTTTTAACATAGCTCGATATTTTTGGTGTAGGATTAAAAGATGAATGGCCATTTATTTAACTTCTAAGGAAAAAATAAATAAATTTACCCTAGAAGTTTTATAATTGGGTCAATTTGATCATTTGTTTTGTGAAAATGTCAATTTTTCCTTGAGAATTATAAAACATGTCAATTAACCCTTCCGTCTATTTAAGACATTTAAAGACATGTAAATGGCACGCACGACCTCTAAAACAAGGACAAAACTGATACTTTATGTCCACTCACACAATTAGTTCCCACTCTACCCATTTTTCCACCCGAATCCGAGTCGTCCGCATGCCATAAATCACACCATCCACCTACCTTCCTTCTTCTCTACTTTAATAAACCCTCATTTTCCCCATATGTGCTGGAGAACAAATAGAGTCATTTTTCCATAACAGAGCCGCACCAGGAAAAGAGAAAAAAAGGCTAGATGAGAAGAAAAAAGGGAGATAAGATCTTACCAAAATTGGAGGCTTTGCAACTGTGGGAAATCAAGTCGGTTGAAGATGTTGAGCATGGTTGACAATCTAGGGAGGTGTTTCTATGTATGCTGGAATTATGGGGTACGATTCTCTGTTGTTTCACTGATCTTCATCTTCGTCTTCGTCTTCCTTTTATGGGTTATGTGTTTGTTAACTTAGTTGCATATGTTGTTTTTGCAGTGTTGTGGTGATTGCAGATTTTTCAACTAGTTTGATCCACCTATTTGCGATCGTTTCATCGCAAGAGAGAGAGAGATATTACACTGGTTATTATTGGGTTCATCATGAATGATTATTGCAGTTCTTTTGTTCATATTGTAATAGAAGGTTTAGTTAGAATTCATATTGTACTTGAGGTTTACTTAAAATGGGTGTAGGAAATGAGAATGGAGGGCATGTCTTGTTAATGAGAAAGAAAGATGGCATTTGCAACATACTACTTTTGTTTACCATTGTACTGCAATTATATGTGAAATGAAGCAAAATTCACATCATGTTTGTATTTTGAATACTTTCCAAATCATGCACCGTGTAGCAAAATCCTAATGCACATTACTAAAAACAACTTTAAATACATGAAAAATCCTTCTCTGTTTTGGAACAGAATTGTGTAAGCAGTCGTATAAGAAAATCATCCAATCAACAATATCATAATTAAAGTTTAATGTTATAGAACCATCCAACAAAATAAGTACAAAAGTAACCAAAGCTTAATGTTATAAAGCACCATTAGAACAAAACTTTCAAGCATTTCATTCAACCATCACATCATAAAATATCAACCTATTTCATAAAATAAAACCCATCCATTTCACAAAATAAAATCCTCATATTTCCTAAAATAATCCACCTATTTCCCAAAAAAAATATCATCCTATTTTTAACACATCCCAAACACATGTCATGTCACTCTGATATCTTCCTTTTTCCCATCAGCCTTAGGATTGCTTGAAGAAGCATGATTAATATCACAAAACATCTGCATGCACTGCTTCTCATTATTTTTAGTAATCATACTTTCTGCACTAACAACTGAACAACCACTAGTTGATGCCAAAGGGAGAAGGAACATTGATAAAAGGCCTTGTTGGTGGTTCTGGTCTTGTTGGTGTTGCCCAAATCTCTCCTGGTACCCTTGAAGTTGGTGGCCTTGGGGGTACTACAGGCACTATGGGGGTTGGTGGCCTTGGGGCTACAGGCATTGTTAGTGCTAGTGGCCTTGGGGATGTAGGCTTTCGGGCTACCCTGTGTGGTGGTAGCCTTGGGGGTACTTGCACTGTGGGATTATTGGCCTTGGGGCTGCATGCCTTCTTCTTGATACTGGTGATTTTAAGGCTACAAGCTTTCTTGTTGCCTTGTGTGGTGGTGGCCTTGGGGGTACATGCACTGTGGAAGCTACTGACCTTGGTTCTGCAGGCCCAACATTTTCAGTTCTAACAAATTCAATTGCAACACTTTCACTTCCAGCAGCAGGCCCAGTTGCAGTAGTAGACCCATTTTCAACAAACTTTGTAATTCCATCTCCCTAAGAAATTCAAAAACTAATAAAACCTCAACAAACATAAATAACAAATAAACTACTTGTAACACACAACTCACATGTGGTTCCACTAAATCAATACCATACCCAAAATTCACATGTCTTCTGCTAGCCTAAATTGAAACAATTGCCAGTTAACCTCAACCCAACAAACAAAATGTGAAAAAATATGAAATAAAAATAAGTAACTTCCTCTCACCTGCTTTGAACTCCTAGCACCCTTGTTGTTTCCACCAACTTCCTCTTTGCAAGTTCTGCTATTATGGCATCTATTGCCACACTTACTACATGTAACCTCATTACTTATTTTCACCTTATATGGGTTGGTTGGTTCATTAGGGTTTCTTCTTCTATTTCTTTCAGGTCTCCCAAGTGGCCTCCTAAGTGGGGGAGGAAATGGCTCATCCAACCCAGCTCTAGGCCATAGATTAGGCTTACTAGTTAGCCTAATAATGGATGCGTAGCAGTTAATATAAGTCTTTATTCTATAGCATGGGTGTAAAAAGTCTTCAAGATTTTTTCTCATGAAATAAATGGCACTGACTGTATGTCCACATTGTATGCCAGTCAAGTCCCATTTATAATAGGTGCATGTATAGTTATCTAGGTCAGACATATATTGTTTCCCCTTAACTAGCACTTGAATCTCACTATTACCAGATGGGGAGTGTAATGACTCATCCCGGGTTGGCCACCCCGAGACGGTGTTGTCACATTTTGAAAATCCTAGTATGACACATATATGCAACAATAAAAAATAATACCAACTGCAATTTTTACATCAATCTTCAACCCTCAACAGGGGAGATACATCATTCAGATCTTGACTTAAACATTATATACAACGTAATATGCATGAATATTTAAAAATAAACTTTTTTTTATTTCCATTAGTTTGAAGATGTGAACCACATGGCTTATAGATAATGACTTCGTCTGAATCTCAACTCACCAAACTATTTGTCCTTCCTGCTACTTGAAATCATTATACAATGAGGAGTGAGCTTCACAAGCTCAGTGAATTAAACTTACTAGAAGTATTCAATTTGTGTACTTAGCCTTCCAATATTCATTTATATATATCTCATATATTTTGATAATAACATTATGTTATCACTACTCATATCAAATCATTCTTGGTTAATCAAGCATTTGCTTTATAATACTCTTATTCTCATATAGTTAATCATCATTTTGAGATTATCAATTCTATCTCATAATTACCTCATTATGAGGTTCACAGTATATAATCAGTCATCCAGATAATTCTCATCATTTCATATTTTTATATTTCGTCTCGACATAATTGTCTCTCCAGATAGGCTAACACTGCATACTTTATTGGGAGTTTTTTCTTTAATATTTTTGTTTTTTCATATTTAATTTAATTATAACTAATGTCTAATAAAAGAAAAAAATAGTTTTTTAGTTTTTAAAAAAGAGATCATCTGGTCAATGGTTGAAAGACAATAGCTTTTCAACCAAAGTTTAAGGGCAATACTTATGTAATGATTAAAGGATTTAAAATTTTCAATACAATTACTATAATTTTTTGTTTTTTTTTTTTTAAGTTTGAGGGGATTGACCCCATCAATACAAATACCTCCGCCCTGCTTGTATTTCCATGCGAGCATAACTTTAAAAGGAAAATATTGACCTTTGTTTCTTTGTTATTTTTCTTTTAGTAGATATCGTATTGAGTAGTTTGATCTAAATTGGGAGTATATTCTTATAAAAAAATGCGAGTTGATTTTCTCTTCTAGAAAATGCTTTTCTTTTTGTGAAAAGTCGTATATTTTTTTATATAATGAGTGGTGCGTATTTGATTAGATGTGGCAATCGAGCCATTCAAATGAGGTTAATTTAGGTAGGATGTTTGAGACATTTTGAGTTCGAATCATTTTGATTTTTGTATTATTCGATCTTTGGGTCATTTGGATTTGAATCGTTTTGAATTTAAATTATTTCAGACCATTTGTAATTTTGGTTTAGATAATTTCGGATTATTCAAATCACGAGTCATCTCATGTTTTAGATAGATTCAAATTGACTCTCGAGTTAACCAATTAGTAAGTATTGGAGTTTTTTTTTTTATTAACAGCAATGATTTAAACCAACCCACAAAACAACTCTCTTTATCCATAAAAAAGTTTTAGTATACAGAATCAAACTCAAGACCTCAGCGCACTTGAATACATTTAACTTGCGAGAGTTAGAGTTTCAAATAGCTATGTATGTACTGTTGGGTGAAAAAAGTGACAAAATCAATTTAAAACTATCATAACGATCAAAATTAGGGGAATGGAAGATCTGGTTTTCGTTCTTTGATTGGTAGATTGATTCTTCAAACTAGTTTTGATAATTAATCCTTTTTAATTAATTAAAATAGAAATTAACCCATTGAACTTATAAATTTATATAATATTATATCTTTAAATAATTCTTTGGAAATTATAATTATTTAATTATTTAATGATTTTTATAATTATAAAATACAACAAATAATTAGTAAATAATGTTTTAAGCTATTTAAATGAAAATTGATAATTTTATATATCATCAAATTAAATTTTGGTTATTTTGTACTATTATATATTAAAATAATGCATTATATTTTTTAAAAATAACTTACTAAAATTAAAATTAAAATTAATAAATTATAATATATTCTTTTTCATAAAAAAAAATTATATCCTTTTAATAATTTGAGCAAAATATAAAAAAAAATGAAAATAAAATATAAATTCAAGTTCTCAATAATGAAACTTCTCATTAACCTTCCAATCAAAAGAACTTCTCATTAACCTCAAAAATCAGCATGAAATTCATGTTAGCAAGCAAACCACAAAACCAATTCTCAACATGCTCATTGCTAATCAAAGATCACTGATATAAAAAGCGTGTTAATTAATTCTTTTTTAAAACTTCTTATATAGGTTAAGTTGTCCAGAATTACTGTTTATGAACCTTGAATTCTTACACAAAGACTTTAGTAATCGCAACGACAACAAAAAGGTTCTTAGAATTGCTGGAATTTTTGTATTTTACGTATTGTAACTTAAGTGCAGCAAAGTAAAAGACTTGTAAGAAACTAAAGAAATGTAAGAGTATTGCAGGAATTAAAGGAATTGAAAGACATTGCGGTAAATTGAAGGTAAGAACATAAAGAAAACATAAATGATAATTGGAGGTTGTCAGACTCATCGATGGTGACAAATGGCAGTTTACCACTATTTATGTATTTATCGGTACATAAAATTACAATAATATTTTTAATTAAATTGTAGTTTTAAAAACATATATTTTCAATTAAGAATATTATTTTAAGTTAAAAAAAAAATATACGTCGATAACAATCTTTGAAGTATCAATACGCCACCCTATAATAAATTGTTTTTAAAACTTGTTCATATATAATCATCAGATATTTGTATCAGACTTGCTTATATTGAATAAAATTAAATATTAGTTTTATGTGGTATAACCAATAATTATCACAGATTTTTGTTCAAGGTTTAAATCCTAATTCTACAAGAAAAGAAAAAAAAATATTTAATATAAGAAATAACTAAAGAAACTGGTATGTTTTTTCTTAAAAATTTCCCTCATTTTGTTTGTTTGACAAAAAATGGAAAAAGAGAGGGAGAAAGAGAGAGATTAGGTGAAGAAAGAAAAAATAAAAATCTTTTGCTTTTGGACTTGTAAGGAAAATAGGAGGAAAAATCATCCATCTTTTTATCCTGAAAAAAAAAAAAAAAAAAAAGCAATCAATTGAAAGAAAGGAAGGGGAAAGAAAAGTCTGTTGTTTTCTTGTGTTTTCCTTTTTTTTCTATATCTTTTGTTTGGTCAATTTATTCAATCTTTTCTTTTCAGATGGGTGAGGAATAATAGGAGGGTGGGCTTTTAGTTCTTCTGGACCATAACCCAATATGGGAGAACCTTGGATAATCAGAGACCCAAGTCACCTTCTAAAAATGCCCAATAAAAGAAAAGAAAAAAAAAACCGCTCTCTTTGAAATTTATAAACCATCTTCAGTGCAGTGCAGATTTCGACCAAGGTCTCTTGGCTTAAGGGCGAAACAGAGGTGGCTGGAATCAAATTTTTTTTTTTTTTTTTTTTTTTGTGGCGCGTTTAACTAATACCGAGGGTGGATGACAGTAAAATTTCACTGAAAATTAGAACGACAGGCTCTGATTCCTACCGTTTATGTCGAAAAAGCATTTTTAACATTCACCTATTTACCAACAATCACCGTAACTCTCCAACATGTTAAAAAAATAAGAAGGTTTTGTTCAATTGCTATATTTCCCTTTTACTTCCTTTACAATAAACTAAATATAAGAGGGAATTTTTGTCTAACTAATTTGAGTACAATGCTGTACTTTTTTTTTCGATTCAATTGTACTAATGTTTGAGTGGAGTAAGTTAGCATTCTCTTTATATATTTGGACAAAATGCTAATTTATCACACTTTAGACACAAGTTAATATTTTTTTCAAATTTTTTTGGATTAAATTGTCCCTCAATATTTACTTTAATATCAAACAACTATAAGGATAATAATATAATTCAATAAAACTCATTTATTTTCTTTAAAACTGTCAGACTTTTTGCAACTTCTGATGAACGGGTGGACGAGAAGTTGCATTGACAACATTGTTGAAGTTAGCAGCCGCCAATTTACCTTCCGACCAAGTTCTCCGTAATCCATGGTCGAAGTCTTCGTATTCACTCCAACCTCCTCCAAAGATTTCGAGTTCTGGTTGTAGGCTAAATAAATTAACATAAGGGTAAATTATATTAACCTACATGAGGTTAGTTTATGGATACACTTACCTCACCTAGTTTTTATAATGTACACTTACCTACTTGTCGTTAGCTTTTCGTTAGTCAATTGCTCAAAGATCAATCAAGCCTTATGCCAACTCATCAAATCTTATTGGAAATCTGACTTTAACCTTAATAATTTCAAAATCCAGTCAAAGTTTGGATGCTACTTACGTAGAAGATTTGACTTAACTTTGAAATTATTAAGGGTAAAGTCGGGTTTCCAATAAGTTTTGATGAGTTGCCATAAAGTTTGACTAGATTTGGAACAACTGACTAATGAAAAACTAACGACAAGTAGATAAGTGTATATTCTAAAAACTAGGTGAGGTAAGTGTATCTATGGACTAACCTCAAGTAGGTTAATATAATTTACCCTTAACATAAACAATAATATCATACATAAAACTTAGAACAAATAAAATTACATAAGTAAATCACATTCCTGATTGAGTCATCGTTACAACAAAAATTGGAATTATTCCACAACTGAAGTTTGATCAGGGTTATGTCTTCCTCTTTGTACTCCCATACCAGCATCTTTTTCAGATGGATAGAAAACTAAATACTCAAACGTATTAGGAGCCAAAGATGAGACCTAGCCTATTTATATACACATCAGTAACCCTAGTTACTGAGAGTCCAAATGGATCCTTCCATCTACCGACCATATTGGACTAAGGGATATACTAACTGTTGAACCACATTAATAATATTAAAATATGTACAAGCCCAAACAACATGATCACCAATTAACAACAGATGGGCCATCGTACTTTTCTCATTGGACCAAATCCGATGACCCAGTTTTATAAAACTAAAACCACTATAATTAGTGGTAGCCCACATAGAAAAATTACAACATTCTCTTACTAGGAAAACACTAATTATACCTCTCAAAAATTTTAAAACATTTTACTCAATTTAAAACGTCTATCGGGTCAGACAATTTAATTTTATTATAGTCACATTTGAAAAACAATTTGTTCCTCTAAGACAACATCTTAAACGACCTGGTCCCATAAAAACACTAAACATGGAATCATGGCAGCCATTGTGCTCTATTATTCATACAAGACCAATCCATGGTTATGCATGCAGATGGTTCCACTGACATAGATCCAATGTGGTAGTGTAGCAAAAAAATAGCATCCCACAAGGTAATCAAATAACGTGTTATTTTCATTGTCAGTTCTCAAAATGACTCTCCGTACAATATGACTATTAATAGGCCAGAGAAGTCATCAACAATATGGTATATCTCCAAAAATACCCCTTGGTTTCAATAGGGTGTCAACCACGAGACATACCCAACCAAACCCAAAACTGACACCAAGTTTTAAGTTTCCATAACATGACATGTCATATGTTCAAATGTATTCATACATAACACAATATAAATGAAAATATGTATGATGATCATCAACCAATATCATAATATTCAACTATTGTACCCAAAACATAATGGGTTTCAAAATAACATAAATCCAATAACCAAAAAAATATCAAAACATAAATAATTCTCACTAACTCAATACATCAAAAGACTCTAAAACACCCATATTATCAACTTGTTTTTTTTTTTTTTTTAAATAATGAGTCTTAGACTTTTAGTTAAGGGATCAGCAACCATATTCTCCATTTGAATGTACTCAACAATGATGTCTCCTTGTTTTACCAAATCTCTGATTGTGAGGTATTTTAGCTCAATATGTTTAGAACTACTACAACTCTTATTGTTCCTTGAAAACAACACAGCAATGGTCTAGAGATGGAATCAACCACAACAAGCCCTGAAAGACGCCTAACCAAGATCATTCATATCAAAAGTCTTGGACACCAGCTATTTTGTCTTATGAAATAACCCAAGATCATTACTAGCAAGCAAGACATCATCCACATAAAGAACCAGGTAAATAAATTTACTCTCACTAACATTTAGGTATATGAACTGATCTACCTTATTCTCCGCAAAACCAATGGAAGTTACCACCTCGATTAGATCTCACAATCTTAATGGGTTTTTCCAATTGTTTCTCAACCTCAACTTTAAAAACTCTAAATTTTTTAGAAGCATCAGATTTATCTTTTATCAAGTAAATATATCCATACCAGGAAAAATTGTCAATGAAGGTAATGAAATAACTCTTTCCACATAGGGTAGGTGACATAAGTCAACTAATATCAGTGTGCAATATTTCTAGAAGATCAGAACTACAAGTTGAGCCTTTCTTCTTAGTTTTGGTTAACTTTTCCCTTATACAATCAACACAAGTCTCCATATCCCAAAAACCAAGAATGAGTAAAATATCATTCTTAACAAGCATTTGCTTTGTAATACTCTTATTCTCATATAGTTAATCATCATCTTGAGATTATCAATTCTATCTCATAATTACCTCATTATGAGGTTCACAGTATATAATCAGTCATCCAAATAATTCTCATCATTTTATATTTCTATATTTCGTCTCGACATAATTGTCTCTCTGTGTGACTCATTCATCTATAAGTAAATTTACAATCATGAATAACACTTTCGCATCTTAAGTAATACAATCAATATTTAAGCAAATGCAATGCATGAATTTAAATGTTATTATTATTGGGAACGTCTTCCCACATGTCGAGATGTTTATCTTAGACCGGTTGCCTTCCTAGTTTTTTTATTCTCATTCAGACCAGCTGCCTTCCCGATTCTTTTATTTTCATTCAGACTGGCTGCCCTCCCGGTTCTTTTATTTTCATTTAGACCGGCTGCCCTCCCGATTCTTTTATTTTCAAATTACATGAAATATGCATATGAACAGTAATATAGAAACAAATGTGTATTTAAACATTTAAATTAGCTATCCTGATTATTCTCAGATTATTATTTGAAAAATTTCACTAAATTCTTCTCCTCATAAATCATATTAAATAACCAACCATAGCTTGTCGCGAATTTCATTTATCACCTTTATTATTAAATTGATTCTTTATTCTAATAATATTACTTCTCATATAATAATTTTCTACACGTCAATTATTCCTATCGTACCTATCAACCAATTTTTCATCATTCACCAAAGCATAAGTTAATAATTTATTCTAATATTATCACTATATATTTCACATTTATCTTGATTACTTAAAGTAAATCTAACTCAGCGAGTAGCACTTAGAGCTACCCATGGATCACTTCATTGCATTTCCTACTCTTCTTAGCAATTTCTCTCGGTTGCTAATCGTCAACATCTAACATAATATTTATATTAAAATTTCTAATTTATTCTTCAGTTCTTTCATAATTCACAACCTTTGAAAATTCCCACTTTGAATTCTGGGAAATTTCATATATGCTAAATTTCAAAAATAGAATTTATGTTATTACATTTTGTTTTTCTTAGAGCTTCCTGTGACTTCTATAAAATTCTCCAGTAAACCCTTTCAAAATTTTACTCTTTCAGTCCCCGAGTGTTTAAGGAAAGAGAGTAATTTAAATTGTAGTTGAAGAAAACCAAACAAGATTTGGTAAGTAATAAGTAAAATAAACTAAAACTATATATATGTGTAAAAACAGTCACCAAACCAATGTCGTTTGGTTGCCACGCACAGCATGTGCTGTCTAACATGCAAATTGCATATTAGACAGCCAACACCTGTAGCCAGGTGTTTTTTTTTTTTTTTTTTTTTTTTTTTTTACTTTTACTTTTTCTTTTTCTTTTCTTTTTCTTTCCCGCTGGACCTTGCATTTTTTTTCAATTTTTTTTTCTTTATGCTTTCCACACGTCTGTTTTTTTTTAAAAAAATTATACTTTCGCATATATATTATTTTAACTCTATGATGTCATATTTATTAAATTACTTCTTTACCCTTCCATTATGAATACGGGTATTACAGTGAGGGCATACAATATATGGACTAGACTTTGCTCTTCTCTACAATTGTTTGTATTTTTGGACAAATGGGTTCACCATATTTCATCATCCTCTCTTTGTTTTCAACTATCCTTACCATTAATTTACTCCTAACCATCTCCAAGAATGTTAAAATGGGCTTATCTCTAGCTTCTAGTATAAAAGCATTGAAAGACTCACTCAAATTATTTAGCAGTAAATCACACTTACTCCTAGGGCTGAATGCATGCCTAGCCCAGTGTTGTACTAGCCTATCCATTAACCAAGTGTAGGCTCCATTCTTAATCTTTTTAATCTCTCCCATCCAATGCTACCACCGATCAAATGTAGTTGCAGTTGCTACCTGCCATAAATAATCTTTTATTGCTTGCCCCTTGTATAGTTTCTTAAGATTCTCATGCATATGCATGAGATAAAACCTATTCTCACCATTTGGGATGAGTGCTTCAAAAGTGGGGACCAAACCCTATAACAAACAAATTCATGAAGTTAGTAATGACATACAAATGCATTATATTATTATTAACTTCAAATGAATTAATAACTAACCTTTTGTTGGTCAGATAGAAATGTCCACCCGTGTTCAGAATCTTCTCCAATGTCAAACAACAGCTGCTCTAGAAATCACATCCAAGATTCTTTATTTTTAGACTTACCACTATATAGGTTAGTGGATACAAATTATTGTTGGGATCAAGCCCAACTGCTGCATTGAATTTCCCTTGGCATGCACCTTTCAAATGACATGCATCTAGGATAATATTGGGCCTACAAAAGTTGAGGAATGCATCCCTGCATGGCTTCAGACATACATAGTAAGACTTGAATGTTGGTTGAACTTCAAGTGAAAGCCTCTCTACTTGCATCCTAACTGTGCTCTTAGGATTTGTTTTCCTTAACTCCTTTGCATAATCCCATAGTCTCTTATACTGCTCTTTATGTAGCCCTTGTATATTAACAAAAACCTTCACTTATCCTATAAGAAGTACTTTTAGAAATATTGAAGGCAATATTCTCCCTTACAATGTCTTGGAAGTCACCAAGCTCTATCTTTGGAGCCATTCTAATGTTTTCAACATACGTTTTAGATAGAAACTTTGTGCCAATTATCATACTTTTAATGACCCTGACAGATTGATGTACTGAGAAAAGGGTTTTTAGTTACAACAAAATGTTCACCTCTAACCTTAAAAGAAAATATTATGAATGGGCACCCATCAGCATAAGCTACTCGAACCCTACTAGAATCTTTCTTCACAAAGTACAAATCATAACCATTTTGAATTCAGTAGTGTATCACTACCTCAACTACATTTTCAACATCAAGAAAGGTGTCTCCAAGTTTAAATTCCACCTTCTCCAAGTACCTAGCATGGTTGCATGTACGGCACTCTGGTTCATTAGCTCATGCACCATCTTGTTCAAAATCATAAGCAACTAGAGATGGCAGCTCATCTGAAAAAGTATTATCAGCCTCAATATTTATTCCATTTGGATCCATACTTTGCTAAGCAAACCACTCATCAAACTCTTCTATTATTGGTGCCTATGCCACCACAAGCTCTTCCTCATAATCACTATCCACACAAAAATTCTTGCATTGGTCTAAACCATTAGTAGATTCTATTCCCACACCTCTTTGATTATGTGTATCATCTGGTCCCAAACATCCCTCATTATGTGTATCATCTGGTCCTAAACATCCCTCATTATGTATATCATCTGCTCCCAAGCCTCCCCCAATCTATGTATTATCTCCTACCTCCCTCATAGGTACATTTTCAAAGAAAAGAACTTCTAGTGCATTACTCATCCTCTTATCATCCTCAATAGCAACCCGATCATACTCAACATACACATGAACTTTATTAATATTACCATTACACAGTTTGTTGTACACATGTATGCGAGATTTATCACCATATAACACTTTCGGATCCCTCTCTAGATTCTCCTCACCAAACATATAATGAAACTTATTAATGAATTAAAAGTGAACACTAATATCCAAAAGCATTCCTTCTATCTTGAGCTCTGAAAACTTGTTTGGGTCATAGTTACCAAAATGTGAAAGAACCCCAAACATATAACTTTCTCCATGGTGTCAAGACAAAATAACCTCTGTGGTGGACCACATAGGTGTAAAGCCCTACAGACATCACTACAAAAGTCCATTAATGCAAAAGTTTATCAAAAATGTTTGAAAAACCATTACTTTACCAAACAATGGACCACACAACAAAAAAGATACAATATTCACAAACAACCCATTACTTCACCACACGCAACTCAACAATAGTGCACTGACAAGTACCAACATACAAGGACCACATGCAATACATTATTCACTAAAAAAAACCTAGCCCTAGGTCCACTATCAGTGTTCAAAAGAGGAAAAAAAAAACATAAATTTCACCCAAATTTAAGCAAATAAACAAAAATGAGGGCAATGCATTAAATCTAGTGTTGTCGGTCGTGGAAGTGCAGGTTGAATTCCTATAAGTTTTCTTCCTTAAGTTGTTAGTTGGTTCTTCATCAAATAAAATGCAAATATTTATAAGCATCAAATTTTAATCATAAAGGAAACAAAAATCTTTAACAATAATTGTTGTAATTTGTGTTCAATACTAATACAGTGAGGGAAAAGAGGGACAAGAGATACAGAGAGAATGTAGAGAAAGACGGTGGCTATGAGAAAACATGCAAGCATACTAACCCTAATGGGTTAGTAGTAGTATTTATAGAGAACATATTATAGGAGATTACATAAGTGTCCTTACACTTTAACACTCCCTCTCAAGTTAGAGCATACTCCATTTTTTTACAAATAAACTCATATTATAACAAATAAACCCAATACAATCTTGTTGACCCGCATTTGATTTTAATAATGATAAAACACTACTTAAATTACATTAATAGTTTTATCTAAGTGTTAAGTGGTAAAAACATTCAGTACAAAACAAGATGCAAGAACTCAACACGTTCAGACACCAAAAGAAAACAGAAGACCTAGAATAGGCACTAAGGTAATTGAATGACTTTGTAAATCTCTAAATTCAATTACTTAGCTTGATCTTGTTAGAGTTGGTGCATACTTCAAAGGACCAGATCCGTAGAACCCTGGATGACCACTAAGGTCTCGCTCCCCGGTGAGCGGGCGGGGGTCTGGGGGCAGTGCCCCCGAAAATTTCAAGCCTTGTACATGAGCTAGGTTTTTGCTTGGCGGTTTGGGCTTGGGCCCATTAATAGCTGTAGTTCTGCAGCAGAATGGAAATCTTAATTAGACCCTAATTAGGACATCTTAAGTTGCTTATAAATGCTTTTTATGTACTGAGCATACATTGTAATAAGAGATTTGTGAGGTTAATGATAAAAACTTATGATAGGACGTAGCCCTATTATGGGGTGAACCAGGGTAAATCTTGTCTTCTTTTCTTTCTGTTTATAATTTATGTGATTGACATGTCTCGAATCGTTCAATTGGTATTAAAGCCTTGTGCTCGAGGATTAATGATCAGAGATGTCGATTGGATCACATATTGAAGTAGAAAAATTCAGAGGGAAAATTTTTGAGTTATGGAAACTAAATATGGAGGATATACTCATGGATAAAGATTTGTGGATGGTGATAGTTGACAAGATACCGAAGAGTATGACGTCCATGGAAGAGGCGTCGCCGGTGGTGGTTTCGACATCATCTTTAGCAACCATCACGGAGTGGGAAAAGCTTAATCGTGAGGCACGAAGTATGATTCAACTGTGCCTAGCTGATTCTATCCTGATAAATGTTTTTGGAGAAAAGAATATGAAAGATCTCTGGAAGAAGCTGGAAAGCCTTTATCAGAGTAAATCTCTGGTAAACAAACCGTTTTTGCATAAGAAGTTGTACAACCTTCGGATGGTTGAGGACGATTCTTTCTCTGTTCACCTACATGAGTTCAACACTTTGATAGGTCAGTTATTATCTATCAGTGTTGATGTGACGGATGACGATAAGGCTATTACGTTACTCTATTCACTGCCTGATTCGTAGGATAATTTGATAGTTGTGATTGGTAGTGGTATGACTGATCTATCTTTTGAGAATGTCATGGAAGCCTTATTGTCTGAGGAGATAAGGTGGTAAGGTACAAAAAACTCATCAAAAGAAGCCTTATCTGTGAGAGGGCGAACCCATGATAAAGACTACAAGTGGTCTAGTGATAAACCCAAGTTCATGAGAAGATCGAAAAGTAGGGATAAATCTGGGTTGAAGTGTTGGAAGCCTGGGCATCTAAAGAAGGATTGCAGAAATAAGAGTATGAACCCTGAAAAGTGGACTGGAAAGAGATCAGCTTCAGGAAACAAGGACCAGTATGATGATGATGCTGGTGACTTAAATATGGCATCCTATTTGACTCAATCAGATCAGAGTGTTTGGATAATTGACACAAGAGCATTCTTTCAGATGACACCTCACAGGGACTGGTTTCATAAGTATGAAACATTTGATGAGGGAAACATTTTATTAGGAGATAAATCTTCCGTGAAAATTATTGGTGATAGGAAGGTAAAGTTGAGGATGAATGATGGGATAGTCAGAACACTTCTATGCATGATGCATATTCCAGGTCTCAGTAAGGACCTGATGTCAGTTAGAAAGATGATAGATAGGGGAGTGAATTTTAGTTGTGACAAAAATTCATGCAAGATGACTCGTGGATCATTAGTAATTGTACGAGGTGTTCGTTATGATATGTTGTACAAGCTGCTGAAAAGTACAGTACAAAGTCAGTGCAGTGGAGGTTTTATCTCTGAAAAGGGGACTGATGATAAGGCTATGTCCTCTATATTTTGGCATCAAAGGCTTGGGTATATCGGTGAAAAAGGACTATCTAATTTATCATCAAAGCAAATGGTGAAGAGAGACCCAGATTACTCCATGGGATTCAGTTTCTGTGAGCATTATCTACATGGCAAGCAAAACCGCGTAAGTTTTAAGTTTGCTGGCACGAGGGAAAAAAGTATTCTGGATGTTGGGCAAGTTTTGTCTAATCTCTTGGAAAATCAAGGTATTATGTCTCTTTCATTGATGATTTTTCAAGGTATGCATGGATTTACTTCATGAAGAGTAAAGCTGAAGCATTTGATAACTTCTGTGAGTTTAAAGCATTGGTAGAAAATCATATGGAAAGAAAGATAAAGGTATTGAGAACAGATAATATAGGGGAATTTTGCTCAGATAGTTTGAGCAATTCTATATGGAAAGCAGCATTGCAAGACAAAAAATAACTCCATATACACCTCAACAGAATGGGGTAGCCGAGAGACTCAATCGGTCACTCATGGAGAAATTGATGAGTATGCTGAGTTATGCAGGCTTGGAGCCAGATTTTTGGCTATGGCATGTTATTTGAAAAAACAGGTCACCTATATCAGCTTTACAGGATCAGACACTGTTTGAGGCATTATTCGGGAAGAAGCCGAGTTTGGCTCTTGTTAGGGTGTTTGGGTGTGATGCTTATATGCATGTGCCAAAAGAAAAAAGGAACAAACTTGACAGCAAATTAGTGAAGTGCATTTTCATTAGTTATAAGGATAGGGTCAAGGGGTACAAGATATGAAATCCAAAAAATAAGAGTACAGTTTACAGCAAAGATGTTCTGTTCAAGGAAACACAAAGGGATGTGGCAGCTATCCAAGATGTACGGGAACAACCAAAACAAGTTCAGATTGATCTTAGTCCAGGAGATAAAAAGTGGGAGACTACCCCACAGACTGCATCGGATACTTCAGATGCTGGCTCGGAGGTAGAGACCACGCCTGTCATAAGGAGATCCACATGGGTTAGGAGACCACCCATTAAGTATTCCCTTAGTGCTTATGGTGCATTATATGTTTTAGATATTAGTGGTGATGATCCTAGCACAGTGAAAGACGCAAGGGCCTCAAAGGATATAAATCTGCGGGAGGATGCTATGAAAGAGTGTAGCTTGAGGTTTCAACCCAAGAGGGGGGGTGAATTGGGTTTTTAAAAACTTTTGCGGAATTTATACAAGTTTATAAAAACTGATAAGCAACAAATAATTAATACAAGTAATAAGCTGTAAGTAAAGAGTTTAAGGAAAGAGGATGCAAACACAGTTATAGCGGTTCGGCAATATTGGATTCATTCCGACCCTATGTCCACTCTCTTCAAGGAACTCCTTGAAGTAATCCACTAAGAAAACTTAGTCGCACAACTTAGCCGGGTGTTGTACAAACCGTACACAAGCAATTTACAGGAATTGCTTAAACCGAAAAATCCCCTTTCTTTCAGAAGTTTCCCCTTCCTCTCGGAAGTAATCCCTTTACAAAGATGGTATAAAGTAAAAGGTAGAGAGACAGCAAGTGAAAGCTTATTACAACAGAAATGTCTCTCTTTCAAAGTAAAGCTTGAAGAAATGGCTCAACAAGATTATTTCAAAGCTTTTTGTGTTTCAAGAGTATAAAAACTTGATTGTGTGAGATCAACTCTTTTTGAATATATGCTGCTTCTTTTTTGAATGCTTTGTTGAATGGGTTTATATAGCAATCAATTAATATGGCCGTTTTGGACTTTAATTTGAAAAAGATTTACTTTAAAACGTTCAGATTTGGAGTCCAACGGTCATATTTTTGAACTACCAGTCGACTGGGTCGAGATACCAGTCGACTGGGTTCACTTGAAAAATACTCGTTTTCAGACCTTCTGGGTATCCAGTCGACTGGTATATATCACCCAGTCGACTGGGGACTTTCTGTCCATTTTACCAGTCAACTGGGTTGATTCATCCAGTCGACTGGAAAATTACTGGTCAAAGTACTAGTCGACTGGGTTAATTCATCCAGTCGATTGGGTACCTTCTGACCCATATACCAGTCGACTGGTATATGTACCCAGTCGACTGGGTTGTCTTCCAACCCAGTTTTTCTTCTGTTTTTCATCAAAAACATTTTAAAATAATGGTTTTAGAAAAACCTTTTGTGTTTGAGCCATTAAACAAGCTAATACAATGTATGAGTGAGACTTACATTGGTTCTAAACCTTAAGACCTATTCTAGATCTTCAGTCTTCACTTGATACTTGATTTGGTTCAAGTTTTTGCATTTTGTTCCTTGGTTGAATGTGTTTGATCCTTAATATAACTTAGTTTAAACATGTTAGTAAAATAACGGTTGTGTTTTGCCATCATTAAAATACGGGCGAGGGTCAACAATCTCCCATTTTTTGATGATGACAAAACTAATAATTTAAAAACAGTTTTAAAAACTAAGTGATAGGATTTTTCAAAAAATTGGATAGAGTCTCCTATGTTTTTCTAGAAAAACCACCCTGTAAACAAGCAAACATAGTTTATATTTCTTTCAACCAATCCAGAATCAAACTTAACCAATCAATAAACATTTTTACAAAGATATGGAGCAATGCTCCCCCTAAATCTATGCATTGGTTGCGTTTTTACTTAGATTTTCTCGTTTTTCTCATTTTTCTCTCCCGTTTTGACAACAGCAACCAAAGGGGGCATAACATAAAAAATAAGCAACTTAGCCAATACAGTCAAATTATAAGAATACAAAGTTGTTCAAGAAGATTTGGCTTCATTCAAATTTCAGAAGCCTTCCCGGGAAAAACCGGAAGTTTTCAAGCGTATAAGCATTTTATAGCAGTTTTAGTGACCAAACAGAGTTTTAAAACAGTGCTAACATATTACAAATAGCGTAAAGAAATGCAATAAATATGGCTAATAGTAAAACAGCATCATAGAGAAAAAGTCACTACAGGCAGGGCTTCACAGAGCCATAATTAAGAAAACATACATGAGATGTCCGTGCTATGTGATAAAAACTGGAAAAGCGCTAAGTACAGATAAAAGATAGAGACTCATGGTGTGGGAGAGTCCGACCTGTCACGAAGAAGTTCCCTAATCTCAGCTAGGGAACCCTCGGTGTGCTCTCGATGTAACTCGAAGTCGTCCCGTAGGTGGTCTATGGAGGAGCTCAGCCTCTGGTAATCAGACTGCATGGAATGAAAACCGGACTCCATCGTCATCTGGAGACTCGTGATAGCTCGTAGGATGTCACCATAACCAGTCTGACCGGTACTCGAGTCACCAACGGGAGGTGCTCGGGTATCCGTCTCCATCTCAGCAGCCGTATCAGCATCCTCATCACTGTCACTCGCATCCTCTCGGATCCTTAGGCGCTTTTCGACCTTCGGATAGAGGAATCCGTCATGAACAATACATCCCATCTTCTTCAGAGATGAGATGTTGATGATGTCTGTCAATCCGATATCCTGAGCCTCGGAGGCAAGCAAGGGTACCCGGAAGTGCTGGAGGATGAGTGTAATGAGCATCCCATAAGGAAGACACCTAGAGTCATTTGTTTCGCCGTTTATCATGTTGGCGAGCAGCAGAGGATATATATTGAAGTGGTGCCCAGATTTTAGGCACCAAATCAATACCGTATCTATTTTAGATAGATACCCTCGACTCCCGAGTCTCGGGTGGATGGTCCAACTGACAATCAACTGAAACAACTTTGAGTCGAGGGGCAAGTCACTACATGTGTGAAATGTAGTGGGTCTGTACACATAGTTAGGGTCGCCCCTGACTATCCGACAGGCCTCCTCAACTTCAAAGTTGTCTGGCCATCCATCCAGACTCCATTGAACCCCCCTTATAGGGATTCTCAGAATGCTCATCAAGAGGTCAGTGTTGACCTCAAACTCCACACCACTAACTCTGGTTCTGAATCTCAGAGCCAGAGGACTGGGTTTCACCAAGTTCGCATAGAACTGGTGAACCAGTCGCGGGTAATACTTTTCATGAATTCTGACCAGTGGGGTCAGATTTATTGCCTCAAAGGCTGGTAGAATATCGAAATTACCATGGTGAATAGAGTCGAAATCAACGACTCTACCCGTCATGATTTTCTTATGACGGATTATTGAATTATACCTCTTATGAGCCACTGGGCTGTAAAACAGAGTCTGCTCCAGCTCTGTTCTGGGCTCCTTGCTGGATGATCCTGCTGCACCCTTCCCTTTCGACTCCGAAGCTGAAGGTTTTGAAGACCTTGGCTTTTTAGGCGCATTAGGTCCACTTGTTGTGAGTTTAATACGGATTTTGTCACTCATTTTGGAGAATCTGGAGTTTTTTTATAAAAAAAAGGATTTTAGTAAAAATGAGAGATTTTAACCGTAGGAAGTTAAAAATCTCTTTAGGAATGTGTAAATCGATGTGTTTAGAAGGGATTTGGATGGTTTTTGGATCAAAATGATGAATTTTTCTAGAGAGAGAAAGCTTGGGCTCTTTGAAAATGGCGTAAAAATGGCGAAAATGAACAGTCCTTTTTATAGAATCGCGATATCAGTCGACTGGGGTCGATATACCAGTCGACTGGGTCCCTTTGAAAAGATGAACAGTTTTTTTACCAGTCGACTGGGTAAACATACCAGTCGACTGGGTAAACTGACAGTGAGTTACCAGTCGACTGGGCTATCTTTACCAGTCGACTGGAGGATAAGGGTTATTCAAAAAAATTGGCTCCAAACAAGATTTGATCTTATAGACGACTGGAGAAAACTAACCAGTCGTCTGGAAGTTTTGGTAGAGAGTTACTAGTCGACTGGGTCAAAATTACCAGTCGACTGGAATATCAGACAGAGACTTACCAGTCGACTGGAGCACATTTACCAGTCGACTGGATCTTGAGTAAAATTTCCAATCCTGAATTTTTTTAGCACGATTTTGTTTATCTATGACATTTTTGAGTGAAGGGAATAATTAAACATGGATTAATACTCTATCACTCAATGTCAAACATGCAAATGATGAAAGGAGATGCAATCAAACATTCAGTTTATCAAAATCAAGCAATCCCATCAACATTCTAATCTTACAAAAACTAGCTTCACTTAAGGGTTTTGTAAGAATATCAGCTATTTGATCTTCTGAAGGTATAAATTCTAATCTTATATCACCTTTTTGAGCATGATCTCTTAGGAAATGATGTCTAATCTCTATATGCTTGGTTCTAGAGTGCTGAATAGGATTTTTGGTTAGGTTGATGGCACTAGTATTATCACAAAATATAAGAATATTTTTGAGACTCATGCCATAGTCTTCTAGTTGTTGTTTCATCCATAGTACTTGGGCACAACAACTGCCAGCTGCTACATATTCCGCCTCAGCGGTTGATAGTGCAACTGAATTCTGTTTCTTGGAGAACCAAGAAGTTAACATAGCACCTAAGAATTGGCATGTTCCACTTGTGCTTTTTCTATCTAACCTACATCCAGCAAAATCAGCATCCGAATATCCTACTAGCTCAAAAGATGATTCTCTAGAATACCATAATCCTATGGTCTTGGTCCCTTGTAGATATCTAAGGATTCTTTTTACTACAACTACATGTGATTCCTTAGGATTAGATTGAAATCTAGCACACATGCATACACTGAACATTATATCAGGTCTACTTGCAGTCAAGTACAGTAAAGCACCTATCATGCTTCTATAATATTTAGAATCTACAGTTTTACCTCCTTCATCAAGATCAAGTTTGGTGGTTGTGCTCATAGGCGTTCCACTTGGCTTTGCGCTTTCCATCCCGAACCTCTTTAGTAGATATTTGATGTACTTTTGTTGATTGATGAAGATACCTCCTTTTAGTTGCTTGATTTGCAGTCCAAGGAAGTAGGTAAGTTCTGCCATCATGCTCATTTCAAATTCACCTTGCATACACTTTGCAAACTCTTGACACATAGATTCATTAGTAGCACCAAATATAATATCATCAACATATATTTGAACTATTAAAGTGTCATTTTTGTGAGTTTTTGTGAAAAGAGTTGTATCTATTCTACCTCTTACAAAATCATTATCAATCAAAAATTTACTTAGTCTTTCATACCATGCCCTTGGAGCTTGCTTCAACCCATATAGAGCTTTAGAAAGTTTATAGACATGATTTGGAAGACTTGGATTTTCAAATCCAAGAGGTTGTTCAACATAAACCTCTTCTTCTATAAAGCCATTTAAAAAGGCACTTTTCACATCCATTTGAAATAACTTGAATTTATTAAAGCATGCAAAGGCTAATAACATTCGAATAGCTTCTAATCTAGCTACGGGAGCATAGGTTTCATCAAAATCTATTCCTTCCTCTTGGTTATATCCCTTAGCAACTAGTCTAGCCTTATTTCTAGTTACTATACCATTTTCATCCATTTTATTTCTATATACCCATTTAGTTCCAATAATTGAATGGTTTTTAGGTCTTGGAACTAGTTCCCAAACATTGTTTCTCTCAAATTGATTTATCTCTTCCTGCATTGCAATTATCCAATCATTATCTTTTTCAGCTTCTATAAATGTCTTAGGTTCTACTTGAGACAAATAAGCTACAAAATTGCAAATATTTCTAATGGAAGAGCGAGTTCTTACCCCTTGTGAAGGATCACCAATTACTTGATCAATTGGATGATGATTTACATACCTCCAATCCTTGGGTAGATTTTCCTCTTGTTGACTTGAGGATAATTTGTCCAAATTTGGAGTTGCCATCCCTTCATTTGTTTGAGAAGAACTCACTTTTGGGTCAACAATGGGAGTAGGAGTTTCTATTCTTGGAATAAAATCTGCATCATCTTTAAAGGAAACTTCTCCACTACTCATTGGGTTAGATTCATCAATAGTTACATGCACAGATTCTTCTACTACTAGAGTTCTCTTATTGAAAACTCTATAGGCCTTACTAGTAGTTGAATATCCTAAAAATATCCCTTCATCGGTCTTGGAATCAAATTTACCCAAGTTAGTTTTATTGTTATTTAAGATGAAGCACTTACTACCAAAGGCACGAAAATAGGAAATATTGGGCTTTCTCCCTTTCCATAGTTCATATGGTGTTTTATCAAGCAAGAGCCTTATCAAATTTCTATTTAAAATATAGCAAGAAGTATTCACGGCTTCAGCCCAAAAATATTTTGGTAAATTATTTTCACAAAGCATTGTTCTTGAAAATTCTTCTAGAACTCTATTTTTCCTCTCAACAACTCCATTTTGTTGAGGAGTTCTAGGAGCTGAAAAGTTGTGATTAATTCCATTTTCATCACAAAATTTTGAAAAGCTTTGATTTTCAAATTCTTTGCCATGATCACTTCTTATGCTTGAAATACAAATTCCTTTTTCATTTTGTATCTTTTTGCAAAACTTTTCAAATCCTTTGAAAGCTTCATCCTTATAAGCAATAAAAATAATAAAGGTATATCTTGAATAGTCATCAACAATAACAAGAGCATATTGATGGCTACCTAGACTAATGGTACTAATTGGACCAAATAAGTCCATATGCAAAAGTTCCAAAGGTCTAGTAGTTGAGACTACATTTTTTTGCTTTAAAAGATATCCTAGATTGTTTTCCCATTTGACAAGCATTGTAAATTTTGTCTTTCTCAAAATTGATTTTAGGAAGTCCAATAACTAAATCTTTTCTTGAAACAATTTTTAGCAAATTCATGTTTATATGACCAAGCCTTCTATGCCATAGCCATTGATTTTCACTAAAAGCAGGAAAACATTTTTCATTAACGGAATGCAAAGATTTCGAATCAACTATATAGACATTTTCATGTCTATGGCCAATGAATTTGATCTTGTTGCTCTTGATGTCTATAACTAGACAATGAGAGGTCTCAAATGTGACTTTATATCCTTTGTCACATAATTGACTAATGCTAAGTAAATTTGGCTTAAGGCCTTGTACTAGCAATACATTATCTAAGGTTGAGAAATCATTACCGACTTTTCCATGCCCGATGATCTTTATTTTAGTATTGTCTCCAGTGGTCACAAGTCCGCCATCTCTTAGATTTAGCTTCTTGAATACGCTTTTATCACCGGTCATATGCTTCGAGCAACCGCTATCAAGGTACCAACAGTTACCTTTCTCCTTGGTGTGAAGACAAATCTACATCACACAAGGATATACGATAGCACTTTTAGGTACCCAAAATTTCTTGGGTCCTTTGGGGTTAGTCCTGGAAAATACGGTTCCTTTTGGGACCCATACTTTCTTAATATGAGGTGCTCTATGAACAAGTTGATGATGCACAGTCCTAGCATGATAGTCATAGAAATTTCTAGGATGTCTTACATGTGAATTCCTATAAACCTTAGGATAATAGTTCCTAGGATACATGTTTCCATGGTAAGGAGTATGAAAATTCATGTCATTTCTATAAAGAGTATGATGATGCATTCTAGGATACCCATGATGATAATTCCTAGGATGAGCATGAGCAGAATGCATTCTTTGATTATACACATTGTTCCTAGAATGAGCATGATAATGATTTCTAGGATGTGTATTAGCATTTCTAGAATGAGCATACATATAAGCATGAGTATTTTTAGAATGCTTCACTTTAGTATGATCATTTAAGTTTCTAGACTTCCTAGCATTTATCGAGGGAGTGCTTTTAACAATGCTAGGAGCTTTTGAAGTAGAAGCTCCATCTACACAAGAGGCTTTCATGAATAAGCTCTCTTTTGTTTTTTGTTTTCCCAATGGAGAATATCCTACACCAGATTTTCCTCCACTTAATCTCTGGGAAGAAAGCACTTCATCAAGTTTTTCTTTACCAAGCATAAGTCTAGATATAGTGCTATTTAATTCAGAAATTTTATTTTTCAAATTCTCATTTTCATTTTTAAGAAAATCTTGAGACGAATTATACAGTAAAGATGATAATTTTTCTTTTTCTTCTCTAAGAACTATCATTTCTTTAGAAAGAGATGATACTTATTTCTTAAGAACAGAATTTCTATAACCAAATTTCTTTAATTCTTCATGCATTTCATTTATGACTTCTAGCAGTTCTTCACTACTAGTAACAATATTATTTTTTGAAGAGGGAGAAGATGTTACCTCACTTTCATCATCGATTGCCATCAAACAAAGGTTGGCAATTTCTTCGTATCCGATTTCTTTGTCTGATGACTCATCTTCTTCGTCATCGCTCCAGGTAGTTGCTACCATAGCTTTCTTCTTGAAGCCCTTGTATGGTTTGCTTGAAACCGGATAGTCAGCTTTTATATGTCCTGGCTTCTTGCGGCCATAGCACATAAGTGGTTCCCTTTTTGAGGTGGGATCCTTTGAATAAGGTTTCTTGCTTTTCTTCAAGAACCTATGGAATCGTCTGGTGATTAAAGCCATTTCACCATCCTCTTCACTGCTCTCTGCTTCTTGTTCTAATTCATTTTCTTTGTTGCTCGTAGAAGCTTTGAGAGCAATTTGCTTTTTCTTCTTCTCATCATCATTGACGATGGGAGTCATTTTTTCCATCTCGTATGTCAATAATGACCCAAGCAGCGTCTCAACATCAAGCTTGTCAAGATTTTTGGCCTCCTAAATGGCTGTCCTCTTTGGTTTCCATTCTGGTGGCAGAGATCTTAAGATTTTTCTGGTTAGTTCAACTTCCTCAATATTCTTGCCAACCAATTTTAAACCATTTATAATAGTAGTGAATCGTGAGTGCATTTCGGAAATGGTTTCGTTAGGAGACATCTTAAAAGATTCATACTCAGAAATTAGCATGTAAATTTTAGAATTTTTTACTTCACTTGTTCCTTCATATGTGACTTGCAATTTATCCCATATTTCTTTAGCAGAAACACATGCAGATATTTTGTTATATTCAGAAATATCTAATGCACAATGTAGCATGCTTGTTGCTCTGCTATTGAGAGACATCGTTCTACAATCCTCGTCAGTAAACTCAGTTTTGAGTTTAGGCATTGTATGAAGAGTCTCTCCAATAACTATTTCTTTTGAGGGAATTTTAGGTCCCTCCTCTATAATTCTCCATAGATTGTAATCTTGTCCTTCGACGAAGATTTTCATTCTATTTTTCCAATAGTTATAATTTGAGCCATTGAACAATGGTGGTCTAGTATAAGAGTGTCCCTCAGAGTAGCTATTTGCTGCCATTGGATCAACTCTAGGATTTTAAGCCTAATAAAGAGAACGAGGCTCTGATACCAATTGTAGCTTGAGGTTTCAACCCAAGAAGGGGGGTGAATTGGGTTTTTAAAAACTTTTGCGGAATTTATACAAGTTTATAAAAACTGATAAGCAACAAATACTTAATACAAGTAATAAGCTGTAAGTAAAGAGTTTAAGGAAAGAGGGTGCAAACAAAGTTATAGTGGTTCGGCAATATTGGATTCGTTCCAACCCTATGTCCACTCTCTTCAAGGAACTCCTTGAAGTAATCCACTAAGAAAACTTAGTCGCACAACTTAGCCGGGTGTTGTACAAACCGTACACAAGCAATTTACAGGAATTGCTTAAACTGAAAAATCCCCTTCCTTTCAGAAGTTTACCCTTCCTCTCGGAAGTAATCCCTTTACAAAGATGGTATAAAGTAAAAGGTAGAGAGACAGCAAGTGAAAGCTTATTACAACAGAAATGTCTCTCTTTCAAAGTAAAGCTTGAAGAAATGGCTCAACAAGATTATTTCAAAGTTTTTTGTGTTTCAAGAGTATAAAAACTTGATTGTGTGAGATCAACTCTTTTTGAATATGTGCTGCTTCTTTTTTGAATGCTTTGTTGAATGGGTTTATATAGCAATCAATTAATATGGCCGTTTTGGACTTTAATTTGAAAAAGATTTACTTTAAAACGTTCAGATTTGGAGTCCAACGGTCATATTTTTGAACTACCAGTCGACTGGGTCGAGATACCAGTCGACTGGGTTCACTTGAAAAATACTCGTTTTTAGACCTTCTGGGTATCCAGTCGACTGGTATATATCACCCAGTCGACTGGGGACTTTCTGTCCATTTTACCAGTCGACTGGGTTGATTCATCCAGTCGACTGGGAAATTACTGGTCAAAGTACCAGTCGACTGGGTTAATTCATCCAGTCGACTGGGTACCTTCTGACCCATATACCAGTCGACTGGTATATGTACCCAGTTGACTGGGTTGTCTTCCAACCCAGTTTTTCTTCTGTTTTTCATCAAAAACATTTAAAAATAATGGTTTTAGAAAAACCTTTTATGTTTGAGCCATTAAACAAGCTAATACAATGTATGAGTGAGACTTACATTGGTTCTAAACCTTAAGACCTATTCTAGATCTTCAGTCTTCACTTGATACTTGATTTGGTTCGAGTTTTTGCACTTTGTTCCTTGGTTGAATGTGTTTGATCCTTAATACAACTTAGTTTAAACATGTTAGTTAAATAACAGTTGTATTTTGCCATCATTAAAATACGGGCGAGGGTCAACAAAGAGGAAATGCAGGCACTAGACAAGAATGAAACATGGAGCATTGTGAAATTGCCTAGAAATAAGAAGGAAATTCGGTGCAAATGGATTTTCAAGAAGAAAATAAATGCAGATGGAATGGTAGAAAAGTACAAGGCATGTCTGGTTGCAAAGGGGTACTCACAAATAGAGGGAATTGACTATGGTGAGATATTTTCCCCTGTAGCAAAGTTAACTTCTATAATATGTGTATTATCCATGGCAGTTGCTTATGACCTAGAGATTGAGCAACTGGATGTAAAGATAGCTTTCCTTCATGGGGATTTAGAGGATGAAATTTACATGAAACAACCCGAAGACTTCGTGAACAAAGGCAAGGAAGAGTTGGTTTGTAAATTGAAGAAGTCTTTATACGGACTAAAGTGGTCACCATGGATATGGTACCAGAAGTTTGATACATATGCCATTCAGCTTTGGTTCACTCCCAGCTATGCTGATCACTGCATCTACATGAAAAGATTAGGGGTTGATTTTGTCATTTTAACCTTGTATGTTGATGATATGCTGTTGATTGGAAATAACAAGAAGATTATTATCACTGTGAAGGCATTGTTGGCAAGGCAGTTTGACATGAAAGACCTAGGGCCAGAAAACTTTATCTTGGGCATGTAGATAAAGAGGGATCATGAAAATCAAAAACTGTGGCTAAGTCAGAAGAAGTATATTAAAGAAGTGTTGAAGAAATTCAACATGTCTGACAGCAAGCCAGTAGGGACTCTCATGCCTTTAGGAACCAAGTTATCTATGGAACAATGTCCAAAGACGGAGGAAGAAGCTGAAGAGATGGCACATGTACCTTATGCTAGTGTGGTTGGAAGCTTGATGTACGCTTTGGTGTGTATGAGACTAGGTATTGCCCAAGAAGTGGAAGTATTGAGTGGATATATGTATAATCCTGGGAAAGAGCATTGGACTGCAATCAAGAGAGTTCTTAGATATCTTCGTGGCACCTTAGAGTTTGAATTTTTTTATAGAGGTATGGAAGGTAAGAAGAATCTTGATATTGTAGGATCAGTTGATGCTAACTGGGGAGAAGACATTGATAACAGGAGGTCTACAAATGGATATATGTTCAATCTATTTGGTGGGGCAGTGAGTTGGATGAGCAAAAGGCAAAGTGTTGTTACCCTTTCATCTACAGAAGAAGAGTATATGGCAATAACTCAAGCTAGAAATGAAGTGGTTTGGCTTCAAGGGTTGTGTGCTGAGCTTGGGTTTAAATAAGAAGCAGTGAAGGTGAAATGTGGCAATCAAGGTACAATCTTCTTAGAAAAGAATCATGTATTTCATTCAAGGACGAAGCACATTGATATCCAATATCACTTCATCCAGGAAAATATTGAAGAACATATGATAATATTGGAGAAAGTTGAAACAGCAGTGAACAACGTAGATTTCTTAACTAAGGCAGTTAGTCTAGCAAAGTTTGAGTGGTGTGCTATTGAGATGGGCTTGAAGAAACAGGGTCCTAGGAAGTTTTCCATGTGTGTGAAGTATTTACCAAATGGGAGATTGTTAGAGTTGGTGCATACTTCACAGGACCAGATCTGTAGAACCCCAAACGACTATAAGGGTCCCGCTCACCAGTGTGGGAGTTTGAAGGCAGCGCCCCCGAAACTTCAGGCCCTGTATATGAGTTGGGTCTGTGTTTTTGCTTGGCGATTTAGACTTGGGCCTATAAATAGTTATAGTTCTGCAGTAGGGCGAAAATCCTAATTAGACCCTAATTAGGACGTCTTAAGTTGCTTATAAATACTCTTTATGTACTGAGCATACATTGTAATGAGAGATTTGTGAGGTTGATAATAAAAACTTATGGCAGGGGGTAGCTCTATTCTGGGCTAAACCTCGGTAAATCTTGTCTTCTTTTCTTTCTGTTTATAATTTGTGTGATTGACAGGTCTCGAATCGTTCAGATATATGGCTCAATTCACAAAAGGCTTTGACAAAACTAAAATACAAAAACTTTTCTAAGTCAAAAACTATTTTGAAACATAAGGTTTAAGGACAACCCAATCAACTAGGGAAAGGGACAGTAAGTTCCCAGTTGACTGGCAATAAGACCCAATAAACTGGTAACTTCACCCAGTCGACTGGGGGTACTTTCTCTAAGCCTAAAAGTGAAAATTTTTCACTTGACCCAGTCGACTGGTAGAAGGACCTAGTCAACTAGTAATTTAAAAATATGACTATTTGAGACGTGGGACATGAGCATTTAATGCCCCAAACCTACCAAGTCAATGTCAAATGGCCATATAAGTTCAAGCCTATATAATACCACTTCAATGAGCATTTAAACAAGGAAGATAGCACATTCAATTCATCATATAGCTCATTAATTCTCAAAAGCTTTGAAAAATTCAGTGTGAGCCATTCTTCAAGCTTGTTCTTGAAAGAGAGATGTTCATCATTTGTAAAAATAATTCATTACTATCTCTCTATCATTTACTTTACAGTTAATACAATTTATTGTAAAGAGAATGAGTTGGTGTAACTCTTAGAGTGTTTAGGACTAAACACTTCGTTGTAACTTCCGTGAGGAAGAGATTGTTTGTAAGGTTTGTGCAACACCCGTGAAGTTACCCGACTAACGATTAGTGGATTACTTCAAGGAGGTTCCTTGAAGAGAGTGGATGTAGGGTCAGAGAGATTTCGATATTGCCGAACCATTATAAACGGAGTTTGCATATTCTCTTCCTTAACTCCTTTACTTACAAGCATATTATTTGATTGTGTGCTTTGCTTATTAAATTTTTTTAAAAAAAGTGCAAGTTAATTAGCAAAAAGTCAGTTTAAAATTGGCATCAGAGCTTTGTACTCAATTTCAGGCTTAAAATCTTTGAGTTGATCCGATGGCATCTAATAGCTTTGCTGAAGAACATTCCTATACTAGGGCTCGTTTGTTCAATGGCTCCGACTATAACTACTGGAAAAATATAATGAAAATATTTTTCAAAGGATAAGATTACAATCTATGGAGAGTCATTGAAGAAGGACCTAGAATTCCTACAAAGGAAATAACCGTTGGAGAGATCAATCATACAATGCCTAAACTCAAAGTAGAGTTTAATGAAGAGGATGTAGAATGATGTCTCTAAATAGTAAAGCAACTAGCATGTTACATTACGTTCTAGATATCGCTGAGTACAATAAAATTTATGCATGTATTTCAACTAAAGAAATTTGAGATAAATTACAAGTTACATATGAAGGGACTAGCGAAGTGAAAAAATAAAAAATTTATATGCTAGTATCCGAATATGAATATTTCAAAATGTCTCTTAATGAAACTATTTCTTAAATGCACTCACGTTTTATTACCATTGTTAACGATTTAAAGCTTTTTGGTAAGAACATTGAATAATTTGAACTAATGAGGAAGATTTTAAGGTCTTTGCCATCCACTTGGAAAACAAAGAAGGCAGTAATAACAGAGGCCAAAGATCTCGACAAACCTGATGTCAAAACAATTCTGGGATCACTATTGACACACAAGATGGAAGAAATGAATCACATTGTCAATGATGATGAGAAGAAGAAAAATTTGATTGCTCTCAAAGCCTCTACAAGCAACAAAGAGGAAGAAAATGAAGAATAGAATGAGACTAGTGAAGAAGATGGTGAGATGGTATTAATCACCAAAAGGTTTCACAAGTTCTTGAAAAAGAGCAAGAAACCTTACACAAAGGATTCCACTCCAAAAAGGGAACCTCTTATGTGTTTCGGTTGCAAGAAGCACGATCACATCAAAATCGATTGCCTAATAAGGAGAAATTCATATAAGATCTTCAAAAATAAAGCTATGATTGCAACCACATGGAGTAATGATGAAGAAGAAGAAACTTCGGACAATGAAGTTGGATACGAGGAGATTTCCATCCTATGCTTGATGGCAATCGACGATGAAAATAAGGTATCAATTTTTTCCCTTTCTAATAATAATAACATTGTTAGTAGTAATGAAGAATTAATTGAAGTAATAAATGAGATGCATGAAGATTTGAAGAAATTCGATTCTAGAAATGTGGCCCTCAAGAAGGAAGTCCCACCTCTTTCTAAAGAGATGGAAGTCTTAAAGGAAGAAAAATAAAAAATAAATAAAAACTATCTTTCATGCTTTATAACTCTTCACAAGATTTTCTAAAAATTAAAAATGATATTTTAAAGAAGAAAATAATGGAATTGAATAGCACTGTATCTAGACTTATGCTTAGAAAAGAAAAGCTAGATGAAGTGCTTTCTTTCCAAAGGTTAAGTGAAAGAAAATCCGGCTTGGGTTATTCTCTATTAGGCAAGTAAAATTCAAAATAGAACTTGTTCATGAAAGCAACATGTGTGAATGAAGCCTCCACTTCTAAGGCCACTAGCAAGAATAAAAGCACTCCCTCAATATATGCTAGTAGGTCTAAGAATTTAAATTCAAATCCTAATGTATATACTAGAAATAAACATCCTAGAAATACACATGCATATGTATGCTCACTCAAGACATACAAATGCTAGGAATAATCATTCAAGAAATTCACATACTAGAAATTCACATCCTAGGAATTACCATCATGTACATCCTAGAGATAATATGTATGTTCATAACTTGCATGCTACAAGTGCACATCCTAGAAATTACCATCATACATTTCCTAGAGATAACATGCGTGTTCATAATCTTCATAATAGAAAAATATATCCTAGAAATGTTTATCTAAGGAGCTATAGACATGCATATTTAAGAAATCCTAGAAACTTCAATAACTATTATCCTAGGATCATGCATCATCAACATGTCTACAATTATAGAGCACCTTATAATATTAAGAAAGTTTGGGTCCTTAAAGGAACTGTATTTTCTAGGACTAAGCCCAAAGGACCCAAGAAATTTTGGGTACCTAAAAGTGCAATTGTATATCCTTGTGTAATGTAGATATGTCTCCACACCAAGGAAAAGGGTAACTATTGGTACCTTGATAGTGGATGCTCAAAGCACATGACCAATGATCAAAGCATGTTCAAAGAGCTAACTCTAAGGGATGACAAACACATCACCATTAGAGACAACACAAAGATAAAGATCATTGGGCATGTCAAAGTTGTTAATGATTTCTTAACCATTGATCATGTGTTATATGTGCAAGGCCTTAAGCAAAATTTACTTAGTATTAGTCAATTATGTGATAAAGGCAACAAAGTCATATTTGAAACCTCTCATTGTCTAGTTATAGACATCAAAAGTAACAAGATCAAGTTTGTTGGCCATAGACACGAAAATATCCATATAGTTGATTTAAAATCTTTGCATTCAGAAAATAAAAAATGTTTTCCTGATTTTAGTGAAAAACCATAGCTATGGCATAGAATACTTGGTCATGTGAACATAGATTTGTTTAAAATGATTTCAAGAAAAGATTTAGCCGTTGGACTTCCAAAAATCAAATTTGAAAAAGACAAGGTGTGTGATGCTTGTCAAATGGGAAAACAAATAAGAATTTCTTTTAAATCAAAAAAATATAATCTCAAACTCTAGACCATTGGAACTTTTACATATGGACTTGTTTGGTCCAATAAGTACCATTAGTCTAGATGGCCATCAATATACTCTTGTTATTGTTGATGATTATTCAAGATATACCTTTTTTATTTTTATTACTTACAAGGATGAAGCATATAAAGGATTTGTGAACTTTTGCAAGAAGGTTCAAAATGAAAAAAGGTATTTCTATTTCAAGTATTAGAAGTGATCATGGAAAAGAATTTGAAAACCAAAGTTTTTCAAAATTTTGTGATGAAAATGGAATTGATCACAAATTTTCAGTACCTGGAACTCCTCAACAAAATGGAGTTGTTGAGAGGAAAAATAGAGTTCTAGAAGAATTTGCTAGAAAAATGTTTTGTGAAAATAGTTTGCCAAAATATTTTTGGGTGGAACTCGGAAACACTTCTTGCTATGTTTTAAATAGAGTATTAATTAGGTCTATGCTTGATAAAACTCTATATGAACTATGGAAAGGTAGAAAGCCTAATATCTCTTTTTTTCGTGCTTTTGGTTGCAAGTGCTTCATTCTAAATAAAAATAAAATTAATTTCAGTAAATTTGACTCAAAGACCAATGAAGAGATATTCTTAGGATATTCAACCTCTAGTAAAGCTTATAGAGTCTTTAACAAAAGAACTCTAGTGGTTGAAGAATCTGTACATATTGCCTTTGATGAGTCTAACCTAATTAGTAGTAGAGTAATATCTTTTAATGATGATGCAGATTTTATTCTAAGAATGAAAACACCTACTCCCATTGTTGACCCGAAGGAGAGCCAACCTCAAACAAGTCAAGAGGTAGATGCTCTCAATCTTGATCAACCATCTACTAGTTAATAAGAGGTGGTCTTCCCAAAGATTAAAGGTATGTGAATTATCATCCAATTGATTAAGTGATTTGTGATCATTCACAAGGGGTAAGAACTCGATCCTCTATAACAAATATTTGCAATTGTGTAGCTTATTTATCTCAAGTAGAACCTAAGACTTTTGTACAAGCCGAAAAAGATTTTGATTGGATAAATTCTATGCAAGAAGAATTAAATCAATTTGAACAGAACAAAGTATGGAATCTAGTTCCTACTCCAGAGAATCACACAATAATAGGAACCAAATAGGTATTTAGAAATAAAATGGATGAAAATGAAATAGTAACTATGAACAAGGATAGACTAGTTGCTAAGGGATATAATCAAGAAGAAAGAATAGACTTTGATGAGACTTATGCTCCCGTAGCTAAATTAGAAGCCATTCGTATGTTGTTGGCCTTTGTATGCTTTAATAAATTTAAGCTATTTCAATTTGATGTAAAAAGTGTCTTTTTAAATGGTTTTATAGAAGAAGAGGTGTATGTTGAGCAACTTTTTGGATTTGAAAATCCCAGTCTTCCAAACCATGTCTATAAGCTTTCTAAAGCTCTCTATGAGTTGAAACAAGCTCCAAGAGCATGGTATGAAAGACTAGTCCAAATATATATTGATGATATTATATTTGGTGCTTCTAATGAATCTATGTGTCAAGAGTTTGCTGAGTGTATGCAAGGTGAATTTGAAATGAGCATGATGGGAAAACTTACTTACTTTCTTGGACTTCAAATCAAACAATTGAAATAAGGCATCTTCGTCAATCAATCAAAGTACACTAAGGACCTTTTAAAGAGGTTTAGGATGGAAAGCTTAAAGCCAATTGGCATTCTTATGAGCACCTCTAAAAAATTTGACCTAGATGAGGAAGGTAAGTGTGTAGATACTAAAACTTATAGAAGCATGATAGGAGCTTTACTTTTTCTAACTATAAGTATACCTGATATAATGTCCAGTGTATGCATGTGTGCTAGATTTCAAGCTAATCCTAAGGAATCACATGTAATTGTCGTAAGAAGAATCCTAAGATATTTACAAGGCACTTAAAACCTAGGGTTATGGCATTCTAGAAAAATTTTTTTGAGCATGTTGGATATTTGGATGCTAATTTTGCGGGTTGTAGGCTAGATAGAAAAAGCACTAGTGGAACATACCAATTTTTAGGTGCAATGTTAACCTCTTGGTTTTCTAAGAAACAAAATTTGATTGCTCTATCAACCGCCGAAGAGAAATATGTAGCAGTTGAAAGTTGTTGTGCTCAAGTTTTGTGGATGAAACAACAATTAGAAGACTATGACATGAATTTTAAACATATACCAATTCATTGTGATAACACTAGTGCTATCAACTTAACTAAAAGCCTTATTCAACATTCGAGAACCAAACAAATAGAAATAAGTCATCACTTCATAAGAGACCATGCTCAAAAGAGTGATATTAGATTAGAATCCATCCCTTCAGAGGACCAAATTGTTGACATTCTTACTAAGCCCTTGAACGAAGATAGCTTTAGCAAGATTAAACTATTAATGGGCTTAACAAATTATGAAAATATGAGTGTTTGATTACATCTACATTTCATCATATGCATATTTGACATCTAGTGAATGAGTATTAACTCCTATTTAATATCTCTCTCACTCAAGATGGCATAGATAAATCATTTCTTGCAAAATTCCAAATTGAAGCTCAAAATTTTATGTTTTATGAAAGACCCAATCGACTAGCATCTTGATCCAGTCGACTGGTATCTCTCTGTCCAGTTACCCGGTTGACTTATTGAATCAATCTAGTCAACTGGTAGCTCACTGCCCATTTCACTAGTCGACTAGTACAAGGACCTAATCAACTGGTATTACACGAGAAACTTGGAGCCCAAAAATTTTAAATTTCTTCTAATGAACCCAAACGACTAGTAGGGTCAATACAGTCGATTGGTGTCTCACTGCCCAATTTCTCAATTGACTAGTACCCTGACCTAATCAACTGGTACCATAAGAAAATATTTGGAGTCAAAATTTTGAAATTTTCTTGGACAACCCAGTCGACTAGTAGGGTACATCCAGTCGATTGGTGTCTTATTGCCAGTTTACCCAGTCGACTGGTATCTCGACCTAGTCGACTGGTATGTCGAAACATCCCCAAATATTGAAGGACTCAATTGACTAGTACCCTAACCTAGTTAACTAGTATCACAATTCTATATAAAGTCACTTAATTTTGTCTCAGATTTTACGCCATTTTTGAAAAACCCTAGCTTTCTCTCAATAAAAAATCTTTGATTTTAGACCAAATTCTCTTCAAATAACTCCATAGAACTTTCAATCTTACTTCAAATCATATTCCTTTCAACTTTTCACAGTTGAAACCTCATCCTTTCCCAAACACCTCTCTCCAAACGATTTTTTTCCAAAATTTTTGAGAGAATACGTGTTAAGAAAACCGTTGCTGGACATCACGCACCCATAAGGCTGAGATCACACAAGTCCACGGCACCAGACTCCAAGGGGAAGGGGATAGTTGGTTCCTCAAGCAAGCAGATGATAACTGAGCTTGATGATTCACTTTTCTGGAACCCCACCACCAAAAGCAAGTGTACCACTATCATTAGACACAAGAAAGTCATAACGGGTAGATTTGTAGATTTCGATTCTATCTATCTTGCTAATTTGGTATTTTTCCTGCTTTTAAGGCATTCACCTCACCCCTTTGTAAAAATCCACCAAAAATACTACCCCCGCCTCATTCACCAATTCTATGCCAACTTGGTCAAACCTAGTTCACTAGCTCTTAGATTTAAGACCAGTGTCATAGGCATAGAATCTGAAGTAACCACTGACCTCTTGGTCAACCTGTTGAGAATCCCCGTGGGAGGGGTCTAGTGGAGTCTGGATGGATGGCCAGACAATCTTGACTATGAGGAGGCATGTAAAATTATTAGGGACATGTCCCTCAACTCAAAATTGTTCAACCTCATTGTGAGTTGGACCATCCACCCTAGACTCGGGAGTCAGGGTTATATGTCTAAAATAGACATAGTATTGATTTGGTATCTCAAAACTGAACACCATTTCAATATTTACCCACTCTTGCTCGCCAATATGACCAATAGCGAAGCATATGACTCTGGGTGTCTCCCATATGGGATACTCATCACCCTAATCCTCCAGCACTTCAAAGTCCCCCTACCTACCTCCAAAGCTCAAGACATCGGCCCCAAAAACATTATCAATGTCCCTTCGCTGAAGAAGATGGGGTGCACAATCTAGGATGTCATGGTCCATTCCAAGGATGGGAAGAACATCAGGATCGGTGATGATGACGACAGTGAGGAGGACGACGATGGACCTAATGATGCAGCTCCTCCCACTGCCATGGATATTGACGAGCAAGCACCTAGTCCGCAAAATGCTAGACATGGTGGCTCTAGTGCTGGTCAGGTTGGTCATGATGTACTACAGGCTATAGTGAGCCTCCAGCTATCCATGCAGTCAGAATTCCAGAGCTTGAGCTCTTCCATAGACCAGAGTTCCCAGATGGTGCGGACTAATATCGATCACATACGTTACGACATCAGCACCCTCAAGGATAATTTCGAGCTACTCCGAGAGCACTCAAAAAGCTCATTGGCAAAGATTCGAGATATTCTTCGGGATATATCTAACTCCCCTACACGCTGAGTCATTTGCTTTTTCTATCACTTGTACTTGTACTTGTATTTACTCTCTTTTTGTTTTTCTCCATAGATATTGTGGCAAGAACATTTTTTCTTTACTTTTTCATACATCATTTGCCTTGTACGTATCAGACTTTCACGGGCAGCCTCTTTAAGCCCGATGATGTATGGACCTTTGTATATAAATGCTTAGTTTTCACTTATGTAGCCTTTAGCTATGTATGGCACATGTTTGGTTGGAGTTTTCAAAAAATGTTTTGGGTTTTCAAAAACTGAAAACAGTTTTCAAAATCATAAAACATGTTTAGGTATTAGTTTTCAAATACAGTTTTTGAAAATTATTTTCAAAATGAGTCTTTTAAAAATTGGTTTTAGAAAACTCCTTTTAGGTGTTTTCAAAACTAGTTTTCAGTTTTCATTTTTTTAATAAATTTTCCTCTCCATTTTCTTTCTACTAAAATAGAAAAGCTCTCTTTATCTTATCATTTTTTGGACCTCTAATGGATATGGTGTTGGACTACGAGTGAAAAAATTCGGAGCTACTGCGATAGTGTTGTGGTAGCACTGCTGCGGTCGTGTTATGGCAGTGCTGCAACGGTTATGCTATGGCATCGTTGTTCTGGTGCTGTTGCGGTCATGTTGTGGCGATGCTGCTACGGTCATGAACCGGTGATGAATCTACCAGGGGAAAAGGAGAAGGAGATGAAAAATGAGGAGAACAATAAAATGAGGAAGAGAATAAGAGGAAGAAAAAACCAAAGGAAGGTCCAAATTTTTTAGGAGAAGAGAAAAAAAAAATTAAATAAACACACATAACTATAGCTATAAAATTATCCAAACAAATTTTCATTGTTTTCTATTTTTGAAAATTGTTATCAAGATACAGTTATCCAAACATATTTCTTCAGAAAACATCATAAAACTGTTTTCAGTTTTCATTTTCGAAAATAGTTTACAAAAACTGAAAACAGAAAATAGGTACCCAAACATGCCCTGGTGTCAAGACAAAATAACCTTTGTGGTGGACCACACAAGTGTAAAATTCAACAGACATCACTGCAAAAGTCCATTAATGCAAAAGTCTATCAAAAATGTTTGAAAAACCATTACTTTACCAAACAATGGACCACACAACAAAAAAGATACAATAATCACAAACAACCCATTACTTCACCACACACAACTGCACAATAGTGCATTGACAAGTACCAACCTATAAGGACCACATGCAATACATTATTCACTAAAAAAAACTAGCCCTAGGTCCACTATCAGTGTTTAAAATAGAAAAAAAAAATTAAATTTCACTCAAATTTAAGCAAATAAACAAAAATGAGGGCAACGCATTAAATCTAATGTTGTCGGTGGTGGTAGTGCAGGTTGAATTCCTATACGTTGTCTTCCTTAAGTTATTAGTTGGTTCTTCATAAAATAAAATGCACATACTTATAAGCACCAAATTCTAATCATGAAGGACACAAAAATCCCTAACGATAAATGTTGTAATTTGTGTTCAATGCTGATACAGTGAGGGAAGAAGGGGAGAAGAGATACAGAGCGAATAGAGAAAAAGATAGTGGCTATGAGAGAACACACAAGCATACTAACCTTAATAGGTTAGTGGTATTTATAGAGAACATATTATAAGAGATTGCATAACTGTCCTTACACTTTAACACTCCCCCGCACGTTGGAGCATACTCCATTTTTTACAAATAAACTCATATTATAACAAACAGACTCGATACAATCTTGTTGACCCATATCTGATTTTAATAATGACAAAACACTACTTAAATTACACTAGCAATTTTATCTAAGTGTTTAAGTGGTAAAAGCATTCAGTATAGAAACCAGATGCAAGAACTCAACACGTTCAGACACCAAAAGAAGACAGAAGACCTAGAATAGGCACTAAGGTAATTGAATCACTTTGTAAATCTCTAAATTCAATTACTTAGCTTGATCAATGGCTCAATACACAAAAGACTTTGACAAAACTAAAATACAAAAATGTTTTTAAGCCAAAAACTGTTTTGAAACATAAAAACTAGGTTTAAAGACAACCCAGTCGACTGGGAAAAGGGACAGTTGTTGTGCAAAAATCTACCTAAACTAATAAGCAAATAATTGAAGTTTTACTTGCAAGTGCACAAGGTCAACATAGTAGTATAGTGTGCAAGTGCGAGATCATTTCCACAGGGATTGGTAAATTTTGATTTAAAATTAATTTTCGCAATATAAAACGGGAGAAGAAAAAGTGGATTGATTCGATAATGATAAAAGTGTAGGGCTTTGATAACCACCACTAATCATACTTTCCCAATAAAATAGTGTGCCAATGCTTTAGTTATATTACGAATACCTAATGTTGTCAACCTAAGGGCATGGTGTACACTCCTTAAGCAATTGATTTCCCTAGGTAATGAGTTAGGCATGGTGTATACTCTAACTTTTTTCTTTCTTAAAGGATTTAGGATGTATACTAAGTTGTTCTTTAAGAGAGCATAAATTCTATGAAAATTGATAAACACACAAAACCTAGGGCATATTATATACTCCCGGTTTCCCATGTTGATTAACCCAAGAATCTGGCGTGGATTTCTTTTGTTACTATTATTAAACCCAGGACTCGGTCATCCAAATTGATTTAATTAACTAATCCATACCACATGCATATGTTGATCAGGCAAACACATATGAAGAATTCAATAAAACAGGCGTTAATCAATTAAAGCTTCATAATATAACTATCGCAAAAGCAATAATATTCATATATGGAAAAGCATAATCAGGGCTTCAATCGAACCCTACTAGCAAATTAGTTACACATGAGTTTGATGTTAAACATCTTCATAAAATAAAATAAAGGAAAGAAGAAACCCGGAAATACTTCCTAGACGAGTCGTCAATTCGTCTCCAAAATATCTTTCTCTCCGAAAAACTCCCCTCCCTTCTTTCTGTGTTTACAAGCCTATTTATAAAGTTTAGAGACATCTGGAAACCCTAACTTGTAAAAAAAAACCCTACCACTACTTTCCAAAATAGATTCTGCCATTTTACTAGTCACTAATGCACGTGTGCGCTCAATCACAGACTGGTGCGCTCAAGCGCAGGTGCGCTTGAGCCTCTTCTTGCCGCATGAGCGCTAAGTGCTTGAGCATTGTTGTGCTCGATCGCACTAAGCAGCTTCCAGTTCTTCCAGATTTGTTCTCTAAGCCAGATAGTGCTCCTTTTTCTTCAAAAACTAGAAAAAAAACACAAAAAAGAAATAAAATAGCATGAAATAACACAACTAGGGACTTAACAAATGTAAATTAAGGGGCTTAAATACACATATTTAAGCACTTACACACCCCCCAAACTTATATATTGTTAGTCCATTAGCAATACAAAACTAAAAACTAAATGAAAAACAAATAACATAAAGATAAATCCATCATTCATGGTATCCAAAAATTTAAGTCGCACACAAAACCATAATATTCATTCATGAGCAAGTTTAAAATACAAACCCATCTTCGCAATGAATAGGAGTTTTAAAATCTAATTACTTACAAGAGGCTGGCTAAGGCATCATAAGTCCAACTCAGTGTAAAGTGAACTAGCACATAAAAATGAAGTTTCCAAATAACTCCAATGTGTAATGTTTTGATGTCTTAATCAGAATGAATAATAATGGCATAGTTGTATTTCCTTCTTTCTTTTATTATGAGACTTTGCTATGTTTAGTTCCCTTAAACTTTCTAATTGACTTATGTAGCAAGTATTGAGTCAATGACCCCAAACTAGATGGTTTTAGAGCATTAGGTGTAAAAACACCCCTAAGGACTTACTAACTCGAGTCAAAAAGGCTATGAAACTAAACTGATCTTAATGCTACCAAGTAAAATTCCCACCTTTTGACGTGAACACTCACTGCTTACTGAGGCAAGAGATCCAATTACTCAGTGAAAAGTTTATTAATGATCATTATGAGCAAAATTTCCACATTTTAACGTGAACACGCATTGCTTACTGAGGCAATAGGTCTAGTTACTCAATGGAAAGTTTATTAATGATCATCATGAGCATTTTTCTCTTCTTGTGCAAAAAAAAAAATCTACTTTTCTATGCCAAAGTGTTCATCTAACAAGTCATCAGGTTCAGTTAAGCCATGGAAATATACACATTAAAATCATATGTCATACTTCACACAATTATGTGCTAATGTGCTCGTGTCAGATTAGATCAAACATGTGAATTCTTAAATGCCTAAAGTAAGTAACTAAACTTTAAAACTCTATTATCACATCATGTGTTCAAGATTTTAAGCTTACTAATGAAATCATATCACAGTATTTGTTTAGATCAACCAAAATTCAAAACAACATGAACATTCATTTATCTTTTAGACAATAAAAAAAATTGGGACAAAGTGTGTGAATGTGTCTCCCATACCCCCAAACTTAAATTACACATTGTCCCCAATGTATGAAAATCATGGAAAGAGCTGACCTAGGAGATGGAGAACTAACTGGACTGGAATGGCTCATAACACACCCCCAAACTTGAACTGATGCACACATTATCCCTGAAAGAGAAATACTAAAGTAATACTAGAAAACAAAAAATACTAAAAAGAAATAGTAAAAGAAATATGAAAAACAATAAAAACAAAAGGATATGTTATGGGGTGCCTCCCATAAGCACTAAGTTTTACGTCTTCAGCCAAACGGTGCACCATCTCTCACTGCTAGTCTCCATGTGGTGTTAAAGATGAGGCACCCAAGGCGAAAGGTAGTTGGTCTAGAATGGCCTGGAGCATCACTTCCTGCCTCACAAAATGTGCTTCCAACCCGTCTATGCGCTGATGAACTAGGTACATAGCCTCCCGATCCTCCAATCGAATATCAGCTATTTTATACCGGAAGTAGGACATTTTCTCAAGGATGTGCTGATACTCTGTGGGTTCCATGTCGACATGGTCCTCTTCCTAAGTCTGGCCAACTGTGGGGTCCTCAACCTCCGTAGGATCGTCCTCTCCCCTCTCAGTAGCAGGTGCAGGCCCCTAGAGTCCTCTGGGTATGTGTGATTGGCTTTGGGTCCATTGATTCTTGCCAAAGAATGGGTGCTCCCTGGCTGGTCCATTTGTGGAAGTGCCCTTAATTCCCTTCTTCTTGAAAATGTAAGTGAGGAGGAATGGGAATGGGAGCCCCCAGGCATTTGTAGTGGTGACCTGGTGTGCATGGACGTGGTCCCAAAACTTATGAATCTGACTCCAAATGATAGCAAGGATAGAGTACCAATGGCCTCTGTGAAAGGTATACAGTGCCTAGAGGAACTGGTCATGCCTCTGAGTCTTATGTCCCAATGAGCACACATTACATTGTAGAATGAAATTCACAAGCCAGAGTTGTGAAGGCAACTTGGATTGGCTCCCAGCATTATTGTGCCTATCTGCATACTGTCTTGCACACATGTCCTCAATGATAGCAGAAATGGAGAAGGACTCCAGTGAAGATTCGTCATTGCATTTGAGGGCAGCAACTATATCTAATGATGTCAAGTCAATGTACTTGCCTTAAACAGAGGAGGGCAAGACACCTGGGCTACTGTAGTTGAATAAGAGGTTCTCATAGAACTTAACAATGAATCTGGTGTAGGCAATGGAGCTGATAGGCATGAAAAACCTTTTGAAACCATAACATTTGAACTCTTGAACAGCCCATTGAGTGGTTTCAAAGCTTTTGAAATCGTTGTCTATGTTAAATGTGGTTTCAAACAAGATCTCTTGTTGCTCAAAAGTAGGTCAGGAAGACTGGGCTCGGCTTCCCGAAGCACGAGATGTGGAGGCAATGTGTTTAGGCATTTTAGACACAATCTGCAGCAGTGGTGCGCTCGATTATAGAAAAGTGCGATTGATCACACTGGGCCAATTGCGCTCGTTCACACCCTTTGTGTGCTCGATCGCACCTGTTGATAGGTCACTGAGGTCTTTTGTCGAACAGATAGTGGGTGTTAGTGAACCCAAGCAGTGGGCGACAATAGCCAAAAGTGTCTAACCTCCTGCAAATGCAAACAAAGATAACCACAAAGACAATAAACACGATGTATATGCAATTATTAGTAAAAAAAAAAGAATAATAAAAACTTGGGAATAATATGTAATTATGGTTAGTGACCGTGTGTGTTTGTGAGTGGCAAAAACAGGGATATGAAGTTACTTGGTGGCGATAAGTGGTGGCGGTATGTGGTGGTGTGTGGTGATGAGTGGTGTTTGCCTTGCTATGAAAGATTGGACGTGGGCGAGCGTAAGAGAGTGTAGAGAGTGCAGAGAGTGAGGGTGAAAGTGAGGGAAAAATAAAATGAACTAAAATAGACATGTGACCCTCTGTCCCGAGTGCGCTCGATCGAACTTGTGCGCAAGTGTGTGCGTGTGGATGCGCTCGCGTGCCATTAGGCGCATGGTGAGATTGCACTCGAGTGCACTGTGAAATGCGCTCAATTGCAAGGATAGAATGCACTGAACCACTAAATTAACTAAAGAAATGACGAAAAAATGAAGAACAATAAACAAACATAAATAAAAATGTACCGTACTCAGTGGCCTCAGTACCACTGACCTCAATAGAGGCGTTTGAGCTACACATTTATCAAAGTTTGGACTGCTCAAATGCCCTCTATAGTAGCTACAGTGCTACTCTTTTGAAAGGAAGCACTTAAAGTCCACCACCTGTGGCTCAAGTGCTTTTGGAGCTGCTACAAATTGGACAAACTAGAGTGCCAAATCTTCATCCCTTGGTAGCAAATTGATTTCAAAGTATGGTTTTACTCTTTGTCCATTCATTGTGAATGTCTGATTGCTGTCAGAACCATGAACCTTTTTCCTAACCGGCTCTTTCTCGTGATAGGCTTTGGTTCTTTCCTTAGTGTTCTCACATGCATCATGTCTCAATTCTCCCAGCTCATTCAAATGCAACTTCCTCTTATCACCCGATCATGGATGCATTGGAGAGGCCTTGGGGAGGTGCATAGCTTCAATGATGTCATCAGTAACATCTTCATATTTAGGCTCAATTTCCACTCTTGTGAAACTATAGGTAAGGGTGGTCTCCAATGGATTAATATGCTTGACCTGAAAAGCTTACTCAATAATACTTTGCATCATACATACATTAAAACATTCCATATCATCTTGAGGTAATTTTAATGCATCAAATATTTTGAATTCTATTTTCTCACCATTTACCTTCATACTTACGATACCCTTTTTTATACAAATTTTTGTATCAGCGGTTCTCATAAAAGGTCTTCCTAAGATGATGGGCAAAGGTAATAGCATAGGACATTCTTCTATATTTAATACAATAAAATTAGTAGGTAAAATAAATTCACCTACCTTCACCAAGACATCCTCAAGAATACCTCTTGGTCTTTTGATGCTTCTGTCTGCTAATTGAAAGGTGATAGAAGTTGGTGAAAGCTCCCCCAATCCCAGTGTCTCGAATACAGTGTATAGTAGTAAATTGACACCAGCCCCTAGATCCAGTAATGCCCACTCAAAAAGCTGGTCACCTATCCTGCAAGGAATGATAAAACTACCTGGGTCTTTTAGCTTCGGTAGGAGTTTCCTTAACAATACCGCATTCACCTCTTCAGTTAAAGCCATTGTTTTATGCTCTTGAAACTTCCTTTTATGAGCGCAACAATCTTTCAAAAATTTAGCATATGCAGGAATTTGTTGAATTGTATCTAATAAAGGAATATTAATCGTTATTTTTCTCAAAGTTTCAAAGATATCAAGCAATTTACTTTCTTTCTATGGCTTTACTAACCTTTGAGGGAAGGGTGGTGCATTCACCATCTCCATTTCACTTACCTTGGATGTGGATGCTTTATCTGGAGATGCTTATGCAGGCTCATCAGCTTCTATGATCTTACCATTTCTGAGAATTGTAACGGCCTTCAGTTTTTGATGTCCTCCTAGATTAGGTAGCGTTTGGGTTGGAAGTTCATCCTGCTTTCTTCCACTTAGCTCCTTAGCCAATTTCCCCACTTAAACTTCCAATCTTTGAATAGCTTGCTCATGCTTTGCATTTGTTTATCTTTACCCAGTCTGAAATTGTCTTTCCTCTGCCATAAACTGATCTTGTGAAGTCATCAACTGTTGTTGTTGAGTTGCCAATTGCCTCATAATACTCTCTAAGTCACTCTTCTTTGATTCCGAAACTGATTGGGCCACTGGTTGGGAGTTCCTTTGCTGCCCTTGAAGGTTCAAGGAATTCTAATTGCTATTCCATGAGAAGTTGGGGTGGTTTCACCATCCAGGATTGTAGGTATTTGCATATGGATTGTTCTTGGGAGGATAGTTGTTTGGTCCCACATAGTTTGCTTGCTCTGAATCTGCAGATGAATACAAAGGGCAAGTTTCAGTAGTGTGATCAAAATGAGAACATATAGCACATACCTGGAGTTGTGTAGCTTATGGAGTAGGTGAGATGTTCTGAGCAGTCATAGCTTTTTCAAGCATATCTAGCTTTCTTTCCGTAGCAGCCATCTGATTTGAAGATCCACCATTTAAAGTCACCTCATACATACCTTTGCTCTTAACTCCTTGTCTACCTCTAGATGAGAATTGTTGGGTGTGCTCACGTAATGTCTTAAATAGCTCCATGGCTTCTTCATTGCTCTTTTCCATCAGCACACCTCCACAACTTGAATCCACAATACCTTTATTTATGTCACTCAAACCTTCATAGAAAGCTTGGACCAGCTCATCTTGAGGAAGATTGTGATGTGGGCACTTGAGAAGCAACTCATTGAAGTGTCCCTATGCTTCAAAAAAAAGGTCTCCATCCTTCTGTTGGAAAGATTGAATCTTCTTCCTCATCTATCTTGTATTTTGTGCTGGGAAAAACTTCTTTAAGAACCTACTGGATAGCTCTTCTCAAGTATGGATAGACACTGCAGGCAATGAATTATAACACAACTTAGCATTATCTTTTAATGAAAAAGGGAAAATAATTAACCTGATTCCCTCTTGATCTAGGCCTCAATGTACTGGAACTTGCAGAGATCAAAGAATTCCCGAAGATGCAAATGTGGATCCTCAGCAGGTGTACCCCTTAAATGAGTCAAAGCACTCAGTATTTGCCGGGATATATAATAATTGCCTTCTGCCTCAGGTTGATAAGCAATGCATGAGAGCTGGTTGAGGTTCCGTAGGATGAAGGATTGCTTCATGGGTCTTCACTCTGGTGGCGGTTGGTTGTCAAGCTATTCCGTCATTGGTGCTTCTCCCTCGAATTCTTCTTTTTCCGCCTCAACATTGTCTCTAGGCCTCTGTCGAATGGTCCGCTCAATCTCTATATTGAGTGGAAAGACGGTTGGATTCCTGGATCGAAGCCCTTGCATGAATCAGCTGAAACTTTTTAGTTCAGCAGTTTCAATACTGCTGAATTTACACTCGATCACCCCAAGAACAGCGCTCGATCGCAGTGCGCTCGATCTCAAGGCCGAAAACCTGAAACAGAAAACAAAAAGACAAAAAGGTGAACAAAAATTAAGGTTTTGATAAAAATAAACATAACAAAATAAGAAAACTAAACGAAAAATAATTCTAAACAAAATTTTAACGCAATCCCCGGCAACGGCGCCAAAAACTTGTGCAAAAATCTACCTAAATTAATAAGCAAATAATTGAAGTTTTACGTGCAAGTGCGCAAGGTCAACATAGTAATATAGTGTGTAAATGTGAGATCATTTCCACAGGGATTGGTAAATTTTGATTTAAAATTAATTTTCGCAATATAAAACGAGAGAAGAAAAAGTGGATTGATTCGATAATGATAAAAATGTAGGGCTTTGATATCCACCACTAATTATACTTTCCCAATAAAACAGTGTGCCAATGCTTTAGTCATATTACGAATACCTAATGTTGTCAACCTATGGGCATGGTGTATACTCCTTAAGCTATTGATTAGGCATGGTATATACTCTAACTCTTTTCTTTCTTAAAGGATTTAGCATGATGTATACTAAGTTATTCTTTAAGAGAGCACAAATTTTGTGAAAATCGACAAACACACAAGACCTAAGGCATATTATATATTCTCAATTTCCCCTGTTGATTAACCCAAGAATCTGGCGTGGATTTCTTTTGTTACTATTATTAAACCCAGGACTCAGTCATCAAAATTGATTTAATTAACTAATCCATACCACATTCATATTTTGATCAGGCAAACACATATGAGGAATTCAATAAAACATGCATTAATCAATTGAAGCATCATAATATAACTATCGCAAACGCAATAATATTCATATATGGAAAAGCATAATCAAGGCTTCAATCAAGCCCTACTAGCAAATTAGTTACACATGAGTTTGATGTTAAACATCTTCATAAAATAAAATAAAGGAAAGAAGAAACCCAGAAATACTTCTTAGACGAGTCGTCAATTCGTCTCCAAAATCTCTTTTACTCCGAAAAACTCTCCTCCCTTCTTTCTGTGTTTACAGGCCTATTTATAAAGTTTAGGGATATCTGGAAACCCTAACTTGTAAAACAAAACCTTACCCCTACTTTCGAAAATAGGTTCGGCTGTTTTACTATTCACTAATGCACGTGTGCGCTTAATCATAGACTAGTGAGCTCGAGCCTTCTTCTTGCGCGCATGAGCGCTAGTGCGCTCGATCCTAAGCTTGGGCGCTTAAGCACTGTTGCCCTCGATCATAATCCTTTGTGCTTGATCGCACTAAATGGCTTCCAGTTCTTCTAAATTTGTTCTCTAAGCCAGATAATGCTCGTTTTTCTTCAAAAACTAGAAAAAAAACACAGAAAATAAATAAAACAGCATGAAATACACAACTAGGGACTTAACAAATGTAAATTAAGGAGCTTAAATAGAAATATTTAAGCACTTATCAATAGTAGGTTCCTAGTCGACTGGTAATAAGACCCAGTTAACTGGTCCTATGACCCAGTTAACTGGTACTTTCCCTAAATCCAAAAGTGAAACATTTTTCACTTGACCCAATCGACTAGTACAAGGACCCAGTCAACATGTAATTCAAAAATATAACCGTTTGAGACGCGGAACTTGAGTATTTAATGCCCCAAACTTGTCAAGTCAATGTCAAATGGCCATATAAGTTCAAGGCTATATAAACCCACTTCAATGAGCATTTAAACAAGGAAGATAGCACATTCAATTCATCATATAGCTCATTAATTCTCAAAAGCTTTAAAAAATTCATTGTAAGCCATTCTTCAAGCTTGTTCTTGAAAGAGAGATATTCTTCATTTGTTAAAAGCATTCATTGCTATCTCTCTACCATTTAATTTACAATTAATACAATTTATTGTAAAGAGAACGAGTTGGTGTAACTCTTAGAGTGTTTAGGATTAAACACTTTGTTGTAACTTCCGTGAGGAAGAGATTATTTGTAAGGTTTGTACAACACCAATGAAGTTGCTAGACTAACGATTAGCGGATTACTTCTAGGAGGTTCTTTGAAGAGAATGGACGTAGGATCGAAGAGATTCCGATATTGTCAAACCATTATAAACGAAGTTTGCATATTCTCTTCCTTATCTCTTTTACTTACAAGCATATTATTTGATTGTGTGCTTTGTTTATTAAACTGTTTTAAAAAAACTTGTAAGTTAATTAGCAAAAAAAATTTAAAACCCAATTCACCCCCTCCTCTAGGGTTTGAACCTCGGTTTACAAATCTGAAACAAATAAATCCAACATCTATAAATTACAATAACCTATGAGAGTTCAAGGATCCACACCCATGACAAACATTTAGGTCACCACGTCGGCACCACCTAATGACAACAAGATCCAAGCAATACCGAATCAACAAGACATTTACTTTTTTATCATGGTTTTGACTAAGATTGATTCAAAAGAAATTTAACATTTTCGTTTTGTTTGAGACACCGACTTTGATTGGGTTGTAATCAAAGGCTGGATTAATGAAACAAACAGAATGATTCGTCTACAACAAACACGAGGGGAAAATCTAACTTGATCTATGAGGATACATTAAAAAAATATAACATAAAAAACACCACTTTCTTTTCTTTTCTTTTCTTTTCTTCTCATTTTTTCTCTCATACTTTCTCTTTTTTTTTTCTTTTTTCTTCTTTTACAAAACAGAGACAAAAAAAAAATCAAAGAGACATAAAAGCATATTATGGTAGATTGAACGACCGACAGTGACCGAAACGGAGTTCTGGTGGCTGGGTTTTGGTCGTTAGAGCAAGCGAATCTGACTGTGATTTATGATCATTGAGTCGACATTGAAATCCGATGGTACAATAGGAGATTTTATGAGACTTTAAGTCTTCGATTTGCCACTTCATGACATTGCATGACCAAACTGATCATATATCTGTGACCAAAAAAACTCAAGAGAGTCTGACTATGCGTTCCGATCACCAGAACAATGTTGGAATCTGATAAGAGCCATTAAATGCATTATAATCGTACTTATTTGTTAGCACTTTAGGGTTGATTTAGGTCTTAATTGCATTTTTATTCATTAACAACTCTAAAGTGGTATTTTTGGAGCATTAATTTATTTCGGTGCATTTTTCAGGTATCTTGAGTTAAAGGAGATGGAAAAACTATCATCATTTTGAAACACAAAGTTCCATTGAACACTCAAGCAAAAGAATGATCGCGGAAGAGCCAAGATGAAGAGAAACTATGGAAGGAGTTTTCACTAAGTTGCTGGAGTTGGCATACAAATCAACCATCTTTAAAAATTAAATTGTATCGATGTAGAAAGAACCAGGAAGTGTGCCACATATGGTTAGAAAGATATGGAAGTCTATTTTCTAGAGGATTTTACAGTTTATTAAAATCATTTCTCTAGAGGAAGTTATGGCGATTTTAGCGGACAGAGGTCAGACTTTCTGAATCAGCGCGCGCACAACCTTGTGCACTCCGAGTTAGACCCTAATTAGGTCTTTAATGACTTATTCAAACCCTAAAACACCCCTAGACCTTGTATACTATAAATATACCACTTAGGGTTTGTAATTGAATATTCAAAAAAAACCTGGAGAACTCAAGAAAGCAGCAACTTTCCTTCCATTGTGCAACCATGAGCCCCATGGCTAACTAATCTCCAAGCAAGGAGAAGGGATGAATCCCTAGGTGTAGTTGTTTCTATTTCCCTTATTTGATTCAGTTGTAATGGAGCTTTAACGTTCAAATATTTTTATGATTTACTTTTATTCTAATTATAAAGATTTCATCTAATCCGGTGATTGTATCTTTTTCCTTGATATAGATTTAGTCATGCTTTCTTTATGTCAAGATTATTTGGGTATGATTGAGTCCGGTAGATCTAGCCTTTAGGTTTGTCAATTACTGCAATATTGTCATCAAAGATATATTGTCGTTTCTTGATAAACTTAAAGGATAGATCATATGTGCATGAATTGAAAATAAAGAGTATTTCATAAAAATCAAATTAGGGTTTATACATGTGCTTTAATTGAATATTTGCCGATTGCCTGTTTGGGATGTGAAACTTGCAATCGAGATAAGAAAAACAACTGAATCAAGTTAGGATTAGGGCAACAAACCTAGGGAGGATTCCCGGATCCTTGTTGCTTCTCCATTATATTTCACAATCTACTTTACACAATTGTCTCACTATCAAATTTCAGATTCTATATTTAATTTGATCATATCGTCTCATATTAAAGTTTACACTTTCCCTTGTAGTTAATTTGTCTCCCTGTGGAATCGACACCCCAAAGCCGTACTACAACACCGCGTTACTGTTTTGGGCGTAATCAAATTTTGGCGCCGTTGCCGGGGAGACGCACTTACTTACAAGAAAATTGTCAAGTCTAAGACAAGACGGTAGAAGAGTTGTAGATAGTTTTTGCTTGCTACATTAATTTTTTTTATTTTATTATTTATTTTTATTTTATTTTATTTTATTCTTTTTTTTTTTACCTTGAATGCAAAGACATAGAGACGCTTTGGGTAGATTTGCTAGTGGGCCTGTGCTAGAGTCAAAATTAAATTCCTTTCTAAATCCCTTATTTGACAACCCATCTAGTCCCGAAGAAATGAGTGAACATGAATATCAACCCCCTAGGACCCTTCAGGATTACCTCAACCCTACACGCACAGCCACACCATCATGCATCATGTTTCCAGCCAATACTTGCCAATTAGATCTTAAACCAGGGATGATTCAATTACTCCCTACATTCCATGGCTTGGAAAATGAAAACCCATATGTGCACATTAGAGAGTTTGAGGAAGTAGTTGCAACTTTTCATAGTCAAGATGAAACTCATGACATTATGAAACTTAAGTTCTTTCCTTTCGCTTTGAAGGATAGAGCTAAGAGTTGGCTATACTCACTAAGACCACGATCTATTGGGTCGTAGACTGAGATGACTCGGATCTTTTTTAATAAATACTTTCCCCAACATAAGACCAATGCTTTAAAAAGACAAATCTCCACCTTTGCACAAAAGGACAGCGAGACTTTGTATAAGTCTTGTGAGAGATTTAAAGAGTTATTGAGTATGTGTCCTCACCATGGGTATGAGAGTTGGCGCTTAGTGAGCTATTTTTATGAGGGACTTACATATAGAGAGCGTCAATTCGTAGAGATGATGTGTAATGGTGAATTTTTGGAGAAAGATCCTGATGAGGCCATGGAGTACCTCAATGAGCTTGCTAAAAAAGCTCACACTTGGACTGAACCTTGTGCTACTGAAAGCACAAATAAGTCACGACCTATAGGGAACCCAAATGGTGGTGGAATTTACCATCTTAGGGAAGATGATAACCTTAAGGCCAAGGTCGAGATGCTCACTAGGGAGCTAGATGAATTAAAAACTAAGAGCTTAAAGCCAACACACCTAGCTAATCATGTAAAGTCTTTGAAACCATGTTTTGTGTGTAGAGGGGTAGATCATCTCGCCCAAGAGTGTCCTACATTTGCTGAGATGAGAGGGATGTATGAGGAACAATGTAATGCCTTAGGCATGTACAAGAAGCCTCATGCACCCTTCTCTAATACCTATAATCTGGGGTGGCGTGATCACCCCAATTTCAGCTGGAAGTCTGAAAATCAGCAGCTTGCACAACCCTCTGCACCATATCTTGAACCATATCATGCACCCGTGTCTTCTAGGAGTTCTTTAGAAGACACTTTACATGCTTTTATTGAAGCACAAGGGAAGACTAATCAAAGGCTTGAATCTTTAATTGTGCAGGTTGTTGAAGAACATAAAGAGATAAAGAGCCAAGTGTCCAAGTTGATGAGCTACTTGAGTGTGACTGAGTGAGGTAAGTTCCCTTGTCAAGCTCAGTCCACATCCCATGGTCAACACCTAGCACAACAGAATTTGAAGGAGGTGAATGTCATTGAGACACTAAGTGGTAAGTCATTACACATCCCAGCAACGAAAAAATCAGAGGATATGAATGAAACCCACCAAGCATACATGATTGACTCATTCATGGAAAAGGTCCAGCACCTTAATCCATTGGAGTCCACCTTCATCCATGGCTTCACAAAAGCACATATCGAGCCAGAATTTGCGGATGTTACTGATGACATCCTTGAGGCCTCTCAAAAGCATACAAGTACCAAATTTGGCAATGAAGCAGTGGCTGGTGCATTCAACCTATGTTTGTCTAGGAGGGAATAAAAGTGTCTGGCTGAAGACATAAAACTTAGCACTCATGGGAGGCAACCCACAACATATCCTTTTATTTTTACTGTTTTTCATATTTCTTTTTTATTATTATTATTTTGCTGTTTTCTAGTATTAACTTAGTATTTCTTTTTCAAGGAAAATATACGAAGCAGTTCAAATGGTGGAGCACAATTTTCAGCTTCTGTGCACCTTTGGCTACAAAGGGAGTTTCTTTTACTCTTTCTTTTACATTGAGGTCAATGCAATTTTTAAGTTGGGGGTGGAGGAAACACATCTTTTTGTTTCCATATTCTTTATTTCCATACATTTTTTTCCATTGAACTGTTTGGTGTCATTTTCCTTTTTGTTTATTTTTAGCATGCTTTGTGTTTGCCCTAGAGTTAATTCACATGTCAATGATATGAACTTAATTGAAATAACATATAGCATGTAGAAGAAGTTAAATTCTGTTTCGGTTTGAGAATAATTTAAATGTCAATCTTGATTTGGTTTGAGACTCTAGTTTGTGGTAAGATTGAATGATTAGTCTAAAACATCTAGAAAAGTTCTATGTGCGATTATTTGTGAATACTTTTGCGATCTCAACAAGCTCTAGAACTTATTTGATAATCATTTGAGGCGAATTCCTAGAATGCACACTACTTAGGATATGATATAGGCCATTTTTGAATCGTTTGAGCCTTTCAAACTTACCCTTGCAATATATATCACTAGTCACCTTTTTGAGCCCTTTTTCTTGAAAAATAATTTGACCCTTGTTTCTTTCGAAAACTCATTTACTTACCCTTATGAGCCTAAAAATATTTTATCCTTACCCTTCTTTTAAAAGAACTTAGTTGTACACATTGTTGAGAAGCACTTAAGAGGAGTAAGGATGGAAATATGAAAAATCATAACCCAAGTATATTAAAGAAGATAAGTTGGGGGTTGTGGAAAAGAAAAGAAAAAAAAAAGAGATGAATGAGTATTTGCCAAAAACAGAAAAAGAATAGAAGTATGGCAAAGAAAGAAGAAAAAGAAAAGAAAAAGTAGTGACTTGTCAAGAGATATGCTTTTATAAAAAAATTGTTGAAAGAGTTGAGCATTGAAGTAAAGTTATCTAGTGCTTGAAAGTGGTTGTGTTTAAAGCTAAGAGATTAAGTTCTTTTACTTGCAAATCCTTCCCGTTTTTCCTTAACCTTTACCTTGGCCTAACATTACAAGCCTATTAAAGACCTATTGATCCAATGAAGTGTGATTTTTTCTACAATAGTGGAGAATGATTTGAAAGATAAGCCTATGGAGCTTGTTTATGTGATTGATGTCACACAATTTGTTATGTTTTTAGAGGCCAAGACTTGTATTCATGAATGTTGTGCATAAAATCATCCGGGTGTTCGGACTAATGGATTGTGGTAAGATGGATGTTAAGAGTCAATAACGATTTTAAGATTGATGCTTGGATTACTTTTGGACTTAGGTGAAATTTAATGATTCTACGTGCCGTATGTTATGTGCAATTTTTGAGACAAAAAGTGAATTACTCTTGGTTCAAAGCTAGCATTGCTTTACGTTGTTTTTAACTCCTACCATATAATTCATCTCTTGTTTTCGCTTAAATTGCCAGGGACTAGCAATAAGCTAGTTGGGGGTTGTGATAAGAGCCATTAAATGCATTATAATCGTACTTATTTGTTAGCACTTTAGGGTTGATTTAGGTCTTAATTGCATTTTTATTCATTAACAACTCTAAAGTGGTATTTTTGGAGCATTAATTTATTTCGGTGCATTTTTCAGGTATCTTGAGTTAAAGGAGATGGAAAAACTATCATCATTTTGAAACACAAAGTTCCATTGAACACTCAAGCAAAAGAATGATCGCGGAAGAGCCAAGATGAAGAGAAACTATGGAAGGAGTTTTCACTAAGTTGCTGGAGTTGACATACAAATCAACCATCTTTAAAAATTAAACTGTATCGATGTAGAAAGAACCAGGAAGTGTGCCACATATGGTTAGAAATATATGGAAGTCTATTTTCCGGAGGATTTTACGGTTCATTAAAATCATTTCTCTAGAGGAAGTTATGGCGATTTTAGCGGACAGAGGTCAGACTTTCTGAATCAGCGCGCGCACAGCCTTGTGCACTCCGAGTTAGACCCTAATTAGGTCTTTAATGACTTATTCAAACCCTAAAACACCCCTAGACCTTGTATACTATAAATATACCACTTAGGGTTTGTAATTGAATATTCAAAAAAAACCTGGAGAACTCAAGAAAGCAGCAACTTTCCTTCCATTGTGCAACCATGAGCCCCATGGCTAACTAATCTCCAAGCAAGGAGAAGGGATGAATCCCTAGGTGTAGTTGTTTCTATTTCCCTTATTTGATTCAGTTGTAATGGAGCTTTAACATCCAAATATTGTTATGATTTACTTTTATTCTAATTATAAAGATTTCATCTAATCCGGTGATTGTATCTTTTTCCTTGATATAGATTTAGTCATGCTTTCTTTATGTCAAGATTATTTGGGTATGATTGAGTCCGGTAGATCTAGCCTTTAGGTTTGTCAATTACTGCAATATTGTCATCAAAGATATATTGTCGTTTCTTGATAAACTTAAAGGATAGATCATATGTGCATGAATTGAAAATAAAGAGTATTTCATAAAAATCAAATTAGGGTTTATACATGTGCTTTAATTGAATATTTGCCGATTGCCTGTTTGGGATGTGAAACTTGCAATCGAGATAAGAAAAACAACTGAATCAAGTTAGGATTAGGGCAAAAAACCTAGGGAGGATTCCCGGATCCTTGTTGCTTCTCCATTATATTTCACAATCTACTTTACACAATTGTCTCACTATCAAATTTCAGATTCTATATTTAATTTGATCATATCGTCTCATATTAAAGTTTACACCTTCACTTATAGTTAATTTGTCTCCCTGTGGAATCGACACCCCAAAGCCGTACTACAACACCGCGTTACTGTTTTGGGCGTAATCAGAATCCGATAGAATCTCACCGAAAAGTTGCTAGAATTGTTGGAAAAGAACATAATCTCACTAGAATTTCTAGAAAACTAGAGAAGATAAAAACAACTTGTAGGAAATGAAGATACACTACCAGAAACATAAAGGAGGCCAAAGAAGTCCCTGAAAAAACAAAACAGAAACTAAAAAAAACAGATTTTTTTAATAGTGTTTATCAGAGATCACCACTAGGATTCCAAACCATGGGCTCTGATTCCATATTGTAATTTGTGTTTAGTGTTGATATAGTAAAGGAAAAGAGGGAGAAGAAATACAGAGAGAATAAAGAAAGAAAAGGTTGTGAGAGAACACATAAGCATACTAACTCTAATGGGTTAGTATTAGTATTAGTATTTAAAGAGAACATATTATAAAGAGATTAAATAAGTACCCTTACACTCTAACAATAATAATAAAATCTCAATCGTAATAGCCTAATAATAAAATCTTAATCATAAAGGAATTCCCTAATTTTTAATACTATGCCTATAGTAGGTTAGTCTAATGTCTTTGACTGGTTCTCCCAGTATTCTCGCTTGACCAAAAAGAACTCAACTTTAAAGAGTTAGACCATAGATACAATTCAAAACGTTCAGGATCCAATACATGAAACTCATTGTTGGAAATCTAAGTAGCACTTGAATTTGAATGAAGTACCAGCAAAAAGAGCCTTTAAAAGAAATTGTCTCATCATCCAACACATCATCAATCTCATCCTTCTACTGTAGAAGGGACTACTTTGGAAGAAAATGAATAAAACCATTTTAAGGGGTGGGACACCATACATAAGTTAAGACTTAAAATGACAATTTATATAAATTATCATCACGGGTTTCCATCTCTATCTCCATTGAACTTGCAACTTGTGTTTCTTGTGATTTTCTAGAAAGTTTGGTCATGAGGTCTTAATGTTGTTCCTTCCTTCTTTTAATTGAGGTGTTTGTATTTCTTTATGTACTAGAGTTAAATCCTCTTTAAATTAAGCATTATAATGAATCTTTTAATGTATTAAAAGAATTGGAAATTGAAAAGAATGCATTTTTATAATTTAAAAAGATAAAGAACTAATTGCAAAAAGAAAACAAACACAAAGTAGCACAAAAGTACCATTGATCATCGATGTTTGTGCATGCATTCGTCTCTTCCTGAAATTTTATTAAGTTGTCCTTTATTAGAAGTTTGAAGAAAGTAGGTAACAAGATAAGCGTATATTTTTAAGGGTAAATATCAATTTTGGTCCCTAAGGTTTAGATCAAATAACAATTTGGTCCATAGCGTTTCAATTTGATAAATCAAGTCTTTAATTTATCAAATATAGAACAGTTGAGTCCTAGGACCATGACGTCGTGAAAGACATTAACGAAACACATATAGGATACCAAAATTTCCCCTTACTACCTTCTATTCTCCTCATTCAAAAACTCCATTAACGATATTGTAGGTACAGCTCTTTTCCACCTGAGACCCATGCATTCGAGTCATTACTTAAGGCCACTCCCCTTAAAGAAGGTGAATATAGTGAGGGTGCGGATTATGATGAGTAGGCATATGAAAACGAATGATACCTACCAAGTCTATTACAAACCCTTTATAAGTACTAAGGAGGCTCCCATGATGGATGTGCTTTTAATATATTAGACAAGGGGTCATTTGTCATCCAAGCACAAAGCAAGGATGATGGGTAAGGAGCCGCCATTTGACTTTGAAGGGGGTTAAATCCCATGTCATTGGTCTACATGAGAAATTCCAAAGCTCGGGAGATATGGGTGCAAAAGAGTGAGGATTTAAAGCTCTTTCTCTTACCTAGACCGAAGTCTAGCCCTTTGTGCTTCAAAGGAATTAATTGAAATTTTAATTCAAGTATTATTATCATACACTATTAATAAAACCAAGCACACATTTTGCAATTTTTATTCAAATGAAGCAACACCAAATATTAACTTTAAAGTAATGCAGTAAAAGTAAGTTTATAAAGGAAATAAATTGCTTTAACTATGAAGAAAAAAATATTAAAACTACTTGCAAAGTATGGATGAGAAGTAAATTAAAATGCGTGCATTTAAACTAGGCAGATTAATTATGTAAGTTAAACTAGATGGATTGAAAGTAAATAATTTTAAACTAGATGACTTAAACTTGAAGACTAAATTAAACGAATTAAACTAAGCTACTTTAAATTAGACGAGTTAAAAAATAAGAATTAAGCTAAAGCGATTTAAACTAAACTACCTTAAAGATGAGATTCAAACTTTGTGACTAGCAACTTTTTTAATGGGTCAAAGGGGACCCAAAATAAACATGGACCAAGGGGCCCAAAATTCTTCTTAAAGAATTAAATTTCACATGTAATTAATGAAAACTTAAAATAAAACATCTAACTTAAAGAACATAAAAATTCTTAATGTACTAAACTAAAACAAAGAACTTTAAAATACCATTAATTTAACATTTCATTTAACGAAGAGACTACATATGACTAGTAGCTAACTAAAGAAAGACATATAACTAGTGAAAAAGAAAATGCTAAGAAACTAGTAAGTATCTTAAGATGAAACTTTCTAAGTGAGCTAAATTAATCTGGTATGTTTTCAAGGTGGTTTAAACACATGAATCATGCTAGCAATTTATTTTACAAAAAGAAGAATCTTAAACAACCTTCTTTGGTTAAGAAAAATTTTCATGTGCAGGATTATCCTCGGAGATACTTGTGCTCTTGTGGATTTAGTGAGTTGGAAGAATGATTCCAATAAAGATTAGAAAACAAAAACAAAAAAGTGGCAAAAAATGATGAAGAACTCTCACTAGTTATTCTTTTGTGTTTCACTCTTTGCTCTTTTCTCACCTTTCTTGAACACTCTCTTCCCTTTTTTAATATTCATCTCTTTGATCTTCCTACTCTTCTCTTTTTTTCTCTCTTTTCTCATTTCTTTCTTTCTCTCTAAACATTCTCTCTTTTCTCTATTTTTTGTATTACTTTGCTTTAGTATTGTGTTGGTTTATTTATGTTAGCAAAGAGGGTATTTATAAGAGGAGTAAGGGCTGACCAAGAGATTAAAACAAAAAGCAAAACAATGGGTGAAAAGAAGGTGCATGGTTGGTCATATAGGGAAGGGGAAAAGTAGTTTCAACTTTTGAGATGAAAAAGGTGTTTCATTTTTATAGTGTAAAGGTGGGGCTAGAGAAGTGAGGTGTGGTAAACCAAGTGAAAAGTAAAATGGAAGACTTTTAGGTGGCTGGACATGGGGAAAAGGGAGAGGTTTCTTTGACGTGAAAAAAAGTGAAGAAGAAGGTTTGCAAAAAGGTGAACAAGAAAGGACATTTTTTAGTGTTTTCAATAAAGTAAAAGCAAAAGAAAAAAAAAGGTGAGGAGAAACTCTCCTTGCTTTGGATGACCAAAGGGGGTGGAAAAGCTACAATTTTATTTAGTTTTTGATATATAATAAAGTGAAAAATCTTAGGGAAAAAGGAGTGCAATTACAAAGCAAAAGAAATGAGATAAAGGCTTCACATTCTAAAAAAATGATGTTTTTAGGTGCTACTTTTGGGGTATAAAATGTGATTTTTTGGGTAGAAAAATGTGTTATTTGACATTTAGTAAATGGTTGAAGATTAAGGAGGTATTTTCCAATTAACTAAGCAAAAGGAAAAGAAGAGAAACTCCTTCTTTCTCGTACACATGGTTGTCCAAAAAAGGAGAAAAATCAGTTACTTTATAAATGCATTGTTGTTGCTTTTTAGGTGAAAAAAGTATTATTTTGTGTGGAAAAAATGTAGAATTTAGTATTTAAAAAAAAAGATGAGGGAATCTAGGAGGGAGATGTGGTTCAAAAAGCAAAAAAAAAATAATGAAAATTTCTCATTATGGCCAACCACATAGAGAGGGGAGAGAGACATCTTTTTTGTTATAAAAAAGTAACTTTTACTTTGAGAAAAGTGAACCAATCAATGAGTGCCAAGTGGAGGGTGAAATTGAAAGTTCACCCTTAAAAGTTAAAAGTCTTCTTGGGCTTGAAATTTAGGCCAAAAGTGTTTGGGCTCAGGAAATATCAATGGTCTTTAGTGGGTTTTGGATTGGGTCAAAGTTTAATAAGACTTTTGTCTTGGATTAGTTGAATCAAATAAGGTCTAATTGATTTAAACGCAAAGTAAATTAAATGGATTAAACAAAAGGGTCTTGTAATTGCTCTTACTCCTTAATTAAATCCATACTTTCTCATTTACCAAGTCCGAGCACACTATGACCAAAGATTCATCACAAGAACCTGTAATACCCGTAATCATAAAGTAAGGGTAAAGAAGTAATTTAATAAATATGACATGGAATTAAAATAAAATATATGTGAAAGGTTTATTATTATTTGAATAAAACAATTCTTAAAAAAAAATTGGACGCGTGGAGGCATAGTTACAAAGAAAATGAAAAAAAAAATCGTGAACAGTATTAAGGAAAAGGAAAAAGAAAAAAAAAATTGTTTTAAAAAAATAAAAAAAAAATTGTGAAACACCTGGAAGTCCAGATGTTGCAAATTTAGTTATTATTGCTACATGTTGTGCAGCTGTTCAACTGGGAACAGTAGGAAGGTGGCAACTGCCACTTAAAATGTTTTATAAATTGATTTTTTTATTAGTTTACCAAATATTGTTTGATTTTCTTCAATATCAAATTCAAATTTCTCTCTTTCTTTGAACACTTGGGGACCAAAAGAAAGGTTGAAAGAGCAAAATTTTGAAGAGGTTTACGGGAGAATTTTATAGAAAACTACGGGGAGCTCTAAGAAAAACAGAAGGTAATAATGCGATGTTTATTTTTAGATTTTTTTAGCATACATGAAATTTCCCGGAATTCAAAGTAGGAATTTTCAAAGGGTGTGAATTATAGAAGAATTGAAGAAAAAAATTAGAAATTTTAATATAAATATTATATCAAGTGTTGACAGTCAACAACCGGAGAAAATTTCTGAGATGAGTAGGAAAAGCAAGAAGGTGATCAACGGGTAGCTCTAAGTGCTACGTGGTGAGTTAGATTTACTTTAAGTTTTAAGTAATCTAGATAAAAATGAAATATCTAGTGATAATATTAAAATAAATTATTAACTTATACTTTGGTGATAGATGAAAAATTGATTGATAGGTATGATAGGAATTTTGGACATGTAGAAAATTTTATGTGAGAAATAATATTTTTGGAATAATAAGTTGATTTAATAATAAAAGCGATAAGTGAAATTCTTGATGAGCTATGATTGATGTTTTGATACGAATTATGAGGAGATGAAATTGAGTGGATCTTGACAAGCTATGATGGATGATTTGATGTGATTTATAAGGAGAGGAATTTAGTGAAATTTTTTCAATAATAATTTGAGAATAATCAGGATAGTCAATTTAAATATTTGAATTCATGTTTGTTTTTATGTTATTGTTCATATGAATATTTCATATCATTGTTCATATGAATATGCATTAAATAAAAGAACCGAGAGGGAGCCGATCTAATTGAAAAACCGTGACAGCCGGTATATGCTGGAAATAAATACCGTGACAACTGGTATATGCTGAAAATAAAGAATCAAGAGGGGGTCGGTCTAAGATAAAAACATGTCGACATGTGGGAAGACGTTCCCTAATAATAATTCATGCATTGCATCTGTTTTAAATATTGATTGCATTACTGAAATGCGGAAGTGTTGTTTGTTATTGTGAATTTATTTATAGATGAATGAGTCTCACAAAGAGACAGTTATGGTGAGAAAGAAACATAGAAGTATGATATGATAAGAACCATCTAAATGGTAGACTTTATGTTGTGAACCTCATTACGTGGTAATTATGAGATAATTGATGGTCTTAAGGTGAACAAATATATAGGAATAAGAGATTGATAGAGAATGAGACTTATGATATGTGTAGTGATAGTAGAATTCTATTATCAAGTTATGAGATATAATTGATTAAATATTGAAAGACCATTTATACAAATTGAGTACTTCTAGTAAATTTAATTCACTGAGCTTGTGAAGCTCACCCCTCATTGTACAATGATTTCAGATAACAGGCATGACAAATAGTTTGGTGAGTTAAGGTTCAGATGAAATCATTATCTGTAAGCCACGTACGTGTCCACATCCTCAGACTAATGAGAAAATAAAATAAAAATTTGTTTGTAAATATTCATGCATTTTACGTTGTATATAATGTTTAAGTCAATATCAGAATAATGTAACTCCCCTGTTGAGGGTTGAGGATTGATGTTAAAAAATTTATGGGTGTTATTTTTATTGTTGCATATATGTGTCGTGCTGGGATTTTCAAAATGTGATGACACCATCTTGGGTGTGGCCAACCCGGGATGGGTCGTTACAAAACCCGCATGTAGTCCGTTAAAATTTTTTTGAACAAAATTGAATGTCTATAGTCCTTTGATCGGGGCTTATTTTAGAGTTTCAATCAAAGGCTGTGAGTGACTGCTATTTCGTTTTCAAAATTTTAGAACGACAAATATGCGATGTGCGCATAAAAGTAAACGTGTTGTTGGGAAATGTTGGTGTCAGAGGATCACCTATGAGAATGATACGTACCTAGAGTGACAGAGCTGGCGTCCGTTCACTCGTGCGATACTTCTAGACCGACTGGTGCCTGCTGTGAGGACTTTGGTTTGCCTACTGACAAGGACTTTGAGTTTATGATTTTGTCTACTAACGAGGACTTTTATTTGCTTGTTGACGAGGGCTTTGAGTTTGTGATTTTGCCTCCTAACGAGGACTTTGGTTTGTGATTTGGCCTGCTAACAAGGACTTAGGTTTGCTTGCTGACGAGGACTTAGGTTTGCTTGCTGACGAGAACTTTGGTTTGTGATTTTGCCTGCTAATGAAGACTTAGGTTTGCCTGCTGACAATGACTTTGGTTTGTGATTTTGCCTGCTAATGAGAAATTAGGTTTGCCTACTAACGAAGACTTTGGTTTGTCTGTTGATGAGGACATTGGGTTGCCTGCTGACAAGGACTTTGTTTTACCTGCTGATGAGGACTCTTTTTTTTGTGATTGTGCCTACTGTGAGGGTTTTTTGGTGATTTTGCCTGCTGTGAGGGCTTTTACCTATTGGTTCTACAGAGTCTTCTCATTCAAATTTGTTAAATTGCAAAAAGAACTTGGGCATGAGCTGAGTCATGGCATTTAGGATTCTTCTTTATAAAGTTTTGAAAAAAAAAAAAGGAACAAAGCATGCAAGAGATGTCATTTCACTTTAAAAATTTGGTGAAGAGATCACGTGATAGTTTAAGGCTTTTGCTATTTTCAAAAAAATTTAAAGGAAAACTTTTACAGAGTCCTAGAAAGTGGCCATTGATTTGTACACTCTAGCCTATTTAGCTTTTAGCGGCCTATTCTTTGACCATTTAATTTTATTTGACTCAAAACATGCATTTAAACCCAATCTTTCCTCTCACTTTGTAGACATCCTCTAGTAGTTCTAAAAATGAAGCTTCACAGCTTGTCCATAATCTTTATTCCCTACTTCTTCCCTATTGGATTGGAAACATGAAAGGAATTGAGCTCCACAATTTCTCTCACTATGGTATTAACGTGATTTTTTCGCTCACGAGCATTAAAATCGACTGAGATTTCTTGAAGAAAGCTGCAACAAGGTGGGATCCTGATACCCACGTCTTTCGGTTTGGTATTGATGAACTATATCCGATGTATGAAGAATTATGCAGGCTTATCCATCGAAAGCCATCCAACAAAATTTTCCTTCCTCCACACATGGATCATCACACTGAAATTTATTTGGGATCACTAAGGCCCGAGTCGAAACTATCTTGTCGGGTGACTGTTTTGACATAATGCCTTTAATGTCCGATATTTTTGGAACTGAATTAAAAGATCTTACCAACCATCATCAGAATATACTATTCTTCTGCCTCTTTGTCACATTTTTCATGAAGGGTCATAGTTCGAGGGTCCACAAAACACTACTCGACGTGGTCAAACAATCAAAAGAAGGATCATATCCGATGGGTGCCGTATTAGCCACTACTCTGAATGGCCTTGATGTCATTTGTCGACGTGAGTCCGTTTATCTTATCGGGAGCCCCTTGTTACTCCAAGTAAGTACTTTATATTTTACTGAATCATTTCAACTGTCAAACGGTATATGATGTTTTCCTCTTCAGATGTGGCTATTTGATAAGCTGTCGATATTAACTCCTTCCAATAATTCTGACACTTAATACGAGCCAAAACAATTTCGGGGGCAAAAACATAACATGTTGCCTCTTATATTTCTTTACATGATGATGAGTTCATGCATCACAAACATGAAAGAAATTCAAAAAAAAAATACAAAGGAACCAAATTATTAAAGATAATTCACCCTTAGAATATGACTTATATTTTTGCTAACCTTTCTTCCAAATACTCCATACTGCAGTCATTTGTTCCACCAAGCTCAATAATCCCAACCTAATAGCCATTAAATAAATACTGTTAATGTTAAAAGAACATGAAATAAATTTCCCAAAATTTTCAGTTAGTAGCATGTATTCCTCCAACATACCACATAATCATCAGTTTCTCTCTTCAATTTTATAAGAGCAAAAATTCTAGTATGAAAACAACATCACCGCTTAACTGATTAGGAGTGTAAAATCCTTTGGTAGGCAGAATATTCAATACAACACCAAAATCGCTTAGCGAAAGTGCAAAAACAAATCAAATTGAGAATTAACAACAATGAATGTGAGAAAAAAACTAATAATCTCCAAAACATCACTTTGAGCCATTTTCTTGCTTGCATCTTGCGGAACCAAACAAAGTATGAGGATAGAGAAGTTTTTTTTAAAAAAAATTAAAAGAAAACAACGCAATACCAAAACTTGAAGTAAAAGAATTTCATTGTTTGATGAGTGAAGGTGTTGAAGACTAACGGATTGAAGGCATAGAGAGAAGGGAAAAAAAAACTAATTCAATTATCTATAAATATAATCCCAGAAAAGAGAATAATTCGAAGAGAAAAAAGAAGGAAAATTTAAAATTGATCATAGATATGTCTTGAAACAAAAGAAGAAAGGGTGTAAAGGATTTGGAATTAAGATGATTTTGTGACATCAAAGATGATGTAAATGATTTGGGGGGAATGTTGTTTAAAAATAAAATCGATTGGTCATACTATTAACAAACGTAAACAGGTACACCAACTAACTCGAATGAAGAAATTCCTAATAGACATTTTACTGGTTGTTAATAGGAGTTCACATGTTGCAGTTGTACTAGTGATCCTTAGACTTGAGGCACCATGAATGCCTTGTGTATAGGTCATCATGCTTTGATGTTACTTAAATATGGTTCTAATGTTAGACCACATAAATATAGTAATTAGGTATAACCACTTATTCATGGAGGTATGTAAGTGTACAATAGAGGATCTATCACTCTTAGAAAAAGAGAGACTGCCCTAAGTGATCTAATTAAGTCATAACTTGAAAATTCCTTGGCCAAGGTGGGGTGAAATTTATAAAGGAGTTTCTAATTTCACCATTTAAATTATTGTCTTAAGATCGAGATACATGTGATTAAATAATTAAGGTTTGATAGTAATTTCATACCTTAGGTTTAATTAAGGACATTGCATAATGAAATAATTGAATTGCATGATAACTGACAAAGGAAAGGTTCACATTAAATCCATATTTCATGGGAAGTCATGACATACTGCTAAGCGTCAATCATGATTTGTAGAAACCCTTAAGAATTAATTATAATTAATTCTTAATTAAAAAGAAAATTAAAAGAAGTTTTCATTCGAATTGAATTAAAAGAGTTTTAATTAATTGGACGAGGTTCAATTGTTACGTAAAAGTTACTACCTACTACCAGCATGATATTGAACCTAAATGTTCACACACAATAAAACAATTTCTAGAATAAGAAAAACTAAAGAGCTATTAGAGAGATTTTTAAGAATTAAATTAAGGTTTAATTGTAATTCTAGAAATCCTGGAGCTTTTAGGGGTTAAAGCTCTATAAAAGGGTTTGTATTTGATAGAAACTCTAATGGAATTTTGGAGTTTTAAAATCTCTCTAGAAAAACCGAAAAACCCTAGAGCTAGCACTTATAGATTTCGGTCGGCCTTAGTCCTCCTCCTGGTCTACATCCATAAAAAAACTCTTCATGGAATCATCACAAATGAATATCCTCTTGAATGTTGGATTAGAATTAGGAGACGCATTATACGTCTGCAACCTAACTAAACTTCTAAGGTTTCTATGTCTGATAAGCTTAATATATTGTGCCAACCTAAAGTAAGACTTAGCATGATTGCCTTGATACTCTTCCTTTGCAATCTCTTAGCATTGTACAACCTAGACTGACTGACCTTAGTAATCCCATATCTAGTTCTAAGTTCACTTCTCATGCTCTCATACTTCATGTTAGGATCAGCTCTAAGTTGCTCATTCAATTTCATGGCAATCCAAACAGATGTCACTCCCTTATTCTGGCTTACTCTAGCATAAGTGTATTAAGCATTATAAGACGTTATCTGGTAAGCCTTGTTATCTACAGTTTGGTATGCATGAATGCACCATGTGCACCCATCTGCAGCACATTGACAAGTGATCTTACCTTTCTTATTACATATCCTATCTATCTCAAACCCCTCCTGAATCATATAGTATTTCAAAACAGCCCTAAAATGATCAGCATAACCAAACAGTAACTCTTTCTCTAATTGAACATGTAACAACCCATCCCGAGCAAACCCTACTCAAGATGGCATTATTACTTTTTAGAACTAAGCACCTAGACAATTTGGTAATATGAGTAAGACCAAGTGAGAACAATAATATAACATATTCACGTTAGATAAATATAAACATACAATTCTAAGTACAATACTTTAATTTTAAAAAGTGTCTCATGAGACACAACCTCTATGGGTTTACAACTTCTAACATGTACAAAATAATCTGACTACTACTACAAAAATTTGGGTGAGGATGCCTTGCACATGGACCCACCTAAAGACTTCTTCTTCTTCACAGCTTTCTCACTTACTGTCTAAGATCTTCAAAAGGCTTTCCAATAATATTAAAAAGGGAGGGGTTGAGCTAGAAAGCTCGGTGAGTAATCACATTACTCGGAGTAACCATAAGCAAGTATTTATTCCTTGAGGGTTAAGTTTCATTCATAAACAGTTTCACATAATTATTTAATTTTACATTAGGTATAAATGAAACATAAATCTTAATTAGTTCTCAGATACACAATATACATGTGGAGAATTATATCAGCATGTTTCAATCCAAGCATAATTAAATTATTACTTTCATCTCATTACACATTACATTCCCTTATTAATTCTCACCGGGAATGATTCTTCTCTTTTATTCGATTTCATCACGGAGCTTGGCAACCAATTTGTCTCTTTCATCCGATGCATTACTTTCTCAGCATTGAAGTATCTCACTCCACCTCTGGACTTCGCCTAACCCAAAAAAAGTAGACTCTTGCATTTTTATCTCGTCTATCCTGCCCTGCGCTACGCCTATATCTCCAGGTGCCAAGCTATCCACCCCTACTCTTAAAAAAGAAAGGCAAGCTACCCCGACGACCGATGCTTTACCTTGGGATATGCATCACATACCCTTATTGGTTAGTTCCATCTATCAACTCATCATGAATTAATTATGTCATCCAACACATGGAATATGATGCAATGCAATGTTATGCAAGTTTATTCTTTTATTTGATTTGAGTCATCAACCTTTTTTCTTTTCAAGTTTCTTGTCCCTCATTGGGCGAATTATAAACAACGGGGACATCTCCCCACGTACCTGTATGTTCTCAACATCATCATCACACATAAAAAACTTTCAAATCGTTATCGGCCTCACCCAACACTCCCCCTCATTAAAATGTATCATGCAATATAATATGCAATTACAACTCAACAACTTTCTAGGTTTTATAATCATCAACCAACTTTAACACAACATTGATATACAAATATTATATCATCCAACTTAAACGAATAGACATTTGTATATATACGCATCTATATAAGTATATGTTGATTACCCATTTCATATTTAATTTATAGAGTAGCTTTAATTATTAGTATCATCATTTTCTTATAAGTCTTTTAACTTATTATTTTCGTCTTAAGTGATTAGGTTTATTAGAGTAAGGTGACACTCACCTTGAAATCGAGCTCTAATCGCGAATCACCTATTTTCCCTTAGAACACTCTTCTAGCACACCTAAAAAATGCGTCATTTAGAATCAACTACCAAGATTATTCACAAACACACATTAATTACTCAAATCAAAGAGCCAAGGTCGTCAAATTATTTCTTCACTCTATCCTTAAGAACTTATGATTTGAAAGAAGTAAGAAAAATTGGTGTAAAAGTCTAAAACCAAGGCTCCATTTCACAGTCGACTGTGAAAGTCTCGAGAGAAAGCACAGTCGACTATTGAAGCCCACAGTCAACTGTGTTAGGGACCTGAAGTCTCAGCCTCTTGCATAGTCAACTGTGTAATCGTGACAGTTGACTGTCTTGAAGCTCGAAACCCATAATTTGCACAAAAAACCTAGATTTTTCTTTACAAAACTCTTTGATCCTTCAAAGAAAAAAACTTCAAACCCTTTCAAAACTAAGGTTTTCCTCAAACTTAAGTCAATACTTAACATTACCCATAACAAAATCTCAAGTTAAACTCCTCAAATCATCAAACCTACCCAAAACCAATCTTTGAAACTTAAATTGTTTTTCTTCAAACCTTTCACAAAAACTCTTCAAAACCCAAAAACTTGAAACTCAACTTCATATATTTAAGTTGTAAGAACAAGAAAAGATGAGAGAGAAACATTTTTATGAAAATCTTGAACTTAAAATCTAAAACATCATGCTTAAGAATGCAAGAAAAGGAAGGGCAAAAAACCCTTACTAAAGATTGACCACTTGTATTTCACCCAAGATCAAAGGAGGAAGATGAGAAGAAGATAAAGAAATGGAGAATTCTAGAAACTTGGAGAAGAGATCGAAAATGGGGTCTCTTCCTCCACTCCCACCCTTTTATACCCAAAGAAAATGAAGCCAAGTTACTTTTCTAACCTCCCCTTCTTAAATCATTTACCCTCACTTTCTCGTAAGTTTTAGGCTAAACCCCAAGATCTCTATTTCTTTAAAAAAAAAAAAAAAAAAAAACATTTCCTCACAAGACAACTCAACTTCCAATACTAGATACTCTACATGACAATCACAACAATAATTCCTTCCAAACAGATAACTAAGATAAATAATTAACGAAAACATAAAAAGAGAAGTCGAATCTTATTGAACATGACTTGCCTCATCCCTCACAATCCTCCTACATTTATTATTACCCCTCCCAATGTACACTTCTTCAATTTCATAACCATACAAATCACTCATTACAAGAAAATTGATTTTTAGCAACGATAAAAAGTTGCTCTAACGCTTGTTACGTAAAGTACTTCAACGAAAAAATCTTCATTGTGATATCTTCTTTTTCACAACGACAACTAACCATTGCAAAAAAATTGTCTTTGCCAATAGTTAATAATAAAAAAAATCAGTTCAAATTGACAACAAAAAAGACCGCTACGAAAATAGCGAGTTTTTTCCGTTGCAATACTAGTTTATGCAACGACAACTTGCCGTTACAGTACACGTTTACACAACCACTGGTCGTTGTAGTACATGTTTTGTTTTAAATTGGTTTAGCAACAATGCATTGTTGTCGTTAAATGGGTTTGATGCATTAAATTAAAACAATTTGTATTATTAATACATATATACAAATCAAGATACTTTTATTCTCAAAAATACTTTGAGCATAGATACAAAAGTCAAATTAGCCAATTCCCTCATGGCATCCATGCATAAAGCTTCACTATTACTAGACCAAAGGCTTTTTACAACTTTACACCTTTTCAACTTACTATGTACAAAAATCACTAAACAAAACATTAAAATGTCTAGTTAAATAAAACATGTAGTCGTCATAACCAAATCTCCCCTATCATACTCAAAACCTACAATGTCATCCCTGCTTTGAGGTTTACTAGAATTCCATGCCCAACCAAAAAAACAAAAAGCCTAACCACCATCCTAGCTAGGTTCCAATATAACAGCTCTCAATATCACACCTGTATCATAATGAAAAAACGAAGTGCTAAAGTAAATAATTCATACCAACAATATAAGATAAAGCATCAAATCAAATGGACCTAAGTTACCACGAATGGAATCTTAATAAAATGAGACTTAGTTGTGTATAGTGAGTGCACAGTGAGCACCCTAGCTATTATAGGGAAGTTAAAATTTTGGATGCATGATATACATACCAACAACAGCCATTGATCTAACTAAAAAAAACAAATGCCAAAAACCCCACTTAACCCAATTAAACCCACCATCTTTCCCAGTCCGCACTAGTTTAAAATGTAAATTCACTATTACACCAAATGTCACGAGTTCAGCACTATGTATGCATGCCTGTCACAAGTTTTTAAGTTATTTTGACATAACTGTAACAGCAGCCCACGTGGTGAAGCCGACATACATGAGAATGATTTGTGCATAAAATCACAAAAATAAGTAAACGAGAGAGAGAGTGAGAGAGAGATAAAAGAACATTAATTGATTTACATTTAGCACATACTTGGAAGTCGGTTGAAGAACTAAATATCTTTCTATGTACATATGGGCATTGTATATTGGTGGGCATACATATATCTATATATTTATGTTGATAGAAACACATTAAATATGAAATTCATTTGTATCAAAAGTTTGTCCATGCCAAGAATAAATATGCCTACATGATTTTAAACCATTCTCATTGAGGAGTTCCTTGCACATTTTATCAAAACAAACTAGTTTCATAATTAAAGTGAACAACATATCATGCAATGTGTCAGATTATTTAAAAACAATTACTGATAACTCATTATTTCATTAGATGTGGACATAGAAACAAGAAAAGAACACAGAGCTAATATGTTTGCAAGTAAGAAATGCTAGAACTTTTGGAAAAGGTGGGAGGCAAAAGATGAGTTATATCTACTTATTTTACCTCTAAATCAATATGTTGTGCTAGTGCATTATGCTAACCATCAGCTATTGCAGAGAAAGATAATAGAAGAAAAGATCTTCGTGGATCCCTGAAATTGAAGATTACAAGTGTAAATTTTCGAGTAATATGATTATTACTATAATTCCATATCATTATTATGGACCACCTTCCCAAGACAAAAGACGTTGGGAAAGAAAAGAAAAATCATGGTTCGATGCATTGACTTCAAGAAAAAATAACTCACATCTTCCCCAACTCTTTCACGGATTACAACCGATACAGTAGGAGTTGATAGCAATCCATTCTGATCAACCCATGAGTCTTACTCCATTTGCAGCTGCCAATTTACAAAGCACATTAGAAGCATATAATATGACATTTTTATTATGCATCAAAACAAAATACATGCAACCATGCAAATGAAATTAAATAACAAGGGAAATGCATGCAATTACACTGGGCAGAGGATACAGGGGACCCCACGATCCAATCCACCTATGATTAATATGCCAAAAAACTTTCCGTTGATGAAGACATGAACAACATGGCCAGCAGACTACCATTTTCCATGATATTATCTCCACAAAATCCATGAAATCATCCTCATTAACAAATTTTTTTCCCTTGAACCAAAAGCTAAGAGAACTAAACCATTTATCTCTAATTGTATCCATAGACAGTCCTTTAATCTCCTTACTAGCATGAATACCACTCTAAGACCAAAGTTCATCTTTAACGGAACCATAGACAACCCAAGAGATACCCACTCCAAGCCCATAAACAAGTTATAACTGAACCTTACATCACCAATCCACATACCTTAGTTCTTGTCAACTTAAAGAATAAAATTAAAATTCCCCAAGGCGCAAGTACTTTATACTCAAATCAATTAGTACAAGCATCAAAATTACAATAATCTTGTGATGTAACCCAAAGAGACCAAAAGCATGACTCAATAGTTATAAAACCTATCAAAGTGTGGCAAGTTGTATATGGTAGAAGCTGCATAACCACTTCAAGGGAATCTTGATATGGACACCATAAAATTTAAACTTAATTTTATTCCCCAGGTGATTTTATTTATATTCAATATTCTTACAGAAATAAAATGGAAAAAAAGTAACTGTAGAAACTTGGAAATATAAAGTTCTTGCCTCTCTCTCCGAACTCCATCTTCCTCAATATAGCATTTCTCCAATGGCTTCCTCAAACACATACCAAAATATTAAGAAACATATAGACTTAAACAGACAGTGACCTAACAAAATTTAAATTCAACTATAATTAGAACCTTTTCATTAATCATAGGCATTAACCAGTAATATTTTTTAAGGAAATATGACTAGAATATAAAATGCTTCAATTAGAACAATTACCTTCCCTCCAATGTGGAAAAGCTCTGCAAGATAATGAAATTTCCCACGTATATCACCATAGATTATGACATGGCTTTTCACAAGCTGCAGTGCATTAAAAAAATCAATTAAAACTTACAGCACTTCAGAATCATAATAAGCCTAATGATGTTGTTTACTCTAAATCACATTGGTTAATGATGATTACTAAAAATAGTAAACAGATAACACAGAAATTGAAGGACAAGCAAACTTCAAACAACTCTCTGCAATCAAATAATAAAATCATAAGTTAAAAAGGCCCAAAGAACAGGGCACAACCCTAGCACATAAAAAGAAAACATGAGAAAATTACAATCCAGTATCTAAAAATTCCAAAATTCAAAGAGGATAAAAAGAAAAGAACTAAAAAAAAAATTGCTTCATGGATTATCCCCCTCTTTCTGTATATTCCATAGCCAGCAAAGCAGAGCCAACTGCCAAGCCACAAAAACCCTACTACACCTATAGGTTTCTCATTCCACTTCAGAAAAATAGGAATAGACAATTTCATATTTTCAGCTTTTCACAACCAGTTAAACTTGGATTTTTTTTCTCACTGTGAAGTGGAGCTCAGAAATGTAAAGAATACATCATTTCTCTTATAACATAAGATTGTAAATTACTATTATGCACTTCCCTCAATGAGACAACTAGTATTTTTGAAAGTTAAAAACTTAGCCTATAGAAGAAAACTACTAAGCATTAAACTATCACTTATTTCAAAGATAATGAAGCAAAGATATGTTATAAAAGATTTATCAAGTAGTCGCGAAAAAGGCATACCACGATAATGCAGTCCGTAACTTCTGCATTGTACAAAGCATTCAGTCACACATAAAGCATTTAATAGCTACTAGCAAGCTAAAAAAACTAAGCATTTTCATTTCACTGACAGCCCTTACCAATTAACCCATGCACTGGAAGAAGTAAAAACAATACATAAAATGATATGAGGCCAACCCTATGTTGAACAACAAATAATTTCCAAAGATAACAAAAACGTGTATTCAAGAAGAACAATAATATATTAATAGCCGGTCAAAGAAGCACACCTGGACATTGCTTTTTTCCATCAATATCTCCTTGGTCTTCTCACATAACACCCTCACCTAAATTATAATAACCAAGGTCACAGAATGAAATTATCATCAGTGGCAAAAGTTCTTCATTTAAGATAAAATAAACTAAAACGACACAGAAAGAGTTAGAGCCAAAAAAATAAAATTCTGTAAATTATCAAACTCGAAAACCATATGCAAGCTTCAAAGAAAGTCCCGTAGGGGTAAAAGTAAAGAGTGCTAAAAGCAAGAAATAGGTCTATTACAGAGATGATGAGAGAGATCACACTCCATTCTTAACATTAATCGAACCCCACCACAGTTAACCTAATGTTATGGGAACAAATATACATATGTGTAGGTTGTATCCTCAAAAATTTCAAGGAAAACACATCAAAAGATAATAAGTAGACAATCAAGACTAATTTAATATGAAAAGGGTCCATAGGGACCATGGTGATCAATACACCATTTCATTCCCAGTTGTCAAACAAATCCAGAGTTGAAAAGACATTGTCTTACAAAATGAAAGACCATCAAAACAAAGTTACCAGAGAGAGAGAGGAAAACAAGCATCTTGACAACTCAAGTGTTATCTTTTCATCAAATACATGCAGTATAACTGCAGCAACCAATTTATGTTTTCATGAAATCAAAGACTTCAAACATCTCATATTAGCATTGGGAAGCAATTAAAAGGATCCCACGGTACATATCAAATTTAGCCTTATCATATTCTTCACTTTCAAAGAGTCAATTTGTTTTTAGAGAGTTCTTATAAAGAAAAAAAAGTCAATATGCTTCCCTTACACACTTCACTAATGGGGATTGTAGACCTATCATACGCTTTTATCCCATACAAGAAAATGTGAGATAAAAACAATTTAAACAAATTGACACAACTTATAATATGCATTAAAATTGAGAATAAAAATCATAAAGTACCAAAATGAGAGGTCAAAAAGACAAAAGTAAGGTAGCATTAAAGCATTGCCTTCCTTTTTAATAGAGCTCATGTAAAAATAATTGAGCATATTTCTTTTCTTTTATCTTTCTCCAAGAAGGCATAAGAAATTAAAACCCCTTCTAATATTTTCTACCTCATAACCTTTACTGATTCAAGCTAACTAAACAGCAGTCATGTCAATCCACTCTTAGGTAGTATATGACTTAATTACAATACCTAGATGACATTAGAAGCATATTCCAATCCAAACTAGAATTCATCTCTTTAATAAACAATCAAGGCACACCAAAATTATGCATCCAACTTGCTAGAATAGAAAAAAGAACTAATCTTAAACAATCAAGGGGCACCAAAATTGAATTCAAATTGCCTCTCTAGGCTGTTTATACCTACAAAACATTTCTAATTCTTGCAAAAGTAACAATTAAAAAAGTGAGATATATAGCAATCATAAAAAGATTGATATTTTGCTGTATAAGAACTAAAAAGCCAGTAGCACAAACTTCTATAGATTCAATCATAAACATTAGCTCCTTTCATTACAGTATTTTTGGACATGTTCCTGGCCTTCTTTCACCCGCGGGAGGAGTCATCAGTGAGATACCACTCTGGAAGAGCTAGAATTCTAACCTTGTGTTAGGAGCAAAGCTACGGGCCAGGGACAGTCTCAGGTAGACAGTTTCTAATAAAAAAACATAGCTCCATGAGCAAAAGCTCCTCCGCCATTTACACCAAATGGAAAATTTCAGTTATAATTACTTGGTGAATCCAACATTCTTCTAGACAATCTGAATTGGGGAAAGGTGCTTCACTAGAAAAACACATTAAATCATATTGTACTTATATGAAAGATATGGACCTTCAAGTGAATTATGTGATAGTCTGATCGATATCTATTATGAGCTGTAGTATCTAAGTCTATGTAGTGTCCCATCAACTTCTTTAACTAAAACTCAAGAAACCAAATCAGATAGCCTTCTTGTGAATTATGTGACAAGTAACTTTCTTCTTTTTTGAAATGTGAGCAGTGACTTGATGCAAAAATTTAATTGCTAAATCTATTATACTTTTCTCATGATTCAAACAAAACCTCTCCTTCAAACTGACTAAACCAAAAGCCTATTGAATCCATTAAATCTTATAATGTAAGGAAAAATCCAAAAAGAAATTAAATCCATTATTTTAACAATTCATGACCCATACTTAAACACCCAGATCTGAATCCCACACCAGACATAAATCCTAAAGCAAAAACCAACTAGCAAAATGAAAATAAAGAATAAGTAAAAATTGAGAGACCTACAATGGAGAAAGAGATAGTACCTAAGTGATTAAACCTTGTAGCCAACGAAGATCTATGGTGTTCAACAATGAGGTGGAAAGCACGCCATGCGAGAGGGATACGGAGAACGAGAGAAAAAGAAAGAGAGCAAAACGAATTCAGAGATATAAAGGTTTCTGAAACAATTAAAATATTCATGTAAGCAAATTTAAGAAAGCTCAAATGCCACTTGCTATAAAGCTATCCTTTTTGAATGGGTTCATCAGTTAGGAGCTCATTCTAGTTCTTGGGCTTGATGTTTAATTCTTTAATTTCTAATGAAAGAAAAAAATAAAAAATGAAAAACATAAAGCTAATTTTCTTGATAATAACCAAAACCTTGTAATAGAACACTTTGCCTGTAGTCTTCGCAACAACTATGTAAACTCAGTGAAAAAAAAAAAAAACTATGTAAACTCAGTGCAAACTTTTGTTTTGGACAGGGCAATGATACTCTCCTACAAATTTATGCACAGATATGCGCTCTTATCAAAGGGGAGTGCACAAACAAATGAACGGATCTGATCCAATCTCCAACAAATCTAGCTTAAATTCTATTATCCCCTCAAACTAACCACCAGATCGGCCGCAAAAACCCATACTTCCACTAAGTTCCCAGATCACCGCAACACAAACTGAAAGAGTACATGAAAGGGACAAGGTTCTCGATCTGACCCACACACTACAACGAATCAAACCCGATCCGTAACATTTCCCGAACAAACAATCACCAAAATTCCATTAATTTCCAAAAAAAACCCTAAATGACCAAAAAAATCCGCAAGCATGACATAAGAAACCCCAAAATTCGAAAGAAAATAAAAGAAAACGCTATACCGAAATTTCAAGATTGCGAGTAAAAGATTACCTCTTGTTCAGATAAGGGCTTGAACCGCATGAGCTGATTAATCTCCTCGTCAAGATTTCCATGAGAATTTGAAGAGACCGAATCCATGCTCTTCTTCTCTTTTTCTCTCTTCTCCTTCAATCAGATTCAAAGATCCCTACGATTTGTCTTGCTTTAACCCAAGATGATTCAACAACAAACCCTAGATTTCACCTTTTCTTTTATTTTCTACTTCTAGAGAAAATGAAATAAGAAGTGAACGGTGGCGAAGAAACCAACGCCTGAGAGAGAGAGAGAGAGAGAGGGAGAGAGAGTGAGTGATAGAGAGAGGATGAACATCTGTGAGAGAGGAGAATTCTGGATCCTTCCTTCTATTTATATATTTGAGTAAAACGACATCGTTTTGTTCCTTAAAAATATCTCACTTCACCCTTTTGTTTTGGCGGTTCAAAATTGCGTGCACTGAAATGCTTGGACATAAATTATTTCAGATATGGCGACGACAATTAGTCGTTGCGAACCCTATAGTTTATAAAAAAATTATAATTTAGCTATTGCAACGGTAACATGTAATTGTGATAGGATTTTAAGTTATCATAATCGCATATTATCAAATAAAATTTATAATAAAAAATGAATATATTGATTTTTTTTTTATTGGCAAAGGGATTTTACGATGACTTTTGAAGTCATTACTATATACTTGATATTTAACAATGAAAAGAATTATCGTTGCTAATTTTCAATGCTAAAAACCAATTTTCGTGTAGTGTCTATCATAACCACTACCACTTTTATAGTCAGACATTGAGTCTATCTCACAATCAGAAAACATGCAAACAAATTTATCACTATCATTACTTTTATCATCACTCATAACATAACTATCACTAAAAATTTCAATTTCACTACCATCGTTACCATGATAATCATTGCCACTAACAACATCCATATCAACCTCAAAATATTCTTCCCCACCTCGAATGACTTAAGTTCCTAACATCCAATGGCACACACTCACTAAACTCAAAATTCACATGCACAAGTTTATGAGACCCAAGAACTTTCAAACATGTATGAGAATATAATATGAATATGTACGAGAATTACTTGAATAAGTGTGTTAAGGGTTTTTTATTTATTTACTATATATAAAGATTGAACAATAATTAATTTAAATTTACGGATGAATTTGAATAGGCAAATAGTCATGGTTTAATGTAAAAATTGACCCTTAAACTTAGAATTTTATGTAGATTAATAATTTTTAATTATAATCACATTTTGGAATTTAGAAGACTGATTTTTGCCTTTGAGATTGAGTAATTTTGGGCCATTGGGCTTGGCCCACTAAGGGTTGTTTTATTCATTTCTTGAATAGTGTCAAGCATGACAAGGATTTACAGCCCATTGGAAAGTTGTTTAAGTAGTCCCCACAATTAGATTGTATACCTCAAAATTAGCCTAAAACTAAAGCAAAACAAGATGAAAAGAAAATAAGACAAAAGGGAGAGAGAAGAAGAATGTAAAAGGTCCAAATCTTGAAGATTTTGATTAAAAATTCTGAAAAATTAAGTTTGAAAACTTTCTTTCACAATTATTGCTAGGCTTTTGGTATTCAACACTTTACCAGTTCAACTTCAAGAGATTCTGAAATTTTGTGTTAAGATAGGATTTCTACCATGCATCATGTTTCTTTATGATCTTTTATGATTTATTGAATGATTTGTATGTGCAATTCATGCAAAGAATGATTAAAATCATGTCTTGTTATAGTTTGAAATCACATATATCAAACTGGATTTAATATACATAGTTTCTATTAGAGGTCCGTAAATTGTTCTCTTGTTATGCAATTAACTTGAATTTTCAATATGTTATACTTCTATATGTCTAAAGATTGCATATCAAATTTAAGCTCAATTAGATGTCTATAAATTAGTCTATCACTAGACTTGTTACTTATGTGTTCTAGAAACCATAATATGGACAACTTTCATGGTTAAACTTTAAGTCAATGTAACTTAATAATTTTAAGACAAATTTAGATGATTCTTGAGTCTATATTGAAGATCTAGAAGTCTAGTTTCTAAAATATTTTGAATCACCCAAAAATATTATGTAATGAGTGAGATAATGACATTTTAGTGGACTATGTTCAAGCATGATAGATTTATTTAGTTACTGTTTTTACCGATGAATGTGCATGTGTATGTCATTGTGCATGTGTGTGAATGAAGAAGAGGAGTTATCAGCACTGAATGAAGAAGTATTATTTAAGGGATCCATGTTGAGACACGTCCTAACAGGTTAACCTCCCTATTGGGTATGCGTCATGCATGATGTAACACTATTGAATGTTAGTGAACGATTGAACATTGTTTTGGTGTGATACTTGACTCATTCCTTATAGTGATTAATTAAACGCTATTGGAGTGCTCACAAGGTCCTTACTAGATTAATTGAGATATTTGTTTGATCGGCTTAAGCCTTGAAGGATCGGTTTGGACCAAAGCGAGGTGGGATGAAATTGATTGGTATGGAGAGTATCCTTTCAAGTTTAGTTAGTAATGCATTGCATATGATTGCTTAAAGTTGTTGGTTGTAACACTGGTATGGGACAGTTGATTGCTCGCATCTACTCAACCTGTTAATGTGCTATATGTTCTTGCTATGATGCATACATGAACATCATTACATTCATATCTCATTCATGCATGCATGTATAACTGTACACTTGCACATATCCACCTAGATCCCTACTGAGCCTAGTTGTTTGGCTGACCCATTTTTTGAATGACCTATCTTTTTAGATTGAAGACATTATATTTAAAGAGGCTGGCAAAGCGAGATTAATTGAGCGAATCAAAAGTTTGGTTTTGTAAAAGAGTTGGATTTAGAATTATTTATCATTGAGTATTGTATTTTGTAATAAATATTTATCAGTTATATAAATTCAAAGTTATGTATCAGAGTAAAAAGTATTTTGATATAATATTGCTTCCGCGCATATTGATGATTTTTAGTGCACTCTAATTACTCTTTGAAGTACTTATACTGAATGATCGATCGGAGGACGAAATGTCTCACTTTGTAATGTTTCGAGTCCTCACACATGGTGTTCATCAACATGTAGTTTAAACATGTCCAACACATCATTGCCATTATTCATAGATGTTGACCCTCGCCCGTATTTTAATGATGGCAAAACACAACTGTTATTTAACTAACATGTTTAAACTAAGTTGTATTAAGGATCAAACACATTCAACCAAGGAACAAAGTGTAAGAACTCGAACCAAATCAAGTATCAAGTGAAAACTGAAGATCTAGCATAGGTCTTAAGTTTTAGAACCAGTGTAAGTCTCACTCATACATTGTATTAGCTTGTTCAATGGCTCAAACACAAAAGGTTTTTCTAAAACCATTATTTTTAAATGTTTTTTTAATGAAAAACAGAAGAAAAACTGGGTTGGAAGACAACCCAGTCGACTGGTATATGGGACAGAAGGTACCCAGTCGACTGGATGAATCAACCTAGTCGACTGGTACTTTGACAGTAAAGTCCCAGTCGACTGGATAAATCAACCCAGTCGACTGGTAAAATGGATAGAAAGTCCCCAGTCGACTGGATGATATATACCAATCGACTGGATACCCAGAAGGTCTGAAAACGTGTATTTTTCAAGTGAACTCAGTCGACTGGTATCTCGACCCAGTCGACTGGTAGTTCAAAAATATAACCGTTGGACTCCAAATCTGAACGTTTTAAATTAAATCTTTTTCAAATTAAAGTCCTAAATGGCCATATTAATTGATTGCTATATAAATCCATTCAGTTAAGCATTCAACAACAAGCTGCAAATATTCAAAAAGAGTTAATTTCACATAATCAAGTTTATATACTCTTGAAACACAAAAAGCTTTGAAATAATCTTGTTAATCAAGTTTATATACTCTTCAAGCTTTACTTTGAAAGAGAGACATTTCTGTTGTAATAAGCTTTCATTTGCTGTCTCTCTACCTTTTACTTTACACCATCTTTGTAAAGGGATTACTTCCGAGAGAAAGGGGAAACTTCCGAAAGGAAGGGGATTATTCTGTTTAAGCAACTCCAATAATTTGCTTGTGTACGGTTTGTGCAACACCTGGTTAAGTTGTGCGACTAAGTTTTCTTAGTGGATTACTTCAAGGTGTTCCTTGAAGAGAGTGGACGTAGGGTCGAAAAAAATCCGATATTGCCGAACCACTATAAACCGTGTTTGCATCCTCTTTCCTTAAACTCTTTATTTATAGCACTTTACTTGTATTAATTGTCTACTGCTTATCTATTTTTATAAACTTGTATTAATTCCGCAAAAAGTTTTTAAAAACCTAATTCACCCCCCCCTCTTGGGTTGAAATCTCGAGCTACAATTGGTATCAGAGCTTCGTTCTCTTTATTAGGCTTAAAATCCTAGAGTTGATCCAATGGCAGTAAATAGCTACTTTGAGGGACACTCTTATACTAGACCACCATTGTTCAATGGCTCAAATTATAACTATTGGAAAAATAGAATGAAAATCTTCGTCGAAGGACAAGATTACAATCTATGGAGAATTATAGAAGAAGAACCTAAAATTCCTTCAAAAGAAATAGTTATTGGAGAGACTCTTCATACAATGCCTAAACTCAAAACTGAGTTTACTGACGAGGATTGTAGAACGATGTCTCTCAATAGCAGAGCAACAAGCATGCTACATTGTGCATTAGATATTTCTGAATATGACAAAATATCTGCATGCGTTTCTGCTAAAGAAATATGGGACAAATTACAAGTCACATATGAAGGAACAAGTGAAGTAAAAAAGTCTAAAATTTACATGCTAATTTCTGAGTATGAATCTTTTAAGATGTCTCCTAACGAAACCATTTCTGAAATGCACTCACGATTCACCACTATTATAAATGGTTTAAAATTGCTTGGCAAGAATATTGAGGAAGTTGAACTAACCAGAAAAATCTTAAGATCTCTGCCACCAGAATGGAAACCAAAGAGGACAGCCATTCAGGAGGCCAAAAATCTTGACAAGCTTGATGTTGAGACGCTACTTAGGTCATTATTGACATACAAGATGGAAGAAATGACTCCCATCGTCAATGATGATGAGAAGAAGAAAAAGCAAATTGCTCTCAAAGCTTCTACGAGCAACAAAGAAAATGAATTAGAACAAGAAGCAGAGAGCAGTGAAAAGGATGGTGAAATGGCTTTAATCACCAGACGATTCCATAGGTTCTTGAAGAAAAGCAAGAAACCTTATTCAAAGGATCCCACCTCAAAAAGGGAACCACTTATGTGCTATGGCTGCAAGAAGCCAGGACATATAAAAGCTGACTGTCCGGTTTCAAACAAACCATACAAGGGCTTCAAGAAGAAAGCTATGGTAGCAACTACTTGGAGCGATAACGAAGAAGATAAGTCATCAGACAAAGAAATCGGATACGAGGAAATTGCCAACCTTTGTTTGATGGCAATCGATGATGAAAGTGAGGTAACATCATCTCCCTCTTCAAAAATTAATATTGTTACTAGTAGTGAAGAACTGCTAGAAGTTATAAATGAAATGCATGAAGAATTAAAGAAATTTGATTCTAGAAATTCTGTTCTTAAGAAAAAAGTATCATCTCTTTCTAAAGAAATGATGATTCTTAGAGAAGAAAAAGAAAAATTATCATCCTTACTGTATGATTCTTCTCAAGATTTTCTTAAAGATGAAAATGAGAATTTGAAAAATAAAATTTCTGAATTAAATAGCACTATATCTAGACTTATGCTTGGTAAAGAAAAACTTGATGAAATACTTTCTTCCCAAAGATTAAGTGGAGGAAAATCTGGTGTAGGATATTCTCCATTAGGAAAACAAAAAACAAAAGAGAGCTTATTCATGAAAGTCTCTTGTGTAGATGGAGCTTCTACTTCAAAAGCTCCTAGCATTGTTAAAAGCACTCCCTTGATAAATGCTAGGAAGTTTAGAAACTTAAATGATCATACTAAATTGAAGCATCCTAAAAATACTCATGCTTATATGTATGCTCATTCTAGAAATGCTCATACACATCCTAGAAATAATTATCATGCTCATTCTAGGAACAATGTGTATAATCAAAGAATGCATTCTGCTCGTGCTCATCCTAGGAATTATCATCATGGTTATCCTAGAAACAATATGCAAAATAATACTAGCATGTATCCTAGAATGCATCATCATACTCTTTATAGAAATGACATGCATTTTCATACTCCTTACCATAGAAACATGTATCCTAGGAACTATTATCCTAAGAATTATAGGAATGCACATGTAAGACATCCTAGAAATTTCTATGACTATCATGCTAGGACTGTGCATCATCAACTTGTTCATAGAGCACCTCATGTTAAGAAAGTATGGGTCCCAAAAGGAACCGTATTTTCAAGGACTAACCCCAAAGGACCCAAGAAATTTTGGGTACCTAAAAGTACTATCGTATATCCTTGTGTGATGTAGATTTCCCTTCACACCAAGGAGAAAAGTAACTGTTGGTACCTTGATAGCGGTTGCTCGAAGCATATGACCGGTGATAAAAGCGTATTCAAGGAGCTAACTCTAAGAGATGGTGGACTTGTGACCATTGGAAACAATACTAAAATAAAGATCATCGGGCATGAAAAAGTCGGTAATGATTTCTCAACCTTAGATAATGTATTGCTAGTACAAGGCCTTAAGCCAAATTTACTTAGCATTAGTCAATTATGTGATAAATGATACAAAGTCACATTTGAGACCTCTCATTGTCTAGTTATAGACATCAAGAGCAACAAGATCAAATTCATTGGCCATAGACATGAGAATGTCTATATAGTTGATTTGAAATCCTTGCATTCTGATAATGAAAAATGTTTTCCTGCTTTTAGTGAAAATCCATGGCTATGGCATAGAACGCTTGGTCATGTAAACATGAATTTGCTAAAAATTGTTTCAAGAAAAGATTTAGTTATTGGACTTCCTAAAATCAATTTTAAAAAAGACAAAATTTGCAATGCTTGTCAAATAAGAAAACAAACTAGGATCTCTTTTAAAGCAAAAAATGTAGTCTCAACTACTAGACCTTTGGAACTTTTGCATATGGACTTATTTGGTCCAATTAGTACCATTAGTCTAGGTGGCCATCAATATGCTCTTGTTATTGTTGATGACTATTCAAGATATACCTTTGTTATTTTTATTGCTTATAAGGATGAAACTTTCAAAGGATTTGAAAAGTTTTGCAAAAAGGTACAAAATGAAAAAAGAATTTGTATTTCAAGCATAAGAAGTGATCATGGCAAAGAATTTGAAAATCAAAGCTTTTCAAAATTTTGTGATGAAAATGGAATTAATCACAACTTTTCAGCTCCTAGAACTCCTCAACAAAATAGAGTTGTTGAGAGGAAAAATAGAGTTCTAGAAGAATTTTCAAGAACAATACTTTGTGAAAATAATTTACCAAAATATTTTTGGGCTGAAGCCGTGAATGCTTCTTGCTATATTTTAAATAGAATTTTGATAAGGCCTTTGCTTGATAAAACTCCATATGAACTATGGAAAGGGAAAAAGCCCAATATTTCCTATTTTCATGCTTTTGGTAGTAAGTGCTTCATCTTAAATAACAATAAAACTAATTTGGGTAAATTTGATTCCAAGACCGATGAAGAGATATTTTTAGGATATTCAACTACTAGTAAGGCTTATAGAGTTTTCAATAAGAGAACTCTAGTAGTAGAAGAATATGTGCATGTAACTATCGATGAATCTAACCCAATGAGTAGTGGAGAAGTTTCCTTTAAAGATGATGTAGATTTTATTCCAAGAATGGAAACTCCTACTCCCATTGTTGACCCAAAAGTGAGTTCTCCTCAAACAAATGAAGGGATGACAACTCCCAATTTGGACCAACCATCCTCAAGTCAACAAGAGGAAAATCTACCCAAGGATTGGAGGTATGTAAATCATCATCCAATTGATCAAGTAATTGGTGATCCTTCACAAGGGGTAAGAACTCGCTCTTCCATTAGAAATATTTACAATTTTGTAGCTTATTTGTCTTAAGTAGACATTTATAGAAGCTGAAAAAGATAATGATTGGATAATTGCAATGCAGGAAGAGATACATCAATTTGAGAGAAACAATGTTTGGAAACTAGTTCCAAGACCAAAAAATCATTCAATAATTGGAACTAAATGGGTATATAGAAATAAAATGGATGAAAATGGTATAGTAACTAGAAATAAAGCTAGATTAGTTGCTAAGGGATATAATCAAGAGGAAGGAATAGATTTTGATGAAACCTATGCTCCCGTAGCTAGATTAGAAGCTATTCGAATGTTATTAGCCTTTGCATGCTTTAATAAATTCAAACTATTTCAAATGGATGTGAAAAGTGCCTTTTTAAATGGCTTTATAGAAGAAGAGGTTTATGTTGAGCAACCTCTTGGATTTGAAAATCCTAGTCTTCCAAATCATGTCTATAAGCTTTCTAAAGCTCTATATGGGTTGAAGCAAGCTCCAAGAGCATGGTATGAAAGATTAAGTAAATTTTTGATTGACAATGATTTTGTAAGAGGTAGAATAGACACAACTCTCTTCACAAAAACTCACAAAAATGACACTTTGATAGTTCAAATATATGTTGATGATATTATATTTGGTGCTACTAATGAATCTATGTGTCAAGAGTTTGCAAAGTGCATGCAAGGTGAATTTGAAATGAGCATGATGGAAGAACTTACCTACTTCCTTGGACTGCAAATCAAGCAACTAAAAGGAGGTATCTTCATCAATCAACAAAAGTACATCAAAGATCTACTAAAGAGGTTCGGTATGGAAAGCTCTAAGGCAATTGGAACGCCTATGAGCACAACTACGAAACTTGATCTTGATGAAGGAGGTAAAAATGTAGATTCTAAATATTATAGAAGCATGATAGGTGTTTTACTTTATTTGACTGCAAGTAGACCTGATATAATGTTCAGTGTATGCATGTGTGCTAGATTTCAGTCTAATCCTAAGGAATCACATGTAGTTGCAATAAAAAGAATCCTTAGATATCTACAAGGGACCCAGACCATAGGATTATGGTACTCTAGAGAATCATCTTTTGAGCTAGTAGGATATTCAGATACTGATTTTGCTGGATGTAGGTTAGATAGAAAAAGCACAAGTGGAACATGCCAATTCTTAGGTGCTATGTTAACTTCTTGGTTCTCCAAGAAACAGAATTCCGTTGCACTATCAACCGCTGAGGCGGAATATGTAGCAGCTGGCAGTTGTTGTGCCCAAGTATTATGGATGAAACAACAACTAGAAGACTATGGCATGAGTCTAAAAAATATTCCTATATTTTGTGATACTACTAGTGCCATCAGCCTAACCAAAAATCCTATTCAGCACTCTAGAACCAAATATATAGAGATTAGACATCATTTCCTAAGAGACCATGCTAAAAAAGGTGATATAAGATTAGAATTCATACCTTCAGAAGATCAAATAGCTGATATTCTTACAAAACCCTTAAGTGAAGCTAGTTTTTGTAAGATTAGAATATTGATGGGATTGCTTGATTTTGATAAACTGAATGTTTGATTGCATCTCATTTCATCATTTGCATATTTGACATTGAGTGAAAGAATATTAATCATTGTTTAATTATTTTCCTCACTCAAAAATGTCATAGATAAACAAATTCGTGCTAAAAATTCAAGTCTGAAAATTTTACTAAGGGTCCAGTCGACTGGTACATGTGACCCAGTCGACTGGTAAGTCACTGCCAGATCTTCCAATCGACTGGTACCTCAGACCCAGTTGATTAGTAACTCTCTGCCAAATATTCTAGACGACTGGTAAGTTTCTCCAGTCGTCTATTAGGTCGAATCCCTGTTTGGCGCTAATTTTTGAAAAATCTTTGATCTCCAGTCGACTGGTAAAGATAGCCCAGTCGACTGGTAAATGATTGTCAGTTTATCCAGTCGACTGGATAAACGACTGGTAAGTTTACCCAGTCGATTGGTACGCAAACTGTTCATCTTTTCAATGGGACCCAGTCAACTGGTAACTCGACCCAGTCGACTGGTAACGCGATATTATAAATAAGACTGTTCATTTTTCTGAAATTTACGCCATTTTCAAGCTCCAAAATTTTCTCTCTCTAGAAAAATTCACCATTTTGATCCAAAAATCATCCAAACTTCATCTAAACACACCGATCTACTCATCCCTAAAGATATTCTTGACTTTCTACGGTTAAAATCTCTTATTTTTGTCAAAATTCATTTTTCCCAAAAACTCATTTTTCTTCAAAATGAGTGACAAAATCCGTACAAAACTCACAACAAGTGGACCTAATGCTCCTAAAAAGCCAAGGTCTTCAAAACCTTCGGCTTCGGAGTCGAAAGGAAAGGGAGCAGTGGGCTCATCCAGCAAAGAGCCCAGAACAGAGTTGGAGCAGACTCTGTTTTACAGTCCAGCGGCTCATGCAAGGTATAATTCTGTAATCCGTCACAAGAAAATCATGACGGGTAGAGTCGTTGATTTCGACTCTATTCGCCATGGAAATTTCGATATTCTACCAGCCTTTGAGGAAATAAATCTGACCCCATTGGTCAGAATTCATGAAAAATATTACCCGCGACTGATTCACCAATTCTATGCGAACTTGGTGAAACCCACTCCTCTGGCTCTGAGATTTAGAACCAGAGTTAGCAGTGCGGAGTTTGAGGTCAACACTGACCTTTTGATGAGCATTCTGAGAATCCCTGTAAGGAGGGTTCAATGGAGTCTGGATGGATGGCCAGACAACTTTGAGGTTGAGGAGGCCTGTTGGATAGTTAGAGGAGACCCTAACTATGTGTACAAACCCACTACATTTCATACATGTAGTGACTTGCCCCTCGACTCAAAGATGTTTCAGTTGATTGTCAGTTGGACCATCCACCCGAGACTCGGGAGTCAAGGGTATCTATCTAAAATAAATACGGTATTGATTTGGTGCCTAAAATCTGGGCACCACTTCAATATATATCCTTTACTGCTCGCCAACATGATAAACGGCAAAGCAAACGACTCCGGGTGTCTTCCTTATGGGATGCTCATTACGCTCATCCTCCAGCACTTCTGGGTACCTTTGCCTGCCTCTGAGGCTCAGGATATCGGATTGACGGACATCATCGACATCTCGTCACTTAAGAAGATGGGATGTACTGTTCGTGAAGGATTCCTCTATTTGAAGGCTAGAAAGCGCCTTAGGATTCGAGAGGATGCGAGCGACAGTGATGAGGATGCTGCTGCTGCTGATACGGCTGCTGATATGGAGACAGATACCCGAGCACCTCCCATTGGTGACTCATGTACTGATCAGACTGGTTACGACGACATCCTACGACCTATCACGAGCCTCCAGATGACGATGGAGTCCAGTTTTCAGTCCATGCAGTCTGATTACCAGAAATTGAGTTCCTCCATAGACCACCTACGGGACGACTTCGAGTTACATCGAGAGCACACCGAGGGTTCCCTAGCTGAGATTAGAGAACTTCTTCGTGACAACTAGAACTCTCCCGCACCTTGAGTCTCTATCTTTTATTTGTACTTAGCATTTTTCCAGTTCTTATCACATAGCACGGACATCTCATGTACTATTTTTTCTTAGTTATGGCTCTATGAAGCCCTGATTGTGTATTGACTTTTTCTCTATGATGATATATTACTATTAGCCATATTTCTTGCATCTATTTACGCTATTTGTGATACGTTAGCACTGTTTTAAAACTCTGTTTGGTCACTAAAACTGTTATAAAATGCTTATACGCTTGAAAACTTCCGGTTCTTCCCGGGAAGGCTTCCGAAATTCGAATGAAGCCAAATCTTCGCGTACAACTTTGTTTCTTATACTCTATTTGACTGTATTGGCTAAGTAGATTATTTTTTTATGTTATGCCCCTTTTGGTTGTTGTTGTCAAAACGGGGAGAAAATGAGAAAAACGAGAAAATTTAAATAAATGCAACCAATGCATAGATTTAGGGGGAGCATTGCTCCATAACTTTGTAAAAATGTTTATTGATTGGTTGAGTTTGATTCTGGATTGGTTGAAAGAAATATAAAATGTGTTTGTTTGTTTACAGGGTGGTTTAACTCGAAAAACAGAGGAGACTCTGTCCAAATTTTTGTAAAATCCTAACACTTAGTTTTTAAAACTGTTTTTACATTATTAATTTTATCATTATCAAAAAGGGGGAGATTGTTGACCCTCGCCCGTATTTTAATGATGGCAAAACACAACTGTTATTTAACTAACATGTGTAAACTAAGTTGTATTAAGGATCAAACACATTCAACCAAGGAATAAAGTGCAAGAACTCGAACCAAATCAAGTATCAAGTGAAGACTGAAGATCTAACATAGGTCTTAAGTTTTAGAACCAGTGTAAGTCTCACTCATACATTGTATTAGCTTGTTCAATGGCTCAAACACAAAAGGTTTTTCTAAAACCATTATTTTTAAATGTTTTTTTAATGAAAAACAAAAGAAAAACTGGGTTGGAAGACAACCCAGTCGACTGGGTACATATACCAGTCAACTGGGTACATATACCAGTCGACTGGTATATGGGACAAAAGGTACCCAGTCGACTGGATGAATCGACCCAGTCGACTGGTAAAATGGACGGAAAGTCTCCAGTCGACTGGATGATATATACCAGTCGACTGGATACCCAGAAGATCTGAAAACGTGTATTTTTCAAGTGAACCCAGTCGACTGGTATCTCGACCCAGTCGACTGGTAGTTCAAAAATATGACCGTTGGACTTCAAATCTGAACGTTTTAAAGTAAATCTTTTTCAAATTAAAGTCCTAAACGGCCATATTAATTGATTGCTATATAAACCCATTCAGTTAAGCATTCAACAACAAGCTGCAAATATTCAAAAAGAGTTGATTTCATATAATCAAGTTTATATACGCTTGAAACACAAAAAGCTTTGAAATAATCTTGTTGAGCCATTTCTTCAAGCTTTACTTTGAAAGAGAGACATTTCTGTTGTAATAAGCTTTCATTTGCTGTCTCTCTACCTTTTACTTTACACCATCTTTGTAAAGGGATTACTTCCGAGAGGAAGGAGAAACTTCCGAAAGGAAGGGGATTGTTCGGTTTAAGCAACTCCAGTAATTTGCTTGTGTACGGTTTGTGCAACACCCGGCTAAGTTGTGCGACTAAGTTTTCTTAGTGGATTACTTCAAGGTGTTCCTTGAAGAGAGTGAATGTAGGGTCGAAACAAATCCGATATTGCCGAACCACTATAAACCGTGTTTGCATCCTCTTTCCTTAAACTCTTTATTTACAGCACTTTACTTGTATTAATTGTCTACTGCTTATCTGTTTTTATAAACTTGTATTAATTCCGCAAAAAAGTTTTTAAAAACCCAATTCACCCCCTCTTGGGTTGAAATCTCGAGCTACAATAGACATAGTCATCCTAGTGTGAGGAACATCACATGTTATAATTATTTCAGTGTTGCACATGGGCTTGTTAACACTGAGTGCACACACATCATCAGTAAGACGAATGAATAAATAACAATCAAGATCAACATCCCTTACTATACCAAAGTTGTGTCTGAAATGGACAGCGAGATCATGCATATGAGATATCATGTGTACATCCTAAACATCAATGACAATGAGCAAAATTTAGTGAGATTGAATGTCATACTACTGCCATAAACAACAAGCAGACAATAACAATTTTTCATGGTTTCACCAAGAATAGAAAGATAAAGCATAGTAAACAACAAGCTGAAGTAATTTTCTTTTCATGGTTTCATAAAGAACATAAGGATAAAATATAGTAAAGAACTACCCACAAACACTAACAATTTTTTTTTCATGCTTGAATATAGAAGAGGAAGATAAAATAGACTAAAAAACAACCCACAAAAGTGACAACTTAAAAACCTAGGAGGACAACAACACCTTACTATCTCTGTCTGCTTCTACCCAAACCTACTAAGGAATGTCAATTGATAAGAAAAAAACTAGGGCTAGCTAATGCATGTAAGATAAAGATATCATAATAAAAAAAACGAAATTAAAAAGTGGAGTAAATTAGCAATAGGAACTAGTTTGGAAAAATCTAGTAAAACTTACCTACAAGAATGCTCGAAAAGTTGAAACCCTAAGTTGGTGGCTCCTTGATAATGGTTGTGACAAAATTCTGTAAAATAAAACAAAAAACATTTCAGGGATTAGAAGCAAGTAGAAGAACAACTCGGAGAATAGTGTAAAACACCCAGAAAAATAGAAGATTTAAGCCATGATGCTTGAGTAAAAATGCAAGTAAAAAGGGTTTTTTCGTGCATAAAACGCAAGGAGAAGATGAAGAACGAAGGCATGCAAATGAAAAACCAAGGAAACCCAAGAAAAAAACCCACAAAATTTATTAGAAAAAGGCACACAAAAATGAGTTTTTAGGGAATTTTTTTTTACTAGTGATGGACGTTCTTGTCTCTGGAAGAAGTAACACAGATCTATGGAGAAGATGAAGGATTTTACCTAAGATTCGCCACTATTTCTCCAAATTCTCTCTTCAAAACTAACCTAAGTTTTTTCTTTGAACCCATGAAAGCGTATGAAAGAGAAACGAAAGAAATGAAGAGTCAACCACCATTTAAGGATCCTTTATATATCAAAATTATTAAGGGCATTTTTTTTCTTTATGCGTCTCCATTAACGTCTGTTACTTGACAAAGACTGATATGTACTCAATCCGTTCATAATTATATGGTACCTAAAAAAAACTCCTTATAATTTACCCTTATGATATTATATATACTATAGACTTTTACTCTTCATTTATTTAAATTTTTGTTTAGGTAAAGGTATGTGTACAACTTAATAACGTAAATTCACAAATACAAAAGTAATAATATATATAACTTAATAAAACATAATAGATATTTTGATCGAACTGAAGAAAGTTAAAAAATCGAATCAAATCTGGTTAAAAAATATTGGATCTATTCGATTTAATCAATTTGATCAATTTTTTTACTCCACTATTTATAAGTATGTATATAAATTATATATAAAAATGTATTTATTAATTTAAATTAAACTCTGCATTAATTATAATATAACTATCTCATTTAGGGTTAAAAAATTTGTTTTTCTTTCCATTTTGGCATTTTCATTTCACTTGGACAAAATCATAATAAATTAATGGTAAAAAACGAGAGAAGAATACATAAAAAGTCCACGTCACCTATCTAGAACCAAGAGCATCCTCAACGGTCCGGTTCGACCCCGTTTTCCCCATTATCACATCGTAAAAAGACGCTCCCCACCCCTCACCCAATTATTCTTCACTTCCTTTCCAACACAACCCACTACCAACCATATCTCTCTCTTTTTCATTTAAAAAAAATCTCTCTTTCTCTCTCTAAGTAAAAGCCCATCCTATCTTTCTCTCTAAATCTATGGACCCTTCTTTCTCTTTATCTATAGACCCACCTCTTCCTCACCCACCGTTCCCTCCTCCTTCTGCCACCGCCGCCGCCGCCTCAGCCACCGCCACTCACAACCACATAGCTCAGGCAGCTAATCCTTCCCCTCCCATCGCCGCTACCTTCAACCACCCTCCATATGCCGACGTAATCATTCTCTCTCCGTCTTGGAATTAAAAATACAAACTTTTTCTTTATACATCTGTTGACTTATCATCTGTTCCATTTTTTTTGTATTTGTTCAGATGATTTGTTCGGCGATTGCGGCTTTGAAGGAGAGGGACGGGTCAAGCAAGAGGGCGATTGCCAAGTACATAGAGCGAGTCTACACAGACCTGCCACCAGCTCACTCCGCCTTGTTGACTCACCACTTGAAGCGCTTGAAGAACAGTGGTCTCCTTGTCATGGTCAAGAAATCTTACAAGCTCCCTACTTCTGCTGCTGCCGCTGAATCTAGATCTGATTTGCCCAATAGCAACAACCATCAACAAGTACTCTCTTCTACCTCTCTTCCTGGGCCCAAAAGAGGCCGAGGCAGGCCGTCTAAGCCCAAGCCTGATGGTCTACCTATTACCCAGCCCGTTATTCAGCCCAATGTGCAGCCCAATTCTCAACCCATGTTGGCCCTCCTTGGGCTTGCTGGGGAGCCCAAGTCGGAGAAAAAAGGCCGGGGTCGTCCACCGAGGAATGGGCCGGTGGAGCAAGGTAGGCCTATTGTGCCTGTTGTGGGTAAGAAAGGTACGGGTCGGCCAGTTGGGCTCGCCAAGAAGAAGAGCCTAGGGAGACCCAGGAAGCTTGCGCCTCCAATGGTTGGACATAGTGGGCCTAAGAGGGGCCGTGGTCGCCCGAAGGCCCAGCCCATGATGGCTCCCTTTGTGAATGTTGCTAGTGCGCCGAATGTACAAATGCCCAGAGGAAGGCCCAAGAAGGTTGCGGCCGCAGCCACCGCTGTAGGGGGAGGCGGAGTGGTTGCGGGAAAGCGGCGGGGACGCCCGCCCAAGATTGGGGGAGTCAGTAAGCCCATGAAGCCCAAGAGAAGTAATGGAAGGCCCGTAGGCAGGCCCAAGAAGGTAATTCCCGTTTTCGTGTTATTTTTATTGTTTTGCGCTTTTGCATTTAGATGCGTGATCATATATGCGTGCTTCGTTAAATGTTGTATACAAAAGGTGGGTATTGCTAATAATTTTCATTTATGTTTATTTTTTCAATTTCTCTTTGTATGGAATATTAATCTTGCCTTGTTTGGCCGAAAGGATTATTTTTGCTCTCAATAACGTCTCGTGGTATATCATTAATTCACTAAAACACTCCGTTTGGTATAAGTTAAGTAAATGAATTGAAACAAGAAATCCATTTGCAAATGGATTCACACTTCATATGTAATTGATTGAAATAAGAAATCATATTTTTGTATACTTAAAACTGTAGAATTGAAATGAATATCATATGGAGTATGTATTTTTCAAGTTTTTCCTTGGTGATAACTATTGAAGCATATACCTATGAAGTAGACGTGCCAACTAAGTTGAAAAAAAAGACCTTTCTACAAAAAGAGATTGGGTCAGTCTCATTAATCATCATTTGCTTTTACTGAAATTAAAACATTATATCTTGCAGCAGCTAGTAAATAGTAGAACAAAAGCGAGTTAGAAGTTACGCGAGAAGCAAGAGAATTTTTGCTCAAAGCTTACTCAATTTCGTAGGAATTGATTTGCAAATGATATCAATTATTTATTAATAAACCAAAAATATGATCTATTCATCTGTAAATGAATCCTATAGTTTATTAGGAACCTAAACACAAGAACCTATGGAACTGCAAATGAATTCTATGAAATTCATTTATGCCAAATGGGCTGTAACAAAAGAAACTCATGGAAGATATGGTGAAATTTACTAGAAAATAGTATGTTGAAATTTGGACAAAATTCGTTCATGGGCTACTTGTTTCAAGCAAATTCCATTGCATATGTGTATAAACTATTTTGTTTCAAGTAGTTCTCTGTTCAATTACGAGACATTATTAGATTGTAATTGAATTAATCAGATTTTATTCGTTTGATGTTATATAATCAAATTTTATTTTATTTGATATTATAAAGGGCGCATAGTTGGTAGATTGTATAAGACTTTAGTAGATTGCAATCTTCAAATTTTATTTGATTGTACAAACTAAAAAAAATGTGTAGTTGGTTGTTAGTTTCTAATTTTATTTATTAACATACTGTTTGTTATTTCACTTATAAAAAAAACATACTGTTTGTTATGTAATATTTATCTCTCTCTGTTTGGTCAAAAGTGATAAGAGGAATCTCTATTTCCATTTGTTTGACTGTGGTAGTGAAATTATAGCATGTAAGGTGTAAATAGATGTAGGAATATATTATAAAGTTACTAGGATGAGAGAACTTATGGAAGAAATGGTGAGAGTGAAAGTAATGAAATGGAATTTTGAAATGTTGATAAAATTTGTTGGTAAGTTGCTCGTTCTGAGTAATTTTTTAGGGTGGAAGTGTATAAGTTGTTAATTTAGTCTGAGTACAATTATACGATGTAATAAGATTGTCATTTAATTTGAGCAGACTTGGAATATATTTTTCTTTCACAAGTATTCATGTGTCCTATGTGTTTTTTCTTGCCTTCTGGAACAAAGAAGTAGAATGTTGAAATGTGGATAACATCACTGGGTAGGTTGCTGTTTTAGTAGTTTTGAGGGCATGAGTTGTTAACTTATTCTTAGTTCAATTATTTGATGTAATAAAATCCTCCTTTAATTTGAGTAGACTTGCAATATTTGTTTTGTTTTTCCCCACAATCATGCATGTGTTTTAACTTGTTTTTTCTTGCCATTCTGGAACAAAGAATGCACTGTGGGCTGTAACAGAAACACCTGAACCTCAAGCTGTAGCTGCCTATGGAGAACTCAAGAGAAAACTTGATCTCTTTGTAAGTCAAAATGCTTTCCTTACTCTAGCTTTAAATGAGGTCAGTAGACTAACTTTGCAATGTACAATCATGTCTGCTGGCAGCAATCAAAAGTCAAGCAAGCAGTTGGTGTGCTAAAACCTCAGTTATCTAGTGAAAACTACAGTGCTGTCGCAGCTATACAAGAGTTAGAAGGGCTTGCTGCAATGGACATTAGTACACCAATGGGAGAGGAAGCTCAACCACAACCACACCCACAACTGCTCCAAAATTAAGGGCAAGTTGATAATGATTGTTAATTGTGGTGTGTTGTAATGTTTCTAGGAATCTCATTTGGAAAATTATAGATTTGTAGAAGTGTTCTAACCAAGAAACGGGAGGGAGAATATGTGTGTAAAGGGAGTAGGATGTTGAAAAACTAATTGTTGTTGTTGATTATGTCTATTGTCTGTGAACCTATGCTTGTTTTAAATTGCAAAAGTAGAAACGATTCTTTTTCTTGTTCTGGTTTGAGGGTGAGGTGTAACAGTATTTATGGCAAATTACACCATGCTATCCTATTTTTTGCCAATATTACAGCTATTACATAATTTTTGAGATACCTACATTTGCAGCCTATGAGACCCCACTAGAACAGAGTACGGCAAGAAAGATTTATTTTTTGTTGGAAGCTCTCTACATGTCTATTCTTTTGATCGTCCACTTCATTTTCGTCATAACTCTTCATCATAAGCACATCATCTTCCCGCATAAGTCTTGTGCATGAACGAAACACCCCAAACACTGAGAAACTAGAGAAGAAAAAGGCATTTCATGGTATCTTGGTCTGAATCCTTTCGTTTTAAACTCCTTGGATATGGTTTCCCTTCTTCTCACAACGTACATTTGCTGTGAAAACCTCACTTGCAGCCTCTATTTGCTTCCCTGTGCAATAACAAGCTAGGTTCAAGAGCTTGGGCAGGAAAGGTTCTCTCTCTCTCCCTCCCTCCCTCCCTCCCTCCCTTCCCCACTTATCCATTTACAAGAGCGCATAGCTCCAACGGTCATACTGCAGTTAGTTTTTTTTATTTTTTTATTATTTTTATTTTATGAAATCGTTTTTTTGCTTCCCGCACTTGAATTCAACATTTCCATTTCCTTCGTTAAAGCTTAGTTTGCTGCTATGGAAAATGGGAGAAAATCAAATGTGTAAAATGGTATTTTATTAATGTTTGATTTGTATGAAAATCAAATTCATGTAAAATAGAATTTTACTGAGTGAAATGTTTAGCAAAACAATTTTTGTTCTTTTTAACGTAAGTTGTTTTATAAGTGATTGAAAAATTGTTTTTTCTTATCCCACTTTTCTAAAATATCTCTCATATATTACACTGTTAATTTTATTTTTTATTTATTTTTTTTACAATTTTCATAATTTATTTTATATTTCAACTAAACAAAGAAAATTTAACTGAAAATTTAAAATTTTATGTGAAACTTATTTTACATGAAATTAATTTTACGTTGTAATATATTTTATATGAAAGCAAATGGAGCCTTGAGTGTAATGTTTTTTTATTTTTTTAATCTCTATGTGAATTTCATGTGCCTCATTAAAAAAATCATCCGACCCACCAAGCAAGTGACGTGGACACAAAGCTTCATAAAGGAAATAGGAGAAATGTTTATCTGGTATACTTCAATGAGTTTCTCTCGTGGCAAAACCACATAAGTGGTCACATTAATTAGTAGAATAATTAAATATTTACAAATGATTTACTAGAATGGGTCATTGTTTTATAAATAACATTATATTTATTAAATAATTTATTATTATTATTTATATATTAATGGTTGTAGTAATATAATTGAATCTCAACTCTCAAAATATTGTATAACATACTTTATGACTCTCTCTAACAAAATTGTTCATTTATCACTTTATTTTAAATATTAAAAGTTAGCATTTTAGTTTTTTTTAATTAAAAAGTTGTTGTTTTGTTATATTATACAAATTTTTTTTAAAAAATATTTTATATTATTAATTGACTACGAATCTTATTTTCACATATTCAAATCATCTAATAGTATTCTACTTAATTAGACGAAGAAAAATAAATGATACTTTGAGATTTTTGTTTATTTAACAACATATTTTTCTTTATGAAGATTTGGGTGTGGAAAATTTTGCAATATATTTTGATTTCATTATTGTTATTGTTCTTTATTTGTTTTTATTGTTTTTGTGATTGGTACAACATTTGAAAAAGTTTTTATCTCAAATGTCAAAACGTGACAGTTCAAGTAAATACATGGAAAAATTTATTTAAGTTGATTTTTTATTTTATTTTACCCAACTTTGAATGGGCTTGATGTCTTAATAGATTATTTTGGACATTAAAATTTTATTTTTTTTACTTGGCTTTAAATAGATTTGTATATTTTCAAATATCATGCTTAAATGCATCTGATGTCTTAAATTATTTGAATTCTACTGATTTAATTTACATAAATTATTTTCAAAATGAAGCATACTCTCTCCTTACTTATTTTAGCAAAAAATTATAAATTTAAAAAAAAATAATGCAACAGCTGCATAGCACTTGTTCTAAGGCTAGTGTTGAGGCAAGGCTAGCTAACTTCATCTCAATTTGGGAAAAATGTAAGTGTGCAGGTATGGGGAGACACTTGCCCCCAAATATATATTAAAAAAATTAATTTACCACCGATTTTTTAAATTATACCGACGATTTAATCTGCCAATGAATCTCAAAAGGTTTTTTTATAAGTTGATATGGCCCAAAATACTCAGGCCCAGACAGGCTCCAGGTCCACCAAAATACTCCGGCCCAAATAAGCTCCAGGCCCAACAGAACAGTCCACTCTGAATAAATTCAGGCCCGGCCAACTCTCCAGCCTGATGGAGGCTCCGATTCAAGAAACAACCCAGCCCGGCAAAACCTTTAGGCCCATGAAGAATGGCCCAGACCTGGGCCCCTTCGACGCACAGCCCTATAGCTACACTGCAGCCACCTTGCAGCTATCCTATGGCCACCCTACGACCTGCAGCAGCCACCTACAGCCACCCTACGGCTGCCCTGCCCCGAGCTTGTAATCATTGACCCTTTAGGGGCAGATGACTATAAATAAGCCTAGGTATGGACTCCACCGAGAAGGAGGAGATTCAATCTTTTTCTACTTGCATTTAATTTACTTGAACCCTCAGTTTCTCTTTAAAACCCTCGGCTTCTCTCCTTTAGTCCTTGCTAACTTAAGCATCGGAGCGTCCTCGGAGGCCTCCCCCTCTCTCCTTTCGAGGACCTTTATTCTCCCCCTGTTACTTGTGCAGGGTCCAGGTCATATCAACATTCAAGTCGCGTCAGCTTCCAGACCGTATCAGCACCCAAGCCATGTTCTCACCTTGGCCACGTCAGCGTTAATAGTTCGCGGCATCAACATAAGTATTTTTTAACTTGTTTTTGCTATATACGAAATATTTAAATACAGTTTGATTTTTTTTTAGTTTTATAGTAAAAAAAAATTGACGGAACGACTTTCCCCCAAGAATGGCACTGAAATCGTCCCTAATCTTAGCTTCCCATTTGGGATGTAATGTGATCTTTTATGCGGTTCTAGGGGCTGCAGTGTAGGTTTCTCAAACCTTATGCATTGGACTGTAATATTGGCAAACAATAATGTGGCTAGATGTAAATTGTACTTTTTAAAAATGAAAGGGTGATGGAATTGAAGGTTTCTTCAAATCCTCTTGACCTTCAAAGCCTAATACTTGGAGTTTTTTTTTTTTTTTTTTGGAGTTTTTGGTGGGAATGTAATCCTGCTTCATTCATTTTGACTCAATAGATAAACTACATTTATTCAATTCTTTTTAATGATTAATAGTTAAATATATGTTTGTAAGTCATGGGAATGTTACTTTACACTCTTTTTCTCTCTATTTTTTTTTATTAACATACAAACAAAGGAAAGTAATAATATATTTTTTAACTTTATTTTTCATTATTTTTCATTTCATTTCATTATCTTATAACTCTTCCATTAAGATTTAAGAGATACAATACTCCTATATGAAGCTGCAATGATTTTTATGCAAGTCTTTTGGCGATAAAAAATCCATAGTGTCTTCAATCTTTTCGACTAGAAGAAAAGAGAGGATGAAATTTGTTGTTTCTCATATATAAAATATTACATCTCACACACAACAATCCAGGTATCTCATTGAGCAAATGGCTAGTTTGACTAGGGCTATTGCAGGGATAATGTAAGAGCCTGGCCCAGAACAGGTATATATTGTCCACTTTGGCCCACTGGCCGCACGGTTTTGTTCTTGGGTTTCCCCAAAAGGCCTATACCCATTAAGGACTAGAACCACTTATAAGTGACACTTCCTCTTCCCCTCTAGCCGATGTGGGATAACACATCAACCCCTCTTGGGACACAATGTTCTCGCTGTGTGGCCATAGCCCCCAGTCGGCAACCACCCCAGGGCTTTCGAGGGTCCGACTCTGATACCAAATGTAAGGGCCCGGTCCAGAATAGGTATATATTGTCTGCTTTGTCCCACTGGCCGCACGGTTTTGTTCTAAGGACTGGAACCACTTATAAGTGACGCTTTCTCTTCCCCTCTAGCCGATGTGGGATAACACATTAATGTAAGGGCCCGACCTAAAACAAGTATATATTGTCCGCTTTGGCCCACTGGGCGTACGGTTTTGTTCTCGGGTTTCCCCAAAAGGCCTATACCTATTAAGGACTGGAACCACTTATAAATGACACTTCTTCTTCCCCTCTAGCCGATGTGGGATAACACATCAACCCCTCTCGGGACACAGTGTCCTCGCTGTGTGGCCATAGTCCCCAGTCGGCAACCACCCCAGGGCTTTCGAGGTTCTGGCTCTGATACCAAATGTAAGGGCCTGACCCAGAACAGGTATATATTGTCCGATTTGGCCCACTGGCCGCATGGTTTTGTTCTTGGGTTTCCCCAAAAGGCCTATACCCATTAAGGACTGGAACCACTTATAAGTGACACTTCCTCTTCCCCTCTAGCTGATGTGGGATGACACATATCATACCCATAATTCGGCAACCACCCCAGGGCTTTTGAGTGTCCGTCTCTGATACCAAATGTAAAGGCCCGGCCCAGAATAGGTATATATTGTCCGCTTTATGTGTTATTCCACATCGACTAAAGGGGAAGAGGAAGTGTCACTTATAAGTGGTTCCAGTCTTTAATGGGTATAGGCCTTTTGGGGAAACCCGAGAACAAAACCATGTGGCCAGTGGGCCAAAGCGGACAATATATACCTGTGCTGGGCCGGGCTCTTACATTTGGTATCAGAGCCGGACCCTCGAAAGCCCTGGGGTGGTTGCCGACTGGGGGCTATGGCCACACAGCGAGGACACTGTGTCCCGAGAGGGGTTGATATGTTATCCCACATTGGTTAGAGGGGAAGAGAAAGTGTCACTTATAAGTGGTTCCAGTCCTTAAATGGTATAGGCCTTTTGGGGAAACCCGAGGACAAAACCGTGCAGCCAGTGGGCCAAAGCGGACAATATATACCTGTTCTGGGCCGGGCCCTTACGGATAAGGGCTAGTTTGACTAAGGCTAGTTTGATTTAAGCCCCTTTGACTTAAACTGACCTTAACTTAAGAGTGAATCAAGTGTGGGATCCTAATGAAAATTGGATATTGGAAAACTTATCCTTTGTGCTCCCTAGAACACTAGCTACATCATTCAAGCTACTCCATGCCTCGCATTCTCAAACAAACTTGATTAACTCATTTGGGTACCTTCTAAAGATGAGAAATTTTGTTTTAAGTTTTCCTACCAGCTGGTTGACAACCCGGATAATCCTAATACTATCAACCAAAGTTTGGTTTGGAATCTTCTTTACACTAACAGAGTTAAATACTTCTTTTGGTTGTGTGCCAGTGACTGCATTGCCTCCAAGGTTAACCTTAAACACAAAAAGATTATTGATTATGAATTTTGTACCTTTTACAAGCCTCCTGAAACTACTTAACATATTATTAGAGACTATTGTGTGGCTAAGAAAGTATTGTGTGACTTAAGTGTTCCTCCAAGTGTGAGATCTTCTTTCTGTTTAGATCTGGCTGACTAGCTTAAAGCAAATGCCTCATACCCGAATTTTCATGCCCTTAATATTCCTTTGATTGTGTTGTTTCAGCTACTTGTTGGTCCTTTTGGACAGGTAGAAATAGTAAGGACTTTGAAAAGAAGCCAATCCCAACCTCTAACACGTTGCCCTTTTGTAAAGCTAAAGCTTTTGAATTTTACTATATTGCTTCTCACTAAAAAAACTTCAAAAAAAATCAACATGTTCAACAAGTTAAATAGTTTCCACTAAATTTAAATTGGCATAAATTGAATACATATGGTTCTTTTAAAGGTAACCCAGGTAAGGCAGGGTCATGATGGATTTTGAGAGACAACAATGGCACCTAGGTGAAGGGAGGAGCAAGAAGAGTGAGAATTACTTCAAGAGTGGGGGCTCAAAGAAGGATTGAAAATGGCTATGAACCTTAATATTCATAACCTTTGTATTGAGTTTGATGAAAATGTGGTGACTATGATTATTCTTCACACCCTTACAACCCTAACATTAGCGAGTGGAGGTCGTTGTTGCATATACTTCCAAGGAGCAAAATTAGCCACATTTACTGAGAAGCAAATAGAATAACGGATGCACTTGCAAAAAAAGCAACTAATCTTGATCCTGGATCTATTTTGTACTTTGAAGTTCCTCTTGATGAATGCTTAAACCTGTACTTATTTGACTTATGGGGGGATGCCTCCCTGGACATTGATGTAACTCCTATGATAGTTAATTTATGAATATCCTTTTGAATAAAAAAATGGTGTTTATCATGTATGCTTCTTAATGATATTTTTACTATACATTGAAAGGCTCAAGTGGAGTCCTTAACATGTTATCATGTAATTTGCTTGTTCAAGAGCATTATGTGTGATTTTAGCCTACTGATCAAGGTATTATAATCATATGATTTACTCATGGAGGAGCTGTAAGTTTACTAGTATAGAAACATAGCAGAAATTTTTAAAAAAATTATATCGATAAACTTAATCCCAAGAAAACTCTCTATGAATATATTAGAACGAGAAGATTAATGTCCATACAAGGTTAGAGATTTATACCTTTGATTGATCGAGATTTTTTTTTGCACACTTGAAGATGAGTTCGTGAGCCGTTCAAGTGTCTGGTCTCTAAGTGTATCCACACAAACAACCAAGAACAAGGACCTCTTTTTCCTTGATGTCGAACACCACAAAGGAAGAGCTAAAGGGTGGCTAAATTCTCTGAATGCTACCTCTGGAAATTTTGACTATGGCATAGAGAGAGAGTGTGTGTTTTAGATCTGATCTTAAAACTAAAAAATTAAATTAGGGTTTCTATCAAATAGAAACCTTTTTATATAGAGCATTTCTCTTAAAAACTCTAGGATTTCTAGAATTGCAGTTAATCCCCTAGTTTAATTTCATTTCTAGAAATCTCTCTATTAGCCCTCTAGTTTTCCTTATTCTTGCAATTACTCTATTGTGTGTGATCCCTTAGGGTTCAATATCGCGCTGGTAGAGGTCATAACTTTAACATAACAATTAGATCACGTCCAATTAATTAAAACTTATTTTAATTTTAATTTGAATTAAAATTCTTTTTAATTCTCTCATTAATTATATTTAATTCTTAAGGGATTCTACAAGTCATGATTGACACCTAACAGTATGTTATAACTACCCAAGAAATATGAATTTAATGTGAATCTTTGCGTTGTTAGTTACAATCAATTCAATCCTTCCATTATGCAATGCCTCTGATTAAACCTAAGGTATGAAATTATTTTCAAACCTTAGTTATTTAACCAAATGCATCTATCTCAACTCTATAACTTAAATGGTGAAATTAGAAAATTCTTTCTAATTTCAACCCCACATTTGTCAAGAAATTTCCAAGTTATAATTTATTCAGATCATATAAGACATTATTTCTCTTTTACTAAGAGTGATGAATCCTCTATTGTACACTCACATAAGTCCATACATAAGTGGTCATATCTAATTACTACCTTTATATGGTCTATGATTAGAACCATATTTAAGTAGCATTAAAGTATGATGACCTATACACAAGATATCTATGGTGCCTCAAGTCCAATGATCATTTGCACAACTGCAACATAAGAACTCCTATTGGCAACCAGTAAAATGTCCATTACGAATTGCTTAAGTTAAGTCAGTTTAGTGTACCAATGCTCTAACAAGCACTTACATAACTTGTTTTAGTGACTCATACACTAGTGATCATGAGATCAATCACCCTCAACTCCTTGAGAAAACATAGTATGTACTAATCTATCTTGATTCACTCACCTTCTTAGTGATCCTATCATTAGAAAAATTTAAGAATAAAGCTTAAGAAAATACATATCGTTAGCATGATCTCATTATGGTGCTTATTTCCATTGTTTTTATTCTATGGGCTTTATCATGTAAACACATGCAATGTGATTTGTAATGAACAAAATAAATATTATAATGGCATAAATAAATATTTATTAAAAAAAAAGATTAATTACAAGTAATATGCCTAAACATCAAATGCTATTGGTTTGTAGGGCACACTACTATCAGGAGTGTTACGAATTATTTCAGCCCATCGAGGGGAATTGTTTGATTATGAGCTGCAAAAGGTATGTCATGAGATTTGGCCCATTACATGGCATTATATTACAATCATGGTGAAATTATAATGGCTTTTTTTATTTGTGATTTTATGTGTAGATGGAAATTTGAAATAAAAGAGATTGAGATCTGTTGGAAAATAACTTAATGATTACACGTGTAATATTCTAATAATAAGAATGCTAGAATGTAGGAATTAGAGAAAAAGACAGAATCCCACGAAATAACTTTGTTTCTATTTTCTAGGAGTTAGTTTTCTTATTTATCTCATCTCTCAATTATCTCCTTGTAATTAGCTAAGATTATTCTGTACATATAGCCAAAAAATGCCTCATATTCAATACATCAGATATTCATTTTTTTGAAGTTTACATGGTATCAGAGCTTTAAGGTTTTTTCTGAAAAATTTCAAAGCCTTCATTGCTTCATCTGTTTTGGCCTTCATAGCCGACCATACCTCTGGCCTTTATCGCCAATTTTTTCTTCCCTCTAATTTTGCCTTCTTCTCCATCATTAACCCACCATGACTGAAAACACCACCCTGCCCACAGAAGTTCTCAATCATCCAACTTCAGGTGATTTGCAGAATATTCAAGCAGCGTACAGGCTGAATGAGAAGAATTATCTGAAGTGATCCCAATTTATCTGCACGTATTTGAAGGGCAAGGGAAAAATAAGTCATCTTCTGGGCACAAGATCGAAGGAGGGAGATCCCAAATTTGCAGCATGGGATGAAGCAGATTCTACGATTATGTCTTGGTTATGGAATTCCATGACTCTTGAAATCAGCGACACTTGCAATGAAGGTCTAAACAACATGAATAAAGGTATAGTCGATTCAAGTTGTGGAGGTGTGTTGATGGAAAAAAGTAGTGAAGAAGCCATGGAGCTTTTTGAGGCCTTAAGCAAGCACACATAACAATTCTCATCCAGAGGTAGACAAGGTATGAAAAAGAGCATGTATGAGGTGAACTTAAATGGTGGATCTTCAAATCAAATGGCTGATATGGAGAGGAAGCTAGATATGCTTATAAAAGCCATGACTGCTCAGAACATCTCACCAAGTCCATAAGCCACACAACACCAGGTATGTGCTTTATGTTCTCAGTTTGATCACACTTCTGAGACTTTCCATTTATATTCATCTACAGATCCTGAGCAAGCGAACTATGTGGGACCAAACAGTGTATATGCAGATACCTACAATCCTAGATGGTGAAACCAACCCAACCTCTCATGGAGCAATAATCAAAATGCCGTGAACTTTCAAGAGTAGTAAAGGAATTCCCAACCGGCAGCCCAATCAGTTCCGGAATCAAAGCAAAGTGACTTAAAGAGTCTTATAAGGCAGTTGATGACCTCACAAGAACAATTCATAGCAGAAACAAGACAATTCCGGATTGAGCAAAAGGAAACCACTACAAAGCATGACCAAGCCATTCAAAGACTCGAGGTACAAATGGAGCAATTGGCTAAGGAGCTAAGTGAAAGAAAGCATGGTGAACTTCTCGCCCAAGCACTACCTAATCCAAGAGGAAATCAGAAACAAAATGTCATGATAACTCTTAGAAATGGTAAGATCATAGGAGCTGATGAGCCTGCATAAGCATCTCCAATCACAACATCCACATCAAAGGTAAGTGAAATGGAGAAGCGGAATGCACCACCCTTCCCCCAAAGGTTAGTAAAGCCAACAAAAGAAAGTACAATGCATGATATCTTTGAAACTTTGAGAAAAGTAGAAATTAATATTCCTTTATTAGATGCAATTAAACAAATTCCTACATATGCTAAATTTTTAAAAGATAGTTGCACTAATAAAAGTAAGTTTCATGAGCATGAAACAGTGGCTTTAACCGAAGAAGTGAGTGCGGTATTGTTAAGGAAACTACTACTCAAGCTAAAAGATCCGAGTAGTTTTACAATTCCCTACAAGATAGGTAACTAGATTTTTGAGCATGCATTACTAGATCTAGTCAACTTGCTGCCATACACTATATTCAAGACACTAGGTTTGGGGGAGCTTCCATCACCTTGCAACTGGCAGACATAAGCATCAAAAGACTTAGAGGTATTCTTCAGGATATCTTGGTAAAGGTAGGTCAATTTATTTTACCTACTAATTTTATTGTATTAGATATGGAAGAATGCCCTATGCCATTACCTCTGCCCCTCATCTTAGGAAGACCCTTTATGCGAACTGCTAATACAAAAATTTGTGTGAAAAATGGTATTATAAGTATGAAGGTAAATGGTGAGAAGGTTGAATTCAACATATTTGATACATTAAAATTATCCCAAGATAATATAAAATGTTCTAATGTATATATGATGCAAGCTGTTGTTGAAGAAGTTTTTCAAGTCCATCCCATTGCTCCATTCGAAGCCACCCTCACCCATGGGTTAACAAGATCGGATGTTGAGCCTGCATATAAAGATTTTACTGATGACATCTTTGAGGCGGCGCACCACCTAGATGCCTCTCCAAAGCATCTAAGCACCAAATTTGGCATAGAAGCAATTACTGATGCATTCAACTTATGCTTTTTTGGGATGGAATAAGAGCGTCTAGCTGAAGACATTAAACTTAGCGCTCATGGGAGGCACTCCATAGCTTATTCTTTTATTTTTATTTTTTTTCATATTTATTGTTATTTATTTATTTTTAGTACTTCTAGTTTTCCCGTATTACGTTAGTTTTTCTTTTTAGGGACAATGTGTGCATCCGTTCAAGTTTGGGGGTGTGCTATAAGCCATACCGGCCCAGCTAGTTCTCTATCTCTCAGGTTAGATCTTTCCATGATATTCACACATTAGGGACAATGTATAATTTAAGTTTGGGACACATTCACACACACCTTGTCCCAATTTTTTTTTTATTTTATTATTGTTTAAAAGAAAAGATAAATGCATGTTCATATTGTTTCGAAAATTTTGGTTGATTTAAACAAATATTATGATAAGATTTCATCAGTAAGCTTAAAATATTGAACACATGGTCTAAATAATAAAGTTTTAAAAGTTTAATTACTTACTTTAAGGCATTTAAGAATTCACAAGTTTGATCTAAATCTGACACAAGCACATTAGCACATAATTGAGTGGGGTATGACATATAATTTTTATGTGTATGTTTCCATGGCCTAACTGTAATCGGATAACTTGTTAGAAGAACATCTTGGCATAGAAAAATAGAAAAAAACTTTATTGCTCAAAAAGAGAAAATAAAATGCTCCTAATAATCATTAAATAAACTTCTTACTGAGTAACTGGGCCTCTTACCTCAGTAAGCAGTGAGTGTTCACGTCAAAAGGTGGGAATTCTGCTTATAATGATCATTAAATAAAGTTTCCACTGAGTAACTGGACCTCTTGCCTTAGTAAGCAGTGAGTGTTCACGTCAAAATGTGGGAATTTTGCTTAGCAGCATTAAGACCAGTTAGTTTCTTAGCCTTTTTTACTCGAGTTAGTAAGTCCTTAGGGGTGTCTTTACACCTAATGCCCTAACACCATCTGGTTTGGGAGTTGTTGGCTAAACACTCGCTACATAGGTTAATTAGAAAGCTTAAGGAAACTCAACATAGCAAAAATCTTATAATAAAAGAAAAAGAAAGAAACAAAACTATGCTATTATTGTTCATTCTAATAAGAAACTCGATGAATGTTAAGACACCGAAACACTACACATTGGAGTTATTTGGAAGCTTCATCTTTTATATGCTAATTCACCACACACTAAGTCAGACTTGTGATACCTTGACCAACCTTGTATAAGTGATTAGATTTTAAAACTCTTATTCATTGCAAAGATGTATTTGTATTTTAAGCTTGCTCTTGAATAAATATCACGATTTTGTGTGAGACTTAAATTTTTGGATACCATGATTGATGGATTTATCTTTACGTCTTTGTTTTTCATTTAGTTTTTAGTTTTGTATTGCTAAGGGACTAGCAATATGTAAGTTTGGGGGTGTGATAAGTGCCTAATTATTCATATTTAAGCCCATTAATTTACATTTGTTAAGCTCTTAGTTTGCTTATTTTATTTCGTTTTACTTCCTTTTTGTGTTTTATATGTTTCTATAGGTTTTTGGAAGAAATGAAGCATTTTGGAACTCAAAGAGCAAAACTAGAACTAGGAGCTGCAGAAGAGTGCGATCGAGTGCAGTGCTTTGTGAGATCGAGCGTACAAGCACTCGGACACACAAGGAGAAGGCTAGAGCGCAACCTTGCACTCGAGCGCAAACTCATACGATCGAGCGCACACGCATCAGTAAAAGATCAAAACGACAGTTCCTATTTTGAAAAGTAGGGTTAGAGGCATGTTTTGGAAATTAGAGTTTCTAGGTGTCCTTAGAACCCTATAAATAGACTTGTAAAAAACATAAACAACATCTCCCTTTTAGTTTAGTTTTTGTTCGGGGGGGCCGGAGGCCGGACGAGCCCGAAAGAGAGATTTTGGAGATGAATTGACGACTCTTCTCCATAGTGTTTTCGGGTTTCTTCTTTCCTTTGTATTTTATTTTATGATGTTGTTTAGTATCATAACCATGTGTAACTAATTTTTGAGTAAGGGCTTGGTTGAAACCCTAATTATGTTTACTTAATAATTCAGTATTAGCGCCTTTGCGATATTTGTGTTGTGATGCTTAACTTGATTAATGCGTGTTTTTATTTAAATTCTTCATATGTGTTTGCTGATCAACATATGCATGTGGTATAGATTAGTTGGTTGAATCAATTTGGATGACGGAGTCCTGGGTTCAACAATAGTAACAAAAGATATCCATGCCGGATTCTTGGGTTAATCCACATGGGAAACCAGGAGTAGATACAATGCCCTAGGTCTCGTGTGGTTGTCGATTTCCACAGATCTTATGCTCTCTTAAGGAACAACTCAGTATACACCATGCTGAATCCCTTAAGAAAGAAAAAAGTTAGAGTAGATACCATGCCTAACTCATTACTTAGGGAAATCAGTAGCTTAAGGAGTAGATACCATGCCCTTAGGTTGACAACCATTAGGTATTCATGACATGAGTAAAGCATTGGCATACTGTTTTGTTGTGGTAGCATGATTAGTGGTGGATATCAAGTCCCTACGCCTTTATCTTTATTAAATTCCAACTCAATATTTATTTCTCTTATTTTTATTTTATTATTTCGAAACTAATTCTAAATCAAAATTTACCAATCCCTGTGGAGCTGATATTGCATTCGCACACTATACTACTAAGTTGACCTTATGCACTTGCAAGTAAAACAAGTCTGATTATTCACTTATTTATTTAGGTAGATAATCGCACATCATTTACCATGTCAAGGAAGAGGATAACCTAAAGGCTAAGGTCGAGATGCTCACTAGGGAGCTAGATGTGTTAAAGACTAAGGACTTAAAGCCAACACACATGGCTAATCATGCAGAATCTTTTGGACCATATTTTATGTGTGGCGGGGTAGATCATCTCGCCTAAGAGTGTCCCACATTTGCTGAGATGAGAAGGATGTATGAGGAACAATGTAATGCCTTAGGTATGTACATGAAGCCTTTTTCACCTTTCTATGATACCTATAATTTGGGGTGGCGCAATCACCCCAATTTTAGCTGGAAGTCTGAAAACCAGCCGCCTGCACTATCCCCTATATCATATCCTGCACCATATCATGCACCTTCATCTTCTACGAATCCTTTAGAAGACACTTGGCATGCTTTTTTGAGGCACAGTGTAAGACTAACCAATAATGTGAATCTTTGATTATGCAGGTTGTTGAAGAAAATAAGGAGATAAAGAGCCAAGGGTCCAAATTGATAAGCTCATTGAGTGTGAATAAGCGAGATAAGTTCCCTTCTCAAGCTCACTCCACACCCCATGGTCAGCACATGGCGCAAAAGAATTTGAAAGATGTGAATGCCATTGTGACACGAAGCGGTAAGTCATTACATATCCCAACAATGAACAAATCAGAGGATGTGGAAAAGGGTCAAGATAGTAGTGATGCCGACTGCCCAGGGAACCTAAGGTGACAAAGAGTCCTGTTAAAGTACCATTCCCTCAAGCTTTAAAATCAAGCAAGCGAACTCTGAATCCAAACAATGAAATCCTAGATAATCTAAGGCAAGTAAAAATAAATCTTCCTCTTTTGCATGTGATTAAACAAGTTCTTACTTATGCAAAAGTTCTCAAGGATTTGTGTACAGTTAAGAGGAAGCACCATGTGAAGAAGACAACATTCTTGACAGAGCAAGTTAGTGCTCTAATTGAGCAGTGGATTACTCCCAAGTACAAGGATCCTGGTTGTCCAACCATTGCATGCAACATTAGAAATCATGAGGTTGGACAAGCTTTGCTAGATTTAGGAGATAGCGTGAATTTAATGCCATATTCTATTTATTTGCAATTGGGGTTAGGAGAAATAAAACCAACCATTGTATTATTGCAGTTGGTTGACCATTCAGTCAAAGTACCCCGAGGTGTGATAGAGGATGTTCTAATTTAAATTGACAAATTTTATTATCCTGTTGATTTCCTAATCCTTGACAGTAGCTCTGTTGTTGATACTACTTCTAAAATTCCTTTGATTTTAGGTAGGCCTTTCCTTGCCACTGCTAATGCTCTTATTATTTACAGGAATAGGCTCATGAAGCTATCTTTTGGAAACATGACCCTCGAGGTGAATATCTTTCATATTGCAAAATAACTAGAAGATGATGACGAGAGCCACCAGACATACATGATTGACTCACTCATGCATAGGGGAGTTTCTTTAACTCATGATCTTGATCCCCTTGAGTATTTTGTTGTTAATTCCGAGTTTGATTCTATTAGTGATCCATCTGATGTAGTTGATATTTGTGCTATTTTTTTATAGAACTCAGGATTATGGCACTCGGGCATGGAAACTGAAGTTTGAGGAGTTGCCTAAGAGAAATGAAAAACAAATTCCTTCAAGTGTGGAAGCAGCTAAAGTTGAATTAAAGCATCTGCCTAAGGGTTTAAAGCATGTTTTCCTTGGTCCAGGTGATACTTTTCCTGTTATTATCTCATCTAAATTATCTGAGTCTCAAGGTGAGAAATTAATTCGGACCCTAAATGAGCATAAGTCAGCCTTAGGTTAGAGCATGGCTGATATAAAAGGTGTTAGTCCCCTAGTCTGTTCTCATAAAATTAATTTGGAGGAAGGAAATAGCCCTCGTAGAGACCCCAAGTGTAGGCTTAATCCCACTATGAAAGAAGTGGTGAAGAATGAAGTGTTGAAACTATTAAATGTGGGAATCATATATCCTATTGCTTATAGTAAATGGTTAAGTCGTACATAGGTTGTTCCTAAAAAGTCAAGTGTTACTGTGGTGAAGAATGACCTAGGAGAGTTAGTCCCTACAAAACTTGTGACTGGGTGGCGGATGTGCATTGATTACAGAAAATTAAATGCTACCACTCGGAAAGACCATTTTCCCCTCCCTTCTATCGATCAAATTCTTGAGGGTGTTGCTGGTCATCCTTTCTATTGTTTCTTGGATGGTTATTCTGGTTATTATCAAATTGAAATTGCATTAGAAGACCAAGATAAAACCACTTTCACTTGTCCTTTTGGTACTTATGGTGTAATGCACCTGCTATTTTTCAACGTTGCATGATGATCATTTTTAGTGACATGGTTGAAAATTGCATGGAAGTTTTTATAGATGATTTGACTATTTTTAGATCTTCTTTGGATGTATGCTTATTGAATTTAGAGAGAGTATTGACTCATTGTGAGGAGAAGGAATTAGTTTTGAATTGGGAAAAATACCACTTTATGGTACCTTCAGGTATTGTCTTAGGGTATATTATTTCTTGTTAGTATTTTGTCCAAGGTTTAAATAAGTGTAATTCAGCATTAGGTCAAGCTCTGAGCCATGACACAGCCTTGGTCACCGCGACCTCCAGAAGCTCCAGGAAGTTCAGCCATCAGGTCGCGCAGCGGCCTGACTTCCCTAAGATGCGGCGCCCAACAAGGTGAAGAATAGAGGTGGATTAGCCCTGGCTCAGGCCGCAATATGCCCTGTTTCAAGGTGCGGCACCAAGCACACTGATGCATGATTTTTCAGTCGTCACACTTGGTGCGTGAGGCATGATCAAAACACACAGGATCACTTAGGATTGACGAAGCGCTATGATTGATTGGTCTTCAAAATCTAAGGGTGGAGATTGACCTTCAAGATTGGTCAAGAAGTGGTGCACTATATAAAGGGTCACCTAGCTTCAATCTCCACATAACACATAACATATAACAAGTGTGATATATAAGAGATCAATTGTAAGAGTGCAAAGACACTAAACATAAAAGAGATTCTTTTTTTGATCTGTAAATAAACATGTATTGATTGATAAAAAATGTACAAAAAACACTGGGCATACCCAGGAGATATACAAGTGAGGCATATACAACAAAACAAGAGGCTAATACAAAGCCTAAAGAACTAAACAAGAAATCCCAAACATGGGATCAACAAAGTATCTAGCTGACCTTAACATGTAGCCCTCACAAAAACAACCAACCAAAAGTTTACATGGGAGCAAGGCATACCCAGGAAATACCCAATAAAGCAAAACAGTAAGGGGGAGCCAAACTGAACAATACAAACCAGGGCATACCCTGGGAAATACAAGGGAAACAAAGCAAGAAGGAGAACCAAACACCACACATAAGGGGCAAGGAACCTTCTGGGCATAATCTAAAGCAGTAGCCTATGCTCAGGGCAAGCAGCATAGACAATTCTGTAGATGCTAGTCTGGATCTTCTTTACTATGCTGGCAGGTGTGACAGGGGCCTTGTCAAAAATCTTGGCATTTCTGGCAAGCCAAATGTTGTAGACTGTGCTAGCAAGAGCTGACTTCCTAGCCACAGCAGGGGGGCCAGTACCTTTCACTTTGAGTGTCCATCTAATGGCACTCTCAATTGTTATCATTTGCTTCCTGTTGCCCAGCCATTTGATGATGGCTACCCAGATTTCCTTACTGACTCTACAAGAGAATAAGAGATGCTCCTTGTTCTCTTCCTAGTCAGAGCATAGAGGGCACAACTTGTCATTACCTTCAAGATAAAGCTTGTATTTGGTGAGAAGCCTGTTTTTTATTGCTAGCCAAAGAATAAATGATTGTTTGGGAGGTCAGAGCCCATTCCAGACCATGGAAGCCCATCTGACCTCATTGCCTTTCTGTCTCATTACATTATACACTTTCTTAATGCTCAACTCATCATTCTGCTTCCACTCCATCAGCTTATTAGCAGCTTGCAGGGCACAAGGTGGCTGTCCAGCCATCTCATCTCTGATTTCCAGAATCTTCTTCCAAAGAGGGGAGTCCCCCTTGCATGCCTTGACCTCCCATATGGATTTGTGCACAAGGTAGTAATGCTGGACCCATTGGATCCATAGGGAGTCCTTTTTCATATGAATGTTCCATAAGACTCTTATAAGGAGAGCTTTGTTCCAGGATTTAAGCTCTACCAGACCAAGACCCCCTTCAAGCTTAGGTTTGCAAATGTCAGCCCAAGCAACAAGAGCTTTCCTCATGCCCCCATTTTTACCATTCCACAGAAAGGTTCTACAAAGCCTGACAATCTTCTCAAGTATGTTACCTGGGATAGGGAAGATTGCTAGCCAGAAGCACTCCACTCCTTGGAGCACTGACTTGATGAGTTCAGTTCTCTCAGCATAAGATAGAGAGGAGCCAGCCCATGCACTAATGTAGCCTGAAATTTTCTCAATGAGAGGGGCATAGTGGGTAGCATTTAGCCTTGCAGAGGCAAAAGGGACCCCAAGGTACTTGAAGGGGAGACATCCATCCTCCATACCAGTGCATCTTCTAATTTCCATTATCTCATTAGGCTTAACTCCAGCATGAAAGATGTTAGATTTTGCAAGGCTAGCCTTTAACCCTGTACACTCACTAAAGGTGCTGACACACTCCATTAGCATCCCCACTGATTTTGCCTCCCCCTAGCAAATAAAATCAGATCATCAGCAAAGGCCAGATGGGTGATCTTGAGTTTGTCACACTTGGGGTGGAATCTGAAACCATCTTCCTCTTTCAACCTCTTGAGAAGCCTTGATAGGTATTCCATACTCAAAACAAATAAGTAGGGAGATATAGGATCACCTTGTCTCAGACCCCTTCTGCCTTTGAAGAAACCATGCAGGCTACCATTAATTGATAAGGAATATGTTGTGGAAGAAACACATTCCATAATCCAGCCTATGAACTTTGCAGGGAACTCCAGCCCCTCAAGCAGCCTGTTGAGAAACTCCCATTCCACAGTATCATAAGCTTTCCTGAGGTCTATCTTGATCATGCACCTAGGAGGGATCCTCTTCCTACAATACTTCCTAAGAAGCTCCTGAACCAGGTATATGTTTTCAACCATACTTCTAGACTTTATGAATGCAGCCTGTGCAGGGTTGACAATGAGATTCAAGCAGGGAGCTAATCTTGAAGCAAGAATCTTGGAGATAACCTTGTAGATCACATTACAACAGGCAATTGGCCTGAATTCCTCAATTGTAGAGGCATGCTTGCCTTTGGGAATCAGGACTAGGGAGGAGTGATTAATCTGCTTTAGAAGTTTCCCACTCAGGAAGAACTCTTGAACAACCTCAATAATCTCAGAGTGGACAACCTCCCAAGCTTTCTTGAAGAATTTAGATGAGAACCCATCAGGTCCAGGGGACTTATCCTCCCCAATACTCCACAAAGCAGCCTTGATCTCTTCCTCAGTTACATTCTTGACCAACTCTTCAGGTTGGTTCTCTTGAAGGATAGGCCCCTCTCTAATAACATCAATCTCAATGGGGTTACATCTTCCAGAGGAACCTAGAAGTTCTTTTTAGAAGTTGGAAAATTCCTGAACCACTTCAGCTTCAGAATTAGTTTGGCAACCATTTGCATTTTTTATAGTAGTAATATGATTCTTTGTAGATTTCCTCTTTACCAAGGCATGAAAAAACTTGGTCCCCCTATCACTATTAAGTAGGTATTTGCATTTAGCTTGCTGGGACAGGAAGTTTCTCTCAGCCTCTGCAAGCTAGAAAGCTTTCAACTTAGCATTTGCCACCCCCACTTATAAATCAAAATCATTTTGGTTGTCATGTAGATCTTGCTGCATGCCAGACAGCTTGGTAGCAGCCTCCAAGGCTCTCTCAGAGATATGACTGAAGTGCTTCTTATTGAGGTCTTTAAGGTGGGGTTTGAGGCCTTTCAAAAGCTTACATAAGATGAACTGTTTGGTGCCCCTCACAGGGTAGCCCCAATGAGTGCTAATGAGGTCCATGAATTTCTCATGATCAGCCTACATGTTGAAAAACTTGAAAGATCTCCTATCCCCCCCCCAACCTCATCCATCAAGCTGACTATACAGGGAGAGTGGTCAGAGAGGCACCCAGTAGGCAGAAATGAAGCTTGAGCTCTCATCCCCTTTTGGAACCACACATTGTTTACCATTGCTCTATCCAGCTTGCACCACACTTTGTTGTTGGACCAAGTGAAGAAGCAACCACTTTGCATTTATATCAGACAGGCCAGTTTCCCTATAACAAAATGAGGGGTCTCTAATTTCATAATCTGTTACAGGCAGCCCATTAGTTTTCTCATCAATAGCAAACACATTATTAAAATCACCCAAGACAAGCCAAGAGGAAGACAAGTCATATCCAAAATTACATAAGTTGTTCCATAAGGGCCTCCTTGATACAATGGTGTTGAACCCATACATAAAACTAGTCACAAAATTACATGAGGAGATTAAACAAGTCACATTACAATGGATAACTTGGGGGGAAGAATCAATAATAGAAACACTGACCTTAGAGGGGTTCCAAAGAAGCATAATTTTGCCTGAAGAGTGAGTGGAAAAGTTGTTTGCCTGGCTCTACCCATTGAGTTTGTTCCCCATGATCTTTAGCAGCTTTGTCTCATCAAGCTTACTTTCCAAAATTCCCATTACATCTATCTTATGATTCTTCATGAGGTTTAGCACCCCATTGTGCTTCAGGGGCTTGTGAAAGCCCCTGATGTTCCAGCAAGCAACTATCATTTGTGAGGTAGGGAGGCAAACCCTCCCTTCCTAGATGGATATGCTTCTTTTTGGTCTATTCTGCCTTTCCTTCTCTTGACTGCTTGAAAACCATCACCCCCTTGAACCCCCGGCCCCCTGTCTCTAGCACTAATGCCTTGGACCAGCCCAAATTTTTCCTTAGGATCCATGTTGGGAGGGCCAGGAGGGTTGGGAGATTTGACACCAGCCACCACAGGGATTGGGGGGTGGACCCCTTCCCCTCTTGAGACATTGGGGCTTTGATCTTCTAAGCTAACCCCATTCTCATCTTGGCCAGCTTCTCTAGGCTCATGGTTGGGATCATCCTTTTCAAGCTCATCCAATCTTTCCCTTTCTCTACTAGGCTCCACAGCCTATTCATTAGCCTCTTTGGCTTTATCACCCTTAGCCTTGGATCCTTCATTTCTAGCAGGCTCTTTCCCTTTCTTATTTGGCTTTTTACCCCTTTCAAGGTTGGCCTTCTGGCTGCAAGAGTAGAGGTCATACCCTACAACCTTACACTTTGAACAATATCTAGGGAGGTTTTCATAATAGATATTTAGTTCAAATGAATCTCCATTGAGGAGGGTCAATGGAATTGAGAATTGTATATCCTTAGCTACATCCATTTCAACCAGCAATCTAGCATATGATATTCTCTCTTTAGTCTTTGTGAATTGGTCCGCATATAGGGTCTTCCCAATTAAGGAACCAATCTTACTAAGGTAGCTAGCTGACTATAGCTCAAGGGGCAAGCCCTTTAGTTGAATCCAAACAGGAATGGTGGTGATTTTCTCATTGCCAAACTTGAACATATTAGGCATTGACTTCAAGAGTAAAGGCCTACCATACACATGGTATGGGCCTTCTTGCAACACTTTTAAACTAGTATCTTGATTATCAAATTTAAATACTATCCAACCATTTTCATAGAACTGAATGGAGACTCTTACCTTCCAGGAGTCAGTGAGCAGTTTGAGGGCAGCCCTCCCTGGAAACCTCCCTGCAAAATATCCCACCAAGCAAAAAGGTTAATCATCAAACACTTCAAGCATGTCTTCCTGAGTGACTCTGACTATTCCTCCCTCACTGGCTATGAAGGAGAGCTGGAGACCCTTACTTTGAATCCTATTCTCTGCAAAGAGGCTGACCCAAGGAGCTTTCTTGGCCTCCTCAACATTTGCAGGCCTCTTGCCCTTAAACATGAAGAAATACTAGGCTCCTACAGGACCCGGATCAAGGGAGGCTGCAATGTCCCTTGAGTCAGCTTGAAGGCTCACATTTTTCAAGGGTGAGTGAGGTCTAGACTCACTGCATTCCTCTTTCCTACCTTGCCTTGCAGCAGGCTTTCTACCATAAACAGTTCCATGAACAGTAGCTTCATAGCTTGAATCATCTTCTTCACTGGAAGAACATGACTTCATTTGACCAGAGCCTTCTACACTCTCACCAGAGGAGCTTAGGTTCTTATCTTCAATGTCTAGGGACTCTTCTTGCAATGTTTGGCTAGCTGCATTACTTTGCATTTGAACTTTGGTACTGTTCACCTTTGAAGCTCTAGCAGAGCTTCCATTCTTGCCCGAGCTAGAATCTTCCATTTGAGACCCTAAGGGTTGGGAATCCTTCTCTCCCAAGGAGCAAGAAGAGAATGCTGATCCTTTGGATGGTCCCTTGGCTCCATCCAAGCTAGCACTGCCTGCAACTTCTTCTCGCGACAAAGCTACTGTAGCAGCTTTGTTCTTGAAATGATTCTGGACATATTCCAGATCATTTTGTTCCTGGATTGTGAGAGGAGGTTTCTTAGGAGGTTTCCTCTTCCCTATGCTGAACAAGGCTGAAAGAATGGCACAGAAAGAGGTGGAGAAGGAGGAGAGATGAACTAGAGACCATGGGCAGCACTGTTCACAGTTGAGAGCTTCTCTCTCTAGTTGCCCTAGTTTTTTGTAACACAAAAGAGATTCTTTGTAGAGAGGCTGGTTGTTTAGAGAGAGAGTAGTATAGATTGGATACAAGGGCTTGTAAGGGTAATTTTCTTGGGAAAATTCCAGGGTTAGTTCTTATCATTTTCTTTTACTTCTTCTTCTTTCGTTCTTTAAGAACCAGTGAGTTCTTGAAGAAGTGTTGCTGATTGTAAAGAACTCCATTGACAAGATAGTGCAGAGAGCTCGAAGGAGCTCACGGGGACGTAGGCACATTACCGAACCCCGTCAACAAATTGCTTGTGTCTTTTGTGCTTTCTTTGATTGCTTTGGTTTGCTGTTTCTATTTGTACAAGTCAGTCTAGACTTCGGTGTTTGGAAGATCACCTCCTGGGATCATTGAGGGTGGTTTCCCAACATTTCTTCTAGAGGGATAGAGGTTGATCAAACTAAGATTGAATTAATCTCTAAGTTGCCTACACCTAGGACAGTAAAGGATGTGAGATCCTCTCTTGGTCATGCGAGCTTTTATAAGAGGTTCATACAGAATTTTTCCACCATTTCTAGACCACTATGTGACCTCCTAGCTAAAGATGCCCCATTTGAGTGGACACAAGCTTGTCAAGAGCCTTTAAAATGCTAATTAGCAAGCTTACCTTAGCACCCATAATGCAGTCACCTGATTGGACTTTACCTTTTAAGATCATGTGTGATGCTAGTGACTTTGTTGTAGGCGCTGTTCTTGGACAACGAAGGGAAAGGAAGCCTTTTGTCATTTCCTATGCTAGTAGAACTCTAAATAGAGCTTAGATGAATTACTCCACCACTAAAAAAGAGTTGCTACCTGTAATGTTTGCTTTGGATAAGTTTCATGCTTACTTGATTGGTTCTCCTATTATTATTTTCATAGATTATGGAGCCCTTAAGTACCTTCTTACAAAGAAGGATGCTAAGGTGCAACTAATACAATGGATTTTACTTTTGCAGGAATTTGACATCACCATCAAAGATAAGAAAGGAGTAGAGTACGTACTTTTGCAGGAATTTGACATCAGTCCTTTAAAAGAATCTTTGCTTTTAAAATGGATCATAATAAAGAGTTGCAAGATAATCTTGATATGTTTAATGAACTAGTTCATGATTTGGCTAGTTGTAGTATAACATTCTCGGATAAACAATTGGTTGTTATGTTATTAAATTCTCTTCCTGATTATTTTGAAAGTTTGATTAATGCAATTGAATATGGAAGAGATACACTAACCAAGGAAATTGTGATCAATGCTATAAGGGCTCATGATTTCAAAGCCAAGATGAGGGAAGCATCAAGTGGAGAAGGGCTGTTCGTTAGAGGAAGGCCAGCAACTCGGAGTGGCAGTAGCATCCATGGCAACTACTGAGAGAAATCAAAGGGTAGAGGGCAGAGCCATGGGAGATCGCATTCCAAACCAAGATTTGGAGGAAGGTGATGCTTCTACTGCAATAAGGAGGGTCACTTCAAGAAATATTATTAGAAGAAGTTGTGGGATGAGAGAGGAAGAAGCCATACCAACAATGGAGAGGCTTCGGTTGCCAAAAGGGAACAGCAAGATGATGTTCTTGTTGTGTGCTCAAATGTGAGCAGGAGGCAAGGCAAAGAGAAATGGATCCTGGATTTCGGGTTCACTTATCACATGTGCCCTCACAAGGATTGGTTCAAGAATTTCAAGGAAATCAATGATGGAAGGGTTTTCTTAGGGAATGATACTTCTTGCCAAGTGAGGGGGACAGGAGACATCCAATTGAGGATGTTTGATGGAGTCATAAAGCTGCTACGGAATGTAAGGTATCTTTCAGATTTGAGAAGAAATTTGATCTCATTGGGGCAGCTAGATTTCATGGGGTACACATACAAAGTAGAGGGAGGAAAGATCAAGGTAACCAAGGGATCTTTGGTAGTGATCAAAGCAGTAATAAAAGATGGTCTCAATGAGATGATCGGAGAGACAAAAATCAAGGATTAAGCAGCAAGCTTGATGGCTAAGATGGATAGGGCAGCCCTTTGGCACACTCGCTTGGGACACATGAGTGCAAAGAGCCTGCAAATTCTTAAAAAGGATGGTCTACTTGGTGGTGACAAAGTAGAGAAACTTGATTTCTGCGAGTGTTGCGTTCTTGGGAAGCAACACCAGGTCAGCTTCAACACTGGAGTGTACAAGTCTAAGGGCATTCTTGACTACATTCATTCGGACCTTTGGGGACCAGCAAGAACACCAACACAGGGAGGTAATCTTTATTTTCTGTCTTTAATTGATAATTATTCAAGAAAGGTTTGGGTCTATTTGCTTAAAAATAAATCAGATGCTTTGAATAAATTTATGGTGTGGAAAAAGTTGTTGGAGACTCAAATAGGCAGGGTAGAATTTTGCAATAAGGATTTTGATAAATTATGTGAGTTAAATGGATTTCTAAGACATAGAATGGTTGTAAAAACACCTTAGCAAAATGAAGTTGCTGAGAGGATGAATAGGACCCTTATGGAAAAGGTTAGGTGCATATTAATTGGGTCCGGTTTACCAAAATATTTTTGGGGGGAAGCTGTGTCTACTGCTGCATATTTGGTTAATAGATCACCCTCTAGAGCTTTAGAGCCCTGAGTTAAACAACCTTAGGACTTTTGAATGTGCTGCATTTGCACATCAAAAGGATGATAAACTTAGCCCAAGGTCTAGAAAATGTGTGTTTCTAGGGTATGGTGATGGGGTTAAGGGGTATAGGTTGTGGTCCTTAGAACCAAAAGGAATGAAACTCATAATAAGTAGGGATGTTATTTTTAATGAATTGTTATTTCCCTATTTGAAGAAAACTAACCTTACAGGGGCTAGTGAGCAAATCAGTCTGGAATTTGTGGAGCATAACATCAAGGAAACCTCAGTTCAAGTAGAATAAGGATGGCAAGAGGGTTCAGAGCAGGTAGAGCCCATTGATGAAGGCTAAGCTCAGGACACTTAAGAAGAGGCTGAACTAGAAAGAGATGATGCAGTAAGTCAGAATGACTATCAACTTACAAGGGACTGGGAAATGAGGGTAGTTAGATCACCTTTGAGATATGGTTTTGATAGTGCTAATGTAGCAGCTCCTTGGACAGAATGAGGGGTTGAACCAGAAACTTACATGGATGCCATGGAATGAATGGATTCATCACAGTGGCAGCTAGCTATGGAGGAAGAAATGGCTTCTTTGAGAAAGAACAACTCTTGGGAATTGGTGCCCAAACCAGAAAAACAGAGAGTTGTGGATTGTAGGTGGATCTACAAGATCAAAAAGAGAACACTCCAAGGGATGAAGTTCGATATAAAGCTAGGCTGGTGGTGAAAGGGATCACACAAAGAGAAGGCATAGATTTCATTGAAATATTCTCATCGGTTGTGAAATACAAGACGATTAGGATAGTGTTAGCAATGGTGGTCCAATTTAATTGGGAAATCGAGCAAATTAATGTGAAGACAACGTTCTTACATGGAGAGCTTGATGAGACCATCTACATGAGGCAACCTGAAGGCTATGAGGAAGAAAGGCAGGGAGAGTTGGTGTACCAATTGAAGAAATCTCTCTATGGCCTGAAGCAATCACCTCGGCAATGGAACAAGAGGTTTGATTCCTTTGTAACTAGCTTAGGTTTCATGAGGAGCTACTATGATTTGTGCTTGTACTACAAGGGGCACAAGGTAGAGGAAGTGGTGATCATCCTCATCTATATTGATGATATGTTGCTGGTTAGGAGTAGCATGGAGAGGATAGGAAAATTGAAGACTCAACTCAGCGAAGAGTTTGAGATGAAGGATCTTGGCCATGCACAGAAGATCCTTGGGATGTGTATAATCCAGGAAAGGGAGAGAAACAAATTGAAGATTTCTCAGACTTCTTACATAGAGAAGATGATAACTAAGTTCTCTATGGAAGATAGCAAACTAGTGAAGGTTCCTCTTGCTGATCATTTCAAGTTCTCCAGCGATCAATGTCTAAGATCGGATGAGGTAAAGAAGGAAATGGAAAAGGTCCCCTACTTTAGTGCAGTTGGATTAGTCATGTTCATAATGGTAAGCACTAGACTTAACATTGTTCATGTAATGAGTGTTCTCAACAGGTTTGTGAGTAATTCTGGAAAGGAGCATTGGCTTGGGATGAAGTGGTTGCTGAGGTACTTGAAGGGAAGCCCAGAAGTGGGGCTGTTTTATAAGAAGAGGGGTAAGTCCATCTGTCTTAAAGGTTATGCAGATTCGGACTATGGAGCTGACCGGGATAAAAAAAAGATTGATTACCTCCTACTTCTTCAACTTAAACAGATGTTGTATAAGTTAGAAGGCTCAGTTACAGCCAGTGGTAGGACTCTCAATAACCGAGGCTGAGTACATAGTGGCAACGGAAGCCATTAAGGAGGCTATATGGTGCAAAGGGTTGTTAGAAGAGTTGAAGCTACTAAAAGAGCAGGTGGTAGTGTATTCGGATAGCTAAAGTGCGTTGCATTTGTGCAAGAATCCGGTGTTCCATGAGAGGACAAAGCATATAGATGTTCGGTATCATTTCATTCGGGAAAATGTTACGGAAGGATGCATTCATGTGGATAAGGTAGCCACGGAAAAAAATCCCGTAGATTTAGGTACTAATGTTCTACCTCTAAGTAAGTTCAATCATTGCCTTAGACTTCTTAGGATTACAGTTGGTTGATATGATGACTCAAGATGAGTTTGGATCCTGAGTTCTCTGCACAATGGGTTTGGGTTTAATCGCTTAGACAAAGGTAGAGATTGTTGGTATTTTGTCCAATGTTTAAACAAGTGTAATTCAGCATCAGGTCAAGCTCTGAGCCGCAGCACAGCCTTGGGCGTCGCGGCCTCCAGAAGCTCCAGGAAGTTCAGCCATCAGGTCATGCCATGGCCTAACTTCCCGAAGGTGTGGCACCCCGCAAGGTGAAGAATAGAGGTGGATCAGCCCTGGCTTAGGGCGCAGCATGCCCTGTTTCAAGGTGCGGCGCCACGCACACTGATGCATGATTTTTCAGCCTTTTAAGTTGGTGTATGAGATGATGAGTCTTAAATATTGCATATTTTAGACCCTTAACTTATATTTGTTATGCTCTTAGTTAGTAGTATTTCACTTTATTTTATGTCTTTTTTGTGTTTTGTGTATTTTTTACAGGTTTGTGGAGAAATTGAAGCATTTCAGGAGATGTGAAGCTTCAGGAGACATTGCGATCGATCGCATAAGATATGCGATCGAGCGCACCTGCCTATGAACGAGCGCATGGTCAACATCCCACATCGAAATATTTTAAGTTCAGTACCTCAGCGATCGATCGTAGCATACATGCGATCGAGCGCACACGGGCAGTATCCCACATTGAATCTGCAACCCATATTGCTTCGGGAATCCCCCTATATAAACACCATCTGGCCTCATCATTTAGTGTGCAATTCTTTGTGCCATTGGGTACAATTCCTGTGCCACTTTGGTGTTTACCGGTGGACGTCCGCTAGCATTCTAGTGGATCCCGAAGGCATTGCTACCACGAGGGGAAGCGCCGCCCGTCAGCGAGTGGAATTTCTCCCATGTAAAGTTGTTTATTTATTTGTTTTTATTTAGTTGTTGTAGTTTAATGTTTAGCACTTTTATTATGAATTTTAGTTTCATAGTTATGAGTGGCTAGACTCCTCAGCTACGGTTGAAGATGAAGCCCCGTCGTTGTTTGGCGTAGTAGTTCAGATTTGCTTGTACAAATCTGACAATTTTTTTAGTATAAATATTCTGTCAATTATTTGAGTTAATCTTATAATTGATTGAGTTTAAATTGTCTATTGGATATTCCTTGTGTTTCATCTGATGGATACATTGAATGCTTTTCGATTAAATTGGATTTTCTTTGTGATTTGTTAAGAGCGGATACATTGGATGCTTTTGGTTTAGTTGGGATATTCTTTGTTTTTTGTCTTATAGTTGGATTCATGGAATGTTTTGATAGGTTATATTTTTAGAACATATATGCTTAACTTTGGTGGGGTGGATTCGGAAACCTTAGTGTTTTAATTATTAGTTTTTAAATCAACTTAGTTTAGTTTATATTTCTTTTGCAATATCATTCACAATTCGGAACTAAGTTAAGATAAAGTTAGTTTAGATTAAAAATATATTTTCACAACGTAGTTCCCTGTGGATTCGACCTCACACTTGCACAACGCTATACTGCAAATGACTCGTGTGCTTGCGAGTAAATTAAAACTCACAACAAGTTTTTGGCACCGTTGCCGGGGAATTGTTTTGTTTGTGAAAATTTTTGGTCTAAAATGATTTTATTTTTCTACTAGTTAGTTATCTTTTTTTTTTGTTTAAAAAAAATATATTATTATTTTAAAATTTTTTGTTGGCTCATTTTGTGAGTAGTGTGTTTGCTGTTTGTGCAGTTATTTTATTTTATTCTGCAAGTTTCTGCTGGTTAGTTTACTTTAGTGCTTTTTCTGTTGGTGTATGCTTGGTCAAAGATCCTTGGACTTAGATTTGATACATTTAGATCCCGACTTAGAAAGAACTCTTAGGAGACAGAAAAGAGCGCTAGTTGAGAGAGAGACTATTGAGATGGCAAAGAATTATAGGAATGCAAATCATCCTGAACATGTAGAGCAACCTAGAGCTTGGAACGTGGACTCCACTACATCCCTTAGGGACTTGTTCGCACCCGTTGCGACTAACTCATCCTCTTGCATAGTGTTGCCACCGACCAATGCCACCCACTTTGACTTGAAGCCACATGTCATCCACCTATTACCCTCATTGTATGGCTTAGATCTTGAAAATTATTATAGCCATGTAAAGAAGTTCAAAGATATTTGTGCTACATTCAAATTCCAGAACTTCTCTGAGGAGTCAGTCCATCTTCGACTTTTCCCTTTTTCTCTTCACGATAGAGCTAGGGCGTGGTTGGATTCCAACACGCCTGGGTCTATTACATCCTGGGAAAACCTGCTTAGCAAATTTTATCATAAATTTTTCCTAATGTCTAGAGTGAATGAGTGCCGAAAGTATATTAGCTCTTTCACTCAAGATGAGGATGAAAATTTTTTTGAGGGTTGGGAGCGCTTCAAAGAGCTACTGATTAGATGCCCTCCACATGGATATGAGAAGTGGAGACTCGTTCAGTTCTTCTACCAAGGGTTGACTCAACCCAACTGTAGCATGATCGAGTCTATAAATGGGGGGGCATTCTTGAGTTTGACAGGAGATAAAACATACATGGCGTTGGACAAGTTGTCCGACAACTCACAGCAGTGGGATTTTTCAAGCTGTTGAGATAAGTTCATTCGTGCTCCTAAGAGGGGAGGCATCTATGAGGTCAGGGAGGACGCTGATTTGAGGATAAAGTTAGATGCCCTCACTAAGAAGATTGACGCTCTCACTGTGAGCCAATCCGTCAATGCTGCCAACACATTCAATATTGAAAGCTGTTCCATCTATGCTAGACCCATGCATCTAGCACAGAATTGCCTATCAATGCCAGCTTGTGCCAAGTATCCTATGGAACAAGTAAATGCTTTCAATGACTTTCGAAGGCAGTCAAATGGATCGTACTCCGAGACGTACAATCCAGGGTGGCGGAACCACCCAAATTTTTCATGGAGGCAGAACCAACTAATGAATCAGGGAGGAGCCCCTCATCATGCTCAAAATCAATATCCTCTCGGATTTGCCCCACAAATTCCTAATCATGGTCGTTCTGCCCATCCAGCACCATCACCTGCGTACCACACACCCACTCAAACACCAGTGCCAGTTTCACAGTCGCTAGAGGACACCCTTAAGGAGTTGATGAAGATGACTAACCAAAATATGAGTGATGTGAGGAGTGCAACAGTGGTAAACACCCAAGCAATTGCCAAGCTGGAGAGTCAAATTGGGCAAATTGCAAGTCACTTGGGTAAGAGAAAGAAGGGGAAGTTCCCCAGTCAGCCCGTGCCCAACCCGAAAGGACAATACATTGTTGAGAGTTCATCAACTCCTACGCACGGGGTGGAACAAGTACAGTCGATTGTCACACTGAGGTCTGGGAGACAGGTGGACAATCGAGTGGAAAAGAGCCCTGCTATGCAGCAAAGGCAAGGAAGTGGCAACACGGAGAAGAGAGATGTTGAGCCATCTACAGCCACACCTACTAAGAAGGACCCTCCTAGGTCATTTGTACCTAGAGCGCATTACCCCGAGAGACTACATGCGCCGAAGAAAGGAGGGAAGTATGAGGAAATTCTGGAGGTATTCAAGCAAGTCCAAATCAATATCCCATTTTTGGATGCCATCCATCAAATGCCATCATATGCCAAGTTTCTAAAGGACTTAGTCACTATCAAAAGGAGGACTAATGTCCCAAAAAAGGCATTTTTGACCGAGCAGGTCAGCTCAATCCTTCAGTGCAAGCTACCCATCAAGTATAAGAACCCGGGGTGTCCTACCATCTCTTGCGCGATAGGAGTCAGCCATATTGAAAGAGCTCTCTTGGATCTAGGGGCGAGTGTGAATCTTCTACCCTACTCAGTCTATTTACAGTTGGGGTTAGGAGAATTGAAGCCCACATCCACTACGCTTCAATTGGCTGACAGGTCAGTGAAAAGACCACGGGGAATAGTTGAGGACGTTTTGATAAAAGTGGATAAGTTCTATTTCCCCATGGATTTTATTATGCTTGATACAGAGCCGGTTCAGAATGTAGGGATTCAAATACCGGTTATTTTAGGGCGACCATTCTTAGCCACGGCTAACGCCCTGATAAATTGTAGGACAGGGGTGATGAAGATCTCCTTCGGAAATATGACAGTGGAGTTGAATATTTTTGATATCACTAGGCAACCACATTAATATGATGAAGTAAGAAATGTATGCTTGATAGAGGAGATTCTTGAGGAGACTGTGAATGAATCAAGCACTGAGGACCCCCTGGAGGCATGTTTTGCTCAATTTGGAGAGGATTTGGATTTAGATAAATTACTTGAGTAAGCAAATGCCATTTTGGAGTCTCCTCCTCGGGAGAGCAGTAAGACGGAGGAGATTGTGGGTGACTCCCGCATTAAGGACCCCCTAGAGGCATGCTTTGCTCAATTTGGAGAGGATATAGGTTTAGATAAATTACTTGAGCAAGCGAATGCCATTTTGGAGTCTCCTCCTCGGAATAGCAATAAGATGGAGGAGACCGCCGCACCTGAAACCCCCAAGAAGGAACTTAAGCCTTTACCAGATAATCTTAAGTATAAGTTCCTAGGTTCAGTTGATAGTTTGCCTGTGATTATACCTTCAGATTTGGGTGATGCTCTAGAGGAGAAATTATTGGACGTCTTAAGAGAGCATAAGGAAGCTATAGGTTGGACCATTGAGGATGACAAGGGGATCAGCCCCTCGGTGGTGACGTATAGGATAAATTTGGAGGAGGATACTGAGCCATCGAGGGAGCCACAAAGAAGGCTCAACCCTGCTATGCAAGAGGTTGTGAGGGCAGAAGATATTAAGCTGTTAGAGGCAGGGATCATTTAGCCCATCTCTGATAGCAAGTGGGTGAGCCAGATTCATGTTGTGCCCAAATGTGCTGAATTAACAATAGTGCAGCATAAGGACGATGAGTTGGTTCCAACTCGTGTTCAGTCAATTTGGAGAGTGTGTATCAACTACCGTAAATTGAATACTACCATTAGGCCTGATCATTTTTCATTCCCATTTATTGATCAGACGGCGGAGCGTTTCGTTGGGCACGATTACTAAAGTTGGGTCTGGCTGAAGACGTTAAACTTAGCGTTCATGGGAGACACTCCATAGCTTATCTTTTCTGTTTATTTATTATTTCGCATTTTTATGATAATGTTTGTTTCCAGTATTTTTTGTTTTTCAGTTTTTTTTTTATTTTTTAGGGACAATGCGTACTTCAGTTCAAGTTTGGGGGCATGCTATGAGCCATACCAGTCCAGACAGTTCTCCATATCTCAGGTCAGCTCTTTCCATATTAGTCACACATTGGGGTCAATATGTAATTTAAGTTTGGGGGTATGGGAGACACATCACACACTTTGTCCTAATTTGTTGTATTTTCATCGTAGAGATAAATGCATGCTCATGTTATCATGAAATTTTGGTTGATCTAAACATTTTCTGTGATGTGATGTCATTAGTGAGCTTAACATTTTGAACACATGATCTGGTGATAAATTTTAAAATTTAGTTACTTACCTTAGGCATTTGAGAATTCAAATGTTTGACCTAATCTAACACGAGCACATTAGCACACATTATGTGAGGTATGACATGTGATTTTAATGTGTATTTTTCCTTATCTTAACTGAAATTGGATGACTTGTTGGATGAACACTTGGGCATAGAAAAGCATAAAAAGAAAAAAAAATTACTACTAATGTTTATAATGATCATCATCAATAAATTTTCCACTGAGTAACTGAATCTCTTGCCTCAGTAAGCAGTGAGTGTTCATGTCAAAAGGTGAGAATTTTATTCATAATGATCATTGCGAAACTTTTCGCTGAGTAACTGGACCTCTTGCCTCAGTAAGCAGTGAGTATTCACGTCAAAAGGTGGAATTTTGCTTGGTAGTATCAAGGCTGGTTTAATTTCATAGCCTTTTTAACTCGAATTAGTAAGTCCTTAGGGGTGTCTTTACACCTAATGCCCTAAAACCATCTGGTTTGGGAGTCATTGACTCAACACTCGCTACATGGGTCAATTAGAAAGCTTAAGGGAACTAGACATAGCTGTGCCTTATATATATATATATAAAAAAAAAACTATGCCTTTTTCGTTCATTTTGATGGAAAATTCGGTGAATCTTGAGACATGGAGACCTTACACATTAGAGTTACTTGGAAGCTTCATTTTTATATGCTAATTCACCTTACACTGATTCAAGCTTGTGATGCCTTAACCTGCCTTTTGTAAGTAATTAGATTTTAACTTTTCTATTCATTATGAAGATGGGTTTACCTTTTTAAGCTTGCTCATGAATGAATATCTTGGTGATGTGTGCTCCTTAAATTTTTTGGATACCATGAGTGATGAACTTATCTTTATGTTCTTTGTTTTTCATTGAGTCTTTTATTTTGTTTTGCTAAGGGACTAGCAAAATATAAGTTTAGAGGTATTTGATGAGTCTTAAATATTGCATATTTTAGACCCTTAACTTATATTTGTTATGCTCTTAGTTAGTAGTATTTCACTTTATTTTATGTCTTTTTTGTGTTTTGTGTATTATTTACAGGTTTGTGGAGAAATTGAAGCATTTCAGGAGATGTGACACTTCAGGAGACATTGCGATCGATCGCACAAGATATGCGCTCGAGCGCACTTGCGCTCGAGCGCACCTTCCTACAAACGAGCGCATGGTCAACATCCCACATCGAAATATTCGAAGCTCAGTACATCTGCGACCGATCGTAGCAGACGTGCGATCGATCGCACCACCTGCGATCGAGCCCACACGGACAGTATCCCACATCGAATCTGCGAGCCATATTGCTCCGGGAATCCCCCTATATAAACACCATCTGGCCTCATCATTCAGTGTGCAATTCTTTGTGCCATTGGGTACAATTCCTGTGCCACTTTGGTGTTTACCGGTGGACGTCTGCTAGCATTCTGGTGGATCCCGAAGGCATTGCTACCACGAGGGGAAGCGTCGCCCGTCAGCGAGTGGAATTTCTCCCATGTAAAGTTGTTTATTTATTTGTTTTCATTTAGTTGTTGTAGTTTAATGTTTAGTACTTTTATTATGAATTGTAGTTTCATAGTTATGAGTGGCTAGACTCTTCAGCTACGGTTGAAGATGAAGCCCCGTCGTTGTTTGGCGTAGTAGTTCAGATTTGCTTGTACAAATCTGACAATTTTTTTTAGTATAAATGTTCTGTCAATTATTTGAGTTAATCTTATAATTGATTGAGTTTAAATTGTCTGTTGGATATTCCTTGTGTTTTATCTGATGGATACAATGAATGTATTTCGATTAAATTGGATTTCCTTTGTGATTTGTTAAGAGCAGATACATTGGATGCTTTTGGTTTAGTTGGGATATTCTTTGTTTTTTGTCTTATAGTTGGATTCATGGAATGTTTTGATAGGCTATATTTTTAGAACATATATGCTTAACTTTGGTGGGGTGGATTCGGAAACCTTAGTGTTTTAATTGTTAGTTTTTAAATCAACTTAGTTTAGTTTATATTTCTTTTGCAATATCATTCACAATTCGGAACTAGGTTAAGATAAAGTTAGTTTAGATTAAAAATATATTTTCACAACGTAGTTCCCTGTGGATTCGACCTCGCACTTGCACAACACTATACTGTAAACGACTCATGCGCTTGCGAGTAAATTAAAACTCACAACATGAGGCATTGTCAAAACATATAGGATCACTTAGGATTGATGAAGTGCTATGATTGATTGGTCCTCAAGATCTAAAGGGTGGAGATTGACCTTCAAGATTGGTCAAGAAGTGGTGCACTATATAAAGGGTCAGCTAGCTTCAATCTCCACATAACACATAACACATAACAAGTGTGATAGACAAGAGATCAATTGTAAGAGTGAAAAGACACTAAACACAAAAGAGATTCTTTGTAGAGAGGTTGGTTGTTTAGAGAGAGAGTAGTATAGATTGGATACAAGGGCTTGTAAGGGGCATTTTCATGGGAAAATTCCAGGGTTATTTCTTATCACTTTCTTTTACTTCTTCTTCTTTCGTTCTCCAAGAACCAATGAGTTCTTGAGGAGGTGTTGCTGATTGGAAAGAACTTCATTGATAAGATAGTGCAGAGAGCTCGGAGGAGCTCACGGGGACGTAGGCACATTGCCGAACCCCGTCAACAAATTGCTCGTGTCTTTTATGCTTTCTTTGATTGCTTTGGTTTGCTGTTTCTGTTTGTACAAGTCAGTCTAGACTTGGGTGTTTGGAAGATCACCTCCTGGGATCATTGAGGGTGGTTTCCCAACATTTCTTCTAGGGGGATTGATGAGAGTCATAAAATACATCTTAACAGTACTTATTTTTAACATTTTAGGGTTTATCTAGGTTTGAATTACACTTTTATACCTTAACAACTCTAAAGTGATATTCTTGGATTATTGATCTATTTTGGTGCATTTTCAGGTACTTTAAGTCCAAAAGAGATGAAAAACTATCATAACTTTAAGAACGATGCTTTGATGCACGTCAGAGTGAAGGCATGGTTACGGAAGGACAAAATGAAGAGAAACCAAGTCTTTAGTGTTCCATGCTGCGGCTTAGAACTTCAAGCCTCGGCCCCCAGAACCATCAACTTCTCGGATAGGAAAAGGAGTGTGTGCGCTACAGCCTGGAAAGGTTGAGCCGCAGCCTCCAAAATCAAGTTCAAAAGAGTAAAAAAAAACACTAGTGTGCGCCGCGGCCAGGACCAGTCTGAGCTGTGGCCTGGCAGTCTAAACCGTAGCCTGGATCAATCTGAGCCGCGGCCTCCAGAAGCATGAAGAAAACTTAAAAGGCTGAGCCGCAGCCTAGATTAGTGTGAGCCACGGCGCAAGCGCGATACTTTGTTTTTGAGTCACGACCTAATTAAGGTTTTAATGATAGTTTAGACCCGAAAACACCATTGGACCTTTTGTATTATAAATAGATCACTTAGGGTTTGAAAAAGACACATTATTAAGGCTTGAAAACTCAAGAAGGTTGCCACATTCTCCCCCATCAAAGTGTTCAAGAATGAACCCCATGGCCAACTAATCTCCAAGCAAGGCAAAGGGATGAATCCCTAGGTGTAGTTGTTCTTATTTTCCATTATTGATTCAGTTGTAGTTTGGATTTATTGTCAAAACATTGTTATGATTTACTCTTTGATTTAATTAGAAGATTTTCTCTTAATCCGGTGATTATATCTTTCTCCTCGATATAAGTCTAGTCATGCTCTTCTTATATCAAGATTGTTGGATGTGATTGAGTCCGGTAGATTTATCTTTTAGGTTTGTCCATTATTGCGATATTGTCATTAAGATATATTGTCGTTTCTTGATAAATCTATAAGATTGGTCTTGTGTGCTTAAATCGAAAGTAAAGAGTAATTCATATCAATTAAATTAGGGTTTATATATGCTTTGATTGAATATCTACCGATTGCTTGTCTGTGATGTGAAACTAGTAATCGAGATAAAAACAATTGAATCGAAATTGGAATAAGGCAACAAACCTAGGAAGGATTCCTGGACCCTTGTTGTTTCTCTATTATATTCTTCAATTTATTTACACAATTTTCTCATATTACTCTATTATCAAAACTCAGATTCTCTCACTTGATCTTTATCGTTCGTGTTAAGGTTTACACCTTCCCTTGTAGTTTGCTTTTCCTCGTGGGATCGACACCCCAACTATACATAATAACCGCATATTAGTTTGAGCGTAATCAAATTTTGGCACCGTTGCCGGGGAAAGCGCGCTTAAGTACAAGAAAGATTGTCAACTTTGAGACAAGACGGTAGTATTGTTCCTTTCTCTAAGTTTTGATTTTATGATTTTTCTTTTATTATTCTGTTTTATTTATTTCTCCTTTAACTCATTTGGTGTATGCTTAGACCAATAGATTCACGAGGTAGATTCATTAGAGGACCCGAAATAGAGTTACCCTGTCATTCCACGTCCGTTAGTGAAACATCGCCTAGATCAAACCATTGTATATCCCCAAACGAGACTTTAGAGGATTTTTTTTTTATCTGTAAATGTTAATCTATTAATCAAAATGTACAAAATACTCTGGGCATACCCATAAGATGAGGCAATAAGGCATTAAAAAATAAACAAGCTATATTACAAAATAAGTCTTAGCTCAGGAAAGCTAGCATATACAACTCTATAGACATGTATTTTAATTTTCCTGGCTATACTATTTGGATGAATTGAGGTTCCTTCAAACTGCTTTGAATTCCTAGCCAACCAAATCTGGTGCACAGTATAGGCCAAGGCAGCTCTTTTAGCTTTGGCAGGGGGACCATTACCTTTAACTTCTTTGAGTAGCCATTTGACAGCACTTCTGATGGTTTTATGCCTTTTCTGCACCCAAGCCAACCCTTGATTGATGCCCATATGGCTTTTCCTGATATAGCAGGAGAAGAAGAGGTGATCTGCAGTCTTATCACTTTCTCTACATAATGGGTATAAGGAATCCACCCCCAAAGCTTGCAGCTTATCCTTGGTGAGCAGCTTACCTTTTAAAGACAGCCAAAGGATGAAAGAATGTTTACGAGTGCAGCTACTGTTCTAGAAAATGGAAGACCATAGGAGTCTACCTCCTCTTGGTCTAATGCTATTGTAAACCTGTTTAATGCTGATTTGGTTCTGAACCCCCCACTCCAGCAGCTTTTCCTGGGCCAATTGGATTGATTGTTCAGCAGCAATCAGCCCATCTTTAATATCCAAAATCTTCTTCCACAGGGTTGAGTCATCATGTCTTGGCCTAGCTGTCCATAAGGAGCAACCTTGTAGGTAGTAGTGGTGAACCCACCTGACCCATAAGGTATCCTTTTTATGATGTAAGTTCCATAAAGCTCTAGACAACAGGGCTGTATTCCAGCTTTTCAGATCAATGAGACCAAGCCCCCCTTCTTCTTTAGGTTTGCACAACTCAGACCAAGCCACAAGGGCCTTCCTAGAATCAGAGTTGCTGCCAATCCAGAAAAAGGATCTGCACAGACTTGTAATCTTCCCAATAATATTTGCAGGAATGAGAAAGATTGCCAACCAAAAACATTCCACACCTTACAGCACTGATTTGATTAACTCAGCTCTTCCAGTATAAGAAAGAGAGCTACTAACCCACACTTTAATGTAGGATGCTATTTTATCAATAAGAAGCATATAATGAGCAGCATTTAGTCTAGAAGATGCCAGAGGGACCCCTAAGTACCGAAAAGGAATGTTGCCTTCTTCCATACCAGTAATCCTTCTAATTTCCAGGAGCTCAGACCAAGGAACACCAGCTTAGAATATGTTTGACTTTGGCATACTAGCATTAAGCCCAGAGCTGTCACTGAATTTCTGCACACAGTTCATGATTTGGCCAACAGACCAAGCATCTCCTCTAGCAAAGAGGAGGAGATCATCTGCAAAGGCTAGATGAGTGATCTTTAATTTGTCACACTTAGGGTGGTACTTAAAACCATCTTCTTCTTTCAGTCTGCCCAGAAGTCTAGAAAGGTACTCCAAGGATAGCACAAAGAGGAAAGAGGAAAAAGGATCCCCTTGCCTCATACCTCTCTTACCTTTAATTAAACCATGCAAGCTTCCTTTAATGGATAAGGAAAAGGAGACAGTTGATACACATTCTATAATCCACCCTCTGAACCTATCAGAGAACCCAAAACCCACCAACATGCTGTCCAAAAATCCCCAGTTGAGGGTATCATAGGCTTTCCTAAGGTCTATCTTGATCATACATCTTGGGGAGATCCTTTTCCTACTGTATTTCCTCAGGAGCTCTTGAATTAAGTAGATATTTTCAGTCATGCTCCTTGATTTGATGAATGCAGCCTGAGCAGGATTAACAATGCTTCCCAAGATGGGAGATATTCTGGAGGCAATAATCTTGGAGATAATCTTATACACAACATTACAACAAGCTATAGGCCTGTAATCCTCCACCTTGTTAGCAAGATTACTCTTAGGGATCATTGTAAGCATAGTATGATTAATCTGTTTCAGCATTTTCCCATTCCTGAAGAATTCCAGAACAGCTCCCAACACATCAATTTTGATACTCTCCCAAGCTTTCTTGAAAAAACATGATGAGTAGCCATCATGGCCTAGAGACTTGTCATCACCAATGCTAAAGAGGGCACTCTTGATCTCATCTTCTGTTACTTCCCCCACCAAACTGGTTGCTTGGTCTGCAGAAAGCCTTGGGCCATCCCCCAAAACCTTTTGGTCTATAGGAACACAGGAACTAGAAGACCCAAGGAGGTCTTCATAGAACTTGGTAAATTCCTTCACAACCTCCACCTCTGATTTGGTCTGGAGCCCTTCAGTGGTTTCAACTGCTGCTATATGATTACTGCTAGTCCTTCTATTCATTAAGGCATGGAAAAATTTAGACCCCCTATCACTGTGCATAAGGAACCTACATTTAGCTTGTTGGGAGAAGAAACTCCTCTCAGCCTCAGCCATCTTAAAAGTTTTTAGTTTAATGGCAGCCACCTTAACTTGAAGCTCACTGTCATTGAAGTTCTCATGCAGCTCTTCTTGAAGACTGACTAACTCTTTAGAAGCTTCTAAAGCCCTTGCAGAAATATGACTAAAATGTCTCTCATTCAACACCTTGAGATGGCCTTTTAGAATTTTCAAATTTATACACAGTTTATACATTTTTGTTCCAACCAGATTCCTTCTCTAATTTGATATAACAGTCTCTACAAACTTGTCATGCTCAGCCCACATTTTGAAGAACTTAAAGGATCTTCTACCACCACTTTCTTCCTTAAACAGATGTACTAAAGAAGGTGAGTGGTCAGACAAGCACCCAGCAGGAGGAAATCTTGCATGAGCCTTAAACTCCTTTTGAAACCAAGTACTATTCACCATAGCCCTGTCTAGTTTGCACCATGTGTGATTGTTAGACCATGTATAAAGACAGCCAAAGAATATAATATTTGTCAAGCCTGTTTCATTACAACACTCCAAAGGGTCCCTCAGCTCATAATCAGTGACAGGCACCCTATTAGCTTTTTCCTCTATAGCAAATACATTGTTAAAGTCCCCCAAAACAAGCTAGGGACCATTGTTTACAAAACAAAATTTACAAAGATTATCCCAAAGGGGTCTTCTAGATATAATAGAATTGAAACCATATACAAAAATAACAACAAAGTTAATAGAGGAAATTAAGCAATTAACTTTACAATGAATTACTTGAGGATCAATATCTATGACAGACATACTCACCTTTGAGGGATTCCAAAGGATCACAATTCTACATGCTCTATGAGACTAGAAGTTGTTGGCCTGCTTCCATATTCTAAACTTGTTGCCCATGATACTTCCCAGTTTCTCCTTATCCAGCTTTGTTTCCAAAATTCCCATGATGTCAATCCTATTGCTCTTCATGAAGTGTAGGACCCCATTCTGCTTCAGGGGTTTATGAAGACCCCTGATGTTCCAGCAAGCTATTCTCATTTAGTGATAAGGGAGGCATCCCCTCCCATCCCTTCTTTCTGGCCTTCAGTCATTAATCCTCTACTTTTCTTCTTCTTAGTAGTAGGCTGAGTACTCTCCAACCCATAGTTCACACTCTCCTTCAAGCTAGAAGAAAGGCTCATTTTCAGGTTATGATTGGGAACAGTAGACCTTAGCAAGCCTCCATCCTTATCTTTTCGGACTGGATTACTATCATCCCTTGCTCCGTTACCAGAGGTTTGTTTGGATTCCATGGCTAGAGGAAGATTTTTTCCTCCCTTTTGCACCCCTTGGATAGGGGGGTTAGGACCATCACTATGACCAGAGCCACATTCTTCTGTACCTGTGGGAGAAGCCTCCTTTTGGGGTCTACTTCCAACACCAAAGTCTTCAACTTGATTCTCTACTACCTTTTCCCCTTGAGTAACTTTAATGCTATGTCTATAGGAGTTTATAGAGTGACCTAGCACTTTACATCTACTACAAAACCTTGGAAGGTTCTCATGTGAAACTTTTTGTTCAAATGATCTTCCTCCAGGGAGGTTGATATTAACAGCAAACTTGATTTCTTTGGCAACATCAATTTCCACTAGTAACCTAGCAAAGATTATCCTCTCTTTTGTAAGAGTTAGCTTATCAGCATATAAGGGCTTACCTAGTTGAGACCCTATCTTACTAAGAATATTTGCTGACCAAAGTTCCAGGGGTAAGCTATTCAACTATATCCATACTGGGAGGGTGCTAATCTCCTTATTATTAAATTGAAAAAACTTGGGCATAGATTTTAGAAGTAAGGATCTTCCATACACTATATAAGGACCCTTTTGCATTACTTTCATAACAGATTCAACATTATCAAACTTAAAAACAATCCAACTACTACCATGGAATTGAATTTGGACTTTTACCTTCCAAGAATCTGTGATGGACTTTAAGGCAGCTCTTCTCGGGAACCTCCCAGCAAAATATCCAACAAGATAGTGAGGGAAGTCATCAAACACTGCTTCCAGCTCTTCCTCAGAGATACTCACTTCACCATTCTCATTCTCCATGGGAGTGAGTTGCATGCCATTGCATGGCTTCCTGTTATCCGTAAATAAGCTCACCCAAAGAGCTTTTGTGTCTACTCCTCCTTGATTCTTTCTGCTGTTCACGTCTGGAGCAGGGCCCCCATTTGAAACTAACCCATTCGTGTTCAGCCCCTCATCCTTTGAGCCCTCCTCACCTTCAAAGGTAATGAAATTTCTCATGCTTTTTGCTATCTTCTTACTCACCATTTCACTGTTCACCACTGAAACTCTATTTATAGGGCTTACTGGTCGGGATCTATCCTCTTCACTATTTAGAGAAACCTTTTCCGAGCCTGAACCCTCATTAATCCCTCCCATAAGGCTACTGGTTCCAGCCCTCACATCAGAAGAAAGCTTCCTTAAACTCTCATTTGTCTCCTTGCGAGCTCTAGTACTGTTCACTACTGTTCCAAAGAGAGAGCACTCTTCATTTTCAAAACAACATCGTTCTATCTCCTGTCTTAGGGAAATGGAATCCTCTTCCCCAAGGGTGCATGATAAGCTATCTGAGTCTGAGTAATCTTCCCCAGCTTCAAGCTTGCTCTCTATTACCGAAACCTTATTTCGCGATTCTAGTATTGTAGCTTTTTTACTTTTGAAATGATTCTGAACAAACTCCAGGTCCTTTAAATCTTGAACATATAAAGAGCCTTTCTTGCTTTGCTTTTTCTTGCCCATAGCCAATTAAATGGAGAGATTAGAAATGGAAAAAGGAAGAAAGAAGAAGGAAAGAAACCAAAAGTCAGGAACAAGTTGTTATAGCCATAGCCGAGAGCTTTTCTATCTAGACTTGCCCCTTTTTTGTTAACATGGCTGATAATCCCAATGAGAATGTTGCTAGGACACTTAAGGATTACTTGCATCCTAGCCGAACAGCCACACCATCATGCATCATGTTTCCAGCCAATACTCACCATCAAGATTTTAAAACAGAGATGACACAATTACTCCCTACGTTTCATGGCTTGGAAAATGAAAACCCATATGTACACATTAGGGAGTTTGAGGAAGTAGTTGCAACTTTTCATAGTCAAGATGCAACTGATGACATCGTGAGACTCAAGTTTTTTCCTTTCGCTTTGAAGGATAAAGCTAAGAGTTGGCTATACTCGCTGAGACCACGATCTATTGGGTCATGGAATGAGATGACTCAGGTCTTCTTTAATAAATACTTCCGTCAACATAAGACTAATGCTTTAAAAAGGCAAATCTCCACCTTTGCACAAAAGGACAATGAGACTTTGTATCAGTCTTGGGAGAAATTTAAGGAGTTGTTGATGTGTCCTTACCATGGGTATGAGAATTGGCGCTTAGTGAGCTATTTTTATGAGGGATTTACATATAGAGAGCGCCAATTTGTAGAGATGATGTGCAATGGTGAATTTTTGCAAAAAGATCCTGATGAGGCCATAGAATACCTCAATGAGCTTGCTGAAAAAGCTCACACTTGGACTAAACCTAGTTCTACTGAAAGCACAAATAGGTCACGACTTGTAGGAAACCCCACTGGTGGTGGAATTTACCATCTTAGAGAAGAGGACAACCTAAAGGCTAAGGTTGAGATGCTCACTAGGGAGTTAGATGCGTTAAAGACTAAAGGCTCAAAGCCAACACACGTGGCTAATCAAGCCGAATCTTTGGAACCATGTTTTGTGTGTGGCAGGGTAGGCCATCCCACCCAAGAGTGTCCCACATTTGTTGATATGAGAGGTGCAATCACCGCAATTTTAGCTGGAAGTTTGAAAACCAGCAGCTTGCACAACCCCCTAGATCATACCCTGCACCATATCATGCACCCTCATCCTCTAAGAGTTCTTTAGAAGACACCTTGCATGCTTTTATTGAGGCATAGGATAAGATAAACCAAATATATGAAGCATTAATTACACAGGTTGTTGAAGAGAACAAGGAAATAAGGAGCCAAGTATCAAAATTGATGGGCTCCTTAAGTGTGAATGAGCGAGGTAATTTTCCTTCTCAAGCTCAGTTCACACCCCATGGTCAACACATGACACAAGCAAATATGAAAGATGTGAATACCATTGTGACAAGAAGTGCTAAGTCATTGCATATCCCAATAACGAACAAATCAGAAGATGTGGAAAAAGGTCAAGGTAGTAGTGATGCCAAGCTGCCCAAGGACCTTAAGGTTACCAAAAGCCTTGTTAAGGCACCTAATTACCCCTAAAGCATAACTTGGTATTGTAGTATAGCTTTGGGGTGTCGATTCCATAGGAAAACAAACTAATTACAAAAGAAGATGTAAACCTCAACACAAACGATAAAAGTTAAAGTGACAAAATCTGGATTGTTGATTGTGTGAAAATTGTGTAAATAATTGATGGATAATATAATAAAGAAACAAAAAGCTTCCAAAAATCCTCCCTAGGTTCATTGCCCTAATCCTAACTTGATTCAATTGTTTTTATCTCGATTGCAAGTTTCACATCTCAAACAGGCAATCGGCAAATATTCAATTCAAGCGCATGTATAAACCCTAATGTAATTTATATGAATTATTCTTTACTTTCAAGCACACATGGCCTAACTTATAAATTATCAAAAGATGACGATATATCTAAATGACAATACTGTAGGAATAGACAAATCTATAAAAGAGATCTACAGGACTCAATCACACCCAAACAAATACACATAAGAAGAGCATGACTAGACTTATATGGAAAAGAAGCATGCAATCACCGGACTAATAAGAAATCTACTAATTAAATTAAAGTATAAAACATAACAATGTTTAATGAAAATAATACCAAACTATAACTAAATCAAATAAAGGAAAATAAGAACAACTACACCTAGGGATTCATCCCTTCGCCTTGCTTGGAGACTAGCCTGCCATGGGGCTCATGCGTCCTCGAGTTGCCTCCGGCCTCCCAACGATCATCTCCCCCTTGGTAGCGAAAGCTTTGGTGATTCCTAAGCTTGCCCTCCAAAAGTACTTCGGATTCCTCCTAAGGGCCCTCTGGATTGCTCTTAAAGGCCCTCTGGATTCACTTTCTGATGATCTCAAATTCTCCGATGGTCCTTAAAGCTGTAGTGGAGTGGGTCTTATATAGGCAAATAGCACGAGTGCAATGTGTTTCCAATCCAATGTGGGATGTAGGATATATAAATGTGTTTCTAACTGATGTGGGATGTGGGATTTAAGCCTTCACATGCCCTTCAAGCTGAAATCCCGCACAGCCTGACCTTTGTCTACTTAAACTGCCATAACTTTCTCTAGAAAAATCATTTTTACAAACCGTAAAATTCTCCAGAAAATAGACTTCCGGATCTTTCTAAGCTTATATGGTTCATCTCCTAGTTCTTCTTGTATCAATACAGATTAATTTGCAAAGATAATTGATCTGTACGGGCAATTCTGGCAATTTAGTGAAACTCCTTTCCAGTGCGGGCAGCAACTGTTTCTCTTTTAAGCCCTCCATCTTGTCCTTCCAGAAGCATTTCTTCACTCCATTATGCCTCGAGTCTTTGTGCCTCAAGTAATGATAATTTTTCCTCCTCTTTTGAGCTTAAAGTACCAGAAAATGCACCGAAATAGATAAATGATCCAAGAATGATACTTTAGAGCTGTTAACGTATAAAAGTGCAATTAAAACCTAGATCAACCCTAAAATGATAGCAATTAAGTACTGTTAAGATGCATTTTATGACTCTCATCACAATCCCCAACTAGCTTATTGCTAGTCCCTAGCGATTCAAGCGAAAACAAGAGATGAATTCTACGGTGGGAATCAAAGTAAATGACAAGCAATATTAGTTTTAACCAAGAGTAATTCACATTTTGTCTCAAAAATTGCAAATAACACACGGCACAAAGAATCATTAAATTTCACCCAAATCCAAAAATAATCCAAACATCAATCTTAAAATCGTTATTGTCTCTTAACATCCATCTTACCACAAACCATTAATCTGAACACCCGGATGATTTTATGCATAACATTCATGAATACAAGTCTTGGCCTCTAAAACATGATAAATTTCATGATTTCGATCACAAAAACAAGCTCCATATTCTTACATTTCAAACTACTCTCCACTATTGTAGAAAAATCACATTACATTGGATCAATAGGTTTTTAAAAGGCTTGTAACGTTAGGCTAAGGTAAAGGTTAAGAAAAAATGGGAAGGATTCACGAGAAAAAGAACTCAATCTCTTAGCTTTAAACACAATCACTTTTAAGCACTAGATAACCTTACTTCAACACCCAACTTTTTTGAGCATTTTTCATTATTTATTTTTTTTCAAAATCACCACTTTTCTTTTCTTTTCTTCTTTCTTTGCCGTAATTCACTTTTCTTTTGTATTTTGGCATAAGACCGTTCACCTCATTTTTCATTTTTCTTTTCTTTTACATAACCCCCAACTAATCTCCTTTAATGTACTTAGGTTATGGTAGTGATATTTTCTCATATTTCCATCCTTACTCCTTTTAAGTGCTTCTCAACAAATGTGTATAGCTAAGTTCTTCTAAGAGAAAGGTAAAATATTCTCTTTAGGCTCATAAAGGTGAGTAAATGGGCTATTGAAAGAAACAAGGCTCACTTCTTTTTCAAGAAAAGGCTCAAATAGGTGACTAGTGGTAAATATAGCAATGGTAGGTTTAACAGGCTCAAATCGTCCAAAAATGGCCTATATCATATCCTAAGTAATGTGCATTCTAGGAATTCGCCTCAAATAGTTATCAAGTAAGTTCTAGAGCTTGTCGAGACCGCAAAAATATTCACAAAATAATCACACATAAAACTTTTCTAAATGTTTAAGACTAATCATACTATCTTACCATAAACTAGAGTCTCTAACCAAATGAAGATTGATACTTAAATTAATTTCCAACCGAAGCAAGATTTAACTTCTTCTAAATGCTATATGTTATCTCAATTTAAGCTCATATCATTGACATGTGAATAAACTCTAAGACTTAACACAAAGCATGGTAAAAACAAACAAAAAGGGAGAACGACTCCAAGCAGTTCAATGGAAAAAAATGTATGGAAATAAAGAATATGGAAACAAAGAGATGCGTTTCCTCCACCCCCAACTTAAAAATTTCATTGACCTCAATGTAAAAGAAAGAGTAAAGGAAACTCCCTTTGTAGTCAAAGGTGCATAGAAGCTGAAAATTGTGCTCCACCATTTGAACTGCTTCGTATATTTGCCCCTTAAAAAGAAATACTAAGTTAATACTGGAAAACAAAAAGAAATACGAACAATAAACAAGAAAAAGAAACATGAAAACAATAAAAGTAAAAGGATATGTTATGGGGTGCCTCCCATGAGCGCTAAGTTTTACGTCTTCAGCCAGACACTTTTATTCCCTCCTAGACAAACATGAACTGAATGCACCAACAACTACTTCACTATCAAATTAGTTGCTTGTATGCTTTAAAGAGGCCTCAAGGATGTCATCAGTAACATCCACAAATTCTGGCTTGATATATGCTCTTGTGAAGCCATGGGTGAGGGTGAACTCTTAATGGATTAAGGTGTTGGACCTTTTCCATGAATAAGTCAATCATGTATACTTGGTGGGTTTCGTCCACATCCTCTGATTTTTTCGTTGTTGGGATGTGTAATAACTTACCACTTAGTGTCTCAATGGCATTCACCTCCTTTATATTCTGTTGTACTAGGTGTTGACCATGGGGTATGGACTGAGCTTGAGAAGGGAACTTACCTCGCTCAGTCACACTCAAGTAGCTCATCAACTTGGACACTTGGCTCTTTATCTCTTTATTTTCTTCAATAGCCTGTGTAATTAAAGATTCAAGTCTTTGATTAGTCTTACCCTGTGCCTCAATAAAAGCATGTAAAGTGTTTTCTAAAGAACTCTTAGAAGATACAGGTGTATGATATGGTTCAAGATATGGTGCAGGGGGTTGTTCAAGCTACTGGTTTTCAGACTTCCAGCTGAAATTGGGGTGATTTTGCCATCCCAGATTATAGTTATCAGAGAAGGGTGCCAAAGGCTTCTTGTACATGCCTAAGGCATTACATTGTTTCTTATACATCCCTCTCATCTCAGCAAATGTGGGGCACTCTTGGGCGAGATGATCTACCCCGCCACACACAAAACATGGTTCAAAAGATTTTGCATGATTAGCTACGTGTGTTAGCTTTAAGTTCTTAGTCTTTAACACCTCTAGTTCCCTAGTGAGCATCTCGACCTTGGCCTTAAGGTTATCCTCTTCCCTAAGATGGTAAATTCCACCACCATTTGGGTTCCTTATAGGTCGTGACCTATTTGTGCTTTCAGTAGCACTAGGTCGTGAGCTTTTTCAGCAAGCTCATTGAGGTACTCTATGGCCTCATCAGGATCTTTCTCCAAAAATTCACCATTACACATCATCTCTATGAATTGGCGCTCTCTATATGTAAGTCCCTCAAAAAAATAGCTCACCAAGCGCCAGTTCTCATACCCATGTTGAGGGCACATACTCAATAACTCCTTAAATCTCTCCTAAGACTAATATAAGGTCTCACTATCCTTTTGTGCAAAGGTGGAGATTTTTCTTTTCAAAGCATTGGTCTTATGTTGGGGAAAGTATTTGTTAAAGAAAGCTTGAGTCATCTCAGTCCATGACCCAATAGATCGTGGTCTTAGTGAGTATAGCCAACCCTTGGCTCTATCCTTCAAAGCGAAAGGAAAGAACTTAATCCTCACAATGTCATCAGTTTCATCTTGACTATGAAAAGTCGCGACTACTTCCTCAAACTCTCTAATGTGAACATATGGGTTTTCATTATCTAAGCCATGAAATGTAGGGCGTAATTGAAGCATCCCTAGTTTAAGATCTAATTGGTGAGTATTGGTTGGAAACATGATGTATGATGGTGTGGCTGTGCATGTAGGGTGGAGGTAATCCTGAAGTGTCCTAGCAACATTCTCATTAAGGTTATCGGCTGTGTTAACAAAATCCTCTAAATTCTCACTTGGGTTTCCACTATGGGTTGACCTAGGCGAGGTTTCACTATCAGACTCAGAAGGAGATGGATTATCAAATAAAATGTTTAAAAAGTTTAATCCTGACTCTAGCACAGGCCTACAAGCAAATCTACCCAAAGTGTCTTTATATCTGGGCATGCAAGATCACAAAATAATAAAAATACTATATAAAAAAAGAAAGAATCAAATAAAATAAAAAATTAATTCAGCAAGCTAAAAGAAGGAACAAAGTTACCGTCTTTATAGTTGATGAAAAAACTATTTACAGTTCTTCTACCGTCATGTCAAAAGTTGACAATCCTCCTTATATTTAAGTGCGTTTCCCCTGCAACGGCGCCAAAATTTGATTACGCCCAAAACATAACGCGGTATTGTAGTACAGCTTTGGGGTGTTGATTCCACAGGGAAACAAACTAATTACAAAAGAATGTGTAAACCTCAACACAAACGATAAAAGTTAAAATGACAAAATCTGAATTGTTGATTATGTGAAAATTGTGTAAATAATTGATGGATAATATAATAAAGAAACAACAAGGTTTCGGAAATCCTCCCTAGGTTCGTTGCCCTAATCCTAACTTGATTCAATTGTTTTTATCTCGATTGCAAGTTTCACATCCCAAACAGGCAATCGGCAAATATTCAATTAAAACGCATGTATAAACCCTAATGTAATTGATATTAATTATTCTTTACTTTCAAGCACACATGACCTAACTTATAAATTATCAAAAGACAATGATATATCTAAATGACAATACCGTAACAATAGACAAATATATAAAAGAGATCTATCGGACTCAATCACACCCAAACAAATACACATAAGAAGAGCATGACTAGACTTATATGGAAAAGAAGCATGCAATCACCGGACTAATAAGAAATCTACTAATTAAATTAAAGAATAAAACATAACAATGTTTAATTAAAATAATACTAAACTACAATTGAATCAAATAAAGGAAAATAAGAATAACTACACCTAGGGATTCATCCCTTCGCCTTGCTTGGAGACTAGCCGGCCATGGGGCTCATGCGTCCTCGAGTTGCCTCCGGCATCTCAATGATCATCTCCCCCTTGGTAGCCAAAGCTTCGGTGATTCCTCAGCTTGCCCTCCAAAAATACTTCGGATTCCTCCTAAGGGCCCTCTAGATTGCTCCTAAATGCCCTCTGGATTCACTTTCTGATGATCTCAAATGATCTCAGATTCTCCGATGGTCCTTAAAGCTGAAGTGGAGTGGGTCTTGTATAGGAAAATACCACGAGTGCAATGTGTTTCCAATATGATGTGGGATGTGGGATAAAGAAATGTGTTTCTAATCGATGTGGGATGTGGGATTTAAGCCTTCACATGCCCTTCATGCTGAAATCCCGCACAGCCTGACCTTTGTCTACTTAAACTGCCATAACTTTCTCTAGAAAAATCATTTTTATGAACCGTAAAATTCTATAGAAAATAGACTTTCGGATATTTCTAAGCATATATGGCTCATCTCCTGGTTATTCTTGTATCAATATAGTTTAATTTGCAAATATGATTGATCTGTACGAGCAATTCTGGCAATTTAGTGAAACTCCTTTCCAGTGCGGGTAGCAGTTGTTGCTCTTTTAAGCCCTCCATCTTGTCTTTCCGGAAGCATTTCTTCACTCCAATATGCCTTGAGTCTTTGTGCCTCAAGAAATGATAACTTTTCCTCCTCTTTTGAGCTTAAAGTACCTGAAAATGCACCGAAATAGATCAATGATCCAAGAATAATACTTTAGAGTTGTTAACGTATAAAAGTGAAATTAAAACCTAGATCAACCCTAAATTGATAACAATTAAGTACTGTTAAGATGCATTTTATGACTCTCATCAGCACCATTCCCTCAAGCCTTAAAATCAAACAAGAGAAATTTGGACCTAAACAATGAAATCCTAGAGAACCTAAGGCAAGTAAAACTTAATCTTCCTCTTTTGCATGTGATTAAACAAGTTCCTACTTATGCAAAAATTCTCAAGGATTTGTGTACAATTAAGAGGAAGCACCATTTAAAGAAAACAACATTCCTAACAGAGCCAGTTAGTGCTTTAATTGAGCAAAGAATTCCCCCCAAATACAAGGATCCTGGCTATCCAACCATTGCATGTAGCATTGGAAATCATGAGGTTGGACAAGCATTGCTAGATTTAGGAGCTAGTGTAAATCTGATGCCATTTTCTATTTATTTGCAGCTGGGTTTGGGAGAAATCAAACCAACCGCTGTGGTATTGCAATTGGTTGACCGTTTAGTCAAAGTACCCTGGGGTGTAGTAGAGGATGTTCTAATTCAAATTGATAAATTTTATTATCCTGTTGATTTTCTAATCCTTGATACTACTTCTGCTGTTGACACTAACTCTAAAATTCCTTTAATTTTGGGTAGACCTTTCCTTGCTACTGCAAATGCTCTTATTAATTGTAGGAATGGACTCATGAAGCTATCCTTTGGAAACATGACCCTCGAGGTGAACATCTTCAATGTTGCAAAATAACCAGAAGATCATGACGAAAGCCACTAGTTATACATGATTGAGTCACTCATCGATAGGGGAGTTTCTATAGCTCATGATTTTGATCCTCTTGAGTATTTTCTTGTTAATTCTGAGTTTAATTCTATTAATAATAAATATTATGTAATTGATATTTGTGTTATTTTTTATAAATCTTAGGATTATGGAACTCGAGCATGGCAACCAAAGTTTGAGGAGTTGCCTGAAAGAAGCGAGAAACACATCCCCTCAAGTGTGGGAGCGCAAAAGTTGAATTGAAGCCGCTACCTAAAAGTTTGAAGCATATTTTCCTCGGTCCAGGTGATACTTTTCCTGTTATTATCTCATCTGAATTGTCTGAGTCTTAAGGTGAGAAATTAATTCGGACCCTAAATGAACATAAATCAGCCTTAGGTTGGAGCATGGCTGATTTAAAAGGTATTAGTCCACTGATCTGTTCTCATAAGATAAATTTGGATGAAAGAACTAGCCCTCGTAGAGACCCCCAACGTAGGCTTAACCCCATTATGAAAGAAGTGATGAAAAATGAAGTGTTGAAACTATTAGATGCGGGAATTATATATCTCATAGCTGATAGTAAATGGGTAAGTCCTACCCAGGTCGTGCCTAAAAAGTCCGGTGTCACCGTGGTAAAGAATGACCTAGGAGAGTTAGTCCCTACAAAACTTGTGACTGGGTGGCGAATGTGCATTGATTATAGAAAATTAAATGCTGCCACCCGGAAAGACCATTTCCCACTCCCTTTTATCGATCAAATTCTTGAGCGTGTGGCTGGTCATCCTTTTTATTATTTCTTAGATGGTTATTCTGGTTATTATCAAATTGCAATTGCATTAGAAGACTAGGATAAAACCACTTTCACTTATCCCTTTGGTACTTGTGCTTTTCGTAGAATGCCATTTGGATTGTGTAATGCACCTGCTACTTTTCAACATTGCATGATGAGCATTTTTAGTGATATGGTTGAAAATTGCATGGAAGTTTTTATGGATGACTTGACTGTTTTTAGATCTTCATTTGATTCATGCTTATTGAATTTAGAAAGAGTATTAATTCATTGTGAGGAGAAGGAATTAGTCTTAAATTGGGAAAAATTTCATTTCATGGTGCCTTCAGGTATTGTCTTAGGATATATTGTTTCTTCTAAGGGGATAGAGGTTAATCAATCTAAGATTGAATTAATTTCTAAGTTACCTACACCTAAGACAGTAAAGGATGTAAGATCCTTTCTTGGTCATGCTGGTTTTTATAGGAGGTTCATACAAAATTTTTCCAACATATCTAGACCACTATCTGCCCTCCTAGTTAAACATGCCCCATTTGAGTAGACACAAGCTTGTCAAGAGGCCTTTAAAATGCTGATTGGCAAGCTTACTTCCGCACCCATAATGTAGTCACCTGATTGGACTTTACCTTTTGAAATAATGTGTGATGTTAGTGACTTTGTTGTAGGTGCTGTTCTTGGACAGCGAAGAGAGGGGAAACCTTTTGTCATTTACTATGCTAGTAAAACTCTAAATACTACTCAAATGAATTACTCCACCACTGAAAAAGAATTACTAGCTATAGTATTTGCTTTGGACAAGTTTTGTGCTTATTTGATTGGTTCTCCTATTCTTATTTTCCCAGATCATGCAGACCTTAAGTACTTTCTTACAAAGAAGGATGCTAAGGCATGACTAATACGGTGGATCTTACTCTTGCAAGAATTTGACATCACCATCAAAGACAAGAAAGGAGTAGAGAACATAGTGGCTGACCATCTCTCGAGGCTCACATCTAAGGACACCTCTGACGACATGCCAATCAAGGATGATTTTCCCGATGAGCATTTACTCTCTATTACTTCTCTACCATGGTTTGCTCATATCGTGAATTATTTGGCTACCGGTGAGATACCAATGGATTGGAGTGCTCAAGATATGAGGAAGTTCTTGAATGAAGTACGTAATTTTTATTGGGATGACCTTTATCTTTTCAAATACTACCCTGACCAAATTTAAAGGCGTTGCATCCCTAATGAAGAGATTGCCAGTGTCTTGCAAATTTGTCACTCCCAAGCTTGTGGGGGCCACTTTTCAACGAAAAAAACCACTGCAAAAATTCTACAGTGTGGATTTTATTGGCTCACCTTGTTTAAAGATGCAAATATCTATTGTCGCTCATGTGAAAAGTGTCAGAAATTAGAAGCTGTGTCTCATCGTAATATGATGCCTTTAAACCCAATTTTAGTGATTGAAATCTTTGATTGTTGGGGCACTGATTTTATAGGACCATTTCCTCCTTCTTTCGGATATCAATATATCATTGTGGCAATAGATTATGTGTCAAAATGGGTAGAGGTAGCAGCTTTCCGGAGCAATGATAATAGAACGGTAATTAAATTTTTCAAAGTAAATGTGTTATCTCGATTTGGTACACCATGGGCTATAATTAGTAATCGAGGTACACATTTTTGCAACCGTTCTTTTGAAGCTTTGATGAGAAAATAGGTGGTGTTACATAAGATCTCTACTGCCTATCACCCTCAGATGAGTGGACAGGTAGAACTTGCAAACAGGGAAATTAAGCAAATTTTAGAAAAAACGGTCAACCCAAATCGCAAGGATTAGTCTTTGAGACTAGTTGATGCGCTTTGGGCCTACCGTATAGCTTTCAAAACTCCCTTAGGTATGTCACCTTATAGGCTTGTTTTTTGGAAGCCTTGCCACTTACTTGTGGAGCTCGAGCATCGAGCTTATTAGGCCATCAAGTCTTTCAATTTTGATATAGGAGAAGCGGGTAAGCTTAGGAAATTTCGGTTGACCGAGTTAGAGGAGTTGAGAAATGATGCTTATGAGAACTCTAGAATCTATAAGGCTAAAATGAAAGTGTTTTATGATAAAAATATTTTGAGGAAAACATTTAAGCCTAATGATCGGGTGTTCTTATAGGATTCTAGACTCCATAAGCATCCAGGAAAACTTTGGTCGAGGTGGATCGGTCCTTTTATAGTGAAGAATGTTTTTGCAAATGGGGCGGTAGAAATGGAGGATACTAGAGATAGTCGGATCTTTAAAGTAAATGGTCAACGCCTTAAAATCTTAATTGATAGGCAAGATCCGAAAGTGGAAGACATTCCACTTATGGATCCAGTCTATTCACCTTGACCACGCCACAAAGGTATGTTTTTATTTTTTTTTTGTTTTGTTTGTTTTGTTCAAGTTTATTTCAATTTTAATTTTTTTCTGGTTTGATTTAATCTGATTTTTAGTTTAAGAGTCTTTTTTTATTTGTCTAATTTTTTTTTATTTGGCAAAAAACAAGTTTTTTTTTTATTAGAAACAGTTCCAGGCCGTGCCTAGGCCCATCAACCCGCGCCTCGGCCCACAGAAGCTCGCCCCCCAGCCTGCCTCTCATGTCGCACCCTAGCCTACAGTGCATCGCGGTGCACAGCAAAGCCACAATTGGGATTTTAGACAGCAAGCCCAAGCCACGGCTCGAACTCGTGACCTGGACCATTTTAAAACCCCATTTCTGCACTTTCTTCTTCATTTCCACTTTGAGAACATAACATCACACTCATTTCTCTCTCATCCTCTCTCCAAGCCCTCACTTACCCACTAACTTTTTCTCACTATTTCTTGATTCTAACATCATTTCTTGGAGGATTTAGTACTAATATTGCAGATTTTGCGGAAAATTTCTCCAAAATGCTTGGTTCAAAGAGGATTTTGGATTTTTCAAGAAGATTTCAAGTTGGTGGGTACTCTTTCTTCTCTCTAACTTTGGGCATCAAGTAAGACCAATTTCTTCTCTTTGTTGTTCATTTGTGCTATTTAGGTGGTTGATTTTGAATTAGTTCTATTGTTCTATACATTTGATTCAAATGGCCCTTAAAACTAAGAGATCAAGGGGGAAACAACCTCAAGAGTATGATGAGAGCAAATTTGTTAGTTTCGAGGCTACTGAGAGATATATTAGCTTGATAAATGCTAGGAAACCCATTCCTGAGAGAGGATTCAATATCATAGAGAGGGGAAACCCAACCTTGTTTAGAATGATTATTGATAGGAATTAGGGTACATTTGTAAGACAACCGTCTCATTCCCTTACAAATGTGGTCAGAGAATTCTATGTAAATTAGAAGAACATAAGAATGGTAAGGTGATGGTGAGAGGAAAAACAGTTTCTTTTAGCAACACATCTATCAATAGATTCTATGGGCTACCTAACATAGAAAACAGTGAGTATATTGCATATGCGTATAATATTGATTATGAAGAGATTTGCAATACTCTCTGTATTCCGGGCACAACACGGAAAATGACAGGTGATACCCTTAAAACCTTGCCCAGTACTTCTCTGACTGTCAATGCTCGAGCTTGGAAATATTTTGTATGTCAGAGGTTGATGCCTGCTACACATTATAGTGACCTTACTGTTGAGAGAGCTATTCTGATTTATGCCATTTTGATAGGCATGACTATTGATGTGGGCTAAATCACATTTACTTCTATCATACACACTGTGAGACAAAAGCTCGGATTGTACTTCCCTTTATTAATGTTGGTATTTGTCTAAGGTTTAAACATGTCTAAAAATGGTTCAAAGATGGTTAAATTTTAAACCAAGGTTGGAAGATTAAAATACATTAAGTTAAAGGACTGCACATAAGTGTGTGCATCACTTTGGAGCAAGGTAAAGGTAGGCACACTATTGTGTGCGCTTCAGCTCACAATCTAGAAAAGGTGTGCGCACTACTGTGTGAAGGGCAGCATCAGTGTGCTCAGTGCCTCTCCCTCACTAGTGCCGCACCACCCAGCAAAAGAGGTGCTGGAAGAAGGCTAGCGCCGCACCGCCTAGAAAGTGTGCAAAGAGACTTTGCCCAGCGCCGCACCGCCCCCTGTTCAGCGCCTAGGCGCTAAGGAAACTGAAGCACACTTAGATAGCTTGCTTGAACCTCCTCTTAGGTACATGAATGCAAGGTTAAAATTCATAGCACCACTTAGGATTGATGGAGGGCCATGGTTAAGTGGTCATCAAGATCTAAGGGTGAGGATTGACTCTCAAGAATGGACAAGAAGTTGGTGCACTATATAAAGGGTCACCTAGCTTCATTCTTATCATGAATTACATTGTGACATTGTTTGAGATCAATTATAAATAGTGACATACAAGAGATAATTGTTTGAAAGTGCAAAGACACAAACACAAGAGGGACTCATTGTAGTGAGGCTGGTTGTAAAGAGAGAGGAGTCTAGATTAGATAGAGAGCATTGTTATTTCTTATCTTCTTTCTTTCTTCTCTTCTTGGTTTCTTCAAGAACTTGAGGTTTCTTAGAGAAGGTTACTGTAATTTTAAAGAACCACTGATTTAGTGCAGAGAGTTCGGAGGAACTCATGGGGACATAGGCATATTGCCGAACCTTGATAACAAATTGCTTGTCTTCTTTCTTTCTTTGATTTTCTGTACCTGTTTTCGATTCCAAATCTTTACAAGTCATTATAGAATTGGGTGTTTGGAAGATCACCATCTCGACATCTTGTCAAGGTGATTTCCAATAATGGTATCAGAGCTTGCACAGCTGGGTATCGAAGCAAGAACAAGAAGGTGATGGAGCCAAGACTCCAAAAATCAAAGATAAACTTCTTGGGTGACTCAAGAACAGTGTAAAGATCAAGATCTGATCGAGTTCTTGAGGGTAATTCAATAACGGTGTTAAGATTCATCTTCGATCTGTGTTCTTGAGGTTTATAAGAAAGTATTTGTGGGTAGTGCATAAATCAGGGATCTTGTCCACAAAGATTACTTCAAATTTCTGTGTTGAGAAGTTTGATGGAAAGGGAGACTTTGCCCTTTGGAAGCGGAAGATCAAGGCTATTCTAATACAACAAAAAGTGGACTTCGCTATTAGAGAAGATGATGCTTTTCCAGCAAGCGTCACGGAGGACCAGCGGACCAGATGAAGAAGATGACTTACAACACCATTTTCTTGCATTGTCAGATAATGTCACAAGGGAGTGCGGAGACTCGGAAGATCCGACTGTCATATAGAAGAAACTAGATGAGTTGTTTCTTACCAAAACTCTTTCTAGCAAGATTTATCTTCTTAAAAGAATCTTTACTTTTTAAAATGGATCCTAGTAAAGAGTTGCAAGATAATATTGATGTTTTTAATAAGCTAGTTCAAGATTTGAATAGCTGTAGCATTACATTTCTGGATTAACAATTGTTATCTTGTTAAATTCTCTTCCTGATTGCTTTGATAATTTAATTAATACTATTGAGTATGGAAGGGATACTTTAACAAAGGAGATTTCAAAGCCAAGATGAAGGAGACATCAAGTGGAGATGGGCTGTTCGTAAGAGGAAGGCCAGCAACTCAGAATGGCAGTAGCACTCATGGCAACTACTGGGAGAAATCAAGAGGTAGAGGGCAGAGCCATGGGAGATCTCATTCCAAGACAAGACTTGGAAGAAGAAGGAGGTGCTTCTACTGCAACAAGGAGGCCCATTTCAGAAAAGATTGCAAGAAGAGTATGTGGGATGAGAGAAGAAGCCACACCAATAATGGAGAGGCTTCGATTGCTAAGGGAGAACAACAAGATGATGTTCTTGTTGTGTGCTGAGCATGAGGCACGACAGTGAAAAGTGGATTCTGGATTCCGGGTGCACTTATCACATGTGCCCTCACAAGGAATGGTTCAAGAATTTCAAGGAGATTAATAATGGAAAGGTTTTCTTGGGGAATGAAAATTCTTGCCAAGTGAGAGGGATTGGAGACATCCAATTGAGGATGTTTGATGGAGTCCCAAGGCTGCTGCGAAATGTGATGTATCTTCCAGATTTGAAGAGGAATTTGATCTCATTGGGGCAGTTGGATTCCATGGGGTATACATGCAAAGTAGATCGAGGAAAGATCAAGGTGGCCAAGGGATCTTTGGTAGTGATCAAGGTAGCAAGAAACGATGGACTCTATGAGATGATCAGAGAGACAGAAATCAATGATCAAATAGCAAGCTTGATGGCTGAGATGGACAAGGCGGCCCTTTGGCACACTCGCTTGGGACATATGAGCAAAAAGGACCTGCAAGTTCTTAGCAAGGATGGTCTACTTGGAGGAGACAAAGTAGAGAAACTGGATTGTTGTGAGAGCTGCATTCTTGGGAAGCAACACCAGGTCAACTTCAACACCAGAGTGTACAAGTCTAAGAAGATTCTTGACTACATTCATTCGGACCTTTGGGGACCAGCAAGAACACCAACACAGGGAGGTAACTTTTACTTTCTGTCTTTAATTGATGATTATTCAAGAAAAATGTGGGTTTATTTGCTTAGAAATAAATCGGATGCCTTGAATAAATTTGTTGTGTGGAAGAAGTTACTGGAAACTCAAACGGGTTGGGTAGTTAAGGCTTTATGAACCGATAATGGCTTAGAATTTTGCAATAAGGATTTTGATAAATTTTGTGAATTAAATGGCATTCTAAGACATAGAACGTTTGTAAAAACACCTCAGCAAAATGGAGTTGTTGAGAGGATGAATAGAACCTTTATGGAAAAGGTTAGGTGCATGTTAATAGGATCTGGTTTACCAAAATATTTATGGGGAGAAGCTATGGCTACAGTCTCATACTTGGTAAATAGATCACCCTCTAGAGTTTTAAAGCTCAAGACTCCCATGGAGATGTGGAGTGGGAAACCTCCTAAATTAAGAAACCTTAGGACTTTTGGGTGTGCAGCATATGCACATCAAAATGAGGATATACTTAGCCCAAGATCTAGAAAATGTGTATTTCTATGATATGGTGATGGGGTTAAAGGATATAGGTTGTGGTCCTTAGAAAAGAAGGGCATGAAATTGATTATAAGTAAGGATGTTATTTTTAATGAATTATTATTTCCCTACTTGGAGAAAACTAACCCTGTAGGGGCTAGTGAGCAAACCAGCCCGGAAGTTATGGAGCATCGCATCAAGGAGAACTTGGTTCAGGTAGAGCAAAGGAGGTAAGAGGGTTCAGACCAGGTAGAGACCTTGAATGAAGGCCAAGCTCAAGAAACTCAAGAAGAGGTTGAACAAGAAGAGGTTGATGTAGCAAGTCATAATGACTACCAGCTCACAAGAGACCAGGGAAGGAGGGTGGTTAGACCACCTTTGAGATATGGGTTTGCGGATGCTAATGTAGTAGCTCCTTGGATAGAAGAAGAGGTTGAACCAGAAACTTACACAGATGCCATGAAGAGTAAGAATTCATCAAAGTGGCAGCTGGCTATGGAGGAAGAAATGGATTATTTGATGAAGAACAACTCTTGGGAGTTGGTGCCCAAACTTGAAAAACAGTGAGTTATGGATTGTAGATGGCTCTACAAGATCAAATAAGGGAATACTCCAGGGAATGAAGTCCGATATAAAGCTAGGCTAGTGGCGAAGGGATTCACACAAAAAGAAGGCATAGATTTCATCGAAATCTTCTCACCGGTTGTGAAATACAAGATGATATGGATAGTGTTAGCATTGGTGGTCCAATTTGATTGGGAAATTGAGAAAATGGATGTGAAGACAGCGTTTTTATATGGAGAGCTCGATGAGGCTATTTTCATAAGGCAACTCGAAGGCTATGAGGAATGAAGGCTGGGAGAGTTAGTGTGCAAATTGAAGAAATCTCTCTATGGCGTGAAGCAATCACCTTGGCAATGGAATAAGAGGTTTGATTCCATTGTAATCAGCCTAGGTTTCATGAGGAGCTATTATGGTTCGTGCTTGTACTATAAGGGGCAGAAGGTTGAGGAAGTGGTGATCATCCTCATCTATGTTGATGACATGTTGCTGGTTGGGAGCAGTATGGAGAGGATAAGGAAATTGAAGGCTCAACTCAGTGAGTAGTTTGAGATGAAGGATCTTGGCCATGCACAGAAGATCCTTGGGATGTGTATCATCTAGGAAAGGGAGAGAAACAGATTGAAGATCTCTCTAACTTCCTACATAGAGAAAATGATATCTAAATTCTCTATGGAAAATAGTAAACCAGTGAAGGTTCCCCTTACTGGTCATTTCAGGTTCTCCAGCGATTAAAGTCCGAAATCGAAAGTGGAGAAGAAGGAAATGGAAAAAGTCCCCATACTCTAGTGCGGTTGGTTCTGTTATGTTCACCATGGTTAGCACTAGACCTGACATTGCTTATGCAATGAGTTTTCTCAGCAGGTTTATGAGTAATCCCGGAAAATGAGCATTGGCTTGGGATGAAGTGGTTGCTGAGGTACTTGTAGGGAAGCCCAGAAGTAGGGTTGGTTTATGAAAAAAGGGGTAAGACCATCTGCCTTAAGGGTTTTGCAGATTCGGACTATGGAGTAGACCGGGATAAAAGGAGATTGATTACCGCCTACTTCTTCAACTTAAACGGATGTTGTGTATGTTGGAAGGCTCAGTTGCAGCTAGTGGTAGCACTCTCAACAACCAAGGCTGAGTACATAGCAGCTACGGAGGCCATTAAAGAAGTTATGTGGTGCAAAGGTTTACTGGAAGAGTTGAAGGTACTGGAGGAGCAGGTCGTGGTGTTTTCGAATAGTCAATATGCATTGCACTTGTGTAAGAATCTGGTGTTCCATGAGAGGACAAAGCACATGGATGTTTGGTGTCATTTCATTCGGGAAAATGTTACGAAATGATGCATTCATATGGACAAGGTAGCTACGGAAGAAAATCCCCCACCACCCAGAAAGTGTGCAAAGGGACTCTGCCTAGCGCCGCCTCGCCCCTTGTTCAGCGCCTAGGCGTTAGGCAAACTGAAGCACACTTAGACAACTTGCTTGAACCTCTTCTTAAGTGCGTGGATGCAAGGTTAAAATGCACAGTACCACTTAGGATTGATGGAGGGCCATGGTTAAGTGGTCATCAAGATCTAAGGGTGAGGATTGACTCTCAAGAATGGACAAGAAGTTGGTGCACTATATAAAGGGTCACCTAGCTTCATTCTCATCATGAATTACATTTTGACATTGTTTGAGATCAATTGTAAAGAGTGACATACAAAAGAGAATTATGTGAGAGTGCAAAGACAGAAACACAAGAGGGACTCATTGTAGTGAGGCTGATTATAAAGAGAGATAAGTCTAGATTAGATAAAGAGCATTGTTAGTTTTTATCTTCTTCCTTTTTTCTCTTCTTGGTTTCTTCAAGAACTTAAGGTTTCTTGGAGAAGGTTGCTGTAATTGTAAAGAACCATTAATTTAGTGCAGAGAGTTTGGAGGAACTTACAGGGATGTAGGCACATTGCCAAACCTCGATAACAAATTGTTTGTCTTCTTTCTTTCTTTGATTTTCTATTCCTGTTTTCGATTCCAAATCTTTACAAGTCATTCTAGACTTGAGTGTTTGGAAGATCACCACCTGGGCATCCTATCAAGGTGATTTCCAACAACTAATTACTTAATTATGCATCCGAACGGGAGTCCAGTACAGTCCTGATGAGGAGGCCCAGCAACCCAAGAAGCCCATCGATGATGGCATGCTCAATCTGATTAAAGCCTCAAGGCCGCTATCTCTGGGAGAGAGAGCAGCAATTGTTGGCCCCCTCCTCCCTCTAGGTATTTCACTATTGCAGAGCGCCTTGAGCATTTAGAGATTCGTTTTGATGAGCATCAGAAACTCTTATATGATAGGTTTGATCGTCAAGAACGATTCTTGGCTAGGCAAGCCGATTATCAAGCGGAGGTGTACTCTTCTTTTGGTCAAATGTACCAACACATTACCTCCGCCACTGGTTGTGACATGGATCACTTTCTCACTTTGCCACCCTATCTGGGTTCATCTTTTGATCCAGCTCCCAAAGAAGGTGAAGAGAATGAAGAGGAGGATGAAAACTTAGAGGATTAGTTTTGGGTTATATCTTGTTTGTCTCTTCTTCTTTTTTTATCGGATGATTGTACTAACATTTATTGTGTATTCCTTTTCGTTATTTTATTTTTCATACTTTATTTTCGTTTTAGTTAATTATTTAGATTTCATGTGTTAACCTAATATATGGTGGGAATATTAATGTTACACCGCAGTTGCTTTCTTTTTGTTTGTTTTGTTCTATGTTATAGATCGAAATTTCAACAAGTAGCATGACATGCAGTTCTAATGGTGGTGCACAATTTTCAGCTTCTGTGCACTTTTGGTTACAAAGGGAGTTCTTTTACTTTTTCTTTCACATGAGGTCAATGCAATTTTTAAGTTGGGGGTGGAGGAAACGTATTTTTTTCATTGAACTGCTAGGTGTCACTTTCCATTTTTGTTTGTTTTTAGCATGTTTTGTGTTAGCCTTATAGTTGATTCACATGTAAATGATATAAGCCTAATTGAGATGGCATACAGCGTTTAGAAGAAGTTAAACCTTGCTTCGGTTTGAGAATAATTTAAGTGTCAATCTTCATTTGGTTTGAGACTCTAGTTTGCGGTAAGATTGTATGATTAGTCTAAAACATTTTGAGAAGTTTTATATGTGATTGTTTTGTGAATACTTTTGTGGTCTCGACAAGCTCTAGAACTTATTTGATAATCACTTGAGGCAAATTCCTATAATGCACATTACTTAAGATATGATATAGGCCATTTTTGGACCATTTGAGCCTTTCAAACTTACCCTTGCTATATTTATCGCTAGTCACCCATTTGAGCCTTTTCTTGAAAAAGAATTTGAGCCTTGTTTCTTTCGATAACCCATTTACTTACCTTTATGAGCCAAAAAAAAATGTATCCTTACCTTTCTTTTAAAAGAACTTGGTTATACACATTTGTTGAGAAGCACTTAAGAGGAGTAAGGATGAAAATATGAAAAAATATTACTACCATAACCCAAGTACATTAAAGGAGATAAGTTAGGGGTTGTGAAAAAGAAATGAAATGAAAAAGGAGGTGAATGGTCTTATGCCAAAATGAAAAAAAGAAGTGAATTATGGCAAAGAAAGAAAAAAAAAAGAAAAAAAATGGTGATTTATTGAGAGAAATGCTCGAAAAATGATTGAAAGAGTTAGGTGTTGAAGTAAGGTTATCTAGTGCTTAAAGTGGTTATGTTTAAAACTAAGAGATTGAGTTCTTTTACTTGTTGAGTCCTTCCCATTCTTTCTTAACCTTACCTTAGCCTAACATTACAAGCTTATTAAAGACCTATTGATCCAAGGTGGTGTGATTTTTCTACAATAGTGGAGAGTGATTTGAAAAGTGAGCCTATGGAGCTTGTTTTTGTGATTGATGTCACGCAAATTAATATATTTTAGAGGCCAAGACTTGTATTCATGATTGTTGTGCATAAAATCATTCGGGTGTTCAGATTAATGGATTGTTGTAAGATGGATGTTAAGAGTCGATAACAATTTTAAGATTAATGTTTGGATTACTTTTGGACTTGGGCGATATTTAATGATTCTATGTGCTATGTGTTATTTGCAATTTTTGAGACAAAAAGTGAATTACTCTTGGTTTAACGCTAACATTGCTCTACTTTGATTTGATCCCTACATAAAATTCATTTCATATTGTCTTGTTTTCCTTTGAATTGCTAGGGACTAGCAATAAGCTAGTTGGGGGTTATGATGAGAGTCATAAAATGCATCTTAACAATACTTATTTGTTAACATTTTAGGGTTGATCTAGGTTTGAATTACACTTTTATACCTTAATAACTCTAAAGTGATATTCTTGGATTGTTGATCTATTTTGGTGCATTTTTCAAGTACTTTGAGTCCAAAAGAGATGGAAAGCTATCATAGCTTTAAGCACGATGCTTTGATGCACGTCAGACTGAAGGCATGCTTGTGGAAGGACAAAATGAAGAGAAACCAAGTCTTTAGTGTTCCATGCTGCGGCCCAGAACTTTAAGCCTCGGCCCCCAGAACCATTAACTTCTTAGATAGGAAAAGAAGTGTGTGCACTGTGGCCTGGAAAGGCTGAGCCACAACCTCCAGAATCAAGTCCAAAAGAGCCAAAAAGACACTAGTGTGCACTGCAGCTTGAACCAGTCTGAGCCGCGACCTGGACCAGTCTGAGCCACGGCCTTCAGAAACATGAAGAAAACTTAAAAGGCTGAGCAGCGGCCTGGATTAGTGTGAGCTGTGGCGTGAGTGCGATACTTTGTTTTCGAGTCACGACCTAATTAAGGTTTTAATGATAATTTAGACCCGAAAACACCCTTGGACCTTTTGTATTATAAATAGATCATTTAGGGTTTGAAAAAGACACATCATTAAGGCTGGAAAGCTCAAGAAGGCTGCCACATTCTCCCCCATCAAAGTGTTCAAGAATGAACCCCATGGCCAACTAATCTCCAAGCAAGGCAAAGGGATGAATCCCTAGGTGTAGTTGTTCTTATTTTCCATTATTGATTCAGTTGTAGTTTGGTTTATTTTCAAAACATTGTTATGATTTACTCTTTGATTTAATTAGAAGATTTTCTCTTAATCCGGTGATTGTATCTTTCTCCTCGATATAAGTCTAGTCATGCTCTTCTTATGTCAAGATTGTTGGATATGATTGAGTCCAGTAGATTTATCTTTTAGGTTTGTCCATTACTGCGATATGGTCATTAAGATATATTATCGTTTCTTGATAAATCTATAGGATAGGTTATGTGTGCTTAAATCGAAAGTAAAAAGAAATTCATATCAATTACATTAGGGTTTACTTGTGCTTTGATTGAATATTTACCAATTGCTTGTTTGGGATGTGAAACTAGTACTCGAGATAAAAACAATTGAATCGAGATTGGAATAAGGCAACGAACCTAGGGAGGATTCCCGGACCCTTATTGTTTCTCTATTATATTCTTCAATCTATTTACACAATTTTCTCATATTACCTTATTATCAAAACTCAGATTCTCTCACTTGATCTTTATCGTTCATATTAAGGTTTACACCTTCCCTTGTAGTTCGCTTTTCCTCATGGGATCGACACCTCAACTATACACAATAACCACATATTAGTTTGAGCGTAATCAGGGATTGAGGTTGATCAATCTAAGATTGAATTAATCTCTAAGTTGCCTACACCTAGGACAGTAAAGGATGTGAGATCCTTTCTTGGTTATGTGGGCTTTTATAGGAGGTTCAAACAGAATTTTTCCACCATTTCTAGACCACTATGTGATCTCCTCGCTAAAGATGCCCCATTTGAGTGGACACAAGCTTGTCAAGAGGCCTTTAAAATGCTAATTGGAAAGCTTACCTCAGCACCCATAATGCAGTCACCTGATTAGACTTTACCTTTTGAGATCATGTGTGATGCTAGTGACTTTGCTGTAGGCGCTGTTCTTGGACAGCGAAGGGAGGGGAAGCCTTTTGTCATTTACTATGCTAGTAGAACTCTAAATAGTGCTCAGATGAATTACTCCACCACTGAAAAAGAGTTGCTAGCTATGGTGTTTGCTTTGGATAAGTTTCTTGCTTACTTGATTGGTTCTCCTATTATTATTTTCATAGATCGTGCAGCCCTTAAGTACCTTCTTACAAAGAAGGATGCTAAGGCTTGACTAATACGGTGGATTTTACTTTTGTAGGAATTTGACATCACCATCAAATATAAAAAAGGAGTAGAGAACGTAATGACTGACCATCTCTCGAGGCTCACATTTGAGGACACCTCTGACCACCTGCCAATAAGGGATGATTTTCCCGATTAGTATTTACTTTTTATTACCTCTTTACCATGGTTTGCTCATATTGTGAATTATTTGGCTACAGGTGAGATACTGGTGTATTCGAGCGCTCAGGACAAGAGGAAGTTCATGACTGAGGTACATAATCTCTATTGGGATGACCCTTTTCTTTTTAAATACTGCCCTGACCAAATTTTAAGGCGTTGCATCCCCGATGAAGAGATTGCTAGCGTCTTGGAATTTTATCACTCCCAAGCTTGTGGGGGCCACTTTTCAATGAAGAAAACTGCTGCAAAAATTTTGCAGTGTGGATTTTATTGGCCCACCTTGTTTAAGGATGTAAAAATCTATTTTCACTCATGTGAAAAGTGTCAAAAGTTAGGAGTAATGTCCCATCGTCATATGATGCCCTTAAACCAAATTTTAGTGATTGAAATTTTTGATTGTTGGGGCATTGATTTTATGGGACCATTCCCTCATTCTTTTGGATATCAATATATTATTGTAGCAGTAGATTATGTGTCAAAATGGATAGAGGCAGCAGCTTGCAGGAGCAATGATAATAGGACGGTAATTAAATTTCTTAAAGAAAATGTGTTATCTCGATTTGGTACACCACGTGTTATCATTAGTGACCAGGGTATGCATTTTTGCAATCGTTCTTTTGAAACTTTGATGAAAAAATATAGGGTGGTGCATAAGATTTCTACTGCCTACCACCCCCAGACAAGTGGGTAGGTAGAACTTGCAAAAAGGGAAATTAAGCAAATTTTAAAAAAAAAGATCAACTCGGATCGCAAACATTGGTCTTTGAGACTAGTTGATGCGCTTTGGGCCTACCGTACAGCTTTCAAAACTCCCTTAGGTATGTCACCTTATAGGCTTGTTTTTGAAAAACCTTGCCACTTACATGTGGAGCTCGAGCATCGAGCTTATTGGGCCATCAAGCATTTCATTTTTGACATGGGAGAAGTAGGTAAGCTTAGAAAATTTCAGTTGACCGAGTTAGAGGAGTTGAGAACCGATACTTATGAGAACTCTAGAATCTATAAAGCTAAAATGAAAGCATTTCATGATAAAAATATTTTGAGAAAAACGTTTAAGCCTAATGATCGAGTGTTCTTATATGATTCTAGACTCCATAAGCACCCAAGAAAACTTCGGTCTAGGTGGACCGGCCCTTTTGTAGTGAAGAATGTTTTTGCAAATGGGGTGGTAGAAATAGAGGACCTTAAGGATGGTCGGATCTTTAAAGTAAATGGTCAACACCTTAAAGTATTAATTTATAGGCAAGGTCCAGAAGTAGAAGACATTCCACTTATGGACCGGTTTATCAACCTTGACCACACCACGCAAGTATTTTTTTTCTTTCTTTCTTTATTTGTTTTTGTTTTTGTTTTTATTTTTTTTTCATATTGCTTATTACTGTTTATTTTTAATTATTTTTTATTTTGTTTTCCAGTATTACTTTAGTATTTCTTTTTCAAGGATAATGTGTGCATCAGTTCAAGTTTGGGGGTGTGCTATAAGCCATGCCGGTCCAGCTAGTTCTTTATCTCCCAGGTCAGCTATTTCCATGTTATTCACACATTGGGGACACACTTTAAGTTTGGGGGTATGAGAGACACATTCACACATACTTTGTCCCAGTTTTTTTTATATATATTATTGAAAAGATAAATGCATGTCCATGATTGTTTTGAAATTTTGGTTGATCTAAACAATATTGTGATATGATTTCATTGGAAAGCTTAAAATCGTGAACACATGATCTGATGATAGAATTTTAAAGTTTAATTACTTATTTTAGGCATTTAAGAATTCACATGTTTGATCTAATCTGACACGAGCACATTAGCACATAATCATGTGAGGTATGACATGTGATTTTAATGTGTATTCCATGGTTTAGCTGATTCCGAATGACTTGTTGGATAAACACTTTGGCATAGAGAAGTAAAAAAAAATGCTCATAATGATCATTGACAAACTTTACACTGAGTAACTGGACCTCTTGCCTCAGTAAGCAATGAGTGCTCACGTCAAAAGGTGGGAATTTTGCTCATGATGATTATTGAAAAACTTTCCAATGAGTAATTGGACCTCTTGCATCTGTAAGCAGAGAGTGTTCACGTCAAAAAGTGGGAATTTTGCTTAGTTTCGTAACTTTTTTTACTCGAGTTAGTAAGTCTTTAGGGGTGTCTTTACGCCTATTGCCTTAAAACCATCTGGTTTGAGAGTCATTGACTCAACACTCGCTACACGGGTCAATTAGAAAGCTTAAGGAAACTATACATGGCGAGCCTCATAATAAAAGAAAGAACGAAATAAAACTATGCCATTGTTGTTCATTCTGATGGGAAATTCGGTAAATCTTGAGATATGAAGACATTACACATTGGAGTTATTTGGAAGCTTCATTTTTATGTGTTAGTTCACTTTACACGGATTCGAGCTTGTGATGCCTTAGCCGGCCTCTTGTAAGTAATTACATTTTAAAATTCCTATTCATTGCGAAAATGGGTTTATATTTTAAGCTTGCTCATGAATGAATATCATGATTTTGTGTGCTACTTAAATTTTGGGACACCATGAATGATGGATTTATCTTTCTGTTATTTGTTTTTCATTTGGTTGTTTTTTTTATTTTGTTTAGCTAAGGGATTAGCAAAATATAAGTTTGGGGGTATTTTTTGAGTGCCAAATATTGCATATTTTAGCCCCTTAATTTACATTTGTTAATTCTTTAGTTGTGTCATAATCTGATATTTTGTGTTAGTTCTATGATTTTTAATGTTTTATAGGATTGCAAAGGAAATTTGGGATTTAATATGAAAAAAATGCATAAGCTGGAATCTGCTGTTGCAATCGAGCACAATAGACCTGCGATCGAGTGCAACAGCGCTCAAGTATTTATTTATATATTTAGCTTAGGAATTTGTTACTTTGAGTTATTTTACAGGTTTACAAGCACTTGGAAAGGAGTTTCACTAAATTGCCATAATTGCCTGTACAGATCAGTCATTTTTGTGGATTAAACTGTATTGATTTAGGAAGAACCAGAAGATAAGGCATATATGCTTGGAAAGATCCAGATGTCTATATTCTGGAGAATTTTACAGCTCGTAAATATGATTTTTCTAGAGAAAGTTATGGTAGGTTTAGTAGACAAAGGTCAGGCTGAGTGTGATTTCAGCGTGGCAGGGGTGATTTTTGCGGATTAAACTATAATGATTCAGAAAGAAACATGAGATGAGCCATATATGTTTGGAAAGATCCGGATGTCTATTTTCTAGAGAATTTTACGGCTCGTATATATGATTTTTATAGAGAAAGTTATGGCAGTTTTAGTAGACAAAGGTCAGGTTGTGCATGATTTCAGCGTGGGCAGAAGTTTTGAAGGGCATGTGAAGTCTTAAATCCCACATCCCACATCAGTTGGAAACACATTCTACATCCCATATTCCACATCGAATTGGAAACACATTGCACTCATGGAGTTCCCCTCTAAAAGCCCCATTTCACTTCATCAAAAGGGTGTGCAATCTCGGAGGTTTTGCTACCAAGGGGTGCAATATGGAGGATTTTGCTACCAATCGGAGGAAGCACCGCACAACAACTGCGAGTGAAATTTCTCCCTCCATGTATTGTTAGTTTTAATTTATTTCTTTTAAGTTTTAAAGTTTAATGTTTAGCACTTTAATGTTTGCTCTAATTTTTCCCTTAAGATTTTTGTTGTCTATTATATTTATGGGTAACTAAATTCTCAAGTAGGGCTAGGGATGAACTTGCATAGTAGATGATATTTTTGTTTATTTTTTAATTTATGTATTTGATTTTCAATTACTAAAACTCTTTTGTTTTATCATTCTCAATTCATTGGTGATGTTTTCTTCTTTGAATAATCGTAGAATTTATTCTGTTTATGGATTCAGTCATGCTTTCTCTATTGAATGGATTAGCTCTTTGATTATGTTTGGATAAATTATTTATCTATATTGATTTAATTCGTTGTTGCAATATCGCTTCCTGAGTATATTGTTGTTGTGGATTTTCTCAATAGTGATAATAATTTACGTATTTTAAAAGTGGTGAATGATTTTTCAAAGAGTTACACTTGGTTTAATCTTGGTTTATAAATTTACACCTTTCGATTGGGAATTTTTGGGAATTGAGTTTCCAATTGAGTTATTCAATGAATTAAGAATAATTAAAATACCAGATTTGTGTAAGGGATTCCCGACACTTTACTGTTTGTCAAATTTGAGTACTTTCTCCATTAATCACTTTGCTTCACTTTAATTTGTATTTGAAATTAATCTTTGTTCTTCATTAATCATTTAATATTTTTCTTTAGTTTCTTTGTTCCTTCTACTATTCTTTAAATTTGTCTCTCTATGGAATCGACACCCCAAAGCTGTGCTACAACTACTGCATTATTCTTTGGGCGTAATCACAACCTTTATCCTTTTATTCCTTATCATTAGATCTTGTTTTTGTTTGCTTTTTGTTGTGTTTTTGTCTCTCTGTGGAATCGACACCCCAAAGCTGTGCTATAACTACCGCATTATTCTTTAGGCGTAATCACAACCTTTATCCTTTTATTCCTTGTCATTAGATCTTGTTGTTTGGTTTTTGTTTTTATTGTATTTTTCAGGACAAATGTCTACTATTCAAGTTTGGGGGAGCGTGCTCATACGTCACACCCGACTTGTGCCGCCCATTCGGTCTGCGGCAGAGGAATTCCTGGTATTGTGATCGAGCGCCGACCTATAGTGATTGAGCGCAGTGCAATTGAGCACCCAACTTGGAGTGATCGAGCGCAGTTCTAGAAATTACCCAAACAGTAGCGAGCGATTACACCATTTGGCTGAAGTGGGACGCACCCCACAACATATCCTTTATGTTTTTATTATTTTTCATATTTCTTGTTACTGTTTATTTCTAGTATTTTTTTTTTGTTTTCTAGTATTACTTTAGTCTTTATTTTTCAGGGACAACGCGTACTTCAGTTCAAGTTTTGGGGTATGCTATGAGCCATGCTAGTCCAGTTAGTTCTCCATCTCCGAAGTCAGCTCTTTCCATATTATTCACATATTGGGGACAATGTGTAATTAAAGTTTGGGGGTATAGGAGACACATTACACACACTTTGTCCCAGTTTGTTATTGTTTTTCTTTTCTTCATTTTAAAGAGAAGATAAATGCATGCTCATGTTGTTTTGAAATTTTGGGTGATCTGAACAAATATTGTGATGTGATTTCATTGGAAAGCTTAAAATCTTGAACACATGATCTGATGATAGAGTTTTAAAGTTTAGTTACTTACTTTAGGCATTTGAGAATTCACATGTTTGATCTAATCTGACATGAGTACATTAGCACATAATTGTGTGAGGTATGACATGTGATTTTAATGTGTATATTTCCATGGATTAGCTGATTCCGGATGATTTGTTGGATGGACACTTTGGCATAAAAAAAAATTGCACAAAAAGAGAAAAATGCTCATCATTGATAAACTTTTCACTGAGTAACTGAACCTCTTGCCTCAGTAAGTAGTGAGTGTTCACGTCAAAAGGTGAAAATTTTGATTGGTTGCATTAAAGCCAGTTTAGTTTCGTAGCCTTTTTTACTCGAGTTAGTAAGTCCTTAGTCTTTACACCTAATACCCTAAAACTATCTAGTTTGGGAGTTATTGACTCAACACTCGCTACATGGGTCAATAAGAAAGCTTAAGGGAACTAAACATGGCAGAGCCTCACAATAAAAGAAAGAAGAAAATAAAACAATGTCATTGATTGTTCATTCTGATGGGAAATTCTGTGAATCTTAAGACATTGAGACATTGCACATTGAAATTATTTGGAAGCTTCATATTTATGTGCTAGTTCACTTTACATTGATTTGAGCTTGTGATGCCTTAGCTGGCATTTTGTAAGTAGTTAGATTTTAATATTTCTATTCATTGTGAAGATGAGTTTATCTTTTTAAGCTTACTCATAAATGAATATCATGGTTTTGTGTGATACTTAAATTTTAGGATACCATGAAAGATGGATTTATCTTTGTGTTCTTTGTTTTTTATTTAGTTTTTAGTTTCATATTGCTAAGGGATTAGCAATATATAAGTTTGGAGGTGTGATAAATGCTTAAATATTCATATTTAAGCTCCTTAATTTATATTTCTTAAGCTCTTAGTTTGTGTTATTTCATCCTATTTTATCTCCTTTCTGTGTTTATTGTGTTTTTCTAGGTTTTTGAAGTATTATGGAATTATCCAGCTTAAAAAGCAAAATAGAAAAAAGCTGGAATCTACTGTTGCGATCGAGCACAAGAGACCTGCGATCGAGTGCAACAGCGCCCAAGCCCAGGATCGAGCGCACCTGCGCTCACGCGCGCAAGAAGTAGGATCGAGTGCAGGACGATCGAGCGCATTTACACAGTATGGTGGCTGGTCCTATTTTGGAAAGGAGAAAGACGATTATCAGCGCACTATGCTGATCGAGTGCACCATGTTGAGAGAGAGACGATTAAGAGAGCACGTCTCTTTTATTTCAGATTTGAAGAAAATGAAGATCTAAATTCTAGCAGCCTATCGTCTAGGGACTTTTTCTCTCATTTAAATACAGATTTTATTTGAGTATATGAGCTGCTAAAATAAAAGAGACGTGGGCAGAAGTTTTGAACAGTAAGTGAAGGCTTAAATCCCACATCCCACATCGGTTGGAAACACATTGCACTCATGGAGTTTCCCTATAAAAGCCCCGTTTCACTTCATCTTCAGGTGTATGGATCTCAAAGACTTTGCTATCAAGGGGGGAGAGCACCGCACAACAAAACAAAAAGAAGAAAAAACAAAGAGAGTAGCTACAAGTGTAATTTCTCTCTCAATGTATTTTCAGCTTTAATTTATTTCTTTTGTGTTTTAAAGTTTATTGTTTTGCACTTTAATTGTGAAATTTATTTTCATAATCATGAGAGGCTAAAACATCCATCTAAGGTTGAAGATGAAGCCTCGCCATTAATTAGCATTATATTTTCATATATGTTCATACGATTCCGACATTTTTGTATTGATGTTCTATTTCAGTTCAATTGTTTGAGTAAATTATTATGATTGATTGTTTTGTTTATAAATTGTTCAAATTGGATATTCGATATGTTTCATCCGATGGATACATCGAATCATTCAAATTAAATCGGATATCCACTATGATTTGTAAATTAAACGGATACATTAGATGATTTGATTTAATTAGGGTATTCGTAGAGATTTGTATATCGTTGGATTCATGGAATTATTTGATAAATTACTTTTATATAGAACATACATAGGATGTAATTGCTTGTCGGTTGTATGAACCAAAATCATGAAAATATATGCTTTAATTTGGTGGGATGGATTCAGAAACCTTAGTGCTTTTATCATTTGTTTTAAATCAATTTAGTTTAGTTTATATTCTTTGCACGACACTGTTCGAAATTCAGAACTAGGTTAAAATAGGTTTAGTTTAAATAAAAATCTATTTTCACGACGCAATTCCTTATGGATTCGACCTCGCACTTGTACACACTATATTGCAAACGACTCGTGCGCTTGTGAGTAATTTAAAACTCACAACAGTATAATGAAGTTGAACTCTCAAGAATGGATATTGAAGAGTGGACTAAATACAATGAGTGATTAAACTACTATAAATCAAGTTTGCATACTATTCTCTCATACTCCTTTTATTTTAAACAAACTTACTTTTATTATTATATAATTTATTTTTATTTGGTTGTTCAATCTTGTGATTATTTTTATAAATGTTAAAAAAAAATTTAAACCTAATTCACTTCATCTTAAGTTGCCTTGGTTAACACGCAGCTTACAATCCCAAACATTATAGCAAATAATAAAAACAAACCATCCATGGATGCATAAATAAACCATTCATCCATATCAATCTGTTTATCCCTCTCTCATGTCCCTTTCTCCTCTCTCTCCTCTCTTTCTCTATAACACGTCCCTTTCACTGTTTCTCTCTCGCTCTCTCTCCTCTTCTGCTACCTGAGTCAACTCTGCAGGCTCAACCCGTGATTATCTTTGCGCCATTTTGCAGACGTTTTGGCTTGATTCTTTTGTTCCCTTTCCCTTTTACTATTTGCCTGATGGGTGTGTGTTCATTTTTTTTTTTTTTTTTTCAGGTTTTGAGAGGCAGAGATTGGAGGAGAAAACGACTCTTCGCTTGGGTCCTTAGCCTCTTCGTTCCTATTTGAAAATCTCATCTAGACATTAGGGTCTTTTAGAGAAAGTCTCCGCTTTAGAAATTTTGTTTTTGTTTTTTGTTTTTGTTTTGTTTTGTTTTTTGTTTGTTTATTTGTTTATTTTTTTTTTTTTTTGGTGTTTGGTTTTTGGAATTTCGCTTAACTCACTTGGCATTTGCGGTCCAGATTTGCATCTATGACTTCAGATTTCCGTCCTGCCTGCCTTATTTTTATCTATTTTATCTTTTCTTTTTTTTTTCTCCTTTCCTTTAATTTACACCTTTCTCCACCTTTCTCTTTTTCTTCCCTTTTACGTCCTTCTGGCTTTCAGCCTTTGGTTGGACTTTTTTCTTCTGCTTTTTTCCTTTATTCATTTCAGTTTTTGACATATTTTCAAATGAATTAAAATTAAAATTCACATTTTATTTCAAAGGAATTGAAAAGAAATTCATTTATAAATAAACTCAAATAAATATAATGTTTTAACATGCAAAACATTGAGTCTATAATGCAAATTTCTTTGTAACACAATCCCTTTTAACACCAGCAAGAAGAAAATAACAATGCTTTTTAACACCAACAATATGAAAATCATAACAGGCATCAAAGAGTTGTCAATTCACTTTTCTTTTTATTAAGAGTTTGAGTACCAACTGAATTCAACAGAGAAAATGAAACTGTAAACAGCTTCAAAAGTTTATATATTCTTTTTATTAGAGAATATATAAAACTAAATGCTTTAAAGTAAAGAATTTTTTTTTTAATTTTATAAAATCTTATGTGTAGCGATCATTTACAACTTTGATAAATTTTGATAGAATTTACATAATGTTTATACAATTCCATTAAAAATCATTTGAAAATAAATTTTACATTTTTATTACTAAACTAAACATGAATTGAGTTCATTTGTAAATAAACTATACATCTACTTAATAAATCAATTATTATAACTTACGAAATTTAATTTAATAAAAATTATGAAATTTATTTTAATAAAAATTATGAAATTTATTTAAACCAATCAACCATGTGTTTTCTTTTCTGTTACTGACCTTTTTCTTTCTCTTGTATTTCTTTTATTAAAGGGTTTTATAAGTTTTTATGGAATGGGTATTTTTTTAGATTGGAGCGGCATTTAATGTCAAGCCCGATTTGGATCAGCGTGGGTTATAAATCCTATCCTAATTTCTTGCATTTCAGGCCTTTAGGCCTTCTCTGTTAAGACCCACTGTATGGTCCAAAGCCTTATTGTTGTGTTTAAAATTTGGGGTCTTCGGATTAAGTCAATCATGACTAGGCTCAGAAGTGGAGACATTTTCCTTTACTTGTAATTTGAGCTTGGTCCATTTCTTTTGTAGTAGATTTGACATTATATCAAGATAAAGTTCTTTAATTCATTGCATTTTTATTCTGTTGCCACCATTTTGTTTTGATAAGATGTTGCCAACGTTTTATCTTTTCAAGCATTGATTTAGTTACTTATGTTCTTATGCTCATCAGCATCCTAATCGGTGAATTAACTAAATTCAATTTAATAAGCTTCTTAGTTCAAATTCTTTTCAATAAAAGATCACTTTTATGTATTTGTTTCCATGAGTGGACACTCTTTCGCTTACCCCAGGGATTCTTGGATAAATTTATTTCGATCTAGTCAAGTTACTTATTCCTTTTCTTGAAAATTCAAATATTAGTGCACTCTTGGTTGTGATTTATTTTCAAATTCTCATAAGAGAAGATTAAAATTGGAATAGAAGGATGTAGGATCATAAGCAACGGGTAACACTGGATGTATTTTTTTATCTTGTTGTATAGATAATTCTATTTTTGCCCTTTTCTAAAAATTCTTAAGTTCTTTCACTGTAATGTTATATATACTGTTCCTTTTTTTACTAGAGGTAAAGGTAAAAGGTAACAATTCCTCCCACACACTCACATTTAACCTTCTTTGATTTTCTCCTTCATGATATTTTCTTTGGGCCAAATCTATCTCTATCCTTTAGGATTAGCGGGAACTAATCAACACACGATTTCTTTAGATCATGGGGATGGTCAAACCGTAACCAAGCTTGGTTTTGTTTTAGAATAAAACCGAGTCATCCATTAAGTATGAATGTGATAGCAAGCCTACCCATTTAAACAAAATGGATCTTAGATTACAAGCTGTAAGCCTAAGAGAAATGTTAATAACTGAATTAAAACACCATTGAGGAACGCCTTCTATCCCTTATCTCTCACACATCTATGCATTACACCCACATTGAGGAGGTTTCTAACCTTTCTCTGCACATCAATCAGCCATGGCAACCTTTTTGCCATATCGGGTGCCGATTTCACACACTCCAAAAGAAATCATAGACCCCACCTCATATAGCATGCTACATCAGGATCACCTTGTGTTGGAAATCACCTTGACAAGATACCCAAGTGGTGATCTTCCAAACACCCAAGTGTAGAATGACTTGTAAAGATTTGGAATCGAAAACAGGAAGAGAAAATCAAAGAAAGAAAGAAGACAAGCAATTTGTTATCGAGGTTCGGCAATGTGCCTACGTCCTCGTGAATTCCTCCGAACTTTCTGCACTAAATCAATGGTTCTTTACAAGTTACAGCAATCCTTTTCAAGAAATCAAGTTCTTGAAAAAACCAAAAAGAGAAGAAAGGAAAAAGATGAGAACTAACAATGGTCTCTTTCTAATCTAGACTTCTCTATCTTTTACAACCAGCCTCACTACAAAGAGTCCCTCTTGTGTTTGTCACTCTTATACAATTCTCTATATGTGTTTACAATTGATCTCACAATGTCACAATGTATTCTCTATTCTTTTGTTTTTCCATTGTGTGAAAATGAGGCTAGGAAACCCCTTTTATAGCCATACACTTCTTGGATATTCTTGTGAATCAATCTCCGCCCTTTGATCATGATCTCCACTTAATCATGGCCCTCTATCACTTCCTAAGTGATGCTGTGCGTTTTGACCTTGCACACACGCACCTAAGAGAGTTCTTATGCATGTTGCCTATGTGTGCTTGACTTTGCCTGGCATTTAGGCACTCAACAGGGCGCGGTGTGGTGCTGGGCAGAGCACACTTGCAGCAGCTTCTAGGCAGTGCAGTGCTGAATGGTGAGCAGTGCGGTGCTGGCCCTGTCCCAGCAGCACCCATGCTGGATGGTGCGGTGCTGGATGGTGAGCGGTGCGGTGCTGGTGCACATTGATGCTGCCCAGCAGTGCGTACACTCCATCAGCTTGTGTTCAGAAGTGCACACACCAGTGCGCCTAGCCTTACCTTGCTCCAAAGTGATGCACACACATGTGTGCAATCTTCTAACTTACTGAACTTTAATCCTTCAACTTTGGTTTAGACTTTAACCATCTTCGAACCATGCTTGGACATGTTTGAACCTTAGACAAATACCAACAATCTCTACCTTTGTCTAAGCGTTTAAACCCGAACCATTTTTGCAGAGAGCTTTGGGATCCAAACTCATCTTGAGTTATCAATTAACCGACTCCATTCCTAAGAAGTCCAAGGCAATGATTGGACCTTCTTAGAGGTAGAACCCTGGTGCCTAAATCTGCAAGATTTTCTTCTGTGGTCTTCTTGTCAACATGAATGCATCCTTTCGTACCATTTTTTGGAATGTAATGATACCGAACATCCATATGCTTCGTCCCCTCATGGAACACCGGATTCCTCCACAAGTGCCACGCACGTTTGCTATCCAAAGATACCACCACCTACTCTTTTAGGACCTCCCACTCGTCCAACAACCCTTTGCACCCCATAGCCTCCTTTATGGCTTCCGTAGCCGCTATGCATTCTGCCACGGTTGTTATGAGTGCTACCACTGGCTGCCACTGAGCCTCCAAATACTTCAGCAACCTCTTTATCCCAAGCCAATACTTCTTTCCGAGATTACTCACAAATTTGCTGAGAACACCCATTTCCCAAGAAACCTTCAACCGGTTTCTCTCCTTTTCTTGGATTCTACACATCCCAAGGATCTTTTATGTAAGGCTGAGATCCTTCCTCTCAAACTTCTCACTGAGTTGAGATGTAAACCTTTCCATCCTCTCCTTGCTGTTCCGAACCAACAGCACATCATCGACATAGATGAGGATGCTCACCATCTTCTCCACCTTGTGTCCAGGTGAGAAAGTTTCTGTGAAACCTATGTCTTATCTTCTTGTGAACCCATTCGCCACCAGTTTAGCTTTATATCGGACTTCATCCCCTAGAGTGTTCCCTTCTTTGATCTTGTAGAGCCATCTACAATCCACAACTCCTTATTTTTCTGGTTTGGGCACCAGCTCCTAAGAGTTGTTCTTCATCAAAGAGTCCATTTCTTCCTCCATAGCCAGCTGCCACTTTGACAAATCCTTACACTCCATGGCATCCGTGTTAGTTTTTGGTTTAACCTCTCCTTCTATCCAAGGAGCTGCTACATTAGCATTCGCAAACCCATATCTCAAAGGTGGTCCGACCAGCCTTCCTTCCCGGTCTCTTGTGAGCTGATAGTCCTTCCGACTCCCATCATCATCAACCTCCAGTTCAACCTTCTCATGAGTGTCCTGAGCTTGGCCTTTATCAATGGGCTCTACCTGGTCCGAACCCTCTTGCCTTCCTTGCTCTACCTGAACCGAGTTCTCTTTGATGCGATGCTCCACAAACTTCCGGACTGGTTTGCTCACTAGCCCCTGCAGTTTTAGTTTTCTCTAAGTAGGGAAATAATAATTCATTAAAAATAACATCCCTACTTATAATCAGTTTCATGCCTTTCTTTTCTAAGAACCACAACCTATATCCCTAAACCCCATCACCATATCCTAGAAACACACACTTTCTAGATCCTGGGCTAAGTCTATCATCTTTTTATTGTGCATACGCAGCACACCCAAAAGTCCTAAGGTTGTTTAATTCAGGGGGTTTTCCATTCCACATCTCCACGGGAGTCTTGAGCTCTAAAGCTTTAGAGGGTGATCTATTTACCAAGTATGCAACTGTAGCCACAGCTTCTCTCCAAAATATTTTGGTCATCCATTTAACATGCACTTAACTTTTTCTATAAGGGTCTTATTCATCCACTTAGCAACTCCACTTTGCTGAGGGGTTTCCACAACCGTCATATGTCTTAGAATCCCATTTAACCTACAGAATTGATCAAGTTCTTGGTTAAAAATTTCTAAGCCATTATCGGTTCTTATCTCCTTAACTACTCTACCCATTTGAGTCTCAACCCGCCCTTTCCACACCACTAACTTATTCAAGGCATCTGATTTATTTCTAAGCAAATAAACCCACACTCTTCTTGAATAATCATCAATTAATGACAGAAAGTAAAAGTTACGTCCCTGTGTTGGTGTCCTTGCTGGTCCCCAAAGGTCCACATAAATGTAGTCAAGAATGCCCTTAGACTTGTGCACTCCGGTGTTGAAACTGACCTGGTGTTGCTTCTCAAGAACACAACACTTGCAGAAATCAAGTTCCTCTACTTTGTCTCCACCAAGTAGGCCATCCTTGCTGAGAACTTGCAGGCCTTCTTCGCTCATATGTCCCAAGCGAGTGTGCCAAAGGGCTACCCTATCCATCTCAGCCATCAAGCTTGCTGCTTGATCCTTGATTTCCATGTCTTCGATCATCTCATAGAGTCCATCCTTCATTGCTGCTTTGATCACTACCAAAGATCCCTTGGCTACCTTGATCTTTCCTCCCTCTATCTTGCATGTATACCCCATGGAATCCAACTGCCCCAATGAGATCAAATTCCTTCTCAAATCCGAGAGATACCTCACATTCTTTAGTAGCCTTGTCATTCCATCAAACATCCTCACCTGGATGTCTCCCATGCCTCTCACTTGGCAAGAAATATCATTCCCCAAGAAAACCCTTTCATCATTGGTTTCTTTGAAATTCTTGAACCAATTTCGGTGAGGGCACATGTGATGAGTGCACCCGAAATCCAAGATCCATTTCCCACTGCCTTCTTGCCCCTTGCTCACACCCGAGCACATAACAAGAACATCATCATTTTGCTATTTTGTTTTGGCAACTGAAGCCTCTCCATTCTTGGTATGGCTTCCTCCTCTATCCCTTGTCATCTTCTTGCAATCTTTCTTGACATGACCCTCTTTATGGCAGTAGTAGCAACTCTTCCCTCCAAATCTCAGTTTGGAATGTATTCTCCTCTACCTCTGTCCCGGTAGTAGCCATGCATGCTGCTGTGCACTCTCCCATGGATCTCTCCTCTACCTCTATCCCAATAGTAGCCATGCATCTTGTTGTGCACTCTCCCATGGCTCTCTCCTCTACCTCTGTCCTGGTAGTAGCCATGCATGTTGCTGTGCACTCTCCCATGGCTCTCTCCTCTACCTCTGTCTCGGTAGTAGCCATGTATGCTGTTGTGCACTCTCCCATGGCTCTCTCCTCTACCTCTATCCCGGTAGTAGCCATGGTTGCTACCATACCAAGTTGATGGCCTTCTTTTAAAGAATAACCCTTTACGACTTGATGCACTCCTCATCTTGGCATCAATATCATCTGGCAACTCTTTATTAGGATCAAATTTAAAAGAAAAGATCCGTTTACGAAGATACCTCTTATCCAGGAGAGTCTTGGCAAGAAACATCTCATCTAGTTTCTTCCACATGACAGCTGGATCTTCTGAGTCTCCGTACTCCCTTGTGACATTATCCGACATGTGCAAGAAGATGGTGCTGTGTGCCATTTTCTTCATCTCATTCCACTGGTCCTCCGTGACACTTGCTGGAAAAGCATTATCTTCTCCAATAGCAAAGTCCACCTTTTGTTGCACTAGAACCGCCTTGACCTTCTGCTTCCACAGGGAAAAATCTCCCTTTCCATCAAACTTCTCAATACCCAAATTTGAAGCCATCTTTGTGGACAAGATCCCAGATTTATGCACTACCCATAAATGCTTTCTTCAACCTTAAGAACACAGATCGAAGATGGATCTTAATACCATTCTTGAATCTACCTCAAGAACACGATCAGATCTTAATCTTTACACCATTCTTAAATCACCCTCAAGAACACGATTAGATATTGATCTTAACTCCGTCCTTGATTCACCTCAAGAACATGTTCAGATATAGATCTTAACTCCATTCTTGAATCATTTAAGAAGTTGATATTTGATTCTTGGAGTCTTGGCTCCATCACCTTCTTGTTCTTGCTCCGATACCCAGTTGTGCAGCTCTGATACTATTGTCCAAAGCTCTGATACCACTATTGGAAATCACCTTGACAAGATGCCCAGGTGGTGATCTTCCAAACACCCAAGTGTAGAATGACTTTTAAAGATTCGGAATCGAAAACAGGAACAAAAAATCAAAGAAAGAAAGAAGACAAGCAATTTGTTATCGAGGTTCGGCAATGTGCCTACGTCCCCGTGAGTTCCTCCGAACTCTCTGCACTAAATCAATGGTTCTTTACAAGAGAAGAAAGGAAGAAGATGAGAACTAACAATGCTCTCTTTCTAATCTAGACTTCTCTATCTTTTACAACTAGCCTCACTACAAAGAGTCCCTCTTGTGTTTGTCACTCTTACACAATTCTCTCTATGTGTTTACAATTGATCTCACAATGTCACAATGTATTCTCTATTCTCTTGCTTTTCCATTGTGTGAAAATGAGGCCAGGAAACCCCTTTTATAGCCATTCACTTCTTGCACATTCTTGGAATCAATCTCCACCCTTTGATCATGATCTCCACTTAATCATGTCCCTCTATCACTTCCCAAGTGATGCTGTGCTTTTTGACCTTGCATACACGCACCTAAGAGAGTTCTTATGCATGCTGCCTATATGTGCTTGACTTTGCCTATCATCTAAGCGCTCAACAGGGCACGGTGCAGTGCTGGGCAGAGCACGCTTGCAACAGCTTCTGGGCGGTGCAGTGCTGAATGGTGACCGGTGCAGTGCTGGCCCTATCCCAATAGCACCCATGCTGGATGGTGGGGTGCTGGATGATGAGCGGTGCGATGCTGGCCCTATCCCAGCAGCATCCATGCTGGACGGTGCGGTGCTGGATGGTGAGCGGTGTGGTGCTGGTGCACACTGATGCTGCCCAGCAGTGCGCACACTCCATCAGCTTGTGTGCAAAAGTGCACACACCAGTGCGCTTAGCCTTACCTTGCTCCAAAGTGATGCACACATATGTGTGCAATCTTATAACTTGCTAAAATTTAATCCTCCAACTTTGGTTTAGACTTTAACCATCTTCAAACCATGCTTGGACATGTTTGAACCTTAGACAAATACCAACACCCTGCTCACCAGTGAGTTAATGACTTGAATTTCATTTTAATGGATGGACTCTAGAAAATGTTAAAATGATTCTTTACTTGGTTGAGGAAAATAAAACTCTTGCTCTTAAACATATACCACTTTAGCCTAATCATGTAGGGGAACGTCGAGTAGAGAACATTTGGGCTCTTTCAAAATTTCTGAAATTCGACATGCTTTTGGTATTCATTTGAAGAAGCAAAGTAATTATAAAATTCATTATCGACATTTGCAAGAACTTAGGAAGGAAATATAAGCCAAGATAAAATGTTCGAAGAAATTGGTTGCCAGAGAATCCATTCTTCTTCGATCTAAGTCCAGAGCAATGGTTAATCTAACTTTTCCTACTTAAGGCATGGTATAAGATCCATGTGGAGTCGATATCTAGGGCCTTCACCCACAAGAACCTCCAATCCTCACCCTTTTTTTCTTCCAAAACTAACATATGGATTATCAAGCAAAACCATATTATCATACCTACAAGCAAACCATAAAGGAATATTTTGTTTTGCCCACAACCCATTTTGAGTTCTTTAAAATAACTAAAACATACTGCCTAATTGCCTTCCAACAATGTGAATTAAATAGGGAATGATAAATTCACCAAATATAGTATTCTTATATTTTAAACGCATGAAATCAACCCAAACAAATTTACTGAACATAGCTCTAAGCCATTGTTGCATGGAGGTTAACCATTACTTAAAGATTTAACCTTAATACCCTCTTCTGTATAAGGTTTACAAATAGAATCCCAAATAACCCAATGATGTTTGTCCTCTCCACCTTAATTCCAAAAAAATAGAAAATCTTCTTTCTAGGTCTTGAATGAAGCAATTAGGAACTGGAATCACAACCAATGTATGAACATGGATTGAACAAAGAACATTTTTAATCAGTGTTAGTTTTCCACCCATAAAATGATATTTTTCCTTCCAAGTTGCTAACTTACTCTTATTTTATCCGAAATATGATAAAAATGAGAGCCCATACATCATCCTTTGAAAGGAGGAACGTTCAAATATTTTAATAGAAAATGCGACAGTGAAAAAAAAGTCCATTTATGAATAAGATTACTCCTCACTATAAGTCTACAAGCATAGAATAGGCAGTGAAAAATTAAAATTTTATACCCATAAACTTAAATCCCAAGATAAATCTCTATGAATCTATTAGAATGATGATCCAAAAAAGAATTTCATACAAGGTTGGAGATTTTTTTACCTTTGATGGAAATTCTTGTTGATCTTTAAAACAAATTTAGCAGCTGTTCAAGTATCCGGCCTCTAAGTATGTCAACATGAGCAATCAAGAATAAGGATATTTTTCTCCAAAATGTCAAACATTGCTTGAAGAAGAATAAAGGGCTGGTTGAATTCTCTATTGAGTGCTAACTATAGATTTCTCAGTTTTTTTTTTTTTTGGTGGAAGATAAAAAATCTTATTAAGTGTTTGCTTACGGGTGTGATAATATGGTTTTGCCTGATAATACACCTTTAGTTTTGGAAGAAAAAAGGGTGAGGATTGGAGGTTCTTATGGGCGAAGGTCCTGGGTATCGACTCCACATGTGATCTTATACCATGCCTTCAGGCAAAACCATATTATCACACCTATAAGCAAACAATAAAGGAATATTTTTTTCCCACCACCCATTTTGAGTTCTTTAAAATAGCTAAAATATATTGCCTAATTGCCTTCCAAAAATGCGAACTAAAAGAGGGAATGACATGTTCACCAAATATAGGATTCCTGTATTTTAAACGCATGAAATCAGCCCAAACATATTTACTTTGAACATAGCTTTAAGCCATTATTGCATGAAGGGCAACCATAACATCACGTAAAGATTTAAGCCCTTCCTTAGAAGGTTTATAAATAGAACCCCAAACAACCCAATGACGCATGTCCTCCCCACATTAACATCACATAAAGATTTAAGCCCTTCCTCAGAAGGTTTATAAATAGAACCAAACAACCCAATGACGCCTGTCTTCCCCAAATCTTCTTTATAGGTCTTGAATGAAGCTGTTAGGAACTAGAATCACAACCAATATATGGACAGGGATTGAACAAAGAACACTTTTAATCAATGTCAGTTTACCACCCATAAATTGAAATTTTTCCTTCTAACTTGCTAACTTACTGCTTATCTTATCTGCACTATGATAAAAATGAGAGTGCAAACATCTTCCTTTGAAAAGAGGAACGTCCAAATATTTTACTAGAAAATGCGACTACAGAAAAAGTCCATTTATGAATAAGATTACTCCTTGTTGTAAGTCTACAGGCATAGAATAAGCACCAAAAAATTAAAATTTTATACCCATAGACTTAAATTCCAAGATAAATCTCTATGAATCTACTAGAACGATGATCCAAATAATATTTTCATACAAGGTTAGAGATTTTTTACCTGTAATGGAGATTCTTGTTGATCTTTGAAACGAATTCAGTAGTTGTTCAAGTGTCCGACCTCTTAGCGTATCCAAATGAGCAATCAAGAATAAAGATATTTTTCTTCAAAATTTCGATCACTGCTTGAAGAAGAACAAATAACTGGTCGAATTCTCCACTTAGTACTAACTCTAGATTTTTTTGAGTTTTTTTTTTTGGTGAGAGAGAGAGATAACAAATCTTAGTGTTTTCTTGTATGTATGAAAATATGGTTTTTCCTGATAATACACCTTCTAGTTTTGGAAGGAAAAAAAGGTGAGGATTGGAGGTTCTTGTGGGTGAAGGTCCTAGATATCGACTCCACACGTGATCTTATACCATGCTGATAAGTGCTTAAATAGTCATATTTAAGCCCCTTAATTTACGTTTGTTAGGCTCTTTGATTATCTATTTTAGTAGATTTTATTTCATTTTCGTGTTTTATGTGTTTTTCACAAGGCTTGGGCAAAAAGATAACATTTTGGAGCTTTAAGGAGTAAAAAGTCAAGTTCTACAATCCAGCAAGGTGCGCTTGAGCGCACCTCCCTTGTGATCGAGTGCACAGGCACACATGCACTCGAGCGCAAACCACATACGATTGAGCATAAACACTCTAGAGGCGGCAGAGCCAGATATGGAAAGAAGTCTCCAGATCTCAAATAGAAAATTAGGGTTTCGGGACACCCTGAGAGCCCTATATATAGCCTTGTAAAACATAGAAATCATACCTTTTGTTTTAGACTTGAAATTGCAAACTTAGGAGAGGAATTGACGACTCGTCTCCCGAGTCTTCTTCAGGTTTTATTTTTCTGTTTTTGTTTCATTATGGTTAGAATGTTTAGTTTAACTAACATGTGTAACTAAACTCTTATAGGGCTCGATTGAAGCCCTAGTTATGTTTTTCCACATATTTATTCATGATTACCTTTGCCTACAGCCATGTTAGAATGTTTAACTTGATTAATACCTGCTTGTATTTAAATTCCTCATATGTGTGTGTCTGATCAACGTATGCATATGGTATGGATTAGTTAGTTGAATCAATTTGGATGACCGAGTCCTGGGTTCAACAATAGTAACAAGAGATATCCACACCGGATTCTCGGGTTAATCAACATGGGAAACCAGGAGCGGACCAAGCCCTAGGTCCCGTATGGTTGCCGATCTTCATAGCCCTTATGCTCTCTTAAGGAACAACTTAGTATACACCCATGCTAAATCCTTTAAGAGATAAAAGAGTTAGAGTATACACCATGCCTAACTCGTTGCATAGGGAGATCTATAGCCTAAGGTGTGGAGCAAGCCCTCAGGTTGGCAACCATTAAATATTCATAATATGGCTAAAGCATTGGCACCTTACTTAGTGGGAAAGTGTAATTAGTGATGGATATCACAACTCTATGTTCTTATTATTAGTAACTCACAACCAACAATTATTTCTCTTTTTACTTCGAAAAACTAATTCTAAATTGAAATTGACCAATCCCTATGGAAATGATCTCACACTTGCACACTATACTACCATTAACTCTACGATTATTTGCATATTTATTTAGGTAGATAATCGTCCAACACATGCCTTAAGGCAAAACCATATTATCATACTTACAAGCAAACCATAAGGGAATATTTTGTTCCCACCACCCATTTTGATTTCATTAAAATAGCTAAAACATATTGCCAAATTTCCTTCCAACAATGCAAACCAAAAAAGGGAATGACAAGTTCACCAAACATAGGATTCCTATATTTTAAACACATGAAATTAGCCCAAATAGATTTACTTTGAACATAGCTCTAAGTCATTATTGCATGGATGGCAACCATAACATCATGTAAAGATTTAACCCTAAGACCACTTTCCTCATAAGGTTTACAGATAGAATCCCAAACAACCCAATGACGTCTATCTTCTCCACCTTAATTTCAAAAGAAATTAGCAAATCTTCTTTCTAGGTCTTGAATGAAGCAATTAGGAACTTGAATCAGTACCAATGTATGAACAGGGATTGAACAAAGAATGCTTTTAATCAATTTCAGTTTGCCACCCATAAATTGAAATTTTGCCTTCCAACTTGCTTACTTACTATTTATCTTATCCGCATTATGATAAAAATAAGAGCACAAACATCTTCCTTTGAAAAGAGGAACATCCAAATATTTTATTAGAAAATGCAACTGTGAAAAAAAAGTTTATTTATGAATAAGATTATTCCTCGCTATAAGTCTATAAGCATATAATAGGCAACAAAAAATTAAAATTTTATGCCCATAGACTTAACACTCAAGATAAATCTCTATGAATCTATTAGAACGATGATCCAAATAATATTTTTATACAAAGTTAGAGATTTTTTTTTACCTTTAATGGAGATTCTTGTTGATCTTTGAAATGAATTCTACAGCCGTTCAAGTGTCCAGTCTCTAAGTGTATCCACACAAGCAATCAAGAATAAGGATCTTTTTCTCCGGGACGTCGAACATTGCTTGAAGAAGAACAAAGGGCTGGCCGAATTCTCTATTGAGTGCTAACTCTAGATTTTTCATCTTTTTTTTTATGAGAGGGAGAGATAAAAAAAAATCTTATTTTTAATCATCACAAAAATTGTATTATGTTATTTTAAAGTTTATATAGTGCCCTTACTTCTAAGAGCATTAGGATTTTTAAAATTACTACTACACCCCAGGGTTAATTAATTCTTAGAAATCTCTCTCTTAGCTTATTATTTTTCCTTATACTTGCATTGCCCAATTGTCTGTGACCCATTAGGTTCAATATTTTGCTGGTAGTAGGTCGTAACAATTAGATCACATCTAATTAATTAAAATTATTTTTAATTTTAATTAAAATAACAACTCATTTTAATTCTTTTCTTTAATCAAGAATTAATTATAATTAATTCTTAAGGGCTTCTACAAGTCATGATTGACACCTGGCAGTATGTCATGACTACATAAACAACATGAATTAATATGAACCTTTCCATTGACAGTTACTATACGATTCAATTTTTCTATCATGCAATGTCCCTGATTAAATCTAAAGCATGGATTTACTATCAAGTCGTAATTATTTAATCATATGTATCTAGATCTCAAGTCCATAACTTAAATGGTGAAATTAGAAACTCTTTTTTTTTTTTTTTTAAATTTTACACCGCTTTTGTCAAGAAATTTTCAAGTTATGATTTCATCATATAAGATAGGACATTCGCTCTCTTTTACTGAGAGTGATGGATCCTTTATTTTACACCCACATACCTTCATGCATAAGTAGTCATACCAAATTGCTACCTTTTTATGACCCATGATTAGATTCATATTTAGGTAGTATCAAAGCATGATGACCCATACACAAGATATTTGTGGTGCCTCAAGTCCAAGGATCACTTGTATAATTGTAATGTAAGAATTCCTATTGATAACCAGTAAAATGTCCATTAAGAATTTCTTAGGTGTACATGTTCTCTAAGAAGCACCTACATAACTTGTTTTATTGTCTCATACACTAGTGATCATGAGATCAATCACCCCAAACTCCTTGAGAATATATAGTATGTACTAATCTATTCAGACTCACTAATGTTCTTCTTAGTAATCTTATAATTAGGAACATTTAAGAATAAAATTTAAGGAAATATATATCACTAGCATGATCTCATCATGGTGCTTATTTCCATTGCTATCATTTCCATGGGCTTTGTCATGTATAACATATACGATGATTTGTAATAAACATGATAAATAAGATGATTCTCATTTATAATATTTTATTATTAATAAATGAATAAGATTAATTACAAGTAACATACCCATTACATCAAATGTATTGGCTTGTGTGACATATTACTATCAATCTCTCATTTGTACTAAAGCCAATAGCTTAGGTATCTCGTACCCATTGTTTTACGTAGTGGATCTACAATATTATTTGTTGATAAAAATCTCTTATCTTTCCATCTCTTATTCCAGTGATTCCTCTAATCAAATGGAATTGTACAAGAATTACTTAGATTTCTGATGAGACATTGGTTCTTACACCTATGCAGCAATGCCATTTTTGTCACACTATCATGATACTGAACTTGCAATGTCAGAAACCATATCAAGCTCAGTGATGAAATTTTTTTTTTATCTAAACAACATTCCTCACAGTCTTAGATACGTTAATGTATTCAACCTCCATGGTTGTATCCGCAGTGGTCACTTGTCTGGAACATTTTCAGCTTATTGTTCCACCATTTAAAGTGAATACTGATCTATATATTGAATTATTATCAAATCCTTTTCTCCATTTACAAGGAACAAATCTTTAATTTTTCTTAAAACCTTAAGAATATTCTTCGCATCTATCAAGTGACCATCACTTGGATTAGACTGATATTTGCTTGTAACATTTAGAGTATATTCAATATCAGGCTTTGTACAAAAATGGAGTACATGATCGATCAAAGCCCTTTTAGTATTTTGTCTATGTATATAGATTTGGACAAGCCTAGCATCCTGCTAGATCTATCTTTATTGATCTTGTTCCCCAAATTGTAGGATGCTTCAACCAAATCCTTCTTGGAGAAGTTCTTTAACAGCCAAATCTTAACTTACTATAACATACTTACATTATTCCTAATGAGTAGTATATCTTCTATATAAAGCACTAAGAATGTAATAATGCTCCCACAGACCTTCTTATACACACATGGTTCATTCTTGTTTTTGATAAAATCAAATGATTTGATTGTCTCATCAAAACAGATGTTCCAACTTTGAGATGCTTGTTTTTAATCAATAAACGAATTTTTGAAGCTTGCATACCTTGTGGTCACTACAACTAGATGTAAAATCCTTAGGCTATTTCATGTACATATCCTCTTTAACATTTCCATTGAGGAATGCAGTCTTTACATCTAATATATCTCATAGTTACAGTAAGAAACTATTGCAAGTAAAATCCTAATGGATTTAAGCATGGTCATAAAAGAGAAGGTTTTGTCAAAGTTAACTCATTGCCTTTGGTTGAAACCTTTCGCTATTAGCCTGCTTTATAGGTCTCTACCTTTCCATCCACTCCAATATTTCTCTTAATGGCCATTTGCAACCTATAAGTACTATACATTCAAGTGCATTGACTAAAGTCCACACTTTGTTGGAGTACATGGAATCAATTTCGGATTTCATAGCATCTTGCCATTTCTTTGAATCGATGTCGAGCATCGCTTCTTCATAGTTAACAAGTTCTTTACCATCTATAAGGTGTATGTTTAGGTTACCATTTATGAGAAATCCATCTCTCTGGAGCCTTGGGTATTCTACTAGATCTATGAACTGGTTGTGCATTAGAAAGATCTATCAGTTCAGGTTTCTCAATTTGAACAGTATTAGGTTTTGGTTTTTGTGACATTTCATCAAGATATATCTTCCTCCCACTGCTCCCTACTAGCATAAACTATTTTTCTAGAAAGGTAGCATGCTTAGAAATAAACACCTTTTGCTTATGTGGATGATAGAAATAATATCCTGAAGTTTCTTTAGGATATCTCACAAACCTACATTTGTCAAACCTAGTTCCTAACTTGTATGTATGTAACTTCTTTACATAAGCAGGACAATCCCAAATCTCAACGTATTTAAAACTGGGTTTCCTCCCTTTCCATATCTCATATGGTGTTTTAGGTATTGCCTTTAAGGGAACCTTATTCAATAAATATATGGTAATTAGGATAACATATCTCCAAAATGACATAGGAATATCAATGTAACTTATCATGGATTATACCATATCTGATGGAATACGATTCCTCCTTTCGAACACACCACATTCAACAGTGGTGTTCTAGGAGGAGTCCACTAAGAAAGAATCTCATTCTCTTTGAGATAATCGAGAAAGTCATCATTCAGGTATTCTCCTCCTTGATTAATAGAAGAGTTTTAATACCTTTCCAAATTTGCTTTTCAACTTCACTTTTGAATTCTTTGAACTTTTCAAAAGACCTGGACTTGTACTTCGTTAAGTGCACATACCCATACTTAGAATGATCATCGGTAAAGGTAATGAAGAATAAGTAACCTCCTCTAGTGTTAACTGTTAGGGGCCCACATAAATGAAGATCTAGTCATCTTCCCATGAGATAGGTTTCATAGGCTGGATAGGATTCACAATTCGATAGATCCAAGAATTCATCTTTTACCAACTTGTTTGCATTATCTTCATTTATATGACCTAATCTTAAGCACCACATGTAGGAATGATTTATATTATTATCTCTTTTCTTTTATTATTTCATATGAATATTTTACTATCTTCTTATACATGGTAAAACTAAATAATAAGTCCTTATAGCTAATGTAGCAACACTTGCTTCATTTTCAATATGAAGGTTGACTTTTCCTTACTTAGTTTTTCAGTTTTCCTCAGCATCTATAACCTATTGCAAAAGTGAGAACCATACTCGATATCTAATACCTAAGTAGGGGCATCAAGTATATTTCAATGAAAAACAACTAAGATATACCTTATGAAGGCTTGTCTTGTAAGGTGATCTTTGTAGTTTCTCTTCTAATGCCCATCTTTGCCATAATGAACGCATTGTCCTTTATCCTTCTTGGCTTTTGATGAAATAGCCTTATTGGCACCTTTCTTTTCTTTCAATAGTTTTTTTTTCTTCTTCAAGACATTCTTTTAGAGGAAGAAACTCCATCAGTAATCATAATAGGTATATTAAACTTTCTTTATTGTAGTTTTTGCTGTCTTCAACATATAACATGTTCTAGAAGCGTAGCTTCAAACTCATTCATGTTGTAGTTCATAACATATTGCGATAATGAGTCTGGAATAGATTGAAGAATTAAGTCACTACTTAACTTCTTCCGTACTAAAACGAGCTAGTTTAACTGCTCGATATTGTTGATCATCTTTAATTGCTCATGAATTAATGATCCTTTAGGCATCCTTGCCCTATAGAGGTTATGCTCATCATAAAAATCTTGTAGATGAAGCACAATCACATAAGCAATTTCCATATTTTCATATTGTTTCTAAAGCTCATTAGACATAGATGTTGGCATGTAGCTCCTAGCCCACATGTCATTTTGCCACTTCTTATAAGTAGCGACCTCTTCTTCCATAACATTATCAGCTACAGTTGATGGAAACGACTTATCAAGAAAGTAGGCCATTTTTTAAGAATAAACAATAATTCTAAAATTACTTAGTTAATCTAAGAGATTGGAATAGTCAGTCTGTTTGCATCAAGTATACACAATAATGGGTTTAATCATTGTTATCTATGATGTAACAACAGATAAAATATGTGTCTATTCAATTTATTAGCTACCATAAAGATATGGTCTTTAATCTAAATGGTACCTACACTATTGTTTTCGATTCTCATAACCCTCAGCGTGGAAAACAAAAAGCCCCATTAGAAGCTTTCCTAGTAGGGATCAAGATCTTATCACTTGTACATTAAGCCTTATGGTGACACAACAAACTAATAATGTACTTGATAGGTAGATAACTTTTATCATTTGTATTTCATACAATTCCCAATCATAATTTAACCTTTTAAATGTATATGACCTTGTGGTGACACAACAAATTATATCCACTTTAGTTAAGTTCAACTCACCATTTCTCATAAGTGTAAATTAGTGATATAACCCTTGTTGAAACAATACAGCTATATCATTTGTTTACCTCATGTACATCACGTGTTTTAACAGACAATATAATTTTCCTATAGGTGTAACTTTGTTGTGACACAACAAATTTACACACATAAGAAACTTCGCATATCGTCTAAAATGGTAGAGGCCACGAACAATCATTCCTAATGATTTCTATTTACAACTTAATATTAAAATATTTGTACATGAGGGATTTAGGTCTTTACATTTAGATCTCATCATTTAACATGAATCAAATACATTTAATAAGCATATAATTTAATTACATGTATAACATACATAAATCACATGCCTATATATTAACCTAAGTGAATGACTGTAGACTTTCCAAGTGTGATTTACTTGAGCCAATAAAGTAAATCACTTGGTCAACCCTAGGCAATTATTAGATGAATATATCTCATACATTCATGGGTATATAATCTTCAAACTCACTACCACGATTTCTTGTGCACTCTTTGATTCGCCTAAATAAAATCCTACCTAACTCTAAGTAACTTTATATATGTTGGGAATTTGTCTAAGAATTAAATGGTTAAAGATTGAAACTTCAGCAGTCTTTGAGCCGCGGCACAGGATTGGGCACCGCGGCCTCCAACAAGTCAGAAACTTCCTCCTCCAGGTGTGTGCCTCGGCCCAGCCCTTGGGTGCCGCGACCTCCAGCATAGAGGAGGTTTTTCCCCTGGTGTACACCGTGACTTGCCCTGTTCTGGGCCACGGCGCCAGACACACCTAATGTCTTTTGGTCAGCACTTTGAAATGATGCGTGGGAGTTGGTTAAAACGCACAAGACCACTTAGAGAGCCATGGTTCTTTGGTTCTTGAGATCTAAGGGTTGAGATTGGTTCTTGAGATATATATATAAAAGGGTCATCTAGGAGCATTAATAAGAAGAAATATGTGTGAGATCTACAAAACACAGAAGTGCAAAGTCACAAGTGTCTAGAGAGAAGAAACACAAGAAGGGGTCTCATTCCAAGAGTGGCTGGTGTTGAGAGAGAAAGACTCTCAAATCTTCAGAGGTGTTTCAAGTGAGAGAGAGCAATCAAGAACTGGGGTTTAAGGGCCTTGTAATTTGAATTTTCTTGGGGAAAATTCCAGGGAAACAGTTAGTTCTTATCTCTTTCTTTTCTCTTCTTTCATGTATCAAGAACAAAAGGGTTCTTGAGGAGGTGTTGCTGTAATTGTAAAGAACTCTATTGATTTAGTGCAGAGAGCTCGGAGGAGGTCACGGGGATGTAGGCAAATTGTTGAACCTCGATAACAATTGCTTGTGTTTTCTATTTTATGGTTTCATTCTGTTCTGTCCAAATCATTCGAGATTTGGGGTGTTTACAAAGATCACAACCTAGGAATCTTGAAAAGGTGATTTTTCAAAAGTGGTATCAGAGCTAGAACAGCGGGTATCAGAGCTGGAATAAGGGTTATCAGAGTAAGACTCCAAGAATCAAAGAAAACTTCTTAGGTGATTCAAGAACAGAGCTGAGATCAAGATCTGATCGGGTTCTTGAGGTTCAAGAATGGTGTTATGATCAAGATTTGTTTGTGTTCTTGAGATTTAGAAGTTAGAAAGCAATTGTGGGTGCTGCATAAATATGAGATTTTCTCCACAAGATGGGTTCAAACTTCATTGTTGAGAAGTTTGATGGAAAGGGAGATTTTGCCCTTTAGAAGCGGAAAATCAAAGCGGTTCTTATGCAACAAAAGGTGGACTTGGTGATTGAAGAAGATGATGATTTTCCAGTAAGTATCATAGAACTCCAGCAAAATGAGATGAAGAAGATGGCGTATAGCACCATTTTTCTGCATATGTCGGATAGTGTCACAAGGGAGTGTGGAGATTCGAAAGATCCAGCTGTCATTTGGAAGAAACTAGATGAGTTAATTCTTATCAAGAGTCTCCCTAATAAAATTTATCTTCTAAAACACATCTTTGCTTTTAAAATGGATCCTAATAAAGAGTCGCAAGATAATCTTGATATGTTTAATAAACTAGTTCAAGATTTGACTAGTTGTAGTATAACATTCACTGATGAACAATTGGCTGTTATATTGTTGAATTCTCTTCCTGATTGTTTTGAAAGCTTGATTAATGCTATTGAATATGGAAAAGATACACTAACCAAGGAAATTGTGATCAATGCTATAAGGGCTCATGATTTTAAAGCCAAGATGAGGGAAGGATCAAGTGGAGAAGTGCTGTTCGTTAGAGGAAGACCAGCAACTCGGAATGGCAGTAACATACATGGCTACTACAGGGACAAACCACAGGGTAGAGGACAAAGCCATAGGATAGCACACTCTAAACCGAGATTTGGAGGAAAGAGATGCTACTACTGCCATAAGAAGGGTCATTTCAAGAAAGATTGTAAGACGATGATGAAGGATGAGAAGGGAAGAAGCCATATCAACAATGGAGAGGCTCCGGTTGCCAAGGGAGAACAGCAAGATGATGATTTTCTTGTTGTGTGCTCAAATGTGAGCAGGACACATGGCAGTGAGAAACGGATCTTGGATTCCTGGTGCACTAATCGCATGTGTCCTCATAGGAATTGGTTCAAAAATTTCAAGGAAACCAATGATGGAAAGGTTTTCTTAGAGAACGATACTTCTTGCCAAATAAGGGGGATAAAAGACATCCAATTAAGGATGTTTGATGGAATTACAAGGCTGCTGTGGAATGTGAGATATCTCTCGGATTTGAGAAGAAATTTGATCTCATTGGGGTAGCTAGATTCCATGGGATACACATACAAAGCAGAAGGAGGAAAGATCAAGGTAACCAATGGATCTTTGATAGTGATCAAAGCAGCAATGAAGGATGGTCTCTATAAGATGATCGGTGACATGGACATCAAGGATCAAGTAGCAAGCTTGATGGCTGAGATGGATAAGGCAACTCTTTGGCACAATCGCTTGGGACTCATTAGTGAAAAGGGCCTACAAGTTTTCAACAAGAATGGTTTACTTGATGGTGACAAGGTAGAGAAACTTGATTTCTGCCAGAGTTGCGTTCTTGGGAAGCAACATCGGGTTAGCTTCAACACCGGAGTGCACAATTCTAAGGGCATTCTTGACTATATTCATGCAGATCTTTAGGGACCAGCAAGAACACCAACATAAGTAGGTAATCTTTACTTTCTTTCTTTAATTGATGATTATTCTAGAAAGGTTTGGGTGTATTTGTTTAAAAATAAATCAGATGCTTTGAATAAGTTTGTGGTGCCGAAAAAGTTGCTGGAAACTCAAACGGGTAAGCTAGTTAAGGTTTTAAGAACCGATAATGGCTCAGAATTTTTTAATAAGGATTTTGATAAATTCTGTGAGTTAAATAGGATTCTAAGACATAGAACGGTTGTGAAAACCCCTCAGCAAAATGGAGTTACTGAGAGGATGAATAGAACCCTTATGGAAAAGGCTAAGTGCATGTTAATTGGTTCTAGATTACCCAAATGTTTTTAGGGGGAAGCTGTGTCTACTGCTGCGTATTTGGTTAATAGATCACACTCTAGAGCTTTGGATCTCAAGACTTCCGAAGAGATGTGGAGTGGTAAACCCCCTGAGTTGAACCTTAAGACTTTTGGATGTGCTGCGTTTGCACATCAAAGGAATGATAAACTTAGCCCAAGGTCTAAAAAATGTGTGTTTCTAGGATATGGGGAAGGGGTTAAGGGGTATAGGTTGTGGTCCTTAGAGCAAAAAGGAACTAAACTCATAATAAGTAGGGATGTCATTTTTAATGAGCATTTATTTCTCTATTTAGAGAAAACTAACCCTACAGGGGATAGTGGGCAAACCAGCCCGGTATTTGTGGAGCATAGCATCAAGGAAAATTCAATTCAGGTAGAGCAAGGAAGGCAAGAGGGTTCAGACCAGGTAGAGCCTATTGATGAAGGCCAAGCTCAAGACACTCAAGTGGAGGCTGAACTAGAAGGGGATGATGCAGCAAATCAAAATGATTATCAGCTCACAAGGGACCGGGAAAGAAGGCTGGTCAGACCACCTTTGAGATATGGTTTTGCGGATGCTAATGTAGCAGCTCCTTATTCAGAAGGAGGGATAAGTGAACCAGAAACTTACATTGATGTCATGGGATGTAAGGATTCATTAAGATGGAAGCTAGCTATGGAGGAGAAGATGGGTTCTTTAAGGAAGAACAACTCTTGGGAATTGGTGCCGAAACCAGGAAAACAGAGAGTTGTGGATTGTAAATGGATTTACAAGATCAAAGAAGGGAACACTCTAGGGGATAAAGTCCAGTACAAGGCTAGGCTGGTGGCGAAGGGGTTCACATAAAGAGAAGGCATAGATTTCACAGAAATTTTCTCACCGGTTGTGCCCAAGGTGGAGGAAATGGTGATTATCCTCATCTATGTCGATGATATGTTGTTGGTTGGTAATAGCAGGGAGAGGATAGAAAGGTTGAAGTCTCAACTCAGTTTAGAGTTTAAGATGAAGGATCTTGGTCATGTACAAAAGATCCTTGGGATGAGTATAATTCGGGAAAGGGAGAGAAACAGGTTGAAAGTTTCTCAGTCTTCCTACATAAAAAATATGATATCTAAGTTTTCTATGGAAGATGGTAAACCAGTAAAGATTTCCCTTGCTAGTCATTTCAAGTTCTCTAGCGATCAATGTCCGAGATCGAGTACGGAGAAGAAGGAAATAGAAAAGGTCCCTTACTCTAGTGTGGTTTGATCAGTTATGTTCACCATGGTAAGCACTAGACCCGACATTTCTCATGCAATAAGTGTTCTCAGCAGGTTTATGAGTAATCCCGGAAAGGTGCATTGGCTTGGGATGAAGTGATTGCTGAGGTATTTGAAGGGAAGCCCAGATGTGGGGCTTGTTTACGAGAAGAGGGGTAAGTCCATCTGTCTAGAGGGTTATGCTGATTCGGACTATGGAGCAGACCAGGGTAAGAGAAGATCGATTACCTCATACTTTTTCAACTTAAATGGATGTTGTATAAGTTGGAAGGCTCAATTGCAGCCGGTGGTAGCACTCTCAACAACCGAGGCTGAGTACATAGCGGCAATAGAAGCCATTAAGGAGGCTATGTGGTGCAAAGGGTTGTTGGAAGATTTGAAGGTCCTAAAAGAGCAGGTGGTGGTGTATTCAGATAACGAAAATGCGTTACACTTGTGTAAGAATCCGGTGTTCCATGAGAGGACAAAGCATATGGATGTTCGGTATCATTTCATTCGGGAAAATGTTACAAAAGGATGCATTCATGTGGACAAGGTAGCCACGGAAGAAAATCCTGCAGATTTAGGCACCAAAGTTCTACCTCTAAACAAATTCAATCATTGCCTTGGACTTCTTAGGATTGGAGTCGGATGATATAGTGATTCATACTGAGTTTGGATCTTGAGTTCTCTGCACAATGGGTTCAGGTTTAATTGCTTAGACAAAGGTAGAGATTATTGGGAATTTGTCTAAGAATTAAATGGTTAAAGATTGAAGCTTCAGCAGTCTTTGAGCCGTGGCACAAGATTGGGCGCCACGACCTCCAGCAAGTTAAAAACTTCCTCCTCCAAGTGTACGCCACGGCCCAGCCCTTGGACGCCGCGGCCTCCAGCATGGAGGAGGTTTCTCCCTTGGTGTACGTCGTGGTCTGCCCTGTTCTAGGCCACGGCACTAGGCACACCTGATGCCTTTTGGTCAGCACTTTGAAATGATGCATGGGACTTGGTTAAAATGCATAGGACCACTTAGAAAGCCATGATTCTTTGGTTCTTGAGATCTAAGAGTTGATATTGGTTCTTGAGATCTATATAAAGGGTCATCTAGGAGCATTAATAAGAAGATATGTGTGTGAAATAGAACACATACAAGACACAAGAGTGTAAAGTCACAAGTTTCTAGAGAGAAGAAACACAAGAAGGGGTCTCATTCCAAGAGTGGCTGGTGTTGAGAGAGAAAGACTCTCAAATCTTTAGAGGTGTTTCAAGTGAGAGAGAGCAATCAAGAAGTGGGGTTCAAGGGCTTTGTAATTAGAATTTTCTTGGGGAAAATTCGAAGGAAATAATTAGTTCTTATCTCTTTCTTTCCTCTTCTTTCATGTATCAAGAACAAGAGGGTTCTTGAGGAGGTGTTGCTGTAATTGTAAAGAACTCCATTGATTTAGTGCAGAGAGCTCGGAGGAGCTCACGGGGACGTAGGCAAATTGCCGAACCTCGATAACAATTGCTTGTGTTCTTTCTTTGATTGTTTGATTCTTGTTTGATTATAAGTCATTCTGGACTTGAGTGTTTGAAGGTCACCACCTGGGATTCTTGAGGTGATTTTCAACAATATACATCAAATATATATAAGAAACCTTGATAAGAAGTTAAAGGGAATTACATTGGAGGGAGATAGAAATTTACATGGAGAGAAATAAGAGAAGGCAAGGTATGCAAACACAATTTAAAATTGAATAACAAAAAATAATACCAATAATTTAACCAATTACTAAGGTCTAGGTCCAATAGTCATCCACTCATATAATCAAATTGCATACATAACTATTATTTCATAGATTGCATTCCTAATCCCATTAGGCTTTACAAACTCTTTTTAATTCTATTCCGAATAAGATTAAGATTCCTTGATCATTAGATTGCATTCATAATCCCATTAGGTTTTATAAACTTTCCTTTATCCTATTCCAAATAGGATTAATATTCATTGTTTATTAGAATTCATAATTCCAATGTGATAAGGAGTTTGGAGTTTCAATTCCTAATCAAACTCCAATATTTTAAAACTTTAATCCAATAATTAAGAAAAATTATTAATTAACAAAAATATAAATTTTTTAACAACCAAAAATCATATATTTAGTTTAATTAAAACTCATATTTTGAATTTCAATCCGTAACGAATTCTAAATCTCAAGAACAAGCAAAAACTTCCAATTTTGGAAAAAACTATTTTTTTATTTGAACATTGTCTGGTTTTTTTTTACAATAGATTAAAAAACACTTTGAATTTTAAACCAAAATTAGTTTCATATGAAACTATACTTCCGTATATTTCCAATATCTCTGAAATCGACGGAATTCGATTTAAAATGAGTAAATTACACTAGTTTGAAGTTGGATTAGAAAATTTGTTTTACTTCAGATTTTTTACTCGATTTTCATCACAAAACAATTTTTCTTTGATGTAAAATCATATTTTTTTCATCCAATTTTTTTTTTCTATAAATCTCTATTGATTTAATATGTTTCAAAAACAATCCAAAACAATTTTATCATCATCATATGACGATAATTAATTCAAGAACACATTCTTGAATATCTTGATCAATGGTTTCATAAACCTATTCTAACTTCTAGATGATCAATTTGCAATCTAATGAATTTTGATATCATATATTTAAAGGTATAACAATATAATTAAACTTATTCTAATAATCCATAGAGTTGGCTTTGATACTACTGTAAGTCTACACGCATAGAATAAGCAGCTGAAAATTAAAATTTTATGCCATAGACTTAAATCCCAAGATAAATCTCTATGAATCTATTAGAACGATGATCCAAATAATATTTAAATACAAGGTTAGAGATTTTTTTTACCTTTTATGGAGAGTCTTGTTGATATTTGAAACAGATTCACTAGTCATTCAATTATCCAACCTCTAAGTGTATCCACACGAGCAATCAAGAATAAGGATATTTTTCTCCAGGATGTTGAACACTGCTTGAAGAAGAACAAAGGGCTGGCCGAATTTTTTATTGAGTGCTAACTCTAGATTTTTTAGTTTTTTTGTGAGAGAGAGATCAAAAATCTTATTTTTAATCTCCAAAGCAATTGTGTTATATTATGTTTAGGTTTTTATCAATAGAGCCATTATATAGTGTCATTACTCCTAAGAGCATTAGGATTTCTAAAATTGCAATTAAACACTTGGTTTAATTAATACTTAGAAATATCTCTCTTAGCCCATTATTTTTCTTTATTCTTACAATTACCTAATTGTGTGTGATCCCTAGGTTCAATATTCCACTAGCAGTAGGTCGTAACAATTGGATCACATCCAATTAATTAAAACACTTTTTAATTTTAATTCGAATTAAAAATTCTTTGAATTTTTCCCTTTAATTAAGAATTAATTACAATTAATTCTTAAATACTTCTAAAAGTCATGATTAACACATAACAGTATGTCATGACTACTCAAACAATATGAATTAATGTGAACCTTTATGGTTGATGATGAGTCTTAAATATTTCATATTTAAGACCCTTAACTTATATTTGTTATGCTCTTAGTTAGTAGTATTTCACTTTATTTTGTCTTTTTTGTGTTTTGTGTATTTTTATAGGTTTGTGGAGAAAATGAAGCATTTCAGGAGATGTGAAGCTTCAGGAGCAATAGCGATCGATCGCACTATGCTGCGATCGAGCGCATGGTCAACAATCCCACATCGAAATCTTTGCATTGCAGTGTTATTGCGATCGAGCGCGCCAGACTTGCGATCGAGCGCACATGCGATCGTGCACACAAGACATGCGATCGAGCGCACATGCGATCGATCGCACCATACTGCGATCGAGCGCACTCGGGTAGTATCCCACATCGAATTTGTAACCCTTTGTACTCCGGGACTCCCCCTATATAAACACCATCTGGCCTCATCATTCGGTGTGCAGTTCTTTGTGCCATTGGGTACAATTCCTGGGCCACTTTGGTGTTAACCAGTGGACATCTGCTAGCATTCTGGTGGATCCTGAAGGCTTTGCTATCACGAGGGGAAGCGCCGCCCATCAGCGAGTGGAATTTATCCCGTGCAAAGTTATTTATTTCTTTTTATTTAGTTGTTTTATTTTAATGTTTAGCACTTTTATTATGAATTATAGTTTCATAGTTATGAGTGGCTAGAATCTTCAGCTAAGGTTGAAGATGAAGCCTCGCCGTTGTTTGGCATAGTAGTTCAGATTTGCTTGTACAAATATGACATTTTTTTTAGTATAAATGTTCCATCAATTATTTGAGTTAATCTTGTGATTGATTGAGTTTAAATTGTTCTGTTGGATATTCCTTGTGTTTCATCTGATGGATACATCGAATCGTTTTCAGTTAAATTTGATTTCCTTTGTGATTTGTTGAGAGCGGATACATTGGATTCTTTTGGTTTAATTGGGATATTCTTTGTTTTTTGTCATATAGATGGATTCATGGAATGTTTTGATAGGCTATCTTTAGAACATTGAGTTATATGCTTAACTTTGGCGGGGTGGATTCAGATACCTTAATCTTTTTTTTAGTTTTTAAAAAAATCAATTTAGTTCAGCTTTTATTTCTTTTGCAACATATAATACAAAATTCGGAACTAGGTTAAGATAAGATTAGTTTAGATAAAATTATATTTTCACAACACAATTCCCTGTGGATTCGACCTCGCACTTACACAACGCTATACTGCAAACGACTCGTGCGCTTGCGAGTAAATTAAAACTCACAACAAGTTTTTGGCGCCGCTGCCGAGGAATTGTTTTGTTTGTGAAATTTTTGTCTGAATTAATTTTATTTTTCTACTAGTTAGTTTGCATTATTTGTTTGATTTTTCTGTTTGGTAATTTTATTTTATTTTATTTGTTTATTAAAAAAAAGAGTTAGAAAAATTAAAAAATTAAAAATAAAAATGTGGATGAATCCAGCGTCGGTTTCACAGTCTTTAAAGGACACCATTAAGGAGTACATGAAAATGACCGGCCCGTCCATCAATGCTGCCAACACATTCAATGTTGATAGCTGTTCCATCTGTGCTAGTCCTATGCATTTAGCACAGAATTGTCCATCAATGGCGGCTTTTGCCGAGTATCCCATGGAACAAATGAATGCTTTCAATGAGTGTTGTTGGCAATCAAATGGATCTTACTCCGAAATGTACAATCCAGGGTGGTGGGACCACTCTAATTTTTCATGGGAGCAGAACCAACTGATGAATCAGGGAGGAGCCCCTTATCATGCTCACAATCAATACCCTCCCGAATTTCCTCCGCCAGTTCCAAGTTATAGTCACTCAGCCTATCCAGCACCATTACCTGCTTACCAAGCTCCCATTCAAACACCAGTGCCAGTTTCACAGTCACTTGAGGACACCCTTAAGGAGTACATGAAAATGACTAGCCAATCCATGAGCGAACTAATGAGTGCAACAATAGAAAACACTCAAGTGATTGCCAAGCTAGAGAGTCTAATAGATCAAATCATAAGTTACATGGGTGAAAGAGAGAATGAAGAGTTCCTCAGTCAACCTGATCCTAACCCAAAGGAACAGTTTGCGGTGGAAAATTTATCAACTCCTATACAAGGGTAAGAAAGTGGCAACAAAGAAAAGAGAGATGCTGAGCCATCTACAGCCACACCTATCATTAAAGATCTCCCTAGGTCGTTTTCACCTAAAGCACCTTACCCTGAGAGATTACAAGCGCCCAAGAAAGGAGAGGAGTTTAAGGATCCCCTGGAGGCATGCTTTGCTCACTTTGGAGAAGACTTGGGCTTAGATAAGTTACTTAAGGAAGTGAATGCCATTTTAGAGTCTGATTCTCAAAAGAGCAGTGAGACGGAGGAGACTATGGATGAATCACGTATTGAGGACCCCCTGGAGGCATGCTTTGCTCAATTTGAAGAGGATTTGGGCTTAGATAAGTTGTTTGAGCAAAGAAATGCTACTTTGGAGTCTTCTCCTCTAAAGATCAGTGAGACGGAGGAAACCACAACACCTGAATCCCCCAAGAAGGAAATTAAGCCTTTACCAGACAATTTTAAGTATAAATTCCTAGGTTCAGCAGATTCTTTGCCTGTGACTACAGCTGCAAATTTAGTTGATGCTCAAGAAGATAAATTATTGGACGTTTTTAGAGTGCACAATGAAGCTATCGGCTGGATTATTGAGGATATCAAGGGGATAAGCCCCTCGGTGGTGATGCATAAATTACATTTTGAGGAGAATGCCAAACCATCGAAGGAGTCACAAAGAGGGCTCAACCCAGCTATACAAGAGGTTATGATCCTTTATCCAATCTTTAATAGCAAGTGGGTGAGCCCGATTCATGAGGTGCCAAAACAGGCTAGATTGATAGTAGTAATAAATAAAGACGACGAGTTGGTTTTAACTTGAGTGCAGTCATGATGGAGAATGTGTCTAGACTACCGTAAGTTGAATGCTACCACACTGAAGGATCATTTTTCACTCCCATTTATTGATCAGATGGTGGAGTGTTTATTTGGGCACGATTACTAATGTTGGGTCTGGCTGAAGACGTTAAACTTAGCGCTCATGGGAGGCACCCCACAACTTATCCTTTATGTTTATTTATTATTTTACGTATTTATGATTAATGTTTGTTTCTAGTATTTTTTGTTTTCCAGTCTTTTATTTTTCAGGGACAATGCGTACTTCAGTTCAAGTTTGGGGGTATGCTATGAGCCATACCAGTCCAGATAGTTCTCCATATCTCAGGTCAGCTCTTTCCATATTAGTCACACATTGGGGTCAATGTGTAATTTAAGTTTGGGGGCATGGGAGACACATCACAAACTTTGTCCTAATTTGTTATATTTTCGTCGTAAAGATAAATGCATGTTCATGTTCGTCTAAAAATTTTGGTTGATCTGAAAAATTGTGATGTGATTTCATTGGTGAGTTTAAAACTTTGAACACATGATCTGATGATAGAGTTTAAATTTTAGTTACTTACTTTAGGCATTTTCGAGAATTCACATGTTTAATCTAATCTCACATGAGCACATTAGCACATATTTGTGTGAGGTATGACATGTAAGTTGAATGTATACGTTTCCTTGTCTTAACTGAAACCAGATGACTTGTTGGATAAACACTTGGGCATATATATATATATAAAAAACTACTAATATTTATAATGATCATCATCAATAAACTTTCCACTGAGTAACTGGACCTCTTGCCTCAGTAAGCAGTGAGTGTTCACGTCAAAAGGTGGGAATTTTATTCATAATGATCATTGCGAAATTTTTCGTTGAGTAACTGAACCTCTTGCCTCAGTAAGCAGTGAGTGTTCACGTCAAAAGGTGGAAATTTTGCTTGGTAGTATTAAGGCCAGCTTAATTTCATAGCCTTTTTTCCTCGAGTTAGTAAGTCTTTAGGGGTGTCTTTACACCTAATGCCCTAAAACCATCTGGTTTGGGAGTCATTGAATCAACACTCGTTACATGGGTCAATTAGAAAGCTTAAGGGAACTAAACATAGCAGAGCCTTATAAAAAAAGAGAAAAAAAAGAAGAAAAAATAAAATAAAACTATGCCATCGTTGTTCAGTCTAATGAGAAATTCAGTGAATCTTGAGATGTGGAAACCTTGTACATTGAAGTTATTTGGAAACCTCATCTGTATATGCTAATTCACTTTACACTGATTCAAGCTTGTGATGCCTTACCATGCCTCTTGTAAGTAATTAGGTTTTAAATTCTTATTCATTGTGAAGATGGGTTCGACTTATTTAAGCTTGCTCATGAATGAATCTCATGATTTTGTATGCTCCTTAAATTTTTGGATACCATGAATACTGAACTTATCTTTATAATCCTTGTTGTTCATTTAGTTTTTTTATTTTGTTTTGCTAAGGGACTAGCAAAATATAAGTTTGGGGGTATTTGATGAGTCTTAAATATTGCATATTTAAGACCCTTAACTTATATTTGTTATGCTCTTAGTTAGTAGTATTTCACTTTATTTTATGTCTTTTTTGTGTTTTGTGTATTTTTATAGGTTTGTGGAGAAAATGAAGCATTTCAGGAGATGTGAAGCTTCAGGAGCAATAGCGATCGATCGCACTATGCTGTGATAGAGCGCATGGTCAACAATCCCACATCGAAATCTTTGCATTGCAGTGTTATTGCGATCGAGCGTACCAAACTTGCGATCGAGCGCACAAGACATGCGATCGAGCACACATGCGATCGATCGCACCATACTGCGATCGAACGCACTCGAGCAGTATCCCACATTGAATTTGTAACCCTTTGTACTCCGGGACTCCCCCTATATAAACACCATCTGGTCTCATCATTCGGTGTGCAGTTATTTGTGCCATTGGGTACAATTCCTGGGCCACTTTGGTGTTAACTAGTGGACATCTGCTAGCATTCTGGTGGATCCTGAAGGCTTTGCTACCACGAGGGGAAGCGCCACCCATCAGCGAGTGGAATTTCTCTCATTTAAAGTTATTTATTTATTTTTATTTAGTTGTTTTAGTTTAATGTTTAGCACTTTTATTATGAATTATAGTTTCATAGTTCTGAGTGGCTAGAATCTTCAGCTAAGGTTGAAGATGAAGCCTCGCCGTTTTTTGGCATAGTAATTCAGATTTACTTGTACAAATATGACATTTTTTAGTATAAATGTTCCGTCAATTATTTGAGTTAATCTTGTGATTGATTGAGTTTAAATTGTTCTGTTGGATATTCCTTGTGTTTAATCTGATGGACACATCGAATCGTTTTCAGTTAAATTGGATTTCCTTTGTGATTTGTTGAGAGCGGATACATTGGATGCTTTTGGTTTAATTGGGATATTCTTTGTTTTTTTTATCATATAGATGGATTCATGGAATGTTTTGATAAGCTATCTTTAGAACATTGAGTTATATGCTTAACTTTGGCGGGGTGGATTCAGAAACCTTAATCTTTTTATTAGTTTTTAAAAAAATCAATTTAGTTAAGCTTTTATTTCTTTTGCAACATATAATACAAAATTCAGAACTAGGTTAAGATAAGATTAGTTTAGATAAAATTATATTTTCACAACACAATTCCCTGTGGATTCGACCTCGCACTTGTACAACGCTATACTACAAACAACTCGTGCGCTTGCAAGTAAATTAAAACTCACAACAGTTGACAATTACTATACAATTCAATCATTCCATCATACAATGTCTTTGATTAAACCTAAGACATGGATTTACTCTCAAGCCTTAATTATTTAGTCATATGTATCTAGATCTCAAGTTTGTAATTTAAATGGTGAAACTAAAAACTCCTTTTTAATTTTAACTCCACTTTAGCCAAGGAATTTCCAAGTTATAACTTAATTAGATCACATAAGACATTCTTTCTTTTTTTTATCGAGAGTGATGGATCATTTATTGCACACTTATATACCTCCATGCATAAGTAGTCATACCCAATTACTACCCTTTTTTAACCCATAACTAGAATTACATTTAGGTAGCATCAAACCATGATGATCCATACACAAGATATCCATGGTGCCTCAAGTCTAATGATCACTTGTACAACTGTAACTTAAGAATTCCTATTGACAGCCAGTAAAATGTCCATTAGGAATTTCTTAGTCGAGTAAGTTTGGTGTACTTATTCTCTAACAAGCCCCTACATAAATTCTTTTAGCATCTCACATACTAGTGATCATTAATTCAATCACCCTCAACTCCTTGAGGAAGCATAGTATTTACTAATCTATCCGGATTCACCAATGCCCTTCTTAGTGATCTATGATTAAGAACATTCAAGAATAAAGCTTAAAGAAATACATCTCACTAGCATAATCTCATAATGGTGCTTATTTTCATTGCTCTTATTCTATGAGTTTTATCATGTACTGCACATATAGTGATTTGGAATAAACATGATAAATAAGATGATTGTTATTAATAATATTTTACTGTCAATAAATGAATAAGATTAATTACAAGAAACATATCCATTACATCAAATACTATTGGCTTGTAGGGTATACTACTATCACTCGTCACTAAAAATTTCAAAGAAATAAAGAATGAGCCATTTCTATGATTCATCTATTGCCCAAAAGCATTTTCATAATCCTTCAGTAACTCCATACAAGCTTTAATGGAAGATTTTTTCCATTTAAGGAAAGCAACATATCATCAGCGTATAATAAATGAGAAACACCATAGTAACCTCTTAAAATAGCAAATCTACCTATTTCCCCTTCCTGAATTAATTTATTATAATTACGAGAAAATAGATCCTCAACCAGAATGAACAATAAAGGAGACAAAGGATCTTCTTGACGTAAACCTCTTGTAGAGTAAAAAATACATGTTGACTGCCATTCATAGTAATAGTAGACCAAAAATTAGCAATGGATCTAAAAATCAAGTCACACCAATTAGACAAAAACCCAAATTTCTGCATAGTATGAATCAAGAAGCTCCATTTAATTCTATCATACATTTTGTCTATGTCTATTTCCATAACCATATTTCCCCTAAAAAATTTATCAATGTTGTGGATAAGCTCAGGAGCCAAAGCAATACTCTCATGAATATTTCTACTAGCAACCAAAAATTAGAGTAGGTAGAATCTCAACCAATCTAAAGGATAAAATCTTAGCAATAATCCTATACATCAAATTAAAAATACTAATAGGTCAACTATCAGAAAAAGTGGAAGGCTGATTTAATTTAGGAAGCAAAACTAAATTAGTGGTCGTATAAGCTTTAGGAAGAAAACCTCCTATGAAAATATCCTGAATCACAACTACAACATCCTTTTGAAAAATACTCCAACAATTCTTGTAAATATGACCCGAAAACCCATCAACACTAGGGGCACTATCCGCATCAATATTTTGAACCACATCAAGAATATCCTTCTCTTTTGGAATGGCACATAACTTATCATTCAGTGAAGAGGAAACCAATGATGGAACACAATCTAGAAGCTGAATAGAAGGATTATCTCAAAGAAGCAAACAAATTAGAATAATAATTCACAAAATCTTGCCCTAACTGATTCACGCATCAATATCTCTTCTTGAAATAACAAGCCATTTAAGTTTTGCTTTGCTTGAGATAGCAGCTTGATATTTGAACTAGAACTGTCTTGTTGAAGAGTCAATTCAAACTGATAATCTCATCTTGAGATAAGGCTATTTGCAAATGCAGATTACCAAAAACATTTTTATTCCACCAAATCACACTTTTCTTCAGCTTTAGTAACTCTCCATGAAGCACAACCATAGGAGGCCCTACAATGTCTTAATCCCATACTACTTTAACAAAATCCATAAAATTCTCATGCTAAAGCCATATCTTCTTGAAATAAAAATGACTATATATATTATTGCTAATCATCACGTGGCTAAACATAGGACAATGATCATAATATATCCTCACCTAATGCTTCACGGAAATAAGTCATTTATTCGAGAAATCTCTATTGATCAAAATTCTATCTAATCTGCACCAGGTTCTTGTCAAATCTTGATGATCATTTGACCAAGTGAATATGCTTCCTGCAAAACCTACATCCTTAAGACCATTAGCAGTAATAAAATCATTAAACTCATTAACAGCTAAATCATCAATGGGAAATCTTCTAATCTTCTAATAAGCTGATTGAACTACTTTAAAATCTCTAGTCACCAACCACGGACTAGAGCCATCATTAATCATGCTAAGGGAGTGCCATAGAGCACTACAATGCTAATTTTTCTCTTAAAAATCAATCCTAATTTTCTAAAAAATATACTAATATGCAAAGATACTTAATTCATCATAAGAAAATAATATTCTAACACCTAAACATGCAAAGATATCAAATCAAAAGAGAAATCAAAGTAAATATCAAGAACAAACTGTAGAAGAGAGACGCAAGTTTCTACCTCTTAAGCATGTTTAACTCTTACGAAGATCAAAGCACGAATCTAAGATCTTCCTTAAGAAATCAAACATAGATAGTTAAGGACCCATAATTCTCCTCCTTCTCTAAATTGGGGTATAGTGGAGGTATCGTTGTTCTCTTCAAGGAAACGACGATCCAAATTAGAACAATCTTCGATGCAATTCTAAAATCTAAACATTGTGTTTTATTTGTCATGATCAAAGAATTTAGTTTTAATGAAAGATTTTGAATGTATTTTTTGTACAAGAATAGACCTTTAGGTTAGGGTTATGGTCTAGGCTCAAGAATGAAGGTTTATCTCACAAAACTCACTCATTTGCACACCTTTTCTCTTTATTTTCTCTCATAAGAGAGAATGCACTTTGTGGAAGCCAAAAGTCCAAAAAAAGGTCCTTATAAAGTCTCAAAAATTTATATTTATAAGCCTTCATAAGTCTTATTAGGGTTAAGAATCAATTAGGGTCGACTTAGAGAGAAAGTCTATCCTTTTGGTCAATTTCCAAAACAAAAATCCTATTAGATTTGGAAAATTTTCAAATTATAAAGCTTAACTTCAAATTGTGCGTTCTTCCTCATACCTATGATTTAGGGGTGTTATTAGAATTTATGGGAATTCCTAAGATTATTCTTTCAATTCCAAGTGGTGGAAGACACAAATTCATCACGAATTTTAAATGGGAGCCCAAACACTAAAGTTGATCATTTTCAAGGCTATTTAGGTAAATAATTAAGTTCTTACTCTTTCCTTATCCAAAAAATGCCCATAATATATAAATGAAAAAACAATTAAAAAATCTATTGATTTGGAGAAGGGAAGGTTATAAATATTTTGGATAAAAAAATATGAAGTCCGAAAGATAGACATTCAAAATAATGAAAATTAACCGTTTTAACTTTCTCTGTTTAAGCTGTTTTTGTAAGATTTATTCCTCCATTAAATTGTCTCTTAATCATAGCAAGTAACTGAACTTGATATATAATTCATCCTAATCATTCATATGAATCGTCATCTCTATCGAAGAACAAGAAGGTGAACGATTGTTAATTATCGAATGTTGTAAAATATGATGTCTACAATTTGCCCCTCTTTGAGGATGCATACATAAACATGTATGTAGTGCTCAAAGCCTTAAAAGAAACAATTTTCTTTGGTTTTTGATATATAATAAAGTAGAAAACCTTAGGGAAAAAAAGAATGCAATTACAAAGCAAAAGAAATGAAAAAAAAAAGACTTCACATTCTAAAAAAAAAACTACTGTTTTTTAGGTGCTCTTTTTAGGGTATAAAATGTGATTTTTTTAGGTAGAAAAAGGGGTTATTTAAAATTTAGGAAAGGGTGGAATATTAATAAGGTAATTTCTAATTAACTAAGCAAAAGGAGAAGAAGAGAAACTCCTTTTTTTGGTACATATGGTTGTCCAAAGAGGGAGAAAAATCAGCTACTTTATAAGTGCATTGTTGTTGCTTTTTAGGTGAAAATAGTCTTATTTTGTGTGGAAAAAAGTTGAATTTGTTAAAAAAAGAAGATGAAGGAATCTAGGAGGGAAATGTGAGTTCAAAAAGAAAAAGGAAAGAGTGATAATTCCTCGCGAGCCACATAGGGAGAGGAGAGAGACAACTTTTTAGTTATAAAAAAAGTAACTTTTACTTTGAAAAAAGTGAACTAATCAAGGAGTGCCAAGTGGAGGGTGAAATTAGAAGTTTCTTGGGCTTGAAATTTGGGCTAAAAGTGTTTAGGCTTAAGAAAGATTAAAGGGCTTTAGTGGGTTTTGGATTGCGTCAAAATTTAAATGAAGACTTTGGTCTTGAATTAGTTGAATCAAATAAAGTCCAGTTGATTTAAACCTAAAGTGAATTAAATGGATTAAACAAAAAGTTCTTGCAATTTCTCCTACTCCCCAATTAAATCTATACTTCCTTATTTACGTAGTCTGAGCACACTGGGATTAAAGATTCGTTATAAGAACACGCGTGTGGTCCGTTAAAAAATTTTGGAACGAAATTGGGTGTCTACAGATTGCCCCCCTTTGATTGGGGCTCATTTAAGAGTTCCAATCAAAGGTTGTGAGTGACCATAGTTTCATTTCAAAATTTTAGAACGATAAATATGCGATGTGCGCATAAAAATAAATGTGTTGTTGGGCAATATTGGTGTTATAAGATCATCTATGAGAATGATACTTACCTAGAGTGCCAGAGCTAGCATCCATTCACTCGTGCGATACTTCTGGACCAACTGGTGCTTGTTATGAGGATTTTGTTTTGCCTACTGACGAGGACTTTGGTTTATCTGATGATGAGGACTTTGAATTTAGGATTTTGCCTGCTAACAGGGACTTTTATTTGCTTGTTGATGAGGACTTTGAGTTTTTTTATTGAGCTTGCTAACGAGGACTTTGATTTGTTTGCTGAAGAAGACTTTGGTTTGTGATTTGGCCTGCTAATGAGGACTTAGGTTTGCCAGTTGATGAGGACTGCCATTGAGGACTTAAATTTACCTACTGACGAGGACTTTGGTTTGCCTGCTGATAAGGACATTGGATTGCTTGCCATGAGGAATTTGGTTTATGATTTTGCCTGCTAATGCGGACTTAGGTTTGCCTGCCAAAGAGGATTTTGGTTTACCTATTGATAAGGACTTTGGTTTGCCTGCTGATAAGGACATCGGGTTGCCTACTACAAGGACTTTGGTTTATGATTTTGCTTGCTAATGAGGACTTAGGTTTGCATACTCACGAGGACTTTGGTTTGCCTGCTACGAGAACTTTGGTTTATGATTTTGCCCGCTAATGAGGACTTTTGTTTGCCTACTAATGAGGAAATTGGGTTGCCTGCTGACGAAAACTTTGGTTTGCCTGCTAATGAGGACATTGGGTTGCCTACTACGAAGACTTTGGTTTGTGATTTTTTCTGCTAATAAGGAATTAGGTTTGCGTGCTGACAAAGATTTTGGTTTACCTATTGATAAGGACTTTGGTTTGCTTATTGATGAGGACTTAGATTGGTGATTTTGCATACTATGAGGGCTTTTTGGTATTTTACCTGCTGAGAGGACTCTAGTTTGCCAGCTAATGAGGACTTAGGTTTGTCTACTGATGAGGACTTTGGGCTTGCTTGCTAACAAGGATTTCAGTGATTTTTCCTGCTGATGAGGACTTTTTGGTGATTTGCCCGCTATGAGGGTTTTTTGGTATTTTGCCTACTGTGAGGACTCTGGTTTGCCTGCTAATGAAGACTTAGGTTTGTCTGCTGATGAGGGCTTTAGGCTTGCTTGCTAACAAGGATTCAATTATTTTGCCTGTTGATGAGGACTTTTTGGTGATTTGCCTGCTAATGAGGACTTAAGTTAATTTTGCCTACTGATGAGGGCTTTTTGGGGATTTTGACTGCTCTGAGGGTTTTTTTGGTGATTTGCTTGCTATGACGACTGTTTGGTGATTTTGCCTCCTGATGAGGGTTTTTTTTTTGTGATTTGCCTCTTATGAGGGCTTTTTGGTGATTTTACAGAGTCTTATTACTTAAAATTTTTTTTAAAAAAACTTAAAAAAAACATGGCATTTAGGATTCTGTTTTTTAGATTTGGTAAAACAATGCATGCAAGAGATGATTTTTGAAGAACAATGCACTTAGTGACATTTTCTTTGGCAACTTATTTTTTTTGGACCCAAAACTTGTATTTAAACCCATCTTTCCTCCTAGTTGAGTCGAGATAAGAATATTTGACTCAAGACTTGTGTTTAAACCCATCTTTCCTCTTATTTGGTACACATCCTCTAGTAGATCTATGAACAAAGCTTCACAACTTGTCCACAATCTTTTTGTTTTCTTAAACAGAAAGGTGATGGAAGCTATCTTAGCTCAAATGATATGCGGGATCGACAACGTTAAGGGTATCTCGCTCCACAATTTCTCTTGGTAAGGCATCAATGCAATCTTCTCACTCAAAGGCGGCATGATCGATTGGAATTTCTTCAAGGCTATACTAGCAAAGTGGGATCCTGACACCCACGTACTTGTTTCAGTTTGCCCCACACTATTCTTGCTCAAAACTTGCCCCCACTGTTGAGCTCGAGACCATGTTAAAGAAAAACTTCCATGATTCTTCATTTTTTTGTCTACTATATGTGTTCTGAAATCCACTAAAAATGAATGATTGGCATAAACCATTTTTAAAAAAAAAATATTTCTGTTAATTTAGATACCAAAACAATTCCATTTTGTTTTGGTTATTCAATCGAGTCTTAATCATGTATTTGCATGGTTCTAATGAGGACAATAGGGGAACTAAGGTTCTTTTGTAAGATCGTGGCTGCACTAAAGTGGTTGCCTACGTACCCAAAGAGGGATCAAGCCATACGTAGTTCAAAGGTTTCATCTCATGTGTTCAGTGAACACAATCGATTGGCTTGGATGTATGGTAGGATTTGGTGGAAACCTCTTGCAAGTGGTGCAAGAGTGAGTGTTGGTTTGGCAAAGTCATTTCAGAGGGATAATTTTTCGCAAGTGGTTTCAAGACAGGATATGTTTGCTAAAAAAAGTTAAGTTCCATCATCACCAAAAATAGTTTGTGAGGCTAAGCGGTCTTCATCAATCTGAGAAAACTTTCTCAAGGTTTGTAATGTGGTCAATGGTTTTTTAGGATAACAAAGGAACAGATAATCGAAAGAAATAAAAGGTATTTCAGGGTTACTATAAGCCAAGGATTACCTTTTAATTGTTTTTGCCTTCCTTTTTTTTCGACTTTTGTCTCCTTCATCGATTATTCCCTTCATTTTTTCTTGTCTTTTGAATTTTGTCTCCTTCATCAGTCATCCTCTTTATCTTTTCTTCATTTTTTCATCTACTTCATCAATTATTCTTCTTCTTTTTTCATCTCTTTCATCGATCATTATTTTCTCTTCTTTTTTTTTCTATCTATTTTTTGTCTCTTTGTTTTGTTTGCCCTTTTAGTGTGGCCTGTTCTATTAAAAAATTTCATTGTTAAATGTTTTGATGTCAAAAGGAAATGGAATCTACTCGGGTATACCGAAGGGAAAAATCTGCTTGGGTCGATCCACCTGAGTAAAAAAACCACGATGGGGGAATCTGTTCCGGTTGAATCCGCTTGGGACTGAATTCATTGGGGTCCCTAGAGGCTGCCATGTGTCGGGCCTTGATTGGGTGGTAGGAAAGCAATCATTGGCGAGGTTTATTTTGAAAGAAATCATAATGAGGGAAAAATCTTGATGAATGGGAAAAATAGAATGATGGCCTCTCGTAGTCTCAAATCCATCCACTTAGCCTTTCCAAACCAAATATTTTATAGGTTCAAGATTACAAGTGAATTCCCAATGTTTCCTTTTTTAGGTTAAGGTGACATTTTGCTCAAATGTTTAGGTATACAATGCATATATACCATGAAATGTTTGGTTTTTATTAAAATGGAATAGATTTAGTACCCATATTAACAGTTATAGTTTATTTGTTTCAGTTTTTTTTTCTTTTTCAAATCAAGTTCATTGAAAGGGATTTCTTTTTACATATTAAAAATATAGCACATTCAAAATCAGACATATTTTCATTAACATGGGAAATCCATTTGAATAGGAGGTAGAGATAGTATTCCCTTGCTCATCCTTCAGGAGAAAGGGTTCAGACCTTTGATGTAAAGTGGTACAACCATTCGAGTTCTTTATTGATGCTCTTTAACTAAATTGCATCCTTCACATGCTCTAAACCTAGTTGGTATTCTCAATTCTAATTTGTTTCTCAAATGCATCATTTTAGTCTGATGTCCATCGACCCGCTGCTCATGCTTTTCAATCTATTGTTCATGCATTGTAATAAGGCCTACCATTGACATCACATTACCTTCCTTATCCGTTGTGATCTTCAAAGCCAAACCATCTAGATCCAATAATTCTTTAGTTAGGGCCATGAGCCCCCAAAATTCGACATTACTCATCTCTTCGAAGTTGGACTTGGAAGGGTTAGTGTTTGTGGTTATTCTTAAGGTTGTGTTTGGGGTTATTTATATGATGGAGGGGTTAGGTGTTATGTTTTGGGTGAATGGGTCGAGGGTTGTGTTTAGGGTGGACGGGTCAGGCATAGTGAGTAATTCTTTAATCATGTTAAGGAAATTTGGTGAGGCATAATTAGGCATAGGAGCTGAGTTGTCAGTAAGTTTTTCCATTGAAGGTGAGACTAGACTCATAGAAGACCTTTTCTTTAGCCTTTTACTGGAGGATTGGTACCAAAATGAAGAAGGGCTGCCTCTCGTCCCAGAACTATGACTCTTCTTTACAAAAAAAGAAATTTTTAAGTTCTTCATTCTATGATTCTTTTTTGCCATACTCATTTATTCGTGGTATTACTTTAACTTGATCAATGAGTTTCGATTTTGCATCCAAAGGCCCATTGCATGAATTAAAGTCCACTTGCGGATAAGTTCTCAATTAGCCCAATTAGGTGGAGAGAGAAGCATTTATTGTAAAATTTCCTCTGATTAAATTACAATCAAATTTCTTAGTTTTCTCATGTTTAAATATGGTGGATTTGACATCAACAAACTTCTCAAAAGGGTCAGGCCCTAATGATGATTTAGTTATTACAACTCTTTCCCCTTTACAATAAATGAGATTTGCTGTAAAGTAAATGGTAGAGAGATAGTAATAAGTGCCTTTACAAATGAACAATATCTCTCTTTTAAGAATAAGCTTGAAGCATGGCTCAACAATAAATTTTTTAAAGCTTTTAAGAATTAATGAGCAAACTTATGAATTGAATGTGTTCTTTACTCTTTTTAAATGCTCATTGAAGTGGGTTTATATAGCCTTGAATTAATATGGCTGTTAGACACTAACTTGGTAGGTTTAGTGCATTAAATGCTCAAGTCCCGCGTCTCAAACGGTCATATTTTTTAATTTCCAGTTGACTGGGTCTTTGTACCAGTCGACTGAGTCAAGTGAGAAACTTTACTTTTAGGCTATGGGGGAGTACCAATCGACTGGGTCCTAAGCACCAGTCGACTGGGAACTCTCTGTCCTAGTTGCCAATCGACTGGGTTTTTGACACCAGTCGACTGGGGACCTTCTGTCTTATACCCCAATCGACTGATATATTGAGCCAGTCGACTGTGTTGCCCTTCAACCCAGTTTTTCATGTATTAAAATTGTTTTTGACTTGGAAACATTTTTATTTAATAGTTTTGTCAAAATCTTTTGTAAAATGAGCCATAGTTTAAGCTAAGTATTTGAACATGAGAGATTTACAGTTGTTTTCAATACCTTAAAGCCTATTCTATATCTTCTATCTTATCTTCACATCTCAATCTAGTTGATTTCTTGTATATTGTTTCTATACTGAAATCTTTTATCGCTTAAACACTTAGATAAAACTGTTAATACAATTAGAGTAGTGTTTTATCATTATTAAAATCAAATATGGGTCAACAGAAAGAAATTTCCTCCGATTAAACTCCAATCAAACTTCCTTAGTCTGGGCCCCTTTAATCCTTCATTGGGCTTTCTCATAGTTAAATATTGTGGGTTTGATATCACTAAGTTTCCCAAGAGATTTGGAACCTAGTGGTGAGTCGGGCTAAATCCAAGAAGCCCAAACAAATGATGAAGTTTTCCCTTGACATGGATCTATCCACCTGATCCTTGGGCCTTTAGTCGCATTCATTTTAGATTTTCTTTGGTTAAGGCCCAATCACCACTAGTTTCTTTTGTGGACTCCTTAATGAGGTCAAACTAACAAGACTTAACTAAGAGAAAATCCACTGTTTTGGGTTAACCTAGACCCAACATTGAGTTTAATTATTTGATTGTGATTTAATCGAAGGAAACACTAAATTTCAAAAAAATTTATCAAACAAATTGATATTTTCTTTTTTTAACATGTGAGGTGAAGGCAAACACATACAAGCAAGCAAAAATGGATAGAAAAGGGTCTCTATCCTAAATGGAAAGGTTATAGGGTTTGATTAAAAGAGGGTAGCACACCAAGGGCTAACAATAAGCAAATGGGGGTCACACTAGAAACCAAAAGGAAATGGGCCCCCCAATTTACTACGTCAAGAGAAAAGGGTAAGTGCTAGTGTGCAAAGTGAAGTATGAAATAAACTCAAATTAAAATTTCAAAATATTTCCAAGAAACACTTTAAGGTAAAATCTTCCCAGTGGAGTCGCCAACTATAGGTACCGCACTTTTCCACCTAAGACCCATGCATCTGGCTCAATACACAAGGTCACTCCTCTTAAAGAAGGTGAATATGGTAAGGGTGCGGAGTATGATGGGTAGGTATATGGAAATAAGTTAAATCTTCTAAGTCTAATACAAACCCTTTATAAGTAGTAAGGATGCTCCCATGATTGGTGCGCTTTTAATGTATTAGAAAATGGGCCTTTTTGTCATCCAAGCACAAAGTAAGGATTATGGGTAAGGAGCCGCCATTTGACCTTGAAGGGGATCAAATCCCTTGTCATTGATCTACGTGAGAAATTCCAAAGCTCGAGAGATTTTGGTGTAAAAGAGTGAGGATTTAAATTTCTCTATCTGACCTCGACCGAAGTCTAGCCATTCGTGTTTCAAGGAAATTAATTGAAATTTTGATTAAAGTATTATTATCATACACTACTAATAAAACCAAGCACACATTTTGAAATTTGTATTCAAACAAAGAAACACCAAATATTAACTTTAAAGTAATGCAGTAAAAGTAAGTATATAAAGGAAATAAATTGCTTTGACTATGAAGAAAAAAATATTAAAACTACTTGCAAAGTATGGATGATAAGTAAATTAAAGTGTGTGCATTTAAACTAGGTGGATTAATTATGTAAGTTAAACTAGATGGACTGAGACTAAATTATTTTAAACTAGATGAATTGAACTTGAAGACTAAATTGAATTAATTAAACTAAGCTACTTAAAACTAGATGAGTTAAAAAAATATGAATAAAGCTGAATAGATTTAAATTAAACTACATTAAAGATGAGATTCAAAATAACTAGTAACTAGTAACATTTTTAATGGGCTAAAGGGGGCCCAAAATTCTTCTTAAAGAATTAAAGTTCACATAATTAATAATAACTTAGAATAAAACATCTGACTTAGAGAACTTAAAAATTCTTAAGGTACTGAAGAAAGGAAAGAACTTTAAAACTACCGTTAACTTAACATTGCATTTAATGAAGAGACTACATATTACTAGTAGCTAACTAAAGAAAGGCATATAATTAGTGAAAAATAAAATGCTAAGAATCCGGTAAGTATCTTAAGATGAAACTTTTTAAGTGAGCCAAATTAATCTAGTCTATTTTCAAGGTGGTTTAAACACACGAATCATGCTAACAATTTATTTTGTAAAAAGTAGAAGCTTAACCAACCTTTTTGGCTAAAGAAAATTTCCACGTGCAAGGATTTTCCTAGGAGATCCTTGTGTTCTTGTGGACTTAGTGAAGTTGGAAGAATAATTCTAATAAAGATTAGAAAACCAAAAAAAATGTGATCGAAAATAATGAAGAACTCTCACTAGTTTTTATTTTGTGTTTAACTCTTTTCTTTTTTTCACCTTTCTTGAACACTCTATTCTCTTTTATTATATTCCTCTCTTTGATATTCCTACTCCTCTCACTTTTTTTTCTATTTTGTCACTTCTTTCTTTCTCTCTAAACTTTCTCTATTTTCCCTATTTTTTGCATTACATTGCCTTAGTGTTGTGTTCCTTTTTTGTGTTAGCAAAGGGAGTATTTATAGGAGGAGTAAAGGCTGGCCAAGAGATTAAAAAAAGTAAAATAATGGGTGAAAAGAAGGTGCATGGCTGGTCATATAGGGAAGGGGAAAAGTAGTTTCAACTTTTGAGATGAAAAAGGTGCTTAACTTTTAGGGTGCAAAGGTGGGGCTAGAGAAGTGCAATGTGGTAAACCAAGTGAAAAGAGAAAGGGAAAAGACTTTTAGGTGGCTGGACATGGGGAAGAGGGACAGGTTTCGTTGAGGTGAAAAAAAGTGAAGAAGAAGGTTTGCAAAAATGTGAACAAGAAATGACATTTTGGAGTGTTTTCAATAAAGCAAAAGCAAAAGCAAAAAATGTGAGGAGAAACTCTCCTTTCTTTGGACAACCAAAGGAGGTGGAAAATACAAATTTTTCTTTGGTTTTTGATATGTAATAAAGTATAAAAGCTTAGAGAAAAAAAGTGCAATTACAAAGCAAAAGGAATGAGAAAAAGGGTTCACATTTAAAATTAAAAAAAAAAACTGTTGGTTTTTAGATGCTGTTTTTGAGGTATAAAATGTGATTTTTTGGGTAGAAAAATGTGTTATTTAACATTTAGGAAAGGGGGAAATATTAATAAGGTAATGTCCAATTAACTAAGCAAAAGTAGAAGAATAGAAACTCATTTTTGGTATACATGGCTGTCCAAAGAGGGAGAAAAATCAGCTACTTTATAAGTGCATTATTGTTGTTTTTTAGGTGAAAGCCTTATTTTGTGTGGAAAAAATGTAGAGTTTGGTAAAACAGAAGATGAGGGAATCTAGGAGGGAGATGTAAGTTCAAGAAGTAAAAAGAATGAGTGAAAATTCCTTATTATGGCCAGCCGCATAGGGAGAGGAGAGAGACATCTTTTTGGTTATAAAAAGTAACTTTTACTTTGAGAAAAGTGAACCAATCAAGGAGTGCCAAGTGGAGGGTAAAATTCGAATTTCATCCTAAAAAAATTTGAAGTCTTCTTGGGCTTGAAATTTGGGCCAAAAGTGATTGGGCTTAGGAAAGATCAATGGGCTTTAGTGGGTTTTTGATTGGGTCAGAATTTAAATGAAGACTTTGGTCTCGGATTAGTTGAATCAAATAAGTTCCAATTGATTTAAACCCAAAGTGAATTAAATTGATTGAAAAAAAGGGTTTTACAATTGCTCCTACTCAACAATTAAATCCATACTTCCTCATTTACCAAGTCCGAGCACAATAGGATCAAAGATTTGTCATAGGAACCCGCAGGTGGTTTGTTAAAAAATTTTGGAACGAGATTAGGTGTCTACAGTATGATTGCCACATTAATGTCGAGATTTGTAGCAGTGTCAAAACTGTGAAATACTTATAGAAGTACATTCACAAGGGAGCAGATCAAGTTTTTGTAAAGGTCCGCGCAGGTCAAAATTACGATGGAGTGCAAAAATTTATTGATGCAAGATGGATATGTGCTCCTGAAGCATGTTGGAGGATATATAAGTTTGTTCTCAACCAAATGTACTCTTAGGTTGAATTCTTGCAAATTCATCGTCCCAATAGACACCAAGTGCGCTTCTATAATCATGGCACTATTGACCAAGTTGTAGCTGATGAAAGAAATTAAAAAAAAAAATGTTGACAAAGTTTTTCACACTCATCTGCGTTGATCAAGAAGCAAGACAATATTTATATCGGGAGAGTCCAGAACATTATAGATGGATTGATTCTGCAAAAATATGGCAAAAAAGAATTTCACAACAAAAAATAATTGGAAAGATTTATACTGTTCCATCGAATGATGCTGAAAAATTTAATCTTCATGTCTTGCATAATCATGTTCGTGGACCTCAATCATTTGAAGACCTTTGTCAACAATGTTTTATATCTAACTTTTCATAAAAGTGCATAACGACACGGATTATTAGAAAATGATGCCACTATAAATAATTGTTTATATGAGGCAACAAATTTTAGTATGCCATATGCCTTGAGAAAACATTTTGTCACAATATTAGTCTTTTGTACACAATAGCGATACGTAGTTTTTCGGATGAATTTAATGGTTACATAATGGAAGATTATGCTAGACTAACGACTTCAAACATTGCATTCTTGACGAACAAACTATTACGAGATTTGAATTCACTGTTAATGTATCATGGCAAACAACTTTTTGATTTTGATTTACTAGAATTATTAGAGGGATATGATTATAATACAAGAATATCAAGGGTCATTAAAATGAAATTTCTCTTCCTATTCCTTCTGAAGATTTATGTTCACAAGATAATTTGAATGAAGCCAAAGAGAAGCGTACAATTTAATCATAGAAGTTATCCATCGTAAAAAAAAGTGCAGTATTCTTTGTAGATGGTCCTGGAGGTACTAATAAGACTTTTTTTGTACCGGCAATTCTAGCTACCTTACATAGTGAAGGAAAAATCGCCATGGCAATAGTAACATCAGGCATAGCTGCAACAATACTTCCAGGGGATAGGACAGCTCATTCGAGATTCAAGATTCCCCTAAACTTAGATGCATCGTCCATATGCTTAATTAAGAAGCAATCTAATCAAACAGATTTGATAAGATGATCATCTATCATTACTTGGGATGAAGCATCTATGACACATCAACATGCTATTGAAGTTGTAGATCGTAATTTGAGAGACATCACAGGCATTGCTTTGCTGTTTGGTGGGAAAGTAATTATTATAGGTGGCAATATGTCCCCAGTTGACTGGGTGCTTTATACCAGTCGACTGGTAATTCAAAAAATATGACAATTTAGACGCAAGACTTGAGCACTAAATGCACCAAAACATTCCAAGTCAGTACAAAATGACCATATTAATTCAAGACTATATAAACTCACTCAAATGAGCATTTAAAAACAAGAGATTACACATTCAATCAAGTTTTTGCTCATTAATACACAAAAGCTTTGAAATATTTATTGTTGAGCCATTCTTCAAGCTTTATCTTGAAAGAAAGATATTATTCAGTTGTATAAGCATTCATTATTGTCTCTCTACCATTTACTTTACAGCACCTCATATTTATTGTAATGGGATTAGCTTCCGAGAGGAAGGGACTGTTAGTAAGGTTTGTGCAACACCCATGAAGTTGCACGACTAAGAATTTTAGTGGATTACCTCAAGGAGGTTCCTTGAAGAGAGTGAACGTAGGGTCGGAATGACTTCGATATTCCCAAACCATTATAAACTAAGTTTGCATCTTTTATTCCTTAAACTCTTTTGTTTACAGCACATTACTTGTTTACATGCTTATGGATTTATCTGTTTTTATAAACTTGTGATTAATTAGCGAAAGTTTTTAAAAACCCAATTCACCTCCCCCCCCCCTCCCCTCTTTGGTTGAAACCTCAGTCTACAATTGGTATCAGAACCTCATTCTCAATTTTAGGCTTAAAATCCTTAAGTTGATCCAATGGCATCGAATAGTTATTTTGAGGGACATTCCTACACTAGGCCTCCCTTGTTCAATGGCTCCAACTATAACTATTGGAAAAACATGATGAAAATCTTTGTCGAAGGACAAGATTATAATCTATGGAGAGTCATTGAGGAAGGACCTAGAATTCCTTCAAAGGAAATAACTATTGGAGAAATCAATCATACAATGCCTAAACTCAAAACTGAGTTCAATGATGAGGATTGTAATGTTGGAAATCACCTTGGCATGATGCCCAGGTGGTGATCTTTCAAATACCCAAGTCTAGAATGACTTGTAAGGAAAAGATACAGCAACTCCTCTCCAAGAATCCACAAGTTCTTGAAGAAACAAAGAAGAGAACAAGAAAGTGATAAGGTCTTGAGGTGCCTTGAAACTTTCCCCCTTGGAAATTCCACTTACAAGTCCCTTGAATCCTCTTTCCATACTAATCTCTCTCTTTACAATCAGCCTCTCCAATGAGTCTCTCTTGTATGTTTGTGTCTTTGCACTCTCATACAATTCTCTCATTCATATGTTCTATCACAATTATTGTTGAGAATGAAGCTAGGTGACCCTTTATATAGTGCACCAACTTCTTGACCAATCTTGAGTGTCATTCTCCACCCTTAGATCTTGATGACCAATCAACCATGGCCCTCCATCAATCCTAAGTGATGCTGTGCATTTTGTACTTGTACTCACACACTTAACAAAAGGCTGAATCAAGTTAATCATTTGTGCATCAGTGTGCCTAGCACCTAGGCCTCCAACAGGGCGCGCTGTGGCCTTGGGCAAAACACCTTTTCACCACTTTCTGGGCGCCGCGACCTTGGCCTTCCTCCAGCATCCTCACTTGCTGGGTGCCGTAGCCTAGGAGGAGCAAGGCTATGGCGCACACTGATGCTGGACCCTTCAAAGCTGTGCGCACTTCTTTGTCTTGCTGAAAGGAGAGGTGTGCACACACCCAAAGTGAGGCGCACACTTGTGTGCACTCCATTAACATGCTGAAATTCGTTCTTCCATCCCTTGTTTAAACCTTAACCATGTTTAAACCTTAGACAAATACCAACAATCTCTACCTTTATCTAAGTGTTTAAACCTGAACCATTGTGCAGAGAACTTCAGGATCCAAACTTATCTTGAGTCATCATATCAACCGACTTCAATCCTAATTAGTCCAATGCAATGATTGAACTTACTTAGAGGTAGAACCTTGGTGCCTAAATCAGCAGAATTTTCTTTTGTGGCTACCTTGTCCACTTGAATGCATCCTTTCATACCATTTTCTAGAATGTAATGATACCAAACATCCATATGCTTTGTCTTCTCATGGAACACCGAATTCCTCCACAAGTGCCACACACTTTGGATATTCGAAGTCACCACCACCTGCTCTTTTAGGACCATCCACTCGTCCAACAACCCTTTGTACCACATAGCCTCCTTTATGGCTTCCGAAGCCGCTATGTATTCTACCTCTATTGTTGAGAGTGCTACCACTGGCTGCCACTGAGCCTTCAAATACCTCAGTAACCACTTCATCCCAAGCCAATGCTTCTTTTCGAGATTACTCATAAATCTGCTAAAAACACCCATTGCCTGAGAAATGTCGGGTCTAGTGCTTACCATCATGGACATGACTGGTCCAACAACACTAGTGTAAGGGACCTTTACCATTTCCTTCTTCTCCTCATCCATTCCAGGACATTGTTCGCTAGAAAACTTGAAATGACTAGCAAGGGGAACCTTCATTGGTTTACCATCTTCCATAGAATACCGAGAAACCTTTAACCCATTTTTCTCCCTTTCCCGAATTCTTCTCATACCAAGGATCTTTTATGTAAGGCTGAGATCCTTCCTCTCGAACTCCTTACTGAGTTGAGATGTAAACCTTTTCATCCTCTCCCTGCTGTTCCGAACCAACAGCGTATCATTGGCATAGATGAGGATAATCACCACTTCATCCATCTTATGTCCAAGTGAGAAGGTTTCTGTGAAATCTATGTCTTTTCTTCTCATGAACCCCTTTACCACCAGCCTAGCCTTGTTCTGGACTTTATCTCCTAGAGGGTACCCTTCTTTGATCCTGTAAGTCCACTTACAATCCACAACTCTCTGTTTTCCCAGAATGTGCACCAACTCCCAAAAGTTGTTCTTCTTCAAAGAATCTATTTCTTCCTCCATAGCTAGCTTTCATCTTGGCGAATCCTTACATCCCATGGCTTATAAGTCTTTTGTTCACTCATCTCTCCTTCTGTCCAAGGAGCTGTTGCATCCACAGCATCCGTAACCGACCAGCCTTCTTTCTCGGTCTCTTGTGAGCTGATAGTCCTTCTGACTCCCTGCATCATCCTCTTTCAGTTCAGCCTCCTCATGACTGTCCTGAGCTTGGCATTCATCAATGGGCTTTACCTGGTTTGAACCCTCTTGCCTTCCTTGCTCTACTTGAACCGAATTCTTCTTGATGTTATGCTCCACAAATACCGAATTGGTTTGCTCACTAGCCCTTGCAGGGTTAGTTTTCTCCAAATAGGGAAATAACAATTCATTAAAATTAACATCCCTACTTATTATGAGTCTCAATCCTTTTTGTTCTAAGGACCACAACCTATACCCCTTAGCCCCTTCCCTATATCCTAGAAACACATATTTTCTAGATCCTGGGCTAAGTCTATCATCTTTTTGATGTGCAAACGCAGCACACCCAAAAGTCTTAAGGTTGTCCAACTCAGGGGCTTTCCTACTCCACATCTCTTCGGGAGTCTTATGGTACACAATCCTAGAGGGTGATCTATTAACCAAATACGCAGTAGTAGACACCGCTTCCCCCCAAAAACATTTGGGTAATCCAGATTCATCTAACATGCACCTAACCTTTTCCATAAGGGTCTTATTCATCCTCTCAGCAACTCCAATTTGCTGAAGGGTTTTCACAACCGTTGTATGTCTTAGAATGCCATTTAACCTACAGAATTGATCAAGTTCTTGGTTAAAAATTTCTAAACCATTATCGGTTCTTAACACCTTAACTACCCTGCCCCTTTGAGTCTCTACCAGCTTTTTCCACACCACTAATTTATTCAAAGCATCTGATTTATTTTTAACCAAATAAACCCAAACCTTTCTTAAATAATCATCAATTAAAGACAAAAAGTAAAAGTTACCTCCCTGTGTTGGCATCCTTGTTGGTCCCCAAAGGTCCGCATGAATGTAGTCAAGAATGCCCTTAGGCTTGTGCACTCTGGTGTTAAAGCTGACCTGATGTTACTGCCCAAGAATATAGCTCTTGCAGAAATCGATTTTCTCTACTTTGGTATCATCAAGTAATCCATTCTTGCTGAGAACATGCAGGCCTTCTTCACTTATATGTCCTAAGCAAGTGTGCCAAAGGGATACCTTCTCCATCTCAACCATCAAGCTTGCTGCTTGACCCTTAATGTCCGTGTCTCCGATCATCTCATAGAGACCATCCTTCATTGCTGCTTTGATCACTATCAAAGATCTCTTGGCTACCTTGATCTTTCCTCCCATTGCTTTGTATGTGTACCCCATGGAATCCAGCTGCCCCAATGAGATCAAATTCCTCTTCACATCCAGAAGATACCTCACATTCCTCAGCAGCCTTATCATTCCATCAAACATCCTCAACTGGATGTCTCATATCCCCCTCACTTGGCAAGAATTTTCATTCTCTAAGAAGACCCTTCCATCATTGATCTCCTTGAAATTCTTGAACCATTCCCGGTGAGGGTACATGTGATGAGTGCACCCGGTATCCAAGATCCATTTCCTACTGCCTTCTTACTCCTTGCTCACATCCGAGCACACAACAAGAACATCACCATCTTGCTATTCTGTTTTGGCAACCAAAGCCTCTCTATTCTTGGTATGGTTTCTTCCCTCTTCCCTTATCTTCTCCTTGCAATCTTTCTTGACATGACCCTCCTTATGGTAGTAGTAACATTTCTTCCCTCCAAATCTCAGTTTGGAATGCATTCTCCCATGGCTTTCGCCTCTACCTCTGTCCCGATAGTAGCCATGTATGTTGCTGTGCACTCTCCCATGGCTCTTTCCTGTACCTTTGTCCCGGTAGTAGCCATGTATATTGTTGTGCACTCTCCCATGGCTCTCTCTTTTATCTTTTTCCTGGTAGTAGCCATATATGTTGTTATGCACTCTCCCATGGCTCTCTCCTCTACCTCTGTCGCGGTAGTAGCCATGTATGTTGCTGTGCACTCTCTCATGGCTCTCTCCTCTACCTCTGTCCCAGTAGTAGCCATGGATGTTGCTACCATACCGAGTTGCTAGCCTTCTTCTAATAAACAACCCTTCTCCACTTGATGCACTCCTCATCTTGGCATCAAGATCATCTTGCAACTCTTTATTAGGATCAAATTTAAAAGCAAAGATTTGTTTACGAAGATACCTCTTATTAGGGAGAGTCTTGGCAAGAAACAACTCATCTAGTTTCTTCTATATGACATCTGGATCTTTTGAGTCTCCGCACTCCTTTGTGACATTATCTGACATGTGTAAGAAGATGGTGTTGTATGCCATCTTCTTCATCTCATTCCGCTGGTCCTCCATGGTACTTGCTGGAAAAACATCATCTTCTCCAATTTCCAAGTCCACTTTCTGTTGCATAAGAACAACCTTGATCTTCCGCTTCCACGGGAAAAAATCTCCCTTTCCATCAAACTTCTCAACCATGAAGTTTAAAGTCATCTTATGGAGATGATCCTAGATTTGTGCAGCACCCATAATTGCTCTCCAACTTCTTCTAAATCTCAAGAACACAGATCGAAGATTGATCTCAATACCATTCTTGATTCACCTCAAGAACACGATAAGATATATATCTTAACTCCATTCTTGAATCACCCAAGAAGTTGACCTCTGATTCTTAGAGTCTTGCTCCGACACCTTCTCTTCTTGCTCCGACACCCGGCTGTACTAGCTCTGATACCACTATTAGAAATCACCTTGACAAGATGCCCAGGTGGTGACCTTCCAAACACCCAAGTCTAGAATGACTTGTAAAGAAAAGATACAGCAACCAAAGAAAGAAATAAGACAAGCAATTGTTATCGAGGTTCAGCAATAGCCTACGTCCCCGTGAGTTCCACCAAACTCTCTGCACTAAATCAATGGTTCTTACAATCACAGCAACCCCTCTCCAAGAATCCATAAGTTCTTGAAGAAACAACGAAGAGAACAAGAAAGTAATAAGGTCTTGAGGTACCCTGGAACTTTCTCCCTTGGAAATTCCACTTACAAGTCCCTTGAATCCCCTTTCTATACTAATCTTTCTCTTTACAACCAGCCTCTCCAATGACTCCCTCTTGTATGTCTGTGTCTTTGCACTCTCATAAAATTCTCTCATTCACATGTTCTGTCACAATTATTGTTGAGAATGAAGCTAGGTGTCCCTTTATATAGTGCACCAACTTCTTGACCAATCTTGAGTGTCATTCTCCACCCTTAGATCTTGATGACCAATCAACCATGGCCCTTTATCAATCCTAAGTGATGTTGTGCATTTTGGACTTACACCCATGCACTTAACAAAAGGCTTAATCAAGTTAATCATGTGTGCATCAGTGTGTCTAGCGCCTAGGCCTCCAACAGGGCACGATGTGGCCTTGGGCAAAACACCTTTTCACCACTTTCTGGGCGCCACAGCCTTGGGTAGGAGGCACTGCGGCCTTTGCCTTCCTCTAGCATCCTCACTTTCTGGGTGCTGTGGCCTGGGAGGATTAGGGCTATGGCGCACACTGATGCTGTACCCTTCAAAGCTGTGCGCACTTCTTTGTCTTGCTGAAAGGAGAGGTATGCACACACCCAAAGTGAGGTGCACACTTGTGTGCACTCCATTAACATGTTGAAATTCATTCTTCCATCTCTTGTTTAAACCTTAACCATGGTTAAACCTTAGATAAATACCAACATGTAGAATGATTTTTCTCAATAGTATAGCAACAAGTATTTTACTTTATGAATTAGATATTTTATAATATAATAAAATCTCTGCATGTGTTTCGGCTAAGGAGATTTGGGATAAATTGCAAGTTACATATGAAGGAACTAGTGAGGTTAAAAAATCGAAAATCTATATGCTAGTATCCGAATATGAATCTTTTAAAATGTCTCCTAACGAAACAATTTCTCAAATGCACTCACGTTTCACAACTATTGTTAATGGTTTGAAGCTTCTTGGTAAGAACATTGAGGAGTTTGAACTAACGAGAAAAATCTTAAGATCTCTGCCACCTTCTTGGAAACAAAAGAAGATGGTCATTCAGAAGGCCAAAGATCTCGACAAACTTGATGTTGAAACACTTCTTGGGTCATTATTGACATATGAGATGGAAGAAATGAATCCCATTGTCAATGATGATGAGAAGAAGAAAAAGGTGATTGCTCTGAAAGCCTCTACTAGCAACAAAAAAGAGGAATCGGAAGAAGAGGTGGAGAGCAACGAAGAAGATGGTGAGATGGCTTTAATCACCAAACGGTTTCACAAATTCTTGAAGAAAAAAAAAACCATACACAAAGGATCCCACTTCAAAAAGGGAACCACTTGTGTGTTATGGATGCAAAAGGCCCGGTCACATCAAGGCCGATTGTACAACCACAAGCAAACCATACAAGAGCTTCAAGAAGAAAGCTATGACTGCAACTACTTGGAGTGATAACAAAGAAGAAGACTCCTCGGATAAAGAGATAGTATACGAGGAAATTGCTAACCTATGTCTTATAGCAATCGATGTTGAAAATAAGCTATCAACTTCTTCCTCTTCAAAAAATAACATTGTTAGTAGTAGTGAAGAATTGATAGAAGTCATAAATGAAATGAATGAAGAATTGAAGAAATTCAATTCTAGGAACTTTACTCTTAAGAAAGAGGTGTCATCTCTTTCTAAAGAGATGATAAGTCTAAAAGAAGAAAAAGATAAACTATCTTCATTGCTTTATGATTCTTCTTAAGATTTTCTTAAAGATGAAAATGAAAACTTAAAGAAGAAGATATTAGAATTGAATGGCACAATATCTATACTTATGCTTGGAAAAGAAAAGCTTGATGAAGTGCTATCTTGCCAAAGATTAAGTGGAGTAAAATCCGGGTTAGGATATTCTCCATTAGGCAAGCAAAAACCAAAAGAGAGCTTATTCATGAAAGCATCATGTATGAATGAAGCCTCTACTTCAATGACCACTAGCAAGGTCAAAAGCATTCCCTCAATAAATGCTAGTAGGTCTAGAAATACTAATTCTAATGCATATACAAGAATGAAACATCCTAGAAATACTCATGCTTATATGTATGCTCATTCAGGAAATGCTTATACACATCCTAGGGGTAACCATCATATACATCTAAGAAATAATATATATACTCAAGACTTGCACACTGCACAAGCATATCCTAGGAATTACTATCATGATTATTCTAGAAATAATATGCGTACTCATAATAATGCAAGCATGTATCCAAGAAATCATCATCATACATTTCCATAAATGACATGCATATTCCTCACATTAGAAAAATATATCCTAGGAACTCTTACCCTAAGGATTATAGACATGGACAACTAAGTCATCCTAGAAATTTCAATAACTATTATCCTAGGATTATGCATTATCAACATGTCTATAAAACACCATGTGTTGTTAAGAAAGTATGAGTCCCAAAAGGAACCGTATTTTCAAGGACTAACCCCAAAGGACCTAAGAAATTTTGGGTACCTAAAAATGCAATTGTGTATCCTTGTGTGATGTACATATGTCTCCACACCAAAGAAAAAGGTAATTGTTGGTACCTTGATAGTGGATGCTCAAAACATATGACCGGTGATAAAAGTGTATTCAATGAGCTAACTCTAAGAGATGGAGGACTTGTCACCATTGGAGACAACACAAAAATAAAGATCATCGGGCATGGAAAAGTTGGTAATGATTTGTCAACCATAGATAATGTATTGCTAGTACAAGGCCTTAAGCCAAATCTAATAAGTATTAGTCAACTATGTGATAAAGGTAACAAAGTCATATTTGAAATCTCTCATTTTCTAGTTATAGACATCAAGAGTAACAAGATCAAGTTTGTTGGCCATAGACATGAAAATGTCTATATAGTTGATTTAAAATCATTGCATTCCAAAAATAAAAAACATTTTCCCGCATTTAGTGAAAACTCATGGCTATGGCATAGAAGGCTTGGTCATGTGAATATAAATTTGTTTAAAATCATTTCAAGAAAAGATTTAGTCATTGGACTACCCAAAATCAAATTTGAAAAAGATAAAGTATGTGATGCTTGTCAAATGGGAAAACAAACCAGAATTTCTTTTAAATCAAAAAATGTAGTATCAACTACTAGACCATTAGAACTTTTGCATATGGACTTATTTTGTCCAGTAAGTACCATTAGTCTAGGTGGCCATAAATATGCTCTTGTTATTGTTGATGACTATCAAGATATACCTTTGTTATCTTTATTGCTTACAAGGATGAAGCTTTCAAAGGATTTGAAAACTTTTGCAGAAAGGTTCAAAATGAAAAAGGAATTTGTATTTCCAGCATTAAAAGTGATCATGGAAAAGAATTTGAAAACCAAAGTTTTTCAAAATATTGTGATGAAAATGGAATTGATCACAACTTTTCAGCTCATAGAACTCCTCAACAGAATGGAGTTGTTGAGAGGAAAAATAGAGTTCTAGAAGAATTTGCAAGAACAATGCTTTGTATAAATAGCTTACCAAAATACTTTTGGGCGGAAGTGGTAAACATTTCTTGCTATATCTTAAACAGAATCTTAATTAGGCCTATGTTTGACAAAACTCCGTATGAATTATGGAAAGGTATAAAGCCTAATATCTCATTTTTTCATACATTTGGTTGTAAATGCTTCATCCTAAATAACAATAAAACTAACTTGGGTAAATTTGAATCTAAAACTGATGAAGGGATATTTTTAGGATATTCAACCTTTAGTAAGGCTTATAGAGTCTTCAATAAGAGAACTCTAGTTGTAGAAGAATCTATACATGTAACCCTTGACGAGTCTAACCTAATTAGTAGTAGAGAAGTTTCTTTCAATGATGATGCAGATTTCATTCCAAGAACGGAGGTACCTATTCCTATTGTTGACCTAAAGGAGAGCTCACCTCAAACAAATCAAGAGATGGAAACTCTCAAATTAGACCAATCATCTACAAGTCAACAAGAGGATAGTCTTCCCAAAGATTGGAGGTTTGTAAATTATCACCCAATCGATCAAGTGATTGGTGATCCTTCACAAGGGGTAAGAACTTGTTCCTCAATTAGAAAAATTTGCAAGTATGTAGCCTATTTGTCTCAAATAGAACCTAAGACATTTATAGAAGCCAAAAAGGATAATGATTGGATAATTTCCATACAAGAGGAAAAAAATCAATTTGAAAGAAACAATGTATGGAATCTAGTTCCTAGACCTAAGAATCATACAATAATAGAAACTAAATGGGTATTTAGAAATAAGATGGATGAAAATAGAATAGTGACTAGAAACAAGGCTAGACTAGTTGCTAAGGGATATAATCAAGAATAAGGAATAGACTTTGATGAGACCTATGCTCTCGTAGCAAGATTAGAAGCTATTCAAATGTTATTGGCCTTTGCATGCTTTAATAAATTTAAATTATTTCAAATGGATGTAAAGAGTGCCTTTTTAAATGGCTTTATAGAAGAAAAGGTATACATTGAGCAACCTCTTGGATTTGAGAATCCTGGTCTTCCAAATCATGTCTACAAGCTTTCTAAAGCTCTATATGGGTTGAAACAAGCTCCAAGAGCATAGTATGAAAGACAAAGTAAAATTTTTATTTGCAATAATTTTATAAAAGGTAAAGTAGATACAACCCTCTTCACAAAAGCTCACATAAATGGCACTCTGTTAGTTCAAATATATGTTGATGATATTATATTTGGTGCTACTAATGAATCTATGTGTAAAGAGTTTGCCAAGTGCATGCGAGGTGAATTTGAAATGAGCATGATGGGAGAGTTTACTTACTTCCTTAGACTTCAAATCAAACAATTGAAATGAGGCATCTTCATCAATCAATCAAAGTACACTAAGGACCTACTAAAGAGGTTCGGGATGGAAAGTTCAAAGCCACTTGGTACACCCATGAGCACCTCAATAAAACTTGATCTTGATGAAGGAGGTAAATGTGTAGATACTAAATATTATAGAAGCATGATAGGAGCTTTACTTTATTTGACTACTAGTAGACCTGAAATTATGCTCAGTGTATGCATGTGTACTAGATTTCAGGCTAATCCTAAAGGATCACATGTAGTTGCAGTAAAAAGGATCCTTAGATATCTATAAGGAACTCAAACCCTAGGATTATGGTACTCTAGAGATTCATATTTTGAGCTTGTAGGATACTCACATGTTGACTTTGCGGGGTGTAGGTTAGATAGAAAAAGTACAAGTGGAACATACCAATTCTTAGGTGCAATGTTAACCTCTTGGTTTTAGACTAGAATTCATACCTTCAGAAGATCAAATAGCTGACATTCTTACAAAACCTCTAAGTGAAGCTGGTTTCTACAAAATTAGACTATCAATGGGATTGTTAGATTATGATAAACTGTATGTCTGATTGCTTCATCATTCATCATTTTGCATACTTAACATCTAGTGAAAGAGTATTAAACCTTATTTAATATTTCCCTCACTCAAGATGGCATAGATAAACAAATTTCATGCTAAGACTCAAGGCTGAAAGTTTTCTTAAGGATCCAGTCGACTGGTAAGTCTATCCCAGTCAACTGGTAAGTCTCTTCCTAATTTCCCAGTCGACTGGTAAGTCTATACCAGTCGACTAGTAAACCAAGACCTTGTTTGGAGCCATTTTTTGAAATTCATTTAACTACCCAATCGATTGGTATGAACTACCCAATCGACTAGTATTTCTCTGCCAGTTTATCCAGTCTACTGGTGTACCGATCCAGTCGACTGGTATGTTAAAAATTTTCAAAACTGTAATAGACCCAGTCGACTGGTACCCTAACCCAGTCGACTGGTATCGCGATTCTATAAATAGTCTCTTCAGATTTTTCACTTTTTCACGCCATTGTTGCAACCCTACACTTTCTCTCTCTAAAAAATCTCATATTTTGACCAAAAAAATCCTCAAAACACTTCATACACACCTCGATCTACACATCCATACCATCTATTTCAACTTTCTACAGTTTAAATCCCAAATTTCCACCAAAATCTCTTTTTCTCCCACAAACACTTTCTTCTAAAATGACTGATAGAATGCGCATTAAAACCACTGTTGGGGGACCTCATGCTCCTACTAGGCCAAAGTCCACCAAATCTATGGCTTCAGATCCTAAAGGGAAGGGATTAGTGGGCTCCTCGAGCAAGAAAACCACAACAGAGCTCGATGACTCTCTGTTCTCCAACCCCGCTGCAAAAGAAAGGTATACCGCTATCATCCGTCACAAAAAGATCATGACGGGTAGATTCGTTAACTTCAAATCTATTCATCATGGTAATTTTGATATTTTACCTTCTTTTAATGGAATAAACTTAACCCCACTGGTCAAGATTCACCAGAAGTTTTACCCAAGACTAATACACCAGTTCTATGTGAACTTGGTGAAACCCAGTCCACTGGCTTTGCGGTTCTAAATTAGTGTAATGGATGTGGAGTTCGTGGTCAACACTGACATCTTGATGAGTATCTTGATGATCTCTGTGGGAGGAATCGAATGGAGTCTGGATGGATGGGCAAACAATTTCGATTATGAGGAGGCATGTCGGATAGTTACAGGTGACTCTAACAATGTCTTTCGACCCACTACATTTCACATATGTAGTGACATGCCCCTCGACTCGAAATTGTTCAACCTCATAGTGAGTTGGACCATCCACCCAAGACTTGGGAGTCAGGGCTATCTATCTAAGATAGATATGGTATTGATTTAGTGCCTTAAAACTGGGCACCACTATAATATCTACCCTCTACTGCTCGCCAACATGATCAACGACGAAGCTAGTGACTCTGGATACCTTCCCTACGGGATGCTCATCACACTTATCCTCCAGCACTTTTAGGTTCCTCTTCCCGCCTCCGAGGCTCAAGACATCGACCTCAAGGACATCATCAACATCTCTTCCCTGAAGAAGATAGGATGCACAGTCCAAGATGGCATGATTTATTCAAAGGCCGGGAAGAACATTCAAATAAGGGAGGACAATAGCAGTAATGATGAGGACGAGGGTCTAGATGCTGCAGCTACTGCTGTAGATACGGATGACTGAGCACCACCTATGGGCGACTCGAGTGCTGGTCCAGCTGGGTACAACGATCTTCTTCAGGCTATCACGAGCCTTCAGCTAACTATGCGGTCCGGATTCCAGAGCTTGAGTTCTTCGGTCGACGCTATGCATCATGACCTCTGCTCTCTCCGGGATGACATAAAACTGCACCGTGAGCATACTGAGGGTTCCTTGGCTGAGCTTCAGGATCTCATTCATGACAACTCTAACTCTCCCACTCCATGAGTTGCTTTTTTGTCTTCTTTTTGTTGTATATATAGATTTAGTTTTTAGTTGTTCTTAGCACGGACATCATTTCATCATATATTATATTTTTCCTTTCAGTTTCGGCTCTTAGAAGCCTATTATGTATGAATATTTACGTTCTATGTCTATATTTAATTTTACATTATGATTCATATCCTTGCATTTCTTTTACGCAATATATTTGCTTCATGTAAATAGTTCTTTGATTGGATATATGTTGTAACTGCTTCTGCATGTATGAAAATTTCCAGCTCTTCTCGGGAAGTCTTCCCAGCTTTGAATTATGCCCAATTTTCGTACACAAGTTCTTTTTGCCTTATCTTAATGTCTGTAATGTCTATATTACTTATTTTTTGGTTTACAACCCCTTTTCTACTGTTGTCAAAACAGGGGAGAAATATGAGAAAAATGACTATAATGACTGTAAACTAAAGGTAGTGCATAGATTTAGGGGGAGCATTGCTCCAAAACACTTGTTATATATGACTATAGGTTAGGTTGCTTGGTTGGATTGAATATAAATTGTCTTTGAACTGTTTACAGGTTGGTTTTATTCAAAAAACAGAGGAAACTCTGTCCAATTTTTCAAAAAAACCTAATACTTAGTTTTTAAAACTGTTTTCTCTTATTTGTTTTATCATCATAAAAAATGGGGAGATTGTTAACCCTCATCTAAATATTAATGATGACAAAACACAACTCTAATAATAATAATAGTGTTATCTAAGTGTTTTAAACAATAAATGCATACAATCAAGAATAAAGATACAAGAACTCAACCTGAATCAAACACCAAGTGAAGACAGAAGATCTAGTATAGGAATAAGGTATTGAAACAAGTTGTAAATCTCACTTGATTAGGTAACTGGCTTATCATATGGCTCCTTTTGAAAAAGCATTTTAACAAAACTATTCATTCAAACATTTATAAGTCAAAAACATTTCAAAGAATGAAAAACTGGGTTAAAGGGCAGCCCAGTCGACTGGGTACTTATACCAGAAGACTGGTATATGGGACAATGTGTCCCCAGTCAAATGGGTGCTTTGTACCAGTCGACTAGTATATTGGACAGAATGTCCCCAGTCGATTGGTAGGAACTACCCAGTCGACTGGTAGGAACTACCCAGTCGACTGGTACTATAGATAGCCTTAAAAGTGGGACTTTTCACTTGACCCAACTGGCAATTCAAAACATATGACCGTTGAGACGCGAGACTTGAGCACTAAATGCACCAAAACATTCCAAGTCAGTACAAAACGGCCATATTAATTCAAGGCTATATAAACCCCCTCAAATGAGCATTTAAAAACAAGAGATTACACATTCAATTAAGTTTTTGCTCATTAATACACAAAAGCTTTGAAATATTTATTGTTAAGCCATTCTTCAAGCTATACCTTGAAAGAGAGATATTACTTAGTTGCATAAGCATTCATTGCTGTCTCTCTACCATTTACTTTACAACAACTCATATTTATTGTAAAGGGATTAGCTTCCGAAAGGAAGAGATTAGCTTCCGAGAGAAAGGGATAAGCTTCCAAGAGGAAGGGACTGTTTGTAAGGTTTGTGCAACACCCGTGAAGTTGCACGACTAAAAGTTTTAGTGGATTACTTCAAGGAGGTTCCTTGAAGAGAGTGGACGTAGGGTCGGAATGAATCCGATATTGTCAAACTACTATAAATTGAGTTTGCATTTTCTATTCCTTAAATTTTTTTGTTTACAACACATTACTTGTTTATATACTTGTGGATTTATCTGTTTTTATAAACTTGTGATTAATTAGCGAAAGTTTTTAAAAACCCAATTCACCCCCCTCTTGGGTTGAAACCTCAGTCTATATATATATATATATATATATATATATATATATATATATATATATATATATATATAATACAATGAAAAAAGTAATTACAATTTTAATATATATGTCATTTCACACTTGTAACAAAGTATAAATTTCATCAGTTATGAGTATGTTTCTCATTTAAAGCCTGTTTGGGATTGGTAAAGTAAAAAGTATAATATTACTTCTATAAAAATCAAATTAAATCAAGTTCTTAAAGAAGATTAATGAAATTAAGTTGTTTAGCATTAAGGTAATAAGTGTTGAAGTTACAAATATATGGTATAAGTGATCGGTAAAAGAATATTGAGATCACCTTATAAGTGTCTAAATTGGCAAAAAGACATGAGAAGTAACATATTATTTTTTCAACCTAATATTGTTAAATAAAATTTACCGAGCTTATTAAAATAAAATTAATTAAGATTGATATTACATTAAATTTTCGGAAACTCTAATTTTATAATAATAAATAAACAAACAAATAAGTTTTTATAATTGTTTCAAGTTAACTAAATGACAATTGATAACATTTTAGTGAAATATAATTTTATTTTATTTTAATTTTCTTATATTAAATTAGTGCAATATGCTAAAATGAAATTATAAAAAAATAATTTAGTAATTTGATTTTTAAACTTAGTAAAATGAGCATTAAACTTTTGGTAAGTCTAATAATAATGATATATTTTAATTTTTTCATTTTTATGTAAAAAAATATTAATCTGGATTAAGTTTAAATTTTAAAATTTCATGATTAAAATATATTGTCACTAATATCTTAAAGTGCTAGAAAAAAAAATTATTCCACCAGATTTTTTCATGAGAATTTAGTTCCACACATTTTTTAACTATATTTTTGTGATGTTCTAAACTTCGTCACATAAAATGAACATATCTAAAAATCCATGAAGATGTTTAAATTTCATCAAGTTAGTGATAATAAAGAGAAAATGTCTCCAATTATTTTACTCACACAGAATGTAAATATTATTCGCCATGAAAAATGAACTTTACTGGTGACAACTTATTTTTGTCACTAATAATGTAAAAATAAATTAACTCATCTTGATATGATTATTGGTGATGAAACCTACACATCACAAAAAGTTAGTTAACTTGTGACGTTAAACGTTGCGTCACATATTAAGAAAATCATTCAGTAACATAAATAGATGTTAGTGCTGATAAAAAGAATGTGTCACCAATTATTTTATTCATGCATGATGCAAACAATGTTCATCATGAAATATGAATTTTATCGGTGATAACTTATATTTGTCACTAATAATGTAGTAATAAATTAGCTCATATTTGATTATTGATGATGAAACCTACACATCACAAAAATGTTCGTAAAATGAGAGGCTAGACTTCATGTCTAACATTAAAAAAATCATTTAGTGACACAAACAAATATTAGTGGTGATGAAAAGAAAGTGTCAACAATAATTTTAATTATGAATGATGCAAACATCATTCATCACAAAATATGATTTTTATCAGTGAGAACCTAATTTCATCACTAAAAATATACCAAAAAATTAACTATTTTTATTTGATTATTGGTGACGCAATCTACACATCACAAAAAATGTTAGTAATCTATGATATCTATGTGTCACGTATTAAAAAACCATTTAGTGACATAAATTGATCATCACAAATATATTTAAATGCCACAAAAATGTTTCCTTCCAACATTTTTTTGGAGGGAATAGTTGGCTCCATACTTTTTGTGACATTATTGTATTTCGTCTCATAAAATGAACACTTCTTAAACAATTAACGATAATGAAATTTTGTCACTGTAGATGGCCTTTTCGTGACCAATATTATTGACAAAATTAAACATCAATAAAAATTTAAATAATTTGTGACATTAAATATTTGTCCCATAAAATATAGTATTTATTAGTGACACAATGTTGTCATCACAAAAATTCATGACAAATAATCACAACATTTCCATTTTATTGGTAATAAACGCAAAGTGTCACTCATTGTTTTTCATTATAGGTAATGTCAAAATGTTTATCACTAAATATAAAATTTATTGGTGGCAACTTGAGTTCGTCACTGATAATTTTCCAAAAAAATAGACTTTTTTTACTTTGATTATTGGTGACGACAATTATGCATCATAAAATATTTTACTTATCCTATATTCTAGAATTTGCGTCAAAAAATATATAATCACTTAGTGACAAAAAGAAATTTTCACCAATATACATTAAATGTCACGAAAAAAATTTCCTCTGACTTGTTTAGGCGAGAAAATTTTACACCACACATTTTGTGACTTTAATTTGTGACGTTATATTGCGTCACCTAAAATTAAAATGCCTCAAAATTCATGACGATATCTAAATTTCGGCACTGTAGATGCACTTTTGATGACGAAATTTCACGCGTCACTAAGAAATTCACCACAAATTAGCACTTTTGTTATAGTGCCTTTGATTATGGCTCCTTTGATAGTTTCAATCTAAGGCGAACAACAAATATGCGATGAGCACATAAAAGTAAACATGTTGTTGGGAAAAGTTGGCATCATTGAAATACCCATGAAAATGGTACGTACTTGAAGTGACAGAGCTAGTGTCCGTTCACTTATGCGATACTTCTGGATTGACTAGTGCTTACTTTGAGGACTTGGGTTGCCTGCTGTGAGGGCTTTTAGTGATTTACCTGTTGGGAGAGCTTTTGGTGATTTGCTTATTGGGAGGACTTTTGGTGATTTATTTGTTGGGAGAGCTTTTGGTGATTTTCTGCTGGAAGGACTTTTGGTGATTTTTGAGCTAATTCTATGGAGCCTTTTTATCTTTATTCGTTAAATTTCAAATTTCTTGGGCATGAACTTAGCCATGGCATTTAGGACCTTTTCTTATTTAATTATAAAGTTTGAAAAAACATTTTATGCAAGATATGACTTTTAAACATAGTACTTTAAGATTTGATAAGATATCGCATAATATGTTAAGGCTTAAAAAAAGGGGTTACCAAGCTATAGCCCTTTTGTGGCACCTAACAAGCTTTTAACTATTTTTTACTTTGCTATTTTCAAAAAACTTTTACTTCTAAAAGCAAACTTTTTCCAAAACCCTAGAAAGTAGCCATTGATTAGCACACTATAGCCTACTTTGGCATTGAGTGACTTATTCTTTCACCACTCACTTTAATTGGCTCAAAACTTGTATTTAAACCCATCTTTCCTCCCATATGTCACACATCTTCTTGTAGATCCAAGGATAAAGCTTCACAAATTGTACACATTTTTTATTCCTCAGAAAAAATGCTATGGAAGCCATTTCAATTCAATTGATACGTTGGATCAACAACATGAAACGCATCGAGCTTCACAATATCTCTCGGTATGGTATTAACACAATTTTTTCGCTCAAAAGTGTTAGAATTGATTAGAACTTCTTGAATGGCAAAGTGGGATCCTAACACCAACGTCTTCTGATTTGATCTTGATGAACTATGCCCAACATATGGAAAAATTTGTGTGCTCATCCACCAAAAGCCACACAACAAAATTTTCCTTCTTCAATATATGAATCATCATGGTGAACTTTCCATGGAATTATTCGGGATCACCAAGGCCTGAGCCAAGGCTACGATTTTTTTGCTGGAAAGCGTTAGAATCGATTGGAACTTCTAGAGGGCAGCTGTGGCAAAGTGAGATTCTGACACCCACGTCTTCTGATTTGGTCTTGATGAACTATGCATGACATATGGGGAATTTTGTTCACTTATCAACCGAAAGCCACCCTAAAATTTTTTCCGTCCTCCACATACGGATCATCATGTTGAACTTCTTATGGAATTATTTGGGATCACCAAGGCTCTCTTGATGGGTGGTTGTTCTGATGTCGTATATTTAGTGTCTGAACTTCTTGGATTTGAAGTGAAGGATTTCATCCACCATCGGAATATACTATTCTTTTGTCTCTTGATCACGTTTTTTGTAAAAGGACTCAATTCAAATGTCCACAAAACATTGCTTGATGTGGTCAAATAAACCGAATATGAGTCTTATCCAATGGTTGCCATTTTAGCTACAACTTTGAATGGCCCTTATCTTACTAGAAGCCCATTGTTACTCCAAGTAAATACTTCATGATTTAGTGGCTTCATTCATCTTTTCAAACAATTTCTAACATTTTCTTCTTCAGATGTGGTTATTTGATAAACTGTCGATAGTGGCTTCTCCCTATAATCCTGAAGCTAAATATGAGCCGAAACACTTCCAGAAGTGAAAACTCTTGATTAAGCAGGATTCACTAGAGATCTAGCTCGACTGGTTGTACACACCTGATATTTTGCAAATCCACTAAATATTCCCTTAGTGGAAGATCACTATGGTTGTCTACCTTTAAATATGGTTTTGTTATGTTTGTGGTAATACTCATTGCTCATATTATTCTCCAGTGAGGATTTTTAGACAATATGGGCAACATAAATTGTTCCATAATCCGACCATGGCTATTATACTTGCTCGATGAGAAAAAAATTGATTGAGCAAATTCGAGATTCTTGGCTCAAACGCACCATGACTCAAATTCTCTGCATTATTTATGCGACTTGTTTCACCATCTCTGATGATTATCTGGCATGGGTCTAGGGTCAAACGAAAGCATACCAAAAGGAAGAAAAAAATAGAAGAAGAGCATTTAATGGAGAGTCCAGTGTGACTTTAAAATGATATCACATTCTTGAGTTTTTATTGTGTAACAAGAAAATACTTGAAGAATGAAAGAGAAATGGCATGTCCAAAAAATAAAGTCATTAATGCATTAAATTGATCTATGCTTCAATTATTCATTGGCTCAACATAGCATGAATTTCCTTTTATTATCTTTTAATTTTTGCACAAAACATATATTCACACAGAAATTACAAGTATGAAAAAAAAAAATGGAACCAGGATTTCCATGAAAGGTATAGCTGTACCAAAGTGGCTGTCTATGTATCCATAAATAGAATTAAGCCTTACATAGTTCTAGAAATGAAGACAACCGAAACTTCCCTTGAGAGATTTAACTTTTCTTTTGCCTAAACCACCCTCAAAGATTTTCGATCTAGTGAAATACTATAACTTTTGCCTAAGTCGCCATTTCGGGATTTCAATTTAGGGAGCTCTTCTTTTTTATAGAAAATAGTAGATATATTGGGGATACGATAATAATAGAAAAGGAACAGGAATAATAGGTAGTATTTTTTTAGGCAATCTAATTTGATGAGCTCAGCAAATTCATTGTTGTTGATATTTGTGAGGTGCATCTCCCCTTTGGATAGGATCTTCTAAACTTGATATGGGCTCTCCCAGTTTGGTCTGAACTTGCCTCTCGTGTCATAGCCTGCTGGTTTAAGTTCTTTTACCACATAGTATTCTTGCTTGATATCTCAATGCTTTACTTTTTTTGAAAGCTTGTGCAACCCTTCTTTGATATCCTTAGGCATGATGAAGTGCCTTCAACCGTTTTTTGTCAATCAATTCCAACTCATCATATCGCTCTCCAATCCAATCTACCTTTTGCAACTGGCTTTCCATGGCAATCCTTAATGAAAGAATTTTTTCCTCTATTGGGAGAACCACCTCTATACCATAAACTAAAGAATAAGGATTGGTGCTTGTAGAAGACCTTATCGAAGTTCGATATCCCCATAATGCAAAAGGAAACTTCTCATGCTAGTCACGATAAGTCTCCTCCATTTTAGCCAATATGCTCTTGACATTCTTATTGGCTACTTTTGATGCCCCGTTGGTGTGATGTCAGTAAGGAGAGGACTTGTGCCACTCAATTTTGTACTTATTGTAAATCCATGACCTCATCTTGGAAATGTGTGCCATTGTTTGAGATCAGTTCAAAAGTTACTCCATAACAACAGATGATGTTATGGTTAATGAAATGTGCCACATTCTTAGCCTTTAATGTGGGAAATGATGCTACTTCTATCCATTTTATGAAATAACCAATTACCACCAAGATGTATTTGTTACCATTGGAAGCCTTAAGATATATTTTTCCTATCACATCTATACCCCAAGTAGTGAAAGGCCAGGGTATGGTCATGTTGAAGATATTTCAGGGTGGCAAGTGCTATAGATTTCCATACAATTGACATTTATGGCACTTATTCACATAATTACAACAACCAATTTCCATGTTGATGAGAGCCATAAAATACATCTCAACAGTGCTTAATTGTTAGCATTTTAGGGTTGATCTAGGTTTGAATTGCACTTTTATACCTTAACAACTCTAAAGTGCCATTCTTGGATCATTGATCTATTTTGATGCACTTTCAGGTACTTTAAGTTCAAAAGAGATGGAAAAGTTATCACTACTTGAAGTACAATGACTCGATGAACACCGGAGTAAAGGTTCACAAGCACTTGGAAAGGAGTTTCACTAAATTTCCATAATTTCCCGTACAGATCAATCATTTTTGCAAATTAAACTGTATTTATGCAAGAAGAACCAGGAGATGAGCCATATATGCTTAGAAATATCCAAAAGTCTATTTTTTGAAGAATTTTACGGCTCATAAAAATGATTTTTCTAGAGAGAGTTATGGTAGTTTTAGTGGACAAAGGTCAGGCCTTCAAAACAACATTATTGAGATGAAAGGGATGTATGAGGAACAATGTAATTCCTTAGGCATGTACAAGAAGCCTTTGGCAGCCTTCTCTGATACTTATAATCCGGGATGGCAAAATCACCCCAATTTCAGCTGGAAGTCTGAAAACCAGCAGCTTGCACAACCCCCTGCACCATATCTTAAACCATATCATGCACCTGTACCTTCTAAGAGTTCTTTAGAAGATACTTTACATGCTTTTATTGAGGCACAGGGTAAAACTAATCAAAGACTTGAATCTTTAATTACGCAGGCTATTGAAGAAAATAAAGAGATAAAGAGCTAAGTGTCCAAGTTGATGAGCTACTTAAGTGTGACTGAGCGAGGTAAGTTCCCATCTCAAGCTCAGTCCACATCTCATGGTCAGCACCTAGTGCAACAGAATTTGAATGAGGTGAATGCCATTGAGACACTAAGTGGTAGGCTATTACATATCTCTACAATAAAAAAAATCATAGGATATGGACGAACGCCACCAAGCATACATGATTGACTCATTCATGGAAAAGGTCCAACACCTTAATCCATTCGAGTCAATCCACACTTATGGGTTCACAAGAGCATATATGGAGCCAAAATCTGGAGATATTACTTATGAAATCCTTGAGGCCTCTTCAAAGCATACAAGCACCCAATTTGACAGTGAAGCAGTTGTTGGTGCATTCAGCTCATGTTTGTCTAGGAGGGAATAAGAGTGTCTGGCTGAAGACGTAAAACTTAGCGCTCATGGGAGGCACCCCACAGCTTATCCTTTTTACTTTTATTGTTTTCATATTTCTTTTTCTTGTTTATTGTTCGTATTTTTTTTTCTGTTTTCCATTATTAACTTAGTATTTCTTTTTCAGGGACAAATATACGAAGTAGTTCAAATGGTGGAGCAAAATTTTCAGCTTCTGTGCACCTTTGGCTACAAAAGGAGTTTCCTTTACTCTTTCTTTTACATTGAGGTCAATGCAATTTTTAAGTTGGAGGTGGAGGAAACACATCTCTTTGTTTCCAAATTCTTTATTTCCATACATTTTTTTTTCATTGAACTGCTTGGTGTCGTTCTCCCTTTCTGTTTGTTTTTAGCATGCTTTATGTTAGCCTTAGATGTAATTCATATTTCAATGATATAAGCTTAATTGAGATAACATACAACATTTAAAAGGAATTAAATTTTATTTCGGTTTAAGAATAATTTAAGTGTCAATTTTAATTTGGTTAGAGACTCTAGTTTGTGGTAAGATTGTATGATAGTCTAAAGCATTTAGAGAAGTTTTATGTGTGATTGTTTTGTGAATACTTTTTCAGTCTCGACAAGCTCTATAACTTATTTGATAATCACTTGAGGCAAATTCCTAGAATGCACATTACTTAGGATGTAATATAGGCCATTTTTGGACCGTTTGAGCCTTTCAAACTTATCATTGCTATATCTATCACTAGTCACCTGTTTGAGCCTTTTTCTTGAAAAAGAATTTGAGCTTTGTTTCTTTCGAAAACCCATTTACTTACCCTTATGAGCCTAAAAATATTTTATCCTTACCCTTCTTTTAAAAGAACTTAGTTATACACATTTGTTAAGAAAGCACTCAAGAGGAGTAAGGATGGAAATATGCAAAAGTATATTACTACCATAACCCAAGTACATTAAAGGAGATAAGTTGGGGGTCGTGGAAAAGAAAAGAAAATGATGAAAAAGGAGGTAAATGATCTTATGCCAAAAATACAAAAGAAAAAGAATGAAATATGGCAAAGAAAGAATAAGAGAGAATAAAAGTGGTGACTTATTGAGAGAAAAGCTCTTATGAAAATGTTTGAAAGAGTTGGGTGTTGAAGAAATGTTATCCAGTGCTTAAAGTGGTTATGTTTAAAACTAAGAGATTGAGTTTTTTACTTGTTAAATCCTTCCCGTTCTATCTTAACCTTCACCTTAGCCTAACGTTACAAGCTTATTAAAGACCTATTGATCCAATGTAGTGTGATTTTTCTACAATAGTGGAGAGTGATTCGGAAATTGAGCCTATGGATCTTGTTTCTGTGATTGATGTCATGCAATTTAATATATTTTAGAGGCCAAGACTTGTATTCATGAATGTTGTGCATAAAATCATCCGGGTGTTTGGATTAATGGATTATGGTAAGATGGATGTTAAGAGTCGATAACAATTTTAAGATTGATGTTTGGATTACTTTTGGACTTAAGTGATATTTAATGATTCTATATGCTGCATATTATGTGCAATTTTTGAGACAAAAGTGAATTACTCTTGGTTTAACACTAAAATTGCTTTACTTTGTTTTGATTCCCACCATAGAATTCATCTCTTGTTTTCACTTGAATTGCTAGGGACTAGCAATAAGCTAGTTGGGGGTTGTGATGAGAGCCATAAAATGCATCTCAATAGTGCTTAATTGTTAGCATTTTAGGATTGATCTAGGTTTGAATTGCACTTTTATACCTTAACAACTCTAAAATGTCATTCTTGGATCATTGATCTATTTCGATGCATTTTCAGGTACTTTAAGTTCAAAAGAGATGGAAAAGCTATCATTGCTTGAAGCACAATGACTCGATGAACACCGGAGTTAAGGTTCACAAGCACTTGGAAAGGAGTTTCACTAAATTGCCATAATTGCCCGTACAGATCAATCATCTTTGCAAATTAAACTATATTGATATAAAAAGAACCAGGAGATGAGCCATATATGCTTACAAATATCCAAAAGTCTATTTTCTGGAGAATTTTATGGCTTGTAAAAATGATTTTTCTAGAGAAAGTTATGGCAGTTTTAATGGACAAAGGTCAGGCCTCCAGAACAGCATCAGTGAGCGCCGCACCGCGGCCAGACCAGCGCCGCACCACCCAGTACTGCATCCTTTGCACCCCTTCTAGCTCCACAGCGTGGCTAGGGCAGCATCACACCACCCAGCAAGGCACACTCATGACGAAAGGAGAGCGCCACACCGCCTAGAAGGGAGAGGCGCGGCACGCACACGGTCTCCTGACCTAATTAGGACCTCTAAGTGGCTATTTTGAGCCCAAAAATACCCTTGAATCCTTGTACTATAAATAGGTCACTTAGGGTTGAAGAAATGGCAATCTTTTGGAGAGGCCAGAGGCTAGGGAAAACATCATGAAGGCTGCAACCCGCTCCCCCATGGCCAACTAATCTTCAAGCAAGGCGAAGGGATGAATCCCTAGGTGTAGTTGTTCTTATTTTCTAGTCTTAATTCATTGTAGTTTGGATTTATTATCATTAAACATTGTTATGATTTACTTTTTAATCTAATTAGAAGATTTCTCCTTAATTCGGTGATTGCATTTTTCTCCCCCATATAAGTTTAGTCATGCTCTTTTTATATGATGTTGTTGAGGTGTGATTGAGTTCGATAGATTTCTCTTATAGATTTGTCCATTACTATAGTATTGTCGTTTCTTGATAATCTATAAGTTAGGTCATGTGTGCTTGAAAGCAAAGAGTATTTCATAACAATTACATTAAGGTTTATATATGTGCTTTAATTGAATATTTGTTGATTGCTTGTTTGGGATGTGAAACTTGCAATCGAGATAAAAATAACTGAATCAAGATTAGAATAAGGCAACGAACCTATGGAGGATTCCTGGACCCTTGTTGTTCTATATTATATTTACACAATTATTTCACACTACTTCAAACTCAGATTTTCTCGTCTAACTTTTATCGTTCGCTTTAAGGTTTGCACTTTCTCTTGTAGTTAGTTTGTCTCCCTGTGGAATCGACACCCCAAAGCCGTGCTACAACTACCGCGTTATACTTTGGGTGTAATCACATGTCGATCTAGTAATAACCCAAGCGGAGGATATTTCTTGCAAACATTCTTCCATTCATGTGCAAACCTCTAGTACCTTCATACACTTCCATCATGATTCTCTCAGCAGTGTTCTCATCTACACATAGTAGTTCGATCCCGTCGAACGATCTCAAGTAAAGTCTCCTGCCACAAATGATAAACTGGCAAGTTAGTGACTGTATCGGTCGTTTGTCTCTTTTTCACTATTGGTGAGGAATTCCCTATTTTTTTGGAAGTTCTAGTTATAAGTGTACCAGGATAAACTGTCAGATGACCGAGCTTGGATATCAATAGTTTTGTAATAGGCTGGTTCATCCTTCTGCTCGACCACTAACAGAATTGGCCTAACCCCTTTAGGCATTTCCTACAATGAAGCTAGAGTGTCCAGTGCGTCAGTGAACTGATTCTAGGCCAATGGCAGATAAACGAAGGTTACCTTATCGAAGCAATGAACCAAATTCTCAAGATGACTCTAATAACAATTTATCCTCTGGTCTTTGGTCTTCCATTATCTACGATATTAAAAAATGACTAAGGAATAATCTTTGTACAATGTGATGTCTTTTGCCCCAATCTCAATGAATACTTTTAGAACAGTGATACAAGTTTCGTAATTGGTCACATTATTGATGGATTCGAAATTCAAGCGAATTGATAAGGTAATGATAATTCCTTCTAGAGAAACTAACATTCCATCTAGAGAAACTAACACTACTCTGATTCCGCAACCTTTTTGATTAACCACCTCATCGAAGTACACCTTCCACTCACAGTTTTCAACTTCCAGAATTTCTTCATCCGAGAAGTTAAATTCTTCAATCTCTTTGTTTCCTTCTGGTAAATCTATCAAAAAAGCTGAAATTATCCCCCCCCCCCCCCCCTTGATTGATTTCTGGCTCACGTACTGAAGATCAAACTGGAAAAGAATACCATCAACTTAGCATTAATGCTAACCATGAAACCTAGAAAATTGTCGGCAATAACTTTAAATGCACACTTTTTAGGATTTAATCGCAACTTGTACTTTTGAATTCTATCAAAGAACTTTTTAAGGGCATCCCAATGTTTTTTTTTTGTTTGCTTTAATACTTAACAATCATGTCATCCACATATACCCCTACCTCCTTGTGGATCATATCATACAAAAGAGTGATGGCCATCATCTGATAAGTTGTCCCAACATTTTTTAGTCCAAACGACCTGTTACAATAGCAAAATGTCCCCCAATGGGTTGTAAATGTAGTTTTTTCTTTGTCTTTAAGAGCCATGAGAATTTGGTTATACCTCAAATAACTATCAATGAACGATAATAGGGCGTTTCCAGCTATATTATCCATGGGGGTGACTATATGAGGCATGGAGAAGTCATCTTTAGGGCTAGCCCAATTTAAATCCTTGTAGTCCACACATACTCTGATCTCACCATCCTTTTTCAGCACTGCTTCCACATTCACTACTCATTGAGGATACTTGGAAACCATCGAAAAAAATTGGCTTGTAGTTGCTTGAGGATTTTTGTGAGTTTTAAATTACTCGTAAGCGCATGAGTCGTTTGCAATATAGTGTTGTGCAAGTGCGAGGTCGAATCCATAGGGAATTGTGTTCACGAGTCGTTTGCAATATAGTGTTGTGCAAGTGCGAGGTCAAATCCACAGGGAATTGTGTTGTGAAAATATATTTTTATCTAAACTAACTCTATTTTAACCTAGTTTCGAATTTTGAATTATATCTTGCAAAGAAATATAAACTAAACTAAATTGATTTAAAAGACAACTGATAAAAACACTAAGGTTTTCTGAATCTACCCCACCAAAGTAAAGCATATATCTTCATGTTCTATATAAAAATAATCTATCAAATCATTCCATCAATCCGCCATTATACAAATCACGGCAAATAACTAAACTAAACCAAAACAATATAATGTATCTGTTTAATTCACAAATCACAATGGATATCCAATCTAATTTGAATGATCCGCTGTATCCGGCGGATGAAACACAAGGAATATCCAATTTAAAAATTTAAAAACAATCAATCATAAGAGTTTACTCAAACAAATAAAATAGAACATTTATACTAAAAATATCATAATTGTACGAACATATCTAAAAATATAATGCTAAACAATGGTGAGGCTTCATGCATATATTGCATAGGCAATTCCCCCAAACTTAAGACAAAGTGTGTGTAATGTGTCTCCAATACCCCCAAACTTAAATCACTCATTGTCCCCAATGTGTGAATAATATGGAAAGAGTTAACCTGGGAGATAGAGAACTAGCTGGATTGGCATGGCTCATAGCATACCCCTAAACTTGAACTGAAGTACGCGTTGTCCTTGAAAAATAAAGACTGAAAAACAAAAGAAACGATAGAAATAAACAGTAACCATAAATATGTAAAATAATAAATAAACAAAAAGGATATGTTGTGGGGTGCCTCCCATGAGCGCTAAGTTTAACGTCTTCAGCCAGACCCAGCATTAGTAATCGTGCCCAGCTAAGCGTTCCATCCTCTAATCAATAAATGGGAGTGGAAAATGATCCTTCCTTGTGGCAGCATTCAACTTACGATAGTCTAGACACACTCTCCATCCTGACTGAACACGGGTTGGCACCAACTCATCATCCTTATGCTTCACTACCGTCAATCTAGCCCGCTTTAGCACGACATGAATTGAGCTCACCCACTTGCTATCAGAGATTGGATAAGTAATCCCTGCATCCAACAATTGTATCACTTCAGTCCTCATAACCTCTTGTATAGTTAGGTGGAGCCTTCTCTGTGGCTCCCTCGATGACTTGGCATTCTCCTCCAAATGTATCTTATGCATCACCACTGAGGGGTTGATCTCTTTGATATCCTCAATAGTCCAACCGATAGCTTCCTTGTGCTCTCCTAAAACATCCAATAACTTCTCCTCTTGAGCATCAACCAAATCTGAAGCTAAAATCACAAGCAAAGAATTTGCTGGACCTAGGAACTTATACTTAAGATTGTCTGGTAAAGGCTTAAGTTCCTTGTGGGGGGGCTCAAGTGCTGCGGTCTCCTCCATCTCACTACTCTCCCGAGGAGCAGACTCCAAACTAGCATTCACTTGCTCAAGTAACTTATCCAAATCCAAATCCTCTCCAAACTGAGCAAAGCATGCCTCCAGATTGTCCTCAGACTCCCCTTCTTTCTTGGGCTCTTGTAATCTCTCAGGGTAAGGCGCTTTAGGTACAAACGACCTAGGGAGATCCTTAATAGTAGGTGTGGCTGTAGATGGCTCAGCATCTCTCTTCTCCTTGTTGCCACTTTCTTGCCCTTGCTGCATAGCAGGGTTCTCTTCCACTTGATTGTCCACTTGTCTCCCAGACCTCAATGTGATAATCGATTGCATTTGTTCCTGCCCGTGCGTAGGAGTTGATGAATTTCTAACAGCAAACTGTTCCTTCGGGTTGGGCACGGGTTGACCCGAAAATTTTCCTTTCTCTTCTTCACCCACATGACTTGTGATTTTATCTATTTGACTCTCTAGTTTAGCAATCTCTTGGGGGTTTACCATTGTTGCACTCCTCACTTCACCGATGGATTGGCTGGTAATCTTCATGAAATCCTTGAGGGTGTCCTCTAAAGACTGTGAAACTGATGCTGGAGCTTGAGTGGGAGCATGATAAGCGGGTGATGGTGCTGGATGGGCTGAACAACCACGACTTGGAAATGGTGGAGGAAATCCGGGAGGGTATTGATTGTGAGCATGATGAAGGGCTCATCCCTTATTCATTAGTTGGTTCTGCTCCTATGAAAAATTAGGGTGGTTCCACCACCCTGAATTGTAAGTCTCAAAGTAAGATCCATTTGATTGCCTCCGATAGTCATTGAAAACGTTCACTTGCTCCACGGAATACTCGGCAAAAGCCGGTATTGATGGAAAATTATGTGCTAAATGCATAGGATTAGCACAAATGGCGCAGCTATCAACATTGAATGTATTGGCTGCATTGATGGACTGGCCGGTCATCTTCATGAAATCCTTGAGGTTGTCCTCCGATTTCTGTGGCTATAGATCAAAATGGGTAGCATTAGTATGTGGCAACACTATACAAGAAAGGGAGTTAGTCGCAACGGGTGCGAACAAATCCCTAAAGGATGTAGTGAAGTTCATGTTCCAAGCTCTAGGTTGCTCTACATTCTCAAGTTGATTTATATTCCAAAATTTTTTCTCCTATCTCAATTGTCTCTCTTTCAACAAGTGCTCTCTTCTGTCTCCTAAGAGTTCTTTCTAATTCGGGATCTAAAGGTATTGACTCTAAGTTCAGGGATCTCCGACCAAGCATACACCAAACAAACAACACTAATATAAACTAACCAGCAGAAACAAAACAATAAAATAAAATACAAATAACAAATAACAAATAACAATAAGATAATATAAAATAAATGCAAAAACAGAAAACACAATTCTTACAAAATGGGTCAACAAAAATTGGCAAATTTTTTTATACATATTTATTTTATTTTTAATTTTTTATAGGCAATTACAAATAAAAACAGATAAACAAAAATAAAATTGCAAAAAGAAAAACAAAACAAAAATGCTAGCTAAACTAGTAGAAAAATAAAACCAATCCAGAAAAAAATTTAATTTTCACAAACAAAACAACTCCCCGGGAATGGCACCAAAAACTTGTTGTGAGTTTTAAATTACTCGTAAGCGCACGAGTCGTTTACAATATAGTGTTGTGCAAGTGTAATGTCAAATTCACAAGGAATTGCGTTGTGAAAATATATTTTTATCTAAACTAACTCTATTTAAACCTTGTTCTGAATTTTGGATTGTATCTTGCAAAGAAATATAAACTAAACTAAACTGATTTAAAAAACAACTGATAAAAATACTAAGGTTTTCTGAATCCACCCCACCAAAGTAAAGCATATATCTTCATGTTCTATATAAAAATAATCTATCAAATTATTCCATGAATCCACCATTACACAAATCACGGCGAATACCCAAACTAAACCAAAACCATCTAATGTATCCGTTTAATTCACAAATCACAATGGATATCCAATCTAATTTGAATGATCCGCTGTATCCAGCAGATGAAACACAAGGAATATCCAATTTAACAATTTAAAAACAATCAATCATAAGAGTTTACTCAAACAATTAAAATAAAACATTTATATTAAAAATATCAGAATTGTACGAACATATCTGAAAATATAATGCTAAACAATGGCGAGGCTTCATCTTCAACCTTATATGAAGATTTTAACCTCGCATAATTATGAACATAATTTTCACAATTACAGTGCTAAACATTTAAACTTTAAAACTTAAAATAAATTAAAACTAACAATACATAGTTAAAAAGATTCCACTAGCAGCTGTCGTGCAACGCTTCCCTTCTTGGTAGCAAAGCCTTTGAGATCCACCAGAATGCTAGCAGAAGTCCTCCAGATTGCACCCCGATTGCTTCAGTGAGGTGGGACTTTTATAGGGAAACTCCATGAGTGCAATATGTTTCCAATCCGATGTGGGATGTGGGATATAGTATGTGTTTTCCACTGATGTGGGATGTGGGATTTAAGCCTTCACAGGCCCTTCAAAACTTCTGCCCATGCTGAAATCCCGCACAGCTTGACCTTTGTCTACTAAAACTGCCATAACTTTCTCTAGAAAAATCATATTTATGAGCCATAAAATTCCCCAGAAAATAGACATCCGGATCTTTCCAAGGATATATTGCCCATCTACTTGGTTCTTCATGAATCAATACAGTTTAATCCGTACAGATGACAGATCTGTATAGAGAATTCTGGCAATTTAATGAAACTCATTTCCAAGTGCTTGTAAACCTGTAAAACAACAAAAAACAACTCAAAGTAACAAATTCCTAAGCTAACAAATGAAAATTAAGAGGCCAAAATATGTAATATTTGGCACTTATCAAATACCCTGAAACTTACATTTTGCTAGTCCCTTAGCAAAACAAAATAAAAACTAAATGAAAAACAAAGAGCATAAAAATAAGTTCATCACTCATGGTATCCAAAAATTTAAGTCGCACACAAAACCATGATATTCATTCATAAGCAAGATTAAAAAGATAAACCCATCTTCGCAATGAATAGAAATGCTAAAATCTAATTACTTACAAAAGGTAGGCTAAGGTATCACAAGTCTGACTCAGTGTAAAGTGAATTAGTATATAAAAATGAAGCTTCCAAATAACTCCAATGTCTAATGTCTCCATATCTCAAGATTCACCGAATTTCCCATCAGAATGAACAAAAATGGCATAGTTTATTTTCTCCTCTTTATTTTTTATTATAAGGCTCTGCTATGTTTGGTTCCCTTAAGCTTTCTAATTGAACTATATAGCGAGTGTTGAGTCAATGACTCCAAAACCAGATGGTTTTAGTGCATTAGGTGTAAAGACACCCTTAAGGACTTACTAACCCGAGTCAAAAAGGCTACAAAACTAAACTGACCTTACTGCTACCAAGCAAACTTCTCACCTTTTGACGTGAACAGTCATTGCTTATGATGAGTCTTAAATATTGCATATTTTAGACCCTTAACTTATATTTGTTATGCTCTTAGTTAGTAGTATTTTACTTTATTTTACGTTTTTCTTGTGTTTTGTGTGTTTTTACAGCTTTGTGGAGAAAATGAAGCATTTCAGGAGATTTGAAGCTTCTGGAGACATTGCGATCGATCGCACGAGAGATGCGATCGAGCGCACCTGCCTATGATCGAGCGCAAGGTCATCAATCCCACATCGAGATATTTGCAGTGCATCGCACCAGCGCGATCGAACGCACCAGACACACGATCGAGCGCATCTGCGATCGATCGCAACATACTGCGATCGAGCGCACTCGGGCCAGTATCCCACATCGTGTTTGCAAGCCACATTAGTCCGGGTCTTCCCCTATATAAACACCACCTGGCTTCATAATTCAGTGTACAATTCTTAAGCCACTTTGGTGTTTACCGGTGGACGTCCGCCAGCATTCTGGTGGATCTCGAAGGCATTGCTACCACGAGGGGAAGCGCCGCCCGTCAGCGAGTGGAATTTCTCCCATGTAAAGTTGTTTATTTATTTCTTTATATTCTGTTGTTTTGGTTTAAATGTTTAGCACTTTTTATTATAGTTTTATAGTTATGAGCGGTTAGATTCTTCGGCTAAGGTTGAAGATCAAGCCCCGCCGTTGTTTGGCGTAGTAGTTCAGATTTGCTTGTATAAATCTGACAATTTTTAGTATAAATGTTCTGTCAATTATTTGAGTAAATTTTATAACTGATTGAGTTTAAATTGTCTGTTGGATTTTCTTTGTGTTTCATCTGATGGATACATTGAATGCTTTTCGATTAAATTGGATTTCCTTTGTGATTTGTTAAGAGCGGATACATCGGGTGCTTTTGGTTTAGTTGGGATATTCTTTGTTTTTTGTCTTATAGTTGGATTCATAGAATGTTTTGATAGGCTATATTTTTAGAACATATATGCTTAACTTTGGTGGGGTGGATTCGGAAACCTTAGTGTTTTTAATTATTAGATTTTAAATCAATTTAATTTAGTTTTAATTTGTTTTGCAATATCATTCACAATTCGGAACTAGGTTAAGATAAAGTTAGTTTAGATTAAAATTATATTTTCACAACACAATTTCCTGTGGATTCGACCTCGCACTTGCACAACACTATACTGCAAACGATTCGTGCGCTTGCAAGTAATTTAAAACTCACAACAAGTTTTTGGCGCCGTTGCCAGGGACTTGTTTGGTTTGTGAAAATTTTTGGCCTGAATTAATTTTATTTTTCTAGTAGTTAGTTATTAAAAAAAAAAAGAGTTAGAAAAATTAAAAAACTAAAAAAAAAAAAATCATGTGGATGAATCCAGCGCCGATTTCACAGTCTTTAGAGGACGCCCTCAAGGATTTCATTAAAATGACCGGCCCGTCCCTCAATATTGGCAACACTTTCAATGTTGAAAGCTGTTCCATCTGTGCTAGTCCCATGCATCTAGCACAGAATTGCCCATCAATGCCGGCTTGTGCCGAGTATCTTATAGAACAAACGAATGCTTTCAATGACTGTTGTTAGCAATCAAATGGATCTTGTTTCGCAACATACAATCCAGGGTGGTGGGACCACTCTAATTTTTCATGGGAGCAGAACCAACTGATGAATCAGGGAGGAGCCCCTTATCATGCTCACAATCAATACCCTCCTGAATTTCCTCCACCAATACCAAGTTATGCCTATCCAGCACCATCACCCACTTACCAAGCTCCCATTCAAGCGCCAGCATCGGTTTCGTAGTCATTGGAGGACGCTCTCAATGATTTCATGAAAACGACTAGCCAATCTATGAGTGAAGTGATAAGTGCAACAATAGAAAACACCCAAGCGATTGCCACACTAGAGAGTCAAATTGATCAAATCGCAAGTTACGTGGGTGAAGGAAAGGAAGAAACGTTCCCCAGTCAAACTGATCCTAACCCAAAGGAACAGTTTGCTATGGGAAATTTATCAACTCCTATACAAGGGCAAGAAAGTGGCAACAAAGAAAAGAGAGATGCTGAGCCATCTACAGCCACACCTATCATTAAGGATCTCCCTAGGTCGTTTTTACCTAAAGCGCCTTACCCTGAGAGATTACAAGCGCCCAAGAAATGAGAGGAGTTTGAGGATCCCCTGGAGGCATGCTTTGCTCACTTTGGAGAGGACTTGGGCTTAGATAAGTTACTCGATGAAGTAAATGTCATTTTGGAGTCTGATCCTCAGAAGAGCAGTGAGACGAAGGAGATTATGGATGAATCACGTATTGAGGACCCCCTAGAGGCATGCTTTGCTCAATTTGAAGAGGATTTGGGCTTAGATAATTTGTTTGAGCAAGCAAATGCTACTTTGGAGTCTACTCCTCTAAAGATCAGTGCGACGGAGGAAACCACAACACCTGAACCCCCCAAGAAGGAACTTAAGCCTTTACCGGACAATCTTAAGTATAAGTTCCTAGGTCCAGCAGATTCTTTGCCTATAATTATAGCTTTAGATTTTAGTGATGCTCCAGAGAAGAAATTATTCGACGTCTTAAGAGAGCATAAGGAAGCTATAGGCTGGACTATTGAGGATGTCAAGGGGATCAGCCCCTCGGTGGTGACGTACATGATACAGTTGGAGGAGAATGCCAAGCCATCGAGGGAGCCACAAAGAAGGCTCAACCCTGCTTTGCAAGAGGTTGTGAGGGCGGAAGATATTAAGCTGTTAGAGGCAGGGATCATTTATCCCATCTCTGATAGCAAGTGGGTGAGCCAGATTCCAGTCGTGCCCAAACGTGCTGAATTTACGGTAGTGAATAAAGACAACGAGTTGGTTCCAACTCGAGTGCAGTCAAGATGGAGAAAGTGTCTAGACTACCGTAAATTGAATGCTGCCACTAGGCCTAATCATTTTCCATTCCTATTTATTGATCAGATGGTGGAACACTTAGTTGGGCCTGTTTACTAATGTTGGGTCTGGCTGAAGACGTTAAACTTAGCAGTCATGGGAGGCACCCCACAGCTTATCTTTTCTTTTGTTTATTTATTATTTCGCATTTTTATGATTAATGTTTGTTTTCAGTATTTTTTGTTTTCCAGTTTTTATTTTTCAGGGACAAAGCGTACTTCAGTTCAAGTTTGGGGGTATGCTATGAGCCATACCAGTCCAGATAGTTCTCCATATCTCAGGTCAGCTCTTTCCATATTAGTCACACATTGGGGTCAATGTGTAATTTAAGTTTGGGGGTATGCGAGACACATCACACACTTTTTCCTAATTTGTTATCTTTTCGTCATAGAGATAAATGCATGCTCATGTTATCGTGAAATTTTAGTTGATCTAAACATTTTTTGTGATGTGATGTCATTGGTGAGCTTAACATTTTGAACACGTGATCTGGTGATAAATTTTAAAATTTAGTTACTTACCTTAGGCATTTGAGAATTCACATGTTTGATCTAATCTAGCACGAGCATATTAGCACTAATTATGTGAGGTATGACATGTGATTTTAATGTGTATTTTTCCTTATCTTAACTGAAACTGGATGACTTGTTGGATGAACTCTTGGGCATAGGAAAATATAAAAAAAAAATGAAAATGATAAAAAAAAAAAAAATTATCAATAAATTTTTCGCTGAGTAACTGGACCTCTTTCCTCAGTAAGCAGTGAGTGTTCACGTCAAAAGGTGGAATTTTGCTTGGTAATATTAAGGTCGGTTTAATTTCGTAGCCTTTTTGACTCGAGTTAGTAAGTCCTTAGAGGTGTCTTTACACCTAATGCCCTAAAACCATCTGGTTTGGGAGTCATTGACTTAACACTCGCTACATGGGTCAATTAGAAAGCTTAAGGGAACTAAACATAGCCGTGCCTTAATAATAAAAAAAAGAGAAAAAAAATAAAATAAAATAAAAACTATGCCTTTTCGTTCATTTTTTATGGGAAATTCGGTGAATCTTGAGACATGGAGACCTTACACATTAGAGTTACTTGGAAGCTTCATTTTTATATGCTAATTCACCTTACACTGATTCAAGCTTGTGATGCCTTATCCTGCCTTTTGTAAGTAATTAGATTTTAACATTTCTATTCATTGCGAAGATGGGTTTACCTTTTTAAGCTTGCTTATGAATGAATATCATGATGATGTGTGCTCCTTAAATTTTTGGATACCATGAGTGATGACTTTATTTTTATGTTCTTTGTTTTTCATTGAGTCTTTTATTTTGTTTTGCTAAGGGACTAGCAAAATATAAGTTTGGGGGTATTTGATGAGTCTTAAATATTGCATATTTTAGACCCTTAACTTACATTTGTTATGCTCTTAGTTAGTAGTATTTTACTTTATTTTACGTTTTTCTTGTGTTTTGTGTGTTTTTAAAGCTTTGTGGAGAAAATGAAGCATTTCAGGAGATTTGAAGCTTCTGGAGACATTGCGATCGATCGCACGAGAGATACGATCGAGCGCACCTGCGCTCGAGCGCACTTGCCTATGATCGAGCGCAAGGTCATCAATCCCACATCGAGATATTTGCAGTGCATCGCACCAGCGCGATCGAGCGCACCAGACACGCGATCGAGCGCATCTACGATCGATCGCAACATACTGCGATCAAGCGCACTCGGGCTAGTATCCCACATCGTTTTTGCAAGCCACATTAGTCCGGGTCTTCCCTTATATAAACACCACCTGGCTTCATAATTCAGTGTACAATTCCTAAGCCACTTTGGTGTTTACCGGTGGACGTCCGCCAGCATTCTGGTGGATCTCGAAGGCATTACTACCACAAGGGGAAGCGCCGCCCGTCAGCGAGTGGAATTTCTCCCATGTAAAGTTGTTTATTTATTTCTTTATATTCTGTTGTTTTAGTTTAAATGTTTAGCACTTTTTATTATAGTTTTATAGTTATGAGCGGTTAGATTCTTCGGCTAAGGTTGAAGATGAAGCCCCGCCGTTGTTTGCGTAGTAGTTCAGATTTGCTTGTACAAATCTGACAATTTTTAGTATAAATGTTCTGTCAATTATTTGAGTAAATCTTATAACTGATTGAGTTTAAATTGTCTGTTGGATTTTCTTTGTGTTTCATCTGATTGATACATTGAATGCTTTTCGATTAAATTGGATTCCCTTTGTGATTTGTTAAGAGCGGATACATCGGGTGCTTTTGGTTTAGTTGGGATATTCTTTGTTTTTTGTCTTATAGTTGGATTCATAGAATGTTTTGATAGGCTATATTTTTAGAACATATATGCTTAACTTTGGTGGGGTGGATTCGGAAACCTTAGTGTTTTTAAGTATTAGATTTTAAATCAATTTAATTTAGTTTTAATTTGTTTTGCAATATCATTCACAATTCGGAACTAGGTTAAGATAAAGTTAGTTTAGATTAAAATTATATTTTCACAACACAATTTCCTGTGGATTCGACCTCGTACTTGCACAACACTATACTGCAAACGATTCGTGCGCTTGCGAGTAATTTAAAACTCACAACAGCTTACTAAGGCAAGAGGTCCAATTACTCAGCGAAAAGTTTCTCAATGGTCATTATGAATAAAATTCTCACCTTTTGACGTGAACGCTCACTGCTTACTAAGGCAAGAGGTCCAGTTACTCAGCAAAAAGTTTATTTATGATCATTATAAATATTTTTTTTATACCTTTCTATGCCAAAGTGTTTATCCAACAAGTCATCCAGTTAGCTAAGTCATGGACACATACACATTAAAATCACATGTCATACCTCACATAATTATGTGCTCGTGTCAGATTAGATCAAACATGTGAATTCTCAAATGCCTAAAGTAAGTAACTAAATTTTGAAACTTTATCATCAGATCATGTGTTCAAAATTTTAAGCTCACCAATGACATCACATCACAGAAATTGTTTAGATCAACAAAAATTTCAAAATAACATGAGATGCATTTATCTTTTCTTTAAAACGAAGAAAAAACAACAACAAATTAAGACAAAGTGTGTGTAATGTGTCTCCAATACCCCCAAACTTAAATTACTCATTGTCCCCAATGTGTGAATAATATGGAAAGAGCTAACTTGGGAGATGGAGAACTAGCTGGACTGGTATGGCTCATAGCATACCCCTAAACTTGAACTGAAGTACGCGTTGTCCCTGAAAAATAAAGACTGGAAAACAAAAAAAAAACATTAGAAATAAACAATAACCATAAATATGTAAAATAATAAATAAACAAAAAGGATATTTTGTGGGGTGCCTCCCATGAGCGCTAAGTTTAACGTCTTCAGCCAGACCCAGCATTAGTAATTGTGCCCAGCTAAGCGCTCCATCATCTAATCAATAAATGGGAGTTGAAAATGATCCTTCCTTGTGGCATCATTCAACTTACAGTAGTCTAGACACACTCTCCATCCTGACTGAGCACAAGTTGGCACCAACTCATCGTCCTTATGCTTCACTACCGTCAATCTAGCCCGCTTGAGCACGACATGAATCGAGCTCACCCACTTGCTATCAGAGAATGGATAAATGATCCCTGCATCCAACAACTTTATCACTTCAGTCCTCACAACCTCTTGTATAGTTGGGTGGAGCCTTCTCTGTGGCTCTCTCAATGACTTGTCATTCTCCTCCAAATGTATCTTGTGCATCACCACGGAGGGGCTGATCTCTTTGATATCCTCAATAGTCCAGCTGATAGCTTCCTCGTGCTCTCCTAAAACATCTAATAATGTCTCCTCTTGAGCATCAACCAGATCTGAAGCTATAATCCCAGGCAAAAAATCTGCTGGACCTAGGAACTTATACTTAAGATTGTCTGGTAAAGGCTTAAGTTCCTTATGGGGGGATCAGGTGCTGCAGTCTCCTCTATCTCACTGCTCTCCCGAGGAGCGGACTCTAAAATAGCATTCGCTTACTCAAGTAACTTATCGAAATCCAAATCCTCTCCAAACTGAGCAAAGAATGCCTCCAGAATGTCCTCAGACTCCCCTTCTTTCTTGGGCACTTGTAATCTCTCAGGGTAAGGCGTTTTAGGTACAAACGACAAAGGGAGATCCTTAATAATAGGTGTGGTTGTAGATGGCTCAGCATCTCTCTTCTCCTTGTTGCCACTTTCATGCCCTTGCCGCATAGCAGGGTTCTCTTCCCACTTGTCTCCCAGACCTCAATGTGACAATCGATTGCATTTGTTCCTCCCCGTGCGTAGGAGTTGATGAATTTCCAACAGCAAACTGTTCCTTCGGGTTGGGCACGGGTTGATCGGGAAATTTTCCCTTCTCTCCTTCACCCACATAACTTGTGATTTTATTCGTTTGACTCTTTAGCTTAACAATCGCTTGGGTGTTTACCATTGTTGCACTCCTCACTTCGCCGATGGATTGGCCGGTCATCTTCATGAAATCCTTGAAGGTGTCCTCTAGAGACTGTGAAACCAACACTGGAGCTTGAGTGGGAGCATGGTAAGCAAGTGATGGTGCTGGATGGGCTGAACAACCATGACTTGGAAATGGTGGAGGAAATTCGGGAGGGTATTGATTGTGAGCATGATGAAGGGCTCATCCCTGATTCATCAGTTGCTTCTGCTCCCATGAAAAATTAGGGTGGTTCCGCCACCCTGAATTGTAAGTCTCGGACTAAGATTCATTTGATTGTCTCCGATAGTCATTGAAAGCATTCACTTGTTCCATGGGATACTCGGCAAAAGCCGGTATTGATGAAAAATTCTGTGCTAAATGCATAGGATTAACACAAATGGAACAACTATCAATATTGAATGTATTGGCTACATTAATAGACTGGTCGGTCATCTTCATGAAATTCTTGAGGTTGTCCTCCAATTTCTGTGGCTGTAGATCAAAATGGGTAGCATTGCTTAGTGGCAACACTATACAAGAAGGGGAGTTAGTCACAACGGGTGCGAACAAATCCCTAAGGGATGTAGTGAAGTTCACGTTCCAAGCTCTAGGTTGCTCCACATTCTCAGGTTGATTTATATTCCAAAAATTTTTCTCCCATCTCAATTGTCTCTCTTTCAACAAGTGCTCTCTTCTGTCTCCTAAGAGTTCTTTCTAATTCGGGATCTAAAGGTATTAACTCTAAGTTCCGGGATCTCCGACCAAGCATACACCAAACAAACAACACTAATATAAACTAACCAGCAGAAACAAAATAATAAAATACAAATACAAATAACAAATAACAATAAGATAATATAAAATAAATGTAAAAACAGAAAACACAATACTTACAAAATGGGCCAACAAAAATTGGCAAATTTTTTTTATATATATATTTTTTTATTTTTTTATAAGCAATTGCAAATAAAAACAAATAAACAAAAATAAAATTGCAAAAGGAAAAATAAAACAAAAATGCTAGCTAAGCCAGTAGAAAAATAAAATCAATTCAGACAAAAATTTAATTTTCACAAACAAAACAACTCCCCGGCAACTGCACCAAAAACTTGTTGTGAGTTTTAAATTACTTGCAAGCGCACGAGCCGTTTACAATATAGTGTTGTGCAAGTGTGAGGTCGAATCTACAGGGAATTGCGTTGTGAAAATATATTTTTATCTAAACTAACTCTATTTTAACCTAGTTCCGAATTTTGGATTGTATCTTGCAAAGAAATATAAACTAAACTAAATTAATTTAAAAAGCAACTGATAAAAACACTAAGGTTTTCTGAATCCACCCCACCAAAGTAAAGCATATATCTTCATGTTCTATATAAAAAAAAATCTATCAAATCATTCCATGAATCCACCATTATATAAATCACGGCGAATACCTAAACTAAACCAAACCATCCAATGTATCCGTTTAATTCACAAATCACAATGGATATCCAATCTAATTTGAATGATCCGACGTATCCGGCAGATGAAATATAAGGAATACCCAATTTAACAATTTAAAAACTATTGGAAATCACCTTGAGGATGCCCAGGTGGTGATCTTCCAAACACCCAAGTCTAGAATGACTTGTAATAAACCGAAACAGCAATCAAAGCAAAGAAAGAACACAAGTAATTGTTATCGAGGTTCGAAAATGTGCCTACGTCCCCGTGAGCTCCTCCAAGCCCTCTGCACTAAATCAATGAGATCTTACAAGTTATAGCAACACCTCTTCAAGAATCCTCTAGTTCTTGAAGAACGAAAGAAGAGAAAAGAAAGTGATAAGGACTTGAGTTACCCTGAAATTTTCCCCAAGAAAATTCCACTTATAAGGCCCTTGAATCCCCAATCTATACTACTCTATTTCTAAACAACCAGCCTCTCTTGAATGAGTCTCTCTTGTGTTTAGTATCTTTGCACTCTCTTACACCCGTGTGTTCTATTTCACACACATTCTAATTTCATTTTACATCACACCTTGAATGGCTCCTAGATGACCCTTTATATAGGGTAATGACTTCCTCATCTAATCTTGGAGATCAATCTCCACCTTTAGATCTCAAGAACCAAATACCCATGGCTTTCTAAGATTCTAAGTAATCCTGTGCGTTTTAACCATGCTCCATGCACCATTTAAAGTTGCTGGAAAAACTTGTCTCAGTGTGCCTGGCACTACGGCCCAGAACAAGTAGCTGCGGCGCACAACAAGGCCACACTTGTCCAGGTTCTGGGCGCCAAGGCGCAGCCTCTTTGAGGTGCGGTGCACACCTATGCTTGAACCACTCTCCTTGCTTTGGGGTGATGCGTAGATTACCTGAGGTGCGGCGCACACCTCCAAACCTGATGCTGAACTTCAACCCGTTTAATCCTTGGACAAATACCAACAATCTCTACCTTTGTCTAAGTGATTAAACCCAAACCCATTGTGCAGAGAACTCAGGATCCAAACTTAACTTTTGTCACCATATCAACCGACTCCAATCCTAAGAAGTCCAAGGCAATGATTGAACTTACTTAGAGGTAGAACTTTAGTACCTAAATTTGCAGGATTTTCTTTCGTTGCGACTTTGTCCACATGAATGCATCTTTCCATAACATTTTCCCGAATAATGATACCGAACATCCATATGCTTAGTCCGCTTATGGAACACCGGGTTCCTAGACAAGTGCCACACACTTTGGTTATCCGAAGACACCACCACCTGCTCTTTTAGGACCTTCCACTCGTCTGACAACCCTTTGCACCACATAGCCTTCTTTATGGCTTCCGTAGCCGCTACGTACTCTACCCCGGTTGTTGAGAGTGCTACCACTGGCTGCAATCGAGCCTTCACGTACCTCAGCAACCACTTCATCCCAAGCCAAAGCTCTTTTTCGGGATTACTCACAAATCTGCTGAGAACTCTAATTGCCTAAGAAATGTTGAGTCTAGCGTTTACCATCATGAACATGACTGATCCAACCGCATTAGAGTAAGGGACCTTTTTCTATTTTCTTCTTCTCCTCATCCGTTCCAGGACATTGTTCGTTGGAGAACTTGAAATGACCAGTTAGAGGAATCTTCACTGGTTTACCATCTTCCATAGAAAACTTGTACATCACATTTTTTATGTCGGAAGACTGAAAAACCCTCAACCTGTTTCTCTCCCTTTCTCGAATTCTTCTCATCCCAAAGATCTTTTGTGCAAGGCCAAGATCCTTCCTCTCAAACTCCTCACTGAATTGAGATGTCAACCTTTTTATCCTCTCCCTGCTATTCCCAACCAACAACATATCATCGACATAGATGAGGATAATCACCACTTCCTCCACCTTGTGTCCAGGTGAGAAGGTTTTTGTGAAATCTATGTCGTCTCTTTGCATGAACCCCTTCGCCACTAGCCTAGCCTTGTTTCGGACTTCATCCTCTGGAGGGTTCCCTTCTTTGATCTTGTAAGTCCACTTACAATCTACAACTTTCTGTTTTCCTAGAATGTGCACCAATTCCCAAGAGTTGTTCTTCCTCAAAGAATCCATTTCTTCCTTCATAGCTAGTTTCCATCTTGATGAATCCTTACATCCCATGGCATCAATGTAAGTGTCTGGTTCACTTATCCCTCCTTTTGTCCAATGAGCTACTGTATTCGCAGCCGTAAAACCATATCTCAAAGGTGGTCTGACCAACCTTCTTTCTCGATCCCTTGTGAGTTGATAGTCATTCTGACTTGTTGTATCATTCCCTTTTAGTTCAGCCTCCTCTCAAGTGTCCTGAGCTTGGCATTCATCAATGGGCTATACCTGGTCTGAACCCTCTTTCCTTCCTTGCACTACCTAAACTAAATTTTTCTTGATGTTATACTCCACAAATACTGAACTGGTTTGCTCACTATCCCTTGCAGGGTTAGTTTTCTCCAAATAGGGAAATATATGCTCATTAAAAATGACATCCCTACTTATTATGAGTTTAAATCATTTTGGGTCTAAGGACCACAACCTATACCCCTTAGCCCCTTCCCCATATCCTAGAAACACACATTTTCTAGACCTTGGGCTAAGTTTATCATCATTTTGATGTGCAAACGCAGCACACCCAAAATTTCTAAGGTTATTCAACTCAGGGGGATTTCCACTCCACATCTCCTCGGGAGTCTTGAGCTCTAAAGCTCTAGAGGGTGATCTATTAACCAAATACGCAACAGTAGACACCGTTTCCCTATAAAAACATTTGGGTAATCCGGATCCATTTAACATGCACCTAACCTTTTCCCTAAGGGTCTTATTCATCCTCTCAGCAACTCTATTTTGCTAAGGTGTTTCACAATCGTTCTATGTCTTAGAATCCCATTTAACCTACAGAATTGATCAAGTTCCTTGTTAATGGTGGTATTTGTCTAAGGTTTAAACATGGTTTAAACATGGTTAAGGTTTAAACAAGAGATGGAAGAATGAATTTCAGCATGTTAAAGGAGTGCACATAAGTGTGCGCCTCACTTTGGGTGTGTGCACACCTTTCATTTCAGCACGACAAAGAAGTACGCATAGCTTTGAAGGGTCCAACATTAGTGTGCGCTGCAGCCTTACTCCTCTCAAGCCACAACACCAAGCAAGTGAGGATTCTGGAGGAAGGCCAAGGCCGCGGCGCCCCCTACCCAAGGTCGCGGCACCCAGAAAGTGGTGAATGGGTGTTTTGCCCAAGGCCATAGCGCGCCCTGTTGGAGGCCTAGGCGCTAGGCACACTGATGCACACATGATTAACTTGATTCAGCCTTTTGTTAAGTGCATGGGTGCAAGTCCAAAATGCACATCATCACTTAGGATTGATGGAGGGCCATGGTTGATTGGTCATCAAGATCTAACGGTGGAGAATGACACTCAAAATTGGTCAAGAAGTTGGTGCACTATATAAAGGGTCACCTAGCTTCATTCTATAACAATATATAATCAATTGAGTGATTACAAGTTATGATATACAAGTGATCAAGAGATACAAGAGAGAATTGTGTTAGAGTGCAAAGACACAAAACACAAGAGGGACTCATTGTAGTGAGACTGGTTGTAAAGAGGGAGTAGCATAGATTTGATAGAGAGCATTGTAATAAGTTCTTATCATCTTCTTTCTTCTCTTCTTGGTTTCTTCAAGAACTTAAGCTTCTTGGGGAGGGGTTTCTCTGATTGTAAAAGAACCATTGATTTAGTGCAGAGAGTTTAGAGAAACTCACGGGGACGTAGGCTAATGCCGAACCTCGATAACAAATCGTTTGTCTTCTTTCTTTCTTTTATTTCTGTTCCTGTTTTCGATTCCTAATCTTTACAAGTCATTCTAGACTTGGGTGTTTGGAAGATCACCACCTGGGCATCTTGTCAAGGTGATTTCCATCAGTTAAAAACTTCTAAGCCATTATTGGTTCTTACCCCCTTAACTACCCTGCCCGTTTGAGTTTCCTCCAGCTTTTTCCACACCACTAACTTATTCAAAGCATCTGATTTATTTTTAAGCAAATAAACCCAAACCTTTCTAGAATAATCATCAATTAAAGACAAAAATTAAACATTACCTCCCTGTGTTGGTGTTCTTTCTAGTCCCCAAAGATCCATATGAATGTAGTCAAGAATGCCCTTAGACTTGTGCACTCCAGTGTTGAAGCTAACCCGATGTTGTTTCCCAAGAACACAACATTCACAGAAATCAAGTTCCTCTACTTTATCACAACTAAGTAGACCATCCTTGCTAAGAACTTGCAGGCTTTTTTTGCTCATATGTCCCAAGCGAGTATGCCAAAGGGCTACCTTATCCATCTCAGCCATCAAGCTTGCTGCTTGACCCTTGATCTTCGTGTCTCTGATCATCTCATAGAGACCATCCTTCATTGTTGCTTTGATCACTATCAAAGATCCCTTGGTTACCTTGACCTTTCCTCTCTCTGCCTTGTATGTGTACCTCATGGAATCCAGTTGCCCCAATGAGATCAAATTTCTTCTCAATTCCGGAAGATATCTCACGTTCCTCAGCAGCATTGTCATTCCATCAAACATCCTTAATTGGATGTCTCCCATGCCCCTCACTTTGTAAGAAGTATCATTCCCCTGGAAAACTTTTTCATCATTGGTTTCTTTGAAATTCTTGAACCAATCCCTGTGAGGACACATATGATGAGTGCACCCGGTATCCAAGATCCACTTCCCGCTGTCTTTTTGCCCCTGCTCACATTTGAGCACACAACAAGAACATCATCATCTTGCTATTCTCCCTTGGCAACCGAAGCCTCTCAATTCTTGGTATGGCTTCATCCCTCATCCCTTATCATCTTCTTGCAATTTTTCTTGAAATGACCCTCCTTATGGCTGTAGAAGCATCTCTTTCCTCCAAATCTCAGTTTGGAGTGTGCTCTCCCATGGCTTTCTCCTCTACCTCTGTCCCGGTAGTAGCCATGTATGTTACTGTGCACTCTCCTATGGCTTTCTCCTCTACCTCTATCCTGGAAATAGACATGTATGTTATTGTGCACTTTTTCATGGCTTTGTCCTCTACCTTTGTCCCAGTAGTAGCCATGTATATTACTGTGCGCTCTCCCATGGCTTTCTCCTCTACCTTTGTCCCGGTAGCAGCCATGTATGTTACTGTGCGCTCTCCTATGGCTTTCTCCTCTACCTCTGTCCCAGTAATAGCCATGTATGTTACTGCCATACTGAGTTACTGGCCTTCCTTTACCGAACAGCCCTTCTCCACTTGATGCACTCCTTATCTTGATATCAAGATTATCTTGCAACTCTTTATTATGATCCAAATCAAAGATTCGTTTATGAAGATACCTCTTATTAGGGAGAGTCTTGATAAGAAACAACTCATCTAGTTTCTTCCAAATGATAGTTGGATCTTCCGAGTCTCTGCACTCCCTTGTGATATTATCCGGCATGTGTAGAAAGATGGTGTTGTACGCCATCTTCTTCATCTCATTCCGCTGGACCTCTGTGGTACTTGCTGGAAAAGTGTCATCTTCTCCAATCGCCAAGTCCACCTTTTGTTGTATAAGAACAGCTTTGATCTTCCACTCCCAAAGGGAAAAATCTCCCTTTCCATCAAACTTCTCAACAATGAAGTTTGAACTCATCTTGTGGAGAAAATCCCAGATTTATGCAGCACCCACAATTACTTTCCAACTTCTTCTAAATCTTAAGAACATGATCAAAGATAGATCTCAATAAAGTTCTTGAATCACCCTCAAGAACACGATCAGATCTTGGTCTCTACTCTGTTCTTGAATCACCTCAAGAACACGATCAGATATTGATCTCTACTCCATTCTTGAATAACCTCAAGAACACAATCAGATATAGATCTCTACTCTGTTCTTGAATCACCCAAGAAGCTGACCTTTGATTTTTAGAGTCTTGCCCCGATAACCCCCTGTTCTTACTCTGATACCTGACTGTACTAGCTTTGATACCACTGTTGGAAATCACCTTGAGGATGCTCAGGTGGTGATCTTCCAAACACCCAAGTCTAGAATGACTTGTAATAAACCAAAACAGTAATCAAAGCAAAAGAAATAACACAAGCAATTGTTATCAAGGTTTGGTAATGTGCCTACGTCCCCATAAGCTCTTCCGAGCCCTCTTCACTAAATTAACGAGTTCTTACAAGTTATAGCAACACCTCTTCAAGAATCCTCAAGTTCTTGAAGAATGAAAGAAGAGAAAAGAAAGTGATAAGGACTTGAGTTACCTTTGAATTTTTCCCAAGAAAATTCCACTTACAAGGCCCTTGAGTCCCCAGTCTATACTATTCTCTTCCTAAACAACTAGCCTCTCTTAAATGAGTCTCTCTTGTGTTTAGTGTCTTTGCACTCTTACACACCCATGTGTTCTATTTCACACACATTCTCATGTCATTTTACATCACACCTTGAATGGCTCCTAGATGACCCTTTATATAGGGCAATGACTTCCTCATCTAATCTTGAAGATCAATCTCCACCCTTAGATCTCAAGAACCAAAGACCCATGGCTCTCTAAGAGTCTAAGTAATCTTGTGTATTTTAACTATGCGCCACGCACCATCTGAAGTTGTTGGAAAAACTTGTCTCAGTGTGCCTAGCGCCGCGGTAACGCTAGCCGCGGCGCACAATAGGGCCACACTTCTCCAGGTTCTGGGCGCCGCGATGCAGCCTCTCTGAGGTGCGGTGCATACCTATGCTTGAACCACTCTCCTTGCTATGAGGTGAGGTGCGGACTGCCTGAGGTGCGGCATACACCTCCAAACCTGATGCTGAACTTCAACCCGTTTAATCCTTGGACAAATACCAACAAAAACAATCAATCATAAGAGTTTAATCAAACAATTGAAATAGAATATTTATACTAAAAATATCAGAATTGTACGAACATGTCTGAAATATAATGCTAAACAATGGTGATGCTTCATCTTCAACCTTAGATGAAGATTTTAGCCTCGCATAATTATGAACATAATTTTCACAATTACAGTGCTAAACATTTAAACTTTAAATAAATTAAAACTAACAATACAATGATAGAGAGATTCCACTCGCAGCTGTCATGCGGTGCTTCCCCTCTTGGTAGCAAAGCCTTCGAGATCCACCAGAATGCTAGCAGAAGTCCTCCATATTGCACCCCGATTACTTCAGAGAGGTGGGGCTTTTATAGGGAAACTCCATGAGTGCAATGTGTTTCCAATTTAATGTGGGATGTGGGATATAGAATGTGTTTCCAACCGATGTGGGATGTGGGATTTAAGCCTTCACATGCCCTTCAAAACTTCTGCCCACGCTGAAATCCCGCACAGCCTGACCTTTCTCTACTAAAACTGCCATAACTTTCTCTAGAAAAATCATATTTACGAGCTATAAAATTCCCCAAAAAATAAACATCCAGATCTTTCCAAGCATATATGGCTTATCTCCTGGTTCTTTCTGAATCATTACAGTTTAAATCTGCAAAAATCACTTCTGCCACGCTGAAATCACGCACAGCTTGACCTTTGTCTACTAAAACTGTCTTAACTTTCTCTAGAAAAATCATATTTATGAGCCGTAAAATTTCTTAGAAAACAATCATCTGGATCTTTCCAAGTATATATTGTTTATATCCTGGTTCTTCCTGAATCAATACAGTTTATTCTGCAAAGATGACTGATCTATATAGGAAATTCTGGCAATTTAGTGAAACTCCTTTCCAAGTGCTTGTAAACCTGTAAAACAACGAAAAACAACTCAAAGTAACAAATTCCTAAGCTAACAAATATAAATTAAGGGGTTAAAATATGCAATATTTGGCACTCATCAAGGATTCCTCATTTGATCTTAACTATCCAGTATGCTCTTATTCTTCTTAACTTATGTTTATCTGGCCTGGCCTTTGGATTTAATGAGATCTTGTGCTATACAATCTCTGGATCAATACCTAACATGTCCTCATATGACCATGCAAATACATCTTTGTACTCTTGTAAAAGTTTTATTAGATTTTCACTTTTGTTTTTCAGATAATGTTAAGTCAAAGCAGGTTTCTTGTGGATTTGCATCACTGTTTAAATTAATGATTTGAGTTTCTTCCATTTTAGGTTAGGCTATTCCTTATTTCTTATTCTCAACTAGCTCAACAATCTCTTTTGATAAAAGAGGTTCTTGGCTAATTTTGTTTAGAATTTTTTTCATCATATAAAGAATACTCAAAGTACTCTGAATCGTTCATCATTTCATCAATTTTTTCACGAATACATCACTAGACTCTAGGAAGGGCTCAGGGATATCATTCCTCTGCTCACTTTTGACTTTACAAAAAGAAGAAAAGGAAAATGACGCTTGATCAGACTCTTTGTTATTGCCCGAGAAGGAAACCTTGGTGTACTACGTTTCACAATGGCTAGTGTACCCATCAACTGGCTTGATTAACAATCTTAGATTGAAATATTTCACTTGACCCTCTTTCATCATCAAGATACACATAGCCCCATCATCTAGATTTTGGACCCAGTCACTTGCTTGTTGTACCTCTTTCTTCTTTGTTGTCACTTTCTCCAAAAAAGATTCAAGATTGAAGAATATCTCGAATCCCAGTTGCCTCTCTTAAGTCCTCCTATTCACCAATGTCTTAAGGAACCCACAGTAAGAAAAATCTTCTCATTCTTTCATGAAATGCCCGTTCAAAGTCCCACAAAACTTTCTCTTGTCTTTCTTGCTGCTGCTATCAGGCTTATAACCTAAACCTTGTTTCCTAAACTATTGCTTGAAATTAGAGAATTCCCTCACCCCTTATCCGTATTTTCCCATACCTACTCCCGAGAAGTAGTTCATTCCTTTTATAATATGGAAAATTTTTGGGTTGATGCATAGGTCGACATCTACTATGTCAATTACTGCTGCTTCTTCAAAGATAAAACCATGCAACTCCTCACTTTTTGTTTGAATTGCTACAGTATTTGCCCCTTTTTGGTCTATCACTGATTTCCCAATCACTTTTCTTATCATTACCTTCCCATCATCTTCATTATCACTATCCCAAATGTCATTGACGAAGGTCCCACTGCAAGGAATGTTATACTTGAAATTTCATAGGAACTCTAAGTTTAGAATGAGTTTATGTTTAGGGTTGTGTTTAGTTACTGAAGTGATTAAGGTGGAAAGGTCAAAGGTAGTGAGTGATTCCTCAATCATATTAAGGAAATATGTTGGGGCTACATTACAATAATTAGGTATGGGATTATTGGCAATCTAGACTGGCTCAAGACCGTCGTCAATGAGGTCCTAAATTTCATTTTTTAATCTCTAGCACCCATCGGAATCATGGCTGACAGACTGTTGGAAATGACAACATTTGGAGATGTCCTAGTATGGTGGAACTGGGTTGGGCATAGGTCTTATTGGTAGAGGGCGAAGTTTAACCTTTTTTGTGAGCTTGGCAAGGGTTTGGGATAAACTTATCCCTAGCAGTGTGAAGTCTTCGAGGCCTTAGCGCTTCCTATCAGGGTGGTTCCTATAGTGGGTTGTACTTTGGATATGATTTGGTTGACTAGAGCTGTAATTATTTTACTATTGAGGTGTCAGAGAGCTATCAGCCCATACACTCGACTGCCCGTTGTGTATCTGAGCAAAATTTACCTTATTAGTTTTGGTATCACTACTACAGGCAATACTTTTCTTCATGAATTTTCCACTAGTCTTTTTCGATTTTCCCTCAAAGATGGCGTTTTCCACCTGAGTTCCTGAATCAATCAATTGCTCAAAACTGGTGATGAGCATGGAGAACATTCTCTCATGGTATATGGGCTATAGTTTTTTCATTGTCATTCTGATCTCCATAGTTCTTGAGGCCATCTTTGTTGTCATGCCTCGCCGGCAAGAGATAAATTCTAAAAAGTTCTCGTTGGGCTTTTGTTTAGTCGTCTCTAGTTCCCTTATAGAGATATCCAACTAAGTATTATATGTATACTGAGCTATAAATGCTTGAGCCATGTTCTCCCATTCTTTTAGTGTGTTGGGCTTTTGAAAGCAAATACCACTTCAGTGTAACACTAGTGAGAGAGTTGGAGAAGAGCGCAACAAATTGTTCAGAATCCAAGCTTGAAAGTCTCAAAAGACCAAAATATTGTCTCAGGTAAGTCTTGGGATCCCCATATCCATCAAAGTGGTCCATTTAAAGCATTTTGAACTTAGGTGACAAGCTTATTTTAGGATGACGAAAAGCCTATCGATGTCAAGAAAATACTTGTTAATGCCTTGAGACTTTCTTAAAGTACTTTGCATTTTTTAACTTCTCGTTGATGGGCTTCATCTCATAGTTAGTCTTTTGTTTTTTTTTTTTTTTTTTTTTGCTAGGAGATAATCATCCTCATCTTTAAATAAGCCTTCTTTATCATCCCCAAAGTCTTGGGATTCTTTCCTTGTTATTCTTTCTTCTAGGCCATTTAGTCTTTTGGCTAGGTTAGCCATCATACTACTTATATTCGTGAGGATCTCACTCATACCAACCACTGTGTCTTATGCCATTTCTCTAACTAAGACTGAGCTGCCCCCAGAAGCTAAGCCATCAGCAAGTTCCTTTACTGTAGGTGATACTGGAATTGTAGAAGGACTTTTCCTTAGCCTTCCACTAGGGGATCTATACCAAAATAGGGAAAAGATTGCTTCTTGTCCTGGACTTATGACTCTTTTTTACAAAAAAAGAAAGAAAAGAAAACACCTTTTGAGTTATTTATGTTGTGAATCCTTTTTCCATGCTCACTTATCTGTGGTATTATTTTAACTTTATAAATGGTTTTCGGTTTTGAATCCAAAGGCCCACTGAGTAAATTAAAGCCCACTTGTGGATAAGTTATTAATTAGCCTAAACATGTAGAAACAGAAACGTGAAGGAAACCTCATTTGATTAAATTCCAATCAAACTTTCTTAGTTCGGACCTCTTCAATTTGCAGATTGAATTTCTCATAGTTAAGTGTTGTGAGTTTTGTATCAATAAGTCTCCCAAGGGACTCAGAACTTAGTGGTGATTTGGAGTAAACCCAAGAACCCCAAATGAATGATGAAGATTGCCCATCACATGGATCATTCTACTTGATCTTTAGGCATAATTTCACTTTCATTTTAGATTTCTTGGGTTAGGGCCCACTCATCATTAGTTTCTTTTGTGGGCTCCTTAATCATGTCAAGCTAACAAGACATAACTAAGAGAAAATTCTCTATTTTGGACCAAATTAGGCTCAACATAGCACTCAATTTGTTTGATTGAATTTAATCAAGGGGAACTTACAAAACTACATAACATATTATCAAACAAGTTGATTTTATCGTTAACATGTGAGGTAAGAGCAAACAAATGCAACCAAGCAAAAGGATAACGAGGGTCCCTATCCTAGATGGGAAGGTTCTAAGGTTTGCTTCAAAGGGTAAGCTTCGCCTTATAACTCCGGTGGGCTTAGGTACCTTATAAATAGAAAGATTTCATTATGCTATTCAAGTGGCCTAATAAATGGACTGCAAGACTATACCGCGGCAAACATTCGTTACAATGACAAGAACTACGAAAAACTTGTCACACACCAAAAACCAAGAGGAAATAGGCCTCCAATTTACTCCATCATGAGAAAAAGGTAAGTGCTAGTGTGCAAAGTGAAGTATGGAATAATAACTTAGGATTAAAGTTTCAAAATTTTCCAAGAAACACTTAAAGTTAAATCTCTCCAGCGAAGGTCTATTATAATCCCTTTATAAGTAGTAAGGAGCCTCTTATTACAGGTGCACTTTTAATGTATCAAACAAGTGGTCATTGTCATTTGAGCACAAAGTAAGGATGATGGGTAAAGAGTCACCATTTGACCTTGAAGGGGGTTAAATCCATTATTATAGGTCCACGTGAGAGATTCTAAGGCTCGGGAGATTTGAGTACAAGTGAGTGAAGAATTAAAGCTCTCTCTTTTACCCAAACCAAACTCTAGCCCTTTGTGTTTCAAGAAAAATTATTCAAAACTTTAATTCAAGTTTTATTACCATACACTAATAAAGCAAAGCACACATTCAGAATTTATATTCAAGCAAGATGACACCGAATTACGTAAATAAGCACATAACTAAGAAAATAGAAAATGCTTTAAACATGAAACAAAGGAATGATCAAAATCAATTATGATGTGCGGATAAAAAAGAAGAAGCGAATTAAAACATGCAAATTTAAATAAGTAGAGTAAACAAGTGAGGATTTAACATATGAACCAAAACTACTTTAAACAAATAGATTCAAATGAGAGCATTAAACATGCATATTGAACTAAGTAGATTGAATATGGCACTTAAACATGTGCGGATTAGAACTAAGCTAAACATATGGATTTAGATAAATGGACTAAAACTAAGCATGTGATTAATAACAAATTAAAAGAAAGCACATAACTTAGAACGAATTAAATAAGCATCATAAAGAAACTAAGATAAAAATGAACATTGAAGATACCATGGATTTCATCAAATAAAAAGTAAGCCAAATTGTTTAATCCACACTTCTCTCCTTTTACTTAGGATTGATTGATCCCTTATTATACACTCAAATACCTCCATATGAAACCCATTATACCCAATTACTACCAATTAATGATCCATGAATATAACCATATTAAATAACATCAAAGTATAATAATTCGCATACAAGATAACTGTGGTGCCTCGGTCTAAAGATCATATGCACAACTGTAACATAAGAACTACCTATTGATAGGCAAGTAGAACTCCATTAGGTGTTCTTAAATCGAGTTATGTTCAATGAACTCATTCTCCAATGAGCACTTACATACTTATTTTGGTGTCTATCACACAAGTGGCGTTGAGATCAGTCACCTTCCCAAATTGAGCAAACATAGTACATATTAGTCTAACCGGATTACTAACATCCATTTAGTATCTTATAACTAGGAAAATGTAATTGAAAAGCTTTTGAGATGACTAGGTCTAAAAATTATGCTCTCATCATAATCTTATCTCCATTGCTTTTACTCTATGCACTTAATCATGAAAATGTAATTAAACAAATATTCATGATAAATAAACTTGTCATTAATTATTATAATAATTCGAATAAGATTGTTTTACAAATAATATGCCTAGATATCAAATGTCATTGGCCTGTAAGGAATACTATCAACACGACCATGAGGAGAGAGGAGAGAAGGGTGAAACTTTTAAGGAGAAAAAGGTTAAAGCTTGAAAGGATAAATGTGTTTAAAAAAAACTTCCTCTCTTGAGGCACATATTGGAAGACGAAAAGGAACAATTTTTGATGTGATAAGGTGGAAGTTTGAAGTGTTATGGTGAGTTTAACAAAGCAAAAAGGAATAGGAAGACTTCTTCTCTTAGTGGTTGGCCATGGGATAAAGCAATTTTTGAGGTGACAAGGTGGAAGCTAGAAATGTAATGGTGAGTTTAACAAAGCAAAAAACGAAGATGAAGACTTCCTCTCTTAGTGGTCGGTCATGAGAATAAGATATTGAACAAATTTTGAGGTGGAAAATACGGAAGTTTGAAGTGTTATGATGATTTTAACAAAGCAAAAAGGGAAGAAAAAAACTTTTTTCTTATGGCACATATGTGGTTAGCCATAAGATAGGTGTAAAAGATGGTCTTTGACATATGGGAAACTGTGGGAGCTTGTAAAGGAAATGTCCAATTAACAAAGCAAAAAAGAAAGAAGAAAACTTCTTCTTGTGGAACACATGTGGTCGACCATGAGGGAAGAAAAAAATGAAGTTTTTTATGTGATGAGGTGCTGTTTTTTATGGAAGAAATAGGGGTATTTTTCATGGAGGAAAGGTGGAGCTTGACTCATGGGAAAGGGTGAGAGATTAGAAGGGAACGTTCAATTATTAAGGTAAAAAGTAAGTGGAAAACTTTTTTTTCTTCTATCATACATGTGGTCGTCCATTATGGAAGAAAAAAATATAAGTTTTTTATGTTGAAAATGTGGATTTTTGCACATGAGAAAGGGTGAGAGCTTAAAAAGGAAACGTTCAATTAACATGGAAAAAAAGGAGAAGAAAACTTCTTCTTTTTCCACTCACATGACCCATCACATGGAGGAGAGAAAGTGCATTTTTTATGTTTAAAAGGTGGATTTTGGCACATAGGAAAGAGTGAGAACTTAGAAGTAAAATGTTCATTTATTAAAGCAAAATGGGAGAAGAAAACTTCTAATTCTTGCACTCACATAGCCAGCCAAGAAAGAGATGAAGGAAAAACAAATATTTGGTACCAAAAAAAAAAGCTTGTCTTGAAAAGTAGAACCAATCAAAAGGTGTCATGTAGTGGGTGAAATTGAAAATTTATTTACAAAATTTGATGGTCTTCTTGGGCTAGCAAAAATCAATGGGCTTTTGATGCTTTTTGGGTTGGGCCAAAAATGAATTGAAAGCTTTTAGCTTGAATTTGGTGGAATCAATATCACCCAAATGATTTGAGCTTAAGGTGGATTTAGTGGATTGGAAAGAAATAGTTAGCAATTGGTTCTATTCTGAAATTAAATTCAAACCTCTGAATTTACCAAGTCCAAGTGCATTAGGATTAAAGATTCGTCATAAGAACCCACATATGGCCTGTTCAAACTTTTGGAACGAAGTTGGGTGTCTACAAAGTTGTACTCCCAAGTTTGAATGAATATAAACAATCATATGCAACACATTATTAACAAGTTGATTGATTACCTATACTAACCATCCCATATCAATAGGCATAGATAAAAGGTCTAAAGTAAATGTGTAAGATTGGTTACACTTAACTGTCAAAGATTGGCTCCTTGCCCAATCGAAATCTATTCAATTGTTAAAGGTTGGTTCTTTACCTAGTCGGCGACCATTCATCTGTTAAAGGTTGGTCCATTACTCAGATAATGACTACTCATCTATAACAATATGAAGCTCTTATTCAAACAATGTAACTCAATCTCCACCACTTCTTTAAGATCAAACTTAAACTCTTAACATAACAACCGAAGACCCTATCCTGGCTAAGTTAACTATAGCTTTGATAAAAACTTAAGCTCTAATACCATCTGTAAGACTCGAAACATCCCGAGGCAAGATATTTTGTCTTTTGATCGATCAATCAATATAAGCACCTTGAAGGATAATCAGAGTAAACTAAAAGTCATCAATATGTGAAGGCTTTATATCAAAATCTTTTACAATAAATCATCACTTTAAACCTCCATAACTGATCAAGACTATAATACAATACTCTTGCACACATTCTAAAACAATACACTCTCTCTTACTCTAATTACAAATAACACAATACACTCAGCTATTTACCATTATACAAGTCTAAATTTGCTTAGCTAATCCACTACGCCAGACTCCTTAAAAGAATAATCTTTTCATGATCTAAAAAGATAGGCCATTCAAATAATGGGTAAGCCAAACAACTAGGCTAAATAGAGATCTATAATGGATATATGCAAGTGTAAAATGCATGTATGTATGAATGAAATATGAATGTAGTGATGTTCATGTATACATCATATCAAGAACATATAAAACACTAACAGGTTGAGTAGATGCGAGTAATCCACCGTCCTATACCAGTAGTTACAACCAACTATTCTAAGCAATCATATGCAATGCATTACTAACGAAACTTGAAAGGATACTCTCCATACCAATCAATTCCATCACACCTCACTTTGGTCCCAATATTCCTTCAAGGCCTAGGTCGATCAAACAAAGATCTCAATTGATCTAGTAGGGACCTCGTGAGCACTCCAATAGCGTTTAATCAATCATTGTAAGGACAAAGTTAGGTATTATGCCCAAACAATATTCAATCATTCACTAACATTCAATAGTGAAACGTCATGCACGGGACGCACCCAATAAACAGGTTAACTTGTTAGGATGTGTCCCACCATGCATCCCTTAAACAATACTTACGCAAGAAATATAGTACATATTTATATTATATGATTATATGTGTATGAAAATTCTAGAGTTTCACACTCCATGCTTGTTTCATGGTGTTTTTTAGGGCTTAAGTGTTGAAAGGCCTATGTGTGAGAAGGCTTGCTACCAACTAGTTAGACCCATTCCCTTCGACATCTACCTCTTCCACTTGTTCAATCTCGAAACCAACTGCCTCCTCTTTCGTGAGACTTAACTTATGTCGTACCTCTCTTTTCACCGCTTCCATGATCTAGGATCTCAAAACTGAAACCAACCTTGACCTTACATAGGAAAACCTGCAGTAGAACAACAAGAAAGCAACACCAAAATAAAACAAAACACAACTACCTAATCTAGGGAGGAAACCTTAATCTAAGTAAACCCTAGAGTAGGGAGAAATATGACTCTAAGCTAGGTCACCCTAAGTTAGAGAAAAAACCAAGAAGGAAAAAAAATATCTCAAACATTTAAATTTCAAAGGATCAAATATCTTGCATTATTCAAAGAAACATAGAAGATAGGAAAGGAAATAAAGGCCACACAAAATGACTTTGCATTGATCATTATTTATAGGTTACAAGAATATTCAAATACAACAAGGAAATTCAAATATACCAGCTCTATCTAAACTAACTCCAAATTCAAATAAAACAACTCTATCTAAACTAACTCCTAAATATAATGAAACAAAAGGATACAAAATTCAAATTACAAATACAATTCAAAAGCAAACCAATTCAAAACAATATCAGAGAAATTACCAGTAGCTTTATTATGCCCTATCAAGATGGAGCTCGAGTAGAGAGTCCAATCTTGGTCTTGAGAGTAAGAAATGGTGCCCTAGATAGAGGCTTTGTCAGAGCATCAGCAAGTTGGTCTTTACTTGAAACATAAGTAACACGCAGACGCCCCGATTGAACTTGAGCACGAATAAAATGGAAGTCGATAGCCACGTGCTTCATTCTAGAGTGAAAAAACGGGTTGAAACAGAGATTAGTGGCCCCAATATTATCACAATAAATCACAGGTGAATATGAAAGAGACACACCAAGTTCATCCAAGAGAGAGAATGCCTAGTTGAGTTTGGCAACAGTATTTGCAACAGATCGATACTCGACCTCAATACTGGATCGGGCAACAGAGTGTTGTTTCTTAGAACTCCAGAAAATTGAATTATGACAATGGTAAACAATATATGCACTGGTGGAAGCAAAATCATCTATGTTCCCAGCCCAGTTAGCATAAGAGAAAGCATGTAAAGATTGTGGTGATTCACTGTAGAGGAGTATGCCTTCATTAACCGAACCACAAAAAATAACGAAGAAGTTTCTTAACTATAATCCAATGATCTGAGGTTGGTTTATGCATGAATTGTGACAACTTGTTGATAGCAAAAGCGATGTCCGGCCGAGTAAGCTCCCAACAATGGCACGATATTTAGATGGATCAGAAAGTGGATAACCAGAGTCCAAAGTGATAGGTGGTGAAATAAGAGGAGGTGTGAGAACAGGTTTTGCTTCCATTATTTTTGTACGAGCAAGAAGATCCATTATATAGTGTCTTTGAGAGAGCAAAAGACCATGAGGATGCGATAAGACTTCCACATCTAGAAAATAAAATAGTTACCTAAGATCTTTTAAAGAAAATTGTTGAGATAATAAAGTCATAAATTGTTGAACAAAACCATCATTATCACCAGTTATAATGATATCATCCACATAAACCAAGAGATAGATAAGATGACCACCATGTTTGAAAATGAACAGAGAAGTATCAACTAGTGAGTTTTGAAAACCTAAAGTAAGAAGCAATTTGTGAAGCTCAATATACCAAGCACGTAGAGCTTGCTTGAGCCCATAAATTGTTTTTCTAAGCTTGCTTACATAAGACGGATTATCAGGATCAACAAAGCCTGCTTGATAATTGGCTTGCCTAGCTAAGCTTGCTTGATAATCGGCTCGCCTAGCTAAGAATTGTTCCCTGACGATCAAATCTATCATGCAAGAGTTTCTGATGCTTGTCAAAATGAATCTCTAAACACTCAAGGCGCTTTGCAACAGTGAAATGCCTAAGGGGAGGAGGGGTTACAATCGCTACTCTCTCTCCTGGAGTTGGCGACCTTGAGGCTTTAATCAGATTGAGCATGCCATCATCGATGGGCTTTTTAGGTTACTGGACTTCCTCATCAGGACTGTACTGGACTCCGACTTGGATGCATAAATGGGTAATTAAGGAAGAGAAGTATAATCCAAGTTTTTGTTGCACAATGTGTATGATAGAATTAAATATGATCTGGCCTACATCACTAGTTATGCCCATCAAAATGGCATAAATCAAGACAGTTCTCTCAACAGTAAGGTCACTATAGTGCATAGCAGGCATCAACCTCTGGCATACAAAATATTGCCAAGCCCGAGCATTGACAGTTAGAGAAGTACCGGGCAAGGTTTTAGGGGTATCACCAGTCATTTTCCATGTTGTGCCCGAAATATAAAGCGTATTACAAATTTCTTCATAATCAATATTAGATACATATGCATTATACTCACTGTTTCCTATGTCAGGTAGCCTATAGAATCTATTGATAGATGTGCTGCTAAAAGAAACTGTTTTTCCTCTCACCATTACTTTACCATTCCTATGTTCTTCTGCATTAGCATAGAATTCTCTAACCACATTTATAAGGGAATGAGATGGTTGTCTTCCAAATGTACCCCAATGCCTATCAATAATCATTCTAACCAAGGTTGAGTTTCCCCTCTCTGTGATAGTGAATCATCTCTCAAGAATGGGTTTTCTAGCCTGCATCATCCTAACATATCTCTCACTAGCCTCAAAACTAACAAATTTGGTCTCATCATACTCTTAAGGTTGTTTCGCCCTTAGTCTCTTAGTTTTAGGGGCCATTTGAATCAAATGTATAGAATAATAGAACTAATTCAAAATCAACCACCCAAATAGCACAAATGAACAACAAAGAGAAGAAATTTGTTTTACTTGACACCCAAAGTTAGAGAGAAGAAAGAGTACCCACCAACTTGAAAGCTTCTTGAAATACCCAAAATTCTTTTAGAACCAAGCTTTTTGGAGAAATTTTCAGCAAAATTTGTAATAAGGGTGAGAAATTCTACAAGAAATAAAGTTAGAATCAAGAAATAGTGAGAGAAAATGAGTGGGTAAGTGAGGGTTTGGAGAGAGGAGGAGAGAGAGAGAAAGTGGCAATTGTGTTTTTAGATGAGAAATGAAGAAGAAAGTGTAGAAATTGGGTTTTAAAATGGTGCAGATCATGGGTGTGCAGAATAGGTGGCAGCTGGTACGGTACGGTGTGGCTTATGCTGGGGCGCAGCGTGGGCGACTTGAGCGTTGTGCGCTGCAACGCGGCTCGAGCTAGGGCGCGACGCGCTCTATTCGTGCTGCACACTGTGCGGCGCAGCGCGCCGTGCGTGGACCTATTTTTAAAAAAACTCGTTTGTTCAACAGAAAAAAATAAAATTATAAAAAATAAAAAAAAAACCTTTAAGTTAAGAAAAAAAAACTAAAAATTAAAATTGAAATAAACTTAATTAAAAGCAAAACAAACAAATAAAAGAAAAAAATAAATAAAAACATACCTTTGTGGTATGGTCAAGGTGAATAGACCGGATCCATAAGTGGAATGTCTTCCACTTCCAGATCTTGCCTACCGATTAAGATTTTAAGGTGTTGGTCATTTACTTTAAAGATCTGACCATCTCTAGTATCCTCTATTTCTACCGTCCCATTTGCAAAAACATTCTTCATTACAAAAGGACCGATCCACCTCGATCGAAGTTTTCCTAGATGCTTATGGAGTCTAGAATCGTATAAGAACACCTGATCATTGGGCTTAAATGTCTTCCTCAAAATATTTTTATCATAAAACACTTTCATTTTAGCCTTATAGATTTTAGAGTTCTCATAAGCAACATTTCTCAACTCCTCTAACTCGGTCAACTGAAATTTCCGAAGCTTACCCACTTCTCCTATGTCAAAATTGAAATACTGAATGGCCCAATAAGCTCGATGCTCGAGCTCCACAGGTAAGTGGCAAGGCTTTCCAAAAATAAGCCTATAAGGTGAGATACCTAAGGGATTTTTGAAAGCTATACGGTAAGCCCAAAGCGCGTCAACGAGTCTCAAAGACCAATCCTTGCGATCCGGGTTGACCGTTTTTTTCGAAAATTTGCTTAATTTCCCTGTTTGCAAGTTCTACTTGTCCACTTGTCTGAGGGTGGTAGGCAGTAAAGATCTTATGTAACACCCCATATTTTCTCACCAAAGCTTCAAAAGAACGGTTGCAAAAATGCGTACCTCGATCACTAATTATAGCACGTGGTGTACCAAATCGAGATAACACATTTTCTTTAAGAAATTTAATTACCGTTCTATTACCATTGCTCCGGCAAGCTGCTGCCTCTACCCATTTTGGCATATAATCTATTACCACAATGATATATTGATATCCGAAAGAATGAGGAAATGGTCCCATTAAATAAATACCCCAACAATCAAAGATTTCAATCACTAAAATTGGGTTTAAGGGCATCATATTACGACGAGACACAGCTCCTAACTTCTGACACTTTTCACATGAGCGACAATAGATATTTGTATCTTTAAACAAGGTGGGCCAATAAAATCCACACTGTAAAATTTTTGCAGTGGTTTTTTTCATTGAAAAGTGGCCCCCACAAGCTTGGGAGTGACAAAATTCCAAGACGCTGGCAATCTCTTCATTAGGGATGCAAAGCCTTAAAATTTGGTCAGGGTAGTACTTGAAAAGACAAGGGTCATCCCAATCAAAATTATGTACCTCATTAAAGAACTTCCTCTTGTCTTGAGCACTCCAATCCATTGATATATCACCGGTAGCCAAATAATTCATGATATGAGCAAACCATGGTAGAGAAGTAATAGAGAGTAAATGCTCATTGGGAAAATCATCCTTAATTGGCATGTCATCAAAGGTGTCCTCAAATGTGAGCCTCGAGAGATGTTCAACTACTTCGTTCTCTACTCCTTTCTTATCTTTGATGGTGATGTCAAATTCTTGTAAGAGTAAGATCCACCGTATTAGTCGCGCCTTAGCATCCTTCTTTGTAAGAAGGTACTTAAGGGCTGTATGATCTGTGAAAATAAGGATAGGATAACCAATTAAATAAGCACAAAACTTGTCTAAAGCAAATACTACAGCTAGCAATTCATTTTCAATGGTGGAGTAATTCATCTTAGCACTATTTAGGGTTTTACTAGCATAGTAAATGACGAAAGGCTTCCCCTCCCTTCGCTGTCCAAGAACAACACCTACAGCAAAGTCACTAGCATCACACATGACTTCGAAAGATAAAGTCCAATAAGGTAACTGCATTATGGGTGCTGAAGTAAGCTTGCCAATTAGTGTTTTAAAGGCCTCTTGACAAGCTTGTGTTCACTCAAATGTGGCATCTTTAACTAGGAGGGCACATAGTGGTCTAGATATGTTGGAAAAATTTTGTATGAACCTCCTATAAAAACCAGTATGACTAAGAAAGAATCTTACATCCTTTACTGTCTTAGGTGTAAGCAATTTAGAAATTAATTCAATCTTAGATTGATCAACCTCTATCCCTTTAGAAGAAACACTATGCCCTAAGACAATACATGAAGGTACCATGAAATGACATTTTTTCCAATTTAAGACTAAATCATTCTCCTCACAACGAATTAATACTCTCTCTAAATTCAATAAGCATGCATCAAATGAAGATCCAAAAATAGTCAAGTCATCCATAAAAACTTCCATGCAATTTTCAACCATGTCACTAAAAATACTCATCATGCATCGTTGAAAAGTAGCAGGTGCATTACACAATCCAAATGGCATTCTACGAAAAGCATAAATACCAAAGGGATAAATGAAAGTGGTTTTATCCTGGTCTTCTAATGCAATTTTAATTTGATAATAACCAGAATAAACATCTAAGAAACAATAAAAAGGATGACTAGCTACACGCTCAAGAATTTGATCAATAAAGGGAGTGGGAAATGGTCTTTCCGGGTGGCAGCATTTAATTTTTTGTAATCAATGCACATTCACCACCCGGTCACAAGTTTTGTAGGGACTAACTCTCCTAGGTCATTCTTTACCATAGTGACACCGGACTTTTTAGGAACGACTTGTGTAGGACTTACCCATTTACTATCGGTTATGGGATATATAATTCCCGCATCTAATAGCTTCAATACTTCATTTTTCACCACTTCTTTCATAGTGGGGTTAAGCCTACGCTGTGGGTCTCTATGAGGGCTAGTTCCTTCATCCAAATTTATCTTATGAGAACAGATCAGGGAACTAATACCTTCTAAATCAGCCATACTCCAACCTAAGGCTGATTTATAATTATTTAGGGTCTGAATTAATTTCTCACCTTAAGACTCAGACAATCCATATGAGATATTAACAGGAAAAGTATCACCTGGACCAAGCAAAACATGCTTCAAACCCTTAAGCAGAGGCTTCAATTCAACTTTGGGTGCTTCCACACTTGAGGGGATTTGTTTCTCGCTTCTTTCAGGTAACTCTTCAAACTTCGGTTGCCATGCTTGAGTGCCATAATCTTGAGATTTATCAAAAATAGTACAAATATCTATTACATCATATTTATCATTAATATAATCAAACTCAGAATTAACAAGAGGATCAAAATCATGAGCTATAGAAACTCCTCTATCGATGAATGACTCAATCATGTATAACTAGTGGCTCTCGTCATCATCTTCTAGCTATTTTGCAACATTTAAGATGTTCACCTCGAGGGTTATGTTTCCAAAGGATAGCTTCATGAGTCCATTCCTACAATTAATAAGAGCATTTGCAGTAGCAAGGAAAGGTCTACCTAAAATTAAAGGAATTTTAGAGTTAGTGTCAACAGTAGAAGTAGTATTAAGGATTAGGAAATCAACAGGATAATAAAATTTATCAATTTGAATTAGAACATCTTCTACCACACCCAATTGTAATACCACAGCGGTTGGGTTGATTTCTCCCAAACCTAGCTGCAAATAAATAGAAAATGGCATCAGATTTACACTAGCTCCTAAATCTAGCAATGCTTATCCAACCTCATGATTTTCAATGCTACATGCAATTGTAATACCACAGCGGTTGGTTTGATTTCTCCCAAACCCAGTTGCAAATAAATAGAAAATGGCATCAGATTTACACTAGCTCCTAAATCTGGCAATGCTTATCCAACCTCATGATTTCTAATGCTACATGCAATGGTTGGACAGCCAGGATCCTTGTATTTGGGGGGAATCCTTTGCTCAATTAAAGCACTAACTTGCTTTGTTAGGAATGTTGTTTTCTTTACATGGTGCTTCCTCTTAATTGTACACAAATCCTTGAGAACTTTTGCATAAGTAGGAACTTGTTTAATCACATGCAGAAGAGGAAGATTAAGTTTTACTTGCCTTAGGTTCTCTAGGATTTCATTGTTTAGGTCCAGATTTTTCTTTTTTGATTTTAAGACTTGAGGGAATGGTGTCTTAACAGGGCTCTTGGTAACCTCAGGGTCCTTGGGCAGCTCAGCATCACTACTACCTTGACCCTTTTCCACATCCTCGGATTTGTTCGTTGTTGGGATGTGTAATGGCTTACCACTTATTGTCATAATGGCATTCACATCTTTCAGATTTGCTTGTGCCATGTGTTGACCATGGAGTGTGGATTGAGCTTGAGAGGGGAACTTACCTCGCTCATTCACACTCAAGGAGCCCATTAATTTGGAAACTTTGCTCCTTATTTCCTTATTCTCTTCAACAACCTGTGTAATTAATGTTTCACACCTTTAGTTTGTCTTACCTTGTGCCTCAATGAAAGCATGAAAAGTGTCTTCTAAAGAACTCCTAGAGGATGAGGGTGCATGATATGGTGCAGGGTATGATCTAGGGGGTTATGCAAGCTGCTGATTTTCAGACTTCCAACTGAAGTTGGGGTGATTGCGCCATCCCGGATTATAGGTGTTAGAGAATGATGCAAAAGGCTTCTTGTACATGCCTAAGGCATTACATTGTTCCTCATATATCCCTCTCATATCAACAAATATAGGGCACTTTTGAGCAAAGATGGCTTACCCCGCCACACACAAAACATGGTTCCAAAGATTCAGCTTGATTGGCCACGTGTGTTGGCTTTAAGCCTTTAGTCTTTAACACATCTAACTCCCTAGTGAGCATCTCAACCTTAGCCTTTAGGTTGTCCTCTTCCCTAAGATGGTAAATTCCACCACCAGTGGGGTTTCCTACAGGTTGTGACCTATTTGTGCTTTCAGTAGCACTAGGTCCAGTCCAAGTGTGAGCTTTTTCAGCAAGCTCATTGAGGTACTCTATGGCCTCATCAGGATCTTTTTGTAAAAATTCACCATTACACATCATCTCTACAAATTGGCGTTCTTTATATGTAAGTTCCTCATAAAAATAGCTCACTAAACGCCAATTTTCATACCCATGGTGAGGATACATACTTAATAACTCCTTAAATTTCTCCCAAGACTGATACAAAGTCTCATTGTTCTTTTGTGCAAAGGTGGGGATTTGCCTTTTTAAAGCATTGGTCTTATGTTGAGGGAAGTATTTATTAAAGAAGACCTGAGTCATCTCATTCCATGACCCAATAGATCGTGGTCTCAGCGAGTATAGCCAACTCTTAGCTTTATCCTTCAAAGCGAAAGGAAAAAACTTGAGTCTCACAATGCTATCAGTTGCATCTTGACTATGAAAAGTCGCAACTACTTCCTCAAACTCCCTAATGTGTACATATGGGTTTTCATTTTCCAATCCATGAAACATAGGGAGTTATTGTATCATCCCTGTTTTAAAATCTTGATGGTGAGTATTGGCTGGAAACATGATGTATGATGGTGTTGCTATTCGGCTAGGATGCAAGTAATCCTTAAATGTCCTAGTAACATTCTCATTGGGGTTATCAGCCATGTTAAAATCCTTTAAATTCTCGTTTGGTACACTATGGTTTGATCTAGGCAAGGTTTCACTAACAGATGTGGAATGAGAGAGTAACTCTATTTCGGGTCCTTTAATGAATCTACCTCGCGAATCTCTCGGTTTAAGCATACACCAAATGAGTTAAAGGGGAAATAAATAAAACAAAATAATAAAAGAAAATCAGAAAATCAAAACTTAGAGAAAATAAAAATATTACCGTCTTATCTCAAAGTTGACAATCTTCCTTATACTTAAGCGTGTCTCCCCAGCAACGGCGCCAAAATTTGATTACGCTCAAACTAATACGTGGTTATTGTGTATAGTTGAGGTGTCGATCCCACGAGGAAAATTAAACTACAAAGGAAAAGTGTAAACCTTAACACGAACGATAAAGATCAAGTGAGAGAATATGAGTTTTGATAATGAAGTAATATGAGAAAAATGTGTAAATAGATTGAAGAATATAATAGAGAAACAACAAGGGTTCGGGAATCCTCCCTAGGTTCGTTGCCTTATTCCAATTTCAATTCAATTGTTTTTATCTCGATTACTAGTTTCACATCCCAAACTAGCAATCGGTAAGTATTCAATCAAAGCACATGTAAACCCTAATGTAATTGATATGAATTACTCTTTACTTTCGATTTAAGCACACATGACCTATCCTATAGATTTATCAAGAAACGACAATATATCTTAATGACAATATCGCAGTAATGGACAAACCTAAAAGATAAATCTATCGGACTCAATCACATTCAATCAATCTTGACATAAGAAGAGCATGACTAGACTTATATCGAGGAGAAAGATACAATCACCGGATTAAGATGAATCTTCTAATTAAATCAAAGAGTAAATCATAACAATGTTTTGACAATAAATCCAAACTACAACTGAATCAGTAATGAAAAATAAGAACAACTACACTTAGGGATTCATCCATTTGCCTTTCTTGGAGATTAGTTGGTCACGGGGCTTATGCTTGAATACTTTGATGAGGGAGAATGATGCAGCCTTCTTGAGTTTTTCAGCCTTGATGATTCTCTTTTTTCAAACCCTAAGTGATCTATTTATAATACAAAAGTTCCAAGGGTGTTTTCAGGTTTAAACTATCATTAAAACCCTAATTAAGTCGTAACTCAGAAACAAAGCATTGTGCTCTCGCCGTGGCTCACATTGATCCAGGCCGCGGCTCAGACTTTTAGGTTTTCTTCTTGCTTTTAGAGGCCATGGCCCAGATTGGTCCGGGCCACAGCTCAGCCTTGTCCAGGCTGCGGTGCACACTGGTGTCTTCTTTGCTCTTTTGGGCTTGGTTCTGGAGGCTGAGGCTTAGACTTTTCAGGCTACAACACGGCACACTAAAGACTTGGTTTCTCTTCATTTTGTCCTTCCGTAACCATGCCTTCAGTTTGATTTGCATTGAAGCATCGTGCTTTAAGCTATGATGGCTTTCCACATCTTTTGGACTCAAAGTACCAGAAAATGCATCGAAATAGATCAACAATACAAGAATATCACTTTAGAGTTGTTAAGGTATAAAAGTGCAATTCAAACCTAGATCAACCCTAAAATACTAACAAATAAGTACTGTTAAGATGCAAAATATCCTCCAACCATTGCGAAGCCTCACCCTTTAGAATAAAGGAAGCAAAAGAAACCTTCTATCTATCTGACACTGGTAAGACTTCAAAATATTTCTGCACATGTCTAATCTACTGATCAACTTCCACAGGATTTACAGATCCCCTAAAAGACTGAGGTTTAAACTTAAGAAATCTTACAAAACAATCTCCTTGCATCTCACGTGCAAAGACACCTTCCCCCTCATGAACCTCTTACCTCACCACATTAGATTCTCTTCTACCCCTTTCCTCTAACTTTCTCTGCAGATTATCAACCCTTTCTTCAGCTGCATTCATCCTCTCTATATCACGATCAAGAGCCTGTCTCAATTCTTCCTTCCTAACCTCAGATTCTCTCCCAGCTCTACTAGTACCAGCTGCACTATCAAAATATTCCCTCGCGGGAATCGTAGACTCAACTTCCTCCTCTACTTCAGTCCTCCTAAAAATTGGGGGTCTACCACGTCCCCTCTGATTCAAAACTCCACCTCTAGCTCTCGCACGACCACGTGTCATCCTTAGACTCTGCATTTAAATATAGTTTATTTAGATCTTCCACTTTTTAAGTTCTTATACAGTCTACAGAATCTTAAAACCTAATGCTCTGATACCAAAATTATAACGACCCATCTCGGGTTGGCCATCCTCGAGATGGTATCATCACATTTTGAAAATCTCAGCATGACACATACATGCAACAATTAAGTAAAATAAAACTAACAAGAATTTTCACTATAACCCTCAATAGGGGAGGTACATCAATCTGATATAATTTAATAATAATATACAACTTAACATGCATGAATATTTATAAATAAATTTTTGTTTTTCATTTTCTCATTTGTCTGAAGATTTTGACACGTACGTGGCTTATAGAAATTTATTTTGTCTGATTCTTAACCCACCAGACTATTGTCCTGTCTGCTACCTGAAATCATTGTACAATGAGGGACAAACTTCACAAGCTCAGTGAATTAAATTTACTAAAAGTATTCTATTTGGATAATCAGCCCATTTATATTTAAACATTTATCTCTTATACAATTGGATAATAATATATAGTCTAACAATTAAATAATTACTATCACATCATTCTTCTCTGTTTTTTTCTCACTGTAACTGTCTTTCTCTGTGAGACTCATTTATCTATAATTAAATTCACACTATTACACCACACATCAACATTTCAGTAATGCAAGCAATAATTAAAGCAGATGTAATGTATGAATGATTATGATGGGAACGTCTTCCCACTTGTCAATGAGTTGTTATTATCTTAGACCGGCCCTTTCCTGGTTCTTTACAACTTATCTCGACTGTCACAGAATTTATTTTCAGCATATACTGGTTGTCATGATGTCCCTTTTAATTCCAGCATATACTGGCTGTCACGGTTATTCCATTAGATCGGCCTCTTCCTGGTTCTTTCGGTTATCTTATTTAATGCATATACATATGATCAATGATATGAAATATGCCTATGAACAGTAATATAACAATAACATGTATAAAAATATTTAAATTGACTACCCTGATCATTCTCAATTTATCATTGAAATAAATTCCCCAAAAATTTTCTCCTCATATATCACATCTACTGATTAATCATAACTCATCAAGAATTTTACTTATCTCTTTTATTATTAAATCAGCTTATTATTTCACTAATTTCTTTTCTTTATATATCACATAAATTTATTTACCCAGACTCATCACGAATTTTATTTATCCCCTTTACTGTTAAATTAACTCATTATTCTAATAATATTTTTTTTACATAATAATTTTCTACGTGTCCAATATTTATATCATACATAGCAATTTAATTTATCTACCACCAAAATATAAGCTAATAATTTATTTTAATATTTTTACTATATATTTGATTTTTATTTAGATTACTTAAAGTAAATCCAACTCACCACGTAACACTTAAAGCTACCCGTGGATCACCTCCTTACCTTTCTCGTTATTCTCCGAAACTTCCCTCGATTGCTGACCGCCAACACCTGACATAATATTTGTATTCAATTTCTAATTATTTCTTCATTTCTTCATAAACTACACTCTTTGAAAATTCTCACTTTGAATTCGGGAAAATTTCATGAATGCTAAAAATTCAAAAATAAACACTACGTTATTACTTTATGCTTTTCTGATAGCTATTCGTGACTCTCTACAAAGTTTCGTAATAAAGCCCTTCAAAATTTTGCTATTTCAATATTTCTTTGAGTTTCCAAATGTTTAAAGAAAAAAAATAATTTAAAGGAAACTACGAAATCTATTAAGTATATTTACGATTACAGTATATATATATATAAACCAAAGTTTTCCTTTTTTAAAAAAAAATCTACAGCCCTCCAAAGCTTTCCACGTTATTTTGGTGTTGGAGGCATGCATGTTCAGCTTTTACATTTGTTTTACATGTATAATATTTGGCAGCAGGTGCTGCCACGAATTTAGTTTTTTGTTTAGGAACTTTTTGTTTGTTATATTTTCTTTTCTTCTTTCTTCTATCGTCCCTGAATGTTCCAGATGATTTTTTTAAACTTTTTATTTATTATTATTGTTTTGTCTTCTTTTATTAGGGACATAAAAGTTTTTTTTTTGAAATTACTTAATAAATTTTTTTACTTTCCGTATTTAAGAGATATATGTATTATTTTAACTCTATGTCATATTTATTAAATTACTTCTTTGCCCTTACTTTATAAGTACGGGTATTGCAACTATGTACTGGGGTTGCCTGATAGGTTACACGTCAAATGGGGTGGCGTCTATTGGTGAAGGTGCGGTTGGCAATGGAGCAGTGATAGGCTGAGGAATCCAGGTAGCCACAGTATCAGGTTATGGACTAGGAAGGTGAGTGGATAGTGTGTGAAATGGAAATTCCTACTCAACAAACTTGACATGCCTAGAGACATATGTTTTTTATGTGGATGGATGGAAATAAAGATATGCACTTTGTGTAAGAGAGTAGCCTAGAAAGACACATAGTTTAGAGCGAGCATTAAGTTTGTGAGAGGAATAAAGGCAAAGCCAAGGGTAGCATAAACATCCAAAGATCCGAAGTTTTGAATAGTTTGGAGAAGTGCCAAAAATGTTTTCAAAAGAAGACGAAAGATTATGTGTTGGAGTTGGCATTCTATTAATTAGATAAACTGTAGTAGTAAAAGATTGAAGCCAAAATGTTAAAAGTATTGAGGCATGAGAGAGTAGGGATAAACCTGTTTCAACAATGTGACAGTGTCTTCTTTCAGAGTAGCTATTATGTTCAGGAGTGTGTGGTGGAGTAGTGAGATGAGAGATTCCATTGGTAGCAAGAAAGTTAGCTAAAGCTAAATATTCATGACCATTATCCGAATAAAGTGTGCAAATTTTAAGTGTGAAGTGTTTTTCAACAATAGCTTTATATCTTATAAACACATCTTTGACTTCAGATTTGTGCTTAAGTGTATAAAACCAGATGTATTTGGTGAAGTGATCAACAAAGATGACATAATATTTAAAACCATCGTGTGAGAAAACAGGTGAAATCCATACATCAGAGAAAATTATTTGAAGTGGTTGAGAAGACACAAGGGAAGAATTAGAAAATGAAAGTTTGTGACTTTTATTGTAGTGATAGGCATTACATAAAAAATTGGAAGACAATGATGTGGATGAGTCTAATTGATAATGATAAAGAATGTGATTTAAAATATGAGTTGTTGGATGACCTAATCTATGATGCCACTTAGAGGAAGTTGTCTTGACACTAGAAAATGCTAACAGAGGAGAATTTATTGGAGAAGTGGATGGCCATTCATACACCCCATCATTCATTTGGCCTTTCAAAAGAGTTACCCCTATGCGTAGTTCCTTCATAAGAAAAAGAAGAGGGTGAGAATTCAATGGACACATTATTGGAGAGACAAAATTGTGAAATTGAGATTAAGTTTTTCTTCACATTAAGTACACAAAGAACATTATTTAATTGAAAAGAGGTGCTAGGAGTGTTAAAAGAAGTGGAACCAGTGTGAGTGATGGGGAGACCCATGCTATCGCCAATCATTATGTTATCAGAACCTATGTAAGGCATATGAAGGGATAGATTGCTCAAGTTTGCAATGACATAATGAGAAGCACCATTGTCTAGTAGCCATGTTGGAGTGTTGGAAGAAGTATTCGTAGCAAAGTGTGCTCGAGGCTGCCATGGTGTTGGAGAGTTGGTCATCGGAGCACTTGTGGTGGTGGATGGCTGAATGGGAACAAGGCTCGAGCAATGAAAGGAATGATAATGGGAGAAAAAGATCCAATAAGAGCATTGAGAATTAATTGATCTTATCGAACCCATATGATATGAGTAGAATTTGGTGTAATAGTGTTGTTTGTAGTAATAGTGGCTGGTGGACATGGTTTTGAGCTATCTACATATCCTAGGAGATCATATCCGATAAAGAGGGTGTGAAATTGAAGCTTCCATGAGATGTAATTGTTGTTGGTGAGTTTGAGTGGGGCCTGAGCTGAGATATTAATGGTGATTAAGATATTATTTGGCTCGTTGGTGTTGTGAATTGCAGATTGGGAGGTTAAAGAATTTGATTGATTGTTTGTAGTCATGATTGTGGTGGCTTAGAGAAGAAAAAGAGAAGTAGAGAAGAAATTATCAGAGAAGAAGCTGGTCCAGCCAGCCCAAAGGTCCTCCGTCTTTTTACTTTGTTGGCGCCAGATTTACCTGCTTTATGGGTCTCAAGTCTATGAGTTAAAACATAATGGCTGAGCAGTGGTAGTGCAGTTGTGGAGCGCTGCAATAACGGCTTTGATGGTGATGAAGATGATGAATGCTGAAATAGTGAAGTTCAGTGAGGGGCAGAGGAAGATGAGAGTAGGTAAAACAGAGAGGAAGAAAGCGACGAATGGAGACCCACTCACTGGGAAGCTCAAGAACAAGTCTCAGCCACTCGCTATCTCTGGAAAGCGAAAGCGCAAGCTATTAAAAAAATGGCATAGAGAGTAGAAAGAGGGAATAGAGAAGGATCTGATGAGCATAGAGGACGTGGAGATGGTAGTTGCTGAAGGCACATCTCAAGATGCCAATAAAACGCGGAGAAAGTTTAATGTGAAGAAGGGTTTGAAGCTCAAGTCTTCAAACTGTTATGGTAAAAGGAAGAGAAGTTCCAAGCCTGCTGCTGAAGCTTCAGTGGATGCCATGGTAGAATAAATTGTGAGAAAACATAATATTACTGTCATAATACTTGTATGGTGTTTGAGGGGGTGCAAGCCTAGAGACACATTTTCTCTGAGCAAGGGAGGGTTAGAAGGAGATTTTTCTTTTTCCTTATTTCCAAAAAAAAAAGAAAAAAAAAGAATAGCGATAGCAATTAAATTTTAAATTGCTTTGATACCATATTCAAAGAAACGTAGAAGATAGGAAAGAAAATAAAAAGGAAATTCAAATGCACCTGCTCCATCTAAACTAACTCCAAATTCAAATACAATAGCTCTATCTAAACCAACTCCTAAATATAATGAAATAAAAGGATACAAAATTCAAATTCAAATACAAAGTCCAAAGCAACTAGTAATATCAAAGAAAGTGTCAGCGGCTCTATTATACATAACTTCAAATAAGTAACTAGTAATATTAAAGAAAGTGTCAGCGGCTCTATTATACATAAATTCAATTAAGTTTTTCTTGGACATGTAGTGAGAGAAAAAGAGAGCGAAGGCTAGTTGGTTGTGTGCGCCTGTTGGTGTTACCACCAATTTATTAACCTTTTTCTGGGACCGTGAAATCCTTGTTTTCTCTAAAACTTACGTGGGTCATTCGGTTTTTTGGAAGTCCTATTCTCCCACTTGTTGGTCTTTGCTGTCTCTGCCTCTCTGTTCTCCTGCCCTTTTCTCTAAGCTACTCTTTTCTATGGACTCTTCTTCTCTCTATCTAGAGGAAGATCCATTTTTTTTTTCAGTATGGGTTTTGTTTTTTTCTTGTTGAAGGTAACAAAAAAAATATATTTTTTCTCTTTTGATGTTAGTAGAATATTTCTTTTGTACGTGATTGGTTTTGAGTGCTTATATCTGTTTTTGTCTGCAAGAGTTGTGTTTTTGTTCTTCTGTTAAAAGGAGGTTTTTATGTTTTTGAATAAAGCATCTGGGTGTCTTTGATATTCGGCAAGCTTCTCTGGGTATTGCTTGAAATGGTTGTTGTGGTTATTTGCATTGTTTGGTTGATTTGACGTCACTTGTTAGGTGTAAAGCAATTAGACAAAAGGGGCTTTTTTTGCATTAATTAGCTTGAACTTTCCTATCTTCGTGGTAATTCATTTGTGATTGAGATTTCATGCTTGGTCGAAGACAATGGAGAGGTGTATGGCTAGATTTTTACTTCTTTAGTATTCAATACTGTAGCTTAGTGAGATAATATGAAGAACCTTCTTAAGAAACTCCATATCATGTCTAATCAACAAGAAGATGTTGAAGGCTCAACTTCGTTAAGGGGCAATAACTCTATTGATGTATCATCATCCCCTGATAGGCTTCTGCAATCAAGGTCCCATCAAAATAGTCCTGAACAAAGACCCTTTTCCGGCCTTTCAAATTGGCTAAATTCAGTTGCTAATAGAAAAAGTCCTAGTCCACCATCGTCCTCGAATGTGAGCAGAGTGGAGAGAATGGAACCCAGTGATTCAGTCAGTACTAGTGGTTTAGATGCTGCTTTGGATTCAGTAGCGCGTGATTCGGGGTCCAGTAACTTGAGGGACCCTGATATAGAGGAGGAGTATCAGATACAGTTGGCTTTGGAGTTGAGTGCAAGGGAGGATCCTGAGGCTGTTCAGATTGAGGCTGTTAAGCAAATCAGTTTAGGATCCTGCGCTCCTGAGAATACTCCAGCTGAAGTTGTTGCCTATCGATATTGGGTGAGTTTGTTTCTTCATCCACTTTTGTTCAATTCATAGAAATTTTGTTGTTCTTAATCTTAATAGTTTTAAAAATCCTGTAGGGGGGTATTTACCTTACTGCCAGTGCCAAATATTTTGTCATCTGATTTTAAGCCTCTTTTGGCATTTGAGGTAGTTCCCCTGATTTATTATGTGAAAAATATTTGTTCTGTAAAATATACAGGAAGGACCAAGTTCAATTTTTTCTTTTAAATCCTAAATGTGTATGGTATTGCTATAAATTTATCAGAACATATTTATGAAGGGTCGGTCTTTCAAAAATGTTAATTTTGGCATAAATCTAAAGTTATACTTCAGGAGAAGAAAAACTTTCAAAGAAATAGGAAAAGTTCTGAGAAGGGGTTTGTTTCCCGCATGATACCGGCTATCCTTGTCATTCAACCTTTATATTATCTGTGATGTTTGATAGAAACATCAGACATTAACGTGAGAAGCGATCATGACAGTATAAACAAAGTTGTTACAAGTCCTCGTCAATGCTGCTATATATCAATTATTCCTACCAGTGGCAGGGCAGTAGTAGTGGCCTGCATTATGACCTTCACAATCTACAAAAGTTAGATTCAGGTATACATTAGTGATGGAAAGTGGAAGGTGTGAGACCCATTTGCGAAGTTGGCAAAGGAGTTGACTAAAAGCTAGCATTAACAAGATTAAGGCAAAAGTAGGGTGACAGCTACCTTCCTCATCTTCAACTTCAGATAGTTATCGATAAAGCTCTTGTTGTGAAGATAAGAAGGGCTTTTTGTTGCTCTTTGTGTGTGTGTGTGTGTGTATATATATATGTATTTATTAATAATTGTGAAATTCCTGCTTTCCAATATCAAGTTTGTTTTTAACCATTATTCTTCATATTTAAAATCTCTTTTGTACAAAAATTGAATTTATGTGACAAAACTCTTTCTGTGATGAATACAGAAAACATACTATTAAGATAGTCACTCAAAATCATCTTGCAATTATTTATGCTTCCGGTCTATGTTATATGGACTCTTCACTTTATCTTGCTATACCAGTGTCAGACATTCCCGATAAGGGTATGGGCATGGCACTAGGATATTCCAAATTAAAGGAAAAAGTACTAAAAATTACAAAAATCGACGAGTCCAACACTTGGACATATACCCGTGTCCGACACTTATACCCGAGTCCATATAATATAGCTTCTAGTGTGTTGCCTTTTGGTCACATTTACAAAAGTTTGATGGGCATTTCCAACTTGTTGATTCTGCATTTCTCCCCAGTATATCTTCTTTGTTTTTTTCCCAGTATATCTTCTTTGTAAGCTTTAATTACAACAAAGAGAATGATCCCTTGCCTTATCAGGTTATATGCAGCCCAATAGACACACAAAGAGAAGAAATTTGTTTTTCTGTTGATCTTTTGACATTATTCACAAATTTTTTATGCTCATAATGTAACTATTTGAGACATGTTGGATTCTTATGTCTGTATATCAAACTAATTCATGTATATGACAGTTTCTTTTTTCATTTTGCTCTCCAAGATACTTTGTCATATGTTTATTCCTTTCTAACCTATCTCATATCGTAGATTTGTCCGTGCTTCACAGAATTACAATTCTCTTAGCTATGATGACAAGATCTTGGATGGCTTTTATGATCTGTATGGAATATTGACTGAATCCACCACTGAAAGAATGCCTTCCCTAGTTGATCTACAAGGAACACCAATGTCAGACAGTGTCACCTGGGAAGCAGTTTTGGTGAATAGGGCTGGTGACAGTAACTTGTTGAAACTTGAACGGAAAGCCCTGGAGATGGTTGTCAAGTCAAGGTCAGGTTCTCTAAGTTTTATGGGTGGTAATCTGGTGGGAAAGCTTGCTGTTTTGGTTGCAGACTACATGGGTGGACCAGTTGGGGATCCTTACAACATGTTAAGAGCATGGCAAAGTCTTAATTACAGTTTGAAAACTACCCTTGGTAGCATGGTTTTGCCACTTGGTTCTCTAACAATTGGATTGGCTCGTCATCGCGCATTACTGTTCAAGGTATTTGCTGCATTTTTAATTTACAGTTTAAGCTTAGATATTGCTCTAGATAGGGTAGAAGAGTGCAAAAGGAATGATTCTTGTAGCTTGGTTGAGTGGATTTTAAAATTTCCATAAACCAATCTAGAGTGCTAATACCATTTTGTGATATTGCATTACAGCCACATCTCCACCTTCTATTAGACAATATTACAATTTTTTGCTAAGTAATTTGTGGTTTTAGTTTCCCTCGTGCTGGGAAAATTTATGTCTGGGTTGATGATCGTTATATCATATTGTGTCTGCTTTTGGATTTAATGTGCTTATTATTACTTCATTATGACTCTATGCTAGTGATCGTCAATTTCTAAAGATGGAGATACCAGATTGGGTTAACCAAGAAAACTAGGAAGCATGTTTAAAAACTTAGGCCATTGCATGATATCTTATTATGTTCCCTGATTGTTCCCGTATAAGAGGAGAATCTATATCATTGCTGTGACATTTGTGTTACATCCATAATGGCTTTACGAGTCTCCTCAAAAATACTTTTTTGGTTTATTTTGAGACCCTAAAACATTCTGTAATTAAGAAGTTGTTAAAAGGTTTCACGGTTATATACCTCACCCCTTTTCTTGCTGGAGTAACACACACCATTTCCGTGAGAAATTCTCCACAGTTCTCCTTGGAAATGCTTTCTTGGTCACTGTTGAGTCCCTGAGATGTTTAAGGACTTTTTCAAAGAAATATAAAAAAGGACTTTTTCAAAGAAATATGAAAAAAGGACTTTTTCAAAGAAATATAAAAAGGACTTTTTAATAGGTTTAACAGATATACTTCCAAACATCTTTCCTCATCAGAGAAACGCACAATTCATTTAACTTATGAGATTTTTTTTGAAATTGAGGACATGTATTCAAATTAAGATACTTGGCAATTCTAAGCCTGTTTGACGTGCCTATGATAACATTTGGTTTAATGAGTTTGTTAACGTAATGAGGAGAAACCAAAGTGGTTTGTAGCCCCGTCATGCTATTGAGGGGTCAGTGGAGTCCTATTAATTGTAACAGGAAAAAGATTGTTTAGTAGCAAAAATATGTTTCCTTGGAATAGATCACCATTTCCTAAAGCAAGTGATCTTTTACATCACTTACAGAATCACCTTTTTCTTTTGGGGGCGAGTGGTTCTCTCTTCAATTTCACTCCCACTTGACAATCGTTAGGTCATGAATTGCTTACTTCCGATTAGTTGGGACTTTGTTAGTCAATGCCTTCCACAAAGTTATCTTTGTGTATTTGGAAAAAGACAAAAAAGGCATGCTTATGAAAACCTTTGTGTGAGCCTATAACTTTCTTAGCTAGAACAAAGTGCTATTTCCTAATTTTGAAATTTCCATCAATAGTTCTGTTAACATTTGTGTTTAGGGTTTAGACAGTGATTAGGGTTTCGAGAAAGAAAGGAAATAGAGAGATAGTAAGCAGTAAACTGGTTACTAACCTTAAGGTTAGTAGTCATATATATAGAGAACTTAATATTATGAAATTACATCAATACCCTTAAACCCTAATACTCTAACACTTTAACACTCCCCCTCAAGTTGGAGCATACTCCAACTTGTTACAACGATACCCATCCAATATATTACAAATAAATTCAAACCCAAATAACAGCGAAACTCATAACAATTCGGGGTAACTAGGCCCAAAACAATAGTTAGGTCACCATGTCGGTAACACCTAACGATAATGGATCAACACGATCCATGAACAAGGTCCGAGGTCATCGGACAAACAAGACCCTCCACTTAGGGGTCAACAAGACAACAAAACAGACTGGAACAAGATGCTTCATATGGTCTGAATCCAAAAAACAGGTTGGATTGGGTCGAGGGGCAAATCTGACTTGGATTTGGGTCAGGTCAACACATAAACAAAAACCAAAAACCTTTTTTTCTTCACGCAGCATCACCACACATAACAAGAGGCTCAGACCGGCAACAAGATGTCACGATCTCACCGGAACGAAAGAAAACTGAACCTGTCGGAGACGAAACAAAAGTTGCTGGAGAAGAGGGAAAACACTTGAAGAATGCTGAGAAATTCGTTGGAAAAAACATAATAGAAACTAAAAATAGAATCTAAACCTAGCTATATATATATATTTTTTCTTTGGTTTACCTAAGAATACCACCAGGGTCCCAAACCATGGGCTCTAATACCATGTTAACGTTTGTGTTTAGGGTTTAAACTGTGATTAGGGTTTCGAGAAAGAAAGGACATAGAGAGATAGTAAGCAGTAAACTGATTACTAACGTTAAGGTTTGTAGTCATATATATAGAGAACTTAATATTATGAAATTACATCAATACCCATAAACCCTAATACTCTAACACTCTAACAAGTTCTAAGTAGCTCAACTCCTCCCACATTACAAATTAAAAAAGACACTTATTCAGTTGCAACAATTGTGCTTGGAAGGACAATGGAAGGATAGAAAATTCCAGACCCTGCAAGTTGACTTAAACAATCTCGAGGGTGTAGTAGAACAACTTAGTAGCTCCCTGGTTTAGTGCAGCAATTCTGTTAGGAGGTTGCATAGCTTGGGGGAGACAAGGGTAAATGCTCTGTTATGAAAAACCAGAATCATCCATTACGCAACCAAATAGTTCTCCTTATTCAGTAGGATCTGTGAAAGGATATTCATCCCAATCTAGTACACAAGGTGGTTCATATAGAATGAGTTTTGTCCGTACTGTGAGAATTCCCATTCTTAGAGATCTCAACCTTGAACCGGAGCCTAGACCTCTGCTTGAAGTTCTTTTCTTGAGGATGATCCCAGAAAGACCCCACATCACTCTATGCCGCAACCTAGACAAGAGAATTGGCAATTTATCAATGTTGTCCTTGTAGGAAGAGGCCAGTGGTTGCCATGGTAGAGTTCTCGATTGAAATGATTGGCGTTCATGGTTAATGCTTCTACCAATGATGGGAAACTTGATCTTGATGCCTTCCTAGATTGGCTAGATAGTATGGAGGATTTCTTTGATTGGTTGACCATGTTAGACATTGAGCGAGTCCGCTTTGTTAGATGGAAACAATAGGATCCACGGCAGACTGCTCAGCATAACCTAGAGCATTTAGGTGACCAACAAATCACTCGATGGCGGTTACGAAACAAATATTGAAAGAGAAATACCTTTCCACTTATTATAAGAGTCAGTTGATTGATAAGCTTCTAAATCATAGGCAATTGGCTTCTAGCATGACTGACTGCATGAATTAATTTGAGGAACATATGCTTAGGTGTGGTATTGAGGAAGAACTTCATTGAAGTTGGTTGGTTTGTCAATAGTCTTAGAGAAAATATAAAGTGAGTTTATTTTGTATTTCCTTTACTTTGTAGAGAATGCCTTTTACAAGGCTCTAGCAAATATAGAAATACCTTAGGTCCTACTCCCTACATCGAGTGACTTCATAGGGAGGTGAGCCACATCAGTCCAAATCTGTCATCCAGTCAGCTCCTAGGGATAGTACTTTTAGGAGTAAAGCGTCCAGTTCCTCTACTCCTCATACTAGTGGTTCCTTTAGTAATTATGTCCTAGTGGTTCTTCCTTACAATGCCATCGATGTCATGAGAATGACACATTGTTGCTCGTTGTCCTCGACGTGCCTTAATGATCACGAGTCTAGTGACCCAACCAAGTGAGGACTGGATTGTGGAACCATTGGAATATTCTTAGGATGAAGATGAGTTTGGAAAAAGTTAAACAAGGTAATGATCATCACGTCAATGTTGGGTTCATTTTTGTCTATTGTTGGAAATGATGATATGGGAGCGAAAGAGACTCTTTTAAAATCTAGTAGTTTTGACGTTGTTCATGGCCATTTCCTCAACATCTGTTGACCTAATGATGTAGGACAAATATGGTTTGTCCTTAAGTTGATGGGAAAATAAGAGCACATAGATAATAACAGGAGAATATTATGGATTTAGAGGGCAAAAGACCTAGACCTAAAAACAAAAGTTGATAATCTTAATCAAATTCACTTCTCAAATCAGGTCTACCTAGAATACTACTAGAGGTTATATCGGCATCCAATATAATCCGAATAGGAAACATAATCCAAATAGGATACTAATCAAACCATAATTTCTAATCCTAGAATATCTAAGAAACCACTAATACATTATGAATTACCTAAATATCCTAATATCAAAATTACATCTATACTATTAATTACAAAATATCCCATCACATTAAAACCCTAATATTTCATCTTCTTTGTATTCTCCATCATTTTCTCTCACTTCAAAAGAACTTGACCTCGAGTTGAAAAATGGTGAAGTATCAAGACCTTTAAAGCTTGGATAAATAATGCATAATCTCGAAACTCTTGGATCGTGAAGTCTCGATTAGGTGAACTTTTGTTTTTGCTGTTGTGGAGGTGCTTGAAGCTAAAGAGGTAGGATAAAATCAATAGCAGAAACATGTGTATCAACCGTGATCTCGATCTTGTATTCAATTTTGGCTTCATCTTTGTCTTGAACTTTCTCAACATACTCAAAATTCTCAAGAACTTCATCATTATGTTGGATTTATTAAGTTGAGACAATCTCGCATGGGACTTGCTCAATGGGAGGAACCTCACTTTGAACATCTTCGTCTTTGACAAATTCATCCTTTGTGCATTTAGATTCAACCTTGGTGAAATTATCTGCATGCTTGATAAGCCGAAGGTCATTTTTCAATGTCGCAACAACCAAAGGCTTCAATACTCCCTTGTTCTCCATGTTGAAGGACAATTGATGTAGATCAAGGAATAAAGAAGAAATAGAAACAAGGCCACTCTGGAGATTGGAAAGAAACCTGGCCACCTGGGATTGGAAGAGTTTCAATAATACTCAACTTTATTCATTCATAAGCTAATTGAAAATTAACATTGAGATCTCTTATATAGAGATCTTAGATGTCCTAGGCCTACTCAAACATTTTAAATAAAGAAATTAACTACTAATCAAATATTATATCCTAATCCTACTCCAATACTGTAAATAAAGAAATTAAATGCTAATCAAATACTTTGTCCTAAAACCCCAAATAAAATATAATAATTCCTAAAACCCATAATTTTTCATGATTACAAATCTGTCCCCATACTCTAAATTAAAATCCTTATCTCTATTCTTACTTTTGTACCCCATCAACAACTTATTCGTGTTTTGATTCTTTTCTTCTCTTAAACGTCTCTGTACATTCCTCCATCAAACTTTTATCTCTAGACCGTCGTATACAGATACATGGATTGGATGATACTCAGGTTTTCTATCTATCGGAAGCTCATCATACATAACATACTTATCATAACCACCATAAGCATCACCACAATCAGACACATACTCATACTCATATTGTCTTCTTAATTCTTCAAGCCTTCGTTCGTTATAGTGAACCCGAAATTTCAGGTCCGTATGTTCCTCGTTTACTCTACGATGAAGGGTGCGTATGAGAACCATACTTTCTCTTAATGGATCTTGTTAGAGTGTTGAGAGTATCAGGGTTTAAGGGTATTAATGTAATTTCATAATATTAAGTTCTCTATATATATGACTACTAACCTTAGAGTTAGTAACCTGTTTACTGCTTACTATCTCTCTATTTTCTTTCTTTCTCGAAACCTTAATCACTGTCTAAACCCTAAACACAAACGTTAACATGGTATCAGAGCCCATGGTTTGGGACCCTGGTGGTATTCTTAGGTAAACCAAAGAAAAAAAAATATATAGCTAGGTTTAGATTTTACTTTTAGTTTCTATTATGTTTTTTCAACGAATTTCTCGGCGCTTTTCAAGTGTTTTTTCTCTTCTCCAGCAACTTTTGTTTCGTCTTCGACAGGTTCAGTTTTCTTTCGTTCCGATGAGATCGTGACATCCTGTTGCTGGTCATGAGCCCTCTGTTATGTGTGGTGATGCTGCGTGAAGAAAAGAAAGTTTTTGGTTTTTTTTTTGTGTTGACCTGACCCGGATCTAAGTCAGATTTGCCCCTCGATCCAATCCAACCCGTTTTGTGGATTCAGCCTATATGAAGCAGCTCGTTACAGTATGTTTTGTTGTCTTGTTGACCTCTAAGTGGAGGGTCTTGTTTGTCTGATGTCCTCGGACCTTGTTCATGGATCGTGTTGATTCATTATCGTTAGGTGGTACCGACATGGTGACCTAACTATTGTCTTGAGCTTAGTTGCCCTGAATTATTATGAGTTTCGATGTTATTTGGGTTTGAATTTATTTGTAACATATTTGATGGGTATCGTTGTAACAAATTGGAGTATGCTCCAACTTGAGGGGAAGTGTTAGAGTGTTGAGAGTATTAGGGTTTAAGGGTATTGATGTAATTTCATAATATTAAGTTCTCTATATATATGACTACTAACCTTAGGGTTAGTAACTAGTTTACTACCTACTATCTCTGTATTTCCTTTCTTTCTCGAAATCCTAATCACTGTTTAAACCCTAAACACAAACGTTAACAGATCTCAACTCATGCAAACGTGTGGTGTCAACAATAAGTTGAGCTCTCAATCTTTCAATTTTTCCCGTATGGATGGACATAGTAGATCAACTAAAAATTAAATGTGTTCATACATAAAACTTTTTTTTTTTTTATAAATAAGAAAATCAAAACATGAAGAAAAAATGTGAAAAATATTTTCTAGATGTTATGCTCGTTCAATGGTCAATCACTGGTCAACATGACTTGGCTTGATAACAGCTAGCGTCATAAAAACAGCTCAGGGATTCGGCTCGACTTAGCCAGAAAAAGAAACGGTTCAGCTGATTGCAGCAAACTAGATGAGATACAATCCACTCGTACCCACTGGACATGGGGTGCATGCTCCATTTTCTGTTGGGATCTCGTCACCGTATTTTGCCACTTAGCAGATCTTAGGCCATCGAGTTTGTTTGTGGGGTCAGTTTTGTCCAAATATGCACAAAGGGCCACATATCTGAATCTAAAGTTCAGGAAATCTTGGTGCACGTGCAGTGTTTTCGTCCAAGGTGGTGGCAGGGCTTCAAATGTCTGGAGATTGACAAGCTCTGAGCGCAATGGTGCTAGCGGCCTAACCCAAATACCACTGGAGATGGCAGCATGGTGGCGGCGGTGACGAGTGGCTACGGTATGTGTTGGAGTCAGTGGCGAGTTGCGACGCTGGTGGTGAGGTGGAACTTATAGTTTTTGAATAGATCTGTTTTTATATTTATATTTATTATTATTATTATTATTTTGAACAAATAAGACCCGGGCTTGTGGGAGATTTGCAGTATTGAATGGACAATGTTGATGTTGGCAATGCAATTAAGACAGATCGAATTTTGCAATGTAGGACAAGTATGGTGAAGGAAATTGATATAGAAAAACACAATGGAAAATTTAAAATTTTTCTTCGAATCCTTTTAACCCAAATTGCCTTATGATTTACTTGAAACACATTGAACAAGAACATACAAGGATTAGAATCATTACTTTTGATTCGTTGTGTTTTTGATCTCCTTTGCGAGAGCGTCATTGAATTCCTTGCGTTCTTGAATCCACAACAATAAAAAAATTATGTGATATCTAAGGATAGTCTACACGAAGCAAATCTTGAATAAGAAAATCTCACCAACAATTTCACTATTCCCTTTGAGAGAGAGGAGGCCAAAAAAACAGGGAGATCTGAGTGTGCAGATTTTTGATTTTGTGCTAGTAAAAATTTGTGCACACATAAACTATTTATATGCTAGGGTTAATTACAATTAACCATTAATTGCAAATTAAAACCTTACAGTATTTCTTAATTACACATTTCTTCTTTTGTGTGTGACCCTTAAGTTCAAACTAATTTGGTTGTAGGCCACAACTTTTATGTAATTACAATAGGAACCATTTCCAATTAATTAGAACCCCTTATAATTTATTTTGCTTCAAAACACCTAACTAATTAATTAGAACCACTTCTAATTTCTTCTTAGTCCTTGTAAATTATTGCAGATGTGAGAAACACATGTAGTATGTAATACCCAAGTAGAAGTATCTTTAATTGACAAATTGATCTCAACAAGAAATAAACCGGACATACCTTCCGCTTGTCCTTTAAACTTGCCAGGTAATCCTTCTCGTTCCTCTTCTAGTGTCCCTCTTTGTCACAATGGAAGCACTTGTCCTTATTCTTCTTGGCTTTTGAAGAACCGGCTTTGTTGAGTTATCCCACATCGAAAAGAAATAAAAAACAAGAGTGGGTTATATATATGGTTTGGGCCCAAGACTCATAAGCTTAAGCTTTTAAGTCATATTGCTGCCCATCCATGTATATCAAGCCTGTGTTCGTGTGAATCTCCCGCTATGTGAAGTACTCTAGACCTTAACAAATTGGTATCAGAGCGTGGTTCGAGCTGGTCGCCATGATGCGATTCCCACGATGCTGTCACGTGATTGAGTCTATAAATGAGAAGCATTTGTGTGTCCATAGTTATCTCCCTTGTGAGGACTCCCATGGTTTGCCTCTCCCATGGTTGAGTTTGGTTTGGCTTCTCCTATTGGTGACCAGTGGTTCTATTCAAGGCGGAGTTTGATATATAACTCACACGTGAGGGAGAGATTTGGTAGGATATCCACATGTGAGTTATCCCACATCGAAAAGAAATAAAAAATTCGAGGGTTATATACATGGTTTGGGTCTAAAACTCATGAGTTTAAATATTTGAGTCATATCGATGCCTATCCATGTATATCAAGCCCGTGTTCGTGTGATCTCCCGTCGTGTGAAGTACTCTCGACCTTAACAAGTGGTTTCTTCTTCTTTTTCTTTGAGACATTCTTGCCCTTAAGCTTATAAGAAGAAGCTCCATCAACAAGAATAATGTGTGCCTTACCTTTCTTGATCGTTGCCTCAGCACTGTTCAACATGTTAACAAGCTCTGAAACCGTAGCTTCAATCTTGTTCATGTTGTAGTTTATAACAAACTTTGAGAATTAGTATGGAAGGGATTGTAGAATCAAGTCATTATTTAATTCCGCATTGATGCTAAAACTGAGCTTGTCTAACCGTTCGATGTAGTTGATATCTTCAATCCATGTTTGTGAATTTGAACGAAAGACAAAAAATGGAATAATTTTTCTCTGTCTTATTCGCAATTAAATGGTTTACACAGATTTTCTTTATATAAGAGAATACAAGTACAAAATAAGGAAACTAACTAAAATGGCTAGCTGTCCTAATTAATTACAAAGTTGACTAAAGAGCTATTTACAGAAATAAGAATACAGCTAATAAAACTCATCATATTTGGTAATATTATGACCGAATCTTCCCTTTTCAACACTTCTCCTCAAGTTGGTTTAAAGATATCTTCTATAACCAGCTTGCCAATGATTTTATCGATTTGTCTTGTAGGAAGTCCCTTTGTGAACACGTCTGCAATTTGTTCAGTAGTAGGAATGTATGGCATGCAGATCACACTGTTTTCGATCTTTTCCTTGATGAAATGTTTGTCAACCTCCACATGCTTTGTTCTGTCATGAAGTATAACTTCATAGGTAATGTGCTAGAGATCTTTAGTTATTCTAATAGTCTATTTATCCACAACTCTTCACAAATCCCATTAGCAACTGATTTAAACTCAGCCTCTGCACTACTTCTTGCTACCACATTATGCTTTTTACTTCGCCAAGTAACAAAATTGCCTCCAACAAACGTGCAGTAGCCAGAAGTTGATCGTCTATCAATGGCACTCCCAGCCCAATCTGCATTAGTATAGGCTTCAGCTTGCAAACGCCCACGGTTCTTGAACATTAAACCTTTCCCTGGAGTTCCCTTCAGGTATCTGAGAATTCTATAGACTGCATCAAAGTGTTTTTGTCCTGGTGAATGCATGAACTGGCTAACCATACTAACTGCGAATGCGATATCTGGACGTGTATTTGACAAGTAGATTAGTCTCCCAACAAGCCTTTGATACTGCTTTCTCTTCACAACTTCTTCTTCAGTTTTAGAAGGCTGTAGCTTAAGGTTGGGTTCAATCGGTGTCTCGGCTGGTCTACATCCTAGTAGACCTGTTTCTTCAAGTAGATCGAGAACATATTTACATTGATTCACAAATATACCTTCTTTGGATCTAGTAAACTCCATCCCAATAAAGTATTTCAAAGCACCTAAATCCTTGATCTCGAAGTCAACCGGAAGTCTCTTTTTTAATCTCTCCAATTCTTCATTGTCATCACCTGTCAAGACTATATCATCCACATAGACAATTAAGATTACAATTTTGTCTTCTTTAAAAAACATAGTATGGTCAGCTTGGCTTTGACAGCAGCCACAACTCTTTACAGCTTTCCTAAATCTCTCAAACCAGGTTCTAGGGGATTGTTTGAGACCATATAACGACTTTTTTAGTTTACAAACTTTGTTTGGTCCTAACTCTCCCTCAAACCCGGGTGGTAGGCTCATAAAGACTTCTTCTTGAAGATCTCCATTTAAAAAAGCATTTTTAACATCTAACTGGTGTAAAGGCCAGTTGAAATTCACAGCTAAAGATAACAAGATTCTGATTGAGTTTATCTTGGCTACAGGGGCAAAAGTTTCCTGATAATCGATCCCATATGTCTGACTGAACCCTTTTGCAACTAGTCTAGCCTTGTATCTCTCTATGCTACCATCAGCTTTACACTTCACTGTAAAGACCCACTTGCAGCCAACTGTTTTCTTCTCTTTAGGTAAATTAACTATCTCCCAAGTACCACTTCGTCTAAGAGCATTCATCTCTTCTATCACTGCTAATTTCCAATTTGGATTCTCTAGAGCTTCCTGAATGTTTCTCGGAACAAACAAGTGTGAGATTTTGGAAGTAAATGCCTTATGGGGATGAGAAAGTTTTGCATAGGAAAGATATTCGGTAATGGGATATTTAGGATTGTTTTTGCAAGTTCGGATTCCTTTCCTAATGGCTATTGGAAAATCAAGATCTGATGGTTCTTTGCTAGGAGTGGTAATAGGAACTGAAGATGAGTTAGGGAAAGACTTACTTGTGATATTTGGAGGTCCGATTCCTGAAGGTTGAGATTGATCATTTCCATGAGGAATAGGCTAACTTTGACTCCTTTTATGAATCATTTTCCGAGTATAAACCATAAGCTCAAGATTTTGTTGTAGTGATTCTCCCCCTGGTTTAGATACAGTAGTGCTTGACACTATATGACTAGGACTCCCTTAATTGTTTTCATTGATTTTATCATTTTGTTCCTCAGGTTCAGATTGTTCCTGATTTTGAGTTTCTAGAATGACAGTGGGAAGAGAGGAATGTGGTGTAGTAGTCAAAATCACATTTGGTAAAGGAGTAGGGAATAAATCCCAAAAATTTTCTTCATTCACCTCATTCTCCCCTTGAAGACAATTTTTGTGAAAGTAGGGTTTATTTTCAAAGAACGAGACATCCATACTCACATAAATTTTTCTTGTTTGTGGATTATAGCATTTATATCCCTTTTTATTGACTGGATACCCAATGAAAACACATTTTTCAGCTCGAGGATCAAGTTTTGACCGAGTATTATTAGGTATATGAACAAAACACAGTGCAGCCAAACACTTTTAGAGGCAAATCCGAGTACATTCTTGATAAGGGAAAGCATTTTTTGAAACATTCTAATGGTGTGCTGAATTTTAGAACCCTTGTAGGCATTCTGTTAATTAAGTAAGATGCTGTTAAAACCGCTTCCCCCAAAAATATTTTGGAACATTCATTGAAAACATTATAGCACGAGCTACTTCAAGCAAATGCCTATTTTTTCTTTCAGCAATCCCATGTTGTTGAGGAGTATCCACACAAGTTGATTGATGATGTATACCTTTTTCTTTTAAAAAAATTCCAAAAAGTCCTTTAAAATACTTGGTTCGTTATCAGTGTGAAGAATGCTAATTTTTGTTTGAAATTGTGTTTCAACCATTGTGTAAAAAACCTTAAAAAGTTTTTCAACCTCAGATTTTTCATTCATCAAATAAACCCAACATAAATGGGTATGATCATCTATAAAGGTAACAAACCATTTTTTTCTAGAGATAGTAGTAACTCTTGAAGGTCCCCAAACATCACTATGTATTAAATAAAAAGGTTTTGAAGAAGCATAAGGTTTTGGTAAATAAGTATTACGATCACTCTTTGATAAGCAACAACTTTCACAGTAAAACGATGAACAATCCAAACCCTTAAATAAAGTGGGAAACAAATATTGAAGATATGAGAAGCTAGGATGTCCTAGTCTTAAATGTCAAAGCATTATTTGTTCATAAACAGAATTAGAACTAACACTGCTAAGGCCCTAAGCCTTTTTATTATCGGAGAAATCATCATTAAAGTAGTAAAGCCCACCTTCCATCTTAGCATTGCCAATCTTCTGTCCCGAGTTCCGGTCCTGAAATTCACAATAAGCATCATAGAAAACAACACGACAATTAGATTCTTTGGCTAGTTTATTTACCGACAAAAGGTTACAGGCTGGTTTAGGAACATGAAGAACAGATTTAAGATCTATATTCTTAGATAATTTAATCAAACCTTTCCCAACAATAGGTGAAAAACTTCCATCTGCAATTCTAATTTTTTCAAGGCCAGAACATGGCGAATAAGTGCTAAAAAGATTTGAAAGGCTGGTCATATGATCAGAGGCTTCAGAATCGATTATCCATGGAGCAAAATTTGAACAAGAATGGGCATTAAAAGCACTACCTGTTTGTGTAAGAGAGACACTAGGAATACCAGATGAGGAATTGGATTTTAGTAGTTTCAAAAGATGATTCATCTGCTCCTTGCTGAAGGGACTTGACTCAGCTTCATTGGCAGTGGGAATCACATGTTTATTTTTGTCACCAGGCTTGCTGGTTTTCCAATTTGCTGGTTTTCCATGAATTTTCCAGCAAGTATCTCGAGTATGGCGTGGTTTGTTACAATAATCGCACCAGACCCGAGGCTTCACTTTAGTTTTGTGCTGAAAATTGGCTGCCTTATTAGCAGTAGATTCGGTAACAAGGGCAGAACCTCTAATAGATTTGGTCTTTAATCATATTGGTTCCTCCCATTATTCTTTTCGTATTCCATAATCCTTTATGAAATTTGGGAGACACTATTGGAAGGTCTCCTAGCAGGGATTGAGATCCCATTTCTCGTTTAAAATAGCCTCACATAGTAGTTTTTTGGCTATAATAAACCTTAAACGGGTAAATAGCACTTATCAATTACATTTCATGTAATTCTCAATCATTCATTCGGCCTCTAAAATACACTATCCTCAAATGAAAGTTTCTTGGACGATATATCATAGTTAAGTTGAACCCACCATTTTCACAAGTGTAGGTGATTGAACCAATGAGCTTTCACATGATAGTTTATTGGATCCATTAATTTCCTATCTCGTTATATCATATATTTAACAGGGCATCATGAATCTCCCACATATCCGCCACAAAACTTACTTAGAACAGTAGATCCCTTGTATCCCTACAATGGTAAAAGATCACGATAAGACATTCATAATGTCTCTTCATTACAACTTAATAGCCATTACCTGTATGAAGGAGTTTAATTAGTCTTTTGTGTCATCATTTCAATTAAACATGCACCACATACATAGCATTCATCATATAATATCAAATAAAATATGACTCTGAGTGATTATGGACTTGTATGCATGATTAACTTGAGGTGTTTGGCATAATCTTTCCATCCGTAATGTTTGTATGATCAGATTCAAACTCTACGAAGAAAGTGCTTGCTTGTGATGAAGGTTCTCAGTTTCTCAAATTCCGAACTTGAATCCTAGTAATTCTCTTATTTCAGTATCCCTCGGTAATCCTCATCTAATCTTGTGAAGGGGCGTTAGAGTCGGGCTCGTACTCTTCACTTTGTTTTGACCCATGTTTGAGATTTTTTTTTTTGGTTTCCAACGAGGACACAAATAAGGAGGTGAGCTTGCATGCAAGGGGGAGTTACTTCTGCAGAGTTCATCAATGCTTGGTATAAACCTGCAAAGTCCTTCATCGAAGTTTGTTCTTCTCAAGGCTTCTTTGATTTGGTTTACAAACTCAAGTTGACATCCACTTTAGCACCTTGACTTTGAGGGAGACTGTTAACGTATATGATAATTCCTATTCCTATTGCAATATTAGTTTCCTAGATTCATATGTATTAGTTTCCTAATTAGTATAGTTTTCTGATTTATTATAACCCTAGGTTTTCTGTTTCTATTAGGTTTTATATTCTTAGTCTCTATATATAGGCATGTATTCGTCTTTCACAAAACATCAATAATATAAAGAATATTCTCCAATATTTCTTTATTTTAACAACAATAAATTATTATGTTTTATACAAATCATATGGATGTTTTGATACCAATTGAAGGAAATCGATATAGAAAAACGCAACAGAAATTTTAAAATTTTTCTTCGATTCTCTTTAACCCAAATCGCCTTATGATTTATATGTAATACATATTGAACAAGAACATACTAGGATTAGAATCATTTCCTTTAATTGTTGTGTTCTTGATCTTCTTTGCGTGATTCCAAGAGCGTCACCGAATTCCTTGTGTTCTTGAATCCACAACAATCACAAAACTATATGATCGCTAAGGATAGTCTACACGAAGCAAATCTTGAATCAGAAAATCCCACCAACAATTTCACTCTTCCTTTCGAGAGAGAGGAGGTTGAAAAACAAGGAGATCATTGGTTGTGAAACCGTGATTGCAAATTAAACTATTTATATGCTAGGGTTAGTTACAATTAACCATTAATTGCAAATTAAACCCTTACAGTATTTCTTAATTATACATTATCCCTTTTGTGTGTGACCTCTTATGTTCAAACTAATCTGGTTATAGGTCATAACTTTTAGGTAATTGCAATTGGAACCCCTTCTAATTTATTTTGAATAAAAAACCTCTTTTGATTCTCTCTTTTATGAGAATTAATTAATTGTCCATAAATTAATTCTCATGGCCTCTACAATTATGATTGACCCCTAGCATCGTATTATGACTACCGAGACAATATGAATTTGGTTGTGAATCCTTGAACCGTTCTGTTACCAGTTTCGGTGCAATTCAATCATTCCATCACGCAATGTCCCAATTAAGCTAATTAGGGTATGGAGTTATTGTCAAACCCTTGGCATTAATTATATATGTCCAGATCTCTATACTATAACTCTAATGGCAAAATTAGAAACTCCTTTCTAATTCTCACCATCCTTGGCCAAGGAACTTCCTGAGTTATATCTTAGCAGATAACATAAAACATTCTCTCTTTTATTTAAGAGTGAGATCCCTTATTGTACACTCAGATATGCCCATATAAAACCCATTATACCCAATTACTACTTACTAATTATCCATGACTAGAACCATATAAAATAGTATTAAAGTATAATAAGTCACATATAAGATAACCATGATGCCTCATGTTTGAGGATAACATGCACAACTGTAACATAAGAACTACGTATTGACAGGAAAGCAAAACTCTATGTAAGTGTTCTTAAGTTGAGTCATGTTGAGTGAAATCATTCTCCAATGAGCACTCACGTACTTGTTTTAGTGTCTCGCACAAAAGTGACATTGAGATCAGTCACCCTCCTAATTGAGCAAACATAGTATGAACTAGTCTAATCGGATTAATAACGTCCAATTAGTATCCTATGACTAGTAACATTTAAGAATAAATCTTTCGAGAAGATTAGGTCTCATTATTATAATCACATCATAATCCTATCTCCATTGCTCTTATTCTATGGACTTAATATGATATTGTAATTTAACAAATATTCATGATAAATAAAACTTGCCATTAAAATAATGATAAAAGTTTGATAAGATTGTTTTACAAATAATATGCTAAGATATGATACTACTAACATATGGTTTGTCCTTAAATTGATGGGAAAATAAAAACAAGGAGATAATAAGAAGAGAATTATAGTTGAGGGCAAAGGACCTAAGAACCAAATTTGATATTTTTGGTCAAATTCAATTCTCAAATCAGGTCTACCTATAATACCACTAGATGCACTCTTATATAGGCGCCCAACAGAATCCTAATAGGAAACTAATCAAGCCCTAATTCCTATTCCTAGAATATCATAACAACTACTTGAAGGTTAAACTAACCTATCACTTTAAAACCCCAATATTTCATCTTCTCCGCCTTTCATCTGAGCCTGCTGAACCTTTTTTCGAACACATTCATGATTTGCATGCTGAGCTTAAACTATAAATTTTATATGGGTTATAATCTTGTTGCTTAGGTGCATACTAGAGCTAAGGAAGTTAATGAAAGTGGTTTTTTCAAGTATTCTATTCATTCCGTGCAATAGCCTGAACATTCTTTCAAGAAACGACATTCTAGAACCATTGGCTCTTTCTTCATTATTTGTAAACTTGGACATACGCATCGCATGGTGCAATCCGTTGATACCTTGTCAAGTGGAAAGGTCATCTAAATCAGATGCTACTTGGATCAGATGATGCTATTTGTGCCTTGGATGCCGAGCTTTTAGAGTGTCTTCGTTCTAGCGCGTTAGAGTTGGGTACTTTTCAGTTGGGGGAGAATGATGGAGAAAATAGCTCCTTTATATGATAGTTGGGGATTTTGTTTTAATTAAATTATGAGAAATTCAATTTATTAGGGTTTTGATTAGGATTTTGTTTTATTTCCTTTTATGATTTTGATAGGTGTCTATATAAGCACCTCTATTATGGACTTGACAGTGCATTGATTTATAAAATGTTTTAGACTTTTAATATCCCTCTCTCAGTCCTCTCTTCTCTGCCACATTTCTTCTTCTCCATTTTTTTTGATATGTAAATGTTGTATAAAAAAGCACCAAGGGGTGGAACCCATATACAAAAACTATCGATAAGATGGTAACTCTGCAAAGTCTAATAAGTCATCCTCATTAACAAAAGTTTTCTCCATAAACCAAAAACCAAGGGAACTAAACAATCAATCTCTAATTGTATCGATAGACGTCTCTTCCTCAACAAAAGCCCTTTTGTTTCTCTCATTCCAAACAAGCCAAAAGATGGAAATGGGTTCCCCTTTTCTTCTTATTCTTCTCTTCTTCTTTTCTTCCTTTCTTACCTCTTTCTTCTCTCTATTTTCCCTTACTGTTCTGTTTAAGCTTGTTTTTCAACATCGTCACCTCCCTTTTCCTTATCTTTTCCTTCTTTCTTAGTAATCCTTTCCCTCCAACATAACCTCCCTTTTCCTTGTATTTTTCTCCCTCCTAGTAATCCTTCCCTTTACCGTCCCATTTCTAGTATCAAATGAAGCATAGAGTCACAAAAGCTGCCTGTAGCGAAGGAAACTTCTGCTGACAATCGCAGTTAGACTCCTTTGGTTCATAAAGCCAAGCACAAATTTACCAAAGCTTATACATCCATTCTATGCAGCCAGCCATTTTTTATGCTTAATATATTTGAGAGAAGGCATAATTATTCCTCATTGCTTGTAGTAAAGTTTGAGCTATTTCTTTAAAAAGGTAAAAGTGAGGTTGGTTTGTATAATTTTAGGTCATAGAGTCATTCTGTACCATCTGCAATATGTTAGTTCAGAAATTTAGTACTATGGTGGTCTAGGTTCTTATCAGTTTCTCATTCAACCTTTTATGGTGACTGTATCGCAAAAAAGTATATGGAATTAATGTGATTATGGTTTTGAGTGCATATGTGCAATTCAATATTGTTATTGTTTGAGGAAAACTTCAATCATGAAGCTGATATCTTGTTTTTGGGTGCCAAAATCTGCTTTGGGCTAATTTCTTACTGCTGAGAAAAAGATCATAAGGAAAAAAAATAAAAATAAAAACGTTCTCGGTGTTATATAAGTAGCACTGTGCTGGAAAAAGGTGGAACATTTGCTTCTTCGTTGTCAAGTGACTTGTGGTGATATTTGGGCCGTGTTTTCTCTTTTTTAGGGGTAACTTGGGTGATGCCTAGATGGTGAAAGAGCTGCCTGCAAATTGGTGAGGAAGGTATGGTAAAGGGAGCAGCTGATTGCTTGGAGAGCTATTCCATCATGCCCAATGTTGTTAATATAGAAAAAAAAAGGAATACATGGAATTTTTCAAGATACAAGACTGTCATCCATGTTGTCATGTTGAATTTTCTGAGAACATTATTCTTGTGGCCTTTACTCTCTACTTTTAATGATTATGGCTCACTAATGGATTTTCATGTGTGCATTTCCCTTTTGATTTGAACTTTTGTATTTCATTACTGTGAGCGTCCAATAGGGCATTCAATATGTACGGGCATATGCTGAGTCACACATTGGGTATGCGTTAGGTTGATCCTGCCTATATAATAGTGTGTGCGGTAGTATTAAATTGGACATCTCCTATTAAAGTGGATCCATGACCCATGACCCATGACAAAAGGTTTAAGAGAAAACATGGGGGTGCTGCCACGAGGGCTCGGGGGCCCTGCAGTGTGGGTTTGGTTCATCCCATGTTAAAGACTAAAGGGGGGATAGATTTTCCTTTTTAGCTACCATGTGGGTGCATGGCTATTTTGTACCTGCAATACAGGGGAAGCGTGTTCTTGGACCCACACAAGGATAATGTGGTGACTTGGCTGCGAGCCTGCGACAAGCCAGAATCATCTTCTGTGTTTGTGCTTGGTCCTCCCTTGGCAAGGACGGCTGAAGTTAAATTCAGGAGTTAGTCATAACCTGCATCTCACATCGATACGGCATAGGGCTTATATATTTGTGGCCCAATGAACTCAAAGTAACGTGGGCTATCACTTTTGGGGATGGGCCTATGGTGTCACAATTAGTTGTTTTTATATCTTATTTTTCTTATTTGGTGTTGTTCTCTAAAGCTCCATTGTGTTTACCTGGGTTGTTCCCTCTGAGTTGTTTTCATTTACATTTACTTTTAATTAAATGAAAAAACTCGTTTTATCACTTAAACTTGTTGTTTCAAAGTCCTTGTCCTCCACCATTGCTTATCTGTTGCTACCTGTTGTTTATATGGTCATGTAGGTCTTGGCTGATAGTGTGGGTATACCTTGTCGGTTGGTGAAAGGACAACAATACACCGGTTCAGATGAGGTGGCAATGAACTTCGTTAAGACTGACAATGGAAGGTAATTGCTATTATAAATTCAAGTTTATACTTCCTGTAATGCAAAATGTAATGTGAATTCTTTAAGTTTAGTTATCCATTTGCTATGTCTTGCAAGATGATTTATCACTTGTGTAACAGGAGGTGCTTCACTATTTTCCCTTAGTCAATAGTTAGTCTTTTTATGCATGCGGTGCTACTGCTACCATATTATAGTTCTAAGAAACTAATTCTGCACCTTCTATTGTTTAAGATTTTCATTGAAAAGAAAACTTTCAGTGCCTGTATCCATTTGATTTAGGATAATGTCTTGTATTTTTTACTTGCTTATCGGAATCCCAGAGCGTAAATTGCCTCCTTTAAGTTTTGCAGTTTTTCATTTTGGCTTGCAAAACATTAACTTGTTTATTAAGAGGATGAATAATGTGACTTTCAGGGAGTACATCGTTGATCTGATGGCAGATCCAGGCACACTTATTCCTTCTGATGCAGCTGGGTCACATATAGAATATGATGATTCTTTATTTTCTTCCAGTCCTCTGTCCAGAGGCATTGACTCATCTCATATAGCTTCTTCAAGCAGTGGTATTTGGAGTTCACTTGAAGAACATTCAGAATTCGGGACATTGGAGAAGAGATCCAGGTTCAGGGATGCTTCCGCTGCTGGAAACCAATCTGATGGAGGAGGTGAATTTAATTCTTGTGCAAATATTACTGGGACAGCTAAAGGTGGGGAAGAATCCAAGATATCTTGGGATGGCACTAAAAATCCTTCCAATTTAGAGAAGGTGCTGGTGCAAGACCTTCCCAGCAGGCCTAATTACCCTTACATGCATGCAAGATCTCCTTCCTGGACTGAAGGTGTTAGCTCTCCTGCTGTACGTAGAATGAAAGTGAAAGATGTTTCGCAATACATGATCGATGCCGCCAAAGAAAATCCTCAATTAGTTCAAAAGCTGCATGATGTGTTACTTGAAAGTGGAGTTGTTGCTCCCCCAAATTTATTTACTGAGATTTATCCCGAGCAGTTAGATGTTTCGGTTGAGGTTAGGTTCCCAACTGAAGCCAAGGATGAAAATAGACAGGGTGTTGGAACCCAGGTAAGTAGGAATCAAGATGATCTTGGTCTACCTCGTTTTTTGCCTCCTTTGTCTCATCTCAGAGTGCACTCTAAAGCAAACCCATCTCCTAATCAAGATGAGCATTGTAAACCTGTGGAAGGTTTAGGGATCAGTCATCTGTACGATGTAAGGGAAGTAACTGGACAGCCTGTTTCCTCACAGTCTGAAGTAACTCCTACGATGTATGCCAGAAATGTCCCTGTTGCCGCTGCTGCAGTAGCTGCAGCGGCTGTTGTTGCATCTTCAATGGTAGTTGCTGCTGCCAAGTCAAGCACCGACTCAAATATTGAACTTCCTGTAGCAGCTGCTGCCACTGCTACTGCTGCTGCTGTGGTAGCAACAACTGCAGCTGTGAGTAAGCAGTATGAACAGGGCGTACGCAATGATGGAGATGCAGACTCTGCTGGTTGTGAGCTGCGAGCTAGTGGTGATTGTGAGCACGAGGCTTTGGGAGCAAATTCAGAAGGCAAGAAAATATCGGATAGGTCAGCTGGTAATGATAGTGCAAAATCTGATGTTGCACTTGATGATGTTGCAGAGTATGAGATTCATTGGGAGGAAATCACGTTGGGTGAGCGTATTGGACTTGGTACTGACTTGTGCATTATGTTATGTGTTTCATGTACTTTGTATCACATAGAATCCTGATTCCAATAGTATTTGACATAGTCATGTCAGATTTAGTTTCATTTCTTTGTTGCATTCTTTGTGCCGCAGGGTCATATGGAGAGGTATATCGTGGAGACTGGCATGGAACTGTGAGTACTCAGCATGCTGAATTAATATTTTTTTCCCCTCTTTACATTGTCTGTTGTCTACTATGGGTCTAATCCTTGCCTAGTTTTGGGAAGCATCAAGATTTTTCTGCCGCATTTATGTGCTAGGAAGCCAGCAGAATGGCTCTTATAGTCAGTTTGGGATGTGGAAATGGTAGAAACATTAATAATGGAAGCTTGTTGCTTTACCAGAAAATAGGACAGATGATTGGAGAGTTTTTTTTGATAAGTAAATAAGTATATTAAAAAAAGAAAGCACCAAAATAGTGTAACCCATTTACAAAATGACTATCTACAATAATATATCTATGAACCCAGGGAACTTTTCCTCGTGGACAAAGAATTTCCCCTTAAACCAAAAACAAAGGATATTTAATCATCTACTTCTAATGTTATGAATGGAGCTCTCTAAGCTCTCAAAAGCCCTACTGTTTCCCTTTTTCCAAACTGTCCAAATGATAGAGAGAGAAATCAATCAGAGAAATTAGCTTGAAGACAACAGTAGAATTAGAAGAAACAAAATTAAATGACAAATTGTATGAAAACAAATATGATACGGTAAAACATGTAAAGAACCTAAATGTTGAAGATTTAACCTGATTGACATATATTCCTTATTACACAATCTTTGAAGTTTTATGTGACATTTTTCTTGCAATAGTATTATGTTCTTTTTTTTCTTCCTTTTAATGATGGAAACACTTATTGGAAAAATTTGTCTCTTAAATATTTAGGAGACTTACATCAATTCTGGGATATCTCATATTTGTCCCGTATCCATGGCTCTTAGTTAAAGAATTGCTGCTGAGTATGATTTGTTGGGCAATGCTTCTATCAGGATTATCATGGTTCCTTTCATTCTGACGTTTGGAAAGAGCCAACTACAGAAAGCATCATTTGGAAAACCTCCTATTGAAGATGGTTTTTCACCTGGAGCAAAATTTTTGCAGGGCCTGTTGAGGTTCAAACTGGCCAGATTTTAGCATTATCTAATTGATTTGACGGCATCATTTTTGGAAAATTTCATTCTGTTGTGGTAATGAGGACACCACGTAGGGGCATATCTTAAATGGTATCACCATTCTTGAGCCTACTTTAACTAAGAATATTAAGTATTCTGGAAGTGAAAACATACTATTAGATCTGTTACAGTTTAGCATCTAATTATTGAACACTTTTTTTATTGTAAGTATCTGATGATTGAACACTAACCTCTAAATCCTTTATTACCACACCTTGCCTTAGGCTATCATTTTTTTTATAAAAAAAAATTATGTGTTTGTTTGGTTTTATTTGGCTAGGAACTTATGGAAAATGACCTACGGTGTTTTGAGATTTTCTTGGGTGGTGTTAGGTTCCGTTCATGATGAGGTTTGGGCTTGAAGTGACATTCATGCTCCTTAGGAGTTAAAGAAAACCTACTCCATGATTCCACTTTCCATTTTTTGGGATCTATGCCAAGAAAGAAATAGAAGGGCTTTTGATAGTGTTGAGAGGTTATTAGAGACCATTAAGGATGGTTGGTTTAATACCCTTAGTTTTTGGTTCAAGGCCGACTTTTTTGTAAATGAAGAAGACCTCATAGATTTTGAAGCTTCTCTCTCGTAATTAGCTATTTGTATTTGGGTTGCACCCCTTGATGCTTTTTGTAGTACTTCTTTACTTATAAAAAAAAAGAATTTTTGGAGTGTGTTCTTCGTGTCACTTGAACTTGTCTAGATACTTTAAGTCCCAAAAAATGATTACCAATTTCGTAAAATTGAAATACTTAGCTCAATATACTAGCTTTCTTTTTAGTGTATATACGTATGTATGTACATACAATTTGTTGTAGCTTGGGTTAGTTGATAAAGTGAGGGATGAGATGGAGAAAAGAGACAAAGTAGAGAGAAAGAGAAGGTGGTTGTGAGAGAACTCACAAGCATACTAATCCTAATGGGTTAGTAGTAGTGTTTATAGAGATCCTATTATAAGGAGATTACATAAGTACCCCTACACTCTAACACTCCTCTTCAAGTTGGAGCATACTCCAACTTGTTACAAATAAACCAATATCTTAACAAGCCAACCCGATCAAGCTGAAACAAATAAATCCAACATCCATAAATTACAATAACCCATGAGAGGTCGGGGCTCCACACCCACGACAAACAGTTAGGTCATCACATCGGCACAACCTAACGACAACAAGATTCGCGCAACACCGGATCAATAAGACATTGACTTTTTTGTCTTGTTTGTGACTGAGACTGATTGGACAAAACCTTGCCTTTTTGTTTTGTTTGTGACAATGACTTTGATTGGGCTGTAATCAAGGGTTGGATCAACGAAACAAACAGATTGAGTTGTCTACAACAAACACAGGGGCAAATCTGACTTGGAATATGAGGGAACAGTAAAAAATACAACACATTTTTTTTCTTTTCTCCAGCATCATCATCACACCACACTACTTTTTTTTTTTTTTTTTTTTTTTTCTCCCACTTTCTCTGTTGACTGGAACGAAACTCTGGTGGGTGGGTTTTGGTCGTAGGAGCCTGGCGAGTCTGTGGTTCTGATCATTGAGCTGATATCGGAATCCAGCAATACAAGAAGAGATTTTTCAAGACTTTAAATCTCCGATCCGCCACTTCCCGACGTCGCATGGCCAAACCAACCATAGATCTGTGAGCGGAAGACTTTGGCGAATGGGTTCAGATCACCGGAACACTGTCGGAATCTCGCCGAAATCTTGCCAAAAAGTTGTTGGATTTGCCGGAAAAGAACAAAATCTGTTGAAAAAGATTAAAAACAGGCTGAAAAAGACAAATAAATGGTGAAGAGATCAGATCGCACCAGAGAAAAAGCAAACCACTAGAACACAAACAGGTGATGAAACACATCGTAGAAGATGATCGAAAACTGTAACAGAAACTACCAAACAAATTCTAAACCTATTTTTTTTACTAATTTATTCAAGACCACCAGGATCTCAAACCATGAACTCTGATACCACGTTATAGATTGGGTTAGTGTTGATAAAGTGAGGGAAGTGAGGGAGAAGGGAGACAAAGTAGATAGAAAGAGAGGGTTGCTGTGAGAGAACACACAAGCATACTAACCCTAATGGGTTAGTAGTAGTATTTATAGAGAACATATTATAAAGAGATTACATAATTACCCTTACACTAACACATATATATGGGAATGCTAACTTGCCACTCTTAAGGCACAATTTAGCATTGTGCCCAAACTGACTTGGACCAAAAATGCCCCTGACACCTCATTCAAGTAAAGAATTTTTGGGCATTTCAATTTTCTTTCTCTTTCAGCTTAGGAAACAATCTTAGAACAACAAAGCCCACGCACGCAAAGAAGCGTATGCGGCCCGTGTACACTCATCCAATTGAGATCAGCCACCGGACTTGGGATTGGCTGATCCGACGATTTCCAGCTTCCTTGTGGTGGTGGTTTCGGAAACAGAAAACAACAGGCAGCGTGGCAAAACTTGGTCGGAAGGTAGATCGGCAGCTGCTGACTCCAATAGTGCGAGCGATTCAAGTTTCCGTCCACCGGTTGGCCGAAAATTGAAATAAGTCTCTGGCAGGTTTAAAAAAATATTAGTTTTATTGAATTAGTTCTTTTACATTAAACTGAATATCTAGGGATACTTTGGTCCAAATAAAATTTGGGCACAATGCTAACTTGTGCCTGAAGCGTGGCAATTTATATATATGTGTGTGTATGTTTACATATCACGTGTGAGCGCTTGAGCACACCATATTATACTATTCTTGGAAGATGGTTATTGTGAGCTTGTTGCAACCTTTTATTTGATAGGAAGTTGCTGTGAAGAAGTTCCTAGACCAAGATATTACTGGTGAATCACTTGAGGAATTAAAAAGTGAGGTACAAGCCTCTCCTTATTCATTCCTTCTGTATCTTAGAGATTTACTGATCTATGCCCCTGTGAAGCAAATACCGAATACATTTCTTTGTCATGCATGCAATTTGATGTGCTTTCACGTCATCACTGTATGGCTTCAGTAACACCATATCAGGCTGTCTGCACACATCATGTGTGCCTAATTTGAAACCCATTGTTAATGATCATGTGATAATGAATTATATTAGATATCTGAAACTATTTTTAATCTTTTTTTTTTCTTTTGAATAGCTTTTTGTTCAAATTTCTTTACATATTTCTTGCATGCATATTGATTTTCATTTCAAAATGTAATTTTTTTGACCTTTGGTAATAATGTTATTTTTCATATTAAAAGTGAGGCAGTAACTCCTATGTCTGGTTGTACTAGATAGTCGATGTATTAACTTTAGAAGGCATATTGTTGACTTGGCACTCTAACATGCTTGTACATGCGCGGTATATGCTTTAGGAATGCTCAACGCTTCTATGTAAGTTTTACATTTTAGGCTGGTTAATGAACATGCAGCAGACACGTGTCAGACTTGTTATTCAGCTACTTTATTTTAACAGTATAAGAAAAGAATCTTTGTTAGTTGAAAAAGAAATAAAATGAGAGTTTTCTAGTAATAAATTTTAAACAATATGGGTCCTGTATGATGAGGGGCCCACAAAAGTATTTTTGCCAAAGCCGACTTGGTACTCTCCCCCCATCCAGTGTCTTCCAATTGAGCGCATGTCTACTCATTAAGCCTTTACAATTTGAATTTTGACCTATTTCTGTGTTGGACATTTGCATTACTATTCTTAATAGAGAAGTTTTTCTTTAATAATGTTGCTTTCATATCATTTCATGTCAAAACCACTTCCCTTGTCAAATTGAAATTGCAGCCACTTGCAATTATCATTACCTTTAAAGTATGTGAAGTACTGTGTATATTTGATTATTTCAACTGTGGTTTGAATTGCAAGGTCCGGATTATGAAAAGGCTCAGGCATCCCAATGTTGTTCTCTTCATGGGAGCTGTAACTCGTCCGCCAAATCTTTCAATTGTTACGGAATTTCTTCCCAGGTATGCTGACACTTATATTGCTTCTTATATTTTTGTTATAATTTAAAATTCGCTTCTTTTCTTTTTTGAAGAAATCTTTTTGTTCAAGGAAATTGTTGGTTTTAGTGTTAGGAACTTTCACATTATAACAATGCTCCTGTAACTTATAATTTACTGTGATCGCTTTTTATGCTTAGTGGTTTGGTACTAATGAATTCTTCAAGAGTGCAATGTCAGAAATCTTCATTGCGTTATGATATAGAAGCTTTTCTGGTTCTTTGTTGGTGTTCAGATTGTAACAAAAACATAGGAATCTAAAAGACTGAATAAACCTATAGCAAATGGGATGGCTTGAAAAGGCTCAAGAAAGGCTATTTGTTTATTGTGGTACATAATTATGGCTTGGAACCATGTTACTTATTTCTTTAGCATTTTCTTTATCATTAGTCATATTGGTGTTGCATACTTCATCCAAAAAAATGAGTACTTTGTATTTTGAACTGTGGTTATCAAATTATTTCTATCCATAAGTTCCATTTTCAAGCAGAGCTCTGTGTGCCCTTGTGTCTACTGTAGCTATTACTGTAGCTATTAGTTTCTTTAAGCCTTGTGATTCATGTTACTTCAAACATTGAAGCATAATTTATGTTTTGAAATTTGCAGAGGTAGTTTGTATAGGTTAATTCATCGGCCTAACAATCAATTAGATGAGCGGAGGCGTTTGAGGATGGCTCTTGATGCTGTATGATTCTTTTATATGCTCTTTTTAATTCAATCACTTGCATTGCTGGAAATAATCTTTCTCCTATGAATAATTGAACTTTCAGGCTCGGGGAATGAATTACTTACACAACTGCACTCCACTAATTGTACACCGTGATTTGAAGTCCCCAAATCTTCTAGTTGGTAAAAATTGGGTTGTTAAGGTGGTATTTTATCATTTTTTCACTGAGATCACATATCATATTAAAGTATCTTATATGCCAAACCCACATAATGTAAACTTTTCTGTATGTGATTTAGGTATGCGACTTTGGGTTGTCACGGATGAAACACAGCACATATCTCTCTTCAAGGTCCACTGCAGGGACAGTAAGCCTTGATAAACAACTTGCTTATTCTTTCTTCTTGCTTCTGCAGCTGTAATCTTTCCCATTCTTGATATTATTGTGCACATTCTGTTTCATTATTTTTTCTTGGCTGTCATTTGCATGATCTGCTAAAGTTTGATTGAATGACATCATGTTCACATTACAATGCTAATGACAATTCATGCATGATTATATCTTTTATATATCTGCCACACTCCTTTCACAATGACAAGCACAAGCCCTTGCGTTATAAATCTGCCACACTCCTTCACAATGACATTTTGCCTTAATGTGTCGACACAATTCCCAAATGTGTTGACTCCATTCTTCTTGAATCTGTTGTATGAATCCTTCAATTTCTGTCTGAATGCGTGGACACCAACATAGAATGTTTTGACACATTCCTCTGAATTCACGTATTCTTGAATCTATTTGAAATTTTGAGGTCCAAAGTTTTTCCCAATTTGATCCAACCATACTTGTAGAATAAACACAAATGTTCAACACTGATAAGTATGTTTTATTATCATCAAAATCAAGCTCTAATTGAGCCTTAGGGAAACATTTTCTATTTTGATAATTCTTTGATTCTTTCTTTCTTGTTTGTACTTGTACTGAACTTCCTCTAGGAAAGGGAGTCTTGTAGAGTTGTGTAGGTGCACTTTTGAGAAAAATGAGTGGTAGAGAAGGGATTAAACCTTAAAGAGTAGTATTTGAGGATATTATTTTTTGGATTGTCAAAACCCACACACACACCTTGAACCCCTGTCCACTTAGTGAGAAGGGAAGTGTCCTTACCAAGGCTCCAAAGCGAGCAGGACAGTGTTTGAGGATTCCAGAGTGCTTGTGTATGAGTTCTTCTTAGGTGTAGTAGGGAAAGGCTTTGTGCACCAAAGCGCAGTGGTTGGACGTCACACCCCTTGTCACCTAGATCAAGGGTTCAAATCCCCCCTCCCCATAAAATATAATGATTTCTTCTATTATAAAAAAAAAAAAAAAAACTGTTTGTACTAAGATTCTTGATAGTGGATTGATTGTCTAGTAGGCATTGGTCAAAGCACCTTTTTTTTTTTTCTTTTGTGTTTGCTTTTTGGTTTTGTAGTTGCGTTAATTTCGAATATACTATGGTATCAAAACTTACAATTGTATCCTTTTGAATATCAGAAACAAATTGTGAACTTTGCTGTCATCAGCCCTGCCCTTTACATATTTGCATTGCTATGATGTATTTAGCTCCTTGAGTAATCTTGTTGTTACACTTCAATTAAATTAATTGATAGTACTTTGCATATTTAACATGATCTCTTCAGGCTGAATGGATGGCTCCAGAAGTGCTAAGAAACGAACCTTCAGATGAGAAGTATATCTTTTTCTTGCCTGCCCAGCTTGTAATTTCATTTTTCCTTTGATCATTCATGGATTCGTATTGATAATCATATAATATTGGTTCAAAAAATAGGTGCGATGTTTTTAGCTTTGGGGTCATATTATGGGAGCTCTCGACATTGCAACAACCATGGGGGGGAATGAATCCAATGCAAGTTGTTGGTGCTGTAGGATTTCAGCACCGTCGTCTTGACATTCCAAATGATATAGATCCTGCAATTGCAGATATTATCAGGAACTGCTGGCAAACGTGAGTAAATTTTCAGTTGCCCATTATCCTCACTATTCCAAGTATGCTGATTAGTTCTTGTTTTCATTTTTTTTTTGGTGATCGAAATCATTTTTTATAAGCCAAAGGAAAACCGAGGGGTGCAAGCCCAAGTGCAAATGAATCATTTACAAGTAAAAATGAAAAACCTAGTATATCTAGCTTATTTACAAATATCTGTCCAGTCGCCCAAAACTTAAGCGTGGTAATCCACCTCTCCTTAGTATTATAATAGATAGTTCCACCCACCCGTCTAAAGCTCTTTCTTTTTCTCTCCTCGCAAGCCAACAAATAGTGAGAAGGACTAAGGTAATAAGTTTTATTTTTTTTTTTCTTTACAAACATCTATACCCCTCCAATTCCAAATCTCACCATAAATTCTGCATTCACCTATGAAATACCAATAATTGAAAATCCAAATCCTGCAAATGTCTTTTCTAAGAGCACCAAAGAAAAAGTTGGATGTTATCAAAAGAGCACAAAAGAAAAAGTTGGATGTACTGATTTGGCAATGATAGCATATAGTTACTATAATTTCCCCCCACCTTTGGAGGTTATCAATTGTTAAAATTCTCAACGAAAAGGCTTCCCAAGCATAAAAGGCTACTTTAGTAGGTGCACAAGACTTCTAAATTGCCTTCCATGGAAAGTTCTCCTTCCAATTGGTGCTATTAACCTTCAATAGGGCCTGATAATAATATTTCACATCAAAATCTCCTCCAGCCTTTGGCCTGCACTTTGCTTTATCCTCTATTTACATGTCAAACTCCATACCAATACAATAAGTTGAAAAAGTTTAAGGAAGTCTCAAGATCCCAATCTTGTGCATTTGGGACAAAAGGTATATTCCAAGAAACACCCCCATTGACAAAGGATACACCAGAACTCATCAATGCTTCCTTGTTCCTTGCCAACAAGAAAAGCTCCAGATATTGCAGCTTGAAAGGAGAATCCCCACATCAAATATCATGTCAAATGAAAATAGAGTTCCCATCACCCACTTCAAAATGTAAAAAGTCAAAGAAATCACACTACCCTTTCCTCGTGATTCAAAACATTAATGGCATACAAATTGTGGTAGGCATCATTCTTTTTCCATTTTATCAGATAGGCATTATTTTTTACTATAGTAACAACTCCAATCGTAATAATGGACTGGAAACTTTGCACAGCATTTTTCAATCAATTTTCATGGTTTTTCTTATGGTCTCTCATGTGAATTCTTTTTTGTGTTTGCTAGGCTTCTTATGTTTCATAGTCTTATTCTTCCACTTAGTTTCCCTTCCATTGCTTGTTTAAATTAGACAACTATGATTAACTTTGAGAAATTATTGTTACACCCGTCTTTTTACCAAATTAAAACAGATATGTAGTCTGTGTATTCATGTATATATGTATGTATGATCATATTTATGTGTCTTTGTGCATATATATATATATATATATAATATTTCAATTTGAATGTTCAAAACAGTTATCAGAAATCAGTGAGTTGCTGAAAATTGATTTGCCAGAACAAATCTTGGCCCCAACTATTTGGATTGACTATTGAATTTTGTTTTACCTAAATGAAGTCCTTAAGGAGCTCAATGAGAGTTTTAGAAAAATTGTGCAATTTAGTTTCAATTGTTGGGAGAAAATGTTTGCTAGAAAGAAAAACTTATCAGGAAATCCACGAGCTTTGAGAGAATTCATGATGAAATCGTCCATTGAGTCAAAAGCCTTTATGATATCAAGTTTCACGTTGCATTGAGGAGTATTTCCCTTTCTGTGATAGTTCTTGACCAATTATGATTCTTTTCTGCTTCTAGCTGGTTAGTTACTTAGTTTCTTTTAATTATAAAAGTATATTTTCAAGTGCCCGTCCACTATCTAGCACCCTGCTTTATTTCTACTGGTAATGTGATCTTCAATTATGTATGACAGAAATGATTTTTGCTCTATGTATGTGTGTGCATTACCAAATGGAAAATATCATATTATGAAAAGCTGAAATTTGCATTTATACTATTCTCGCTTGGCAGTATATAGAACGTAGTAATGTGCACCAAGGCACACAGATTGATAACACTGACATCTGACGTTCTTCAACATTGTAGAGATCCAAAATTGAGGCCAACATTTGCAGAGATCATGGCTGCTCTGAAGCCATTGCAGAAGCCTATAATCAGTTCACAGGTTCCGAGACCAAGTTCATCTATAAGTAGTAGCTATGAGAAGGGTCAGTCATAAAGATTTGTGGTGGACCAGGCAGTCTAAAACTAAAAGGGCAAGTTTACAACAAATAGAATCTCTGGCGGATTGAAGTGCTTTACCCGTTTGGGACTATGAATTAATGAAAGCAATCCATTGAAGATGATACACAAAAAATAATCCAACTTGAGATTATTGTGATTTTATTTTCGTCTCCCTTTTCTCTTCTTTAATTCTTCCTGGTGCAGCCATTCTCAATTTTGTGTATTTGTTTGTAAAAAATTCATTTGTAATCAAGGTTTCTCCAATTTTGTGTTTATGGGTTGTTTTTTGAGATGACAAGAAAACTGAATGAGTGAAAAGAATTTTGCTACCATAAATTGGAGAATCAAACACTAGATTGACAGAATCTAACACATGAACTGGGGTACGTGTGATTTGTATTAGCTGTTAAATTGATGTTGAGAAGTTCTTGACAACTTTTGTTCAAAGTTCAGCAAAATGGAGTAATGATATGTTGCCAACATTTTCACTGCTTACATCAATGGATAACTTAAAAAAGAGTTATTGTTACAGGTTTCACTGCTGCCAAACTATCCCCATGAATATATCTACAGAAAGGTAAGAGAACCAACATTTAAATCCAATCACATATTAGGATAAGGTAGGGACCAATCCTCTCCTCCATTACATTTGGATATTTTCCTTTGTGTCTCATATATTAGTTTATTCACCAAGGTTTTTATCTATCCTAAAAATGGCTACCTTCTTTGGTTCTCCTCCGTCTCCCTCCATCCCTTTAACAAGAATTCACCGCTTCTCTTCATCATCACAAACACCTCCTCTTCCTCCTCCTCCTCCTCCTTCACAATCACAATCTCCACAACCGAGTAAAATATCATCATCTGAGCAGCCGTCACCAGCCTCAGTGAAGGTACAACAACAAAAGCCTATTAAACCTGTGACCACAACTGTTGAAACCACAGACTGGATAGCTTCCTCCTTAACGAGGAGGTTCGGGCTCGGTGCCGGCCTTGCATGGGCTGCCTTTCTTTCTGTTGGTGTTATCTCTGAACAGATCAAGACTCGTATTGAGGTCTCCCAACAAGAAGCAAATACAAGGTTTGTGACCTCATCAATTCTCTACCCATCGCATGAATCATTTTGTCCAGTACCATTCAAATGAATAAACCAAAACCAGTGTTTGATCTTGTAATTTAATGAGTTTTTATGATCTACTTGAATTACGTAATTTTGGCTTGTGATGACTTAAAAAACACTTTTTTCCGTTTTCTGCAGAGATGTTGAGAAGCAAGAAGAGGTTGTATTGCCTAATGGCATAAGGTACATTTTAAAATTATGTCTATAAACTGATAGATCACTTGTGCTATGATTGGTACGAGAAAAATGAGAGGAAATAAAAGTCTAAGAGAAAAGAAAAATATAAAATAAGGGCTCAATTTTCTTTTCACTCTCTAATTCTTATAATTTGGAATGATTAACAAGTATAACTTGGAAAAGTTGAAAGAAAAAAATAGATCTTCCCACGTTTCACCCTTACCATTTAGCAAAAACTGATTTCCTCTCATTTTTCATTTTTTTTTTCATTTTCTCTCTCTACCAATCAATCATAGCTTGAGTATGTGATTGCCTACATTTTTCATTTTTTTCTTACAAATATACACATTTGAATCAGGTACTATGAGTTGAGAGTTGGTGGGGGTGCTTCCCCAAGGACAGGAGACTTGGTAGTGATTGATCTCAAGGGGAAAGTTGAAGGAAGTGAGGAACTATTTGTTGACACATTTGGTGGTGACAAGAAGCCATTGGCTCTGCTAATGGGTTTAAGGCCTTATAGTAAAGGAATGTGTGATGGTCTAGAATATGTGTTGAGATCAACAAAGGCAGGAGGTAAAAGGAGAGTAGTAATTCCTCCTACTTTGGGGTTTGGAGAGAAGGGTGCAGATTTAGGTTCTGGCGTGCAAATTCCACCATTTGCGACTCTCGAGTACATTGTTGAGGTTGATAGAGTCTCCATTGCGCCGGCTTGATTTTTCAATGTCTTTGGCAAAATCATGATCAACACTTTGTTTTCACCCACTAAACCTTAGTATTAAAGTAAGGTTGGGTTTTTTTTTTAGTGGTGACTAAGATTAACGAGTTTCAGTCTCATTCCAACAATTAATGTACTTTTCATAAATTATTATTAGACTTCACATATGATAAATGAAAATAATTTCGTGTTGACTTAAATGTCTAATATGCTCCTGTCTTCAGCTAATGTGTCTAAACATTTTATTATAGATTTTACTATAAACATTTGACATTTTTGCTTCACTAGCTACTGTAGTGCAAGAAAATAGCTGGTATGGTTGTGGCTACTTTTGTATTAAAATTTGAAGCAAATTACATTGTACTGTCATGCATGAGGTTCGTGAATATTACAGCACACACCATTTGTTTTTCCAACCAACACTGCACCCTCTAAAGAATATTCCAGTCTAGATTGCGTTAACTTTTGGAGTTTGTTATCATTGTGATAAAAGCTTAATAAAAAATAACTTTGTCGCCCTTCATTCCCCCTACCAGTATACTGCCTTACAATCTGGACGTTCATGTCTCCATATAAAAAATTGCATATATAGAGATGGTTGATCAGATCATTTCCTTCTTTGTTAGCACCAGAAAATTAATATGAAAGACTTGTATTAATTACAACCAAAGCCAAAGCCAAAGCCTTTGTATAGGCTATTACAAGTACTAATACTAATAGAATAAGAATTACAAATACAATAAACACACTAGTTTCACTCGGAATTGATTAACTGAATCTACTTAAACCAAAATAACTAATCCTATTTGGTTTGGATTTCTAACATTATCTCCCGTAAACCATGTCTTCAAGCTTGAGCATCCCCTTTATCTTCTTGAGCTTAAAAAATGTGTTTGCCTTGAGTGACTTTGTAAATATATCATCAACTTGATCTTCAGATGAACAAAATTCAGTCACAATCTCTTAGAATACACTAAGTCTTGAATCTGATCTCTCTCAATGATAAGTGGTTAAAGGTTCTTAGGTCCTTGAATTAACCAAGTGATGACTCCAATCAAGTTTCCTTACCTTTGACTTTGTGTCTCAGATTCGTTACTTTTTTTTTAATTAGATTTAGCCATTCAGATTAGGCCATGTTGAAAAAGATATGATTTACAAAACATTGTTGCATTATGAAAAAGGTTTTAAAAGGAAAGTATCTCATGAACTTCTTGATATTTAAAAGCGCACCTCTCATGCGTGATCCCCTTACTACTAATAAAGGGTTTTTTTGAAGAATGTAATAGAACTCCCATTTTTCATTAAGTTGAACCACTTTAATTAGAACCTTCGCTCACTACCCCTTAGGGAGGAATGAGCATTGGGTATTTAGTTGGAGTTGTGCAAGAGGTGGAACTTGATCAGGTACCCTATAACTATAAACAGGGGTATCATCATTTGATCCCCTCCTTATGTTAAACAAGCTCTTCATCCAAAGTGTTCGATAGCTTCTTCACTAAGCTTCAATGGCTTGAACTTCAAAATTTTGGCTTTAAACCACCCACCCAAATGATGTAACAATATCTCCACCAATTTTGGCCACCAAATTTCCCCACCTTCTAAGAAACCGCAAGATTTCGGTTTCAAAACAAAGAAAAAATACATAATCTGTTTGAAAACCTAGAGTTTTTGTTGTCTCTTTTAACTGTTCTACCAGATATAAGGAGGATCAAAGGCTTACTTTTTTAAGAGACCATTCAATTACACACGCACTGGCCTTCTTCATGTGCTTGGTTTTTTTCTCCAATAATTTGTAGACTAGGCTCTACGTCAGATCTTGGTTAAGTTTTTAACGAACCAATGGACGACAAGGACTTGATTGTTAACAAAATAAAATGTTAATATCGAAATTGCATAATTTGAAACCTTAGAGACCAAAATATTAAAAAGGCAAACCTCAAGAACAAAATTTTTTATTTAACCGTTTTTAATTTTGTCATGGTGGAGTCTACGGTGCCTTTAGGAAAAAAAAAGTGATTTATCTTACCTACACATTTTATGGCAAAACACATACTTTTAGTAGTAAATTTATATTTCTGGTGGTAAAAAAGAAAAAAAAAAATCTATTTTTACAATGAAAAGTATACATTTTACCGCAAGAAGTATAATGCTTACCAATAAAAGTATATTTTTACCCACAAGGCAAATTGTATTTTTTAAAGGCACCCCAGATTCCTTTTGTCAAACTTGCAGTGCAACTATACAAGGAAAGTGGTTCATATTATTGGTAGGACCTATGGTGACTCACTTAAGAGTCACTTAAAAGTGAGTCTTATGCTTCATTGGATATATTTTTTGGTAAAACAATATATTTTGTGATAAAAAAACTCAAATTTAGTGATAAAATAATGTATTCGATAGTAAAAAAATACCGCTAAATGTATTGGTTTTATCACCAAAAATGAGTGTTTTTTTTATCATCAAATGTATTATTTAACCATATATACAACAAAATAAAAATATCAACTGATAATAAATAAAACAATATAACCTCAACTTTTGTAGAGGAAATAGATCATCTTTCACCTATCAAAAACAATATATATAATAATAACAAAATGCATGAATATTTACAAAATTTCAAAATCTCTCTCTTTCTTTCACAAGTCTGAGGATGCTGACTACGAGACTTACTTAAGGTAATTACTCACACTGAGTTTTTGGGCAAATTTTTACTCGTTCTGCCCGTTGCATTAAATATTTCAACAATAAGGAGTGAGCTTTACAAGCTTAGTGAATTAAATTTACTAGAAGTACTCAGTTTATAATAATTCAATCATATCAGTTTTCTTCTCATGATTAATCAATTCAAGACTTTTAGTTCAAAATCATTAGTTTCCTCATTATGAGGTTCACATCATACAATTAATTAATCGAATAATTCTTTATCATATCATCCTTTCAATTTCTTTCTTATCAAAGTTGTTTCACTGTGAGACTCATCTGTATATCAATCATTTCACAATCAAGACTGATGCTTTAGTATCTCAATCAACAATAATAAATATTCAATAAAATAAATGTATGAATTTAAATTATCTTTCTTTATTTCTCATCAAATCATCACATCATTTCATACTATTATCTAGGAATATCTTCTCACCTGTCAACATGCTTCAACCACTACCTTTATAGCCTTTTTAGCCAGACCAACTACCTTCTTGGTCTTCGATGCATATGAACAATAACATGCAAGCGGGCATACACAAAAGCATTCAATTGAACTAGATTTTCAAAATCATTATTTTATCATAAATATTAAGTTGTCTTCTTATATATCATATTAATTTATCAATAATAGCTTTCAAATTTTCATATATCTTTTTAGAATATTTTTCATCAATCCATCCTTTTAAAAATATAACTTCTCATATAATTAATTTTCAACATATAATTAAATCCTTAATCAACCAATCAATTATCATATATTAAAAATACATCATCCAGTCATTATAATTCAAATATCATCAATTCACATTTTATATTGGTATTGCTTACTAAAAGTAAATTTAACTCACCACGTAGCACTTAAAGCTACTCATGGATCACCTCATTGCCTTTCCTACTCCTTTCAACAATTTCTTGAGATTGCTGATCACCAATACTTAACTATAAATTTTCATAGGCATTTTAATGTATTGTAAATTTTTTAAATAATTGTATATTATCTTAATATTATTATATTATAAACTTTGTAACTTCCACCAACCTTTCACATGAATTCTCAGATTAAGAGTGTCTCCTTGTTTTTTTTTTTTTTTACAAAATTACCCTTAAAATTTACTATTTCCTTCTTCTTTAAAAATAAAAATTTTCATCTTTTTTTCCTTAAAAGTTTCTAAAAATTACAAAAAAATTATATTTCCTTCCTTAAAATTTTCTAAATATTTTTTCTTAACTTTATTCAACTTTTTTCTTCAAAATTCTTTCTTAAAATTTCATAATTTTTAGTATTTTCTTCTTAAAAAAGCTTCCAACTCTTTCAATAAAATTCTCAATGTCATCTTTAAAATATTATTTCAAATCAATAATAAATCTTTTATGTATATATAATTTAATTTAATATAACATCTATCAAATTACTTCTTTACCCTTACTTTAAGGATACCAGTCTAAATGTCCTATCTGATTACATCTATACTACGCTCTAGTCTCTCTATCAGACATCATATTACCACCTCTTCTGGGTGGTACACTCCCACCTGTACCATAACCTTTAGCTGACACAAATTGTCTCCCAAATCTAGGGGTCCCATCAACATTACTTTGAGCTATAGAAGTAACAGAGCCAGTTTGCCTTTGACTCTACATCATAGGTCACTGTGATAAAGAACGCCCCCTCTAGGGTGGTCTCCCACCCTGCACACTCATACAACCACCACCTTTAGGTCTCTTAAGTCTAAACCTTTTCAACAAATCTCTCTTACCTCTAAACCATCACATATTTCTCAATCTGTAATGCTTTATCCACCAACACAGCATAATTCACAATACTCATATAAGAGAGTTTAAATCGAATCTCATAGTGTAACTCATCTAAAAATATCTTACAATTTCTCTTCTCTATATTTACTAACTCAGGTACAAATCTCGATAAAGCTATAAATCTACTATTATCCTAAGCCATAGACAAAGTGTTCTGCCTTAAATGAATAAAATTTCTCTCTTGTTGTGCTCTAAAAGTATTTGCAAAATACTTTGCAAAGAAGACCTTCTTAAACCTACTCGAGGTTAAGAGTTGATCTACATCAGTACTTAATCTAAGCAAAATATCCTTCCACCATTGAGAAGCCTCACCTTCTAACTTAAATGAAGCAATGATCTGTCATTGTTAAGACATCAAAAAATTTCTCAACACGTTTAATCCATTGTTCAGCCTCAGTAGGATTTACAGATCCTCTAAAAGATAGGGTTTAAATTTTATGAATCCAACAAAGCAACCTCCATGTGTCTCATGTGTAAACACACTCTTTCTCTCATGAACGTCTTGTCTGACCACATCAGGTTCTACTCTAGCCCTTTCCTTCAGTCTCCTTTGTAAACTATCAGCTCTATCTTCTGTTGCATTCATTCTCTCTATAGCACGATAAATAAGCTCTTGTAACTCATCTCTCCAACACCAGATTCTCTTATAACCCTGCTAGTGCCAGCTGTACTGGCAACCTGTTCTCTTATAGGAACCACAGACTCGACCTCCATATCAGCCTCAGCTCTTCTAAATACTAGAGGCCTACTACGTCCCCTCTGGTTTAGTACTCTACCTCTAGGTCTGGCACGTTCACGTGTCATCCTCAGACTCTGCATAAAAATATAGTTTATTTTAATCTTCCACTTTCTTATATTTTATGCAGTCTACAGAATCATAAAACCTAGTGCTCTTATACCAAAATTGTAATGACCCATCCTAGGTTGGCCAGCCCTAAGACGGTGTCATCACGTTTTGAAATCCCAGCATGACACATATATGCAACAAAATAAAAATATCAACTGATAATAAATAAAACAATATAACCTCAACTTTTTGTAGAGGAGATACATCATCTTTCTCCTATCAGAAATAATACATACAATAATAACAAAATGCATGAATATATACAAAATTTCAAAATCTCTCACTTTCTTTCACAAGTCTGAGGATGTTGACTACGAGACTTACTTAAGGTAATTACTCACGCTAAGTATCTGTACAAATTTTTACTCGTTCTGCCCATTGCATTAAATATTTCAACAATAAGGAGTGAGCTTCACAAGCTTAGTGAATCACATTTACTAGAAGTACTCAGTTTATAATAATTCAATCATATCAGTTTTCTTCTCATATGATTAATCAATTCAAGACTTTTAGTTCAAAATCATTAGTTACCTCATTATGAGGTTCACATCATACAATGAATCAATCGAATAATTCTTTATCATATCATCCTTTCAATTTCTTTCTTATCAAAGTTGTCTCACTGTGAGACTCATCTGTCTATCAATCATTTCACAATCAAGACTGATGCTTTAGCATCTCAATCAACAATAATAAATATTCAATAAAATAAATGCATGAATTTAAATTATCTTTATTTCTTTCTCATCAAATCATCACATCATTTCATACTATCATATGGGAACGTCTTTCTACATGTCCACATGTTTCAACTAGACCAGCTACCTTCCTTGTCTTATTAGCCAGACTAGTTACCTCCCTGGTCTTTGATGCAAATGAACAATAACATGCAAGCACAGATATATTAAAGCATTCAATTGAATTGTTTCTTCAAAATCATTATTTTATCATATATATTAAATTGTCTCCTCATATATCATATCAATTTATCAATCACAGCCTTCAAGAATTTCATATATCTTTTCAACATATTTTCCATCAATCCATCCTTTTATAAACATAACTTATCATATAACTAATTTTCACCATGTCATTAATCCTTAATCAATTATCATATATTAAAAATGCATCATTCAATCATTATAATTCAAGAATTGATTCAAATATCATCAATTCATATTTTATATTGGTCTTGATTACTAAAAGTAAATCTAACTCACCACGTTGCACTTAAAGCTACTTGTGGATCATCTTATTGCCTTTCCTACTCCTTCCAGCAATTTCTTGAGATTGTTGATCACCAATATCTAACCATAAATTTTCATCAATCTTACTATTCATAACTTAATTGAACAATATAATTATTCAGTTATGAGTCTTATTGAAAATTTACCCCAAATCGAGATAAAATCTTGATATTAAACTTGGATAACTGTAATTATCTCTAATATTGGATAAATTTTTGTATGAATTTCACTAAGAATTTGATTTGAAGAAAGAAAGAAGAACCAAATAAGAAATAGGCTTTGGCGTACAATAAGTCTTTAATGGCTTCAGAAATTCATTGTCAATTTTTTTTAGTACTTATATATTATTTTATTATTATTATATTAGAAACTTGTAACTTCCACCAACCTTTCACGTAAATTCTCAAATTAAGATTGCTGTTTTGGTTTTTTTTTTTAATATACAAAATTACTCTTAAAATTTATGAGTTTGCCACTCCTTCTTTAAAAATCAATTTTTTCATCTTTTCTTCCTTAGAAAATTTACAAAAATTACAGAAAGTTATACTTCTTTCCTTCAAATTTTGAAAATATTATTCCTTAACTTTTTTCATCATTTTCTTCAAAATTATTTCATTTCAACTTCAAATTTCATAATTTTAAGTAATTTATTCTTAGAAAAATTCTAACTCTTTTAATAAAATTCTCAGTGTCATCTTTCAAATGTTATTTCAAATCAATAATAAATTTTCATGTATGTATAATTTAATTCCATATAATATCTATCAAATTACTTCTTTACCCTTATTTCAAGGACACATGTATTACAATTGAGGTGATGCATTTTATCATTTTGTTATGCAAGACTACAAGATACACATTTTAAAAATATTGTTTATGCATGTGTCCATTTATTGGCATTTGCATTGCAGAAACCATTCTCAGTTAATACGTGTGCATAAAGATAAAAGGAAAAATGGTTAGAAGATTTAAAAATATGAAAACATAAAGCATGCCAATGTAGAATAAGTAACATTTCATTAAAAACAGTTTAATTTCTGGTTGTTAAGATGTTGCGAAGTAATTTGTTTTTAGAGTGACAATCTTTTTGTTTGTTTTTGTTCCTTTTTGTACAAAGGAAAAGTAAGTCTATGGGTGAATTTTTGCGTGGTTGTACACAATTCATTTTATGATGTTTAGAAAGTCGGCATTGTTAATAAACTAATGGTTTCTTCTTGCTAATTCTCAAATATCCTACAATTAAACGGGGAATTTGGGTTTGTTGGGAGGCTCTTTCACTAGGGATGGTCAAGCTTGATTCAAATTGTTCTTACCATGATGAAATTTGTACTCGAGGAGGTTTGGCTCAAGATTGTAAAGGCGCTTTGATCTTGGCTTTCTCAATTAATTTTGACATGGAAAGGAAGGCTAAAGCATTACTTTCTGGCTTGAAGATTTGTCCGTTAAAAGGCCTTGTTATTTCAGTTATATATTGTGACTCAAAAGTTCTTGTGGATTATTTTTATTCTATTAGACCTCATTGGAAAATTCATTACATTGTCGAAGAGTGTAAAGCTTTTCTTCCTCCTCAATGTCAATTACAACATATTTATCGAGAAAGAAATAAATTAGCTAATCTATTATTGGCATTAGCCCATCAGCAAGACCACAATATTGTTTATTCTATTATGGGTTCTCTTCCAAAGGATGTTTCTCAGACATATAAGTCAGATTGTAAGGAGATTAGATCATATAAGACTCTGCTATATCCTGCTTGACATTTGGATAAGTTATTTTACATTTTCATCCCTAAAACCACTAAGTGTTAAATATTTTTGGCTAAAACCCATATTTTTGCTAACCAGCGATCCAAAATTGATTTCTCTTGTTGCCACGAGTCAAGATCAACCCCACAGACATGCTGGTACCCCTGGTTCTTCACTTAGATAATTGTTATACATTTTCGACCTTAAAACTGCTAAGTATTAAACATTTTGGACTAAAACTCACACTTTTGCTACAATTGATCCAAAATGGGTTCCGTTTGTTTTCAAGAGTCACGTTCGACCCCACAAACTTGCCAATACCCCTGGTTAGTCACTTGGATAAATGTTTTATATTTTCAACCTAAAAACCACTAAGTGTTAAATGTTCTTGACCTAAAACTCACACTTTTGCTAACTAGTGATCCAAAATGGATTCCATTTATTTCCAAGACTCATGTTTGATCCCACAGACGTACCGGTACCCCCGACCCATCACTTGGATGAGTGCTTTACATTTTTCACCGTAGAATCACCAAGTGTTAAATATTTTTTGCCTAAAACCCACACTTTTGCTAACCAGTGATAAAAAATGCACTATGTTTGTTCTCTTAAGTCATATTCAACCCCACGAACGTGCCAATACCCTCGTCTCATTACTTGGATAAGTATTTTACTTTTTTGCCCTTAAAACTTTTAAGTGTTAACAGTTTTTGGTGTGAAACCCACACTTTTGCTAATTGGTTATCTAAAATGGATTTGGTTTGTTTCCACGAGTCACATTCGATAGTGCGGACGTGCTGGCACCCTAAGCTCATCACTTGGATAAGTGTTTTATATTTTTAACCATAAAAAAAACTAAATGTTAGACGTTATTTGCCTAAAATCCACACTTTTACTAAACAGTGATGCAAAAATGGATTCCATTTGTTTTCATGAGTCATTTTCGACCCCACGAATGTGCTAGTAGACTCAGCTCTTTACTTAGGTAAGTGTTCTATATTTTTTACCGTAAAACCACTAAGTATTAGATGATTTTAACCTAAAACCCATACTTTTGCAAACTACTGATCCAAAATGGATTCTGTTTGTTTTCACGAGTCATGTTCGACCATAGATGTGCTAGTACCATCGATTTGCCATTTGGATAAGTGATTTATATTTTCAACCCTAAAATCGCTAAGCATTAAACGTTTTTGACCTAAAACCCACACTTTTGCTAACCATTATCCAAAATGGATTTCGTTTGTTCCCACTAGTCACTCAACCCCACGAATGTGCCAATAGCCCCCTACTCAATAATTGGATAAGTGTTTTACATTTTTGACCCTAAAACCACTAAGAGTTAAATGTTTTGAGGTTAAAATTCACAATTTTGTAATGGAATCCTCTAACCACTATGTCTTCAACGTTTTATTTTTGCCTAAAACTCACACATTTGCTATGGAAATTAGACACTGATTATTTAATACGTTTCTTACCAAGAAAAATTAATAGAGAAAGATATTCATTACATGTAAATGGAAAATTAAATAACATATTATATATAAAAGAAAATGTAATTTCATTTAGAAGTTTTTACTTACAGTAGGGGGTGGAGGTGGAGGGGACACCCCAAGCTGATGGCTTTATGCATTTTCATTCATTTGTTATCGTTGTGCCTACAAATCCTGCTGAAATTCCTCCCACATTTGCTATTGTTCAACCTCAAATTGTTATCGCTATGGTTGAAGATACTACTGCACCTGTTACTCGTGGACATGGGGTGACCATTGAAATTATGAGGAGGTGGTAGAGGACGAACTACATCTTGCTGAGCCACTTTGTGCACGACGCCCGTCTATCATTCCACCATAGCAGTAGAGCCATCCCTTCTTCACTTGACCGGATGCTTCCACCCATGCCATGGTCTCTACTTTAGGTTATGACAAGGTATCAACATCCTCACCATATTTATCCTGCATAGTCTGATTATAACGCTCCTACAGTAAAAATTAATGCATTTAATCAATAACTTTATCTCAAGAAAATCAATAAATTAATTGAAATACTATTATAATTATTCATACAACGACTTCTTTTGACTTCATATCAACATAATCGTCATCGACTTCCGCTTGTGGATCTTCCATATACCTCCCTTTGGGTAGGTTCTTTACATAAGTCTTTCATTTGCACATGGTAATGTGATTTTTCAATGTGATTTCTCAATAAACATAACATGATATTAATTTTTATATACATATTTAACTTATTAAATTTAATTTAGCAATCTAGATATACTAACTAAGCTAGCTAATTGAAGTAAGTTATATATAGGTGTTGAAAAGAGATAAATCATACTAGAGCCTCCCTGTGAGCGTTTGCACTAATGGACCCAACAACATGGTAGACCATCTAATCTACTGTTTTTTTTTTAGCTTCGGCTATCGGACGGTTAGTCCACTTGTCTCTTGTCCAAATCTGGACCAATTGATCCTAATAATCCTTTCCCATGCCATGGCTATATTTACCTTTGCCTGATCATCCGATCCAATTAGTTTTGTCCTCATCTACTTCTGCCTTAGATTCTCTCTACAAGTTGTACATCATTTCAGTGTGGAGGTCTATTTCAAGGCTTTCATGGATGATTCTTGCCTGCACTTCTTCCTCTAGGGTCCTAAACCTATAGCAGGCCTGAAAAGCAACAACCATACACACATGTAAGTATGAGAAACTATTTATGCAGAAAGATTTAGCACAAGAATTTTACACAGTCAAATAGTAACTACTAATGTACAAACATACATTATTATTTTTTTTTTCAAAAAGACTTGCTTTTATTTGTTTTTTCATGCCTACACTTATCAATTTTCAGAAATCATAAATCAACAATATTGATAAAGAACAGTTATTAAAGTTGTTATATATGTTTTATATAAAGCACAAATAGGGAACATATAACATAAAATAAAATAATTCTATCAAAAATTCCTAAAAGTAGGATTCTTAACCGTCAAGGTGGAATGATGCATATGTGTTCCATGATCCGTTCATGAACTTTTTGGTTTCTATAGTGATGTCTTGAGAAATGGCACTGTAACCATTAAAAGAGCTACAAACATATATACATACATATATATATATATATATACATATATATAATTATAATCTATATTATAATATCCATATTAATTACAAAGACCAAAATAATGTTGCTCATCTATTGGTTTGCTATAAATAAATATACAATACTTGTTCAAAATTGTGAGTTATTTCTTCGCCTCATGGATCATAGGAACATGCTTTTCCTTATTGCACCATTTCCTAACATGCCTCACACCCTCAAAAGTGCCCTTTCTTGTACCTGCAGTTCAAGATGTATCATGACATGTTCATAAACAATTTGACAAAGAAATTAGTAGAGGGAGTAGTAGTTATGGTACTTTTCGACACCAAATTTTTTTTCCCTATGAGGCGCTAGCTTCTCCTGAAACTAGTCAGCCAACCCAATACACCCACGAAGCACGAGCACATGTAAGTTTTCATAGGTGATAAGGCTTACAATGGCCAGGTGCTAGCACACTTACTCCCATAAAGTGCTTTATTTGCTAGCACTCTTTTTGCTCCGACTCTCTCCGAAATCCCCCATAATTCCAAGGTTCCCCCAGAAGCCCCGAATGATGAATGAATGGAAGTTTATAACCATCAGTTTGACACCACTAACCGTAGCAGCATCATTTGGGGTTATCACGCGGTTATGTTTTTGTAGAAACCATCCTGCACTGAGCTTCCCACCTTGCGCACATGCCTATTGACTTATCCCATCTGTTTTTGACTATCTCAATTTGGCTAGATTGTGTCACCAACATGGACCTTTTGCCTCCTGCAATGCCAGCCACTTTTACGTGTGGTCTAGCTTAGTTCTGGTTTTATCCAACCTTAGTCCAGCTTTGTTTGTCTTACCACCTGACTTGGTCTAGCTTTGCTTAGCCCATGACCTTCCTTGGCCCAGCTTTACTTCGCCCATGACCTATCTTGGGTCCAACATAACTTAGCCCGCCACTATACTTGGTCTTGTCCGAAGGACCTCCCGCTACTTAGCGTTTCCCAAAGCCAGCCCATATCAATTACATTGATAGGGTCTTAATCCCTCCCATAGATCAGATTTCTAACTTGGTCAAAACTTGTTCGAAAGCCTAGCTGGCTCAACAAGCTCTTTCCCATGTCGCTTTTTTAAGCGATCATAAGCTCTCCCTCAACTGTTCCACTTTGGCCCAGTGCCTGTATATAGCCCTCACGCTTTGTGCCCAACATCCTTGTCACCACACAAATTCACTGTCTATGCACACAGCCCTCACATCTTGTGTCCAACATCCCTATTCGCGACACAAGCATACTATTCATGCACACAACCCACATTTGTGCCTAACGTCAATGTTCGTCGCATAAGCATGCTGTTCATACAATACTTGTTCAAAATTATGAGTTGTGTCTTCGCCTCATGGATCGTAGGAACATACTTTTCCTTATCGCACCATTTCCCAACACATCTCACATCCTCAAAAGTGCCATTTCTACCTACAGTTCAACATGTATCATGATATGTTAATAAACAATTTAATAAAGAAATTAGAAGAGGGAGTAGTAGTTATGTACAATAGAATAGTAAATATTTAGCTACTTAACAAGGCTTTAAGCTGATCCTCAATGGGTAGCTCCGCTCCACTCTGGAGAGGACCCATCCACCTGAACCTACCTCCTTTAGGTGATCTACCTCCCTAACCTGCTCTACCTCACCAACATGCCGTACCTCTTGACACCATCGTGTATTGCATAAAAACAACAAACATGAATACAATTGACACAATAATTTAAAACTCATAAATACAAATAACAAGAAAAAATTCATATAATTTATAAAATTTCTTAATCATGCAATTCATAAAACTCATATAATTCTCAATGTCTAAAATTAAAACTCATACCATTCACTCTTCTTCTCTTGCTTCTTCTTCTTCTTCTGCTGCTGCTGCTACTGCTTGGCGAGAACATGTATCTCTGATGGATTTGCATCTTCCATTATACTATCATTATCATAAAGGATAACCAATATATATAGTTTATTGTTTAGAACTACTTGGATTAGAACGAATGCTTCATCCTTTCGGAAGTAATCCACAACTATAATCAGATTATTGCCATTTACTTCTTTATAGAAAGGAACACCGACATTTTCCCTCAACTTGGTTTTACAAACTATATACCAATCAATTTTTTGTTTCTTTTTGGAAGGGTTAGGGAAGTATTAAACTTGTATTATTGGGGATGCCAACAAAAATTACTCATCTGATTTAAACCTTGATTTATGTTTAATATCTATGAGACTGTGTTTGTCTACCTTAACACCATTCGCATAATCAAACCAATAGAATTTTAGCAATACAACATTGTTATTGATCCCTATATATTACAGTACATACTCATCGTAACAACTACCATACACTATAAGAAAAAGCGGTATTAGTGACGGATTATCACCGACAGACCATTTGCTGTCAATGATATTTCTTTTTAAATCCATCTTTTAATTTTCAGTTAATTTTTCATAAGAAAAATACTATCACCGATGGATTTTTTCGTCAATGATAATAAATACATTTAAATATTCATTTTAAATTATTTCTTATATTTTTAAAACAAAAAAAATAGTTATCACTAACAGAATTAATCTGTTTGTGACAATTAACACAATTAAATACCATCACCCACAGAAAAATTCGTCGGTGATAATAAGTACATTAAAAATCTATTTTAAACTATTTTTTATTTTTAAAATAAAAAAATAGTTATGACCGATGAAATTAATCTATCGGTGATAAATAATTTTTCAAATCTATTTTTTATTATTTTGTTATTTTTTAAAAACCAAAGAAATTAGTTATCACTGACAGAATTAATCCGTTGGTGATAATGAACACATTTAATAAATACATTTAAAAATATCTTTTATATTATTTATGAATTAGTATATATCAATAATTGATAAATAAATAAATAATATGATTTAATAAAAAAATTATACTATATGACTAATAATAAAAATATAATATAATATTAAATATTTGAAAATAATATAAGATATTTATATAATTTATATTGCTATAAAATTATATATTGATAAACTAAATATTGGAAAATAATAAAATAAATATTAGTTCTATAATGTAATTAACTAAATATAAGACAATTAAATAATATAATATTATGATAGTAAATAATAAGATATATATAGTAAAATAAAAATTAATACAATAATAGTAAATAATATGATGTATATAAAATAAATAAATAATATGATATATATATAAAATAAAATGGTAATAATAATTATTATGATTAATTTTATATATTTTTTATCCTCAAACACATTTTAGTCAATTTGATTTTATTTAAGTAATATGAACATGTTAACCAAACAATGTAATCGGTTTTAGCTTCAAACGGGGTATTAGGGTCTAAGGTTTAGGATTAGGTAACCGTAATTTAGTGTTGGTTAATTAGGACTAGGTTAATTATATTTAAGGTTTAGTGTTTAGGGTATTTAGAATTTGTGGTTTAGAGTTTGTGGTTTAGGGTAATTAGGGTTTGTGGTTTAGGGTTTTAGGTTTTAGTGTAATTAGAGTTTGTGGTTAATTTATTAACTAGGGTTTAGTGTTCAGGGTATTAATTATTTTATAACACCAAATATTTAAAAATAATAAAATAAATATTTTAAGCATATAATATATATAGTTAATCAATATAATCACTACAAGAAAAACAATTATGACTGAGGGCATATTACCGAGGGACACGTGTCCCTCGCTGATAATACGTATCACTGAAGGCCAATCACCGAGGGACACGCGTCCTTCGGTAAAAATAGCAAATGTTATCACGGAGGGCACATTTCTTCAGTAATAAGTAATTTATGTCGCTATTAATAATTTTAAAAATTCTCATGAAATAAATCATAATTTTTAATATAAAAATATAAACTATTATAACATAATAAAAAAATTAATATAATATAATTAATTAATGTAACTAAATATTAGTAGAAATAATATATAACATATAAAATATAGTAAATTATAATAACAATTAATAAAAACACAATTTTTATATTTTACGCTTATATGTAAACACAATTTCACACTTACCAAACTTGTTTAGTTTTCCTTCCATTATGTGTCTTCTTCAAACACTTGGGGACCGAAAGAAAGGTTGAAAGAGAAAAATTTTAAAGAGGTTTACAGGGGAATTTTATAAAGAGTCACGAGAAGCTATCAAAAAAATAGAAGGTAATAACGTAATATCTATTTTTCAATTTTTTTAGCATTCATGAAATTTCATGGAATTTAAAGTGGGAATTTTCAAAGGGTGTGGTTTATGAAGAATTGAAGAATAAATTAGAAATTTAATATAAATATTATGTCAGGTGTTGAAGATCAGCAACTAGGAGAAATTTCTGAGAGGAACAGGAAAGGCAAGGAGGTGATCCACGTGTAGCTTTGAGTGCTACGTGGTGAGTTAGATTTACTTTAAGTAATCTAAATAAAAATAAAATATCTAGTAATAATATTAAAATAAACTATTAGCTTATGCTTTTGTGGCACATAAAAATTAAATTGATAGGTATGATATGAATATTTGACATGTAGAAAATTATTATGTGAAAAGAAATATTATTAGAATAATGAGTTGATTTAATAATGATGGTGATAAATAAATTCTTGACGAACTATGGTAAATAAATTGATGTGATATATGAGGAGAAGAAAATTGTGAAATTTGTCAAGCAGAAAGTTGAGGAAAGACCGGATAGTCAATTTAAATATTTTGAATTCATGTGGTTTTTATATCACTGTTCATCTGCATATTTCATATCATTATTCATGTGCATATGCATTAAATAAGAAAACCGAAAGAACCGGGAAGGGGCCGATCTAATTGAAAAACCATGACAATCGGTATATGCTGGAAATAAAAGAACCAGTAGGGCCCGTCTAAACTAATAAAAACATGTCGACATGCGGGAAGAAGGTCCCAATAATAATAATAATTTATGCATTGCATCTGTTTTACATGTTGATATTTTTACTGAATGTTGTTGATGTTATGCATATAATTGTAAATAAATGAGTCTCATAGAGAGAGACAGTTACAATGAGAAAAAGACATAGAAATATGATATGATAGGAGTTATTTAAATGTTAGACATTATGCTACTATCCAGTTATATGAGAGATGAATGATTAAATATTAAAGGGTTATTTATGCAATTTGAATACTTTTAGTAAATTTAATTCACTGAGCTTGTGAAGCTCATCCCTCATTGTATAATGATATCAGGTAGCAGGCAGGACAAATAGCCTGGTTGGTTGAGAGTCAGACGAAATCATATTCTGTAAGCCATGCACATGTCAATATCCTCAGACCAATGAGAAAAATGAAATAAATATTTTATTTGTAAATATTCATGCATTTACGTTGTATATTATGTGTAAGTTAATATCAGATTGATGTACCTCCCCTATTGAGGGTTGATGATTAAAATAAAATAAAAAATTTATGTTAGTATTATTTTATTGTTGCATATATGTGTCGTGCTGGGATTCTCAAAATGTGATGACACCGTCTCGGGGGTGGTTAACCCGGGATGGGTCGTTACAATTTTGGTATAAGAGCATTAGGTTTTAAGATTCTGTAAACTGCATGAAACCTTAAAAAGTGGAAGATCTAAATAAACTATATTTGTAAATGCAGAGTCTGAGGATGACACATGGTCGTGCTAGAGCTAGAGGTAGAGTTCTAAATTAGAGGGGATGTGGTAGACCCCCAATTTTTAGGAAAACTGAAGCAAAGGAGGAAGTTGAGTCTATGATTCCTATAAGGGAACATGTTGATAGTGTAGCTGGTACTAGTAGAGCTAAGAGAGTATATGAGGGTAGGAAGGATGAATTGAGAGAAGCTCTTAATTGTGCTATAGAGAGGATGAATGCAGCTGAATGAAGGGTTGATAATCTACAAAGAAGATTAGAGGAAAGGGGTAGAAGAGAACCTGATGTGGTGAGGCAAGAGGTTCAGGAGGGAGGTGTGTTTGCACATGAGATGCAAAGTGATTGTTTTGTGAGATTTCATAAGTTTAAACCTTAGTCTTTTAGAGGATCTATAAATCCTGTGGAAGCTAATGAATAAAATGTTTGAACCATTTCTTGATAATCTTGTGGATGTGTTCAGTAATGACTTTCTGATATAATCTAAGAAGGAAGAACAACATGTGAAATATTAGACAGTGTGTTGGAGATTCTGAGGAGAGAAAAATTATATGCAAAGTTCTCTAAGTTTGAGTGTTGACTGAATGAAATAACTTTCTTGGAATATGTAATATCGGGAAATGGTATAACAGTTGATCCACAAAAGGTAGAGGCAACATTATGTTGGGAGAGACCAACTAATGTAACTAAGATTAGAATCTTCTTAGGGTTAGTTGGTTATTATAGAAGATTCTTTCAAAAATTTTCTATTATTGAATAGATTGGCCAGAAAAGATGTGAGATTTGTATGGCGAGGGAACTGTGAGAAAATTTTACAATTACTAAAGGAGAATTTGACTACAACTCCAGTATTGGTGTTTCTTTTTGGGGATGAAGGATTTGTGGTGTATAGTGATGCGTCACATCAATGATTGGGATATGTGTAACATAGAAAAGCTGTGGCTCATACTTCTAGGTGATTGAGGATTCATGATAGAAATTACCCTACTTATGACTTAGAGTTGGCTGCTATAGTGTTTACTTTAAAGATTGGAGACATCATCTATATAGAGCCATTTGGAAGATATTTATGGGTTATAAGAGTTTGATATACTTACTTACCCAGAGAGAGTTGAATTTGAGACAAAGATGGTAGATGGAGTTAATTAGTAATGATGATTGTACAGTACACTATCATCTAGAAAATGCGAAGGTGATAACTGATGCATTGAGTAGAAAGTCTACAAGAAGGTTAACTGCTATTGGAAGTCTTGATGTGAAATTGATGATAGATTTAAAAGAGATAAAAATGAAGTTGAATATCAGTGATAGAGGATTATGGTTAACGAATATGGTTGTACAGTCATCCATAATAAAATGTTTTAGAGATGTAAGGTAGAGATGAAGAGATACAAAAGATTAAAACATTGAGTGCTTACTAGAAAGTATTTTGAGTTCAAAATTTGAAATGAGGGTAATTTGGTATTGGAACATGGATTTGTATTCCCAATGATGCGGAGTGGAGAAAGAAGATATTAAGAAAGGTACATGATGATGTAGATTCGATGCAATCAAGTAATAATAAGAGGTATAGAGGATTGAGACATAAATTCTGATGGTCAGGATTGAAGAGGGATGTAGCTAAGATTGTGAGGTTGTATGGAGTACCATTAAGCATAGTGTCAAATAAAGATGCTAGATTTACATCATGGTTTTGGAGAGACCTTCAGAAAGCCACGGGTACACAGTTACAATTTAATATAATTTTTCATGCCCAGACAAGGAGGAATATTAGAGTACAAGAAGATATGTTAAGGGCAAATGTGATAAGTTCTTAATAAGTTTGGAATGCTTACATTCCATCGATTGAAATTGCTGATAATAATTAGTATCAAACTAGTATTGGGATGGCACTAATTGAGACATTGTATGGTAGGAGGTGTAGAACTTCTATATGTTGGAAAGAAGTCGTAAAAAGAAATATATTTGGTTCATCAATTATTGAGTTAACAACTAAGAGGACCAAACTGGTTAGAAAGAGCTGTAAAGTAGCACTGAGTAGATCGAATAGCTATGCTAATAATAGAAGAAGATCTCTCGAGTTTCAAGTAGGTGATTGAGTATATTGAAAAATATCTCAATGAAAAGGTATATTGAGATTTAAACAGAAAAAAAAGCTGAATCCGAGGTATGTGGGACCCTATGAGGTTGTTGAGAAAGTTTGGTTAGTTGTGAGTAGCCTGGATTTGCCTCCAGAATTAAAACATTTACATAATGTATTTCATGATTCACTTTTAAGAAAGTGTTTCCATGATATTTCGAGCTAAGCTATAGAAATTGAGAAAGATTGGGTGTATATACAAGTACCAGTGAGAATTTTAGACGAAAGAACCAATCTTGTATAATAAAATAATTGCATTAGTTCAAGTTCTGGGGCGGAATAAAGATGTTGAAGAGATTACGTGAAAGCATGAGACAATTATGAAGAAGTATTATTCACTTTTGTTTCTGGAATTAGATAAGGAAATTTCAGGGATGAAATTTTTGTAAGGTGAGTATATTTGTAAAGTAAAGGGTAAAAAAAAGTACTTTAGTAAATATGACAGAGTTAAAATAATATAGATATTTTGAAATGCAAAAAGTCAAATTTTTATAAAACAATTAAAATAAATTATGAGACGTGGACGTCTAGAAAAGAAAAAAAATTGGACATGAACGTCCAAAAGAGGCCAGAAGAAAGAAAAGAAAAGAAAAAAAAAAACCTGGCAAAGAATGCAAAGGAAGGCATTCTGCATGAATGCCACTTGCTGTGTTCATGGCAGCAAGAGAAGTTTGGGGGGGGGGGGGGACTGTTGTTGGTGCAAACAAATTTGAGGCTGCCGAGATTTTTGTTGCAGCAAGCATATATATATATATATATATATATATATATATATATATATATATATATATATGTCCTATGTGAAATCTTATGATTTCACATAGTTTCTTTATATTTCTCGTTTTTCTCTAAACATTTGGGAACCCAAAGAAAGGTTGAAATAGAAAATTTTTGAAGGGGTTTGTTGTGGAATTTTATAGAGAATCAGGAAAAACTATCAGAAAAATAGAAGGTAATAACGTAGTGTTTATTTTTTGAATTTTTAGCATTTATGAAATTTCTCGAAAATAAAAATGGGAATTTTCAAAGGATGTGGTTTATAAAGAAGTGAAGAATAAATTAGAAATTTATTATAAATATTATGTCAGATGTTGACGATCTATAACCGGGAGAAATTTGTAAGAGGAACGGGAAAGGCAATGAGGTGATCCACGGGTAGCTTTAAGTGCTACGTGGTGAGTTGGATTTACTTTAAGTAATCTAAATAAAAAATGAAAAATCTAGTGATAATATTAAAATAAATTATTAGCCTATGTTTTGGTGATAGATAAAGATTTGGTTGATAGAGATGATATGAATATTGGACACGTAGAAAAATTATTATGTGAGAAGAAATATTATTAGAATAATGAGTTGATTTAATAATAATGGTGATAAATAAATTCTTGATGAGCTATGGTTGATGTTTTGATACGAATTATGAGGAGATGAAATTTTGTGGATCTTGACAAGCTTTGATGGATTGATTTGATGTGATTTGGGATGAAATTTAGTGGATCTTGACAAGCTTTAATGGATGGTTTGATGTGATTTGGGATGAGAGGAATTTAGTGGAATCTTTATAATAATTTGAGGAAAAACAAGATAGCTAAATTTAAATATTTTGAGTTCATGTTTTTTTTTAAATTTATTATTGCTATTCATATGCATATTTCATATCATTGTTCATATGCATATGCATTAAATGAGAAAGAAAAGAACTGGGAGGGTAGCCGGTATAATTGAAAAACCATGACCGTAAGTATGTGCTGGAAATAAAAGGACACCGTGACAGCTGGTATGTGCTGGAAATAAAAGGACACCGTGACAGCTGGTATATGCTGGAAATGAATTCCGAGGCAGCCGGCATAAGATGTAAAGAAAAGAACCGGGAAGGTAGCCGGTCCAAATGAGAAAGAAAAGAACCGAGAGGGGGTCGGTCTAAGATAATAAAAACATGTCGACATGTGGGAAGACGTTCCCATAATAATAATTCATGCATTGCATCTATTTTAATTATTGCTTGCATTATTGAAATGGTGATGTGTGATGTGTTATTGTGAAATTATTCATAGATGGATGAGTCTCACAGAGAGATAGTTATGGTAATAAAAACTATCTAAATGGTAGACTTTATGATGTGAATCTTATTACGAGGTAATTATGAAATAATTGATGGTTTTAAGGTGAACCAACAAATAAGAGGAAGAGATTGATAGAGAATGGATATTATGACATGTGTAGTGATAATAGAGTGCTAGTATCAAGTTGTATGAGATGTAAATGATAAAATATTGAAAGACTATTTATACAGATTGAGTACTTCTAGTAAATTTAATTCACTGAGCATGTGAAGCTCACCCCTCATTGTACAATGATTTCAGGTAGCAGGCATGACAAGTAGTCTGGTGGGTTGAGAGTCAGACAAAATCTTTTTCTATAAGTCATGTACGTGTCAACATCCTCAGACTAATGAGAAAATAAAATAAAATTTTGTTTGTAAATATTTATGCATTTATGTGTATATAATGTTCAAAGATCAGATTGATGTAACTCCTCTGTTGAGGGTTGAGGATTTATGAAAAAACATTTCTTTTGGTGTTATTTATTTTTATTGTTGCATATATGTGTCATGTTGGGATTTTCAAAATGTAATGACACCGTCTCGGGGGTGGTCAACCCGAGATGGGTCGTTACAAGATTGTTTTAGGAAAAATGTGGTGTTCAAGATACCTGGACAAGAGGAGTTTAATTTTCAAGGAGAACGTAAGATACTTGCTAATTGTCTTATTTCTGCCTTAACTGCTAGTAAATGGTTGAAGAAGGGTTGTAAGGGGTATTTGGCATATGTGATGGATTCTAGCAAGGAAAGTAGGAAGTTAGAAGAAGTCTTGGTGGTGAAAGATTTTTCTGATATTTCCTGAGGAGTTGTCTGGTTTGCCTCCCAATAGGGAAATTGAGTTTTCTATTGAGGAGATTTTAGGATCAGCACCCATATCCATAGCACCTTATAGAATGGCACCGGTTGAATTGAGAGATTTGAAAATTCAGCTTCAGGAGTTGCTAGATAAACAGTTTATCCGACCTAGTATCTCACCCTAGGGAGCCCCTGTGTTATTTGTCAAAAAGAAGGATGGAATATTGAGGTTGTGTATTAATTATAGACAGTTGAATAAGATCACCATCAAGAATAGATATCCTTTGCCCAGTGATGAGAGAAAAATATTGCATATTTTGGCCACTTAATTTATATTTGTTAGCTTAAGATTTTGTTACTTTGAGTTGTTTTCGTTGTTTTTCAGGTTTACAAGCACTGGGAAAGGAGTTTCACTAAAATTGCCAGAATTGCCCGTACAGATCAATCATCTTTGAAAATTAAACTGTATTGATTCAAGAAGAACCAGGATATGAGCCATATATGCTTAGAAAGATCCAGAAGTCTATTTTCTGGAGAATTTTACGGCTCGTAAAAATAATTTTTCTACAGAAAGTTATGGCCGTTTTAGTAGACAAATGTCAGGCTGTGCAGGCTGTGCGGGATTTCAGCGTGAACAGAAGTTTTGAAGGGCATGTGAAGACTTAAATCCAACATCCCACATCGGTTGGAAACACATTTCTATATCCCACATCCCACATCGGATTGGAAACACATTCCACTTGTGGTATTTGCCTATATAAGACCCACTCCACTTCATCATTCAGTGTACAATTCCTGAGCCACTTTGGTGTTTACCGGTGGACGTCGGCTAGCATTCTGGTGGATCTCGAAGGCTTTGTCACCACAAGGGGAAGCGCCGCCCGTCAGCAAGTGGAATTTCTCCCATGTAAAGTTATTTATTTATTTCTTTACATTTAGTTGTTTTAGTTTAAATGTTTAGCACTTTTATTATGAATTGTAGTTTCATAGTTATGAGTGGCTAGACTCTTCAGCTAAGGTTGAAGATGAATCCCCGCCGTTGTTTGGCGTAGTAGTTCAGATTTGCTTGTACAAATCTGACAATTTTTAGTATAAATGTTCTGTCAATTATTTGAGTTAATCTTATAATTGATTGAGTTTAAATTGTCTGTTGGATATTCCTTGTGTTTCATCTGATGGATACATTGAATACTTTTCGATTAAATTGGATTTCCTTTGTGATTTGTTGAGAGCGGATACATTGGATGCTTTTGGTTTAGATGGGATATTCTTTGGTTTTTGTATTATAGTTGGATTCATGGAACGTTTTGATAGGCTATATTTTTAGAACATATATGCTTAACTTCGGTGGGGTGGATTTGGAAACCTTAGTGTTTTAATTATTAGTTTTTAAAAATCAATTTAGTTTAATTTTAATTTCTTTTGCAAATTATCATCTGAAATTCGGAACTAGGTTAAGATAGAGTTAGTTTAGATTGAAAATATACTTTCACAACGCAATTCCCTGTGGATTCGACCTCGCACTTGCACAACGCTATACTGCAAACAACTCGTGCGCTTGCGAGTAATTTAAAACTCACAACACCCAGGATAGATGATTTATTCGAGCAGTTACATGGAGCTAGTGTGTTTTGTAAGATAAACCTGAGATCGGGTTATCATCAATTGAGGATAAAGGAGGGGGACGTGCCTAAAACTGCTTTTAGGACACGCTATGGCCATCATGAGTTCTTGGTGATTCCTTTTGGGTTGACCAATGCTCCTGCAGCATTTATAGACCTTATGAATCGGGTGTTTAAACCATTCTTGGACAAATTTGTTATTGTGTTTATTGATGATATTTTGATATATTCCAAGAATGAAGAGGAGTATATGTGATAAGTGCTTAAATATTCATGTGTTAAGCCCTTAGTTTGTATTATTTCATCCTATTTTATTTCCTTTATGTGTTTTATGTGTTTTTCTAGGTTTTTGGAGCATTATGGAATTATCTGGCTTAAAGAGAAAAATTGGGAAAAGCTGGAATCTGCTGTTGCGATTGAGCACAGAAGACCTGCGATTGAGAGCAATAGCGCTCAAGTGCCCAAGCCAAGGATCGAGCACACCTGCGCTCGTGCGCGTAAGAAGAAGGATCGATCGCAGTATGATCGAGTGCACCTACTACGATCGAGTGCATACGCGCGTCAGTAAACAGTATGGCGGCTGATCCTATTTTGGAAATAAGCTTAGGGATTTGTTTTACGAGTTCTAGGGTTTCTAGATGCTTCTAGGGTTACTTAAACTCAATAAATAGGCCTGTAAGCACAAAAGAAGGACTAGGAAATTTTGGAGAAGAATTTACGGCTCTTCAAGGAAGTGTTTTCGAGTTTAGGTTTATTCTTTTCCTTTTATTTTACTTTATGAAGATGTTTAACATCAAACTCATGTGTAACTAAATTTACTAGTAGGGCTTGACTGAAGCCCTGATTATGTTACTCAATAATTCAATATTGTTGCCTTTGTGATAGTTATATTATGATGCTTAACTTGATTAATTCCTGTTTTCTTGAATTCCTCATATGTGTTTGCCTGATCAACATATGCATGTGGTATGGACTAGTTAAATAAATCAATTTGGATGACCGAGTCCTGGGTTTAATAATAATAACAAAAGAATTCCACACCGGGTTCTTGGGTTAATCAACATGGGATACCGAGGATACATACCATGCCTTAGGCCTCATGTGTTTATCGATTTCCACAGATATTATGCTTTCTTAAAGAACAATTTAGTATACACCATGCTAAATCCTTTAAGAAAGAAAAGAGTTAGAGTATACACCATGCCTAACTCGTTGCTTAGGGAAATCAATAGCTTAAGGAGTATATACCATGCCCTTAGGTTGGTAACATTAGGTATTCATAATGTGATTAAAGCATTGGCTTATTGTTTTGTTGTGAAAACTTGATTAGTGGTGGATATCCAAGCTCTACATTTTTATCATTATCGAATCAAACATACTTTTTCTTTCTCGCATTTTATATTACGAATTTAATTTTAAAGCAAAATTTACCAATCCCTGTGGGAATGATCTCACAGTTGCACACTATATTACTATTTTGACCTTGTGAACTTGCAAGTAAAACGATCAATTATTTGCTTATTAATTTCGGTAGATTTTTGAATAACAATTTTTTGGATAGTAATTGCCACTAAACTGTCTAGAGTGTATGAAATGAGTGTGGGGTATCTTATTAGCACCACTCTAAATAGTTTCAGATGTTTGTTGTGAAGAAACTAAAATAATCCAGTTAAGAAAGAGTGACTATCACTCGATAAAACCTAGGAGCCCCTATTTATTATCAATTTGTACACTAAACAAAAGAGAAAGAGAGAGAGAGACTAACACTAAAAAAAATTTAGGAGCCTCTTTTTATTATCAATTTGTACACTAAACAGAACATTCCATAAAAGACATGGTGTTGAGGGTAAATGATGGAATATCAACTAAAGGTTTTGAGGCTCCATATGATTCACTTACTCAGGGTTTTGAGACTCCTTCATAGGATTCGCAACATTCAGGGTTATATCTACAACACTCAAGAGTTCCTTGTTCGCTCACACCAAGGAAGGATGCTAGTGTCATAAGTACTACGACAGTAAACTTGTAATACCTGTATTCGTAAAGTAAGGGTAAAGAAGTAATTTAATAAATATGACATGAAATTAAAATAATATATATACGCAAAGGATTTAGTATTGAATTAAATAATTCTTTTGAAAAAAAACTGGACGTGTGGGGGCGTAATTACAAAGGAAATGGAAAAAAAAAATGGACGCATCCAGCTTGGAAAAGGAGCAAAGAAAAGAAAAGAAAAGAAAGTTTTGTTTTTCTTTTAAAAAAAACATGGCAGCAAGTGTTGCCACCTGCTGCCAAGAGAAAAGAGGAGTGTACATGTAAGACACATTGTAAATTCGTGGCAAAACATTTGGGGTGAGGGGCTGAGACTGCTTCTGTATATATATATATAATTTAAATTTAAATTATTTATTACTTACCAAATCCTGTTTGGTTTTCTTCTTTTCTCAATTCAAACTACTCTATTTCTTTAAACACTTGGGGACCGAAAGAAAGGTTGAAAGAGCGAAATTTTGAAGGGGTTTACCGGAGAATTTTATAAAGAGGTACTATAAGTGATAAATGCTTAAATAGTTATATTTAAGCCCCTTAATTTACACTTGTTATACTCTTTGTTTATATATTTCAGTAGTTTCTACTTCATTTTCTTGTTTTATGTGTTTTTCACAGGACTTGGACAAAAAGATGATAATTTGGAGCTTTTAGGAGCAAAAGTCAAGTTCTGCCATCCAGCAAGGTGTGCTTGAGCGCACAAAAGCACGAGCACACTTGAAAAAGGCTCGAGCGCACACATGCACTCGAGTGCATCCCGCATACGCTCGAGTGCAATTACTCCAAAAGCGACAGAGCCAGATATGGAAAGAAGTCTCCAGACTCCAAATAGGAAATTAGGGTTTCGAGACACCATAAGGACCCTATAAATAGCCTTGTAAAACACATAAACCTATACCTTTTGTTCTAGATTCGAAATAGCAAGCTTAGGAGAGGAATTGACGACTCGTCTCTTGAGTCTTCTGCTGCTTTAGTTTTCTGTTTTTATTTCATTATGTTTAGAATGTTTGGTTTAACTAGCATGTGTAACTAAACTCCTATAGAGCTCGATTGAAGCCTTATTTATGCTTTTCCACATGTTTATTCATTGATTATCTTTTGCTATAGCCTTGTTAGAATATTTAACTTGACTAATGCCTGTTTGTATTTAAATTCCTCATATGTGTGTGCCTGATCAACATATGCATGTGGTATGGATAAGTTAGTCAAATCAATTTGGATGACTGAGTCCTGGGTTCAACATTAGTGACAAGGGATATTCACACCGGATTCCCGAGTTAATCAACATGGGAAACCGGGAGCGGACCAAGCCCTAGGTCCCGTGTGGTTGCCGATCTCCACAGCCCTCATGCTCTCTTAAGGAACAACTCAGTATACATCCACGCTGAATCCTTTAAGAGAGAAAAGAGTTAGAGTATACACCATGCCTAACTCGTTGCATAGGGAGATCAATAGCCTAAGGTGTGGACTAAGCCCTTAGGTTGGCAACCATTAAATATTCATGATAAGGCTAGAGCATTGATACCTTATTTAGTGGGAAAGTATAATTAGTGGTGGATATCGTAGTCTTATGTTCTCATTATTGTTATTTACTCACAATCAACAGTTATTTCTCTTTTTACCTTAAAGGAACTAATTCTAAAAAGAAATTCACCAATCCCTGTGGAAATGATCTCGCACTTGCACACTATGCTACCACTGACCTTGTGCACTTGCAAGTAAACTAGGATAGTTATTTGCATATTTATTTAGGTAGATAATCGTCACAACAAGTTTTTGGCACCGTTGCCGGGGATTGCACTAAATTTCTTTTTAGAATTAATTTTTCAATTAGTTTAATTATTGTTATTTCCTTTTTATTCTATTCTATTACATTCTTAATTATTGTGTTTATATTATTTTTCGTTTCATTAAAACCCTAATCAATTTTCTTTTTCTCTGTTTTAGGTACTCCAGGAGAGCTTTTTGTGCCACTTGCGATCGAGCGCTCCCTCCTGTGCGATCTAGCGCAATTGAGGCAGAGAGTCATCCGAGAAGTAGTGTTTGACTGCTGCACTCACGTAATTGCCACCGATTCATACACGGATGTCGATCCAAGCATCCGTCATTCCTTCCCCTTGATCCCGAGCTAGAGAAGACTATCTGACAAAGGTTTAGAGATAACTCAGAAGAGGTAGAAGGAGGAATCGAGGAAAAGATACCAATGGCAGAACAGATAGCCGAACAGCAACCACCTGAGCGGAGGCCGATGAAGCAATCCTTCATCCCACAGAACCTCGATCAACCTTTGTGCATTGCGTATCAACCTGAGGCGGAAGGAAACTATTACTTATCTTCGCAGATACTCAATGCACTGACTCACTTTAGGGGTACACCTAGTGAGGATCCACATTTGCACCTTTGAGAGTTTTTCAACCTTTGCAAATTCCAGCACATCCAAGGCTTAGATCAAGAAGGAATAAGGTTAATTGTTTTCCCTTTTTCCTTGAACGATAATGCTAAATTATGGTATAATGCTTTGCCTACAGTTTCCATCCACACTTGGGAGGAGTTGGCTAGCAAATTCCTAAGGAAGTTCTTCCTAGCCCAAAAGACGAGGCAAATGAGGAAGGAAATTCAATCCTTCCAACAAAAGGATGGAGATCTATTCTTCGAGGCCTAGGGACACTTCAACAAGCTACTACTCAAGTGCCCACACCACAACCTACCCCAAGACAAACTGGTACAAGCTTTCTATGAAGGTTTGAATGACTCTAACAAAAATATTGTTGATTCAGGTTGTAGAGGAGTACTAATGGAAAAAAGCAACGAAGAAGCGATGGAACTCTTCGAAACCCTGAGTTAACACACGCAACAGTTCTCCTCTCGAGGTAGACATATAACCACAAGTAAGGATATATATGAGGTGAGCTTAAATAGAGGATCTCCTCAAATAGCTGATGTGGAGAGGAAACTTGACCTATTAGTGAAAGCTATGGCTGCTCAAAACAACTCAATGAACCCACCAGCTACACCACTCTAAGTATGTGCAATTTGCTCACAATTTGATCATAATACTGATATGTGTCCCTTGTATTCATCTACAAATCATGAGCAAGCCAACTTTGTGGGACCAAATAATTATCCGCCGAAGAACAACCCCTACGCAAACACATACAACCCTAGATGGCGGAATCACCCGAATTTCTCGTGGAACAACAATCAAAACAATCAAGGGCAGCAAAGAAACTTCCAACCAGCAGCCCAATCTGCCCCTGAACCAAAGAAGAATGACCTCGAAAGTCTTGTGAGGCAACTAGCGACTCAGTAACAACAAATCCTAAATAAACATGAACAATTCATGGATGAGTCAAGGCAATTTCGGACTGAAATGAGGCAAATCACTGCAAAACATGATCAAGCCATTCAAGGACTAGAGGTATAAATGGGATAATTAGCCAAAGAATTGAGTACCAGAAAGCAAGGAGAGCTCCCAGCCCAGCCACTACCTAATCCAAGAGAACACTAGCAACTGAATGTTATAACAACCTTAAGAAGTGGTAAGATCATCAGTAATAATGAGCCTATACAAGCATCTCCAGACCAAGCCTCCATATCTAAGGTAAGAGAGATGGAAAAGGTAAATACACCTCCACCCTTCCCTCAAAGGTTAGTGTAGCCTAAAAAGGAAGCTCAAATGATTGACATTTTTGAAACCTTGAAAAAGGTGGAAATAAACATTCCTTTATTTGATGCAATTAAACAACTTCCTGCCTATGCTAAGTTTTTAAAAGATTATTGCACTAACAAAAGGAAGTTTCAGGAGCATGAGACGGTAACCTTGACCAAAGAGGTGAGTGCTGTATTATTAAGAAAATTACCACCTAAACTAAAAGATTCGGGTAGTTTTACTATTCCTTGCAGGCTAGGTGACAAGCTTTTCGAGCATGCATTATTGGACCTAGGAGCGAGTGTCAATTTGCTACCTTACAGTGTATTCGAGACACTAGGTTTGGGGGAACTCCAACAAACCTCCATTACTTTATAATTGGTTGACAGAAGCATCAAATGACCAAGAGGTATCCTCGAGGATGTTTTGGTAAGAGTAGGTAAATTTATTTTACCTATTGATTTTATTGTATTAGATATGGAGGAATGCCATATGCCTGTACCACTCCCTATCATCTTAGGGAGACCATTTATGATCACTGCTGACACAAACATTAATGTTAAAAGGGGCATTGTCACCATGCGAGTAAATGATGAAGAGGTAGAATTTAAAATATTTAATACAATGGACTCCACTAAAACTGATGATAAATGTCATAATGTGAGATTCATGCAAGGTTTTGATGAGAAAATTCCTAAAGTCCATTGCACTGTTCCATTGGAGAGCATCCCCAACCATGCTGACACGAGATTGGACATTAGGCCAGAGGATGATAATGTGATTAAAGATATCAATGGAGCTGTGCACACCATCAAGAGCATACTTAAGCCTCCAAGTGAGTATAATCCTCGAGTTAAAAATCTTGCACTTACTAATACTACTTTTTCTTATTTTGTTGATAAGGCACCCAAATTGGAGACAAATCAGCTGTTGACAGCACTAGAACCACCTGATGGGGGTCCTAAGTGCCTCCTTCAAAGGACAGAGCCTTGAAGCTACCATAGAGAGAACTTGAGCAAATCCACTTGCATAACATATAGCTCAAGTGCCTCTATCGAGGTTAGTGGTACAGAGGCCACTACAAGTTGGTATGACTATATCGTTCCTATTTTTTACCTTTATTCATTTCTTTACTAATAACTCCTTTGGCTCTTAACAAAATTATATGTCATGCGATCGAGCGCACACCATATGTACTCGAGCGCCTTCTTGTCCTGCACCCTAGTGCTCATGAGCGCACTACATTAAGCAGTTTCGAACACATGCGATCGAGCGCACTTCACTATGAGCTCGAGTGCATTCAGGGCAGAAGGTGTTAAGCGATTATCCACCTAAATTAATGAGTGAATAATAAAACTCGTTTTACTTGCAAGTTCACAAGGTCAACAGTGTAGTATAGTGTGCGAAAGCAAGGTCATCTCCACAAGGATTAGTAAAGTTTGGTTTTAGAATTAGTTTCTTTAAAGTAAAAAGAAATAAATAACTGTTGTGTGTGATTTGATAATAATAAAGACATAGAGCTTTGATATCCACCACTAGTCATGGTTTCCCAATTGTATAATGTATCAGTGCACTAGCCTTATCATGTATACCTAATGGTCACCAACCTAAGGGCATGGTATCTACTCCTTAAGCTATTGATTTCCCTAAGCAACGAGTTAGGCATGGTATCTACTCTAACTCTTTTCTTCCTTAAAGGATTCAACATGGTATCTGCTTGAGTTGTTCCTCAAGAAAGCATAAGCACTATGGAAATCGACAACCACATGAGACCTAGGATATGGTATCTACTCCCAGTTTCCCATGTTGATTAATCCAAGAATCCGGTGTGGATATCCTTTGTTACTAATGTTAAACCTAGGACTCGGTCATCCAAATTGATCTAACTAACCAATCCATACCATATGCATACGTTAGCCATACACATATATATGAGGAATTTAAATAAGCACAAGCATTAATCAAATTAAGCAAATAATAAAGGCTATTGGCAAAGATTTATCAATGAATAAATATATGAGAAAGCATAACTAGGGCTTCAATCGAGCCCTATAAGAAAGTTAATTACATATGCTGTCAAAAATAAACATCATATATAAACTAAACATAAAGAGAAGAATAAACTCGAGAGAAGAGGCGTCAATTCTCTCCCAAAACTTACAACTCCAAGTAAAAGATAAGAGAAGTGTTCTCTAAGTTCTGCCCCATTGTGTGTGCTTTACAGGTGTATTTATAGGGCTTGAGAAGTCCTAGAAGGCTCGTGAGTTCCTAAACTTTCCTAAAATACAAAACTTTCTTATTTCCAAAATAGGGTTATGCAGTTTACTGTTCATGCTCGTACATGTGCGCTCGATCGCATGTGTCTTATGCTCGATCGCAGTACTGCGCTCGATCCTTCATGTGTGTGCACGATTGCAATGTGCGCTCGATTGCAATGCATGGTGTGATCGATCGCAGTTTGTCCAGAAGCTGCTCTAGGATTTCCAGACTTTTTTCCCTTAAGTGCCAAAACTGCTTCTTTTTCTCCAAGACCTATAAAATGTATGTGAAACACACAAATGAAGAAAAATGAACTAAATTAACATAACTAAGGACCTAACAAATGTAAATAAAGGGGCTTAAATATGAATATTTAAGCACCTATCACACCCTCAAACTTATATATTGCTAGTCTCTTAGCAATATAAGATTAAAAACTAAAATGAAGAAAAGTAAAGCCACATAGATAAAACAAATAATCATAATGTCCACAAAAAATTTTAGGTTCTCACACAAAATAATGATGTGCATTCATGAGCAAGCTTAACACATATAAACATATCTTTGCAATGAATAAGAGTTTTGAACCTAAATCACTTTCATGAGGCATGTTTTGACATCACAAGTTCGATTTTGGTGTGTGGTGAACTAGCACATAAAAGATTAGGTTTCCAAATAATTTTAATGTGTAGTGTTTCAATGACTCAAAATTCACCAAATTTCTTATTAGAATCAACAAAGATGGCATAAATTCTCTTCTTTTATTTTGTTTGTGATATTTTTGCCAAATTAGTTTCCTTGAGCTTTCTATTTGACTCATGTAACGAGTGTTTAGCCAATGACTCCCAAACCAGATGGTTTTAGGGCATTAGGTGTAAAGACACCCCTAAGGACTTAGTAACTCAAGTCAAAAAGGCTGCGAAACTAACTGGTCTCAATGCTCTAATAAGAATTTCCACATTTTGACGTGACACTCACTGCTTACTGAGGCAAGAGGGCCAGTTACTCAGTGGAAAGTTCTTTTTAATGATCTTTTAAGTTAACAAATTTTTCACCTTTTGACGTGACACTCACTGCTTACTGAGGCAAGAGGGCCAGTTACTCAGTGGAATGTTTGTTTTATTGATCATTAGGAGCATTTCTTTCTTTTTGAGTACTAACAATTTGTTTCTATTTTCTTATGCCAAGATGTTAGTCTAATAGGCCATTTGGTTCACAGTTGAGCAAAAGAAACATACAAATTAAAATTACATGTCATACCCCACACAATTATGTGCTAATGTGCTTGTGATCGTATAGGTCAAACTTGTGAATCCTTAAATGCCTAAAAGGAGGTGATCTATGTTCAAAACTTAGTTATTGGCCTATATGTTCAAGGTGTAAAGCTCACTTATGAAGTCAAATCATATTCTTTGTTTAGATCACCAAAAATTTTTAGAAGAGAATGGACGTGCATTTTTCTATGAGAATAACAACACAACGAAACAACAACAAAATGGGACATAGTGAGTGTGTGAGTGTGTCCCCATACCCCCAAACTTAAATTGCACATTGTCCCCAATGTGTGAATAGCATGGAATGAGCTGACCTAGGAGATGGAGAACTGATGGCTGGCATGGCTCGTAGCACGCCCCCAAACTTCAACTGGATACACTCACACAGTCCTTGAAAAAGAAAGAAAAACAAATATAAAATGGAAAACAAGTAATAATAAACAGTTATAGAAAAATAAACTAGGAAATATGAATAATAAAATAAAATAAACTAATAAAGAGGATATGCTTTGGGGTGCCTCCCATGAGTGCTAAGTTTAACGTCTTCAGCCAAACGTGGTATCCTCTCACTGCTGATCATCAGGTGGTGCAGTCGAAGAGGTACCGGGTACTGGAGGTAGGCGATAAAGAATAGCCTGCAGCATAGCCTCCTGTCGTGCAAACTGCGCCTCCAAACTATCCATACGCTTATGCACGAGTGTGGTAATGGCAGAGACCTCGCCTCGGAAGGAGAATAACTTAGTTAGAAAGTGCTGGGACTCGGTGGGTCCCATGTTCGAATGGTCTTCCTCTCGCACTGGGCTAATGACATGGGTCTCGGTCTCCATATGATCCTCCTCAACTCTCTCAGCTGTTGGAGCAGGTGCTGGGAGTCCTCAAGGCATGTGCAAGAGGCTATGTGTCCACTGAGCCTTCCTGAAGAAGGGATGCTCTCGCACTGGTCCGTCGCTGGTGGTCCCCTTAATCCCATTCTTCTTGAGTATGTAGGACAGTAGGAACGGGAAAGGGAGGCCCCATGCATTGGCCGTGGTGGTCTGTTGGCCATGGACGTGATATGAGAATTTGTGCGATTTGCTCCATATAACAATCGAAATAGAGTACCAGTTACCTCTGTGGAAGGCATATAGGGTCTGTAGAAACTAGTCTCTCCGCTGTGTCTTGTGCCCCAATGGACACATATTGCGCTGAAGGATCGTGTCGACAAGCCAAAGTCATAGAGGCAACTTGACCGACTGGCTGCATTGTTGTGTTTGTCGGCGCACTGACTAGCGCACATATCCATAATAATCTTAGCCAGGGCAAAGGACTCCGGCTGCTCCTCGATGTTGGTGTCCTCCGGAGGGGACTCGTCAGTGCAATGAAGAGCAGTGGCTATATCGGCACTAGTCACCTCTACGGGTGTGCCCTGGACTGAAGAAGTCAGTACTCCCAGTCTGCTGCAGTCAAAGGATAGGTTCGCATAGAACTGGACTGCGAGCTGGGAGTAAGTGCTTTAATACGTCATCAATGGCAAAGGCGATCTCAAATAAGAGTTCTCGTTGCTCGATGCTGGGCCGGGATGACGAGGCACGACTGCTGGATGCACCGGAGGTGGAAACAGATGGCTTGGACATGCTGCTGTTTGCTTCTACCTAATTTGCGATCGATCTCAAATTGATGCGTTCGATCGCACACTGAACTATGCACTCGATCGCAACATCCGTGCGCTCGATCACACACGGTCAGGCGTTTCCTCTAACAGGTGGTGTGCAACAGAAGACCAAGCTATGGTCTTGAGGATTGGAATTCGTTCCTAACCTCCTCCAAGAAAAACAAGCTCCAATCATGCACAAGATATATATATGTAGAATGAATTTTTTAAATAAAACATTAAAATTCATGTGTGTGTGCAGAAGGAGTACCTTGTGGATGTGGGGAATATGTAACGGCAGAGGGGGTATGTGGTGGATCAGTGATGGTTGGTGACGGTGGTGATGGGGAGTGGTGCTGGTGGTGATGGTGGAGAGTGTGGGAGTTGAGGAGAGAATGTGGGTGTTGTGTGTTTGTAACCAAAGAGTGCGAGTCTTGTGCGAGAGGGAGTGAGTGAACAGTGAGAGAGTGAGTGAGTGTGAATGAAGTGTTTAGACTTATATCTGAACCACTGTCTGCCACGAGTGTGCTCGATCGCACGTGGTGTGCACTCGATCACTTTGAATGGTGCGATCGATCACAAGCAGTGTGCATGGGCAAAAATAGAAACTTACCTTTGCTGAAAAAAATGACAAGTTTGGACTGATACACCCTTACCATGTGTTAGTGGCCTCAATACCACTAACCTCAGTAGAGATGCTTGAGCTACATGATCGGTAAGTGTGAAATGTCTCAAGCACTCTCTTGATACAGTGCCACTCCCATTGAAGGGGGCACTTAAAGCCCACATCAGGTGGTTCAAGTGCCCTTAATAGTTGCTTCACCGCCACTTTTGATTCCTGGTCAATAAAGTAAGGAAAAGTAGTATTAGTATTTGCAGGAGCGTCAATTTGAAGAACATACTTACTTGAAGGCTGTGGTGTGTTCTTGAGGAGGTGTGCAGCTGTATTGATGTCTTTAATCACGTTGTCCTCCTCCGGCCTAATGTCCACTCTTGTGTCCTCATGTTTGGGGATGGTCTCCAATGTAGTGGTGTGATGGTCTTGAGAAGTTTTCTCAACAACACTTTGCATGAAGCTCACATTAGAATATTTATTATCATTATTGGTTGACTTTAATGTATTAAATATTTGAAATTCTATCTCCTCATCATTTACCCTCATTGTGACAATGCCCCGTTTTACACTAATATTAGTGTCAGCAGTTATCATAAAGGGGCGTCCTAGGATGATGGGGAGAGGTAATGGCAGAGTACATTCTTCTATATCTAATACTATAAAATCAGCAGGTATAATGAATTTTCCTACTCTTACCAACACGTCCTCAAGGATACCTTTCGGTCATTTGATGCTTCGGTCAGCTAATTGCAAAGTAACGGAGGTTGGTTGAAGCTCCCCTAAACCTAGTGTCTCGTATACACTGTATGGCAGCAGGTTGACACTCGCTCCTAGATCCAATAGTGCATGCTCGAACAGCTGGTCACCTAGTCTGCAAGGAATAGTAAAACTATCCGGATCTTTCAGTTTAGGTGGTAATTTTCTTAAAAGCACAGCACTTACCTCTTCGGTTAAGGCAACCGTCTCATGTTCTTGAAACTGCCTTTTGTTAGTGCAATAATCCTTCAGAAATTTAGCATATCTAGGAATTTGTTTAATGGCATCTAATAAAAGAATATTAATCTCTACCTTTTTCAAGGTTTCAAAAATGTCAATCGATTTGGTCTCTTTCTTAGGTTTCACCAACCTTTGAGGAAATGGGGGGGGGGGGGGGGTGTATTTACCTTTTCTATCTCACTTACCTTAGAGGTGGATGCTTTGTTAGGTTCGTCGGATCCTACCACCTTGCCATTTCTCAAGGTTTTCACAGCATTTAGTTGTTGATACCCCCCAGGGTTGGGTAGTGTTTGAGCTAGGAGCTCTCCTTGCTTTCTGCCACTGAGCTCTTTAGCCAGTTGTCCCATTTGTACCTCTAGTCTTTGAATTTCTTGCTCATGTTTTGCAGTGGTTTGTCTTTACTGAGTCATGAACTATTCTTGTGATATCATCAATTGCTACTGTTGAGTGGCCAGTTGTCTCACAAGACTTTCGAGGTTGTTCTTCTTTAGTTCGAGAGTAGCATGAGCAGTGGGCTGAGGGTTTCGTTGTTGTCCTTGATTGTTCTGATTGTTGTTCCATGAGAAATTCAGGTGATTTCGCCATCTAGGGTTGTATGTATTTGCATAGGGGTTGTTCTTCGGCGGATAGTTATTAGGTCCCACGTAATTTGCTTGTTCTGTATCTGTAGGTGAATACAAAGGACAAGTATCAGTATTATGATCGTATTGGGAACATATTGCACATACTTGGAGTGGGGTAGATGGTAGGATGGATGATGCATTTCGAGTAGCCATGGATTTTACCAATAAGTCTAGTTTTCTTTCCATTGTTGCCATTTGACAGGAAGATCCTCCATTCAGATTTACCTCATACACACCTTTACCTTTGGTTATATGTCTACCTCTAGAGGAGAATTGCTGAGTGTGTTCGCTGAGGGTTTCGAAGAGCTCCATCGCTTCTTCGCTGCTTTTCTCCATCAACACTCCTCCACAACCTGAATCAACAATACTTTTGTTAGTATCATTCAAACCTTCATAAAAAGCTTGTACCAGTTCATCTTGAGGCAGGTTGTGATGTGGGCATTTGAGTAGCAGCTCGTTGAAGTGTCCCCATGCTTCAAAGAAGAGGTCCCCATCCTTTTGTTGGAAGGACTGGATTTCCTTCCTCATTTGCCTCGTCTTTTGGGCTGGGAAAAACTTCCTTAGGAACTTGCTTGCCAACTCCTCCCTAGTGTGGATGGAAACTGTAGGCAAATAATTATACCATAGTTTAGCATTATCTTTCAAGGAAAAAGGGAACATAATTAACCTTATTCCTTCTTGGTCTAGGCATTGTATGTGCTGGAACTTGCAAAGATAAAAAATTCTCGGAGGTGCAAGTGTGGATCTTCATTAGGAGTACCCCTAAAGTGAGTCAAAGCATTCAATATTTGTGGAGATATTTAATAGTTTCTTGCCGCCTCAGGTTGATATGCAATGCATGATGGTTGATCAATGTTCTGTGGGATGAAGGAGTGCTTCATCAGTACTCATGCAGGTGGTTGCTGGTTTTCGAGCTGTTCCGCCATTGGTGCTTCGTTCTCGAATCCTTCTTCGTTCTCCTCGAAGTTGTCCCTAAGCCTTTGTCGGATGGTCCGTTAAAGTTCAGGATCGAGGGGAAAGACTGTTGGATATCGAGATCGAAGTCCGTGCATAAATCAGCAAAAATAGTTTCAGTGCAGCAACTTAACTCTACTGCTCGGGTAACTCTCTATCCTATTTGCGCTCGATCGCACAGAAGGCTGCAATCGATCGCAAGTACCACAGAAAGTGTGATTTAAGGTTTGATGTGCCTGAAACAGAAAACAAATCGATTAGGTTTTGATGAAAAATAAATATGGTAAACAGAAAATAACGTAATAAGAATAATGATTAAACGAAAGTAATTGTAAAAAGAACTTTAACGCAATCCCCAGCAATGGCACCAAAAACTTGTTAAGCGATTATCCACCTAAATTAATGAGTGAATAATCGAACTTGGTTTACTTGCAAGTGCACAAGGTCAACAGTGTAATATAGTGTGCGAAAGCAAGGTCATCTCCATAGGGATTGGTAAAGTTCGGTTTTAGAATTAGTTTCTTTAAAGTAAAAAGAAATAAATAACCGTTGTGTGTGATTTGATAATAATAAAGACATAAAGCTTTGATATCTACCACTAGTCATGCTTTCCCAATTGTATAATTATCAGTGCACTAGCCTTATCATGTATACCTAATGGTCGCCAACCTAAGGGCATGGTATCTACTCCTTAAGCTATTGATTTCCCTAAGCAACGAGTTAGGCATGGTATCTACTCTAACTCTTTTCTTCCTTAAGGGATTCAGCATGGTATCTGCTTGAGTTGTTCCTCAAGAAAGCATAAGTACTATGGAAATCGACAACCACATGAGACCTAGGGCATGGTATCTACTCTTAGTTTCCCATATTGATTAATCCAAGAATCCGATGTGGATATCCTTTGTTACTAATGTTAGACCCAGGACTCGGTCATCCAAATTGATCTAACTAACCAATCCATACCACATGCATATGTTGGCCATACACATACATATGAGGAATTTAAATAAGCACAGGCATTAATCAAGTTAAGCAACATAATAAAGGCTATTGGCAAAGATTTATCAATGAATAAATATATGAGAAAGCATAACTAGGGCTTCAATCGAGCCCTATAAGAAAGTTAGTTACACATGCTGCCTAAAATAAACATCATATATAAACTAAACATAAAGAGAAGAATAAACCCGAGAGAAGAGGCGTCAATTCTCTCCCAAAGCTTACAACTCCAAGTAAAAGATAAGAGAAGTGTTCTCTAAGTTCTGCCCCATTGTGTGTGCTTTACAAGTGTATTTATAGGGCTTGAGAAGTCCTAGAAGGCTCATGAGTTCCTAAACTTTCCTAAAATACAAAACTCTCTTATTTCCAAAATAGGGTTTTGCAGTTTACTGTTCATGCCCGTACATGTGCGCTCGATCGCATGTGTCTTGCACTCGATCGCAGTGTTGCGCTTGATCCTTCATGTGTGCGCACGATCGCAATGCATGGTGTTTATCGATCGCAGTTTGTCCAGGATTTCCGGGCTTTTTTTCCCTTAAGTGCCAAAACTGCTTCTTTTTCTCCAAGACCTATAAAACACATGTGAAACACACAAATGAAGAAAAATAAACTAAATTAACATAACTAAGGACCTAACAAATGTAAATAAGGTGGCTTAAATATGAATATTTAAGCACCTATCAGAAGGCACATGAGGATTTTTAAATACACTCAGCTCAGAAACCCATTTTTCACCTTTGCGCTCAAACGCACTCAAGCTACGCTCTCTCGCACTCACACCACCAACTGCTCTTAAAATCATCCTCCAAGCTAACTAACCACCAACACACCACTCCGACCACCACATTTTCACCGCTCCTCCGTCACACTCACCACCCTACCATCGTGCATCACCCATCCACAAGATCATCTTCCCCTGAAATTTCCCAAATCCAACACGGCATGCAAACCGATTTTTGTCCACTTACATGCACACCATCACACACGGTTCTTAATCTTGATTCTACATATTCATATATGTTTATCTTATGTGTTGATTGGGTATTTTTACATTTTCAGGAGGTTGGGATCAAGTGTGTATAAATTCTACAACTTCTGGTTTTTGGTGCACATAAAGTATTCGACCTATTACCTGACCGAGTACAATCGAGTGCTTGGTATTAGCGACCGAGCGCACTTGAATCTATGCGATCAAGCACACAAGCAAATGCGCACGAGTGCAATCACACCAGAAGCAACACTGTTTTTCCACAACGCATGGCTTCCACACCCCGAGCTTCCAGTAGCCGCCACCAGGCATCCTGGCCCAGTTTCGAACAACGTGAAATACTGTTCGAGACCACATTCAATATAGATGTAGACTTCAAGAGTTTGGATGCCACAAGATGGGCTATCCAAGAGTTCAAGAGCCGGGGTCTCAAGTGGTTGACCACCACCGATATAGCCGGCTCTTTACACTGTTGTGATAAGTCCCCACCAGAGGACAGCCACATAGAGGAGCAACCTGAACCATTCCCTCTCCCACACATCATAAATGATATATGTGCGGGCCAGTATGCAGACCGCCACAACAATGCAGGGAGCCGGTCGAGGTTGCCTCATCGTTTATGGTTCGTTGACCCAGTCCTGCAGTGTAATGTGTGTCATTTGGGGCACAAGACACAGAGGCGAGATCAGTTTCTACAGGCTCTCTACACCTTTCATCGAGGTCATTGGTACTCTATCCCAGTGGTTATATGGAGTCAGATGCATAAGTTCTAGGATGGGGTGCATAACCGGTAGACAACCACAGCTAATGTCTGGGCCTTCCTTTCCCCTTCTTGCTCAGTCACATCTTAAAGAAGAAGGAGATTAGAGGCTCTTCTATAGACGGCCTGGTTAGTGACCATCATTTCTTTGGGAAAGCCCAGTGGAGCCTCAACTAGTCTCATATGCCCCGAGGACCCCGGGCACAAATTTCAACTGCTAAGCCTATGGCGAATGATCCAATGGAGGCCGAGCATCCACCAGTGAGCCCTTCATAGGAGGAGGACCAGCTAGACATGGGATCCATGAAGTATCAGCACCTTTTGGATGAGCTGTCTTCTTTCTGCTGTGAGCTGTCAAACATCTGCTAGGAGGATCGTGAGGCAGCCCTTTTGATCCATCAGTAGATTGTTGAGTTAGAGGCACGGTTTACATGATAGGAGGCGATGCTATAGGCCATCCTTGACCGCTTACCTCCTGCACCCAGTACCTCTTCGACTGCACCCACTAATGATCAGTAGTGAGAAGATATCCCGTCTGGCTGAAGACGTAAAACTTAGCGCTCATGGGAGGCACCCCAGACATATCATTTTCATTTTAGTACTTTTATTTTGTTTATATTTATATTTACATGTCCATTATTTACATTTCTTGTTTTTCGGAACATTGTTTATTTTTCTTTGTCAGGTGCTTAGTGCGTGCATCCAGTTCAAGTTTGGGGGCGTGTTACAAACAAAGCAAGCAACCTAGTTCTCCATCTCCTAGGTCAGATCTTTCCATGCCACACACACATTGGGGACAATGTGTATTTTAAGTTTGGGGGTAGTGGGAGATACTATTTCGCACACACTTGAAACACATGCACACATTAGGTCCCAGTTTTTTTTTAGAAAAGATAAATGCATGTTCATTTGGTAACAAAAATTTTGGTTGATTTAAAAATTTGATAACACTTCATTAGTAAGCTTAAAAGCTAGAACACATAGTCTTGAAATAAGAATTTTACAAAGTTTAGTTACCTACCTCAAGGCACCTAAGAATTCATGAGTTTGATCCAAATTTGCACAAGCACATTTAGCACGAATTTGTGTGGAGTATGACAAATAATTCTCTTATATATGTTTCCATAACCTAATTGTAATTGGATAACTTGTGAAAAAGAACACTTTGGCATAAGAAAAATAAAGAAAAATGTTCATCATGCAAAAAGAAAATCAAAAGCTTCTAATGATCATTAAAAACTTCCACTGAGTAACTGGGCCTCTTGCCTCAGTAAGCAGTGAGTGTTCACGTCAAAAGGTGGGAATTAAGCCTTTAATGATCATAATAAAAATTTCCACTGAGTAATTGGGCCTCTTGCCTCAGTATGCATTGAGTGTTCACGTCAAAAGGTGGGATTTCATTTAGAAGCATTAAAACCTGTTAGTTTCGTAGCCTTTTTGACTCGAGTTAGTAAGTCCTTAGGGGTGTCTCTACACCTAATGCCCTGAAACCATCTGGTTTGGGAGTCATTGGCCCAACACTTGTTACAAGGTCAATTAGAAAGCTCCATGGAACTCAACATGGCAAAGAAAAAATCGGATGATAAAGGAGAAAGAAAAGAAGCAAGCCTTATGCCATTTTTGTTCTCTTTGATAAGGAATTCGATAAAGGTTTGGGCATCGAAACCCTATACACTAAAATTATGTGGAAGCCTCATCTTATATGTGCTAATTCATCACACACAAATCAAACTTGCGATGCCTTAAGCCAACCTTAAGTAAGTAGCATGAACTTTTGAAAATCCTTTTTCAATACAAAAATGTGTTTTTATTACGAGCTTACTCATGAACGATTATCATAGTTTTATGTACAACCCAAATTTTTGTGTATCATGGAAATGAATTTATCTTTAAAATTTTTTTATAATATAGTCTTTAGTTTTGTATTGCTAAGGGACTAGCAATATGTAAGTTTGGGGGTGTGATAAGTGCTTAAATAGTCATATTTAAGCCTCTTAATTTACACTTGTTAGACTCTTTATTTATATATTTCAGTAGTTTCTACTTCATTTTCATGTTTTATGTGTTTTTCACAGGACTTGGACAAAAAGATGACAATTTGGAGCTTTTAGGAGCAAAAGTCAAGTTTTGCCATCCAGAGCGCACCTCCCTTGTGATGGAGCGCACAAAATCACGAGCACACTTGAAGAAGACTCGAGCACACACATGTGCTCAAGCGCATCCTGCATACGCTCGAGTGCAATTACTCCAGTGGCGGCAGAGCCATATATGGAAAGAAGTCTCCATACTCCAAATAGGAAATTAGGGTTTCGGGACACCATAAGGACCCTATAAAGAGACCTATAAAACACATAAACCTATACCTTTTGTTCTAGATTTGAAGTAACTAGCTTAGGAGAGGAATTGATGACTAGTGTCCCAAGTCTTCTTCGACTTTAGTTTTCTGTTTTTATTTCGTTATGTTTAGAATGTTTGGTTTAACTAACATGTGTAACTAAACTCCTATAGGGCTCGATTGAAGCCCTAGTTATGCTTTTCCACATGTTTATTAAGTGATTATCTTTTGCTATAGCTTTGTTAGAATATTTAACTTGATTAATGCCTGTTTGTATTTAAATTCCTCATATGTGTGTGCCTGATCAACGTATACATATGGTATGGATAAGTTAGTCAAATCAATTTGGATGACCGAGTCATGGGTTCGACATTAGTGACAAGGGATATCCACACCGGATTCCCGGGTTAATCAACATGGGAAACTGGGAGCGGACCAAGCCCTAGGTCCCGTGTGGTTGCCGATCTCCACGGCCCTCGTGCTCTCTTAAGGAACAACTCAGTAGACACCCATGCTGAATCCCTTAAGAGAGAAAAGAGTTAGAGTATACACCATGCCTAACTCATTGCATAGGGAGAACAATAGTCTAAGGTGTGGACCAAGCCCTTAGGTTGGTAACCATTAAATATTCATGATAAGGCTAGAGCATTGATACCTTATTTAGTGGGAAAGTATAATTAGTAGTGGATATCGTAGTCCTATGTTCTCATTATTGTTATTTACTCACAGTCAGCAGTTATTTCTCTTTTTACCTTGAAGAAACTAATTCTAAAACGAAATTCACCAATCTCTATGGAAATGATCTCGCACTTGCACACTATGCTACCACTGACCTTATGCACTTGCAAGTAAAACTAGGATAGTTGTTTGTGTATTTATTTAGGTCGATAATCGTCATAACAATAAGCTATAAGAAAAACAGAAGGTAATAACGTAAGTTTTATTTTTGAAATCTAGCATACATGAAATTTCCCGGAATTCAAAGTGGGAATTTTCAAAGGATATTAATTAAGGAAGAATTGAAGAATAAATTAGAAATTTTACTATAAATGTTATGTCACGTGTTGACGATCAACAACCAGGAGAAATTGCTGAGAGAAGCAGGAAAAGGCAAAGAGGTGATCCACAGGTAGCTCTAAGTGCTACGTGGTGAGTTAGATTTACTTTAATTAATCTAGATAAAAATGAAATATCTAGTGATAATATGGAAATAAATTATTAGCTTATGCTTTGGTGGTAGATGAAAGTTGGTTGACGGGTTTGACAGGAATAGTGGAGGTGTAGAGAATTATTTTATGAGAAATAATATTATTGGAATAATGAGTCGATTTAATAATAAAGGCCATAAGTGAAATTCTTGATGAGCTATGGTTGATGATTTATTATGATTATGAAGAGAGGAAATTTAAGGGATCTTGATGCACTACGGTTAATGATTTGATATGATTTATGAGGAGAGGAATTTAGTGGAATTTTTCAAATAATAATTTGAGAATAATCAGGATACCTAATTTAAAAGTTTGAATTCATGTTTATTTTTATATTATTGTTCATATGCATATGCATGAAATAAAAGAACCAGGAGGGGGCTGGTCTAATTTAAAAACTGTGACAGTCGGTATATGCTGGAAATAAAATAATCTGGAGGGGGCCGGTCTAAGATAAAAACATGTCGACATGTGGGAAGACGTTCCCTAATAATAATTCATGCATTGCATTTGTTTTAAATATTGATTGTAATACTAGAATGCTGAAGTGTTGTTTGTTATTGTAAATTTATTTATAGATGAATTTGTCTCATAGAGAGACAGTTGTGGTGAGAAAGAAACATAGAAATATGATATGATAAGAACCATCTAAAAGGTAGACTTTATGCTGTGAACCTCATAACGAGGTAATTATGAGTTAATTGATGGTTTTAAGGTAAACAAATATATAAGAAGAAGAGATTGATAGAGAATGAGACTTATGATATGTGTAGTGATAGTAGAATGCTATTGTCAAGTTTTATGAGATATAAATTATTAATTATTAAAAGACTATTTATACAAATTGAATACTTCTAGTAAATTTAATTCACTAAGCTTGTGAAACTCACTTCTCATTGTACAATGATTTCAGGTAGCAGGTAAGATAAATAGTTTAGTGAGTTGAGATTTAGACAAAATCATTTTCTTTAAGCCACGTACGTGTCCACATCCTCAGATTAATGAGAAAATAAAATAAAAATTTATTTGTAAATATTCATGCATTTTACGTTGTATATAATGTTAAAGTCAAGATCAGAATGATGTATCTCCCCCGTTGAGGGTTGAAGATTGATGTAAAAATTTATGTTGGCGTTATTTTTCTTGTTGCATATATGTATCGTGCTGGGATTTTCAAAATGTGACAACACCATCTCGAGCGTGGCCAACTCGGGATGGGTCATTATAATTTTAGTATCAGAGCATTAGGTTTTATGATTTTGTAGACTGTGTAAAAAGAAAGAAAGTGGAAAATTAAAATAAATTATATTTTAATGAATAGTCTCCGGATGACACGTGGACGTGCTAAGAGCCAGAGTTAGAGTTATTGATTTGGGAGGGCGTGGTAGGCCCCCAATATTTTTGACAAGTCGTGGTTGAGTCTGAATCTGTAGTTCCTAGAAGGGAACATGTTGACAGTATAATTGATATTAGTAAATGTGTGAGAGAATCTGAAGTTGAAAGAGATGAGCTAAGATAAGCTCTTACACATACTCTTGAGAAAATGAATGTATCAAATGATAGAGTTGATAGCTTATAGCATAGACTTGATGAACATACTAGAGCAGTGCCTGAGGTTGTTAATCCAGTAATGAAGACGTTTAAAAAGGGGGAAAAATGAATTTATACATGAGATGCAGGGAGATTGCTAAGTTGAATGCTTTGTTGTTTAAAGGATTTATAAACTCTTTTAAGCTAGAGTTATGGGTGAAACACGTAGAGAGATTTTTTTGATATTTTACCAATGACTGACAGGCAGAGCATCGTCTTTGCTACATTTAAGTTAAAGAGAGAGGCCCTAAAATGGTGGGAGGATATTCTTCCTAGGGTACGTATGGATATTGATAGACCCTTAACCTGGAATAGGTTTAAGGAGGTTTTTCTTGATAAATACTTTTCTTATACCACTAGAGCCCAACAAGATATAGATTTTATTTATTTAGGGTAAATGTGTTGACTGTGGCTTAGTATGATAACAGATTTGTGGTCTTATCAATGGTTGTATCGGAAATGGTAGACTAGAGGACAAAAAGTGTAAGAGGTTCAAAGATGAACTATGTTCTAAGATTTGATCGAAACTATCTTACATAAGGCATATGAATTATGTTATGTTGGCGAATATAACACTTCATATTGAGAAAGATCTGATCGAAATTAGATGTAGGAGGAATTGGCAGAAGACGTCTAGATTTGAGGAACCCAGAGGTCGTACCAATATAAGTGTGCAGGGTGGGAGACCACCCAGAGGAGGCGTTCCTTGTCACAGGGAACTGTAGTACAGAGTCAGAGGCAAGTAGGATCTATTGCTTTTATAGCTCAGATTAATATCAGTGGGACTCTTAGATTTGGGGGATAGGTTATAGGAATTGGGAGTCATGGAAGAGGAAGTAAGTATGTCATCAAGGGGAAGTGGTAATCTGCTGTATGATAAGTGCTTAAATATTCATATTTAAACCCCCTTATTTATGTTTGTTAGGTCCTTAATTACGTTAATTTGGTCTCTTTTACTCCATTTTTGTGTTTTACATGTTTTATAGGGTTTTGGAGAAAAATAAGCAGTTTTGGCACTTAAAGGAAGAAATCTGGGATCTCTGGAGCATTCTTTGGACAAATTGCGATCGATCGCGCCATGCAATGCGATCGAGCACACATTGCAATCGTGCGCACACATGAAGGATCGAGCGCACACTGTGATCGAGCGCAAGACATATGCGATCGAGTGCACATGTACGGGAGTGAACAGTAAACTGCCGAACCCTATTTTGGAAATAAGAGAATTTTCGTTTTAGGAAGGTTTAGGAACTCATGGGTCTTTTAGGACTTCTCAAAGACCTATAAATACACTTGTAACTCATACACATAAGACACCTCAGATAGAAAACACTTTTCTCTTTTCTTTTACTTGGAGTTGAGAACTTGGGAGAGAATTGACACCTCTTCTCTCGGGTTTATTCTTCTCCCTTAATGTTTAGTTTATTTATAATGTTTACTTCAGATAGTATGTGTAACTAACTTTCTTATAGGGCTCGATTGAAGCCCTAGTTTTGCATTCCCATATTTATATTCATTGATAAAATATGTGCCAATAGCTTTTATTATGTTACTTAACTTGATTAATGCCTGTACTTATTTAAATTCCTCATATGTATGTGTAAGGCCAACGTATGCATGTGGTATGGATAGGTTAGTTAGATCAATTTGGATGACCAAGTCCTGGGTCTAACATTAGTAACAAGGGATATCTTATCCGGATACCCAGGTTAATCAACATGGGAAACTAGGAGTAAATACTATGCCCTAAGTCTCATGTGGTTGTTGATTTCCATAGTACTTATGTTTTCTTAAGGAACAACTCAAGCAGATACCATGCTGAATCCCTTAAGGAAGAAAAAAGTTAGAGTAGATACCATGCCTAACTCGTTGCTTAGGGAAATCAATAGCTTAAGGAGTAGATACCATGCCCTTAGGTTGGCAACCAGTAGGTATACATAATAAAGCTAGTGCACTGATACCTTATACAAATTGGGAAAGTATGACTAGTGGTGGATATCAAAGCCCTATATCTTTATTATTATCAAATCACACACAACAATTATTTTATTTCTTTTTGCTTAAAGAAACTAATTCTAAAAACCGAACTTTATCAATCCCTGTGGAGATGACCTTGCTTTCGCACACTATACTACACTGTTGACCTTGTGCACTTGCAAGTAAAACTAGTGCGATTATCTGCTTACTTATTTAAGTATATTTTCGTCCAACAAGTTTTTGGTGCCATTGCCGGAGATTGCGCTAAAGTTCTTTTTAGAATTACTTTCATTATTATTACGCTAGTATTGTTTACAATCTTTATTTTTCATCAAACCTAATTAAATTTTTTTCTGTTTCAGGCACATCAAACCGTAACTCACGCTTTCTGTGGAACTTGCAATCGATTGCAACCTCCTGTGCGATCGAGCGCATTTAGGGCTGAAAGTATCCGAGCAGCAGAGTTGAATTGCTGCACTGAAGTTGTTTCTTCTGATTTATGCACGGACTTCGATCTCGACATCCAAAATTCTTTCCCCTCGATCCCGAGCTTGAGCGGACTATCCGAAAAAAGCTAAGGAACAACTTCGAGGAGAACAAAGAAGAAGTCGAGAACAAAACACAAATGGCGGAACAGCTCGAAAACCAGCAACCACCTACACGAGTACCGATGAAGCACTCCTTCATCCCTCGAAACATTGATCAACCATCATGCATTGCATATCAACCTGAGGCGGCGGGAAATTATTATATATCTTCGCAAATCTTGAATGCTTTGACTCACTTTAGAGGCACACCTAATGAAGATCCACACTTGCACCTCCGAGAATTTTTCGATCTTTGTAAGTTCCAGCACATACAAGGACTAGACCAAGAAGGAATAAGGTTGATTCTGTTCCCTTTTTCTTTGAAAGATAATGCTAAACTTTGGTATAATTCTTTGCTTGCAGTCTCCATCCACACTTGGGAGGAGTTGGCAAGCAAGTTCCTGAAGAAGTTCTTCCCAGCTGAAAAGACGAGACAAATGAGGAAGGAGATCCAGTCCTTCCAACAAAAGGATGGGGACCTCTTCTTCGAAGCGTGGGGACACTTCAACGACTTGCTACTCAAATGGCCACACCATAACCTGCCTCAAGATGAACTGGTACAAGCCTTTTATGAAGGTTTAAATGATACTAACAAATGTATTGTTGATTCAGGTTGTGGAGGAGTCTTGATGGAGAAAAGCTGTGAAGAAGCAATGGAGCTCTTCGAAACCCTCAGCGAGCACACCCAATAATTCTCCTCTCGAGGTAGACATGTGACCAAGGGTAAAGGTATATATGAGGTAAATATAAATGGAGGATCTTCCCCTCAAATGGCAGCAATGGAGAGGAAACTAGATATGATTGTAAAATCCATGACTACTCAAAATGCCTCATCCAGCCTACCATCCACCCCATTCCAGGTATGTGCAATTTGTTCTCAATACGACCATAATACTGATACGTGTCCTTTGTACTCATCTGCAGATCTGGAACAAGCCAACTACGTGGGGCCTAACAACTATCCACCGAAGAATAACCCATATGCCAACACGTACAACCTTCGATGGTGAAACCACCCAAATTTCTCATGGAGCAACAACCAGAACAATCAAGGACAGCAACGAAATCCTCATCCCACTGCTCATGCTACTTCCGAACCAAATAAAAATGACCTCGAAAGTCTAGTAAGACAACTAGTGACGTAACAAGAACAATTCATGACTCAGCAAAAACAAACTAATGCGGCACATGAGCAAGCAATTCAAAGACTAGAGGTACAAATGGGATAACTAGCTAAAGAGCTCAGTGGCAGAAAGCAAGGGGAGCTCCTAGCTCAAACATTACCCAACCTTGGGGGGCATCAACAACTAAAGGCTGTCAGAACATTGGGAAATGGCAAAGTGATCGAATCTGAGGAATCTCCAGCAGCATCCAAAGAGACACCATCAGCCTCAAGGGTAAGTGAGACGGAGAAGGTGAATGCACCACCCTTCCCGCAAAGGTTAGTGAAACAAAAGAAAGACAATAAACTACTTGATATTTTTGAGACTTTGCGGAAAGTTGAAATTAATATTCCATTATTAGATGCAATTCACCAAATACCTGCCTATGCTAAATTCCTAAAAGATTGTTGCACTCATAAAAGAAAATTTCAAGAGCATGAGACTGTAGCATTAACTGAGGAGGTAAGTGCTGTACTGCTAAGAAAACTCCCACCAAAACTGAAAGATCCGGGTAGTTTTACTATCCCCTGTAGAATAGGTAATCGGCTATTTGACAAGGCATTGCTAGACTTAGGAGCGGGGGTAAACTTGCTACCTTACACGGTATTCGAAACCCTAGGTTTGGGGGAGCTACAACCAACTTCTATTACCTTACAGTTGGCAGATAGGAGTATTAAAAGACCTAGGGGTGTTCTCGAGGATGTCCTAGTAAAAGTTGGAGAATTCATTTTACCTGCTGATTTCATCGTATTAGACATGGAAGAGTGCCCTATGCCAATGCCCTTACCCATCATATTAGGGAGACCCTTCATAAGAACTGCTGACACTAAATATTTGATGCAATGAAACTCCCTCAAGATGACTTGGAATGCTTTAATGTTTGTAAGATACAAAACTTTGTTGAGCAAGCTTTTCAGGTCCAACCCATTGATCCATTGGAGACTACTCTCACTTATAGCTTCACGGAGATGCATATTGAGTAAGAATATGAAGATGTTACTGATGACATCATCACAGCTGTGCACCAACTTGCGACTTCTCCAAAATACTCCAGTATGTATCCTCCTCCATTTGAAACTCTCATATCCACTAATACTACTCTTCTTCCATCCATTATGCAGGCACCAACATTGGAACTAAAGCAGCTACCCGAGCATTTAACATACGCCTACTTAGGAGAAAATATGACTTTACCTATGATTGTAGCTGCTAACTTGAGTAGTGGGGAACAAAGGAAGCTGTTAAGAGTTCTTAGGGAGAAGAAAACTGCCATTGGGTGGACCATTGCTGACATTAAGGGGATAAGTCTAGCAAAATGCATGCATAATATTTACCTTGAAGAAGAAGCAAGGCCCACACGAGACGCTCAAAGACGACTTAACCCACACATGAAAGAGGTAGTAAAAGCCGAGATATTGAAGCTACTAGATGTTTGCATCATTTACCCTATATCGGATAGCAAATGGGTGAGTCCGGTCCAAGTCGTTCCTAAAAAGAGTGGGATTACTGTGGTAAAGAATGAAGATGAGGAGCTCATACCTACAAGACAAACAACGGGTTGGAGAGTATGCATTGATTACTGGAGATTAAACAAAGTAACTAGAAAAGACCATTTTCCCCTGCCATTCATTGACCAAATGCTAGAGAGGTTAGCCGGTCACAAGTATTACTACTTCTTGGATGGGTATAGTGGATACAATCAAATTGCCATAGCACCTGAGGATCAAGAAAAGACTACATTCACATGTCCTTTTGGTACATTTGCTTATAGAAGAATGCCATTCGGTTTATGCAACACACCAGCCACTTTTCAAAGATGCATGATGAGCATTTTTTCCGATATGGTAGAAAAATATACTGAGGTGTTCATGGATGATTTTAGTGTCTTTGGATCTAATTTCGATGAGTGCCTGAATCATTTAGAAAATGTCCTTAGAAGATGTGAAGAGAGTAATTTAGTACTGAATTGGGAGAAATGTCACTTCATGGTTCAACAAGGTATTGTGTTGGGTCACTCCATCTCAAACAAAGGTATTGAGGTAGACAAAGCTAAGATTGACATCATTTCAAAGCTACCTCCCCCTCTCACGATCAAGGGCATTAGAAGTTTCCTTGGACATGCCGGTTTTTATAGAAGATTCATTAAGGTCTTCTCCAAAATCTCGAGACCTTTTTGTGCACTATTGACTAAAGATACCAAGTTTGAATGGAATGATGATTGTATGTAAGCTTTCAACACCTTGAAAAATGTTCTCACCTCTGCCCCAATAATGATGGCACCGGATTGGAATCTCCCTTTCGAATTAATGTGTGATGCTAGTGACTTTGCTTTAGGAGCTGTCTTAGGTCAAAGAATCAATAAGGTACCTCATGCTATTTACTATGCTTCTAGAACGTTAAATGATGCTCAGCTTAACTATTCTACTACTGAAAAAGAATTATTAGCTGTTATTTTTGCTTTAGAGAAGTTTAGATCATATTTTATTGGTTCTAAAGTTATTGTATTCACTGACCATGCTGCTTTGAGATATTTGTTTTCTAAGAAAGATGCAAAACCTAGGCTAATCAGATGGGTACTCCTACTCTAAGAATTTGATTTAGAGATCAAAGACAAAAAGGGCAGTGAGAATGTAGTTGCGGATCATTTGTCAAGACCCCCATATGAGAGTGATGATAAAGAGTTACCTTTGAATGAGAACTTCCCCGATGAACAACTATTTACACTAGAGGTAAAACTTCCATGGTATGCCGATATAGTTAATTATCTAACTGTTAAAGTTTTTCCCCCAGGTATGACTACTCAAGAAAAGAAATGGCTAATATCTTTGTCAAGACATTACTATTGGGATGATCCTTATCTTTTCAAAACTTGCCCCGATCAAATCATCCGACGATGTATCCCAGATGAGGAACATTTTAGCGTATTGCAACACTGCCACCAGTTTGCTTATGGAGGACATTTTGGGGCAAAACGAACAGCTCTTAAGGTACTCCAATCTGGTTTTTATTGGCCTAACCTATTTAAAGATGGTTTCTCCTTTTGCAGCTCATGTGATAGATGCCAGCAGACAAGTAACATCTCTTCCCAAAATCAAATGCCCTTACAAAATATTCATATAGTAGAAATTTTTGATGTATGAGACATTGATTTCATGGGACCATTTCCTAACTCATTTGGTTATTTAAATATTCTTGTGGGCGTGGATTATGTGTCTAAATAGGTCGAGGCTGTCCCTTTAAGGACTAATGATCACAAAGTAGTTATCAAGTTTTTGCAGGCTAACATTTTTACTAGGTTTGGAACTCCAAGAGCAATCATCAGTGATTGGGGCAGTCACTTTCATCATCGTTCTTTTTCTGAACTACTCCGGAAGTATGGGATCACTCATAAAGTTGGCACTGCATATCATCTTCAAACCAGTGGCCAAGTGGAGATTAGTAATCGAGAGATCAAGGGAATATTAGAAAAGACTGTGAAGCTTAACCGGAAGGATTGGTCTCTACGCTTAAATGATGCTCTATGGGCATATAGGACAGCTTATAAGACTCCAATTGGCATGTCTCCCTACCGCCTAGTCTTTGGAAAAGCATGCCATCTTCCGGTGGAATTAGAGCATCGAGCATATTAGGCCATTAAGCAGTTCAACTTCGACATGAAGCAAGCGGGTGAGAAAAGAAAACTGCATCTAAATGTGCTTGAAGAATTGAGATATGATGCCTATGAGAATGTAAAGTTGTACAAGGAACGAACAAAAGTTTATCATGACAAACAACTAGTCCAGAAGGAGTTCAAAGTAGGACAAAAGGTGTTGTTATATGACTCACGATTGAGGCTGTTCCCAGGCAAGCTCAAATCTAGATGGTACGGTCCGTACATGGTCACCAAGGTCTTCCCTCATGGTTCATTAGAAGTCTGTGGCCCCAATAGAAATCAGCCCTTTATAATCAATGGATACAGAGCCAAGCCTTACCTCGACATTAACATTCCTCCAAGAGATGAAGATTTGGCACTTGCATCAGTACAGTATACAGCTGAAACATAAGCACTAGAGCTCCAAGAGGTGGACTCTAAGTGCCTCCTTCTAAACAACTAGCATGGTAGCAAGAGAGTGCTTGAGCAAAGTAAAAATTAGATCACCTATTAAGCTCAAGCACCTCTGGTAAGGTTAGTGGTACTGAGGCCACTAACAAATGGTAAGGTTGTATTGTTTCAATAATTTATCATTTTTTCAGCTAGGGTAAGTTTTTATTTATGCCCATATGCCCTGCTTGCGATCGAGCGCACCCCAGTGTGATCGAGCGCAGGTGTGCGATCGAGCGTGTCCTTCAAATGTGTTTGAGTGCATAGATGCGATCGAGCGCACCCCGCGTGCGATCGAGCGCACTCACAGCATAAAATGGTTTAGCTATAAGTCTGAAAATTCACTCACACTCACACTCACTCACTCCCTCGTCACTAATCACTCGTGCACTCGCCCTCAGACACTCTCGTTTCCACTCGCACCACTCCCTCTCACCATTACCACACAGCATCATTCATCACCACCTCTATCTCCACCATCCTCTGTCACCATCCATTTCCTCCATCACCATCAACCACCATTACCTCCATTCCCATCCCCGTTAATCCACAAGGTACTCTACACACACACACGGATTTTAAAAATAGAAACTGTGCAATGCATTATACATATATGCTATTTTGTGTATGATTGTGTGATCGTTTGTTTGCAGGAGGTTTGGCACACATTCAACTCGTCAAGATCATAGCTTTTTTTTTTTGGTGCACATCAACTGTTCGAGGAAAAGCCTGACTGTGTGCGATCGAGCGCACGACATTTGCGATCGAACGCATAGCCAGTGTGCGATTGTGCGCACCCAAGTCATGATCGATCGCAAATTTGGCAGAAACTAGTATCAAGCATGTCCAGACCAACTGTTTCTACATCTGGTGCCTCAAGCAGCCGTGCCTCCTAATCCCGGCCCAGCATCGAGCAACGAGAGCTGCTGTTCGAGACCACATTCGCCATTGATGACATATTCCGGCACATGGACGCCACGCAATGGGCCGTCCAAGCATTCCGACATCGAGGGTTGAAGCGGCTGTTTAAACCAGTGTTCTCCACTGCCTACTCCTAGCTCGTAGTCCAATTTTATGAGCATCTATCTTTCGACTGTAGCAGACCGGGAGTCCTTACCTCTTCAGTCCAGGGCACGCCCATCGAGGTGACTAGTGCCGATATCGCCATTGCTCTTCATTGCACCGATGAGTCCCCTCCTGAGGACACTGATATCGAGGAACAGCGGGAGTCCTTTGCCCTGGCCGAAATCATCACGGACATGTGAGTTGGCCAGTATGCCGACAGGCATAACAATGCGGCCAGCCTGTCCAAGCTACCTCCCCAACTATGGCTTGTTGATACGATCCTTCAGCGTAACGTGTGTCCATTGGGGCACAAGACACAGCGGCGAGACCAGTTTCTCCAAACTATATATGCCTTCCATAGAGGCCACTGGTACTCTTTCTCGGCTGTCATTTGGAGCCAGCTGCACAAGTTTTGGGATCACGTACATGGCTGTTAGACTACCATGGCCAATGCTTGGGGCCTCTCTTTCCCGTTCCTACTCACCTCTATCCTCAAGAAGAAGGGGATTAAGGGCACCCACAGTGACGGGCCAGTACGAGAGCATCCCTTCTTCGGGAAGGCTCAGTGGACACACAGCATCTCACATATGCCACGAGGACCCCTAGTACCTGCTCCAGCAGCTGATCGAGTTGAGGAGGATCGCATGGAGACCGAGACCTCGGTCATTAGCCTAGTACATGAGGAGGACCATTCGGACGTGGGACCCACCGAGTCCCAGCACTTTTTAGCTGAGCTGTCCTCTTTCCGCGGTGAGGTCTCTGTTGCTACCACACTCGTGCATCAGCGCATGGATAGTTTAGAGGCACGGTTAGCACGCCAGGAGGCTATTCTGCAGGCCATTCTTGACCGCCTACCTCCGACACCCGGTACCTCTTCGACTGCACCACTTGATGATCAGCAGTGAGAGGATACCACGTCTGACTGAAGACGTTAAACTTAGCGCTCATGGGAGGCACCCCAATGCATATCCTTTTTATAGTTTATATTATTATTCATATTTTATACTTTTATATTATTGTCTATTACTTGTTTTCTATTTTATCTTTGTTTTTTTTTTCATTTTTTTTTTCAAGGATAGTGTCAGTGCATCCAGTTGAAGTTTGGGGGCATGCTCCAAGCCTTGCCAGCCATATAGCTCTCCATCTCCCAGGTCAGATCCTTCCATGCTACTCACACATTGGGGACAATGTGCAATTTAAGTTTGGGGGTATGGGGACACATTCACACACTCACTTGTCCCACAGTCTTTTTTGTTTTGTTGCTATTTTTGTAGATAAATGCATGTTCATTTTGTCCAATAAACTTTTTTTTTGAAGATCTAAACAAAACTTTATGATTCGACTTCATCAGCGAGCTTAACACTTTGAACATATAGGCCAATAATCAAGTTTTGAACCTAGATCACTGCCCTTTAGGCATTTAAGAATTCACAAGTTTAGCTTAAACTATCACGAGCACATTAGCACATGATCGTGTGGGGTATGACATGTTATTTGGATTTGTATGTTTCTTTTGCTTGACTATGAACTAGATGACCTATTAGATTGACATTTTGGCATATAAAAATAGAAAAGATTGTTTCGTGCTCAAAAAGAAAAAAAAATGCTCCTAATGATCAATAAAAACAAATCTTTCGCTAAGTAACTGGCCCTCTTACCTCAGTAAGCATTGAGTGTCACGTCAAAAGGTGGAAAATTTTAAGTGATCATTAAAAGGAACTTTTCGCTGAGTAACTGGCCCTCTTGCCTCAGTAAGCATTGAGTGTCACGTCAAAAGGTGGAAAATTCTAAGTGGTAGCATTAAACCAGTTAAGTTTCGTAGCCTTGTTGACTCGAGCTAGTAAGTCCTTAGGGGTGTCTCTACACCTAATGCCCTAAAACCATCTGGTTTGGGAGTCATTGGCTAAACACTCGTTACACGAGTCAACAAGAAAGCTTAAGGGAACTAACTTGGCAAAAATCTCACAAATAATAGCCTATGCCATATTTGTTGACTCTATTAGGAAGTTTGGTGAATCTTGAGTCATCAAAACAATACACGTTTGAATTTCTTGGAAACCCAATCTTTTGTGTGCTAGTCACCACACACTAAAGTCAACTTGTGATGCCTTAAACTACCTCATGAAAATGACCTACGTTCAAAACTCTTATTCATTGCAAAAATATGTTTACACTTGTTAAAGCTTGCTCATGAATGCGCATAATAGTTTTGTGAAAAAATCTAAACTTTTGATTGATATAATGAACTTGGATCTATCTATGTTTTTTCGTTTTAGTTTTTAAATTTAGCATTGCTAAGGGACTAGCAATATGTAAGTTTGGGGGTGTGATAAGTGCTTAAATATTCATATTTAAGCCCCCTTATTTACATTTGTTAGGTCCTTAATTACGTTAATTTGGTCTCTTTTACTCCATTTTTGTGTTTTACATGTTTTTATATGGTTTTGGAGAAAAAGAAGCAGTTTTGGCACTTAAAGGAAGAAATCTGGGATCCCTGGAGCATTCTTTGGACAAATTGCGATCGATCGCGCCATGCAATGCGATCAAGCACACATTGCAATTGTGCGCACATATGAAGGATCGAGTGCACACTGCGATCGAGCGCAAGACATATGCGATTGAGCGCACATGTACGGGTGTGAACAGTAAACTGCAGAACCCTATTTTGGAAATAAGAGAATTTTTGTTTTTGGAAGGTTTAGGAACTCACGGGTCTCTTAGGACTTCTCAAAGACCTATAAATACACTTGTAACTCACACACATAAGACACCTTAGATAGAAAACACTTTTCTCTTTTCTTTTACTTGGAGTTGAGAACTTGGGAGAGAATTGACGCCTCTTCTCTCGGGTTTATTCTTCTCCCTTAATGTTTAGTTTATTTATAATGTTTACTTCAGATAGTATGTGTAACTAACTTTCTTATAGGGCTCGATTGAAGCCCTAGTTATGCATTCCCATATTTATATTCATTGATAAAATATGTGCCAATAGCTTTTATTATGTTACTTAACTTGATTAATGCTTGTGCTTATTTAAATTCCTTATATGTATGTGTAAGGCCAACGTATGCATGTGGTATGGATAGGTTAGTTAGATCAATTTGGATGACCGAGTCCTGGGTCTAACATTAGTAACAAGGGATATCTTATCTGGATACCTGGGTTAATCAACATGAGAAACCGGGAGTAGATACCATGCCCTAGGTCTCATGTGGTTGTCGATTTCCATAGTACTTTTGTTTTCTTAAGGAACAACTCAAGCAGATACCATGCTGAATCCCTTAAGGAAGAAAAGAGTTAGAGTAGATACCATGCCTAACTCATTGCTTAGGGAAATCAATAGCTTAAGGAGTAGATACCATGCCCTTAGGTTGGCAACCAGTATGTCTACATAATAAAGCTAGTGCACTGATACCTTATACAAATTGGGAAAGTATGACAAGTGGTGGATATCAAAGCCCTATGTCTTTATTATTATCAAATCACACACAACAATTATTTTATTTCTTTTTACTTAAAGAAACTAATTCTAAAAACCGAACTTTAGCAATCCCTGTGGAGACGACCTTGCTTTTGCACACTATACTACACTGTTGACCTTGTGCACTTGCAAGTAAAACTAGTGTGATTATCTGCTTACTTATTTAAGTATATTTTCGTCCAACAATGTATGATCGTGAGACAAAAGTTTGCTATAGATGTATTTAGACAAGATATTTATCCTAGAATTGTCATAATTTGAAGTTCTTTATGTGTAGAAAAAGTGGACATATCAATGTTAGTTAATCTTGGTGCAACCCATTCTTTTGCATTCAATACTCATATGAAGTTTATTGAAGTATATATTAGTACTTTGATGCAAAATATTTTGTTGAAGTTCCCACTAGAGATAGAGTGATAATCATAAATGTTTACAAGGGTTGTGTGATTCGTATCAGTGATAGAGAATCAAAAGCTGATTTATTATCTTTGAATATGGTTGATTGTTTTAGAAAGACGGTAGTGTTCAAGATATGGACATGAGGAGTTTAACTTTCAGGGGAGAACATAAGATACTCTCGAACTATCTTATTTTGCTCTGACTACTAGTAGATGGTTGAAAAAGGGTTGTGAGGAGCATTTGACATACGTAATGGATTCTAAAAAGGAAAATAGGAAGTTAGAAGAAATCTTAGTAGTGACAGATTTTTTTTGATGTATTTCTTGATGAATTCTCTAGGTTGCCTCCCAGTAAGGAGATTAAATTCTCTATTGATGTGATACTAGGTTTATCACATATATCTAATAGCACCCTACAGAGTGACACCCACTGAGTTAAGAGAGTTGAAAGTTCAAGAATTTTTAGATAAACAATTTATCGGACCTAATGTATTTAGGGAGCCCTTGTGTTGTTCCTGAAGAAGAAAGATGGAACGATGAGATTGTGTATAAACTACAGATAGTTGAATAAGAATAAATATCTTTTACCTAGGATAAATGAATTGTTTGAGCAGTTGCAAGGAGTGAGAGTGTTTTCTAAGATGAACTTGAGGTCAGGTTATCACCAGTTAAGGATAAAGGAGGACGACGTGCCTAAGACTTCTTTTAGAACACGATATGGTCATAAGTTTCTTGTGATGCCATTTGAGTGGACTAATTCTCCAGCGACATTCATGGACTTGATGAATAAAATGTTTAAATCATTTCTTGATAATCTTGTGGTTATGTTCATTGATAACATCTTGGTGTATTCTAAGACTAAGGAAGAGCATGTAAAATATTTAGAAATTGTGTTGGAGATTTTAATGAAAGAGAGAATTGTATGCTATAGTTTTCTAAATGTGAATTTTGGCTGAATAAGATAACTTTCTTGGGGCATGTAATATCGTGAAATGGTATAACAGTTGATCCAGAAAAAGTAGAGGCAATGTTAAGTTGGGAGAGACCAACTAATGTGACTAAGATTAGAATCTTCTTGGGGTTAGCTGGTTATTATAGAAGATTCTTTCAGAATTTTTGATTATTGTAATACCGTTGACTAGATTGACCAGGAAAGAGGTGAGATTTGTATGGTGTGGGAAACTTGAGAAAAATTTCCAATTTCTAAAAGATAAATTGACTACAGCTCCAAAATTGGTGTTTCCTTCTAGTGATGAAGGATTTGTAGTATATAGTGATGCATCCCATCAAGAGTTGGGATGTGTGTTGATACAACATGGGAAGATAATGGCATATGCTTTTAAGCAATTGAAGAATAATGAGAGAAATTACCCTACCCATGAGTTAGAGTTGGCTACCATAGTCTTTGCTTTAAAGATTTGGAAACATCATCTATATGGAGCCACTTGTGAGATATTCACTGATTATAAGAGTTGACATACTTACCTACCCAGAAAGAGTTGAATTTAAGATAGAGGCGGTGGATGGAGTTGATTAGTGACTATGATTGTATAAATTCATTATCCTCCAAGAAAGGCTAATGTAGTAGCTGATGCATTGAGTAGAAAGGCTACAGGGAGATTAATTGCTATTGAGAGTCATGATGTGAAATTGATGATAGATTTAAATAAGAATGAAGTTGAATATCGGTGATAGAGAATCATTGTTAGCAAACATGGTTATATAATCATCCACAGTAGAATGCTTGTTAGAAATGAAAATCTTGTGAACCTGATTTGGAGTTCCAACAAATATCCATTAAGCAAAGGTATAATCCCTAACCTTGTATGGTGAATGATTTCTCATCGTAATGCTAATAAACATAGTGGTATCAGAGTCAACTCTATGAATTATTATAATAAGTTCAATTCTATTGTTATGGCTATGTAGATTTGATATTAAAATTTTTATGTTTTTTTTAAACAAAGCCTCCTTAAGGTGGAGAGGGTTTGGCAAACCCTATCGATTTTAATAAATAAACCAAAAAATAGTAAGAATACAAAAAACGAAGCACACATAAACCTTATTTCATCATATAGAGAATTATGAAAATAAAATTAGAGTTTATGAAACCCTAGATTGAGAAAATTCAAAAATGTGTTCTTGAATTGATTATCGTCATGTGATGATGATCAAGTTGTGGATTATTTTTAAAAGAAGTTAAAGCAATAGATATTTATTACAAGCAATTTTGTTGATGAAAATATGATTTTGCATCAATGAAAATTGGTTTTGGGGAAAAAAATCATGAAAATCACATTAAAAACCTACAACAAAACTGATTTTCTAATCCAACTTCAACGACCATAATTAACACATTTTAAATCAATTTATGGTTTTTTTGGGAGCATTGGAAAGATACAGATGTATATATTCATATGAAACTAAATGTGCATCAAAATTCTTATTACTTTTTTTTAGATATAATTAGAAAACCAGACTATATACAAATCAGAAAATCAATTTTTCCAAAATTGTAAGTTCTTGAGATTCCGAATTCGGTTTGACTTGAAATTCAAAATATTAACTTTTATTCAACTCATAAATTTATTTTTATTGTAAAAAAATATATTTGGTTTAATTAAGAATTTTATTAGTTGAATTTAAGAGATGAAGTGAGACAATACAAAAAGAAGAGAATTGTATTGAATAGTGTGATTTACTTACAATGGAGGTATCTTATTTATAGCCTAACTTAGGGGGAATGTTTCCCATTCTAACCAATGTGGGACTAACATATACATTATATATATATATATATATATATATATATATACACATTAACAGCCCCCTTCAAACTCAAGATGGTAAATTGGAGACTAACTTGAGTTTGGAAACTAAATCTTTAAGGTGTCCAGGAGGATATGTTTTAGTGAAGATATTAGCAGTTTGATCGACGGAAGAAACTGAGAATAGTCCAATAGTCCCACGAGTGAGATGATGATGCAAAAAGTGACAATCAATCTCAATGTGTTTTGTGCGTTCATGGAATACATCATTGTGAGAAATCTAGATAGCACTTTGATTATCGTAGCAGATGATAGTGGCAGTAGAATAAGTGACGCCCATGTCTTTAAGTAACCAGCAAAGCCAAAGAAGTTCTTGAGTTGTCTCAGCAAGGGCTTGATACTCAGCTTCTTTACTGGATCGAGCGACTACTGTTTGCTTTTTGCTTCGCCATGAAATAAGAGAATCACCAAGAAAGAAGCAATAACCAGTGGTGGATCTATGATTAGTGGGATCACCTGCCCAATCTGTATCTGAGTAGGCACGAAGCTCAAGTGAAGAGTGAGTTGAGATATGGGACCATTAAATAGGGTCCCCTTGATGTACCTAAGAATGTGAAGAACTGTGGCATAATGGGGTGTGTGAGAAGCAGAGAGAAATTGATTGACAACATGGACAACATAATAGATGTTAGGGCTAGTAACTATAAGATAAACAAGACTACCAACCAACTAGCGAAACAACGTGGGATCTTCCAAAAGTGTACCATCCAGTGGAGTGAGTTTAGAGTTGAGCTCAAGAGGAGTGGTACAAGTCTTACTATCTGTTAGTCTCACTCGAGAAAGAAGGTCAGAAGCATACTTTGCTTGAGAAAGATAATATCCCTTGGAGTTAGAAGTGATCTCAAGTCCTATGAAGTAACTGAGCTTCCTAAGATCTTTCATCTCAACATGTTGGCTGAGATAAGTCTTGAGATCCAAAAGTCGAGATGTGTCATCACTAGTGATGATCATGTCATCAATATAGAAGAGAAAAAGGATAGTACCATGGTCTATTTTCTGAATGAAAAGAGCAGAATCATGTGAGGTGGGAGTGAATCCAAAATCTCCAACAATGGTGTTGAACTTGGAAAACCAAGCCCGAGGAGCTTATTTGAGACCATAGAGAGCCCAATGAAGTTTGTAGAGTTGATGCGGAAGATGATGAGAACCAAGAGGAGGGTACATATAAACTTCTTCGGAGAGTTCACCATTAAGAAAAGAATTTTTCACATCCATCTGAAATAATCCCCAATGACAATACGATGGCAATTGCAATTAAGCTGCGAACTGAAGTGAGGTGGGCAACCGGGGTAAAGGTCTCCTCATAGTCGATCCCATACTCTTGGGTAAACCCTTTAGCTACCAAGCAAGCCTTGTATTAATCAATGGACCCATCAGAGTGAGTTTCAATCTTGTAAACCCACTTGCATCCCAGAACATGTTTGACTTTTGGTAGGTCCACTAGATCCCAAGTGTGAGTGTTTTTGAGTGCCCGTAGTTCATCATTCATTGTTTTTTTCCAAAGAGGATCAGAACTAGCTTTGCGATAATACACATGGTGAGAAAGAATAGTAGAAAATACAATAAAGTCACGAAGCTTAACAGAATGAGTTTTTACCCAGTAACTTCACCAATGAGGCAGATCAGAAACTGTTGGAGCAGATCCATTGGAAGAGATAAGTTGCTCAGAAGAGGGTAATGTGGATAACTCAATTGAGGTGTCTATAGACATGTTAAGAGGTAATGAGATATCTAATAAAGAGATAGGATGTGTTGGAGTGGATCCATCAGAAGAGACAAGTTGCTCAGAAAAGGGTAAGGTGGATAACTCAATAGAGGTGTCTGTAGACATGTTGTTGGTATTTGTCTAAGGTTTGTACAGGTCCAACCATGGTTCAAAGATGGTTAAATTCTAAATGGAAGTTTGAGGATTAAATTTCAGCAATTTAGAAGACTACACACATGTGTGTGCATCAATTTGGAGCAAGGGAAGGCCATGCGCACTGGTGTGCGCACTTCAGCACACAATCAGGAAAATGTGCGCACAGCTGCAGCATCAGTGTGCGCCTAAGTGCCCTCCACCAGTGCCCTGGCATCCAGAATGGTGTCTCCCTAACCCGCACCAGTGCCTAGGTGCTCTACACCAGCACCATGGTGTCCAGAAGGTGTGCAAAGGTGCCCTGCCCAGCGCCATAGCGCCCCCTGTTGAGCGCCTAGGCGCTAGGCACACCAAAGCACACATGGACAGCCTGCTTTAGCCTTCTCTTAGGTGCGTGAGTGCAAGGTTAAAATGCACAGCACCACTTAGGAGTGATGGAGGGCTAAGATTAAGTAGTAATCAAGATCCAAGGGTGGAGATTAACTCACAAGAATGATCAAAAGTGGGAGGCTATAAAAGGGGTTCCCTAGCCTCATTTTTTACATATATAGAATATATACAACGACACAAGTTTGTGACATTCTTTGAGATCAATTGTAATACAAGAGAGAATTGTGTGAGAAACATAAACATAAGAGGGACTCTTTGTAGTGAGGCTGGTTGTAAAGAAGAGAGATTAGTATAGAGAGAGAGCATTGTAATCTTCTTTCTTCTCTTATTAGTTTCTTCAAGAACTTGAGCTTCTTGAAGGGGATTGCTGTAACTTGTAAGAACCATTTGAGATAGTGCAGAGAGTTTGGAGGAACTCACGGGGACATAGGCACATTACCGAACCTCAATAACAAATTCGTTGTCTTCTTTCTTTCTTTGATTTTATGTTCCTGTTTTCGATTCCAATTCTTTTTACAAGTCATTCTAGACTTGGGTGTTTGGAAGATCACCACCTGGGCGTCTTGTCAAGGTGATTTCCAATAGTGGTATCAGAGCTTGGTTAGAGGGTATCAGAGCAAGAACAAGAAGGTGAGGAGCCAAGACTCCAAGAATCAAAGATCAACTTCTTGGGTGATTCAAGAACGGCGTAAAGATCAAGATCCGGCCGTGTTCTTGAAGGTTGATTCAAGAACGGTGTTAAGATCCATCTTTGATCTTTGTTCTTGAGGTTGAAGAAAGCATTTATGGGTAGTGCATAAATCTGAGATCTTGTCCACAAAAGATAACTTCAAATTTTTGTGTAGAGAAGTTTGATGGAAAGGGAGACTTTGCCTTTTCGAAGCGAAAGATCAAAACGGTTCTAATGCAACAGAAAATGGACTTGGTTATTGGAGAAGATGATGCTTTTCTAGCAGGTGTCACAGAGGACCAGTGGATCGAGATGAAGAAGATGGATTACATCACCATTTTCTTGCACATGTTGAATAGTGTCACAAGGGAGTGCGGAGACTCGGAGGATTCGGCTGTCATATGAAAGAAACTATATGAGTTGTTTCTTACCAAAACTCTTCTTAACAAGATTTATCTTCTTAAAAGAATCTTTGCTTTTAAAATGGACCCTAGTAAAGAGTTGCAAGATAATCTTGATGTCTTTAATAAGTTAGTTTAAGATTTGATTAGCTGTAGCATTATTTTTCTGGATGAACAATTGGCTGTCATTTTGTTAAATTCTCTTCCTGATTGCTTTGATAACTTGATTAATGCCATTGAGTATGGAAGAGATACTTTGACAAAGGAGATTGTGATCAATGCCATAAGGGCACATGATTTCAAGGCCAAGATGAAGGAGACATCAAGTGGTGATGGGCTGTTCGTAAGAGGAAGGCCAGCAACTCAGAATGGCAGCAGCAACCATGGCAACTATCGGGAGAAATCAAGAGGTAGAGGGCAGAACCATGGGAGATCTCATTCCAAGACAAGACTTGGAGGAGGAAGGAGATGCTTCTACAGCAACAAGGAGGGCTATTTTAAGAAAGATTGCAAGAAGAGGATATGGGATGAGTGGAGAAGCCATACCAACAATGGAGAGGCTTCGGTTGCCAAGGGAGAATAGCAAGATGATGTTCTTATTGTGTGCTCAAATGTGAGCAGGAGACAAGGCAGCAGAAAGTGGATTCTTGATTCCAGGTAAACTTATCACATGTGCCCTCACAAGGAATGGTTCAAGAATTTCAAGTAGATCAATGATGGAAAGGTCTTCTTAGGGAATGACAATTCTTGCTAAGTGAGAGAGATTGGAGACATCTAATTGAGGATGTTTGATGGAGTCATAAGGCTGCTGCGAAATGTGAGGTATCTTCTAGATTTGAAGAGGAACTTGATCTCATTAGGGCAGCTGGATTCCATGGAGTATATATGCAAAGTGGATGGAGGAAAGATCAAAGTGGCCAAGGGATCTTTAGTAGTGATCAAGGCAGCAAGAAACGATGGACTCAATGAGATGATCAGAGAGACAGAAATCAATGATCATGCAACAAGCTTGATGGCTGAGATGGACAAGGCAACCCTTTGGCACATTCGCTTGGGTCACATGAGTGAAAAGGGCCTGCAAGTGCTTAACAAGGAAGGTCTACTTGGTGGTGACAAAGTAGAAAAACTAGATTTCTGAGAGAGTTGCATTCTTGGGAAGCAACACCGGGTTAGCTTCAACACCGGAGTGTACAAGTCCAAAGGGATTCTTGATTACATTCATTCAGACCTTTGGGGACCAGCAAGAACACCAACACAGGGAGGTAATTTTTACTTTCTATCTTTAATTGATGATTATTCAAGAAGAGTGTGGGTTTATTTGCTTAGGAATAAATTTGATGCCTTGAATAAATTTGTTGTGTGGAAGAAGTTGCTGGAAACTCAAACGGGTAGGGTAGTTAAGGCTTTACGAACCAATAATGGCTTAGAATTGTGCAATAATGAGTTTGATAAATTCTGTGAATTGAATGGCATTCTAAGGCATAGGGCGGTTGTAAAAACACCTCAGCAAAATGGAGTTGCAGAAAGAATGAATATCACCTTTATGGAAAAAGTTAGGTGCATGTTAATAGGATCCGGGTTACCAAAATATTTTTGGGTAGAAGCTGTGGCTACAGCTGCATACTTGATAAATAGATCACCCTCTAGAGCTTTAGAGCTCAAGACTCTCATGGAGATGTGGAGTGGAAAACCCCCTGAATTAAGCAACCTAAGGACTTTTGGGTGTGCAGCATATGCACATCAAAAGGAGGATAAACTTGACCCTAGATTTAGAAAATGTGTATTTCTAGGATATGGTGATGGGATTAAGGGATATAGGTTGTGGTCTTTGGAAAAGAAGGGCATGAAACTGATTATAAGTAGGGATGTTATTTTTAATGAATTATTATTTCCCTACTTGGAGAAAACTAACCGTGCAGGGGCTAGTGAGCAAACCAAACCGAAAGTTGTGGAGCATCGCATCAAGGAGAACTCGGTTCAGGTAGAGCAGAGGAGGCAAGAGGGTTCAGACCAGGTAGAGCCCTTGGATGAAGACCAAGCTCAAGAAACTCAAGAAGAGGCTGAACAAGAAGAGGTTGATGCAGTAAATGACTACCAGCTTACAAGAGACCGGGGAAGGAGAGTGGTTAGACCACCTTTGAGATATGGGTTTGCAAATACTGCAGATGCAACAGCTCCTTAGAGAGAAGGAGAGGTTGAACCAAAAACTTACACGGATGCCATGGAGTGTAAGGATTCGTCAAAGTGGCAGCTGGCTATGGAGGAAGAAATGGAGTCTTTGATGAAGAATAACTCTTGGGAGTTGGTGCCTAAACCTGAAAAACAGAGAGTTGTGGATTATAGATGGTTCACACAAAAATAAGGCATAGATTTCACCGAAATATTCTCACCGGTTGTGAAGTACAAGATGATCCGGATAGTGTTAGCATTGGTGGTCCAATTTGATTAGAAAATTGAGTAAATGGATGTGAAGACAACATTCTTACGTGGAGAGCTCGATGAGACCATATTCATGAGGCAACCCGAAGGTTATGAGGAAGGAAGGCAGGGAGAGTTAGTGTACAAATTGAAGAAATCTCTCTATGGCCTGAAGTAATCACCTAGGTAATGGAATAAGAGGTTTGATTCCTTTGTAATCAGTTTGGGTTTCATGAGGAGCTACTATGACTCGTGCTTGTACTATAAGGGGCAGAAGGTTGAGGAAGTGGTGATCATCCTCATCTATGTTAATGACACGTTGCTAGTTAGGAGCAGCATGGAGAGGATAAATAAATTGAAGGCTCAACTCAGTGAGGAGTTTGAGATGAAGGATCTTGGCCATGCACAAAAGATCCTTGGGATGTGTATCATCCGGGAAAGGGAGAGAAACAGATTGAAGATCTCTCAAACTTCCTACATAGAGAAGATGATATCTAAATTCTCTATGGAAGATAGCAAACCAGTGAAGGTTCCCCTTGCTGGTCATTTCAAGTTCTCCAGCGATCAATGTCCAAGATCAGAAGTGGAGAAGAAGGAAATGGAGAAAGTCCCCTACTCTAGTGCGGTTGGTTCCGTTATGTTCACCATGGTAAGCACTAGACCTGATATTGCTTATACAATAAGTGTTCTCAGCAGGTTTATGAGTAATCCCGAAAATGAGCATTGGCTTGGGATGAAGTGGTTGCTGAGGTATTTGAAGGGAAGCCCAGAAGTAGGGCTGGTGTATGAGAAGAGAGGTAAGTCCATCTGCCTTGAGGGTTTTGCTGATTCAGACTATGGAGCAGACCGGGATAAAATGAGATCCATTACCTCTTATTTCTTTAACTTAAATGGATGTTGTATAAGTTGGAAGGCTCAGTTGCAGCCAGTGGTAGCACTGTCAACAACCGAGGCTGAGTACATAGCAGCTACGGAGGCCATTAAGGAGGCTATGTGGTGCAAAGGGTTGCTTGGAAAGTTGAAGGTACTGGAGGAGCAGGTTGTGGTATTTTTAGATAGTCAAAGTGCCTTGCACTTGTGTAAAAATCCAGTGTTCCATGAGAGGACAAAGCATATGGATGTTCGGTATTATTTTATTCGAGAAAATGTTACGAAAGGATGCATCCATGTGGACAAGATTGCCACGGAAGAAAATCCTGCTGATTTGGGTACTAAAGTTCTACCTCTAAGTAATTTCAATCATTTCTTTAGACTACTTAGGATTGGAGTTGGTTAATTGATGGCTCAAGATGAGTTTGGATCCCGAAGCTTTCTGCACAATGGTTCAGGTTTAAACACTTAGACAAAGGTAGAGATTGTTGGTATTTGTCTAAGGTTTGCACAGGTCCAACCATAGTTCAAAGATGGTTAAAGTCTAAAAAAATGTTGGATAATCAAAGTTTAGCAAGTTAGAAGACTGCACACATATGTGTGCATCAATTTGGAGCAAGGGAAGGCCATGTGCACTGGTGTGCGCACTTCAGCACACAATCAGGAAAATGTGCGCACACCTGCAGCATCAATGTGCGCCTAGGCGCCCTCCACCAGTGCCCTGGCATCCAAAATGGTGTCTTCCTAACCCGCACCAGCACCTAGGCACTCCCCACCAGCACCATGGCATCCAAAAGGTGTGCAAAGGTGCCCTGCCCAGCACCATGGCGCCCCCTGTTGAGGGCTTAGGCGCTAGGCACGCCAAAGCACACATGGATAGCCTGCTTTAGCCTTCTCTTAGGTGCGTGAATGCAAGGTTAAAATGCACAGTACCACTTAGGAGTGATGGAGGGCTAAGATTAAGTAGTAATTAAGATCCAAGGGTGGAGATTAACTCATAAGAATGACCAAGAAGTGGGAGGCTATAAAAGGGGTTCCCTAGCCTCATTTTTTTACATATATAAAATTTATACAACAACAAAAGTTTGTGACATTCTTTGAGATCAATTGTAATACAAGAGAGAATTGTGTGAGAGACATAAACACAAGAGGGACTCTTTGTAGTGAGGCTGGTTGTACAGAAGAGAGATTAGTATAAAGAGAGAGCATTGTAATCTTCTTTCTTCTCTTCTTGGTTTCTTCAAGAACTTGAGCTTCTTGAAAGGGATTGCTATAACTTGTAAGAACCATTTGAGATAGTGCAGAGAGTTCGGAGGAACTCACAGGGATGTAGGCACATTATCGAACCTCGATAACAAATTGCTTGTCTCCTTTCTTTCTTTGATTTTCTGTTCCTGTTTTCGATTCCAATTCTTTCTACAAGTTATTCTAGACTTGGGTGTTTGGAAGATTGCCACCTGAGCATCTTGTCAAGGTGATTTCCAACACATGTTAGGTGGTAATAACATATCTGATAAAGAGATAGGATGTGTTGGTGGAGATGTTGACTTAGAAAAAGAGTTTGTCTTAAGAGTGTCGGGAAAAAGATCCTTAGAGAGGTCAATGAATAGGAGAGAGGTGTTGTCATGCGATAGGTAAAACTTGGACATAGAGGCAAACATCTTGTATTCCCAGAAACAACATGCTGAGACACTCGGAGACGTTTAGAGGAAGGATCCCAACATCTGTAGCCTTTGTGTTCAACACCATATCCCAAGAAACAATATAAGTGAGATCTAGGTTCCGATTTGGTGCGCTCATGAGGCTGAAGGAGAACAAAATAGGCACAACCAAATACCTTAAGAGTGCTATAGTTAAGAGGGTGACCATAGAGACACTCAAAGGGTGATTGATTCCCAATGATGGCAGAAGGTACATAATTCTTGGTGTAAACAGCTATAATAGCATCTTTAACCTAAAATTGTTCAGGACATGAGAAAAGCACGGGTAGTATTGAGAATGCCTCGTTGTTTACGCTCAGCACACCCATTTTGTTGAGAGGTGCCTAGACATGAACGATGATGAAGAGTGTTGTATTGGCGAAGAAAGTTAAGGATGCTAGAGTCTGTGTATTCAGCAGCATTGTCAGCATGAAACACTTCGATATTGCAAGAAAATTAAGTTTTGACCATGGTAACAAAATCAAAGTACAATTGAGGTAATTCAAATCGATTATGCATAAGAAATATCCAGGTGTAACGGGAGTAATCGTCAACAAAAATGATAAAATATCTAGACCCTCCCATTGTAGGAGTAGGAGACGGGCCCCAAAAATCAGAGTGAATCAAGTCAAATGGTGCAGAAGAAAAAGAATCATTTTTGTGAAATGGCAATGCCGATTTTTTAGCAAGTTGAGAAGGAAGACAATCAAATTGTTCTTTATTAACAAGCCCTAAATGACCATTAGACACTAAGGATTGAAGACGACCGACTGAAGCGTGACCCAGACGAGAATGCCAGAGACTGACGGATTGGGTAGATGAGACTGGGGCTGTTGTCTGAATTGATGAAGAGAAATGGGATGGAATGTGAAGATTGATAAGCTTAAAGAGTCATCTAACCTTATAGCCTATCCCAAGAGTTTGTCCCAACTTTGGATCCTGCACAAAATAACCAAAAGTAGAAAAAAAGACAGTTAAATTGAAGTCACATAATTGACCAATAGATATGAGATTGAGTGAGTTGGGTAATATAATAAGTATCAGGAAGAGAAGTGTTTAATGTTACAACTTTTTCGATATGACTCACGATCATAGGAGAACCTTTAGCAGTTTGAATAGTCGGAGTATAATTAGCAATACCTTTGGTGGAAAAGAGAGTGGAATCAAGAGTCATGTGATTACAACATACAGAGTCAAAGAACCAAGATGAATTACCTGAATTAACTGACATAGCAGTAGAAGGTAGATTATTAGAATGTGTAAGGACTTGTTTGACAATTTTCTCTATATCAGAGGCAGAAAACGTTTCAATGGCAGTAATGGATGATGAACTTTCAGCAGTAGTGGCAGTAGATCTAGAAGGAGTACCGTAAGACATGTATTACTAGGAATATATGTTGGGGTTTTGGAAACAATCACGTTGAAGATGACCAGGGGCTTGCTTCTTACAGAATTACAGAATTTTAAGGATCCAGATTGATGCCCTTTGTTGTTGGGTTGAAAAGATCCAGATAGATGCCCTTTATTGTTGAGTTAAGGTCCTCTAGGGGTGGCGATTGAGGTGACATCGATGGAGAATAAGACTCTGATTATAGTGACATCGATAGAACGGCGTCTAAGATGACATCGATGGAGAATAAGACTCCGACTATAGTGATGACCCGACAGGTATGAAGTGTTTGGAATATTCACATGTGAGCAAAAAGATGTGGAAAATCAATCCCACATGGAGAAAAAAAAAACTAGATAAGTAAATGGCATATATTTGGTGGTGGAACTAGAACCCATTAGCTTAAGCTTTTGGGTTCATATGGTCTCCTACATCATATATTGGGCCTTTGCTTGGCGGACTCTCTAAGCCCAAGTTTCTCCTAAACTAGAAACTTTGGTCATCATGCCTAACAGTGGTATCGGAGCTGATGGTTCGGCTGGGTGTGACCAAATCATGTGGTTAACTCCGAGATGCTCACGGTGGTATAGTCAAAATAGGGGGAGCTTGAGGGACTCGTATAGAGTGAACAAGGTGACTTGTATAGCGAGCGGGTGATGCTCGCACGATGAAGTTTGTTTAGTTCGCAAGGTGGAGTCTATGGAACTCATTGTTGAAAATCGGTGTGTGGTTCTCTGACTCTGATAGGAGAACGAGTGACTTTCCAAGTGTGTCTGCTGGATTATGGTGCGAGTTTGGAGTTGGTATAAGCATGATGGTGAGGGGGAGCGATGGACTCACATGTGAGTAAAGAGATGCGGAAAATTAATCCCACATGGAGAAAAAAACTAGATAAGTGAATGTTATATATATGGTGGTGGAACCAGAACCCACTAGCTTAAGCTTGGGGTTCATATGGTCTCCTACATCATATATTGGGAACTAGAAACTTGGGTCATCATGCCTAACATGAAGTCTTTCTGATGTGAAGGATCCACTAATAGTGGAAATCATAGAGCATACTCAACTCTTGATATACTGAGAACCACTAAGAACCTGGCTCTAATACCAAGTTGAATTTAAGAGAGTAAGTGAGACAATACAAAGAGAAGATAATTGTATTGAATGATGTGATTTGCTTACAAGGGAGGTATCCTATTTATAGCCTAACCTAAGGGGAATGTTTCCCATTCTAACTGATGTGGGACTAACATATACATTGCGTGTATGTATATATATATATATATATATATATGTGTGTGTGTGTGTGTGTGTACATTAACATTATCAATTCTAGATTAAAGTTTTCATAAATTGAAGATTAATTAGGAATTGAAAATTCCAATAGCCTTATTGTATTAGAATTATAAATTCTAATAAATAAGAAACCTAAATCTTATTTGGAATATTTTTGAGAAAAGTTCTTGGAAACCTAATAGGATTAGAATATGCAATCCAAGAATAAATCCATAACTAGAATAAAAGTATTTTATTTATTTGCAAAATGTTTGTATGAGTGGATGACTATTGGACCTACACCTTAGCATTTGGTTAAATTATGTTGATATTATTTTTGTTTTTCAAATTTTAAATGGGTTTTAAATACCTCACCTTCTCTTGTTTCTCTCAATGTAGATTTTTATCTCCATCCAATGTAATTTCCCTTGACTTATGATCAAGGTTTCTTATATATATTTGATATGTATAGTTACTTAGAGTTAGATAGGATTAAAATTGGGCGAATCAAAGAATGTGCAAGGAAACATGATGGATCATTTGAAGATTGAAGTCCCATGAATGTATGGAATATATTCATATTATAATTACCTAGGATTTGACTAAGTGATTTACTTATTTGGCTCAAGTAAATCACACTTAGAAATCCAAAGTCATCCACCTAGATATATGCATGTGATTAGTTTATATGCTTTGATAGGTATTTAATGCATGATTGTATTATGAGACTCAAACGTAAAGACTAAAATCCCCCATCCACATAAATTAAAATTAAGTTGGAAACGAAAAATCATTAGGAATGATTATTCATAGCCTACCACAATTATAGTCAATATGCAAAGTTTTTTATTTGTGTAAATTTATTGTGCTACAGTAAGGTTTACCTAATAGGAAAATTATATTGTCTATTAAAACATGGAATATATGAGGTAAACAAATGATATATATGAGGCAATTAGAAGAATAAAGAAACTAAAGGGATCATAGAGAGATTTCAAGGAATTAAATTAATATAAAGGTTTAATTGTAATTCTAGAGCTTTTAGGAGTAAAGATTCTATATAAATAGGGTTTCTTTTTGATGCGAACATTAATTTTCATAATTTGAAGCTTGAGATCAAATCTTAAATTTTTCTCTCCGAAGGTATAAACCAAAAATTCCAAGAGCTAACATTCTATAATTTTTGTTCAGCCCTAGACTTACTGATAATATGAAGGAAAATGCGTTGTAGAGATAATTTTCTTAGGGATTAATTTGAATCTTATGTAAAATTATAGGGATCACAAGTGTAATTTACTCTTGTTTGGTTATCATGTGGTAAAAATTACCTTATTTTAGAAAATAAGTTTAAAACAACCTTATATGGGGAAATAATATTTTAAACTACCCTTATTTGGGAAAAAACTCGTGTTCTTACTCTCGGGTGAGACAATGATTTCGTTGATAAAATCAATGGCACATGACTTTTTTGGTACCATTTGATAGTAATTTAGGGTATCATTTAACAATAATTTGACAAAATGATACCATTTTGGTAAAATACACTATTTGACAATAAATTAAGTAGCATTTGATTGAAATTTGATAATATCATATAATGTAACAACATCATAATAGTAGTCGTGTCTCAGTATGTGTGTGTATGAAAGAGATATAATCATAATATCATATGCAAACAAATTTAGGAGCCTCCACTTATCAATAAGTTACATTAAGAAAAACATTACATAAAATCATTGGCTATGTAAATGAGTAAACAAAAGGACGCATATTGTGGAGTGTGGAAGGGAAATGTCCAAATTGATAAATATATCTTCTTACGATTAGGGTTTTAAGAGCTCTTCATTAGACGTACAACAATTGCGATAAAGAAAACAACACTTTCTACTAGGATCTAGTCATGCATCACCACTGAAATTCCAAAAGCTAGGAGTACCATCATAATAAACTTCATGAAAAAACTCGTTGAACCTTCCATTGTTATTAACCTAAGATAATAAACACTGAAGATTAGGACATATTTATAATGATTAAAACAATTCTTGATAACAAAGCTTTAAATGTGAATGAAGACATGCAACATATATAGTTTAGAATCATAAGAAAAGAAAAAAGGAAAAAAAAATTGTTGCATTTTCCATGCATAACTTTTCAATATTATGACTGTTTCCAAATATATTATGTATAAAAATCTATAACAAATCATATAAAACAAAATAATCATTATTTTTATGATTTCTGACCAAAATTGTCACAATATATTTTTTTCAAACATTGCTAGATGTTAGGTACTCCATAATGGTCACAGCTTATCACTAGCCAAATTGAATGAATTACGTTAGTATTTATTTATGTGAGGTTTGTCAAATTATTCCATAATGTAGGCTTACATTAATTGGGGCTTATTGGGTTTTTTTATAAAACGAGCTAAGTATTGGTCTATTAAGAGAGACATAATAGGAACCCAATAGAGCAATCTATTTACAATGGGCTTAATACTCTAATGTTTCTAACATGGGTTAGCTAATGTAGGTCATAATACACCTTTGGACTTTTGATGGACAGCTGGGTCCCTCTCCTATTCCCAACCCTAAGAAACATAGTGGGAAAAACTTGCCCCATTAAGAGATAGTGTGCTAAAGGAGAACCAATGATCAATTCCTAGGCTTGATCAAATATTTTGTTGCGTTATCAATCATGGATCCTAAGAAAGATACGTGTTCTATCTATCTATTTGGTATTAGGTGTTCTTTACTCTTGTATGGTGATTCAATGAGATTAAGGATCTTTAGTTTGAAATCCTACAAAATCTTCAAGGATAATGTTCTTAATTGGTGACTATAAATGCAATCTATTACATATTCAGATGAAAAAAAAAAAGATCCCATATCTTTAGTAATATGTCCAACTATGAAGTCGTTGCGTTAGCTGGCGATATCAAATTACTATTTTTTTTTTAAGTTTAGAAGCACCATAAACCCCTAAAACATGACAATCTTACATAGTAGAAAAGAAAAGAATATATTAATTATTGTCAAATGATACATTTTTTTCAAAATAGTAGAGTTTTATTAATTTATTGTCAAATAATACCTCAATTACTGTAATTTCATGATAACTCAAATAATATTTTGAAGTAAATCATTATCAAATGATATATCAACTATTGATTTATAACTGGCATATGTTATCATTTGATAGTAATTTGAACCATTTAACAATAACAACACCATAGTCACCTTTGAAGAATTTAAAGATATTGACTTAATAAATAGTAGCCACAAATTCATTCCTTTAGGCATGTAATAAGATATGATCATTATTATTCATCACCAAAAAGTATCATAGATGGAAAATTACAACTTTACTCAAGCTACTATGGCAAGAAATCATAACAGTATTAATCCTTTCAGTCATCATAAGGGAGTAGAACCTTTATATGGAAAATTACAGCTTTATTCAAACTACTTTGGCAAGTATTAATCCTTTTATGATTTCATACTATATATGCTGCAAATTTCTTCTTTTATCATAGAGATTCCATATCAATTCTCCGTCTTAGTCAATATAAATAGAATTCAATGATAAGCTTTGGATATGCAAAAGAGAAAATTACATTTTTTACAAGTCTTTTGTATATTCTCATATCAATGGAAGTTTCAATCAGGTTCATCATGAAGTTTACTATCATAATACTTGTGACACTAGCATCCTTCCTTGGTTTGAGCGAACAAGGAACTCCTGCATGTTGTAGCCATAACCCTGAATGTTGTGAATCCTATGAAGGAGTCTCAAAACCCTGAGTAAGTGAATCATATGGAGCCCCAAAACCCTTAGTTGATATTCCATCATTTACCCTCCACACCATGTCTTTTATGGAATGTTCTGTTTAATGTGCAAATTAATAATAAATAGAGGCTCCTAAAGTTTTTTGAATGTTAGTCTCTCTCTCTCTCTCTCTCTCTCTCTCTCTCTCTCTCTCTCTCTCTCTCTCTCTCTCTCTCTCTTTTGTTTAGTGTACAAATTGATAATAAATAGGGGCTCTTAGGTTTTATCGAGTGATAGTCACTCTCTCTTAACTGGATTAATTTAGTTTCTTCACAACAAAACGTCCCAAACTATTTAGAGTGGTGGTAATATGACACCCCACACTCATTTCATACACTATCGACAGTTTAGTGGCAATTACTGTCATACTTTCCAGTATAGTCATAATTGGAATTTTCAGAGTATGAGTTTGAGTCTACTAATTGGACTCCCACAATCTTTATTCTAATTATGAAGGAGTTTGAATCTTCTCACTGGTTTATTTGAAATAGCTGTGTAGTATTCTAAAATGGCTACCACCTATACTTTCCAAAATGATATTTTTTCATGATAAAAAAAGTATATATACCAAGTATTTGACAGTAGTTTTGTATTGCCATCTAACGTAAGACAATATAGTTTCACCAATTTTTTATTTACGACTCTTTTTTTAATACAGTTGCAAAATTACCAAACTTCGAATTACTCTTATCAATTAGCCAAATTAATACTCAATGGATTTGGATAACTCGAAACATACCAAACTTCAAATCATGGCTCATTAGTTACCTAAAATAACATTATAGCCTTTTGGCTGAGATAAAGCTAGGTCATCTCCATGCTCTCCATATAAGATATCAAAATTTGATTCTCCTCTTCATCAATGTAAGTATAAAAAGATTTACCTAAAATAATAAATTATACTTAAAAGGATAGATGAATATCAATTTTTTAAATTTTTTATTCTAGCTCGTGAATGTCTTATTTGAATTCGTGTGAACATAGATTTTAATATTTAGGAAGCGTGAAACTTCCGTAAAGATATTTGTCCCACTAAAAAAGACTATGGAAATAAGCACCTAGGTGCTTCACTAGTAAAATCGAAACATTTATTTATGATTAAAATTAAAATTATAAACTCTAACGTGTACATACTACATCAAAAGTTAATGCAATTTTCAAAAAGAGAAAATATCGAGTGGGGAAGTACATTATGATGGAAGCCAACCACACCACCTGGCCAACCTAGAACGGCCTATATATGTCTATCGACTAACTGAACATGCTCCCTAACTTTGATCCTAAGTCTTTGAAGAATGCCTCTAAGGCCTAGACCTCAAGATTCTAACAGCAAGCCCTCGACACCATCGAGGAAGTGAATAATACTCGGTGAGAACACCTAACGTCAAGTGAGGATTTAACACTCAATGAGTGCATCTAAACCCCAAATTATGAAGATCAAAACTTAATTGATATCTTTGAAAACTAAACAAATTCCCAAATCTCGAGGTCTTTGCTATTCCTATCACCTATGGTGTCATCTTCTTTGGGATTATATGTATTTCAAATTAGATATTTGTTTGGTGTAGATTACTTAGATTCCCATATAAAGTGTGAACTTGTTGATGCCCAAAAAAGATCTAAGACCGAAATGGTGAAGGCGCAGACATATGAGGACCTCCAAGGAGTGCGAGGACACTTATAAGTTTTTGTTACGTACATGAAAGACTCTAAGTGATGGCCCAGAGTTAGGATCTCCATAGAAATTCTCTAACGCTTAAGTAAAGATACTTGACAATTATAAGGTAATCGAATTTGTTAAACCTTTTTAGAAAGAGAAAGAAAGTTCTAATTTGGTGATTCACTAATTACATGAAAATAAATTTTAGGAAGATGTTTAATTCACCTTTTGTTGACTGTCAGATGAAGATTTGATTGATGGTTAAGATTAGAAAATGTGTTTGATGTAGAAATTGCCTTTCTTCATTCAGCAAATAATTATTATTTTACCCCTAATTATGAAATAACCTTTTCTTCCTTTATTATACCACATAATGTCTTCTGATTGCACAATGTATTTTTTTCCCACAATACTCAATTTTAAATTTTTTAATTTAATTGTTGATATTTTAATTTGTGATAATGTGGTTTCTTAACCTGTCAAAAAGTCTTTGTATCTAGTTGGTAATCTTTTGTACCCAAGAAAGTTATTATCAAAAATTTAAAGCCTTTTTTAGTGTACATAAATTGAAATGTTCAAATTAAATTGTTGAAACAAAATTAAAAACACTGATGTTCACGTAATACGCCAAAAGTTACTGAACTTTTCAAATGAATACATCACCAAGTGAAAAAGTATGCACACCGCGAAGGAAACCGACCAAGTCATATGGCCAACCCAGGATGACTTGTGCATGTTAGTGAATAAGGTATCCCTCTTGTCGGTCAGCTGAGCAGGCCCTCTAACTTGGATCCTAACTCTTCAAAGTATACCTCTGAGGCATAGACCTCAAGACTCTAACGTTAAGACCTCAACATGAGAAAGAAAGTGAAAAACACTTGGTGTATAAGCCTAACATCAAGTAAGGAGCTAACATTTGATAAGTGTGTCTAAACCTCAGGTGATGAAGATCAACATTTAATTGATATATTTGAAAACTAAGTGAAATCACAATAGTGAGGTCTTTATTGTGCCTATCACATTTTGGTATCATCTTCTTTGGGGCCATATTTCAAATATATATTTGATTGGTGTGGATTATGTAAATTCTCATAGATGGAATCTATTGATGCTGACAAAAGATCGAGGATTGGATAAGTGAATGAATGCATGTAAAAAGACCTACTAGGTGTGTGAGGGAACCTGCCGGTGCTCATTGTTGGATAATGGGCCTTGATATGACTCGACTTCTTGTAACCAAAACACACAAGAGGTTCCATTTTTTGGAGTGGAATCCTTTGTGTAAGGTTTCTTGTGCTTTTTCAAGAAGCTGTGAAACCTTTTGGTGATTAATGCCATCTCACCATCTTCTTCACTGCTCTTATTCTCTTCTTCATTCTCTTCCTCTTTATTGTTTGTAGAGGCTTTGAGAGCAATCAACTTCTTCTTCTTCTCATCATCATTGACAATGGGATTCATTTCCATCTCATATATCAATAGTGATCTGAGGAGTGTTTTGGCATCAGGTTTGTTGAGATCTTTGGCCTCCGTTATAATCGTCTTCTTTGCTTTCCAAGTAGATGGCAAAGATCTTAAGATCTTCCTTGTTAGTTCAAATTCCTCAATGTTACTACCAAGAAGCTTTAAACCATTAACAATGGTAGTAAAATGTGAGTGCATTTGAGAAATAGTTTCATTTTGAGACATTTTGAAAGATTCATACTCGGACACTAGCATATAAATTTTTGATTTTTTTTTTTACTTCACTAGTGCTTTCATATGTAACTTGTAATTTATCCCAAATTTATTTGGTTGAAATACATGCAGAAATTTTATTGTATTTAGCGATATCTAGAGCACACTGTAACATGCTAGTTGCTCTACTATTCAGAGACATCATTCTAAAACCCCTTTCATTAAACTCTGTTTTGAGTATATGCATTTTATGATTGATTTCCTCAATGGTTATTTCCTTTGTAAGAATTCTAGGTCCTTCTTTAATGACTCTCCATAGATTGTAATCTTGTCATTCAACAAAGATTTTCATTCTACTTTCCAGTAGTTATAGTTGGAGTCATTGAACAAAGGAGGCCTAGTATAGGAATGTCCTTCGATATAGCTATTAGAAGCCATCGAATCAACTCAGGGATTTTAAGCCTGAAATTGAGTACGAAGCTTTGACACCAATTATAAACTGAGGTTCAAACCTAAGAGGGGGGTGAATTGGGTTTTAAAAACTTTTTGCTAATTAACTTGCAAGTTTTTAAAATGGTTTAATAAGCAAGGCACACAATAAAATAATATGCTTGAAAGTAAAGGAGTTAAGGAAGAGAATATGCAAACTCCATTTATAGTCGTTCGGCAATATCAGAATCTCTCCGACCCTATATCAACTCTCTTCAATGAACCTCTTTAAAGTAATCCATTAATCGTTAGTCGAGTAACTTCACGGGTGTTGCACAAACCTTACAAACAATCTCTTACTCACGAAAGTTACAAAGAAATGTTTAATCCTAAACACTCTAAGAGTTACACCAACTCTTTCTCTTTACAATAAATGGTATTAACTATAAATTAATGGTAGAGAGATAGCAATGAAAGCTTTTACAAATGATGAATATCTCTCTTTCAAGAACAAGCTTGATGAATGACTGACAATAAATTTTTCAAGGCTTTTTGAGAGTTAATGAGCTATTGTATGAATTGAATGTGTTATTCTCTTATTTTTAAATGATCATTGAAGAGGGTTTTTGTAGTTTTGGACTTATATGGCCATTAGACACTGATTTGGTAGGTTTGGAGCATCAAATGCTCAAGTCTCGCGTCTTAAACGGTCATATTTTTGAATTACTAGTCGATTGGGTTCTTGTACCAGCCAACTGGGTCAAGTGAAAAAAGGTTCATTTTTAGGCTTGGGAAGTACCAGTCGCCTGGGTCATAGCACCAGTTGATTGGGTTAAGTTACCAGTCGACTGGGAACTTACTGTCTCATTTCCCTGTCGAATGGTATAGAGACCCAATCGATTGGGTTGTCCTTAAACCTAGTTTTTTGTTTCAAAACACTTTTTAACTTAGAAATTTTTTTTGTATTTTAGTTTTGTCAATATTATTTGTAAATTGAGCCATAGATCAAGCTAAATAATTGAATTTAGAGATTTACAATGTGATTAACTTACCTTAGTGCCTATTCTAGATCTTTTGTGTTCTGTTGGTGTATGAACGTGTTGTGTTCTTGCATCTTGTTTTTGCACAGAATGCTTTTACCACTTAAACACTTAGTTAAAACTGCTAGTGCACTTTAAGTACTATTTTTTCATCATTAAATCAAATACAGGTCAACAAGCCCAAAGTGTGTTTGGAAGATGGTCGATCCATTGCTTGTCAACCTCGTCTAATCTTTTCTTGATGCCTTGAAAGAGTGTTCTGTTGGTCACTTCGGCTTGCCCATTAGCTTACGGATACCCTACGGAAGAGAATCAATGCTCGATACGAAGCTATTCACAGAATGCCTTGAACCGAGTGCTATCAAACCATTAGCTTTTATCAGTGACCAATATCCAGGGTATGCTGAACTGACACACTATGGACTTCCAGACAAAACCTTGAGCTTGATGATCTATTAAACTAGCGAGTGGTTTTGCTTCCACCAACTTGTTAAAATAATCTATCACCACAATAAGATGTTTTCTTTGACTGGGTGCTCCAGTGAAAGGAACAAGGAGATTCATTCCCTACATGGCAAAGGGAAGTGGGCTGGTGATCGAGGTGAGAGGATTTGTTGACCTGTGGGGTACAGAAGAGTAATGCTGACAGTTTTTGTATTTCTTGACCAATTTCGTGGCATCTCTTTGCAACTTGGGCCAATAATATCCCTGAAAAATTACTTTGAAGGCCGATGCTCGACCTCCCAAGTGATTCTCACATATCCCTTCGTGAACCTCACGAAGAGCATAATCGACTTTAATAGTCCTGAGACACTTCAGATAGGGTATCGTGAGACTTTTTTGTACATTTTTTCATCTATGACTACATATCAGGAAGCGCAGGGGATAAGCTTCCTAGCTTCACTCCTCTGTTCGAGGAGCTGTCCATCACATAAATACTGGAGGATCAGATCTGTCCAAGTTTCACCTTTAGTCATAGGTAGTACAGGTACTTCATAAATGCTTGGGCCAACGAAGTCTCAAGGTAGATGGCCTGGGTTAGCTTGATCTGCCGAGAGGAGGCAATTTAGACTAGAGCATCAGTCTTCGAGTTCTCTGCTCGCGGAACCTGAGTTCTCTGGAATACTTTGAATACAGTGGCAAGTTCTTTGGCCTTCTTGAGATACCAAGCGATCTTCTTGCTCCAGGTTTCAAACTCACCATTCATTTGATTTACCACCAATTATGAGTCGTTGTATGTGTCTAGCGCTTTAGCGACCATCGCTTTTGCCAGTTTTATCCCGACGAGTAATGCCTCATATTCTACCTCATTATTGGAAGCTTTTAACTCAAACCTTAAAGCATATTCAATCGTGAACCCGTCTGAACTATAAAGGATGATCCCTGCTCCACTTTTAGCGCTGTTCGAGGAGTCGTCTACATGAAGAGTGCACTACGAAATTTGCTCGGCTATCTCCGATTCTGGTGCTTTGCTTGGATCCAACTGGAGCATTATTTCTACAATGAAGTCTGCGAGGGTCGAAACCTTGATGGCCTTTCTGGGGTTATATCAGATGTAGAATTATCTAAACTCTATGGATCATTTGATCATCCTCCCTGAAATATCCAGCTTATGAAGCACTTATCTTAGTGGCTAATCTATTAAGATGATGATGGTGTATGCTTGGAAATACGGCTGAAGTTTTCGTGCTGTGATCAAGAGGGCATACACTATCTTCTCTATCGGGAGGTACCGTACATCTGCATCATGGAGAATTTTGCTAACGTAGTACATGGGTTTTTGGACACCTATAGCTTCCCGAATTAAAACAAAGGCCACTACTTCTTGCCCGACTGATAAATATAGAAAAAGTTCTTCTTCAATGGTAGGCTTGGTCAGAAGGGGTGGATAGCTTAGATATTCCTTCAATTCTTCAAAGGCTTTATGATAGTCTTTAGTCCAGATAAATTCTTTTGCCTTCTTGATGACTCTGAAAAAAAGGAGATATTTATTTGCAGATTTTGACATGAATCAGCTAAGTGCCGCCACACATCCTGTTAACCTCTGCACCTCTTTGATTGTCTGAGGAGGGGTCATGTTGAGGACGGCCTCGATCTTTTTTGGATTAACCTCTATTCCTTATTAGGTGATCGTAAAACTGAGGAACTTCCCTCCAGTGACTCTGAATGCGCACTTCGCAGGGTTCAACCTCATCTAGTGATACCGAAGTATTTCGAAGGCCTCCTGATGAACGAATATTTGTCCAAGTATTTTGTATGTTTTTAAAGTATTTATTTATATGTTTAGCTTAGGAATTTGTTACTTTGAGTTGTTTTTCGCTGTTTTACAGGTTCACAAGCATTTGGAGTTCATTTGAAGTAAAGCTGGCGGGATTCAGAGTGCAACAAAACCCATCATTTCTAAATTGTTAAAGATAAATTGAACATTTTGCTAAGTCATGTTGTCACTAGCAAATGGTGAAAAAGAGTTTCATTAAATTACCATAATTTCCCGTACAAATCAGTCATTTTTGTAGATTAAACTGTATTGATTTAGGAAGAACCAGGAGATGAACCATATATGCTTGCAAAGATCCCAATGTCTATTTTCTGTAGAATTTTACGGCTCGTAAATATAATTTTTCTAGAGAAAGTTATGGCAGTTTTAGTAGATTAAGGTCAGGCTGTGCGTGATTTCAGCATGGCAGAAGTGAATGAGCTATTAAATTCTATTTTTTTTTTGGGGATTTGCACGGCCTGGACAGTAGAACAACCGGACCAGTTGGGCAGCAGAAACTTAGCCTGGACAGCAGCAAACACACTGCCTAGATAGCAGTAGAACTGGGCATGGACAGTAGTAGAAGCACACAGCCTGAATAGAAACCCTAAGGCGACTTTTCAGTCTATAAAGCCGTCTCCATACAGCTATATATAGGAATTTAGAGTCAGAGAACCAAGGGAGACTACGGTTTTTTTGGAGAGAATCAAGAGGAGTTTTGAGAGATTGAAGGAGGAGGCAGTTTCTTTTATCAAGACGACTTATCAAGAGATTGAAGATGATGATCAATCGCTTCAACACTTTGAGGATTCATCTTGTAATTCGAGAAGAAATTTTGTCTTTGCTCCATTTGTCTTTCAATATACTTGTAACCCTAGTATTTGAATTCTATGATTGGGATTTAAATATGAGCGGCTGAACGCATTGTTAGGCGTTTGGCTTAGCTGCCTTGATTGTTTTGGATATTTTGGTGGATTTAGTTTTATAAAATTTCCAATATTATATCTTATTCATTATTCTTTATACCTTTGATTATTTCTTATGGATTGACTATCTATTATTAATAGTCAAGGTTAATATTTGAGATTAGGTTAAGAACAAATCATCTAGACCTAATTAAGCTTTCTTGAATAGGAATTTAAATCAGGATTCAAATCAAATTGTGATTTAGGTGGTTGGGTTTTCCTTATACTTAATTTAACTAATTAATTAATGAACACAATCCATGGGATTTAATTAATTAGTTATAAATTGAGAATAAACACGATCAATGACATTCTCTAGTCTTAGCGGAAATACCAATAATCTTGGATGTTGATTAATTCTTTATATTCACCAAATGTTTCATGATTGGATAGCAATCTAAACTCCTAATTGTTCTCATTGATTATACTTATCTCTTCATAATTCGTTTTGTTTAATTTACTTAATTGTTTTTATTTCAATTTTCTCTTCACTAATCTTTTAATTAGAGTGTTTAGGATTTAATTTCAGAGTTTGTTTTAGTAATTTTAATAAAGTAATTTAAGATTTAAACCACTGCAATTCCTTGAGAAATCGACCTCGAGAGTAAACTCATCGCAATACTATTTGTGATTCGTGTATTACGAGCATTTAAAATTTGCACATCAAGTTTTTGGCGCCGTTGCCGGGGAATTGACATTTAATTCTTTAGTTATTTTCTTTGTTTTTATTTTTATTTCTTTTCTTTTCTTTCTTTTAGGCGTAATTTTTATTTTTTTTTTATTTCGTCAAATTTTCTTTATTTGCTTCTTGATTTTCTTGATTTAAATTGTCATTAATTTGTTTTTTGATGTTAGCTCTCTTAATTCTTGGTAGCTTAATTTTTATTTTGTTTTCTTTAGGTACATACACGATAGAAGATCCCAAGGCAGAAATCTAGTGCAGCAATAGACAACATCCATAGGCTAAGGGAGACGTTACAGCTTATGGAAGAAGAAGAAAAGGTTGTGGGAATATAAAAAGAGGAGCTTGAAAGAATGGAAGGAGCTAAAAGACAAATTATGATGAAGGAGTATGCAAGGCCGATCATCAGCACTTCCACATCTTGCATCCAATTGGGGGAAGTTGCACGAAATTATGAGATAAAAACTATCCACTTTAGCATGCTCCCTTCATTTTACGGAATTCCAAATGAAGACCCATTAACCTTCATAAAGGATTTCTATGCAATAGTGCAGACTTTTCCTCTATAGGGGCTAAATGAGGATCAACTCAGGATGAGATGCTTCCTCTACAAATTAAAAGATAGAGCAAAAGCATGGTTGATGACTCTTCTACCCAGTTCTTTGACTACATGGGAAGCGGTCTACAATCGGTTCATGAACAAATTCTACTCCCATCAGAAGACCACTGAGTTGAGAACTAAGATTGCCACGTTCTCACAAATGGAGGGAGAACCCTTCCATGAAGCATGGGAGAGGTTCAAGATGCTTCTAATCCAGTGTCCCCACCATCATTACCCATTGCAGCCACAAAATCAACTTTGTCCACATGAATGCTTCCTTCCTGTTGGAATTTGTCTAAGGATTAAATGGGTTGAAGAATAAAGCTTCAGCAGGCTTTGAGCCGACACACAAGGAGCGTGCGCCGCAGCCTCCAACAAGGGAGAAAAGCTCCTCCACCAGGTGTGCACCACAGCACAAGGTGGTGTACACCGCAGCATAAGGTGGCATAGGGCTGTGCGCTGCGACCTAGGCCTTGTGCACCGCGGCACCCAGCACCTGGAGGAGTTTCTGCCCTGTGCGCACCACAGCCAGCCCTGTTCTGGGCCACTGCACCAAGCACACCTGATGCACTCTGATCAGCACTTTGAGAAGGTGCGTGGAACTTGGTTAAAAATGCACAGCATTACTTAGCCATCTTAGAGGGCTAAGATTGTTTGGTTCTCAAGATCTAAGGGTTGGGAATGACTTCAAGATTGATTCAAGAAGTTAGTGCTCTATATAAAGGGTCATTAACAACAAGAGATGGACACAATAACACAAGACACAAGAGTGCAAAGTCATAAGTGTCAGGAGAAACACAAGAAGGGGTCTCATTCCAAGAGTCGTTAGTGTTGAGAGAGAAAGACTTTCAAATCTTCAGAGGTGTTTCAAGTGAGAGAGAGCAATCAAGAAGAGGGTTTTAAGGGCTTTTTAATTAGAATTTTCTTGGGGAAAATTCCAAGGAAACACTTAGTTCTTTTCTCTTCTTTCATGTATCAAGAACAAGAGGGTTCTTGGGGAGGTGTTGCTATAATTGTAAGAACTCGATTGATTTAGTGCAGAGAGCTTGGAGGAGCTCACGGGGACGTAGGCAAATAGCCGAACCTCGATAACAATTGATTGTGTTTTCTCTTTTATGGTTTGATTCTTGTATTAGTCCAAATCATTCTGGATTTGGGTGTTTGGAAAGATCACAACCTGGGATTCTTGCAAAGAAGATTTTTCAACAGTGGTATCAGAGCTAGAACAATGGTATCACAGCTAGAACAACGGTATCAGAGCAAGACATCTCCTTGGGAGTCTTAAGATCCAAAGCTCTAGAGGGTGATCTATTAACCAAATACGCAGCAGTAGACACAGCTTCCCCCCAAGAGGGTGATCTATTTACTGAGGGGTTTTCACAATTGTTCTATGTCTTAAAATTCCATAAAGCTCACAAAATTTATCAAAAGCCTGATTGCAAAATTCTAAGCCATTATCGGTTCTCAAAAAATTAACTGCCTTGCCCATTTAAGTTTCTAGCAACTTTTTCAACACCATAAACTTATTCAAAATAACTGATTTATTTTTAAACAAATAAACCCAAACCTTGATAGAATTATCATCAATTAAAGAAAGAAAGTAAAGATTACCTCCTTGTGTTGGTATTCTTGCTGATCCCCAAAGATCGGCATTAATGTAGTCAAGAATTCCCTTTGATTTGTGCACTCTGGTGTTGAAGCTAACCCGATGTTGCTCCATAAGAACACAACTCTTGTAGAAAACAAGTTTCTCTACCTTGTCACCATCAAGTAAACCATTCTTGCTGAGAACTTACAGCCCCTTTTCGCTCATATGTCCCAAGAGATTGTTCGAAAGAACTGCCTTATCCATCGAAGCCATCAAGCTTGCTGCTTGATCCTTGATGTCCGTCTTTCCAATCATCTCATAGAGACCATCCTTTATTGTTGCTTTGATCACTACCAAAGATCCCTTAGTTACTTTGATCTTTCCTCTCTGCTTTGTATGTGTACCCCATAGAATCTAGCTGCCCCAATGAGATCAAATTTCTTCTCAAATCCAGAAGGTATCTCACATTCCGCAGTGGCCTTGTAACTCCATCAAACATCCATAATTGAATGTCTCCTATGCCCCTCACTTGGCAAGAAGTATCGTTCCCTAAGAAAACCTTTCCATCATTGGTTTCCTTGAAATTCTTGAACCAATCACGGTGAGGATACATGTGATAAGTGCACCCAGAATCCAAGATCCATTGCTCGCTGCTTTGCCTCTCGCTCACAATTAAGCACACAATAAGAACATCATCATCTTGCTGTTCTCCCTTGGCAATCGAAGCCTCTCCATTGTTGGTATGGCCTCTTCCTTTCTCATCCCTTATCATCTTCTTGCAACATCTCTTGAAATGGCCCTCCTTATTGTAGTAGTAACATCGCTTTCCTCCAAACTTTGGTTTAGAATGCGATCTTCCATGGCTTTGACCTCTACCCTTTGATTTGTCGCGGTAGTTACCATAGATGTTGCTGCCATTCTGAGTTCCAGGCCTTCCTCTAATGAACATACCTTCCCCACTTGATCCTTCCCTTATCTTGGCTTTAAAATTAACATTAATCACAATTTCTTTGGTTAGTGTATCTCTTCCATATTCAAAAGCATTAATCAAGCTTTCAAAACAATCGGGAAGAGAATTCAACAATATAACAGCCAATTGTTCATCCAGGAATGTTATACTACAACTAGTCAAATCCTGAACCAGTTTATTAAAGACATCAAGATTATCTTGCAGCTCTTTATTAGGATCCATTTTAAAAGCAAAGATTCATTTTAGAAGATAGATTTTATTAGAGAGAGTTTTGGTAAGAAACAACTCATCTAGTTTCTTCCAAATGATAGCTGGATCTTTCGAATCTCCACATTCCTTTGTCACACTATCCGACATGTGCAGAAAGACGGTCCTATACGCCATCTTCTTCATTTTATTCTGTTGGAGCTCTGTGATACTTGCTGGAAAATCGTCATCTACTCCTATAGCCAAGTCCACCTTTTGTTGTATAAGAACTACTTTAATTTTTCGCTTCCAATTGGCAAAGTCTCCCTTTCCATCAAACTTCTCAACAATGAAGTTTGAACCTATCTTGCAGAAAAAATCCCAAGATTTATATAGCACCCATAATTGCTTTCCAAACCTCTTCTCTCCAACTTCTAAACTTCAAGAACCCGATCAAATCTTGATCCCAGCATCATTCTTGAACCTCAAGAACCCGATCAGATCTTGATCCCAATACTGTTCTTGAATCACCTAAGAAGTTTCCTTTGATTCTTGGAGTCTTGCTCTGATACCACTGTTCTAGCCCTGATACCACTGTTGGAAAACCACCTTTGCAAGAATCGCGGGTTGTGATCTTTCCAAACACCCAAATCCAGAATGATTTGGACCAATACAAGAATAAAACCATAAAAGAGAAAACACAAGCAATTGTTATCAAGGTTCAGCAATTTTCCTATGTCACCATGAGCTCCTCCGAGCTCTCTGCACTAAATCAATGGATTTCTTACAATTACAACAACACCCCTTCAAGAACCATGTGTTCTTGAAGAATGAGAGAAGAGAAAATAAAGAGATAAGAACTAAGTGTTTCCCTAGAATTTTCCCCAAGAAAATTCCAATTACAAAGCCTTATAACCCTAATTTCTCTTGCACTCTCTCACTAGAAAAATCTTTGAAGATTTGAGAGTCTTTCTCTCTAAACAACCAGCTAATCTTGGAATGAGTCTCTCTTGTTGTTGTGACTTTGCACTCTCTTGACACTTGTGACTTTGCACTCTCTTTTTGTTGTGTGCTGTTATTGCTCCTAGATGACTCTTTATATAGAGCAACAACTTCTTTAACCAATCTTGAAGTCAATCTCAACCCTTTGATCTTGAGAACCAAACAATCATAGCCCTCCAAGAGGTCTAAGTGATCATGTGTATTTTAATCAAGACCCAACGCACCAGCTGAAAAACATAACAAAGGCATCAGGTGTGCTGCACGTTGCGGCTTAGAACAGGGTAGGCCGTGGCGCACAACAGGGGAAAAAACCTCCACCTGCTTGAGGCCGCGGCGCCCAAGGCCTGGACCACGACGCACACTTGGAGGAGGACTTCCTCCTTGCTGGAGGCTGTGGTGCATCAAACTTAAGCCGCGACACCAATTGCTGCTGAAGCTAGACATCTCCAAGCTTTAATTCTTAAACAAATTCCCCACAGAAGTCTTACCAACCTAGGCCGAGGAATGATCCATATTCTAACACCTACAACCCTGGGTAGAGAAATCATCCAAATTTCTCCTATAAGACTAACAACACTCTGGTATATGCTCAAAGTTCAAGACCGGTTCAATATCAAAACCAAGTTGCACCACCCAATCAACCTAGAAATCCAACTTTGGAGGAGAACTTGAGTGCTTTTATTCAAATTAGCAAAGAGAACCATGAGAGACATAGCCAAAGCTTGGATTCCTTAGAGGCATCAATGAAGAGAGTGGAAGTACAAGTTGGATAACTTGCGGAACAATTGCAAGTATATCAAAAAGGGAAGTTGCCTAGCCAACCTGAGTAAACAAAGGCTATCACAGTGCTGTGAAGTGGTAAAATTCTTAACAACAATTCTGATGATAAAATTTCTTATGACTTGCCACGTGATGCAAGAAAATCAATTGAGAAGCAAAAAGAGCATGACACTCCTAAAGGAAATCTAGCTGAAGATCCACAATCTCCTCAAACATCTGAGGAGAGCAAGGAGAAGGAGCCATCTTCCTTCATGACACTACACAAGGTGACTGAGCCTTACAGGCCTCCTATTCTTTATCCAAGCTGTCTGAAGGATGTTAAACAGGATAAGCAATTTTTTTTGATATTTTTGACATGCTTTCTAAAGTGAATATTAATTTGCCTCTTTTAGATGTTATCAGGAATGTGCCATCATAGGCGAAATTCCTTAAGGAACTTAACACCAAAAAAAGGAAATATGAGAAGAACGAGAAAGTGATGGTGTCAGAAGTTGCTAGTGCGGTGCTCCAACAAAGCTTGCTACCTAAGCTGAAAGATCCTGGAAGTTTCATCATCAACATCACAATGGGAAATAAGAAGGTCGCCAAAGCAATGCTCGACTTAGGAGCAAGTATAAATCTCACACCACATTCGATATACTTGTAACTAGGTTTGGGGGAGCTTAAGTCAATGACTATGTCCCTTCAACTCGTTGATAAGTCAGTTAAATATCCTAAGGGAATAGTTGAGGATATATTGGTGCAGGTAGACAAAGTATTTGTGCCTGTGGATTTCATGGTATTGGAGATGGAAGGAACCCCATCTAAGGACAAGGAGCACACAATTCTTCTTAGTAGACCATTTATGGCCACACCCAAGACAATTATTGATGTCCATAATGGGAGGTTAATGATGATAGTCTTGGGAGAGACTGTACAATTTAAAGTGTTTGATTCTCTAACCACTCATTCTTCTATTTCTACCAACGACGAGTGTTCGTTTATTGATTGTGTGGAATCACTTGTTTATGACACTTATTTGTAGACAAAAATAGATGACAAGCTTGAAGTTGCTCTTACAATTAAGAGAGTAGAGGAAACACTATAAGAGGAGACTAAAGGGTATCATGAGATGTTAGATAGTGCTATACTAGTGTCACCCCAAGAAGAGTCTAGTAAATCTTTAGAATTGCCAAGTTCCCTACCTAGGGAAGATACTACTCCACCTAAGTTTGAACTTAAAGAGTTACCTAAGCACCTTAAGTACATATTTCTGGGAGAGGGAGACACATATCCTATGATTATTTCATCTACTTTGACCCAAACCTAAGAGGAGAGAGTTGTGAAGGAGCTTAGCAGACTCAGGAAAGCCATAAGATGGAGTATAAGTACATCAGGGGTATTAGTCCTGCTACATATATGCATAAGATCATTTTAAAGGACGGTGCCAAACCTGGTAGAGAAGCTCAAATGAGACTAAACCCTAACCTATAAGAGGTAGTGAAGAAAGAAATTTTAAAACTCCTAGATGCAGGAGTTATCTACCCTATTTCAGATAGTAGATGGGTTAGTCCAGTTTATGTTGTGCCTAAGAAGTCTAGGATTACAGTGGTGAGAAACAAGAAGAATGAGCTAGTTCCCACTAGGATGACTATAGTGTTGAAAAATCACCTTTTGTGCCCAGGTTGTGACCTTCAAACACCCAAATTTAGAATGATTTGGACCAAGACAAGAATCAAACCACAAAAGAAAAAGCATAAGCAATTGTTATCGAGGTTCGGCAAATTGCCTACATCCTTGTGAGCTCCTCTGAGCTCTCTGCACTAAATCAATAGAGTTCATACAATTACATCAACACCTCTTCAAGAACCATGTGTTCTTGATGAATGATAGAAGAAAAAAGAAAGAGATAAGAACTAAGTGTTTCCGTGGAATTTTCCCCTTGAAAATCCCAATTACAAAGCCCTAAAACCCCAATCTTTCTTACATTCTCTCACTAGAAAAATTTGTGAAGATTTGAAAGCCTTTCTCTCTAAACACCAGCCAATCTTGGAATAAGAAGAACACTTGTGTGTTTGATACAAGTTCTTACTTTCTTGTTGTTGTTATTGCTCCTAGATAACCCTTTATATAGAGCAATAACTACCATAACCAACTTGAAACCAATCTCAACCCTTAGATCTTGAGAACCAAACAATCATGGCCCTCTACGTGGTCTAAGTGAACCTGTGCGTTTCAACCAAAATAACACATCAGCTAAAAAAACACAAAATCTGGTTTCAGGTAGACTTGACGCCACGGCGCGGAAAAGGATGTGCCGCAGCGTGACCCAAAATGGTGAACTTCCTGACATTCAGTGGGCCGCGGCGCAGGTGGCCGTGCCTAGGCACGCAAAGCTTATGCCTAGGCATAGAGGTTCGTACATAGGCACGCAAAGCTTGTGCCTAGGCGCAAAAACTGCTGAAGTTGAAATCTTCAATCTTTAATTCTTAGACAAAAAACCCAACAAACTCTACCTTTGTCTAAGCAATTAAACTCGAACCAATTGTGCAGAGAACTCATGATCCAAACTCAACATTAGTCACCACATCATCCGATTCCAATTCTAAGAAGTTCAAGGCAATGACTGAACTTCCTTAGAGTTAGAACTTTAGTGCCTATATCTGCAGGATTTTTTTCCATTGCCACTTTGTCCACATGAATGCTTCCTTCCGTAACCTTCTCCCAAATGAAATGATACCGAACATTTATATGCTTAGTCCTCTCATGGAATGCCGGATTCTTACACAAATGCAACGCACTTTGGCTATCCAAATACACCACCACCTGCTCTTTTAGGACCTTCAACTCTTCCAACAACCCTTTACACCACATAGCCTCCTTAATAGTTTCTGTTGCTGCTATATACTCTACTTCGGTTGTTAAGAGTGCTACCATTGACTGCAACTAAGCCTTCCAACTTATACAACATTTGTTTAAGTTGAAAAATTATGAGGTAATCGATCTTATCTTATCCTGGTCTACTCCATAGTCTTAATCAGCATAACCTTCTAACCAGATGGACTTACCCATCTTCTCATAAACAAGCCCCACATCTGAGCTTCCCTCCAAATACCTCAGCAACCACTGCATCCCAAGCCAATGCTCCTTTCCAAGATTACTCATAAACCTATTGAGAACACTAATGGCATGAGAAATGCCAGGTCTAGTGCTTACCATGGTGAACATGACTGATCCAACTACACTAGGGTAAGGGATCTTTTCCATTTCCCTCTTCTCCTCATCTGACCTAGGGCACTGATCGCTGGAGAACTTGAAATGACCAGCAAGGAGAATCTTTACTGGTTTACTATCTTCCATAGAGAACTTAGACACTATCTTTTCTATATAAGAAGTCTAAGAAACCTTCAACCTGTTTCTCTCCCTTTCCGGGATTATACTCATCCCAAGGATCTTTTGAGCATGACCAAGATCCTTCATCTTAAACTTCGAACTGAGTTGAGACTTCAATATTTCTATCCTCTCCTTGCTGCTACCAACCAACAGCATATCATCAAACTAGAAGAGGATAATCAACATTTACCCCACCTTGTGACCCTTTTAGTGCAAGCACGAATCATAATAGCTCCTCATAAAACCCAAGCTAGTTACAAAGGAATCAAACCTCTTATTCCATTGCCGAGGTGATTGCTTCAGGCTATAGAGATATTTTTTTAATTTTCACACCAAATCCCCCTGCCTTCGGGCTATCTCATGTAGGTGGTCTCATCAAGCTCTCCATGTAAGAACATTGTCTTCACATCCATTTGCTCAATCTCCCAATTAAATTGGACAACCATAGCTAACACTATCCTTATCGTCTTGTATTTCACAACCGGTGAGAAAACTCTTTATGTGAACCCCTTCGCCACTAGCCTAGCCTTATACTAGACTTTATCCCCTGGAGTGTTTCCTTCTTTGATCTTGTAAATCCAGTTACAATCCACAACTCTCTATTTTTCTGGTTTAGACACCAATTCCCAAGAGTTGTTATTCCTCAAAGAATGCATTTCCTCCTCCATAGCTAGCTTCCATCTTGACGAACCCTTACTTCTCATGGCATCACAGTAAGTTTATGGTTCATAGTTGATTATCCCTTCTTCTGAATAAGGAGCTGCTACAATAACATTCGAAAAACCATATCTCAAAGGTGGTCTGATCTGCCTCCTTTCCGAGTCTCTTGTGAGCTGATAATCATTCAGATTTTTTGCATCATCTCTTTCTAGTTAAGCCTCCTCTTTAGTGTCTTGAGCTTGGCCTTCATCAATGAGCTCTACCTGATCCAAACTCCCTTGCTTTCCTTGCTCTACCTGAACCGAATTTTCTTTGACACTATGCTCCACATAAACCGGGCTGGTTTGCTCACTTTCCCCTATAAGGTTAGTTTTCTCCAAATAGGGAAATAATAGCTCATTAAATATGACATTCCTAATTATTATGAGTGTTGACCCTGAATGATTTTGATAGTGACAAAAATCTTAATTAAGCACTAATGAATATTACTTAAGTAATATACATTGTTAATAGTGCTTATACATCAAAGGAGATCAAGATTGTAGAAATTGGTGCATCAAAGTTGATGATCTCAAAAGTCAATAAGCTCTCCAAAAGATCAAATTCAAGGAGAATAATTGAAATGCAACTTCAAAGACAATAGAGATAAATTATAGGTTTGAATCCTAAAATACTCTTTGTAAGCATTTCAATTGTTAGGAGCTAATTATATTTGCATTGCATTTTATTATATAGTCTTAATTAATTGAAGATATAAAATCTCCAAGTGATTTTATTAAATGCAAATAAATTCTTTGGGCTCAATACTTAACATTCTCTAATTAAACTTAAGAAGAATTTATATTGACATAGAAAATTACTTGAGCATTTGTAATATATCATTCTTCATATATCTTGCACACACATTATGCTTAAATTTGTAATATGTTTTGTCATCATCAAAAATGCTTTAATCAAGAAATTGATTAGATTAATTTTGATGATAACAAAACACTTTTGAAGTGTTTAACTCATGTGTTTAATGTGCAAGAAAGTTTTATTCAATTAGGAGATTTTTTGGAACTCAAAAATCCAAAAAGAATAAAGAGATATGAAGAAAATTGATGCTGAAAACATTGTTCATCTTGAAAACACTGTAGCAGCGCTCAAACAGTGACCCAGTCGACTGGGTGAATAGTACAGTCGACTGGGTGAATAGTGCAGTCGACTGGGTGAATAGTACAGTCGACTGGGTGAATAGTACAGTCGACTGGGTGAACGGGCAGAAGGTTTCCGGTCGACTGGTAAGTCTACCCAGTCGATTGGTAACACTGTAGCAGCAAAAATATGATTTTTAGAGAGGATCCAGTCGACTGGTATCACGACCAAGTCGATTGGTAATTCAAAAATGTGACCGTTGGGACTCGAAATATGAGATTTTGAAGGCACAATCAATTCAAATTAAAGTCTAACGGCCATATTAATTGATGGCTATATAAACCCACTCAATTCAGCATTCAACAAGAAGGAGAAGACATTCCAAAAGATAAGAACACACATAATCAAGTCATTCATTCTTTAAAACTCAAAAAAGCTTTGAAATACTCATGTTGAGCCATTCTTCAAGCTTTACTTTGAAAGAGAGACATTATTCAGTTGTATAAGCTTTCATTTGCTGTCTCTCTACCATTTACTTTACAACATCTTTTGTAAAGGGATTACTTCCGAGAGGAAGGGGATAGCTTCCGAGAGGAAGGGATTGTAAGGTTTGTACAACACCGGTGAAGTTGTAAGATTAAGTTACTTAGTAGATTACTTCAAGGAGATTCCTTGAAGGGAGTGAACGTAGGGTCGGAACAAATCCGATATTGCCGAACCACTATAATATGAGTTTGTATCCTCTACTCTTAAACTCTTTATTTACAACATATTACTTGTCTTAATTGTTTGCTGCTTATACGTTTTTATAAACTTGTATTAATTCCGCAGAAAGTTTTAAAAACCCAATTCACCCCCCTCTTGGGTTGAAACCTCGATCTACAATTGGTATCAGAGCCTCATTCTCTATTTTAGGCTTAACATCCTAGAGTTGATCCTATGACAACTATATTTTTAGAAGGAAGAGATCCTTCTAGTCATCTTCTTCTCTATGGAACAAATTTCACCCATTGGAAAGCTCAAATGAAGATTTTTATTCAAGCACATGATTATTATGCTTGGTATTTCATTCTTGAAAATGAAAATGACTTGGATGTAAATGATAGTAAATTTATTCAACTAAATGCTAAAGTTATGAACATGTTTTACAGTTCTCTTGATCAAAACGAAATTGATCAAATTTCCTCATGTAAGACTGCAAAAGAAATTTGGGATTTATTGGAAGTCATACATGGAGGAAATGAGCAAGAAAAGAATTTCAAATTAAAAAACTTTGTTCATGACTTAGAGCATTTTAAAATGAATGAAAATGAATCAATTTTTGATTCGCAAACTCGTTTTACCATACTTGTTAAAACTTTATCTTTCATGGGTAAAATTTATTCTAACCTTGAACTTGTGAGAATATTTCTTAGGTCTTTGTCAAATCAATGGAAAATTATTTTGACAAAGCATTCTACAAGTGAAAGTTTAGAAGAGCTTGTGGAATCCCTCAAGAAGCATGAAAGCTACTTGGATTACAAAATTGATGGTTCCACCACATCCTTACCTTTTATGGAAATTGAAGATCTTAATCATGATGGTGATGACGAAGAAGAAGACTTCTCGAATAAAGAGATCGAATGCGAGGAAATTGCCAACCTATATCCTATGGCAATCGATGATGAAAGTGAGGTAACATCTTCTCCCTCTTCTAAGAATAAAATTGTAAGTAGTAGTGAAGAGTTACTAGAAGTAATAAATGAAATGCATGAGGAATTGAAGAAATTTGATTCTATAAATTCTGTTCTCAAGAAAGAGGTATTATCTCTTTCTAAAGAGATGATAAGTCTTAGAGAATAAAAAGAAAAATTATCATCTTTACTGTACGATTCTTCTCAAGATTTCCTCAAAGATGAAAATTAGAATTTAAAGAATAAAATTTTAGAATTGAATAGCACTATATCAAGACTTATGCTTGGTTAAGAAAAACTTGATGAAGTGCTTTCTTCCCAAAGATTAAGTGGAGGAAAATCTGGTGTAGGATACTCTCCTTTGGGAAAGCAAAAATCTAAAGAGAGCTTATTTATGAAAGCCTCATGTGTAAGTGAAGCCTCTACTTCAAGAAACCCTAGCAAGATTAAAAGCACTCCCTCATTAAATGCTAGGAATTCAAATGTTCATACAAAAATGAAGCAACCTAGAAATACACATGCTTATATGTATGCTCACTCTAGAAATGCTTATACACATCCTAAAAATAACCAACATGTACATAATCAACATATGAACTCTGCACATGCTCATCCTAGGAATTACCATCATGGTTATCCTAGAAATAATTTGCATACACATACTAGCATGTATCCTAGAATGCATCATCATTCATTTTCTGGAAATAACATGCATTTTCATACTCCTTACCATAGAAACATGTATCTTAAGAACTATTATCCTAAGGATTATAGGAATGCATATGTAAGATATCCTAGAAATTTCAATAACTATCATCCTAGGATTGTGCATCATCAACATATCTATAGATCACCATATGTTGTTAAGAAAGTATGGGTCCCAAAAGGAACCGTATTTTCAAGGACTAACCCCAAAGGACCCAAGAAATTTTGGGTACCCAAAAGTGCAATCGTGTATCCTTGTGTGATGTAGATATGTCTCCACACCAAGGAGAAAGGTAACTGTTTAGTTCCTTTTGGCTCTAAGAACCACAACCTATACCCCTTAACCCCTTCACCATATCCTAGAAACACACACTTTCTAGATCTTGGGCTAAGTTTATTATCCTTTTGCTGTACAAATGCAGCACATCCAAAAGTCCTAAGCTTGCTTAACTCAGGGGGTTTTCCACTCCACATCTCCTCGGGAGTCTTAAGGTCTAAAGCTTTCGAGGGTGATCTATTAACCAAATACGCAGCAGTAGACATAGCTTCCCCCCAAAAATACTTGGGTAAACCAGAGCCAATAATCATGCACCTAACCTTATCCAAAAGGGTCCTATTCATCCTCTTAGCAACTCCATTTTGCTGAGGCGTTTTCACAACCGTTCTATGTCTTAGAATCCCATTTAACTCACAAAATTTGTCAAAATCCTTTTTGCAAAATTCTAAGCCATTATCGATTCTCAAAACCTTAACTACCTTGCCCCTTTGTGTTTCTAGCAACTTTTTCCACACCGCAAACTTATTCGAAGCATCCAATTTAATTTTAAATAAATAAACCCAAACCTTTCTAGAATAGTCATCAATCACATAAAGAAATTAAAGATTACCTCCTTATGTTAGTGTTCTTGCTGGCCCCCAAAGATCGGCATGAATGTAGTTAAGAATACTCTTTGATTTGTGCACTCTGGTGTTGAAGCTAACCCGATATTGCTTCCCAAGAACATAACTCTTACAGAAATCAAGTTTTTCAACCTTGTCACCATCAAGTAAACCATCATTGCTAAGAACTTGCAGCCCATTTTCACTTATATGTCCTAAGTGATTGTGCCAAAGAACCACCTTATCAATCTCAGCCATCAAGCTTGCTGCTTGATCCTTGATGTCCACCTCTTTAATCATCTTATAGAGACCATCCTTTATTGCTGTTTTGATCACTACCAAAGCTCCCTTAGTTATCTTGATCTTTCCTCCCTCTGCTTTGTATGTGTACCCCATGGAATCTAGCTGCCCCAATGAGATCAAATTTCTTCTCAAATCAGGAAGATATCTCACATTCCGCAGCAGCCTTGTAACTCCATCAAATATCCTCAATTGGATGTCTCCTATGCCCCTCACTTGGCAAGAAGTATTGTTCCCCAAGAAAACCTTTCCCCCATTGGTTTCCTTGAAATTCTTGAACCAATCACAGTGAGGACATATATGATAAGTGCACCCGGAATCCAAGATCCATTTTTCGCTGCTTTGCCTTTCACTCACATTTGAGCACACAACAAGAACATCATCATCTTGCTGTTCTCCCTTGGTAATCGGAGTCTCTCCATTTTTGGTATAACCTCTTCCTTTCTCATCTCTTATCATCTTCTTACAATCTCTCTTGAAATGGCCCTCCTTATTGCAATAGTAGCATCGCTTTCCTCCAAACTTCGGTTTAGAATGCGATCTTCCATGTCTTTGACCCCTACCCTTTGATTTGTCGCGGTAGTTGCCATAGATGTTGCTGCCATTCTGAGTTGTAGGCCTTCCTCTAATGAACATATCTTCTCCACTTGATCCTTCCCTTATCTTGGCTTTAAAATCATGAGCCCTTATAACATTAATCACAATTTCTTTGGTTAGTGTATCTCTTCAATATTCAATAGCATTAATCAAGCTTTCAAAACAACTGGGAAGAGAATTCAACAATATAATAACCAATTGTTCATTCTGGAATTTTATACTACAACTAGCTAAATCTTGAACTAGTTTATTAAACACGTTAAGATTATCTTGTAACTCTTTATTAGGATCCATTTTAAAAGCAAATATACATTTTAGAAGACAGATTTTATTAGGGAGAGTTTTGGTAAGAAATAACTCATCTAGTTTCTTCCAAATGACAACTGGATCTTTTGAATCTCCACATTCCCTTATCACACTATCCGACACTTGCAGAAAGATAGTGCTATATGCCATCTTCTTCATCTCATTCCGCTATAGCTCTGCGATACTTGTTGGAAAATCATCTTCTTCTCCAATCGCCAAGTCAACCTTTTGTTGCATAAGAACCGCCTTGATTTTTCGCTTCCAAAGGTCAAAGTCTCCCTTTCCATCAAACTTCTCAACAATGAAGTTTGAACCCATCTTGCAAGAAAAAATCCCAAGATTTATGTAGCACCCACAATTGCTTTCTAAACCTCTTCTCTCCAACTTCTAAACTTCAAGAACTCGATCAAATCTTCATCCCAACACCATTCTTGAATCACCTAAGAAGGTTCCTTTGATTCTTGGAGTCTTACTCTGATACCACTGTTGAAAAATCACCTTCTATGCCCAGGTTGTGACCTTCAAATACCCAAATCTAGAATGATTTGGACCAAGACAAGAATCAAACCACAAAAGAGAAAATATAAGCAATTGTTATCGAGGTTCGACAAATTTCCTACATCCCCATGAGCTTCTCTGAGCTCTCTGCACTAAATCAATGGAGTTCTTACAATTACAGTAACACCTCTTCAAGAACCATGTGTTCTTGATGAATAAGAGAAGAGAAAAGAAAGAGATAAGAACTAAGTGTTTCCTTGGAATTTTCCCCTTAAAAATCCCAATTACAAATCCCTAAAACCCCAATCTTTCTTACACTCTCTCACTAGAAAAACCTCTGAAGATTTGATAGCCTTTCTTTCTAAACACCAGCCAATTTTGGAGTGAGAAGAACACTTGTGTGTTTGATACAAGTTCTTCCTTTCTTGTTGTTTTTCTTCTTGTTGTTGTTATTGCTCCTAAATAACCCTTCATATAGAGCAATAACTACCATAACCAACTTGAAACCAATCTCAACCCTTAGATATTGAGAACTAAACAATCATGGCCCTCTAAGTGGTCTAAGTGAACCTGTGCGTTTCAACCAAAATAACACATCAACTGAAGAAGCACAAAATCTGGTTTCAGGTAGACTTCATGCCGCGACGCAGAACAGAGTGTCCCACGACGCGCTCCAAAATGGTGAGCTTCCTGACATTCGATTGACTGCGGTGCTGGTGGTCCGTGCCTAGGCACGCAAAGCTTGTGCCTAGGCACAGAATTCCATGCCTAGGCAGACAAAGCTTGTGCCTAGGCACCAAAACTACTGAAGCTGAAATCTTCAATATTTAATTCTTAGACAAAAAACCCAACATACAGGATAGAGAATGTGCATTTATTACAGGAAACTGAACTCAGCTACTAGAAAGGATCATTTTCCACTTCCTTTTATTGATTAGATGTTGGAAAGACTAGCATGGAATGATTTTTATTGTTTTCTTGATGGTCGTTTAGGTTATTATCAAGTGCCGATTGTGCTGGAGGATCAAGAGAAGACAACATTCACCTGCCTATTTGGGACATTTGCCTTTAGGAGGATGCTGCTTGATGAGTGCCAAATATTGCATATTTTGGCCACTTAATTTACATTTGTTAGCTTAGGAATTTGTTACTTTGAGTTATTTTCATAATTTTACAGGTTTACAAGCACTTGGAAAGGAGCTTCACTAAAATTGCTAGAATTATCTGTACAAATCAGTCCTTTTTATGGATTTAACTGTATTGATTCAGGAAGAACTAGGAGATGAGCCATATATGCTTGGAAAGATCCGGATGTTTATTTTGTGAGGAATTTTATGGCTCATAAAAATGATTTTTCTAGAGAAAGTTATGGTAGTTTTAGTAGACAAAGGTCAAGCTGGAAGTTGCCTAGTGCGCTCGAGTGCACCAGACTTGCAATCGAGCGCAGGTGCGCACTCGCGACATCCCACATCGATTAAAAATAATTTGTAGTGCACTAGTATGCGCTCGAGCACACCAGGTTATGATCGAGTGCACTCGAGTAGTATCCCACATCGGATTGGAAACACATAGTACTCCAGGAGCTTCCATATAAAAGCCCTTCTTCATTTCATCTTCAGGGTGCAATTTGGAGGAAGTCTGCTAGCATTCTGGGGGATCTCCAAGGCTTAGCTACCACGAGGGGAAGCGCCGCACAACAGCTGCGAGTGGAATTTCTCCATGTATAGTCAGTTTTATTTTATTTCTTTGAGTTATAAAATTTTATGTTTAGCACTTTTGTGAAATTTAGTTTCAAAATTATGCGAGGCTAAAACCTTCATCTAAGGTTGAAGATGAAGCCTCGCCATTGTTTAGCATTATATTTTCAGATATGTTCATATAATTCTGATATGTTTAGTATTAAATGTTCTATTTCAATTGTTTAAGTGAACTCTTATGATTGATTGTTTTTAAATTATTAAATTGGATATTCCTTGTGTTTCATCTGTCGGATATGGCGGATCATTCAAATTAGATTGGATATCCATTATGATTTGCAAATTAAATGGATACATTAGATGGTTTTTGTTTAGTTTGGGTATTCGTCGTGATTTGTATAATGGTGGATTCATGGAATGATTTGATAGATTATTTTTATATAGAATATGAAGATATATGCTTTACTTTGGTGGGGTAGATTCAAAAAACCATAGCGTTTTTATCAGTTGTTTTTAAATCAATTTAGCTTACCTTATATTTCTTTGCAAGATACAATCCAAAATTCGAAACTAGGTTAAAATAGGCTTAGTTTAGACAAAAATAGTTTCATAATGCAATTCTTTGTGGATTCGACCTCGCACTTGCACAACACTATATTGCAAACGACTTGTGCACTTGCTGATAAGTGCTTAAATAGTCATATTTAAGCCCCTTAATTTACACTTGTTAGACTCTTTACTTATCTATTTTAGTAGATTATACTTCATTTTTGTGTTTTATGTGTTTTTCACAGGATTTGGAAAAAAAGATAACAAAATGGAGCTGTTAGAAGCAAAGAGTGAAGTTCTACCCTCCAGCAAGGTGCGCTCGAGCGCACCTCCCTTATGATCGAGCGCACAAGCACACGAGTGCACTTGAAGAAGGCTCGAGCGCACACATACGATCGAGCGCATCCCACATACACTCGAGCGCAATTACTCCAGAGGCGGTAGAGCCAGAATTGGAAAGAAGTCTTTCAACTCCAGAATGAAATTAGGGTTTTAGGACACCATTAACACCCTATAAATAGGCCTGTAAAACACATAACACACACCTTTTGTTTGAGACTCGAAGTAGAGAGCTTAGGAGAAGAATTGACGACTCGTCTCCCAAGTCTTCTTCGGTTTTAGTTTTCTGTTTTTATTTAATTATGTTTAGCATGTTTACTTTACTTAGTATGTGTAACTAAACACCTACAGGGCTCGATTGAAGCCCTAGTTATGCTTTACAATACATTTATTCATTGAATATCTTTGCTACAGCCTTGTTAGAATATTTAACTTGATTAATACCTGTTTATATTTACATTCCTCATATGTATGTGCTTGATCAACCTATGCATGTGGTATGGATAGGTTAGTCGAATCAATTTGGATGACTGAGTCCTGGGTTTGACATTAGTAACAAGGGATATCCACATCGAATTGCCGGGTTAATCAATATGGGAAACCGGGAGCGGACCAAGCCCTAGGTCCCGTGTGGTTGTCGATCTCCACAGCCCTCATGCTCTTTTAAGGAACAACTCAGTATACACCCATGCTGAATCCCTTAACGAGAGAAAAGAGTTAGAATATATACCATGCCTAACTCGTTGCATAGGGAGATCAATAGCCTAAGGTGTGGACCAAGCCCTTAGGTTGGCAACCATTAGATATTCATGATAAGGCTAGAGCATTGAAACCTTAGTAAGTGGGAAAGTATAATTAGTGATGGATATCATAGCCCTATGTTCTCATTATTGTTATTCACTCACTATCAACTATTATTTCTCTTTTAACTTAAAGAAATTAATTCTAGATAGAAATTCACCAATCCCTGTGGAAATGATCTCGCACTTGCACACTATGCTACCACAGACCTTGTGCACTTGCAAGTAAAACAGGTACGATTATTTACTTATTTATTTAGGTAGATAAACATCCAACACTTGCGAGTAATTTAAATCTCACAACAAGTTTTTGGCGCCGTTGCTGGGGAATTGTTTGGTTTGTGAAAATTAAATTTTTTGTTTGAATTGATTTTATTTTTCTACTAGTTTAGTTAGCATTTTTGTTCTATTTTTCTTTTTGCAATGTTATTTTTGTTTATTTGCAATTGCCTATAAAAAAATAATAATAATAAAATAAAAAAATTTGCTAATTTTTGTTGGCCCATTTTGTGAGTATTATGTTTTCTATTTTTGTATTTATTTTATTTTATTTTATCCTGTTGTTTCTGCTAGTTAGTTTATTTTATTGTTTTCTGTTTGGTGTATGCTTGGTCGAAGATCCCTGAATTTAGAATTGACACATTTGGATCCCGACTTAGAAAGAACTCTTAGGAGACATAAGAGAGCACTTGTTGAAAGAGAGACAATTGAGATGTGAGAAAATGTTAGGAATGCAAATCAACTGGAGAATGTAGAGCAACTTAGAGCTTGGAACGTGGACTTTACTACATCCCTTTGGGATTTGTTCGCACCTGTTGCGACTGACTCATCTTCTTGCATAGTGTTGCCACCAACCAATGCCACTCATTTTGATTTAAAGCCACATGTCATCCAACTCCTACCCTTATTTCATGGCTTATATCTTGAAAATCCTTACAGCCATGTGAAGAAGTTCAAAGATATTTGTGCCATATTCAAGTTCCAGAACTTCTCTGAGGAGTCAGTCTATCTTCGACTTTTCCCTTTTTCTCTTCACGATAGAGCTAGGGCATGGTTGGATTTCAACACGCCCAAGTTTATTACATCTTGGGAAAATCTACAGAGTAAATTTTATAACAAGTTTTTCCTAATGTCTAGAGTGAATGAGTGCCAAAAGGAGATTAGTTCTTTCACTCAGGATGAGGATGAGAAGTTTTCTGAGAGTTGGGAGTGTTTCAAAGAATTACTAATCAGATGCCCTCCACATAGATATGAGAAGTGGAGACTCATTCAGTTCTTCTACAAAAGGTTGACTCAACCTAGCCGTAGCATGATCGAGTCTATGAATTGGGGGGGCATTCTTTAGTCTGATGAGGGAGGAAGCATACAAGGAATTGGACAAGTTGTCCGATAATTCACCTCGGATTATATTCATCCTAAGGATCTTCTGTGCATGGCCAAGATCCTTCATGTCAAACTCCGAACTGAGCTGAGACTTCAATTATTCTATCCTCTCCCCGCTGTTCCCAACCAACTGTATATCATTGACATAGATGAGGATGATCACCACTTCCTCCATCTTGTGCCCCTTGTAATACAAGCATGAATCATAATAGCTCCTCATGAAACCCAGGCCGGTTACAAAGGAATCAAACCTCTTATTCCATTGCGAAGGTGATTGCTTCAGACTATAGAAAGATTTCTTCAATTTGCACACCAATTCTCCCTGCCTTTCTTCCTCATAGCCTTCGGGTTGCCTCATGTAGATGGTCTCATCAACCTCTCCATGTAAGAACGTTGTCTTCACATCCATTTGCTTGATCTCCCAATCAAATTGGACCACCATAGCCAATACTATTCGTATCGTCTTGTATTTCATAACCAGTGAGAATATTTCGGTGAAATCTATGCCTTCTCTTTGTGTGAACCCCTTCGCCACCAGCCTAGCTTTATACCGGACTTCATCCCCTGGAGTGTTTCCTTCTTTGATCTTGTAGATTCACCTACAATCCACAACTATCTGTTTTTTCTGGTTTGGGCACCAATTCCCAAGAGTTGTTCTTCCTTAAAGAATCCATTTCTTCCTCCACAGCTAGCTGCCACTTTGATGAATCTTTACATTCCATGGCTTCCATGTAAGTTTCTGGTTCAACCATCCCTCCTTCTATCCATGGAGCTGCTACATTAGCATCCACAAACCCATATCTCAAAGGTGGTATGACCACCCTCCTTTCCCGGTCCCTTATGAGCTAGTAGTCATTCTGACTTGCTGCATCAACCTCTTCTAGTTCAGCCTCCTCTTGAGTATCCTAAGCATGGCCTTCATTAATGGACTCTACCTGGTCGGAACCCTCTTGCCTTCCTTGCTCTACCTGAACTGAATTTTCCTTGATGCGATGCTCAACAAATTCCAGACTGGTTTGCTCACTAGCCCCTGCAGGGTCAGTTTTCTCCAAATAGGGAAATAACAATTCATTAAAAATAAAATCCCTACTTATTATGGGTTTCATTCCTTTTGGTTCTAAGGACCACAACCTATACCCCTTAACCCCATCAACATACCCTAAAAATACACATTTTCTAGACCTTGGGTTAAGTTTATCATACTTTTGATGTGCAAATGCAGTACACCCTAAAGTTCTAAGGTTACTTAACTCAGGGGGTTTCCCACTCCACATCTCCATGGGAGTCTTGAGCTCTAAAGCTCTAGAGGGTGATCTATTTACCAAGTATGCAGCAGTAGATACAGCTTTCCCCCAAAAATATTTTGGTAAACAGGACCCAATTAACATGCATCTAACCTTTTCCACAAGGGTTCTATTCATCCTCTCAGCAACTCCATTTTGCTAAGGTGTTCTTACAACTGTTCTATGTCTTAGAATGCCATTTAACTCACATAATTTATCAAAATCCTTATTACAAAATTCTAATCCATTATCGGTTCGTAAAGCCTTAACTACCCTACCCGTTTGAGTCTCTAGCAACTTTTTCCACACCACAAATTTATTCAAAGCATCTGATTTATTTTAAGCAAAAAAACCTAAAACTTTCTTGAATAATCATTAATTGACGACAGAAAGTAAAAGTTACCTCCCTATGTTGGTGTTCTTACTGGTCCCCAAAGGTCCGAATGAATGTAGTCAAAAATGCCCTTAGACTTGTGCGCTCCGGTGTAGAAGCTGACCCGATGTTGCTTCCTAAGGACGCAACACTTGCAGAAATCCAATTTCTCTACTTTGTCACCACCAAATAGACCATTCTTGCTGAGAACTTGTAGGCCCATTTCACTCATATGTCCCAAGCGAGTGTGCCAAAGAGCTGCCTTATCCATCTCAACCATCAAGCTTGCTGCTTAATCCTTGATTTTTGTCTCTCCGATCATCTCATAGAGTCCATCTTTTATTGCTACTTTGATCGCTATCAAAGATCCCTTAGTCACCTTGATCTTTTCTCCCTCTGCTTTGTATAATACCCCATGGAATCCAGCTGCCCCAATGAGATCAAATTCCTCCTCAAATTCGGGAGATACCTCATATTCCTCAGTAACCTTGTGACTCCATCAAACATCCTTAACTGGATGTCTCCTATCCCCCTCACTTGGCAAGAAGTGTCATTCCCCAAGAAAATCTTTCCATCATTGATTTCCTTGAAATTCTTGAACCAATCCTTGTGAGGGCACATGTGATAAGTGCACCCGGTATCCAAGATCTATTTCTCACTGCCGTGCCTCCTGCTCACATTTGAGCACACAACAAGAACATCATCTTGCTCTTCTCTCTTGGCAACTGAAGCCTCTCTATTCTTGGTATGGCTTCCTCCTCTCTCATCCCACATCTTCTTCTTGCAATCTTTCTTAAAGTGACCCTCCTTATTGCAGTAGAGCTTCCCTCCAAACTTCGATTTAGAATGCGATCTCCCATGGCTCTGCCCTCTACCTCTTGATTTCTCCCGGTAGTTGCCATGAATGCTACTACCATTCCGAGTTGCTGGCCTTCCTCTAATGAACAACCCTTCTCCACTTGATGCTTCCCTTATTTTGGCTTTGAAATCATGAGCCCTTATGGCATTAATCACGATTTCCTTAGTTAGTGTATCTCTTCCATATTCAATTGCATTAATTAAACTTTCAAAATAATCAGGAAGAGAATTTAACAAAATAACAACCAATTGTTCATCTGGGAACTTTATACTACAACTAACCAAATCTTGAACTAGTTTGTTAAACACATCAAGATTATCTTGCAACTCTTTATTAGGATCCATTTTAAAAGCAAAGATTATTTTAAGAAGATAAATTTTATTAGGGAGAGTTTTGGTAAGAAACAACTCATCTAGTTTCTTCCATATGACAGTAGGATCTTCTGAGTCTCCACACTCCCTTGTGACACTATCCAACATGTGCAAGAAAATGGTGATGTATGCCATCTTCTTTATCTCAGTCTGATGGTTCTCTGTGATACTTGCTGGAAAAGCATCATCTTCTCCAATAGCCAAGTCCTCCTTCTGTTGTATAAAAAAAGCCTTGATCTTCTGCTTCCAAAGGGCATAGTCTCCCTTTCCATCAAACTTCTCAACAATGAAATTTGAAGCCATCTTGCGGAGAAAATCCCAAATTTATGCAGCACCCACAATTGTTTTCCAACTTCTTTTAAACCTCAAGAACATGCTTGAAGATTGATCTCAATACTGTTCTTGAATCACCTTCAAGAACATGATCTGATCTTGATCTTTACTCCATTCTTGAATCACCCAAGAAGTTGATCTTTGATTCTTGGAGTCTTGACTCCGTCACTTTCTGTTCCAGCTTCGATACCTGCTGTCCAAAGCTTCTCCGGCTCTGATACTATTGTTCAAAGCTCTGATACCACTGTTGGAAATCACCTTGGAGATGCCCAGGTGGTGATCTTTCAAACACCCAAGTCTAGAATGACTTGTAAAGATGAATCGGAAACAGAAATAGAAATCAAAGAAAGGAAAGGACATAACAATTGTTATCGAGGTTCGACAATAGTCTACGTTCCCATGAGTTCCTTTGAACTCTCTGCACCAAATTAATGGTTTTTTACAAATACAGCAACCCTCTCCAAGAAACTCAAGTTTTTGAAGAACCAAATAAGAAGAAGTAAAAGAAAGTGATAAGAATTAACCCTGGAATTTTCCCAAGAAAATTCCCCTTACAAGCCCTCGAATCCACTTTTTATTCTACTATCTCTTTCTAAATAACCAACCTTTACAATGAGTCTCTCTTATTTTGTGTCTTTGCACTCTTACAATTGGTTTCACTTTCAATCACAAGTAATATCTCTTTGAAGCTAGGTGACCCTTTATATAGTGCACCATCTTCTTGACCCATCTTGAGGATCAACATCCACCCTTAGATCTTGAGGACTATTGACATTTGTCTCAGGTTTAAACATGGTTTAAACAAGGTTAATTTCTAAACCAAGGTTGGAAGAATAAATTTCAGCATGTTAAAGAAATGCACACAAGTGTGCGCGGCACCTTGGAGCAAGGCAAATGTAGGCACACTAGTGTGTTCGCCTAAGCACACAAGCTGGAAAGTATGTGCATCAGGTCAGGCCGTGGCCCAGATTTGTCCAGGCCACAGTGCACAGCATGGAGGAATGTTGGAGGAAGGCCAGGCCATGGCACACCCTGTTCTAGGTCGCAGCGCACAGAGTGGCAGCAAGTGTGCCCTGTTTCAGGTCGCACCTTGAAGGCATATATAGTCCATTTGATTCAGCCTTTGTTAAGTACGCGGAGACATGTCCAAAACGCATAGGATCACTAAGATTGATCAAGGGCCATGGTTGAGTGGTCATCAAGATCTAAGGGTGGAGATTGACTCTCAAGATTGGACAAGAAGTTGGTGCACTATATAAAGGGTCACCTAGCTTTATTCTCATCAACATTGTGACATAATTTGAGATCAATTGTAAAGAGTGACAGACATACAAGAGAGAATTGTGTGAGAGTGCAAAGACACAAAACACAAGAGGGACTCATTGTAGTGAGGCTGGTTGTAAAGAGAGAGGAATATAGATTAGATAGAGAGCATTGTAATAGTTCTTATCATCTTCTTTCTTCTCTTCTTGGTTTCTTCAAGAACTTGAGGTTTCTTGAAGAGGGTTGCTGGATTGTAAAGAACCATTGATTTAGTGAGGAGAGTTTAAAGGAACTTTCGGGGACGTAGGCTATTGCTGAACCTTGATAACAAATCACTTGTCTTCTTTCTTTCTTTGATTCCTGTTCATATTTTCGATTCCAAATCTTTAAAAGTCATTCTAGACTTGGGTGTTTGGAAAATCACCACCTGGGCATCTTGTCAAGGTGATTTCCAACAGTGGTATCAGAGCTTGCATAGCTAGGTATCGGAGCAAGAGCACGAAGGTGACAGAGTCAAGACTCCAAGAATCAAAGATCAAATTCTTGGGTGATTCAAGAACAGAGTAATGATCAAGATCAGATCGTGTTTTTGAGAGTTATTCAAGAATAGTGTTAAGATCTATCTTCAATCATGTTCTTCAGGTTTAGAAGAAAGCATTTGTGGGTATTGCATAAATCTGGGATCTTGTCCACAAAAATGGGTTCAAATTTTGTTGTTGAGAAGTTTGATGGAAATGGAGATTTTCCTTATCGAAGTGGAAGATCAAGGCGGTTCTAATGCAACAGAAAGTGGACTTGGCTATTGGAGAAGATGATGCTTTTCCAGTATGTGTCATGGAGGACCAGCGGACTGAGATGAAGAAGATGGCATACAACACCATCTTCCTACGTATGTCAGATAGTGTCACAAGGGAGTGCGGAGACTTGGAAGATCCTGCTGTCATATGGAAGAAACTAGATGAGTTGTTTCTTACCAAAACTCTCCCTAACAAAATTTATCTTCTTAAAAGAATCTTTTCTTTTAAAATGGATCCTAGTAAAGAGTTGCAAGATAATCTTGATGTCTTTAATAAACTAGTTCAGGATTTAGCTAGTTATAATATTAAATTCCTGGATGAACAATTGGCTGTCATTTTGTTAAATTCTCTTCCTGATTGCTTTGATAATTTGATTAATGTTATTGAGTATAGAAGAGATACTTTAACCAAGGAGATTGCGATCAATGCCATAAGGGCTTATGATTTCAAAGCCAAGATGAGGGAGGCATCAAGTGGAGAAGGGCTATTCGTAAGAGGAAGACCAACAACTTGGAATGGCAGTAGTACTCATGGCAACTACCGAGAGAAATCAAGAGGTAGAGGGAAGAACCATAGGAGATCTCATTCCAAGACAAGACTTGGAGGAGGAAAGAGATGCTTCTACTGCAACAAAGAGGGCCATTTCAAGAAAGATTGCAAGAAGAAGATGTGGGATGAGAGAAGAACCCATACCAACAATGGAGAGGCTTTGGTTGCCAAAGGAGAATAGAAAAATGATGTTTTTGTTGTGTGCTCAAATGTGAGCAGGAGGCAAGGGAGTGAGAACTGGATTCTGGATTCCGGGTGCACTTATCACATGTGCCTTCACAAAGAATAGTTCAAGAATTTCAAGGAGATCAATGATAGAAGGGTCTTCTTGGGGAATGACAATTCTTACTAAGTGAGAGGGATAGGAGACATCCAATTGAGGATGTTTGATGGAGTCACAAAGCTGCTGCGAAATATGAGGTATCTTCCGGATTTAAAGAGGAATTTGATCTCATTGGGGCAGCTGGATTCTTTCGAGTATACATGCAAAGTAGAGGGAGGAAATATCAAGGTGACCAAGGGATCTTTGGTAGTGATCAAGGTTGCAATAAAAGATGGACTTTATGAGATGATCGGTGAAACAGAAACCAAGGATCAATCAACAAGCTTGATGGCTGAGATGTATAGGGCAGCCTTTTGGCACACTCGCTTGTGACATGTGATCGAAAAGGGCCTGTAAGTTCTTAGAAAGGATAGTTTACTTGGAGGAGACAAAGTAGAGAAATTGGATTTCTGTGAGTGTTGCATTCTTGGGAAGCAACACTAGGTCAGCTTCAACACTGGAGTGCACAAGTCTAAGGGCATTCTTAACTACATTCATTCGAACCTTTGGAGACTAGCAAGAACACCAACACAGGGAGGTAACTTTTACTTTGTATCTTTAATTGATGATTATTCAAGAAACATGTGGGTTTATTTACTTAGAAATAAATCAAATGCCTTGAATAAATTTGTTGTGTGGAAAAAGTTGCTGGAGACTCAAATGGGTAGGGTAGTTAAGGCTTTACGAACCGATAATGGCTTAGAATTTTGCAACAAGGATTTTGATAAATTCTGTGAATTAAATGGCATTCTAAGGCATAGAACGGTTGTAAAAACACCTCAGCAAAATGGAGTTGCTGAGAGGATGAATAGAACCCTTATGGAAAAGGTTAGGTGCATGTTAATAGGATCCAGTTGACCAAAATATTTTTGGGGAGAAGCTGTGGCTACTGTTGCATACTTGGTAAATAGATGACCCTTGATAATTCTGTGATAAGAGCCATAAAATGCATTATAATCGTACTTATTTGTTAACATTTTAGGGTTGATTTAGGTCTTAATTGCATTTTTATTCATTAACAACTCTAAAGTGGTATTTTTGGAGCATTAACTTATTTCGGTGCATTTTTCAGGTATCTTGATTTAAAAGAGATGGAAGAGCTATCATCATTTTAAACACGAAGCTCCATTGAACACTCAAGAAAAAGAATGGTCGTGGAAGAGCCAAGATGAAGAGAAACTAAGAAAGGAGTTTTCACTAAGTTGCTAGAGTTTCCATACGAATCAACCATCTTTACAAATTAAACTATATTGATGTAGGAAGAACCAGGAAGTGTGCTATATATGTTCAGAAAGATCTAGAAGTCTAATTTCTGGAGGATTTTACGGTTCATTAAAATCATTTTTCTAGAGAAAGTTATGGCGATTTTAGCGGACAGAGGTCATACCTCTTGGTTCAGCATCAGCCGCACCTCACAGCACAAAAATGCACAGAGAGGATAGAAACTCAAGGCTGCAGTGCCAGGATGTTAGCGCTGCAGCGCTGGTAGCTGACACAAAGAAGGATTTGGACAGAAATTTGGCGCTGCAGCGCCAGAAAGTTGGAGCTGCAGCGCCAGAATTAGGGTTTCTTTATGTCTTGGCGCTGCAACGCTGGGATGTTGGCGCTGCAGCGCCAACCCGTGAATTTTGAATGTTATAAATTGAAACCCTAGCTGAACAAGAAGGGCATCTGGAAAAGGAGGCAGAAAAGGGAAGAAAGAAAACAGAATTTGGAGGAGAGGAGACACGAAAGGAGGCTTGGAGACACTCCGGGAGGCTACACATCAAGCTTTTAATCATTCTTCTCTGGTTTTGTATTTTTCTATTCTATCTATGTTGATGTTTTATAATATGAACATGGGTTGTTTGAACATGATTATGGAGTAGATATTTTTGTGTTAAGGATAGATGGATCCTAAACCTTTATCTTGAGTTGTTGTTTGGACAAGTGGAATTTAATGTGTTTTTCAAAGAGTGTGTTTTACTGTTCTTAATGCTTTTTATTATTTTGATTCCTTCTTTGGGCATGGTGATGTGTCGAATAGAGAAGCCATGCTCTTATGAATACTCTTATGAATGGTTGAACTAATAAATATGATATTGGATTTTTATGTATGCAAAGGCCAGGGCAAAACATGCCATGAATGGAATAGGAGTAACCGGATAGGGATTCTAGGAAGTTCATGTGGTCCGTTTAAATCGTAACCGAATAGGGAGATTTAACTGAAAGGAATCCAAAAACACTTAATGCTTCTCAATTTGAGTTAATCTAGAATAGACCTGGAATACAGATATTCGAAGTTAATGATTCTTGAGATTGTGGTTAGACCCGAAATATGGATAACCAATTTATTGGGGAATCTACCATCTTAGAAAACATATTAAACAAAACTTGTCCATTCGAAACTCTTGTCAATTATGGTTTAGGTGAAGTCGAGTCCTTAGCACGTTAGTTCATAAGAGTTTTCATTCCAAAATTTGCTAATCTTCCATTATTTACTATTGCGTTCTGTTTTTCCTTAGTTAATTGTTAGTAAATCTTAACCCTAGAATTATTCGTTTGCTCAAATAACAGTAAAAGTTAAGTCATAATTTTTGTAGTATTTGATCGGTCCTCGTTGGGAACGATATTCACTCATCATTTTATTACTTGAACGATTAGTGCACTTGCTAGTGTCAATTTCATCGCATCAAGTTTTTGGCGCCGTTGCCGGGGACTGAAATAAACTATTACTTTTATTGTGATTCAACTTGTTAATTTGAGAGTTTTTTTTTTACTTTGGTTTTAAGTCTATTTTGCAGGGCTTTCGATTCTAGTGCATGACACGCACTATTGGGAGAATACTTGCAGAACCTAATCCAGAGATTGAGTGCACGTTTCACTCTTTGAGAAGAGCAGCACCAGTAACAATTAATACAATGGCAGAAGGAAACAATGCAGAGATGCAACGTGCACTGTGGGATTATGCCATACCAAAGATGGATGGTGTTGAATCCAGCATTCGGCGACCACCTATACAAGTGAACAATTTTGAAATTAAGCCCGCCATCATCCAGATGATTCAGCATTCAGTACAATTTGGGGGCTTATCGCAAGAAGATCCGAATGTTCACTTGGCGAATTTCCTGGAAATTTGCGACACATTTAAGCATAACGGAGTATCGGAGGATGCAATTCATTTAAGACTTTTCCCATTTTCATTGAGGGATAAAACAAAAAGCTGGTTGACTTCTTTGCCTGCCGGATCCATAACAACATGGGCAGAATTGGCACATAATTTTTAGGGAAGTACTTCCCTCCTGCAAAAACAGCAAAGTTACGTAATGAAATTACTATGTTTTTGCAGGTTGATCGAGAGTCACTCTATGAGGCATGGGAGCGCTTTAAAGACCTGTTGAGAAGATGTCCTCATCACGAGTTGCCCACCTGGATGCAGTTACAAACTTTTTATAATGGTTTAACTAATACAACCCGAAACATGATTGATGCAGCTGCAGGTGGCACTATCATGAAAAAAACTCCAAAAGAAGCCATCGAATTACTAGAAGAAATTGCTACCAACTCTTATCAATGGCCAATTGAAAGGTTACCTATCAACAGAGCCCCAGGATTGCACAATGTAGATGCTGTTACAGCTCTAGCAGCACAACTGGAGACTCTCAACAAGAAGATTGATGGATTTAATCCCCACTCACATTCAATATGTGAATTGTGTGGTGGTAGTGGCCATCACAGCAGTAGTTGTCAAGGTAATCAGTTTGCATGTAATTCATTTGCTGAACAAGCTAATTTTGTTTCAAATTTTCACAGGCAGAACAATCCATACAACAACACATATAATCCGGGATGGAGGAATCATCCAAACTTCTCATGGAATCAAAGCAATGCAAAGCAACCTCATCCTGAATACACTCCTCAAGAAAAGAAGTCCAACTTGGAGGATATGATGGCCAAATTTTTAAGTACAGCAGAAACAAGATTCCAAAATCAAGAAGCATCCATAAAAAATCTGAAAGTTCAAATCGGTCAACTAGCAAACATAACTTTTGGACGTGCACAAGGTTCCCTCCCGAGCAACACAGAAAAGAATCCTAAGGAGGATGTCATGGCCATAACACTAAGGAGCGGCACACAATTGGAAGAGCCACAACCTAAAGAAATCACTCATCAAGAAGGGGAGAAAGAAGAGACCAGGCAAGAAGAACATGTTTCAGAAAAGAAGTCTACTGGTAAAGGTTTGATCGATTCTAACTCTGAAACTAAATATATGCCACCTCTTCCCTATCCTCAGAAATTTATGAAAGAAAAATTAGATAAGCAATTTTCAAAATTTTTAGAGATTTTCAAGAAATTGCATATTAACATTCCATTTGCAGAGGCTCTATCACAGATGCCTAGTTACACTAAATTTTTGAAGGAAATTTTGTCTAATAAATGAAAGCTTGAGGAACATGGAATGGTGATGTTAACTGAAGAGTGCAGTGCCATACTGCAAAACAAGCTACCTCCAAAATTGAAAGATCCAGGGAGTTTTACTATACCTTGTACTTTAGGAAATTCATTTTTGGTGCAAGTATCAATCTTATGCCTCTTTCAATTTTCAGGAAACTTGGATTAGAAGAAATCAAAACAACAACAGTGTCATTGCAATTAGCTGATCGATCTATTAAGAGACCATGGGGAATTATAGAAGATGTACTGGTAAAGGTCGATAAATTTATATTCCCTGTAGACTTCATTGTTCTCGACATGGAAGAGGATCGTGAGGTACCTCTTATACTTGGACGTCCATTCCTTGCTACAGGGAGAGCCCTGATTGATGTACAACAAGGGAAATTGATTTTGAGAGTCAATGATGAGCAAGTAGTTTTTGATATGTATAAAAATATGAAATACCCTTCTGGCTTATCTACTTCTTCTTGTTTTCATGTGGATATTGTTGATAACCAATTTGAGGAGTTTCAGGAGAAAACATTAAATGAAGATACTTTAGAGAGATGTATCATGGAAACGGGAACTAATACCACTAAAAAACTCATCATCGAAGAAGAAGCAAGGAACTTGGAGTCTGAAATGGGAAAAGAAGTGCCAGAAGAACAAATAATAATAACTGAATTGAAAACTTTACTTGCTCATTTAAAATATGCTTATTTAGAGAAAAATATTTTCCCTATGATAATATCTTCTTCGTTGACAAGTAAAATGGAAGAACGGTTGCTGGAAATCCTAAGAAGGCACATATTTCTGGGAAAGCTGAAATCTCGGTGGACTGGACCGTATACCATGATAAGTGTCTCACCTTTTCGTGTCTTTGAGGTTCGACACGAGAAAAACAAGAAGACATTCAAGATTAACGGGCACAGATTGAAGCACTACATTACAAGGACTTTTGACCCTAAATCGTCCACCACCGTTCCCCAAGAGCCATAAAATAGAAAGTCAAGCTAAAGACTATAAATTAGAACTACCATTTTGGGTCTTACTTTTTAATTTTTTTTTTCTTGCTTTTTGAAATTATTTGGGGTGTTTCAATTTTTTTTGTTGCTTAATTTATTTGTTATTTCAATTTTCATGGCCTTATGATGTGTATTTTTGATTTATTTTTCAGCTCTACGTGGAGCCATGACAGAAATTCAGCGCTGCAGCGCCAGAAAATTGGAGCTGCAGCACCAAGGCCTTCAATTTCACGCATCAGCCCAGAAATCCAGCGCTGCAGCCTCACAAACTCAGCGTTGCAGCGCCAGGACCTGATCGTTCAAAACCAATAATCCAGACAGGCCGCAAGCTGACATTTAAATGCACAGCCCTTCCACAGTTAGGGCACTCTAAAATTTAATTCCCAGCTGCTCTCCCTCTCAATTACCACCATATCCCGATCATAGCAGTGATCATGAGGATGAGGACATTGACAAAGATGATTGATTCGACCTCCGACTAATCAGGGGAGTTCTCTTCTCTTACTTTATAATTCAAATTCTATACATTGCGGACAATGTGTTATTTAAGTTTGGGGGTGGGAACTTTATCTGAATATGTGCACTGCTTATGTTTCTAGTTATTTTTCTATTTGTGTTTTCTGAGTGCTTTCTGTTGTTTGATTTTGATTTTTCCAATGATGAGAGATAGATTGACTTGATTATAGCCATTGAAAATTTGAAAAATGTTGCGTTTGTCTGTGTGCTTGAATTTGTTGTTTGGATTTATTTTACATCGAACTCTTTGAACTCAATGAGCACTTACACCTAAGCATTTTGTTGTCTTGCTGTTTCGGAGAGTGTTTATGTGAGCAGTGTAGTCTTGTGATCTCTTGGACTCTAGAACTTGTTTGAAGACCACTCGAGGCGAAATCCTAGGTAGTACAGTACCAAAGAAAGGATCCAGGCTATGTTTGGAAAGTTTGAGCCATTTTAGCCAACCCTTAGTATGTGACTATCCTTAGTATTCCTCTTTTGAGCTTGGATACATATTGTTTTGTCATCCAATCATATAACCTATTTCCGTTTCAAATATATATAAAAAAATAAAAAATAAAAATAAAAATTTATCTCCACCTTTCACCTATAAGCACATTGATTAATAAAGAGACTATTCTCTTAAGTGGTGACAGAGGATTGAGCAAGAGGAAGCGGCTTTCCCTTGGCTATGACATGTGTTACATATTTCCCATCGAGAGAGACCAAGGAAAAGATCGAAGTCAAAAAGGTTTACCACATGAACTATTTGATAAAGTTGTATTCTGCCTATCACAGGCAGCTGGCAAAGCTGTGTTTGATCGTTATGTACATGCTATGCTATAGTTTCAGTAATGCACACGGAAACAAATACTAGTGCTACTATAGTACAAGCATACAAAAAAAAAAAAAAAGATGTGACAAGAGCAAAAGTATCGAAAGTATTCCATGATAACTGAGGGAAAGTTTGAAATAAAATATTTATTGGTTGATGTGCTTAAGGTGATGTGAACCTCAAATCAATCTTTCACCATACCTTAACCTTAGCCAAAGTTATAAGCTGAATAAAGTACTGGTGATCTCGGGTATTGTCATGGCCTACATTAGTGGAGAGTGGTGTGAAAAGTAAGCTTATGGACTTTGAAAGATTGGCATTATCCTACTTGCTTGCATAAACCGATCAGAGTGGCGAGACGATTAAGTTTATAAAGTTGTTGCACACACACACGTTTGAAGAATTTGATGTAAGATAAGGCTAGCAATAAATTTGAAATTCTAGACATTGGAAGCATTTGGAAAGTTTTTCATGCGTTATAATTTTTATGCAATCTTTGAGGCATGCTATATCAAATCTAATCAAACCATGTCGCACTCTTAGGATGTGTGTGCATAGAATTTTGTTCTAGTTTGCTCGAGGACTAGCAAAAATGTAATTTTGGGCGTGTGATAACTCTGTGATAAGAGCCATAAAATGCATTATAATCGTACTTATTTGTTAGCACTTTAGGGTTGATTTAGGTCTTAATTGCATTTTTATTCATTAACAACTCTAAAGTGGTATTTTTGGAGCATTAACTTATTTCGGTGCATTTTTCAGGTATCATGATTTAAAAGAGATGGAAGAGCTATCATCATTTTAAACACAAAGCTCCATTGAACACTCAAGCAAAAGAATGGTCATGGAAGAGCCAAGATGAAGAGAAACTAAGAAAGGAGTTTTCACTAAGTTGCTGGAGTTTCCATACGAATCAACCATCTTTACAAATTAAACTGTATTGATGTAGGAAGAACCAAGAAGTGTGCCATATATTTTCAGAAAGATCTGGAAGTCTAATTTCTGGAGGATTTTACGGTTCATTAAAATCATTTTTCTAGAGAAAGTTATGGCGATTTTAGCGGACAGAGGTCATACCTCCTGGTTCAGCATCAGCCGCACCTCACAGCACCAAAATGCACAGAGAGGACAGAAACTCAAGGCTGCAGCACCAGGATGTTGGTGCTGCAGCGCTGGTAGCTGACACAAAGAAGGATTTGGACAGAAATTTGGCGCTGCAGCGCCAGAAAGTTGGAGCTGCAATGCCAGAATTAGGGTTTCTTTATGTCTTGGCGCTGCAGCCCGCGAATTTTGAATGTTATAAATTGAAACCCTAGCTGAACAAGAAGGGCATCTGGAAAAGAAGGCAGAAAAGGGAAGAAAGAAAACAGAATTTGGAGGAGAGGAGACACGAAAGGAGGCTTGGAGACACTCTGGGAGGCTACACATCAAGCTTTTAATCATTCTTCTCCGGTTTTGTATTTTTCTATTCTATCTATGTTGATGTTTTATAATATGAACATGGGTTGTTTGAACATGATTATGGAGTAGATATTTTTGTGTTAAGGATAGATGGATCCTAAACCTTTATCTTGAGTTGTTGTTTGGACAAGTGGAATTTAATGTGTTTTTCAAAGAGTGTGTTTTACTGTTCTTAATGCTTTTTATTATTTTGATTCCTTCTTTGGGCATGGTGATGTGTCGAATAGAGAAGCCATGCTCTTATAAATGGTTGAACTAATAAATATGATATTGGATTTTTATGTATGCAAAGGCCAAGGTAAAACATGCCATGAATGGAATAGGAGTAACCGAATAGGGATTCTAAGAAGTTCATGTGGTCCGTTTAAATCGTAACCGAATAGGGAGATTTAACTGAAAGGAATCCAAAAACACTTAATGCTTCTTAATTTGAGTTAATCAAGAATAGACCTGGAATACGGATATTCGAAGTTAATGATTCTTGAGATTGTGGTTAGACCCGAAATATGGATAACCAATTTATTGGGGAATCTACCATCTTGGAAAACATATTAAACGAAACTTGTCCATTCGAAACTCTTGTCAATGATGGTTTAGGTGAAGTCGAGTCCTTAGCACGTTAGTTCATAAGAGTTTTCATTCCAAAATTTGCTAATCTTCCATTATTTACTATTGCGTTCTATTTTTCCTTAGTTAATTGTTAGTAAATCTTTCCCCTACAATTATTCGTTTGCTCAAATAACAGTAAAAGTTAAGCCATAATTTTTGTGGTACTTGATCAGTCCTCGTTGGGAACAATATTCACTCATCATTTTATTACTTGATCAATTAGTGCACTTGCTAGTGTCAATTTCATCGCATCAACCCTCTAGAGCTTTTGAGCTCAAGACTCCCATGGAGATGTGGAGTGGAAAACCCCCTGAATTAAGCAACCTTAGGACTTTTGGATGTGCTGCATATGAACATCAAAAGGATGAAAAACTTAGCCTAAGGTGTAGAAAATGCGTATTTCTAGGATATGGTGATGAGGTTAAGGGATATAGGTTATGGTCCTTAGAAAAGAAGGGCATGAAACTCATGATAAGTAGGGATGTTATTTTTAATGAATTATTATTTCCCTACTTGGCGAAAACTAACCCTGTAGGGGCTAGTGAGCAAACCAGTCTAAAATTTGTGGAGCATCATATCAAGGAGAGTTTGGTTCAGGTAGAGCAAGGAAGGCAAGAGGGTTCAGACCAGGTAGAGCCCATTAATGAAGGCCATGCTCAAGAAACTCAAGAAGAGGCTGAACTAGAAGAGGTTGATGCAGCAAGTCAGAATGACTACCAGCTCACAAGGGACCAGGAAAGGAGGGTGGTTAGATTACGTTTGAGATATAGATTTGCGGATGCTAATGTAGCAGCTCTTTGGATAGAAGGAGAGGTTGAACCAGAAACTTACATAGATGCCATGGAGTGTAAGTATTCGTCATAGTGGCAACTGGCTATGGAGGAAGAAATGGATTCTTTAATGAAGAACAACTATTGGGAGTTGGTGCCCAAACCAGAAAAATAGAAAGTTGTGAATTGTAGATGGATCTACAAGATCAAAGAAGGGAATACTCCAGGGGATAAAATCTGGTATAAAGCTAGGCTGGTGGCGAAGAGGTTCACATAAAATGAAGGGATAGATTTCACCGAAATTTTCTCACCAGTTGTAAAGTACAAGACGATATGGATAGTGTTAGCATTGGTGGTCCAATTTGATTAGGAAATCGAGCAAATGGATGAGAAGACAGTGTTCTTACATGGAGAGCTCGATGAGACCATTTACATGAGGCAACCCAAAGGCTATGAGGAAGGAAGGTAGGGAGAGTTGGTGTGCAAATTGAAGAAATCTCTATATGGCCTGAAGGTATCACCTCGGCAATGGAATAAGAGGTTTGATTCCTTTATAATCAGCTTGGGTTTCATGAGGAGCTACTATGATTCATGCTTGTACTACAAGGGCAGAAGGTTGAGGAAGTGGTGATCATCCTCATCTATGTTGATGATATGTTACTGGTTGGGAGCAGCATGGAGAGGATAAGGAAATTGAAGGCTCAACTCAGTGAGGAGTTCGAGATGACGGATCTTGGCCATGCACAGAAGATCCTTAGGATGTGTATCATCTGGGAAACAGAGAGAAACAGATTGAAGATCTCTCAAACTTTCTACATAGAGAAGATGATATCTAAGTTCTCTATGGAAGATAGCAAACCAGTGAAGGTTCCCCTTGCTGGTCATTTCAAGTTCTCCAGCGCTCAATGTCCGAGATCAGAGGTGGAGGAGAAAGAAATGGAAAAATTCCCTTATTCTAGTGTTGTTGGTTCTGTTATGTTCACCATACTAAGCACTAGACCTGATATTGCTCATGCAATAAGTGTTCTCAGTAGGTTTATGAGTAATCTCGGAAATGAGCATTGGCTTGGGATGAATTGGCTGTTGAGGTACTTAAAGGGAAGCCCAGAAGTAGGGCTGCTTTATGAGAAGAGGGGTAATTCCATCTGCCTTCAGGGTTTTGCAGATTCGAACTATGGAGTAGATCGGGATAAAAGGAGATCGATTACCTCCTATTTCTTCAACTTAAATGGATGTTGTGTAAGTTAGAATTCTCAGTTGCAGCCTGTGGTAGAACTCTCAACAACCGAGGTTGAGTATATAGCGGCTACAGAGGCCATCAAGGAGACTATATGGTACAAAGGGTTGCTGGAAGAGTTGAAGGTACTAGAGGAGCAGGTTGTGGTGTTTTCGGATAGTCAAAGTGCATTGCACTTATGCAAAAATCCGATGTTCCATGAGAGGACAAAGCACATGGATGTTCGGTATCATTTCATTCAAGAAAATGTTACGAAAGGATGCATTCATGTGGATAAGGTATCCATGGAAGAAAGCTGGTGGATTTAGGTACTAAAGTTCTATCTCTAAGTACGTTCAATCATTGCCTTGAACTACTTAGGATTGGAGTCGGTTGATTGATGACTCAAGATGAGTTTGGATCTTGAAGTTCTCTGCACAATGGTTCAAGTTTAAACACTTAGAAAAAGGTGGAGATTGTTGATATTTGTCTAAGGTTTAAACATGGTTTAAACAAGGTTAATGTCTAAACCAAGGTTAGAAGAATAAATCTCAGCATGGTAAAGAAGTGCACACAAGTGTGCGCGGCACCTTGGAGCCAGGCAAAGGTAGGCACACTAGTGTGTGCGCCTAAGTACACAAGCTGGAAAGTATGTGCATCAGATCAGGCCGTGGCCTAGATTTGTCCTGGCCACAGCACACAACATGGAGGAATGCTGGAGGAAGGCCAAGCCGTGGTGCACAGAGTGGCAGCAAGTGTGCTCTGTTTCAGGCTGCACCTTGAAGGCACACATAGTCCATTTGATTCAGCCTTTGTTAAGTATATGGAGACATGTCCAAAATGCAAAGGATCACTAAGGATTTATCAATGGCCATGATTGAGTGGTCATCAAGATCTAAGGGTGGAGATTAACTCTCAAGTTTGGACAAGAAGTTGGTGCACTATATAAAGGGTCACCTAGCTTCATTCTCATCAACATTGTGATATAATTTGAGATTAATTGTAAAGAGTGACAGACATACAAGAGAGAATTGTGTGAGAGTGCAAAGACACAAAACACAAGAGGGACTCATTGAAGTGAGGCTGGTTGTAAAGAGAGAGGAGTATAGGTTAGATAGAGAGCATTTTAATAGTTCTTATCATCTTCTTTCTTCTCTTCTTGGTTTCTTCAAGAATTTGAGGTTGCTTGAAGAGGGTTGCTGGATTGTAAAGAACCATTGATTTAGTGCAAAGAGTTTAGAGGAACTCACAGGGACGTAGGCTATTGTCGAACCTCGATAACAAATCGCTTGTCTTCTTTCTTTCTTTGATTTTTGTTCCTGTTTTCGATTCCAAATCTTTACAAGTGATTCTAGACTTGGGTGTTTAGAAGATCACCAACTGGGCATCTTGTCAAGGTAATTTCCAATAAGGACCAATTAACCTTAGCCCTCAATCAATTCTAAGTGATCATGTGCGTTTTGAACATTAACAAAAGGTTGAACCAAAAGGGATCAGTGTGCCTTCAGACCATGGCCTAGACCAGGGCATGCCGCGGCCTAGAGTGTGCTGAAACTTCACCATGTTGCATCCATTCTAGGCGTCGCGGCCTGGAGGAGGTTGAGCCGTGGCACTGATGAGAGCCATAAAATGCTTCTTAATAGTTCTTAATCATTAGCATTTTAGGGTTGATCTAGGTCTTAATTGCACTTTTATACGTTAATAACTCTAAAGTGGTATTCTTGGATCGTTGACTTATTTCGATACATTTTCAGATTATTTAAGTTCAAAAGAGGAGAAAAAGCTATTATTTTTTGAAGCACAAAAACTCGAGGCACACCGAAGTAAAGACATGGCTGCGGAAGGGCAAATGAAGAGAAATCAAGTTTATAGTGTGTGCGCTGTGGCCTAGAATTATCCAAGCCTCGGCCTCCAGAAAGTGCACCAAAAGAGCAACGAAGAAGCATTAGGTCAGGCCGCGGCCTGGATCAAGCTAAGGTGTAGCTTGGAGGGCTGAGCCACGACCTAGATTAGGCTGGGCTACAGTCCACAGAATGATGAAGAATCAGCACAAGTTGAGCCGCGACGCGACCCCGATACCTTGTCTTTGAGTTATAACTTAATTAGGGCTTTTAATGATTATTTAAACCCTAAAACACCCTTGGACCTCTTGTATTATAAATAGCTCACTTAGGGTTTGATAAAAGACATTGATAAAACCTAGAAAACTCAAGGAAGCAACCAATTCTCCTCCATCAAAGTGTTCAACCATGAGCCTCATGGCTAACTAATCTTTAAGCAAGGCGAAGAGATGAATCCCTAGGTGTAGTTGTTCCTATTTTCCTTTATTTGATTCAGTTGTAGTATGGATTTACTGTCAAAACATTGTTATGATTTACTTTGCTATCTAATTATAAGATTTTCTTTAATCCAGTGATTGTATCTTTTTCCTTAATATAAATTTAGTCATGCTTTTCTTATGTCAAGATTGTTTGATTGAGTCCGGTAGACTTATTCTTAAGCTTGTCCATTACTGCAATATTGTCATAAAAGATATATTGTCATTTCTTGATAAACCTATAGGATAGATCATGTGTGCATGAATCAAAGTAAAGTATTTCATAACAATTACATTAGGGGTTATACATGCTCTTATTGAATATTTGCCGATTGCTTATTTGGGATGTGAAACTTGCAATCGAGATAAAAACAACTAAATCAAGTTAGGATTCGGGCAACGAACCTAAGGAGGATTCTTAGAACCTTGTTGTTCCTCTATTATATTTTACAATCTATTTTACACAATTACTTTATTATCGAAAGTTCATACTTTCTCAATTAAATCTTTATTGTTTGTTTTATGGTCCACACCTTCATTTGTAGTTAACTTGTTTCCCTGTGGAATCGACACCCCAAAGCTGTGCTATAACTACTGCGTTATGTTTTGGGCGAAATCAAATTTTGGCGCCGTTGCCGGGGAAATGCACTTACTTACAAAGAAGTTTGTCAACTCTAAAACAAAATGGTATTATCGTTCCTTTCTATTAGTTTTGATTTTCTGATTTTTTTTTTATTTTGTTCTGTTTTATTTATCACTTTTAAAACTCAGCTGGTGTATGCTTAGACCGAGAGATTTGCGAGGGAGATTCATTAAAGGACCCAAAATAGAGATACCATTCCCTTCCACGTCCGTTAGTGAAACCTCACCTAGATCAAATCCTAGTGTATGCCCAATAGAAAATTTAGAAAACTTTGTTAACATGGCTGAAAACCCTAATGAAAATGTTGCTAGGACACTTAAAGATTACCTACATCCTAGCCGGACGGCCACACCATCATGCATTATGTTTCTAGCGAACACTCACCATCAAGATTTTAAAATAAGGATGATACAATTACTCCCTACTTTTCATGGTTTGGAAAACGAGAACCCATATGTGCACACTAGGGAGTTTGAGGAAGTAGTTGCGACTTTTCATAGTCAAGATGCAACTGATGATATCGTAAGACTCAAGTTTTTTCCTTTCTCTTTGAAGGATAAAGCTAAGAGTTGATTATACTCACTAAGACCGTGATCAATTGGGTCATGGAATGAGGTGACCCAAGTCTTTTTTAACAAATACTTCCCTCAACATAAGACTAATGCTTTGAAAAGACAAATCTCCACCTTTGCACAAAAGGAAAACGAGACTTTGTATCATTCTTGGGAGAAATTTAAAGAGCTGTTAAGTATGTGTCCACATCACGGGTATAAAAATTGGCATTTAGTGAGCTATTTCGATGAGGGTCTTACCTATAGAGAGCGCCAATTTGTAGAAATGATGTGTAATGGTGAGTTTCTGCAAAAAGACCCTGATGAGGCTATAGAGTACCTCAATGAGCTTGCTGAAAAAGCTCACACATGGACTGGACCTAGTGCTACCAAAAGCACAAATAGGTCATGACCTATAGGAAACCCTAGTGGTGGGGGAATATACCATCTTAGGGAGGAAGACGACTCGGAAGCCAAGGTCGAAATGCTTACTAGGGAGTTAGAGGCATTAAAAACTAAAAAGCCAACACACATGGTTAATCAAGCCGAACCTTTAGAACCATGTTTTGTGTGTGGTGGGGTTGATCATCCTGCTCAAGATTGCCCCACATTTGTTGATATGAGAGGGCTGTACGAGGAATAATGTAATGCCTTAGGCACGTACAAGAAACCTCCAACACCCTTCTCTAACACTTACAATCCGGGGTGGCGAAATCACCCCAACTTCAGCTAGAAATCTGAAAAATCAGCAGCATGCACAACCCCCTAGATCATACCCAGTACCTTATCATGCACTCTCATCCTCGAGGAACTCTTTAGAAGACACCTTACATGCTTTTATAGGAGCACAAGGTAAGACAAACCAAAGGTGTGAGGCATTAATTACATAACTGGTTGAGGAGAACAAAGAAATAAGGAGTCAAGTGTCTAAATTAATGGGCTCCTTAAGTGTGACTGAGTGAGGTAAGTTACCTTCCTAAGCTGAGTCTATACCTCACGGTCAACATATGGCACAAGGAAATTTGAAAGATGTAAATGCCATTGTGACCGAAAGTGGTAAGTAACTGCACATCCCACCAATGAATAAACCCGAGGATGTGAGAAAAGGTCAAACTAGTAGTGAAGCCGAGCTGCCCAAGGACCCTGAAGTGACCAAAAGTCCTGTTAAGGCACCATTCCCTTAAGCCTTAAAATCCAACAAGAAAAATCTGGACCTAAATAATGAAATCCTAGAGAACCTAAGGCAAGTAAAGTTGAATCTTCCACTTTTGCATGTAAGAGGAAGCACCATGTAAAGAAAACAACATTCCTAACTGAGCAAGCGAGTGCTTTAATTGAGCAATGAATTCCCCCAAAATACAAGGATCCTGGCTATCCGACCATTGCATGTAGCATTGGAAATCATGAAGTTGGACAAGCCTTGCTAGATTTAGGAGCTAGTGTAAACCTGATGCCATTCTACATTTACTTACAGCTGGGCTTAGGAGAAATCAAACCAACTGGCGTGGTATTGCAATTAGCTGACCGTTCAGTCAAAGTACCCCAAGGTGTGGTAGAGAATGTTTTGATTCAAATTGATAAATTTTACTATCCTATTGATTTCTTAATTCTTGATATTACTTCTGTTGTTGACACTAACTCTAAAATCCCTTTGATTTTGGGTAGACCTTTTCTTGCTACTGCAAATGCTCTAATAAATTGTAGGAATGGACTCATAAAGCTGTCCTTAGAAACATGACCCTTGAAGTGAATATTTTCAATGTTGCAAAACAACCCGAAGATGAGGATGAAAACCACCAGCTTTACATGATCGAGTCACTCATCAATGAGGGAGTTTCCTTAGCTAATGATCATGATCCTTTTGAAAATTTTCTTGTTAATTCTAAGATAGATTTATTTGATGATAAAACTGATATAATTGATATTTGTGCTGTTTTTGACAAATCTCAGGATTATAGCAATCGGGTATGGCAACCAAAGTTTGAGGAGTTGCCCGAAAGAAGCAAGACACAAGTCCCCTCAAGTGTGGAAGCACTTAAAGTCAAATTGAAGCCACTACCTAAGGGTTTAAAACATGTCTTTCTCGGTCCAGGTGATACCTTTCCTGTTATTATTTCATATGAATTATCTGAGACCCAAGGTGAGAAATTAATTCAAACTTTAAATGCACACAAATCAACCTTAGGATGGAGCATGTCTGATTTAAAGGGAATTAGTCCCCTAATCTGCTCCCATAAAATAAATTTTGATGAAGGAACTAGTCCTCGTAGAGACCCTCAACGGAGGCTTAACCCCACTATGAAAGAAGTAATGAAAAATGAAGTGCTAAAACTGTTAGATGTGGGTATTATATATCCCATAGCTAATAGTAAGTGGGTAAGCCCTACGCAAGTCGTCCCTAAAAAGTCCGGAGTCACTGTGGTAAAGAATGACCTAGGAGAGCTAGTCCCTACCAAACTTGTGACTGGGTGGCGTATGTGCATTGATTACAGAAAATTAAATGTTGCCACCCGGAAAGACCACCTCCCACTCCCTTTTATTGATCAAATTCTTGAGCGTGTAGCTGGTCATCCCTTTTACTGTTTTCTAGATGGTTATTCTAGTTATTATCAAATAGAAATTACATTAGAAGACCAAGAAAATACCACTTTTACTTGTCCCTTCGGCACCTATGCCTTTCGTAGGATGCCATTTGGATTGTGTAATTCCCCTGCCACTTTTCAACGTTGCATGATGAGTATTTTTAGTGACTTGGTTGAAAATTGCATGGAGGTTTTTATGGATGACCTAACTGTTTTTGGATCTTCATTTGATGAATGCTTAATGAATTTAGAAAGAGTATTGATTCACTGTGAGAAAAAAGAATTGGTATTAAATTGGGAAAAATGTCATTTCATAGTACCATCTGGTATTGTCTTAGGGCATATTGTCTCTTCTAAAGGAATAGAGGTTGATCAATCTAGGATTGAATTAATCTCTAAATTACTTACCCCTAAGACAATAAAGGATGTGAGATCTTTCCTTGGTCATGCTCGTTTTTATAGGAGGTTCATACAAAAATTTTCGAACATATCTAGACCACTATGTGCCCTCCTAGTTAAAGACACCCCCTTTGAATGGACTCAAGCTTGTCAAGAGGCCTTTAAAACACTGATTGGCAAGCTTACTTACGCACCTATAATGCAGTCAACATATTAGACTTTACCTTTTGAAATTATGTGTGATGCTAGTAACTACGCTGTAGGTGCTGTCCTTGGACAGCGAAGAGAGGGAAAACCTTTTGTCATTTACTATACTAGTAAGGCTTTAAATAGTGCTCAAATGAATTACTCCACAACTGAAAAAGAATTTCTAGTTGTGGTATTTGCTTTAGATAAATTTCATGCTTATTTAATTGGTTCCCCTATTCTTATCTTTGCAGATCATGCAACCCTCAAGTACCTTCTTACAAAGAAGGATGCTAAAGCATGACTAATATGATGGATCTTACTCCTACAAGAATTTGACATCACCATCAAAGACAAAAAAGGAGTAGAGAATGTAGTGGCTGACCATCTATCAAGGATCACTTTTGAGGACACTTGCGATGACATACCAATCAAAGATGACTTTCCTGATGAGTATTTACTCTCCATTACTTATTTACCATGGTTTCCTCACATCATGAATTATTTGGCTACAGGTGAGATACCAATGGATTGGAGCGCTCAAGACAAGAGGAAATTATTATATGAGGTACGTAATTTCTATTGGGATGACCTTTATCTTTTCAAGTACTGCCCTGACCAAATTCTAAGGCGTTGTATCCCTAATGAAGAGATTGCAAGTGTCTTAGAATTTTGTCACTCCCAAGCTTGTGGATGCCACTTTTCAATGAAAAAAACCGCTGCAAAAATTTTGCAGTGTGGATTTTATTGGTGATGAGTCATAAAATGCATCTAAACAATACTTAATTGTTAACATTTTAGGGTTGATCTCGGTCGTAATCACACTTTTAAATGTTGATAACTCTAAAGTGATAATCATAAATCATTGACTTAATTCGATGCATTTTCAGGTGCTTTGAGTACAAAAGAGATAATAAAGCGATCCATGTTTAAAGCACCAAAAGATCTTGGGTGTCGGTGCTCGTTTTTGTCCAAGGTTTAGACGTGTCCAAACATGATTCAAAGATGGTTAAGGTCTAAACCAATGCTGGAGTAATAAAGTACAGTAAGTTGAAAGACTGCACACAAGTGTGTGCATCACTTTGGAGCAAGATAAGGGTAGACACACTAGTGTGTGCACTTCTGCATACAAGCTGAAAGAGTTTCACTGAATTGCCAGAATTTCCCAAACAGATCAATCATATTTGCAGATTAAACTGTATTGATGTAAGAAGAACCAGGCGATGAGACATATATGTTTAGAAAGATCCGGAAGTCTGTTTTCTGGAGAATTTTACGGTTCGTAAAAATGATTTTTTTAGAGAAAGTTATGGCAGTTTGAGTGGAAACAGTTCAGGCCAGCACAACAGGCCCAGGCGCACAGCACGGCCCACTCGCCTCTTGACCGGATTAGGGCGAGCAAATGACATTCTCCAAGACCAAAACACCCCCTCATGCTCTATAAATATATCTTTATGGAGTGTGCAGATGGGCATTGAAGAGAGAAAGCAAGGAAGAGAGAAAAAAAGAGAGGATTCATGGGATCCAAATCCGGCATTCTTCCATTTTATTTCTAAGTTTTCTTTGGTTGCAAATCAAGGGGAGAACATCCATATTTTTCATCCACCTTGAACTCCATGTCCAAATCAAGGGGAGAGCATCCTTATTATTCTTCCACCTTGATTTCCATGGCCAACTAATCATTTTACAAGGGAAAAGGATGAATCTTTAGGAATTTCTTGTTCTTTATTTCCTGTTCTTGATTCAATTGTATTATTAAATATTGTTTATGAATTATTCATTGATTAAGTAAGAAGATTTGAGTTCATGTGATAGATGTACTTTTTATTCTTCTTCTTTTAGACTCTCTTAATCCGGTGATTGCATACTTCTCCTCCATTGAGGTTGTTTGGATGTGATTGATTCCGGTAGATTTATCTTATTGATTGTCCATTACTGCGATATTGTCTTTTAAGATATATTGTCGTTTCTTGATAATCTTTAAGATCGGCCATGTGTGCATGAACCGAAATCAATGATTAATTCGTAGCAATTATATAAGAGTTATAAATGTGCTTGATTGAATATATTCTGATTGCTTGTTTGGGAGTTGAAACTTGCAATCGAGATAAAATCGATTGAATCAAGAGTGGAAATAGGGAACAAACTTAAGGAGGATTCTCGGAACCTCGTTATTTCTCATTTATATTTCATTTACATTTACGCAATTTTCCTTTACATTAGTTCACTATCAAAGCTCAAAAATCTTTAGTTTAACTTTTATCGTTCGTTTTAAGGTTCACACATTTTCCTTTGTACTTAACTTGTTTCCCTGTGGAATCGACACCCCAAAGCCGTACTATAATAACCGTGTTATACTTTTGGTGTAATCAAATTTTGGTGCCGTTGCCGGGGAAGCACTTTTAAGTACAAGGAAACTTGTCAACTTTGAGTGTGACGGTAAAAAAAATAATAATAATAATTCGTAAATATCTTTCTTTTCAGCAGTTTGTAAATACGGTCATATCATTCCTTTACGTCTGTTTTATTTATTTGTTCATTATTCTGTTTTATTTATTTGTTCATTATTCTGTTTTATTTATTTGTTCATTATTCTGTTTTATTTATTTCTTTCCCCCTCTAAATTAATTGGTGCATGCTTAGACCGAGAGATTCGCGAGGTAGATTCATTAAAGGACCCGAATTATAGTTACCCTCTCTTTCCACCTCCATTGGTGAAACCTCGCCTAGATCAAACCATAGTGTACCCCTATCAGAAAATTTAGAGGATTTTGTTAACATGGCTGAAAATCCAAATGAGAATGGTGCTAGGACTCTTAAAGATTACCTACATCCTAGTTGGACAGCCACACCATCGTGCATTATGTTTCCAGCCAATACCCGTCATCAAGATTTTAAAATAGGGATGATACAACTTCTCCCTACTTTTCATGGCACGGAAAATGAGAACCTCTATGTGCACATTAGAGAATTTGAGGAAGTAGTTGCGACTTTCCATAGTCACGATGCAACTGATGATATCGTGAGACTCAAGTTTTTTCCTTTCTTCTTAAAGGATAAAGCTAAGAGTTGGTTATACTCGCTGAGACCACGATCAATTGGGTCATGGAATGAGATGACCCAAGTCTTTTTTAACAAGTACTTCCCTCAACATAAGACTAACGCTTTGAAAAGACAAATCTCCACCTTTGCAAAAAAGGAAAACGAGACTTTGTATCAGTCTTGGGAGAAATTTAAAGAGCTGTTAAGTATGTGTCCACATCATGGGTACGAAAATTGGTGTTTAGTGAGCTATTTCTATGAGGGTCTTACCTATAGAGAACGCTAATTTGTCGAGATGATGTGTAATGGAGAGTTTCTGCAAAAAGACCCTGATGAGGCTATTGAGTACCTCAATGAGCTTGCTGAGAAAGCTCACACATGGACTGGACCTAGTGCTACTGAGAGCATAAATAGGTCATGACCTAGTGGTGGAGGAATATACCATCTTAGGGAAGAGGATAACCTCAAGGCCAAGGTTGAAATGCTTACTAGGGAGTTGGAGGCATTAAAAACAAAAAAACCAACACACATGGTTAATCAGGCCGAACCTTTAGAATCATGTTTTGTGTGTGGGGGGGTTGATCATCCCGCGCAAGATTGTCCCACATTTGTTGACATGAGAGGGCTGTACGAGGAACAATGCAATACCTTAGGCATGTACAAGAAGCCCTCAACACCCTTCTCTAACACTTATAATCCGGGGTGGCAAAATCACCCCAACTTCAGTTGGAAATCTGAAAATCAGCAGCATGTGCAGCCCCCTAGATCGTACCCAGCACCTTATCATGCACCCTCATCCTCTAGGAACTTTTTAGAAGACACCTTACATACTTTTATAGAAGCACAAGGCAAGACAAACCAAAAGTGTGAGGCATTAATTACACAATTGGTTGAGCAAAACAAAGAAATAAGGAGCCAAGTGTCTAAATTAATGAGCTCCTTGAGTGTCACTGAGCGAGGTAAGTTCCCTGCCCAAGCTCAGTCCATACCTCATGGTCAACATATGGCACAAGGAAATGTGAAAGATGTAAATGCCATTGTGACCCGAAATGGTAAGTCACTACACATTCCACTAGAGAATAAACCCAAGAATGTGAAGGGTCAAACAAGTAGTGAAACCAAGTTGCCTACAGACCCTGAAGTGACCAAAAGTCTTGTTAGGGCCCCATTCCCCCAAGCCTTAAAATCCAACAAGAAAAATCTAGAAATGAATGATGAAATCCTTGAGAACTTAAGGTAAGTGAAACTTAATCTCCCCCTTTTGCATGTGATTAAACAAGTCCCCACCTATGCAAAAGTTCTCAAAGATTTATGCACAATTAAGAGGAAACATCATGTTAAGAAAACAGCTTTCCTAACTGAGATAGATTTATTTGATGATAAAACTGATATAATTGATATATGTGTTGTTTTTGACAAATCTCAAGATTATGGAAATCAGGCATGGCAACCAAGGTTTGAGGAGCTGCCCGAAAGAAGCAAGACTCAAGTCCCCTCAAGTGTGGAAGCACCTAAAGATGAATTAAAGCCACTACCTAAGGGTCTAAAATATGCCTTTCTCGGTCCAGGTGATACCTTTCCTGTTATTATTTCTTCTGAATTATTTGAGACCCAAGGTAAGAGATTAATTCAAACTTTAAATGAACACAAATCAGCCCTGGGATGGAGCATGGCTGATTTAAAGGGAATTAGTCCCCTGATATGCTCCCATAAAATAAATTTGGTGAAGGAACCAGTCCTTGTAGAGACCCTCAACGTAGGCTTAACCCCACTATGAAAGAAGTAGTGAAAAATGAAGTACTAAAACTATTAGATGCATGTATTATATATCCCATAGCTTTTAGTAAGTGGGTAAGCCCTACACAAGTCGTCCCGAAAAAGTCCGGAGTCACTGTGATAAAAAATGACCTAGGAGAGTTAGTCCCTACCAAACTTTTGAACGGGTGGCGTGTGTGCATTGATTACAAAAAATTAAATGCTACCACCAAGAAAGACCACTTTCCACTCCCTTTTATTGATCAAATTCTTGAGCGTGTAGCTGGTCATCCCTTCTACTGTTTTCTAGATGGTTATTCTGGTTATTATCAAATAGAAATTGCATTAGAAGACCAAGAAAAGACCACCTTTACTTATCCCTTTGGCACCTATGCTTTTCGTAGAATGCCATTCGGATTATGTAATGCCCCTGCTACTTTTCAACGCTGCATGATGAGCATTTTCAGTGACATGGTTGAAAATTGCATGGAGGTTTTTATGGATGACCTAACTGTTTTTGGATCTTCATTTGAAACATGCTTAATGAATTTAGAAAGAGTATTAATTCACTATGAGGAAAAAGAATTGGTTTTAAATTGGGAAAAGTGCCATTTCATGGTACCATCCGGTATTGTCTTAGGGCATATTGTCTCTTCTAAAGGAATAGAGGTTGATCAATCTAAGATTGAGTTAATCTCTAAATTGCCTACCCCTAAGACAATAAAGGATGTGAGATCTTTCCTTGGTCATGCAGGTTTTTATAGGAGGTTCATACAAAATTTTTCAAAAATATCTAGACCACTATGTGCCCTCCTAGTTAAAGATACACCCTCTGAGTGGAGTCAAGCTTGTCAAGAGGCCTTTAAAACGTTGATTAGAAATCTTACTTCCGCACCTATAATGCAGTCGCAAGATTGGACTTTATCTTTTGAAATCATATGCGATGCTAGTGACTACGCTGTAGGTGCTGTTCTTGGACAGCGAAGGGAAGGTAAACCTTTTGTCATTTACTATGCTAGTAAGACTTTAAATAGTGCTCAAATGAATTACTCTACAACTGAAAAAGAGTTGCTAGCTGTAGTATTTGCTTTAGATAAATTTCGTGCTCATCTAATTTGTTCTCCTATTCTTATTTTTGCAGATCATGCAGCCCTCAAGTATCTTCTTACGAAGAAGGATGCTAAGGCACGACTAATCCAATGGATCCTCCTCTTGCAAGAATTTGATATCAACATCAAGGTTAAAAAAGGAGTGGAGAACGTAGTAGCTGACCATTTATCCAGACCCACTGTTGAGGACACTTGTGATGACATGCCAATCAAAGTTGATTTTCCCGATGAGCAATTACTCTCCATTACTTCTCTACCATGGTTTGCTCACATCGTAAATTATTTGGCTACAGGTGAGATACCTATGGATTGGAGTGCTCAAGACAAGAGGAAATTCTTATATGAGGTACATAATTTTTATTGGCATGACCGCTATCTTTTCAAGTACTGCCCTGACCAAATTCTAAGGCGTTGCATCCCTAATGAAAAGATTTCGAGTGTCTTAGAATTTTGTCACTCCCAAGCTTATAGAGGCCACTTTTCGATGAAAAAAACCGCTGCAAAAATTTTGCTGTGTGGATTTTATTGGCCTACTTTGTTTAAAGATACAAACACCTATTGTCGCTCTTGTGAAAGATGTCAAAAGTTAGGAGCTGTGTCTCGCTGAAATATGATGCCCCAGAACCCTATTTTAGTGATTGAAATCTTTGATTGTTGGGGCATCGATTTCATGGGACCCTTCCCTCCTTCCTTCGGGTACTAGTATATCACTGTAGCAATAGATTATGTATCCAAGTGGGTAGAGGCAGCAGCTTGTCGAAACAATGATAATGGAATGGTGATTAAATTCCTTAAAGAAAAGGTGTTATCTCGATTTGGTACACTATGTGCTATAATTAGTGATCGAGGTACACATTTTTGCAACCGTTCCTTTGAAGCTTTAATGAAAAAATTTGGGGTGTTACATAAAATCTCTACTACCTATCATCCTCAGGCTAGTGGACAAGTAGAGCTTGCTAATAAGGAGATTAAACAAATTTTAGAAAAAACGGTTAACCCCGATCGCAAAGATTGGTCTTTGAGACTAACTGATGCGCTTTGGGCTTACTGTACAGCCTTTAAAACTCCCTTAGGTATGTCACCCTATCGGCTTGTTTTTGGAAAGCCATGCCATATACCCGTGGAGCTCGAGCATCGAGCTTATTAGGCCATCAAGTCTTTTAATTTTGACATGGGTGAAGCGGGTAAACTTCGAAAATATCAGCTGACCGAGTTAGAAGAATTAAGGAACGATGCTTATGAAAATTCTAGAATCTATAAGGCTAAAATGAAAGTATTCCATGACAAAAATATTTTGAGGAAAACATTTAAACCCAATGATCGGGTATTCTTATACGACTCTAGACTTCATAAGCATCTTGGAAAACTTCGGTCAAGATGGGCCCTTTTATAGTAAAAAATGTTTTTGAAAATGGGGCGGTAGAAATTGAGGATACTAGAGATGGTCGGGTCTTTAAAATAAATGGTCAACGACTTAAGATCTTAATTGATAGACATGATCTGGAGATGGAAGACATTCCGCTTATGGATCCGGTCTATTCACCTTGACCACACAACAAACATACGTTATTCCTTTTAATTTTTGTTCTGTTTTTAGTTAGTTTTCATTCAATCTTAATTGTTAGTTTTTAGTTTAGTTCAAATTTCAAAATATATATATATATATATATATATATATATATATATATTAATAATTTGTTGTTAAGTCTTTATTAACTTAGAATTTTGGTTGTGTTAAGTCTATTTTAATTTTTAGTTTCTAGTTGATTTCAGCGAAAAGAATGGTATGCAGTTCAATTGGTGGTGCGCAATTTTCAGCTTCTGTGCATTTTTGGCCACACAGGGAGTTTCCTTTCCTTTTTCTTTTACATTGAGGTCAATGCAATGTTTAGGTTAGGGGTGGAGGAAACACATTTCTTTTTTTTTTTTCATTGAACTGCTTGGTGTCACTTTCTTTCTTTTCTTTGTTAGGATAAAAAATTTAAAAAAAATGTTTGTTTGTTTTTAGCATGCTTTGTGTTAGCCTTGGAGTTAATTCACATGTCAATGATATGAGCTTAATCGAGATAGCATATAGCATTTAGAAGAAGTTAAATCTTGCTTCGCTTTGAGCAAAAATTAAGTGTCAATTTTTCTTTGGTTTGAGACTCTGGTTTGTGGTAAGATTGGATGATTAGTCTAAAGCATTTGGAGAAGTTTTATGCGCGGTTGTTTTGTGAATACTTTTGCGGTCTCTACAAGCTCTAGAACTTATTTGATAATCATTTGAGGTGAAAATCATATAATGCACACTACTTAGGATATGATGTAGGCCATTTTTGGACCATTTGAGCCTTTTTTAAACTTACTCTTGTTATATTTATCGCTAGTCACCTATTTGAGTCTTTTTCTTGAAAAGAAAAATTGAGCCTTGTTTCTTTCTATAAACCATTTACTTACCTTTATGAGCCTAAAAATATTTTATCCTTACCTCTCTTTTAAAAGAACTTAGTTATACACATGTTGTGAGAAGCACTTAAAAGGAGTAAGGGTGGAAATATGAGAAAATATTACTACCATAACCCAAGTACATTAAAAGAGATAAGTTGGGGGTTGTGGAAAAGAAAAGAAAAAAATGAAAGAGGAGGTGAATGGCCTTATGCCAAAATAAAAAATAAAAAAAAACAGAGAAAAAAATGAATTATGGCAAAGAAAGAAGAAAAAAAATGGTGATTTATTGCGAGAAATGCTCGAAAAATGGTTGAAAGAGTTGGGTGTTGAAGTAAGGTTATCTTGTGCTTAAAGTGGTTGTGTTTAAATTAAGAGACTTAGTTCTTTTATTTGTTTAAACTTTCCCATTCTTTCTTGAGCTTTACCCTAGCCTAACGTTGCAAGCTTATTAAAGACCTATTGATCCGATGAAGTGTGATTTTTCTGCATAGTGGAGAGTGATTTGAAAAGTGAGCATATGGAGCTTGATTTGTGATTGATGTCACGCAAATTAATATGTTTTTAGAGGCCAAGACTTGTATTCATGCTATGTTGTGCATAAAATCATCCGGGTGTTCGGACTAATGTATTGTGGTAAGATGGATGGTAAGAGTCAATAACGATTTTAAGGTTGACATTTGGATTATTCTTGGACCTGAGTGATATTTAATGATTCTATGTGCTATATGTTATGCATGATTTTTGAGACATATTTTTGAATCATTCTTGGTTAACACTAGCATTGCTGTATTTTGTTTTGATTTCTAAAGAAAGAATTCATTTCATGCCTTTCACTTGAATTGCTAGGGACTAGCAATAAGCTAGTTGGGGGTTGTGATGAGAGTCATAAAATGCATCTAAACAATACTTAATTGTTAACATTTTAGGGTTGATCTCGTTCATAATCACACTTTTACATGTTGATAACTCTAAAGTGATATTCATAAATCATTGACTTAATTCGATGCATTTTCAGGTGCTTTGAGTACAAAAGAGATAATAAAGCGATCCATGTTTAAAGCACCAAAAGATCTTGGGTGTCGGTGCTCGTTTTTGTCCAAGGTTTAGACGTGTCCAAACATGATTCAAAGATGGTTAAAGTCTAAACCAAGGCTGGAGTAATAAAGTACAGTAAGTTAAAAGACTACACACAAGTGTGTGCATCACATTGGAGCAAGATAAGGGTAGGCACACTAGTGTGTGCACTTCTGCATACAAGCTGAAGGAGTTTCACTGAATTGCCAGAATTTCCCGTACAGATCAATCATATTTGCAGATTAAACTGTATTGATGTAGGAAGAACCAGGAGATGAACCATATATACGTAGAAAGATCTGGAAGTCTATTTTCTGGAGAATTTTACGGTTCCTAAAAAGGATTTTTCTAGAGAAAGTTATGGCAGTTTGAGTGAAAACAGTTCAGGCCAGCACAGCAGGCCCAGGCGCACAGCAGGCCCAGGCGCACAGCACGGCCCACTCGCCTCTTGACTGGATTAGGGCGAGCAAATGACATTCTCCAAGACCAAAACACCCCCTCATGCTCTATAAATATATCTTTATGGAGTGTGCAGCTGGGCATTGAAGAGAGAAAGCAAGGAAGAGAGAAAAAAAGAGAGGATTCAAGGGATCCAAATCCAGCATTCTTCCATTTTATTTCTAAGTTTTCTTTGGTTGCAAATCAAGGGGAGAACATCCATATTGTTCATCCACCTTGAACTCCATGGCCAAATCAAGGGGAGAGCATCCTTATTGTTCTTCCACCTTGATTTCCATGGCCAACTAATCATTTTACAAGGGAAAGGGATGAATCTTTTGGGATTTCTTGTTCTTTATTTCCTGTTCTTGATTCAGTTGTACAGATTTATTGTTAAATATTGTTTATTAATTATTCATTGATTAAGTAAGAAGATTTTAGTTCATGTGATAGATGTACTTTTTATTCTTCTTCTTTTAGACTCTCTTAATCCGGTGATTGCATCCTTCTCCTCCATTGAGGTTGTTTGGATGTGATTGATTCCGGTAGATTTATCTTATTGATTGTTCATTACTGCAATATTGTCTTTTAAAATATATTGTCGTTTCTTGATAATCTTTAAGATTGGTCATGTGTGCATGAACTGAAATCAATGATTAATTTGTAGCAATTATATAAGATTTATAAATGTGCTTGATTGAATATATTCCGATTGCTTGTTTGGGAGTTGAAACTTGCAATCGAGATAAAATCGATTGAATCAAGAGTGGAAATAGGGAACAAACCTAAGGAGGATTCTCGGAACCTTGTTATTTCTCATTTATATTTCATTTACATTTATGCAATTTTCCTTTACATTATTTCACTATCAAAGCTCAAAAATCTTTAGTTTAACTTTTATCATTCGTTTTAAGGTTCACACATTTTCCTTTGTACTTAACTTGTTTCCCTATGGAATCGACACCCCAAAGCCATACTACAATAACCATGTTATACTTTGGGCGTAATCAATTGGCCTACCTTGTTTAAAGATGCAAACACCTATTGTCGCTCATGTGAAAGGTGTCAAAAGTTAGGAGCTGTGTCTCACCGAAATATGATGACCCTAAACTCTATTTTAGTAATTTAAATCTTTGAGTGTTGGGGCATCGATTTTTTGGGACCCTTTCCTCCTTCCTTCGGATACTAATATATCATTGTGGCAATAGATTATGTATCTAAGTGGGTAGAGGCAGTAGCTTGCCGAAGCAATGATAATAGAACGGTGATTAAATTTCTTAAAGAAAATGTGTTATCTCGATTTGGTACACCACGTGCTATAATTAGTGATCGAGGTACACATTTTTGCAACCGTTCTTTTGAAGCTTTGATGAAAAAATATGGGGTACTACATAAAATTTCTACTGCCTACCATCCTCAGACTAGTGGACAAGTAGAGCTTGTGAATAGGGAGATTAAACAAATTTTCGAAAAAATGGTTAACCCAAATCGCAATGATTGGTCTTTGAGACTAACTGATGCGCTTTGGGCTTAACATACAGCCTTTAAAATTCCCTTAGGTATGTTGCCTTATCGGCTTGTTCTTGGAAAGCCTTCCCAGTTACTCGTGGAGCTTGAGCATCGAGCTTATTGGGCCATCAAGTCTTTTAGTTTTGACATAGGAGAGGCGGTTAAGCTTAGGAAGTATCAATTGACCGAGTTAGAGGAATTAAGAAACGATACTTATGAGAACTCTAGAATCTATAAGACCAAGATGAAAGTATTCTATGATAAAAAATTTTTGAGAAAAACATTTAGACCTAATAATCGGGTGTTCTTATATGATTCTAGACTCCATAAGCATCCTGGAAAACTTCGGTCACGATGGACCGACCCTTTTATAGTGAAAAATGTTTTTGAAAATGGGGCGATAGAAATTGAGGATACTAGAGATGGTCGGGTCTTTAAAGTAAATGGTCAATGACTTAAGATCTTAATCGATAGACAAGATCCGGAAGTGGAAGACTTTCCGCTTATGGATCCGGTCTATTCATCTTGACCACGTAACAAAGGTACGTTTTTACTTTTATTTTTGTTTTTTTAAGTTTTCTTCAATTTTTAATTTTAGTTTAATCTGATTTTTGGTTAAGAATTGTTTTGCTAATTTTATTTCATTTTTTTCTTCCTTTTGGCCAAACAAGATTTTCTTCTTTAGGATCAGATCCAGGCCGCGTCTAGGCCCACCAGAGCCCACACCTTACCCCATAGCACCAGGTCCACTTAGACCCAACCCGCACTGCGCCCCAACTGACGCCGCGCTGTGCCCCCCAAAATGCGCATCACTCCTCGCACAGCTCACGCCGTGACGCACCCTCTGCCAAGCCGCGGCTTGACCTGTTTTACCACCTGTCCCTGCACACAAAATAAAACTCCTTTTCTGCACCTCTCCTCTTCATTTCAACCACACGAACGCAGCAACCCATCTCTCTCTTTCTCTTCCTCTCTCTAAACCCTAACCTACCTCCTCACTTTTCCTCAAAATTTCTTCATTTTAAATTCATTTCTTGTAGGATTTTGCACTAATATTGCAGCTTTTGTTGGAAATTTTCCCAATCACCTTGGTTCTAAGAAGATTTTGGGGTTCATCAAGCAAACTTCAAGTTGGTGGTTAGTTTTTCTTCTCTCCAATTTTGAGTATTAAGTAAGCAAAATTTCTTCTCTTTATTGTTCATTTATGCTATTTGGGTGGTTGATTTTGAATTTATTTTATTATTCTATACACTTGATTCAAATGGCACCCAAATCCAAGAGAGCAAGATGGAAACAACCTCAAGAATATGATGAGAGAAAATTTTCTAGTTTTGAGGCTAGTGAGCGTTATCTTAGCTTGTTAAATGCTAGGAAAATCATTCCTGAGAGAGGATTAAATATCACTGAGAGGGGGAACCCAACCTTGTTTAGAATTATTATTGATAGGAATTGGGGCACATTTACTAGACAAACTTCTAACTCCCTCCCAAATATAGTTCGAGAATTCTATGCCAATGCCAACGAACATCAGAATGGTAAGGTAATGGTAAAGGGAAAAACAGTCTCTTTTAGCAGCACATCCATTAATAGGATCTATGAGTTACTTGACATTGCACACTGTGAGTATCTTGTATATGTATCTAAAATTGATTATGATGAGATTTTCAATACTCTCTGTATTCCGGGCACAACTTGGAAAATGACGGGCCAAACCCATAAAACCTTGCCCGGTGTGTCTCTTGTTGTCACTGCTCGAGCTTGGCAATATTTTGTTTGTCAACAGATGATGCCCGCTGCATATTATAGTGACCTGTCTGTTAAGAGAGCTATTTTGATATATGCCATTTTGATGGGTATGACCAGAGATGTGGGCCAAGTCATTCAATTCTATCCTACACACTGTGCGACACAAGCTTGGATTATACTTTCCTTCATTGATTACCCAATTATGCCTCCAAGTCGATGTCCTTTACAGTAGTAATGAGGAAGCCCATCCACCCAAGAAACCCATCGATGATAGCCTGTTCACTTTAATTAAAGCCTCAAGGCCGCAAAATCCGAGAGAAAGGGCCCCGATTGCTGCTCCCCATCCTCTTCCTCCCTCTAGGCATTACACTGTTGCCGAACTCCTTGAGCATTTAGAGATTCATTTTGACAAACATCAAAAATTTTCGCATGATAGATTCGATCGTCAAGAACACTTCTTTAATCGTCAAGAACGATTCTTGGCTAGGCAAGCCGATTATCAAGCGGGGGTGTACTCTTCTTTTGGTCAAATATACCAACACTTTGCCTCTGCTACTAGTTGTAACATGGATCATTTTCCTACTTTGCTACCCTACCCGGGTTCATCTTTTGATCCCCCTCTCGAGGAAGGTGAAGAGAATGAAGAAGAGAATGAGAACGAGGATGATGATATAGAGGATTAATTTTGCGTGCTATTCTGTTGTTTTTCTTATGTTTGTTTTTATTTTATTTTTTTTTTCTTTTCCTTTCGGATAACTATACTAAAATTTATTGTGTTTCTCCCTTTTCGTTATTTTTTATACTATATTTTCGTTTTCCGTTATTTATTTCCATATCATGTGCTAACATACGGTGGGAATCTTAATGGTACACCGCAGCTGCTTTCTTTTTGTTTGTTCTATGTTGTAGATCGGACTTTTAACAAAAAGTATAACATGCAGTTCAAATGGAGATGCACAATTTTGAACTTCTGTGCACTTGTGCTTCAAAGGGAGTTTCCTTGACCTTTTCTTTAACATTCAGGTCAATGTAATTTTTAAAGTTGGAGGCGGAGGAAACACATTTTTTTTCTTTCATTGAACTGTTTGGTGTCATTTTCCTTAATTGTTGTGTTTAGCATGCTTTGTGTTTGCCTTGGAATTAATTCACATGTCAATAATATGAACTTAATTGAGATAGCAGATAACATTTAGAAGAAGTTAAATCTTGCTTCAATTTGAAATTAATTTAAGTATCAATCTTCATTTGGTTTGAGACTCTAGTTTGTGGTAAGATTGTATGATTAGTCTTAAACATTTAGAGAAGTTTTATGTGTGAATATTTTTGCAGTCTCAACAAGCTCTAGAACTTACTTGATAACCACTTGAGGCAAATTCCTAGAATGCACATTACTTAGGATATGATATAGGCCATTTTTGGACCGTTTGAGCCTGTCAAACCTACCATTGCTATATTTACCACTAGTCACCTATTTGAGCCCTTTTCTTGAAAAAGAATTTGAGCCTTGTTTCTTTCAATAGCCCATTTACTCACCTTTATGAGCCTAAGAAAATATTTTATCCTTAACTTTCTCTTAAAAGAACTTAGCTAAACACAATTGATGAGAAGCACTTAAAAGGAGTAATGATGGAAATATGAGAAAATATCACTACCATAACACAAGTACATTAAAGGAGATAAGTTAGGGGTTATAGAAATGAAAAGAAAAATGAAAAAATGAGGTGAATGATCGTATGCCAATATACAAAAGAAAAGAAAAAAGAAGTGAATTATGGCAAAGAAAGAAGAAAAGAAAAGAAAAGTGGTGATTTGAGAAAAATGCTTGAAAAATGGTTGAAAAGTTGGGTGTTGAAGTAAGGTTATCTAGTGCTTAAAAGTAGTTGTGTTTAAAGCTAAGAGATTGAGTTCTTTTACTTATGAATCTTTGCCATTCTTTCTTAACCTTTACCTTAGCCTAACGTTACAAGCTTATTAAAGACCTATTGATCCAATGTAATGTGATTTTTCCACAATAGTGGAGAGAGATTTGAAATGTAAGCCTATGGAGCTTGTTTTTGTGATTGATGTCACGCAATTTATCATGTTTTAGAGGCCAAGACTTGTATTCACGAATGTTATGCATAAAATCATCCTAATGTTCAGATTAATGGATTGAGGTAAGATGGATGTAAAGAGTCAATAACGATCTCAAGATTGATGCTTGGATTACTTTTGAACTTGAGGTGAAATTTAATGATTCTATGTGCTGTGTGCTATGTGAAATTTTTGAGACAAAATGTGAATTACTCTTGGCTAACACTGAAATTGCTTTACTTTGATGTAATTCTCATCGTAGAATTCATCTCTTGTTTTCGCTTGAATTGCTAGGGACTAGCAATAAGCTAGTTGGGGGTTGTGATGAGAGCCATAAAATGCATCTTAATAGTTCTTAATCATTAGCATTTTAGGGTTGATCTAGGTCTTAATTGCACTTTTATACGTTAATAACTCTAAAGTGGTATTCTTGGATCGTTGACTTATTTCGGTGCATTTTCAGGTTATTTAAGTTCAAAAGAGGAGAAAAAGTTATTTTTGTTTGAAGCACAAAAACTCAAGGTGCACCGAAGTAAAGACATGGTTGCGGAAGGGCAAACGAAGAGAAATCAAGTTTATAGTGTGTGCGTTGTGGCCTAGAATTATCCAAGCCTCGGCCTCCAGAAAGTGCACCAAAAGAGCAAGGAAGAAGCATCAGGTCAGGTCGTGGCCTAAATCAAGCGGAGGTGCGACCTGGATTAGGCTGGGCCGCGGCCCATAGAATGATGAAGAATCAGCACAAGTTGAGCTGTGGCCTGACCTAATCTAAGCGGCGGCGCGACCCCGATACCCTGTCTCCGAGTTACAACTTAATTAGGGCTTTTAATGATTGTTTAAACCCTAAAACACCCTTGGACCTCTTGTATTATAAATAACTCACTTAGGGTTTGATAAAGGACATTGATAAAACCTGGAAAACTCAAGGAAGCAAGCAATTCTGCTCCATCAAAGTGTTCAACCATGAGCCCCATGGCTAATTAATCTCCAAGCAAGGTGAATGGATGAATCCCTAGGTGTAGTTGTTCATATTTTCCTTTGTTTGATTCAGTTGTAGTAGGGATTTACTGTCAAAACATTGTTATGATTTACTTTGCTATCTAATTATAAGATTTTCTCTAATCCGGTGATTGTATCTTTCTCCTTGATATAAATCTAGTCATGCTTTTCTTATGTCAAGATTGTTTGGGTCTGATTGAGTCCGGTAGACTTATTCTTTAGGCTTGTCCATTACTGCAATATTGTCATAAAAGATATATTGTCGTTTCTTGATAAACCTATAGGATATATCATGTGTGCATGAATCAAAAGTAAAGTATTTCATAACAATTACATTAGGGGTTATACATGCTTTTATTGAATATTTGCCGATTGCCTGTTTGGGATGTGAAACTTGCAATCAAGATGAAAACAACTTAATCAAGTTAGGATTAGGGTAACGAACCTAAGGAGGATTCCCGGAACCTTTTTGTTCCTCTATTATATTTTACAATCTATTTTACACAATTAATTCATTATCAAAAATTCATACTTTCTCACTTAAATCTTTATTGTTTGTGTTATGGTTCACACCTTCTTTTGCAGTTAACTTGTTTCCCTGTGGAATCGACACCCCAAAGCTGTGCTACAACTACCGCGTTATGTTTTGGGCGTAATCAGGCGCACACCTCCTCTAGGTCTTCTCCCTTGCTGGGCGCCGCACCTTGGAAGAGCCAGGCCGTGGCGCACACTAGTGTGCACTTGATGCTGATTTTTCCTTGTTTAAACCTTAGACAAACACCAACAATGCACTTGTGGATGATCAACTTTGGCACTTTTATTTAAGTTATGAAATTTTTGGGAATGTAAGCCGCGTTTAGGCACTTTTAAGTTTTGCTATTTCCGCGTAATTTCCTTTCTTTCATTTATGTTTGGGGATATAAGCCATGTTTAGACACTTTTCAATTTCACAATTTCTTATGTAATCACATTTACTTTCTCCCATTTTTTAAACTGCTATGGATAGATTATATTGTCATATGAATGTTCATGTTTTGTGTGCGCTCCATACTCATTGTGTGCTTGTTTGATCACTTAAATTAAGTAAAGAAATCAAGTTAATTATAATTAACCAACATAAAGAGAATCCATTTGAAATGCAAGAATAAGACTTGCCCCTTAAGGTCTAGGTGTTGGTAAGGCGTTCACTTTTGATCTCCTTATCGCGCACCCAATATTCGAACCCTTGAATCTCAATCCTCAATTGACAAGTGACTGTAGGTTTCTTGGTCCCTAAAAACCAAGTAGCGATCTCCCCAAGAACATTAATTAACCTAAGCTTAACAAGGTATCAACTCAGAATTTCAGTACTAACTCTAAAAGCTAACATCTATGCAATCATAACTAGGTCGTTCCTTAGTGTGCAAACTAGAATGAAAGAATCCTTGGGAAACTTCCCTTTCCATCCTAGAGGAATAATCACAAGATGTGGCAACGAAAAGAACAGATGCACACACACTCATATTCACCACACATTTGAATAACAAATATAATAAACAAAAAAAAAACGTAAAAGGGTCATCTTTGTTGATCTCGACAGCGAACTAACACAATGCACATCAAAACACTAAAGAATGCTTATCATGCTTTAATTATCAATACGCAAACAATATTTTATTCAAAGTAAATATTATCTATCATTCATGTAAGCAACATTGTTGCCAAAATAATCATTCTTAGTGTTGTTACCACGAATAGGACAGAAAAATAAATAAACTATAATCAATAGAAATAATGTTATTGTCACCAATATAGTCAACCCAAGGGAGCTTTAAGACATCAGACCCATTAAGAACATTAATGATCCTAACCTTAACAAGGGATCAACACAGAATTTGACTACTAACTCTACATACTAAAATCTAAATAATCATTATAAATAAATAGGACAAAAATAAATAAACTATAATTAACGCAAATAAAGCTATTGCAACAAATATAATAAAGCCAAGGGAGCTTTAAGACATTAGACCCGCAAAGAACATTAATGACCCTAACCTTAATAAAGGATCAACTCATAATATGATTATTAATTCTAAATACTGGCATATAAGCAAGTATGACTAGGTTGTTCCCTGGTGTGCTAACTAGCATAGCAGAGTCCTTGGAAAATTTACCTTTCAATCCCAGAGGAATACGCACAAGACGAGGCGATGAAAACAACTGCGACTGAGGGACTCTTATTCACCATATATTTAAACAACAAACATAATATACAAACGAAAAAGAAAAATACGCATGAGGGTCATCATTGTTGATCCCGGTAGTGAACAGACACAATGCACATCACAACGCAAGATTTGATAATCAATATGTAAGCAATAGTTGATGAAAGCAAATAAAATATATCATTCATGTAAGCAATATTGTCATCAATATAATCATTCTTTAGCATTGTCAACACAATTAGGACATAAAGTAAATAAACTGTAATCAACACAGATAAAGTTATTGTCACTAATATAGTCAACCCAAGGAAGTTTTAATACATCAGACCCGCCAAAAACATTAATGACCCTAACCTTAACAAGAAATCAACCCAGAAGTTTACTACTAACTCTAAATCCTAACATCTAAGCAATCATTACAAACAAATAAGATAGAAAATAAATAAATAGTAATCAACACAAAATAAGTTATTGCCACCAAAATTAGCAAGACAATGGAGCTTTAAGACATGAGACTCGTAAAGAACATTAATGACCCTAATATTAATAAGGGATCAACTTAGGACTTGAGCTTTAAGACATCAGACCCGAGAAGAACTTTATTGACCCTAACCTTAAAATGGGATCAACTCAGAATTTGATTACTAATTCTAAATGTTAACATCTAAGCAATAATAACTAGGTTGTTCCTTAGTGTGCTAACTAACATAGAAGAGTCCTTGGGAAACTTCCCATTCCATCCCAGAGGAATAATCACAAGACGAGGCAATAAAAACTTTAGAGGAAAACAAACTCATATTCACCACACATTTAATCCACAAATATAATATACAAAGAAAAAAAATACGCATAAGGGTCATCGTTGTTAATCTCGACAATGACCTAACACAATGCACATCACAACGCTAAAGAATGCTTATCATGCTTTGATAATCAATACGCAAAAAATATTTGATTCAAAACAAATATAATGTATCATTCCTGCAAGCAACATTGTCGCAAATATAATCATTCCTTAGCGTGGCCAACACAAATGTGACAAAAATTAAATAAATGTAATCAATACAAATAAAACAATTCTCACCAATATAATTAAGCTAAGGTGGCTTTAAAACATCAGGCCCGCCAAGAATATTAACGACCCTAACCGTAATAAGAGATCAACTCAGAATTTGACTACTAACTCTAAATCTTAACATCTAAGCAATCATTGTAAGCAAATAGGACAGAAAATAAATAAATTGTAATAAACACAAATAACGCAAATGCCACCAATATAATTAAGGCAAGGGAGCTTTAAGACTTTAGAGCCGCCAAGAACATTAATTATTCTAACCCAAACAAGGGATCAACTCAAAATTTGACAACTAACTCAAAATGCTAGTATCTAAACAAGCATGACTAGATTGTTTCTTGATGTGCTAACAAGTATGACTAGATTGTTTCTTGATGTGCTAACAAGTATAGCTGAGGAAAATTTCCTCACCATCTCAGAAGAATACTCACAAGACAAGGAAACGAAAGCAACCGAGGTAGAGAGACTCATATCCACCACATATTTAAAGAACAAATATAATATACAAAGGAAAAAAGAAAAATACGCATGAGGGTCATCATTGTTGATCTCGATAATGAATAGACATAATGAACATCAAAGCATAAAAGAATGCTTATCAGGTTTCGATAATCAATACATAAACAATATTTGATGCATAGCAAATATCACATATCAATCATGTAAACAACATTGTCACCAATATAATTATTCTTTAGCATTGTCAATATAAATAGGAAAAAAAATTGTAATCAATAGAAATAATGTTATTGTCACCAATATAGTCAACCTAAGGAAGCTTTAAGACATCAAACCCACCAAGAACATTAATGAACCTAGCCTTAACAAGGGATCAACTCAGAATTTGACTACTAACTCTAAATGCAAAAATCTAAGCAATCATTACAAACAAATAGGAAAAAAAATAAATGAACTATAATCAGCACAAATAAAGCTATTGCAACCAATATAATAAACCAAATGGAGCTTTAAGATAATAGGCCCGCAAATAATATTAATTACCATAACCTTAACAAGGGATCAACTAAGAATTTGACTACTACTTCTAAATGCTAAGATTTAAGTGATAATTCCAAACAAATAGTACAAAAAATAAATAAACTATAATCAACCCAAATAAAGCTATTGTCACTAATATAATCAAGCCATGGGAGCTTTAGGCCATCAGACCCACCAAGAACATTAAGGACCCTAACCTTAACAAAGGATCAACTCAGAATTTGACTACTAACTCTAACTGCTAACATATAAGCAATCATAACTAGGTTGTTACTTAGTGTGCTAACTAGCATAGAAGAGTTCTTAGGAAACTTCCATTTGTATCCTAGACGAATAATCACAAGACGAGGGAATGAAAACAACAAAGGAACTCAGACTTATGTTCACCACACATTTAAATAACAAACATAATATACAAAGGAAAAAGAAAAATATGCTTTAGGATAATTTTTGTTGATCTAGATATTGAATTGATACAATGCACATCACAACGCTAAAGAATGACTATTATTCTTTGATAATCAATACACAAAAAATATTTGATTTAAAGCAAATATTATCTATCATTCATGTAAGCAACATTGTTGCAAATATAATCATTCTTTTGCATTGTCAATATAAATAGGACATAAAGTAAATAAACTGTAACAAACACAAATCAAACAATTATCACCAATATCATCAAGCTAAGGCAGTTTTAAGACATCAAATCCGCGAAGAACATTAACAACCCTAACCTTAATAAGGGATCATCAAAGAATTTGACTACTAACTCTAAATGCTATTATCTAAGCAAATAGAACAAAGATTAAATAAACTATAATCAACACAAATAACACTATTATCACTAATATAATCAAGCAAAGGGAGCTTTAAGACATCAGATTTACCAAGAACATTAATGACCTTAACCTTAACAAGATATCAATTCAAAATTTGACTACAAACTCTAAATGCTGGCATCTAAGCAAACATAACTAGGTTAAAACTTGGTGTGTTAACTAGCATAGCAGAGTCCTTAGAAAATTTACCTTTCCATCCCAGCAAAACAAGGCAATGAAAGCATCTGAGGTAGAGAGACTCATATTCACCACACATTTAAACAACAAACATAATATACAAATGAAAAAGAAAAATTTGATGAAAGTAAATATATATCATTCATATTCACATCAAAATGCAAAAGAATGCTTATCAAGCTTTGATAATTAATACATAAGCAATCCTGATCATAAATGTGAGTCAAAATTTCTCGGATGTCATCAAGAGATCCCTCAGTGAGAGTTTTAAAAACTCTTAAATTATCGCGAAGAGTATTAATAAAAGCGTCCATAAAGAATCAAAATCTGTCCTCATAGCTCAAAAACCTGTTCCAATCTTAGTCGTCAACCTATTGATCGAAAACTGAAGGTTTACCAAAGTTTAAAAGAGGTTAGCATTGACACCCAACCTAGTTGTTGTCTCTTGATCACTTTCACTAGCCTCATTACCACCAGCCTCCTCACCACCCAATTCTTTATCTTATTTTTCCTCAAGTACAGGCCGCACCAAGGTTCAGTTGAATCCTACTGCTATCCTCATGAACCAAAAATTTCATCCTTTTCAAGGTATGATGATCAAAGGTATATGTACGATCTAAATCTTCAAATTCTGACTCATAAAGTGATATCCTAAAGTAGGCTAAAATCTGAGTGATAAGAATACCAAAAGGTAAACCAGTCTAAGTTGTTTCAGTGGCTTCTATCATCTTACTTAAAATCAGAGCATACAAATTGTATTTGATCTCAATTAGAAAAATCCACAAAAAGGCCACATCCAAATTAAAGAGATAGGTATGACTACCCATCCTAGGAATGTTGTAATAATTATTGATAAGATGCCTCACTCGAGGCTTAGATCTTAGGACTCTAATGGTAAGAACTTAACATGAATGAGAAAGTGGAGAACACTCAGTGAGTACACCTAACATCAAATGAGGAGCTAACACTTGATGAGTGCGTCTATACCTCAAGTGATGAAAATCAACACTTAGTTGATATCTTTAAAAACGAAGTGAAGTCACACCATGCCGAGGTCTTTTTTGTGCCTATCATCTCTATTATAATCTTTTTTATGGCCATCTTGTAGATAGATATTTGTTTGGTGGGGAATACTTAGATACCCATAGACGGTGCCAACCTATTGATGTCTAAAAAAGATCGAGGACCAAAAGGGTGAAAGCAGGGATCTCTAGGAAAAAAAAATTATGCTCAAGTTAGTATACTTGAAAGTTATAAGGTAACTAAATTAACCAAATATTTTTAGAAAGAGAAAGTTTTAGAGTACATTTTGATATATCGGTGGGGTTACATAATATATTTTTTTCCACTGCAAAAATTTAAACTTTGTGTTTGGGAAAACTCAATTACTAATTGTGTTAGCAAAAGTTGTGGTACAAAACGTGGATTTCTCAAAGCTACTCATAGGGTGCTACAGACAAACTGTGTTTTGAAAAGTATGAGGAAAAATTATTGGCAATTAAATTTATCTAAAAATATCATTTTATTTAATGAAATTTTCTTATATACAAAGATATTTTATTGCTCTTTTCAACTATAGATACACTTATGCATATTTTATATAATTTAATTAACTACAACACTTACTTTTAACAAAATCTCTTTGAGGTTGAAGAGGATTTGGCATGGATCCTTACCAAATTATTAAATGAGAATCAAAACAAAATACAAATTGGGGAAAACAGGGCATGCTATACCAAGAAAGTCTCTAGAGGCAACCTATAGCTTGGCCCTTAAAAGGAAGGACAAACCTTCAAAAAATATAATTAAAAATCAAGATTTTTGTCTAATTGTAGCAATGCCATGCTTGTCTAAATTAAAAGTAGTGATACAAGCTGTGGGAAGAGAGTTTGAAGATCAATATAAATTGGACGCTATATGAGAATAACCTTAGTTAGCTAATATTTCAGCAAGTTGATTACCTTCCTTAAAAATGTGAGAGATAAAAATAACTAATTTTAAATATGTAATGTACTAAACCTTATATTGTGATTGTTGCATCGCACTTTTATTACTGTACTTTCAAAAACTCTACAACAATCCCAAACTCACATTTAGATATCAAAAATGCTAATTTGTGGATTTGCTAATTACCATATTTAAGAAGGTGTTTAATTCATATTCTAAGGATTGTTAGTTAAAGTATGATCAATGCTTGGGATCGGACAAGGGGGCTTGATGCAGAAATTACCCTTTTGTCGTTGGCTAAGTAATTATTGTTTTACCCCTAATTTGTGAAATGACATTTTTTTCCTTTACTCTCCATATTTTTGGTGTGAGTGGGTTTTGATCCATGGTATCCCATACAATGACAAGTGACTCTACCAACAAAATTAATTAGCACCCATGTGTTTATAAAGGTTTGATTCCATTAAAGTAGTCGATTTCTATTCAAGATATGGTAGTACTATGTCATATAAAAAGAAAATAAGTTTGAAATTCTTATTGCACAAAGAAAAGATATATATCATGTGTATTATAATTCTTTTTTTATGTGTTTATATGATAAATCTCATAGAATAGATGCAATGAAAATAAGCTCCATGACGAGATCATGCTAAGGAGATGTATTTCCTTAAGCTTCTTTCATAAATATTCCTAATCATAGGATCACTAAAAAGGGAATTAGTGAATCCTATCAAATTAGTATGTATCTTCTATCCTTAAGGAGTTGAGGGTGATTGATCATATGATCACTAGTGTATGAGACACTAAAACAAAACATGTAGGTGCTCATTAGGGAATGGGTACACCAGACTGATTCGAATTAAGAATGCCTTAATTGACATTTTACTAGCTATCAATATGAGCTTTTATGTTGCAGTTGTGCAAGTGATCCTTAGACTTGAGGCACCGTGGATGTCGTTTGTATTGGTTATCATGCTTTGATGCTACTTAAATATGGTTCTAATGATGGGCAACATAAAGGTAGTAATTGGGTATGATCACTTATGCATGGAGGTATGTGAGTGTACAATAGATGATCTATCACAGTTAGTAAAATAGAGAAAATACCTATTTGACATTATTAAGTCATAGCTTAGAAATACCTTTCCAATGTGGGGTAGAAATTAGAAATGAGTTTTTAATTTCACCATTTAAGTTATGGACATGAGATTTAGATATATATAATTTAATAATTAAGGTTTGACAGTAATTCCATACCTTAAATCTAATTAGGGGAATGACATGATGAAATAATTGAATTGCACAATAACTGACAATAGAAAGGTTCATTCCAAAGTCATATTATCTGGGTATTAATGACATACTTCTAGTTGTCACTCATGACTTGTAAAACATGTAACAATTAATTGTAATTAATTATTATTAAAGGGATAATTAAAAAGGATTTTAATCCAAATTAAATTAATATGAGTTTTAATTAATCTGTTTGGGTCCAATTGTCACATAAATGTTACGACCTACTATCAGTGTAATATTGAACCTAAGAGGTCACACATAATAGGGCAATTGCAAAAATAAGGAAAATAGAGGGCCAATAGAGAGATTTTTAATAATTAAATTAAACCTAGGGTTTAATTATATATCTAGAAATTCTAGAGCCTTTAGGAGTAAAGGTTATAAATAGGGCTTCTATTTGATGGAATCCTAATAGACATAATTTAAGTTTTAGATTAGATCTTAAACTTTTCTCTCTAATGGAATAAATAGAAAATTTCAAGAGCTAGCACTCTATAATTTTTGGCCAACTCTAGTTCCTATTTTTTTGTGGTGTTCAACATCAAAGAAGAAGGTGATCCTTACTTTTTGTTGTTGTGTGGATATTGTTAGAAGTTAAATGCTTGAAAATCTTGTGAACCCAATTTAGAGTTCCAACAAATATCCATTGAGAAAAGATATAATCCCTAACCTTGTATGGTGAATGATTTCTCATCGTAATGAATCCCAGATAAATTCTTGGTGGCAGTTTATCGATATAATTTTTTTAATTTTCGCTGTGTTTTTTATGCTAATAGACCTACAGTGGTATCAGAACCAACTCTATGAATTATTATAATAAGTTCAATTCTATTGTAATGGCTTTGTAGAATCGATATTAAAATTTTTATGTTTTTTTTTAAACAAAGCCTCCTTAAGGTGGAGAGGGTTTGGCAAACCCTATCAATATTAATAAATAAAACAAAAAGTAGTAGGAATACAAAAAACGAAGCAGACATAAACCTTATTTCCGCAAAAAAAAAAAACATAATAAAAAATTATTATTTCCAATAGAGAATTATGAAAATCAAATTAGAGTTTATGAAACCCTAGATTAAGAAAATTCAAAAATGTGTTCTTGAATTGATTATCGTCATGTGATGCTGATCAAGTTGTGGATTATTTTTAAAATAGGTTAAAGCAATTGATATTGATGACAAGCAATTTTGTTGATGAAAATTTGATTTTGCATCAGTGAAAAATGGTTTTGGGGAAAAAAATCATGAAAATCACATTAAAAACCTACAACAAAACTGATTTTCTGGTCCAACTTCAAACGACCATAATTAACTCATTTTAAATCAGTTTATGGATTTTTGGGAGTATTGGAAAGATACAGATGTGTAGTTTCATATGAAACTAAATGTGCATCAAAATTTTAATTATTTTTTTACATATAATTAGAAAACCAGACTATATACAAATCAGAAAATCAAATTTTCCAAAATTGTAAGTTCTTGAGATTCCGAATTCGGTTTGACTTGAAATTCAAAATATTAACTTTTATTCAACTCATAAAATTATTTTTATTGTAAAAAAATGTATTTTAGTTAATTAAAAATTTTATTAGTTGAATTTAAGGGATGAAGTGAGACAATACAACGAGAAGAGAATTGTATTGAATGGTGTGATTTGCTTACAATGTAGGTATCATATTTATAGCCTAACCTAAGGGGAATGTTTCCCATTCTAACCGATGTAGGACTAACATATGCATTGTATATATATACATTAACAGGCCCCCTCAAACTCAAGGTGGTAAAATGGAGACCAACTTGAATTTAGAAACTAAATCTTTAAAGCGTCCATGAGGATCTCATGGGTGAGATGATGACGCAAAAAGTGACAATCAATCTCAATGTGTTTTGTGCGTACGTGGAATACATCATTGTGAGCAATCTGGATAACACTTTGATTATCGCATCAGATGATAGTGGCAGTTGAATGAGTGACGCCCATGTTTTCAAGTAAGCAGCAAAGCCAAAGAAGTTCCTGAGTTGTATCAGCAAGGGCTCGATATCCAGCTTCTTTGCTGGATTGAGCGACTACTATTTGCTTCTCGCTTCGCCAAGAAATAAGAGAATCACAAAGACAGAAGCAATAACCAGTGGTGGATCTACGATTAGTGGGATCACCTGCCCAATCTGCATCTGAGTAGCCATGAAGCTCAAGTGAAGAGTGAGCTGAGAAATGGAGACCATTAAATAGGGTCCCCTTAATGTACCTGAGAATGCAAAGAACTGCTGCATAATAGGGTGTACGAAGAGTAGAAAGAAATTGACTGACAATATGGAAAGCATAAGAGATGTCAAGGTGAGTAACTGTAAGATAAACAAGACTACGAACCAATTGGCGAAACAAAGTGGGGTCTTCCAAAGGTGTGGAAGAAAATGAGAATAGTCCAATAGTCCCACGGGTGAGATGATGACGCACAAAGTGACAATCAATCTCAATGTGTTTTGTGCGTACGTGGAATACATCATTGTGAGCAATCTGGATAGCACTTTGATTATCGCATCAGATGATAGTGGCAGTAGAATGAGTGACACCCATGTCTTCAAGTAACCAGCGAAGCCAAAGAAGTTCCTGAGTTGTATCAGCAAGGGCTCGATATCCAGCTTCTTTGCTGGATTGAGCGACTACTGTTTGCTTTTCGCTTCGCCAAGAAATAAGAAAATCACAAAGACAGAAACAATAACTAGTGGTGGATCTACGATTAGTGGGATCACCTACCCAATCTGCATCTGAGTAGCCATGAAGCTCAAGTGAAGAGTGAGCTGAGAAATGGAGACCATTAAATAAGGTCCCCTTAATGTACCTGAGAATGCAAAGAACTACTGCATAATAGGGTGTGCGAGGAGTAGAAAGAAATTGACTAACAATATGGAAAGCATAAGAGATGTCAAGGTGAGTAACTGTAAGATAAACAAGACTACTAACCAACTGGCGAAACAAGGTGGGGTCTTCCAAAGGTGTACCATCCAGAGGAGTGAGTTTAGAGCTGAGCTCAAGAGGAGTGGTATAAGTCTTACTATCTGAGATGGAAGTGAATCCAAAATCTCCAACAATGGTGTTGAACTTGGCAAACCAAGCTCGAGGAGCTTGCTTGAGGCCATAGAGAGCCCGACAAAGTTTGCAGACTTGATGCAGAAGATGATGAGAACCAAGAGGAGGGTACATATAAACTTCTTCAGTAAGTTCACCATTAAGATAAGAATTTTTCACATCAATATGAAATAATCCCTAATGATGAACGGCGACAACTACAATTAAGCTGCGAACTGAAGTGAGATGGGCAACCGGGGCAAAGGTCTCCTCATAAAAATATCATATTTGTTCATACAATTCTGATATTTTTAGTATAAATGTTTTGTTCAATTATTTGAGTAAAATCTTATTATTGATTGCTTTTAACTTGTTAAATTGGATATTCTTTGTGTTTCGTCTGCCAGATACGGCGAATCATTCAAATTAGATTGGATATCCATTGTGATTTGTGAATTAAACGGATACATTGGATGGTTTTGGTTTAGTTTGGATATTCACCGTGATTTGTATAATAGTGGATTCATAGAATGATTTGATAGATTATTTTTATATAGAACATGAAAATATATGCTTTACTTTTGTAGGGTGGATTCAGAAATCTTAGTATTTTTATTATTTGTTTTAAATCAATTTAGTTTAGTTTATACTCTTTGCATAATACAACTCAAAATTTGGAACTAGGTTAAAATAGGTATAGTTTAGATAAAAATATATTTTAACAACGCAATTCCTTGTGGATTTGACCTCGCACTTGCACAACACTATATTGCAAACGACTCTTGTGCTTGCGAGTAATTTAAAACTTACAACAAGTTTTTTGCGCCATTGACGGGGAGTTGTTTTGTTTGTGAAAATTAAATTTTTGTCTGAATTGATTTTATTTTTCTACTAGTTTATTAGCATTTTTGTTTTATTTTTCTTTTGCAATTTTCTTTTAGTTTATTTGCTTCTATTGGCAATTTCCCATAAAAAAATATATAAATATTTTTTTATACAAAAATGTGGTTGAATCCAACGCCAGTTTCACAGTCTTTAGAGGACACCCTCAAGGATTTCATGAAGATGACCGTTGGTGCGATGAAATTTACACCAGCAAGTTCACTAATCGTTCAAGTAATAAAATGATGAGTAAATATCGTTCCCAACGAGGACTAAACAAGTACTACAGAAATTATGACTCAACTCTTACTGTTATTTGAGCAAACGAATAATTGTCGGAGAAAAGGTTACTAACAATTAACTAAATGGAAAAACATAACGCAATATTAAATAACGGAAGATTTGCACACTTTGGAATGAAGACTCTTATGAACTAATGTGCTAAGGACTTGACTTCACCTAAACCATAATTGACAAGAGTTTTGAATGGACAAGTTTCGTTTACTATGTTTTTCAAGATGGTAGATGTTGTGAGTTTTAATTTACTCGCAAGCGCACGAGTCGTTTGCAGTATATCTTTGTGCAAGTGCGAGGTCGAATCCACAGGGAATTGCGTTGTGAAAGTATATTTTCAATCTAAATTAACTCTATCTTAACCTAGTTCCGAATTTTGAATGATAATTTGCAAAACAAATTAAAACTAAATTAAATTGATTTTAAAACTAATAATAAAAAGCACTAAGGTTTCCGAATCCACCCCACCGAAGTTAAGCATACATGTTCTAAAAATATAGCCTATCAAAACATTCAATGAATCCAACTTACGACAAAAAACAAAGAATATCCCAACTAAACCAAAAGCACCTAATGTATCCGCTCTTAACAAATCACAAAGGGAATCCAATTTAATCGAAAAGCATTCAATGTATCCATCAGATGAAACACAAAGAAAATCCAACAGAAAATTTAAACTCAATCAATTATAAGATTAACTCAAATAATTGACAGAACATTTATACTAAAAATTGTCAGATTTGTACAAGCAAATCTGAACTACTACGCCAAACAACGGCGGGGCTTCATCTTCAACCTTAGTTGAAAAGTCTAGCCACTCATAACTATAAAACTATAATAAAAAGTGCTAAACATTTAAACTAAAACAACTGAATATAAAGAAATAAATAAACAACTTTACATGGGAGAAATTCCACTCGCTGACGGGCGGCGCTTCCCCTCGTGGTAGCAATGCCTTCGAGATCCACCAGAATGCTGGCGAACGTCCACCGGTAAACACCAAAGTGGCTCAAGAATTGTACACTGAATGATGAAGCCAGATGGTGTTTATATAGGGGAAGACCTGGAGCAATATGGGTTGCAGATTCGGTGTGGGATACTGCCCGTGTGTGCTCGATCGCAGTGTGGTGCGATCGATCGCAGGTACGATCGATCGCATGTCTTGTGCGCACGATCTCATGTGCGCTCGATCGCATGTCTGCTACGATCGATCGCAGATGCACTGAACTTCAAATATTTTGATGTGGGATGTTGACCATGTGCTCGTTCGTAGGTAGGTGCGCTCGAGCGCAGGTGCGCTCGATCGCATATCTCGTGCGATCGATCGCAATGTCTCTAGAAGCTTCACATCTCCTGAAATGCTTCATTTTCTCCACAATCCTGTAAAAATAGACAAAACACAAAAAAAAAACATAAAATAGAGTGAAATACTAATAACTAAGAGCATAACAAATATAAGTTAAGGGTTTTCAATATGCAATATTTAAGACTCATCAAATACCCCCAAACTTATATTTTGCTAGTCCCTTAGCAAAACAAAATAAAAGACTCAATGAAAAACAAAGAACATAAAGATAAAGTCATCACTCATGGTATCCAAAAATTTAAGGAGCACACATCACCATGATATTCATTCATAAGCAAGCTTAAAAAGGTAAACCCATCTTCGCAATGAATAGAAATGTTAAAATCTGATTACTTACAAAAGGCAGGTTAAGGCATCACAAGTCTGACACTGTATAAAGTGAATTAGCATATAAAAATGAAGCTTCCAAGTATTTCTAATGTGTAAGGTCTCCATGTCTCAAGATTCACCAAATTTCCCTTCAAAATGAACGAAAAAGGCATAGTTTTTTTTTTTTTTTTTAAATAATAAGGCACGGCTATGTTTAGTTCCCTTAAGCTTTCTAATTGACCCATGTAGCGAGTGTTGAATCAATGACTCCCAAACCAGATGGTTTTAGGGCATTAGGTGTAAAGACACCCCTAAGGACTTACTAACTCGAGTCAAAAAGGCTACGAAATTAAACCGACCTTAATATTACCAAGCAAAATTCCACCTTTTGACGTGAACACTCACTGCTTACTGAGGCAAGAGGTCCAGTTACTCAGCGAAAAGTTTATTGATAATTTTTTTTTTTAATATTTTTCTATGCCCAAGAGTTCATCCAACAAGTCATCCAGTTTCATTTAAGATAAGGAAAAATACACATTAAAATCACGTGTCATACCTCACATAATTTGTGCTAATGTGCTCGTGTTAGATTAGATCAAACATGTGAATTCTCAAAATGCCTAAAGTAAGTAACTAAATTTTAAAAATTTATCACCAGATCATGTGTTAAAAAATGTTAAGCTCACCAATGACATCACATCACAGAAAATGTTTAGATCAACTAAAATTTCACGATAACATGAGCATGCATTTATCTCTATGACGAAAAGACAACAAATTAGGACAAAGTGTGTGATGTGTCTCTCATACCCCCAAACTTAAATTACACATTGACCCCAATGTGTGACTAATATGGAAAGAGCTGACCTGAGATATGGAGAACTATCTGGACTGGTATGGCTCATAACATACCCCCAAACTTGAACTGAAGTACGCTTTGTCCCTGAAAAATAAAAACTGGAAAACAAAAAATACTAGAAACAAACATTAATCATAAAAATGCGAAATAATAAATAAACAAAAGAAAAGATAAACTGTGGGGTGCCTCCCATGAGCGCTAAGTTTAACGTCTTCAGCCAGACTCTCCCTAGAATACTACACTCAATCTGAGTAACTAGGATCCTCCAACAGTATCGTCTCAATGTCCGGACTCCTCAACTCTAAGAATGGTTTTAGCCTCTGTCCATTTACCTTGAAAGTATTACCATTCTTAGGATCCTCAATTTCGATGGCCCCATGAGGAAAAACCGATCGAATAATGAATGGGCCTGACCATCGGGATTTGAGCTTGCCTGGAAAAAGATGCAGGCGCGAATTATAAAGAAGAACTTTCTGACCCGGCTCAAAAGCTCGTCTCAAAATGTTTTGGTCATGAGTCTTCTTCATTTGTGCTTTGTATAATCGGGCACACTCATATGCATCATTCCGCAGCTCCTCCAATTCATTGAGTTGGAGCTTCCGTTGTGAGCCAGCCTTGGAAAGATTGAAATTTAGTTGCTTGACAGCGCAATACGCATGATGCTCTAATTCAACTGGAAGGTGACATGCCTTTCCGTATACAATGCGATAGGGAGACATGCCAATTGGCGTCTTGAAGGCTGTCTGATATGCCCATAGTGCATCCGTCAATCGCAGAGACCAATCCTTTCTATTAGGGTTCACAGTCTTTTCCAAAATTTGTTTGATCTCGCGATTTGAAATTTCCACTTGACCACTCGTCTGTGGGTGATATGGGGTGGCAACTTTGTGCGTGATATAATACTTCTTCATCAACTGCTCAAAGATCTTGTTGCAAAAATGCTTACCTCCATCACTTATGATTGCTCGAGGCGTACCAAAACGAGCAAAAATAGTGTCTTTCAAGAACTGGACCATAACTCTGTGGTCATTGGTCTTGCACACAACGGCCTCCACTCACTTGGACAGATAGTCCACAGCAACTAGAATGTATAAGTAGCCAAAGGAGTTTGGGAATGGTCCCATGAAATCAATGCCCCACACATCAAAAATCTCAACAATCAGAATAGGGTTGAGGGGCATCATATTTCTCCTAGAAAGACTCCCTAGCTTTTGGCAACGTTCACAAGATATACAGTAGGTGTGAGAGTCCCGGAACAGGGTAGGCCAATAAAATCCACACTGCAAAATCTTTGCAGCGGTCTTTTTAGCACTAAAATGGCCTCCACATGCATGATCATGACAAAAGGCGATGACATTAGATTGGTCATGCTCAGGAATACACCGTCTAATGATCTGATCAGGACAATACTTGAACAGGTAAGGATCATCCCAGAAAAAGTGTTTTACCATGGCCAAAAATTTTGATTTATCTTGCCTCCCCCAATGCAAGGGCATGTGTCCGGTGACAAGATATTTCACTATGTCAGCAAACCATGGTGCGGAACTGTGAGCAATGTGCATCAATTGCTCATCAGGAAAGGTCTTAGAAATGGGAGTGGCAGCCTCACTGAATTCCACAATCAATCTAGACAAATGGTCCGCCACCACATTTTTCGAACCTTTCTTATCCCGAATCTCAATGTTGAACTCTTGAAGTAGCAAGATCCATCGGATAAGACGAGATTTAGCATCTTTTTTAGAGAAAAGATACTTCAATGCAGCATGGTCCGAGTAGATAATGACTTTAGATCCTAACAAGTAGGATCTGAACTTGTCTAATGCAAAAACGACTGCAAGCAACTCCTTCTCAGTGGTAGAGTAATTGAGTTGTGCATTGTTTAGAGTTCGACTTGCATAATAGATAGCATGGGGAAGTTTATCAACACGTTGCCCCAAAACAACTCCAACAGCATAGTCTGATGCGTCACACATAATCTCAAAAGGCACATCCCAGTTAGGTGGCTGAATAATGGGTGTGGACGTCAGAATCTTCTTCAGATCCCCAAATGCTTTCCTACAATCCTCATCAAATAGAAATGGGGCATCTTTTAGCAACAACTTGCACAAGGGCCTGGTGATCTTGCTGAAATTCTGGATAAATCGCCTATAGAAACTTGCATGGCCCAGAAAAGATCGAACCTCTTTCACCGTACGTGGGTGAGGAAGGTTGGAAATCAAATCCACCTTCGCTTTGTCGACCTCAATCCCTCGATGAGATACGATATGCCCCAGTACAATTCCTTGCTTGACCATAAAATGGCACTTCTCCCAATTAAGCACCAGGTTCTTCTCCTTGCACCGTACCAAAACCAAAGAGAGACGGTGCAGGCACTCCTCAAATATTGAACCAAAGATGGAGAAGTCGTCCATGAAAATCTCCAAGAACCGCTCTACCATGTCAGAGAATATACTGACCATGCACCGCTGAAAAGTGGCGGGTGCATTGCATAACCCAAAGAGCATGCGACGGTAGGCGAAGGTCCCAAAAAGACAGGTAAATGTCGTCTTCTCCTGATCTTCGGGGTCCACGGGGACCTGGTTATATCCAGAATAACCATCCAAAAAGCAATAATACTCGTGCCCAGCCAAACGCTCCACCATCTGATCAATAAATGGAAGTGAAAAGTGATCCTTCCTTGTGGCAATGTTCAGCTTACGGTAGTCTATACACACTCTCCACCTAGACTGCACGCAAGTTGGCACCAACTCGTCGTCCTTATTCTTTGCTACCGTTAATCCAGCTCGCTTGGGCACGACATGAATGGGGCTTACCCAATTGCTATCAGAGATGGGATAAATGATCCCTGCATCTAACAGCTTAATAACCTTTGCCCTCACAACCTCTTGCATAGCAGGGTTGAGCCTTCTTTGCGGCTCCCTCGATGGCTTAGCATCGTCCTCCAAATATATCCTGTGCATCACCACCGAGGGGCTGATTCCCTTAATATCCTCAATGGTCCAGCCGATAGCTCCCTTGTGCTCTCTTAAAACATCTAATAATTTCTCCTCTTGAGCCTCTTCCAAATCTGAAGCTATTATCACAGGCAAACAGTATGCTGGACCTAGGAACTTATACTTAAGATTATCCGGTAAAGGCTTAAGTTCCTTCTTTTGAGGTTCTGGTGACACCTTCTCCTCCTCCTCATTGCTTTCTTGAGGATCAGACTCCAAAATGGCATTTACTTCCTCGAGTAACTTATCTAAACCCAAGTCCTCTCCAAAGTGAGCAAAGCATGCCTCCATGGGATCCTCAATGCTTGATTCATCCACAGTATCCTCAAGAATCTCCTCTATCAAGCATACATCTCTCACTTCATCATATTCCAGTGGTTGCCTAGTGATATAAAAAATGTTCAACTCCACTGTCATATTTCCGAAGGAGATCTTCATCACCCCTGTCCTACAATTGATTAGGGCGTTAGCTGTGGCTAAGAATGGTCGCCCTAGAATCACCGGTATTTGAATCCCTACATTCTGAACTGGCTCTGTGTCAAGCACAATAAAATCCACGGGGAAATAGAACTTATCCACTTTTATCAAAACGTCCTCAACTATCCCCCGTGGTCTTTTCACTGATCTGTCAGCCAATTGAAGCGTCATGGATGTGGGCTTCAATTCTCCTAACCCCAACTGCATATAGACTGAGTAGGGTAGAAGATTCACACTCGCCCCTAGATCCAAAAGGGCCCTCTCAATATGGCTGACTCCTATCGTGCAAGAGATGGTAGGACACCCTGGGTCTTTATACTTGATGGGTAGCTTGCACTGAAGGATTGAACTGACCTGCTCGGTCAAAAATGCCTTCTTTGGGACATTCGTCCTCCTCTTGATAGTGACCAAGTCCTTTAAAAACTTGGCATATGATGGCACTTGATGGATGGCATCCAAAAATGGGATATTGATTTGGACTTGCTTGAATACCTCCAGAATTTCCTCATATTTCCCTCCTTTCTTGAGCGACTGTAATCTCTCGGGGTAGGGCGCTCTAGGTACAAACGATCTAGAAGGGTCTTTCTCAGTAGGTATGGCTGTAGATGGCTTAGCATTTCTCTTCTCTGTGTTGCCACTCCCTTGCCCTTGCTGCATAGCAGGGCTCTCTTCCACTCGATTGTCCACTTGTCTCCCAGACCTCAGTGTGACAATCGACTGTACTTGTTCCTCCCCGTGCGTAGGAGTTGATGAACTCTCAACCATAAATTGTCCTTTTGGGTTTTGCACGGGCTGACTGGGGAACTTTCCTTTCTCTCTCTCACCCAAGTGACTTGCAATTTGCCCTATTTGACTCTCCAGCTTGGCAATTGCTTGGGTGTTTACCACTGTTGCACTCCTCACATCGCTCATATTTTGGCTAGTCACCTTCATGAACTCCTGAAGGGTGTCCTCTAGTGACTGTGAAACTGGTGCTGGTGTTTGAGTGGGTGCGTGGTAAGCAGGTGAAGGTGCTGGATGGGCAGAACAACCATGATTAGGAATTTGTGGGGCAAATCCGGGAGGATATTGATTTTGAGCATGATAAGGGGCTCCTCCCTGATTCGTTGGTTGGTTCTGCCTCCATGAAAAATTTGGGTGGTTCCGCCACCTTGGATTGTACGTCTCGGAGTACGATCCATTTGACTGCCTTCGAAAGTCATTGAAAGCATTTACTTGTTCCATAGGATACTCGGCACAAGCAGGCATTGAAGGGCAATTCTGTGCTAAATGCATGGGACTAGCACAGATGGAACAGCTTTCAACATTGAATGTGTTGGCAGCATTGATAGATTGGCTCACAGTGAGAGCGTCAATCTTCTTAGTGAGGGCATCTAACTTTATCCTCAAATCAGCGTCCTCTCTGACCTCATAGATGCCTCCCCTCTTAGGAGCACGAATGGACTTATCTCGACAGCTTGAAAAATCCCACTGCTGTGAGTTGTCGGACAACTTGTCCAACGCCATATATGCTTCATCTCCTGTCAGACTCAAGAATGCCCCCCCATTCATAGACTCGATCATGCTACGGTTGGGTTGAGTCAACCCTTGGTAGAAGAATTGAACGAGTCTCCACTTCTCATATCCATGTGGAGGGCATCTGATCAGTAACTCTTTAAAGCGCTCCCAGCTTTCAGAGAACTTCTCATCCTTGTCCTGAGTGAAAGAGCTAATCTCCTTTCAGCACTCATTCACTTTATACATTGGGAAAAACTTATGGTAAAATTTACTAAGCAGGTTTTCCCAGGATGTAATAGACCCGGACGTGTTGGAGTCCAACCACGCCCTAGCTCTATCGTGAAGGGAGAAAGGGAAGAGTCGAAGATGGACTGACTCCTCAGAGAAGTTCTGGAATTTGAATGTAGCACAAATATCTTTGAACTTCTTCACATGACTATAAGGATTTTCAAGATCTAAGCCATGGAATGAGGGTAGGAGTTGGATAACATGTGGCTTCAAATCAAAGTGTGTGGCATTGGTTGGTGGCAAAACTATGCAGGAAGATGAGTTAGTTGCAACGGGTGCGAACAAATCCCTAAGGGATGTAGTGGAGTCCACGTTCCAAGCTCTAGGTTGCTCTACATGTTCAGGATGATTAAAATTTTCTCCCATCTCAACAATCTCTCTCTCAACTAGTGCTCTTTTCTGCCTCCTAAGAGTTCTTTCTAAGTCGGGATCTAAATGTGTCAAATCTAAGTTCAAGGATCTCCGACTAAGCATACACCAACAGAAAAATAATGAGATACTAACCAGCAGAAGCAACAGAATAAAACAAAACTCAAAAATATTTTATTTTATTTCATTTTATTTTATTTTTAAATTGCTAACTAACTAGTAGAAAAATAAAATTAATTCAGACCAAAAAATTTTCACGAACCAAACAATTCCCCGGCAACGGCGCCAAAAACTTGTTGTGAGTTTTAATTTACTCGCAAGCGCATAAATCGTTTGCAGTATAGCGTTGTGCAAGTGCGAGGTCGAATCCACAGGGAATTGCGTTGTGAAAGTATATTTTCAATCTAAATTAACTCTATCTTAACCTAGTTCGGAATTTTGAATGATAATTTGCAAAACAAATTAAAACTAAATTAAATTGATTTTAAAACTAATAATAAAAAGCACTAAGGTTTCCGAATCCACCCCACCGAAGTTAAGCATACATGTTCTAAAAATATAGCCTATCAAAACATTCAATGAATCCAACTTACGACAAAAAACAAAGAATATCCCAACTAAACCAAAAGCACCCAATGTATCCGCTCTTAACAAATCACAAAGGGAATCCAATTTAATCGAAAAACATTCAATGTATCCATCAGATGAAACACAAAGAAAATCCAACAGACAATATAAACTCAATCAATTATAAGATTAACTCAAATAATTGACAGAACATTTATACTAAAAATTGTCAGATTTGTACAAGCAAATATGAACTACTACGCCAAACAACGGCGGGGCTTCATCTTCAACCTGAGTTGAAGAGTCTAGCCACTCATAACTATAAAACTATAATAAAAAGTGCTAAACATTTAAACTAAAACAACTGAATATAAAGAAATAAATAAACAACTTTACATGGGAGAAATTCCACTCGCTGACGGGCGGCGCTTCCCCTCGTGGTAGCAATGCTTTCGGGATCCACCAGAATGCTGGCGAACGTCCACCGGTAAACACCAAAGTGGCTCAGGAATTGTACACTGAATGATGAAGCTAGATGGTGTTTATATAGGGGAAGACCTGGAGCAATATGGGTTGCAGATTCGATGTGGGATACTGCCCGTGTGCGCTCGATTGTAGGTACGATCGATCGCATGTCTTGTGTGCACGATCTCATGTGCGCTCGATTGCATGTCTACTACGATTGATCGCAGATGCACTGAACTTAAAATATTTAGATGTGGGATGTTGACCATGCGCTCGTTCGTAGGCAGGTGCGCTCGATCGCATATCTCGTGCGATCAATCGCAATGTCTCCAGAAGCTTCACATCTCCTGAAATGCTTTATTTTCTCCACAATCCTGTAAAAATAGACAAAACACAAAAAGAAAAACATAAAATAGAGTGAAATACTAATAACTAAGAGCATAACAAATATAAGTTAAGGGTCTTAAATATGCAATATTTAAGACTCATCAGTAGAATCCCCAATAAATTGGTTATCCTTATTCAGGTCTAACCACAATCTCAAGAATCATCAACTTCAAATATCCATATTCCAGGTCTATTCTAGATTAATTCAACTTAAGAAGCACTATGTTCAATGGAATTCCTTTCAGTTAAATCTCCCTATTCGGTTACGGTTTAAACAGACCACATAAACTTCCTAGAATCCCTATTCGGTTACTCCTATTTCATTCATGGCATGTTTTACCCTGGCTTTGCATAGATAACAATCCAACATCATATTTATTAATTCAACCATTCATAAAAGCATAGATTCTCTATTTGACACATAACCATGCCTCAAGAATGAATCAAAATAATAAACAACATTAAGAACAATAAAACACACTCTTTGAAAAACAAAGCAAATTCCAACTTGTCCAAATAGCACTCATGACATAGGTTTAGGATCCATCTATCCTTAGCACAAAAATATCTACTCCATAATAATATTCAAACAACCCATGTTCATATTATAAAACATCAACATAGCTAAATAAGAATAATACAAAATCGGAGAAGAATGATTTAAAAGCTTGATGCGTAGCCTCCCGGAGTGTCTCCAACTCTCCTTTTGCGTCTCCTCTCCTCCAAATTTTTTTTTCTTCTTCTACGACCGCTTTCTTCCTCTTATTCAGCTAGGGTTTCTATTTATAACATTCAAAATCCGTGGGCTGGCGTTGCAGCGCCAACATCCCAGCGTTGCAGCACCAAGACATATTTCAAACCCTATTCTGGAGCTGCAGCTTCAACTTTCCAGCGCTGCAGCGCCAACTTTCTATCCAAATTCCTCTCTTTTTGCCAGCTACCAGTGCTACAGCACCAATATCCCAGTGCTGCAGCCTTGAGTTTCTGTCTCCTTCAGGCATTTTGCCCTTCTAGTGCTCTCCAGTGCTCCAGCAAGTGTCTGCACAGAAGATTTTCAAGACTTAGCATTGATCAGTCAACTAAAACAACTTATTAGTAGAATAAGATAAACTAAACTCAAATTGCTAAAAACACATGCAACACAATTCTAATGCTTAAGATCAACACCAAAAACATGCCTAAAAGCAGAATAATAACATGATTTATTCAAAGTTATCAACCGTTCAGTCCATCAATGTAGCCAATACATTTAATGTTGATAGTTGTTCCATCTGTACTAGCCCTATGCATTTAGCACAGAATTGTCCATCTATACCGGCTTTTGCTGAGTATCCCACGAAACAAATGAACACTTTAAATGACTATCGGTGGCAATCAAATGGATCTTACTCTGAGTTGTACAATCTAGGGTGGCAGAACCACCCTAATTTTTCATGGAAGCAGAACCAACTAATGAATCAGGGAGGAGCCCTTCATCATGCTCACAATCAATACCCTCTCAAGTTCCCTTCACCAGTTCCAAGTTATGGTCACTCAGCGCATCCAGCACCATTATCCGCTTACCAAGCTCCCACTTAAGTGCCAGCGTCGATTTCACAGTCTCTGGAGGATGCCCTCAAGGATTTCATGAAGATGATCGGCCACTCCATCAGCGAAGTAAGGAGTGCAAAAATAGTAAACACCCAAGTGATTGCCAAGATAGAGAGTCAAATTGATCAAATCGCAAGTTATATGGGTGAAGGAGAGAAGGGAAAGTTCCCTAGTCAACCTGTGCCCAACTTGAAGGAACAGTTTACGGTGGGAAATTCATCGACTCCTATGCACGGACAAGAACAAGTGCAATCGATTGCCACATTGAGGTCTGGGAGACAAGTGGAAAATCAAGTGGAAGAGAACCCTGCTATGCAGCAAGAGCAAGAAAGTGGCAATAAGGAGAAGAGAGTTAGAGCCAACTTGTGTTCAGTCAGGATGGAGAGTGTGTCTAAACTACCGTAAGTTGAATGCTGCCACAAGGAAGGATCATTTTCCACTCCCATTTATTGATCAGATGGTGGAGTGCTTAGCTGGGCACGATTACTAATGTTGGGTCTGGCTGAAGATGTTAAACTTAGTGCTCGTGGGAGGCACCCCAAAACATATCCTTTTTGTTTGTTTATTATTTTACATATTTATTGTTACTGCTTATTTCTAGTATTTCTTTTGTTTTCTAGTCTTTATTTTTCAGGGACAATACGTACTTCAGATCAAGTTTGGGGGTATGCTATGAGCCATACCAGTCTAGCTAGTTCTCCATCTCTCAGGTTAGCTCTTTCCATATTATCTACAAAAATGACTGATCTGTACAGGCAATTCTGGCAATTTTAGTGAAACTCCTTTCCGAGTGCTTATAAACCTGTAAAACAACGAAAACAACTCAAAGTAACAAATTCTTAAGCTAACAAATGTAAATTAAGGGCCCAAAATATGCAATATTTGGCACTCATTAGTAAAACATTTGGTGGAAAAGAGAGTGGAATCAAGAGTCATGTGATTACAACATGCAGAGTCAAAGAGACAGTGGTAACTAGGGCATATAATGATAGGCACATACTCAAACTTCTTACTCAAGACATTCAACTAAAATAATGAGAATACACAACAAGATACTTCAAGTGAGTTATATAATCCTAGCATTCAATGCAAAACCTATAGAGATCATCTAATAATTAAGGTCATAATGAAGAGTGTTTAAGAGTACCAAGAAACTAACTCTCAAAATAAAACGCTAATGGCTTAAATAACTCACAAGGTAGTCTCCACTATTTGGTTCTCAATCATTAGATCTAGGTTCATCTCAGTTTCAACATCAAGAGCATGGTCTATGGAATATGAATATGCATCAATCCTCACAACAACTTGTCAGTGTTAAAGAAACTAAACTCAACGTGTATAAAAACTTGATTACTAACCATAAAACAAATTGTAGCATGAAAATTTTGTCTCAACAAGTTCTAATTGCACCCCTAAACCTAAACTAAACATTGTCCTCAATGTCTGAAATCAAACACGCGTTTAGAAAAATATTTAGAAGGGAACAATGAAAATGAAAGAATAGAAAATATACTCTATCAAATGGGTGGCTTGTCTCCCACCAAGCACTTTCTTTAAGATCTTAGCAAGATATTGGTTGAACTTATTCAGGATCGTGCACCTCAATGAACTCAACAACCCCCTTCTCATGGACTTCTTCCAAGTAAGGCTTCACACGATGCCCGTTGTCCTTGAATGTCACTTGAGTCTTTGGGTTCAGCAACTCTACCGCTCTATGAGAAAAAATGTTGACTAACAAAAATGGTCTGCACCATCTTGACTTCAATTTTCCTGGAAATAATTTGAAACGAGTGTTAAACAAAAGAACTTTCATTCCAGAATAAAGAGACTTATGGATAAAGCCTTAGTCATGGTAATGCTTAGTGCGTTCTTTGTAGATCTTTGCATTCTCATAGGCTTCATCACAAATCTCTTCTAATTCATTGAGTTGTTGTAATCGCTTCTCTCCTACCATTGTCATGTCCATGTTCAACTCCTTGATTGCCCAATATGCCCGATGCTCAAGCTCAACTAGTAAGTGGCATGTCTTTCCAAAAACCAACCGATAGGGGCTTATCCCAATGGGTGTCTTGTACGCCATGCAGTATGCCCATAATGCGTCATTAAGCTTGGTTGCCCAGTCCTTCCATGATGGTTGAACCATCTTTTCCATAATGCCCTTGATTTGTCGACTGCTTATCCACTCGTTGCCCGAAAACAACCCTTCAATGAATTTCTTCACCATATCCGAGAAGATTGACATCATGCATCTTTGGAATGTGGCTGGAGCATTGCATAGGCCAAATGATATTCTCCTAAAGGCAAATGTCCTAAATAGGCAGGTGAATGTTGTCTTCTCTTGATCCTCCAGTGCAATCAGCACTTGATAATAACCTGAAAGACCATCAAGAAAATAATAAAAATCATGCCCTGCTAGTCTTTCCAACATCTAATCAATAAAAAGAAGTGGAAACTGATCCTTTCTAGTAGCTGAGTTCAGTTTCATGTAATCAATGCACATTCTCCATCCTATAGTCATCTTAGTGGGCACTAGCTCATTCTTCTCGTTTCTCACCATTGTAATCCCAGACTTTTTAGGCACAACATGAACTGGACTAAACCATCTACTATCTGAAATAGGGTAGATAACTCCTGCATCTAGGAGTTTTAAAATTTCTTTCTTCACTACCTCTTGTAGGTTAGGGTTTAGTCTCTTTTGAGCTTCTCTCACAAGTTTGACACTGTCCTCTAAAATGATTTTTTGCATACATGTAGCAGGAATAATACCCCTGCTGTCACCTATACTCCATCCTATGGCTTTCCTAAGTTTTATAAGCTCCTTCACAACTCTCTCCTTTTGGGTTTAGGTCAAAGTAGATGAAATAATCATAGGATATATGTCTCACTCTCCCAGAAATATGTGCTTAAGGTGCTTAGGTCACTTTTTAAGTTCAAGATTAGGTGGAGTAGTATCTTCACTAGGTAGGGAACTTAGCAATTCTAAAGGTTTGCTAGACTCTTCTTGGGGTGACACTGGTATTGCACTATCTAACATCTCATTATACCCTTTAGTCTCATCTTCTAGTGTTTCCTCTACTCTCTCAGTTGTAAGAGCAACTTCAAGCTTGTCCTTTATTTCTGTCTGCAAATAAGTGTCATAAACAAGTGAGTCCACACAATCAATAAAAGAACACTCATCGTTAGTAGAAATAGAAGAAAGAGTGGTTAGAGAATCAAACACTTTAAATTATACAGTCTCTCCCAAGACTATCATCGTTAACCTCCTATTATGGACAGCAATAATAGTCTTGGTTGTGGCCATAAATGGTTTACCAAGAAGAATTGTGTGCTCTTTGTCCTTAGATGGGGTTCCTTCCATTTCCAATACCAAAAAATCCACAGGCACAATCACTTTGTCTACTTGCACCAATATATCCTCAACTATTCCCTTAGGATATTTAACTGACCTGTCAGCGAGTTGAAGGGATATAGTTGTTGACTTAAGCTCCCCCAAACCTAGTTGCAAGTATATCGAATATGGCATGAGATTTATACTTGCTTCTAAGTCTAGCATTGCTTTGGCGACCTTCTTATTTCCTATTCTGTTGTTGATGATGAAACTTCTGGGATCTTTGAGCTTAGGTGGAAAGCTTTGTTAGAGCAACGCACTAGCAACTTTTGACACCATCACTTTCTCGTTCTTCTAATATTTCTTCTTTTTGGTGTTAAGTTCCTTAAAGAATTTCGCATATGATGGCACATTCCTAATAACATCCAAAAGAGGCAAATTAATATTCACTTTACAAAGCATGTCAAAAATATCAAAAAATTGCTTATCCTGTTTAACATCCTTCAAACGACTTGGATAAGGAATAGGAGGCCTGGAAGGCTCGGTTGTCTTATGCAGCATCGTGAAGGAAGATGGTTCCTTCTCTTTGCTCTCCTCAGATGTTTGAGAAGATTATAGATCTTCGGCTGGATTTCCTTGAGGAGTGTCATGCTCCTTTTGCTTCTTAATTGATTTTCTTGCATCATGTGGCAAGTCATAAGAAATTTTATCATCAGAATTGTTGTTAAGAATTTTACCACTTCGCAGCACTGTGATAGCCTTTGCTTGCTCAGGTTGGATAGGCAACTTCCCTTTTTGATGTACTTACAATTGTTCTGCAAGTTTTCCAACTTGTTCTTCCACCCTCTTCATTCGTGCCTCTAAGGAATCTAACCTTTGGCTATGTCTCTCATGGTTCTCTTTACTAACTTGAATAAAAGCACTCAAGTTCTCCTCAAAAGTCAAATTGCTAGGCAGATTGGGTGGTGCAACTTGGTTTTGATATTGAACCGGTCTTGAAGTTGGAGCATATACCGAAGTGCTGTTAGTCTTCCAAGAGAAATTGGGATGATTTCTCCACCCAGGGTTGTACATATAGCTCGCATGTCTCCTCAGCAGTCTTTTTTCCCATGGCTCCACTGGTAGCGTTATCAACCATATATTGACACTTTTGTGTCAATCCATCATAGAAGAATTGATTTTGTAGCTACAATGGGTAATGATGGTGGAGACACTGTGTTAGAAGCATCTTGAACTTGTCCTATGCTTCATGGAAGGGTTCTCCCTCCGTTTGTGAGAACGTGGCCATCTTAATTCTCAACTCAGTGGTCTTCTGATAGGAGTAGAATTTGTTCATGAACCGATTGTAGACCGCTTCCCTTGTAGTCAAAGAGCTGGGTGAAAGAGTCATCAACCAAGCTTTTGCTCTAACATTTAATGTGTAGGGGAAGCATCTAATCCTGAGTTGATCCTCATTCAACTCCTGTAGAGGAAAAGTCTGCACTATTGCATAGAAATCCCTTATGAAGCTTAATGGGTCTTCATTTGGAATTCTATAGAATGAAGGGAGCATGCTAAAGTTGATATTTTTTTATCTCATAATTCCGTGCAACTTCCCCCAATTGGATGCAAGATGTGGAAGTGCCGATGATCGACCTTGCATACTCCTTCATCATAATTTGTTTTTTAGCTCCTTCCATTCTTTCAGGCTCCTCTTTTTCTATTCTCTTAACCTTTTCTTCTTCTTCCATAGGCTGTAACATCTCCCTTAACCTATGGATGTTGTCCATTGCTGGCACTAGATTTCTCCCTTGGGATCTTCCACCGTGCATGTACCTGAAGAAAACAAAAGAAAAATTAAGCTACCAGGAATCAAGAGAGCGAAAATTAAGAAACAAATTAATGCCAATTTAAATTAAGAAAATAAAAAAGCAAATAAAGAAAATTTGACGAAATAAAAGAAATAAAAATTATGCCTAAAAGAAAGAAAAGAAATAAAATAAAAACAAAAAAAATAACTAAAGAATTAAACACCAATTCCCCGGCAACAGCGCCAAAAACTTGATGAGCAAATTTTAAATGCTCGCAAGTGCATGAATCACAAATAGTATTGCGATGAGTTTACTCTCGAGGTCGATCTCCCAAGGAATTGCAGTGGTCTAAATCCTAAATTACTTGCTTAAAATTACTAAAACAAACTCTAAAATTAAATCCTAAACACTCTAATTAAAAGATTGGTGAAGAGAAAATTGAAAGAATTAAGTAAATTCAACAAAACGAATTATGAAGAGATGAGTATAATCAATGAGAACAATTGGGAGTTTAGCTTACTATCTAATCATGAATTGGAACATTTGGTGAATATAAATAATTAATCAACATCCAAGATTATTGGTATTTTCGCTAAAACTAAAGAATGCCATTGATTGTGTTTATTCTCAATTTATAACTAATTAATTAAATTTCATGGATCGTGCTCATCAATTAATTAGTTAAATTAAGTATAAGGAAAACACAACCACCTAAATCACAATTTGATTAGAATCCTGATTTAAATTCCTATTCAAGAAAGCTTAATTAGGTCTAGATGATTTGTCCTCAACCTAATCTCAAATATTAACCTTGACTATCAATAATATATGGCCAATCCACAAGCAATAATCAAAGGTATGAAGGATATTGAATAAGATATAATCTGAAAAATTTCATAAAACTAAATCCACCAAAATATCCAAAACAATCAAGGCAACTAAGCCAAGCGCCCAACAATGCGTTTAGCTGCTCATGTTTAAATCCCAATCAAAAAATTCAAATATTAGGGTTACAAGCATATTGAAGGACAAAAGGAGCAAATATATAATTTCTTCCCAAATTACACAATGAATCCTCAAAGTCTTGAAGCGATTGATCATCGTCTTCAATCTCTCGATAAGTCGTCTTGATAAAAGAATCCATCTCCTCCTTCAATCTCTCAAAACTCAAACAATTCATTTATCCTGGGTAAAAGGTATTTGTTCTTATTCAACTATCTATAGTCTATACACACTCTTATCGTTCCATCTTCCTTCTTCATGAACAACACAGGGACTCCCTAAATACATTAGGTCTGATAAATTGTTTATCCAAAAATTCTTAAAATGGTACATTCAACTCTCTTAATTCAACTGGCGTCATTCTATAGGGTGCTATAGATATGTGTATTGAACTCAAAATGACATCTATAGGAAACTAAATCTTCTTACTAGGATACAATCTGGACAACTCTTCATGAAACACATCATGAAAATCTTTCACCACCAAGATTTCTTCTAACTTCCTATTTTCCTTTCTAGAATCCATTATGTATGCCAAATACTCCCCACATCTTTTCTTCAACCATCTACTAGTAGTCAGAGTAAAATAAGATAGTTCGAGAGTATCTCATGTTCTCCCTGAAAGTTAAACTCCTCATGTCCATATCTTGAACACTACCTTCTTTCTGGAACAATCAATCCAAGCATAATACATCGACAACCAATTCATTCTCAAAATTAAATGAAATTATATCATATTCAAAGATAATAAATCAGTTTCAGATTCTCTATCACTGATACGAATCACACAACCTTTGTAAGCATTTATGATTATCACTCTATCTTTAGTGGGAACTTCAACAAAATATTTTGCATTGAATGACTAATATATACTTCAATAGGCTTCATATGAGTACTGGATACTAAAGAATGGGTTGCACCAAGATCAACCAACATTGATATGTCCACTTTCTCTAAATATAAAGCATTTCAAATTTTGCAATTCTAGGATAAATATCTTATCTGAATATATCTATAATAAACTTCTATCTCTCAATCATACATCAGATTACCACTTTCCCTTGGTGGCATACTTACTTCCTATGCCATGACTCCTAGTTCCCATAACCTGTCTCCCAAATCTAAGGCTCTCACTAATAGCATTCTAAGCTACAGAAAAAACAGATCTTGCTTGCCTCTGACTCTATACTTCAGTTCCTTGTGACAAGGAATGCCTCCTCTGGGTGGTCTCCCACCATGCACACTCATACTGGTATCACCTATGGGTTCCTCAAATCTAGACTTCTTTCGCCAATTCCTCATTCCTTTAAATTTCATCACATCCTTCTCAATCTGAAGTGCTATATCCACCAACCTGACATAATTTATATGCCTTATGTAAGATAGTTTTGATCAAATCTTAAAACATAGTTCATCTATGAACCTCTTACACTTCTTCTCCTCTTGGTCTACCATTTTTGGTACAAACCTCGACAAAGCCACAAATCTCTTATCATATTGAGCCAGAATCAACCCATTTGCCTCAAATAAATAAAATCTCTATCTTGTTAGGCTCTAAAGGTATAAGGAAAGTATTTATCAAGGAAAACCTCCTTAGACCTATTCTAGGTTAAAGGGTCTATCAACATATGCACTTACCTTGGGAAAAGTATTGTCTCATCATCTATAGCTTCTTCTTCTAACTCAAATGAAGCAAAGGTGACTGATGAGTCTTAAATATTGCATATTTTAAACCCTTAACTTATATTTGTTATGCTCTTAGTTAGTATTGTTTTACTTTATTTTATGTTTTTCTTGTGTTTTGTGTATTTTTACAGGTTTGTGGAGAAAATGAAGCATTTCAGGAGATTTGAAGCTTCTGGAGACATTACGCTCGATCGCACGAGATATTCGATCGAGCGCACCTGCCTATGAACGAGCGCAAGGTTAACATCCCACATCGAAATAGTTGCTGTTCAGTGCGTATGCGATCGATTGTAACAGACATGCGATCGAGCGCACATGCGATCATGCGCACGAGACATGCGATCGAGCGCACATGCGATCGATCGCACCATTCTGCGATCGAGCGCACTCGGGCCAGTATCCCACATCTAATCTGAAACCTGCAGTGCTCCGTGACTTCCCCTATATAAACACCATTTGGCTTCATCATTCAGTGTACAATTCCTGAGCCACTTTGGTGTTTACCGGTGGATGTCCACCAGCATTCTGGTGGATCCCGAAGGCATTACTATCACGAGGGGAAGCGCCGCCCGTCAGCGAGTGGAATTTCTTCCATGTAAAGTTTTTTATTTATTTCTTTATATTCAGTTGTTTTAGTTTAAATGTTTAGCACTTGTTATTATAGTTTTATAGTTATGAGTGGCTAGACTCTTCAGCTAAGGTTGAAGATGAAGCCCTGCCGTTGTTTGGCGTAGTAGTTCAGATTTGCTTGTAGAAATCTGACAATTTTTAGTATAAATGTTCTGTCAATTATTTGAGTTAATCTTATAATTGATTGAGTTTAAATTGTCTGTTGGATTTTCTTTGTGTTTCATCTGATGGATACATTGAATGCTTTTCGATTAAATTGGATTCCCTTTGTTATTTGTTAAGAGCGGATACATTGGGTGCTTTTGGTTTAGTTGGGATATTCTTTGTTTTTTGTCTTATAGTTGGATTCATCGAATGTTTTGATAGGCTATATTTTTAGAACATGTATGCTTAACTTCGGAGGGGGTGGATTCGGAAACCTTAGTGCTTTTTATTAGTTTTTTAAATCAACTTAATTTAGTTTTAATTTGTTTTGCAAATTATCATTTAAAATTCGGAACTAGGTTAAGATAGAGTTAATTTAGATTAAAAATTATATTTTCACAATGCAATTCCCTGTGGATTCGACCTCACACTTGCACAATGCTATACTGCAAACGACTCGTGCGCTTGCGAGTAATTTAAAACTCACAACAAGTTTTTGGCGCCGTTGCCGGGGAATTGTTTTGTTTATGAAAATTTTTGGTCTGAATTGATTTTATTTTTCTACTAGTTATTTATAAAAAAAATAAAAAAAAGAGTTAGAAAATTAAAAAAAAAAAATTTAAAAAAAAAATGTTGATGAATCCAGCGCCGGTTTCACAGTCTTTAGAGGACGCCCTCCAGGATTTCATTAAAATGATCGGCCCGTCCCTCAATGCTGCCAACACTTTCAATGTTGAAAGTTGTTCCATCTGTGCTAGTCCCATACATCAAGCACAGAATTGCCCATCAATGCCGGCTTGTGCCGAGTATCCTATGGAACAAATGAATGCTTTCAATGACTGTTGTTGGCAATCAAATGGATCTTGCTCCGAAACATACAATCCAAGGTGGTGGGACCACTCTAATTTTTCATGGGAGCAGAACCAACCAATGAATCAGGGAGGAGCCCTTTACCATGCTCACAATCAATACACTCCTGAATTTCCTCCACCAATTCCAAGTTACAATCACTCAGCTTATCTAGCACCATCACCCGCTTACCAAGCTCCCATTCAAGCGCCAGTGTCGGTTTCACAGTCATTGGAGGACGCTCTCAATGATTTCATGAAATCGACTAGCCAATCTATGAGTGAAATGATGAGTGCAACAATAGAAAACACCCAAGTGATTGCCACACTAGAGAGTCAAATAGATCAAATCGCAAGTTACGTGGGTGAAGGAGAGGAAGGAGAGTTCCCCAGTCAATCTGAGCCTAACCCAAAGGAACAGTTTGCGGTGGGAAATTCTTTAACTCCAATGCATTGGCAGGAACAAGTGCAATCAACTGTCCTATACTTGTCTGGGAGACAAGTGGACAATCAAGTGGAAGAGAACTCTGCTATGCACCAAGGGCAAGAGAGTGGCAACAACGAGAAGAGAGATGCTGAGCCATCTACAGCCACTCGTATTATTAAGGATCTCTCTAGGTCGTTTTTACCTAAAGCGCTTTACCCTGAGAGACTACAAGTGCCCAAGAAAGAAGGGAAGTCTGAGGACATTATGGAGGCATGCTTTTCTCAGTTTGAAGAGGATTTGGACTTAGATAAGTTACTTGAGCAAGCAAATACTATCGTGGAGTCTGCTCCTCGGGAGAGTAGTAGGACAGAGGAGACTATGGATGAATCCCGTATTGAGGATCCCTTGGAGGCATGCTTTGCTCACTTTGGAGAGGACTTGGGCTTAGATAAGTTACTCGATGAAGTAAATGTCATTTTGGAGTCTGATCCTCGAGAAAGTAGTGAGACGGAGGAAACCACAACACCTGAACCTCACAAGAAGGAACTTAAGCCTTTACTGGATAATCTTGAGTATAAGTTCCCAGGTCCAGCAGATTCTTTGCCTATAATTATAGCTTTAGATTTGGGTGATGCTCCAGAGGAGAAATTATTGGACGCCATAAGAGAGCATCAGGAAGCTATAGGCTGGACTATTGAGGATGTCAAAGGAATCAACCCCTCGTTGGTAATACACACGATACAGTTGGAGGAGAATGCCAAGCCATTGAGGGAGCCACAAAGAAGGCTCAACCCTGCTATGCAAGAGGTTGTGAGGGCAAAAGATATTAAGCTGTTAGAGGCAGGGATCATTTATCCCATCTCTGATAGCAAGTGGGTGAGCCAGATTCTAGTCGTGCCTAAACGTGCTGAATTTACGGTAGTAAATAAAGACGACGAGTTGGTTCCAACTCGAGTGCAGTCAAGATGGAGAAAGTGTCTAGACTACCGTAAATTGAATGCTGCCACTAGGCCTGATCATTTTTCATTCCCATTTATTGATCAGATGGTAGAGTGTTTAGTTGGGCATGTTTACTAATGTTGGGTCTGGCTGAAGACGTTAAACTTAGAGCTCATGGGAGGCACCCCACAGCTTATCTTTTCTTTTGTTTATTTATTATTTCGCATTTTTATGATTAATGTTTGTTTCCAGTATTTTTTTTGTTGTTTTCCAGTTTTTATTTTTCAGGGACAAAGCGTACTTCAGTTCAAGTTTGGGGGTATGCTATGAGCCATACCAGTCCAGATAGTTCTCCATATCTCAGGTCAGCTCTTTCCATATTAGTCACACATTGGGGTCAATGTGTAATTTAAGTTTGGGGGTATGGGAGACACATCACACACTTTGTCCTAATTTGTTGTCTTTTCGTCATAGAGATAAATGCATGCTCATGTTATTGTGAAATTTTGGTTGATCTAAACATTTTCTATGATGTGATGTCATTGGTGAGCTTAACATTTTGAACACATGATCTGGTGATAAATTTTTAAAATTTGGTTACTTACTTTAGGCATTTTGAGAATTTACATGTTTGATCCAATCTAACACGAGCACATTACCACAAATTATGTGAGGTATGACATGTGATTTTAATGTGTATTTTTCCTTATCTTAACTGAAACTGGATGACTTGTTGGATGAACTCTTGGGCATAAAATAAAAAATTAAAAAAAAAATTTCATTATCAATAAACTTTCTGCTGAGTAACTGGACATCTTGCCTCAGTGAGTGTTCACGTCAAAAGGTGGAATTTTGCTTGGTAATATTAAGGTCGGTTTAATTTCGTAGCCTTTTTGACTCGAGTTAGTAAGTCCTTAGGGGTGTCTTTACACCTAATGCCCTAAAACCACCTGGTTTGGGAGTCATTGACTTAACACTCGCTACATGGGTCAATTAGAAAGCTTAAGGGAACTAAACATAGCCGTGCCTTATTAAAAAAAAAAAGAATAAAATAAAAACTATGCCTTTTCGTTCATTTTTTATGGGAAATTCGGTGAATCTTGAGACATGGAGACCTTACACATTAGAGTTACTTGGAAGCTTCATTTTTATATGCTAATTCACCTTACACTAATTCAAGCTTGTGATGCCTTATCCTGCCTTTTGTAAGTAATTAGATTTTAACATTTCTATTCATTGCGAAGATGGGTTTACCTTTTTAAGCTTGCTTATGAATGAATATCATGGTGATGTGTGCTCCTTAAATTTTTGGATACCATGAGTGATGACTTTATCTTTATGTTCTTTGTTTTTCATTGAGTCTTTTATTTTGTTTTGCTAAGGGACTAGCAAAATATAAGTTTGGGGGTATTTGATGAGTCTTAAATATTGCATATTGAAGACCCTTAACTTATATTTGTTATGCTCTTAGTTATTAGTATTTCACTCTATTTTATGTTTTTTTTTTGTGTTTTGTCTATTTTTACAGGATTGTGGAGAAAATGAAGCATTTCAGGAGATGTGAAGCTTCTGGAGACATTGCGATCGATCGCACGAGATATGCGATCGAGCGCACCTGCGCTCGAGCGCACCTACCTACGAACGAGCACATGGTCAACATCCCACATCAAAATATTTGAAGTTCAGTGCATCTGCGATCGATTGTAACAGACATGCGATCGAGCGCACATGCGATCGTGCGCACGAGACATGCGATCGATCGCACCATTCTGCGATCGAGCGCACTCGGGCCAGTATCCATATCGAATCTGAAACCTGCAGTGCTCCGTGACTTCCCCTATATAAACACCATTTGGCTTCATCATTCAGTGTACAATTCCTGAGCCACTTTGGTGTTTACCGGTGGATGTCCGCCAGCATTCTGGTGGATCACGAAGGCATTGCTATCACGAGGGGAAGCGCCGCCCGTCAGCGAGTGGAATTTCTCCCATGTAAAGTTTTTTTATTTATTTCTTTATATTCAGTTGTTTTAGTTTAAATGTTTAGCACTTGTTTTTATAGTTTTATAGTTATGAGTGGCTAGACTCTTCAGCTAAGGTTGAAGATGAAGCCCTGCCGTTGTTTGGCGTAGTAGTTCAGATTTGCTTGTAGAAATCTGACAATTTTTAGTATAAATATTCTGTCAATTATTTGAGTTAATCTTATTATTGATTGAGTTTAAATTGTCTGTTGGATTTTCTTTGTGTTTCATCTGATGGATACATTGAATGCTTTTCGATTAAATTGGATTCCCTTTGTGATTTGTTAAGAGCGGATACATTGGGTGCTTTTGGTTTAGTTGGGATATTCTTTGTTTTTTGTCTTATAGTTGGATTCATCGAATGTTTTGATAGGCTATATTTTTAGAACATGTATGCTTAACTTCGGAGGGGGTGGATTCGGAAACCTTAGTGCTTTTTATTAGTTTTTTAAATCAATTTAATTTAGTTTTAATTTGTTTTGCAAATTATCATTCAAAATTCGGAACTAGGTTAAGATAGAGTTAATTTAGATTAAAAATTATATTTTCACAACGCAATTCCCTGTGGATTCGACCTCGCACTTGCACAACGCTATACTACAAACGACTCGTGCGCTTGCGAGTAATTTAAAACTTACAACAAGTTTTTGCTCGAGCGCACGATCGCATGTGCGCTCGATCGCATGTCTGTTACAATCGGTCGCAGACGCACTGAACAGCAACTATTTCGATGTGGGATGTTGACCTTGCGCTCGTTCATAGGCAGGTGCGCTCAATCGAATATCTCGTGCGATCGAGCGCAATGTCTCCAGAAGCTTCAAATCTCCTGAAATGCTTCATTTTCTCCACAAACCTGTAAAAATACACAAAACACAAGAAAAACGTAAAATAAAGTAAAACACTACTAACTAAGAGCATAACAAATATAAGTTAAGGGTCTAAAATATGCAGTATTTAAGACTCATCAGTGACCCTCTAGCTGCTAGTCACTAGTAAGGTATCAAATAATCTCTCTACATGTTTCTCCCAAAACTCAGGCTTAAAAGGATTCATAGATCCTTTAAACAACAAGGCATTCAAATTAACAATCTCCCTGCATCTCATGCATAAACTCACTTTTCCCCCTTTTTAAACGTCTATCATTACTAGATTTACAACAACCTCAGGCACTGCTTTAGCCTGTTCATCAAGTCTATGCTATAGGCTACAAACTCTATCATCTGTTACATTCATTTTCTCAAGAGCATGTGTAAGAACTTATCTTAGCTCATCTCTTTCAACTTTAGATTCTCTCACACCTTTACTAATATCAATTATATTGTCGACACGTTCTATTCTAGGAACTACAGATTCAGACTCAACCTTAACTTGTTAAAAATATTGGGGGCCTACCACGCCCTCTTAAATCAACAACTCTAACTCTAGCTCTAGCACGTCCATGTGTCATCCTCAGACTATTAAAATATAATTTATTTTAATCTTTCACTTTCTTAATTTATTTTAAACCTAATGCTCTGATACCAAAATTGTAACAACCCATCCCGGATTGGCCACCCCCAAGACGGTGTCATTACATTTTGAAAATCCCAGTACGACACATATATGCAACAATAAAAATAATACTAACAAATTTTTTTACTTTAATCCTCAACCCTCAACAAGGGAGGTACATCAATCTGATATTGACTTAAACATAATATACAACGTAAAATGCATGAATATTTACAAATAAATTTTTATTTCATTTTCTCATTTGTCTGAGGATGTTGACACGTATGTGGCTTACAGAAAATGATTTCTTCTGACTCTCAACCCACCAGACTAATTGTCTTGACTACTACCTAAAATCATTGTACAATGAGGGGTGAGCTTCACAAGCTCAGTGAATTAAATTTACTAGAAGTATTCAATTTGTATAAATGGTCTTTCAATATTTAATCAATTATATCTCACATAACTTGATAATAGCATTCTATTATCACTACACATATCATAAGTGTCATTCTCTATCAATCTCTTCTTCTTATATATTGGTTCACCTTAAGACCATCAATTATCTCACAATTACCTCGTAATGATGTTCACAACATAAAGTCTACCATTTAGATTGTTCTTATCTTATCATACTTCTACGTTTCTTTCTCACCATAACTGTCTCTCTGTGAGACTCATTCACCTATAAATAAAATTTACAATAACAAACAACACTTCAACATTTCAGTAATACAATCAATACTTAAAATAGATGCAATGCATGAATTATTAGTAGGGAATGTCTTCCCATATGTCGACATGTTTTTATCTTAGACCAGCCCCTTCCTGGTTCTTTTATTTCCAACATATGTCATGGTATTTATTTTCAGCATATACTGGTTGTCATGGTTTTCATTTATTTCCAGCATATACTGGTTGTCATGGTTTTCATTTATTTCCAGCATATACCAACTGTCACGGTTTTTATTTATTTCCAGCATATACCGGCTGTCATGGTTTTTAAATTAGACTGGCCCCCTCCCAGTTCTTTTATTTAATGTATATGCATATGAACAATAACATAAAAACAAACATGAATTCAAATATTTAAATTGGCTATCCTGATTATTCTCAAATTATTATTAAAAAAAATTCACTAAATTCCTCTTATAATAAATCACATCAAATCGTCCATAATAGCTTATCAAGATCCATTAAATTTCATCTCCTCATAATTCGTATCAAAACATCAACCATAGCTCATCAGGAATTTCACTTATCACTTTTATTATTCAATCAACTTATTATTCCAAAAATATTATTTATCACCTAGTAATTTTCTACATGTCCAAAATTTGTATCATACCTATCAATCAATTTTTCATCTACCACAAAAGTATAAGTTAATAATTTATTTTAGTATTATCACTATATATATCATTTTTATCTAGATTAGTTAAAGTAAATCTAACTCACCACGTAGCACTTAGAGCTACCTATGGATCACCTCCTTGCCTTTCCCGTTCCTCTCAGCAATTTCCACTGGTTGCTGATCGTCAGCACCTGACATAATATTCATATTAAATTTATATTTTATTCCTAAATTATTCCTAATTTACACCCTTTGAAAATTCTCACTTTGAATTTTGGGAAATTTCATGTATGCTAAAATTCAAAAAAATAAACTTCATGTTATTACCTTCTGTTTTTCTTAGCGCTTCCTGTGATTCTCTATGAAATTCTCCCGTAAACCCCCTTCAAAATTTTGTTCTTTCAACCTTTCTTTCGGTCCCCAAGTTTTTAGAGAAATAGAGTAGTTCGAATTGTACAAGAAAGAAACCAAACAAAATTTGGTAAGAAATAATAAAAAAAATCAATTTATAACCTTTTAAGCTGAAGTTGCCACCTTCCCACTGTTCCCAAATGAACAGTTGCAGAACATGCAACAATATTTACTAAAGTTGCAACACCTGGACTTCCAGGTGTTGCACAAATTTTTTTTATTCAAATAATAATAAACCTTTCACATATATTTTATTTTAATTCCATGTCATATTTATTAAATTACTTCTTTACCCTTACTTTACGAATAAGGGTATTGCAATTATGTACACATTGGTGTTTATAATTTGATTTCAATGATTGAATTTTAGTATTTGAATTTGTGTATACTTAAAATACATTTTCATCTTTTATAATATCTTTCTTAGGTACAAATATCCACAATTAATGTATGAAAACTTTATGATATGTTAAGCAACCACATTATCATAAATTAAAGCAACGATAATTAAATTAACTAAATTGAAATTTACTATTGTTGATAAAAATCCATTGTCTAGTCAAAGGATAACATGTGGTGTAAAGGACAAAAAAGTTCGTTTCACAAATTAGGTGTAAAATAGTATTTAGTTGTCTGAAGACAAAAGGATAATTTATGCATCCTACCCCCTGTCCAATCTCAACTATCAATCAGATCTTCATTCGAAAATCCATAGAAAGTGAATTAAACACCTTAGAACTCATTTTCAGGTAATTTGCAAATCAGCAAATTAGCTATTTCTCTCTTTATAAATCTCTCTATTTTTATAAAGCTTTGATAAATTTAGTTACCTTATAACTTTCAAGTATACTAACTTGAATGCCATAAAGTTTTCCTAGAAATCCCAACTCTGGACCACCACTTAGTGTCTTTCAAGTACCTAACAAGTACCTGCAGGTTCACTCACACACCTAGTAGGTCATTTTACATGCATTCCTTCACTTATCTAATCCTCGATCTTTTGTGGGCATCAATAGATTCCATCTATGAGAATTTATGTAATCCACACCAATCAAATATATATTTGCAATATGGCCCGAAAGAAGATGATACGAAAAGGTGATAGGTATAATAAAGACCTCAGTGTTGTGACTTCACTTAGTTTTCGAAGATATCAATTAAGTGCCGATCTTCATCACTTGAGGTTTAGATGCACTCATAAAATGTTAGCTCCTCACTTGATGTTAAGCTTACACACTAAGTGTTCTTCACTTTCTTTTTCATGTCGAGGTCTTAACGTTAGAGTCTTGAGGTCTATGCCTTGAAGGTATGCTTTGAAGAGTGGTGGGTGTCGAATCCAACAAATAATAAAATTTTCACTCTCGAAAAATAAAAATTGTAACAGTGATGAGTAAGGTCGTATCCACAGGGATTGGGTAGATTTATTTTAATGAAAATTAAAGCAAAGAAAAAGGGGGTTTGAAATTTCGGAGTGAAATAAAAGAGAAAGCAATTATAATCAACTAAAAACTAAGAAGAAATCAATATCAGGCAAATATCCAACCAAAGGTATAATTTCAGAATTGGTTCAGAGAATTGATCACAGATATAAGGATAAAATCTTCTATTCTTCACTAAATTGGTTATGGTTGTTAACAAGCTCTAACAACCTATCTCTCCTTACTTTCTCGATAACCAAAACAAACTCTTTGATTACTTCCCTTGTTAATCAACAACCCTAAACAAGCACTTTGGATTTAATCTATCGACAACATTAATAATTAGAGAGACTACCAATTCTAGCCAACAAATACACAAGCTCGATTCATTTAGACTAGGTTATATATCTCCATAACATAAATCGAAAATCTCTCTATAATCAACTTTGTTATTTTACCACTAATATTAGAACAATTAAACAATTACGGATTTAAAGTTCTAAATGGCAATTTATTGACCTGATAATTGAACAACGGGCCCTTTGCATCAATCAACCAAGAAAATAATTTTTAATAAACACAAAAGATATATAAATAGAGAAGAAATAAAATAGCAATGAAAATTATTTAGATCTCACAATTCTTGAATAACCAAAACTTCAATTATCCTTTGTCCGGAAGAAAATTTTTTAGCTACTTATAATTAAAAGAAAACCTAAAGAAAAGAGAAGAGGAATTTTATGTTCAATAGTCGCGCCATCTATCCGAGATCTCCTTTTTCGTTCGGCTACGGTTCTATTTATAATATTCTGAATCCGCTAGCTGGTGCTGCAGCGCCAACTTCCCGGGCTACAGTGCCAGGAACAAATAAGACCCTAGCCAGCGCTGCAGTGCCAACGTCCCGGGGCTGCAGCGCCAGGTTTTTGTCCAATCTTCGCATCTTTCGCAAATTCTAGAGCTGCAGCGCCAACTTCCCAGCGCTGCAGCTCCAAGTTGCTGTCCAATCTTTATAAATCTTGCCATTCCAATGCTATTCCAGCGCTGCAGCACCCTTGAACCAGCGCTGCAGCTTTGAGCTTCGACTTTTCTTCACAAATTTCTTGATTTTGGATTCAATTTGATTTAACTCTTCAATCTACTCCATAAAATGCGAAACATAATCAGAATCCAAGATTTAAGCATTTATAACCATTAAAACATGAGGAAATATTACAAACATATAGATATTATGAATCCTTATCAAATCTCCCCACACTTAAACAATGCTTGTCTTCAAGAATGCAATAGCTCAAGTTCGTCACCTTTTCTCATCATCGTTCCTTCTTCTACCTTTACTCATCTTCTATAATCCAAATTATCATGCCTTAAAGATTTAAATCTAAAGACAAATAAGAAACAAACAATTTCATAGTTTAAATTCCTATAAACCACACCATGAACAATCACCTCAATGATCTTCTCGAAATCAAAATGCAATAGGATCTAACACCCTCTCATTGGATTCACTCAATACACTCAAAGTGTTTAGGGTATCAATGAACTCTCAAGTCAAAACATAGAAGATCTTTACCATAAGCTTGCTAATAAATCACATCAATGGATTGAATTGAATGCAAAGAATCTAAGGGTCTTAAATGGGTTGTAACAGGACTTAGGTAAGGTGTGGTGAGAAGGAATTTTTAGGTATTTTTATCAAAGGAATTATACCAACTTCTCCACACAAAGCACAACTCAATAACATCAAATGTTTTCTTCAATCAATTCACTTCCAAACAATCAAAATTGCACAACTTTTCTCTCTTTTTGGCCGGCTATTTTATTTTATTTTTTTCTTTTTCTCTGGCCACCTATTTTCTTTTTTTTTTCTTTCTTTTTGCAATTCAAGGCACTTGTAACTTGAATCACTTTATTCCCAGCATCTTTCAATCCTTTCAGAGATAATTTGAAGCTTCATGTGAACAAGCTAGTACGATCCTTCAATTAGAGGTTTAAAAGAGGGAAAACGACAAAAGAATGGGTTGACATTGCTTATACCATGGTTAACTTCCAACAAAATGGCCAAGGTTCAAAATTAGCTTTCTACAGTAAAAATCAAGGTAGGCTTTTTAAGAAAGCTAAATGGCTCCACCTAAATGCCCTTATTAATTCAATGCATCCAATTCAACAATGTAGTTTCTTGACATGCATAACAGAGCAAGTTCTAGAAAAATCAACTATGTATGACAATCACTCAATTAAGAAAATGGAGCATAGTATAATATGAATGCTCATTGGCTCAAAAGCGCACAAAAAAGGTCATATGCATTAGATCCCACACACTTTTCATTCAATCAATCATCAAGAGCAATTAATCACTGTGTAGTAAATAAGAATTCAACCATACATGCTAATCCCTTATTATGCCTCTATTTATCTCGATAATTCACAACAATCCAGATCATTTAAGATAAGCATCGACAGAATCTAGAATTCAGAAGAAAATGATCACAAATAAGAACTAAAGTATCACTTGGATTTTTAAAAATTTTCTTGAAAAATGACGCAAAAATTTGATCAAAATGGAGCTAAAAGTGAAGTTCAAAGTAAAATCAAATTCATATGTCAATGACCCTCCCTCATACTTAATCCATACATTGCCCTCAATGTATCAAAAATAGATGCTCAAAAACTATAAAAGAACAAGAGTAAGTAGAAAAATCCCCTGAAAATGTTGAGCATCAACCAAGATATCAGTCACGTGCTTGGGGGTGAGGGTGGTGTGAATCTCATGTAAGCAAGGAAAACTGTCATGTTCTTGTCTAATCTGGAAACATGGTCTTCGAGTCTCGCAAGCTGATCGCCAAAATAACAAAAAAAGGGTATAAAACAAAGAAAACAATGAGAGTAAGATGAAAAGTTGGGTTGCCTCCCAAAAGCGCTGTTCTTTAACGTCTTTGGCTAGACGTTGCCACCTCTTAATCACCATAAGGCGAACATTCCAAAATAATTTGATCAACATTATGCACTTTAAAACCTTCATAAAAAGGTTTCAAACGATGACCATTGACCTTAAAAGTTTTACCTGTATCCGAACTTTGTATTTCAACTGCACAATTAGGAAATACATTAGTTGTAAAAGGACCTACCCATCTAGAATGCAATTTACCAGGAAATAACTTCAGTATAGAGTGATAAAGTAAAACTTTCTGACCAACAGAAATTTTTTTCCTAGAAACCAGTTGATTATGAAAGGCTTTGGTCTTTTCTTTGTATACTCTCGAGCTTTCATAGGCATCATTGCGGATTTCCTCCAATTCTTGCAATTGTAATTTCCTTTGTCCTCCTGATTCATCCATTCCCATGTTGCAATGCTTGACAGCCCAATATACCTTGTGTTCTAGTTCGACTAGGAGATGATATAGTTTTCCAAATACCAAACGGTGAGGAGACATACCTATGGGGGTCTTATAGGCTGTTCAGTAGGCCCATAGTGCATCATCAAGCCGTATACTCCAATCCTTCCTATTTGGGTTGACAGTTTTCTCGAGTATGGACTTGATCTCACTATTAGATACTTCAGCTTGCCCATTTGTTTGCGGATGATAAGCAATGGGTAACATTATATTTCTTAAATAAATCCCCCACTACTCTGTTGCAAAAATGAGTCCCATTATCACTGATTATAGCTCTTGGTGTCCCGAACCTGACAAAAATATGAGATTTGACAAAATCTACAATAACTTTAGCATTGTCAGTCCGAGTAGCCTCAACTTCTACCATTTGGAAATATAATCCATAGCAAGAATGATGTAAACATTACCACAAGAAGAAGGAAAAGGGCCTGTGAAATCAATATCCCACACATCAAATATTTCACAAATAAGAATAGGGGTTAGTGGCATTTGGTCTCTTTGCCCTAAGTTTCCAGTTTTTTGACACTATTCACATGCTTTACAAAACATATATGAATCACGAAACAAAGTAGACCAAAACAATCCATATTCTAACACCTTACGAGCTGTTCTTTTGAGACCAAAATGTCCTCTGCATGCATATGAATGACAAAATTTCAAAATGAAAGGAGTTTCTTGTTGAGAGACGCACCTTCGAATAATTTGATCAAAACAATGTTTCCACAAATAAGAATCATCCCAAACATAATATTTAGCATCACTTTTGATTTTATCTCTTTGAGCTCTAAACAAAGCATCTAGCAGTTTTCTAGTAACTAGATAATTAACCATATCAGCGTACCAGGGGATTAACTTTTCAATAGAGAAGAGATACTCATCTGGAAAGCCATCTTGTAATGGTGATGGTTCTTCATTTGTGGGTAATCTACTGAGATGATCTGCGACCAAATTCTCTGCACCTTTTTTATAGCGTATCTCCAAATTAAACTCTTGTAGCAAAAGTGTCCACCGAATGAGTCTGGGTTTTGCCTCCTTCTTTGACATCAAATACTTAAGAGCTGCATGATCAGAATAAACAATTACTTTAGTGCCAAGTAAATATGGACGGAATTTTTCTAAAGCAAAAACAATAGCTAGAAGTTCTTTTTTCGTCGTTGAATAGTTCCTCTACGCACTATCAAGTGTTCTTGAAGCATAGTAGATGGCATGAGAAACTTGTCCAACTCGTTGTCCAAGAACAGCACAAACTGCATGATTGCTTGAGTCACAAATGATTTCGAATGGAAGATCCTAATTCAGTGGCCGGATAATTGACGTTGAAGTCAGCATATCCTTCAACTTATTGAATGCACCTTTACACACCTCATCAAATTCGAACACCACATCTTTTTGCAATAACCTACATAAGGGTTGAGCGATTTTGGAAAAATCCTTGATAAAGCGTCGATAAAATCCTGCATGTCCAAGAAAAGAGCAAATTTCCTGCACACTTGCAGGGTAAGGCAAAGATTTGATAATTTCTATCTTAGCTTTATCAATTTCAGTTCCCTTAGAAGATAAAATATAGCCTAGAATAATACCTTGATCAACCATAAAGTGACACTTTTCATAATTAAGAACAAGGTTCGTTTCTATGCATATTTTAAGCACTTTTGTAAGGTTAGTTAAACTAGTATCAAAAGAATTACCATAGACTGTAAAGTCATCCATAAATACTTTTATGATATTTTCTACGTACTCTGAAAATATACTAACCATACACCTTTGAAATGTAGCAGGAGCGTTGCAAAGTCCAAATGGCATTCGTCGGTATGCAAAAGTGCCAAACGGGCATATGAAGGTGGTTTTTTCTTGATCCTCCGATGCGACCAGAATTTGATGAAAACCTGAATAACCATCAAGATAACAATAATGAGTACGACCAGCCAAACGTTCAAGCATTTGATCAATAAATGGAAGAGGAAAGTGGTCTTTTCTAGTTGATGCATTTAACTTCCTATAATCTATACAAACCCACCACCCGTTTTGAATTCGAGTGGGTACCAACTCACCATCAGGATTTTTTATTACTATTATACCTGTTTTCTTTGGCACAACCTGAACCTGACTTACCCATTTACTGTCTGAAATTGGATAGATCATACCTACATCGAGAAGTTTCAAAATCTCTTTCTTTACCACTTCCATCATTGGTGGATTTAGTCGGCGTTGGGCCTCTCTAGACATCTCATAATCTTCCTGTAATAGTATCCTATGCATGCATGTGGAAGGGCTCAATCCCATAATGTCAGCTATTGTAATACCCGTATTCGTGAATTAAGGGTAAATAAGTAATTTGATAAATATATCATGAGATTTAAATAATATTTTTTATGTGAAGGATTAGTATTGAAAAAAAAAAGTTAAAAAAAAACGTGAATAGTCACAAAAAAAAACTGGGATGTGAACGTCCCAGACCGAAGACAGAAATCAAAAAGGAGAAAGGAAAAAGTAAAGGAAGAAGGAAAAGGAGAAAAAAGAAAGAAAGAAAAAGAGTTTTGTTAAAAAAAAATGGATAATGGACATCATGCTTCCCATTATCTAGTGGAGGTCTTTAAAAAAAAAATGATGAGAGAGTTAGGTGGGGGGTGGTTGCTGAAGATTTAAAACGCAGGTGATTTTTTTTTATAAAAAAAGTGGAGATGTCGTCACCACGATCGTGGTGGGCAGCGCACGCCTCTCAGCGTGCTTCGGCACACCATGTTGAGACGCTGGGGGCCCCAAGGTGGGTTGTGACTTGGCGGGCATGTGTGCTGCGAGTTTATCCCACATCGGCTCGAGGGAAAGAGGAAGTGCTAGATATAAGGTGTTCTAGTCCTTAATGGTTACAATGCGTTTTTGGGAGACAGTGGGCTTCGCCAGGAACAAAGCCGTGCGGGCTTCAGCCCAAAGTGGACAATATTGTAACTGTTATGGACCGGGCCCTTACAGATGGTATCAGAGCCGGACCCTCGACACCGTTGGAGGGCTATGGCCGCACAGCGAGGACGCTGTGCCCCAGAGGGGGAGGTACCATGTTGAGACACTGGGGGCCCCAAGGTGGGTTGTGACTTGGCGGGCATGTGTGCTGCGAGTTTATCCCACATCGGCTAGAGGGAAAGAGGAAGTGCTAGATATAAGGTGTTCCAGTCCTTAATGGTTACAACGCGTTTTGGGGAGCCAGTGGGCTTTGCCAGGAACAAAATCGTGCGGGCTTCGGCCCAAAGCGGACAATATTGTAACTGTTCTAGAACGGGCCCTTACAGCTATAGTCTAGCCAATAGCCTCTTTATACTCTCTAAGCATCCGAATCAATTTTTCTTCCTCTAATATGGAGAGTTTTTTTGAGATTATCGCCGAAAGAGTTTCTCATTCTCCCAAAAATGCATATTTCAGATGATCTAGTAAGGGTTTCAATTTCAATTTCGGTGCCTGCACAATAGAAGGAAGAAGTTTTGTGTGAGAAAGAGGCAACTCAATGTAAGACACATCATACCTTACAGGTTTAAGTGATTCTAATTTGTAGATTGCATCCTGCAGGTCGGACTCCAACACAAACTTCTTCATAATCTTCCGTAGCCCTTCAAGAGTGAGGTGCCTGCTAAGTGTAACTTTTAGCTTATCATCATTAACTAGATCAAAGATTTTCTGCGCCAACAGGTCAATAACATCCATAACAAAAACAGAAGACACATCATTAGGGTACCTCATGGCGTCATAAATATTGAATTTAATAATTTCACCATCAAATTCCATTGTGAGTGTACCATCATGCACATCAATTTTTGTCCTAGATGTTTTTAGAAATGGCCTTCCTAATAACATTAGTGTTGAATTAGAAGAGTCATCTTCTTCCATGTCAAGAACATAAAAATCAACCGGAAAGACCAACCCATTAACTTGTACTAAGACATCCTCCAAGACTCCTTCAGGATATACATTAGATCTATCAGCAAGTTGAATAATCACACGTGTTTCTTTTAATGCACCAAGATTCAAAGATGAATAAATAGAGAGAGGCATGACATTTATTGAAGCTCTTAGATCTAACATTGCTTTCTCAATCCTAACATCACCTAGTTTGCAAGGGATAGTAAACATACCTGGGTCCTTGCATTTTGGAGGTAATATTTTCTGGAGGACAGCTGAAACATTTTCCCCCATACTTATCTTTTTATTACCTTTCAACTTCCTCTTGTTGGTGCACAACTCCTTGAGAAATTCAGTATATCGAGGCACTTGTTTAATTGCATCAAGTAAGGGAATATTTACCTCAACCTTGCGAAAAGTTTCAAGAATTCCCTTCTCTTCATCTTCTTTCTTGGATTTAGTCAACCTAGTAGGAAATGGAGGATTTGTCACCAATTTCTTTGGTTGTTCACTATCGAGTCCTCTAGGCTGATCAGTTTGAGGTCGAGGAGCAATTACTTCTTTTTCAATTTCTTCTCCACATGCTGCCTTACTGGGTTCCTTCAACTCCTTCCCGCTTCTTAATGTAACTGCACTAGCATTTTGTTTTGGGTTAACAACAGTTTGGGAGGGCAATTTACCTTGGGATTCCAATCTGTTCATAGAAGATGCCAGTTGACTCATTTGATTTTCTAGTTGCTGAATGCTTGTTCTTGTCTCCTGTTGAAATTGCTACGTGTTAGTTGCAAGTGATTTAACAATTTCTTCTAGAGACATACCTGAACTTGTGGAGGTTTGTTGTGGTGGTGGAACAGGTGGTCTATGCTGAAAGTGTTGGAATTGTGGTCTTGCTCCATAGCTGAAATTGGGATGATCCCACCATTCTAGGTTGTAGGTATTTGAGTAGGGATCGTATCTCCGCTGTGGTGGGCCTGGAAATCCTCCAGCTGCACTGGCATGCTCATAGGAATCATCTCGAAGTGTAGGGCACATATCAGTTGGATGACCGATGGTAGCACAAATCCCACAAGCTTTCACTTGTTGCATATTTCCTACAGCTAACTGTTGAACAATAGAAGTTAGCTTGGATATTTGATTTTCAAGGGAAGATATACTTACCTCATTCACCCTTATTAGAGATGTGTCCTGCCTGAATCCAAATTGTTGTGAGTTAGCGGCCATAATGGAGATCAAATCTCTAGCGTCACAAGGAGTTTTGTTCACTATAGCACCTCCACTCGCTGCATCCATCATCTTCCTTTCCATGGGTAGGAGCTCTTCGTAGAAATATTGAATGAGGAGCTGTTTAGAAATTCCATGTTGTGGGCAGCTTGCACAGAGTTGCTTAAATCTTTCCCAATACTCATGAAGGGTCTTGTATCTTTCTGTTTTATTCCACATATCTCCCTTCTAATGCCAGCAGCTCGTGATGCAGGGAAAAATTTATCAAGAAACAATCTCACCATCTCCATCCATGTGGTTATAGAGCTAGGGGGTAAATAAAATAACCAATCTTTTGCTTTTTTAGTCCGCGAGAATGGAAAAGCACGTAATTTGATTTGTTCTTCGGTCACTCCTTGCGGTTTCATACTCGAACACACCATATGGAATTCCTTCAGATGCTTGTGAGGATCTTCATTCTCAAGACAACGAAAAGTTGGGAGCAAATGGATCAATCCAGATTTTAACTCAAAACCCACTTCCAAAGCTGGATATATAATGCAAAGTGGTTATTGATTTACATTTGGTGCAGCCAATTCCCTTAAAGTTCTCTCTTGATTGGCCATTGCTTCTTCTATTTTAGAATCACTAGATGAATCAACCAAGTCAGGTACTAAATTAAATCTAGGGGGTGAGGATAAAGATGCTTGTTTGTCACGCAACTTAGCTTCCTTCCTCAACTCCCGAACCGTCTTCTCAATCTCAGGATCGTATTGGAGTTCACCTGCACGAGAAGAACGAAGCATGAAAATAAATCTAATTAACACCAATCCCCGGCAACGGCACCAAAAATTTGGTGGGTGTCGAATCCAACAAATAATAAAATTCTCACTCTCGAAAAATACAAATTGTAACAGTGATGAGTAGGGTTGTATCCATAGGGATTAGGTAGATTTATTTTAATGAAAATTAAAGCGAAGAAAAATGGGGTTTGAAATTTTGGAGTGAAATAAAAGAGAAAGCAATTATAATCAACTAAAAACTAAGGAGAAATCAATATCAGGCAAATATCCAACCAAAGGTATAATTTCAGAATTGGTTCAGAGAATTGATCATAGATACAAGGATAAAATCTTCTATGCTTCACTAAATTGGTTATGGTTGTTAACAAGCTCTAACAACCTATCTCTCCTTACTTTCTCGATAACCAAAACAAGCTCTTTGATTACTTCCCTTGTTAATAAACAACCCTAAACAAGCTCTTAGGATTTAATCTATCGACAGCATTAATAATTAGAGAGACTACCAATTCTAGCCAATAAATACACAAGCTCGATTCATTTAGACTAGGTTATATATCTCCATAACATAAATAAAAAATCTCTCACCTTCAGCCGGAAGAAAAGTATTTAACTACTCATAATTAAAAGAAAACCTAAAGAAAAGAGAAGAGGAATTTTCTGTTCAACAACCGTGCCTTCTATCCGAGATCTCCTTTTTTTGTTCGGCTAGGGTTCTATTTATAATATTTTGAATCCGCTGGCCGACGCTGTAGCACCAACTTCCCAAGGCCGCAGCGCCTGGAACAAATTAGACCCTAGTCACTGCTGCAGCGCCAACTTCCCGGGGCTGCAGCGCTAGGTTTCTGTCCAATCTTCGCATCTTTCGCAAATTCCAGCGCTGCAGCTCCAAGTTGCTGTCCAATGTTCATAAATCTTGCCATTCCAATGCTATTCCAGCGTTGCAGCGCCCTTGAACCAGCGCTGCAGCTTTGAGCTTCGACTTTTCTTCACAAATTTCTTGATTTTGGATTCAATTTGATTTAACTCTTCAATCTACTCCATAAAATATGAAACATAATCAGAATCCAAGATTTAAGCATTTATAACCATTAAAACATGAGGAAATATAACAAACATATAGATATTATAAATCCTTATCAAAGAGTTAGGATCAAAGTAAGAGGGCCTGCGTAGCTGGTCGATAAGAAGGATACCCTATTCACTGACTTGCACAAGTCATCCTAGGTTAGCCATATGGCTTGGTCGGTTTCCTTCGCGGTGTGCATGCTTTCTCACTTGCTGATGTCTTTGTTTGAAAAGTTCATTAACTTTTGACATATTACGTGAACTTCAGTGTTTTTAATTTTGTTTCAACAATTTAATTTTAACATTTCAATTTATGTATACTAAAAAAGGATTTTAATTTTTGATAATAACTTTCTTAGGTACAAAAGATTACTAACTAGATACAAAGACTTTTTGAAAGGTTAAGAAATCACATTATCACAAAGTAAAAGATCAACAATTAAATTAAAAAATTTAAATTGAGTATTGTGGGAAAAAAAAATACATTGTCTAATCAGAAGACATCATGTGGTATAATAAAGGAAAAAAGGGTTATTTCATAATTAGGGGTAAAATAATAATTATTTGTTGGACAAAGAAAGGAAATTTCTACATCAAACCCATTTTCTTGTCTCAACCACGATCAAATCTTCATCTGACAGTCAACATAAGGTGAATTAAACATCTTCCTAAAATTCATTTTCAAGTAATTGGAAAATCACCAAATTAGAACTTTCTCTCTCTTTGTAAAAAGGTTCAATAAATTTAGTTACCTTAAAATTGTCAAGTATCCTTATTTGAGCGTTAGAGAGGTCTTTTGGAGATCCCAACTCTGGGCCATGAATTAGTGTCTTCCATGTACCTAACAAAAACTCATAAGTGTCCTTGTACTCCTTGAAGGTCCTTACACGTCTGTGCCTTCACTCTTTTTGTCGTATATCTTTTTTGGGCATCAACAAGTTCGCACCATATGTGAGAATCTAAGTAATCCACACCAAACAAATATCTAATTTGCAATATATATGATCCTAAAGAAGATGACACTAGAGGTGATAGGAATAGCAAAGACCTCGACAATGTGGACTTTGTTTAGTTTTCAAAGATATCAATTAAGTGTTGATCTTCATAATTTGGTGTTTAGACGCACCCATTGAGCATTAAGTCCTCACTTGACATTAGGTGTACTCACCGAGTGTTATTCACTTCCTTGATGCTGTCGAGGGTTTGTTGTTAGAATCTTGAGGTCTAGACCTTAGTGGCATTCTTCAAAGACATAGGATCAAAGTTAGAGAGCCTGTTTAGTTGGTTGATTGACATGTATAGGCCGTTCTAGGTTGGCCAGGTGGCGTGGCGGGCTTCCATCACAAAATACTTCCTCACTTGGTATTTTCTCTTTTTAAAAAGTGCATTAACTTTTGATGTATTATGTACACGTCAGAGTTTATAATTTGATGTTAACAATTTAATTTAAATCTTAAATAAGTGTTGGGATTTTACTAGTGAAGTGCCTAGATGTTTATTTCCATAGTCTGTTTCGGTGGGACAAATATCTTTACGAAAGTTTCACTCTTCCTAAATATTAAAATATACGCTCACACAAATTCAAATAAGACATTCACGAGCTAGAATAAAAAAATAAAAAATTGATAATCATCTATCCTTTTAAGTATAATTTATTATTTTAGGTAATTTTTTTTGTACTTACATTGACGAAGAGGAGAATCAAATTCAGATATGTTATATGGAGAGCTTGGAGATGACCTAGCTTAATCTTGGCCAAAAGGCTATAATCTTATTTTAGGTAACCAATGAGCCAAGATTTGAAATTTGGTATGTTTCGAGTTATCCAAGTCAATTGAGTATTAATTTGGCTAATTGATAAGAGTAATTTGAAGTTTGCTAATTTTGCAACTGTATAAAAAAAGAGTCATAAATAAAAAAAATGGGTGCCACTATATTGTTTTACGTTTGATGGTGTTACAAAATTACTATCAAATACTTGGTATATATACTTTTTTGGTCATGAAAAATATCATTTTTTATGCTTATGAAAAAAATATGAGTCCCAAAGTAATGGAAAAAATGTCTCATTTTGGAAAGTATAGGTGGTTTCCATTTTAGAATACTACACATCTACTTCAAATAAACCAGTGAGAAGATTCAGACTCCTTAATATTTAGAATAAAGATTGTGGGAGGCCCATTTAGTAGACTCAAACTCATACTCTAAAAAGCCCAGTTATGACTATGTTGGAAAGTGTGACAGTAATTGCCACTAAACTGTCCAGAGTGTATGAAATGAGTGTGGGGTGTCTTATTAGCACCACTCTAAATAGTTTCAGATGTTTTGTTGTGAAGAAACTAAAATAATCCAGTTAAGAGAGAATGACTATCACTCGATAAAACCTAGGAGCCCCTATTTATTATCAATTTGTACACTAAACAAAAGAGAGAGAGAGAGAGAGAGAGAGAGAGAGAGAGGGACTAACACTAAAAAAACTTCAGGAGCCTTTATTTATTATCAATTTGTACACTAAACAGTACATTCCATAAAAGACACGGTGTTGAGGGTAAATGGTGGAATATCAACTAATGGTTTTGAGGCTCCATATGATTCACTTACTCAGGGTTTTTAGACTCCTTCGTAGGATTCACAACATTCAGGGTTATATCTACAACACTCAGGAGTTCGTTGTTCGCTCACACCAAGGAAGAATGCTAGTGTCATAAGTACTATGACAGTAAACTTGTAATACCCGTATTCGTAAAGTAAGGGTAAAGAAGTAATTTAATAAATATGACATGAAATTAAAATAATATATAAATACGCAAAGGATTTAGTATTAAATTAAATAATTCTTTTGAAAAAAAAAACTGGACGTGTGGGGGTGTAGTTACAAAGGAAATGGAAAAAAAATGGACGCATCCAGCTTGGAAAATGAGAAAAGAAAAGAAAAAAAAGTTTTGTTTTTCTTTTAAAAAAAACGTGGTAATAGGTGTTGCCACCTGCTGCCAAGAGAAAAGAGGAGTGTGCATGTAAGACACATTGTAAATTTGTGGCAAAACATTTGGGGTGGGGGGTTGAGACTGCTTCTGTGTATATATATATAATTTAAGTTTATATTATTTATTACTTACCAAATCCTGTTTGGTTTTCTTCTTTCCTCAATTCAAACTACTATATTTCTTTAAACACTTGGGGACTGAAAGAAAGGTTGAAAGAGCGAAATTTTGAAGGGGTTTATGGGAGAATTTTATTAAGAGGCACGATAAGCTCTAAGAAAAACATAAGGTAATAACGTAAGTTTTATTTTTGAAATCTAGCATACATGAAATTTATCGGAATTCAAAGTGGGAATTTTCAAAGGATATTAATTAAGGAAGAATTAAAGAATAAATTAGAAATTTTAATATAAATGTTATGCCACATGTTAATGATCAGCAACTGAGAGAAATTACTGAGAGAAGTAGGAAAAGGGAAAGATGTGATCCACGGGTAGCTCTAAATGTTACGTGGTGAGTTAGATTTACTTTAATTAATCTAGATAAAAATGAAATATCTAGTGATAATATTAAAATAAATTATTAGCTTATGCTTTGGTGGTAGATGAAAGTTGGTTGATGGGTCTGATAGGAATAGTGGTGGTGTAAAGAATTATTTTATGAGAAATAATATTATTGGAATAATGAGTCGATTTAATAATAAAGGCGATAAGTGAAATTCTTGATGAACTATAGTTGATGATTTATTATGATTATGAAGAGAGGAAATTTAGTGGATCTTGACGAGCTATGGTTAATGATTTGATAAATTTTATGAGGAAAGTAATTTAGTGGAAATTTTCAAATAATAATTTGAGAATAATCAGGATAGCTGATGAGTAAAAAATATTGCATATTTTGGCAACTTAATTGACATTTGTTAGCGTAGGAATTTGTTACTTTGAGTTATTTTCGTTGTTTTTCAGGTTTACAAGCATTGGGAAAGGAGTTTCACTAAAATTACCAGAATTGCCTCTACAAATCAGTCATTTTTGTGGATTTTACTGTATTAATTCAGGAAGAACCAGGAGATGAGCTATATATGCTTGGAAAGATCGTGAAGATGGCCGGCCAGTCCATCAATACAACCAATACATTCAATGTTGATAGTTGTTCCATCTGTGCTAGTCCTATGCATTTAGCACAGAATTTTCCATCTACGCCAGCTTTTGTCGAGTATCCCATGGAACAAATGAACGCTTTCAATGACTATTGGTGGCAATCAAATGGATCTTACTTCGAGACGTACAATCCAAGGTGGCAGAACCACTCTGATTTTTCATGGACGCAGAACCAACTGATGAATCAGGGAGGAGCCCCTTATCATGCTCACAATCAATACCCTCCCGAATTTCCTCCACCAGTTCCAAGTTATGGTCACTCAGCCTATCCAGCACCATCACCCGCTTACCAAGCTCCCATTCAAGCATCAGTGTCGGTTTCACAGTCATTGGAGGATGCCCTAAATGATTTCAGGAAGATGACCAGCTAATCCATAAGCGAAGTGAGGAGTGCAACAATAGTAAACACCCAAGCAATTGACAAGCTAGAGAGTCAAATGGGTCAAATCGAAAGTCACTTGGGTGAAAGAGAGAAGGGAAGGTTCCCCAGTCAACTTGAGCCTAACCCGAAGGAACAGTTTGCGGTGGGAAATTCATCAACTCCTATGCACGGGTAGGAACAAGTGCAATTGATTATCCTATTGAGGTCTAGAAGACAAGTGGACAATCAAGTGGAAGAGAACCCAGCTATGCAACAAGGGTAAGAAAGTGGAAACAAGAAAAAGAGAGATGCTGAGCCATCTACTGCCACACCTATTATTAAGGATCTCCCTAGGTCGTTTGTACCTAAAGTGCCTTATCTTGAGAGATTACAAGCGCCCAAGAAAGGAGGGGAGTTTGAGGACATTCTGGAGGCATGCTTTGCTAAGTTTGGAGAGGATTTCGATTTAGATAAGTTACTTGAGCAAGCGAATGCCATTTTGGAGTCTGCTCCTCAGAAGAGCTGTGAGACGGAGGAGACTGTGGATGAATCTCGAATTGAGGACCCCTTGGAGGCATGCTTTGCTCAGTTTGAAGAGGATTTGGATTTGGATAAGTTGTTTGAGCAAGCAAATGCTACTTTGGAGTCTGCTCCTCAGAAGAGTAGTGAGATGGAGGAGACCACAACACTTGAACCCCTCAAGAAGGAATTTAAGCCTTTACTAGACAATCTTAAGTATAAGTTCCTAGGTCCAGGAGATTCTTTACCTTTGACTATAGCTTCAGATTTGGTTGAAGCTCAAGTAGATAAATTATTAGACGTTTTAAGAAAGTACAATGAAGCTATTGGCTGGACTATTGATGATATCAAGGGGATCGGCCCCTCAGTGGTGATGCACAAGTTACATTTGGAGGAGAATGTCAAGCCATCGAGGGAGACACAAAGAAGGCTCAACCCAGCTATACAAGAGGTTGTGAGGACTGAAGTGATAAATCTGTTGGATGTAGGGATCATTTATCCCATCTTTGATAGCGAGTGGGTGAGCTCGATTCATGTTGTGCCAAAGCAGGCTAGATTGACGGTAGTGATAAATAAAGACAACGAGTTGGTTCCAACTCATGTGCAATGAGGATGGAGAGTGTGTCTAGATTATTGTAAGTGGAATGTTCCCATAAGGAAGGATCATTTTCCACTCCTATTTATTGATCAGATGGTGGAGCATTTAGCTGGGCATGATTACTAATGTTGGGTCTGGCTGAAGACTTTAAACTTAGCGCTCATGGGAGACACCCCACAACATATCCTTTTTGTTTACTTATTATTTTACTTATTTATGATTAATGTTTATTTCCAGTATTTTTGTTTTCCAGTCTTTGTTTTTCAGGGACAATGCATACTTTAGTTCAAGTTTGGGGGTATGCTATGAGCCATACCAAGTCCAGATAGTTCTCCATATCCCAGGTCAGCTCTTTCCATATTATTCACACATTGGGGTTAATGTGTAATTTAAGCTTGGGGGTATGGAAGACACATTACACACACTTTGTCCTAATTTCTTGTTGTTTTTCTTCATTTAAAAAAAATTATAATAAGAAGGTAAATGCATGCTCATGTTATTTTGAAATTTTAGTTGATCTAAACAAATATTGTGATGTGATTTCATTGGTGAGCTTAAAATTTTGAACACATGATTTGATGATAGAGTTTTAAAACTTTGTTACTTACTTTAGGCATTTGAGAATTCACATGTTTGTGCCAATCTAACACGAGCACATTAGCACATATTTGTGTGAGGTATGACATGCGATTTCAATGTGTATGTTTCCTTGACTTAACTGAAACTGGATGACTTGTGGGATTAACATTTAGGCATAGAAAAGGAAAAAATAAAAAAAATAATGATCATCATCAATAAACTTTCCACTGAGTAACTGGACCTCTTGCCATAGTAAACAGTGAGTGTTCACGTCAAAAGGTGGGAATTTTATTCATAATGATCATTGCGAAACTTTCCGCTGAGTAACTGGACCTCTTGCCTCAGTAAGCAGTGAGTGTTCACGCCAAAAGTTGGAAATTTTGTTTAGTAGCATTAAGGTAAGTTTAGTTTTTTAGCCTTTTTGACTCGAATTAGTAAGTCCTTAGGGGTGTCTTTACACCTAATGCCCTAAAACCATCTGGTTTGGGAGTCATTGACTCAACACTCGCTACATGGGTCAATATTAAGATCGTTATCGACTCTTAACATCCATCTTACCGCAATCTATTAATCCGAACACTAGGATGATTTTATACACAACATTCATGAATACAAATCTTGGTCTCTAAAATATATTAAATTGCGTGACATCAATCACAAAAACAAGCTCCATAGGCTTACATTTCAAACCTCTCTCCACTATTGTAGAAAAATCACATTACATTGGATCAATAGGTCTTTAATAAGCTTGTAACGTTAGGCTAAGGTAAAGGTTAAGAAAGAATGGGAAGGATAAAATATTTTTAGGCTCATAAGCGTAAGTAAATGGGTTATCGAAAGAAACAAGGCTCAAATTCTTTAAAAGCTCAAACAGGTGACTAGCGATAAATATAGCAATGGTAAGTTTGAAAGGCTCAAACGGTTCAAAAATGGCCTATATCATATCTTAAGCAATGTGCATTCTAGGAATTCGCCTCAAGTGATTGTTAAATAAGTTCTAGAGCTTGTCGAGACCGCAAAAGTATTCACAAAGCAATCACACATAAAACTTCTTTAAATGCTTTAGACTATTCATACAATCTTACCACAAACTAGAGTCTCAAACCAAATCAAGATTGACACTTAAATTATTCTCAAACAGAAGCAAGATTTAACTACTTCTAAATGTTGTATACTATCTCAATTAAGCTCATATCATAAACATGTGAATTATAACCAAGGCTAACACAAAGCATGCTAAAAACAAACAAAAAGGGAGAACGAGACCAAGCAGTTCAATGGAAAAAATGTATGGAAATAAAGAATAACTACAAAAGAAGGTGTGAACCATAACACAAACGATTAAGATTTAAGTGAGAAAGTATGAACTGTTGAAAATGGAGTAATTGTGTAAAATAGATTGTAAAATATAATAGAGGAATAACAAGGTTCCGGGAATCCTCCCTAGGTTTGTTGCCCTAATCCTAACTTGATTCAGTTGTTTTTATCTCGATTGCAAGTTTCACATCCCAAACAAGCAATCGAAAGATATTCAGTGAGAGCACATATAAAAACTTTAATGTAATTGTTGTGAAATACTTTAATTTTGTTTTATGCACACATGATCTATCCTATAAGTTTATCAAGAAACGACAATATATTTGTTATGACAATATTGCAGTAATGGAAAAGCCTAAAAGATAAATCTACCGGACTTAATCATACCCAAATAATCTTGACCTAATTAAAGCATGACTAGATTTATATCAAGGAGAAAGATACAATCAGCAGATTAGAGAAAATATTATAATTAGATAGCAAAGTAAATCATAACAATGTTTTGACATTAAATCCCTACTACAACTGAATCAAAGAAAGGAAAATAGGAACAACTACACCTAGGGATTCATCCCTTCACCTTGCTTGGAGATTAGTTAGCTATGGGGCTCATGGTTGAACACTTTGATGGAGGAGAATTGGTTGCTTCCTTGAGTTTTCTAGGTTTTATGAATGTCCTTTATCAAACCCTAAGTGGGCTATTTATAATACAAGAGGTCAAAGGTGTTTTTAGGGTTTAAACAATCATAAAAAAATCTAATTAAGTTGTAACTCGGAGACAGGGTATCGGGGTCTTGCCTAGGCTCAGATTGGGTCAGGCCGCGGCTCACTTTGTGCTGATTCTTTATCATTCTGTGGGCTATGGCCCAGCTTGATCCAGGCCTAGGCTCAGCCATCCAGGCCGCGGCTCACCTTGATCCAGGCCTAGGCCTGACCTGATGCTTCTTCCTTACTCTTTTAATGCACTTTCTGGAGGCCGAGGCTTAGATAATTCTTGGCCGCAGCGCACACTCTATAAACTTGATTTCTCTTCATTTGCCCTTCCGCAACCATGTCTTTACTTTGGTGTGCCTCGAGTCTTTGTGCTTCAAACAACAATGGCTTTTTCTCCTTTTTTGAACTTAAATTACTTGAAAATGCACCGAAATAAGTTAATGTTTCAAGAATACCACTTTAGAGTTATTAACGTATAAAAGTGCAATTAAGATCTAGATTAACCCTAAAATGCTAATGATTAAGAACTATTAAGATGCATTTTATGGCTCTCATCGCAACCCCCAAGTAGCTTATTGCTAGTCCCTAGCAATTCAAGTGAAAACAAGAGATGAATTCTTCGGTGAGAATCACAACAAAGTAAAGCAATTTCAGTGTTAACCGAGAGTAATTCACATTTTGTCTCAAAAATTTCACATAACACATAGCATATAGAATCATTAAATTTCACCCCAATTTCAAAGGTAATCCAAGAATCAATCTTGAGATCGTTATTGACTCTTTACATCCATCTTACCACAATCCATTAATCCGAACATCCGGATGATTTTATGCATAACATTGTGAATACATGTCTTGGCCTCTAAAACATGATAAATTACGTGACATCAATCACAAAAACAAGCTCCATAGGCTTACCTTTCAAACCTCTCTCCACTATTGCAGAAAAATCACATTACATTGGATCAATAGGTCTTTAATAAGCTTGTAAAGTTAGGCTAAGGTAAAGGTTAAGAAAGAATGGGAAGGATTCACAAGTAAAAGAACTCAATCTCTCAGCTTTAAACACAACCACTTTTAAGCACTAGTTAACCTTACTTCAATACCCAACTTTTCGACCATTTTCAAGCATTTTTCTCAAATTACCACTTTTCTTTTCTTTTCTTCTTTCTTTTCCATAATTCACTTCTCTTTTCTTTTCTTTTCTTTTGTATTTTGGCATATGACCATTCACCTTTCTTTTTCATTTTTTTTTCTTTTCTTTTCCATAACCCCCAACTTATCTCCTTTAATATACTTGGGTTATGGTAGTGATATTTTCTCATATTTCCATCCTTACTCCTTTTAAGTGCTCCTCAACAAATGCGTATAGCTAAGTTCTTTTAAGAGAAAGGTAAGGATAAAATATTTTCTTAGGCTCATAAAGGTGAGTAAATGGGCTATTGAAAGAAACAAGGCTCAAATTCTTTTTCAAGAAAAGGGCTCAAATAGGTGACTAGTGGTAAATATAGCAATGGTAGGTTTGATAGGCTCAAACGGTCCAAAAATGGCCTATATCATATCCTAAGTAATGTGCATTCTAAGAATTTGCCTCAAGTGTTTTTCAAGTAAGTTCTAGAGCTTGTCGAGATTGCAAAAATATTCACAAAATAATTACACATAAAGCTTCTCTAAATGTTTAAGACTAATCATACAATTTTACCACAAACTAGAGTCTCAAACCAAATGAAAATTGATACTTAAATTAATTTCAAATCGAAGCAAAATTTAACTTCTTCTAAATGTTATTTGCCATCTCAATTAAGTTTATATCATTGACGTGTGAATTAACTCTAAGGCTAACACAAAACATGCTAAACATAACAATTAAGGAAAATGACACCAATCAGTTCAATGAAAGAAAAAAATGTGTTTCCTCCACCTCCAACTTAAAAATTACATTGATCTCAATGTTTAAAGAAAAGGTAAAGGAAACTCTCTTTGAAGCACAAGTGCACACAAGCTGAAAATTGTGCACCTCCATCTGAACTGCATGCTATACTTCTTGTGAAAAGTCCGATCTATGACATAAAGCAAACAAATAGAAAGCAACTGCGATGTACCATTAAGAATCTCACTGTATGTTAGCACATGAAATGGAATTAAATAACTAAAAACGAAAATAAAGTATGAAAACAAAAAGAAAAAAACACAAGAAAAGTTAGTATAATTAACTGATAAAGATAAACTAAAGGGGGGACAAAAAAATAGCACCCAAAATTAATCCTCTATATCCTCATCCTCGTTCTCATTCTCTTCTTCATTTTCTTTGCCTTCCTCGGTAGGTGGATCAAAAGATGAACCCAGGTAGGGTGGCAAAGTAGGAAAATGATCCATGTTACAACCAGTAGCGCAGGTAAGGTGTTGGTATATTTGACCAAAAGAAGAGTACCTCTGCTTGATAATCGGCTTACCTAGCCAAGACTCGTTCTTGACGATTAAAGAAGCGTTCTTGACGATTAAAGAAGTGTTCTTGACGATCGAATGTATTATATAAAAATTTCTGATGTTCATCAAAATGAATCTCTAAATGCTCAAGGCGTTCGACAATAGTGTAATGCCTAGAGGGAGGAGGAGGGGGAGCAGCAATGGCGGCTCTTTCTCCCAGAGTTTGCGGCCTTGAGGCTTTTAGTAGAGTGAGCAGGCCATCATCGATGGGTTTTTTGGGTGGATGGGTTTCTTTATTACTATTGTAAGGGACGTCGGCTTGGAGGCATAATTGGGTAATCAATGAACAAAAGTATAAACCAGGCTTATGTCGCACAGTGTGTAGGATAGAATTAAATATGATTTGGCCCACATCTATGGTCATACCCATCAAAATTGCATATATCAAAATAGCTCTCTCAACAGACAGGTCACTATAATATGTAGCGGGCATCATCTGTTGACATACAAAATATTACCAAGCTCGAGCATTGATAACAAGAGACGCACCAGGTAAGGTTTTATGGGTTTGACCCATCATTTTCCAAGTGGTGCCCGGAATACAAAGTGTATTGAAAATCTCATCATAATCAATTCTAGATACATATGCAAGATACTCACAGTGGGCAAGGTCAGGTAACCCATAGATCCTATTAATGGATGTGCTGCTAAAAGAGACTGTTTTCCCCTTCACCATTACCTTACCATTCTGATGTTCGTAGGCATTGGCATAGAATTCTCTAACTATATTAGGGAGGGAATGAGAAGGTTGTCTTGTAAATGTGCCCCAATTCCTAGCAATAATAATTCTAAATAAGTCTGGATTCCCCTCTCAGTGATATTGAATCCTCTCTCAGGAATGATTTTCCTAGTATTTAACAAGCTAAGATAACGCTCACTAGCCTCAAAACTAGTGAATTTACTCTCATCATATTCTTGAGGTTGTTTCCCTATTGGTCTCTTGGATTTGGGTGCCATGTGAATAAAGTGTATAGAATAATAAAATAAAGTAAAAATCAACCACCCAAATAGCACAATTGAAAAATAAAGGGAAGAATTTATGTTTGATACTCAAAATTGAAGAGAAGAAAACTAACCACCAACTTGAAGTTTGCTTGATGAACACCAAAAGTTTCTTAGAACCAAGTTGATTGGAGAAATTTCCAACAAAAGTTACAAGATTAGGGCAAATTCCTACAAGAAATGGAGTTAAAATAAAGAAATTTTGAGGAAAAATGATGAGGGAGGTTAGGGTCTGGAGAGAGGAAGAGAAAGGGAGAAAAGGGCTGTTGAGTTCGTGTGTTTGAAATGAAGAAGAGAAAGTGCAGAAAAAGGGGTTTTATTGGTGTGTAGGTGGCAAAACAGGGCAAGCCGCGGCTTGGCTAAGGGTGCGCCGCAGCTTGGCTGGGCGGGTTTATCCCTGCACTGCAATGTGGGCTGGGGTGGCATGGACCTGGTGCTGTGGGCCTAGGCACGAGCTGTGCTGGGCCTAGGCGTGGCCTGGTCCAAAATGGAAAAAAAAATTTGGTTTGCTCCTAAAAAAAAAAATAAAGTTAGCCCATATATATATATATATATATATATATATATATATATATATATATATATACTGACTTGTAAGCCAAGAATTAGGTTAAATTAAATCAAACTTAAAAGAACTAAAATTGAGATAAACCTAAGCAAAACAAACAAAATAAAAGAAAAATATATACAAACGTACCTGTGTGGTGTGGTCAAGAGGAATAGACCGGGTCCATAAGTGGAATGTCTTCCACTTTCGTATCTTGTCTATCGATTAAGATCTTAAGGCACTGACCATTCACTTTAAAAATCCGACCATCCCTAGTGTCTCCTATTTCTACCGCGCCATTTTCAAAAACATTTTTAACTATGAAATGACCGATCCATCTTGATCGAAGTTTTCCAGGATGCTTATGGAGTCTAGAATCGTATAAGAACACCCGATCATTGGGTCTAAATGTTTTTGTTAAAATGTTTTTATCATGGAATACTTTCATCTTAGTCTTATAGATTCTAGAATTCTCATAAGCATCGTTTCTTAATTCCTCTAACTCAGTCAATTGATACTTCCTAAGCTTACCCGCCTCTCCTATGTCAAAATTAAAAGACTTGATGGCCCAATAAGCTCGATGCTCGAGCTCCATGGATAAGTGGCAAGGCATTCCAAAAACATACCTAAGGGAGTTTTAAAGGCTACACGGTAAGCCTAAAGCGCATCAGTTAGTCTTAAGGACCAATCCTTGTGATCTGGATTAACCGTTTTTTCTAAAATTTGTTTAATCTCCCTATTCGCAAGCTCTACTTGTCCATTAGTCTGAGGATGGTAGGCAATGGAAATTTTATGTAGCACCCCATATTTTTTCATCAAAGCTTCAAAAGAATGGTTGCAAAAATGTGTACCTCGATCACTAATTATAGCACGTGGTGTACTAAATCGAGATAATACATTTTCTTTAAAAAATTTAATCACCGTTCTATTATCATTGCTTCGGCAAGCTGCTGCCTCTACCCACTCAGATACATAATCTATTACCATAATGATATATTGGTATCCAAAGGAAGGAGGAAAAGGTCCCATGAAATCGATGCCCTAACCAAATATTTCAATTACTAAAATAGGGTTTAGAGGCATCATATTTCGGCGAGACACAGCTCCTAACTTTTGGCACCTCTCACATGAGCGACAATAGGTGTTTGCATCTTTAAACAAGGTAGGCTAATAAAATCCACACTGCAAAATTTTTGCAGCGGTTTTTTTCATTGAAAAGTGGCCTCCATAAGCTTGGGAGTGACAAAATTCTAAGACACTTGCAATCCCTTCACTAGTGATGCAACGCCTTAGAATTTGGTCAGGGCAGTATTTGAAAAGATAAGGGTCATCCCAATAGAAATCATGTACCTCATATAAGAATTTCCTCTTGTCTTGAGCACTCCAATCCATTGGTATGTCACCTGTAGCCAAATAATTCACGATGTGAGCAAACCATGGTAAAGAAGTAACGGAGAGTAAATGCTCATCGAGAAAGTTATCTTTGATTGGTATGTCGTCGCAAGTGTCCTTAAAAGTGAGCCTTGATAGATGGTCATCCACTGCATTCTCCACTCCTTTTTTGTTTTTGATGGTGATGTCGAATTCTTGTAGGAGTAGGATCCATCGTATTAGTTGTGCTTTAGCATCATTCTTTGTAAGAAGGTACTTAAGGGCTGCATGATCTGTAAAGATAAGAATAGGGAAACCAATTAAATAAGCATGAAATTTATCTAAAGCAAATACTACAGCTAGCAATTCTTTTTCAATTGTGGAGTAATTCATTTGAGCACTATTTAAAGTCTTGCTAGCATAGTAAATGACAAAAGGTTTTCCCTATCTTTGTTGTCCAAGAACAACACCTACAATGCAGTCACTAGCATCACACATAATCTCAAAAGGTAAGGTCCAATCCAATGACTGCATTATAGGTGCGGAAGTAAGCTTGCTAATCAGTATTTTAAAGGCCTCTTGGCAAGCTTGAGTCCATTCAAAGGGGGTGTCTTTAACTAGGAGGGCACATACTTGTCTAGATATGTTCGAAAAATTTTGTATGTACCTCCTATAAAAACCAGCATGACCAAGGAAAGATCTTACATCTTTTATTGTCTTAGGGCTAGGTAATTTAGAGATTAATTCAATCTTAGATTGATCAACCTCTATTCCTTTAGAAGAGACAATATGCCCTAAGACAATACTGGATGGTACCATGAAATGACATTTTTCCCAATTTAGGACCAATTCTTTCTCTTCACAGTGAATCAATACTCTTTCTAGATTCATTAAGCATGCATCGAATGAAGATAAAAAAACAGTTAGGTCATCCATAAAGACCTCCATGCAATTTTCAACCATGTCATTAAAAATACTCATCATGCAGTGTTGAAAAGTAGCAGGGGCATTACATAATCCAAATGGCATTCTACGAAAAGCATAGGTGCCAAAGGGACAAGTGAAGGTGGTTTTTTCTTGGTCTTCTAATGCAATTTCTATTTGATAATAACCAGAATAACCATATAGAAAACAGTAAAAAGGATGACCAGCTACACACTCAAGAATTTGATCAATAAAAGGGAGTGGGAAGTGGTCTTTCCGGGTGGCAACATTTAATTTTCTGTAATCAATGCACATACGTCATCCAGTCACAAGTTTGGTAGGGACAAGCTCTCCTAGGCCATTCTTTACCACAGTGACCCCGAACTTTTTAGGGACGACTTGCGTAGGGTTTACCCATTTACTATCAGCTATGGGATATATAATACCCGCATCTAACAGTTTCAGCACTTCATTTTTCACTACTTCTTTCATAGTGGGGTTAAGCCTACGTTGAGGGTCTCTTCGAGGACTAGTTCCTTCATCCAAATTTATTTTATGGGAGAATATTAGGGGACTAATTCCCTTTAAATCAGCCATGCTCCATCCTAAGGCTGATTTGTGTGCATTTAAAGTTTAATTTAGAAGAAATAATAACAGGAAAGGTATCACCTGGACCGAGAAAGGCATGTTTTAAACCCTTAGGTAGTGGCTTCAATTCGACTTTAAGTGCTTCCACACTTGAGAAGATTTGTGTCTTGCTTCTTTCGAGCAACTCCTCAAACTTTGGTTGCCATGCCCGATTTCTATGATCCTGAGATTTGTCAAAAACATCACAAATATCAATTATATCAGTTTTATCATCTAATAAATCTATCTCAGAATTAACAAGAAAATTTTCAAGAGGATCATAATCATGAGCTAAGAAAACTCCCTCATTTATGAGTGACTCGATCATGTAAAGCTGGTGGTTTTCGTCCTCATCTTCGGGCTATTTTGCAACATTGAAAATATTCACTTCAAGGGTCATGTTTCCGAAGCACAGCTTCATGAGTCCATTCCTACAATTTATTAGAGTATTGGCAGTAGCAAGAAATGGTCTACCCAAAATTAAAGGGATTTTAGAGTTAGTGCCAACAGCAGAAGTAGTATCAAGAATTAAGAAATCAACAGGATAGTAAAATTTGTCAATTTGAATCAAAACATCCTCTACCACACCTCGGGGTACTTTGACTGAACGATCAGCCAATTGCAATACCACGCTGGTTGGTTTGATTTCTACTAACCCCAGCTGTAAGTAAATAGAAAATGGCATTAGGTTTACACTAGCTCCTAAATCTAGCAAGGCTTGTCCAACCTCATGATTTCCAATGCTGTAAGCAATGGTAGGACAGTCCGGATCCTTATATTTTGGGGGATTTCTTTGCTCAATTAACACACTAACTTCTTCAGTTAGGAATGTTGTTTTCTTGACATGGTGCTTCCTCTTAATTGTGCATAAATCCTTGAGAACTTTTGCATAGGTAGAGACTTGTTAAATCACATGCAAAAGAGGAAGATTAAGTTTTACTTCCCTTAAGTTCTCTAGGATTTCATTATTTATTTCCATATTTTTCTTGTTTGATTTTAAGGCTTGAGGGAATGGTGCCTTAACAGGACTTTTGGTCACTTCAGGGTCTTTGGGCAGCTCGGCTTCACTACTAGTTTGACCTTTTCTCACATCCTCGGGTTTATTCATTGGTGGGATATGTAGTGACTTACCACTTCGGGTCATAATGGTGTTTAAATCTTTCAAATTTTCTTGTGCCATATGTTGACCATGGGGTATGGACTGAGTTTAGGAAGGAAACTTGCCTCACTCAGTCACACTTAAGGAGCCCATTAATTTAGACACTTGGCTCTTTATTTCTTTGTTCTCCTCAACCACTTGTGTAATTAAAGCCTTACACTTTTGGTTTGTCTTACCTTGTGCTTCTATAAAAGCATGAAAGGTGTCTTCTAAAGAGTTTCTAAAGGATGAGGGTGCATGATAAGGTGCTGGGTATGATCTAAGGGGTTGTGCATGCTGCTGATTTTCAGATTTCCAGCTGAAGTTGGGGTGATTTCACCACCCCGGATTGTAAGTGTTAAAGAAGGGTGCTGGAGGCTTCTTGTACATGTGTAAGGCATTACATTGTTCCTCGTACAGCCCTCTCATATCAACAAATGTGGGGCAATCTTGAGTGGGATGATCAACCCCGCCACACACAAAACATGGTTCTAAAGGTTCGGCTTGATTAACCATGTGTGTTGGCTTTTTAGTTTTTAATGCCTCTAACTCCCTAGTAAGCATTTCAACCTTGGATTTCAGGTTGTCTTCCTCCCTAAGATGGTATATTCCCCCACCACTAGGGTTTCCAATAGGTCATGACCTATTTGTGCTTTCAGTAGCACTAGGTCCAGTCCATGTGTGAGCTTTTTTAGCAAGCTCATTAGGGTATTCAATAGCCTCATCAAGGTCTCTTTATAGAAACTCACCATTACACATCATTTCTACAAATTGGCGCTCTCTATAGGTAAGTTCCTCATAAAAATAGCTTACTAAATGCCAATTTTCATAACCATGATGTGGACACATACTTAACAGCTCCTTAAATTTCTCCCAAGACTGATACAAAGTCTCGTTTTCCTTTTGTGCAAAGGTGGAGATTTGTCTTTTCAAAACTTTAGTCTTTTGTTGAGGGATGTATTTGTTAAAAAAGACTTGGGTCATCTCATTCCATAACCCAATTGATCATGGTCTCAGCGAGTATAACCAACTCTTAGCTTTATCCTTCAAAGAGAAAGGAAAAAACTTGAGTCTCACGATATCATCAGTTGCATCTTGACTATGGAAAGTCGTAACTTCTTCCTCAAACTCTCTAATGTGCACATATGAGTTCTTGTTTTCCAAGCCATGAAAAGTAGGGAGTAATTGTATCATCTCTGTTTTTAAATTTTGATGGCGAGTGTTGGCTGGAAACATAATGCATGATGGTGTGGCTGTCCGGCTAGGATGTAGGTAATCTCTAAGTGTCCTAGCAACATTTTCATTAGGGTTTTTAGCCATGTTAACAAGGTTTTCTAAATTTTCTGTTGGGTGTACACTAGGATTTGATCTAGGCGACGTTTCACTAACGAACGTGGAAGGGAAAGGTATCTCTATTTTAGGTCCTTTAATGAATCTCCCTCGCAAATCTCTTGATCTAAGCATACACCAACTGAGTTTTAAAAGTGATAAATAAAACATATCAAAATAAAACAAAACAAAAAATCAGAAAATCAAAACTAATAGAAAAGAACGATAGTACTGTCTTGTCTTAAAGTTGACAAACTTCTTTGTATTTGTTAAAAAAGACTTGGGTCATCACCTATAGGATAGATCATGATCTCGATTGCAAGTTTCACATCCTAAACAAGCAATCGGAAGATATTCAATGAAAGCACGTATAAAAACCCTAATGTAATTGTTATGAAATACTTTACTTTTGTTTCATGCACACATGATCTATCCTATAGGTGATGCGATGGAATTAACACTAGCAAGTGCACTAATCGTTCAAGTAATAAAATGATGAGTAAATATCATTCCCAACGAGGATTGAGCAAATACTACAAAAAATATGACTCAATTCTTGCTGTTATTTGAGTAAACGAATAATTGTAGGAGAAAAGTTTACTAGCAATTAACTAAAGAAAAAAAACAGAAGCACTAATAATTAATGAAAGATTTGCAAACTTTGGAATGAAGACTCTTATGAACTAACGTGCTAAGGACTCGACTTCACCTAAACCATAATTGACAAGAGTTTTGAATGGACAAGTTTCACTTACTATGTTTTTCAAGATCGTAGAATCCCCAATCAATTGGTTATCCTTACTCAGGTCTAACCACAATCTCAAGAATCATCAACTTCACATATCCATATTCCAGGTCTATTCTAGATTGCTTCAACTTAAGAAGCATTAAGTTCAATGGAATTCCTTTCAATTAAATCTCCCTATTCGGTTACGGTTTAAACGGACCACATGAACTTCTTAGAATCCCTATTCGGTTACTCCTATTTCATTCATGGCATGTTTTACCCTGGCTTTGCATAGCTAACAATCCAAAATCATATTTATTAATTCAATTATTTATAAAAGCATAGCTTCTCTATTCGACACATCACTATGCCTCAAGAAGGAATCAAAATAATAAACAGCATTAAGAACAATAAAAACACACTCTTTGAAAAACAAAGTAAATTCCAACTTGTCCAAATAGCACTCAAGATATAGGTTTAGGATCCATCTATCCTTAACACAAAAATATCTACTCCATAATAATATTCAAACAACCCATGTTCATATTATAAAACATCAACATAGCTAGATAAGAATAATACAAAACCGGAGAAGAATGATTTAAAAGCTTGATGCGTAGCCTCCCGGAGTATCTCCAACTCTCCTTTTGCGTCTCCTCTTCTCCAAATTCTCTTTTTTTCTTCTACGGCCACACCCTTCCCTCTTGTTCAGCTAGGGTTTCTATTTATAACTTTCAGAATCCGTGGGCTGGCACTGCAGCGCCAACATCCCAGCGCTGCAGCTTCAAGACGTATTTCTAACCCTAGTTTGGCGCTACAGCTTCCACTTTCCAGCGCTGCAGCGCCAACTTTCTGTCCAAATCCTCTCTTTTTGTCAGCTACTGGCGCTGCAGCGCCAACATCCCAACACTGCAGCCTTGAGTTTCTGTCTCCTTTGTGCATTTTGGCTTTCCAATGCTCTTAAGTGCTCCAGCAAGTGTCTGCACAATAGATTTCCATGACTTAGCATTGATCATTCAACTAAAACAACTTATTAGTAGAATAAGATAAACTAAACTCAAATTGCTAAAAACACATGCAACACAATTTTAATTCTTAAGATCAACACCAAAAACGTGCCTAAAAGAAGTATAATAACATGATTTAGTCAGACTTATCACACCCCCAAACTTACGTTTCTGCTAGTCCTCGAGAAAACTAGAACAAAATTCTATGCACACACAACCTAAGAGTGAGAGATGGTTTGATTAGATTTGATATAACATGCCTCAAAGATTGCATATAGATTATAACGCATGAAAACTTTCCAAATGCTATTAATGTCTAGAATTTCAAATTTATCGCTAGCTTTATCTTACATCAAATTCTGCAAACGTGTGTGTGTAACACCTTTATAAACTTAATCGTCTCGCCACTCTGTTTGGTTTATGCAAGCAAGTAGGATAATGCCAATTTTTCAAAGTCCGTAAGCTTGCTTTTCACACCACTCTCCACTAATGTAGGCCATGATATTACCCAAGATCACCAGGACTTTATTCAGCTTATAACTTTGGCTAAGGTTCAGGTATGGTAAAAGATTGATTTGAGGCTCACATCACCTTAAGCACATCAACCAATAACAATTTTATTTCAAACTTTCCCTCAGTTATCACGGAATACTTCCAATACTTTTGTTGTTGTCACATCTTCTTCTTCTTCTTCTTTTCTTCTTCTTTTTTTTTTTGTTCGTATGCTTGTACTATAGTAGCACCAGTCTTTATTTCCGTGTGCATTAATGAAACTACAATATAGCATGTACACGATGATCAAACACGGCTTTGCCAGCTTTGATCAAATAGTTTGTGTAGTACACTTTTTAACTTCGATCTTTCCCTTGGTCACTCTCGATGGAAAATATTTGGTACTTAGCAGAGCTAAGTCGAAGACCGCTTTCTCTTGCTCAATCCTCTACCACCACTTAAGAGAATAGTCCATTCATTAATCGATGTGCTTACAGGTGAAAGGTAGAGTTGTAGCAAATATTTTTTTTCTTTGAAAAAGAAATAGGTTAGATGATTAGGTGACAAAACAATAGATATCCAAGCTCAAAAGGGGAAAACTAAGGATAATCACATATCAAGGGTTGGCTAGAAAGGCTAAAACTTTCCAAACATGGCCTGGATCCTTTCTTTGGTATAGTACTACCTAGGATTTTGCCTCGAGTGGTCCTCAAACAAGTTCTAGAGTCTAAAAGATCACAAGAACTGCACTGCTCACATAAACGTTCTTCGAAACAGCAAGACAACAAAGTACTTAGGTGTAAGTGCTCATTGTGTTCAAAGAGTTCGATGTAAAATAAATCCCACAACAAATTCAAGCACACAGACAAACACAACATTTTTCAAATATTCAATGGCTATAATCAAGTCAATCTATTTGTCATCATTGGCAGAATCAAAATCAAACAACCGAAAGCAGTCAGATATAACAAACAGAAAAATAACTAGAAACATGAGCAGTGCACAACACTCAGATAAAGCTCCCACCCCCAAACTTAAATGACACATTGTCTGCAATGTATAAAATTTGAATTATAAAGTAAGAGAAGGGAACTCCCCTGACTAGTCGGAGGCCGAATCAATCGTCTTTGTCAATGTCCTCATCCTCTGGATCACTGCTATGACCGGGATATGGTGGTAGAGGAGGTAGCTGCTGTGTGTCGATGCCCAAATGATTGGCAAAAATCCTCATCATCTGGCCATTAGTTTGAAAACAACCTGTAATGTAGGATGCCTGCTGCTGATTCTATTGTCGAAGCTCATGAAGCTCTGTCTCAACCACTGTCAGACAATCAGAAAGTGATATATTCCGTTGTTGGCATGCTGGAGGAGGCTGTGAGGAAGAGGTGCCTGGGCTCGGTGCTTCTTCTGTATCCATGATCCGATAGATAGTCCTGAGATCCAGCGGATGCATTGGTTGTTTGATTTGTTCCCCTGCAGTCCAGGTAACACCACATGATCCACAAAGTGCTGTTATCAAAGATGGGAAATACAACCCCGCACTGATCGAATTTTCGCTGTATAGAATACTGTTCTGGATAATGCGTCCCACATCAATACTCAATCCTTGGTAGATGGCGAATAAAAGGATTACTCTATCTCTTGTGACATCACTTAAATGGGTCATCGGAAGCAAAAGAGTGCCTACAAAGTAATGCCAAGCTTTTACTGTTCTATCCATTACACTTGATGGAAATGAAGTCCGCTCATCACCGGACAATTTCCGTTATGTCTCAACTTTGCAAAGAACCCGGAGTACCTCATCGAGGTTAGGTGCACTGGCATAAGCACTGTACTCATCCATTAGGATGGTGGGAGTGGTGAGCAATTTGTTGATTGTGCCTCTGTCGAATGCCATTAATTTCCCTCTAACCTTTACCTTCATATTCGTGTGCTCTGCAGCATTTGCATAAAATTCACGCACAACTGGAATAATTACAGCTTCTTGTGTTGTGCAGAATTGTTCCCATTTTTGAGCAGCGATAATCCTGTGAATGAGGGGGAAGTTTCCCTTGGTGATATTAAATCCCCATTCAGGAATTGGGACTTTCTTGAGTTGAGAACGCTCAAACCTCTGTTCTGCTTCATTTGAGACAAAATGCTCGGAATTGTAACTGATGGAGCTAGGTCTCGCACATTTGGGAGGAGTCATTTAATCAAGACTTTTGTGCTTTAAATAATCAAACTTCAAACTGCAAAAAACAACCAAGAGCAACACCCACTTCCGCACACATAGATTCCCAAAAAAAAATGTTTCAGTAGAACTTTCAATCCAAATTATGCAATGTCTTCAATCAATTGAGTCTTGAATAACCCAGCATAATAGAGTGCATATTTAACCCATTAACATCAAAAATTTATTCAGCTACAGTACCCTTCTCTTCCAACGCATAGTCCCATGAAAATTTTCAGCATAAACTTATGAAAATGCAACTGATCCATTCATACCTTCCTCAATATTTCATCAAATCACCATGTATTATAAGCTACCCATAAACAACTCAAGTGATTTCACTTAAAAATATGAAGTTTGGGAGTCTCAAAGTGGAGAAATCTTACTTGATTAGAAGACCTCAACAGCACCCAAAATCACTTGAGAGGAGTGATTCTCGGGAAGGATGGAAGCAATCCATGGTGGAAAATGAAAAAGACCCTGGATTACGTATTGCGATGGAGAAGGGAAGTGTAATTTTGGTGTTTTGGAGAGAGAGAGAGAGCAGTTGGAAATCTAATTTTGGAGTGCCCTAACAGTGGAAGTAGTGTTTATTTAAACACTGGTGTGTGAGCTGGCGTTGCAGCGCTGAATTTCCTGGGCAGTTTAACGTGTGAGCAAGAACAGTGTGTGGGTGCAGGTCCTGGCGCTGCAGCGCCAAAAATGTGAGGCTACAGCACTGAATCTCCGACCTGGTTAGTGTGTAGGGGTAGGACCTGGTGCTGCAGCGCCAAAAATGTGAGGCTGTAGCGCTGGAGCTCTGTCCTGACTCCAAGTAAGCCTGAAAAATAAACCAAGAATACACACTGTAAGGCCATAAAAATTGAAGTAACAGATAAATTAAACAAAACAAAAAAATTGAAACACACAAAATAACTTCAAAAGGCAAGAAAAATAAAAAGTAAGAACCAAAATGGTAGTTCTAATTTATAGTATTTAGCTTGACTTTCGGATTTATGGCTCTTGGAGAATGGTTGTGGACGATTGAGGGTCAAAAGTCCCCATAATGTAGTGCTTCAATCTATGCCCGTTAACCTTGAATGTCTCCTTGTTTTTCTTGTGTTGAACTTCAACGGCCCCAAAAGGTGAGACACTTATCATGGTATACGGTCCAGTCTATCGAGATTTCAGTTTTCCCGGAAATATGTGCATTCTTAGGACTTTCAGCAACCGTTCTTCCATTTTACCTGTCAACGAAGAAGATATTACAGCAGGGAAAATATTTTTCTCTAAATAAGAACATTTCAAATGAGCAAGTAAAGTTTTCAATTCAGTTATTATAATTTGTTCTTCTGGCACTTCTTTTCCCATTTTAGACTCCAAGTTCCTTGCTTCTTCTTCGATGATGAGTTCTTCAGTGGTAGTAGTTTCTGATTCCATGATGCATCTCTCCGAAGTATCTTCATTTAATGTTTTCTCCTAAAACTCCTCAATGAGGTCATCAATAATATCCACTTGAAAACAAGAAGAAGTAGATAAGCTATAAGGGTATTTCATAATTTTATACATATGAAAAACAACTTGTTCATCATTAACTCTCAAAATCAATTTCCCTTGTTGTACATCAATTAGGGCTCTCCCTGTAGCAAGGAATGGACGTCTGAGTATAAGAGGTACCTCCCGATCCTCTTCCATGTCAAGAGCAATGAAGTCTACAGGGAATATAAATTTACCAACTTTTACCAGCACATCTTCTATAATTCCTCGTGGTCTCTTAATAGATCGATTAGCTAATTGCAATGACACTATTGTTGTTTTGACTTCTCCTAATCCAAGTTTCCTAAAAATTGAAAAAGGCATAAGATTAATACTGGCACCAAGGTCACATAAAGCTTTATCAAAAAATGAATTTCCCAAAGCGCAAGGTATAGTAAAACTCCCTGGATCTTTCAATTTTGGAGGTAGCTTGTTTTGCAGTATAGCGCTGCACTCTTTAGTTAACATTACCGTTCTGTGTTCCTCAAGCTTCCATTTATCCCTCAATGAAAATGGGAAAAGCCTTAAGCAAATTGCATCCTCTGATACTCCGTTATGCTTGAATGTGTCACAAATTTCAAGGAAATTCATCAAGTGAACATTTGTATCTTCTTGTGATAGGGCCCCAAATTGTACTGAATGTTGAATCATCTGAATGATGGCAGGCTTAATTTCAAAATTGTTCGCTTGTATAGGTGGTCGTCGAATGCTAGATTCAACATCACCCATCTTTGGCATAGCATAATTCCACAGTGCAGGTTGCACCTCTGCATTGTTTCCTTCTGCCATTGTATTAACTGTTACTAGTGCTGCTCTTCTCAAAGAGTGAAAAGTGCGCGCAATCTCTAGATTAAGTTCAGTAAGTATTCTCCCACTAGTACGTGTCATGCACTAGAAACGAAAACCATGCAAAATAGACTTAAAATCAAAATTAATAAACTCTCAAATTAACTAGTAGAATCACAATAAATGTAATATTTTATTTCATTCCCCAGCAACGGTGCCAAAAACTTAATGCGATGAAATTAACACTAGCAAGTGCACTAATCGTTTAAGTAATAAAATGATAAGTAAATATCGTTCCCAACGAGGACTGAGCAAATACTACAAAAATTATGACTCAACTCTTGCTGTTATTTGAGCAAACGAATAATTGTAGGAGAAAAGTTTACTAACAATTAACTAAAGAAAAAAAACAGAAGCACTAATAATTAACGGAAGATTTGCAAACATTGGAATGAAGACTCTTATGAACTAATGTGCTAAGGACTCGACTTCACCTAAACCGTAATTGGCAAGAGTTTTGAATGGACAAGTTTCACTTACTATGTTTTTCAAGATGGTAGAATCCCCAATCAATTGGTTATCCTTATTCAGGTCTAACCACAATCTCAAGAATCATCAACTTCAAATATCCATATTCCAGGCCTATTCTAGATTGATTCAACTTAAAAAGCATTAAGTTCAATGGAATTCCTTTCAGTTAAATCTCCCTATTCGGTTACGGTTTAAACAGACCACATGAACTTCCTAGAATCCCTATTTGGTTACTCCTATTTCATTCATGGCATGTTTTACCATGGCTTTGCATACCTAACAATCCAAAATCATATTTATTAATTCAACTATTCATAAAAGCATAGCTTCTCTATTCGACACATCACTATGCCTTAAGAAGGAATCAAAATAATAAACAGCATTAAGAACAATAAAACACACTCTTTAAAAAACAAAGTAAATTCCAACTTGTCCAAATAGCTCTCAAGATATAGGTTTAGGATCCATCTATCCTTAACACAAAAATATCTACTCCATAATAATATTCAAACAACCCATGTTCATATTATAAAACATCAACATAGCTAGATAAGAATAATACAAAACCGAAGAAGAATGATTTAAAAGCTTGATGCGTAGCCTCCCGGAGTATCTCCAACTCTCCTTTTGCGTCTCCTCTTCTCCAAATTCTCTTTTTTTCTTCTACGGCCGTGCTCTTCCCTCCTGTTCAGCTAGGGTTTCTATTTATAACTTTCAGAATCCGCGGGCTAGCGCTGCAGCGCCAACATTCCAGTGCTACAGCTTCAAGACGTATTTCTAACCCTAGTCTGGCGCTGCAGCTTCCACTTTCCAGCGCTGCAGCGCCAACTTTCTATCCAAATCATCTCTTTTTGTCAGCTACCAGCACTGCAGTGCTGCAGCCTTGAGTTTCTGTCTCCTTTGTGCATTTCGGCCTTCCAGTGCTCTCCAGTGCTCCAGCAAGTGTCTGCACAATAGATTTCCATGACTTAACATTGATCATTCAACTAAAACAACTTATTAGTAGAATAAGATAAACTAAACTCAAATTGCTAAAAACACATGCAACACAATTCTAATGCTTAAGATCAACACCAAAAACGTGCCTAAAAGAAGTATAATAACATGATTTAGTCAGAGTTATCAATAGGTTTATCAAGAAACAAAAATATATCTTTTTTGACAATATTGCAGTAATGGAAAATCCTAAAGGATAAATCTACCGGACTTAATTATACCCAAATAATCTTGACATAATAAAAGCATGACTAGATTTATATCAAGGAGAAAGATACAACCATCGGATTAGAGAAAATCTTATAATTAGATAGCAAAGTAAATCATAACAATGTTTTGACATTAAATCCCTACTACAACTGAATCAAAGAAAGGAAAATAAGAACAACTACACCTAGGGATTCATCCCTTCGCCTTGCTTGGAGATTAGTTAGCCATGGGGCTCATGGTTGAACACTTTGATGGAGGAGAATTGGTTGCTTCCTTGAGTTTTCTAGGTTTTATGAATGTCCTTTATCAAACCCTAAGTGGGCTATTTATAATACAAGAGGTCAAAGGTGTTTTTAGGGTTTAAACAATCATAAAAAAACCTAATTAAGTTGTAACTCGGAGACAGGGTATCGGGGTCGCGCCTAGGCTCAGATTGGGTTAGGCCGCGGTTCACTTTGTGCTGATTCTTTATCATTCTGTCGGCTATGGCGGCTCACTTGATCCAGGCTTAGGCTCAGCCCTCCAGGCCGCGGCTCACTTGATCCAGGACTAGGCCTGACCTGATGCTTATTCCTTGCTCTTTTAATGCACTTTTTGGAGGCCGAGGCTTGGATAATTCTTGGCCGCAGCTCACACTTTATAAACTTGATTTCTCTTCATTTGTCCTTCCGTAACCATGTCTTTACTTCGGTGTGCCTTGAGTCTTTGTGCTTCAAACAACAGTGGCTTTTTCTCCTCTTTTGAACTTAAATTACCTGAAAATGCATCCAAATAAGTTGATGATCCAAGAACACCACTTTAGAGTTATTAACGTATAAAAGTGCAATTAAGATCTAGATCAACCCTAAAATGCTAATGATTAAGGACTATTAAGATGTATTTTATGGCTCTCATTAAATACCCCAAAGAATCCAGCTGCCCTAATGAGATCAAATTCCTCTCTAAATCTGGAAGATACCTCACATTTCGTAGCAGCCTTGTGACTCCATCAAACATCCTCAACTAGATGTCTCCTATCCCCCTCACTTGGCAAGAATTGTCGTTCCCCAAGAATACCCTTCTATCATTGATCTCCTTGAAATTATTGAACCATTCCTTGTGAGGGCACATGTTATAAGTGCACCCAGAATCCACTTCTCGCTGCCTTGCCTCCTGCTCACATTTAAGCACGCAACAAGCACATCATCTTACTGTTCTTCTTTGGAAACTGAAGCCTCTCCATTGTTGGTATGGCTTCTTCTCTCATCCCACATCTTCTTCTTGTAATCTTTCTTGAAATGACCCTCTTTGTTGTAGTAGAAGCATCTCTTTCCTCCTCCAAGTCTTGTCTTGGAACCCTCTACCTCTTGATTTCCCTCGGTAGTTGCCATGGGTGCTACTGCCATTCCGAGTTGCTGGCCTTCCTCTTACGAACAACCCTTCTCCACTTGATGCCTCCCTCATCTTGGCTTTGAAATCATAAGCCCTTATGGCATTGCTCACAATCTCCTTGGTTAAAGTATCTCTTCCATACTCAATAGCATTAATCAGATTATCAAAGCAATCAGGAAGAGAGTTTAACAAAATAATAGCCAATTGTTCATCCGGGAATTTAATACTACAACTAGCCAAATCTTGCACTGGTTTATTAAAGACATCAAGATTATCTTGCAACTCTTTATTAGGATCCATTTTAAAAGCAAAGATCCTTTTAAGAAGATAAATCTTGTTAGGGAGAGTTTTGGTAAGAAATAACTCATCTAGTTTCTTCCATATGACAGCCGAATCTTCAGAGTCTCTGCACTCCCTTGTGACACTATCCAACATGTGCAAGAAAATGGTGCTATAAGCCATCTTCTTCATCTCAATCCACTGGTCCTCCATGATACTTGTTGGAAAAGCATCATCTTCTCCAATAGCTAAGTCCACTTTCTGTTGCATAAGAACAGACTTGATCTTCCGCTTCCATAGGGAAAAATCTCCCTTTCTATCAAACTTCTTAACAATGAAATTTGAAGCCATCTTTGCGGACAAGATCCCAGATTTATGCAATACCCATAAATGCTTTCTTCAACCTCAAGAACATGATTGAAGATGGATCTTAACACCTTTCTTGAATCACTCTCAAGAACATGATCTGATCTTGATCTTTACTCCGTTCTTGAATCACCTAAGAAGTTGATCTTTGATTCTTGGAATCTTAGCTCCATCACCTTCTTGTTCTTGCTTCGATACCCTCTCACCAAAGCTCTGATACTACTATTGGAAATCACCTTCACAAGATGCCCAGGTGGTGATCTTCCAAACACCCAAGTCTAGATAAACTTGTAAAGATTTGGAATCGAAAACAGGAACAAAAATCAAAGAAAGAAAGAAGACAAGTGATTTGTTATCGAGGTTCGGCAATAGCCTACATCCCCGTGAGTTCCTCTGAACTCTCTGCACTAAATCAATGGTTCTTTACAACCAAAAACCTGCTTCAAGAAACCTTAAGTTCTTAAAGAAACCAAGAAGAGAAGAAAGAAGATGATAATAACTATTACAATATTCTCTATCAAATCTATACTACTCTCTCTTTACAACCAGCCTCACTACAATGAGTCCCTCTTGTGTTTTGTGTCTTTGCACTCTCACACAATTCTCTCATGTATATCTTTCACTCTTTATAATTGATTTCAAATTATGTCACAATGTTTTTGAGAATAAAGCTAGGTGACCCTTTATATAGTGCACCAACTTTCTTGTCCAATCTTGAAAGTCAATCTCCTCCCTTAGATCTTGATGACCACTCAACCATGGCCTTTGATCATTCTTTAGTCAAGCTATGCATTTTGATCTTGCATCCACGCACTCAACATAAGGCTGAAAAACTAGACTTGGTGGGCTTTCAGGGTGCGGCCTGAAACAGGGCACACTTGCTGCCACTTTGTGAGCCGCGGCCTGGGGTAGGGTGCGTCGCGGCCTGGCCTTCCTCTAGCATTCCTCCATATTGTGTGCTGTAGCCTGGATAAATTTGGGCCATGCCTTGACTTAATGCACATATTTTCCAGCTTGTGTGCTTAGGCACACACACTAGTGTGCCTACCTTTGCTTTGCTCCAAGGTGCCACGCACACTTATGTGCACTTCTTTAACATGCTGAAATTTGTTCTTCCAACCTTAATTTAAACTTTAACCATGTTTAAACCTTAGACAATTATCAACAGCTTCGATGCAAACCAGAGTGAAGGCGTGAATGCAGAAGGAGAAAACAAGGAAAACCTCCACCAATCAGTGTGCCCCGCTGCCTGGACCAGCCAGGGCCGCGGTGCCCAGAAGCACACCCAAGCAAGGAATAGCCAGAGCCATGGCCTGGACCAGCCAGGGCCGCAGCACCGAGAGCAAGCACCAGGTAGAGCTGTAGCCTAGGCCAGCTAGGGCCGTGGTGCCCAGAAGCTCCACAACCAAAGATCAGGTAGGGTCGTAGAGCACATAAGTGAGAGCTGTGGCGCGCACACTATTCATTCTCCGAGTTATGACCTAATTAGGACTTTAATGATTGTTTAAACCCTAAAACACCCTTGGACCTTTTGTATTATAAATAGATCACTTAGGGTTTGAGAAGGGAGACATCAAGGAAGGCTGGAAACGGAGGAGAGAGCATGACATTACAGTGTTCAAGCATGAGCCCCATAGCCAACTAATCTCCAAGCAAGGAAAAGGAAAGAATCCTTAGGTCTAGTTGTTCTTATTTTCCATTATTGATTCAGTTGTAGTTTGGATTTATTGTCAAAACATTGTTATGATTTACTCTTTAATTTAATTATAAGATTTTCTTAATCTGGTGATTGCATACTTCTTCTCCATATAAGTTCGGTGGATTTATCTTTTAGGTTTGTCCATTATTGCGATATTGTCATTGAGATATATTATCGTTTCTTGATAAATCTATAGGATAGATCATGTATGCTTGAATCAAAAGTAAAGAGAATTTCATATCAATTACATTAGGATTTTCATATGCTTTGATTGAATATACACTGATTGCTTGTTTGGGATGTGAAACTTGCAATTGAGATAAAAACAACTGAATTGAGAGTGGAATAAGGCAACGAACCTAGGAAAGATTCCCGGAAACTTGTAGTTTCCCATCTATATTCTTCATTATATTTACACAATTCTCTTATACAATTTCATTATTAAAACTCAGATTTACTTATTTGGATTTTATCGTTTGTATTAATGTTTACATCTTTCCTTATAGTTCACTTTTCCTCATTGGATCGACACCTCAACTATACACAGTAACCGCGTATTAATTTGGGCGTAATCAAATTTTGGCATCGTTGCTGGGGAAATGCACTTAAGTATAAGGAATATTGTCAACTTCAAGAAAAGACAGTAATATCGTTATTTACTCTTTGTTTTCATTTTCTAATTTTTATTTTTCTGTTTTATTTATTTTCAATCTAATCCCTTTGGTGTATGCTTAGACCTGAAATAGAGTTACCCTCTCTTTTCACATTTGCTAGTGAAACCTCGCCTAGATCAAACCATAGTGCACACCCAAGTGAGAATTTAGAGGATTTTGTTAACATGACCGAAAATCACAATGAAAATGTTGCTAGGACAATTAAAGACTACTTGCACCCTAGTCGAACGGCCACGCCATCTTGTATCATGTTCCCCCCTAATGTTCAACAACCAGAGTTCAAGTCGGGCATGATCCAATTGCTACCAACCTTCCATGGGTTTGAGAATGAAAACCCCTATATCCATATTAGGGAATTTGAGGAAGTAGTAGCAATGATGAGAACCATAAAATGCATCCCAACAGTGCTTAATTGTTGGCATTTTAGGGTTGATCTCGGTCTTAATCACATTTTTATATGTTAATAACTCTAAAGTAATATTCTTGAATCATTGACTTATTTTGGTGCATTTTCAGATACTTTAAGTTCAAAAGAAGAGGAAAAGATATCGTTGCTTGAAGCACTAAGATTCCATGCATATCGAGGTGAAGGAATGATTTTGGAGGATAAAATAAAGAGAAACCAAACCAAAAGAGCAAGAAGAAGCTTCAGTGAGAGGTGCACCACCCACTAAGGAGAGGTGCACCCTCCAGCATTGAGAAGAAAAGCCAAGAGTGAGAGGTGCACCGCCCACTGATGAGGGGTGCAGTGCCCACACGATTCCTCTTCTCTTTGAGTTATGACCTAATCAGGATTTTAATGACTTTTTAAACCCTAAAACACCCTTGGAACTTTTATAATATAAATAGGCCACTTAGGGTTTGATAAAGGACATCATAGAGGCTAGACAAAGGTCCCAAGACTCAAGAAGGAGCCCCATGGCTGACTAATCTCCAAGCAAGGCGAAGGGATGAATCCCTAGGTGTAGTTATTATTATTTTCTTTTCTTGATTCAGTTGTAACATGGATTTATCGTTAAACATTATTATGATTTATTTTTCAATTTAATTAGAAGATTTCCCCTTAATTCATTGATTGCATCTTTCTCCCCCATATAAATCTAGTCATGCTCTTCTTATGTGATGTTGTTGAGGTGTGATTAAGTCCGGTAGATTTCTCTTATAGATTTGTCCATTACTGTAGTATTTTCATCATGATATATTGTCGTTTCTTGATAATCTATAAGTTAGGTCATGTGTGCTTGAAAGTAAAAAGTATTTCATAACAATTACATTAGGGTTTACACATGTGCTTTAATTGAATATTTGCCAATTGCCTGTTTGGGATGTGAAACTTGCAATTGAGATAAACAATTGAATCAATATTAGAATGAGGCAATGAACCTAGGGAGGATTCCCGAAACCTTGTTCTTTCTTTATTTTATCCATCAATCTATCTACACAATTTTCACACAATACTTTATTCTCTCACTTGATCTTTATCGTCTGTGTTAAGGTTTACATCTTCTCTTGTAGTTAACTTGTTTCCCTGTGGAATCGACACCCCAAAGCTTTGCTACAACTACCGCGTTACTCTTTGGGGATAATCAAATTTTGGCACCGTTGCTGGGGAAACGCACTTAAGTACAAGGAAGATTGTCAACTTTTGACATGATGGTAGAAGAGTTGTAAATAGTCTTTCTTTTCAGCAGCTGTAAAGGTGGTAACTTCGTTCCTTCTTTTTGCTTGGTGCATTAATTTTTTATTTTATTTTATTCTTTCTTTTTATAATATATATATATATTTCCATTATTTTGTTACCTTGAATGCAAAGACATAGAGATGCTTTGGGTAGATTTGCTTGTAGGCCTGTGCTAGTCAGAATTAAATTCTTTTCTAAATCATTTATTTGATAGTCCACCTAGTCCCGAAGAAATGAGTGAACATAAATATCAACCCCCTAGGACCCTTCAGGATTACCCCAACCCTACACGCACAGCCACACCATCATGCATCATGTTTCCAGCCAATACTCGCCAACTAGATTTTAAAACAGGGATAATACAGTTACTCCCTACATTCTATGGCTTGGAAAATGAAAACCCATATATGCACATTAAAGAGTTTGAGGAAGTAGTTTCGACTTTTAATAGTCAAGGTGCAACTACTGACATTGTGAGGCTTAAGTTCTTTCCTTTCACTTTGAAGGATAGAGCCAAGAGTTGGATATACTCACTAAGACCACGATCTATTGGGTCGTGGACTGAGATGACTCAAATTTTCTTTAATAAATACTTTCCCCAACATAAAACCAGTGCTTTAAAAAGACAAATATCCACCTTTGCACAAAAGGACAGTGAGACTTTGTATCAGTCTTGGGAGAGATTTAAGGAGTTATTGAGTATGTGCCCTCACCATGGGTATGAGAGTTAGCGCTTAGTGAGCTATTTCTATGAGGGACTTACATATAGAGAGCGCCAATTTGTAGAGATGATGTATAATGGTGAGTTTTTAGATAAAGATCTTGATGAGGCCATAGAGTACCTCAATGAGCTTGCTGAAAAAGCTCACACTTGGACTGGACCTAGTGCTAGTGAAAGCACAAATAGGTCACGACCTATAGGGCACCCAAATGGTGGTGGAATTTACCATCTTAGGGAAGAGGATAACTTTAAGGCCAAGGTCGAGATGCTCACTAGGGAACTAGAGGTGTTAAAAACTAAAAGCTCAAAGCCAACACAAGTAGCTAATCATGCAGCGTCTTTGAAACCATGTTTTGTGTGTGGCAGGGTAGATCATCTCGCCCAAGAATATCCCACATTTGCTGAGCTAAGAAGGATGTATAAGGAACAATGTAATGCCTTAAGCATGTACAAGAAGTCTTTGACACCCATCTCTGATATTTATAATCCGGGATGGTGAAATCACCCCAATTTCAGCTAGAAGTCTGAAAACCAGCAGCATGCACAACCCCCTGCACCATGTCTCAAAACATATCATGCACCTGTATCTTCTAGGAGTCCTTTAGAAGACATTTTACATGCTTTTATTGAGGCACAGGGGAAGACTAATCAAAGGCTTGAATCTTTAATTGTGCAGGTTGTTAAAGAATGTAAGGATTTAAAGAGCCAAGTGTCCAAGTTGATGAATTACTTGAGTGTGACTGAGCAAGGTAAGTTCCCTTCTCAAGCTCAGTCCACACCCCATGGTCAACATCTAGCACAACAGAATTTGAAGGAGGTGAATATCATTAAGACACTGAGTCAGTCATTACACATCCCAACAATGAAAAAATCAGAGGATGTGGACGAAACCCACCAAGCATACATGATTGACTCATTCATGGAAAAGGTCTAGCACCTTAATCCATTGGAGTCCACCTTCATCCATGGCTTCACAAAAGCACATATCGAGCCAGAATTTGTGGATGTTACTAATGACATCCTTGAGGCCTCTCCAAAGCATACAAGCACCGAATTTGGAAATGAAGCAGTGGCTAGTGCATTGAACCTATATTTTTCAAAAAGGGAATAAAAGTGTCTGGCTGAAGACGTAAAACTTAGTGCTCATGGGAGGCAACCCACAACATGTCCTTTTATTTTTTACTATTTTTCGTATTTTGTTTTCTTGTTTATTATTATTATTTTGCTGTTTTCCAGTTTTACTTTCGTAATTCTTTTTTAGGGACAAAAATATGAAGCAGTTCAAATGGTGGTGCATAATTTTCAGTTTCTGTGCACTTTTGGCTACAAAAGGAGTTTCCTTAACTTTTGCTTTTAAATTAAGGACAATGCTTATTTTAAGTTGGGGGTGGAGGAAACATATTCATATTTTTCATTGAACTGCTTGGTATCATTTTTCCCTTTTTGTTTATTTTTATCATGCTTTGTGTTAGCCTTAGATGCAATTCACATTTCAATGATATGAGATTAATTGAGATAGCATATAGCATTTAGAAGTGATTAAATCTTGCTTCGGTTTGAGAATAATTTAAGTGTCAATCTTGATTCGGTTTGAGACTCTAGTTTAGGGTAAGATTGTATGATTAGTCTAAACATTTAGATAAGTTTTATGTGTGATTGCTTTGTGAATACTTTTGCGGTCCTGACAAGCTCTAGAACTTACTTGATAACCACTTGAGTCGAATTCCTAGAATGCACATTACTTAGGATATGATATAGGCCATTTTTGTACCGTTTGAGCCTTTCGAACTTACCATTGCTATATTTATCACTAGTCACCTATTTGAGCATTTTTCTTGAAAAAGAATTTGAGCCTTATTTCTTTCAATAGCCTTTTACTCACCTTTATGAGCCTAAAATATTTTATTCTTACCTTCCTTTTAAAAGAACTTAGTCATACACATTTGTTGAGAAGCACTCAAGAGGAGTAAGGATGGAAATATGAGAAAATATCACTACCATAACCCAAGTACATTAAAGGAGATAAGTTGGGGGTTATGGAAAAGAAAAAGAAAAATGGAAAAAGGAGGTGAATGATATTATGCCAAAATACAAAAGAAAAAAAAAGTGAATTATGGCAAACAAAGAAGAAAAGAAAGGAAAAGTGATGATTTGAGAAAAATGCTCGAACAATAGTTGAAAAAGTTGGGTGATGAAGTAAGGTTATCTAGTGCTTGAAAGTGGTTGTGTTTAAAGCTAAAAGATTGAGTTCTTTTACTTGTAAATCCTTCCCATTCTTTCTTAACCTTTACCTTAGCCTAACATTACAAGCTTATTAAAGACCTATTGATCCAATGTAGTGTGATTTTTCTACAATAGTGGAGAGTGATTTGAAAAGTGAGCCTATGGAGCTTGTTTTTGTGATTGATGTCATGCAATTTAATATATTTTAGAGGCCAAGACTTGTATTCATGAATGTTATGCATAAAATCATCCGGGTGTTCAGATTAATGGATTGTGGTAAGAAGGATGATAAGAGTCGATAACGATTTTAAGATTAATGCTTGAATTACTTTTGGACTTAAGTGATATTTAACGATTCTATGTGCTGCATATGTTATGAGCAATTTCTGAGACAAAAATATGAATTGCTCCTTGTTTAACACTAGCATTGTTTTACCTTGTTTTGATTCCTACCATAGAATTCATTTCTCATTTTTGCTTGAATTGCTAGGGACTAGCAATAAGCTAGTTGGGGGTTGTGATGAGAGCCATAAAATGCATCTCAACAGTGCTTAATTGTTGGCATTTTAGGGTTGATCTCAGTCTCAATTGCATTTTTATATGTTAATAACTCTAAAGTGATATTCTTGAATCATTGACTTATTTCGGTGCATTTTCGGATACTTTAAGTTCAAAAGAAGAGAAAAAGTTATCGTTGTTTGAAGCACTAAGATTCCATGCATATCAAGGTGAAGGAATGATTTCGGAGGATATAATGAAGAGAAACCAAACCAAAAGAGCAAGAAAAAAGCTTCAGTGAGAGGTGCACCCTCCAGCATCGAGAAGAAAAGCCAAGAGTGAGAGGTGCACCGCCCACTAAGGAGAGGTGCACCCTCCAGCATTGAGAAGAAAAACCAAGAGTGAGAGGTGCACCACCCACTGATGAGAGGTGCACCTTCCAGCATTGAGAAGAAAAGCCAAGAGTGAGAGGTGCACCACCCACTGATGAGGGGTGCAACGCCCACACTATTCCTCTTCTCCGAGTTATGACCTAATCAGGATTTTAATGACTTTTTAAACCCTAAAACACCCTTGAAACTTTTTTAATATAAATAGGCCACTTAGGGTTTGATAAAGGACATCATAGAGGCTGGACAAAGGTCCTAAGACTCAAGAAGGAGCCCCATGGCCGACTAATCTCCAAGTAAGGCGAAGGGATGAATCCCTAGGTGTAGTTGTTCTTATTTTCTTTTCTTGATTCAGTTGTAACATGGATTTATCGTTAAAAATTATTATGACTTACTTTTCAATTTAATTAGAAGATTTCCCCTTAATCCGATGATTGCATCTTTCTCCCCCATATAAGTCTAGTCATGCTCTTCTTATGTGATGTTATTGAAGTGTGATTGAGTCCGGTAGATTTCTCTTATAGATTTGTCCATTACTGCAGCATTGTCATCACGTGATATTTTCGTTTCTTGATAATCTATAAGTTAGGTCATGTGTGCTTGAAAGTAAAAAGTATTTCATAACAATTACATTAGGGTTTACATATGTGTTTTAATTGAATATTTGCCGATTGCCTGTTTGGGATGTGAAACTTACAATCGAGATAAACAACTGAATCAATATTAGAATGAGGCAACGAACCTAGGGTGGATTCCCAGAACCTTGTTGTTTCTTTATTTTATCCATCAATCTATCTACACAATTTTTGCACAATACTTTATTCTCTCACTTGATCTTTATCATCTGTGTTAAGGTTTACATCTTCTCTTGTAGTTAACTTGTTTCCCTGTGGAATCGACACCCCAAAGATGTGCTACAACTCTCACATTACTCTTTGGGCATAATCAAGCAACCTTTCAAGATAGGGATGATATGGTAGACACCGTCAAACTTAGATTTTCCCCTTTTTCACTTAAGGAAAAGGCCAAGGTTTGGTTATACTCGTTAAGGCCTAGGTCCATAGGTAGTTGGGATGAGATGACCTAAGTTTTCTTCTAAAAGCACTTCCCAACCCATAAGATCAACAACCTCAAGAGGCAAATCTTAAACTTTGCACAAAAGGAAAGTGAAACCTTATATCAAGTTTGGGAACGTTTCAAGGACCTTTTGAATTCTTGTCCGCACCATGGGTGTGGGAGTTGGCGGGTAGTTAACTATTTCTATGATGGACTTCTAAGTAGGGAAAGTCAATTCATAGAAATGATGTGCAAAGGGAATTTTATTCAAAAAGATTCTGACCAAGCAATAGATTTCCTAGATGACCTATCAGAAAAAGCCCACACTTGGACAGGACCAAATGTCATAGAAAGCACTAGGAAAAATCAACCCGCTGGGATTTACCAACTTAAGGAAGAAGACAACCTTAAAGCCCATTTAGAGGCCCTAAATAAGGAAATTGAAGCCTTAAAAACCAAGGATGCTAGAGCCCCCGAACCAGTTGCTAGGGTAGAGTCCCATGAACCTTGTTTTATGTGTAATGGGGTAGATCATTTACCTAAGGATTGTCCAGCTTATTTTGAGATAAAAGGAGAGTGTAATGCTTTAGGTATACCCTTTAGGAAACCAGACTCACCCTACTCTAACACCTACAATCCCGGTTGGAAGAGTCACCCTAATTTTAGTCAGAGATCCAATATGCAACCTCCTGTCCAATCTAGTACCCAATGGCAACCGGAAACAACCTCATTTAATGCACCTCAACAATCTTAACCTTTGGAAGATATGTTTAAATCATTTATGTAGGTACATGCTAAGAGTGTGGAAGAGCAAGATAAGATAAATCAATGGTTGCTAGAGGAGCAACAAGCAATCAAAGAGAAACAAAAGGTGATAAAGAGTCAACTCACCAAGTTGACTAGTTTCTTGACGGTTCAAGAGCAAGGCCGTTTTCCTTCACAGCCACAACCTAATCCAAGGGGACAGTATATGACACAAACCTCCGAACCTGAAAATCAAAATGTTAGATAGGTTAATGCCATAATCACCTGCAGTGGTAAGAAAATTGATGGACCCACCCTACCATCACACTTAATTCCTAATACCATGAGCAACAAGGATGAAGCCCCCAAGGCACAAGAGGCCCATGATGATTATTGTCCATCGGTGCCTTTCCCTCAAGCTCTTCTTAAACCTAAAGAGAGAAATTCAGCATTAAAAGGTGAGATTCTTGAACAACTTTAGCATGTTAAAATTAACCTCCCTCTTCTTCATGTCATAAACACAGGTTCCCAACTATGCTAAAGTCATCAAGGATCTATGCACACTCAAGAGGAGGCACAATGCGAAGAAGACGACATTCTTAACGGAGCAAGCAAGTGCAGTAATTGACAGTAAGACACTGCCCAAATATAAAGATCCAGGTTGTCCAATGGTGGCTTGCCAAATTGGAAACAAATCTTGTGGCCAAGCATTGCTAGATTTGGGTGCTAGTGTGAATCTCATGCCATACTCAATGTACTTACAACTTGATTTAGGTGAGATCAAACCAACCTCCGTGGTACTTCAATTAGTGGATAGATCGGTAAGAAAACCAAGAGGTATTGTGGAAGATGTTTGATTGTAAATTGATAATTTCTATTATCCTGTTGATTTTTTGGTTTTAGATACTGTTTCTATGGTAAATACAGAGTCCAAAATTCCTTTGATACTTGGAAGACCATTCCTTGCCACCGCCAATGCCGTCATTAATTGTAGGAATGGACTAATGACATTATCATTTGGACATAGGACTCTAGAGATAAATGTTTTTCGAGTCTCAAGGCAGTCACATGAAGAGGATGAGTGTTTCGACACTTACATGATTGATAAACTTAATCTGGAGGATGAGCACATTGAAGATAATTCTAACTCTTTGGAATTCCCTCTTAATAATTTTGAGTTTGACGATTCTTCAATTTATCCCCATACCATTAATCTTGTTAATGTTTTTGATAAGTTACATGGATTTATTAAGAAATCATGGCAACCATGCTTTGAGGAGTTGCTTGAGAGAAGTTACATGGGTGCAGGAATCAAATATCCTACTGTTGATAGTAAATGGGCAACACCAAGAACACTTGAGCCACATGTGGTGGACTTTAAGTATTCCTTTCCAAAAGATTAGCACTGAGGCCATTGAGTTTGGAGCCTCATCTTCAGCACCACAATGAGGCCATAAGTGAGAGTGGTGCAGCATCTGGCTGAAGACATAAAACTTAGCACTCATGGGAGGCACCCCACAACATATCCTTTTATTGTTTTTCATATTTATTTTTCTTGTTTATTATTAGTATTTAGTTGTTTTCCAGTATTACCTTCGTATTTCGTTTTCAGGGACAAAGATGCACAACAGCTCAAATGGTGGTGCACAATTTTCAGATTCTGTGCACTTTTGGTTACAAAGGGAGGTTCCTTTACTTTTTCTTTCATATTGAGCTCAGTGCAATTTTTAAGTTGGGGGTAGAGGAAACATATTTATTCTTTTCATTGAACTGTTTGGTGTTACTTTCCCTTTTTGTTTGTTTTTAGCATGCTTTGTGTTAATCTTCATTTGGTTTGAGACTCTAGTTTGCAGTAAGATTGTATGATTAATCTAAAGCATCTAGAGAAGTTTTATGTGTGATTCTTTTGTGAATGCTTTTGTGGTCTCAACAAGCTCTAGAACTTATTTGATAATCACTTGAGGCGAATTCCTAGAATGCACATTACTTAGGATATGATGTAGGACATTTTTGGACCGTATGATAAGAGTTGATAACAATTTTAAGATTAATTTTTGGATTACTTTTGGACTTAGGTGATATTTAATGATTCTATGTACTGTATGTTATGTTCAATTTTTGAGACAAAAAGCTGAATTACTCTTGGGTTAACACTACTATTGCATTACTTTGTTTTGATTCCTACCATAGAATTCATCTCTTGTTTTCGCTTGAATTGCTAGGGACTAGCAATAAGCTAGTTGGGGGTTATGATGAGAGTCGTAAAATGCATCTTAATAGTACTTATTTGTTAGCATTGTAAGGTTGATCAACGTTTGAAATACACTTTTATACCTTAATAACTCTAAACTGATATTCTTGGATCATTAACTTATTTCGGTGCATTTTCAGGTATTTTGAGTTAAAAGAGATTGAAAAGCTATCATCACTTTAAGCATGAAGCTTCGATGCAAACTAGAGTGAAGGCATGAATGCGGAAGGAGAAAACAAGGAAAACCTCCACCAATCAGTGTACGCTGTGGCCTGGACCAACCAGGGCCACGGCGCCTAGAAGCACACCGAAGCAATGATAGACGCTTAAATATACATATTTAAGCCCCCTTATTTACACTTGTTAGATCCTTTATTACATTAATTTGATATCTTTTACTCCATTTGTGTGTTTTACATGTTTTTGTAGGGTCTTGGAGAAAAAGAAGCAGTTTTGGCACTTTAAGGAAGAAATCTAGAAGCCCTGGAGCACTTTCTGGACAAAGGGCGATAGAGCGCACATGCAATGCGATCGAGCGCACATACGATCGTGCGCACACTTATAGGATCGAGCGCACACTGCGATCGAGCGCAAGGACACATGCGATCGAGCGCACATGTACAGGCGTAAATAGTAAACTGCAGAACCCTATTTTGGAAATAACCCTATTTTGGAAATAACTCTATTTTGGAAATAAAGGAGTTTTGTGTTTTAGGAAAGTTTAGAAACTCATGAGTCTATTAGGACTGCGATCGAGCGCAAGGACACATACTAATACTACTTTTCTCTCATCTATTGTCCAGGCACCAAACTTAGAATTGTAGCAGTTGCCTGCAAGAAATCAGACCTTCACAGTACATGGACACAAAGTCACACCACACTCAGAAATTATAGTGCAGCCAAGGGATGAAGATTTAACACCCCAAATTGTTCAGTATGCAACAGCAACCAGAGCACCTAAGCCACATGCAGTGAATTTTAAGTACTCTTCGCCAAAAGACTAAATGATGAAGCTATGATAGAAAGCATTTGAGCAGTTCAGACTTTGATAAACGTGTAGCTCAAGTGCCTCTATTGAGGTCAGTGGCAGTAAGACCCCTGAGTACGCACTCTCTGCCACAAGTGCGATCGAGCGCACATTGGACAGCAACTTGCCATGATGCCTAAACTGTCAACCTCCACCTCCTGCACCCTGTTCCTTCTCGACTGCACCACTTGGAGACCAGCAGTGAGAGGGTACCACGTCTGGCTGAAGACGTTAAACTTAGCGCTCATGGGAGGCACCCCAAAGCATATCCTTTTCATAGTTTATTATTAGTATTTCATAGTTTACTTTTCTATTGTTGTTTATTACTTGTTTTCCATTTTATGTATGTTTTTCTTTCTTTTTCGAGGACAACGTGAGTGCATCAAGTTGAAGTTTTGGGTGTGCTACAAGCCATGTCAGCCATCAGTTCTCCATCTCCCAGGTCAGCTCCTTCCATGCTATTCACACATTGGGGACAATGTGCAATTTAAGTTTGGGGGTATGGGGACACATTCACACACTCACTATGTCCCACATTTTTTTTGTTGTTTTGTTATTATTTTCATAGATAAATGCTTGTTCATTATGTCCAATAAACTTTTTATGATCTAAACAAAATGTTATGATTTGTCTTCATCAGTGAGCTTAACACTTTGAACATATAGGTCAATAAACAAGTTTTGAACCTAAATCACTGCCCTTTTAGCATTTAAGAATTCACAAGTTTAACTTGAACTATCACGAGCACATTAGCACATAGCTGTGTGGGGAATGACATGTTATTTGGATTGGTATGTTTTTTTTTGCTTGACTGTGAACTAGATGACCTATTAGATTGACATTTTGGCATATAAAAATAGTAAAGATTGATTCGTGCTCAAAAAGAAAAAAATGCTCCGAATGATCAATAAAAACAAATCTTCCGCTGAGTAACTGACCCTCTTGCCTCAATAAGCATTGAGTGTCACGTCAAAAGGTGGAAAATCTTAAGTGATCATTAAAAAGGAATTTTTCGCTGAGTAACTGGTCCTCTTGCCTAAGTAAGCATTGAGTGTCACGTCAAAAGGTGGAAAATTCTAAATGGTAGCATAAAAATCAGTTAGTTTCGTAGCCTTGTTGACTCGAGCTAGTAAGTCCTTAGGGGTGTCTTTACACCTAATGCCCTTAAACCATCTGGTTTGGGAGTCATTGGCTAAACACTTGTTACACGAGTCAACAAGAAAGCTTAAGGGAACTAACCTGGCAAAAATCTCGCAAATAAAAGACTATGCCATATTTGTTGACTCTAATAGGAAGTTTGGTGAATCTTGAGTCATCGAAACACTACCCATTTGAATATCTTGGAAACTCAATCTTTTATATACTAGTCACCACACACCAAAGTCAAACTTGTGATATCTTAAAATACCTCGTGAATATGATTTACGTTCAAAACTCTTATTCATTGCAGATATATGTTTACACTTGTTAAGCTTGCTCATGAATGCGCATCATAGTTTTGTGTAAAATCTATATTTTTTATTGACATTATGAACATTGGATTTATCTATATTTTCGTTTTAGTTTTTAATTTAGTATTGCTAAGGGACTAGCAATATGTAAGTTTGGGGGTGTGATAGACGCTTAAATATACATATTTAAGCCCCCTTATTTACACTTGTTAGATCCTTTATTACGTTAATTTGGTATCTTTTACTCCATTTGTGTGTTTTACATGTTTTTGTAGGGTCTTGGAGAAAAAGAAGCAGTTTTGGCACTTTAAGGAAGAAATCTAGAAGCCCTGGAGCACTTTCTGGACAAAGGGCGATCGAGCGCACATACGATCGTGTGCACACTTGTAGGATCGAGTGCACACTGCAATCGAGCGCAAGGACACATGCGATCGAGCGCAAATGTACAGGCGTGAATAATAAACTGCAGAACTCTATTTTGGAAATAACCCTATTTTGGAAATAACTCTATTTTGGAAATAAATGAGTTATGTTTTTAGGAAAGTTTAGAAACTCATGAGTCTATTAGGACTTCTCAAAGACCTATAAATACACTTGTAAACTCACACACAAAAACACACCTTAGAAAGAAACACTTTTCTCTTTTCTTTTACTTGGAGTGGAGAGCTTGGGAGAGAATTGACGCCTCTTCTCTCGGGTTTATTCTTCTCCCTTATGTTTAGTTTAATTATGTTTACTTCAGTTAGTATGTGTAACTAACTCTCTTATAGGGCTCGATTGAAGCCCTAGTTATGCATTCCCATATTTTTATTCATTGATTAAATTTTTGCATAGCTTATTATGTTACTTAACTTGATTAACACCTGTGCTTATTTAAATTCCTCATATGTATGTGTAAGGCCAACGTATGCATGTGGTATGGATGGGTTAGTTAGATCAATTTGGATGACCGAGTCCTGGGTCTAACATTAGTAATAAGGGACCATCTTATCCGGATACCCGGGTTAATCAACATGGGAAACCGGGAGTAGATACCATGCCATAGGTCTCATGTGGTTGTCGATTTCCACAGTACCTATGTTTTCTTAAGGAACAACTCAAGCAGATACCATGCTGAATCCCTTAAGGAAGAAAAGAGTTAGAGTAGATACCATGCCTAACTCGTTGCTTAGGGAAATCAATAGCTTAAGGAGTAGATACCATGCCCTTAGGTTGGCAACCAGTAGGTACACATAATAAGGCCAGAGCACTGATACCTTATACAAAATCGGGAATGTATGACTAGTGGTGGATATCAAAGCCCTATGTCTTTATTATTATCAAATCACCATTCAGTTGTTATTTACATCTTTTTACTTTACAGAAATTAATTCTAAAAGTAACTTTACCAATCCCTGTGGAGATGATCTTGCATTCGCACACTATGCTACACTATTGACCTTGTGCACTTGCAAGTAAAACAAAGTCCGATCATTCACCTATTTATTTAGGTATATTATCGCACAACAAGCAAGGAACAACCAGAGCCGTGCCCTGAACCAGCCAGGGCCGCGGCGCCCAGAGCAAGCACTAGGTAGAGCCATGGCCTGGGCCAGCCAGGGCCGCAGTGCCCAAAAGCTCCACAACCAAAGATCAGGCAGGGCCGCGGCGCACATAAGTGAGAGTTACGGCGCGCACACGATTCCTTCTCCGAGTTATGACCTAATTAGGACTTTAATGATTGTTTAAACCCTAAAACACCCTTGGACCTTTTGTATTATAAATAGATCACTTAGGGTTTGAGAACGGAGAGCTTGACATTACGGTGTTCAAGCATGAGCCCCACGGCCAACTAATCTCCAAGCAAGGCAAAGGGATGAATCCCTAGGTGTAGTTGTTCTTATTTTCCATTATTGATTCAGTTGTAGTTTGGATTTATTGTCAAAACGTTGTTATGATTTACTCTTTAATTTAATTAATAGATTTTCTTAATCTGGTGATTGCATACTTCTTTTCCATATAAGTCTAGTCAAACTCTTCTTATGTCAAGTTGTTTGGATGTGATTGAGTCCGGTGGATTTATCTTTTAGGTTTGTCCATTATTGCGATATTGTCATTGAGATATATTATCATTTCTTGATAAATCTATAGGATAGGTCATGTATGCTTGAATCAAGAGTAAAGAGTATTTCATATCAATTACATTAAGATTTTCATATGCTTTGATTGAATATGCACCGATTGCTTGTTTGGGATGTGAAACTTGCAATTGAGATGAAAACAACTGAATCGAGAGTGGAATAAGGCAACAAACCTAGAGAGGACTCCCAGAACTTTGTTGTTTCCCATCTATATTCTTCATTATATTTACACAATTCTCTCATACAATTTAATTATTAAAACTCAGATTTACTTATTTAGATTTTATCGTTTCGTATTAAAGTTTACATCTTTCCTCGTAGTTTGCTTTTCCTCGTGGGATCGACACCTCAACTATACACAATATCCGCGTATTAGTTTGGGCGTAATCATGCATAAATCTAGGATTTTCGCTGCAAGATGGGTTCGAACTTCATTGTTGAGAAGTTTGGTGGAAAAGGAGACTTTTCCCTTTGGAAGCGAAAAATCAAAGTGGTCCTTATGCAACAAAAGGTGGACTTGGCTATTGGAGAAGATGACGTTTTTCCAGCAAAGTATCACAGAGGTCCAGCGGATTGAGATGAAGAAGATGGCGTATAGTACCATCTTTCTGTACATGTCAGATAGTGTCACAAGGGAGTGCAGAGACTCGAAAGATCCATCTGTCATATGGAAGAAACTAGATGAGTTGTTTTTTACCAAAAATCTCCCTAATAAGATTTATCTTCTTAAACAAATCTTTGCTTTTAAAATGGATCCTAATAAAGAGTTGCAAGATAATCTTGATGTGTTTAATAAACTAGTTCAAGATTTGGCTAGTTTTAGTATAACATTCCTGGATGAACAATTGGCTATTATGTTATTGAATTCTTTTCCTGATTATTTTGAAAGCTTGATTAATGCTACTGAATATGGAAGAGATACACTAACCAAGGAAATTGTGATCAATGCTATAAGGGATCATGATTTCAAAGCCAAGATGAGGGAAGCATCAAGTGGAGAAAGATTGTTCGTTAGAGGAAAGCAAGCAACTTGGAATGGCAGTAGCATCCATGGCAACTACCGGGAGAAATCAAAGGGTAGAGGGCAGAGCCATGGGAGATCGCATTCCAAACCGAAGTTTGGAGGGAAGCAATGCTACTATTGCAATAAGGAGGGTCATTTCAAGAAAGATTGAAAGAAGAAGTTGTGGGATGAGAGAGGAAGAAGCCATACTAACAATGGAGAGGCTTCGATTGCTAAGGGAGAACAACAAGATGATGTTCTTGTTGTGTGCTTAAATGTGAGTAGGAGGCAAGGCAGCAAGAAATGGATCCTGGATTCCGGGTGCACTTATCACATGTGCCCTCACAAGGATTGGTTCAAGAATTTCAAGGAAACCAATGATGGAAAGGTTTTCTTGAGGAATGACACTTCTTGCCAAGTGAGGGGGATAGGAGACATCCAATTGAGGATGTTTGATGGAGTCACAAGGCTGCTGCGGAATGTGAGGTATCTTTCGGATTTGAGAAGAAACTTGATTTCATTGGGGCAGCAGGATTCCATGGGGTACACATACAAAACAGAGGGAGGAAAGATCAAGGTAACCAAGGGATTTAGTGATCAAAGCAGCAATAAAGGATGGTCTCTATGAGATGATCGGAGAGACATAAATCAAGGATTAAGCAGTAAGCTTGATGGCTGAGATGGATAAGGCAGTACTTTGGCACAATCGCTAGGGATATATGAGCAAAAAAAGGCTACAAGTTCTCAACAAGAATGGTCTACTTTATGGTGACAAGGTAGAGAAACTTGATTTCTGTGAGAGTTGCGTTCTTAGGAAGCAACATCGGGTCAGCTGCAACATTGGAGTGCACAAGTCTAAAGGAATTCTTGGCTACATTCATGCAGATCTTTAGGGACCAGCTAGAACACCAACATAGGGAAGTAATCATTACTTTCTAATTTTAATTGATGATTATTCAAGAAAGGTTTGGGTTTATTTGCTTAAAAATAAATCAGATGCTTTAAATAAATTTGTGGTGTGGAAAAAGTTACTAGAGACTTAAACGGGCAGGGTAGTTAAAGTGTTAAGAACCTATAATGGCTTAGAATTTTTTAATAAGGATTTTGATAAATTCTGTGAGTCAAATGGGATTCTAGGACATAGAACGATTATGAAAACCCCTCGACAAAATGGAGTTGCGGAGAGGATGAATAGGACCCTTATGGAAAAGGTTAGGTGCATGTTAATTGGGTCCGGTTTACCAAAATGTTTTTGGGGGGAAGCTGTGTCTACTGCTGTATATTTGGTTAATAGATCACCTTCTAGGGCTTTAGAACTTAAGACTCCCAAGGAGATGTGAAGTGGGAAACCCCCTCAGTTACGCAACCTTAGGACTTTTGGATGTGCTACGTTTGCACATCAAAAGGATGATAAACTTAGCCTAAGGTATAGAAAATGTGTGCTTCTAGGATATGATAATGGAGTTAAGGGGTGTAGGTTGTGGTCCTTAGAGCTAAAAGGAACAAAACTTATAATAAGTAGGGATGTCATTTTTAATGAATTGTTATTTCCCTATTTGGAGAAAACTAACCCTACAGGGGATAGTGAGCAAACCAATTCGGTATTTGTGGAACATAGCATCAAAAATTCAGTTCAGGTAGAGCAAGGATGGAAAGAGGGTTCGGACTAGGTAGAGCCCATAGATGAAGGCCAAGCTCAGGACACTCGAGAGGAGGCTAAACTAGAAGAGGATGATGCAGCAAGTCAGAATGACTATCAGATCACAAGGGATCGGGAAAGAAGGCTGGTCAGACCACCTTTGAGATATGGTTTTGCAGATGCTAATGTAGTAGCTCCTTGGACAGAAAGAGGGATAAGTGAACTAGAAACTTACATGGATGCCATGGAATGTAAGGATTCGTCAAAGTGGCAGCTAGCTATGGAGGAAGAAATGGATTCTTTGAGGAAGAACAACTCTTGGGAATTGGTACCCAAACCAAAAAAACAGAGAGTTATGGATTGTAAATGGATTTACAAGATCAAATAAGGGAACACTCTAAGGGATGAAGTTTGGTATAAGGCTAGGCTAGTGGCGAAGACGTTCACACAAAGAGAAGGTATAGATTTCACCGAAATATTCTCATTGGTTGTGAAATACATGACAATAAGGATAGTGTTAGTAATGGTGGTCTAATTTAATTCAGAAATCGAGCAAATAGATGTGAAGACAGTGTTCTTACATGGAGAGCTTGATGAGACTATCTACATGAGGCAATGAAAAGACTATAATGAAGGAAGGTAGGGAGATTTGGTGTGCCAATTGAAGAAATCTCTCTATGGCCTGAAGCAATCACCTCAAAAATGGAATAAGGGGTTTGATTCTTTTGTAACTAGTTTGGGTTTCATGAGAAGCTACTATGATTCGTGCTTGTACTACAAGGGGCACAAGGTGGAGGAAGTGGTTATCATCCTCATCTATGTCGATAATATATTGTTGGTTGGGAACAACAAGGAGAGGATAGAAAAATTGAAGTCTCAACTCAGTGAGGAGTTTGAAATGAAGGATCTTGGCCATGCATAGAAGATCCTTGGGATGAGTATAATCCGAGAAAGGGAGAGAAACAAATTGAAGATTTCTCAAACTTCCGACATAGAAAAGATGATATCTAAGTTTTCTATAGAAGATAGCAAACCAGTAAAGGTTCCCCTTGCTGGTCATTTCAAGTTCTCCAACGATCAATATCCGAGATCGAATAAGGAGAAAAAGGAAATGGAAAAGGTCCCTTACTCTAGTGCGGTTGGATCAGTCATGTTCATGATGGTAAGCACTAGACCCGACATTGCTCATACAATGAGTGTTCTCAGTAGGGTTATGAGTAATCCCAGAAATGAGCATTGGCTTGGGATGAAGTGGTTGCTGAGGTACTTGAAGGGAAGCCCAAATGTGGGGCTAGTTTATGAGAAAAAGGGAAAGTCCATCCGTCTAGAGGGTTATACTGATTCGGACTATGGAGCAGACCGGGATAAAAGAAGATCGATTACATCCTACTTCTTCAACTTAAATGGATATTGTATAAGTTGGAAGGCTCAATTGCAGCCGGTGGTAGCGCTCTCAATAACCGAGGCTGAGTACATAGCAGCAACGGAAGCCATTAAGGAGGCTATATGATGCAAAGGGTTGTTGGAAGAGTTAAAGGTACTAAAAGAGCAGGTGGTGGTGTATTCGAATTGCCAAAGTGCGTTATATTTGTGCAAGAATCCGGTGTTCCATGAAAGGATAAAGCATATAGATGTTCGGTGCCGTTTCATTCGGGAAAATGTTACAGAAGGATGCATTCATGTGGAAAAGGTGGCCACGGAAGAAAATCCTACAGATTTAGGTACTAAAGTTCTACCTCTAAGTAAGTTCAATCATTGCCTTGGACTTCTTAGGATTAGAGTCGGTTGATATGGTGACTTAAGTTGAGTTTGGATCCTGAGTTCTCTGCACAATGGGTTCAGGTTTAATTGCTTAGACAAAGGTAGAGATTTTTTGGGATTTGTCCAAGAATTAAACAAGTTGAAGTCATCATCAGGTCATGGGTGTGCGTCGTGGCCCAGCCTTAGGCACCGTGGTCCACAGAAAGTCCAAAAGATTTGCCCCACCATGCGCACCATGGCCCAAGGTGTGCGCACCGCGGCATGGCCCTGTGCACCGTGGCATAAGCCACCCAAGCCATGGCCTCTAGTATGGCAGCTTGTTCTCCCCTCCTCTGAGCCGCAGCCCTCCCTGTTCTGGGCTGCAGCTCCAAGCACACCTGACGCCAAGTTTCAGCACTCTTCTCCTAGTGTGTGGGGCTTGATTAAAATGCACAGGAACACTTATACTTGTTGGAGGGCTATGATTGATTGGTCCTCAAGATCTAAGGGTTGAGATTGACTTCAAGATTGGTTCAAGAAGTTAGTGCACTATATAAAGGGTCACCTAGCTTCAATTATAAGAGAGAACATCATCATATGTGCTACGAAGACACAAAACACAAGAGAGACTCATTGTAGAGAGGCTGGTTGTTTAGAGAGAGAGTAGTATAGATTGGGGGATTCAAGGGCTTGTAAGTGGAATTTTCTTGGGGAAAATTCAAAAATTCCAAGGAAACACTAGTCCTTATCACTTTCTTTTTCTCTTTTTTCATTCTTCAAGAATAAGAGAATTCTTGAAGAGGTGTTGTTGTAATTGTAAGAACTCCATTGATTTAGTGCAGAGAGCTCGGAGGAGCTCACGGGGATGTAGGCATATTACTGAACCTCGATAACAAATTGCTTGTGTTCTTTCTTTGCTTGATTGTTGTATCTATTCATTACAAGTCATTCTACACTTGGATGTTTGGAAGATCACCACCTGGGCATCTTGAGGGTGATTTCCAACACCAAACTTGCAAAATCACAACTTTGGTTCAAAAACCCATTTTTGAGACAAACCTTTTTTCTTCAAACTTTTTCCTTAAAAATTTCTTCAAATCACACTTTAAAAAAATGAAATATTTAGCTTAAAAACCAAACTTGATAATAAGAAAGAAAGAAGAACAAGATCTTTACTTTGTTTTTTTCCAAAACTCTCCATATTTTTCGTTTTCTTCTTCTCCTTCTCCTCTTTCTCTTTTTTCTCTTCTGTTGGTATTTATCTACGATTTAAACATGTCTAAACATGGTTCAAAGATGGTTAAAGTCTAAACTAAGGTTGGAGTATTAAAATACAACAATTTAAAAGACTGCACACATGTGTGTGCATCACTTTGGAGCAAGGTAAGGGTAAGCGCACTAGTGTGCGCACTTCAGCACACAAGAAGGAAAATGTGTGCGCACTGTTGTGTGAAGGGGCAGCATTAGTGTGTGCCTTGCCAACCGTTCACCAGTGCCACACCCCATAGAATGGAGACTCCCTGACCCACGCCAGTGCCACGCTGCTCCCCATCAGTGTCGCTCCATCCAGAATGGGCTGCAAGTGTGCTCTGCCCAGCGCCACGCCGCCCCCTGTTGAGCGCCTAGGCGCTAGGCACACCAAAGCACACATAGACAGCATGCTTTAACCTCCTCTTAGGTGCATGGGTGCAAGGTTAAAACACACAGCACCACTTAAGATTGATGGAGGGCCATGGTTAAGTGGCAATCAAGATCTAAGGGTGGAGATTGACTCACAAGAATGGACAAGAAGTTGGTGCACTATATAAGGGGTTACCTAGCTTCATTTTCCATGTACAACAAGATAGAACAAGACAAGTTTATGACATACTTTGAGATCAATTGTAATACAAGAGAGAATTGTGTGAGAGTGAAAAAGATCTAACACAAGAGGGACTTATTGTAGTGAGGCTGGTTGTAAAGAGAGGGAAGTCTAGATTAGATAGAGAGCATTGTTAGTTCTTATCTTCTTCCTTTATTCTCTTCTTGGTTTCGTCAAGAACTTGAGCTTCCTGAAGAGGGTTGCTATATTTGTAAAGAACCATTGATTTAGTGCAAAGAGTTCGAAGGAACTCACGGGGACGTAGGCACATTGCCGAACCTCGATAACAATTGCTTGTCTTCTTTCTTTCTTTGATTTTCTATTCTTGTCTTTGATTGCTTTATTTCTTTCTACAAGTCATTCTATACTTGGGTGTTTGGAAGATCACCACCTGGGCATCTTGTCAAGGTGATTTCCAACACTGGTATCAGAGCAAGAACAAGAAGGTGATAGAGCTAAGACTCTAAGAATCAAATATCAACTTCTTGGGTGATTCAAGAATGGTGTAAAGATCAAGATCTGATCGTGTTCTTGAGGTAGATTCAAGAATGGTGTTAAGATCCATCTTCGATCTGTGTTCTTGAGGTTGAAGAAAGCATTTGTAGGTATTGCATAAATCTGGGATCTTGTCCACAAAGATGGCTTCAAATTTCTGTGTTGAGAAGTTTGATGGAAAAGGAGACTTTGCCCTTTGGAAGCGGAAGATGAAGGCAGTTCTAATGCAACAGAAAGTGGACTTGGCTATTGGAGAAGATGATGCTTTTCCATCAAGTGTCTTGAAGGACTAGTGGACTGAGAAGAAGAAGATGGCTTATAGCATCATTTTCTTGCACATGTCGGATAGTGTCACAAGGGAGTGCGGAGACTCGGAAGATCCAGCTATCATATGGAAGAAACTAGATGAGTTGTTTCTTACCAAAACTCTCCCTAACAAGATTTATCTTCTTAAAAGAATCTTTTCTTTTAAAATGGACCCTAGTGAAGAGTTGCAAGATAATCTTGATGTCTTTAATAGGCTAGTTCAAGATTTGAATAGCTGTATCATTACATTTCCGGATGAATAATTGGTTGTTATCTTGTTAAATTCTCTTCCTGATTGCTTTGATAATTTGATTAGTGCTATTGAGTATGGAAGGGACACTTTAACAAAGGAGATTGTGATCAATGCCATAAGGGCACATGATTTCAAATCCAAGATGAAGGAGACATCAAGTGGAGATGGGTTGTTTATAAGAGGAAGGCCAGCAACTCGGAATGGCAATAGCAACCATGGAAACTACCTAGAGAAATCAAGAGGTAGAGGGCAGAACCATGGGAGATCTCATTCCAAGACAAGACTTGGAGGAGGAAAGAGATGCTTCTACTGCAATAAGGAGGGCCATTTCAAGAAAGATTACAAGAAGAGGATATAGGATGAGAGGAGAAGCCATACCAACAATGGAGAGGCTTCGGTTGCCAAAGGAGAATAGTAAGATGATGTTCTTGTTGTGTGCTCAAATGTGAGCATGAGGTAAGGCAGTGGAAAGGGGATTCTTGATTCCGGGTGCACTTATCACATGTGCCCTCACAAGGAATGGTTCAATAATTTCAAGGAGATCAATGATGGAAGGGTCTTCTTGGGGAAAGCGAGAGGGATTGGAGACATTCAATTAAGGATGTTTGATGGAGTCACAAAGCTGCTGCGAAATGTGAGGTATCTTCCAGATTTGAAGAGAAATTTGATCTCATTGGGGCAGCTAGATTCCATGGGATATACATGCAAAGTAGAGGGAAGAAAGATCAAGGTGGCTAAGAGATCTTTGGTAGTGATCAAGGCAACAAGAAATGATGGACTCTATAAGATGATCGGAGAGACAGAAATCAATGATCAAGCAGCAAGCTTGATGGCTGAGATGGACAAGGCAGCCCTTTGGCACACTCGCTTAGGACAGATGAGCGAAAAGGGCCTGCAAGTTCTTAGCAAAGATGGTCTACTTGGAGGAGACAAAGTAGAGAAACTGGATTTCTGTGAGAGTTGTATTCTTGGGAAGCAACACCGGGTCAGCTTAAACACCGGAGTGCACAAGTCTAAGGAGATTCTTGACTACATTCATTCGGACCTTTGGGGACCAGCAAGAACACTAACACAGGGAGGTAACTTTCACTTTCTGTCTGTAATTAATGATTATTCAAGAAGAGTGTGGGTTTATTTGCTTAGAAATAAATCTGATGCCCTAAATAAATTTGTTGTGTCGAAGAAGTTGCTGGAAACTCAAACGGGTAGGGTAGTTAAGACTTTACGAACTTATAATGGCTTAGAATTTTGCAATAATGATTTTGATAAATTCTGTGAATTAAATGGCATTCTAAGGCATAGAACGGCTGTAAAAACACCTCAGCAAAATGAAATTGCTGAAAGGATGAATAGAACCCTTATGAAAAGGTTAGGTGCATGCTAATAGGATCCGGTTTACCAAAATATATTTGGGGAGAAGCTGTGGCTACAGCTGCATACTTGGTAAATAGATCACCCTCTAGAGCTTTAGAGCTCAAGATTCCCATGGAGATGTGGAGTGGAAAGCCCCCTGAATTAAACAACCTTGGGACTTTTGGATGTGCTGCATATGCACATCAAAAGGATGATAAACTTAGCCCTAAATCTAGAAAATGTGTATTTCTAGGATATGGTGATGGGGTTAAGGGATATAGGTTGTGGTCCTTAGAAAAGAAGGGCATGAAATTGATTATAAGTAGGGATGCTATTTTTAATGAATTATTATTTCCCTACTTGGAGAAAACTAACCCTGCAGGGGCTAGTGAGCAAACCAGTCTGGAAGTTGTGGAGCATCGCATCAAGGAGAACTCGATTCAGGTAGAGCAAAGGAGGCAAGAGGGTTCGGACCAGGTAGAGCCCTTGGATGAAGGCCAAGCTCAAGAAACTCAAGAAGAGGCTGAATAAGAAGAGGTTGATGCAACAAGTCGGAATGACTACCAGCTCACAAGAGACCAGGGAAGGAGGGTGGTTAGACTACCTTTGAGATATAGGTTTGCGGATACTAATGTAGTAGCTCCTTGGATAAAAGGAAAGGTTGAACCAGAAACTTACACGGATGCCATGGAGTGTAAGGATTCGTCAAAGTGGCAGCTGGCTATGGAGGAAGAAATGGATTCTTTGATGAAGAACAACTCTTGGGAGTTGGTGCCCAAACCAGAAAATAGAGAATTGTGGATTATAGATGGCTCTACAAGATCAAAGAAGGGAATACTCCAGGGGATGAAGTCCGGTATAAAACTAGGCTGGTGGCGAAGGGGTTCACACAAAAAGAAGGCATAGATTTCACCGAAATCTTCTCACCGGTTGTGAAGTACAAGACGATACGGATAGTGTTAGCATTAGTAGTCCAATTTGATTGGGAAATTGAGCAAATGGATGTGAAGACACATTCTTACATGGAGAGCTTGATGAGACCATTTTCACGAGGCAACCCAAAGGCTATGAGGAAAGAAGGCAGGGAGAGTTGGTATGCAAATTAAAGAAATCTCTCTATGGCCTGAAGCAATCACCTCAGCAATGGAATAAGAGGTTTGATTCCTTTGTAATCAGCTTGGGTTTCATGAGGAGCTACTATAATTCATGCTTATACTATAAGGGGCAGAAGGTTAAGGAAGTGGTGATCATCCTCATCTATATTGATGACATGTTGCTGGTTGGGAGCAACATGGAAAGGATAAAGAAATTGAAGGCTCAACTCAGTGAAGAGTTTGAGATGAAGGATCTTGGCCATGCACAAAAGATCCTTGGGATATGTATCATCCAGGAAAGGGAGAGAAACAGATTGAAGATCTCTTAAACTTCCTACATAAAGAAGATGATATCTAAATTCTCTATGGAAGATAGCAAACCAATAAAGGTTCCCCCTACTAGTCATTTCAAGTTCTCTAGCGATCAATGTCCAAGATCGGAGGCAGAGAAGAATGAAATGGAGAATGTCCCTTACTCGAGTACAGTTGGTTCTGTTATGTTCACCATGGTAAGCACTAGTCATAACATTGCTCATGCAATGAGTGTTCTCAGTAGGTTTATGAGTAATCCAGGAATGGAGCAGACTGGGATAAAAGGAGATCGATTGCCTCTTACTTCTTTAACTTAAATGGATATTGTGTAAGTTGGAAGGCTTAGTTGCAGCTAGTGGTAGCACTCTCAACAACCGAGGTTGAATACATAGCGGCTACGTAGGCCATTAAGGAAGCTATGTGGTGCAAAGGGTTGCTGGAAGAGTTGAAAGTACTAGAGGAGCAGGTTGTGGTGTTTCTAGATAGTCAAAGTGCATTGCACTTGTGTAAGAATCCAGTGTTCCATGAGAGGACAAAGCACATGGATCTTTGGTATCATTTCATTTCGGAAAATGTTACGAAAGGATGCATCCATGTGGACAAGGTAGCCATGGAAGAATCCTACGGATTTGGGTAATAAAGTTCTACCTCTATGTAAGTTCAATCATTGCCTTGGATTACTTAGGATTGGAGTTGGTTAATTGATGACTAAAGATGAGTTTGGATCCCGAAGCTCTCTGCAAAAATGGTTCGGGTTTAAAACTTAGACAAAGGTAGAGATTGTTGGTATTTGTCTAAGGTTTAAACATGTCTAAACATGGTTCAAAGATGGTTAAAGTCTAAACCAAGGTTGAAGTATTAAAATACAACAAGTTAAAAGACTGTATACATATGTGTGCATCACTTTGGGGCAAGGTAAGGGTAGGCGCACTAGTGTGCGCACTTCAGCACACAAGCAGGAAAATGTGTGTGCACTACTGTGAGAAGGGGCAACATCAGTGTGCACCACACAGCCCCTTCACCAGTGCTGCACCACAGTGAATGGAGACCCCCTGACCAGCACCAGTGCCACACCACTCCCCACTAGCGCCGCGTCATCCAGAATGGGCTGCAAGTGTGCTCTGCCCAGTGCCATGCCGCCCCCTGTTGAGCGCCTAGGCGCTAGGCACACCAAAGCACACATGGACAGCATGCTTTAACCTCCTCTTAGGTGCGTGGGTGCAAGGTTAAAATGCATAGGACCACTTAGGATTGATGAAGGGCCATGGTTAAGTGGCAATCAAGATCTAAGGGTGGAGATTGACTCACAAGAATGGACAAGAAGTGGGTGCATTATATAAGGGGTTACCAAGCTTCATTTTCCATGTACAACAAGATAGAACAACACAATTTTGTGACATACTTTGAGATCAATTGTAATACAAGAGAGAATTGTGTGAGAGTAAAATGATCAAACACAAGAGGAACCCATTGTAGTGAGGCTGGTTGTAAAGAGAGAGAAGTCTAGATTAGATAGAGAGCATTGTTAGTTCTTATCTTCTTCCTTTCTTCTCTTCTTGGTTTCTTCAAGAACTTGAGCTTCTTGAAGAGGGTTACTACATTTGTAAAGAAGCATTGATTTAGTGCAGAGAGTTCGGAGGAACTCACGGGGACGTAGGCATATTGCTGAACCTCGATAACAATTGCTTGTCTTCTTTCATTCTTTGATTTTCTGTTCTTGTCTTTGATTGCTGTATTTCTTTCTACAAGTCATTCTAGACTTGGGTGTTTGGAAGATCACCACCTGGGCATCTTGTCAAGGTGATTTCCAACGTCTTCTTTTCTATCTTTTTTCTCCTTCTTTCTCATAGATTCTAGATAAATCCAGTGCAAAGTGCTAGATGCTCTCCCCATCTCCCCCTATTTATAGAAAATTTCTATATAAATAGCAAAATTACCCTCTTATTCTACAACTCTCTCCCCATTTACCCTAACACTTCTTAAAACTCCTCTTAGGTAAACTTTTTTACTAAAGACTCAATTTTTTACCAGTTTTTAAGTTTCACAAGCCTTAGCAAAAACTTATAACTTAAATTGAACAAGCACACACCTTTACATGTCCAAATACGAACTTTGAAATTAAAATAATCAAGTTAAAGTATCAAGCTCTACATTATGATTCTATGAGTTCTACTCTAGTTGGAGATGTAGGTTACAAAGTAAAATTTTAAAGCTAATAAAAGATAGGAATTGATAAGTTAACATAATGTAAAGTGTAAAAGTTGCTAAATGATTATGATCTTGGTGTAGTTTGAATAAAAGAAAAGAACAATAATTAATGAAGGCATAAGATGTGTGATTAACTTTAAAGGTTATAAAGTTAATAAAGTTATTTGTTGGAAATCACCTTGACAAGATGCCCAGGTGGTGATCTTCCAAACACCCAAGTCTAGAATGACTTGTAAAGATTAGGAATCGGAAACAGAAACAAAAATGAAAGAAAGAAAGAAAGAAGACAAGCGATTTGTTATTGAGGTTCGGCAATAGCCTACATCCCTGTGAGTTCACCTGAACTATCTACACTAATCAATGGTTCTTTTACAATCACAGCAACCCCCTCTCCAAGAAGCCTAAGTTCTTGAAGAAACAAAGAAGAAGAAGAAACAAAAAGTGATAAGAACTAACCCTGGAATTTTCCCAAGAAAATTCCCTTTACAAGCCCTTCAATCCCCTTTCTATTCTACTCACTGTTCTAAACAACTAGCCTTACAAATGAGTCTATTTTGTTTTGTTTCTTTGCACTCTTTACAATTCTCTCACTTTTGATCACAAGTTATGTCACATTGTTATTGAGAATGAAGCTAGGTGACCTTTTATATAGTGCACCAACTTCTTGTCCAATCTTGAAGGTTAATATCCACCCTTAGATCTAGATGAACAATTAACTATAGCCTTTGATCATTCCTTAGTCAAGCTGTGCATTTTGGACATGTCTCACAAACCATGGAAGAGGTTTACACATGTGTGCATCAATGTGTCTGGCGCTGCGGCCTAGAACAGAGGGCGACGCAACCCAAGGCAGAGCACACACTCCTCAGCTTTTGGGCACCGCAACCTTGGGGAGGGGGCATCGCAGGCTGGCCTTCCTCTAGCACCTTCCACCTTCTAGGTGCCATGGCCTGGGAAGAGTAGGGCCACGGCTTGACCTGATGCACACACCTTTTTCCACTTTTGTGCTGAGGCACACTCCTAGTGTGTTGAGGCTTCAAAGACTTCATGTTTGAGCTCTTCCAACCTTGTTCAAACCTTAGAAAAATACCAACAATATTTACCTTTGTCTAAGTGTTTAAACCCAAACCATTATGCAGAGAACTCAGGATCCAAACTCATCTTGAGTCATCAATCAACCGACTCCAATCCTAAGTAGTCCAAGGCAATGATTGAACTTACTTAGGGGTAGAACCTTGGTGCCTAAATCTGTAGGATTTTCCTCTGTGGCTACCTTGTCCACATGAATGCATCATTCCGTAACATTTTCTCAAATAAAATGATATTGAACATCCATGTGCTTTGTCCTCTCATGGAACACTGGATTTTTACACAAGTGCAATGCACTTTGACTATCCGAAAACACCACAACCTGCTCTTCTAGGACCTTCAACACTTCCAACAACCCTTTGTAGCACATAGCCTCCTTTATGGCTTCCGTTGCTACTATGTACTCAGCCTTAGTTGTTGAGAATGCCACCACAGGCTGCAACTGAGCCTTCCAACTTACACAACATCTGTTTAAGTTGAAGAAGTAAGAGGTAATCGATCTTCTTTTATCCCGGTCTGCTCCATAGTCCGAATCCGCATAACCCTCAAGACAGATGGACTTACCCCTCTTCTCATAAATCAGCCCCACTTCCGGGCTTCTCTTTAAGTACCTCAGCAACCACTTCATCCCAAGCTAATGCTCATTTCCAGGATTACTCATAAACTTGCTGAGAACACTTATTGCATGAGCAATATCAGGTCCAGTGCTTACCATGGTGAACATTACAAAACCAACTGCACTAGAGTAGGGGACCTTTTCCACTTCCTTCTTTTCCACCTTCAATCTTGAACATTGATCGCTGGAGAACTTGAACCAGCAAGGGGAACCTTCACTAGTTTGCTACCTTCCATAGAGAACTTAGATATCATCTTCTCTATGTAGGAAGTTTGAGAGATCTTTGATAAGTGCTTAAATAGTTATATTTAAGCCCCTTAATTTATAGTTGTTAGGTTCTTAGTTGTGTTATTTCACTTTATTTTATATATTTTTTGGGTTTTCTATGTGTTACAGGTTTTTGAATAAAAGGAAGCACTTAGAAAGTAGTTTCACTAAATTTCCAGAATTGCCCGTTCAGATTAGTCATTTTGGAAAATTAAAATTGTATTGATGCAAGAAGAAGCAGGAGATAAGCCATATATACTTAGAAAGATCCGGAAGTCTATTTTCTGGAGAATTTTATGGCTCGTAAAAATGATTTTTCTAGAGAAAGTTATGGCGGTTTTAGTAGACGAAGATCAAGCTGGAAGATGCCTAGTGCGCTCGAGCGCACCAGACCTGCGATCGATCGCAAGTGCGCACTCATGACATCCCACATCGGTCAGAAATACCTTATAGTGCACCATAGTATGCTTAAGCACACCAAGCTGCGACTGAGCGCACTTGGGCAATATCCCACAATGGATAGAAAACACATAGCACTCCGGGAGTTTCCCTATAAAAGCCCTACTCCACTTCAACTTTGGGAATCAACTAGAATCAGATCCAGAGGGCCTTTAGTAGCAATCCATAGGGATTTTAGGAGAAATCCAAAGAAATTTTAGAGGGTAAGCTGAGGAATCTCCGAAGCTTTGCTACCAAGGGGGAGATCATTAAGAGGCCGGAGGCAACTCAAGGAAGCATGAGCTCCATGGCAAACTAATCTCCAAGCAAGGCCTTTAGGAGGAATCCGAATAACTTTTGGAGGGCAAGCTAAGGAATCTCCAAAGCTTTGCTACCAAGGGGGAGATCATTGAGAGGCTGGAGGTAACTCAAGGAAGCATGAGCTCCATGGCCAGCTAATCTCCAAGCAAGACAAAGGGGTGAATCTCTAGGTGTAGTTGTTCTTATTTTCTTTTCTTGATTCAGTTGTAGTATGGATTTATTTTTATTAAACATTGTTACGATTTACTTTTTTATCTAATTAGAAGATTTCCCCTTAATCTGGTGATTGCATCTTTCTCCCCCATATAAGTCTAGTCATGCTCTTCCTATGTGATGTCGTTAAAGTGTGATTGAGTCTGGTAGATTTTTGTTATAGATTTGTCCATTACTGCAGTATTGTCATTATGATATATTGTCGTTTCTTGATATTCTATAAGTTAGGTCATGTGTGTTTGAAAGTAAAGAGTATTTAATAACAATTGCATTAGGGTTTATATATGTGCTTTGATTGAATATTTATCGATTGCTTGTTTGGGATAAGAAACTTGCAATCTAGATAAAAACAACTAATTTGAGATTGGAATAAGGCAACAAACCTAGGGAGGAATCCCATAACCTTGTTATATCTATCATCATATTCTTCAATCTATTTACACAATTTTCTCACAACTCAGATTCTTCCATTTAATCTTTTATCGTTCGTGTTAAGGATTCCATCTTCTCTTGTAATTAACTTGTTTCCCTGTGGAATCGACACCCCAGAGCTGTGCTACAACTACCACGTTATATTTTGGACGTAATCAAATTTTTGCACCGTTGCCGAGGAAACGCACTTTAGTATAAGGAAGATTATCAACATTGAGACATGATGTTAGAAGATTTGTAGATAGTTTTTCTTTCAGCAGTTTGTAAATGAGGTAACTTCGTTCCTTCTTTTAGCTTGCTGCATTAATTTCTTTTATTTTACTTTATTCTTTCTTTTTATAGGATTTTTATTATTTTGTGATCTTGTATGCCCAGATATAGAGACCATTTGGGTAGATTTGCTTGTAGGTCTGTGCTAGAGTCAGAATTAAACTTTTTAAACCCTTTATTTGATAATCCATCTAGTCCTGAGGAAATGAGTGAACACGAAGATCAACCTACTAGGACCCTTCAGGATTACCTCCACCCTACACGCACAGCCACACCATCTTGCATCATGTTTCCAGCTAATAGTCCCCAACTAGATCTTAGGACAGGGATGACACAATTACTCCCTACATTTCATGGCATGGAAAATGAAAACCCATATGTGCACATTAGGGATTTCGAGGAAGTAGTTACGACTTTTCATAGTCAAGGTGCAACTACTGACATTGTGAAACTTAAGTTCTTTCCTTTCGCTATGAAGGATAGAGCTAAGAGTTGGCCATACTCACTGAGACCATGATCTATTGGGTCGTGGACTGAGATGACTCGAGTCTTCTTTAATAAATATTTTCCCCAACATAAGACCAATGCTTTAAAAAGGCAAATCTCCACCTTTGCATAAAAGGACAGTGAGACTTTGTATCAGTCTTGGGAGAGATTTAAGAAGTTGTTGAGTATGTGCCCTCACCATGAGTATGAGAATTGGTGTTTAGTGAGCTAGTTTTATGAGGGACTCATATATAGAGAGCGCCAATTTGTAGAAATGATGTGCAATGGTGAATTCTTACAGAAATGATGAGGCTATAGAGTACCTCACTGAGCTTGCTGAAAAAGCTTACACATGGACTGGACCTAGTGCTATTGAAAGCACGAATAGGTCACGACCTATAGGAAACTTGAGTGGTGGAGGAATATACCATCTTAGGGAAGAAGACAACCTGAAAGCTAAGGTCGAAATGCTCACTAGGGAGTTAGAAGCATTGAAAACCAAAGGCTCAAAGCAAACACATGTGGCTAATCATGCCAAGTCTTTAAAGCCATGCTTTGTGTGTGGTGGGGTAGAACATCTTGCTCAAGAGTGCCCCACATTTATTGATATGAGAGGGATGTATGAGAAATAATGTAATGCCTTAGGCATATACAAGAGGCCTCTAGCACCCCTCTTTGACACTTATAATTCGGAGTGGCAAAATCACCCCAACTTCAGATCGAAATCTGAAAAATCAACAGTAGGCACGACCCCCTAGATCATACCCAACACCTTATTATGCACCCTTATCCTTTAGGAACTCTTTAGAAGACACCTTACATGCTTTTATAGAAGCACAAGGTAAGACAAACCAAAGGTGTGAGGCATTAATTACATAAATGGTTGAGGAGAACAAAGAAATAAGGAGCCAAGTGTCTAAATTAATGGGCTTCTTAAGTGTGACTGAGCGAGGTAAGTTCCCTTCCCAAGCTCAGTCCATACCTCACTGTCAACATATGGCACAAGAAAATTTGAAAGATGTAAATGCCATTGTGACTTGAAGTGGTAAGTCACTCAACATCCCACCAATGAATAAATTCGAGGATATGGTTAAGGGTCAAATTAGTAGGGAAGCCGAGCTGGCCAAGACCCTGAAGTGACCAAAAGTCCTGTTAAGGCACCATTCCCTCAAGCCGTAAAATCCAACAAGAAAAATCTGACCTAAACAATGAAATCCTAGAGAACTTAAGGCAAGTGAAACTTAATCTTCCTCTTTTGAATGTGATTAAACAAGTCCCTACCTATGCAAAAGTTCTCAAGGATTTATGCACTATTAAGAGGAAGCACTATGTCAAGAAAACAACATTCCTAACTGAGTAAGTTAGTGCGTTAATTGAGCAAAGAATTCCCCCAAAATACAAGGATCCAGGTTGTCCTACCATTGCTTGCAGCATTGGAAATCATGAGGTTGGATAAGCCTTACTAGATTTAAGAGCTAGTGTAAACCTAATGCCATTTTTTATTTACTTACAGCTGAGGCTAGGAGAAATCAAACCAACCAGCATGGTATTGCAATTCGCTGATCATTCAGTCAAAGTACCCTAGGGTATGGTAGAGGATGTGTTGATTCAAATCGATAAATTTTACCATACTGTTGATTTCTTAATTATTGATATTACTTCTGCTGTTGACACTAACTCTAAAATCCCTTTGATTTTGGGTAGACCTTTCTTTACCACTGCTAATGCTCTAATAAATTGTAGGAATGGACTTATGAAGTTGTTCTTTGGAAACATGACTCTCGAGATGAACATATTTAATGTTGCTAAACAACCCGAAGATGAGGATGAGAACCACCACTTATACATGATCGAGTCACTCATCGATAAGGGAGTTTCCATAGCTCATGATTTTGATCCTCTTAAATGTTTTCTTGATAGTTCTGAGATTGATCCTATTAATGATAAATCTGATATAATTGATATTTGTGTTTTTTTTTTGACAAATCTCAGGATTATGGCACTCGGGCATGGCAACCGAAGTTTGAGGAGCTGCCCGAAATAAGTGAGAAACAAGTCCCTTCAAGTGTGGAAGCACCTAAAGTTGAATTAAAGCCATTACCTAAGGGTTTAAAACATGCCTTTCTTGGTCCAGGTGATACCTTTCCTATTATTATTTCTTTTGAATTATCTGAGACCCAAGGTAAGAAATTAATTCAAACTTTAAATGCACACAAATCAGCCTTAGGATGGAGCATGGCTGATTTAAGGGGAATTAGTCCCCTAATCTACTCCCATAAAATAAATTTGGATGAAGGAACTAGTCCTCGTAGAGACCCACAATGTAGGCTTAACCCCACTATGAAAGAAGTAGTGAAAAATAAAGTGTTGAAACTGTTAGATGCGGGTATTATATATCCTATAGCAAATAGTAAGTGGGTAAGCCCTACGCAAGTCGTCTCTAAAAAGTCCGGGGTCACTGTGGTAAAAAATGAGCTAGGAGAGCTAGTCCCTACCAAACTTGTGATCGGGTGGCGTATGTGCATTGGTTACAGAAAATTAAATGCTGCCGCCCGGAAAGACCACTTCTCACTCCCTTTTATTGATCAAATTCCTGAGCGTGTAGCTGGCCATCCCTTTTACTATTTTCTAGATGGTTATTCTGGTTATTATCAAATAGAAATTGCATTAGAAGACCAGGATAAAACCACTTTTACTTATCCCTTTGGCACTTATGCTTTTCGTAGAATGCCATTTGGATTATGTAATGCCCCTGCTACTTTTCAACGCTGCATGATGAGTATTTTTAGTGACATGGTTGAAAATTGCATGGAGGTCTTTATGGATGACCTAACTATTTTTGGATCTTCACTTGATGCATGCTTAATGAATTTAGAAAGAGTATTAATTCGTTGTGAGGAGAAAGAATTGGTCCTAAATTGGGAAAAATGTTGTTTCATGGTACCATCCGGTATTGTCTTAGGGTATATTGTCTCTTCTAATGGGATAGAGGTTGATCAATCTAAGATTTAATTAACCTCTAAACTACCTACCCCTAAGACAATAAAGGATGTGAAATCTTTCTTTGGTCATGCTGGTTTTTATAGGAGGTTCATACAAAAATTTTCGAACATATCTAGACCACTATGTGCCCTCCTAGTTAAAGACACCTCCTTTGAGTGTCACCTGATTGGGCTTTACCCTTTGAAATCATGTGTGATGCTAGTGACTATGTTGTAGGTGCTGTTCTTGGACAGTGAAGGGAGGGGAAACCTTTTGTCATTTACTATGCTAGTAAAACTTTAAATAGTGCTCAAATGAACTACTCCACCACTGAAAAAGAATTGCTAGCTGTAATATTTGCTTTGCATAAATTTTGTGCCTACTTAATTGGTTCTCTTATCCTTATTTTTACAGATCATGCAGCCCTCAAGTACCTTCTTACAAAGAAGGATGCTAAGGCAAGGCTAATACGATGGATTCTACTCCTACAAGAATTTGACATCACTATCAAAGACAAGAAAGGAGTAGAGAATATAGTGGCCGACTATCTTTCAAGGCTCACATTTGAGGACACCTCTGACGACATGCCAATCAAAGATGACTTTCTCGATGAGCATTTACTCTCCGTTACTTCTTTACCATTGCATCCCTAATGAGGAGATTGCAAGTGTCTTAGAATTTTGTCATTTCCAAGCTTGTGGAGGCCACTTTTCAATGAAAAAAACCGCTGCAAAATTTTTGCAGTGTGGATTTTATTGGCCTACGTTGTTTAAAGATGCAAACACCTATTGTTGCTAATGTGAAAGGTGTCAAAAGTTAGGAGTTATGTCTCGCCGAAATATGATGCCCCTAAACCCCATTTTAGTAATTGAAATCTTTGATTGTTGGGGCATCGATTTCATAGGACCCTTTCCTCCTTCCTTTAGATACCAATATATCATCGTGGTAATAGATTATGTATCTAAGTGGGTAGAGGCAGCAGCTTGCAGAAACAACGATAATAGACTGGTAATTAAATTTCTTAAAGAAAATGTGTTATCTCGATTTTAATTAGTGATCGAGGTACACATTTTTGCAACCGTTCTTTTGAAGCTTTAATGAGAAAATATGGGGTGTTACATAAAATTTCTACTGCATACCACCCTCAGACTAGTGGACAATTAGAGCTTGCTAATAGAGAAATTAAACAAATTTTAGAAAAAACGGTTAACCCGGATCGCAAGGATTGGTCTTTGAGACTAGTTGATGCGTTTTGGGCTTACTGTACAACCTTTAAAACTCTCTTAGGTATGTCACATTATCGGCTTATCTTTGGAAAGCCTTACCACTTACCTGTAGAGCTCGAGCATCGAGCTTATTGGGCCATCAAGTCTTTTGATTTTGACATAGGAGAAGCGGGTAGGCTTAGGAAATACCAGTTGACCGAGTTAGAGGAGTTAAGAAATGATGCTTATGAGAACTCTAAAATCTATAAGGCAAAGATGAAAGTATCCCATGATAAAAAAATTTTTAGGAAAACATTTAAACCTAATGATCAGGTGTTTTTATACTATTCTAGACTCCATAAGCACCGTGGCAAACTTCGGTCGAGGTGGACCGGCCCTTTTATAGTAAAAAATGCTTTTGAAACTGGGGCGGTAGAAATAGAGGATACTAGGGATGGTCAGACTTTTAAAGTAAATGGTCAGTAGCTTAAGATTTTAATTGATAGGCAAGATCCAGAGGTGGAAGAAATTCCACTAATGGATCTGGTCTATTCACCTTGACAACACCACGCAAGTATGATTTGTTTTGCTTTATTTTTCTTTTCTCGTATTTTCTTTCTTTTTCTTTTTGTTTGCAAGTTAGTTTCATTTTGTCAATTTAGGTTACCACTTTTGGTACTTAGCAGGCTCCCCACGTCACTCATCAGGTGTATTCTACCCTTTTAGTACTCCCCATTCAAATTTGATTCTTAAACATTGAGGACAATGTCTCAATTACGTTGGGGGGGTTAGTGGTGTGGTGCAACTTCAGAATTATCTTTTTATTTTTTTAAAAGAGGAGATAAATGCATGTTCATGTTGTTTTTGAAATTTTGGTTAACCTAAACAATACTGTGATGTGATGTCATTGGTGAGCTTAAAATCTTGAATACATGGTTTGATGATAGAGTTTTAAAATTTTGTTACTTATTTTAGGCATTTGAGAATTCACATGTTTGATCTAATCTGACACGAGCACATTAGCACATAACTGTGTGAGGTATGACATATAATTTCTATGTGTATGTTTCCATGGCCTAACTGAAACTGGATGACTCGTTAGATGAACACGTGGGCATACAAGAGTAAAAAAAAAAATGCTAACGATGATCATTGATAAACTTTCCACTGAGTAACTGGACCTCTTGCCTCAGTAAGCAGTGAGTGTTCACGTCAAAAGGTGAGAATTTTGCTTGGTAGAATTAAGGCCAATTTAGTTTCGTAGCCTTCTTGACTCGAGTTAGTAAGTCCTTAGGGGTGCCTTTACACCTAATGCCCTAAAACCATATTGTTTGGGAGCCATTGACTCAACACTCGCTAAATGGGTCAATTAGAAAGCTTAAGGGAACTAAACATAGCAGAGCCTTATAATAAAAGAGAAAGGAAAATAAAACTATGCTGTCATTGTTCATTTTGATGAGAAATTCTGTGAATCTTGAGACATAGAAACATTACACTTTGAAGTTATTTAGAAGCCTTATCTTTTTATGCTAATTCACTTTACACTAAGTCAGACGTGTGATGCCTTAGATTGCCTTTTGTAAGTAAGTAGATTTTAAAATTCTTATTCATTGTGGAGATGGGTTAACGTTTTAAGCTTGCTTATGACTAAATATCATAGTTTTGCATGATGCTTAAATTTTGGGATACCATGAATGATGCATTCATCTTTGCATTCTTTGTTTTTTTTTTATTATTTAGTTTTAGTCTTTGTATTGCTAAGGGACTAGCAATATGTAAGTTGGTGGGTGTGATAAGTGCTTAAATAGTTATATTTAAGCCCCTTAATTTACAGTTGTTAGGTTCTTAGTTGTGTTATTTCACTTTATTTTATATATTTTCTGGGTTTTCTATGTGTTGCAGGTTTTTGAATAAAAGGAAGCATTTAGAAAGGAGATTCACTAAATTACCAGAATTACCCACACAGATTAGTCATTTTTGCAAATTAAAACTGTATTGATGCAAGAAGAACCAGGAGATGAGTCATATATGCTTAGAAAGATCCGAAAGTCTATTTTCTAGAGAATTTTACAACTCGTAAAAATGATTTTTCTAGAGAAAGTTATGGCAGTTTCAATAGATGAAGATCAAGCTGGAAGATGCCTAGTGCGCTCGAGTGCACCAGACCTGCGATTGATAGCAAGTGCGCACTCACGACATCTCACATCGGTCAGAAATACCTTGCAGTGCACCATAGTGCGCTCGAGCGCACTCGGGCAGTATCCTATTGTTGTGAGTTTTAAATTACTTACAAGCGCACGAGTCATTTGCAGTATAGCGTTGTGAAAGTATATTTTCAATCTAAACTAACTCTATCTTAACCTAGTTCCGAATTTCAGATGATAATTTGCAAAAGAAATTAAAATTAAACTAAATTGATTTTTAAAAACTAATAATTAAAACACTAAGGTTTCCAAATCCACCCCACCGAAGTTAAGCATATATGTTCTAAAAATATAGCCTATCAAAACATTCCATGAATCCAACTATAAGACAAAATACAAAGAATATCCCAACTAAACTAAAAGCATCCAATGTATTCGCTCTCAACAAATCACAAAGGAAATCCAATTTAATCGAAAAGCATTCAATGTATCCATCAGATGAAACACAAGGAATATCCAGCAGACAATTTAAAATCAATCAATTATAAGATTAACTCAAATAATTGACAGAACATTTATACTAAAAATTGTCAGATTTGTACAAGCAAATCTGAACTACTACGCCAAACAACGGCGGGGCTTCATCTTCAACCTTAGCTGAAGAGTCTAGCCACTCATAACTATGAAACTACAATTCATAATAAAAGTGCTAAAAATTTAAACTAAAACAACTAAATGTAAAGAAATAAATAAATAACTTTATATGGGAGAAATTCCACTCGCTGACGGGCGGCGCTTCCCTTCTTGGTGACAAAGCCTTCGAGATCCACCAGAATGCTAGCGGACGTCCACCGGTAAACACCAAAGTGGCTCAGGAATTGTACATTGAATGATGAAGCTAGGTGGTGTTTATATAGGGGGAGACCCGGAGTATAATGAGTTGCAAAATCGATGTGGGATACTGCCCGCGTGCGCTCGATCGCTGTGTGGTGCGATCGATCGCAGGTGCGCTCGATCGCGTGTCTGGTGCATTGCACTGCAAACATTTCGATGTGGGATTGATGACCATGCACTCGATCGCAGCATTGTGCGATCGATCGCAATTTCTTCTGAAGCTTCACATCTCCTTAAATGCTTCATTTTCTCCACAAACCTGTAAAAATACACAAAACACCAGAAAAAACATAAAATAAAGTGAAATACTACTAACTAAGAACATAACAAATATAAGTTAAGGGTCTTAAATATGCATTATTTAAGACACATCAAATGCCCCCAAACTTATATTTTGCTAGTCCCTTAGCAAAACAAAATAAAAGACTCAATGAAAAACAAAGAACATAAAGATAACTTCATCACTCATGGTATCCAAAAATTTAAGGAGCACACATCACCATGATATTCATTCATGAGCAAGCTTAAAAAGATAAACCCATCTTCGCAATGAATAGAAATGTTAAAATCTAATTACTTATAAAAGGCAGGTCAATGCATCACAAGTTTGACACTATATAAAGTGAATTAGCATATAGAAATGAAGCTTCCAAGTGACTCCAATGTGTAAGGTCTCCATGTCTCAAGATTCACCGAATTTCCCATCAAAATGAACGAAAAAGGCGTAGTTTTTTTTTTTTTTTTTTTTTTATAAAACACGGCTGTGTCTAGTTCCTTTAAGCTTTCCAATTGACCCATGTAGCGAGTGTTGAGTCAATGACTCCCAAACCAGATGGTTTTAGGGCATTAGGTGTAAAGACACCCCTAAGGACTTACTAACTCGAGTAAAAAAGGCTACGAAATTAAACCGGCCTTAATACTACCAAGCAAAATTTCACCTTTTGACGTGAACACTCACTACTTACTGAGGCAAGAGGTCCAGTTACTCAGCGGAAAGTTTATTTATGATAATATATTTTTTTTATTTTTTTATGCTTTTCTATGCCCAAGAGTTCATCCAACAAGTCATCCAGTTTCAGTTAAGATAAGGAAAAATACACATTAAAATCACATGTCATACCTCACATAATTTGTGCTAATGTGCTCGTGTTAGATTATGTCAAACATGTGAATTATCAAATGCCTAAAGTAAGTAACTAAATTTTAAAATTTATCACCAGATCATGTGTTCAAAATGTTAAGCTCACCAATGACATCACATCACAGAAAATGTTATGATCAACCAAAATTTCACGATAACATGAGCATGCATTTATCTCTACGACGAAAAGACAAAAAATTAGGACAAAGTGTGTGATGTGTCTCCCATACCCCCAAACTTAAATTACACATTGACACCAATGTGTGACTAATATTGAAAGAGCTGACCTGAGATATGGAGAACTAGCTGGACAGGTATGGCTTATAGCATACCCCCAAAATTGGACTGAAGTACGCTTTGTCCCTGAAAAATAAAAACTAAAAAACAAAAAAAAAAACACTGGAAACAAACATTAATCATAAAAATGCGAAATAACAAATAAACAGAAAAGATAAGCTGTGGGGTGCCTCCCATGAGCGCTAAGTTTAACGTCTTCAGCCAGACCCAACATTAGTAAACAGGCCCAACTAAGCACTCCACCATCTGATCAATAAATGGAAATGAAAAATGATCAGACCTAGTGGCAGCATTCAATTTACGGTAGTCTAGACACTTTCTCCATCTTGACTGCACTCGAGTTGGGACCAACTCGTCGTCTTTATTTACTTCCATCAATTTAGCACGTTTGGGCACGACTGGAATTAAGCTCACCCACTTGCGATCAGAGATGGGATAAATGATCCCTGGCTCTAACAGCTTAATATCTTCTGCCTTCACAACCTCTTGCATAGCAGGGTTGAGCCTTCTTTGTGGCTCCCTCGATGGCTTGGCATTCTCCTCCAACTGTATCGTGTGTATTACCAACGAGGGGTTGATTCCCTTGACATCCTCAATAGTCCAGCCTATAGCTTCCTTATGCTCTCTTAAGATGTCTAATAATTTTTCCTCTGGAGCATCACCCAAATCTAAAGCTATCATTATAGGCAAAGAATCTGCTGGACCTAAGAACTTATACTTAAGATTGTTCGACAAAGGCTTAAGTTCCTTCTTGGGGGGTTCAAGTGTTGTGGTTTCCTCCGTCTCACTGATCTTTTGAGGAGCAGACTCCAAAGTAGCATTTGCTTGCTCAAACAACTTATCTAAATCCAAATCGTCTTCAAATTGAGCAAAGCATGCCTCCAAAATATCCTCAAACTTCCCTTCTTTCTTGGACACTTGTAGTCTCTCAGGGTAAGGTGCTTTAGGTAAAAAAAAACCTAAAGAGATCCTTAATAATAGGTGTGGCTGTAGATGGCTCAGCATCACTTTTTTCCTTGTTGCCACTTTCTTGCCCTTGTTGCATAGCAGGGTTCTCTTCCACTTGATTGTGCACTTGTCTCCCAGACCTCAATGGGACAATTGATTGCACTTGTTCCCGCCAATGCATAGGAGTTAATAAATTTCCCACCGCAAACTGTTCCTTTGGGTTAGGATCAGTTTGACTGGGGAACGTTCCTTCCTCTCCTTCACCCACGTAACTTGCGATTTGATCAATTTGACTCTCTAGTGTGGCAATCGCTTGGGTGTTTTCTATTGTTGCACTCATCACTTCACTCATAGATTGGCTAGTCGTTTTCATGAAATCATTGAGAGCGTCTTCTAATGACTGTGAAACCGACGCTGGCGCTTAAATGGGAGCTTGGTAAGTGGGTGATGGTGCTGGATAAGCTGAGTGACCATAACTTGGAATTGGTGGAGGAAATTCGGGAGGGTATTGATTGTGAGCAGGATAAGGGTCCCCTCCCTGATTCCTCAGTTGGTTCTGCATCCATGAAACATTAAAGTGGTCCCACCACCCTGGATTTTATGTTTCAGAGTAAGATCCATTTGATTGCTAACAACACTCATTGAAAGCATTCATTTGTTCCATGGGATACTCGGCAAAAGCCGGCATTGATGGACAATTTTGTGCTAAATGCAAAGGACTGGCACAGATGGAACAGCTATCAACATTGAATGTGTTGGCAGCATTGAGGGACGGGCAGGTCATTTTAATGAAATCCTTGAGGTCGTCCTCTAAAGACTATGAAACCAACACTGGATTCATCCACATTTTTTTTAAATTAAAAAGATAACTAACTAGTAGAAAAATAAAATCATTTTAGACCAAAAATTTTCACAAACCAAACAATTCCCCGGCAACGGCGTCAAAAACTTGTTATGAGTTTTAAATTACTCGCAAGCGCACAAGTCGTTTGCAGTATAGCGTTGTGCAAGTGCGAGGTCAAATCCACAGGGAATTGCGTTGTGAAAGTATATTTTCAGTCTAAACTAACTCTATCTTAACCTAGTTCCGAATTTCATATGATAATTTGCAAAAGAAATTAAAATTAAATTAATTGATTTTTAAAAACTAATAATTAAAACACTAAGGTTTCCAAATCCACCCCACCGAAGTTAAGCATATATGTTCTAAAAATATAGCCTATCAAAACATTCCATGAATCCAACTATAAGACAAAAAACAAAGAATATCCCAACTAAACCAAAAGCATCCAATGTATCTGCTCTCAACAAATCACAAAGGAAATCCAATTTAATCGAAAAGCATTCAATGTATCCATCAGATGAAACACAAGGAATATCCAACAGACAATTTAAACTCAATCAATTATAAGATTAACTCAAATAATTGACAGAACATTTATACTAAAAATTGTTAGATTTGTACAAGCAAATCTGAACTACTACGCCAAACAACGGCGGGGCTTCATCTTCAACCTTAGCTGAAGAGTCTAGCCACTCATAACTATGAAACTACATGTCATAATAAAAGTGCTAAACATTTAAAACAACTAAATGTAAAGAAATAAATAAATAACTTTACATAGGAGAAATTCCACTCGTTGACCGGCGGCGCTTCCCCTCGTGGTGACAAAGCCTTCGAGATCCACCAGAATGCTAGCGGACGTGTACCGGTAAACACCAAAGTGGCTCAAGAATTATACATTGAATGATGAAGCCAGGTGGTGTTTATATAGGGGGAGACCCGGAGTACAATGATTTGCAAAATCGATGTGGGATGCTGCCCGTGTGCGCTCGATCGCAGTGTGGTGCGATCGATCGCAGGTGTGCTCGATCGCGTGTCTGGTGCAATGCACTGCAAACATTTCAATGTGGGATTAATGACCATGTGCTCGATCGCAGCATAGTGCGATCGATCGCAATTTCTCCTGAAGCTTCACATCTCCTGAAATGCTTCATTTTCTCCACAAACCTGTAAAAATACACAAAACACAAAAAAAAAACATAAAATAAAGTGAAATACTACTAACTAAGAGCATAAAAAATATAAGTTAAGGGTCTTAAATATGCATTATTTAAGACTCATCACCTACATAGGATAGAAAACACATAGCACTCCGAGAGTTTCCTTATAAAAGCCCCACTCCACTTTAACTTTGGCAATCAACTGGGATTAGATCCAAAGGGCCTTCAGGAGGAATCCAAAGAACTTTTGGAGGGCAAGCTGAGGAATCTCAGAAGCTTTGCTACTAAGGGGGAGACCATTGAGAGGCTGGAGGCAACTCAAAGAAGCATGAGCACCATGGCTAGCTAATCTCCAAGCAAGGCAAAGGGGTGAATCCCTAGGTGTAGTTGTTCTTATTTTCTTTTCTTGATTTAGTTCTAGTATGGATTTATTTTCATTAAACATTGTTATGATTTACTTTTTTATCTAATTAGAAGATTTCTCCTTAATCCAGTGATTGCATCTTTCTCCCCCATATAAGTCTAGTCATGCTCTTCTTATATGTTGTTGTTGAGGTGTGATTGAGTCCGGTAGATTTCTCTTATAGATTTATCCATTACTGCAGTATTGTCATTATGATATATTGTCATTTCTTGATATTCTATAAGTTAGGTCATGTGTGCTTGAAAGTAAAGAGTATTTCATAGCAATTGCATTAGGGTTTATATATGTGCTTTGATTGAATATTTGTCGATTGCTTGTTTGGGATGTGAAACTTGCAATCGAGATAAAAATAACTAAATTGAGATTGGAATAAGGCAACAAACCTAGGGAGGACTCCCAGAACCTTGTTATATCTATCCATCATATTCTTCAATCTATTTACATAATTTTCTCACAACTCAGATTCTTTTATTTAATCTTTCATCGTTCGTGTTAAAGATTCCATCTTCTCTTGTAATTAACTTATTTCCCTGTGGAATCGACACCCCAAAGCTGTGCTACAACTACTGCGTTATATTTTGGACATAATCGATCTTCAATATGTTTCTCTCCATTTCTCGGATGATATATATCCTAAGGATCTTCTGTGCATGGCCAAGATCCTTCATCTCAAACTCCTCACTAAATTGAGCCTTCAATTTTCTTATCCTCTCCATGCTGCTCCCAACCAACAACATATCATCAACATAGATGAGGATGATCACCACTTCCTCAACCTTCTACTCCTTATAGTACAAGAATGAATCATAGTAGCTCCTCATGAAACCCAAGCTGATTACAAAGGAATCAAACCTCTTATTCCATTGCCGAGGTGATTGTTTCAGGCCATAGAGAGATTTCTTCAATTTGCACACCAACTCTCCCTGCCTTCCTTCCTCATAGCCCTCAGGTTTCCTCATATAGATGGTCTCATCAAACCCTCCATATAAGAACACTATCTTCACATCCATTTGCTCGATTTCCCAATCAAATTGGACCACCATTGCCAATACTATCCGTATCGTCTTGTACTTCACAACCGGTGAGAAGATTTCGGTGAAATCTATGCTTTCTTTTTGTGTGAACCCCTTGGCCATCAGCCTAGCTTATACTGGACTTCATCTCCTGGAGTATTCCTTTCTTTGATCTTGTAGATCCATCTACAATCCACAACTCTCTATTTTTCTGGTTTGGGCACCAATTCCTAAGAGTTGTTCTTCCTTAAAGAATCCATTTCTTCTTCCATAGCTAGCTGCCACTTTGACGAATCCTTACACTCCATGGCATCCATGTGATTTTTTGGTTCAACTCTCATTCTATCTAAGGAGCTACTATATTAGCATCCACAAACCTCTATCTCAAAGGTGGTCTAACCACCCTCCTTCCTCGGTCCTTTGTGAGCTGGTAGTTATTCTGACTTGCAGCATCAACCTCTTCTAGTTTAGCCTCCTCTTGAGTGCCCTGAGCTTGGCATTCATCAATGAGCTCTACCTAGTCTGAACCCTCTTGTCTTCCTTGCTCTACCTGAACCGAATTCTCCTTGATGCGATGCTCCACAAATTCCGGACTTGTTTGCTCACTAGCCCCTGCAGGGTTAGTTTTCTCCAAGTAGGGAAATAACAATTCATTAAAAATAACATCCCTACTTATTATGAGTTTCATTCCTTTTGGTTCTAAGGACCACAACCTATACCCCTTAAACCCATCACCATACCCTAAAAATACACATTTTCTAGACCTTGGGTTAAGTTTATCATCCTTTTGATGGGCAAATGCAGCACACCCAAAAGTCCTAAGGTTGCTCAACTCAGGGGGTTTTCCACTCCATATCTCCATGGGAGTCTTGAGGTCTAAAGCTCTACAGGGTGATTTGTTTACCAAATATGCAGCAGTACACACAGCTTCCCCCCAAAAATATTTTGGTAAACCGAATCCTATTTACATGCACTTAACTTTTTCCATAAGGGTCCTATTCATCCTCTCAGCAACTCCATTTTGCTGAGGTGTTTTTACAATCATTCTATGCTTAGAATTCCATTTAAATCATTAGAATTTATCAAAATCCTTATTACAAAATTCTAAGCCATTATCGATTCATAAAGCCTTAACTACCCTACCCATTTGAGTTTCCAGCAACCTTTTCCACACAACAAATTTATTCAAAGCATCTGATTTATTTTTAAGTAAATAAACCCAAACTTTTCTTAAATAATCATCAATTAAAGACAGAAAGTAAAAGTTACCTCTCTATGTTGGTGTTCTTGCTGGTCCCCAAAGGTCCGAATGAATGTAGTTAAGAATGCCCTTAGACTTGTGCACTCCGGTGTTAAAGCTGACCCGGTGTTGCTTCCCAAGAATGCAACACTCACAGAAATCCAATTTCTATACTTTGTCTCCTCCAAGTAGACCATCCTTGCTAAGAACTTGCAGGCCCTTTTCGCTCATACATCACAAGCGAGTGTGTCAAAAGGCTGTCCTATCCATCTCAGCCATCAAGCTTGCTGCTTGATCCTTGATTTTTTCCTCTCCAATCATCTCATAGAGTCCATCTTTTATTGCTGCTTTGATCACTACCAAAGATCCCTTGGTCGCCTTGATCTTTGCTCCCTCTGCTTCGTATGTATACCCCATGGAATCCAACTACCCTAATGAGATCAAATTCCTCTTTAAATCCGAAAGGTACCTCACATTCTGTAGCAGCCTTGTGGCTCCATCAAACATCCTCAACTGGATGTCTCCAATCCCCCTTACTTGGCAAGAATTGTCAATCTCTAAGAAAATCCTGCCATCATTGATTTCTTTGAAATTCTTGAACCATTCCTTGTGAGGGCACATGTGATAAGTGCACTCAGAATCCAGAATCCATTTCTTGCTGCTTTGCCTCCTGCTCACATTTGAGAACACAACAAGAACATCATTTTGCTGTTTTCCTTTGGCAATCGAAGCCTCTCCATTGTTGGTATGGCTTCACCCTCTCTCATCCCACAACCTCTTCTTGCAATCTTTTTTGAAGTGACCCTCCTTGTTGCTGCAGAAGCACCTCTTTCCTCCAAATGTTGATTTGGACTGAGATCTCCCATGTCTCTGCCCTCTATCCTTTGATTTCTCTCGGTAGTTGCCATGGTTGCTACTACCATTCCGAGTTGTTGGTCTTCCTCTTACGAATAGCCCTTCCCCACTTGATGCATCCCTACTCTTGGCTTTGAAATCATGACCCTTTATAGCATTGACCATAATTTCTTTGGTTAGTGTATCTCTTTCATATTCAATTGCATTAATTAAACTATCAAAACAATCAGGAAGATAATTTAATAACATAACAGCCAATTGTTTATCTAGGAATTTAATACTACAACTAGCCAAATCTTGAACTAGTTTATTAAATACATCAAGATTATCTTGCAACTCTTTATTAGGATCCATTTTAAAAGCAAAGATTCTTTTAAGAGAATAAATCTTGTTAGGGAGAGTTTTGGTAAGAAACAACTCATCTAGTTTCTTCCATATGACAGCCGGATCTTCCGAGTCTTCGCACTCCCTTGTGACACTATCTGACATGTGCAAGAAAATGGTGTTGTAAGCCATCTTCTTCATCTCAATTTGCTGGTCCTCCGTGATACTTGTTGGAAAAGCATCATCTTCTCCAATAGCCAAGTTCACCTTCTGTTGCATAAGAACAACCTTGATCTTCCACTTCCATAGGGAAAAATCTCCCTTTCCATCAAACTTCTCAACAACGAAATTTGAACCCATCTTGTGGAGATAATCCCAGATATATGCAGTATCCACAAATGCTTTTCAACTTCTTCTAAACCTCAAGAACATGATCGAAGATTGATCTCAACACCATTCTTGAATCAACCTCAAGAACACGATTTGATCTTGATCTTTACTCCATTTTGGAATCACTCAAGAAGTTTGTTCTTTGATTCTTGGAGTCTTGCTCTGATAACTTCAGTTCTTGCTCTGATACCCAGCTGTGCAAGCTCTGATACCACTGTTGAAAATCACCTTGACAAGATGCCCAGGTGGTGATCTTCTAAACACTCAAGTCTAGACTGACATGTAAAGATTAGGAATTGAAAATAGAAACAGAAATGAAAGAAAGAAAGAAAGAAGACAAGCAATTTGTTATCGAGGTTCAACAATAGCCTACATCCCAGTGAGTTCACCTGAACTCTCTGCACTAATCAATGGTTCGTTTACAATCACTGCAACCCCCTCTCCAAGAAGCTAAGTTCTTGAAGAAACAAAGAAGAAGAAGAAACAAAAAGTGATAAGAACTAACTCGGGAATTTTCCCAAGAAAATTCCCTTTACAAGCCCTTCAATCCCCTTCCTATTCTACTCACTCTTCTGAACAACCAACCTTACAAATGAGTCTCTCTTGTTTCGTGTCTTTGTACTCTTTACAATTCTCTCACTTTTGATCACAAATTATGTCACATTGTTATTGAGAATAAAGCTAGGTGACCCTTTATATAGTGCACCAACTTTTTGTCCAATCTTGAGGGTTAATATCCACCCTTAGATCTAGATGAACAATCAACCATAGCCTTTGATCATTCCTTAGTCAAGTTGTGCATTTTGGACATGTCTCATGAACCATGGAAGAGGTTTACACGTGTGCATCAGTGTGCCTGGCGCCACAGCCTAGAATAAGGGGTGCCGCGGCCTAGGGCAAAGCACACACTCCTCAGCTTTTGGACGCCATGGCCTGGCCTTCCTCCAGCACCTTCCACCTTTTGGGCGCCGCGGCCTGGGAAGAGCAGGACCACGGCCTGACCTGATGCACACACCTTTTTCCAGCTTTGTGCTGAGGCACACTCCTAGTGTGCTGAGGTTTCAAGGACTTCATGCTTGACCTCTTCCAGCCTTGTTCAAACCTTAGACAAATACCAACAGTATTAGTAGGTTATAGTATGGAAAATTAATAGTTTATCAAGGGATGAAAATTTTAGAATTTTGTTGCGAAGAAAAGTAAGGGTTAGTTGTGAGATAAAGAAGATTCGAATAAGGATTCGTTTGGTGAGATAGAGTGTTGATCGAGAACAACTGAATGTGATTTTTACTATTACGTAGTGAAAAATTTTCAAGGGATATTTAGTTAATGAAGTAAATAAAATCATGAGGAATTAAGTAACTAGCTTGTGGGTTTGTTAAAATTTTGAAGAATGATGAGAACAATAAAATTGGACGAATGATTTGGTAAAGGAAATAGTTGGAGAAAATAGAAAAAATTTTAAGCAAGGTAAGTTAAAAAAAAAAAAACTGACTTGGAGGGTTAGATGTAGTGGAGTTTAAAATTTGAGTATAGAAAATGTTAAATTTTCAAGACTATATGTATGATGTGTGGTGATCTGATTTTGGAAAGTTAAGTAGTAGTGATTTTAAAGTTGTCTAGAAATTAAAAGGAACTTAGGAAATTTTAAAGAGATAAAAATTTGTTACTAACTGTATACATTGGGAAAAGAGTACTAAATCGTGAGCAAAAGTTAAGGGCTAAAATACTTCTGAAAGTCTGTAAAGACTATAAACCTTGTCTGTTAAATAATAATGAAGAAATGATGTTTAAGTTATTGAGAATTGTTGAATTTTGAATAAACCGTGTAAGATATAGTAGTGTTTGATAAAAGGGGCATAGAAATTGATATTTTGGATTGTTGTCTAGAAGATTTAAATTCTAAAATGAGCAAAAATTATATAAACTAAATTTAGAAAGATATATGAATCACTAATGATGATAATTTTGTGATGAGTAGAAGAAGAAGTGTTAATTAGTAACTTGAGAAGAGTAAAGTAAAGATTCTAATGCTTATCAAGAAGAAGAGATAGATCAAGAAATTGTGATAATATGATTTAATGAACTAAATGATGAAAAAAGTGAGTTGGAAAGTAAAGAAGTTATATGGAAATCTTTTGTTTTGATGGGAAAAGGGGATAATTAAGTTTTGATGATGATAGTGAAAAATTTTACGGATAAAGTGGATGGTGGTGTTTATGGGATTAAGAAGGTGGATGGGAGGAGTGGAGAATAGTGAGATTTAAGAAAGGTAAATGTTTAATGGGTGGTTGAAGTCATGTTATGGGAATCTCTAGTAGTAGTACAATGATAGCCATGTCAGAAATCATAATGATGGAAAAATTAACAAGATTAAAATGACTTAAAGATTTAATAGAAATATATGAGAATTATAAATACAATAAGATGATACATATGTGAAAGAGCATGATGCTAAGGATCAAGAAGACTATAAAACAAGAAGATTAAATTGACAAGCCTTTAAATAAAATGTGATAATGGTCGAAGTAATATAGTGGTCACCTTAATTGTTTTAAGTTGAGTGTTATCTGAAAATTCTTATGAGAATTGAATGGGTAAGATGATTAGTGATATGATATGAAATGTGGAGGACGTAATTGTGAGAAGTGAGTGTGAGATTTAATCAAGAGAAAATGTGAAAAAGTGAACTGATTTCGAGAAAAGAGAGAGAGTAATAACTTTGAGGTACGATCAAAAGTTTGAAAATGGTTTTATGAGGATCAAAGTGAGACTATAAGTGAAGAAATTGGTGAAACATATTTATTAATGGATTTTATTAACCTTATATGAGAATGATGATTCAAGTTTAATCGTGAGAGATGGTAACAAAATAATTAAAACAAATTTCTCTCTTTGAAAGTAGAAGGAAGCAATTCTAAATGGAGTTCAGTACCTTTATGATATTAAATTAATGGTGGAAAATTTTGATTAGGATTTAAGAGATCTATAATGTTTTAATATGTGAGCCATCGAATAGATCAAAAATGACAGGAGAATGTTATAAAGTGTGTGGGTGAATAGAAAGATGAGACTGTAGTTGTAATTAGACTTCTACCTAAAGTAAATGAAAGATGTAAAGTGAATAGACTGAGAAAATGGTGGATGAACTAAAGATGATTTGAATTTAAAATTTTTGATAATATTTTTGATAAAATCTTGAGTATTATTTTTATTTGGATAATAAAATTTTTTTTAAAATTTTGAATATTGAGAACAAATATTTGGTAAAGGACTTATTTTATGGAGGTGTATCAAATAATAAAGAACAAGAGTAAAATGGTAAAGTAAGTGAGAATCGGGGAACTAATTTAAGTTAGGGATGTGAAAGAATTAGAGATGGAGATGGTATTGGAAAATATGAAATTTGAATTTGAAATTTCTAGCGGATAATGTGTCACACTAAGAGAAAATTTTCATAATCTATCGCAAGAAGTTAATAAAAGTTATAAGAGGGTGAATGCAAGAGGTGTGAATATTACTTGATGTGAATATTACTTGATGTGTAAATCAATATCTTCAGCTAATTGAGGAAACTTGGTTGAAATGATGTGTTAATTTGTGCTAGCATAAATAAATGAAATAATATGATAATGAGTTGAATATGGTTTAAAGGCATATCAAAACTTGTGATCGAAATAAAGATCTTACCTTTAAATAAAAATACTTTGGGTAATAAGATTGAGGAAAAAGTGTGAGGAAAACAAGAACCTTGTTCATTTGCAAACCTAAGCTAAAAGAAATTTCGGGGATGAAATTTTATTATTGGGAGAGAAATGTAGAGTCCGATATTTTATTTAAATTATTTTAAATCATGGAACTGTTTTTCTACATGAGTTAGTGTGTTTATTCGAAAATAAATTATAATAAATTTATATTAGGATTGGTGAGACTTAGAAATAAATAAATAAACTAATAATCAAATAATAAAATCATATGTCATAGTAGGATTTCAAAGTTTTTGAAAAAATTGAAAGAAAAACTAAATAAATCTGAAATTTTAAACAGTGTTGTGGTGAAATGTAGAAAAAAATGAAAAATGGAAGGCTAAATGAGTAATAAAGTTAAAGAGACACTATATAAAGGATGGGAGGTAAGATTTTTGGACTAGGAAAATTCTAGAGAAAACGACAGAAAGAGAGCAGAAAAGAAGAAGAAGAATAAGAAGAGAAAGATAAGGAGAGATAAGGAAAAGACGAGGAAAACTTGCTCAAAACCAAGGTAAAATCTACTTTTCTTTAGTCTTAACCTTCAAGAATGTTCATAAACTTAATATTTGAGTTTGATTTTATGGATTTGAGGTTCATATGAGAAATTTTGAGAAAAGTTTAGACTATTATGAAGGAAATGGGTTTTGAGCCAAAGTTTATGATTTTGAAATTTGGGGTTCAAATTTTGGTATGGGTGTAATACCCGTGTTTTAAAGTAAGAGTAAAGAAGTAATTTTATAAATATTACATGGAATTAAAATAAAAAATATATAAAAGATTTATCATTGAATAAAAAAATTCTTTTGAAGAAAAAAAAAATGGACACACCTTGACGATAGCGTCCAGGTGTAGCATGGGAGGATAAGAAGGTAAAAAAAAAAAAATTGGTGAAAACACCTAGAGTCCATATGTAAGCTGCCAACATGCAAAAAGGTGCATGTTGGACAGCACAATATAGAGAGGGTAGTGGCAGGGGGAAAAGTTAATATAAAATGTAGTTTTTAGTTTTTGTTTTATTTATTTCCTACTAAATCTTGTTAGGTTTTCTTCTTTCTTCAATTCAAATTACTCTCTTTCTTTAAACACCTGTGGACTCAAAAAAAGGTTGAAAGATTGAAATTTTGAAGAGGGTTACTAGAGATTTTTTTAAAGAGATTCGAGGGAAGCTTTAAGGAAATTAAGAAGTAATAATGTGAATTTTATTTTTGAAATTATGCATACATGAAATTACCCAGAATTTGATATAGAAATTTAAAGGGTATGAATTATGGAAGAATTAAGGAATAAATTAGAAATTTTAATATAAATATTTATGTCAGGTGTTGACGATCAGCAATCAGGTGAAACTACTTAAAGGAGCAGAAAAGCCAAGAAGGTGATCTACGGGTAGCTCTAAGTGTTACGTGGTGAGTTAGATTTACTTTTAGTAATCGAGATAAATATGAAATATAAAGTGATAATATTTGAATTAATTATTGAACTATGATTTGATGATATATGAAAGTTGATTGATTGATAATATATGAATAATTGATATGTTAAAATTATATTATAGGAGAAGTAATATTATTGAAATAATGAGTTGATGAAATATATATAATGAAAGGATAAATAAAATTCTTGACAAGCTATGGTTGATAATTTGATATGATATATGTGGAGATAAATTAATGAATATGATAAAAAAAAAATAAGAAAGAGTTGCATAGCTAAATTGAATGTTTGAATGTATGCTTGTTTTTATATTATTGCTTATATGCCTATTTCATATTATTGCTCATATGCATGAAATAAAAGAACCGGGAAGACAACCGATCTAAATGAAAATAAAAGAATCGGGAAGGCAACCAGTCTAAATGAAAATAAAAGAACCAAGAAGGTAGCCGGTCTAAATGAAAATAAAAAAATTGGGAAGGTAACTAGTCTAAATGAAAATAAAAGAATCGAGAAGGCAACCAGTCTAAATTAAAATAAAATAATTGGGAAGGCAGCCGGTCTAGCTGAAAATAAAATAACTGGGAAAGCTACCAGTCTAAATGAAAATAAAAGAACCGGGAAGGCAATCAATCTAAATGAAAATAAAAGAACCAGGAAGGCAGCTGATCTAATGAAAATAACATAACCTAGAAGGTAGTCGGTCTAACTGAAAATAAAAGAACTGGGAAGGCAGCCGGTCTAAATGAAAATAAAAGAACTGAGAAGGTAGTTAGTCTAAGTTAAAGCATGTCGAAATGTGGGAAGACGTTCCCAAATGATAATATGAAATTATCTGATAATTTAAATTCATGCATTTCATTTGTTTTAAATATTGATTATTATTCCTTGAAATGCTAAAGCATTATTCTTGATTGTGAATTTATTGATAGACAAATGAGTCTCACAAAGAGACAAATATGATAAGAAAAACAATATGACAATATAATATGATAAAAATTTATTTGATTGATTGATTATATGTTTTGAACCTCATAACAAGGTAAATAATGATGTTAAATTGGAAATCTCAAGATGATTAACTATATGAGAAAAAAAATTGATATGTTTGATGATTAATTTAAGATGAGATTGACAAATGGTTGAAATTATTATAGGATGTTATTATTGATTTATATAAAATAATATATGAATGAATATGGGAAGATTACTTGAAAGGTTGAATGATTATCTGTGAAGAAATAGATTATTTATATCGGTAAATTAGAAATGATTGAATTAAAAGATTTGATTGGAAGTATATAATCGAGTATTTTTAGTAAATTTAATTCACTGAGCTTGTGAGCCTCACTCATTGTTAAATAATTTTAGGAAGGGGGCAGGACAAATAGATTGGTGAACTGAGATTTAGATTGAGTCATTATCTATAGCCATGTGATCCACATCCTCAGACTTAAAGAAAAAAAATATTTGTAAATATCCATGCATCGTATGTTGTATATATTATTTCAATTGAAATTTTAATAATATAACTCCCCTATTGAGGGTTAGGGATTGATGTGTGTGTGTGTATATATATATATATAGGCACACACACACACACATTCAGTTGATGATGTTTTTATATTATTGCATATATGTGTCGTGATGGGATTTCAAAATATGACGACACCATCTTCGGGGTGGCCAATCCTAGATGGGTCGTTACAATTTTGGTATCAGAGCATTAGGTTTTATGATTTTGTAGATTGTATAAAAGGAAAGAAAGTGGGAGATTAAAATAAATTATATTTTAATGCATAGTGTGAATATGACACGTGGACGTGCTAGAGCTAAAGTAAGAGTTGTTGACCTGAGAGGGCGTGGTAGACCCCCAATATTTATATAAGTCGAGGTTGAAATAGAGATTAAGTATGAGTCTGTGATCCCTAAAAGGTAACGTGTTGATAGTATAATTGATACTAGTAGGGGTTTAAGAAAATCTGGAGTTGAAATAGTTGAGCTAAGAAAAGCTCTTGCTCATGCTCTTGAAAAAGAGAGAATGTAACAGATGACAGAGTTGATAGTCTATAGCATAGACTTGATGAACAGGCTAGAGCATTGCTTGAAGTTGTTGTAAATCTAGTAATGGTAGACCTTCAAAAGGGGAAAGGTGAGTTTATGCATGAGATATAAGGAGATTGTTTTGTTAGATATATTAGGTTAAATGCTTTACTGTTTAAAGAATCTATAAATCCTTTTGAGCCTAAGCTATAGGTGAAACATATAGAGAGATTATTTGGTATTTTACCAGTGACTGACAGGCTGAAGGTCGTATTTGCTTCATATTGAAAATCACCTCAAGAATCCCAGGTGGTGACCTTCAAACACCCAAGTTCAGAATGACTTGTAATAAACAGGAATCAAACCATCAAAGAAAGAACACAAACAATTGTTATCAAGGTTCGGCAATTTGCCTACGTCCTTGTGAGCTTCTCCGAGCTCTCTGCACTAAATCAATGGAGTTCTTACAATTACAGTAACACCTCATCAAGAACCCTCTTGTTCTTGATACATGAAAGAAGAGAAAAGAAAGAGATAAGAACTAAGTTTTTCCTTGGAATTTTCCCCAAGAAAATTCCAATTACAAAGCCCTTAAACCCCACTTCTTGATTGCTCTCTCTCACTTGAAACACCTCTAAAGATTTGAGTCTTTCTCTCTCAACACCAGCCACTCTTGGAATGAGATCTCTTCTTGTGTTTTTCTCTTTACACTTGTGTCTTTTCACTCTTGTGTCTTGCTTGTTGTGTTGTATGTTATTGCTCCTAGATAGTCCTTTATATAGAGCAATAACTACCTTAACTAATCTTGAAACCAATCTCAACCCTTAGATCTCAAGAACCAAAGAACCATGGCTCTCTAAGTGGTCCTATGTGTTTTAAACAAGTCCCACGTTTCATTTCAAAGTGCTGACCAAAAGGCATAAGGTGTGCCTGGCGCCGCGGCCCAGAACAGGGTAGGCTGCGACGCACACTAGGGCAGAAACCTCCCATGTGCTGGTGGCCACGGCACACAAGGCATGGGTAGTGGCGCACAACCCTGTGCCACCCTATACCATGGCGCACACTTGGTGGAGGATCTTTCTTCCTTGCTGTAGGCCGCGGCGCCAAAGGCTGCTGAAGCCTCATCTTCCAACCATTTAATTCTTAGACAAATCCTAACAATCTCTACCTTTGTCTAAGCAACTAAACCCAAACCCATTGTGCAGATAACTCAGGATCCAAACTCAACATGAGTCACTAATTCATCCTACTCCAATCCTAAGAAGTCCAAGGCAATGATTGAACTTGCTTAGAGGTAGAACTTTGGTGCCTAAATCTGTAGAATTTTCTTCCATGGCCATTTTGTCAACATGAATACATCCTTCCATAATATTTTCCTGAATGAAATGATACCAAACATCCATATGCTTTGTTCTCTCATGGAAAACCGGATTCTTACACAAGTGCAACGCACTTTGGCTATCCGAATACACCACCACCTGCTCTTTTGGGACCTTAACCTCTTCCAACAACCCTTTACATCACATAGCCTCCTTAATTGCTTCTGTTGCTGATATGTACTCTGCATCAGTTGTTGAGAGTGCTGCCATCGGCTGTGATTATGCCTAAAGTATAACGTGGTAGTTATAGCACAGCCTTGGGGTGTCGATTCCATAGGGAAAAGTGATCTATAAAGGAAAAGTGCAAACCTTAACACGAACGATAACAATCAAGTGAGAAGATATCAATGATGATGTAATTGTGTAAATAGATTAACAAATATGATGAAGAAACAACAAGGTTCCAGGAATCCTCCCTAGGTTCATTGCCTTATTCCAATCTTTAATTTAGTTGTTTTTATCTCGATTGCAAGTTTCACATCCCAAACAAGCAATCAGCAAATATTCAATCAAGCACATATATATACCCTAATGTAATTGATATGAATTACTCTTTCGAGTTAAGCACACATAACCTATCCTATAGATTTATCAAGAAACGACAATATTTCTTTAATGACAATATTGCAGTAATGGACAAACCTAAAAGATAAATCTACCGGACTCAATCATACATAACCTATCCTATAGATTTATCAAGAAACGAAAATATATCTTTAATGACAATATTGCAGTAATGGACAAACCTAAAAGATAAATCTACCGGACTCAATCATACACAATAATCTTGACATAAGAAGAGCATGACTAGTCTTATATCAAAGATAAAGATACAATCATCGGATTAAGAGAAAAATCTTTTAATTAGATAAAAGAGTAACACATAACAATATTTTGACAATAAAGCCCAACTACAACTTAATAAAGAAAGGAAAATAAGAACAACTACACCTAGGGATTCATCCCTCCGCCTTGCTTGGAGATTAGTTCGCCATGAGGTTCATGGTTGAACTCTTTGATGGAGGAGAGTGTGGTAGCCTTCTTGAGTTTTTCAGATTTCAAAAGATATCTTTTCTAAAACTCTAAGTGATCTATTTATAGTACAAGAGGTCCAAGGATATTCTAGGGTTTAAACAATCATTAGAGTCCTAATTAGGTCATAACTCAGAAACAAAGTTTTGTGTGCACGCCGCGGCTCTCGCTTACTCACGCTGCGGCTCTATCTATTTCTTGTTCTGGAGAACTTCTGGGCGCCGCAGCCCTGCCTAGTCTAGGCCATGGCTCTGGCTAGTGCTGAAGTCTTGTGAAGGTTCTGGGTGCTGCGGCCTTGCCTAGTCCAGGCCGCAGCGCACACTGAAGAAGGATTAGCTCTTTTAGGCAAGCTTCTTGAGGCTAAGGCTTGGATATTTCCAGGCTGTAGCGCACATACTTAAGACTTGATTCTCTTCGTTTTGTCCTTCTGTAATCATGTCTTCACTTTAGTATTCATTGAGTCATTGTGCTTCAAGCAACGATAGCTTTTCCTTCTCTTTTGGACTCAAAGTGCCTGAAAGTGCACCTGAAATAGATCAACAATTCAAGAATACCACGTTAGAGTTGTTAATGAATAAAAGTGCAATTAAAACCTAGATCAACACTAAAATGCTAATAATTAAGTACTGTTGAGATGCATTTTATGGCTCTCATCACAACCCCCAACTAGCTTATTGCTAGTCCTTAGCAATTCAAGCGAAAACAAGAGATGAATTATATGGTAGGAATTAAAACAAAGTAAAGCAATGCTAGTGTTAAACCAAGTACAATTCACTTTTTGTCTCAAAAATTACACATAATATACAGCACACAGAATTATTAAATATCACTTAAGTCCAAAAGTTATCCAAACATCAATCTTAAAATCGTTATCGACTCTTAACATCCATCTTACCACAATCCATTAGTCCAAACACCCGGATGATTTTATGCATAACATTCATGAATACAAGTCTTGGCCTCTAAAAATATAATGAATTGCGTGACATCAATCACAAATCAAGCTCCATAGGCATATTTTTCAAATTACTCTCCACTATTGTAGGAAAATCACACTACATTGGATCAATAGGTCTTTAATAAGCTTGTAACGTTAGGCTAAGGTAAAGGTTAAGAAAGAACGGGAAGGATTAAATAAGAAAAAGAACTCAATCTCTTAAGTTAAACATAACCACTTTAAGTACTTAGATAACTTTACTTCAACACCCAACTCTTTCAACCATTTTTTATAAGAGCATATCTCTCGATAAGTTACCACTTTTCTTTTCTTTTCTTCTTTCTTTGCCATACTTCACTTCTCTTTTTTTCCTTTTCTTTTCTATTTTGGCATAAGATCATTCACCTTCTTTTTCATTCTTGTCTTTTGCACAACCCCCAACTTATCTCCTTTAATGTACTTGGGTTATGGTAGTAATATTTTTCCATATTTCCATCCTTACTCCTCTTAAGTGCTTCTCAACAAATGTGTATAACTAAGTTCTTTTAAAAGTAGGGTAAGGATAAAATATTTTTAGGCTCATAAAGGTAAGTAAATGGGCTATTGAAAGACACAAGGCTCAAATTCTTTTTCAAGAAAAGGCTCAAATAGGTGACTAGCGATAAATATAGCAATGGTAAGTTTGAAAAGCTCAAACGGTCCAAAAATGGACTACATTATATCCTTAGTAATCTGCATTCTAGGAATTCGCCTCAAGTGATTATCAAATAAGTTCTAAAGCTTTTTGAGACCGTAAAAGCATTCACAAAACAATCACATATAAAACTTCTCTAGGTGCTTTAGACTAATCATACAATCTTACCGCAAACTAGAGTCTCAAACCAAATGAAGATTGACACTTAAATTATTTTCAAACTGAAGCAAGATTTAACTTCTTCTAAATGCTATATGCTATCTCAATTAAGTTTATATCATTGACATGTGAATTAACTCTAAGGCTAACATAAAACATGCTAAAAACAAACAAAAAGGGAAAGTACCACCAATCAGTTCAAAAAATAATATGTTTCCTCCAGCCCCAACTTAAAAATTGCATTGTCCTCAATGTGAAAGAAAAGGTAAAGGAAACTCCCTTTGTAAGCAAAAATGCACACACACTGAAAATTTTGCACCATCATGTGAACTGCATGCCATTCCTCTTACTGAAATTCCAATCTACAGTATAGAACAAAACAACAAAAGAAAAGCAACTGTGGTGTACCATTAAGATTCCCACTGTATGTTAGGTGAACACATGAAATGGAAAGAAATAACTAAAAATGAAAATAAAGTACGAAAAATAAAATAACAAAAAAGAAAAGAGAAAGAATGTTAGTATAGTCATCTGATAATAAGTAAAGTAAAATAAAAGGAAACAAACAAGATATAACCCAAAACTAATCCTCTATGTCATCATCCTCTTCTTCATTTTCTTCACCATCCTTAGGAGTTGGATCAAAAGATGAACCTAGATAGGGTGGCAAAGTAGGAAAGTGATCCATGTCACAACCAGTAGCAAAGGCAAGGTGTTGGTACATCTGACCAAAAGAAGAATACATCCCCGCTTGATAATCAGCTTGCCTAGCCAAGAAACGTTCCTAACGATCAAACCTATCATGCAAAAATTTCTGTTGCTCATCAAAATGAATCTCTAAACGCTCAAGGCGCTCTACAATAGTGAAATGCTTAGGGGGAGAAGGGGCTGCAATTACTGCTCTCTCTCCTGGAACTGGTGGCCTTGAGGCTTTGATTTGAGTGAGCATGCCATCATCGATGGGCTTCTTTGGTTGCTGGGCATCCTCATCAGGACTATACTGAACTCCAGCTTGGATGCATAATTGGGTAATTAAGGAAGGGAAGTTGATGAGAGCTATAAAATTTATCTTAATAGTTCTTAATCGTTAGCATTTTAGGGTTGATCTAGGTCTTGATTGCACTTTTATACGTTAATAACTCTAAAGTGGTATTCTTAAATCGTTGACTTATTTCGGTGTATTTTCAGGTAATTTAAATTCAAAAGAGGAGAAAAAGCTATTGCTGTTTGAAGCACAAAGACTTAAGGCAAATCAAAGTGAAGACATGGTTGCGGAAGGACAAATGAAGAGAAATCAAGTTTATAGTGTGTGCACTGCGGCCTATAATTATCCAAGCCTTGGCCTCCAAAAAGTGCAAGGAAGAAGCATCAGGTCAAGCCGCGGCTCGGATCAAGCTGAGGTGCGGCCTGAAGGGCTGAGCTACAATCTGAACCAATCCAAGCCCCAGCCTCAAGAAGGTGTAAGAATTTGAAGATTTTAAGTCGCAGCCTGACTCCAGCTGAGCCGCGGTGAGACCCCGATGCCCTATCTTCGAGTTACAACTTAATTAGGGCTTTTAATGATTGTTTAAACCCTAAAACACCCTTGGACCTCTTGTATTATAAATAGACCACTTAGGGTTTGTAAAAGAATAATCATTAAGTCTGGAAAACTGAAGGAAGTAGTCAATTCTCCTCCATCAAAGTGTTCAACCATGAGCCCCATGGCTAACTAATCTCCAAGCAAGGTGAAGGGATGAATACCTAGGTGTAGTTGTTCCTATTTTTCTTTATTTGATTCAGTTGTAATAGGAATTCATTGTCAAAACATTGTTATGATTTACTTTTTAATCTAATTATAAGATTTTATCTAATCTGGTGATTGTATCTTTCTCCTTGATATAAATTTAGTCATGCTTTTCTTATATCAAGATTGTTTGGGTATAATTGAGTCCGGTAGATCTAGCCTTTAGGTTTGTCCATTACTACAATATTGTCATTAAAGATATATTGTTGTTTCTTGATAAACTTATAGGATAGATCATGTGTGCATGAATCGAAAATAAAAAGTATTTCATAACAATCATATTATGGTTTATATATGTTCTCATTGAATATTTGTCGATTACTTGTTTGGGATGTGAAACTTGTAATGGAGATAAAAACAACTGAATCAAGTTAGGAATAGGGCAACGAACCTAGGGAGGATTCCCGGATCCTTGTTGTTTCTATATTATATTTCACAATCTATTTTACACATTTATTTCATTATCCAAATTCATATCTTCTTACTTAAATCTTTATCGTTTGTGTTATGGTTCACACCTTCTTTTGTAGGTAACTTGTTTCCTTATGGAATCGACACCCCAAAGCTGTGCTACAACTACCACATTACTCTTTGGCCGTAATTAAATTTTGGTGCCGTTGCCGGGGAAACGCACTTACATACAAGGAAGTTTGTCAACTCTAAGACAAGACAGTACTATCGTTCTTTTCTTTAAGTTTTTATTTTCTGATTTTTTTATTTTATTTTGTTCTGTTTTATTTATCACCTTTTAAGCTCAGTTGGTGTATGCTTAGATGAAGTGATTCACGAGGGAGATTCATTATGAGACCCGAATTAGTGATACCCTTCCCTTCCACGTCCGTTAGTGAAACCTCGCCTAGATTAAACCCTAGTGTACACCCAATCGAAAATTTAGAAAATTTTGATAACATGGCTGAAAACCCTAATGAAAATGTTGCTAGGACACTTAAAGATTACCTACATCCTAGCCAAATAGCCACACCATCATGCATTATGTTTCCAGCCAACACTCGCCATCAAGACTTTAAAACATGGATGATATAATTACTCCCTACTTTCCATGGCTTGGAATACGAAAACCCATAGGTGCACATTAGGGATTTTGAGGAAGTAGTTGCGACTTTTCATAATCAAGATGCAACTGATGATATCGTGAGACTCAAGTTTTTTCCTTTCTCTTTAAAGGATAAAGCTAAAAGTTGGTTATACTCACTGAGACCACGATCAATTGGATCATGGAATGAGATGACGCAAGTCTTTTTTAACAAATACTTCCCTCAACATAAGACTAATGCTTTGAAAAGACAAATCTCCACCTTTGCACAAAAGGAAAACAAGACTTTGTATCAGCCTTAGGAGAAATTTAAAGAGCTGTTAAGTATGTGTCCACACCATGGGTATGAAAATTGGCATTTAGTGAGCTATTTCTATGAGGGGCTTACCTATAGAGAATGCCAATTTTTAGAGATGATGTGTAATGGTGAATTTATACAAAAAGACCCTGATGAGGCTATTGAATGCCTCAATGAGCTTGCAGAAAAAGCTTACACATGGACTGGGCCTAGTGCTACTGAAAGCACGAATAGGTCACGACCTATAAGAAACCCGAGTGGTGAAGGAATATACCATCTTAGGGAAGAAGACAACTTGAAAGCTAAGGTTGAAATGCTCACTTGGGAGTTAGATACATTAAAAACCAAGGGCTCAAAGCAAACACAAGTGGCTAATCATGCCGAGTCTTTAGAGCCATGCTTTGTGTGTGACGGGGTAGATCATCTCGCCCAAGAGTGCCCTACGTTGATATGAGAGGGTTGTACGAGGAACAATGTAATGCCTTAGGCATGTACAAGAAGCCTCTAGCACCCGTCCTAACATTTATAATCCGGGGTGGCGAAATCACCCCAACTTCAGCTGGAAATCTGAAAATCAGTAGCATGCAAAACCCCTAGATCATACCCAGCACCTTATCATGCATCTTTATCCTCTAAGAACTCTTTAGAAGACACCTTACATGCCTTTATAGAAGCACAAGGTAAGACAAACCAAAGGTGTGAGGCATTAATTACGCAAGTGGTTGATGAGAACAAAGAAATTATGAGCCAAGTGTCCAAATTAATGGGCTTCTTAAGTGTAACTGAGCGAGGTAAATTCCCTTTTCAAGCTCAGTCCATACCTCACGGTCAACATATGGCACAAGAAAATTTGAAAGATGTAAATGCCATTGTGACCCAAAGTGGTAAGTCACTACACATCTCACAATTAAGAGGAAACACCTTGTCAAGAAAACTGTATTCCTGACTGAGCAAGTTAGTGCTTTAATTGAGGAAAGAATTCCCCCAAAATACAAGGATCCGAGCTGTCCTACCATTGCTTGCAGCATTGGAAATCATGAGGTTGGACAAGCCTTGCTAGATTTAGGAGCTAGTGTAAACCTGATGCCATTTTTCGTTTATTTACAGCTAGGTTTAGGGGAAATCAAACCAATTGGTGTGGTGCTACAACTGGCTGATCATTCAGTCAAAGTACCCCGGGGTGTGGTAGAGGATTTGTTGATTCAGATTGATAAATTTTACTATCCTATTGATTTCCTAATCCTTGATACTACTTCTGCTGTTGACACTAACTCTAGAATTCCTTTGATTTTGGGTAGACCTTTCCTTGCTACTGCAAATACTCTTATTAATTGTAGGAATGGACTCATGAAGTTGTCTTTTGGAAACATGACCTTAGAAGTGAACATTTTCAATGTTGCAAAACAGCCCGAAGATGAGGACGAAAACCACCAGCTCTACATGATCGAGTCACTCATCGATGAGGGAGTTTCCATGGCTCATGATTTTGATCCTTTTAAGAGTTTTCTTGTTAATTTTGAGATTGATTTATTTGATGATAAAACTGATATAATTGATACTTGTGCTGTTTTTGACAAATCTCAGGATTATGGCACTCGAGCATGGCACCCAAGGTTCGAGGAGTTGCCTGAAAGAAGCAAAAAACAAATCCCCTCAAGTGTGGCAGCACCTAAAGTCGAATTGAAGCCACTACCTAATAGTTTAAAGCATGATTTTCTCGGTCTAGGTGATACCTTTCCTGTTATTATTTCATCTGAATTATCTGAGACCCAATGTGAGAAATTAATTCAGACCTTAATTGCACATAAATCAACTTTAGGATGGAGCATAGCTGATTTGAAGGGAATTAGTCCCCTGATCTGCTCCCATAAAATAAATTTGGATGAAGGAACCAGTCCTCGTAAAGACCCTCAACGTAGACTTAACCCCACTATGAAAGAAGTAGTGAAAAATGAAGTGCTGAAACTGTTAGATGCGGGTCTTATATATCATCCCATAGTTGATAGTAAATGGGTAAGTCCTACACAAGTCATTCCTAAAAAGTCCGGAGTCACTGTGGTAATGAATAACTTAGGAGAGTTAGTCCCTACCAAACTTCTGATCGGGTGGCATATGTGCATTGATTACAGAAAATCAAATGCTGCCACCTAGAAAGACCACTTCCCACTCCTTTTTATTGATCAAATTTTTGAGCATGTAGCTGGTCAACCTTTTTACTATTTCTTAGATGGTTATTCTGGCTATTATCAAATTGAAATTGCATTAGAAGATCAGGATAAAACCATGTTTACTTGTCCCTTTGGTACTTACACTTTTCGTAGAATGCCATTTGGATTTTGTAATGCACCTGCCACTTTTCAACGTTGCATGATGAGTGTTTTCAGTGACATGGTTGAAAATTGCATGGAGGTTTTTATGGATGACCTAACTGTTTTTGGATCTTCATTTGATACATGCTTAATGAATTTGGAAAGAGTATTAATTCGATGTGAGGAAAAAGAATTGGTTTTAAACTGGGAAAAATGTCATTTCATGGTACCATCCGGTATTGTCTTAGGGCATATTGTCTCTTCTAGAGGAATAGAGGTTGATCAATCTAAGATTGAGTTAATCTCTAAATTTCCTACACCTAAGACAATAAAGGATGTGAGATCTTTCCTTGGTCATGCTGGCTTTTATAGGAGGTTCATGCAAAAATTTTCAAACATATCTAGACCACCATGTGCCCTCCTAATTAAAGAGGCCCCATTTGAGTGGACTCAAGCTTGTCAAGAGGCCTTTAAAATTCTGATTGGCAAGCTTACTTCAGCATCTATAATATAGTCACCTGATTGGAATTTACTCTTTGAAATCATGTGTGATGCTAGTGACTATGCTGTAGGTGCTGTTCTTGGACATTGAAGAGAGGGAAAACCTTTTGTGATTTACTATGCTAGTAAGACTTTGAATTGTGCTAAGATGAATTATTCCACAACTGAAAAAGAATTGCTAGCTGTAGTATTTGCTTTAGATAAATTTCATGCATACTTAATTGGTTCTGCTATTCTTATTTTTACAGATCATGCGGCTCTCAAATACCTTCTTACAAAGAAGGATGCTAAGGCACGCTTAATACGATGGATCCTACTCCTACAAGAATTCGACATCTCCATCAAAGACAAGAAAATAGTGGAGAACGTAGTAGCTGACCATCTCTCGAGGCTCACATTTGAGAACATTTGCGATGACACATCAATTAAGGATGACTTTCCTGATGAGCATTTACTCTCTGTTACTTCTTTACCATGGTTTACTCACATCGTGAATTATTTGGCCACAAGTGAGATACCAATGGATTGGAGCGCTCCAGACAAGAGGAAATTCTAATATGAGGTATGTAATTTCTTTTGGGATGACCTCTATCTTTTCAAGTATTGCCCTGACCAAATTCTAAGGCGTTGCATCCCTAATGAAGAGATTGTAAGTGTTTTAGAATTTTGTCACTCCCAAGCTTGTGGAGGCCACTTTTCAATGAAAAAAGTTGCTGCAAAAATTTTGTAGTGTGGATTTTATTGGCTCACCCTGTTTAAAGATGCAAACACTTATTGTCGCTCATGTAAAAAGTGTCAAAAGTTAGGAGTGGTGTCTCGTCGAAATATGATGCCCTTAAACCCTATTTTGGTGATTGAAATCTTTGATTGTTGGGGCATCGATTTTATGGGACCTTTTCCTCCTTTCTTTGGATACCAATATATCATCATGGTAATAGATTATGTATCTAAGTGGGTAGAGGCAACAGCTTGCTGAAGCAATGATAATAGAACTGTAATAAAATTTCTTAAAGAAAATGTGTTATCTCGATTTGGTACACCATATGCTATAATTAGTGATCAAGGTACACATTTTTGCAACCGTTCTTTTGAAGCTTTGATGCGAAAATACGAGGTATAACATAAAATTTCTACTGCCTATCATCCTCAGACTAGTGGGTAAGTAGAACTTGCTAATAGGGAGATAAAACAAATTTTAGAAAAATAAGTTAACCCGCATCGCAAGGATTGGTCTTTGAGACTAGTTGATGCACTTTGGGCTTACCGTATAGCTTTTAAAACTCCCTTAGGTATGTCACCTTATCGGCTTGTTTTTGGAAAGCCTTGCCATTTACCTGTAGAGCTCGAGCATCGAGCATATTGGGTAATCAAATCTTTTAATTTTGACATAGGAGAGGCCGGTAAGCTTCAGAAATATCAGTTGACCGAGTTAGAGGAGTTAAAGAATGACGCTTATGAGAACTCTAGAATCTATAAGGCTAAGATGAAAGTATTCCATGATAAAAATATTTTGAGGAAAACGTTTAAACCGAATGATCGGGTGTTCTTATACGAATCTAGACTCCATAAGCATCCTGTAAAAATTCGGTCGAGGTGGACTGGCCCTTTTGTAGTGAAAACTGTTTTTGAAAATGGGGTGGTATAAATTGAGGATACTAGGGATGGTCGAATTTTTAAAGTCAATGGTCAATGACTTAAGATCTTAATTGATAGGCAAGATCTGGAAGTGGAAGACATTCCACTCATGGATCCTGTGTATTCACCTTGACCACACAACAAAGGTACGTTTTACTTTTCTTTTTCCTTCTTTTGTTTTGTTTGTTTGTTTGTTTGTTTTGTTTTTTTTTTTATTGAGTGCAATTTAATTTTAATTTTTAGTGTGCTAAGACACAGTGGGAGTCTTAATGGTACACCGCAGTTGCTTTCTTTCTGTTTGTGCTATGTTGTAGATCGGACTTTCAACAAGAAGTTTAGCATGCAGTTCATATGGAGGTGCACAAATTTCAGCTTCCGTGCACTGTTGCATATGGAGGTTCACAAATTTCAGCTTCCATGCACTGTTGTGTACAAAGGGAGTTTCCTTTACCTTTTCTTTAACATTGAGGACAATGTAATTTTTTAGTTGGGGGTGGAGGAAACATATTCTTTTTTTCTTTCATTGAACTGCTTGGTGTCATCTTCCTTTACTGCTTGGTGTCATCTTAGTTTGCGTTTAGCATGCTTTGTGTTAGCCTTAGAGTCAATTTACATGTCAATGATATAAACTTAATTGAGATAGCATATAGCATTTAGGAGAAATTAAATCTTGCTTCGGTTTGAGAATAATTTAAGTGTCAATCTTGATTTGGTTTGAGACTCTAGTTTGTGGTAAGATAGTATGATTAGTCTTAAACATCTAGAAAAGTTTTATGTGTGATTATTTTGTGAATATTTTTGCGGTCTCGAAAAGCTCTAGAACTTACTTGATAATCACTTGAGGCGAATTCCTAGAATGCACACTACTTAGGATATGATATAGGCCATTTTTGAACCGTTTGAGCCTTTCAAACCTACCATTGCTATATTTATCACTAGTCACCTATTTGAGCCTTTTTCTTGAAAAGAAAAATTGAGCCTTGTTTCTTTCGATAAACCGTTTACTTACCTTTATGAGCCTAAAAATATTTTATCCTTACCTTTCTTTTAAAAGAACTTAGTTATACACATGTTGTGAGAAGCACTTAAAAGGAGTAAGGGTGAAAATATGAAAAAAAAAATATCACTAGCACAACCCAAGTACATTAAAGAAGATAAGTTGGGGGTTGTGGAAAAGAAAAAAAAATGATAATGAAAAAAAAGGTGAATGGTTATGTACCAAAATAAAAATAAAAATAAAAGAATTAGGGCAAAGAAAGAAGAAAGAAAGAAAGAAAAAATGGTGATTTGTTGAAAGAAATGCTCGAAAATAGTTGAAAGAGTTGGGTGTTGAAGTAAAGGTTATCAAGTGCTTAAAGTGATTGTGTTTAAAGCTAAGAGATTGAGTTCTTTTACTTGTAAATCCTTCCCATTCTTCCTTAGCCTTTACCTTAGCCTAACGTTACAAGCTTATTAAAGACATTTTGATCCAATGTAGTGTGATTTTTCTACAATAGTGGAGAGTGATTTGAAAAGTAAGCCTATGGAGCTTGTTTTGGTGATTGATGTCACGAAATTTATCATGTTTTAGAGGCCAAGACTTGTATTCATGAATATTATGCATAAAATCATCCGGGTGTTCGGATTAATGGTTTGTGGTAAGATGGATGTTAAGAGTTAATAAGGATTTTAAGATTGATGTTTAGATTAATTTTGGATTTGGGTGAAATTTAATGAATCTTTGTGTCGTGTGTTATGTGCAATTTTTGAGACAAAATGTGAATTTCTCTTAGTTAACACTAATATTGCTTTTCATTTACTTTGATTCCTATCGTAGAATTCATCTATTGTTTTCACTTGAATTGCTAGGGACTAGAAATAAGCTAGTTGGGGGTTGTGATGAGAGTCATAAAATGTTTCTCAACAATGGTTAATTGTTAGTATTTTAGGATTGATCTCGGTCTTTATTGCACTTTTATGTGTTAATAACTCTAAAGTAATATTATTGGACCACTGACTTATTTCAGTGCAATTTTCAGGTGCTTTGAGTTTAAAAGAGAAAAAGAAGATATTGTTGCTTAAAAGGTTAAGATCCCATGCTTCTGGAAGGACAAGATGGACTGCTACCTATACTGCGATTGAGCGCACAAGAAGTGCGATCGAGCGCACTAAGGCTGCGATCAAGCGCACTCGGGCAATATCCCACATCGGTTAGAAAACACATAGCACTCCGGAAGTTTGCCTATATAAGACCCACTCCACTTCAGCTTTAGGCATCAATTGGAGCTCATCTGAAATCATCAGAGAGTGAATCCAAAGGGCCTTGAGGAGCAATCCGAAGTATATTTTTGGAGGGTAAGCTGAGGAATCGCCGAAGTTTTTGCTACCAAGGAGGAGATGATCGTTGAGAGGCCGGAGGCAACTCTAGGAAGCATGAGCTCCATGGCCGGCTAGTCTCCAAGCAAGGCGAAGGGATGAATCCCTAGGTCTAGTTGTTCTTATTTTCCTTTATTTAATTAAGTTGTAGTTTGGTATTATTTTCATTAAACATTGTTATGTTTTATTCTTTAATTTAATTAGTAGATTTCTTATTAGTCCGGTGATTGCTTGATTCTTTTCCATATAAGTCTAGTAGTTGTTCTTATGTGTATTTGTTTGGGTGTGATTGAGTCCGGTAGATCTCTTTTATAGATTTGTCCATTACTGCGGTATTGTCATTTAGATATATCATTGTCTTTTGATAATTTATAAGTTAGGTCATGTGTGCTTGAAAGTGAAGAATAATTCGTATCAATTACATTAGGGTTTATACATGCGCTTTAATTGAATATTTGCTGATTGCCTGTTTAGGATATGAAACTTGCAATCAAGATAAAAACAACTGAATCAAGTTAGGATTAGGGCAACGAACCTAGGGAGGGTTTCTGGAACCTTGTTGCTTCTTTATTAAATTATCCATCAATCATTTACACAATTTTCATACAATCAACAATTCAGGTTTTATCTTTTATCGTTTGTGTTGAGGTTTACACCTTCGTTTGTAATTAGTTTGTTTCCCTATGGAATCGACACCCCAAAGCTGTACTACAATTACCGCGTTAAGTTTTGGGCGTAATCAAGGGAGTTTCCATAGCTCATGATTTTGATTCTATTAATGATATGATTGATATTTGTGTTGTTTTTGACAAATCTCAGGATTATGGCACTCGAGCATGGCAACCAAAGTTTGAGGAGTTGTCTGAAAGAAGAGAGAAGCAAATCCCCTCACGTGTGGAAGCACCTAAAGTCGAATTGAAGCCACTACCTAAGGGTTTAAAGCATGCCTTTCTCGGTCCAAGTCATACCTTTCTTGTAATTATTTCATCTGAATTATCTGAGACCTAAGGTGAGAAATTAATTCGAACTTTAAATGCACACAAATCAGCCTTAGGATGGAGCATGGCTGATTTAAAGGGCATTAGTCCCCTAATCTGCTCTCATAAAATAAATTTGGATGAAGGAACTAGTCCTCGTAGAGACCCTCAACGTAGGCTAAACCCCACTATGAAAGAAGTAGTGAAAAATGAAGTGCTGAAACTGTTAGATGCAGGTATTATATATCCCATAGCTGATAGTAAATGGGTAAGTCCTACACAAGTCGTTCCCAAAAAGTTCGGTGTCACCGTGGTAAAGAATGACCTAAGAGAGTTAGTCCCTACCAAACTTGTGACCGGGTGGCGTATGTGCATTGATTATAGAAAATTAATTACTGCCATCGGAAAGACCACTTCCCACTCCCTTTTATCGATCAAATTCTTGAGAGTGTAGCTGGTCATCCTTTTTACTGTTTCTTAGATGGTTATTCTGGTTATTATCAAATTTAGAATGCATTAGAAGACCAAGATAAAACCACTTTCACTTATCCTTTTGGCACTTATGCTTTTTGTTGGATGCCATTTGGATTGTGTAATGCACCTGCCACTTTTAAACGTTGCATGATGAGTATTTTTAGTGACATGGTTAAAAATTGCATGGAGGTTTTTATGGATGACCTAACTGTTTTTGGATCTTCATTTGATGCATGTTTAATGAATTTAGAAAGAGTATTAATTCGTTTTGAGGAAAAGATTTTAGTCTTAAATTGGGAAAAATTTCATTCCATGGTACCTTCCGGTATTGTCTTAGGGCATATTGTTTCTTCCAAAGGAATAGAGGTTGATCAATCTAAGATTCAATTAATCTCTAAATTGCCAACCCCTAAGACTATAAAAGATGTAAGATCTTTCATTGGTCATGTTGGTTTTTATAGGAGGTTCATACAAAATTTTTCAAACATATCTAGACCACTATGTGCCCTCCTAGTTAAAGATACCCCCTTTGAGTGAACACAAGCTTGTCAAGAGACCTTCAAAACGTTGATTGGCAAGCTTACTTCCGCACCTATAATGCAGTCACCGGATTGGACTTTACCTTTTGAAATCATGTGTGATGCTAGTGACTACGCTGTAGGTGCTGTTCTTGGATAGCGAAGGGAGGCGAAACCTTTTGTCATTTACTATGATAGTAAGACTTTAAATAGTGCTCAAATGAATTACTCCACAACTGAAAAAGAATTGCTAGCTGTAGTATTTGCTTTAGATAAATTTCGTGCATATTTAATTGGTTCCCCTATTCTTAAATTTACAGATCATGCAATCCTCAAGTACCTTCTTACAAAGAAGGATGCTAAGGCAAGACTAATACGATGGATCCTACTCCTATAAGAATTCGCCATCACCATCAAAGACAAGAAAGGAGTAGAAAACGTAGTAGCTGACCACCTCCCGAGACTCACTTCTAAGGACACCTCTGACGACATGCCAATCAAGGATGAATTTCCCGATGAACATTTACTCTCCGTTACTTTTGTACCATGGTTTGCGCATATCGTGAATTATTTGGCCACCGGTAAGATACCAATGGATTGGAGCACTCAAGACAAGAGGAAGTTCTTGAATGAGGTACTTAATTTTTATTGGGATAACCCCTATCTTTTCAAGTACTGCCCTGACCAAATTTTAAGGAGTTGCATCCCTAATGAAGAGATTGTTAATGTCTTGGAATTTTGTCATTTCCAAGCTTGTGGAGGCCACTTTTCACTGAACAAAACTGCTGTAAAAATTTGTAGTGTGGATTTTATTGTCCTACCTTGTTTAGAGTTGCAAACATCTATTGTCGCTCATGTGAAAAATGTCTGAAGTTAGGAGCTGTGTCTCGTCGTAATACGATGCCCTTAAACCCTATTTTAGTAATTGAAATCTTTAATTGTTGGGGCATCGATTTTATGGGACCCTTTCCTCCTTCCTTTGGATACCAATATATCATCGTGGCAATAGATTATGTATCTAAGTAGGTAGAGGTAGCAACTTGTTGAAGCAATGATAATAGAACGGTAATTAAACTTCTCAAAGAAAATGTGTTATCTCGATTTGGTACACCGCATGCTATCATTAGTGATCGAGGTACACATTTTTGCAACTGTTCTTTTGAAGTGTTGATGAAAAAATATGGGGTGTTACATAAAATTTCTCCTGCCTACCATCCTTAGACTAGTGGACAAGTAGAGCTTGCTAATATGGAAATTAAACAAATTTTAGAAAAAATTGTTAACCCGGATCGCAAGGATTGGTCTTTAAGACTAGTTTATACGCTTTGGGCTTACCGTACAGCCTTTAAAACTCCCTTAGGTATGTCACTTTATCGACTTGTTTTTGGAAAGTCTTGCCACTTACCTGTAGAGCTCGAGCACCGAGCTTATTGGGCCATTAAGTCTTTTAATTTTGACAAAGGAGAAGCGGGTAAGCTTAGGAAATATCAGTTGACCGAGTTAGAGGAGTTAAGGAATGATGCTTATGAGAACTCTAGAATCTATAAGGTCAAGATGAAAGTGTTTCGTGATAAAAATATTTTGAGGAAAACATTTAAACCTAATGATCGGGTATTCTTATACGATTCTAGGCTCCATAAGCATCCCGGAAAACTTCGGTCGAGGTGGACTGACCCTTTTATAGTGAAAACTGTTTTTGAAAATGGGGCGGTAGAAATTGAGGATATTAGAGATGGCCGGATCTTTAAAGTAAATGGTCAACAACTTAAGATCTTAATCTATAGACAAGATCCGGAAGTGGAAGACATTCCACTTATAGATCCGGTCTATTCACCTTGACCACACAACAAAGGTACGTTTTTATTTTTATTTTTCTTTTGTTTTGTTTTGTTTTGTCTTTAATTAAGTTTTTTTCAATTTTAAATTTTAGTTTAATCTGATTTTTGGTTAAGAATTTTTTTGCTAATTTTATTTTGTTTTTCTCTTCCTTTTGGCACCAAACAAGATTTTTTTCTTTAAGATCATATCCGGGCCACGCCTAGGCCCACCAGAGGCCCGCCTCGCCCCAGCACCAGGCCCACTTCACCCTAGCCAGCGCAGCATCCCAACTGAAGCCAGGCTGCGCCCCCCAGAATGCCATCACTCCTCGCACAACTCAAGCTGCGGCTCCCTAAATAGGAAGTCGCAGTGCCACCTGTTCTAAAACACCCATGACCTGGCCATTTTGACCCAAATCTGCATTTCTTCTTCATTTCAACTCTGCGAAAACACAACCCCATACTCTCTCTCTCTCCTTCTCTCTCCAAACCCTCACCTACCTCCTCACTTTTCCTCAAAATTTCTTCATTTTAACTTCATTTCTTGTAGGATTTTGCATGAATATTGCAACTTTTGTTGGAAATTTCTCCAATAAGCTTCGTTCTAAGAAGATTTTGGGTTCATCAAGAAAACTTCAAGTTGGTGGGTATTCTTATTCTCTCCACTTTTGGGCATAAAGTAAGACCAATTTCTTCTCTTCATTGTTCATTTGTGCTATTTGGGTGGTTGATTTTGACTTTATTTTATTATTCTATACACTTGATTCAAATGGCACCCAAATCCAAGAGACCAAGAGGGAAACAACCTCAAGAATACGATGAGAGCAAATTTGCTAGTTTTGAGGCTAGTAAGTGTTATCTTAGCTTGTTAAATACTAGGAAAATCATTTCTGAGAGAGGATTCAATATCAATGAGAGGGGGAACCCAGCCTTGTTTAGAATGATTATTGATAGGAATTGGGGTGCATTTACAAGACAACCATCTAATTCCCTCCCAAATATAGTAAAAGAATTTTATGACAATGGAAAATAGATATAGTAAAGTTATGGTGAGAGGAAAAACAGTCTATTTTAGCTGCTCATCCATTAATAGGTTCTATGGGTTACCTAACATAGAACACAATGAGTATCTTGCATATATTTCTAATGTTGATTATGATGAGATTTGCAATACTCTCTATATTTCGGGCACAACTTGAAAAATGACGGGTCCTACCCATAAAACCTTGCCCAGTGCATCTCTGATTGTAAATGCGCGGGCTTGGCAATATTTTGTATGTCAAAGGATGATGCCCGCTACACACTATAGTGACTTGACTATTGAGAGGGATGTTTTGATATATGCCATTTTGATGGGTATGACCATAGATGTGGGCCAAGTCATATTCAATTCTATCCTACACACTGTGCGACAAAAGCTTGGATTATACTTTCCTTCATTGATTACCCAATTATGCATCCAAGCCGATGTCCATTACAGTAGTACTGAGGAAACCCAACAACCCAAGAAACCCATTGATGATGGCATGCTAAGTATAATTAAAGCGTCAAGGTTGTTAACCCTAGGAGAGAGAGTCTCACTTACAGCCCCTCCTCCTCCTTCTAGGCATTTCACTATTGCCGAGCACCTTGAGCGTTTGGAGATTCGTTTTGACAAACATCAAAAATTTTTGCATGATAAATTCGATTGTCAAGAACACTTCTTTGATCATCAAGAACGATTCTTGGCTAGGCAGGGCGATTATCAAGTGGGGGTGTACTCTTCTTTTAGTCAAATGTACCAACACCTTGCCTCTGCTACTGGTTGTAACATGGATCATTTTCCTACTTTGCCACCTTATCCAGGTTCATCTTTTGATCCAACTCAAGAGGAAGGTGAGGAGAATGAAGACGAGGATGATGATATAGAGGATTAATTATGGGTGCTATTTTGTTGTCTCTCTTATTTTTATTTTCTTTCTTTTCGGATAACTATACTAACGTTTATTGTGTTTCTCCCTTTTTCGTTATTTTTTGTACTTTGTTTTCATTTTTAGTTATTTATTTCCATATCATGTGCTAACATATGGTGGGAATCTTAATGGTACACCGCAGTTGCTTTCTTTTTGTTTGTTCTATGCTGTAGATCGGACTTTTAACAAGAAGTATAGCTTGCAGTTCAAATGGAGGTGCACAATTTTCAGCTTCTGTGCGCTTCTGCTTCAAAAGGAGCTTCCTTTATCTTTTCTTTAACATTGAGGTCCATATAATTTTTAAGTTGGGGGTGGAGGAAACACATTCTTTTTCTTTCATAGAACTACTCGGTGTCATTTTCCTTAATTGTTGTGTTTAGCATGCTTTGTGTTTGCCTTGGAGTTAATTCATATATCAATGATATGAACTTAATTGAGATAGCATACAACATTTAGAAGAACTTAAATATTGTTTCGGTTTGAGAATAATTTAAGTGTTAATCTTCATTTAGTTTGAGACTCTAGGTTGTGGTAAGATTATATGATTAGTCTTAAACATTTAGAAAAGTTTTATGTGAATATTTTTGCGGTCTCAACAAGCTCTAGAACTTACTTGATAACTACTTAAGGCGAATTCCTAGAATGCACATTACTTAGGACATGATATAGGCCATTTTTGGACCGTTTGAGCCTGTCAAACCTACCATTGCTATATTTACCATTAGTCACCTATTTGAGCCCTTTTCTTGAAAAAGAATTTGAGCTCTGTTTCTTTCAATGACCTATTTACTCACCTTTATGAGCCTAAGAAAATATTTTATCCTTACCTTTCTCTTAAAAGAACTTAGCTATACACATTTGTTGACAAACACTTAAAAGGAGTAAGGATGGAAATATGAGAAAATATCACTACCATAACCCAAGTAAAGTAAAGGAGATAAGTTGAAGGTTATGGAATAGAAAAGAAAAATGAAAAAGGAGGTGAATGGTCTTATGACAAAATACAAAAGAAAAAAAAAGAAAAGAGAAGTGAATTATGGCAAAGAAAGAAGAAAAGAAAAGAAAAGTGGTGATTTGAGAAAAATGCTCGAAAAATGGTTGAACAAGTTGGTTGTTGAAGTAAGGTTATCTAGTGCTTAAAAGTGGTTGTGTTTAAAGCTAAGAGATTGAGTTCTTTTACTTATGAATTGACGCCGGGCAGAATAGCGATTATTCTGCAGGCTAGTCGAACAGATAGTTCACAAGGAGTAACACAAGAAAAACCCTAAAACAATACAGAGAAACTATTCTGATGCTTTATTTTAATTTATTCCAAAAATACAATAATAGTGATTACGAAACCCTAAGACCTTATTTATAAGGTCGAAGCTAAAATAGGAAAATTAAATTAAGGCCGAATTTAAATAAAATAAAATAAAAAGTTTCCTAAAAACTGAAAACTGCCAATTTGAAGGTCTAAACGTCGTTTTTTGGCTTAAAAATGACAATGCTTAGAATAAAATAATGAATTTTGCCCGGAAGCCCGTTTCCAATCAGACTAGGGTCTTTGGGGCCCAATCCGAGCCCATGGCCCGCTAAACGATGTAAACCAGCTTAGGTAGCCCACTTGCCATCTGACAACTCAGCATCATCTGACTCGGATTCTCCTGTATCAGTCTCCCCGGGTTGGAAAGAACTCGTCCTTGAGTTCACAATAGCCACATCGGAATCCCTAAAACAAGGACTCAAGTGTTTCACATTAAAGACATTAGGCGGCAAACCAGGAGGAAGATCCTCTGGTATCAGGTCAGAAAACTCTGCTAACAGCGGCGAATCCACTATGAAACCGAGATCTCCATAATGATCCTCCCGACCACGACGTTCCCCGAATCGAGCAGGATTGTAATACGGGTTTTCGAAACTGGAATCGAAATCATGATCTTTCATCTCATGATCACTGAAACTCTGTGCCGTTAAACGCTAGGTTAATTTTGCAACATGCCTCTGTAAATCCTCAATCATCACATCCTGAACGTTACGATCATGGCGTGGGGCTTCCTCGTTCGGAACCTGCCCGCGACAACCACGACCACGATCACCAACCACAGAAACAGATGAAATCTCACCCCAGGAAGATGCTGAAGCTCTGATACCAACTGATGCCGGGCATAATAGCGATTATTCTGCAGGCTAGTCGAACAGATAGTTCACAGGGAGTAACACAAGGAAAACCCTAAAACAATACAGAGAAACTACTCTGATGCTTTATTTTAATTTATTCCAAAAATATATTAATAATATTACGAAACCCTAAGACCTTATTTACAAGGTCGAAGTTAAAATAGGAAAATTAAATTAAGGCTGAATTTAAATAAAATAAAATATAAAGTTTCCTAAAAAATAAAAACTGCCAATTTAAAGGTTTAAGCTTCGTTTTTTGGCTTAAAAACGATAAGGCTTAGTATAAAATACTAAATTTTTCCCGAAAGCTCGTTTCCAATCAGACTAGGTTCTTCGGGGCCTAATCCAAGCTCGTGGCCCGCTAAACAATGTAAACCGGCTTAGGTAGCCCACTTGCCATCTGACAGCTCAGCATCATCTGACTCGGATCCTCCTGCATCAGTCGCCCCAGGTTGGAAAGAACTCGTCCTCGAGTTCACAATAGCCACATCGGAATCCCCAAAACAATGACTCAAGTGTTTCACATTAAAGACCTCAGGCGGCAACCTAGGAGGAAGATCCTCTGGTATCAGGTCAGAAAACTCTGCTAATAGCGGCAAATCTACTCTGAAACTGAGATCTCCATAACGATCCTCCCGACCACGGCGTTCCCCGAATCGAGCAGGATTGTAATACGGGTTGTCGAAACTGGAATCGGAATTGTGATCTTTCATCTCACGATCACCGAAATTCTGTGCCGTTAGACGCTGGGTTAACTTTGCAACCTGCCGCTGTAAATCCTCAATCATCATATCCTGAATGTTTCGATTACGGCGTGGGGTTTCCTCGTTCCGAACCTGCCCGCGACGACCATGACCACGATCAGCAGCCATGGAAACTGATGAAATCTCACCCTAGGAAGATGTTGAAGCTTTGATACCAACTGACATCGGGCAGAATAGTGGTTATTCTGCAGGCTAGTCGAACAGATAGTTCACAGGGAGTAACACAAGAAAAACCCTAAAACAATACAGAGAAACTACTCTGATGCTTTATTTTAATTTATTCCAAAAATACAATAATAGTGATTACGAAACCCTAAGACCTTATTTATAAGGTCGAAGCTAAAATAGGAAAATTAAATTAAGGCCGAATTTAAATAAAATAAAATAAAAAGTTTCCTAAAAACTGAAAACTGCCAATTTGAAGGTCTAAATGTCGTTTTTTGGCTTAAAAATGACAATGCTCAGTACATAATACTGAATTTTTCCCGGAAGCCTATTTTCAATTAGATCAGAGTCTTTGGGGCCCAATCCGAGCCTATTGCCCGCTAAACGATGTAAACCGGCTTAGGTAGCCCACTTGCCATCTGACAACTCAGCATCATCTGACTCGGATCCTCCTGCATCATGAATCCTTCCCATTCTTTCTTAACCTCTACCTTAGCCAAACGTTACAAGCTTATTAAAGACCTATTGATCTAATGTAATGTGATCTTTCTACAATAGTGGAGAGTGGTTTGAAATGTAAGCCTATAGAGCTTATTTTTGTGATTGATGTCACAAAATTTATTATGTTTTAGAGGCTAAGACTTGTATTCATGAATGTTATGCATAAAATCATTCGGATGTTCAGATTAATGGATTATGGTGAGATGGATGTAAAGAGTCAATAACGATCTTAAGATTGATGCTTGGATTACTTTTGAACTTGGGGTGACATTTAATGATTCTATGTGCTGTGTGTTCTGTGAAATTTTTGAGGCAAAATGTGAATTACTCTTGGTTAAACACTAAAATTGCTTTACTTTGTTGTGATCCCCACCGTAGAATTCATCTCTTGTTTTCGCTTGAATTGCTAGGGACTAGCAATAAACTAGTTGGGGGTTGTGATGAGAGCCATAAAATGCATCTTAATAGTTCTTAATCGTTAGCATTTTAGGGTTGATCTAGGTCTTAATTGCACTTTTATACGTTAATAACTCTAAAGTGGTATTCTTGGATCGTTGACTTATTTCGGTGCATTTTCAGGTAATTTAAGTTCAAAAGAGGAGAAAAAGCTATTGTTGTTTGAAGCACAAAGACTCGAGGCACATCGAAGTGAAGACATTGTTGCGGAAGGACAAATGAAGAGAAATCAAGTTTATAGTGTGTGCGCTACGGCCTAGAATTATCCAAGCCTCGGCCTCCATAAAGTGCACCAAAAGAGCAAGGAAGAAGCATCAGGTCAGGCCGCGGCTTGGATCAAGCTGAGCTGCGGCCTGAAGGGCTGAGTCGTGGCCTGAACCAATCTAGGCCGCAACCTCTACAAGGTGCAAGAATTTGAAGATTTTGAGCCGCAGCCTAACTCCAACTGAGCCGTGGCGCGACCCCGATACCCTATCTCTGAGTTACAACTTAATTAGGGCTTTTAATGATTGTTTAAACCCTAAAACACTCTTGGACCTCTTGTATTATAAATAGACCACTTAGGGTTTGAAAAAGAACAATCATGAAGTCTGGAAAACTAATGGAAGATGCCAATTCCCCTCCATCAAAGTGTTCAACCATGAGCCCCATGGCTAACTAATCTCCAAGCAAGGCGAAGGGATGAATCCCTAGGTGTTGTTGTTCCTATTTTCCTTTATTTGATTCAGTTGTAATAGGGATTCGTTGTCAAAACATTGTTATGATTTACTTTTTAATCTAATTATAAGATTTTATCTAATCCGGTGATTGTATCTTTCTCCTTGATATAAATTTAGTCATGCTTTTCTTATGTCAAGATTATTTGAGTATAACTGAGTCTGGTAGATCTAGCTTTTAGGTTTGTCCATTACTGTAATATTGTCATTAAAGATATATTGTCGTTTCTTGATAAACCTATAGGATAGATCATGTGTGCATGAATCGAAAATAAAAAGTATTTCATAACAATCATATTAGGGTTTATATATGTTCTCATTGAATATTTGCCGATTACCTGTTTGGGATGTGAAACTTGCAATCGAGATAAAAACAACTGAATCAAGTTAGGAATAGGGTAACGAACCTAGGGAGGATTCCTGGGTCCTTGTTGTTTCTTTATTATATTTCACAATCTATTTTACACAATTACTTCATTATCCAAATTCATATCTTCTTACTTAAATCTTTATCGTTTGTGTTATGGTTCACACCTTTTTTTTTAGGTAACTTGTTTCCCTGTGGAATCGACACCCCAAAGCTGTGCTACAACTACCGCGTTACTCTTTGGTGTAATCAGAAGTACAATCTAAGCGTTTGTTGTACAATGTGTATGATAGAATTGAATATGATCTGGCCCACATCAATAGTCATGCCCATCAAAATGGAATAAATCAGCATAGCTCTCTCAACAGTAAGGTCACTATAGTGTGTAGCAGGCATCAACCTCTGACATACAAAATATTGCCAAGCTATAGCATTGACAGTTAGAGAAGTACCCGGCAAGGTTACAGGGGTATCTCCCGTCATTTTCCATGTAGTGCCCGGAGTACAGAGAGTATTACAAATCTCTTCATAATTAATATTAGATGCATATGCACTATACTCACAGTTTACTATGTCAGGGAGCCCAAAGAATCTGATGATAGATGTGCTTCTAAAAGAAACTATTTTTCCTCTCACTCTCACCTTACTATTCCTATGTTCTTCCGCATTAGCATAGAATTCTCTAACCATATTTGTGAGGGAATGAGATGGTTGGCTAGCAAATGTACCCCAATGCCTATCAATAATCATTCTAAACAAGGTGGGGTTTGCTCTCTCTACTATATTGAATCCTCTCTCAGGAATGGGTTTTCTAGTGTGCATCATCCTAACATATCTCTCATTAGCCTCAAAACTAACAAATTTACCCTCATCATACTCTTGTGCTTGTTTCCCTCTTGGTCTCTTAGTCTTAGGGGCCATTTGAATCAAATATATAGAATAATAGTACTAATTACAAATCAACCACCCAAATAGCACAAATGAACAACAAAGAGAAGAAATTTAGCATACTTGATGCCCAAAGTTGGAGAGAAGAAAGACTACCCACCAACTTGAAGTTTTCTTGATGAACCCAAAATATTCTTAGTACCAAGATTTTTGGAGATATGTCCAACAAAATCTGCAATATAAGTGCAAAATCCTACAAGAAATGATGTTAGAATCAAGAAATTTTGAGTAAAAGTGAGTGGATAAGTGAGGGTTTAGAGAGAGGATGAGAGAGAGTGGGTGTGCTGCTATAATCTCAAATTAGAAATGAAAGAGTGTTGGAATTTTGCTTTAAATGGACCAGGGTAAGAGTGGGCACTGCAGCTTGCTCTTTTGGGCGCCACAGCTTGAGCTGATGTGTGTGTGTGTGGCCATTATGTGTGCTACAGTGCGCACAGTGCTGGGGCGCGGTGCTGTGGGAAGGGCAAGCTGGGTTGCTGCTTTGCGTGCACATTGTGCACTGCAGCGCGCACAGTGCTGGGCCTAGGCGCATAAGTTGTCTTACTGGGCCTATTTTCTACAAAAAATTGTGTGGTATAGTTAAGGTGAATAGACTGGATCCATAAGTGGAATGTCTTCCACTTCCAAATCATGCCTATCAATTAAGATCTTAAGGTGTTGACCATTTACTTTAAAAGTCCGACCATCCCTAGTATACTCCATTTCCACCGCCCCATTTTTGACAGCATTCTTTACTACAAAAGGGTGGGTCCACCTCCACCAAAGTTTTTCTGGATGCTTATGGAGTCTATAATCATATAAGAACACCCGATCATTAGGCTTGAATGTGTTCCTCAAAATATTTTAATCATGAAACACTTTTATCTTCGCCTTATAGATTCTAGAGTTCTCATAAGCATCATTTCTTAACTCCTCTAACTCAGTCAGCTGATATTTCCTAAGCTTACCCGCCTCTCCTATATCAAAATTAAAAGACTTAATGGCCCAATAAGCTCGATGCTCAAGCTCGACAGGTAAGTGGCAAGGCTTTCCAAAAATAATCCTATAAGGTGACATACCTAAGGGGATTTTGAAAGCTGTACGGTAAGCCCAAAGTGCATCAACTAGTCTCAAAGACCAATCCTTGCGGTCCAGGTTAACCATTTTTTCTAAAATTTGTTTAATTTTCCTATTAGCAAGTTCTACTTGTACACTAGTCTGAGGATGGTAGGCTATAGAAATCTTATGTAACACCCTATATTTTCTCATTAAAGCTTCAAAAGAACGATTGCAAAAATGTGTACCTCGATCACTAATTAAAGCATGTGGTGTACCAAATCGAGATAGCACATTTTCTTTGAGAAATTTAATTAACGTTCTATTATCATTTCTTTGGCAAGCTGCTACCTCTATCCACTTTGATACATAATCTATTGGCACGATGATATATTTGTATCTGAAGGAAGGAGGAAAGGGTCCCATAAAATCAATGGCCCAACAATCGAAGATTTCGATTACTAAAATTGGGATTAAGGGCATCATATTACGACGAGACACAGCTCCTAACTTCTGACACTTTTCACATGAGCGACAATAGATGTTTACATCTTTAAACAAGGTAGGCCAATAAAATCTACACTGCAAAATTTTTACAACAGTTTTTTTCATTGAAAAGTATGCCTCCACAAGCTTGGGAGTGATAAAATTCCAAGATGCTGCAAAATTTTTAGGGATGCAACGCCTTAAAATTTGGTCAGGGCAGTACTTGAAAAGACAGGGGTTATCTCAATAAAAATTACATACCTCATTTAAGAATTTCCTCTTGTCTTGAGCGCTCCAATCCATTGGTATCTCACCGGTAGCTAAATAATTCACAATATGAGCAAACCATGGTAGAGAGGTAACATAGAGTAATTGCTCATCCAAAAAATCATCCTTGATTGGCAAATCATCAGAGGTGTCCTCAAATGTAAGCCTCGAGAGATGGTCTGCGAATACATTCTCCACTCCTTTCTTGTCTTTGATGGTGATGTCAAATTCTTGTAGGAGTAGGATCCACCATATTAGTCGTGCCTTAGCATCCTTCTTTGTAAGGAGGTACTTGAGGGCAGCATGATCTGTGAAGATAAGAATAGGAGAACCAATTAAATAAGCACGAAATATGTCCAAAGTAAATAGTATAGCAAGTAATTCTTTTTCAGTGGTGGAGTAGTTCATTTGAGCACTATTTAAAGTTTTACTAGCATAGTAAATGACAAAAAGTTTTCCCTCTCTTCGCTGTCCAAGAACAACACCTACAGCATAGTCACTAGCATCACACATGATTTCAAAAGATAAATTCCAATCAGGTGACTGCATTATAGGTGCTGAAGTAAGCTTGCCAATTAGCATTTTAAAGGCCTCTTGACAAGCTCGAGTCCACTCAAATGGGACATCTTTAACTAGGAGGGCACATGGTCTAGATATGTTGGAAAAGTTTTGTATGAACCTTCTATAAAAACCAGCATGACCAAGGAAAGATCTTACATCCTTTACTATCTTTGGTGTGGGTAATTTAGAGATTATTTAAATTTTAGATTGATCAACCTCTATCCCTTTAAAAGAAACAATATGCCCTAAGACAATACCGGATGGTACCATGAAATGGCATTTTTCCCAGTTTAAGACTAATTCCTTCTCCTTACAATGAATTAGTACTCTTTCTAAATTCATTAAGCATGCATCAAATGAAGATCCAAAAACAGTTAGGTCATCCATAAAAACTTCCATGCAATTTTCAACCATATCACTAAAGATGTTCATCATGCAACGTGGAAAAATGGCAGGGGCATTACACAATCCAAATGGCATTCTACAAAAAGTATAGGTGCTAAAAGGACAAGTGAAGGTGGTTTTATCCTGGTCTTCTAATGCAATTTCAATTTGATAATAACCAGAATAACCATCTAAGAAACAATAAAATTGAAGACCAGCTACACGCTCAAGAATTTGATCGATAAAAGAGAGTGGAAGTGGTTTTTCTGGGTGGCAACATTTAATTTTCTATAATCAATGCACATACACCACCCGGTCACAAGTTTGGTAGGGACTAACTCTCCTAGGTATTTCTTTACCACAGTGACTCCGGACTTTTTAGGAACGACTTGCGTAGGACTTACCCATTTACTATCAGCTATGGGATATATAATTCTCGCATCTAATAGCTTTAACACTTCATTCTTCACCTCTTCTTTCATAGTGGGGTTAAGCCTACGTTGAAGGTCTCTACGAGGATTACTCCCTTCATCCAAATTTATCTTATGGGAACAGATTAGGGGACTAATTCCTTTTAAATCAGCCATGCTCCAACCCAAGGCTGATTTATGTGCATTTAAGGTCCGAATTAATTTCTCACCTTGAGAATTAGATAATTCAGATGAGATAATAACAGGAAAGGTATCACCTGGACCTAGGAAAGCATGCTTTAAACCCTTAGGTAGTGGCTTCAATTCAACTTTAGGTGCTTTCACACTTGAGGGGATTTGTTTCTCAATTCTTTTGGGCAACTCCTCAAACTTTGGTTGCCATCCCTGAGTGTCGTAATCTTGAGATTTATTAAAAACAACACAAATATCAATTATATTAGTTTATCAAGAATAGAATCAATTCAGAATTATCAAGAAAATATTCAAAATGATCAAAATCATGAGCTATAGAAACTCCCTCATCGATGAGTGACTCGATCATGTATAAGTGGTGGTTCTCGTCCTCATCTTCGGGTTCTTTTGCAACATTGATGATGTTCACCTTGAGGGTCATGTTTCCAAAGCATAGCTTTATGAGTCCATTCCTGCAATTAATTAGAGCATTTGCAATAGCAAGGAAAGGTCTACCCAAAATCAAAGGAATTTTAGAGTTAGTGTCAACAACAGAAGTAGTATCAAGGATTAGAAAATCAACAGGATAGTAAAATTTATCAATTTGAATTAAAACATCCTCTACCATACCTCGAGGTACTTTGACTGAACGATCAGCCAATTGCAATACCATAGTAGTTGGTTTGATTTCTCCTAAACCCAGCTGTAAGTAAATAGAGAACGGTATCAGGTTTGCACTAGCTCCTAAATCTAGCAAGGCTTGTCCAACTTCATGATTTCCAATGCCACATGCAATGGTTAGACAGCCATGATCCTTGTATTTTGGGGGAATTCTTTGATCAATTAAAGCACTAACTTGCTCAGTTAGGAATGTTGTTTTCTTTACATGGTGCTTCCTCTTAATTGTACATAAATCCTTAAGAACCTTTGCATAAGTAGGAACTTGTTTAATCACATGCAAAAGAGGAAGATTAAGTTTAACTTGCCTTAGGTTCTCTAGGATTTCATTGTTTAGATCTAGATTTTTCTTGTTAGATTTTAAGGCTTGAGGGAATGGTGCCTTAACAGGGCTCTTTATAACTTCAGGGTCCTTGGGCAGTTCAGCATCACTACTACTATGACTCTTTTCCACATCCTCGGATTTGTTCGTTGTTGGGATGTGTAATGTTTTACCACTTCTTGTCACAATGGAATTTACATTTTCCAAATTTGTTTGTGCCATTGTTGACTATGGGGTGTAGACTGAGTTTGGGAAGGGAACTTCCCTCGTTCATTCACACTCAATGAGCCCATTAGTTTGGTCACTTAGCTCCTTATCTCTTTGTTCTCTTCAACAACCTGTGTAATTAATGCCTCACACCTTTGGTTTGTCTTACCCTGTGCCTCTATAAAAGCATGTAAAGTGTCTTTTAAAGAACTTCTAGAGGATGAGGGTGCATGATATGGTGCAGGGTATCATCTAGGGGGTTGTGCAAGCTGCTAGTTTTCAGACTTCCAGCTGAAGTTGGGGTGATTTCACCATCCCGGATTATAGGTGTTAGAGAAGGGTGCAAGAGGCTTCTTGTACATGCCTAAGGCACTACATTGTTCCTCATACATCCCTCTCATATCTATGAATGTGGGGCACTCTTGAGCGAGATAATCTACCCCGCCACACACAAAACATGGTTCTGAAGATTCGGCATGATTAACTATGTGTGTTGGCTATGAGCCTTTAGTTTTTAATGCATCTAACTCCCTTGTAAGCATTTCGACCTTAGCTTTTAGGCTGTCTTCTTCCCTAAGATGGTCTATTCCACCACTACTTGGGTTTCCTATAGGTCGTGACCTATTAGTGCTTTCAGTAGCACTAGGTCCAGTCCAAGTGTGAGCTTTTTCAGCAAGCTCATTGAGGTACTCAATGGCCTTATCAGGGTCTTTTTGTAGAAATTCACCATTACACATCATCTCTATGAATTGGCGCTCTCTATAGGTAAGTCTTTCATAAAAGTAGCTCACTAAGCACAAACTCTCATACCCATAGTGTGGACACATACTTAATAGCTCCTTAAATTTCTCCCAAGACTGATACAAAGTCTCGTTCTCCTTTTGTGCAAAAGTGGAGATTTGTCTTTTTAAGGCATTGGTCTTATGTTGAGGGAAGTATTTATTAAAGAAGACCTGGGTCATCTCATTCCATGACCCAACAGATTGTGATCTAAGTGAATATAACCAACTCTCAGCTTTATCCTTCAAGGAGAAAGGAAAAAACTTGAGTCTCATGATATCATCAGTTGCATCTTGACTATGAAAAGTCGCAACTGCTTCCTCAAACTCCCTAATGTGTACATATGGGTTTTCATTTTCCAAGCCATGAAACGTAGGGAGTAATTGAATCATCTCTGTTTTAAAATCTTGATGGCGAGTGTTGGCTGGAAACATAATGTATGATGGTGTGGCTGCCCGGCTAGGATGTAAATAATGTTTAAGTGTCTTAGCAACATTCTCATTAGTGTTTTCAGTCATGTCAGTAAAATTTTCTAAATTTTTAGTTGGGTGTACACTAGGGTTTAATCTAGGCGATGTTTCACTAACGGACGTGAAAGGAAAGGGTAACTCTATTTCGGGTCCCTTAGTGAATCTACCTCTCGAATCTCTAGGCCTAAGTATACACCACCTGAGTTAAAATGTAATAAATACAACAAAAGAGAAGGAAAAACTATCATTTCTTGAAGCACAATGACTCAATGAATACTGAAGTGAAGGCATGATTACAGAAGGATAAAACAAAGAGAATCAATTCTTAAATGTGTGCGCTATAGCCTAGAAATATCCGAGTCGTGGCCTCCAGAAGCTTGCCCAAAAGAGCTAATCCTCCTTTAGTGTGCGCCGCGACCTGGACTAGGCAGGGCTGTGGCGCCTAGAACCTTCACAAGACTTTAGCACCAGCTAGAGCCGAGGCCTGGACTAGGCAGGGCCGCGACACCCAGAAGCTCTCCAGAACAAGAAATAGACAGAGCCACGGCGAGCACACTAAACTTTGTTTCCGAGTTATGACCTAATTAGGACTTTAATGATTGTTTAAACCCTATAATATCCTTGGACCTCTTATATTATAAATAGATCACTTAGGGTTTTAGAAAAGATATATTTTGAAGTCTGAAAAACTCAAGAAGGCTACCACACTCTCCTCCATCAAAGAGTTCAACCATGAACCTCATGGCGAACTAATCTCCAAGCAAGGCGAAGGGATGAATCCCTAAGTGTAGTTGTTCTTATTTTCCTTTATTGATTCAGATATAGTTGGGATTTATTGTCAAAACATTGTTATGTGTTACTCTTTTATCTAATTAACGGATTTTCTCTTAATCTGGTGATTGTATCTTTCTTCTCCATATAAGTCTAGTCCGGTAGATTTATCTTTTAGGTTTCTCCATTACTGCAATATTTTCATTAAAGATATATTATCGTTTCTTGATAAATCTATAGGATAGGTCATGTGTGCTTAACTCAAAAGAGTAATTCATATCAATTTCATTAGGGTATATATATGTGCTAGTTGAATATTTGCCGATTGCTTGTTTGGGATGTGAAACTTGCAATTGAGATAAAAATAACTAAATTAATATTGGAATAAGGCAACGAACCTAGGGAGGATTCCTGGAACCTTGTTGTTTCTTTATCATATACTTCAATCTATTTACACAATTACTTCGTCATTCATATCTTCTCATTTGATTATTATCGTTCGTGTTAAGGTTTGCACTTTTCCTTTGTAGATCGATTTTCCCTGTGGAATCGACACCCCAAAGCTGTGCTACAACTACCGCGTTATCCTTTGGGCGTAATCAAAGCCTTCTAACTTATACAACATCTGTTTAAGTTGAGGAAGTATGAGGTAATCGATCTTCTCATGTCCCGGTTTGCTCCATAGTCCGAATCAGCATAACCTTCTAAACAGATGGACTTACCTCTCTTCTCATAAACAAGCCCCACATTTTGGCTTCCCTTCAAATACCTCAGCAACCACTTCATCCTAAGCCAATGCTCCTTTCCGGGATTACTCATGAACCTACTGAGAACACTAATTGCATGAGAAATGTCAGGTCTAGTGCTTACCATCATGAACATGACTGATCCAACCGCACTAAAGTAAGGGACCTTTTCCATTTCCTTCTTCTCCACATCCGATCTCGGACATTGATCGCTGGAGAACTTGAAATGACCAGCAAGGGGAATCTTCACTGGTTTACTATCTTCTATAGAAAACTTAGATATCATCTTTTCTATATAGGAAGACTGAGAAACCTTCAACCTATTTCTCTCCCTTTCCCGCATTATACTCATCCCAAGGATCTTCTGTGCATGACCAAGATCCTTCATCTCAAACTCCGAACTGAGTTGAGACCTCAACTTTTCTATCCTCTCCCTGCTGTTACCAACCAACAACATATCATCAACATAGATGAGGATAATCACCATTTTCCTCCACCTTGTGACCTTTGTAGTACAAGCACGAATCATAGTAGCTCCTCATGAAACCCAAGCTAGTTATGAAGGAATCGAACCTCTTATTCCGTTGCCCAGGTGATTGTTTCAGGCCATAGAGAGATTTCTTCAATTTGCACACCAAATCTCCCCACTTTCCTTCCTCATAGCCTTCGGGTTGCCTCATGTAGATGGTCTTATCAAGCTCTCCATGTAAGAACACTATCTTCACATCCATTTGCTCGATCTCCCAATTAAATTAGACCACCATAGCTAACATTACCCTTATCGTCTTGTATTTCACAACCGGTGAGACTATTTTGGTGAAATCTATGCCTTCTCTTTGCGTGAACCCCTTCGCCACCAACCTAGCCTTGTACTAGACTTTATCCCCTGAAGTGTTCCCTTCTTTGATCTTATAAGTCAATTTACAATCCATAACTCTCTATTTTTCTGGTTTGGGCACCAATTCCCAAAAGTTGTTCTTCATCAAAGAATGCATTTCCTCCTCCATAGCTAGGTTCCATCTTGATGAATCCTTACATTCCATGGCATCCATGTAAGTTTCTGGTTCTCTTATCCCTCCTTCTGAATAAGGAGCTGCTACATTAGCATCCGTAAAACCATATCTCAAAGGTAGTCTAACCAGCCTTTTTTCCCAGTCCCTTGTGAGCTGATAATCACTCTGATTTGCTGCATCATCCCCTTCTAGTTCAGCCTCCACTTGAGTCTCTTAAGCTTGGCCTTCATTAATGGGCTCTACCTGGTCTGAACCCTCTTGCCTTCCTTGCTCTACCTGAACTGAATTTTCTTTGATGCTATGCTCCACATAAACTGGGCTAGTTTGCCCGCTATCCCTTGAAGGGTTAGTTTTCTCCGAATAGGGAAATAAATTCTCATTAAAAATGACATCCCTACTTATTATGAGTTTGGTTCCTTTTTGCTCTAAGGACCACAACCTATACCCCTTAACCCCTTCACTATATCCTAGAAACACACATTTTCTAGACCTTGGGCTAAGTTTATCATCTTTTTGATGTGCAAACGCAGCACATCCAAAAGTCCTAAGATTGTTTAACTCAGGGGCTTAACCACTCCACATCTTCTTGGGAGTCTTAAGATCCAAAGCTCTAGAGGGTGATCTATTAACCATGTTGGTATTTGTCTAAAAATTAAACAGGTTGAAGAGTTCAGCATCAGGTCCAGGTGTGTGCCATGGCACAGGTGGTGTGCGCCGTGTCCACCAGCAAAGGAGGAAGTCCAAGGAGGTGTGCACCATGGCACAACCTCCCCCACACTGTGGCACCCAACAAGGATAAAGACTTGGAGGAGTTTCTGCCTTGTGTGCACCATGCCCAGCCCTGTTCTGGGCCACGGCGCCTAGCACACCTGATGCTTCCTGATCAGCACTTTGGATTAGTGTGTGGGACATAGTTAAAATACACATGATCACTTAGAATTATTGAAGGGCTATGATTGATTGGTCCTCAAGATCTAAGGGCTGAGATTGACTTCAGGATTGGTTCAAGAAGTGGTTGCACTATATAAAGGATCATCTAAGAGCAATAACATAATGTGTGTGAAATAGAACACATGGTGTGTGAGATAAGAAGTGAGCATCAAGTGTGAGAGTGCAAAGGCACAAAACACAAGAGAGACTCATTCAAGAGAGGCTGGTTGTTTAGAGAGAGAGTAGTATCGATTGAGGATTCAAGGGCTTTGTAATTGGAATTTTCCCCAAGAAAATTCCAGGGAAACACTTAGTTCTTATCACTTTATTTTTTCTCTTCTCTCGTTCTTCAGGAATAAGAGGGTTCTTGAAGAGGTGTTGCTGTAATTGTAAGAACTCCATTGATTTAGTGCAGAGAGCTTGAAGGAGCTCACGGGGACATAGGCACATTACCGAACCTTGATAACAATTGCTTGTGTTCTTTTTCATGCTTTGATTCTTGTTTCTATTTGTACAAGTCATTCTGGACTTGGGTGTTCGGAAAGATCACAACTTGGGATTCTACAAAAAGGTGATTTTCCAACAGTGGCATCAGAGCTCGGTTCCAAGAATCAAAGGAAACTTCTTGGATGATTCAAGAACGGAGTTGAGATCAAGATCTAATCGGGTTCTTGAGGTTCAAGAACGGTGCTGGGATCCAGATTTGATCGTTTTCTTGGGATTGAGAAGTTGGAAAGCAATTGTGGGTGCTGCATAAATTTGGTCTTTTTTTCGCAAGATGGGTTCAAATTTCATTGTTGAGAAGTTTGACGGAAAGGGCCTTTGGAAGTGAAAAATCAAGGCTATTCTTATGCAACAAAAAGTGGACTTGGCTATTGGAGAAGATGATGATTTTTGGCAAGTATCATGGAGGTCCAATGGAATAAGATGAAGAAGATGGCGTACAACACCATCTTCCTGCACATATCGGATAGTGTGACAAGGAAGATCCAGCTGTTATTTGGAAGAAACTAGATGAGTTATTTCTTACCAAGAGTCTCCCTAATAAGATATATCTTCTTAAACGAATCTTTGTTTTTAAAATGGATCCTAATAAAGAGTTATAAGATAAATCTTGATGTGTTTAATGAGCTAGTTCAAGATTTGGCTAGTTGTAGTATAACATTCTTGGATGAACAAGTGGCTATTATGTTATTGAATTCTCTTCCTGATTATTTTGAAAGTTTGATTAATGCTATTGAATATGGAAGAGATACACTAACCAAAGAATTTGTGATCAATGTTATAAGGGCTCATGATTTCAAAGCTAATATGGGGGAAGCATCAAGCGTGGAAGGTCTGTTTGTTAGAGGAAGGCTTGTAACTCAGAATGGCAGCAGCATCCATGGCAATTACCAAGACAAACCAAAGGGTAAAGGACAAAGCCATGGGAGAGCGCACTCTAAACCGAGATTTGGAGGAAAGAGATGTTACTACTGCCATAAGGAGGGTCATTTCAAGAAAGATTGCAAGAAGATGATGAAAGATGAGAGAGGAAGAAGCCATACCAATGATGGAGAGGCTTTAGTTGCCAAGGGAGAACAGCAAGATGATGTTCTTGTTGTGTGCTCAAATGTGAGCAAGTGGCAGGGTAGTAGGAAATGGATCTTGGATTCAGGGTATACTTATCACATGTGCCCTCACCAGGATTGGTTCAAGAATTTTAAGGAAACCAATGATGGAAAAGTTTTCTTGGGGAATGATACTTTTTGCCAAGTGAGGGGGATAGGAGACATCCAGTTGAGGATGTTTGACGGAGTTACAAGGCTGCTATGGAATGTGAGATATCTTCTGAATTTGAGAAGAAATTTAATCTCATTGAGGTAGCTGGATTCCATGGGGTACATGATTACGCCCAAAGTATAACACGGTAGTTGTAGTTCAACTTTGGGGTGTCGATTCCACAGGGAAACAAGTTAAGTACAAAGGAAAATGTGTAAACCTTAAAACGAACGATAAAAGTTAAATGAAAGATTTTTGGGTTTTGATATTGAGATAATGTAAGAAAAATTGCGTGAATGTAAATGAAATATAAATAAGAAATAACAAGGTTCCGGGAATCCTCCTTAGGTTCGTTCCCTATTTCCACTCTTGATTCAATTGATTTTATCTCGATTGCAAGTTTCACATCCCAAACAAGCAATCGAAATATATTCAGTCTAGCACATTTATAACTCTAATATAATTGCTACAAATTACTCATTGATTTCGGTTAAAGCACACAAGACCGATCTTAAAGATTATCAAGAAACGACAATATATCACAATGACAATATCGTAGTAATGGACAATTAGTAAAATAAATCTACCAGAATCAATCACATCCAAACAATATCAATGGAGGAGAAGGATCCAATCACCGGATTAAGAGAATCTAAAATAAAAAGAATAAAAAGTGCGTCTATCACATGAACTCAAATCCTTCTTACTTAATCAATGAATAATTCACAAACAATATTCAACAATAAATTCGTACAACCGAATCAAGAAAAGGAAATAAGGAACAATAAATCCCTAAGGATTCATCCCTTTCCCTTGTATGAAGATTAGTTGACCATGAAACTTAAGGTGGAAGAACAATATGGATGCTCTCCCCTTGATTTGGCCATGGAGTTCAAGTTGGAAGAGCAATATGAATGCTCTCCCCCTTGATTTCCAGCCCTCAAGAAACTTAGAAATAATGGTAGAATGATGGATTTGGATCCCTTGGATCCTCTCTTTTTTCTCTCCTCCTTGCTTGCCTGGCTGCACACTTCTTAAAGGTTTATTTATAGCCCATGAGGAGGCATTTTGGTCTTGGAATAATGTCATTTGCTCGCCATAATCAGGTCAATAGGCGAGTGGGCACCTAGGTGCTGCCTTACCTGCGCCTAGGTGCTAGTTATGTCTAAGATTGAAGTGTTCTGGAAGGCATGGTGCTCATTTTTGGGCACCTAGGCGCTCACTCTTACTAATTGGAGAAGTCTGAGCGGTGCGGTGCTCTATTCTCCACGCCTAGGCGCTAGGTAGATGCTATTCTGGAGGTCTAACCTATGTCCACTAAAACTACCATAACTTTCTCTAGAAAAATCCTTTTTAAGAACCGTAAAATTCTCCAGAAAATAGACTTCCGGATCTTTCTAAGCATATATGGTTCATCTCTTGGTTCTTCCTGAATCAATATATTTTAATCTGCAAAGATGATTGATCTGCACAAGCAATTTTGGCGAGTTATTGAAACTCCTTCAGCTTGTATGCAGAAGTGCACACACAAGTGTGTCTACCCTTTCCTTGCTCCAAAGTGATGCACACACTTGTGTGCAGTCTTTCAACTTACTTTAATTTATTACTCCAACCTTAGTTTAGACTTTAACCATCTCTGAATCATGTTTGGACATGTCTAAACCTTGGACAAATACGAGCACCGACACCCAAGATCTTTTGGCGCTTTAAACATGGATCGCTTTATCATCTCTTTTGTACTCAAAGCACCTGAAAATGCATCGAATTAAGTCAATGATTTATGAATATCACTTTAGAGTTATTAACATGTAAAAGTGCGATTACGACCGAGACTAACCCTAAAATGCTAACAATTAAGTATTGTTTAGATGCATTATATGACTCTCCTCACAACCCCCAACTAGCTTATTGCTAGTCCCTAGCAATTCAAGTGAAAGACAAGAAATGAACTCTTTATTTAGAAATCAAAGTAAAATATAGCAATGCTGGTGTTAACCACGAGTGATTCAAAAATCTTTGTCTCAAAAATCATGCATAACATACAACAAATAGAATCATCAAATATCACTCAAGTCAAAGAATAATCCAAATGTCAACCTTAAAATCGTTATCGACTCTTAACATCCATCTTACCACAATACATTAGTCTGAACACCTAGATGATTTTATACACAACATAGCATGAATACAAGTCTTGGCCTCTAAAAACATATTAATTGCGTGAAATCAATCACAAATCAAGCTCCATAGGCTTACTTTCAAATCACTCTCCACTATGTAGAAAAATCACACTACATCGGATCAATAGGTCTTTTATAAGCTTGTAACATTAGGCTAGGGTAAAGGTCAACAAAGAACGAGAAAGTTTAAACAAATAAAAGAACTAAGTCTCTTAATTTAAACATGACCACTTTAAGCACAAGATATCCTTACTTCAACACCCAACTCTTTCAACCATTTTTCGAGCATTTCTCGCAATAAATCACCATTTTTTTTCTTTTCTTTCTTTGCCATAATTCACTTTTTTCTTTTATTTTGGCATAAGACCATTCATCTCCTCTTTCATTCTTTTCTTTTCTTTTCCACAACCCCCAACTTATCTCTTTTAATATACTTGGGTTATGGTAGTAATATTTTCTCATATTTCCACCCTTACTCCTTTTAAGTGCTTCTCACAACATGTGTATAACTAAGTTCTTTTAAAAGAAAGGTGAGGATAAAATATTTTTAGGCTCATAAAGGTAGGTAAATGGTTTATCGAAAAAAAACAAGGCTCAATTTTTCTTTTCAAGAAAAAGGCTCAAACAGATGACTAGCGATAAATATAACAAGGGTAAGTTTGAAAGGCTCAAATGGTTCAAAAATGGCCTATATCATATCCTAAGTAGTGTGCATTCTATGATTTTCGCCTCAAGTGATTATCAAATAAGTTCTAGAGCTTGTTGAGACCGCAAAATTATTCACAAAACAATCGCACATAAAACTTCTCCAAATGCTTTAGACTAATCATGCAATCTTACCACAAACCAGAGTCTTAAACCAAAGAAAGTTGACACTTAATTTATTCTCAAAGTGAAGCAAGATTTAACTTCTTCTAAACGCTATATGGTATCTCAATTAGGCTCATATCATCGACATATGAACTAACTCCAAGGTTAACACAAAGCATGCTAAAAACAAACAAAAAGGTAAAATGACACCAAGTAGTTCAATGAAAAACAGGAATATGTTTCTTCCACCCCCAACTTAAAGTAGACATTGTCCTCAATGTGAAAGCAAAAGATAAGAAAACTCCCTTTGTAACCAAAAATGCACATAATCTGAAAATTGTGCACTGTCATTTGTCCCTGAAAAATAAATACGAAAGTAAAATTGGAAAACAACAAAATACTAATAATAAACAAGAAAAAAAATTATGAAAAAAAACAATAACAATAAAAGGATATGCTATGGGGTGCCTCTCATAAGAGCTAAGTTTTATGTCTTCAGCCAGACACTCTTATTCCCTCCTAGACAAACATGAGTTGAATGCACCAACAATTGCTTTACTGTTAAATTTGTTGCTTGTGTGCTTTGGAGAGACTTTAAAGATGTCATCAGTAACATCTGCAGATTTTGGCTCGATATATGCTCTTGTGAAGCCATGGGTGAGGGTATATACTTGGTGGTTGTCGTCCACATCCTTTGATTTGTTCGGTGTTGGGATACGTAATGACTTACCACTAAGTGTCTCAATGGCATTCACCTCCTCTTTCTTCTGTTGCGTTTGGTGCTGACCGTAGGATGTGGACTGAGCTTGAGAAGGGAACTTACCTCGCTCTATCACACTCAAGTAGCTCGTTAGCTTGGACACTTGGCTCTTTATCTCTTTATGTTCTTCAATAACCTGCATAATTAAAGATTCAACCCTTTGATTAGTCTTCCCCTATGCTTCAATAAAAGCATGTAAAGTGTCTTCTAAAGAACTCCTAGAAGACACAGGTGCATGATATGGTTCAAGATGTGGTGCAGGGGGTTGTGCAAGCTACTGGTTGTCACACTTCCAGCTAAAATTGGGGTGATTTCGCCATCCCGGATTATAGGTATTAGAAAAGGGTGTAGAAGGCTTCGTGTACATGCCTAATGCATTACATTGTTCCTTATACATCCCTCTCATATTAGCTAATGTGGGACATTCTTGGGCGAGATGATCTACCTCGCCACACACAAAACATGGTTCAAAATATTTTGCATGATTAACCATGTGTGTTGGCTTTAAGCTTTTAGCCTTTAATACCTCTAGTTCCTTAGTGAGCATCTCGACCTTGACCTTAAGGTTATCCTCTTCCCTAAGATGGTAAATTCCACCACCATTTGGGTTCTCTATAGGTCGTGATCTATTTGTGCTCTCAGTAGCACTAGGTCCAGTCGAAGTGTGAGCTTTTTCGGCAAGCTCATTGAGGTACTCTATAGCCTCATCAGGACCTTTCTCCAAGAATTTACCATTACACATCATCTATACAAATTGGCGTTCTCTATAGGTAAGACCCTCATAGAAATAGCTCACTAAACGCCAATTCTCATACCAATGGTGAGGGTACATACTTAGTAACTCTTTAAATCTCTCCCAAGACTGATACAAAGTCTCGCTGTCCTTTTGTGCAATTGTGGAGATTTGTCTTTTTAAAGCATTGGTCCTGTGTTGGGGAAAGTATTTATTAAAGAAAATTCAAGTCATCTCAGTCCACGACCCAATGGATCGTGGTCTTAGTGAGTATAGCCAACTCTTAGCTCTATTCTTCAAAGCGAAAGGAAATAACTTAAGCCTAACAATGTCATTGGTTTCATTGTGACTATGAAAAGTCACGACTACTTCCTCAAACTCTTTAATGTGCAAATATAGGTTTTCATTATCCAAGCCATGAAAAGTAGGGAGTAATTGTATCATCCCTGGTTTAAAATCTAGTTGCTGAGTATTGGCTGGAAACATAATGCATGATGGTATGGCTGTACGTGTAGGGTGGAGGTAATCCTGAAGTGTCCTAGCAACATTCTCATTAGGATTATCGGCCATATTAACAAAATTCTCTAAATTTTCGTGTGGGGGTGCACTATGGTTTGATCTAGGTGAGGTTTCACCAATGGACGTGGAAGGAGAGGGTAACTCTAATTCGGGTCCTCTAATGAATTTACCTCGAGAATCTCTCAGTCTAAGCATGCACCAATTAATTTAGAGGGGAAAATAAAATAAATAGAACAGGAAAATAAAATAAATAAAACAGGAAGGTAAAATAAATAAAACAGGAAAATAAAATAAATAAAACAGGGTAATAAAAGAAAATTAGAAAATAAAAACAAAGGTAAAGGAACAATATTACCGTATTTACAAACTGCTGAAAAGAAAAATATTTACAATTCTTCTATCGTCACACTCAAAGTTGACAAGTTTCCTTGTACTTAAGCGTGTTTCCCCGGTAACGGCGCCAAAATTTGATTACGCCCAAAGTATAACACGGTAGTGGTAGTACAACTTTGGGGTGTCGATTCCACAGGGAAACAAGTTAAGTACAAAGCAAAATGTGTAAACCTTAAAACGAACGATAAAAGTTAAACGAAGGATTTTTGGGTTTTGATAATGAGATTATGTAAGAAAAATTGCATGAATGTAAATGAAATATAAATAAGAAATAACAAGGTTCCGGGAATCCTCCTTAGGTTCGTTCCCTATTTCCACTCTTGATTCAATTGATTTTATCTCGATTGCAAGTTTCACATCCCAAACAAGCAATCGGAATATATTCAATCTAGCACATTTATAACTCTAATATAATTGCTACAAATTACTCATTGATTTTGGTTCAAGCACACAAGACCGATCTTAAAGATTATCAGGAAACGACAATATATCACAATGACAATATCGCAATAATGGACAATCAGTAAAATAAATCTACCGGAATCAATCCCATCCAAACAACATCAATGGAGGAGAAGGATGCAATCACCGAATTAAGAGAGTCTAAAAGAAGAAGAATAAAAAGTGCATTTATCACATGAACTCAAATCCTTCTTACTTAATCAATGAATAATTCACAAACAATATTCAACAATAAATTCGTACAACCGAATCAAGAAAAGGAAATAAGGAACAATAAATCCCTAAGGATTCATCCCTTTCCCTTGTATGAAGATTAGTTGGCCATGAAACTCAAGGTGGAAGAACAATATAGATGCTCTCCCCTTGATTTGGCCATGGAGTTCAAGTTGGAAGAACAATATGAATGCTCTCCCCCTTGATTTCCAGCCCTCAAGAAACTTAGAAATAATGGTAGAATGATGGATTTGGATCCCTTGGATCCTCTCTTTTTTCTCTCCTCATTGCTTTCCCAGCTGCACACTTCTTAAAGGTGTATTTATAGCCCATGAGAAGGCATTTTGGTCTTTGAATAATGATTTGCTTGCCCTAATCAGGTCATGAGGCGAGTGGGCACCTAGGTGCTGGTTGTGTCTAAGATTGAAGTGTTATAGAAGGCATGGTGCTCATTTTTGGGAACTTAGGCGCTCACTCTTGCATATTAGAGAAGTCTGGGCGGTGCGGTGCTCTATTCTCCACACCTAGGCGCTAGGCAGATGCTGTTCTGGAGGTCTAACCTATGTCCACTAAAACTGCCATAACTTTCTCTAGAAAAATATTTTTTACGAACCGTAAAATTCTCTAGAAAATAGACTTCCGGATCATTCTAAGCATATATGGTTCATCTCCTGGTTCTTCCTGCATCAATAGAGTTTAATCTGCAAAGATGATTGATCTGCACAGGCAATTATGGCGATTTAGTGAAACTCTTTCAGCTTGTATGCAGAAGTGCACACACTAGTGTGTCTACCCTTTCCTTGCTTCAAAGTGATGCACACACTTGTGTGCAGTCTTTTAACTTACTATAATTTATTACTCCAACATTAGTTTAGACTTTAACCATCTTTGAATCATGTTTGGAAATGACAACTTTAAAGTGTCATTCTTGGATCATTGATCTATTTCGATGCATTTTCAGGTACTTTAAGTTCAAAAGAGATGAAAACGCTATGATTGCTTGAAGCACAATGACTCGATGAACACCGGAGTGAAGGTTCACAAGCACTTGGAAAGGAGTTTCACTAAATTGCTAGGATTGCCCATACAAATCAATCATTTTTGTAAATTAAATTGTACTGATGTAAGAAGAAAAAAGAGATGAACCATATATGTTTAGAAAGATCCGGAAGTCTATTTTATGGAGAATTTTATGGCTCATAAAAAAGATTTTTCTAGAGAAAGTTATGGCAGTTTTAGTAGACAAAGGTCATACCTCCAGAACAGCATCAGTATGCACCGCGGTGCTCCTCAGCCAGCACCGCGGTGCCTAGAAGCACACCTAACAAAGCTGAAGCCAGCACCACAATGCCTATAAAGGAGCACCATAGTGCGCACACAATTTTATATCTCCCAGTCAGAACTTAATTAGGGTTTTAACAATAGATTAAACCCAAGAACACCCTTGGACCCTTGTACTATAAATAGATCACTTAGGGTTGAAGAGAAAAACATCTTTTGGAGAGGTCGGAGGCTGGGGAAAACATCATGAAGGCTGCCACACTCTCCCCCATGGCCAACTAATCTTCAAGCAAGGTGAAGGGATGAATCCCTAGATGTAGTTGTTCTTATTTTCTAGTCTTGATTCATTATAGTTTGGATTTATTATCATTAAACATTTTTATGATTTAATTTTTAATCTAATTAGAAGATTTCCCCTTAATCCGTTGATTACATCTTTATCCCCCATATAAGTCTAGTCATGCTCTTCTTGTGTGATGTTGTTGGGGTGTGATTGAGTTCGGTAGATTTCTCTTATAGATTTGTCCATTACTGTGGTATTATCATTACGATATATTGTCGTTTCTTGATAATCTTTAAGTTAGGTCATGTGTGCTTGAAAGCAAAGAGTATTTCATAACAATTACATTAGGGTTTATATATGTGCTTTAATTGAATATTTTTCGATTGCTTGTTTGGGATGTGAAACTTGCAATCGAGATAAAAACAACTGAATCAAGAATAGAATAAGGTAATGAACCTAGGGAGGATTCTCGGACCCTTGTTGTTCTCTATTATATTTACACAATTATTTCACACTACTTTAAACTTAGATTTTCTCGTTTAACTTTTATCGTTCGTTTTAGGGTTTGCACTTTCTCTTGTAGTTAGTTTGTCTCCCTGTGGAATCGACACCCCAAAGCCGTGCTACAACTACCGCGTTATACTTTGGGCGTAATCAAATTTTGGCGCCATTGCCGGGGCGACGCACTTAAGTACAAAGAAGATTGTCAACCTTGAGACATGACGGTAGAAGAATTGTAAATAATTTTTCTTTTCAGCAGTTTGTAAAAGTGGTAACTTCGTTCCCTCTTTTAGCTTGCTGCATTAATTTTATTTTATTTTATTTTTTCTTTTTATAGTATTTTGTTTATTATTTTGTGATCTTGCATGCGCCGATATAGAGACACTTTGGGTAGATTTGCTTGTAGGCCTGTCTTAGAGTCAGAATTAAATTCTTTTCCAAATCCTTTATTTGACAACCCATCTAGTCTCGAAGAGATGAGTGAACATGAAGATCAACCCCCTAGGACCCTCCAAGATTATCTCCACCCTACACGCATAGCCACACCATCATGCATCATGTTTCCAACCAATACTTGCCATTTAGATTTTAAAACAGAGATGATACAATTACTCCCTACATTTCATGGCTTGGAAAGTGACAACCGATATGTGCACATTAGAGAGTTTGAGGAAGTAGTTGTGACTTTTCATAGTCAAGATGCAATTGCTGACATTGTGAGACTTAAGTTCTTTCCTTTCTCTTTGAAGGATAGAGCTAAGAGTTGGCTATACTCACTGAGACCATGATCTATTGGGTCGTGGACTGAGATGACTCGGATTTTGTTTAATAAATACTTCCCCCAACATAAGATCAATGCTTTAAAAAGGCAAATCTCCACCTTTGCACAAAAGGATAGTGAGACTTTATATCAGTCTTGGGAGAGATTTAAGGAGTTGTTGAGTATGTGCCCTCACCATGGGTATGAGAATTGGTGCTTAGTGAGCTATTTTTATAAGAGACTTTCATATAGGGAGTGCCAATTTGTAGAGATAATGTGTAATGGTCAATTTTTAGAAAAATATCCTGATGAGGCCATAGAGTACCTCAATCAGCTTGCTGAAAAAGCTCACACTTGGACTGGACCTAGTGCTACTGAAAGCACAAATAGGTCACGACCTGTAGGGAACTCAAATAATGGTGGAATTTACCATCTTAGGGAAGAGGATAACCTTAAGGCTAAGGTCGAGATGCTCACTAGGGAACTAAAGGTGTTAAAGACTAAAAGCTCAAAGCCAACACAAGTAGCTAATTATTCAGCGTCTTTGAAACCATGTTTTGTGTGTGGTGGGGTAGATCATCTTGCCCAAGAATGTCTCACATTTGCGGAGATGAGAGGGATGTATGAGGAACAATGTAATGCCTTAGGTATGTACAAGAAGCCTCTTTCACCTTTCTCTGATAGCTATAATCCGGATTGGTGGAAACACCCCAATCTTAGCTGGAAATCTGAAAACCAACTGCCTACACAACCCCCTAGATCATATTCTGCACCATATCATGCACCTGCACCTGCACCTTCTAGGAGTCCTTTAGAAGAAACTTTGCTTGCATTTATTGAGGCACAAGATAAGACTAATCAAACGCTTAAATCTTTAATTATGTAGGTTGTTGAAGAACATAAGGATTTAAAGAGCCACGTGTCCAAATTAATGACATCCTTGAGTGTGAATGAGCAAGGTAAGTTGCCTTCCCAAGCTCACTCCACACCTCATGGTCAAAACCTGGCATAAAAGAATTTGATGGAGGTGAATGCCATTATGACACTAAGTGGTAAGTCATTACACATCCCAACACAGAACAAATCAAAGGATGTGGACGAGAGCCACTAAGTATATATGGTTGACTCACCCATGTAAAAGGTCCATCACCTTAATCCATTGGAGTTAATCCTCACCCATGGCTTCACAAGAGCATATATCAAGCCAAAATTTGCAAATATTATTGATGACATCCTTGAGGCCTCTTTAAAGCAAACAAGCACCCAATTTGACAGTGAAGCAGTTGCTGGTGCATTCAATTCATATTTGTCTAGGAGGGAATAAGAGCGTCTGGCTGAAGACATAAAACTTAGGGCTCATGGGAGGTACCCCACATCTTATCCTTTTTACTTTTATTGTTTTCATATTTCTTTTTCTTGTTTATTGTTCATATTTTTTTTTCTGTTTTCCAGAATTAACTTAGTATTTCTTTTTCAGGGACAAATATACGAAGCAGTTCAAATGGTCGAGCACAATTTTCAGCTTCTATGCACCTTTGGCTACAAAGGGAGTTTCCTTTATTCTTTCTTTTATATTGAGATCAATGCAATTTTTAGGTTGGGGGTGGAGGAAACGCATCTCTTTGTTTCCATATTCTTTATTATTCCATACATTTATTTTCTTCTTTTTCCATTGAACTGCTTTGTGTCATTCTCCCTTTTTGTTTGTTTTTAGCATGCTTTCTGTTAGCCTTAGATGCAATTCATGTGTCAATGCTCTAAGCTTAATTGAGATAGCATACAGCATTTAGAAGTAGTTAAATCTTGCTTCGGTTTGAGAATAATTTAAGTGTCATCTTGATTTGTTTAGAGACTCTAGTTTGTGGTAAGATTGTATGAATAGTCTAAAGCATTTGGAGAAGTTTTATGTGTGATGGTTTTGTGAATACTTTTGCGGTCTTGACAAGCTCTAGAACTTATTTGATAATCACTTGAGGTGAATTCCTAGAATACACATTACTTAGGACATGATATAGACCATTTTTGGATCGTTTGAGCCTTTCAAATTTATCCTTGCTATATCTATCACTAGTCACCTGTTTGAGCCTTTTTCTTGAAAAAGAATTTGAGCCTTATTTCTTTCGAAAACCCATTTACGTACCCTTATGAGCCTAAAAATATTTTATCCTTACCCTTCTTTAAAAAGAACTTAGTTATACACATTTTTTGAGAAAGCACTCAAGAGGAGTAAGGATGAAAATATACAAAAGTATATTACTACCATAACCCAAGTACATTAAAGGAGATAAGTTGGGGGTTGTGGAAAAGAAAAGAAAAGAAAAGAATGAAAAAAGAGGTAAATGATCTTATACCAAAAATACAAAAGAAAAAGAATGAAATATGGAAAAGAAAGAAGAAGAGAGAAGAAAAGTGGTGATTTATTGAAAGAAAAGCTCTTACGAAAATGTTAGAAAGAGTTGGGTGTTGAAGTAAGGTTATCCAGTGCTTAAAACGGTTATGTTTAAAACTAAGGGATTGAGTTCTTTTACTTGTTAAATCCTTCCCGTTCTTTCTTAACCTTTACCTTAGCCTAACTTTACAAGCTTATTAAAGACCTATTGATCCAATGTAGTGTGATTTTTTCTACAATAGTGGAGAGTGATTTGAAAAGTGAGCTTATAGAGCTTTTTTTAGTGATTGATGTCACGCAATTTAATATATTTTAGAGGCCAAGACTTCTATTCATGAATGTTGTGCATAAAATCATCCGGGTGTTCGGATTAATGGATTGTGATAAGATGGATGTTAAGAGTCGATAACAATTTTAAGATTGATGTTTAGATTACTTTTGGACTTGGGTGAAATTTAATGATTCTATATGCCGTGTGTTATGTGCGATTTTTGAGAAAAAAGTGAATTACTCTTGGTTTAACACTAACATTGCTTTACTTTGTTTTGATTCCCACCATAAAATTCATCTCTTGTTTTCGCTTGAATTGCTAAGGACTAGCAATAAGCTAGTTGGGGGTTATGATGAAAGTCATAAAATGCATCTTTACAGTACTTAATTGTTAGCATTTTAGGGTTGATCTAGGTTTGAATTTAACTTTTATACCTTAACAACTCTAAAGTGTCATTCTTGGATCATTTAACTATTTTGATGAACTTTCAGGTACTTTAAGTTCAAAAGAGATGGAAAAGCTATAATTGCTTGAAGCACAATGACTCGATGAACACTGGAGTGAAGCTTCACACGCACTTGGAAAGGAGTTTCACTAAATTGCTAGAATTGCCCATACAGATCAATTATTCTTGCAAATTAAACTGTATTGATGCAAGAAGAATCAAGAGATGAGCCATATACGCTTAGAAAGATTTGGAAGTCTATTTTCTGGAGAATTTTACGGCTCGTAAAAATGATTTTTCTAGAGAAAGTTATGGCAGTTTTAGTAGACAAAGATCAGACCTCTAGAACAACATCAGTGTGCACCACGGTGCTCCTCAGCCAGCACCGCGGTGCCCAGAAGCACACCCAACCAAGTTGAAACTAGCACCACAGTGACCATAAAGGAGCCCCGTAGCACGCACACGATGTTATATCTCCGAGTCAGAACTTAATTAGTGTTTTAACAATAGATTAAACCCAAGAACACCCTTGGACCCTTGTACTATAAATATATCACTTAGGGTTGAAGAGAAAAAAATCTTTTGGAGAGGCCAGAGGCTGGGGAAAACATCATGAAGGCTTCCACACTCTCCCCCATGGCCAACTAATCTTCAAGCAAGGCGAAGGGATGAAACCCTAGGTGTAGTTGTTCTTATTTTCTAGTCTTGATTCATTGTAGTTTGGATTTATAATCACTAAACATTGTTACGATTTACTTTTAAATCTGATTAGAAGATTTCCCCTTAATCCGATGATTACATCTTTCTCCCTCGTATAAGTCTAGTTATGCTCTTCTTGTGCGATGTTGTTGAGGTGTGATTAAGTTCGGCAGATTTCTCTTATAGATTTATCCATTACTATGGTATTTTCATTATGATATATTTTCGTTTCTTGATAATCTATAAGTTAGGTCATGTGTGCTTGAAAGCAAAGAGTATTTCATAACAATTACATTAGGGTTTATATATGTGCTTTAATTGAATATTTGCCGATTGCTTGTTTGGGATGTTAAACTTGCAATCGAGATAAAAATAACTAAATCCAGAATAGAATAAGGCAATGAACTTAGAGAGGAGTCCCGGACCCTTGTTGTTCTCTAATATATTTACACAATTATTTCACACTACTTCAAACTCAGATTTTCTCGTTTAACTTTTATCGTTCGTTTTAAGGTTTGCACTTTCTCTTGTAGTTAGTTTGTCTCCCTGTGGAATCGACTCCCCAAAGCCGTGCTACAACTACCGCATTATACTTTGGGCATAATCAATCACCCTCTAGGGCTGTGGACCTTAAGACTCCCAAGGAGATGTGGAGTGGAAAACCCCCTAAGTTAAGCAACCTTAGGACTTTTAGATGTGCTGCGTCTGCACATCAAAAGGATGATAAACTTAGCCCAAGATCTAGAAAGTGTGTGTTTCTAGGATATGGTGAAGGGGTTAAGGGATATAGGTTATGGTCCTTAGAACCAAAAGGAATGAAACTCATAATAAGTAAGGATGTCATTTTTAATGAGCATGTATTTCCTTATTCAGAGAAAACTAACCCTGCAGGGGATAGTGGGCAAACCAGCCCAGTTTATGTGGAGCATAGCATCAAGGAAAATTCTATTAAGGTAAAGCAAGGAAGGCGAGAGGGTTCAAACCAGGTAGAGCCTATTGATGAAGGCCAAGCTTAAGACACTCAATAGGAGGCTGAACTAGAAGTGGATGATGCAGGGAATCAGAATGATTATCAGCTCATAAAGGATCGGGAAAGGAGGCTTGTCAGACCACCTTTGAGATATGGTTTTGCGGATGCTAACGTAGCAGCTCCTCATTCAGAAGGTGGGAGTGAACCAGAAACTTACATTGATGCCATGGGATGTAAGGATTCATCAAGATGGAAGCTAACTATGAAAGAGGAAATGCATTCTTTGAGGAAGAACAACTTTTGGGAATTAGTTCCCAAACAAGAAAAACAGAGAGTTGTGGATTGTAAATGGATCTACAAGATCAAAGAAGGGAACACTCCAGGGGATGAAGTCCGGTATAAAGCTAGGCTGGTGGCAAAGGGGTTCACATAGAGGGAAGGCTTAGATTTCACAGAAATTTTCTCACTTGGACACAAAGTGGAGGCAATGGTGATTATCCTTATCTATGTCGATGATATGCTGTTGGTTGGTAACAGCAGGGAGAGGATAGAAAGGTTGAAGTCTCAACTCAGTTCAGAATTTCAGAGGAAGGATCTTGGCCTTGCACAAAAGATCCTCGGGATGAGTATAATTCGGGAAAGGGAGAGAAACAAATTGAAGATTTCTCAGACTTCCTACATAGAAAAGATGATATCTAAGTTTTCTATGGAAGATAGCAAACCAGTGAAGCTTCCACTTGCTAGTCATTTCAAGTTCTCCAGCAATCAATGTCCGAGCTTAGATGAGGAGAAGAAAGAAATGAAAAAGGTCCTGATAAGAGTCATAAAATGCACCTTAACAGTACTTAATTGTTAGCATTTTAGGGTTGATCAAGGTTTTAATTGCACTTTTATACGTTAATAACTCTAAAGTATCATTCTTGGATCATTGATTTATTTCGGTGCATTTTCAGGTATTTTATGCTCAAAAGAGGAGAAAAATTTATCATTGCTTGAAGCACAAAGACTCGAGGCATACCGGAGTGAAGACATAGTTGTGGAAGGACAAGTTAAGAAAAATCAAGTCATGAGTGTGCGCGCTGCGGCCTAAAGATATCCAAGCCTTGGCCTCCAGAACCCAGCAAAAGAACAAGGAAGAAGCTTCAGTGGAAGCCATGGCCTAGACTAGGCAGGGTCACGGCCTCCAACAAGGCAAGAAAATAAATAAATAGTGGAAGCCATGGCACAAGGAAGGGAGAGCCACGGCGCCCACCCGGTCCACTTCTCCGAGATATGACCTAATTAAGACTTTTTAAGCCCTAAAACACCCTTGGACCTTGTACATTATAAATAGACCACTTAGGGTTTGTTATTAAACATTCATTAGAGGCTAGAGGCTGGTGAAAACATCATGAAGGCTGCCACACTCTCCTCCATGGCCAACTAATCTCTAAGCAAGGCGAAGGGATGAATCTTTAGGTGTACTCGTTCTTAATTTCTAGTCTTGATTCATTGTAGTTTTGATTTATTATCATTAAACATTGTTATGATTCACTTTTTAATCTAATTAGAAGATTTCCTCTTAATTCGGTGATTGCATCTTTCTCCCCCATATAAGTCTAGTCATGCTCTTCTTATGTGATGTTGTTTGGGGTGTGATTGAGTTTGGTAGATTTCTCTAATAGATTTGTCCATTATTACGGTATTGTCATTATGATATATTGTCGTTTCTTGATAATCTATAAGTTAGGTCATGTGTGCTTGAAAGTAAAGAGTATTTCATAACAATTACGTTAGGGTATATATATGTGCTTTAATTGAATATTTTTCGATTGCTTGTTTGGGATGTGAAACTTGCAATCGAGATAAAAAAAACTGAATCAAGATTACAATAAGGCAACGAACCTAGGGAGGATTCCCGGACCCTTGTTGTTCTTTATTATATTTACACAATTATTTAACACTATTTCAAACTCAGATTCTTTCCTTTGACTTTTATCGTTTCATATTAAAGTTTACATCTTCTCTTGTGGTTTGCTTGTTTCCCTGTGGAATTGACACCTCAAAGCCGTGCTATAACTACTGCATTAAACTTTGGGCATAACCAAATTTTGGCACCGTTGCCGGGGAAGACACACTTAAGTAAAAGGAAGATTGTCAACGTCGAGACAAGACGGTAGAAGAATTGTAGATAGTTTTCCTTTTCAGTAGTTTGTAAAGGCGGTAACTTCATTCCCTCTTTTATCTTGCTGCATTAATTTTTTTTACTTTACTTTATTTTATTTTATTCTTTCTTTTTTATAGTTTTTTATATATTATTTTGTGATCTTGCATGCCCTGATATAGAGATACTTTGGGTAGATTTATTTGTAGGCCTGTGCTAGAGTCAGAATTAAATTCTTTTCTAAATCCTTTATTTGACAATCCATCTAGTCTCGAAGAGATGAGTGAACATGAAGATCAACCCCCTAGGACCCTTCATGTTGTTATTTGTCTAACTTTCAAACATGTCCAAACATGGTCTAAGGTTGGTTAAACTCCAAACTAAATGTGGAGTATCAAAGTTCAGCAAGTCTTATGGCTGCACACATATGTGTGCTTAAGGTTTGAGCATGGGAAGGTCATGCACACTACTGTGCAAACTTCTGCACACAGGCAGAAAGTGTACGTACTGCAGCAGAGGGCAGCAGCATCAGGTCAGGGCGCAGTGCGCATGGCCAGCGCCGCGCCTCACAACATGCATGCCATCAAGGACAGCCCCAGCGACGCACCGCTCATGCCCAGCACCGCACTGCCCAGGCACACTGCTGCACACATAGGCAACAAGCTTCAAGGCTCACCAAAAGTGTGTGCGCAAGTCCAAAATGCACAGCACCACTTAGGAAAGTAATAAAGGGCCAAGATTGAGCAATGATCAAGATCAAAGGGAAGAGAATGAATCTAAAAAATGTCCAAGAATTGAAAGGCTATAAAAGGGGTTCTCAATGCCTCATTTCACGATATATACAACAAACATACAAGAGAGATTTGTGACATTGTAAGATCATTGTAAACACTTAGAGAGAATTGTGTAGAGTGACAAACACAAGAGGGACTCTTTGTTAGGCTGGTTGTAAAGAAGAGAGGATAGTATAGAATTGATAGTAAACTTTGTAATAGGACTATCACTTTATAGTTCTCTACTTGTTTCTTCAAGAACTTGGATTCTTGAAAAGGATTGTTGTAACTTTGTAAGAACCATTGAGATAGTGCAGAGAGTTTGGAGGAACTCACGGGGACATAGGCACATTACCGAACCTCTATAACAATTGCTTGTCTTCTTTTCTTTCTTTGATTTTCTGTTCTTGTGTTCGATTGCTGTTTTTCTTTCTACAAGTCATTCAAGACTTGGGTGTTTGGAAGATCACCAACTGGGCATCTTGTCAAGGTGATTTCCAACACTTCAAGATTACCTCCACCCTACACGAATAGCCACACCATCATGCATCATGTTTCCAGCCAATACTCGCCATTTAGATTTTAAAACAGGGATGATACAATTACTCCCTACGTTCCATGGTTTGAAAAGTGAAAACCCATATATGCACATTAGAGAGTTTGAGGAAGTAGTTGCGACTTTTCATAGTCAAGATGCAACTGCTAACATTGTAAGACTTAAGTTCTTTCTTTTCACTTTGAAGGATAGAGCTAAGAGTTGGCTATACTCACTGAGACCACGATCCATTGGGTCGTGGACTGAGATGAATTGGATTTTCCTTAATAAATACTTCCCCCAAGATGAGACCAATGCTTTAAAAAGGCAAATCTCCACCTTTGCACAAAAGGATAGTGAGACTTTGTATCAGTATTGGGAAAGATTTAAGGAGTTGTTGAGTATGTGCCCTCACCATGAGTACTCTTTCTTTTACATTGAGGTCAATGCAATTTTTAAGTTGGTAGTGGAGGAAATGCATCTCTTTGTTTTCATATTATTTATTTCCATACATAATTTTTTTTCTTTTTCCATTGAATTGCTTGGTGTCGTTCTCCTTTTTTGTTTGTTTTTAGCATGCTTTGTGTTAGTCTTGGATGTAATTCACATGTCAATGATATGAGCTTAATTGTGATAGCATATAGCATTTAGAAGAAGTTAAATCATGCTTCAGTTTGAGAATAATTTAAATATCAATCTTCATTTGGTTTGAGACTTTAGTTTGTGGTAAGATTGCATGATTAGTCTAAAGCATCTATAGAAGTTTTATGTGTGATTTGTTCGTGAATACTTTTGCGGTCTCGACAAGCTATAGAACTTATTTGATAATCACTTGAGGCTAATTCCTAGAATGCACACTACTTAGGATATGATATAGGCCATTTTTGGACCATTTGAGCCTTTCAAACCTACCCTTGCAATATCTATCATTAGTCACCTGTTTGAGCCCTTTTCTTGAAAAAGAATTTGAGCCTTGTTTCTTTTGAAAACCCATTTACTTACCCTTATGAGCTTAAAAATATCTTATCCTTGCCCTTCTTTTAAAAGAACTTAGTTATACACATCTGTTGAGAAGCACGGAAGAGGAGTAAGGATGGAAATATGAAAAATATTACTACCATAACCCAAGTATATTAAAGGAGATAAGTTATGGGTTGTGGAAAAGAAAAATAAAAGAAAAGAAAAAAGAAGAATGAAAAAAGAGGTAAATGCTCTTATGCCAAAAATACAAAAAGAAAAATAATGAAATATAGCAAAGAAAGAAGAAGAGAGAAGAAAAGTGGTGACTTATTGAGAGAAAAGCTCGTAGAAAAATGTTTGAAAGAGTTGGGTGTTGAAGTAAGGTTATTCAGTGCTTAAAGTGGTTATGTTTAAAGCTAAGAGATTGAGTTCTTTTACCTACAAATCCTTCCTGTTCTTCCTTAACCTTTAGCTTAGCCTAACATTACAATCTTATTAAAGACCTATTGATCCATTGAAGTGTGATTTTTCTACAATAGTGGAGAGTGATTTGAAAAATAAGCCTATGGAGTTTGTTTATGTGATTGATGTCACACAATTTATTATGTTTTTAGAGACCAAGACTTGTATTCATAAATGGTATGCATAAAATCATCTGGGTGTTCGGATTAATGGATTGTGGTAACACAGATGATAAGAGTCAATAACGAATTTAAGATTGATGCTTGGACTACTTTTGAACTTGGGGTGAAATTTAATGATTCTATGTGCTGTGTGTTATGTGAAATTTTTGAGACAAAATGTGAATCACTCTTGGTTAACACTAAAATTGCTTTACTTTGTTGGGATCCCCCTCTTAAGAATTCATCTCTTGTTTTCGCTTAAATTGCTAAGGGATTATCATTAAACTAGTTGGGGGTTGTAATGAGAGTCATAAAATGCACTTTAACAGTACTTAATTGTTAGCATTTTAGGGATGATCTAGGTTTTAATTGCACTTTTATACATTAACAACTCTAAAGTATCACTCTTGGTTATTGATCTATTCTGGTGCATTTTCAGGTACTTTATGCTCAAAAGAGGAGGAAAAATTATCATTTCTTGAAGCACAAAGACTCGAGGCATACCGGAGTGAAGGTATAGATGTGGAAGGACAAGTGAAGAAAAATCAAGTCTCGAGTGTATGCGTTGCGGCCTAAAGATATCCAAGCCTCAGCCTCCAGAATCGAGCAAAAGAATACGGAAGAAGCTTCAGTGGAAGCCGCGGCCTAGACTAGGCAGGCCGCAGTATCTAGCAAGGCAAGAAAACAAAGAAACAGTGGAAACTGCTGTACAAGGAAGGGAGAGTCGCGGCGCCCACCCGGTCCAATTCTCTGAGATATGACCTAATTAAGAATTTTTAAGCCCTAAAACACCCTTGTACCTTGTACATTATAAATAGATCACTTAAGGTTTTTAATTAAACATTCATTAGAGGCCGGAGGCCAGGGAAAACATAATGAAGGCTGCCACACTCTCCCCCATGGCCAACTAATCTCCAAGCAAGGCGAAGGGATGAATCCCTAGGTGTAGTCGTTCTTAATTTCTAGTCTTGATTCATTATAGTTTTGATTTATTATCATTAAACATTGTTATGATTTACTTTTTAATCTAATTAGAAGATTTCTCCTTAATTCGGTGATTGTATCTTTCTCCCCCATATAAGTTTAGTCATGCCCTTCTTATGTGATGTTGTTGAGGTGTGATTGAGTTTGATAGATTTCTCTTATAGATTTGTCTATTACCGTGGTATTGTCATTATGATATATTGTCGTTTCTTTATAATCTATAAGTTAGGTCATGTGTGCTTGAAAGTAAAGAGTATTTCATAACAGTTACATTAGGGTTTATATATGTGCTTTAATTGAATATTTGCCGATTGCTTGTTTGGGATATGAAACTTGCAATCTAGATAAAAACAACTGAATCAAGATTAAAATAAGGCAACGAACCTAGGGAGGATTCCCGAACCCTTGTTGTTCTCTATTATATTTACACAATTATTTCACACTACTTCAAACTCAGATTCTTTCCTTTGACTTGTATTGTTTCATATTAAAGTTTACATCTTCTTTTGTAGTTTGCTTGTCTCCCTGTGGAATTGACACCCCAAAGCCATGCTATAACTACCGCATTATACTTTGGGTATAATTAGGTCCCTTACTCTAGTGTGGTTGGACCAGTCATGTTCATGATGGTAAGCACTAGACCCGATATTTCTCATGCAATGAGTGTTCTCAATAGGTTTATGAGTAATCCCAGAAAGGAGCATCAGCTTGGGATGAAGTGGTTGCTGAGGTACTTGAAGGGAAGCCCAAATGTGGGGCTTATTTATGAGAAGAGGGGTAAGTCCATCTGTCTTAAAGGTTATGCGAATTTGGACTATGGAGTAGACCGGGATAAAAGAAGATCGATTATCTCCTACTTCTTCAATTGAAATTGATGTTGTATAAGTTGGAAGGCTCAGCTGCAGCCGGTGGTAGCAGTCTCAACAACTGAGATAGAGTACATAGCAGCAACGGAAGCCATTAAGGAGGCTATGTGGTGCAAAGGGTTGTTGGAAGAGTTAAAGGTCCTAAAAGAGTAGGTGGTGGTGTATTCAGATAGCCAAAGTGCATTGCATTTGTGTAAGAATCCGTGTTCCATGAGAGGACTAAGCATATGGATGTTCGGTATCATTTCATTCGGAAAAATGTTACGGAAGGATGCATTCATATGGACAAAGTCGCAACAGAAGAAAATCCTACAGACTTATGTACTAAAGTTCTACCTCTAAGAAAGTTCAATCATTGCCTTGGACTTCTTAGGATTGGAGTCGGTTGATATGCTGACTCAACTTGAGTTTGGATCCTGAGTTCTCTGCACATTGGGTTCGGGTTTAATCGCTTAGACAAAGATAGAGATTGTTGGTATTTGTCTAAGGATTAAATGGGTTGATGAGTTCAGCATCAGGTATAGGTGTGCGCTGCAGCCACCAGCAAAGGAGGAAGTCCAGGGAGGTGTGCATTGCGGCACAGCCTCCCCCACACTACGGTGCCCAGTAAGGATGAAGAACTGGAGGAGTTTCGGCTCTGTGTGCACCGCGACCAGCCCTGTTTTGGGCCATGGTGCCAGGCACACCTAATGCTTCCTGATCAGCACTTTGGATTAGTGCATGAGATTTGGTTAAAACACACAAGATCACTTAGACTTGTTGAAGGGCTATGATTGATTGGTCCTCAAGATCTAAGGGTTGAGATTGACTTCAAGATTGGTTCAAGAAGTGGTTGCACTATATAAAGGATCATCTAGAAGGAATAACATAATGTGTGTTGTTGGAAATCACCTTGACAAGATGCCCAGGTGGTGATCTTTCAAACACCCAAGTCTAGAATGACTTGTAGAAAGAAATACAGCAATCAAAGACAAGAACAGAAAAATCAAAGAAAGAAAGAAGACAAGCAATTGTTATCGAGGTTCAGCAATGTGCCTAAGTCCCCATGAGTTCCTCCAAACTCTCTACACTAAATCAATGGTTCTTTACAAATACAGCAACCCTCTTCAAGAAGCTCAAGTTCTTAAAGAAACCAAGAAAAGAAGAAAGAAGATGATAAGAACTAACAATGCTCTCTATTTAATCTAGACTTCTCTCTCTTTACAACCAGCCTCACTAAAATGAGTCCCTCTTGTGTTTGATCTTTTTCACTCTCACACAATTCTCTCTTGTATTATAATTGATCTCACACAATGTCACAATGTAATTCTTGTACTTGTTGTACTTCCTTATTGTACCTGGAAAATGAAGCTAGGTAACCCCTAATATAGTTCACTCACTTCTTGTTCATTCTTGTGAGTCAATCTCCACCCTTAGATCTTGATTTCCACTTAACCATGGCCCTCCATCAATTCTAAGTGGTTCTATGCATTTTAACCTTGCACCCACGCACCCAAGAGGAGGTTAAAGCATGCTGTCCATGTGTGCTTTGGTGTGCTTAGCGCCTAGGTGCTCCACAGGGGGCGGCATGGCACTGAGTAGGGCACACTTACAGCCCATTCTGGAAGGTGCGACACTGGTGGGGAGTGGCATGGTACTGGTGCAGGTTAGGGGGTCTTCATTTTTGGATGCCTAGGCACTGGTGAAGGGGTGGCGTGGCGCACACTGATGCTGCCACTTCACACAGCAGTGCGCACACTAGTGCGCCTACCCTTACCTTACTCCAAGGTGATGCACACACATGTGTGCAATCTTTTAACTTGCTTTATTTTAATACTCCAACCTTGGTTTAGACTTGAACCATCTTTGAGCCATGTTTAGACATGTGTAAACCTTAGACAAATACCAACAATCTCTACCTTTGTCTAAGTGTTTAAGCCCGAACAATTTTTGCAGAGAGCTTCAGGATTCAAACTCATCTTGAGTCATCAATTAACCAACTCCAATCCTAAGTAGTCTAAGGCATTGATTGAACTTACTTAGAGGTAGAACTTTAGTTCCCAAATCCGCAGGAATTTCTTCCGTGGCTACCTTGTCCACATGGATGCATCCTTTCGTAACATTTTCCCGAATGAAATGATACCGAACATCCATTTGCTTTATCCTCTTATGGAACACTGGATTCCTCCACAAGTGCCACACACTTTGGCTATCCGAATACACCACCACCTGCTCCTTTAGGGCCTCCCACTTGTCCAACAACCCTTTGCACCCCATAGCCTCCTTTATAGCCTCCGTAGTCGCTATGCATTCTGCCTTAGTTGTTATGAGTGCTACCAATAGCTGCCACTGAGCCTTCAAATACCTCAGCAACCACTTCATCCCAAGCAATGCTTCTTTTTGAGACTACTCACAAATCTGCTGAGAACACCCATTGCCCAAGAAACTCTTAACCAGTTTCTCTCCTTTTCTTGGATTCTACACATCCCAAGGATCTTTTGTGTAAGGCTGAGATCCCTCCTCTCAAACTCCTCACTGAGTTGAGATGTAAACCTTTCCATCCTCTCCCTGCTGTTCTGAACCAATAGCACATCATCGACATAGATGAGGATACTCACCATCTTCTCCACCTTGTGTCCAGGTGAGAAAGTTTTTGTGAAACCTATGTCTTCTCTTCTTGTGAACCCATTCGCCACCATCCTAGCTTTGTTTTGGACTTCATCTCCTAGAGGGTACCCTTCTTTGACCTTGTAAGTGCACTTACATTCTACAACTTTCTACTTTCCTGGAATTTTCACCAATTCCCAGAAGTTGTTCTTCCTCAAAGAATCCATTTCTTCCTCCATAGCTAGCTACCACTTTGACGAATCCTTACACTCCATGGCATCCGTATAAGTTTTTGGTTCAACCTCTCCTTCTATCCAAGGAGCTGCTACATTAGCATCCGCAAACCCATATCTCAAAGGTGGTCTAACCACCCTCCTTTCCCGGTCTCTTGTGAGCTGGTAGTCATTCCGACTTGCTGCATCAACCTCTTCTTGAGTTTCTTGAGCTTGACCTTCATCTAAGGGCTCTACCTGGTTCGAACCCTCTTACCTCCTTTGTTATACTTGAACCAAGTTGTCCTTGATGCGATGCTCCAAAACTTCTGGACTGGTTTGCTCACTAGCCCCTACAGGGTTAGTTTTCTCCAAGTAGAGAAATAATAATTGATTAAAAATAACATCCATACTTTTAATCAGTTTCATGCCCTTATTTTCTAAGGACCACAACCTATATCCCTTAACCCCATCACCATATCCTAGAAATATACATTTTCTAGATCTAGGGCTAAGTTTATCCTCCTTTTGATGTGCATATGCAGCACATCCAAAAGTCCTAAGGTTTTATAATTTAGGGGGTTTTCCACTCCACATCTCCATGGGAGTCTTGAGCTCTAAAGCTCTAGAGGGTGATCTATTCACTAAGTATAGCCATAGCTTCTCCCCAAAAATATTTTGGTAAACCGGATCCTATTAGCATGCACCTAACCTTTTCCATAAGGGTTCTATTCATTCTTTCGGCAACTCCATTTTGCTGAGGTGTTTTTACAACCGTTCTATGTCTTAGAATGCCAATTAATTCACAGAATTCATCAAAATCCTTATTGCAAAATTCTAAGCCAATATCGGTTCGTAAAGCCTTAACTACCCTACCCGTTTGAGTTTCTAGTAACTTCTTCCACACAACAAATTTATTCAAGGCATCTGATTTATTTCTAAGCAAATAAACTCACACTCTTCTTGAATAATCATTAATTAAAGACATAAAGTAAAAGTTACCTCCCTGTGTTGGTGTTCTTGCTGGTCCCCAAAGGTACGAATGAATGTAGTCAAGAATCCCCTTAGACTTATGCACTTCGGTGTTGCTTCCCAAGAATGCAACTCTCATAGAAATCCAGTTTCTCTACTTTGTCTCCTCCAAGTAAACCATCCTTACAAAGAACTTGTAGGCCCTTTTCGCTCATGTGTCCCAAGCGAGTGTGCCAAAGGGCTGCCTTGTCCATCTCAGCTATGAAGCTTACTGCTTGATCATTGATTTTTGTCTCTCTAATCATCTCATAGAGTCCATCATTTCTTGCTGCCTTGATCACTACCAAAGATCCCTTGGCCACCTTGATCTTTCCTCCCTCTACTTTGCATGTATACCCCATAGAATCCAGCTGCCCCAATGAGATCAAATTTCTCTTCAAATTTGGAAGATACCTCACATTTTGCAACAGCCTTGTGACTCCATCAAACATCCTCAATTGGATGTCTCCAATCCCTCTCACTTGGCAAGAATTGTCATTCCCCAAGAAGACCCTTCCATCATTGATCTCCTTGAAATTCTTGAACCATTCCTTGTGAGGACACAGGTGATAAGTGTACCCGGAATCAAGAATCCACTTTCCACTACCTTGCCTCCTGCTAACATTTGAGCACACAACAAACACATCATCTTGCTGTTCTCCTTTGGCAACCGAAGCCTCTCCATTACTAGTATGGCTTCTCCTCTCATCCCACATCTTCTTCTTGCAATCTTTCTTGAAATGGCCCTCCTTGTTGTAGTAGAAGCATCTCCATTCTCTTCCAAGTCTTATCTTGGAATGAGATCTCCTATGATTCTGCCCTTTACCTCTTGATTTCTCCTGGTAGTTGCCATGGTTGCTACTGCCATTCCGAGTTGTTGGCCTTCCTCTTACGAACAGCCCATCTCCACTTGATGTCTCCTTCATCTTGGCTTTGAAATCATGTGCCCTTATGGCGTTGATCACAATCTCCTTTGTTAAAGTATCCCTTCCATACTCAATAGCATTAATCAAATTATCAAAGCAATCAGGAAGAGAGTTTAACAAGATAATAATCAATTGTTAACCCAGAAAAATAATGTTACAGCTATTCAAATCTTGAACTAGCTTATTAAAGACATCAAGATTGTCTTGCACCTCTTTACTAGGATCCATTTTAAAAGAAAAGATTCTTTTAAGAAGATAAATCTTGTTAGGGAGAGTTTTGGTAAGAAACTCCCTTATGACATGATCTTCCGAGTCTCCGCACTCCCTTGTGACACTATCCAACATGTGCAAGAAAATGGTGCTGTAAGCCATCTTCTTCATCTCAGTCTGCTAGTCCTCCATAACACTTGCTGGAAAAGCATCATCTTCTCTAATAGCTAAGTCCACTTTCTGTTGCATTAGAATCGCCTTGATCTTCCGCTTCCAAAGGGCAAAGTCTCCCTTTCCATCAAACTTCCCAACACAGAAATTTGAAGCCATCTTTGCGGACAAGATCCTTAATTTATGCACCACCTACAAATGCTTTCTTCAACCTCAAGAACACAGATCGAAGATGGATCTTAACACCGTTCTTGAATCACCCTCAAGAACATGATCAGAGCTTGATCTTTACACCGTTCTTGAATCACCCAAGAAGTTGATCTTTGATTCTTGGAGTCTTAGCTCCGTCACCTTCTTGTTCTTGCTCTGATACCACTGTCCAAAGCTCTAATACCACTATTGGAAATCACCTTGATAAGATGCCCAGGTGGTGATCTTCTAAACACCCAAGTCTAGAATGACTTGTAGAAAGAAATGTAGTAATCAAAGACAAGAACAGAAAAATCAAAGAAAGAAAGAAGATAAGTAATTGTTATTGAGGTTCGGCAATATGCCTACGTCCCTGTGAGTTCCTCCGAACTCTCTGCACTAAATAAATGGTTCTTTACAAATATAACAACCCTCTTCAAGAAGCTCAAGTTCTTGAAGAAACCAAGAAGAGAAGAAAGAAGATGATAAGAAGTAACAATGCTCTCTATCTAATCTAGACTTCTCTCTCTTTACAACTAGCCTCACTACAATTTCCCTCTTGTGTTTGATCTTTTTCACTCTCACACAATTCTCTCTTGTATTATAATTGATCTAACATAATGTCACAATATAATTCTTGTACTTGTTGTACGTCCTTGTTGTACCTGGAAAATGAAGCTAGGTAACCCCTTATATAGTTCACCCACTTCTTGTTCATTCTTGTGAGTCAATCTCCACCCTTAGATCTTAATTGCCACTTAACCGTGGCCCTCCATCAATCCTAAGTGGTGTTGTGAGTGTTAGCCTTGCACCCATGCACCCAAGAGGAGGTTAAAGCATGTTGTCCATGTGTGCTTTGGTGTACCTAGCGCCTAGGCACTCAACAGGGGGCGGCATGCCGCTGAGCAGGGCACACTTGCAGCCCATTCTGGAAGGCGCAGCACTAGTGGGGAGTGGCATAGAGCTGGCATAGGTGAAGAGGCCTTCATTCTGGATGCCTAGGCACTGGTGAAGGGGTGGCGTGGCGCACACTGATGCTGCCCCTTCACACAGCAGTGCGCACACTAGTGCGCCTACCCTTACCTTCCTCCAAAGTGATTCACACACATGTGTGCAGTCTTTTAACTTGCTACATTTTAATACTCCAACCTTGGTTTAGACTTTAACCAATTTGGAACCATGTTTAGACATGTGTAAACCTTAGACAAATACCAACATGTGTGAAATAGAACACATGGTGTGTGAGACAAGAAGTGAGCATCAAGTGTGAGAGTGCAAAGACATGATGAGTGCTATAAAATGCATCTTAATAGCACTTAATTGTTAGCATTTTAGAGTTGATTTAGGTTTTAATTGCACTTTTATATGTTAACAACTCTAAAGTGTCATCTTTGGATCACTAATTTGTTTTGATGCATTTTCAGGTATTTTGAGACTTAAAGAGATAGAAAAGCTATTGTTGAATGAAGCACAAAGATTCCATGTATATTGGAGCAAAGGAGTGCTTTTGAAATGGCTAAACAAAGAGATCCAAGCAAGTGCGCCGCGCCCTAGAACCAGCTGGGCCGCACCCTCCAAAACAGAGGCCAAAACAAGCAAAGAAGGCCATCAGGTCAGGGTGCTCCTTGGACCAAGGGGTGCCACGCCCTGAGGTGTGAAGTGCACCCTGGATTAATTTAGGGTGCACCCTGAAGGGCTGAAGTGCACCCTAGATGGAGCTGGGGTGCACCTTCCAGAAAGTTCACAAGGCCAGCCTAAAACCGAGCCTAGGCGCGGACACGAACTTTGCTCTCCGAGTTAGGTCTGAATTAGGTCTTAATGATTGTTTAAAACTCTAGAACACCCTTGGACCCTTGTATTATAAATAAATAACTTAGGGTTTGATATTATTCATTCATTAAGCTGGAAGACTCAAGGAAGCAACAACTTCTCCTCCATCAAAGTGTTCAACCATGAACCCCATGGCTAACTAATCTCCGAGCAAGGCGAAGGGATGAATCCCTAGGTGTAGTTGTTCCTATTTTCCTTTATTTGATTCAGTTGTAATAAAGCTTTATCATTAAGACATTGTTATGATTTACTTTTTAATCTAATTATAAGATTTCATCTAATCCGGTGATTGTGTCTTTCTCCTTGATATAAATTTAGTCATGCTTTCCTTATATCAAGATTGTTTGGGTATGATTAAGTCCGATAGGTTTATCCTTTAGGCTTGTCCATTACTGCAATATTGTCATAAAAGATATATTATCGTTTCTTGATAAACCTATTAGATAGATCATGTGTACATGAATCGAAAATAAAAAGTATTTCATAACAATCAAATTAGGGTTTATACATGTTCTCATTGAATATTTGCCGATTGCATGTTTGGGATGTGAAATGTGCAACCGAGATAAAAAAAATTGAATCACATTAGGATTAGGGCAATGAACCTAGGGAGGATTCCCAGATCCTTTTTGTCCCTCTATTATATTTTACAACCTACACAATTATTTCATCATCAATTTCAGATTCTCTATTTATTTTGATTATATCGTCTCATATTCAAGTTTGCATCTTTCTTTATAGTTAACTTGTCTCCCTGTGAAATCGACACCCCAAAGCCGTGCTACAACTACCGCATTATTGTTTTTGGCGTAATCAAATTTTGGTGCTTTTGCCGGGGAGACACACTTACTTACAAAGAAGTTGTCAACTCTAAAGACAAGACGGTATTATCATTCCTTTTTATTAGTTTTGATTTTCTGATTTTGTTGTGTTCCGTTTTATTTATCACTTTTAAAACTCAATTGATGTATGCTTAGACCGAGAGATTTGCGAGGGAGATTCATTAAAGGACCAGAAATAGAAATACCTTTCCCTTCCACGTCCATTAGTGAAACCTTGCCTAGATCAAACCCTAGTGTACACCCACCCGAAAATTTAGAAAATTTTGATAACATGGCTGAAAAACCTAATGAAAATGCTGTTAGGATACTTAAAGATTACCTACATCCTAGCCGAACAGCCACACCATCATGCATTATGTTTCCAGCCAACACTCGCCATCAAGACTTTAAAACAGGGATGATACAATTACTCCCTACTTTTCATGGCTTGGGAAACGAAAACCCATATCTGCACATTCGAGAATTTGAGGAAGTAGTTGTGACTTTTCATAGTCAAGATGCAACGGATGATATCGTGAGACTCAAGTTTTTTCCTTTTTCTTTGAAGGATAACGCTAAGAGTTGGTTATACTCACTGAGACCATGATCAATTGGGTCATGGAATGAGATGACCAAAGTCTTTTTTAACAAGTACTTCCCTCAACATAAGACTAATGCATTAAAAAGACAAATCTCCACCTTTGCACAAAAGGAAAACGAGACTTAGTATCAGTTTTGGGAGAAATTTAAAGAGCTGTTAAGTATGTGTCCTGATGTGATGAAATTGACACTAGCAAGTGCACTAATCGTTCAAGTAATAAAATGATGAGTAAATATCGTTCCCAATGAGGACTGAACAAATACTATAGAAATTATGACTCTACTCTTATTGTTATTTGAGCAAACGAATAATTGTCGGAGAAAAGGTTACTAACAATTAACTAAAAGGGAAAAACAAAACGCAATAGTAAATAAAGGAAGACTTGCAAACTTTGGAATGAAGACTCTTATGATCTAACGTGTTAAGGACTCGACTTCACCTAAACTATAATTGACAAGAGTTTTGAATCGACAAGTTTCACTTACTATGTTTTTCAAGATGGTAGAATCCCCAATAAATTGGTTATCCATATTCCAGATCTAACCACAATCTCAAGAATCATTAACTTCAAATATCCGTATTCCAGGTCTATTCTAGATTAATTCAAATTAAGAAGCATTAAGTGTTTATGGATTCCTTTCAGTTAAATCTCCCTATTCGGTTACAATTTAAGCGGACCACATGAACTTCCTAGAATCTCTATTCGGTTACTCCTATTTCATTCATGGCATGTATTCCTTGGCCTTTGCATAAATAATAATCCAATATCATATTTATTAGTTCAACCATTCATGAAAGCACGACTTCTCTATTCGACACATCACCATGCCCAAGGAAGGAATCAAAATAATAAAAAGCATTAAGAACAATAAAACACACTCTTTGAAAAACACATTAAATTCCACTTGTCCATACAACAACTCAAGATATAAGTTTAGGATCCATCTATCCTTAACACAAAATTATCTACTCCATAATCATGTTTAAACAACCCATGTTCATATCATAAAACATCAACATAGATAGAATAGAAGAATACAAAACCGGAGAAGAATGATTAAAAAGCTTGATGCGTAGCCTCCCGGAGTGTCTCCAACTCTCCTTTGGCTTCTCCACTTCTCCAAATTCTGTTTTCTTCTTCTACGGCCGTCCCTATTCGAGCTTCCCCTTTTCTTTCAGCTACGGTTAGTATTTATAACTTTCAAAACCCGCAGGCTGGCGCTGCAGCTCCAAGTTGCTGCCCCATCTTCACATATTATCACCACGCTGGCGCTGTAGCTCCAAGTTACTGCCCCATCTTCACATATTATCACCATTCTGGCGCTGCAGCCTCAGCTTTCTGGCGCTGCAGCTCCAAGTTTCTATCTAATCTTCACAAATCTCTTGATTTTGAATTCAATTTGATTTAACTCCTCAATATACTCTACAAAATACGAAACATAATCAAAATCCAAATTTAAGCAATTATAACTATTAAAACATGAGAAAATATAACAAACATATCGATATTATGAACTTTTATCATGTCCACATCATGGGTATAAAAATTGACGTTTAGTGAGCTATTTCTATGAGGGTCTTACCTATAGAGAACACCAATTTGTAGAGATGATGTGTAATGGTGAGTTCCTACAACAATACCCTGATGAGGCTATCGAGTACCTCAATGAGCTTGCTGAAAAAGCTCACACATGGACTGGACCTAGTGCTACTGAAAGCACAAATAGGTCACGACCTATAGGAAACCCTAGTGGTGGAGGGATCTACCATCTTAGGGAAGAGGATAACCTTAAGGCCAAGGTCGAGATGCTTACTAGGGAGTTAGAGGCATTAAAAATTAAAAAACCAACACACATGGTTAATCAAGCCAAACCTTTAGAACCATGTTTTGTATATGGCGGGGTTGATCATCCAGCCCAAGAGTGCCTCACATTTGTTGATATGAGAGGGTTGTATGAGGAACAATGTAATGTCTTAGGTATGTACAAGAAGCCTCTAGCACCCTTCTCTAACAGTTACAATCCGGGGTGGAGAAATCACCCCAACTTCAGCTGGAAATCTGAAAATCAGTAGCATGCATAACCCCCTAGATCATACACTGCACCTTATCATGCACCCTTATCCTCTAAGAACTCTTTAGAAGACACCTTTCATGCTTTTCTTGAAGCACAAGGTAAAACAAACCAGAGGTGTGAGGCTTTAATTACACTGGTAGTTGAGGAAAACAAAGAGATAAGGAGCCAAGTGTCTAAATTAATGGGCTCTTTGAGTGTGACTGAGCCAGGTAAGTTCCCTTCCCAAGCTCAGTCTATACCTCATGGTCAACATATGGCACAAGAAAATTTGAAAGATGTAAATGCCATTGTGACTCGAAGTGGTAAGTCACTACACATCCCACCAATGAATAAATCCGAGGATGTGGAAAAGGGGCAAGCTAGTAGCAATGCCGAGCTGCCCAAAGACTCTGAAGTGACCAAAAGTCTTGTTAAGGCACCATTCCCCCAAGCCTTAAAATCCAACAAAAAAATTCTGGAAATAAATAATGAAATCCTTGAGAACTTGAGGCAAGTGAAACTTAATCTTCCTCTTTTACATGTGATTAAACAAGTCCCTACCTATGCAAAAGTTCTTAAGGATTTATGTACAATTAAGAGGAAACACTATGTCAAGAAAATAACATTCCTAACTGAGCAAGATAGTTTGTTAATTGAGAAAAGAATTCCCCTAAAATACAAAGATCCGGGTTGTCCTACCATTGCTTGCAGCATTGGAAATCATGAGATTGGACAAGCCTTGCTAGATTTAGGAGCTAGTGTAAACCTGATGCCATTCTCCATTTACTTATAGTTGGGGTTAAGAGAAATAAAACCAACCGCCGTGGTACTTGATTACGCCCAAAACATAACGCGGTTATTGTAGTATAGCTTTGGGGTGTCGATTCCACAGGGAAACAAGTTAAGTACAAAGTAAAATGTGTGAACCTTAAAACGAACGATAAAAGTCACACGAAAGATTTTTGGGTTTTGATGGTGAAATAATGTAAGAAAAATTGCATAAATATAAAGGAAATATAAATAAGAAATAACAAGGTTCCGGGAACCCTCCTTAGGTTCGTTCCCTATTTCCACTCTTGATTCAATTGATTTTATCTCGATTGCAAGTTTTCCATCCCAAACAAGCAATCATAATATATTCAATCAAGCACATTTATAACTCTAATATAATTGCTACAAATTACTCATTGATTTTGGTTCAAGCACATATGAATGATCTTAAAGATTATCAATAAACGACAATATATCTTAAAAGACAATATCGCAGTAATGGACAATCAATAAAATAAATCTACCAGAATCAATCACATTCAAACAACCTCAAAGGAGGAGAATGATGCAATCACCGGATTAAGAGAGTCTAAAAAAAGAAGAATAAAAAGTACATCTATCACATAAACTCAAATCCTTATTACTTAATCAATGAATAATTTACAAACAATATTCAACAATAAATCCATACAACCGAATCAAGAATAGGAAATAAGGAACAATAAATTCCTAAGGATTCATCCTTTTCCCTTGTATGAAGACTAGTTGGTCATGGAAATCAAGGTGGAAGAATAATAAGGATGCTCTCCCCTTGATTTGGCCATGAAGTTCAAGGTGGATGAACAATATGGATGTTCTCCCCCTTGATTTGCAGCCAAAGAAAACTTGGAAAGAAAATGGAAGAATGCTGGATTTGGATCCCTTGGATCCTCTCTTTTTTCTCTCTTCCTTGCTTTCTCTCTCGAATGCCCAGCTGCACACTCCATAAAGATATATTTATAGAGCATGAGGGGGGTGTTTTGGTCTTGAAGAATGTCATTTGCTCACCCTAATCCGGTCAAGAGGCGAGTGGGCCGTGCTGTGCGCCTGGGCCTGCTGTGCTGGCCTGAACTGTTTCCACTAAAACTGCCATAACTTTCTCTAGAAAAATCCTTTTTACGAACCGTAAAATTCTCCAGAAAATAGACTTCTGGATATTTCTAAGCATATATGGCACATCTCCTGGTTCTTCCTACATCAATACAGTTTAATCTGCAAAGATGATTGATCTGTACGGGAAATTCTGGCAATTCATGGAAACTCCTTCAGCTTGTATGCAGAAGTGCACACACTAGTGTGCCTACCCTTAACTTGCTCCAAAGTGATGCACACACTTGTGTGCAGTCTTTTAACTTAATTTACTTTATTACTCCAACCTTGGTTTAGACTTTAACCATCTTTGAATCATGTTTGGACACGTCTAAACCTTGGATAAAAACGAGCACCGACACCCAAGATCTTTTGGTGCTTTAAACATGGATCGCTTTATTATCTCTTTTGTACTCAAAGCACTTGAAAATGCATCGAATTAAGCCAATGATTTATGAATATCACTTTAGAGTTATCAACATGTAAAAGTACGATTACAACCGAGATCAACCCTAAAATGTTAACAATTAAGTATTGTTTAGATGCATTTTATGACTCTCATCAGTACTACAATTGGCCGACCACTCAGTTAAAGTACCTGGGGTGTGGTAGTGGATGTTTTGATTCAAATTTATAAATTTTACTATCCTATTGATTTCTTAATTCTTGATACCACTTCTGCTGTTGACACTAACTCCAAAATTCCTTTGATTTTGGGTAGACCTTTTCTTGCTACTACCAATGCTCTAATAAATTGTAGGAATGGACTCATGAAGCTGTCCTTTGGCAATATGACCCTTGAAGTAAATATTTTTAATGTTGCAAAGCAGCCCGAAGATGAAAACGAAAACCACCAGCTTTACATGATCGAGTCACTCATCAATGAGGGAGTCTCTTTAACTTATGATTACGATCCTCTTGAAAATTTTCTTGTTTATTATGAGATAGATTTATTTGATGATAAAACTGATATAATTGATATTTGTGTTGTTTTTGACAAATTTCAGGATTATGGCAATCGGGCATGGCAACCAAGGTTTGAGGAGCTGCCCAAAAGAAGCAAGACACTGTTCCCTCAAATGTGGAAGCACTTAAAGTCGAATTGAAGCCACTACCTAAGGGTCTAAAACATGCCTTTCTCGATCTAGGTGATACCTTTCCTGTTATTATTTCTTATGAATTATCTGAAACCTAAGGTAACAAATTAATTCAAACTTTAAATGCACATAAATCAGCCTTAGGATGGAGTATGGCTGATTTAAAGGAAATTAGTCCCCTGATCTGCTCCCATAAAATAAATTTGGATGAAGGAACAAGTCCTCGTAGAGACCCTCAATGTAGGCTTAACCCCACTATGAAAGAAGTAGTGAAAAATGAAGTGCTAAAACTGTTAGATGCGGGTATTATATATCCTATAGCTGATAGTAATGGGTAAGCCCTACACAATTCGTTCCTAAAAATTCTGGAGTCATGGTGGTAAAGAATGACCTAGGAGAGCTAGTCCCTACCAAACTTGTGACCGGGACGCGTATGTGCATTGATTACAGAAAATTAAATGCTACCACCCAGAAAGACCACTTCCCACTCCCTTTTATTGATCAAATTCTTGAGTATGTAGCTGGTAATCCCTTTTATTGTATTCTAGATGGTTATTCTGGTTATTATCAAATAGAAATTGCATTAGAAGACCAAGAAAAGACCACATTTACTTGTCCCTTTGGCACTTATGCTTTTCGTAGAATGCCATTTGGATTATGTAATGCCCCTGCTACTTTTCAACGATATATAATGAGTATTTTTAGTGACATGGTTGAAAATTACATGGAGATTTTTATGGATGACCTAACTGTTTTTGGTTCTTCATTTGAAGCATGCTTAATGAATTTAGAAAGAGTATTAATTCGCTGTGAGAAAAAATAATTGGTCCTAAATTGGGAAAAATGACATTTCATGGTATCATCCGGTATTGTCTTAGGGCATATTGTCTCTTCTAAAGGAATAGAGGTTGATCAATATAAGATTGAATTAATCTCTAAACTACCTACCCCTAAGACAATAAAGGATGTGAGATCTTTCCTTGGTCATGCTTGTTTTTATAGGAGGTTTATACAAAAATTTTCAAACATATCTAGACCACTATGTGCCCTCCTAGTTAAAGACACTCCCTTTGAGTGGACTGAAGCTTGTCAAGAAGCATTCCAAATGATGATTGGCAAGCTCACTTCCACACCTATAATGCAGTCACCAGATTGGACTTTACCTTTTGAAATCATGTGTGATGCTAGTGACTACGCTGTAGGTGCTGCTCTTGGACAACGAAGGGAAGGTAAACCTTTTGTCATTTACTATGCTAGTAAGACTTTAAATAGTGCTCAAATGAATTACTCTACAACTGAAAAAGAATTGCTAGCTATAGTATTTGCTTTAGATAAATTTTGTGCTTATTTGATTGGTTCTCTTATCCTTATTTTTACAGATCATGCAGCCCTCAAGTATCTTCTTACAAAGAAGGATGCTAAGGTGTGACTAATCCGATGGATCCTCCTCTTGCAAGAATTTGATATCACCATCAAGGATAAGAAAGGAGTGGAGAACATAGTAGGCGACCATCTCTCGAGACTTACATTTGAGGACACTTGTGATGACATGCCAATCAAAGATGACTTTCCCGATGAGCATTTACTCTCCGTTACTTCTTTACCATGGTTTGCTCACATCGTGAATTATTTGGCTATAGGTGAGATACCAATGGATTGGAGTGCTCAAGACAAAATGAAATTACTATATAAGGTACGTAATTTCTATTGGGATGACCTCTATCTTTTCAAATACTGCCCTGACCAAATTCTAAGGCGTTGCATACCTAATGAAGAGATTGCGAGTGTCTTAGCATTTTGTCACTCCAAAGCTTCTGGAGGTCACTTTTCAATGAAAAAACCCACTGCAAAAATTTTGAAGTGTGGATTTTATTAGCCTACCATGTGAAAGATGTCAAAAGTTAGGAGCTGTGTCTCGCCGAAATATGATGCCCCTAAACCCTATTTTAGTAATTGAAATCTTTGATTATTGGGGCATCGATTTCATGTGACCCTTTCCTCCTTCTTTAAGATACCAATATATCATTGTGGCAATAGACTATGTATCTAAGTGGGTAGAAGTAGCAGCTTGCCGAAGCAATGATAATATAACGGTGATTAAATTCCTTAAAGAAAATGTGTTATCTCGATTTGGTACACCACGTGCTATAATTAGCGATCGAGGTACACTTTTTTGCAACCGTTCTTTTGAAGCATTGATGAAAAAATTTGGAGTACTACATAAAATCTCTACTACCTATCATCCTCAGACTAGTGGACAAGTAGAGCTTACTAATAGGGAAATTAAACAAATTTTAGAAAAAACAGTTAACCCAGATCGCAAGGATTGGTCTTTGAGACTAGTTGATGCGCTTTGGGCTTACCGTACAGCTTTTAAAACTCCCTTAGGTATGTCACCTTATCGGCTTATTTTTGAAAAGCCTTGCCACTTACCTGTGGAGGTCGAGCATCGAGCTTATTGGGCCATCAAGTCTTTTAACTTTGATATGGGCGAAGCGGGTAAGCTTAGGAAATATCAGCTGATCAAGTTAGAAGAGTTAATAAACAATGCTTATATCCAGAATCTATAAGGCTAAGATGAAAGTATTCCATGATAAAAACATTTTGAGAAAAACATTTAAACCCAATGATCAGGTGTTCTTATATGACTCTAGATTTCGTAAGCATCCTGGAAAACTTTGGTCAAGATGGACCGGCCCTTTTATAGTGAAAAATGTTTTTGAAAATGGGGCGGTCGAAATTGAAGACACTAGAGATGGTCGGGTCTTTAAAGTATACGGTGAACGACTTAAGATCTTAATTGATAGACAAGATCCCGAAGTGGAAGACATTCCGCTTATGGATCCGGTCTATTCACTTTGACCATACAACAAAGGTACGTTTTTACTTTTATTTTTCTTTTGTTTTGTTTTGTTTTTAATTAAGATTTCTTCAATTTTCTTAATTTTTTTTATTATTTTAGTTTAATCTAATTTTTGTTTAGAATTGTTTTTGCTAATTTTCTTTCATATTTTTTCTTCCTTTTGGCACCAAACAAAAATTTTCTTCTGTAGGATCAGACCCAGCTCGCGTCGCTCCCCAGTTGTTCCCGCGCCGTACCTCATAGAATGCAGCACACACACGCCCGGCTCAAGTCACGGCGCGCCCTCTGCCAAGCCGTGCCTTGACCTATTCTGCCACCTGTACCTGCACACAAATAAAACCTCTTTTGTGCACCTCTCCTCTTCATTTCAAACACACGAACCCAGCAGCCTTTTTTTCCCCCTTTCTCTCCCTCTCTTAAAACCCTAACCTCCCTCATCATCTTTCCTAAAATTTCTTTATTTTAACTCCATTTCTTGAAGGATTTTGCACTAGTCTTGCAACTTTTGTTGAAAATTTCTCCCACCCACTTGGTGCAAAGAAGCTTTTGGTTTTCATCAAGCAACCTTCAAGTTGGTGGTTAGTTTTCTTCTCTCCAATTTTGAGTATCAAGTAAGCATAAATTCTTCTCTTCTTATTCAATTATGCTGTTTGGGTGGTGGATTTTACCTTTATATTATTATTCTATACACTTGATTCACATGGCACCCAAACCCAAAAAACCAAGAGGGAAATAACCTCAAGAATATGATGAGAACAAGTTCGTTAGTTTTGAGGCTAGTGAGAGATATAATAGCTTGTTAAATACTAGGAAAATCATTCCTGAGAGACGTTTCAATATCACTGAGAGGGGAAACCTATTCTTATTTCAATTGATTATTGATAGAAATTAGGGTACCTTTTCAAGACAACCATCTAATTCTCTCCCAAATATAGTTCGCGAATTCTATGCCAATGCCGACGAACATAGGAATGGTAAGGTCTTGGTGAGACAAAAAATAGTCTCTTTCAGCCGCTCATCCATTAATAGGTTCTATGGGTTACCCGACATAGAACACAGTGAGTATCTTGCGTATGTATCTAATATTGATTATGATGAGATTTGCCATACTCTCTGTATTCCGGGTACAACTTGGAAAATGACGGGCAATACACATAAAACCTTGCCCGGTGCATCTTTGAATGTCAATGCTAGGGCTTGGCAGTATTTTGTATGTCACAAATTAATTCCTGCTTTACATTATAGTGACCTAACTGTTGAGAGAGCTATTTTGATATATGCCATTTTGATGGGTATGATCATGATGTGGGCGCAGTAATATCCAATTCTATCTTACACACTGTGTGACATAAGCTTGGATTATACTTTCCTTCTTTGATCACCCAACTATGCATCCAAGTTGATGTCCCTTATAGTAGTATTGAGGAACACCACCCACCCAAGAAACCCATCGATGATGGCCTGCTCACTCTAATTAGAACCTCAAGGCCACCAATCTCGGGAGAGCAGGCAGTGATTACTGCCCCTCTTCCTCCTTCTAGAAATTTCACTATTGTAGAGCGCCTTGAGCGTTTAGAGAGTCATTTTGACGAGCACCAGAAACTATTATTTGATAGGTTAGATCGTCAAGACCAATTCTTGGCTTGTCAAGACCGATTATTGGCTCAAAAAGCCAATTATCAAGCAGAAGTCAACTCCACCTTTGGTCAGATGTACCAACACCGGGTTCATCTTTTGATCCACCTCCTGAGGAAGTTGAAGAGAGTGAAGGGAATGCCGATGATGATGAGAATTTAGAGGACTAATTTTGGGTTCTATCTCTTATTTTCCCTTTCCCCCATATTATTTTTCATTATTTTCTTTTTCTAATGTTAGTGATTTTTCTACATTTTATGTGCTAACCTAACATATGGTGGGAATCTTAATGGTACACCACAGTTGTTTTCTTTTTGTTGTCTTTTTTTATGTTGTAGATTGGAATTTCAGCAAGAAGAATGGCATGCAATTCCCTGGTGGTACATCTTTTTCAGCACCTGTGCACTCGTGCTTACAAAGGGAGTTTTTCTTTACTTTCTCTTTAACATTGAGGACAATTCAAATTTTAAGTTGGGGGTAGAGACATATTTCTTAAAAATTGCTTGGTGTTACTTTCCCTTACCTTTTGTTTTTAGCATATTTGGTGTTAGCCTTAGAGTTTATTCACATGTCAATGATATGAGCTTAATTGAGATAGCATATAGCATTTAGAAGAAGTTAAATCTTGCTTCGGTTTGAAATTAATTTAAGTATCAATCTTCATTTGGTTTAAGACTCTAGTTTATGGTAAGATTGTATGATTAGTCTAAAACATTTAGAGAAGTTTTATGTGTGATTGCTTTGTGAATACTTTTGTGGTCTCGACAAGCTCTAGAACTTACTTGATAACCACTTGAGGCTAATTCCTAGAATGCACATTACTTAGGATATGATATAGGCCATTTTTTTACCGTTTGAGCCTGTCAAACCCACCATTGCTGTATTTACCACTACTCACCTATTTGAGCCCTTTTTCTTGAAAAAGAATTTGAGCCTTGCTTCTTTCAATAGCCCATTTACTCACCTTTATGAGCCTAAGAAAATATTTTATCCTTACCTTTAAAGAACTTAGCTATACACATTTTTTGAGAAGCACTTAAAAGGAGTAAGGATGGAAATATGAGAAAATATCACTACCATAACCCAAGTACATTAAAGGAGATAAGTTGGGGATTATGGAAAAGAAAAGAAAAATGGAAAAAGAGGTGAATGGTCTTATGCAAAAATACAAAAGAAAAGAAAAAAAAGGGAAATGAATTATGGCAAAGAAAGAAGAAAAGAAAAGAAAAGCGGTGTTTAGAGAAAAATGCTCGAAAAATAGTTGAAAAAGTTGGGTGTTGAAGTAAGGTTATCTAGTGCTTAAAGGTGGTTGTGTTTAAAGCTAAGAGATTGAGTTCTTTTACATATGAATCCTTCTCATTCTTTCTTAACCTTTACCTTGGCCTAACGTTACAAGCTTATTAAAGACCTATTGATCCAATGTAATGTGATTTTTCTACAATAGTGGAGAATGGTTTGAAATGTAAGCCTATGGAGTGTTTTTGTGATTGATGTCATGCAATTTATCATGTTTTAGAGGCCAAGACTTATATTCACGAATGTCATGCATTAAGTAATTTGGATGTTCAGATTAATGGATTGTGGTAAAATGGATGTTAAGAGTCGATAACAATTTTAAGATTGATGTTTAGATTACTTTTGAACTTGGGTGAAATTTAATGATTCTATGTGTTGTGTGCTATGTGAAATTTTTTTGAGAAAATGTGAATTACTCTTGGGTAACACTAATATTGCTCTACTTTGTTGTGATCCCCACCAAAAAATTCATCTCTTGTTTTCGCTTGAATTGCTAGGGACTAGAAATAAGCTAGTTGGGGGTTGTGATGAGAGCTATAAAATGCATCTTAATAGTACTTAATTGTTATCATTTTAAAGTTGATCTAGGTTTTAATTGCACTTTTATATGTTAACAACTCTAAAGTGTCATCTTTGGATCACTAATTTGTTTTGATGCATTTTCAGGTATTTTGAGTCTTAAAGAGATAGAAAAGCTATTGTTGAATGAAGCACAAAGATTCCATGTATATCAGAGCAAAGGAGTGCTTTCAGAAAGGCTAAACAAAGAGATCCAAGCATGTGTGCCGCGCCCTGGAACCAGCTGGGCCACACCCTCTAGAACAGAGGCCAAAGCAAGCAAAGAAGGCCATCAGTTCGGGGTGCTCCTTGGACCAAGGGGCGCCGTGCCCTGAGGTGTGAGGTGCGCCCTGGATTAATCTAGGGTGCGTCCTGAAGGGCTGAGGTGCACCTTGGATGGAGCTAGGGTGCACCTTCCAGAAAATTCACGAGGCCGGCCTAAAACCGAGCCTAGGCGCTAGAAAATCCAAGCCTAGGCGTGGACACGAACTTTGTTCTCCGAGTTAGGTCTGAATTAGGTCTTTAATGATTGTTTAAAACCCTAGAACACCCTTGGACCCTTATATTATAAATAGATCACTTAGGGTGTGATATTATTCATTCATTAAGGTGAAAGACTCAAGGAAGCAGCGACTTCTCCTCCATCAAAGTGTTCAACCATGAGCCCCATGGCTAACTAATCTCCAAGCAAGGCGAAGGGATGAATCCCTAGGTTTAGTTGTTCCTATTTTCCTTTATTTGATTCAGTTGTAATAGAGCTTTATCGTTAAGACATTGTTATGATTTACTTTTTAATCTAATTATAAGATTTCATCTAATCTGGTGATTGTATCTTTCTCCATGATATAAATTTAGTCATGCTTTCCTTATGTCAAGATTGTTTGGGTATGATTGAGTTCGGTAGGTTTATCCTTTAAGTTTGTCTATTATTGCAATATTGTCATAAAAGATATATTGTCGTTTCTTGATAAACCTATAGGATAGATCATGTGTACATGAATCGAAAATAAAAAGTATTTCATAACAATCAAATTAGGGTTTATATATGTTCTCATTGAATATTTGTCGATTGCATGTTTGGGATGTGAAACGTGCAATCGAGATAAAAACAACTGAATCAAGTTAGGATTAGGGCAATAAACCTAGGGAGGATTCCCGGATCCTTGTTGTCCCTCTATTATATTTTACAATCTACACAATTACTTCATCATCAATTTCAGATTCTCTATTTATTTTGATTATATCGTCTCATATTAAAGTTTACATCTTTCTTTATAGTTAACTTGTCTTCCAGTGGAATCGACACCCCAAAGCCGTGCTACAACTGCCGCATTACTGTTTTGGGCGTAATCAAGACACAAAACACAAGAGAGGTTGTTTGTTTAGAGAGAGAGTAGTATAGATTGGGGATTCAAGGGCTTTGTAATTGGAATTTTCTTGGGGAAAATTCCAGGGAAACACTTAGTTCTTATCACTTTCTTTTTTCTCTTCTCTCATTCTTCAAGAACAAGAGGGTTCTTGAAGAGGTGTTGCTGTGATTGTAAGAACTCCATTGATTTAGTGCAGAGAGCTTAGAGGAGCTCACGAAGATGTAAGCACATTGCTGAACCTCGATAACAATTGCTTGTGTTCTCTTTTATGCTTTGATTCTTGTTTCTGTTTGTACAAGTCATTCTGGATTTAGATGTTTGGAAAGATCACAACCTGGGATTCCGCAAGAAAGTGATTTTCCGACAAACCAAATATGCAGCAATAGACACAGCTTCCCCCCAAAAACATTTTGGTAACCCGGAACCAATTAACATGCACCTAACCTTTTTCATAAGGGTCCTATTCATCCTCTCAGCAACTTCATTTTGTTGAGGGGTTTTCACAACCGTTCAATGTCTTAGAATCCCATTTAACTCACAGAATTTCTCAAATTTCTGAATGCAAAATTCTAAGCCATTATTGGTTCTTAAAACCTTAACTACCTTACCCATTTGAGTTTCCAGCAACTTTTTCCACACCACAAACTTATTCAAAGCATCTGATTTTATTTTGAACAAATAAACCCAAACCTTTCTAGAATAATCATCAATTAAAGAAAAAAATTAAAGATTACCTCCTTGTGTTGGTGTTCTTGCTGGCCCCCAAAGATTGGCATGTAGTTAAGAATGCCCTTTGATTTGTGCACTCCGATGTTAAAGCTAATCTGATGTTGCTTCCCAAGAACGCAACTCTCGTAGAAATCAAGTTTCTCTACCTTGTCACCATCAAGTAAACCATTCTTGCTGAGAACTTGCAGGCCCTTTTTGCTCATGTGTCCCAAGCAATTGTGCCAAAGAACCGCCTTATCCATCTCAACCATCAAGCTTGCCGCTTGATCCCTGATTTTCGTGTCTCCAATCATCTCATAGAGACCATCCTTCATTGCTGCTTTGATCACTATTAAAGATCCCTTTGTTACCTTGATCTTTCCTCCCTCTGCTTTGTATGTGTACCCCATGGAATCTAACTGCCCTAATGAGATCAAATTTCTTCTTAAATCCGAAAAATATCTCACATTCCGCAGCAGCCTTGTAACTCCATCAAAAATCCTTAATTGGATGTCTCCTATCCCCCTCACTTGGCAAGAAGTATCGTTCCCCAAGAAAACCTTTCCATCATTTGATTCCTTGAAATTCTTGAACCAATTCTGGTGAGGGCACATGTGATAAGTGCACCCGGAATCTAAGATCCATTTCTCGCTGCCTTGTCTCTTGCTCACATTTGAGCACACAACAAGAACATCATCTTGTTGTTCTTCCTTGGCAACCAAAGCCTCTCTATTGTTGGTATGGCTTTTTCCTCTCTCATCCCTCATCATCTTCCTGCAATCTTTCTTGAAATGACCCTCCTTATTGCAGTAATCGCATCATTTTCCTCCAAACTTCGGTTCAGAATGCGATCTTCCATGGCCTTGACCTCTACCCATAGATGTTACTGCCATTCCGAGTTGCTAGCCTTCCTTTAATGAACAACCCTTCTCCACTTGATCCTTCCCTCGTCTTAACTTTGAAATCATGAGCCCTTATAGCATTGATCACAATTTCTTTGGTTAGTGTATCTCTTCCATATTCAATAGCACTAATCAAGCTTTCAAAACAATCAGGAAGAGAATTCAATAATATAACAGCCAATTGTTCATCTGGAAATGTTATACTACAACTAGTCAAATCTTGAACTAGTTTATTAAACATATCAAGATTATCTTGCAACTCTTTATTAGAATCAATTTTAAAAGCAAAGATATGTTTCAGAAGATAAATCTTATTAGGGAGAGTTTTGGTAAGAAATAACTCATATAGTTTCTTCTAAATGACAGTTGGATCTTCCGAGTCTCCGCACTCCCTTGTCACACTATCTCATTCCGCTGGAGCTCCATGATACTTGCTGGAAAATCATCATCATCTCCAATAGCCAAGTCCACCTTTTGTTGCATAAGAACCGCTTTGATTTTCCGCTTCCAAAGAGAAAAGTCTCCATTTCCATCAAACTTCTCAGCAATGAAGTTTGAACCCATCTTGCGAAAAAAAATCCCAGATTTATGCAGCACCCACAATTGCTTTCCAACTTCTAAATCTCAAGAACACGATCAAATCTTGATCACAACACCGTTCTTGAACCTCAAGAATCCGATCAGATCTTGATCCCAGCACCGTTCTTGAATAACCCAAGAAGTTTCCTTTGATTCTTGGAGTCTTGCTCTGATACCCCCTGTTCCAGCTCTGATACCACTGTTGAAAATCACCTCAAGAATCCCAGGTGGTGACCTTCAAACACCTAAATCCAAAATGACTTGTAATAAACTGGAATCAAACAATCAAAGAAAGAACACAAGCAATTATTATTAAGGTTTGGAAATTTGTCTACGTCCTCGTGAGCTCCTACCGAGCTCTCTGCACTAAATCAATAGAGTTCTTACAATTATAGCAACACCTCCTCAAGAACCCTCTTGTTCTTGATACATGAGAGAAGAGAAAAGAAAGAGATAAGAACTAAGTGTATCCCTGAAATTTTCCCTAGGAAAATTCCAATTACAAAGCCCTTAATGCCCACTTCTTGATTACTCTCTCTCACTTAAAACACCTCTGAAGATTTGAGAGTCTTTCTCTCTCAACACCAACCACTCTTAGAATGTGATATCTTCTTCTGTTTCTCTCTTGACACTTGTGTCTTTGCACTCTTTTGTCTTGCTTGTTGTGTTGTATGTTATTGCTCCTAGATAACCCTTTATATAGAGCAATAACTAGGTTGGCTAATCTTGAAACCAATCTCAACCCTTAGATCTCAAGAACTAGATAACTATGGCACTCTAAGTGGTCCTGTGCACTTTAAACAAGTCCCAAATATCATTTCAAAGTGCTGACCAAAAGGCATTAGGTGTGCTTGGCGCGGCACCAACAAGGAAGGTCACGGTGCACACCAGAGTAGAAACCTCCCATGTGCTGGTGGCTGCGACGCACAAGGCCTGGGTAGCGATGCATAGCCCTGTGCCACCCTGTGTCGCGGCGCACACCACCCTGTGCTGCAGTGCACACCTGGTGGAGGATCTTTCTTCCATGCTGTAGACCGCGACGCACACCACCCTATGCTGCGGCGCACACCTAGTGGAGGATTTTCTTTCCTTCCTATCGACCGCGGCGTACACACCTTGTGCCATGGCACCAAAGGCTGCTGAAGCCTCATCTTCCAACCGTTTAATTCTTAGACAAAACCCAACACTTCATTTAAGTTTGAAGGAGAAGCTTTAGAATGATGGGAGGATACTCTTCCCAGGGTAAGTGCATATGTTGATAGACCCTTAACTTGAAATAAGTTTAAGGAGAGTTTTTCTTTTATAAATATTTCTCATATACTTTTAAAGCCCAACTAAAGAGAGATTTTATTTATTTGAGGTTAAACATGTTGATGGTTGCTCAATATGATAGCAGATTTGTGGCCTTAATAAGGTTTGTATCAAAAATGGTAGATATAAAGGAGAAGAAGTGTAAGAGGTTCCTAGATGGATTATATTTTGAGATTAGATCGAAACTATCTTATATGAGGCATATGAATTATGTTACGAATGGTTGATATAGCACTTCAGATTGAGAAGAATGTGATGTAATTTAGAGGTAGAAGGGATTGGCTGAAGAGGTCTAGATTTGAGGGACCTAGAGATGGTAACAGTATGAGTGTACAAGGCGGAAGACCATCCCAGATAGGGTGTTACTTGTCACAAGGAACTGTAATATAGAGTCAGAGGCAAGTAGGATCTGTTACTTCTGTAGCTCAAAGTAATGTTAGTGGGACACCTAGATTTGGAGACAGGCTATGGAAACTGGAAGTTATCGTAGAAGAGTAAGTATGCTACCAAATGGAAGTGGTAATCTGATGTATGATTGAGAGGCAAGAGTTTGCTTTAGATGTAATCAGACAGGGCATCTGTCTCGGAATTTTCTTACTATGAGGTGCTTTGTATATGGTAAGGGAGGACATATTAGTGTAGATTGTCCAGTGGGGAAATCTATTGAGATAAGTGCTGGAGGTGTTGGGAGAAAATAGGTGGAGAGAAGTGGTGGATCTAGAAGTATTCGAGGTAGAGCTTCCAATAGAGGAACAATTATTGAGAAAGGACATGGTAGTCAAATGCAGCATAGAAAGAGTAGAGTATATGCACGGACCCAACAGGATGCTCAAGCAACTCCTGACGTCGTGATGGGTACAATATCTATTCTTGATAGACTTGCCAGATTATTGATTGATCCTAGTGCAGCTCATTTTTTTGCAACTAGTACTTTTATGAGATCCATTGATGTATGTGATAGTTCTTTGATTGATAATATTGTTGTTGAGGTTCGTACTAGGGATAGAGTTGTGATAAAAAATTATTATTGGAGTTGTGTGATTTGTATAGGTGATAGATAATTTGAAGTGGATTTATTATCTCTGAACATGATTGATTTTGACCCGATATTGGAGATAGATTGGTTGTCTTCATATCATGCATGGGTTGATTGTTTTAAGAAGAATATGGTGTTTAAAATTCTTGGACATGAGAAGTTTAGTTTGAAGGGAGAACATACGATACTTTTCAGTTATCTTATTTTTGCCTTGGCTGCTAGTAAGTGGCTGAGAAAAGGCAGTGAGGGGTATTTAGCATATATTGTGGATCCTAGTAAGGAGGATAGAAAACTGGAAGAAATCTCAATGGTGAGAGATTATTCAAATATATTTCTTTATAAAATGTATCACTTTCCTCCCAGTAGGGGGATTGAATTTTCCATTGATTTGAATCTGGTTTTTGAACCTATTTCAATAGTACCCTACAGAATAAGATCTGTTGAATTAAGAGAACTGAAGGTTCAACTTTAGGAATTTTTAGACAAATAATTTATTTGACCAATTGTGTCCCATGGGGAGCCTCTGTATTGTTTGTGAAGAAGAATGGTAGAACAATGAGATTGTGTATAAACTATAGACAGTTGAACAAGATCACTATTAAGAAAAAATATCCTTTATCCAGGATAGATGATTTATTTGAACTGTTGTAGAGGGGGAGGGTGTTTTCGAAGATAAATCTGAGATCAGACTATCACCAGTTAAGGATAAAGGAGGGAGACATTCCTAAGACTTATTTTAGGATACGTTATGTTCATAAGTTTCTTGGGATGCCATTTGGGTTGACTAATGCTCTTTCAACATTAATGGACTTGTTGAATAAAATATTTAAACCATTTCTTGATAATTTTGTGGTTGTATTCATTAATAACATCTTTGTATATTCTAAGACTAAGGAAGAGCATGCAAAACATTTAGAAATTGTGTTAGAGATTTTGAGGAGAGAGCGATTGTGTGCTATAATTTCCTAAATGTGAAGTTTGGCTAAATGAAATAACTTTCTTGGGGCATGTAATATCTGGAAATGGCATAACAGTTGATCCACAAAAAGAAGAGGCAATGTTGAGTTGGGAGAGACCAACTAATGTGACTGAGATTAGAATCTTCTTGGGGTTAGTTGGTTATTATAGAAGATTCATTCAGAATTTTTTTATTATTACAGTACTATTGACTAGATTGACCAGGAAAAATGTGAGATTTGTATGGTTTGGAGAGTGTGAGAAAAGTTTCCAATTACTAAAGGAGAAATTGACTACAACTCCAGTATTGATACTTCATTCTGGTGATGAAGGATTTATAGTGTATAGTGATGTATCCCATCAAAAGTTAGGATATGTGTTGATGCAACATGGGAAAGTAATGGCATATGTTTTTAAGAAATTAAGGAATCATGAGAGAAATTACCCTACTCATGATTTAGAGTTAGCTGGCATAGTATTTACTTTGAAGATTTGGAAACATCATCTGTATGGAACCACTTGTGAGATATTTACTGATCACAAGAGTTTGACATACTTACCTACCTAGAGAGAGTGAATTTGAGGCAAAGACGGTGGATGGAGTTGATTAGTGACTATGATTGTACAATTCACTATTGATGAGTCTTAAATATTGCATATTTAAGCCCTTTAATTTATATTTGTTAGGTTCTTAATTTGTATTATTTCACTTTATTTTATGTCTTTTTTTTGTGTTTTGTATATATTTATAGGTTTGTGGAGAAAATGAAGCATTTCTTGAGATATCAAGCTTCAAGAGAAAAGAGGATGCATAGTGCGATCGATCACACGAGATATGCGATCGAGCGCACTTGCCTACGAACGAGTGCAAGATCAACATCCCACATCGAAATATTTGCAGTTCAGTGCGTCTGTGATCGATCATAACAGACATGCGATCGAGCGCACATGTGATCGTGCGCACAAGACATGCGATCGAGCGCACATACGATCGATCGCACCATTCTGCGATTGAGCGCACTCGGGCCAGTATCCCGCATCGAATCTGAAACCTACAGTGCTCTGAGACTCCCCCTATATAAACACCATCTGGCCTCATCATTCAGTGTACAATTCCTGGGCCACTTTGGTGTTAACCGGTAGACGTCTGCTAGCATTCTGGTGGATCCCGAAGGCTTTGCTACCACAAGGGAAAGTGCTGCCCATCAGCGAGTGGAATTTCTCCCATGTAAAGTTATTTATTTCTTTTTATTTAGTTTTTTTAGTTTAATGTTTAGCACTTTTATTATGAATTGTAGTTCATAACTATGAGTGGCTAGAATCTTCAGCTAAGGTTGAAGATGAAGCCCTGCCATTGTTTGGCATAGTAGTTCAGATTTGCTTGTACAAATCTGACATTTTTTAGTATAAATGTTCTGTCAATTATTTGAGTTAATCTTGTGATTGATTGAGTTTAAATTGTTCTGTTGGATATTCCTTGTGTTTCATCTGATGGATACATCGAATTGTTTTCGATTAAATTGGATTTCCTTTGTGATTTGTTAAGAGTTGATACATTGGATGCTTTTGGTTTAATTAGGATATTCTTTGTTTTTTGTCTTATAGTTGGATTCATGGAATGTTTTGATAGGCTATGTTTTTAAGACATATATGCTTAAACTTTGGTGGGGTGGATTCGGAAACCTTAGTGTTTATCATTAGTTTTTAAAATCAATTTAGTTTAGTTTTAATTTGTTTTCCAAAATATCATTCAAAATTCGGAACTAGGTTAAGATAAAGTTAGTTTAGACTAAATTATATTTTCACAACGCAATTCCCTGTGGATTCGACCTCGCACTTGCACAACACTATATTGCAAACGACTCGTGCGCTTGCAAGTAAATTAAAACTCACAACAACTATCATCCAAGGAAAGTGAATATGGTAGCTGATGCATTGAGAAGAAAATCTACAGGAAGATTAGCTCTTATAGAAAGCTATGATATGAATCTGATAGTAGATTTACTTTTAGTAATCGAGATAAATATGAAATATAAAGTGATGATATTTGAATTAATTAATGAACTATGATTGGATGATATATAAAAGTTGGTTGATTGATATTATATGAATAATTGATATGTTAAAAAATTATTATAGGAGAAGTAATATTATTGAAATAATGAGTGGATGAAATATATATAACGAAAGAATAAATGAAATTCTTGACAAGCTATGATTGATAATTTGATATGATATATGATGAGATAATTTAGTGAATATGATAAAAATAATAATTTTGAGAAAGAGCTGGATAGTTAAATTGAATGTTTGAATGTATGCTTGTTTTTATATTATTGCTCATACTCATATTTCATATTATAGCTCAGATACATGAAATAAACAAACCTAGAATGCAGTCACTCTAAATGAAAATAAAAGAATTGGAAAGGTAGCCAGTCTAAATGAAAATAACAGAACCGGGAAGGTAGCCGGTCTGGCTAAAAATAAAACAATTGGGAAAACAGCCAGTCTAAATGAAAATAAAAGAACTAGGAAGGCAACCGATCTAAATGAAAATAAAATAACCGAGAAGGCTGCCAAGCTAAATGAAAATAACATAACCAGGAAGGCAGTCGGTATAAGCTGAAACATGTTGGCATGTGGGAAGACATTCCCAAATGATCTGATAATTTAAATTCATGGATTGCATTTGTTTTTAATATTGGTTATTAGTGCTTGAGATGCTAAAACATCTTTCTTGATTGTGAATTTATTAATAGACAAATGAGTCTCACAGAGAGACAGATATTATGAGAAAAAAATATGATAATATGATATGATAAAAATTTATTTGATTGATTAATTATATGTTGTAAACCTTATACCGAGGTAAATAATGATGTTAAATTGAAAATCTTAATATGATTAAATATATGAGAAGAAAAATTGATATGTTTGATGATTTATTTTAAGAAGAAATTGATAAATGGTTGAAATTATAATAGGATATTATTATTGATTTATATGAGATAATGGACGAATAAATATGGGAAGATTGTTTGAAAGATTGAATGATTATCTGTGAAGAAATAGATGATTTATATTGGTCAATTAGAAACGATTGAATTATAAGATATGACTAGAAGTATATAATTGAGTACTTCTAGTAAATTTAATTCATTGAGAAGCTCACTCCTCATTGTTAAATAATTTCAGGAAGTGAGTAGGACAGATAGATTGGTGAACTGAGATTCTGACTGAGTTATTATCTGTAAGCCACCTGGTCCACATCCTCAGACTGAAAGAAAAAAAATATTTGTAAATATTCATACATCATATGTTGTATATATTATTTCAGTTGAAATTTTAGTAATGTAACTCCCATGTTGAGGGTTGAGGATTGATGTGTATATATACACACACACACACACACACACACACATTCAGTTGATGGTGTTTTTATATTGTTGCATATATGTGTTGTGCTGGGATTTCAAAATGTGACGACACCATCTCGGGGGTGACCAACTCGGGATGGGTCGTTATAATGGGTAATGTGTTTTTGTTAATAAAATTATAGAAACTTGTATCTTTGAAGATTTGAGATGGCCCATTGAAATTAAGAAGATTTTTGGATAAAAATGTATTTTTTCATGAAGATTTTTGCTAAAAACAGAGGACTTAATCGACTGGATCGAGTGCCCAGTTCAGTAGATGAAGTATCTTAACCAAAATTTTGGTTGACTGGGGGACCCAGTTGACTAGATTAGTTGTCTAGTTGGAAGGATGAAGTTTTTGGAGCTTCTGAACCTTTATGTAGTCTATTGGATCAGGTACCTTTTCAACTACATCATGTTGATTTTTGAAAATTTGACCTTTTTCCTTTAGTTTTTGAATGTGAAACTGTTGCAAAGTGATTTTAATAATTATATACATTGGAATCATGATTAAAAAAACCCTTGAAATGCTTAATATTCATGAGGTTTATGGTGTCTTTGAAACCTAAAATCAATGATTTAAAATTGAGAAGAAAAGGGGGTATAAAACTTTGATCGTTCAATTTTTTGTTGCGTTGAAAATACGCACGTGATATTTAAAGTATACAAATACCTTTAGGGTTACATAATATTCATTAATGACTAATAACGATGAGGTTAAGTATTATTTTTTTTTTTTTGATCTGTAAATAAACATGTATTGAATGATCAAAAATGTACAAAAGGATCACTGGGCATACCTAGGGGATATACAAATAAGGCATATACAAAATAGACAAGAGGCTTAAGTCCAGCCAAAGAGCTATACAAGCCAACAAGCCTTGGAAACTAACATGGATCCTGCTGGCCTAAACAGGCAGCCAACCTAAAACCAACTAACCAAAGAGCTTACAAAGGAGCTGGGCATACCCAGGAGAAATAGGAAAACAGACATACAGCATAACAGGGCATACCCTGGACAAAAAACAGAAAAGTAGACCAGAGGGAAGTAGCCTAAATCAGCAGCCTATACTCAGGGCAGGCAGCATAGACACTTCTATAGATACCAATCTGGATCTTCTTCACTAAGCTAGCAGGAAAGGCAGGAGCTTTGTCGAATATCTTGGCATTTCTTGCCAGCCATATATGGTAGACTGTGCTTGCAAGGGCTGTCTTTCTAGCAACAGCTGGAGGGCCAGTGCCTTTTACTTTTGAGGTCCATCTGATAGCACTCTCAATGGTTCTCATTTGCCTTCTACTGCCCAGCCACATATTTATGGAGTTCCAGACTTCCTTGCTGATCCTACAAGAGAAGAAAATGTGGTCTTTGGTCTCATCCTGGTCAGTACATAGGGGGCAGAGCTTGTCATTCCCTTCAAGGTGGAGCTTGTCTTTAGTGAGAAGCTTGTCCCTAACAGCCAGCCAAAGAATAAAAGATTGTTTTGGGGGGCAGTGACCATTCCAGACTAGGGGAGCCCATCTGACCTTACTGACTTTCTGCCTCATATCATTGTACACTTTCTTGATACTTAGCTCATCTTACAGCCTCCATTCCATAAGCTTGTCGGTAGCTTGCTGCAAACAAGGTGGCTGGCCAACCATCTCATCTCTAATTTCCAGGATCCTCTTCCAGAGGGGGGAGTCATCTTTGTTAACCTTGATCTCCCATATGGATTTGTTAAAAAGGTAGTAGTGCTGGACCCATTGGATCCAAAGGGAGTCTTTTTTCATCTGAATATTCCATAAGACCCTTGTTAGGAGAGCCTTGTTCCAAGTTTTGAGCTCTATTAGCCTAAGACCCCCTTCTGTTTTTGGCTTACAAATGTCAGCCCAAGCAACAAGAGCTTTTCTCATGCCCCCATTCTTGCCATTCCAGAGAAAGGTTCTACATAGTTTAATAATCTTGTCAAGGATGTTACCAGGGATGGGAAAAATGGCCAGCTAGAAGCACTCCACACCTTGAAGCACAGATTTGATAAGCTCAGACCTCCCAGCATAAGATAAAGAGGAGCCAGCCCATACATTGATGTAGCCAGAAATTTCCTCTATAAGGGGAGCATAATGAGAGGCATTCAGCCTTGCAGAAGCAAGAGGGACCCCTAAGTACTTGAATAGGAGGTTGCCCTCCTCCATTCCAGTGCATCTGCTAATCTCCATAACCTCCTCAGGCTTCACCCCAGCATGGTAGAAGCTAGATTTAGCCAGGCTAGTCTTCAGCCCTGAGCAATCACTGAAGGAGTTGACACATTCCATGAGCATTCCCACTGATTTAGCCTCCCCTCTAGCAAACAGAATCAGATCATCAGCAAAGGCCAGGTGAGTAGTCTTGAGCTTGTCACACTTGGGGTGGAATCTGAACCCCTCTTCCACCTTCAATCTCCCAAGCAACCTTGATAAGTATTCCATAATCAACACAAATAGATAGGGAGAAAGTGGATCACCTTGCCTCAAGCCCCTTTTACCTTTGAAAAAACCTTGAAGGCTGCCATTAATGGATAAAGAAAATATAGTAGTGGTGACACACTCCATAATCCAGTCTCTAAACTTTTCAAGAAACTTCAGGCCCTCTAAAAGGCTACTTAAGAACTCCCACTCCACAGTATCATAGGCTTTCCTAAGGTCAATTTTGATCATGCATCTAGGAGGGACTCTCTTCCTACAATATCTCCTGAGCAATTCTTGGACTAGGTAGATGTTCTCAGCCATGCTCCTGGCCTTTATGAAGGCAGCCTGAGTAGGGTTGACCAAGTGGATCAAGCAAGGAGCCAGCCTAGAAGCAAGGATCTTAGAGATAACTTTGTAGAGAACATTGCAGCAAGCAATAGGCCTGAATTCTTCAACTTTAAAGGCAGACTTCCCTTTGGGAATCAAAACAAGAGAGGAGTGGTTTACCTATTTTAGGATCTTCCCATTCAGAAAGAATTCTTGGACAGCCACTATAATCTCTTTTTGGATCACCCCCTATGCTTTCTTGAAAAACCTTGATGAGAAACCATCCGGACCAGGGGACTTCTCCTCCCCTATGCTCCACAATGCAGCCTTGATCTCCTCATCTGTGACCTGCTAAACCAATTCAGCAGCCTGGATTTCCTGAAGGACAGGCCCTCCTCTAATGACTTCCATCTCAATAGGAGAGCATCTGCTAGAAGAACCTAAAAGCTCCTTGTAGAATCTAGTAAACTCCTGGACCACTTTAGCTTCAGAAGTTGTTTGGTATCCATTGGTAGCTTTAATAGAGGCAATGTGATTCTTGGAAGACCTTCTCTTGACCAAGGGATGGAAAAATTTGGTCCCTCTATCACTATTGAGAAGGTACTTACATTTGGCCTGTTGTGATAGAAAGCTTCTCTCAGCCTCAGCTAGTTGGAAAGCTTTTAACCTAGCATTTGCCACCCTATCCTGAAGCTCAGCATCATAAGGGTTGCCATGAAGGTCTTGCTGCAGGCCATTTAGTATGTTTGCAGCCTCCAAGGCTCTTTCAGATATGTGGCTGAAGTGGTTCTTGTTGAGGTTCTTGAGGTGGGGTTTGAGGCCTTTCAAAAGCTTACAAAGAATGAACTATTTGGTGCCCCTTCCAGGGCAACCCAATTGAGTACTTACAATGTCTAAGAACAAGTCATGATCAGCCCACATATTAAAAAATTTGAAAAATCTCCTACCCCCACAAACCTCTTCCATCAGGCTTACAATACATGGAGAGTGGTCTGAGAGGCACCCAGCAGGGAGAAAGGAAGCTTGAGCTCTTATCCCCTTTTGGAACCACACATTGTTAACCATGGCTCTATCCAACTTGCACCACACCTAATTGTTGGTCCATGTGAAGAAGCACCCTGCAGCATTTACATCACTTAATCCTGTCTCCCTACAACAAAAAGAGGGGTCCCTAATCTCATAATCTATTACAGGTAGCCCATTAGATTTTTCATCAATAGCAAAAACATTATTGAAATCACCCAAGACAAGCCAAGGGGAAGACAAATCATAACTAAAATTACAGAGGTTATCCCATAGGGGCCTCCTAGATACAATGGAATTCAACCCATATACAAAACTGATTACAAAGCTACAAGAAGAGACAGCACAAGTAACATTACAATGGATAACTTGGGGAGATATATCAATTAAAGTAAGGCTCGCCTTTGAAGGATCCCAAAGTAACAAAATTCTGCCTGATGAGTGAGTGGAGAAGTTGTTCACCTGCCTCCACTGAAGGAATTTATTGCCCATAATCTTAAGCAGCTTTGCTTCATCAAGCTTGCATTCCAAAATTCCCATTATATCAACTTTGTTTTTCTTCATGAGGTGCAGAACCCCATTGTGTTTTAGGGGCTTGCTAAAGCCCCTGATATTCCAACATGCCACTATCATTGATGAGGTTGGGAGGCAGCCCCTCCCTTCCTAGATGATTGAGTGCCTATTTGATTTGGTCTTTCTTTCTTCCTCTTGATTACTTGGAACTCATCACCACCATGGACCTCAGGGCCCCTGTCTCTTTCACTGTTGCCTTGTGCAAGGCCTGTTTTTTTCCTTGGGACCATGCTGGGATGGTCAGGGTGCATGGGAGATTTTATGCCAGTCACCACTTGGATTTGGGGGTTAGTGGTCCCCTGGATTCCCACCCCCCTATGACCATTGTGGCATTGTTCAGCCTCATTTTCACCATTCTCTACTTGGACAGCTTCTCTAGGTTCATGGGTAGGACTATCCTCATTCAGTCCATCCAACCTATCCCTAGCTTCACTAGGCTCCACAGTCTGATTTATCTTCTCTTTGGCTATAACACCCATTGACTTGGATGCTTCCTTTCTAGCAGGCTCTTTCCCTTTCTCATTGCTTTTCTTTCCCCTTTCAGAGTTGGCATTCTGGTTACAGGAGTGTAGGTCATGCCCTACAACCTTACACTTTGAGCAAAATCTAGGGAGGTTTTCATAGCAAATCTTTAGTTCATAAGTATCTCCATTTAGGAGGGACAATGGAACAGTGTATTGAAGTTCCTTAGCTATGTCCATTTCAACTAGAAGTCTAGGATAAGATATTCTCTCTTTGGTCCTAGTGAATTGGTCAGTATATAGTGGTCTCCCAATTACAGTGCCAATCTTGCTAAGGCAGTTAGATGACCATAGCTCAAGGGGCAAGCCCTTTATCTAGATCCATACAGGGATTGTAGTGATTTCCTCATTGCCAAACTTGAAAAATTTAGGCAATGACTTCAAGAGCAAAGGCCTACCATATACTTAGTAAGGGCCTTCTTGCAAGACATTCAAGCTAGCAGCTTCATTGTCAAATCTAAATACTATCCATTCATTTTCATGAAACTGAGTGTGGACCCTTACCTTCTAGGATTCAGTAAGCTTTTTGAGGGCTGCCCTTTCGGAAATCTTCCAGTAAAATACCCCACCAAGCAGAAAGGTTGGCTCTCAAAAACTTCCAGCACATCTTCTTGAGAGACTCTAACAACTCCTCCCTCACTGGATATAGTAGACAAGGGGAGACCCTTGCTTTGTATTCTATTCTCTGCAAAGAGGCTGACCCAAGGGGCCTTCTTGGTCTCTTAATTGTTAGCTGGCCTTTTGCCCACAGACTTGGAGGGATGCTGGGCTCCCACAGGACCTGGAGCAGGGGAGGCTGCATTGTCCTTTGAGTCAGCTTGGAAGCCCCCATTCTTCATTGGAGGATGAGGCCTAGACTCACTGCTTTCCTCTTCTCTTCCTTGCCTTACCACAGGCTTCCTGCCATGAACAGTTCCATTAACAGTAGCTTCACAGCTTGAATCATCTTCCTCACTGGAAGAACTGGACTCTATTTGACCCGAGCTCTCTATACTCTCCCCAGAGGAGCTTTGGTTCTCATCTTCAATGCCTAAGGGCTCTTCTTGTAATGTCTGGTAGGCAACATTGCTTTGAAATTGATCCTTGGTACTGTTCACCTTCGAAACTCCAACAGAGCTTTCATTCCTCCCCAAGCTGGAAGCCTTCATTTGAGACCTTGAGGCTTGGGAATCTTCCTCTCCCAAGGAGCAGGAAGAAGATGCTGATTCTTTGGATGGTCCCTTGGCTCCATCCATGCTTGTATTACCTGAAACTTCTTCTCGCGACAAAGCTACTGTAGCAGCTTTGTTCTTGAAATGATTCTGGACATAATCCAGATCATTTTGATCCTGGATTGTGAGAGAAGGTTTCCTGGTAGGTTTCTTCTTCCCCATCCTGGTAGGTTAAGTATTATTTTACTTCTAAGTTCAACTGATGAACAACTTTGAAGGGTAAATGAAGTAGTTAGAGGCTAGTTGGTGGATTGGGTAGTGAGGTGAGTACACCTTACTCCTAGTAAGCGAGAAGAACCTAATAATTGATGGATGTGAAATTCAAATGTATATATATGTATAAAATTTATAATAAAGTTTCGATACAATGAATGTTTGTGTGCTTGGATGTAAGTATATATAAAAATAAGATGAAATTTATATATAAGTAAATATATAGAAGGGTGTTTTCTTTTCTTATATTATGTTATATTATTATTGAAAGAATGGTGATTGTGATATGGTGGATTGTTATAAATCGGATGTATGATTGATTGTGTTTGATATTTGCTCGTGATATGAAAAATTTATTCTCGTTATGAACATTTTAAGCGATTTGAGTGAACATGTGAGGGTAGAGCCCGCCCACAATAGGTGAAAAGGTATCGAGAAACATTGGAATGGTAGGAACCCACTCAAGAAAAGGTGTAGGGGATCTGTGGTTATTTGTTGAGAGATGATGTTGAAAGACATACTAGTATGTGGGGAGACGTCCTCGTTGTGATATGATTAGTCTAGTGAGGGGCTACGTGATATGATATTCCTAGTGAGGGGTGATGAAATGAAAGAGATGAGATATGACCATGCATTGCATTGCATTTCATACAATTTTGATATTTGAAATATGTTGATGATGATGTGATTGGCCCAATGAGGGACATGATGTGATTGGCCTAGTGAAGTGTAACAACCCATCCCTAGGTATGCCTTACCCAAGGAGGTATCATCACCTTTCATCTTCGAGCACCCAGACCTACATGTGAACATACAAAACTCACCAAGAATATAAATTTCCATTCAAGCATCACAAGTTTACATAATCACAAATTTATATCCAAATAATCTTTACAAAACATCAAACTTTAACTAGACGCAAATAAAAGAAAACTCCCCCATTACAAGTCTCGAATATTTTCTTTACAAAAACTAGACCATAACAAAGTATTTTTAAAATCTTAACAAAAAATACCTAAAGAATGAGGATGTCATAATCAAGAGCCTTCAAGGACTCCCTTCCACTTTGACCACATATTTTTCGATGCTACCTGAAATGTTAGTAAAAATAAACATGTGATCTAAAAAGCTCAATGAAAAACGTATTACTAGAAGTAATCGTAATAGAGGAATTATTATTTTAATTACAAGCTTTGTCATATAAATTATTTGATTCCTAAATACGTGTAATATAGTTCTTAAGTTTCTTCCAATTACTTTCTTATTTACTTGACAGAAAACTATCATTTGGACAAGAGTTCACCAAATTTTCTTTTCTTAGTTTAATTTCGAACATATGATTCTTAATGCATTGCACACAACAGGACCTAACGGCCTCAACTATCACTCGCCTCGTAATAACATACCGCCAAGCAATTGTTATAATGCAAAATGCATTCATAAGGAAATGATATGCAATCAATCATTCACCAACCAACAACATCACAATTTCATAGCAATCGAGAACATGATATGAATTTTATATTCGAGTTTTGTTTGAAAACAAACATTGGTAGTTAATTACAAAAATGATAGTTGACTATGCATTTAATGGTTTCTAATTTTTTCTAACAAAAGCTTTGAATAATCGACTACAAAAATGGTAGTCGACTATGCATCTAATGGTTCTCATTTTTTCTAACAAAAACTTTGATTAGTCGATTATATTACAAAATATTCAACTATTCATCTGATGGTTCCTTAATTTCTCAAATAGAAACTTTGGATAGTAAACTATGCTAAGGTATAATCGATTATCCTCATGATTTTAAAACTTCATGTTGAAATAAAAGCTTCACATAGTCAACTATGGGTTTGTATAGTCGAGTATGGGTTCGTTATTTTCAAATTTTAAGTTTCCCACAACCATTTTTTTCTTCTGAAAATCATATTTTTCAATTCATGTCTATTCACAATATGATTGTTGGAAGATGGAAAAAAATTTATAAATACTTGAAATAACTTATTTTTCAAATTTATTCAATATTTAAAATTTCTCTTTTTTCTATATTTCTTTCTCTATTTAAAATTGCAACCATTGTTCTTCAGTGCTTGAAAGAGAACTTAAATTAGAATCTCTAAATTTTCTCTTATAGATTCTCAAGTATTACTTTGTTGTATCATGGAGGATTATGTGGTAAAACTTAAAGCAATTATGTGGAAACAAATAAAGCCTTAAAGATAGAGATTCTTTATGCCTCAAAGTCTTTATTTTCTATAACTTCTAGAATACATAGCTTCCAAATATACCTACAATTTTAAGGCTTTATATCCTACTACAACCATGGATTCAAAGTTTATTAAGGCATGACAAGAAGTTCTTTCTCTATACTGCACTGAAAATTTCATATGTACTAAACGCGAATTTACATCTTGTACCAAACGATCCAAAACCAAGTACTAATGGAACTCTGCCTAGTGCAAAGGCTATTAAGTAAGTCCGATTTGAGAGGAAGAAACGCGAAGAGGATGAGTTGTTATGCTGAGGACACATTATAAATATTTTGTTTGATCGTATTTACAACTTGTTCACTAAAGCAAAGCTTGTAAAGGACAATTGCAACCAATTGGAATTCAAATATAAAGAGGAAGAAGAAGGTATCAATAAGTTCTTAACTTCTAAAGACTTTGAATTCTATGTGATTGATAATAAATCGATACTTGAAAAAAGTCCATGGATTGCAAGTATTGGTTAATAAGATTCATTTTCAAAAGATAGTTCTTCTAAAGACTTTTTAACTGGGTGCAAAAAATCCAAAATCATTGCTACTGAGCTAGCTTTGATGGATAGAGATAAAGCATCTATAGAGCATCTATTTTACACACAAAAAATTCCACCCTCACCTATTAACCAAAAAAAATTAGCCTTTAGAATAGGGAGCAATGATCAGATGAATTTCTAACTTTGAGAAGCAAAAATTTGAGGTGAAGACTGTAACAATTCCTGGAGGTGGCCATACTTTTGTTACATATAAGAAGCCCATAGTGACTTTCTTGACTTGTAATTATAACCAAGTTTTACGATCCCATGATACCTAGTGTCTCCTACTTTCACCCTAAAAGCTCCATAGGATATCAACAAACAAACTATGCAATCTACTAATAAGAAACTAAAGAATAAGAATGGAAAATAAAGAGTGTATTGGTATGGCAATGAGGACTAAGTGTTAATGTTAGTTTACCTACATACCATAATAGCCTAGCCTTCCACCTTTCTAGGTGTTTCATAACCTTTGAGATGAAAGATTCAAAATATATTTGTCAAGCTTTACCTTTAAATAACAGCACCCCAAGGTACTTTATAGGTAAGTGATTACTCCCAAAGAGTAACACGGTAGTTGTAACACAACTTTTGGGTGTCGATTCCACAGGAAAACAAGTTAACTATAAGAAAAAGTGTAAACTTTAATACGAAACATTAAAATCCACATAAGTAAATCTGAGTTTTGATAGTAAAGTATTATGAGGAAATTGTATATTTGAAATGAAGAATATAATAAGGAAATAACAAGGTTCCAGGAATCCTCCCTAGGCTCGTTGCCTTATTCCAATCTCGATTCAGTTGTTTTTATCTCGATTGCAAGTTTCACATCCCAAACAAGCAATCGATGTATATTCAATTAAAGCACATGTAAACCCTAATGTAATTGTTATGAAGTACTCTTTGATTTCTATTCAAGCACACATGACCTATTCTATAGATTTATCAAGAAGCGACGATATATCTCAATGACAATATGCCAGTAATGGACAAACCTAAAAGATAAATCTACCGGACTCAATCACATCCAAACAACTTGACATAAGAAGAGCATGACTAGACTTATATGGAGAAGAAACATGCAATTACCGGATTAAGAAAATCTAGAATAAGAAGAACATAAAGCGCAGCTGACACATGAACCTAAATTATTCTTGTTTAATCAAAGAATACTCATCAACAATGTTTTGATAATAAATCCAAATTACAACTGAATCAATAGTGGAAAATTAGAAAAACTACACATAAGGATTCATCCCTTCGCCTTGCTTGGAGATTAGTTGGCCATAGGGGAGAGTGTGGCAGCCTCCATTGAGTTTTCCAGCCTTTGATTGATTGTTTTATGAATGATCTTTTTCAAACCCTAAGTGAGCTATTTATAACATAAGAGGTCCAAGGGTATATTAGGGTTTAAACAATCATAGAAAAAACCTAATTAAGTTGTAACTCGGAGACAGGTTATCGGGGTTGTGCCGAGGCATAGATTGGGTCAGGCCTCGGCTCAACTTGTGTTGTTTCTTCATCAATTTGTGGGTCGCGGCCCAGCCTAATTCAGGTCGTGGCTCAGTCCTCCAGGCCACACCTCAACTTGATCCAGGCTGCGGCCTGACCTGATGCTTCTTCCTTGCTCTTTTTGGTGCACTTTCTGGAGGCCAAGGCTTGGATAATTCTAGGCCACGACGCACACTCTACAAACTTGATTTCCCTTCATTTACCAGTCCGCAACCATGTCTTTACTTCGGTGTGCCTCGAGTCTTTGTGCTTCAAACAACAATAGCTTTTTCTCCTCTTTTGAACTTAAATTACCTAAAAATGCACCGAAATAATTCAACGATCCAAGAATACCACTTTAGAGTTATTAACGTGTAAAAGTGCAATTAAGACTTAGATCAACCCTAAAATGCTAACGATTAAGAACTATTAAGATGCATTTTATGGCTCTCAACACAACCCCCAACTAACTTATTGCTAATCCCTAGCAATTTAAGCGAAACACAAGAAATGAATTCTACTGGGGGGGATCCCAACAAAGTAACGCAATTTTAGTGTTAACCAAGAGTAATTCACATTTTGTCTCAAAAATTTCACATAACACACAGCACATAGAATCATTAAATTTCACCCCAAGTTCAAAAGTAATCCAAGCATCAATCTTAAAATCGTTATTGACTCTTAAAATCCATCTTACCAGAATCCATTAATCCGAACATCTGGATGATTTTATGCATAACATTCATGAATACAAGTCTTGGCCTCTAAAACATGATAAATTGTGTGACATCAATCACAATAACAAGCTCTATAGGCTTACATTTCAAACATCTCTCAACTATTGCAGAAAAATCACATTATATTGGATCAATAGGTCTTTAATAAGCTTGTAATGTTAGGCTAAGGCAAAGTTTAAGAAAGAATGGGAAGGATTCACAAGGAAAAAGAACTCAATCTCTTAGCTTTAAACATAACCACTTTTAAGCACTAGTTAGCCTTACTTCAACACCCAACTCTTCAACCATTTTTCAAGCATTTTTCTCAAATCACCACTTTTCTTTTCTTTTCTTCTTTCTTTGCCTTAATTCACTTCTCTTTTCTTTTCTTTCGTATTTTTTTTGGCATAATACCATTCACCTCTTTCTTTCTTTTTTCTTTTCTTTTCCATAACCACTAACTTATCTCTTTTAATGTACTTGGGTTATGGTATCGATATTTTCTCATATTTCCATCCTTACTCCTTTTAAGTGCTTCGCAACAAATGTGTATAGCTAACTTCTTTTAAGAGAAAGGTAAGGATAAAATATTTTCTTAAGCTCATAAAGGTGAGTAAATGGGCTATTGAAAGAAACAAGGCTCAAATTCTTTTTCGTGAAAAAAGGCCTCAAATAGGTGACTAGTGGTAAATATAGCTTTGGTAGGTTTGACAAGCTCAAACGGTCCAAAAATGGCCTAAGTAATGCTCATTCTATGAATTCACCTCAAGTGGTTATCAAGTAAGTTCTAGTGTTTGTTGAGACAGCAAAAATATTCACAAAATAATCACACATGAAACTTCTCTAAATGTTTAAGACTAATCATACAATCTTACCACAAACTAGAGTCTCAAACCAAATGAAGATTGATATTTAAATTAATTTCAAACTGAAGCAAGATTTAACTTCTTCTAAATGCTATATGCTATCTCAATTAAGTTCATATCATTGACATGTGAATTAACTCTAAGGCTAACACAAAGCATGCTAAAAATAAACAATAAGGAAAATGACACCAAACAGTTCAAATAAAAATATGAAGAACAGGAATATGTTTCCTCCTTTCCTCCACCCCCAACTTAAAATAAGCATTGTCCTCAATGTGAAAGCAAAAGTTAAGGAAACTCCTTTTATAGCCAAAAAGTGCACAAAAGCTGAAAATTGTGCGCCATTATTTGAATTGCTTCGTATATTTGTCCCTAAAAAAGAAATACAAAAGTAAAACTGGAAAACCGCAAAATAATAATAATAAACAAGAAAAAGAAATATGAAAAACGATAAAAGGATATATTGTTGGTTGCCTCCCATGAGCACTAAGTTTTACATCTTTAGCCAGATGCTTCACCACTCTCACTGCTGGCCTCATTGTAGTGCTGAAGATGAGGCTCCATACTCAGTGGCCTCAGTTCTAGTCTTTTGGCAAGGGATACTTAAAGTCCATCACATGTGGCTCAAGTGTTTTTGGTGATGCCCATTTACTATTAGCAGTAGGGTATTTGATTCCCGCATCCATGTGACTTCTCTTAAGCAATTCCTCAAAGCATAGTTGCATAGATTTTTTAATAAATTCCTGTGGCTTATCAGAAACATCAACAAACATTAACAGTATGGGGATAAGCTGAAGAATCATTGAATTCAAAATTATTAGGAAGCAATTCCGAAGAGTTCGAATTGTGTTTGATGTACTTATCCTCTTCATGTGGCTACCATGAGACTCGAAAAACATTTACCTTTAGAGTCCAATTTCCAAATGATAATGTCATTAGGCCAATTCTACAATTAACGAGGGCATTGGCAGTGGGAAGGAATGGTCTTCCAAGTATCAAAGGAATTTTTGACTCCTTGTTTACAGTAGAAACAATATCTAAAACAAAAAAATCAACAGGACAGCAGAAATTATCAATTTGCAACAAAATATCTTCTACAATACCTCTTGGTTTTCTTACCGATCTGTCCACTAATGGAAGCACCACAGAGGTTGGTTTGATCTCACCTAGACCGAGCTATAAGTATATGGAGTATGGTATGGGGTTCATGATGAGTGCCAAATATTGCATATTTTGGCCCTCTAATTTACATTTGTTAGCTTAGGAATTTGTTACTTTGAGTTGTTTTCGTTGTTTTTCAGGTTTACAAGCACTGGGAAAGGAGTTTCGCTAAAATTGCCAGAATTGCCCGTACAGATCAATCGTCTTTGAAAATTAAACTGTATTGATTCAAGAAGAACCAGGATATGAGCCATATATGCTTAGAAAGATCCAGAAGTCTATTTTCTGGAGAATTTTACGGCTCGTAAAAATGATTTTTCTACAGAAAGTTATGGCCGTTTTAGTAGACAAAGGTCAGGCTGTGCGGGCTGTGCGGGATTTCAGCGTGAACAGAAGTATTGAAGGGCATGTGAAGACTTAAATCCAACATCCCACATTGGTTGGAAACACATTTCTATATCCCACATCCCACATCGGATTGGAAACACATTCCACTTGTGGTATTTGCCTATATAAGGCCCACTCCACTTCATCATTCAGTGTACAATTCCTAAGCCACTTTGGTGTTTACCGGTGGACGTCCGCTAGCATTCTGGTGGATCCCGAAGGCATTGCTACCACGAGGGGAAGCGCCGCCCGTCAGTGAGTGGAATTTCTCCCATGTAAATTTGTTTATTTATTTCTTTATATTCAGTTGTTTTAGTTTAAATGTTTAGCACTTGTTATTATAGTTTTATAGTTATGAGTGGCTAGACTCTTCAGCTAGGGTTGAAGATGAAGCCCCGCCGTTGTTTGGCGTAGTAGTTCAGATTTGCTTGTACAAATCTGACAATTTTTAGTATAAATGTTCTGTCAATTATTTGAGTTAATCTTATAATTGATTGAGTTTAAATTGTCTGTTGGATTTTCTTTGTGTTTCATCTGATGGATACATTGAATGCTTTTCGATTAAATTGGATTCCCTTTGTGATTTGTTAAGAGCGGATACATCGGGTGCTTTTGGTTTAGTTGGGATATTCTTTGTTTTTTGTCTTATAGTTGGATTCATTGAACGTTTTGATAGGCTATATTTTTAGAACATGTATGCTTAACTTCGGTGGGGTGGATTCGGAAACCTTAGTGCTTTTTATTATTAGTTTTAAAATCAATTTAATTTAGTTTTAATTTATTTTGCAAATTATCATTCAAAATTCGGAACTAGGTTAAGATAGAGTTAGTTTAGATTAAAAAATATACTTTCACAACGCAATTCCCTGTGGATTCGACCTCGCACTTGCACAACGCTATACTGCAAACGACTCGTGCGCTTGTGAGTAATTTAAAACTCACAACAAGTTTTTGGCACCGTTGCCGGGGAATTGTTTGGTTTGTGAAAATTTTTGGTCTGAATTGATTTTATTTTTCTACTAGTTAATTTAATTTAAAAAAAAATTTAATTTAATTTAATAAAAAAAAATCATGTGGATGAATCCAGCGCCGGTTTCACAGTCTTTAGAGGACGCCCTCAAGGATTTCATTAAAATGATCGGCTCGTCCCTCAATGCTGCCAACACTTTCAATGTTGAAAGCTGTTCCATTTGTGCTAGTCCCATGCATCTAGCACAGAATTGCCCATCAATGCCGGCTTGTGCCAAGTATCCTATGGAACAAATGAATGCTTTCAATGACTGTTGTTGGCAATCAAATGGATCTTGCTCCGAAACATACAATCCAGGGTGGTGGGACCACTCTAATTTTTCATGGGAGCAGAACCAACCAATGAATCAGAGAGGAGCCCCTTACCATGCTCACAATCAATACACTCCCGAATTTCCTCCACTAATTCCAAGTTACAATCACTCAGCTTATCCAGCACCATCACCCGCTTACCAAGCTCCCATTCAAGCGCCAGCGTCGGTTTCACAGTCATTGGAGGACGCTCTCAATGATTTCATGAAAACGACTAGCCAATCTATGAGTGAAATGATGAGTGCAACAATAGAAAACACCCAAGCGATTGCCACACTAGAGAGTCAAATTGATCAGATCGCAAGTTACGTGGGTGAAGGAGAGGAAGGAGAGTTCCCCAGTCAACCTGAGCCTAACCCAAAGGAACAGTTTGCGGTGGGAAATTCTTCAGCTCCCATGCATTGGCAGGAACAAGTGCAATCAACTGTCCCATACTTGTTTGGGAGACAAGTGGATAATCAAGTGGAAGAGAACCCTGCTATGCACCAAGGGCAAGAGAGTGGCAACAATGAGAAGAGAGATGCTGAGCCATCTACAGCCACTCGTATTATTAAGGATCTCTCTAGGTCATTTTTACCTAAAGTGCCTTACCCTGAGAGACTACAAGTGCCCAAGAAAGAAGGGAAGTCTGAGGACATTATGGAGGCATGCTTTGCTCAGTTTGAAGAGGATTTGGACTTAGATAAGTTACTTGAGCAAGCAAATACTATCATGGAGTCTGCTCCTCGGGAGAGTAGTAGGACAGAGGAGACTATGGATGAATCCCGTATTGAGGATCCCTTGGAGGCATGCTTTGCTCACTTTGGAGAGGATTTGGGCTTAGATAAGTTACTCGATGAAGTAAATGTCATTTTGGAGTCTGATCCTCGAGAAAGCAGTGAGACGGAGGAAACCACAATACCTGAACCTCACAAGAAGGAACTTAAGCCTTTACTGGATAATCTTGAGTATAAGTTCCCAGGTCCAGCAGATTCTTTGCCTATAATTATAGCTTTAGATTTGGGTGATGCTCCAGAGGAGAAATTATTGGACGTCTTAAGAGAGCATCAGGAAGCTATAGGCTGGACTATTGAGGATGTCAAATGAATCAACCCCTCGTTGGTGATACACACGATACAGTTGGAGGAGAATGCCAAGCCATTGAGGGAGCCACAAAGAAGGCTCAACCCTGCTATGCAAGAGGTTGTGAGGGCAGAAGATATTAAGCTGTTAGAGGCGGGGATCATTTATCCCATCTCTGATAGCAAGTGGGTGAGCCAGATTCCAGTCGTGCCCAAACGTGCTGAATTTACGGTAGTAAATAAAGACAACGAGTTGGTTCCAACTCGAGTGCAGTCAAGATGGAGAAAGTGTCTAGACTACCGTAAATTGAATGCTGCCACTAGGCCTGATCATTTTTCATTCCCATTTATTGATCAGATGGCGGAGTATTTCGTTGGACCTGTTTACTAATGTTGGGTCTGGCTGAAGACGTTAAACTTAGCGCTCATGGGAGGCACCCCACAGCTTATCTTTTCTTTTGTTTATTTATTATTTCGCATTTTTATGATTAATGTTTGTTTCCAGTATTTTTTGTTTTCCAGTTTTTATTTTTCAGGGACAAAGCGTACTTCAGTTCAAGTTTGGGGGTATGCTATGAGCCATACCAGTCCAGATAGTTCACCATATCTCAGGTCAGCTCTTTCCATATTAGTCACACATTGGGGTCAATGTGTAATTTAAGTTTGGGGGTATGGGAGACACATCACACACTTTGTCCTAATTTGTTGTCTTTTCGTCATAGAGATAAATGCATGCTCATGTTATCGTGAAATTTTAGTTGATCTAAACATTTTCTGTGATGTGATGTCATTGGTGAGCTTAACATTTTGAACACATGATCTGGTGATAAATTTTTAAAATTTAGTTACTTACTTTAGGCATTTTGAGAATTCACATGTTTGATCTAATCTAACACGAGCACATTAGCACAAATTATGTGAGGTATGACATGTGATTTTAATGTGTATTTTTCCTTATCTTAACTGAAACTGGATGACTTGTTGGATGAACTCTTGGGCATAGGAAAATATAAAAAAAAAAAAAAAATTATCAATAAACTTTTCGCTGAGTAACTGGACCTCTTGCCTCAGTAAGCAGTGAGTGTTCACGTCAAAAGGTGGAATTTTGCTTGGTAATATTAAGGTCGGTTTAATTTCGTAGCCTTTTTTACTCGAGTTAGTAAGTCCTTAGGGGTGTCTTTACACCTAATGCCCTAAAACCACCTGGTTTGGGAGTCGTTGACTTAACACTCGCTACATGGGTCAATTAGAAAGCTTAAGGGAACTAAACATAGCCGTGCCTTATTATAAAAAAAAAAAAAATACTATGCCTTTGTCGTTCATTTTTTATGGGAAATTCGGTGTATCTTGAGACATGGAGACCTTACACATTAGAGTTACTTGGAAGCTTCATTTTTATATGCTAATTCACCTTACACTGATTCAAGCTTGTGATGCCTTATCCTGCCTTTTGTAAGTAATTAGATTTTAACATTTCTATCATTGCGAAGATGGGTTTACCTTTTTAAGCTTGCTTATGAATGAATATCATGGTGATGTGTGCTCCTTAAATTTTTGGATACCATGAGTGATGACTTTATCTTTATGTTCTTTGTTTTTCATTGAGTCTTTTATTTTGTTTTGCTAAGGGACTAGCAAATTGTAAGTTTGGGGGTATTTGATGAGTGCCAAATATTGCATATTTTGGCCCTCTAATTTACATTTGTTAGCTTAGGAATTTGTACTTTGAGTTGTTTTCGTTGTTTTTCAGGTTTACAAGCACTGGGAAAGGAGTTTCGCTAAAATTGCCAGAATTGCCCGTACAGATCAATCATCTTTGAAAATTAAACTGTATTGATTCAAGAAGAACCAGGTATGAGCCATATATGCTTAGAAAGATCCAGAAGTCTATTTTCTGAAGAATTTTACGGCTCATAAAAATGATTTTTCTACAGAAAGTTATGGCCGTTTTAGTAGACAAAGGTCAGGCTGTGCGGGCTGTGCGGGCTGTGCGGGATTTCAGCGTGAACAGAAGTATTGAAGGGCATGTGAAGACTTAAATCCAACATCCCACATTGGTTGGAAACACATTTCTATATCTCACATCCCACATCGGATTGGAAACACATTCTACTTGTGGTATTTGCCTATATAAGGCCCACTCCACTTCATCATTCAGTGTACAATTCCTAAGCCACTTTGGTGTTTACCGGTGGACGTCTGCTAGCATTCTGGTGGATCCCGAAGGCATTGCTACCACGAGGGGAAGCGCCGCCCGTCAGCGAGTGGAATTTCTCCCATGTAAATTTGTTTATTTATTTCTTTATATTCAGTTGTTTTAGTTTAAATGTTTAGCACTTGTTATTATAGTTTTATAGTTATGAGTGGCTAGACTCTTCAGCTAGGGTTGAAGATGAAGCCCCGCCGTTGTTTGGCGTAGTAGTTCAGATTTGCTTGTACAAATCTGACAATTTGTAGTACAAATGTTCTGTCAATTATTTGAGTTAATCTTATAATTGATTGAGTTTAAATTGTCTGTTGGATTTTCTTTGTGTTTCATCTGATGGATACATTGAATGCTTTTCGATTAAATTGGATTCCCTTTGTGATTTGTTAAGAGCGGATACATCGGGTGCTTTTGGTTTAGTTGGGATATTCTTTGTTTTTTGTCTTATAGTTGGATTCATTGAATGTTTTGATAGGCTATATTTTTAGAACATGTATGCTTAACTTCAGTGGGGTGGATTCGGAAACCTTAGTGCTTTTTATTATTAGTTTTAAAATCAATTTAATTTAGTTTTAATTTATTTTGCAAATTATCATTCAAAATTCGGAACTAGGTTAAGATAGAGTTAGTTTAGATTAAAAAATATACTTTCACAACGCAATTCCCTGTGGATTCGACCTCGCACTTGCACAACGCTATACTGCAAACGACTCGTGCGCTTGCGAGTAATTTAAAACTCACAACAAGTTTTTGGTCTGTGAAAATTTTTGGTCTGAATTGATCAACTTATCCTGTTTCTTCATCATTCTGTGGGCTGCAGCCTAGCCTAATCCAGGCCATGGCTCAGCCCTCAAGGCCACACCTCAGCTTGATCTAGGCCACAGCCTGACCTGATGCTTCTTCTTTGCTCTTTTTGGTGCACTTTCTAGGGCCCGAGGCTTGGATAATTCTAGGCCATAGTGCACACTCTACAAACTCGATTTCTCTTCATTTGCCCTTCCGCAACCATGTCTTTACTTCGGTGTGCCTCGAGTTTTTGTGCTTCAAACAACAATTGCTTTTTCTCCTCTTTTGATTATAAATTACCTAAAAATGCACCGAAATAAGTCAACGATCCAAGAATACCACTTTAGAGTTATTAACGTGTAAAAGTGAAATTAGGACTTAGATCAACCCTAAAATGCTAACAATTAAGAACTATTAAGATATATTTTATGGCTCTCATTACAATCCCCAACTAGCTTATTGCTAGTCCCTAACAATTTAAGCGAAAACAAAAAATGAATTCTACGCGCGGGGGGGGGGGGGGGGGGGGGGGTGGATGGGGGGATCCCAACAAAGTAAAGCAATTTTAGTGTTAACTAAGAGTAATTCACATTTTGTCTCAAAAATTTCATATAACACACAGCACATTGAATCATTAAATTTCACCCCAAGTTCAAAAGTAATCCAAGCATCAATCTTAAAATTGTTATTAACTCTTAACATCCATCTTACCACAATCCATTAATCCGAACATCTGGATGATTTTATGCATAACATTCATGAATACAAGTCTTGGCCTCTAAAACATGATAAATTGTGTGACATCAATCACAAGACAAAGCTATATAGGCTTACATTTCAAACCTCTCTCCACTATTGTAGAAAAATCACATTACATTGGATCAATAGGTCTTTAATAAGCTTGTAATGTTAGGCTAAGGTAAAGGTTAAGAAAGAATGGGAAGGATTCACAAAGAAAAAGAACTCAATCTCTTAGCTTTAAACATAACCACTTTTAAGCACTAGTTAATCTTACTTTAACACCCAACTTTTCAACCATTTTTCAAGCATTTTTCTCAAATCACCACTTTTCTTTTCTTTTCTTCTTTCTTTGCCATAATTCACTTCTCTTTTCATTTCTTTTGTATTTTTTTTGGCATAAGACCATTAATATCTTTTTTTGTTTTTCTTTTCTTTTCCATAAGCCCCAACTTATCTCCTTTAATGTACTTGGGTTATAGTAGCTATATTTTCTCATATTTCCATCCTTACTCCTTTTAAGTGCTTCTCAACAAATGTTTATAGCTAAGTTCTTTTAAGAGAAAGGTAAGGATAAAATATTTTCTAAAGCTCATAAATGTGAGTAAATGGGCTATTGAAAGAAACAAGGCTCAAATTCTTTTTCGAGAAAAAGGGCTCAAACAAGTGACTAGTAGTAAATATTGCAATGGTATGTTTGACAGGCTCAAACGGTCCAAAAATGGCCTATATCATATCCTAAGTAATGTGCATTCTAGGAATTCACCTCAAGTGGTTATCAAGTAAGTTCTAGAGCTTGTTGAGATTGCAAAAATATTAACAAAATAATCACACATAGAACTTCTCAAAATGTTTAAGACTAATCATACAATCTTACTACAAACTAGAGTCTCAAACCAAATGAAGTTGATACTTAAATTAATTTCAAACTGAAGCAAGATTTAACTTCTTCTAAATGTTATCTGCTATCTCAATTAAGTTCATATTATTGACATATGAATTAACTCTAAGGCTAACACAAAGCATGCTAAAAACAAACAAAAAGGAAAATGACACCAAGCAGTTCAAAGAAAAATATGTAGAACAGGAATATGTTTCCTCCTTTCCTCTACCCCCAACTTAAAATAAGCATTGTCCTCAATGTGAAAGCAAAAGTTAAGGAAACTCCCTTTGTAACCAAAAAGTTCACAAAAGCTGAAAATTGTGCGCCACCATTTGAACTGCTTCGTATATTTGTCCCTAAAAAAGAAATACGAATGTAAAACTGACAAACAGCAAAATAATAATAATAAACAAGAAAAAGAAATACGAAAAACAATAAAAGGATATATTGTGGGTTGCCTCTCATGAGCGCTAAGTTTTACGTCTTTAGCCAGACGCTGCACCACTCTCACTGCTGGCCTCATTGTACTGCTGAAGATGAGGCTCCATACTCAGTGGCCTCTGTGCTAGTTTTTTGGCAAGGAGTTAAAGTCCACCACATTTGGCTCAAGTGTTTTTGGTGATGCCCATTTACTATCAGTAGTAGGGTATTTGATTCCCGCCTCCGTGTGACTTCTCTCAAGCAACTTCTCAAAGCATGGTTGCAAAGATTTCTTAATAAATTCCTGTGGCTTATCAGAAACATCAACAACATTAACGGCATGGGGATAAGCTGAAGAATCATTGAATTCAAAATTATTAGGAACAAATTCTGAAGAGTTATAATTGTCTTTGATGTACTCATCCTCTTTATGTGGCTGCAATGAGACTCGAAAAACATTTACCTTTAGAGTCCTATTTCCAAATGATAATGTCATTAAGCCATTTCTAAAATTAATGAGGGAATTAGTGGTGGCAAGGAATGGTCTTCCAAGTATCAAAGGAATTTTTGACTCCATGTTTACAGTAGAAACAGTACCTAAAACCAAAAAATCAACAAGATAGTAGAAATTATCAATTTGCAACAAAACATCTTCTACAATACCTCTTGGTTTTCTTACAGATCTATCCGCTAATGGAAATACCATAGAGGTTGGTTTGATCTCACCTAGACCGTGCTGTAAGTACATGGAGTATGGCATGAGGTTCACACTAGCACCCAAATCTAGCAATGCTTGGCCAGAAGATTTGTTTCAAATTTGGCAAGACAATGTTGGATAGCAGGGATCTTTATATTTGGGCAGTGTCTTACTGTGAATTACTGCACTCACTTGCTCCATTAAGAATGTCGTCTTCTTTACATTGTGCCTCCTTTTGAGTGTGCATAGATCCTTGATGATTTTAGCACAGTTAGGGATCTGTTTTATAACATGAAGAAGGGGGAGGTTAATTTTAACATGCTGAAGTTGTTCAAGAATCTCACCTTTTAATGTTGAATTTATCTCTTTAGGCTTAAGGAGTGCTTGAGGGTAAGGCACCGGTGGAGAATAATCATCATGGGCCTCTTGTTCCTTGGGAGCTTTATCCTTGATGTACACGGTGTTAGGATTCAGGATTAATGGTAGAGGGGCTCCATCAATTTTTTTACCGTTGCGAGTGATTATGGCATTAACCTCTGTAACATTTTGATCTTCAGGGTTGGAGGTTTATGCCATATGTTGTCCCCTTTTATTAGGTTATTGCTGTGAAAGAAAATGACCTTGCTCTTGAATCTTCAAGAAACTAGTCAACTTAGTGAGTTGGCTCTTTATTACCTTTTGTTCCTCTTTGTTCGCTTATTGTTCCTCTAACAACCGTTGATTTATTTTTCCTTGATCTTCCACACTCTTGGCATGTACCTGCATAAATGACTTAAACATATCTTCCAAAGATAAAGATTGTCAAGCTGTATTAGATGAGGTTGCCTCCAATTTTCATTGGGTACTAGAGTGGGCAGGGGGTTGCATGTCGGATTTCCAACTGAAATTAAGGTGATTCTTCCAACTGGGATTATAGGTGTTAGAGTAGGGTGAGTGTGGTTTCCCTAAGGGTATACCTACATCATTATACTCTTCTTTCATCTCAAAATAAACTGGACAATCGTTAGGTAAATGATCGACCCCATTACATATGAAACAAGGCTCATAGGACTCTACCCTAGCAACCGATTCAGGGGCCCTAGCATTTCTAGTTTTTAAGGCTTCAATTTCCTTAGTTAGGGCATCTAAATGGGCTTTAAGGTTATCCTCTTCCTTAAGTTGATAACTCCCAGGGGGTTGGTTTTTCTTAGTGCTTTCCATGGCATTCGGTGCTGTCCAAGTGTGTGCTTTTTCCAATGAGTCATCTAGGAAATCTATGGCTTGGTCGGGATCTTTTTGAAGAAAATCCCCAATGCACATCAATTCTATGAATTGTCTTTCCCTAATTTGAAGTCCATTAAAGAATTAGCTAACCACCCACCAACTCTCATACCCATGGTGTGGACAAGAATTTAACAGGTCCTTGAAATGCTCCTAAGCTTGATATAAGGTTTCGCTCTCCTTTGTGCAAAGTTTGAGAATTGTCTCTTGAGGTTATTGGTCTTATGGGTTGGGAAGTGCTTGTGGAAGAAAACTCATGTCATGTCATCCTAATTACCTATGGACCTAGGCCATAAGGAGTACAGCCAAGCCTTGGCTTTTTCCTTAAGTGAAAAAGGGAAAAACTGAAGTTTGACGGTGACTACCATATTAACTCTACCTTGAAAGGTTGCTACTACTTCCTCAAATTCCCTAATATGGATATAAGGGTTTTCATTCTCAAATCCATGGAAGGTTGGTAGCAATTGGATCATGCCTGGTTTGAAATCAGGTTGTTGAACATTAGGGGGGAACATGATACACGATGGGGTGGCCGTTCGACTAGGGTGCAAGTAGTCTTTAAGTGTCCTAGCAACATTCTCATTAGGGTTTTTAGCCATGTTAACAAGATTTTATAAATTCTTTGTTGGGTGTACACTAGGGCTTGATCTAGGCAAGGTTTCACTAACGGACGTGGAAGGAAAGGGTATCTCTAATTCGGGTCCCTTAATGAACCTATCTCGCGAATCTCTCGGTCTAAGCATACACCAACAGAGTTTAAAAAGTAATAAAAACAGAACAAAATAAAAAAAAATCAGAAAATTAAAAATTTAAAGAAAGGAACGATAGTACCGTCTCGTCTTAGAGTTGACAATCTTCTTTGTGCTTTAGGGCGTTTCCCTGGCAACGGCACCAAAATTTGATTACGCCCAAAGAGTAACGCGGTAGTTATAGCACAACTTTGGGGTGTCGATTCCACGGGGAAACAAGTTAACTATTAGGAAAAGTGTAAACTTTAATACGAAATGATAAAATCCAAATAAGTAAATCTGAGCTTTGATAGTAAAGTATTATAAGGAAATTGTGTATTTGTATTGAAAAATATAATAAGGAAACAACAAGATTCTGGGAATCCTCCCTAGGTTCGTTGTTTTATTCCAGGCTCCATTCAGTTGTTTTTATCTTGATTGCAAGTTTCACATCCCAAACAAGTAATCGGTGTATATTCAATTAAAGCACATGTAAACCCTGATGTAATTGTTATGAAGTACTCTTGGATTTCGATTCAAGCATACATGACCTATCCTATAGATTTATCAAGAAGCGACGATATATCTCAATGGCAATATTGCAGTAATAGACAAACCTAAAAGATAAATCTACCAGACTCAATCACATCCAAACAACTTGACATCAGAAGAACATGACTAGACTTATATGGAGAAGAAGCATGCAATCACAGGATTAAGAAAATCTAGAATAAGAAGAACATAAAGCGCAGTTGTAACATGAACCTAAATTCTTCTTGTTTAATCAAAGAATACTTGTAAACAACGTTTTGATAATAAATCCAAATTACAACTGAATCAATAGTGAAAAATAAGAACAACTACACCTAGGGATTCATCTCTTCGCCTTGCTTGGAGATTAGTTGGCCATGGGGGAGAGTGTGGCAGCCTCTATTGAGTTTTCCAGCCTTTGATTGATTGTTTTATGAACGATCTTTTTCAAACCCTAAGTGAACTATTTATAATACAAGAGGTCTATGGGTGTATTAAGGTTTAAACAATCATAAAAAAAAACCTAATTAAGTTGTAACTCGGAGACAGCGTATCGGGGTCGTTTCATAGCTCAAATTGGGTTAGGCCGTGGATCAACATGTGTTGTTTCTTCATCATTCTGTAAGCTGTGGCCCGGCCTAATCCGGACTGCGGCTCAGCCCTCCAGGCCACACCTCAGTTTGATCCAGGCCGCGGCCTGACTTGATGCTTCTTCCTTGCTCTTTTTGGTGCACATTATGGAGGTCGAGGCTTAGATAATTCTAGGCCACAGCGCACACTCTATAAACTTGATTTCTCTTCATTTGCTCTTCCGCAACCATGTCTTTACTTCGGTGTGCCTCGAGTCTTTGTGCTTCAAACAACAATAGCTTTTTCTCCTCTTTTGAACTTAAATTACCTGAAAATGCAATGAAATAAGTCAATGATCCAAGAATACCACTTTAGAGTTTTTAACGTATTAAAGTGCAATTAAGACATAGATTAACCCTAAAATGCTAACGATTAAGAACTATCAAAATGCATTTTATGGCTCTCATCACAACCCCCAACTAGCTTATTGCTAGTCCCTAGCAATTCAAGTGAAAACAAGAGATGAATTCTCCGAGGGGGGGGGGATCCCAACAAAGTAAAGCAATTTTAGTGTTAACCAAGAGTAATTCACATTTTATCTCAAAAATTTCATATAACACACAGCATATAGAGTCACTAAATTTCACCCCAAGTTCAAAAGTAATCCAAGCATCAATCTTAAAATCGTTATTAACTCTTAACATCCATCTTACCACAATCCATTAATCCGAACATCCGGATGATTTTATGCATAACATTCATGAATACAAGTCTTGGTCTATAAAACATGATAAATTGTGTGACATCAATCACAAGACAAAGCTATATAGGCTTACATTTCAAACCTCTCTCCACTATTGTAGAAAAATCACATTACATTGGATCAATAAGTCTTTAATAAGCTTGTAATGTTAGGCTAAGGTAAAGGTTAAGAAAGAATGGGAGGATTCACAAGGAAAAAGAACTCAATCTCTTAGCTTTAAACATAACCACTTTTAAGCACTAGTTAATCTTACTTCAACACCCAACTTTTCAACCATTTTTCAAGCATTTTTCTCAAATCACCACTTTTCTTTTCTTTTCTTTTCTTCTTTCATTGCCATAATTCACTTCTCTTTTCTTTTCTTTTGTATTTTTTTTGGCATAAGACCATTAATTTCTTTTTTTTTTCTTTTCTTTTCCATAAGCTCCAACTTATCTCCTTTAATGTACTTGGGTTATAGTAGCGATATTTTCTCATATTTCCATCCTTACTCCTTTTAAGTGCTTCTCAACAAATGTTTATAGCTAAGTTCTTTTAAGAGAAAGTTAAGGATAAAATATTTTCTGAAGCTCATAAATCTGAGTAAATGGGCTATTGAAAGAAACAAGGCTCAAATTCATTTTCGAGAAAAAGGGCTCAAATAAGTGACTAGTAGTAAATATAGCAATGGTAGGTTTGACAGGCTCAAACGGTCCAAAAATGGCCTATATCATATCCTAAGTAATGTGCATTCTAGGAATTTGCCTCAAGTGGTTATCAAGTAAGTTCTAGAGCTTGTTGAGACCGCAAAAATATTAACAAAAGAATCACACATAAAACTTCTCTAAATGTTTAAGACTAATCAGACAATCTTACCACAAACTAGAGTCTCAAACCAAATGAAGTTGATACTTAAATTAATTTCAAACTGAAGCAAGATTTAGCATCTTCTAAATGTTATCTGCTATCTCAATTAAGTTCATATTATTGACATGTGAATTAACTCTAAGGCTAACACAAAGCATGCTAAAAACAAACAAAAAGGAAAATGACACCAAACAGATCAAAGAAAAATATTAAGAACAGGAATATGTTTCCTCCTTTCCTCCACCCCCAACTTAAAATAAGTGTTGTCCTCAATGTGAAAGCAAAAGTTAAGGAAACTCCCTTTGTAACCAAAAAGCGCACAAAAGCTGAAAATTGTTCGCCACCATTTGAACTGCTTCGTATATTTGTCCCTAAAAAAGAAATACGAAAGTAAAACTGGAAAACAAAAAATTAATAATAATAAACAAAAAAATAAATATAAAAAACAATAAAAAGATATGTTATGGGTTGCCTCCCATGAGCGCAAAGTTTTACGTCTTTAGCCAGACGCTGCACCACTCTCACTGCTGGCCTCATTGTGGTGCTGAAGATGAGGCTCCATACTCAGTGGCCTCAGTGCTAGTTTTTTGGCAAGGAATACTTAAAGTCTACCACATGTGGCTCAAATGTTTTTGGTGATGCCCATTTACTATCAGCAGTAGGGTATTTGATTCCTGCATCCATGTGACTTCTCTCAAGCAACTCCTCAAAGCATGGTTGCAAAGATTTCTTTATAAATTCCTGTGGCTTATCAAAAACATCAACAACATTAACAGAATGAGGATAAGCTGAAGAATCATTGAATTCAAAATTATTAGGAATGAATTCCGAAGAGTTAGAATTGTCTTTGATGTAATCATCCTCTTCATATGGCTGCCATGAGACTTGAAAAACATTTACCTCTAGAGTCCTATTTCCAAATGATAATGTCATTAGGCCATTCCTACAATTAATGAGGGCATTAGCGGTGGCAAGGAAGGGTCTTCCAAGTATCAAAGGAATTTTTGACTACGTGTTTACAATTGAAGCAGTATCTAAAACCAAAATATCAACAAGATAGTAGAAATTATCAATTTGCAATAAAACATCTTCTACAATACCTCTTGGTTTTCTTACCGATCTATCCGCTAATTAAAGTACCACGGAGGTTGGTTTGATGTCACCTAGACCGAGCTGTAAGTAGATGGAGTATGGCATGAGGTTCACACTAGCACCCAAATCTAGCCATGCTTGGCCACAAGATTTGTTTCCAATTTGGCAAGCCACTGTTGGACAGTCGGGATCTTTATATTTGGGTGGTGTCTTGCTGTCAATTACAACACTCGCTTGCTCCATTAAGAATGTTGTCTTCTTTACATTGTGCCTCCTCTTGAGTGTGCATAGATCCTTGATGATTTTAGCATAGTTGGGGATCTGTTTTATAACATGAAGAAGAGGGAGGTTAATTTTAACATGCTGAAGTTGTTCAAGAATCTCACCTTTTAATGTTGAATTTTTCTCCTTAGGCATAAGGAGTGCTTAAGGGTAAGGCACTGATGGAGATTAATCATTATGGGCCTCTTGTTCCTTGGGTCATTTATCCTTATTGCACACGGTGTTAGGATTCAGGATTGATGGTAGAGGGGGTCCATCAATTTTCTTACCACTGCGAGTGATTATGGCATTAACCTCTCTAACATTTTGATTTTCAGGGTTGGAGGTTTGTGTCATATGTTGTCCTCTTGGATTAAGTTGTGGCTCAGAAGGAAAATGACCTTGCTCTTGAATCGTCAAGAAACTAGTCAACTTGGTGACTTGACTCTTTATTACCTTTTGTTCCTCTTTGATCGCTTGTTGTTCCTCTAACAACCGTTGATTCATTTTTCCTTGATCCTCCACAATCTTGGCATGTACCTGCATAAATGACTTAAATATATCTTCCAAAGATAAAGATTGTTGAGATGTATAAGAGGAGATTGCCTTCGGTTGCCATTGGGTACTAGAGTGGGCAGGGGGTTGCATGTCGGATTTCCAATTGAAATTAAGGTGATTCTTCCAACTGGGATTATAGGTGTTAGAGTAGGGTGAGTGTGGTTTCCCTAAGGGTATACCTACAACATTACACTCTTCCTTCATCTCAAAATAAACTAGACGACCCTTAGGTAAATGATCGACCCCATTACACATGAAATAAGGCTCATAGGACTCTACCCTAGCAACTAGTTCAGGGGCCTTAGCATTTCTAGTTTTTAAGGCTTCAATTTCCTTAGTTATGGCCTCTAAATGGGCTTTAAGTTTATTCTATTCCTTAAGTTGATAAATCCAAGCGGGTTGGTTTTTCCTAGTGCTTTCCATGGCATTTGGTGCTGTCCAAGTGTGGGCTTTTTCCGAAAAGTCATCTAAGAAATCTATGGCTTAGTCAGGAACTTTCTGAAGAAAATCCCCATTGCACATCAATTCTATGAATTGTATTTCCCTACTTAGAAGTCCATCATAGAAGTAGCTAACCACCCACCAACTCTCATACCCATGGTGCGGACAAGAATTTAACAGGTCCTTGAAACGCTCCCAAGCTTGATATAAGGTTTCGCTTTCCTTTGTGCAAAGTTTGAGAATTATCTCTTGAGGTTATTTGTCTTATGGGTTGAGAAGTGCTTGTGGAAGAAAACTCATGTCATGTCATCCCAACTACCTATGGACCTAGGCCTTAACGAGTACAGCCAAGCCTTGGCTTTTTCCTTAAGTGAAAAAGGGAAAAACCGAAGTTTAACGGTGTCTACTATATCAACTCTACCTTGAAAGGTTGCTACTACTTCCTCAAATTCCCTAATATGGATATAAGGGTTTTCATTCTCAAATCCATGGAAGGTTGGTAGCAATTGGATCATGCTCGGTTTGAAATTAGGTTGTTGAACATTAGGGGGGAACATAATAGACGATGGGGTGGCGGTTCGGCTAGGGTGTAAGTAGTCTTTAAGTGTCCTAGCAACATTCTCATTAGGGTTTTCAGTCATGTTAACAAGATTTTCTAAATTCTCTGTTGGGTGTACACTAGGGTTTGATCTAGGTGAGGTTTCACTAACGGACGTGGAAGGAAAGGGTATCTCTAATTTTGGTCGTTTAATGAACCTACCTCGCGAATCTCTCAGTCTAAACATACACCAACAGAGTTTAAAAAGTAATAAAAACATAACAAAATAAAAAAAATCAGAAAATTAAAAACTTAAAGAAAAGAACAATAGTACCATCTCGTCTTAGAGTTGACAATCTTCTTTGTACTTAAGTGCGTTTCCTCGGCAACGGATCCAAAAATTGATTACGGTCAAAGAGTAACGCGGTAGTTGTAGCATAGCTTTGGGGTGTCGATTCCACAGGGAATCAAGTTAACTATTAGGAATAGTGTAAACTTTAATACGAAACGATAAAATCCAAATAAGTAAATCTGAGTTTTGATAGTAAAGTATAATAAGGAAATTGTGTATTTGTAATGAAGAATATAATAAAGAAACAACAAGGTTCCAAGAATCCTCCCTAGGTTCGTTGCCTTATTCTAGTCTCGATTCAGTTATTTTTATCTTGATTACAAGTTTCACATCCCAAACAAGCAATCGGTGTATATTCAGTTAAAGCACATGTAAACCCTAATGTAATTGTTATGACGTACTCTTTGATTTTGATTCAAGCACACATGACCTATCCTGTAGATTTATCAAGAAGTGACGATATATCTCAATGACAATATTGTAGTAATGGACAAACCTAAAAGATAAATCTACCGGACTCAATCACATCCAAATAACTTGGCATAAGAAGAGCATGACTAGACTTATATGGAGAAGAAGCATGCAATCACTGGATTACGAAAATCTAGAATAAGAAGAACATAAAGTGCAACTGTCACATGAACCTAAATTCTTCTTGTTTAATCAAATAATACTCAGAAACAATGTTTTGATAATAAATCCAAATTACAACTGAATCAAAAGTAGAAAATAAGAACTACTACACCTAGGAATTCATCCCTTCGCCTTGCTGGGATATTAGTTGGCCATGGGGGACAGTGTGGCAGCCTTCATTGAGTTTTCTAGCCTTTGATTGATTGTTTTATGAATGATCTTTTTCAAACCCTAAGTGAGTTATTTATAATACAAGAGGTCCAAGGGTGTATTAGGGTTTAAACAATCATAAAAAAAACCTAATTAAGTTATAACTCGGAGACAGGGTATCGCGGTCACGCCGCGGCTCAACTTGTGCTGTTTCTTCATCATTCTGTGGGCCGCAGGCCAATTTAATCCAGGCCGCACCTCAGCTTGATCCAGGGCTCGGCCTGACCTAATGCTTCTTCCTTGCTCTTTTTGGTGCACTTTCTAGAGGCCAAGGGTTAGATAATTCTAGGCCGTAGTGCACAGTCTATAAACTTGATTTATCTTCATTTGCCCTTCCGCAACCATGTCTTTACTTCGGTGTGCCTCGAGTCTTTGTGCTTCAAACAACAATAGCTTTTTCTCCTCTTTTGAACTTAAATTACCTAAAAATGCACCGAAATAAGTCAACGATCCAAGAATACCACTTTAGAGTTATTAACGTATAAAAGTGCAATTAAGACTTAGATCAACCCTAAAATGCTAGCGATTAAGAACTATTAAGATGCATTTTATGGCTCTCATCAGTAAGTGAGCTTGCTGGAACTTTATCCAGCCACAAAGATGATTGCACCTGCTGTAAGAAACTCTAAAGGAGCTGATAAAAGATCTCTTAGAGATGTTGATCTTACTAAGAAGAAATGGAGTATGTTGCAATCAATTCACTTAATCCATCTTGAAGACAAGTTGATATGGTGTAGTGATTCGGCTGGTGAGTTCTCTTCCTCCACTTTTCAGCAATTTTTACAATTTCATAGCAATAATTTTGCATGGAACAAATTTCTATGGAATAAATGGCTACTGAAATGGATTGGTTTTTTTTTCATTTGGCGACTATTCAAGGAAGCTATACCTATTAACTCTATAATTTAGTGTCTTGATATACCCATGGTCTCAGCTTACAGTTATTGCTCCTCCCCTAAAATTGAATCTTTATCTTATCTCCTTGTCACTAAAGATACTACTCAGTAAGTATGGGGTTTCTTTACAAATTTGCTAAACAATGTAGGAAATGTTAACATAGTTCTCGGTTTGTTCCAACTATTGTATACGCAAGCTAACTTCTCTACACAACTGGGCTTAGCCAGGTTCTTAGTTCTTAATATTGGATGTTTAGAAATATGGAAGGATTGTAATTCCCAACACCATAACTCAACTCCAGTCTCCCAAAAAAAAATCATTCAAAAGATAATTCTCTTGACCAGGAACATTTTCAAAACCTTTACTCCAGCTTTACCAACTGATTTTATGGGGTCTTTATCTCTCCAATCAATTATGTTTCCTATTTGTCCTCTCTAATTACATAGAGGCTTATGGGTTAAATGGCTTACTCCACCTCCTGGTTGTTTGAAACTTAACATAGATGGTTCCAACCGTAAATGCCTATGCTCATGAAGAGCTTTGGTTAGAGACTCGAATGGTACAATTTTTCTTGCCTTTTCATACTTTTATGGACTTGGTTCCAATATGGAGGGAGAAGTTAGGGCTTTGTTAAGAAGGTTGCAGATATGCAAAAAAGGAAATATTGTGCTATCTTATATTGAATCGAACTCTAGAGTTTTGATTGATTGTTTCAAAAATAACAAGATACCATGGAGGATTTATTATATTATGCAAGTGTGTTATAATCTTGTCTCTTCTAGAATAGTTCTTAGTTACACCTATAGAGAAAGGAATTGACTAATAGATGGCTTAGTTGATTTTTCTCCCCTTTCTCTTTCCAATCAGATTTTTACCATTACAAGTTTGCTACCTTAAGAGATATCTCGTATTTTTTTTTAAGATAAAAATTCGTCTTCCCACCTTTCAGTCCTCAAAGAAAAAAAGTTTGTAGTTCTCATTGTTGTATTTTTTTTTTTGTTCAGACTTTGTTTCTCTAAGTTTGTTTAGGCTTATAGTTGGTTTCAATTATACTCATTTCTATTCTTTCATGAATTGTTTTGTAAGGTTTGGTTTCCCCCCTACATTTTTTGTAATATTTTTTCATATTTAATAAGATAGGTAGGGGTCTTTGCCAACCCCCCTTCACCTCAAGGAGGCTTTATTAAAAAAATTATTGCCAAATTGCCTCCCTTTTGGAAAGATTATTAAAAAATGCTTTTGCAAAAGACTAAAGACTTCACTCTGGAACAAATTTAGAAAATCTTTGCATATAAGAGGATTCATGTTTATGTGACAAAAAGAATTATGTTCTGTTTAAGTCCAAGGTGCATTATGTGGATGGGAACTAATCTAGGAATTAGTAGTTGCAAGCCAAGAAAAATGACCACCAATTTACAAAGAAAAATAATCACATAATGGAAATAAGAAAATAGCCTACTTTGTTTGAGGGAGAAAATGTCACTTTATCAAACAATGTAGGCATCGTAAGACCAACCTAAAGGGTAAAAAAAATGGTAGAAATGAGGGAGTTTGTGGAAATGATATTTGAGGTCATGTTGGAAAATCACCTTCTTGCGGAATCCCAGGTTGTGATTGTTCCAAACACCTAAATCTAGAATGACTTATAATAAACAGCAATCAGATCAATCAAAGAAAGAACGCAAGCAATTGTTATCGAGGTTCGAAAATGTGCCTACGTCCCTGTGGGCTCCTCTAAGCTCTCTGCACTAAATCAATAGAGTTCTTACAATTACAGCAACACCTCTTCAATCTATACACTCTTTCTCTAAATAACCAATCTCTCTTGAATGAGTCTCTCTTGTGTTTAGTGTCTTTGCACTCTCACACACCATGTGTTCTATTTCACACATATTCACATGTCATTCACTCTTGTTGATTGCTCCTAGATGACCCTTTATATAGGGCAATGACCACCTCATCCAATCTTTGAGATCAATCTCAACCCTTAGATCTCAAGAACCAAAGACTCATGGCTCTCTAAGAGTCTAAGTAATCCTGTGTGTTTTAACTAAGTCCCACGCACCATCTTAAAGTGCTGAAAAATTGGTGTCAGGTGTGCTTTGTGCTGAGACTCAAAACAGGGTGTGCTGAGGGCTCAGAAGAGGGGAAACTTGCTGCCTTACTGGAGGACGCGGCGCGGCTGGTCCGTGCCACGGCGCACACCTAAAGGAGGACTTCTTCCACTTGCTGGAGACCGCGGCGCACAACCTAGACCTGATGCTGAACTTTTCATCTGTTTAATTCTTTGACAAATCCTAACAATCTCTACCTTTGTCTAAGTAATTAATCCCGAACCCATTGTGCAGAGAACTCAGAATCCAAACTCAAATTGAGTCATCATATCAACCGACTCCAATCCTAAGAAGTTCAAGGCAATGATCGAACTTTCTTAGAGGTAGAACTTTAGTACCCAAATCTGCAAGATTTTCTTCCATTGCGACTTTGTCCACATGAATGCATCCTTCAGTAACATTTTCCCAAATGAAATGATACTGAACATCCATATGCTTAGTCCTCTTAAGGAACACCAGATTCTTATACAAGTGCAATGCACTTTGGCTATCCGAATACACCACCACCTGCTCTTTTAGGACCTTCAACTCTTCCAACAACCCTTTGCATCACATAACCTCCTTTATGGCTTTTTTTGCCGCTATGTACTCAACCTCAGTTGTTGAGAGTACTACAACTGGCTGCAACTGAGCCTTCAAACACCTCAGTAACCACTTCATCCCAAGCCAAAGCTCCTTTCTGGGATTACTCATAAATCTGCTGAGAACACTAATTGCCTAAGAAATGTCGAGTCTAGTGCTTACCATCATGAACATGACTAATCCAACCGCACTTGAGTAAGGGACCCTTTCCATTTCCTTTTTCTCCTCATCCATTCCAGGACATTGCTTGCTGAAGAACTTGAAATGAACAGCAAGGGGAATCATTACTGGTTTACTATCTTCCGTAGACACCATCTTTTCTATGTATGAAGACTAAGAAACCTTCAACCTGTTTCTCTCCCTTTCCCAGATTATTCTCATCCTAAGGATCTTTTGTACAAGGCCAAGATCCTTCCTCTCAAACTCTGAACTAAGTTGTGACTTTAACCTTTCTATCATTTCCCTGCTGTTACCAACCAACAGCATATCTTCGACATAGATGAGGATAATCACCATTTCCTCCACTTTGTGTCCAGGTGAGAAAATTTCTGTGAAGTCTATACCTTCTCTTTGCGTGAACCCTTTCGCCACCAGCCTAGCCTTGTACCAGACTTAAATCCTCTAGAGGATTCCCTTCTCTGATCTTGTAAATCCACTTACAATCCATAACTTTCTGTTTTCCTGGAATGTGCAAGAATTCCCAAGAGTTGTTCTTCCTCAAAGAATGTATTTCCTCCTCCATAGTTAGCTTCCATCACGAATCCTTACATACCATGGCATCAATGTAAGTTTCTGGTTCACTTATCCCTTCTTCTGAATAAGGAGCTGCACAATCGCAGCCGCAAAACCATATCTCAAAGGTGGTCTGACTAGCCTTCTTTCCTAGTCCCTTGTGAGCTGATAATCATTCTGATTCCCTGCATCATCCCCTTCTAGTTTAGCCTCCTCCTGAGTTTCTTGAGCTTGGCCTTTATCAATGGGCTCTACCTGGTCTGAACCCTCTTGCCTTCTTTACTCTACCTAAACTGAATTTTCCTTGATGCTATGCTCCACAAATACCGGGTTGGTTTGCCTACTATCCCCTGTAGTGTTAGTTTTCTCCAAATAGGGAAATAAATGCTCATTAAAAATGACATCCCTACTTATTATGAGTTTAGTTCCTTTTTGTTCTAAGGACCACAACTTGTACCCCTTCACCCCTTCTCCATATCCTGGAAACACACATTTCTAGATCTTGGGCTAAGTTTATCATCCTTTTATGTGCAAACACAGCACATCCAAAAAGTCCTAAGGTTGTTCAACTCAGGGGCTTTTCCACTCCACATCTCCTCAGGAGTCTTAAGGTCCATAGCCCTAGAGGGCGATCTATTAACCAAATACACAACAGTAGACACCACTTCCCCCCAAAAACATTTGGGTAATCCAGATCCTATAATCCTGCACCTAACCTTTTCCATAAGGGTCTTATTCATCCTCTGAGAAACTCCATTTTGCTGAAGGGTTTTCACAACCGTCCTATGTCTTAGAATCCCATTTAACTTATACAATTGATCAAGTTCCTTGTTAAAAAAATTCTAAGTCATTATCAGTTCTTAACACCTTAACTACCCTGCTCATTTGAGTTTCTTCCAGCTTTTTCCACACCACAAACTTATTCAAAGCATCTGATTTATTTTTAAGCAAATAAACTCAAACCTTTTTAGAATAATCATTGATATGATGAAATTGACACTAGCAAATGCACTAATTGTTCAAGTAATAAAATGTTGAGTAAATATCGTTCCTAACGAGGACTGAGCAAATACTACAGAAATTATGACTCGACTCTTATTGTTATTTGAGCAAACGAATAATTGTCGGAGAAAAGGTTACTAACAATTAACTAAAAGGGAAAAACATAACGCAATAGTAAATAAAGGAAGACTTGCAAACTTTGGAATGAAGACTCTTATGAACTAACGTGCTAAGGACTCAACTTCACCTGAACAATAATTGACAAGAGTTTTGAATGGATAAGTTTCACTTACTATGTTTTTTAAGATGGTAGAATCCGTAATAAATTGGTTATCCATATTCCAGGTCTAACCACAATCTCAAAAACCATTAACTTCAAATATCCATATTCCAGGTCTATTCTAGATTAATTCAAATTAAGAAGCATTAAGTGTTTATGGATTCCTTTCAGTTAAATCTCCCTATTCGGTTACGATTTAAGCGGACCACATAAACTTCCTAGAATTCCTATTCGGTTACTCCTATTCCATTAATGGCATGTTTTACCTTGGCCTTTACATAAATAATAATCAAATATCATATTTATTAGTTCAACCATTCATAAAAAGCATGGCTTCTCTATTCGACACATCACCATGCCCAAAGAAGGAATCAAAATAATAAAAAGCATTAAGAACAATAAAACACACTCTTTGAAAAACACATTAAATTCCACTTGTCTAAACAACAACTCAAGATATAGGTTTAGGATCCATCTATCCTTAACAAAAAATTATCTACTCCATAATAATATTCAAACAAACCATGTTCATATTATAAAACATCAACATAGATAGATAAGAATAATACAAAACCGGAGAAGAATGATTTAAAAGCTTGATGCGTAGCCTCCCGGAGTGTCTCCAACTCTCCTTTGGCTTCTCCTCTTCTCCAAATTCTGGTTTCTTCTTCTATGGCTGCCCCCTCTTGTTCAGCTAGGGTTTTCTTTTTATAACTTTTCAGAATCTGCGGGCTGGCACTGCAACTCCAACTTCTCGGCGCTGCAGCTTCAAGAAGTCTTTCTAACCCTAATATGGCGCTGCAGCTCCAACTTTCTGGTGCTGCAGCGCCAACTTTCTGTCCCAATTGGTCTCTTTTAGCTAGCTACCAGCGTTGCAGCACCAACATCCCAGCACTACAGCCTTGAGTTTCTGTCTTCTTTGTGCATTTTGGCCTTCCAGTGCTCTCCAGTGCTCTAGCAAGTGTCTGCACAATAAATTTCCATAACTTAGCATTGATAAATCAACTAAAACAACTTATTAGTAGAATAAGAAAAACTAAACTCAATTTGCTAAAAATACATGCAACATAATTCTAATGCTTAAGATCAACGCCAAAAACGTGCCTAAAAGCAGTATAATAACAAGATTTATTTAGAGTTATCACACTCCCAAACTTACGTTTTTGCTAGTCCTCGAGCACACTAGAATAAAATTCTATGCGCACACATCCTAAGAGTGCGAGATGGTTTGATTAAATTTGATATAACATGCCTCAAAGATTGCATATAAATCATAACGCAAGAAAACTTTCCAAATACTGCAAATGTCTAGAATTTTAAATTTATTGGCAGCTTTATCTTACATCAAATTCTTTAAACGTGTGTGTGTGTAACACCTTTATAAACTTAATCATCTCACCACTCTGATCGGTTTATGCAAGCAAGTAGGATAATGCCAATCTTTCAAAGTCCATAAGCTTGCTTTTCACACCACTCTCCACTAATGTAGGCCATGACAATACCCGAGATCACCAGGACTTTATTCTGCTTATAACTTTGGCTAAGGTTAAGGTATGGTAAAAGATTGATTTGAGGCTCACATCATCTTAAGCACATCAACCAATAAAAGTTTTGTTTCGAACTTTCCCTCAATTATCATGGAATACTTTCAATACTTTTGCTATTGTCACATCTTCTTCTTCTTCTTTTCTTTTTCTCTTTTTTTTCATATGCTTGTACTATAGTAGCACTAGTCTTTGTTTCCATGTGCATTACTGAAACTATAGCATAGCATGTACACGACGATCAAACACAACTTTGCCGGCTGCCTATGATAGACAGAATACAACTTGATCAAATAGTTCGTGTGGTAAACCTTTTTAACTTCGATCTTTCCCTTGGTCACTTTCGATGGGAAATATGTAATACTTATCATAGCCAAGTGAAGACCGCTTCCTTTTGCTCAATCCTCTGTCAACACTTAAGCGAATAGTCCCTTTATTAATCAATGTGCTTACAGGTGAAAGGTGGAGATATATATATATATATATATTTAAAAGGGAAGTAGGTTATATGATTGGGTGACAAAACAACATGTATCCAAGCTCAAAAGGGGAAAACTAAGGATAATCACATATCAAGGGTTGGCTAGAAAGGCTCAAACTTTCCAAACATGGCTTGGATCCTTTCTTAGGTATAGTACTACCTAGGATTTTGCCTCGAGTGGTCTTCAAACAAGTTCTAGAGTCCAAGAGATTACAAGACTACACTGCTCACATAAACACTCTCCGAAACAGCAAGACAACAAAGTGCTTAGGTGTACATGCTCATTAAGTTCAAAGAGTTTGATGTAAAATAAATCCAACAATAAATTCAAGCACACAGACAGACGCAACATTTTTCAAATTTTCGATGGCTATAATTAAGTCAATCTATTTCTCATCATCGGCAAAATCAAAATCAAACACAAACAACGGAAAGCACTCAGATAAACAAATAGAAAAATAACTAGAAATATGAGCAGTGCACAACACTCAGATAAGGTTCCCACCCCCAAACTTAAATGATACATTGTCCGCAATGTATAGAATTTGAATTGTAAAGTAAGAGAAAGGAACTCCCCTGATTAGTCGGAGGCTGAATCAATCGTCTTTGTCATTGTCCTCATCCTCATGATCATTGCTATGATCGGGATAAGGTGGTAGTGGAGGTAGCTGCTGTGTGTCGATGCCCAAATGATTGGCAAAAATCCTCATCATCTGGTCATTGGTTTGAAAACAACCCGCAATGTAGGATGCCTGCTACTGACTCCATTGTCAAAGCTCATGAAGCTCTGTCTCAAGCACTGTCAGCCGATCAAAAAGTGATATATACCATTGTTGGCGTGCTGGAGGAGGTTGTGAGGAAGAGGCGCCTGGGCTTGGTGCTTCTTCTATATCCGTGATCCGATAGATAGTCCTTAGATCCAGCGGATGCATTGGTTGTTTGATTTGCTCCCCTGCAATCCAGGTAACACCACACGATCCACAAAGTGCTGTTATCAAAGATGGAAAATACAACCCTGCACTGATCGAATTTGCGCTGTATAGAATGCTGTTCTGGATAATGCATCCCACATCAATACTCAATCCTTGGTAGATGGCGAATAAAAGGATTGAGCTGTCTCTTGTGACATCACTTAAATGAGTTGTCAGAAGCAAACGAGCGCCTATAAAGTAATGCCAAGCTTTTGCTGTCCTATCCATTGCACTTGATGGAAAGGAAGTTTGCTCATCACCAGACAATTTCCATTGTGTCTCAACTTTGCAAAGAACCCGGAGTACTTCGTTGAGGTCTGGTGTGCTGGCATAAGCACTGTACTCATCCATTGGGATGGTGGGGGTGTTGAGCAATTTGTTGATTGTGCCTCTGTCGAATGCCACTAATTTCCCTCTAACCTTTACCTTCAGATTCCTGTGCTCTGCGGCATTTGCATAAAATTCACGCACAACCGGAATAATTGCAGCTTCTAGTGTTGTGCAGAATTGTTCCCATTTACGAGCAGTGATGATCCTGTGAATGAGGGGGAAGTGACCCTTGGTGATATTAAATCCTCGTTCAGGAATTGGGACTTTCTTGAGTTGAGAACGCTCAAACCTCTGTTCTGCTTCCTTTGAGACAAAAAGCTCTGAATTGTAACTAGTGGAGCTAGGTCTCGCGCGTTTGGGAGGAGTCATTTAATCAAGACTTTTGTGCTTTAAATAATTACACTCCAAACAGCAGAAAATAACCAAGAGCAACACCCACTTTCACACACCAATTCCCAAAAAAACAAAATAACAAAATTTCAGTAGAACTTTCAATCCAAGTTGGGCAATTGCTTCAATCAATTAAGTCTTGAATAACCCAGCATAATAGATTGCAAATTTAACTCATTAACATCATAAATTTATTTAGCTACAGTACCCTTCTCTTCCAATGCACAGTCCCATGAAAATTTTTCAGCATAAACTTGTGAAAATGCAACTTATTCATTCATCCTTTCCTCAATTTTTCATCAAATCACCATGTATTATAAGCTACCCATAAACAACTCAAGTGATTTCACTTAAAAATCTGAAGTTTGGGAGTCTCAAAGTTGAAAAATCTTACTTGATTAAAAGACCTCAATAGCACCCAAAATGACTTGAGAAGATTGATTCTCCAGGAGAATGGAAGCAATCCATGGTGGAAAATGCAAAAGACCCTTGATTATGTGTTGCTATGGAAAGGAGAAGTGAAATTTTTGTGTTTTGGAGAGGGAGAGCAGTTGGAATTCTAATTTTTGGAATGCCTTATGTGTTGGAGAGCTGGGCATTTAACTCTCAATGTGCGATCTGGCGCTACAGCTCTGAATTTCTGGGCTGAATTTCTGGTGTTGTGGGTTCAGGTCCTGGCGCTGTAGCGCTGAAATTGTGAGGCTACAGCGCTGGATTTCTGGGTTGAATAGCGTGAAATTGAAGGACCTGGCACTGCAGCGCTGAAATTGTGAGGCTGCAGCGCTGGATTGCTGTCCTGACTCCACATAGAAAAATAAATCAACAATACACATTGTGAGGCCATAAAAATTGAAATAACAAATAAATTAAGCAAAACAAAAAATTGAAACACCCAAAATAATTTCAGAAAGCAAGAAAAAAAATTAAAAAGTAAGACCCAAAATGGTAGTTCTAATTTATAGTCTTTAGCTTGACTTTTCGATTTATGGCTCTTGGAGAATGGTGGTGGACGATTGAGGGTCAAACGTCCCCATAATGTAGTGCTTCAATCTGTGCCCATTAACCTTGAATGTCTCCTTATTTTTCTCATGTTGAACCTCAACGGCACCAAAAGTTGAGACACCTATCACGGTATACGATCCAGTCCATCGAGATTTCAGTTTTCCCGGAAATAGACGAAGTCGGCTATTGTATAGAAGAACTTGTTGTCCTGGAATGAATTCTTTCCTTGAGATGTGTCGATCATGCCATTTTTTTGTTTTCTCCTTGTACAGCTTTGCATTCTCATATGCTCCTAGTCAAAGTTCTTCCAATTCATCAACCTGCAACAAACGTTTTTGTCCTGTAAGGGTTATATCAAAATTCAAGAACTTGGTGGCCCTGTATACTTTATGCTCGAGTTCGACAAGAAGGTGGCAGGCTTTACCAAAAACCAGCCTATATGGTGACATTCCTATGGGTGTTTTGAAGGCCGTTCTATATGCCCACAAGGCATCATCTAATTTAAGTGACCAATCTTTCCTAGAAGTATTCACGGTATTTTCTAAAATTCGTTTCACCTCCCGATTTGAAACTTCTACCTGACCGCTTGTTTGTGCATGGTATGAGGTGCCAAGTTTGTGAGTTACTCCATATTTTCTTAACAAGGTTCTAAATTGACAATTGTCAAAGTGTTTACCTTGATCACTAATTATTGTTCTAGGAGTTCCAAACCGGGTAAAGATGTTTTTCTTGAGGAATTGGAGAACTACTTTGGCATCATTAGTGCGGGTTGCTATGGCTTCTACCCATTTAGACACATAATCTATAGTAACTAGAACATACTGGTTTAAAAAAGATGCAGGATAGGGCCCCATGAAATCAATACCCCAAACATCAAATATTTCGCAAACAAAAATATTGTTTAAAGGCATTTCATTTCGTTTAGAGATGTTACCAATTCGTTGACACCTATCACATGATGTGACGTAAGCCTGGGCATCCTTAAACAAAGTCGACCAATAGAAACCTGATTGCAATACCTTTGCTGCTGTTCGGTTTGCACCAAAATGTCCCCCAGCTTCTTCATCGTGGCAATGATACAGTATATTGTTAAACTCATGCTCCGACACACATCTGTGAATTACCTGGTCTGCACACAATTTGTAGAGATACGGATCCTCCCAAAAATAATACTTCACGTCGGATAGGAATTTCTTTCTTTGTTGATAAGTGAAGTGCCTTGGGATCCAGTTTCCTAAAAGGCAATTAGCGAAATCAGCAAACCATGGTGTCTTAGACACCAATAAAATAGAATCAAATGAAGAAATAGAAAATATTTTCTCATCCGGAAATTCTTCGTTGATGCTGGTATTAGTCTCTTCTGATTTTTCAAGCTTTGATAAGTGGTCTGCTACTTGATTGTCAGTCCCCTTCTTATCTTTGATTTCTAAATCAAATTCTTGAAGAAGGAGAATCCACCTCAGCAGTCTTGGTTTTGCATCCTTTTTCGCTAAAAGATACTTTAAAGCTGCATGGTCAGTATAAACAGTAACTTTTGATCCAATAAGATAGGATTGAAACTTATCAAATGCAAATACAATAGCTAAAAGTTCTTTCTCGGTGGTAGCATAGTTCAGTTGGGGTCCGGAAAGAGTGCGGCTCGCATAATAAATTATCCTGAAGACCCTATCTATTCTTTGACCAAGCACTGCTCCAACTACGGTGTCACTGGAATCACACATTAATTCAAATGGGAGGCTCCAATCTGGTGCGACTACAACAGGGGCGGTCACCAATTTATCCTTTAATGTAGCAAATGCCTGCAAACAATCATTAGAGAAGTTAAACTTCACATCTTTTGCAAGAAGATTAGAAAGAGGTTTAGAGATTTTTGAAAAATCCTTAATGAATCTCCTATAAAATCCTGCATGCCCCAGGAAACTTCTGATGGCTTTGACTGAAGTGGGAGGTGGGAGTTTTTCAATCACATCCACCTTAGCTTTGTCAACTTCAATACCCCTCGATGATATTTTGTGCCCCAATACTATTCCTTCCTGGACCATGAAATGACATTTCTCCCAATTTAGTACTAGGTTTGTCTCTTCGCATCGCTGCAAAACTAAAGAGAGATTATGAAGGCAATCATTAAAGGTTATACCAAATAGTGTAAAATCATCCATGAAGATCTCTAAAATTTTTTCAGTCATATCAAAAAAAATTGCCAACATGCAACGTTGAAAAGTTGCTGGTGCGTTACAAAGACCGAAGGGCATCCTCCTATATGCAAACATGTCATAAAAACAAGTAAATGTCATCTTTTCTTTATCCTCGGGTGCTATGGGGATTTGATTATATCCCGAGTATCCATCGAGCAGACAATAGAACTTGTGACCTGCCAATCTTTCTAATATTTGATCAATAAAAGGTAAAGGAAAGTGATCTTTTCTAGTGGCATCATTTAATTTTCTATAGTCAATACAAACCCACCAACCTGTCACAGTTCTGGTGGGTATCAATTCATTGTTATTATTTTTCACAACAGTGATCCCACCTTTCTTTGGTACTACTTGTACCGGGCTGGTCCAAGCACTATCAGAAATTGGATAAATAATACCTGCATCAAGCAGCTTGACTACTTCTTTCTTAACAACCTCCTGCATTGCTGGATTTAAGCGTCGCTGTGGCTGAACTGTAGGCTTGAAGTTCTCCTCCATGAGAATTTTGTGAGTGCAAATGGAAGGGCTGATTCCCTTGATATCCGCTATTGTCCATCCCAAAGCCTTTTTGTGCCTTCTCAAGACTTCCAACAAGCGTTCTTCCATTTTACCTGTCAATGAAGAGGATATTATAACTGGGAAAATATTAATCTCTAGATAAACATATTTCAAATGACCAGGAAAAGTTTTTAATTCAGGGGTTATTATTGGTTCTTCTGGCACTTCTTTTCCCATTTCAGCTTCCAAATTCCTTGCTTCTTCTTGGATGACAAGTTCTTTAGTGGTGGTAGTTCTAGATTCCATGATGCATCTTTCCAAAGTATCTTCATTTAATGTCTTCTCCTGAAACTCTTCAATGAGGTCATCAACAACATCAGCATAAAAACAAGAAGAAGTAGATACGTCAGACGGATATTTCATGATTTTATACATACAAAAACTACTTGTTCATCATTAACTCTCAAAATCAATTTCCCTTGTTGTACATCAATCAGGGCTCTCCCTGTAGCAAGGAATAGACGTCAGAGTATAAGAGGTACCTCCCGATCCTCTTCCATGTCAAGAACGATGAAGTCCACAGGGAATATAATTTTATCAACTTTTACCAGTACATCTTCTATAATTCCCCGTGGTCTCTTAATGGATCGATCAGCTAATTGTAATGACACTGTTGTTGTTTTGACTTCTTCTAATCCAAGTTTCCTGAAAATTGAAAGAGGCATAAGATTAATACTGGCACCAAGGTCACAAAACGCTTTATCAAAAAATGAATTTCCCAAAGTGCAAGGTATAGTAAAACTCTCTGGATCTTTCAATTTTGGAGGTAGCTTGTTTTGCAGTATAGTGCTGCACTCTTCAGTTAACATCCCCGTTCCATATTCCTCTAGCTTTCGTTTATTAGACAAAATTTCCTTCAAAAATTTAGTGTAGCTAGGCATCTGTGCTAATGCCTCTGCAAATGGTATGTTAATATGCAACTTCTTGAAAATCTCTAAAAATTTTGAGAATTTTTTGTTTAATTTTTCTTTTTGGAATTTCTGAGATATATTTAGTTTCAGAGTTAGAATCAATCAAACCTTTACCAGTAGACTTCTTTGCTGAAACTCGTTTTTCCTCTTGCTCAGTCTCTTCTTTCTCGACAACTTGCTGAGTAATTACCTTAGGTTGTGGCTCTTCCAATTGTGTGCCGCTCCTTAGTGTTATGGCCTTGACATCCTCCTTAGGATTCTTTTCTGTGTTGCTCGGGAGGGAACCTTGTGCACGTCCAGAAATTATGTTAGCTAGTTGACGGACTTGAACTTCTAAATTTTTTATGGATGATTCTTGATTTTGGAATCTTGTTTCTGCTGTACTTAAAAATTTGGCCATCATATCCTCCAAGTTGGGCTTTTTTTCTTGAGGAGGATATTCAGGATGATGTTGCTTCGCATTGTTTTGATTCCACGAGAAGTTTGGATGATTCCTCCATCTCGGATTATGTGTTGTTGTATGGATTGTTCTGCCTGTGAAAATTTGAAACAAAATTAGCTTGTTCAGCAGATGAATTATATGCAAACTGATTACCTGCTTGGAAATTACTGCTGTGATGACCACTACCACCACACAATTCACATATTGTATGTGAGTTGGGACTAAGTCCATCGATCTTCTTGTTGAGAGTCTCTAGTTGTGCTGCTAGAGCTGTAACAGCATCTACATTGTGCAATCCTGAGGCTTTGTTGACAGGTAACCTTTCAATTGGCCATTGATAAGAGTTTGTGGCCATTTCTTCTAATAATTCAATGGCTTCTTATGGAGTTTTTCTCATGATAGTGCCACCTGCAGCTGCATCAATCATGTTGCGGGTTATACTAGTTGAACCATTATAAAAAGTTTGTACTTGCATCCAAGTGGGCAGCTCGTGATGAGGACATCTTCTTAAAAGGTCTTTAAAACGTTCCCATGCCTCATAGAGTGACTCCCGATCGATCTGCAAGAACATAGTAATTTCATTATGTAACTTTGCAGTTTTTGCAGGAGGAAAGTATTTCCCTAAAAATTCGTGTGCCAACTCTGCCCATGTTGTTTTGCATCCGGCAGGCAGAGAAGTCAACCAGCTTTTTGCTTTATCCCTTAATGAAAATGGGAAAAGCCTTAAGCGAATTGCATCCTCGGATACTCCGTTATGCTTGAATGTGTCACAAATCTCAAGGAAATTAGTCAAGTGAACATTTGGATCTTCTTGCTATAGGCCCCCAAATTGTACTGAATGTTGAATCATCTGAATAATGGCGGGCTTAATTTCAAAATTTTTCACTTGTATAGGTGGTTGCCGAATGCTAGATTCAACACCATCCATCTTTGGCATGGCATAATCCCACAATGCACGTTGCACCTCTGCATTGTTTCCTTCTGCCATTGTGTTAACTGTTACTGGAGCTGCTCTTCTCAAAGTGTGAAAAGTGCGCTCAATCTCTGGATTAAATTCTGCAAGTATTTTCCCACTAGTACGTGTCATGCACTAGTAACGAAAACCCTGCAAAATAGACTTAAAAAAAATTAATAAACTCTCAAATTAACTAGTAGAATCACAATAAATGTAATATTTTATTTCAGTCCCCGGCAATGGCGCCAAAAACTTGATACGATGAAATTGACACTAGCAAGTGCACTAATCATTCAAGTAATAAAATGATGAGTAAATATCGTTCCCAACGAGGACTGAGCAAATACTACAGAAATTATGACTCGACTCTTATTGTTATTTGAGCAAACGAATAATTGTCGGAGAAAAGGTTACTAACAATTAACTAAAAGGGAAAAATAGAACGCAATAGTAAATAAAGGAAGACTTACAAACTTTGGAATGAAGACTCTTATGAACTAACGTGCTAAGGACTCGACTTCACCTAAACCATAATTGACAAGAGTTTTGAATGGACAAGTTTCACTTACTATGTTTTTCAAGATGGTAGAATCCCTAATAAATTGGTTATCCATATTCCATGTCTAACCACAATCTCAAGAATTGTTAACTTCAAATATCCGTATTCCAGGTCTATTCTAGATTAATTCAAATTAAGAAGCATTAAGTGTTTATGGATTCTTTTTAGTTAAATCTCTCTATTTGGTTATGATTTAAGCAGACCACATAAACTTCCTAGAATCCCTATTCGGTTACTCCTATTCCATTCATGGCATGTTTTACCCTGGCCTTTGCATAAATAACAATCCAATATCATATTTATTAGTTCAACCATTCATAAAAGAATGGCTTCTCTATTCGACACATCACCATGCCCAAAGAAGGAATCAAAATAATAAAAAGCATTAAGAACAATAAAACACACTCTTTGAAAAACACATTAAATTCCACTTGTCCAAACAACAACTCAAGATATAGGTTTAGGATCCATCTATCCTTAACACAAAACTATCTACTCCATAATAATATTCAAACAAACCATGTTCATATTATAAAACATCAACATAGATAGATAAGAATAATACAAAACCGGAGAAGAATGATTTAAAAGCTTGATGCGTAGCCCCCCGGAGTGTCTCCAACTCTCCTTTGGCTTCTCCTCTTCTCCAAATTTTGTTTTCTTCTTCTACAGCCGCCCCCTCTTGTTCAGCTAGGGTTTTCTTTTTATAAATTTTCAGAATCAGCGGGCTGGCGCTGCAGCTCCAACTTCCCAGTGCTGCAGCTTCAAGAAGTCTTTCTAACCCTAATCTGGCGCTGCAGCTCCAACTTTTTGGCGCTGCAGCGCCAACTTTCTGTCCCAATTGGTCTCTTTTAGCCAGCTACCAGCGCTGCAGCCTTGAGTTTCTGTTTTCTTTGTGCATTTTGGCCTTCCAGTGCTCTCCAGCGCTCTAGCAAGTGTCTGAACAATAAATTTCCATGACTTAGCATTGATAAATCAACTAAAGCAACTTATTAGTAGAATAAGAAAAACTAAACCCAATTTTCTAAAAATATATGCAACATAATTCTAATGCTTAAGATCAACACAAAAAACGTGCCTAAAAGCAGTGTAATAACAAGATTTATTCAGAGTTATCAATCATCAATTAAAGACAGAAAGTAAAGACTACCTCAAGTGTTGGTGTTCTTGCTGGTCCCCAAAGATTCGCATGAATGTAGTCAAGAATGCCCTTAGACTTATGCTTTTCGATGTTGAAACAGACCCGATGTTGCTTCCCAAGAACACAACATTCGCAAAAATCAAGTTTCTCTACCTTGTCACCATCAAGTAAACCGTTCTTGCTAAGAACTTGCAGCTTCTTTTCACTCATGTGTCCCAAAGCGATTGTGCCAAAGTACTGTTTTATCCATCTCAGCCATCAAGCTTGCTGCTTGATCCTTAATGTCCGTGTCTCTAATTATCTCATAGAGACCATCTTTCATTGCTGCTTTGATCACTATCAAAGATCCCTTGGTTACCTTGATCTTTCCTCCCTCTGGTTTGTATGTGTACCCCATGGAATCTAGTTGCCCCAATGGGATCAAAGTTCTTCTTAACCCCAGAAGATATCTCACATTCTGCAGCAACTTAGTAACTCCAACAAACATCCTCAACTGGATGTCTCCCGTGCCCCTCAATTGGTAAGAAGTATCATTCCCCAGGAAAACCTTTCCCCCATCGGTTTCCTTGAAATTCTTGAACCAATCCCGATGAGGACACATATGATAAGTGCACCCAGAATCCAAGATCCATCTCTCGTTTCCTTCTTGCCCCTTGCTCACATTTGAGTACACAACAAGAACATCATCATCTTATTGTTCTCCCTTGGCAACCGAAGCCTCTCCATCATTGGTATGGCTTCCTCCCTCATCCCTTATCATCTTCCTATAATATTTGTTGAAATGACCCTCCTTATGGTAGTAGTAGCATCTTTTTCCTCCAAATCTTGGTTTAGAATGCGCTATCCCATGGCTTTGTCCTTTACCCTTTGGTTTGTCCTGGTAGTAGCCATGGATATTGCTTCCATACCGACTTGCTGGCCTTCCTCTAATGAATAGCCCTTCCCCACTTGATGTTTCCCTTATCTTGGCTTTGAAATCATGAGCCCTTATAGCATTGATCACAATTTCATTAGTTAGTGTATCTCTTCCATATTCAATAGCATTAATCAAACTTTCAAAATAATCAGGAAGAGAATTTAATAACATAACAGCCAATTGTTCATCCGAGAATGCTATACTACAACTAGCCAAATCTTGAACTAGTTTATTAAACACATCAAGATAATCTTGCAACTCTTTATTAGGATCCATTTTAAAAGCAAAGATTCGTTTCAGAAGATATATCATATTAGGGAGAGTTTTGGTAAGAAATAACTCATCTAGTTTCTTCCAAATGACAGATGGATCTTCTAAGTCTCCACACTCTCTAGTCACACTATCTAACATGTGCAGAAAGATGGTGTTGTATGCCATCTTTGTCATCTCATTTCGCTGGACCCTCGTGATACTTGTTGGAAAATCGTCATCTTCTCCAATCGCCAAGTCCACCTCTTGTTGCATAAGAATTGCTTTGATTTTTTGCTTCTAAAGGGCAAAGTCTCCCTTTCCATCAAACTTCTCAACAACGAAGTTCGAACCCATCTTGCGAAGAAAAATCTCAGATTTATGCAGCACCCACAATTGCTTTGCAACTTCTAAATCTCATGAACACGATCAAATCTTGATCACAACATCGTTCTTGAACCTCAAGAACATGATCAGATCTTGATCTCAGCACCGTTCTTGAATCACCTAAGAAATTTCCTTTGATTCTTGGAGCATTGCTCTGATACCCACTGTTCTAGCTCTGATACCACTGTTGTTAGCTCTGATACCACTGTTGAAAAATCACCTTCTTGCGGAATCCTAGGTTGTGATCCTTCCAAACACCTAAGTCTACAATGACTTGTAATAAACAACAATCAAACCAATCAAAGAAAGAACACAAGCAAATATTATCGAGGTTCGGCAATGTGCCTACATCCCCATGAGCTTCTCTGAGCTCTCTGCACTAAATCAATGGAGTTCTTACAATTACAGCAACACCTCTTCAAGAACCCTTTTGTTCTTGAAGAACGAAAGAAGAGAAAAAGAAAGTGATAAGGACTAAGTGTTTCCCTGGAATTTTCCCCAAGAAAATTCCAATTACAAAGCCTTTGAATACCCAATCTATACTACTCTCTCTCTAAACAACCAGCCTCTCTTGAATGAGTCTCTCTTATGTTTAGTGTCTTTGCACTCTCACACACTATGTGTTCTATTTCACACACATTCACATATCATTCACTCTTGTTGATTGCTCCTAGATGACCCTTTATATAGGGCAATGACCACCTCATCCAATCTTTGAGATCAATCTCAACCCTTAGATCTCAAGAACCAAAGACTCATGGCTCTCTAAGAGTCTAAGTAATCTTGTGCGTTTTAACCAAGTCCCACGCACCATCTCAAAGTGTTGAAAAATTGGTGTCAAGTGTGCTTCTTGCTGAGGCTCAGAACAGAGCGTACTGACGCTCAGAAGAGGGAAAACTTGCTGCCTTGCTGGAGGCCACGGCGTGGCTGGTCCGTGCCATGGCGCACGCCTGAAAGAGGACTTCCTCCACTTCCTGGGGGCCGCGGCGCACAACCTGGACCTGGTGCTGAACTTTTCATAATTCTTTATAAATCCCAACAGGTCAATATGGCCACTAAAATGTGTAGATGGTGGCTTGATTCTTGAGCAACAGTTCATGCCCAAAAAGACAAGTCATTCTTTAAGAAATTTGAGGAAGTGATTGGTGAAGTTCAGATGGGAACGATGATCGTGGCCAAATCGTTGGAAAAAGAATTATTGAGATAGACATCACATCCGGGAAGCTATTTATTTTAATCAATTTATTATTTGTACTTGCCCTTAGGAAGAATCTGGTTTCTATTGATTTATTTTGTCAAAAAGGGTTTCAGGTAATGTTTGAATTTGACAAGGTTATCTTATCGAAGAGCGGTATGTTTTTAGGAAAATGATACTCCTCTGATTGAATGTACAAGTTGATTAATAATAATAATAATAATAATAATAATATGATATCTTATGCTTTACTATTTAGTTATCAGTTTGGCATGGGCACTTGACTCATTTAAATTATCAAACTCTAAAGAATATGAAAAAGTTAGAATTAATTGACTATAATGATAATTCTAAAAAATGTGGAATATGTGCCGAGTCTAAACTACTGAAGAAGTCATTTCTTAGTGTTAAATGAGATTATAAAATTTAGAATTAATTCATTCTGATATTTGTGAATTGAATGGCATCTTTACTCATGGTGGTAAAAGATAGTTTATAACATTTGTTGATGACCATTGAAGATTTATGTATGTTTATTTATTGTGAACAAAAGATAAAGCATTTTAAATGTTTAAGAAATATAAGGTAGAAGTTGAAAGTCAACTAGAAAAGAAAAATAAGATTCTCCAATCCGATAGGGGAGGAGAATATTTTACGCGTTAATTTTATGACGAGAATGGTACCATTCATCATATCACAACGCTTTACACACCACAACAAAATGGATTAGCTGAAAGAAAGAATCCCGCTTTGGTTGAAATGAATGCTTCTTAATGCAAAATTGCCTGTTAATTTATTAGGCGAGTGATTACGCCCAAAACATAACGCGGTAGTGTAATATAGCTTTGGGGTGTCGATTCCATAGAGAAATAAGTTAACTACAAAGGAAGGGGTAAACTTTAATCCAAAACGATAATCCAAATGAGTAAGAGAATCTGAAATTGACAGTGAAACAATTGTGTAAAGTAGATTGTGAAATATAATAGGGGAACAACAAGGATCCAGGAATCCTCCCTAGGTTCATTGCCCTAATCCTAACTTGATTCAATTGTTTTTATCTCGATTGCAAGTTTTACATCCCAAACAGGCAATTGGCAAATATTCAATTAAAGCGCATGTATAAACCCTAATTTGATTGTTATGAAATACTTTTTATTTTCAATTCATGCACACATGATCTATTTTATAAGTTTATCAAGAAACGACAATATATCTTTGATGCTAATATTGCAGTAATGGACAAACCTAAAGGCTAGATCTATCTGACTCAATCATACCCAAATAGTCTTGACATAAAGAAAGCATGACTAAATTTATATCAAAGAAAAAGATACAATCACCAAATTAGATGAAATCTTATAATAAGATTTAAAAAAGTAAATCATAACAATGTTTGAACGTTAAAGCTCCATTACAACTGAATCAAGTAAGGGAAATAGAAACAACTACATCTAGGGATTCATCTTTTCGCCTTGCTTGGAGATTGGTTAGCCATTGGGCCCATGGTTGCACACTTTGATGGAGGAAAGTTGCTGCTTCCTTGAGTTTTCCAGGTTTTTGAATGAATAATTACAAACCCTAAATGGTCTATTTATAGTGTACAAAGCCTAAGGGTGTTTTAGGGTTTGAACAAATCATTAAAGACCTAATTAGGGTTTAGCTCAGAGAACAGGGTCTGTGCGCGCGCTGCACCTTGGCTTAGTCGCGCTGCACCTTGGCTTTTGTTAAGTTTCTTGTGTGTGCGGTGAGGTGCGCCTCAGCTTCTCCAGGGTACGCCTCAGAACCTTAAGGTGTGCCTTAGTTAATTCAAGGTGCACCTCAGCCTAATGGCTCTTTAAGCTTCTTTTGGTCTTCCTTTTGAAGGGTGCGCCTCAGCTTCTCCAGGGTGCACCTTGAGTTGATGCTGTTCTGGAGGTCTGACCTTTGTCTACCAAAACTGCCACAACTTTCTCTAGAGAAATCATTTTTATGAACTGTAAAATTCTCTAGAAAATAGACTTCCAGATATTTCTAAGCGCATATGGCTCATCTCTTGGTTCTTCCTGCATCAATACAGTTTAATTTGCAAATATGATTGATTTGTATGGCAATTCTAGCAATTTAGTGAAACTCCTTTCTTGGTTTCTCTTCATCTTGGCTCTTCCGCAACCATTCTCTCACTCAAATATTCATTGAAGCTTTGTGTTTAAAATGATGATAGCTTTTCCATCTCTTTTAACTCAAGGTACCTGAAAATGCACCGAAATAAGTTAATGCTCCAAGAATACCACTTTAGAGTTGTTAACGAATAAAAATGCAATTAAAACCTAAATCAACCCTAAAGTGATAACAAATAAGTACGATTAAGATGCATTCTATGGCTCTCATCACAACCCCCAACTAGCTTATTGCTAGTCCCTAGCAATTCAAGCGAAAACAAGAGATGAATTCTATTGTGGGAATCAAAGTAAATGAAAAGCAATATTAGTGTTAACCAAGAGTAATTCACATTTTGTCTCAAAAATTGCACATAATACACAACACAAAGAATCATTAAATTTCACCCAAATCCAAAAGTAATCCAAATATCAATCTTAAAATCCATAGGCTTACTTACCATCCATCTTACCACACACCATCAATCCAAACACCCGGATGATTTTATGCGTAACATTCATGAATACAAGTCTTGCCCTCTAGAAACATAACAAATTGTGTGATATCAATCACATAAACAAGCTCCATAGGCTTACTTTTTAAATCACTCTCCACTACTGTAGAAAAAATCACACTACATTGGATTAATAGGTCTTTACTAAGCTCGTAACGTTAGGCTAAGGTAAAGGTTAAGAAAGAACAGGAAGGATTTAACAAGTAAAAGAACTTAATCTCTTAGTTTTGAACATAACTCTTTAAGCACTGGATAACCTTACTTCAATATCTAACTCTTCCAACCATTTTCCGAGCATTTCTTTCAACAAATCACTATTTTTTTATTTTATTTTTATTTTATATCTTTGATAAGTCACCACTTTTCCTTTCTTTTCTTCTTTCTTTGCCATCCTTCACTTCTTTTTTTTTTCTTTTCCACAACCCCCAACTTATCTTCTTTAATATACTTGGGTTATGGTTCTTCATATTTCCATCCTTACTCCTCTTAAGTGCTTCTCAACAATGTGTACAACTAAGTTCTTTTAAAAGAAAGGTAAGGATAAAATATTTTTAGGCTCATGATGGTAAGTAAATGGGTTTTTGAAAGAAACAAGGCTCAACATATGTTAGCATATGAACTTGGAAAGAAACAACTGAAAATAAAAATAAAGTATAAAAAATAATGAAAAGGAAAACACATTGAAAGATAGAGTAGTGAGTCGATAAAAAAAATAAAACAAAAGAGAGGGAAACAAACAAGATAGAACCCAGAATTAATCATCAATATCTTCAGGCTCTGCCTCATTCTCTTCTTCATTCTCTTCACTTTCCCCTTGAGGTGGATCGAAAGATGAACCCGGATAGGGTGGCATAGTGGGAAAGTGATCCATATGAAATCCAGTAGCGGAGGCAATGCGATGGTACATTTGACCAAAAGAAGAGAATACCTCCGCTTGATAATCAGCTTGCCTAGACAAGAACTGTTCTTGACGATCTAGCTTATTAAACAACAGTTTATGGTGTTCTTCAAAACGATGCTCTAAACGGTCAAGACACTCTACAACAGTGAAATTCCTAGGGAGAGGAGGGGGAGTAGAAATCATGGCTCCCTTTTCTGGATTTGGCGGCCTGGAGGTTTTAATTAGATTGAGCATGTAATAATCAATGGGTTTCTTGGGTGGTTGGTGCTCTTCAAGACTACTGTAAGGGACATCAGTTTGGATGCATAGTTGGGTAAGCAAAGAAGGAAATTATAATCCAAGCTTATGTCGCACAGTGTGTAAAATAGAATCAAATATTATTTAACCCACATCTATAGTCATACCCATCAAAATAGCGTATATCAAAACAGCTCTTTTAACAGTCAGGTCACTATAATGTAAAGCAGGCATCAACCTTTGACACACAAAATATTGCCAAGCTCGAGCATTGATATTCAAAGATGCACCGGGTAAGGTTTTAGGGCATCACCCATCATTTTCCAGGTTGTGCCCAGAATACATAGAGTGTTGCAAATCTCATCATAATCAATATTAGATGCATATGCAAGATACTCACTGTGTTCTATGTTAGGTAAACCATAAAACCTATTGATGGAAGAGCGGCTAAAAGAGACTATTTTTCCTTTAACTAAGACTTTACCATTCCTATGTTCGTCGAAATTGGCATAGAATTCGCGAACTATGTTTGGTAGAGAATTAGATAGTTGTCTTGAAAAATTGCCCCAATTTCTATCAAGAATCATTCTAAATAAGGATGGGTTTCCCCTCTCAGTGATATTGAATCCTTGCTCGAGAATGATTTTCCTAGCACTTAACAAGCTATTATATCTCTCACTAGCCTCAAAGCTCACAAATTTTGACTCATCATACTCTTGTTGTTGTTTCCCCCTAGTCCTCTTGATTTTTGGTGTCATGGAAGTCAAATATATAGAACAATAGATGTAGAACAAAATTTAACCACCAAAGAAGACAAGTGAACAATCAAGGGAAGAAATTAGACTTACTTGACGTCCAAAGTGGGAGAAAGGAAAGACTAACCACCACCTTGAAGTTTTGCTTGATGAACACTAAAAACTTTCTTAGAACCGAGTTGAGTGGAGGAATTTCCAATAGAAATTGCAAGATTAGGGCAAATTTCTACAAGAAAGGAAGGTAAAATGAAGAAATTTAGAGTAAAAGTGAGGAGGGAGGCTAGGGTATGGAGAGAGAAAGGGAGAAAAAAGAGAGAAGCTGCTAAAATCGTGAGTGTGAAGTGAGGAGGAGAAGTGCAGATAGTAGGGTTGTGTGTTTTAAAAGGGTTTGGGCTTGGGCTTGGGCAGGAGGTGCGGCGCGGGCTGGGTGAGGCAAACCTCGACTTGGGCCTTACTGGGCCAGTGTGCGTGCGCATGCTGGGCGGCGTGGTGCACCTAGACTTAGGCCTTGTTGGGCCAGTGTGCATGCACATACTGGGTGGCACGACGCGGGCTGGGTGAGGCGCATCTGGACCTGGGCCCATTTTGCTCCAAAAAAATGCTGTTTGCTTGCCCAAATAAAGTAAAATAAAATGAAATTAGCAAAAATAAATAAATAAATAATCTTAAATTAATTGAAACTAAAAAGTAAAATGTAAGATAAACTCATAAAAAAAAACGTACCTTGGTTGTGTGATCAAGTTTAAGGTAAATAGACCGGGTCCATAAGTGGAATGTCTTCTACCTCCAGATCTTGCCTATTGATTAAGATCTTAAGGCGCTGACCGTTCACTTTAAAAATTCAACCATCCCTATTGTCCTCAATTTCCACTGCTCCATTTTTGTAAACATTCTTTACTATGAAGGGACCAGTCCACCTTGACCGAAGTTTTCCAGGATGCTTATAGAGTCTAGAGTCGTATAAGAACACCTGATCATTGGGTTTAAATGTTTTTCTCGAAATGTTTTTATCACGGAATACTTTCATCTTAGCCTTATAGATTCTAGAATTCTCATAAGCATCGTTTCTTAATTCCTCTAACTCGGTCAACTGGTATTTCCTAAGCTTACCCGCTTCTCCTAGGTCAAGATTAAAAGACTTGATGGCCCAATAAGCTCAGTGCTCGAGCTCTACAGGTAAGTGACAAGGCTTTCCAAAAATAAGCCGATAAGGTGACATACCTAGGGGAGTTTTAAAGGCTGTACGGTAAGCCCAAAGCGTATCAACTAGTCTCAAAGACCAATCCTTGCGATCAGGGTTAACCGTTTTTTTATGAACCGTAAAATTCTCCAGAAAATAGACTTCCAGATATTTCTAAGCATATATGGCTCATCTCTTGGTTCTTCCTGCATCAATACAGTTTAATTTGCAAAGATTATTGATTTGTATGGCAATTCTGGTAATTTAGTGAAACTCCTTTCTTGGTTTCTCTTCATCTTGGCTCTTCCGCGACCATTCTCTCACTCGAATATTCATTGAAGCTTCGTGTTTAAAATGATGATAGCTTTTCCATCTCTTTTAACTCAAGACACATGAAAATGTACCGAAATAAGTTAATGCTCCAAGAATACCACTTTAGAGTTGTTAACGAATAAAAATGCAATTAAAACCTAAATCGACCCTAAAGTGGTAACAAATAAGTATGATTATGATGCATTTTATGGCTCTCATCAGCGAGCCATTATTTTCTCCTTGTTATATTCATAATAGCGTAACATAAAAAATAAAAATAAAAAAAGTAATACTAGTCCTTATGAATTCTCGAAAGGTAAAAAACTTAATTTAGATTATCTAAAAGTGTCAGGGTGTTTAGCTTACTTTAGAGTTTTGGATCGTAAAAGAACCAAGTAAGGACCTAGGTCTATTAGAAGTGTATTTGTTGGATACGCTGAAAATAGTAAGGCTTATAGACTTCTTGATTTTGATTCTAATTCTATAATTGAATCCTATGATGTAGATTTCTCTAAAACTAAATTTCTTTTGATTTTGTGATTGTGGATGAAAGTAGTCAAGCTCCTTCTTCTAGTGAAAATGTGAAGTTAGAATAATTAGTGAGAGATACTGAAATCTATAAAGACCAATGTAAGCCTAGAAAAAGCACTAGAGTAAGGAAAGAAAAAGACTTAGGTTTAAATTTTCTTTCATCTCAAGCTATAGTTTTCTTGATTGAAGTAGATAGAAATAATAATGTTTTAAATAAAAATCCTATGGTGCTAAATCTAGAAAGTGGTCCTAAAACATTTAATTAGGATATGTCATCAAGAGATGCTTCTTTTTGGAAAGAAGCAGTTAATGATGAAATAGACTTAATAATGTTTAACAATTGGGTGTTCATTAACTTACCTAAAGGATCAAAACCTATTGGGTGTAAGTGGATCTTTAAAAGGAAGTATAATACTGATGGCTCTATTCAAGCATTCAAGACTAGATTAGTAGCTAAAGATTTTTGATAAAATGAAGTGATTGATTATTTTGATACCTACACAAATGTTTCATGTATTACTTCAATTAGAATTCTTATTACATTGGCATATTTACATCATCTTTATATATATCAAATGGATGTTAACACCACTTTTTTAAATGATGACTTAATTGAATAACTCTACATGGAGCAACATAAAGAATTTTTTCTTCCTGGAAATGAAAAGAAAGTGTGTAAATTAGTTAAATAATTGTATGGATTAAAACAAGCTTCTAAGTAGTGACATGAAAAGTTTGATTCTATCATATTGTAATTCGGTTTTGTATATAATAGTGTTGATAAGTGTTTTTATTCTAAATTTAATGAAGATTATGGTGTATTGATTTTTTTTATATGTAGATGACATGTTATTTATTGGAACTAACATTATTGGTGTGAATGAAACTAAAAAGTGTTTATCATTTATGTTTAAAATGAAAGATTTGAGTAAGCTAAACACTATCTTAGGTATTAAAATTAGAAAGTATAGTAGGGGTTATGCGTTGAGCTAATCTCATTATATTGAGAAAGTATTAAATAAGTTCCAACATCTTAATATTAAAGAACTTAACACTCCTTTTGATACAATTGTTAAATTAGTGAGTAATTTCGGTAAAATTGTAGCATAAATTAAGTATGCTAATGCTATTGGTTCCTTGATATATGCCATGCATTGCACTAGGCCTAATATTGCACTTTTTTTTATGTAAAACTATTATGTATACTAGCATTCCTAGTGTTGAACATTAGAAAGCTAGTGGCAAGAAATTTGGTTATCTCAGGGAAACCATAGATTCGGGGTTGTTTTATAGTGACTACCTAGCTGTTTTAGAAGGATAAACTTATTGGAGTTGGATTATCAATGTTGGTGATAATAAGTCCACATCTGGATGGGTCATACCCTTCCTAGAAGGTTTGTTTCTAAGGTGAGAAAGAAATAAACTTGTATTTCTCACTCAACAATGGAATCTATGTTTATAGCTTTGGCAGCAATACGGAAAGAGGCATAATGGATAAGTAATTTATTGTTGGATATAAATTTTTGGCCACATCTTATGCCTCCCATTTCCTTTCATTGTGATAGTGAAATTTCTTTATCAAGAACATATAATAGTTCCTATAATGGTACGTTGAGACATGTTAGTTTGAGATATGATTATGTGAGACAATTTATACAAGATAATGTCATCACAATTGTCTATGTGAAGTAAAGTAAAAGCCTAGTTAATCCTCTTACTACAACTCTTTTTTAGAGAATTTTTTAGATTGTCATCAATTTAAACTGGACTGAAACTTTTTAAAAAGAATCACCAGTAATGGGAACCTGACTTCATTCTAGTTGTGTACTAGTTATAAAGTTTAATGGGTAGGAGCAAGTTGTTGATAAGTGGTTGTTAAGCAATGGCTAATTGTTAGCCCATGAGTGATCAGTATTGTTTGGTACTTATTATTGAGGATGAGTTATACTTTTAATGAGGTCTATTACAAATTTGCACTGTGTTCTAGTGACATAAATACATTGTACACATCACCTATATGAACTTAAAAGTGGTATCACTTTTTAAGAGAGGTTGAGGTTTACTCTTAAGAGTTGATGAACCAAGATCAACCTCAAAGCCATAATAATGCAAAGTAATAAATATAGTTTCTCATAAAAACAAGAGAGTGATATATGTGTGGTACTTCCAACTCCATTACAAAGAGTAGCTAATTTAACTCTAAGGCATTAGAGATTTTAATAGAGTCTTGGAACACTTACACTAAGTAAACATTTAAATTAAAAGATATCTGATGCGATGAAATTGACACTAACAAGTGCACTAATCGTTCAAGTAATAAAATGATGAGTAAATATCGTTCCCAACGAGGACTGAACAAATACCACAGAAATTATGACTCGACTCTTATTGTTATTTGAGCAAACAAATAATTGTCGGAGAAAAGGTTACTAACAATTAACTAAAAGGGAAAACAGACGCAATAGTAAAATAAAGGAAGACTTGCAAACTTTGAAATGAAGACTCTTATGAACTAACCTGCTAAGGACTCGACTTCACCTAAACCATATTTGACAAGAGTTTTGAATGGACAAGTTTCACTTACTATGTTTTTCAAGATGGTAGAATCCTTAATAAATTGGTTATCCATATTCCAGGTCTAACCACAATCTCAAGAATCATTAACTTCAAACATTCGTATTCCAGGTCTATTCTAGATTAATTCAAATTAAGAAGCATTAAATGTTTATGGATTCCTTTCAGTTAAATCTCCCTATTTGGTTACGATTTAAGCGGACCACATGAACTTCCTAGAATCCCTATTCGGTTACTCCTATTCCATTCATGGCATGTTTTACCCTGGCCTTTGCATAAATAACAATCCAATATCATATTTATTAGTTCAACCATTCAAAAAAGCATGGTTTCTCTATTCGACACATCACCATGCCCAAAGAAGGAATCAAAATAATAAAAAGCATTAAGAACAATAAAACACACTCTTTGAAAAACACATTAAATTCCACTTGTCCAAACAACAACTCAAGATATAGGTTTAGGATCCATCTATCCTTAACACAAAATTATCTACTCCATAATAATATTCAAACAAATCATGTTCATATTATAAAACATCAACATAGATAGATAAGAATAATACAAAACCGGAGAAGAATGATTTAAAAGCTTGATGCGTAGCCTCCCAGAGTGTCTCGAACTCTCCCTTGGCTTCTCTTCTTCTCCAAATTCTGTTTTCTTCTTCTATGGCCGCCCTATTCGAGATCAGCTAGGGTTTTCTTTTTATAACTTTTCAGAATCCGCGGGCCAGCGCTGCAGCTTCAAGAAGTCTTTTTAACACTAATCTGGCGCTGCAGCTCCAACTTTCTGGTGCTGCAACACCAACTTTCTGTCCCAATTGGTCTCTTTTAGCCAGCTACCAGCGCTGCAGCGCCAACATCCTGGCGCTGCAGCCTTGAGTTTCTGTCTTCTTTGTGCATTTTGGCCTTCCAGTGCTCTCCAGTGCTCTAGCAAGTGTCTGCACAATAAATTTCCATGACTTAGCATTGATAAATCAACTAAAACAATTTATTAGTAGAATAAGAAAAACTAAACTCAATTTGCTAAAAATACATGCAACATAATTCTAATGCTTAAGATCAACACCAAAAACGTGACTAAAAGCGGTATAAAAACAAGATTTATTCAGAGTTATCACACCCCCAAACTTACGTTTTTGCTAGTCCTCGAGCAAACTAGAATAAAATTCTATGCACACACATCCTAAGAGTGCGAGATGGTTTGATTAGATTTGATATAACATGCCTCAAAGTTTGCATATAAATCATAACGCAAGAAAACTTTCCAAATGCTGTAAATGTCTAGAATTTCAAATTTATTGGCAGCTTTATCTTACATCAAATTCTTTAAACGTGTGTGTGTGTAACACCTTTATAAACTTAATCATCTCGCCACTCTGGGGTTTATGCAAGCAACTAGGATAATACCAATCTTTCAAAGTCCATGAGCTTGCTTTTCACACCACTCTTCACTATGTAGTCCATGACAATACCCGAGATCACCAGGATTTTATTATGCTTATAACTTTGGCTAAGGTTAAGGTATGGTAAAAGATTGATTTGACGCTCACATCATCTTAAGCACATCAACCAATAAAAATTTTATTTCGAACTTTCCCTCAGTTATCATGGAATATTTCCAATACTTTTGCTATTGTCACATCTTCTTCTTCTTCTTGTTTTCTTTTTCTCTTCTTTTTTTTGTTTCGTATGCTTGTACTATAGTAGCACTAGTATTTGTTTCCGTGTGCATTATTGAAACTATAGCATAGCATGTACACAACGATCAAACACAACTTTGTCGGCTGCCTGTGATAGGCAGAATACAACTTGATCAAATAGTTCATGTGGTAAACCTTTTTAACTTCGATCTTTCCCTTGATCACTCTCGATGGGAAACATGTAATACTTATCATAGCTAAGTGAAGACCGCTTTCTCTTGCTCAATCCTCTGTCACCACTTAAGAGAATAGTCCCTTTATTAATCAATGTGCTTACAGGTGAAAGGTGGAGATATATATATATATATATATATATATTTTTTTGAAAGGGAAGTAGGTTATATGATTGGGTGACAAAACAACATGTATCCACGCTCAAAAGGGGAAAACTAAGGATAATCACATATCAAGGGTTGGCTAGAAAGGCTCAAACTTTCCAAACATGGCCTGGATCCTTTCTTTGGTATAGTACTACATAGGATTTCGCCTCGAGTGGTCTTCAAACAAGTTCTAGAGTCCAAGAGATTACAAGACTACACTGCTCACATAAACGCTTTCCGAAATAGCAAGACAACAAAGTGCTTAGGTGTACGTGCTCATTGAGTTCAAAGAGTTCTATGTAAAATAAATCCAATAATAAATTCAAGCACACAGACAGATGCAACATTTTTCAAATTTTCAATGGCTATAATCAAGTCAATCTATTTCTCATCATCGAAAAAATCAAAATCAAACACAAACAACAGAAAGCACTCAGATAAAACAAATAGAAAAATAACTAGAAACATGAGCAGTGCACAACACTCAAATAAAGCTCCCCCAAAAACTTGATGCGATGAAATTAACACTAGCAAGTGCACTAATCGTTCAAGTAATAAAATGATGAGTAAATATCGTTCCCAATGAGGACCGAGCAAATACTACTGAAATTATGACTCAACTCTTGCTGTTATTTGAGCAAACGAATAATTTAAGAGAAAAGTTTACTAGTAATTAACTAAAGAAAAAAAAAACAAAAGCACTAATAATTAACGGAAGACTTGTAAACTATGGAATGAAGACTCTTATGAACTAACGTGCTAGGGACTCGACTTCACCTAAACCATATTTGACAAGAGTTTTGAATGGATAAGTTTCACTTACTATGTTTTTCAAGATGGTAGAATCCCTAATAAATTGGTTATCCATATTCCAGGTCTAACCACAATCTCAAGAATCATTAACTTCAAATATTCGTATTCCAGGTCTATTCTAGATTAATTCAAATTAGGAAGCATTAAGTGTTTATGGATTCCTTTCAGTTAAATCTCCCTATTCGGTTACGATTTAAGCGGACCACATGAACTTCCTAGAATCCCTATTCGGTTACTCCTATTCGATTCATGGCATGTTTTACCCTGGCCTTTGCATAAATAACAATACAATATCATATTTATTAGTTCAACCATTCATAAAAGCATGGCTTCTCTATTCGACACATCACCATGCCCAAAGAAGGAATCAAAATAATAAAAAGCATTAAGAACAATAAAACACACTCTTTGAAAAACACATTAAATTCCACTTGTCCAAACAACAACTCAAGATATAGGTTTAAGATCCATTTATCCTTAACACAAAATTATCTACTCCATAATAATATTCAAACAAACCATGTTCATATTATAAAACATCAACATAGATAGATAAGAATAATACAAAACTGGAGAAGAATGATTTAAAAGCTTTATGCATAGCTTCCCGGAGTGTCTCCAACTCTCCTTTGGCTTCTCTTCTTCTCCAAATTCTGTTTTCTTCTTCTACGGCCGCCCTATTCGAGATCAACTAGGGTTTTCTTTTTATAACTTTTCAGAATCCGCGGGCCGGCGCTGCAGCTCCAACTTCCTGGCACTGCAGCTTCAAGAAGTCTTTTTAACACTAATCTGGCGCTGCAGCTCCAACTTTCTGGCGCTGCAGCACCAACTTTCTGTCCCAATTGGTCTCTTTTAGCCAGCTACCAGCGCTACAATGCCAACATCCTGATGCTGCAGCCTTGAATTTCTGTCTTCTTTGTGCATTTTGGCCTTCCAGTGCTCTCCAGCGCTCTAGCAAGTGTCTGCACAATAAATTTCCATGACTTAGCATTGATAAATCAACTAAAACAACTTATTAGTAGAATAAGAAAAAATAAAATCAATTTGCTAAAAATACATGCAACATAATTCTAATGCTTAAGATCAACACCAAAAACGTGCCTAAAAGCAGTATAATAACAAGATTTGTTCAGAGTTATCAATATCTTTACATATATATATATCAATCTCGAAATACTTTGGCTATAAATTTTTTTTAAAGTTTGTTTTCGTAAGGAAAAAATATTTGTTTTTCAAACAAAATTGGAGGATTTTTTGAGTTTTGTTTGAAAACAAACATTGGTAATCGACTACCCATCAGATGGTTTATAATTTTTTTCTGATAGAAATATTGAATAGTCAACTATACTAGCAAATTGTTAACTATGCATAATTTTCAAACAGAAATTGTGGATAGTCAATTATATTAGGAAATAGTCAACTATCCTCAAGATTTGGAAACTTCACGTTCAAATAAAAGCTTCATATAGTTGACTAACCATTTTTTTTTTCTTTAGAAAGTCATCTTCTTTCATCCATATCTCTTCATAATATGATTGTTGAAAGACGAAAACAAGTTTATAAATACTTGAAATAACTTCCTTTTCAAATTAATTCAATTTCTACCATTTTTCTTTTTCTTCTCCATATCTCTTTCTCTCTCTAAAAATACATTGTTCCTCATTGTTTCAAGGAGAACTCAAAGTATAATATCTGAATTTGCTCTTAGGGATTCTCAAGTGTGACTTTGTTATATCTCAGAGTACCATTTGTTAAAACTCATAACAATTAAGTGTGAATAAATAAAGTCTTAAAGACAACGATTCTTCGTGCCTCAAAATTTTGTATGCTTGAAATATACCAACATTTTAGATTTGAAAAAAATAAGAACATAGGAGAAGTAGTTGTTATCGATACCCACCCCACATAAAATAAATTGAATTATTAATTAATTCGGGTGAACTAATTGACAATTTACTCATTGATTTCCTTTAAGGGAATTGGACCATGATCAACTTCAAATATTTGGAGTTGCCGTCAATAATTTCTTAAGTCTGACTGAACACCATCAAAATATTGTGATTAATTTAGTGCTAACCCATAATTTAACACTAAACTAACCACCTAGATCTGCGTAACCAAACTAACTTCGAGAAGTCTATTGAGTATGGAAAAGCTAAACACCTTCAAAACCCTCGTCTTAAGACGATACCAAGTTGCTTATCTAATCTCTATCAAGTACCTTTTGATTTATCGTATTTATTTTTATTATGTCTTTTCCCTAAGCCTATTCACATTTATTTTTGGGGTAAATTATTTATTAGAAAAACATTGTTATCCCATCATTAATTTAGATGGTTTCATCACCAATTGATTACTTGATGATAATCTTAACTTGTAAATAACATCCATTAATTTTTCTTTTACTATTTATTATGAATTAATCTTAAAGATTTATAATAATCTACTATTAAATCGAAAACTACTTTCATCACAACCTAAACATTTATTTTTTCCCAACTAAACATTCTATCAAATATTTGGACTTTGCTTGTGATTCTAAGCAATCTCACAATTCTTTTTTTTTTTCTGTTTTTTATTTTATGGAACTTAAACAGTAGGAATAATTGGATGACAATGTTGTTTGCAGCACACTTGAAAAGACAAAGGAAACTGTTAATGCCAAAAATTTGCTAGGAAAATGAATGGTCGGGAAGCGGTACCTATAAATACGAAACAAGGAGAAATCCTAAAAATTCGACAGAGAACCGAAGGATTATGCCTCCGGGGGGACTCTTTGATACCTAAGTTAGAATAGAGCTTTTGAGAATTTTGGAGAGCTAAATAAGACTGAGAACTGTGAATGAGAATTGAATGTACCTTTTGATGTTGATAGCCCCCTTCTATAGTATTTTGGAGCAGAGTCCAATTAAAAGAGTGATTTATCACTTAGTGTTATAATAAGAATAAAATTCCCATAGATAGAATTTGAGTTATCCATAAGCTGGATTTGTTTAAATAACTGTTTATCCATAAGCTAGAGAGTCGTGGTGGCAAGTCGTGGTGGTATTGGTATAGAATTACTGTTATGAGTTATGACAAATGTCAACGTCTGACTAGATGATTTTTTTGGGTTGTGTGAAGTTACCATTTTGTCCTTGGATATTGCCATCTGTCATGATATCATTGGAGAGAGAATTTTCCCTTACATTTGATGCTCTCTACTTCTTTGAGTGTAGTTATGCGATCGAGGAAGTAGGTTATTTGGAGTGATTCTTTTCTATGCAGGTTAGATCAGATTTGAGATTGTTTAGGTAAAGCAAAAAATAGAGACTCGAACTTGTTCGAGCAGTGTGAAGGATGGGGCGAGGCCATCGTTTGAATTTTTCGTGCATGAAGAGGATTAATAGCTCAACAAGGGATATATAAACTCCGATGAGGCCTAACAGCTCGGTGTTACCCCCTCGGAGGAGAGAATGATGAGTCTGTGAAGAAAAAAATGGAGCTAGGTCCCTCAAAGTGAGGTATGTAATGAGTCCGAGTGGTATGAACTTAAGTGGAGAGTAGCGAGTCCGAGTTATAAAGACTTCAGTTTTTTGTAAAATCTTTTGGATTGTAAGAGATAGGTTTGAGGGACTTGACTTGAGATGAATGTCTCTAAATTATGGAGATAGATCCAATAAGTATACTACAGATTAAACTCCTCAAAGTATGGAGATAGGTCCGAGGAGAATGACATGGATCAAACTACTTGGAGTTTGGATACAGGTCCGAGGGGAATGATATGGATCAAACTACTTGAAGTTTAGAGACAAGTCTGAGGAAAATAAATTGGATGAAACTACTCAGAGTTATCAAATAGGTCTGAGGAGAATGAAAAGGACCAAACCATTCAAAGTTTGAAGACAGATCCGAGGAGAATGACATGGATCAAACTACTTAGAGTTTTGATACAGGTCTGAGGAGAATGACATGGATCAAACTACTCAAAGTTTGGAGACAAGTTCAAGAAGAATGACATGGATTAAACCATTCAGAGTTTAGAGATAGCTCTGAGAAGAATGACATGGATCTAACTACTCAGAGTTTGGAGACATGTCCGAGGAGAATGACATAGATCAAACTACTCGGAGCTTGGAGACATGTCCGAAGAGAATGACCTAGATGAAATTGCTCAATGTTTGGATACAGGTCTAAGAAGAATGACATGGATCAAACTACTCAAAGTTTGGAGACAGTTCCAAAGAGAATGACATGGATCAAACTACTCGAAGTTTAAAGACAAGTACGAGAAGAATGACATGTATCAAACCATTCGGAGTTTAGAGATAGGTCCGAGAAGAATGACATGGATCAAACTACTCGAAGTTTGGAGACTGTTCGAGAATAATGACATAGATCAAACTACTCAAAGTTTGGAGACAAGTCTGAAGAGAATGACATGGATCAAACTACTTAGAGTTTAGAAACATAGAGGAGAATAACATGGCTCAAAGCATTCAGATTTTGGAGACAGGTTTGAGGAGAATGACATGGATCAAACCACTCAGAGTTTGAAGATAGGTTTGAGGAGAATGACATGGATCTAACTACTTGGAGTTTGGAGACATGTCTAAGGAGAATGGCATAGATCAAACTACTCGAAGTTTGAAGATAAGTTCAAGAAGAATGACATGGATCAAACTATTCAAATTTTGGAGATAGGTCTAAGAAGAATGACATGGATCAAACTACTTAGAGTTTAGAGACACATTCAAGGAGAATGATATGGATTAAACTACTCATAGTTTAAAGTTAGGTTTGAGGAGAATGACATGGATCAAACTACTCAAAGTTTAGAGACAATTCCGAGAAGAATGACATGGATCGAACTAATCAAAGTTTGTTGATGGGTGGCAAAACTGCAGAGGGGAGACACTTTATTCATGGAAGTCCAAATGTTCTTAAAAGATGGGTGTAGCTATGTAATTTTGGCTCATTTGATGGCCCATGGAGCAAAAATTATTTTGGGCACATTGGTTGGGTAGTGCTTTAAATGTGGGGCCTATAAGATGGGCTCATTAAGATTAGCTTTTACGATTCTGAAGCTTTCAAGGTTCTAAAATATTTTTTAGAATTTAATGAGGGCATACCAAACCCTATTTTTTATCATTGTAAAAGGACAGCGCATTCCTTAGTTTTGTGAAAAAGATGGTACATGCTTTCAGTAATGTGAAAAGACAACGCTTCGTTACGGTCGATTATAGTTGTTTTGATTAATGTCTTCTCGTTTGAGTAAAATATAGTTATGAATAGTTCTAAATAAGGGAGTGGAGAATTTTCTTAGACTTCACTTTTCTCATTTGCAAACAAGAAAATCTTTGAGAACACTTGAAGTTCAATCAATATAGAGAGGTTGGAGTTTCTTGGAGAAGAGTCCTTTGATGATTACAGAGTGTTCAGAGTTTTGTGAGAGCGTTCCTTATAGTTTTTGACTTTTGGTTAGTCTTCTCTTCTCTTTATAATGCCTTCTAGTAGTGATGGTATTCGTAGTCTTATGGAGGTTCAGGCAAGTAGTGCCTCGGCCGAATCTCGTGCTATAGTGTTGTAAGAAGGAGGGTAAGCTTCCTCATCCTCAGAGGGTAACCATACCTTAGCTAAATTCTATGAGGAAATAGATGAGAAAGAGAGGGAGAATTTATTCTTTTGTGCTAACTTGAAACCAAATAAGTTGACAGAGGAAGAACTCCAAGTATGTAGAGTCAAGTATAGGATTTCTTAAGAGTGCAGTTTTAGGAATGCCAAGGTAAGGGATCGAGCTTATGATGACCTGAGGAAAGAGTCACCCTTTCAAATTTGTGTCCACACCAACTCCCTCTAAGCTGGCCTTAGGTTCCCCTTTCATCCTTTTATCTGTTCCATCTTGAATTAATATGGCATAGCTCCATGCTAGTTAGTACCTAAGTCTATACACCTATTAGTGGCTTTTATATACGTCTGTACAAAGGTGGAGGGAGTATCAAATCTTAACCTTTTTAAAACCTTATTCCAAATCAGCAAACACTCGGATTATAGCTAGGTGGTGATCAGTTCGAGGGTAAAGAAAGGGTTATTGAAAAGGAAGCCCACTTCTATCAGAGTGCGAATGGAGAAATTTTTCTTTGTTCAAAGTGATAGAAGCTTCAGAGTTCCTCTGAAGTGGGATTTAGACCTTTTGAGGCCTAATAAAAAACCAAACCCTATGAGGCGTGAAGTGGATACGGTAACTAATATGGTGGTCGGGGCCATAGACATTACTGTTTTGTATAAAAATTATGAGTTGGCTAAGCTTGGACTCTGTCTGAATAGTCCAGATGAGGTTAAAAGTCCGAACCTTCTTACCTTATGCTTTTTTTTTTCCTTTTTTACTACTTGTACTTATGTCTTCTTCTTCTTAAAAAAATAGATGTGGTAAAAGTAGCTCGAAGATTAGTGAAGAGATCGTAGAAGAGGAGGTTTGCGAAAGAAGCTCAGGTTATGGTTCAGCCCTCAGAAGATAGAGCTAATACAGAATAGCAGCTTCGGGACCCTACTCCTCCTCTGGTTCCCATCCAGGTGAATGATGCCACTCTTACCCCTCCTTATCTGAGGAGGAGGATTCTAGTGTTTAAGTTCCCCTTTGGATCCTCACCCGCACTCTTAGAGGTTCTGAGGCCCAATTGGTTTGTGAAGACCAACGACTCGGTCTTCGGGAGCACTAATGTTGCTCTAGAGCACCTGATCTGGGGTGTCCTCTAAAGGATCTAGTCTGGTTGAGTCATGAGCCCATAAAAGGCTCTTGCTACGATGATAGAGGATTTGGTTTCCAAGGTAACCTCTAAATTCTATTTTTTTCTTAGTTTTTTTTCAAACTGAGGAATGCTGACTTGTGTTTTCTTTTTCAATCAAGCATAGCTTTGGGCATGATGTCCCACCGTAGCCTTGACCTTGATAGGAAGTTAGAAGGGAGCCATAACTTCATCAAGAGTCTACGAGAGTCTCTTATGAAAAGTGTGGTCGAAATTGAGAGCCTTGAGAAGGCCAAAGCCTTGGTAGTTGAGGAGTTAAGGGAGGTCAAGATTGAATGAGACACGGTCTAGATTAAGGCGGTGAGCCTTACAACTGAGAAGGAGGCTGCTATGAAAGATGCCATGGAGAAGACCTTGGTGGACTTTAAGAACTCTATGGATTTTAAGAAGGCCGTGAATGACGCTTCCAAGGACTTATACCTTAATGGCTTTGAGGATGCCAAGAAGAAGGTCTCGTAGGCTTACCCAAAACGGGATTTCTCCATGATCATGCTCTCATAATTTGATGATGAGGCTATAGTCGCTGAGGATCCTAGGCAAACCACGGAGGGAGATGAGAAGGTCCAAACCGAAGCTACTGAGGAGAACGAGGAGGATGAGGTTGAGACTTAGAGCCTTTGTTGGTTTTTCTACTTTTTGTATTGTGCAAGGCCATTAGTGCCTTTATGTAAAAAAAAATTGAACTTTAATGAAGTATCTCTTTTTCTCTCATTCATGTGTGATGCTCCATCTTCCGAGTTGATTTAGATATGAAAAAGTCCGAGGAGAAAGATCTTAGGGCATTAGTTTTGGTTTTTATCTAAGTAAGGAGATGTAATACCTATGCTCTTAGAGTATGGGTAAAGAAGTAATTTGATAAATATGACACGAAATTAAAATAGTATATATATGAAAGATTTATTATTAAATAAAATAATTCTTTTAAAAAAAATGAACGCGTGGTGGTATAAAGAAAAAGGAAAATGAAAAAAAAAAATTGAAGCGTTCAAGAGGACAAAAGAAAAAGAAAAAGGAAGAAAAAAAAAGAAAAAAAAATTTGTAAAAAAAAGGGACAGTGTGCAACATCTGGAAGTCTAGATGTTGCTCAAAATGACACTAATCATCAATTTAGAAGAATGGTGGACATTAAGCATGAAATGCAAATAGTGTCACCATTAAACGATTTTATAAAAATTATTTTTATTAAATTGTTTTATTAGGTTTACCAAATCCTGTTTGGTTTTCTTCTTTCTTCAATACAAACTACTCTATTTCTTTAAACACTTGGGGACTGAAAGAAAAGTTGAAAGAGTAAAATTTTGAAGGGGTTTACGGGAGAATTTTACAGAGAGTCACAGAAAGCTCTAAGACAATGAAAGGTAATAATGTGAATTTTATTTTTAAAATTTAGCAAACATGAAATTTCTCAGAATTCAATGTGAGAATTTTCAAAGGGTGTGAATTATGGAAGAACTGAAGAATAAATTAGAAATTTTAACATAAATATTATATTAAGTGTTGACGATCAGTAATCGGGGGAAATTACTGAAAGGAATAGGAAAGGTAAGGAGGTGATGCATGAGTAGCTTTTGATGCTACGTGGTGAGTTAAATTTACTTTATGTAATCAAGATGAATATGAAATATATAGTAATAATATTTGAATAAATCATTAATCTATGATTTGATGATAGATGAAAGTTTATTGATGGGTATGATAGGAATAATAGATATGTAGAGAATTATTATGTGAGAAGTAATATTATTGGAATAATGAGTCGATTTAATAATGAAGGTGATATATGAAATTCTTGACAAACTATGGTTGATAATTTGATATGATATATGAGGAGAAGAATTTAGTGAAATTGATCAAATAATAATTTTAGAAGAAGTAGGATAGCTAATTTGAATGTCTGAATACATGCTTGTTTATATTATTATTCACATGCATATTTCATATCATTGTTCATATGCATATACTTGAAATAAAAGAACCAGGAGGGGGCCGGTCTAAATGAAAACTGTGATAGCAAGTATATGCTGGTGATAAATGAAAACTGTGACAGCCGGTATATGCTGAAAATAAATGAAAACCATGACAGCCGGTATATATTGGTGATAAATAAAAACCGTGACAGCCGGTATATGCTGGTGATAAATGAAAACCCTGACAGTCGGTATATACAGGTGATAAAAGAACGGGGAAGGCAGCCAGTCTAAGATGAAAACATGTCGACATGTGGGAAGACGTTCTCAATTAATAATTCATGCATTGCATCTATTTTAAATATTGATTTTATTACTGAGATGCTAAAGTATTGTTCTTGATTGTAAAATTATTGATAAATGAATGAGTCTTACAGAGAGATAGATATGGTGGAAAAGAAATATGAAAGTATGCTATGATAAGAACTATCTAAGTTATAGACTATATGTTATGAACCTCATTACGAGGTAATTATAAGATATAATTGATGGTCTTAGGGTGGATAAATATATGAGGAAAAGAGATTGATAAGGAATGGGAATTATGATATGGGTAGTGAAAATAGATTGATATTATCAAATTTTATGAGATATAGATGAGTGAATATTGGAAGACCATTTATACAAATTGAATACTTCTAGTAAATTTAATTCACTGAGCTTATGAAGCTCAGCCCTCATTGTTAAATAATTTCAGGTAATAGTAGGAAAGATAGTTTGGTGAGTTGAGATTCAGACGAAGTCATTATCTGTAAGCCACGTGGTCCACATACTCAGACTAATGGAAAGAAAAAAATATTTGTAAACATTCATGCATATTATGTTGTATAAAATGTTTAAGTCGAGATCTGAATGATGTAAATAATTGCAGTTGCTATATTTTTATTGTTGCATATATATGTCGTGCTAGGATTTTCAAAATGTGAGAACACTGTCTCGGGGGTGGCCAACCTGGGAAGGGTCATTACAATTTTGGTATCAGAGCATTAGGTTTTATGATTCTGTAGACTACATAAAAAGAAAGAAAGTGGAAGATTAAAATAAATTATATCTTAATGAAAAGTTTGAGGATGACACGTGGACATGTTAGAGCTAGAATTAGAATTGTTGACTTTAGAGGGCTTGGTAGGCCACGATTTTTAAACGAGCTGAGGTTGAGGTGGAAGTTGAGTCTGAGTCTGTGATTCCTAGAAGGGAACATGTTGACAATACAATCAATATTAGTAGAGGTATGAGAGAATCTAGAATTGAAAGAGATGAGCTAAGATAAGTTCTTGCTCATGCTCTTGAGAAAATGAATGTAACAGATGATAAAGTTGATAGTCTATAGCATAGACTTGATGAATAGGCTAAAGCAGTGCCTAAGGTTGTTGTAAATCCAATAATGGTAAATGTTCAAAAGGAGAAAAGTGAGCTTATACACGAGATGCAGAGAGATTGTTTTGTTAAATATATTAAGTTGAATGTTTTGTTGTCCAAAGGATCTATGAATCCTTTTGAGCCTGAGCTATGGGTGAAACATGTAGAGAGATTATTTGGTACTTTACTAGTGACTGACAGGTAGAGGGTCACCTTTGCTTCATTTGAGTTAGAATGAGAAGCTTTAGAATGGCAGAAGGATACTCTTCCCAGGGTAAGTGCATATATTGATAGACCCTTAACCTGGAATAGGTTTAAGAAGGTTTTCCTTGATAAATACTTTCCTTATACCTTTAGAGCCAAACAAGAGAGAGATTTTATTTATTTGAGGCAAATATATTGACTATGGCTTAGTATGATAGCAGATTTGTGGCCTTGACAAGGTTTCTGTCAAAAATGGCAGACATAAAAGAGAGAAATGTAAGAGGTTCCTAGATGGACTATATTTTGGGATTAGATCAAAACTATCTTACATGAGGCATATGAGTTATGCTAGGTTGGTGGATATAGAACTACAGATTGAGATAGACATAGTGCAGTTTAGATCATGTAAGCAGTGGTTGAAGAGGACTAGACTTGAGAGTTTTGGAAGTGAAAGTATGAGTATTTAGGATGGGCGACTAGCCTAGAAAGGGTGTTTGATGAGAGTCATAAAGTGTAACTTAATAAGTACTATTTGTTAGCATTTTGGGGATAATCTAGGGTTGAATTACACATTTATACCTTAACAATTCTAAAGTGTCATTCTTGGATCATTGACTTATTTCGGTGCATTTTCATGTACTTTGTGTTTAAAAGAGATGGAAAAGCTGTCATTGCTTGAAGCACTAAGATCCCATGCATATCGAGGTGAAGGAGTGGTTTTGGTAGGATAAAATAAAGAGAAACCAAGTCTTAGGTGTGTGCGCTGCAGCCTGAAGAAGTCTAAGCTTCGGCCTCCAGAACTAAGCCCAAAAGAGCAAGGAAGACATCAGTGGGCGCCGTGGCCTGGATCAATGAGAGGTGCGGCTTGGCAATGAGAGGTGCAACCTTGACTGATGAGAGGTGCGGCCTCCAGAAGCAAGAAGAAAGCCCAAAGGTCTGAGCCGCGGCCTGGACTAATGAGAGGTGTGGTGTCTACGCGATCTCCTGCTCCGTGTCATGACCTAATTAGGACTTTAATGATGGTTTAAACCCAAAAACACCCTTGGACCTTTTGTATTATAAATAGATCACTCAGGATTTGATAGGATAACATCCATGAAGGCGAAGAACGAAAGAGAGAGCTCGACATTACGGTGTTCAAGCATGAGCCTCATGGCCAACTAATCTCCAAGCAAGGCGAAGGGATGAATCCCTAGGTGTAGTTGTTCTTATTTTCTATTATTGATTCAGTTGTAGTTCGGATTTATTGTCAAAATATTGTTAGGATTTACTCTTTGATTTAATTAGAAGATTTTCTTAATCCGGTGATTGCATGCTTCTTCTCCATATAAGTCTAGTCAAGCTCTTCTTATGTCAAGTTGTTTGGATGTGATTGAGCCCCATAGATTTATCTTTTAGGTTTGTCCATTACTGCGATATTTTCATTGATATATATTATCATTTCTTGATAAATCTATAGGATAGGTCATGTGTGCTTGAATCAAAAGTAAAGAGTATTTCATAGCAATTACATTAGGGTTTTCATAAGCTTTGATTGAATATTTGCTGATTGCTTGTTCGGGATATGAAACTTGCAATCGAGATAAAAATAATTGAATCGAGAGTGGAATAAGGCAACGAACCTAGGGAGGATTCCCAAACCCTTGTTATTTCCTTATTATATTCTTCATTATATTTACACAACGTTTTCCTATTATTTCATTATCAAAACTCAGATTCTCTCATTTAGATTTTATCGTTTCATATTAAAGTTTACATCTTCTCTTGTAGTTCGCTTTTCCTCGTGGGATCGACACCTCAACTATACACAATAACCACATATTAGTTTGAGCGTAATCAAATTTTGGCGCCGTTGCCGGGGAAGATGCACTTAAGTACAAGGAAGATTGTCAACGTTGAGACAAGATGGTAATATCGTTCTTTGCTCTTTGTTTTAATTTTCTAATTTTTTTCTTTTCTGTTTTATTTGTTTCCCTCTAATCCCTTTGGTGTATGCTTAGACTGAGAGATTCGTGAGGTAGATTCATTAAAAGACCTAAAATAGAGTTACTCTCTCCTTCCACGTCCATTAGTCGAACCTCACCTAGATCAAACCATAGTGCACACCCAAGTGAGAATTTAGAGGATTTTGTTAACATGGCCGAAAATCACAATGAAAATGTTGCTAGGACACTTAAAGACTACTTGCACCCTAGCCGAACGGCCACACCATCTTGTATCATGTTCCCCCCTAATGTTCAAAAACCTGAATTTAAGCTAGGCATGATCCAATTGCTACCAACCTTTCATGGGTCTGAGAATGAAAACCCCTATATCTATATTAGGGAATTTGAGGAAGTAGTAGCAACCTTTCAAGGTATGGCTGATATGGTAGACACTGTCAAACTTCGGTTTTTCCCTTTTTCACTTAAGAAAAAAACCAAGGTTTGGCTGTACTCGTTAAGGCCTAGGTCTAAAGGTAGTTGGAATGAGATGACCCGAGTTTTCTTCCAAAAGCACTTCCCAACCCATAAGACCAACAACCTCAAGAGACAAATCTCAAACTTTGCACAAAAGAAGAGTGAAACCTTATATCAAGTTTGGGAACGTTTCAAGGACCTTTTGAATTCTTGTCCACACCATGGGTATGAGAGTTGACAAGTAATTAGCTATTTCTATGATGGACTTCTAAGTAGGGAGAGGCAGTTCATAGAAATGATGTGCAATGGGGATTTTCTTCAAAAAGATCCCGACCAAGCCATAGATTTCCTAGATGACCTATTGGAAAAAACCCATACTTGGACTGGACCAAATGCCATGGAAAAGCACTAGGAGAAATCAACCTGCTAGGATTTATCATCTTAAGGAAGAGGATAGTCTTAAAGCCCGTTTAGAGGCCCTAACAAAGGAAATTAAAGCCTTAAAAACCAAGGATGTTAGAACCCCCGAACCAGTTGTTAGGGTAGAGTCCCATGAACCTTGTTTTATGTGTAATGGGGTAGATCATTTACCTAAGGATTGTCCAGCTTATTTTGAGATAAAGAGAGAGCGTAATGCTTTGGGTATACCTTTTAGGAAACCAGACTCACCCTACTCTAACACCTACAATCCTAATTGGAAGAATCACCCTAATTTTAGTTGGAGATCCGATATGCAACCTCCTGCCCAATCTAGTACCCAATGGCAACCGGAAACAACCTCATTTAATGCACCTCAACAATCTTTATCTTTGACAGATATGTTTAAATCATTTATGCAGGTACATGCCAAGAGTGTGGAAGAGCAAGGAAAGACAAATCAATGGTTGCTAGAGGAACAACAAGCGATCAAAGAAGAACAAAAGGTGATAAAGAGTCAACTCACCTAGTTGACTAGTTTCTTGACGGTTCAAGAGCAAGGTCATTTTCCTTCATAGCCATAACCTAATCCAAGGCGATAGCATAAGGCATAAACCTCCGAACCTGAAAGTCAAAATGTTAGAGAGGTTAATGCCATAATCACCCGCAGCAGTAAGAAAATTGATGGACCCACTCTACCATCACACTTGATTCCTAATACCGTGAGCAACAAGGATGAAGCCCCCAAGGAACAAGAGGCCCATGATGATTATTATCCACCGGTGCCTTTCCCTCAAGCTCTACTTAAACCTAAGAAGAGAAATTCAGCATTAAAAGGTGAGATTCTTGAACAACTTCAGCATGTTAAAATTAACCTCCCTCTTCTTCATGTCATAAAACAGGTTCCCAACTATGTTAAAGTCATCAAGGATCTATGCACACTCAAGAGGAGGCACAATGTGAAGAAGACAGCATTCTTAACAGAGCAAGCAAGTGCAGTAATTGACAGCAAGACACAGCCCAAATATAAAGATCCGAGCTGTCCAACGGTGGCTTGCCAAATTGGAGACAAATCTTGTGGCCAAGCATTGCTAGATTTGGGTGCTAGTGTGAACCTCATGCCATACTCCATGTACTTGCAGCTCGGTCTAGGTGAGATCAAACCAACCTCCGTGGTTCTTCAATTAGCGGATAGATCAGTAAGAAAACCAAGAGGTATTGTGGAAGATGTTTTATTGCAAATTGATAAGTTCTACTATCCTGTTGACTTTTTGCTTTTAGATACCGTTTCTACTGTGAATACGGAGTAAAAAATTCCTTTGATACTTAGAAAACCATTCCTTGCCACCGCAAATGCCCTCATTAATTGTAGGAATTGCCTAACGACATTATCATTTGGAAATATGACTCTAGAGGTAAATGTTTTTCGAGTCTCAAGGCAGCCACATGAAGAGGAAGAGTACATTAAAGATAATTCTAACTCTTCGGAATTCATTCCTAATAATTTTGAGTTCGATGATTCTTCAATTTATCCCCATATCGTTAATGTTGTTGATGTTTTTGATAAGTCACAGGGATTTATTAAGAAATCATGGCAACCATGCTTTGAGGAGTTGCTTGAGAGAAGTCACATGGATGCGGGAATCAAATACCCTACTGTTGATGGTAAATGGGCAACACCAAGAACACTTGAGCCACATGTGGTGGATGATTACGCCCAAAGAGTAATGCAGTAGTTGTAGCATAGCTTTGGGGTGTCGATTCCACAGGGAAACAAGTTAACTATAAGGAAAAGTGTAAAATTTAATACAAAACTAAAATCCAAATAAGTAAATTTGAGTTTTGATAGTAAAGTATTATGAGGAAATTGAGTATTTGTAATGTAGAATATAATAAGGAAACAACAAGGTTCTAGGAATCCTCCCTAGGTTCGTTGCCTTATTCTAATCTCATTTCAGTTGTTTTTATGTCGAATGTAAGTTTCACATCCCAAACAAGCAATCGGTGTATATTCAATTAAAGCACATGTAAACCCTAATGTAATTATTATGAAGTACTCTTTGATTTTGATTCAAGCACACATGACCTATCCTATAGATTTATCAAGAAGCGACAATATATCTCAATGACAATATTGCAGTAATGGACAAACCTAAAAGATAAATCTACCGGACTCAGTCACATCCCAACAACTTGACATAAGAAGAGCATGACTAGACTTACATGGAGAAGAAGCATGCAATCACCGAGTTAAGAAAATCTAGAATAAGAAGAACATAAAGCGTAGCTGTCACATGAACCTAAATTCTTCTTATTTAATCAAAGAATACTCATAAACAATGTTTTGATAATAAATCCAAATTACAACTGAATCAATAATGGAAAATAAAAACAACTACACCTAAGGATTCCTCCCTTCGCCTTGCTTGGAGATTAGTTGGCTATAGGGCTCATGCTTGATCTTGAGTTTTTGTTGTGAGATTTAATTTACTCGCAAGCGCGCGAGTCGTTTGTAATATAGCGTTGTGTAAGTGCGAGGTCGAATCCATAGAGAATTGCGTTGTGAAAATATATTTTTAATCTAAACTAACTCTATCTTAACCTAGTTCCGAATTGTGAATGATATTTTGGAAAACAAATTAAAATTAAATTAAATTGATTTTTAAAACTAATAATAAAAACACTAAGGTTTCCGAATCCACCCCACTAAAGTTAAGCATATATGTTCTAAAAATATAGCCTATCAAAACATTCGATGAATCCAACTATAAGACAAAAAACAAAGAATATTCCAACTAAATCAAAAGCATCCAATGTATCCGCTCTTAACAAATCACAAAAGAAATCCAATTTAATCAAAAAGCATTCAATGTATCCATTAGATGAAACACAAGGAATATCCAACGGACAATTTAAACTTAATCAATTATAAGATTAACTCAAATAATTGACAGAACATTTATACTAAAAATTGTCAGATTTGTACAAGCAAATCTGAACTACTACGCCAAACAACGACGGGGCTTCATCTTCAACCTTAGCTGAAGAGTCTAGCCACTCATAACTATAAAACTATAATAAAAAGTGCTAAACATTTAAACTAAAACAACTGAATATAAAGATATAAATAAACAACTTTACATGGGAGATATTCCACTCGCTGACGGGCGGCGCTTCCCCTCATGGTACCAATGCCTTCGGGATCCACCAGAATGCTAGTGGACGTCCACCGGTAAACACCAAAGTGGCCCAGGAATTGCACATTAAAGATGAAGTGAAGAAGGGCTTATATAGGGAAATATCACAAGTGCAATATGCTTCCAATCCGATGTGGGATACTGCAGATTCCAATTTTTGCTCTTTGATCTTTGTCTACTAAAACTGCCATAACTTTCTCTAGAAAAATCATTTTATTGATCCGAAAAATTCCCCAGAAAATATACATCGGGATATTTCCAAGCATATATGGTTCATCTTGTGGTTCTTCCTGAATCAATACAGTTAAATCCTCAAAAATGGCTGATCTGTCACGCTGAAATCATGCACAGCCTGACATTTGTCTACTAAAAATGCCATAACTTTCTCTAGAAAAATTATTTTATTGATCCGTAAAATTCCTCAGAAAATAGACATCCGGATCTTTCCAAGCATATATGGCTCATCTTCTGGTTCTTCCTAAATCAATACAGTTTAATCCTCAAAAATGGTTGATCTGTACGAGCAATTCTGGCAATTTAGTGAAACTTCTTTCCAAGCTTGTAAACCTGTAAAACAACGAAAACAACTCAAAGTAACAAATTCCTAAGCTAACAAGTGTAAATTAAAGGGCCAAAATATGCAATATTTGGCACTCATCAAATACCCCCAAACTTACAATTTGCTAGTCCCTTAGCAAAACAAAATAATAAAAAAAAACCTAAATGAAAAACAAAGAACATAAAGATAAGTTCATCACTCATGGTATCAAAAAATTTAAGGAACATACATCACCATGATATTCATTCATGAGCAAGCTTAAAAAGATAAACCCATCTTCGCAATGAATAGAAAAGTTAAAATCTAATTACTTACAAAAGGCAGGTTAAGGCATCACAAGTCTGACACTGTGTAAAGTGAATTAGCATATAGAAATGAAGCTTCCAAGTGACTCCAATGTGTAAGGTCTCCATGTCTCAAGATTCACCGAGTTTCCCATCAAAATGAACGAAAAAAGCATAGTTTTTTTTTATTTTTTTTTTATATACATATATAAGGCATAGCTATGTCTAGTTCCCTTAAGCTTTCTAATTGACCCATGTAGCGAGTGTTGAGTCAATGACTCCCAAACCAGATGGTTTTAGGGCATTAGGTGTAAAGACACCCTTAAGGACTTACTAACTCGAGTCAAAAAGGCTACGAAACTAAATTGACCTTAATGCTACCAAACAAAATTTTCACCTTTTGATGTGAACACTCACTGCTTACTGAGGCAAGAGGTCCAGTTACTCAGTAGAAAGTTTATTGATGATGATCATTAGTAGTATTATTATTATTATTATATATATATATATATATATATATATTTTTATGCCCAAGTGTTTATCCAACAAGTCATCTAGTTTCAGTTAAGACAAGAAAACGTACACATTAAAATCACATGTCATACCTCACACAATTTGTGCTAATGTGCTTGTGTTAGATAAGATCAAACATGTGAATTCTCAAATGCCTAAGGTAAGTAACTAAATTTTAAAATTTATCACCAGATCATATGTTCAAAATGTTAAGCTCACCAATGACATCACATCACAGAAAATGTTTAGATCAACCAAAATTTCATGATAACATGAGCATGCATTTATCTCTACGACGAAAAGACAACAAATTAGGACAAAGTGTGTGATGTGTCTCCCATACCCCCAAACTTAAATTACACATTGACCCCAATGTGTGACTAATATGGAAAGAGCTGACCTGAGATATGGAGAACTATCTGGACTGGCATGGCTCATAGCATACCCCCAAACTTGAATTGAAGTACGCATTGTTCTTGAAAAATAAAAAAACTGGAAAACAAAAAATACTGGAAACAAACATTGATCATAAAAATGCGAAATAATAAATAAACAGAAAAGATAAGCTGTGGGGTGCCTCCCATGAGCGCTAAGTTTAACGTCTTCAGCCAGACCCAACATTAGTAAACATGCCCAACTAAGTGCTCCACCATTTGATCAATAAATGGGAATGAAAAATGATCAGGCCTAGTGGCAGCATTCAACTTACAGTAGTCTATACTCACTCTCCCTCCTGACTGAACACGAGTTGGCACCAACTCGTCGTCATCATTCTTCACTACCGTTAATTCAGCATGTTTGGGCACGACTTGAATCAGGCTCACCCACTTGCTATCAGAGATGGGATAAATGATCCCTGCCTCTAACAGCTTAATATCTTCTGCCCTCACAACCTCTTGCATAGCAGGGTTGAGCCTTCTTTGTGGCTCCCTCGATGGCTTGGCATTCTCCTCCAACTGTATCGTGTGTATTACCAACGAGGGGTTGATTCCCTTGACATCCTCAATAGTCCAGCCTATAGCTTCCTTATGCTCTCTTAAGACGTCCAATAATTTCTCCTCTGGAGCATCACCCAAATCTAAAGCTATAATTATAGGCAAAGAATCTGCTGGACCTAGGAACTTATACTTAAGATTGTCCGGTAAAGGCTTAAGTTCCTTCTTGGGGGGTTCAGGTGTTGTGGTTTCCTCCGTCTCACTGATCTTTAGAGGAGTAGACTCCAAAGTAGCATTTTCTTGCTCAAACAACTTATCTAAGCCCAAATCCTCTTCAAATTGAGCAAAGCATGCCTCTAGGGGGTCCTCAATACGTTATTCATCCATAGTCTCCTCCGTCTCACTGCTCTTCTGAGGATCAGACTCCAAAATGGCATTCACTTCCTCCAGTAACTTATCTAAGCCCAAGTCCTCTCCAAAGTGAGCAAAGCATACCTCCAGGGGATCCTCAAACTCCTCTCCTTTCTTGGGTGCTTGTAATCTCTCAGGGTAAGGCGCTTTAGGTAAAAATGACCTAGGGAGATCCTTAATGATAGGTGTGGCTGTAGATGGCTCAGCGTCTCTCTTTTCTTTGTTGCCACTTTCTTGCCCTTGTATAGGAGTTGATAAATTTCTCACCGCAAACTGTTCCTTTGGGTTAGGATCAGGTTGACTGGGGAACTTTCTTTCCTCTCCTTCACCCACGTAACTTGCGATTTGATCAATTTGACTCTCTAGCTCGACAATCACTTGGGTGTTTTCTATGGTTGCACTCATCACTTCACTCATAGATTGGCTAGTCATTTTCATGAAATCATTGAGAGCATCCTCCAATGACTGTGAAACCGACGCTGGCGCTTGAATGGGAGCTTGGTAAGCGGGTGATGGTGCTGGATAAGCTGAGTGACCATAACTTGGAATTGGTGGAGGAAATTCGGGAGGGTATTGATTGTGAGCATGATAAGGGTCTCCTCCTTGATTTCTCAGTTGGTTCTGCGTCCATGAAACATTAGAGTGGTCCCACCACCCTGGATTGTATGTTTCAGAGTAAGATCCATTTGATTGCCAACAACACTCATTGAAAGCATTCATTTGTTCCATGGGATACTCGGCAAAAGCCGGCATTGATGGACAATTCTGTGCTAAATGCAGAGGACTAGCACAGATGGAACAACTATCAACATTGAATGTGTTGATAGCATTGAGGGACGGGCCGGTCATTTTAATGAAATCCTTGAGGGCGTCCTCTAAAGATTGTGAAACCGGCCCACATTTATTTATTTTTTTGTTAACTAACTAGTAGAAAAATAAAATTAATTCAGACCAAAAATTTTCACAAACCAAACAACTCCCTGGCAACGGTGCCAAAAACTTGTTGTGAGTTTTAATTTACTCGCAAGCGCATGAGTCATTTGCAATATAGCGTTGTGCAAGTGCGAAGTCGGATCCACAGGGAATTGCGTTGTGAAAATATATTTTTAATCTAAACTAACTCTATCTTAACCTAGTTCCGAATTGTGAATGATATTTTGGAAAACAAATTGAAACTAAATTAAATTGATTTTTAAAACTAATAATAAAAACACTAAGGTTTTCGAATCCACCCCACCAAAGTTAAGCATATATGTTCTAAAAATATAGCCTATCAAAACATTCCATGAATCCAACTATAAGACAAAAAACAAAGAATATCCCAACTAAACCAAAAGCATCCAATGTATCCGCTCTTAACAAATCACAAAGGAAATCCAATGTAATCGAAAAGCATTCAATGTATCCATCAGATGAAACACAAAGAATATCCAACAGACAATTTAAACTCAATCAATTATAAGATTAACTCAAATAATTGACAGAACATTTATACTAAAAATTGTCAGATTTGTACAAGCAAATCTGAACTACTACGCCAAATAACGACGGGGCTTCATCTTCAACCTTAGCTGAAGAGTCTAGCCACTCATAACTATAAAACTATAATAAAAAGTGCTAAACATTTAAACTAAAACAACTGAATATAAAGAAATAAATAAACAACTTTACATGGGAGATATTCAACTCGCTGACGGGCGGCGCTTCCCCTCGTGGTAGCAATGCCTTCGGAATCCACCAGAATGCTAGTGGACATCCACTGGTAAACATCAAAGTGGCCTAGGAATTGCACATTAAAGATGAAGTGAAGAAGGGCTTATATAGAGAAATATCACAAGTGCAATATGCTTCCAATCCGATGTGGGATACTGCAGATTCTAGTTTTTGCTCTTTGACCTTTGTCTACTAAAACTGCCATAACTTTCTCTAGAAAAATCATTTTATTGATCCATAAAATTCCCCAAAAAATAGACATCGGGATCTTTCCAAGCATATATGGTTCATCTCATGGTTCTTCCTGAATCAATACAGTTAAATCCTCAAAAATGGCTGATATGTCACGCTGAAATCATTCACAGCCTGACCTTTGTCTACTAAAACTGCCATAACTTTCTCTAGAAAAATCATTTTTTTATCCATAAAATTCCCCAGAAAATAAACATCCGGATCTTTCAAGAATATATGGCTCATCTTCTGGTTCTTCCTAAATCAATACAATTTAATCCTCAAAAATGGCTGATCTGCACGAGAAATTCTTGCAATTTAGTGAAACTTCTTTCCAAGCTTGTAAACCTGTAAAACAACGAAAACAACTCAAAGTAACAAATTCCTAAGCTAACAAATGTAAATTAAAGGGCCAAAATATGCAATATTTGGCACTCATCAGTTTTCCCGGCGTCCGGCCTCCCAACGAATATCTAATGATTGATGAATGTCTAATATTAAACTCTAAGTGGTCTATTTATAATACACAAGGTCCAAGGGTGTTTTAGGGTTTAAACAATCATTAAAACCCTAATTAAGTCGTAACTCGAAAACAGGGGTTCGAGCTCGCGCTGCGGCTCACACTAATCTAGGCCTTGGCTCAGCCTTTTCCTTGTTTTCTTCACTTTCTGGAGGCCACGGCCCAGCCTAATCCAGGCCGCACCTCAGCTTGATCCAGGTCGCGGTGCACACTGGTGCTGTTCTAGAGGCCTAACCTTTTTCTACTAAAACTGCCATAACTTTCTCTAGAAAAATCATTTTTATGAGCCGTAAAATTCTCTAGAAAATAGACTTCCGGATCTTTCTAAGCATATATGGCTCATTTCCTGATTCTTCTTGCATCAATACAGTTTAATTTGCAAAAATTATTGATCTGTACGGGCAATTCTGGCAATTTAGTGAAACTCTTTTCCAAGTGCTTGTGAACCTTCACTCCGGTGTTCATCGAGTCTTTGCACTATAAGAAATGATAGCTTTTCCATCTCTTTTGAATTTAAAGTACTTGAAAATGCATCGAAATAGATTAATGATCCAAGAATGACACTTTAGAGTTGTTAAGGTATAAAAGTGCAATTGAAACCTAGATCAACCCTAAAATGCTAACAATTAAGTATTGTAAAGATGCATTTTATGACGCTCATCATAACCCCCAACTAGCTTATTGCTAGTCCCTAGCAATTGAAGCGAAAGCAAGAGATGAATTCTATGGTGGGAATCAAAACAAAGTAAACCAATGTTAGTGTTAAACCAAGAGTAATTCACTTTTGTCTCAAAAATCGCACATAACACACGACACATAGAATCATTAAATTTGACCCAAGTCCAAAAGTAATATGAACATCAATCTTAAAATTGTTATCGACTCTTAACATCCATCTTACCACAATCCATTAATCCGAACACCTAGATGATTTTATGCACAACATTCATGAATACAAGTCTTGCCCTCTAAAATATGTTAAATTGTGTGACATCAATCACAAAAAACAAGTTCCATAGGCTTACATTTCAAACCACTCTCCATTATTGTAGAAAAATCACATTACATTGGATCAATAGGTCTTTAATAAGCTTGTAACATTAGGCTAAGGTAAAGGTTAAGAAAGAATGGGAAGGATTTATAAGTAAAAGAACTCAATCTCTTAGCTTTAAACACAACCACTTTTAAGCACTAGATAACCTTACTTCATCACCCAACTTTTTCAACTATTTTTCAAGCATTTTTCTCAAATCACCACTTTTCCTTTCTTTTCTTCTTTCTTTGCCATAATTTATTTATTTTTTCTTTTCTTTTTTATTTTGGTATAAGACCATTCACCTTCTTTTTCATTTTTCTTTTCTTTTCCATAACCCTCAACTCATCTCCTTTAATGTACTTGGGTTATGGTAGTGATATTTTCTCATATTTCCATTCTTACTCCTTTTGAGTGCTTCTCAACAAATGTGTATAGCTAAGTTCTTTTAAGAGGAAGAAAAGGATTAAATATTTTCTTAGGCTCATAAAGGTGAGTAAATGGGTTATTTGAAAGAAACAAGGCACAAATTCTTTTTAAAGAAAAAGAGCTCAAATAGGTGACTAGTGGTAAATATAGCAATGGTAGGTTTGACAGGCTCAAACGGTCCAAAAAATGGCCTATATCATATCCTAAGTAATGTGCATTCTAGGAATTCGCCTCAAGTGATTATCAAATAAGTTCTAGAGCTTGTCGAGACCTGATTACGCTCAAACTATCACACGGTTATTGTGTATAGATGAGGTGTCGATTCCACGAGGAAACGTGAACTATAAAAGAAAATGTAAACTTTGACATGAACGATAACGATCAAATGAAAGAATATGAGTTTTGATAACGATGTATTGTGAGAAAAATTGTGTAAATATAATTGAGAATATAAACGAAACAACAAAGTTTCGGGAATCCTTCCTAGGTTCGTTGCTTTGTTCAACTCTCGATTCAATTGTTTTTATCTCGATTGCAAGTTTCACATCCCAAACAAGCAATCGGCAAATATTCAATCAAGCACATTTATAAACCCTAATGTAATTGCTACAAATCGCTCTTTAGTTTCGATTCAAGCACACATGATCTATCTCATAGATTATCAAGAAATAACAATATATCTCAATGACAATACCGCAGTAATGGACAATCTATAAGATAAATTTACCGAAATCAATCACATCTAAACAACTTGACATTAGAAGAGCTTGACTAAACTTATGTGGAGGAGGAAGATGCAATCACTGGATTAAAAGTAAAGTCTCTAATTCTTATGTGTAGCCAAGTGCCATGTATAGTCAGTTTTTAATTTATTGCTTTTGTTAGTTTTAAAGTTTAATGTTTAGCACTGTTATTGTGAACTTTAGTTTCATGATTATGAGTGGCTAAAATCTTCAACTAAGGTTGAAGATGAAGCCTCGCCGTTGTTTGGCATAATAGTTTCAGATTTGTTTATACAATTCTGATTTTTTTTAGTATAAATGTTCTGTCAATTATTTGAGTAAAATCTTATGATTGATAGCGTTTAAATTGTTCTGTTGGATATTCCATGTGTTTCGTTTGATGGATACATCAAATTGTTTTTGATTCAATTGGATTTCCTTTATGATTTGTTAAAAGCAGATACATTGGATGCTTTTGGTTTAATTGGGATATTTGTTGTTTTTTGTTTTAAGTTGGATTCATGAAATGTTTTGATAGGCTATTTTTAGAACATGAAGATATATACTTAACTTTGGTGGGGTGGATTCAGAAACCTTAGTGCCTTTATTATTAGTTTTAAATCAATTCAGTTTAGTTTTTATTTGTTTTGCAAAAAACAATTCAAAACTTGGAACTAGGTTAAAATAGGCTTAGTTTAAATAAAAATATTTTCACAACGCAATTCCCTATGGATTCGACCTCGCACTTGCACAACACTATATTGCAAACGACTCGTGCGCTTACGAGTAATTTAAAACTCATAACCAGTATGGCATGAGGTTCACACTAGCTCCTAAATCTAGCAATGCTTGGCCACAAGATTTGTTTCTAATTTGGGAAGCCACCGTTGGATAGCCCGGATCTTTATATTTGGGCGGTGTCGTGCTATCAATTACCGCACTTGCTTGCTCCGTTAATATTGTGGTCTTCTTAACATTGTTCCTCCTCTTAAGTGTGCATAGATCCTTGATGACTTTAGCATAGTTGGGAATCTATTTTATAACATCAAGAAGAGGGAGGTTAATCTTAACATGCTGAAGTTGTTCAAGAATCTCACCTTTTAGTGCTAAATTTCTCTCCTTAGGTTTAAGGAGAGCTTGAGGGAAAGGCACCGGTAGATAATAATCATCATGGGCCTCTTGTTCCTTGGGGACTTTATCCTTGTTGCTCACGGTATTAGGAATCAAGTGTGATGGTAGAGTGGGTCCATCAATTTTCTTACCGCTGCGGGTGATTATGGCATTAACCTCTTTAATATTGTGATTTTTTGGATCGGAGGTTTGTGCCATAAGTTGTGCCCTTAGATTTTGTTGCGACTGCGAAGGAAACCGACCTTGTTCTTAAACCGTCAAGAAACTAGTCAACTTGGTGAGTTGGCTTTTTATTTCCTTTTGTTCCTCTTTGATCCCTTTTTGCTCCTCTAGCAACTGTTGACTTATCTTGCCTTGTTCTTCCGCACTCTAGGCATGTACTTGCAGAAATGACTTAAGCATATCTTCCAAAGGTAAAGATTGTTGTGGTGCGTTAGATGAGGTTGCTTTCGGTTGCCATTGGGTACTAGAGTGGGGATGAGGTTGAATATCGGATCTCCAACTAAAATTAGGGTGATTCTTCCAATCAGGATTGTAGGTGTTAGAGTAGGGTGAGTCTGGTTTCCTAAAGTGTATACCTAAAGTATTACACTCTCCCTTTCTCTTAAAATAAGCTGGACAATCCTTAGGTAAATGATCCACCCTATTACACATAAAGCAAGGTTCATGGGACTCTACCCTAGCAACCGGTTTAGGGGCTCTAGCATCCTCAGTTTTTAAGGCTTCAATTTCCTTAGTTAGGGCCTCTAAATGGGCTTTAAGGCTATCCTCTTCCTTAAGTTGATAAATTCTAGCAGGTTGATTTCTCCTAGTACTTTCCATGGCACTCGGTCCTGTCCAAGTGTGGGCTTTTTTTTATAGGTCATCTAGGAAATCTATGGCTTGATCGGGATCTTTTTGAAGAAAATCCCCATTACACATCATTTCTATGAATTGCCTCTCCCTACTTAGGAGTCTATCATAGAAATAGCTAACTACCCACCAACTCTCATACCCATGGTGTGGACAAGAATTCAAAAGGTCCTTGAAATGTTCCCAAACTTGATATAAAGTTTCACTCTCTTTTTGTGCAAAGTTTGAGATTTGTCTCTTGAGGTCATTGGTCTTATGGGTTGGGAAATGCTTTTGGAAAAAGACTTGAGTCATCTCATCCCAACTACCTATAGGCCTAGGCCTTAACGAGTAAAGCTAAACCTTGGCCTTTTCCTTAAGTGAAAAAGGGAAAAACCGAAGTTTGATGGTGTCCACCATATCAGCCCTATTTTGAAAGGTTGCAACTACTTTTTCAAATTCCCTAATATGAACATAGAGGTTTTCATTCTCAAACCCATGGAAGGTTGGTAGCAATTGTATCATGCCCGGCTTAAACTCAGGTTGTTGAACATTAGGGGGGAACATAATACAAGACGGTGTGGCCGTTCAGCTAGGGTGCAAGTAGTCTTTAAGTGTCCTAGCAACATTTTCATTATGATTTTCGGCCATGTTAACAAAATCCTCTAAATTCTCGGATGGGGATGCACTATGGTTTGGACTAGGCGAGGTTTCACTAATGAACGTGGAAGGAGAGGGTAACTGTAATTCGGGTCCTCTAATGAATCTACTTTGTGAATCTCTCGGTCTAAGTATACACCAATTGAGTTAGAGGGGAAATAAAATAAATAAAACAGAATAATAAAAGAAAATTAGAAAATCAAAACAAAGGGAAAAGAACAATATTACCGTCTTTGTCTCAAAGTTGACAATCTTCCTTAAGTTAAGCGCGTCTCCCTGGCAATGGCGCCAAAATTTGATTACGCACAAACTATCACATGGTTATTGTGTATAGATGAGGTTTCGATCCCACGAGGAAACGCGAACTACAAAAGAAAATGTAAACTCTGACACGAACGATAACGATCAAATGAAAGAATCTGAGTTTTGATAATGATGTATTGTGAGAAAATTTGTGTAAATATAATTGAGAATATAAATGAAACAACAAAGTTCCGAGAATCCTTCCTAGGTTCGTTGCCATGTTCCACTCTCAATTCAATTGTTTTTATCTCGATTGCAAGTTTCATATCCCACACAAGCAATCGGCAAATGTTCAATCAAGCACATTTATAAACCCTAATGTAATTGCTACAAATCACTCTTTAGTTTTGATTCACGCACACATGATCTATCTCATAGATTATCAAGAAACGACAATATATCTTAATGACAATACCACAGTAATGGACAATCTATAAGATAAATTTACCAAAGTCAATCACATCTAAACAACTTGACATAAGAAGAGCTTGACTAAACTTATGTAGAGGACGAAGATGCAATCACCAGATTAAGAGTAAAGTCTCTAATTCTTACTTAATCAAAGAGTAAATCATAAACAATATTCAACAATAAATCCTTACAATTGAATCAAGAATGGAAAATAAAAACAACAACACCTAGGAATTCATCCCTTTGCCTTGCTTGGAGATTAGTTGGCCATGGGGCTCAAGGTTGATGAAGAATGTGGAGCTCTCCTCTTGATTTCCATTCTTAATAGACTTAAAAAATGGTTAATTTGAATGAAGGCTGCAAACCCTTAAGGATCTATATATAGACCATAAGGTTGAGGGGTGTTTTGGGCTCAAAAGTTGTCATTTAGAAGCCCTAATTAGGTCAAGAGACTGTGTGCGCTCCTAGGTGCTGCCATTGTCCGAGATTGATGGTGTGCTGGACAGTGCGGTGCTCTCTTCTCCATGCTGTAGCACTAGGCTTGAGCAGAATGGTGGTGTTCTGGACGGTGCAGCACCCTCTTCTCCACGCCGCGGCGCTAGGCTGGTGCTGTTCTGGAGGCCTGACCTTTGTCTACTAAAACTGCCATAACTTTCTCTAGAAAAATCGTTTTTATAAGTCATTAAATTCCCTAGAAAATAGACTTCTGGATCTTTCTAAGCATATATGGATCATCTCCTGATTCTTCTTAAATCAATACAGTTTAATTTGCAAAAATGATTGTTCTGTATCGGAAATTCTGGCAATTTAGTGAAACTCCTTTCCAAGTGCTTGTGAACCTTCACTCCGGTGTTCATCAAGTCATTGGGCTTCAAGCAATGATAGCCTTTCCATCTCTTTTGAACTTAAAGTACCTGAAAATGCATCGAAATAGATCAATGATCCAAGAATGACACTTTAGAGTTGTTAAGGTATAAATGAGTAATTCAACCCTAGGTCAACCCTAAAATGCTAACAAGTAGGTACTGCTAAGATGCACTTTATGACTCTCATCAAGACCGCAAAAGTATTCACAAAACAATCACACATAAAACTTCTCTAAATGTTTTAGACTAATCATACAATCTTACCACAAACTAGAGTCTCAAACCAAATGAAGATTGACACTTAAATTAATATCAAATCGAAGCAAGATTTAACTACTTCTAAACGCTATATGCTCTCTCAATTAAGCCCATATCATTGACATGTGAATTAACTCTGAGGCTAACATAAAGCATGCTAAAAACAAACAAAAAGAAAAATGACACCAAGCAGTTCAAAGAAAAATATGAAAAACAAGAATATGTTTCCTCCTTTCCTCCACCTTGAACTTAAAATAAGTATTGTCCTCAATGTGAAAGCAGAAGTTAAGGAAACTCCCTTTGTAGCCAAAAGTGCACAGAAGCTGAAGATTGTGCACCACCATTTGAACAACTTCGTGTATTTGTCCCTGAAAAAGAAATACGAAAGTAAAACTGGAAGACATCAAAATAATAATAATAAACAAGAAAAAGAAATATGAGAAACAAAAAAAAATAAAAGGATATGTTGTGGGTTGCCTCCCATGAGTGCTAAGTTTTACATCTTCATCCAGACACTGCACCACTCTCACTGCTGGCCTTATTATGGTGTCGAAGATGAGGATCCATACTCAGTGGCCTCAGTGCTAGTCTTTTGGCAAGGAATACTTAAAGTCCACCATATGTGGCTCAAGTATTTTTTGTGATGCCCATTTACTATTAGCAGTAGGGTATTTGATTCCCGCATCGACGTGACTTCTCTCAAGCAACTCCTCAAAGCATAGTTGCTAAGATTTCTTAATAAATTCCTGTGACTTATCAAAAACATCAACAACATTAACGGCATGGGGATAAACTGAAGAATCATTGAATTCAAAATTATTAGGAATGAATTCCGAAGAGTTAGAATTATCTTTGATGTACTCATCTTCTTCATGTGGCTGCCATGAGACTTGAAAAAATTTACCTTTAGAGTCCTATTTCCAAATGATAATGTCATTAAGCCATTCCTACAATTAATGAGGGCATTAGCGATGGCAAGGAATGGTCTTCCAAATATCAAAGGAATTTTTGACTCCGTGTTTGTAGTAGAAACAGTATCTAAAACCAAAAAATCAACAGGATAGTAGAAATTATCAATTTGCAACAAAACATCTTCTACAATAGCTCTTGGTTTTCTTACCGATCTATCCGTTAATTGAAGTACCACGGAGGTTGGTTTGATCTCACCTAGACCGAGCTGTAAGTACATGGAGTATGGCATGAGGTTCACACTAGCACCCAAATCTAGCAATGTTTGGCCACAAGATTTGTTTCCAATTTCGCAAGCCACCGTTGGACAGCCCAGATCTTTATATTTGGGCAGTGTCTTGCCGTCAATTATTGCAATTGCTTGCTCCATTAAGAATGCTGTCTTCTTAACATTGTGCCTCTTCTTGAGTGTGCATAGATCCTTGATGACTTTAGCATAGTTGGGAATCTGTTTTATGACATGAAGAATAGGAAGATTAATTTTAACATGCTGAAGTTGTTCAAGAATCTCACCTTTTAATGTTGTATTTATCTCCTTAGGTTTAAGAAGAGCTTGAGGGAAAGGCACTGGTGGAGAATAATCATCATGCGCCTCTTGTTCCTTGGGGGCTTCATCCTTGTTGCTCAAGTTTGATGGTAGAATTGGCCTATCAATTTTCTTACCGCTGCGAGTGATTATGGCATTATCCTTTCTAACTTTTTGATTTTCAGGATTGGAGGTTTGTGCCATATGTTGTCCCCTTGGATTAGGTTGTGGCTGCGAAGGAAAACGACCTTGTTCTTGAATCGTCAAGAAACTAGTCAACTTGGTGAGTTGACTCTTTATCACCTTTTGTTCCTCTTTGATGACTTGTTGCTCCTCTAACAACCGTTGATTTATTTTGCCCTGCTCTTCCACACTCTTGGTATGTACCTGCATAAATGATTTAAACATATCTTCCAAAGGTAAAGACTGTTGAGGTGCATTAAATGAGGTTGTTTCTAGTTGCCATTGGGTACTAGATTGGGCAGGAGGTTGCATATCGGATCTCCAACTAAAATTAGGGTGATTCTTCCAACCAGGATTATAGGTGTTAGAGTAGGGTGAGTCTGGTTTACAAAAGGGTGTACCTAAAGCATTACAGTCTCCCTTCATCTCAAAATAAGTTGGACAATCCCTAGGTAAATGATCTACCCCATTACACATGAAACAAGGCTCGTGGGACTCTACCCTAGCAACCGGTTCGGGGGCTCTCACATCCTTGGTTTCTAAGGTTTCAATTTCCTTAGTTAGGGCCTCTAAACGGGATTTAAGAGTTGTCCTCTTTCCTAAGTTGATAAATCCTAGCAGGTTGATTTCTCCTAGTGCTTTCCATGGCATTTGGTCCTGTCCAAGTGTGGGCTTTTTTCGATAGGTCATCTAAGAAATCTATGGCTTGGTCGAGGTCTTTTTGCAGAAAATTTCCATTACACATCATTTCTATGAACTGCCTTTCTCTACTTAGAAGTCCATAATAGAAATAGCTAACTACCCACCAACTCTCATACCTATGGTGTGGACAAGAATTCAAAAGGTCATTGAAACGTTCCCAAACTTGATATAAAGTTTCACTCTCCTTTTGTGCAAAGTTTGAGATTTGTCTCTTGAGGTTATTGGTCTTACGGGTTGGGAAGTGTTTTTGGAAGAAAACTCGAGTTATCTCATCCTAACTACCTATAGACCTAGGCCTTAATGAGTACAGCCAAACCTTGGCTTTTCCCTTAAGTGAAAAAGGGAAAAACCTAAGTTTGACGGTGTCTACCATATACTTCCTCAAATTCCATAGTATGGATATAGGGGTTTTCATTCTCAAATCCATGGAAGGTTGGTAACAATTGGATCATACCCGGTTTAAAATCAGGTTGTTGAACATTAGGGGGGAACATGATACAGGATGGTGTGGCCGTTTGGCTAGGGTGCAAATAGTCCTTAAGTGTCCTAGCAACATTTTCATTGTGATTCTCGGCCATGTTAACAGAATTCTCTAAGTTCAACCTTGGGTTTTCACTATAGTTTGATCTAGGCGAGGTTTCACTAATGGACATGGAATGAGAGGTTAACTCTATTTCGGGTCTTTTAATGAATCTTCCTTGTGAATCTCTCGGTCTAAGCATACACCAAAGGAATTAGAGAGTAAATAAATAAAACAGAAAAAAAATTTAGAAAATTAAAACAAAGAGCAAAGAACGATATTACTGTCTTGTCTCAACGTTGACAATCTTCCTTGTACTTAAATGCGTCTCCTTGGTAACGGCACCAAAATTTGATTTCGCCTAAAGAGTAACATGGTAGTTGTAGCACAGCTTTGGGGTATCGATTCCACAAGGAAACAAGTTAACTATAAGGAAAAGTGTAAACTTTAATACAAAATGATAAAATCCAAATAAGTAAATCTAAGTTTTGATAATAAAGTATTATGAGGAAATTATGTATTTGTAATGAAGAATATAATAAGGAAATAATAAGGTTCCAGGAATCCTTCCTAGGTTCGTTGCCTTATTCCAATCTCGATTCAGTTGTTTTTATCTCGATTGAAAGTTTCACATCCCAAACAAGTAATCGGTGTAAATTCAATTAAAGCATATGTAAACCCTAATGTAATTGTTATGAAGTACTATTTGATTTCGATTCAAGCACACATGACCTATCCTATAGATTTATCAAGAAGCGACAATATATCTCAATGAAAATATTGTAGTAATGGACATCCCAACAATTTGACATAAGAAGAGCATGACTAGACTTATATGGAGAAGAAGCATGCAATCACCAGGTTAAGAAAATCTATAATAAGAAGAACTTAACGCGTAGCTATCACATGAACCTAAATTCTTCTTGTTTAATCAAAGAATACTCATAAACAATGTTTTGATAATAAATCCAAATTACAACTGAATCAATAATGGAAAATAAGAACAACTACACCTAGGGATTCATCCCTTCACCTTGCTCGAAGATTAGTTGGCCATGGGGCTCATGCTTGAACTTGAGTTTTCCTGGCCTCTGGCCTCTCAATGAATATCTAATGAATGATAAATGTCTAATATTAAACCTTAAGTGGTCTATTTATAATATACAAGGTCCAATGGTGTTTTAGGGTTAAAACAATCATTAAAACCCTAATTAAATCATAACTCGGAAACAGGGGTTCAAGCTCGCACCACGGCTCACACTAATCCAGGCCATAGCTTAGCCTTTTCCTTATTTTCTTCACTTTCTGGAGGCCGCGGCCCAGCCTAATCCAGGCTGCACCTCAGCTTGATCTAGGCCGCGGCGCACGCTGGTGCTGTTCTGGAGGCCTGACCTTTATCTACTAAAACTGCCCTAACTTTCTCTAGAAAAATTGTTTTTATAAGCCGTATCTGAAGGTTCACGAGCCATAAAATTCTCCAAAAAATAGACTTCCGGATCTTTCTAAGCATATATAGCTCTGGTTCTTCTTCCATCAATACAGTTTAATTTGCAAAAATTATTGATCTGTACGGGCAATTCTGGCAATTTAGTGAAATTCCTTTCCAAGTGCTTGTGAACCTTCACTCCAGTGTTCATCGAGTCATTGTGCTTCAAGCAATGATAGCTTTTCCATCTCTTTTGAACTTAAATGACCTGAAAATGCATCGAAATAGATCAATGATCTAAGAATGACACTTTAGAGTTGTTAAGGTATAAAAGTACAATTCAAACCTATATCAACCCTAAAATGCTAACAATTAAGTACTGTAAAGATGCATTTCATGAATCTCATCAGTGGGCTTTAAGTATTCTTTGCCAAAAGATTAGCATTGAGGCCATTGAGTTTGGAGCCTCATCTTCAGCACCACAATGAGGCCAGCAGTGACAGTGATGCAGCGTCTGGCTGAAGATGTAAAACTTAGCGCTCGTGGGAGGCACCCCACTCCATATCATTTAATTTTATTATTTTTTTCTATATTTCTTTTTCTTGTTTATTATTAGTATTTTGTTGTTTTCCAGTATTACCTTTGTATTTCTTTTTCAGGGACAAATATGCGCAGCAGTTCCATTGGTCGTGCACAACTTTCAGCTCCACGCACCTTTGGTTAAAAAGGGAGTTTCCTTAACTTTTGCTTTTACATTGAGGAAAATGCTTATTTTAAGTTGGGGGTAGAGGAAATACATTTCTTATTATTGCATACATTGAATTGTTGGGTGTCACCTTTCTTTTCTTTTTCGTTTTAATTCGCTTGTTTTTTTTTATTTGTTTGTTCTTAGCATGCTTTGTGATTAGCCTTGTAAGTAATTCACATGTCAATTACATGAGCTTAATTGAGATAGCATATAGCAATTTGAAGAAGTTAAATCTTGCTTCAGTTTGAGAATAGTTTAAGTATCAATCTTCATTTGGTTTGAGACTTTGGTTTTTGGTAAGATTGCATGATTAGTCTAAAGACATTTAGAGAAGTTTTATGTGTGATTATTTTGTGAATACTTTTGCAGTCTCGACGAGCTCTAGACCTTATTTGATAATCACTTGAGGCGAAATCCTAGAATGCACACTACTTAGGATATGATATAGGCCATTTTTGGACCGTTTGAGCTTTTCAAACCTATCCTTGCTATATGTATCACTAGTCACCTATTTGAGCCTTGTTTCTTTCGATAAACCATTTACTTACCTTTATGAGCCTAAAAATATTTTATCCTTAGCTTTCTTTTAAAAGAACTTAGTTATACATATTTATTGAGAAGCACTTAAGAGGAGTAAGGATGGAAATATGAAAAAAAATACTATTACCATAACCCAAGTACATTACATGAGATAAGTTGGGGGTTGTCGAAAAGAAAAAAAATGAAAAAGGAGGTGAATGATCTTGTGCCAAAATAAAAAATAAAAAAAAAGAAGTGAATTATGGCAAAGAAAGAAGAAGAGAAAAAAAAGTGGTGATTTATTGAGAAAAATGCTTGAAAAATGGTTGAAAGAGTTGGGTGTTGAAGTAAGGTAATCCAGTGGTTGTGTTTAAAACTAAGAGATTGAGTTCTTTTACTTGTTAAATCCTTCCCGTTCTTTCTTAACCTTTACCTTACCCTAACGTCACAAGCTTATTAAAGACCTATTGATCCGATGTAGTGTGATTTTTCTACATTAGTGGAGAGTGATTTAAAAAATGAACCTATGGAGTTTGATTTGTGATTGATGTCACACAATTTAATATGTTTTTAGAGGCCAAGACTTGTATTCATGAATATTGTGCATAAAATCATCCGGGTGTTTGGATTAATGGTTTGTTGTAAGATGGATGTTAAGAGTCGATATCGATTTTAAGATTGATGTTTGGATTATTTTTGGACTTGAGTGATATTTAATGATTCTATGTGTTGTGTGTTATGTATGATTTTTTAGACAAAAAGCTGAATTACTCTTGGTATAACACTAACATTGCTTCACTTTGTTTTGATTTTTACTAAAGGATTCATTTCATATTGTCTTGTTTTCGCTTGAATTGCTAGGGACTAGCAATAAGCTAGTTGGGGGTTATTGTAACGACCCATCCCGGGTTGGCCACCCCGAAACAGTGTCATCACATTTTGAGAATCCCAGCACGACACATATATGCAGCAGTAAAAATAAAAATTACCAAAATAACTTTATATCAATACGCAAAATGCATGAAGAGTTACAAATAAATTTTTCGTTTTTATTTTCTCATTAGTCTGAGGATGATGACACGTACATAGCTTACAAAAAATGATTTCTTCTGAACCTCAACTCATCAAACTATTTGCCAAGCCTGCTACCTGAAAATCATTGTACAGTGAGGAGTGAGCTTCACAAGCTCAGTGAATTAAATTTACTGAAAGTATTCCAAACTCCATCAATAATCCTTTAATATTAAAATTTATTTTTCGCATAACCTGATGAAAACTTTCTATTATCAATCTTTTCTTCTCAATCATTGGTTCACCATAAGACTATCAATTATCTCCTAATTACCTCGTAATGAGATTCATATAAAAAAAAATCCATCATTTAGATAAGTCTTATCACCCTACTGTCTCTTTCTACGAAACTCAACCTTCTATAATTAAATTCACAAAAAGTATCACATCTCAGCATCTCAAAAATCTCATCATTATAGCTGTCTCTTTTTATGAGACCCAGCCATCTATAATTTAATTCACAATTAATATACAACATCTCATCATCTCAAAAATCTCATCATTATAGCTATCTCTTTTTATGAGACCCAGCCATCTATAATTTAATTCACAATTAATATACTACATCTCATCATCTCAAAAATCTCATCATTATAGCTGTCTCTTTTTATGAGACCCAGCCATCTATAATTTAATTCACAATTAATATACCACATCTCAAAAAAATGCAACGATAATTAAAACAGATGCAGATGCATGAATGATTATGATGGGAACGTCTTCCCACCTGTCGACAGGTTATTATTATCTTAGACCGGCTGCCCTCCCGGTTCTTTTATTCTCATCAAACCGGCTGCCTTCTCGGTTAATTTCAGCATATACCGGCTGTCACGGTTTTCACTTTTCATCCCAGCATATACCGGCTGTCACGGTTTTTATTTTTCATCCCAGCATATACCGGCTGTCACGGTTATTTCATTAGACCGGCTGCCTTCCCGGTTCTTTCGGTTATATTATTTAATGCATATGCGCATGAACAATGATATAAAACAGTAATATAAACAGTAATATAAAAACAATATAAAGATTCAAACCACTTAATTTGGCTATCCTAATATCCACAAATTTTATATAATAAGGTTTCTTTAAAATTTCTTACATCCAATCATCCATATTTTTATCAAATTATATAAAAATTCAACTAAATTCTTCTCTTCCCAAATCACATCAATTAATCAATTAAAGTCTGTCCAGATCCGCTAAATTTCATATCAAATCATCCACCAAAATTTGTCAAGATCTACTAAAATTCATCTCATCATAACTCGTATTAAAACATCAATATATCTCATCAATAATTTATTTATTGCTTTTATTCTCAAATAAACTTATGATTTTCAAAAATATCATTTCTCATCGAAAAATATTTCTACCTGACCAAATTTCCTATCATACCCATAAATCAATTTTTCATCTATCACCCAAGCATATTTTAATAATTAATTATAATAATATCACCAAAATAATTGATTTTTATTTAGACTACTAAAAGTAAATTCAACTCACCCCGTAGCACTTAAAGCTACCTGTTGGTCACTTTCTTGCATTTCCCGGTTCTTTTCAGAAATTTCTCTCGTTGTAAATAGTCAACACCTAACATAATATTTGTATTAAATTTCTAATTATTTCTTAAATTCATCGTAAACCAATCCCTACGAAAATTCTCGCTTTGAGCTCCAGGAATTTCATATATGCTAAAAATTCAAAAATAAATATTTTGCTATTACCTCATAATACTGATAGCTTCTCATGATCCTTTATAAAATTCCGCATAAAATCCCTTCAAAATTTTGCTCTTTTGACTTTTCTTTGGCTTTCCAAATATTTTGAGAAAAACAAGAGAAATTGAAAGAAAACTGAACGAAATCGTTCAGTTATACATACATATATATGAGAACTTGCTTGCACCTCCCACCTAACTTTCAACCTTTATTTATTTTTTAAAAAATAAGCCTCCATGTTTTTAGTTTTCAAAAGCCTCCCACCTAACTATCTCATTTTTTTTTTTAAAAAGCCTCCACTAAATGGATAATGGTGGAAGCATGATTTCCACCACCTTTTTTTTTATTTTCTTCTTCTTTTCTTTCTTTTGATCTCATTCTTACGTGAGATCAATTTTTAATTTTTTTTATAACATCTATGTCCCAAAAAGTTTTTAAAGACATCCACGTCCCAAAAATATTTTAATGACATCTACGTCCCAAAAATCCTTTAATGACATCCACGTCCCAAAAATCTTTTTTTTAAAGAATTATTTTGTTCCATTCTATATCCTTTGCGTAAAATATATAATTTTAATTCCATGTTATATTTATTAATTTACTTCTTTACCCTTACTTTACAAATACGGGTATTACAATTCTACCCACCTTACAAAAATTTCGTCCTCGAAATTTCTTTACTTTGCTCCAGAAACAATTGTGAATAATACTTCTTCATAATTGTCTCACACTTTTGCGTAATCTCTTCAACATCCTTATTCCGCTACTGTATTTGAACTAATGCAATTTCCTTTATTATACAAGACTTGTTCCTTTCTTTAAAATCCTTATTGATACTTGGTTGCATCGAATCTACATCATCATTTACCTTTCTCATTATCCCCTCTCTTAACTTTGCATTATTTGAAACATAATTTCCAAGTTCCAATACTCAAATACTCTCACTTCAATTTTTAAACTCATATTACTTTCTAATAAGCACTCAATGCTTAATCTTTTTCTATCTCTTTATCTCTACCTTGCAACATTTCATTATGGATGACTGTACAATCATATTTATTAACTATGATCCTCTATCACTGATATTCAAATTCATTCTTATTTATCTTAAATTTATCATTAATTTCATATAAGGACTCCCAATAGCAGTTAACTTTCTTGTAGACTTTCTACTCAATGTATCAATTATCATCTTCGCATTTTTTAGATGATAATGAATTGTACAATCATCGTTACTAATCAACTTCATCTACCATTTTTGCCTCCAATTCAAATCCCTCTGGTTAGGTAAGTATGTCCAACTTTTATAACCCATGACTATCTCACAAGTGGCTCCATACAGATGATATCTCCAATATTTTAAATAATCATTATAACAGCCAACTCTAAGTCATAAGTAAGGTAATTTCTATCATGCATTTTCAATTGCCTAGAAGTATGGTTCACAACTTTCCTATGATGCACATATCCCAATCATTGATGTGACATGGCACTATACACCACAAGTCCTTCATCACCAGAAGGAAACATCAATACTAGAGCTGTAGTTAATTTCTCCTTTAGAAATTGGAATATTTTTCTCATACTTTCGTTACCATAAAAATCTCACATTTTACTCTGGTCAGTCTATTTAACCGTATTACAAAAACAAAAATTCTAAAAGGATCTTCTATAATAACCAGCTATCCCAAGAAGATTCTAATCTCAGTCATATTAGTTGGTCTCTCCCAACTTAACATTTCCTTTACTTTTTATAGATCATCTGCTATGCTATCCTCGACATTACATGTTCCAAGAAAGTTATTTCCTTCCTTCAACCCTCACACTTAGAGAACTTATATCATACCATCTCTTTCTCCTCAAAGTCTCCCCACAAATTTCTAAATGTTTTTCCTGCTCTTCCGTAGTCTTAAAATATATCAAGATGTTATCGATGAACACAACCATAAGATTATCAAGAAATGGTTCAAACATTTTATTTATCCAGTCCATGAATGTTTCTGGAATATTATTCAATCCAAATGTCATCACAAGAAACTTATGACCATAACATATCATAAAAACAATCTTAGATACGCCTCCCTTCTCTATCTTCAATTGGTGATAATCTGACATCAGATTTATCTTAGAAAATACTCTTACTTCTTGCACTGTTCACATAATATATTTATCAAAAAAATATTTGTCTTTATTCGACTATCTGCGGTCTATACATACTCTTATCGTTCCATATTCCTTCTACACAAACAACACCTGGGACTCCCCAAATGTATTAGGTCCGATAAATGGTTTATCAAAAAAAAAATTCATAAAATGGTACGTTCAACTCTCTCGATTCAGCTGATATCATTCAGTAGGGTACTATTAAATATATGTGATGATCCTGGTATCACATCAATAAAGAATTTAATCTCTTTTCTGGGATGTAATCTAGGCAACTCATCAAGAATTACATTAGAATATTCTTTCATCATTAAGATTTCTTCCTATTTTCCTTTTTGGAATTTATTATGTATACCAAGTACTTCTCACAACCCTTCTTCAACCATCTCCTAGTGGTCAGAACAAAACGAGATAGTTCAAGAGTATTTTATGTTCTCTCTGAAGGTTACGCTCCTCATGTCCACATTTTAAACACTACCTTCTTTTTGGAACAATCAATCATATTCAAAGAATATAAATCAACTTCAGATTTTTTTTTTGTCGATAATACGAATCACACAACCCTTGTGAACATTTATGATTATCACTTCATCTTTAGTGAAAACTTTAACAAAATATTTTTGCATCAAAAGACTAACACATACTTAAATAGACTTTTTATGAATACTAGATGCAAAAGAAAGAGGTTGCATCAAGATCAACCAATATTGACATGTCCATTTTCTCTACACATAAAGCACTTCAATTTTGAAAATTCTGGATAAATATTTTATCTGAATATAATTATAATAAATTTTTATATTCCAATCATACATCAAATTGCCACTTCCACTTGATGGCGTACTTACTTCCTCTACCATGACTTTCAGTTTCATAATCTGTCTCCTAAATCTAAGGGTCCCACCAATAGTATTTTTAAGATACATAAGCATCAGATTTTGTTTGTCTCTGACTCTGTACTTCAGTTTCCAATAACAAGGAATGCCTCATTTGGGGTGGTCTCTCACCCTGTACACTCATACTACCATTACCTCTATAACCTTTATGTCTAAGTCTCTTTAACCACTTTTTCTCTTTCCTTTAAACTCCATCACATCTCTCTCGATCCGAAATAATATATCCACCAATCTAACATAATTCATATGCCTCATGTAAGATAGTTTTGATCAAACCATAAAACATAGTTCATCTTTGAACTTCTTACATTTCTTCTCCTCTTGATCTACTATTTTTGGTACAACCATTGACAAAACCATAAATTTGCTATCATATCGAGCCACAGTTAACACATTTACCCCAAATAAATAATATCTCTATCTTGTTGGGCTCTAAAGGTCTAAGGAAAGTATTTATCAAAAAAAAAAATCTTCTTAAACTTATTTCAAGTTAAGGGTCGATCAATATTTGTACTTACCTGGAAAGAATATCCTTCAATCATTCATAAAATTTATCCTTCTAACTTAAACGAAGTAAAGGCAATCGTCTATCTATCAATTACTAGTAAAATACTAAATAATGTCTCTTGCATGTTTCTCCCGAAACTCAGGTGTAAAGGGTTAATAGATCCTTTAAACAACAAAGCATTTAACTTAATTATATCTCTCTACATCTCATGCATAAACTCACTTTTTTCCCCTTTTTAAATGTCTACCATTATTGGATTAACAACATCAGGCACTGCTCTAGTCTGCTTATCTATGCTATAAGTTATCCACTCGATCATCTGATACATTTATTTTCTCAGAAACATGAGTAAGAGCTTATCTTAGCTCATTTCTTTCAACTTCAGATTCTCTCATACCTCGATTATATTACTAATATTATATTATCAACACGTTCCCTTCTAGAAACCACAGATTCAGATTCAACCTCGACTTATCAAAAATATTGTGGGCCTACCACGCCCTCTCAAATCAATAATTCTAACTCAAGCTCGATCGTGTCCATGTGTCATCCTCAGACTGTTCATTATAATTTACTTTAATCTTCCACTTTCTTACTTTTTATGTAGTCTACAGAATCATACAACCTAATGCTCTGACACCAAAATTGTAACGACCCATCCCGGGTTGGCCACCCCGAAACAGTGTCATCACATTTTGAGAATCCCAGCACGACACATATATGCAGCAGTAAAAATAAAAATTACCAAAATAACTTTACATCAATACGCAAAATGCATGAAGAGTTACAAATAAATTTTTCGTTTTTATTTTCTCATTAGTCTGAGGATGATGACACGTACATAGCTTACAAAAAATGATTTCTTCTGAACCTCAACTCATCAAACTATTTGCCAAGCCTGCTACCTGAAAATCATTGTACAGTGAGGAGTGAGCTTCACAAGCTCAGTGAATTAAATTTACTGAAAGTATTCCAAACTCCATCAATAATCCTTTAATATTAAAATTTATTTTTCGCATAACCTGATGAAAACTTTTTATTATCAATCTTTTCTTCTCAATCATTGGTTCACCATAAGACTATCAATTATCTCCTAATTACCTCGTAATGAGATTCATATAAAAAAAAATCCATCATTTAGATAAGTCTTATCACCCTACTGTCTCTTTCTATGAAACTCAACCTTCTATAATTAAATTCACAAAAAGTATCACATCTCAGCATCTCAAAAATCTCATCATTATAGCTGTCTCTTTTTATGAGACCCAGCCATCTATAATTTAATTCACAATTAATATACAACATCTCATCATCTCAAAAATCTCATCATTATAGCTATCTCTTTTTATGAGACCCAGCCATCTATAATTTAATTCACAATTAATATACTACATCTCATCATCTCAAAAATCTCATCATTATAGCTGTCTCTTTTTATGAGACCCAGCCATCTATAATTTAATTCACAATTAATATACCATATCTCAAAAAAATGCAACGATAATTAAAACAGATGCAGATGCATGAATGATTATGATGGGAACGTCTTCCCACCTGTCGACAGGTTATTATTATCTTAGACCGGCTGCCCTCCCGGTTCTTTTATTCTCATCAAACCGGCTGCCTTCCCGGTTAATTTCAGCATATATCGGCTGTCACGGTTTTCACTTTTCATCCCAGCATATACCGGCTGTCACGGTTTTTATTTTTCATCCCAGCATATACCGGCTGTCACGGTTATTTCATTAGACCGACTGCCTTCCCGGTTCTTTCGGTTATATTATTTAATGCATATGCGCATGAACAATGATATAAAATAGTAATATAAACAGTAATATAAAAACAATATAAAGATTCAAACCACTTAATTTGGCTATCCTAATTATCCACAAATTTTATATAATAAGGTTTCTTTAAAATTTCTTACATCCAATCATCCATATTTTTATCAAATTATATAAAAATTCAACTAAATTCTTCTCTTCCCAAATCACATCAATTAATCAATTAAAGTCTGTCCAGATCCGCTAAATTTCATATCAAATCATCCACCAAAATTTGTCAAGATCTACTAAAATTTGTCAAGATCTACTAAAATTCATCTCATCATAACTCGTATTAAAACATCAATATATCTCATCAATAATTTATTTATTGCTTTTATTCTCAAATAAACTTATGATTTTCAAAAATATCATTTCTCATCGAAAAATATTTCTACCTGACCAAATTTCCTATCATACCCATAAATCAATTTTTCATCTATCACCCAAGCATATTTTAATAATTAATTATAATAATATCACCAAAATAATTGATTTTTATTTAGACTACTAAAAGTAAATTCAACTCACCCCGTAGCACTTAAAGCTACCTGTTGGTCACTTTCTTGCCTTTCCCGGTTCTTTTCAGAAATTTCTCTCGTTGTAAATAGTCAACACCTAACATAATATTTGTATTAAATTTCTAATTATTTCTTAAATTCATCGTAAACCAATCCCTACGAAAATTCTCGCTTTGAGCTCCAGGAATTTCATATATGCTAAAAATTCAAAAATAAATATTTTGCTATTACCTCATAATACTGATAGCTTCTCATGATCCTTTATAAAATTCCGCATAAAATCCCTTCAAAATTTTGCTCTTTTGACTTTTCTTTGGCTTTCCAAATATTTTGAGAAAAACAAGAGAAATTGAAAGAAAACTGAACGAAATCGTTCAGTTATACATACATATATATGAGAACTTGCTTGCACCTCCCACCTAACTTTCAACCTTTATTTATTTTTTTTAAAAATAAGACTCCGTGTTTTTAGTTTTCAAAAGCCTCCCACCTAACTATCTCATTTTTTTTTTTTAAAAAGCCTCCACTAAATGGATAATGGTGGAAGCATGATTTCCACCACCTTTTTTTTTATTTTCTTCTTCTTTTCTTTCTTTTGATCTCATTCTTACGTGAGATCAATTTTTTTTTTTTTATAACATCTATGTCCCAAAAAGTTTTTAAAGACATCCACGTCCCAAAAATATTTTAATGACATCTACGTCCCAAAAATCCTTTAATGACATCCACGTCCCAAAAATCTTTTTTTTAAAGAATTATTTTGTTCCATTCTATATCCTTTGCGTAAAATATATAATTTTAATTCCATGTTATATTTATTAATTTACTTCTTTACCCTTACTTTACAAATACGGGTATTACAGTTATGATGAGAGATGTAAAGTTCATCTTAATAAGTACTATTTGTTAGCATTTTAGGGATGATCTAGGGTTGAATTACACATTTATACCTTAACAATTCTAAAGTGTCATTCTTGGATCATTGACTTATTTCGGTGCATTTTCAAGTACTTTGTGTTTAAAAGAGATGGAAAAGCTATCATTGCTTGAAGCCCTAAGATTCTATGCATATCGAGGTGAAGGAGTGGTTTTGATAGGAAAAAATAAAGAGAAACCAAGTCTTAGCTGTGTGCGTTGTGGCCTGAAGAAGTCTAAGCCTCGTCCTCCAGAACCAAGCCCAAAATAGGAAGAAAACCATCAGTAGGTGCCGCGGCCTGGATCAATGAGAGGTACGGCCTGGCAATGAGAGGTGCGGCCTGGACTGATGAGAGGTGTGACCTCTAGAAGCAAGAAGAAAGCCCAAAGGTTTGAGCCGCAGCCTGGACTAATGAGAGGTGCGGCGCCCACGCGATCTCCTGCTCCGTGTCATGACCTAATTAGGACTTTAATGATAGTTTAAACCCAAAAACACCCTTGGACCTTTTGTATTATAAATGATCACTTAGGGTTTGATAGGAAAACATCCATGAAGGCAGAGAACAGAAGAGAGAGCTCGACATTATGGTGTTCAAGCATGAGCCCCATGGCCAACTAATCTCTAAGCAAGGCGAAGGGATGAATCCCTAGGTGTAGTTGTTCTTATTTTCCATTATTGATTCAGTTGTAGTGCAGATTTATTGTTAGGATTTACTCTTTGATTTAATTAGAGGATTTTCTTAATCCGGTGATTGCATGCTTCTTCTCCATATAAGTCTAGGCAAGCTCTTCTTATGTCAAGTTTTTTGGATGTGATTGAGTCCGATAGATTTATCTTTTAGGTTTGTCCATTACTGCGATATTGTCATTGAGATATATTGTCGTTTCTTAATAAATCTATAGGATAGGTCATGCGTGCTTGAATCGAAAGTAAAGAGTATTTCATAGCAATTACATTAGGGTTTTCATATGCTTTGATTGAATATTTACCGATTGCTTGTTTGGGATGTGAAACTTGCAATCGAGATAAAAAAAATTGAATCGATAGTGGAATAAGGCGACAAACCTAGGGAGGATTCCCAGACCCTTGTTGTTTCCTTATTATATTCTTCATTATATTTACACAAAATTTTCCCATTATTTCATTATCAAAACTCAGATTCTCTCATTTAGATTTTATCATTTCATATTAAAGTTTACATCTTCTCTTGTAGTTCGCTTTTCCTCATGGGATCGACACCTTAACTATACAAAATAATCATGTATTAGTTTGAGTGTAATCAGCATTCCTTGTTGTAAGGAACTGTAACACAAAGCCAAAGGCAAATAGGATCTGTTGCTTCTGTAGCTCTGAGTAATATTGGTAGGACCCCTAGATTTCAGAGATAGGTTATGGGAACTAGAAGTTAAAGGTGGGAGTGTACTACCTAGAGGATGTGATAACGTGATAAAAATACTAGAATGTGCTATAGATGTAATCTGATAAGATATTTAACCCAAAATTGTCCTAATTTGAGGTGACTTGTATGTAGAAAATGTGGACATATCAATGTTGGTTAATCCTGGTGCAACCCATTCTTTTGAATCCAATATATTTATGAAGTTTATTGATGCAAGTATTAGTCATTTGATGCATAATAGTATTGCTGAAGTTCCCACTAGAGATAGAGTGATAATAATAAATGTTTGCAAAGGTTGTGTGATTCGTATCAGTGATAGAGAATCTGAAGCTGATTTATTATCTTTGAATATGGTTGATTGTTTTAAAAAGAATGTAGTGTTCAAGATATGGACATTAAGAGTTTAATTTTCAGGAAGAACATAAGATACTATCTAACTATCTTATTTTTGCTCTAACCACTAGTAAATGGTCAAGGAAAGGATGTGAAGGGTATTTGCATGTGTGGTGGATTTTAGAAATGATAGCAGAGAGGTTGAAGAAATCTTAGTAGTGAAAGATTTTTTTGATGTAATTCTTGATGAGTTGTCTAGTTTACCTCCCAGTAGGGAGATTAAATTCTCTATTGATGTTAGCAGGTTCATCACATATATTTATAGCACCCTACAGAGTGACACCCACTGAATTAAGAGAGTTGAAAGTTCAAGAGTTGTTAGATAAACAATTTATTCGATTTAGTGTGTTGCCATAAGGATCCCACATAGTGTTTGTGAAGAAGAAAGATGGAATGATAAGATTGTGTATATACTACAGATAGTTGAATAATATAACCATTAAGAAAAAAATATCCTTTACCCAGGATAAATGCTTTATTTGAGAAGTTGTATGGAGCAAGGATATTTTCAAAATAGACCTAAGATCAGGTTATCATCAATTGAGGATAGAGAAGGGAGACGTGTCTAAGACTGCTTTTAGGACATGTTATGGTCATAAGTTTCTTGTGATGCCATTTGGATTAACTAACGCTTCAGAAACATTCATGGACTTGATGAATAAAATGTTTAAACCATTTCTTGATAATCTTTTGGTTGTGTTCATTGATAACATCATAGTGTATTCTAAGACTAAGGAGGAGCATGTAAAACATTTAGAAATTGTGTTGGAGATTTTGATGAAAGAAAGATTGTAGGCTATAATTTTCTAAATGTGAATTTTGGCTGAATGATATAACTTTCTTGGGGCATGTAATATCTGGAAATGGCATAACAGTTGATCCATAAAAAGGTAGAGGGAATGTTAAGTTAGGAGAGACCAATTGATATGACTGAGATTAAAATCTTCTTGGGGTTAGTTGGTTATTATAGAAGATTCTTTCAGAATTTTTCTATTATTGTAGTATTGTTGACTAGACTGACCAGGAAAGAGGTGAGATTTGTATGGTGTGGAAAGTGTGAGAAAAGTTTCCAATTACTAAAGGAGAAATTGACTACAACTCTAGTATTGATGCTTCCTTCTGGTGATGAAGGATTTGTGGTGTATAGTGATGCATCATGATGAGAGCCATAAAATATATCTTAATTTTACTTATTTGTTAGCATTTTAGGGTTGATTTAGGTTTTAATTGCATTTTTATTTGTTAACAATTCTAAAGTGGTATTCTTGGAGCATTAACTTATTTATGTGCATTTTTAGGTATCTTGAGTTAAAAGAGATGGAAAATCTATCATCATTTTAAACATGAAGCTTCAATGAATATTCGAGTGAGAGAATGGTCGCGGAAGAGCCAAGATGAAGAGAAACCAATAAAGGAGTTTCACTAAATTGCCAGAATTTCCATACAGATTAATCATCTTTGCAAATTAAACTGTATTGATGCATGAAGAACCAGGAGATGAGCCATATATGATTAGAAAGATCTGGAAGTCTATTTTCTGGAGAATTTTATGGTTCATAAAATTATTTTTATAGAGAAAGTTATGGCAGTTTTAGTAAATAGAGGTCAGACCTCCAGAACAACATCAGCTCAAGGTGCACCCTGGAGAAGCTGAGGCGCACCCTTCAGAAGGAAGACCAAAAGAAGCTTAAAGAGCCATCAGGCTGAGGCACACTCTGGAGAAGCTGAGGCACACCCCACCGCACATACTAGAAACTTGACAAAAGCCAAGGTGCAGCGCGACTAAGCCAAGGTATAGCGCGCGCACAGACCCTGTTTCCGAGTTAGACCCTAATTAGGTCTTTAATGACTTGTTCAAACCCTAAAACACCCTTAAGCCTTGTACACTATAAATAGACCACTTAGGGTTTGTAATTGGACATTCATAAAATAGATAGAAGGTCGGAAAACTCAAGGGAGGCTGCCACACTCTCCCCCATGGCCGACTAATCTCCAAGCAAGGCAAAGGGATGAATCCCTAGGTTTTGTTGTTCTTTAATTCCTTTATTAGTTCAGTTGTAATATGGATTTATCATTAAACATTATTATGATTTACTTTTCAATTTAATTATAAGATTTCCCCTTAATAAGGTGATTGCATCTTTCTCCCCCATATAAGTCTAGTCATGCTCTTCTTATGTGATGTTGTTGGGGTGTGATTGAGTCCGGTAGATCTCTTTTATAGATTTATCCATTGATGCAGTATTATCATTTAGATATATTGTCATCTTTTGATAATTTATAAGTTAGGTCATGTGTGCTTGAAAGTAAAGAATAATTCATATCAATTACATTAGGGTTTATACATGCGCTTTAATTGAATATTTGTCGATTTCCTGTTTGGGATGTGAAACTTGCAATCGAGATAAAAACAACTGAATCAAGTTAGGATTAGGGCAACTAACCTAGGGAGGATTTTTGAAACCTTGTTGTTTCTTTATTATATTATCCGTTAATTATTTACACAATTTTCACACAATCAACAATTCAGATTTTGTCACTTTAACTTTTATTTTTTGTATTGAGGTTTACACCTTCTTTTGTAATTAGTTTGTTTCCCTGTGGAATCGACACCCCAAAGTTGTACTACAATACCGCGTTATATTTTGGGCGTAAGCACATCGCATCAATGGTTGGGATGTGTGTTGATGTAACATGGGAAAGTTGTGGCCTATATTTCTAGGCAATTGAAGAATCATGATAGAAATTACCCCACCCATAGCTTAGAGTTGGCTGCCATAGTGTTTACTTTAAAGATTGAAGACATCATCTGTATGGAGCTACTTTTCAGATATTCATTGATATAAGAATTTGACATACTTAATTACCCAGAGAGAGTTAAATTTGAGGCAAATGTGGTGGATGGAGTTGATTAGTGACTATGATTGTACAATTCACTATCATCTAGAAAATACGAAGGTGGTAGCTGATGCATTGAGTAGAAAATCTACAAGAAGATTGACTGCTATTGAAAGTCATGATGTGTAATTGATGATAGATTAATAGAGATAAGAATGAAGTTGAATATTAGTGATAGATGATCATTGTTAACAAATATGGTTGTACAGTCATCCATAGTAAAATGCATGTTACAAATATGGTTGTACAGTCATCCATAGTAAAATGCATGTTACAAATATGGTTGTACAGTCATCCATAGTAAAATGCATGTTAGAGATGCAAGGTAAAGATAAAGAAATTGAAAAGATAAAGCATTGAGTGCTTACTAGAAAGCAATATGAGTTCAAAATTTAAAATAAGGGTATTTTGGTATTGGAACATAGGATTTGTGTTCCCAATGATGCAGAGTTGAGAAAGAAGATATTGAGAGAGGTACATAATGATGTATATTCGATGCACCTGAGTAACAATAAGATGCATAGATGATTGAGACAGAATTATTGGTGCTCATGATTGATGAGGGATGCAGCTGAATAAATTTCTAAATGTTTGATTTGTTAGTAAGTGAAGTTAGAGAATAAACATCTAGGGGGCATACTACAGCCTCTTCCTATGGTTGAATGACCATAGAAAAATGTGAGTATGGATTTTGTTTCTGGATTTTTCCATACTCAGAGAGGTCATGATACAATGTAATTGATAGTAGACAGACGTTTTAAGTCATTCCAATTTTTTTCAATTAAAACTAATTGGAATCCTAAAAAGTTGGTTGAACTATATGTAGCTGAGATTGTGAGGTAGTATGGAGTACTATTGAGTATAGTGTCATTTAAATATGTTAGATTTACATCTTGGTTTTGGAGAGGCTTTCAGAAAAGGATTATTAGAGTACTAAAAGATATGTTAAGCACAAATGTGATGAGTTTCTCAGTAATTTGGGATGCTTACTTGCCATTGATGGAATCTTCTTATAATAATCAACATCAATTTAGTAATGGAATGGCACCAATTAAGACATTGCATGGTAAGCGGTGTAGAACTCCTATATGTTGGGAAGAAATGGGAGAGAGAAATATATTTGGTCCATAAATTATTGAGTTGACAACTAAGAGAATCAAACTGATTAGAAAGAACTGTAAAGTAGCACATAGTAGACCGAAAAACTATGCTGATAATAGGAGAAGACCTCTCGAGTTTCAAATAGGTGGTTAGGCGTATTTAAAAATATCTCTATGAAAAGATGTATCGAGATTTAAACAGGAAAGGAAAGTTGAGTCTGAGGTATGTTGGACCCTATAAGGTTGTTGAGAAAGTTGGGTTAGTCGCATATAGCCTAGAATTGCCTCCAAAGTTGAAGCAGTTACACAATGTGCTTCATGTTTCACTTTTGAGAAAATGTTTACATGATGAATCTCATAATATTTCGAGCTAAGCTATACAAATTAAGGAAGGTGTGACTTTTATACAAGTACCAATGAGAAATTTAGACAGAAAAGAACAAGCTTTGTGTAATAAAGTAATTCCAGTAGTTCAAGTTCTATGGTGGAACAAAGATATTGAAGAAATTACATGAGAACATGAAGCAACTATGGAGAAATATTATCCACAATTGTTTCTTGAGTTAGATAAGGAAATTTTGAGGACAAAAGTTTTATAAGGTGTGTAGAATCGTAATACTCATACTCTTAGAGTATGGGTAATGAAGTAATTTGATAAATATGACATGAAATTAAAATAATATATATGTGTGAAAGATTTATTATTGAATAAAATAATTCTTTTGAAAAAAAAAACGGAGCATGGTGGTGTAAAGAAAAAGAAAATGAAAAAACAAAGGAAAAAAAGGGGGACAGTGTGCAACACCTGGAAGTCCAAGTGTTGCACAAAATGGACACTAATCATCAATTTAGAAGAATGGTGGACACTGAGCATGAAATGCAAACGGTGCCACCGTTAAACGATTTTATAAAAATTGTATTTATTAATTTGTTTTATTAGTTTTACCAAATCCTGTTTGGTTTTCTTCCTTCTTTAATACAAACTACTCTATTTATTTAGACACTTGGGGACTGAAAGAAAAGTTGAAAGAGTAAAATTTTGAAGGGGTTTATGGGAGAATTTTACAAAGAGTCACGGAAAGCTCTAAGAAAAACGAAGGGTAATAATGTGAATTTTATTTTTAAAATTTAGCATACATGAAATTTGTTAGAATTCAATGTGGGAATTTTCAAAGGGTGTGAATTATGGAAGAACTAAAGAATAAATTAGAAATTTTAACATAAATATTTTATCAGGTGTTAACGATCAGCAATCGGGAGAAATTGCTGAAAGGAGTAGGAAAGGCAAAGAGGTGATCCACGAGTAGCTTTAAGTGCTACATTGTAATACCTGTAATAGAAAAGTAAAGGTAAAGAAGTAATTTAATAAATATGACATGAAATTAAAATAATATATTTACGCGAAGGGTTTAGTATTAAATAAAATAATTCTTTTGAAAAAAAACTGGACGCATGGAGGCGTAGTTGCCAAGAAAAGAAAAGAAAAAAAAATTGTGAACAGTAAAGCTAGAGGAAAAAGAAAAAGAAAAAAAAAGGTTTTGTAAAAAAACAAAAAAAACAACTAAACCAAAACGTGGCAACCAGCTGCTGCCAAAATATTGAAAGAAGGTGCATGCCCTCCACATCTCCAAAATGTGGAGATTGTGTAAGGGGGGCTGCCAAAGATTTTTGGGTTTGATTTTATATAAATACTAAGTATAGGTAAGCATAATTATATACTTACCGAATTTGTGTAGTTTTATTTCAATTATGTGTTTTCTTTAAATACTAGGGGACCAAAAAAAATGTTAAAAGAGAAAAATTTTGAAGGGATTTATTGCGGAATTTCATAGAGAATCACAAGAAGCTATCAGAAAAATATAAGGTAATAATATAGTGTTTATTTTTGAATTTTTAGCGTATATGAAATTCCCCGGAATTCAAAGTGGGAATTTTCAAAGGGTGTGGTTTATGAAGAATTGAAGAAATAATAATAAATTTAATACAAATATTATGTCAGGTGTTGACGATCAATAACCGGAGAAAATTTCTAAGAGAAACGGGAAAGACAAAGAGGTGATCCACGGGTAGCTTTAAGTGCTACATGGTGAGTTGGATTTACTTTAAGTAATCTAAATAAAAATCAAATATCTAGTGATATTATTAAAATAAATTATTAGCTTATGTTTTGGTGGTAGATAAAATTAAATTGATAGGTATGATAAGAATTTTGGACATGTAGAAAATTATTAGGGGAGAAATAATATTTTTAGAACAATAAGTTGATTTGATAATAAAAACGATAAGTGAAATTCTTGATAAGTTATGGTTGATGTTTTGATAAGAATTATGAGGAGATGAAATTTAATGAATCTAGACAAGCTTTGATGGATGATTTGATGTGATTTATGATGAGAGAAATTTAGTGAAAATTTTTATATAATTTGAAAAAAAATTAGGATAGCCCATTTAAATATTTGAATTCAAGTTTGTTTTTTTATGTTATTGTTCAATTGCATATTTCATATCATTATTCATATGCATATGCATTAAATAAAAGAAAAGAATCGGGAAGGGGCTGGTCTAATTGAAAAACCGTGACAACCGATATAGGCTGGAAATAAAAGAGACACTGTGACAGCCAGTATCTATTGGAAATAAATCTGTGACAACCGAGACAAGCTATAAAGAAAAGAACCGGGAAGGTAGTCGGTCTAAGATAAAAACGTGTCGACATGTGGGAAGATATTCCCATAATAATAATTCATGCATTGCATCTGTTTTAATTATTGCTTACATTATTGAAATGTTGATGTGTGGTGTGTTATTATGAATTTATTTATAGACGGATGAGTCTCACATAGAGATAATTACATTGAGACAGTTACAGTGAGACAGGCATAGTGAGACAGTCATAGTGAGATAGTTATAGTGAGACAGTCATAGTGAGAAAAAGAAACATAGAAGTATGATATGATAAGAACCATCTAAGTGGTAGACTTTATGCTGTGAACTTCATTACGAGGTAGTTATGAGATAATTGATGGTCTTAAGGTGAACCAATAAATAAGAAGAAGAGATTAATAGAGAATGAATCTTATGACATGTGGAGTGATAGTAGAATGCTAGTATCAAGTTGTATGAGATATAAATGATTAAATATTGAAAGACCTTTATTACAATTGAATACTTCTAGTAAATTAAACTCACTGAGCTTGTGAAGCTCATCCCTCATTGTACAATGATTTCAGGTAGCAGACAGGACAAATAGTCTGGTAGGTTGAGAGTCAAACGAAATCATTTTCTGTAAGCCACATACGTGTCAACATCCTCAGACAAATGAGAAAATAAAAAATAAAAAATTGTTTGTAAATATTCATGCATTTTACGTTGTATATTATGTTTAGTCGATATCAGATTGATGTATCTCCCCTATTGAGGGTTGATGATTGTGTAAATGAATTTTTGTTAGTATTATTTTTACTATTGCATATATGTGTCGTGCTGGGATTTTCAAAATGTGATGACACCGTCTCAGGGGTGGCCAACTCAGGATGGGTCGTTACAATTTTGGTATCAGAGCATTAGGTTTTATGATTTTGTAGACTGCATAAAAAGTAGGAAAGTGGAAGATTAAAATGAATTACATTTTTAAATAGTCTGAGGATGACACGTGGACATACTAGAGCTAGAGTTAGAATTATTGATTCGAGAGGGCGTGGTATGCCCCTAATATTTTTGATAAAATGAGATTGAGTCTAAATATGTGGCTCCTAGAAGCGAACGTGTTGACAAAAAAATTGATCTTAGTAAATGTATGAGAGAGTTTGAAGTTGAAAGAGACGAGCTAAGATAAGCTCTTATAAATGTTCTTGAGAAATGAAGGTAACAAATAATAGAATTGATAGTTTATAGCATAAACTTGATGAACAAGTTAGAGCAGTGCCTGAGGCTGTTGTAAATCTAGTAATGATAAACGTTTAAAAATGGGGAAAAGTGAGTTTATGCATAAGATGCAGGAAGATTGTTAAGCTGAATGCCTTGTTGTTTAAAGGATCTATGAATCCTTTTAAAACTTAAGTTTCAGAAGAAACATGTAGAGAGATTTATTTTATATTTTACCAATGACTGACAGGCAGAGGGTCGTCTTTGCTACGTTCAAGTTAGAGAGAGAGGCCCTAGAATGGTGGGATGATATTCTTCCCAAGGTAAGTGCAGATGTTCATAGACCCTTAACCTGGAATAGGTTTAAGGAGATTTTCCTTAATAGATACTTTTCTTATACCTCTAGAGCCCAACAAGATAGAGATTTTATTTATTTGAGGCAAATGGGTTGATTGTGGCTCAGTATAATAGCAGATTTGTGACTTTGACAAGGGTGATATCGAAAATGGTAGACCTAAAGGAGAAGAAGTATAAGAGGTTCAAAGATGAACTATGTTTTAAGATTTGATCAAAACTATGTTACATGAGGCATGTGAATTTTGTCAGGTTAGTGGATATAACCCTTCAGATTAGAGGTAGGAGGAATTGGCAGAAGGGGTCTAGATTTCATAAACCCAGATGTGGTACCAGTATGAGTGTGTAGGGTGGGAGACCACCTAGAGGAGGCATCCTTTGTCATAGGGAACTGTAGTACGAAGTCAGAGGCAAGCAAGATCTGTTGCTTCTGTAGCTCAGAGTAATATCGATGGGACCCCTAGATTTGAGAGATAGGCTATGGGAACTTGAAGTTATGGTAAATTTGGGAGTGTACTACTTAGAGTATGTGATAAAGTGATAAAAATATTAGAACGTGTTATAGATGTATTCAGATAAGATCTTTATCCCAGAATTGTCAAAAATTTGAAGTGTTTGTTATATAGAGAATGAGACATATCAATGTTGGTTGATCTTGGTGCAAACCATTCTTTTGCATCCAGTATTCATATGAAGTATGTATTAGTCCTTTGATGTAAAATATTTTTGTTGAAGTTCCCACGAGAGATAAAGTGATAATAATAAATGTTTACAAGGGTTGTGTGATTCATATCAGTGATAGAGAATCTGAAGCTGATTTATTATCTTTGAATATGATATAATTTCATTTAATTTTGAGAATAAATTGATTGTCGATGTATTACACTTGGGTTGATCATTCCAGAAAGAAGGGTTGTGAGAAGTATTTGGTATATGTAATTGATTCTAAAATAGAAAATAAGAAGTTAGAATTGGTGAAATATTATTCTAATGTAATTCTTGATAAGTTGGCTAAGTTGTCTCCAAGTAGGGAGATTAAATTCTCTATTGATGTGATACCAGGATCATCATATATATCTATAGCACTCTACAGAATGACACTCACTGAGTTGAGAGAATTGAAAGTTCAAGAATTTTTAGATAAACAATTTATTGGACCTAATGTACTTGGGGAGCCCCTGTGTTGTTCGTGAAGGAGGAAGATGGAACGATGAGATTATGTATAGACTACAAATAGTTGAATAAGAACAAATATCTTTTACCCAGGATAAATGGATTGTTCGAATAGTGTAAGGAGTGGGAGTGTCTTTTAAGATAAACCTGAGATCAGGTTATCACTAATAGAGGATAAAGAAGGGAGACGTGCCTAAGACTGCTTTTAGGACACGTTATGGTCATAAGCTGCTTGTAATGTCATTTAGATTGACTAATGTTCCGGAAACATTCATGGACTTGATGAATAGAGTGCTTAAACTATATCTTAACAAGTTTATGGTTGTATTTAATATTTTGATATAATCTAAGAAGGAAGAACAACATGTGAAACATTAGACAGTGTGTTGGAAATTCTAAGGAGAGAGAAATGTTGTTGTGATTATCCACCTAAATTAATAAGCAAATAATCGAACAGTTTTACTTGCAAGTGCACAAGGTCAAAAGTAGCATAGTGTGCAAATGCGAGATCATCTCCAAAGGGATTGGTGAATTTCGATTTAGAATTAGGTTCGCAATATAATAATGATAGAAATAAATAGAGTTTGAATTAATAATAATAAAATGTAGGGACTTGATATCCACCACCGATCATGCTACCACAATAAAACAATATGCCAAAGCTTTAAATATGTCATGAATACCTAATGTTTGTCAACCTAAGGGCTTGATCCGCTCCTTAAGCTATTGATTTCCCTAAGCAATGAGTTAGGCATGGTGTATACTTTAACTCTTCTCTTTCTTAAGGGATTCAGCATGGTGCATACTGAGTTTGTTTCTTAAGAGAGCATAAGATCTATGGAAATCAACAACCACACGAGACCTAGGGCATGGTGTATACTCCCGGTTTCCCATGTTGATTAACCCAAGAACCTGGTGTGGATTTCTTCTGTTACTATTTTTAAACCCAAGACTCGGTCATCCAAACTGATTTAACTAACTAATTCATACCACATGCATATATTGATCAGACAAACACATATGAGGAATTTAAATAAAAACGGGCATTAATCAAGTTAAGCATCACAACATAAATATTGCAAAGGCGCCAATACTGAATTATTGAGTAAACATAATTAGGGCTTCAATCAAGCCCTTACTAAGAAGTTAGTTACACATGATTGTGATGCTAAACATCTTCATAAAATAAAATAAAGGAAAGAAGAAACCTGAGAGAAGAGTTGTCAATTCGTCTCCCAAGCTTAAAACTAAAAGGAAGATTAAAAGTTTTGTTTCTGTGTTTTACAAGCCTATTTATAAGGTTCTAAAGACATCCTAAAACCCTAATTTCCAAAACAAGACTCGAGCTAATCTTTCCAAAACTAACTCTGTCGTTTTACTGCACATGTGCACTCGATCTCTTGCTTGTGCGCACGAATGCTTGTGCGATCGATCACACTCTTCTGTGCTTGATCGCACTTGGTTGCTTCCAAGTCTTCCAATATTGCTCCTTAGAGTTCCAAAATGCTATCTTTTCTCCAAGAACCTATAAAAACACAGAAAACACAAAAATGAAGTAAAACATAATAAAACACGTAAACAAAGAGCTTAATAAATGTAAATTAAGGGGCTTAAATATGAATATTTAAGCACTTATCACACCTCCAAACTTACATATTGTTAGTCCCTTAGCAATAAAAAACGAAAAAACTAACTTAAAAATCATATCAAAGATAAATTCATCATTCATGATATCTAAAAATTTGGGTTGCACACAAAACCATGATATTTATTCATGACCAGGCTTAAAATATAAACACATCTTCGTAATGAATAAAAATTTTAAAATCTAATTACTTATTCGAGGCTGGTTAAAGCATCACAAGTCTGACTTAGTGTGTGGTGAATTAGCACATAAAAGATGAAGCTTCCAAATAACTCCAATGTATAGTGTTTCAATGTCTCAACCTTTATCGAATCTCCTATCATAATGAACAATAATGCATAGTTTTATTTCTTTCTTTTTCTTTTATTATGAGATTTTTGCCACATTGAGTTCCCTTAAGCTTTCTAATTGACCCATGTAGCGAGTTTTTAGCCAATGACTCCCAAACCAGATGGTTATAGGGCATTAGGTGTAAAGACATCCCTAAGGACTTACTAACTCGAGTAAAAAAGACTACAAAACTAACTGGTCTTAATGCTGCCAAGCAAAATTCCCACATTTTGACATGAACACTCACTGCTTACTAAGGCAAGAGGTCCAGTTACTTAGTGAAAATTTTATTTAATGATCATTATGTGCATAATTCCCACCTTTTGACTTGAACGCTCACTACTTACTGAGGTAAGAGGTCCAGTTACTCAATGGAAAGTTTATTTAATGATCATTAGGAGCATTTTATTTTCTCTTTTTGTGTAATAAACATTTTTTTTTTATTTTTCTACGCCGAAGTGTTCTTCTAATAAGTTATCTGATTATAGTTAGGCCATAGAAACATATAAATAACAATTATATGTCATACCCCACACAATTATGTGATAATATGATCGTGTCAGATTTTAGATCAAACTTGTGAATTCTTAAATTCCTTGACGTAAGTAATTAAACTTGTAAAACTTTATTATTAGACCATGTGTTCAAGATTTTAAGCTTAGTGATGAAATATTATCATAAAATTTGTTTAAATCAACCAAAAATTTTACAACAATATGAACATGCATTTATTTTTTTAATAATGCTAAAAAAAACTTGGACAGAGTGTGTGAATGTGTCTCCCATACCCCTAAACTTAATATACACATTGTCCTTAATGTGTGAGTGACATAGATAGATCTGACCTCGGAGATAGAGAACTAGATGGCTGGCATGGCTTGTAGCACACCCCCAAACTTGAACTGATGCACACACTTTGTCCCTGAAAAAGAAAAACAAATATAATATCGGAAAACAAGTGATACTAATAATAAACAGTTATAAAAGTAAATACTAACAATAAATGTGAAAAGATACTAAAAATAAAAGGATATGTTGTGGGGTGCCTCCCATGAGCGCTAAGTTTTATGTCTTCAGCCAGACGGTGCACCTCTCTCACTACTGGTCATTAGGTGGTGCAGACAATGAGGCACCAGGGGTGGGAGGTTGAAGTAGTCTATTTAAGCATTTTGAATATGGTTTCTGTAGAATTTGCACTCGATCTCAGTGGAGTGTGCTTGATCACACTTGGCCTATGCACTCAATCACACAAGACTCGTTCGATCGCACTAGCTGGTTTTTCACTGAGTATTTTTAGCAAACAGCTTGTGGGCGATAGTGAATTAAAGCTGTGGGCAGTACTTTTAACAAGGTCTCAACCTCCATACTCAGTGGCCTCAGTACCACTAACCTCAATAGAGGCGCTTGAGCTACACGTTTATCAAAATCTGAACTGCTCAAGTGCTCTCTATAGCAGCTTCAGCTTTAGTCTTTTGGCAAGGAGTACTTAAAGTCCACTAAATGTGGTTCAAGTGCTCTTGGTGTTGCTGCATACTCATCATGACTCAATTATCCCAGCTCATTCAAATGCAACGTCCTCTTATCACCCGATCTTGGATGCATGGGAGAGACTTCAGGGAGGTGCACAACTTCAATGATGTCATCAGTAACATCTTCAAATGCAAGCTCAATATCCAATCTTTTAAAATGCTGGGTTATGGTGGTCTCCAATGGATTAAATGTGCTGGACCTGAAAAACTTGCTCAGTAACACCTTGCATCAAGCATACATTAGAACATTCCATATCATCTTCGGGTGAATTTAATGCATCAAATATTTTGAATTCTATCTCCTCACCATTTACCTTCATAGTGACAATACTTTTTTTCACAAAAATATTTGTATCAGTAGTTATCATAAAGGGTCTTCCTAAGATTACGGGCAGAGGTGATGGCATAGGACACTTCCATATCTGATACAATAAAGTCAGCGGGGAAAAAATTTACCTGCCTTCACCAAGACATCCTCAAGAATACCTCTTGGTCGTTTGATGCTTCTGTCTGCCAGTTGCAAGGTGATGGAAGTTGTTTAAAGCTCACCCAACCCTAGTGTCTTGAATACTGTGTATAGCAACAAATTTACACTCGCCCCTAAATCTAATAATGCATGCTTAAAAAGCTAGTCACCTATCTTGCAGGGAATGGTAAAACTACCTGGATCTTTTAGCTTGGGTGGTAGTTTCCTTAACAATATCGCACTTACCTCTTCAGTTAAAGCCATTGTTTCATGCTCCTGAAACTTCCTTTTATTAGTGCAACAATCTTTAAAAACTTAGCATAAGCAGGAATTTGTCGAATTACATCTTGATGAGTGCCAAATATTGCATATTTTGGCCCCTTAATTTACATTTGTTAGCTCAGGAATTTGTTACTTTGAGTTGTTTTTTTGTTGTTTTACATGTTTACAAGCACTTAGAAAGGAGTTTCACTAAATTGTCATAATTGCCCGTATAGATCAGTCATTTTTGCGGATTAAACTGTACAACGGGAAGGTTATGCTATAGCTATTCAAATCTTGAACTAGCTTATTAAACACATCAAGATTATCTTGCAACTCTTTATTAGGATCCATTTTAAAAGCAAAGATTCCTTTAAGAAGGTAAATCTTATTAGGGAGAGTCTTGGTAAGAAACAACTCATCTAGTTTCTTCATATGACAGCTGGATCTTTCGAATCTCCGCACTCCCTTGTGACACTATCCGAAATATGTAGGCAAATGGTGTTGTACGCTATCTTCTTTATCTCAATCCGTTGGACATCCATGATACTTGCTAGAAAAGCGTCATCTTCTCCAATCGCCAAGTCCACCTTTTGTTGCATAAGAACAGCTTTGATCTTTCGCTTCCAAAGGGCAACGTCTCCTTTTCCATCAAACTTCTCAATGATGAAGTTTGAACCCATCTTGAGGAGAAAATCTCAGATTTATGCAGCACCCACAAATACTTTCCCAAACTTCTAAATCTCAAGAACACGATCGAAGATTGATCTCAATACCGTTCTTGAATCACACTCAAGAACACGATCAGATCTTGATCTTTACTTTGTTCTTGAATCACCCAAGAAGTTGATCTTTGATTCTTGGAGTCTTGCTCCGATACCTTCTATTCTTGCTTCGATACTCGGCTGTTCTTGAACCATAGCTCTGATACCACTGTTGGGAAATCACCCTCAAGATGCCCAAGAGGTGATCTTCCAAACACCCAAGTCTAGAATGACTTGTAATGATCAGAACAGAAACAGAAATTAAAGAAAAGAAAGAAGACAAGTAATTTGTTATCGAGGTTCGGCAATAGCCTACGTCCCCAGGAGTTCCTCCGAACTCTCTGCACTAAATCGATGAGTTCTTACAAGTTACAGTAACACCTATTTAAGAATCACAAGTTCTTGAAGAACCAAAGAAGAGAAGAAAGAAAGTGATAAGAACTATTACAAAGCCCTTTACCCAATCTATGCTACTCTTTCTTTACAACCAGCCTCTCTTTTGAGATCTATTCTAGTGCCTCTCTTGTATTTTGTGTCTTTGCACTCTAACACTTGCACTTGAATTCTCTTGTATGATGATCACTTGTATGTATTATGTATGAATTGTGTGTTGTTCTTTTTTGAGATTAAAGCTAGGTGACCCTTTATATAGTGCACCACTTCTTGACCAATCTTGAAGGTCAATATCCACCCTTAGATCTTAAGGACCAATCAACCACAGCCCTTGATCAAGTCTAAGTGATCCTGTGCGTATTGATCATGCAGCTACACACCTTTCAAAGAGGTTAATAACTTGCATCAGGTGTGCCTTCAAGCAGCGGCCTAGAACAGGGCAAGCCGCAGCCTGAAGAGGGCTGAAACTCCACAATTATTTATGTCATGTTGGAGGCCACGGCCTGGAGTGGCTGAGCCACGACGCATAAGGCCAGGCCATGGGGCACACTCCTTGGACCACGGCCCATAGCACCAGCCCCAAACCCTGCACTTCCTTAAGCCCGAGGCACGCAGACCTTGAGTCGAGGCACCAAGACCTGACGTTGAACCCTTTCAAACCATGTTTAAACCTTAGGCAAACACCAACACGAAATTGTCTTGTTTCGGTCATGGGCTGTTCTTGTGAGGTCATCAGACGTTGCTGATGAGTTGACAGTTGTATTACAAGACTCTCTAGGTTACTCTCCTTTGTTTTCGGAACGAATTTAGCTACTGGTTGGGAGTTCCTTTGATTCCTTTGAAGATTCTGGCATTTTGATTGTTGCTCCAAGAGAAATTTGGGTGCTTTTGCCATCTAGGATTGTAAGTGTTTGCATATGGATTGTTCTTTGGTGGATAGTTGTTTGGTCCCATATAATTTGCTTACTTTAGATCTGCATATGAATATAAAGGACATATCTCAGTATTATGATCAAAATGAGAACATATAGCACATACCTGGAGCGGTGTAACTGGTGGACTAGGTGAGGCGTTCTGAGCAGTCATGGCTTTAACAAGCAAATCTAGTTTTCTCTCCATAGCAGCTATCTGATTAGAGGATCCGCCATTTAGAGACACCTCATACATACTTTTGCTCTTAACTCCTTATCTACTTTTAGAGGAGAATTGTTGGGTGTGCTCACTTAATATCTCAAACTGCTCCATGGCTCCTTCACTGCTCTTCTCCATCAGCACACGTCCATAACTTGAATCCACAATACTTTTATTAGTATCACTCAAACCTTCATAGAAAGCTTGTACCAGTTCATCCTGAGGTAGATTGTGATGTGGGCATTTGAGTAGCAACTCATTGAAATGTCCCCATACCTCAAAGAACAGGTCTCTATCCTTCTGTTGGAAAGATTAAATCTCCTTCCTCATTTGTCTTGTCCTTTGAGCTGGGAAAAACTTCCTAAGGAACTTACTGGCCAACTCTTCCCAAGTATGGATAGAAACTGCAGGCAATGAATTATACCATAGTTTAGTATTATCTTTTAATGAAAAAGAAAAAAGAATTAACTTGATTCCTTCTTGGTCTAGGCTTGATTACGCTCAAAACAAAACGCGGTTATTATGTAAAGTTAATGTGTCAATCCCATGAAGAAAAGCGAACTATAAAGGAAAAGTGTAAACCTTAACACGACCGATAAAGATCAAGTGAGAGAATCCGAGTTTTGATAATGAAGTTATTTAAGAAAATTGTGTAAATAAATTGAAGAATATAATAGAGAAACAAAAAGGGTCCAGGAATCCTCCCTAGGTTCGTTGCCTTATTTCAATCTCGATTCAATTGTTTTTATCTCGATTACTAGATTCACATCCCAAACAAGCAATAAGTAAATATTCAATCAAAGCACATGTAAACCCTAATGTAATTAATATATGTTAGAAATCACCTTGAAAAGATGTCTAGGTGGTGATCTTCCAAACATCCAAGTCTAGAATGACTTGTAAAGAAAAGATACAACAACCAAAGCAAGAAAGAAGACAATCAATTGTTATCGAGGTTCGGCAATAGTTTACGTCCCTGTGAGTTCCTCTGAACTCTCTGTACTAAATCAATGGTTCTTTACAATCCAACAACCCTATTCAAGAAACCTCAAGTTCTTGAAGAAACCAACAAGCGAAGAAAGAAGATGATAAGAACTATTACAATGCTCTCTATCAAATCTATACTAGTCTCTCTTTACAACCAGCCTCACTACAATGAGTCCCTCTTGTGTTTTGTGTCTTTGCACTCTCACACAATTCTCTCTTGTATGTCTGTCACTCTTTACAATTGATCTCAAATTATGTCACAATGTTAATGAGAATAAAGCTAGGTGACCCTTTATATAGTGCACAAACTTCTTGACCAATCTTGAGTGTAATTCTCCACCCTTAGATCTTGATGACCAATCAACCATGGCCCTTGATCAATCCTTAGTAATCATATGTGTTTTGGACATGTCTCCATGTACTTAACAAAGGCTGAATCAAATGGACTATGTGTGCCTTCAAGGTGCAACCTGAAACAGGGCAAGGTTCGGCCTGAAACAGGGCACACTTGCTGCCACTCTGTGCGCCGCAGCCTGGGGTAGGGTGCGCCGCTGCCTAACCTTCTTCCAGCATTCCTCTATGCTGTGCACTGCAGCTTGGACAAAGCTGGGCCATGGCCTGACCTGATGCTTACCCATTTTTGCTGCTTTGTGCTGAATGGAGGTGTGCACATACACCCAAAGTAATGCGCACACTTGTGTGCACTCCTTTAACATGCTGAAATTTATTCTTCCAACCTTGGTTTAAACTTTAACCATGTTTAAACCTTAGACAAATATCAACAATATGAATTACTCTTCACTTTCGATTTAAGTACACATGACCTATCCTATAGATTTATCAAGAAACGACAATATATCTTAATGACAATATCGCAGTAATGGACAAACCTAAAAGATAAATCTACTGGACTCAATCACATTCAACAATCTTGACATAAGAAGAGCATGACTAGACTTATATCGAGGAGAAAGATACAATCACCGGATTAAGAAAAAAATCTTCTAATTAAATCAAAGAGTAAATCATAACAATGTTTTGACAATAAATCCAAGCTACAACTGAATCAATAATGGAAAATAAGAACAACTACACCTAAGGATTCATATCTTTGCCTTGCTCGGAGATTAGTTGGCCATGGGGCTCATGCTTACACACTTTGATGGGGGAGAATATGGTAGCCTTCTTGAGTTTTTCAGCCTTAATAATGTCTCTTTATCAAACCCTAAGTGATCTATTTATAATACAAAAGATCCAAGGGTGTTTTCGGGTCGAAACTATTATTTAAAACCCTAATTAGGTCGTGACTCGGAAACAAAACATTGCGCTCGCGCCGCGGCTCACACTAATCCAGGCTGCGGCTCAGACTTTTGGTTTTCTTCATGCTTCTGGAGGCCGTGGCTCAAACTACCAGGCCGCAGTGCACACTGATGTCTTCTTGGCTCTTTTAGACTTGGTTCTGGAGGCCAGGGCTCAGACTTTCCAGGCCGCAGTGCACACACTTCTTTTCCTATCTGAGAATTTGATGGTTCTGGAGGCTGAGACTTGAAGTTCTGGGCCGTAGCATGGAATACTAAAGACTTGGTTTCTCTTCATTTTGTCCTTCCGCAACCATGCCTTCACTCTGATATGCATCGAAGCATCGTCCTTTAAGCTATGATAGTTTTCCATCTCTTTTGGACTCAAAGTACCTGAAAATGCATCGAAATAGATCAACAATCCAAGAATATCACTTTAGAGTTGTTAAGGTATAAAAGTGCAATTCAAACCTAGATCAACCCTAAATGCCAACAAATAAGTACTGTTAAGTTGCATTTTATGACTCTCATCATAACCCCCAACTAGCTTATTATTAGTCCCTAGCAATTCAAGCAAGAAACATGAAATGAATTCTTTATTTAGTAAAGCAATGTTAGCATTAATCCAAGAGTAATTCAACTTTTTGTCTCAAAAATCGCACATAACACATAGCACATAGAATCATTAAATATCACCCAAGTCCAAAAGTAATCCAAACATCAATCTTAAAATTGTTATCGACTCTTAACATCCATCTTACCACAATCCATTAATCTGAACACCCAGATGATTTTATGCAAAACAATCATGAATACAAGTCTTGGCCTCTAAAATATATTAATTTGCATGACTTCAATCACAAAAACAAGCTCCATAGGCTCACTTTTCAAATCACTCTCCACTATTATAGAAAAATCACACCACCTTGGATCAATAGATCTTTAATAAGCTTGTAATGTTAGGCTAAGGTAAAGGTTAAGAAAGAACGGGAAGGATTCAACAAGTAAAAGAACTCAATCTCTTAGTATTAAACACAACCACTTTAAGCACTAGATAACCTTACTTCAACACCTAACTGTTTCAACCATTTTTCGAGCATTTCTCTCAATAAATCACCACTTTTTTTCTTTTCTTCTTTCTTTGCCATAATTCACTTTTTTTTTTATTATTTTTGCATAAGACTATTCACCTCATTTTTCATTTTTTTTCTTTTCTTTTTCTTTTTCACAAACCCCAACTTATCTCTTTTAATGTACTTGGGTTATGGTAGTAATATTTTTTTTTTCATATTTCCATCCTTACTCCTCTTAAGTGCTTCTCAACAAATGTGTATAACTAAGTTCTTTTTTTCAAAGAAAGGTAAGAATAAAATATTTTTAGGCTCATAAAGGTAAGTAAATGGGTTATTGAAAGAAACAAGACTCAAATTCTTTTTCAAGAAAAGGCTCAAACAGGTGACTAGTAAGTTTGAAAGGCTTAAACGGTCCAAAAATGGCCTATATCATATCCTAAGTAATCTGCATTCTAGGAATTCGCCTCAAGTGATTATCAAATAAGTTCTAGAGCTTGTCGAGACCGCAAAAGTATTCACAAAACAATCACACATAAAACTTCTCTAAATGTTTTAGACTAATCATGCAATCTTATCGCAAACTAGAGTCTCAAACCAAATGAAGATTGACACTTAAATTATTCTCAAACCGAAGCAAGATTTAACTTCTTTTAAACATTATATGCTATCTCAATTAGGCTCATATCATTGACATGTGAATTAACTCCAAGGCTAACATAAAGCATGCTAAAAAAACAAAAAGGGAAAGTGACACCTAGCAGTTCAATGAAAACAAAAATATGTTTCCTCTACCGCCAACTTAAAAATTGCATGACATCAATGTGAAAGAAAAAGTAAAGGAAACTCCCTTTGTAACCAAAAGTACATAGAAGCTGAAAATTGTGCACCACTATTTGAACTGCATGTCGTTCTTCTTGTTAAAATTTCGATCAATAACATAGAACAAAACAAAAAAGAAAGCAATTACAGTGTAATATTAAGATTCCCACCATATGTTAGGTTAACACATGAAATCTAAATAATTGACTAAAAATGAAAATAAAGTACGAAAAATAAAATAACGAAAAGGAATACACAATAAATGTTAGTACAGTCATTCGATAATAAAAAAATAAAATAAAAGGAGACAAACAAGATAGAACCTAAAACTAATCCTCTATGTCTTCATCCTCCTCTTCATTCTCTTCACCTTCCTCAGGAGCTGGATCAAAAGACGAACCCGGATAGGGTGGCAAAGTGGGAAAGTGATCCGTGTCACAACCAGTGGCGAAGGTAAGGTGTTGGTACATCTGACCAAAAGAAGAGTATACCCCCGCTTGATAATCGGCTTGCCTAGCCAAGAATCGTTCTTGACGATTAAACCTATCATGCAAGAGTTTCTGATGCTTGTCAAAATAAATATCTAAACGCTCATGGTGCTCTGCAACAGTGAAATGCTTAGAGGGAAGAGGGGGGCAGCAATCGTTGCTCTCTCTCTCGGAGCTGGCAGGCTTGAGGCTTTAATCAGATTGAGCATGCCATCATCGATGGGCTTCTTGGGTTGCTGGGCCTCCTCATTAGGACTGTATTGGACTCCAGCTCGGATGCATAATTGGGTAATTAATGAAGGGAAGTAAAATCCAAGCTTTTGTCTCATAGTGTGTATGATACAATTAAATATGATTTAGCCCACATCAATAGTCATGCCCATCAAAATGGCATAAATCAGAATAGCTCTCTCAACAGTAAGGTCACGATAATGTGTAGCAGGCATCAACCTCTGACACACAAAATATTGCCAAGCCTAAGCATTGATAGTCAGAGAAGTACCGATCACGGTTTTAGGGATATCACCCGTCATTTTCCAAGTGGTGCCCGGAATACAGAGAGTATTGCAAACTTCGTCATAATCAATATGAGACACATATGCAATATACTCACTATTTTTTATGTCAGGTAGCCCATAGAATCTATTGATAGATGTGCTGCTAAAAGAAATTGTTTTTCCTCTCACCATTACCTTACCATTCCTATGCTCTTCTGCATTAGCATAGAATTCTCGAACCACATTTGTAAGGGAATGAGGTGGTTGTCTTGCAAATGTACCCCAATTCCTATCAATAATTATTCTAAACAAGGTTGGGTTTCCCCTCTCTGTGATAGTGAAACCTCTCTTAGGAATGGGTTTCCTAGCATTTATCAAGCTAACATATCTCTCACTAGCCTCAAAACTAACAAATTTGCTCTCATCATACTCTTGAGGTTGTTTCCCCCTTCCCCTTGATACAGAGCTTGAGTGGACTATTTGACAAAGGCTTAGAGACAGTGTTGAGGAGGTAAAAGAAGAATTCAAGGAAAAAGCATCAATGGCAGAACAGCTAGAAAATCAAAAACCACCTAAGCGAAGACCTATGAAGTAATCTTTCGTCCCACGGAACCTTGACCAGCCATCATGCATTGCTTATCAACCAGAGGCGGAAGGTAATTATTACATATCTTCTCAGATACTCAGTGCATTAACCCACTTTAGGGGTACACCTACTGAGAACCTGATTATGCCCAAAACATAATGCAGCATTGTAGTATAGCTTTGGGGTGTCGATTCCATAGGAAAACAAACTAATTACAAAAGAAGGTGTAAACCTCAACACAAACGATAAAAGTTCAAGTGACAAAATCTGAATTGTTGATTGTGTGAAAATTGTGTAAATAATTTATGGATAATATAATAAAGAAACAACAAAGGTTCTGAAAATCCTCCCTAGGTTCGTTGCCCTAATCCTACTTTGATTCAATTGTTTTTATCTCGATTGCAAGTTTCACATCCCAAACAGGCAATCGGCAAATATTCAATTAAAGTGCATGTATAAACCCTAATGTAATTGATATGAATTATTCTTTACTTTCAGGCACACATGACCTAACTCATAAATTATCAAAAGACGACGATATATCTAAATGACAATACCACAACAATGGACAAATCTATAAAAGAGATCTATCAGACTCAATCACACCCAAACAAATACACATAAGAAGAGCATGACTAGACTTATATGGAAAAGAAGCATGCAATCACCGGACTAATAAGAAATCTACTAATTAAATTAAAGAATAAAACATAACAATGTTTAATGAAAATAATACCAAACTACAACTGAATTAAATAAAGGAAAATAAGAACAACTACACTTAGGGATTCATCCCTTCGCTTTGCTTCGAGACTAGCCGGCTATGGGGCTCATGCGTCCTCGAGCTGCCTTCGGCCTCTCAATTATCATCTCCCCCTTGGTAGCGAAAGCTTTTGGGATTCCTCAGCTTACCCTCCAAAAGTACTTCGGATTGCTCCTAAGAGCCCTCTGGATTGCTCCTAAAGGCCCTCTGGATTCACTTTCTGATGATCTCAGATTCTTCGATGGTCCTCAAAGCTGAAGTGGAGTGGGTCTTATATAGGCAAATACCATGAGTGCAATGTGTTCCCAATCCGATGTGGGATGTGGGATATAGAAATTAGTTTCTAACCAATGTGGGATGTGGGATTTAAGCCTTCACATGCCCTCCACGCTGAAATCCCGCACAGCCCGCACAGCCTGACCTTTGTCTACTTAAACTACCATAACTTTCTCTAGAAAAATCGTTTTTATGAACCATAAAATTCTCCAAAAAATAGACTTCCGGATCTTTCTAAGAATATATAGCTAATCTCCTAGTTCTACTTGTATCAATACAATTTAATTTGCAAAGATGATTGATTTGTGCGGGCAATTCTGGAAATTTAGTGAAACTCCTTTCCAGTGCAGGCAGCAGTTGTTGCTCTTTTAAGCCCTCCATCTTGTCCTTCTGGAAGCATTCCTTCACTCCAGTATGCCTTGAGTCTTTGTGCATCAAGCAATGATAACTTTTCCTCCTCTTTTGAGCTTAAAGTACCTAAAAATGCACTAAAATAGATCAATGATCCAAGAATGATACTTTAGAGTTGTTAACGTATAAAAGTGCAATTAAAACCTAGATCAACCCTAAAATGATAACAATTAAGTACTGTTAAGATGCATTTTACGACTCTCATCAGGACCCACATTTGCACCATCGGGAGTTCTTTGATCTCTGCAAATTCTAGCATATCTGGGGCCTTGATGAGAGTCATAAAATGTGTCTTAAAAGTACTTATTTGTTAGCATTTAGGGTTGATCTAGGTGTGAATTGCACTTTTTTACCTCAACAACTCTAAAGTGATATTCTTGGATTGTTGATCTATTTCGATGCATTTTCAAGTACTTTGAGTCCAAAAGAGATGGAAAACTATCATAGCTTAAAGCATGATGCTTCAATGCATATTAGAGTTAAGGCATGGTTACGGAACGACAAAATGAAGAGAAACCAAGTCATTAGTGTTCCATGCTGCAGCCTAGAACTTCAAGCCTCGACCTCCAGAACCATCAACTTCTCGGATAGGAAAAGAAGTGTGTGCGCTGTGGCCTGGAAACTCTGAGCCGCGGCCTCTAGAACTAAGTCCAAAAGAGCCAAGAAGACATCAGTGTGCGTCGCGGCCTGGCAGTCTAAGCCGTGACTTGGACTAATCTGATCTGCAGCCTCTAGAAGCATGAAGAAAACCAAAAGTCTGAGCTGCGGCCTGGATTAGTGTGGGCCTTGGCGCGAGCGCGATGTTTTGTTTCTGAGTCACTACCTAATTAGGGTTTTAAATAATAGTTTAGACCTGAAAACACCCTTGGACCTTTTGTATTATAAATAGATCACTTAGGGTTTGATAAAGAGACATCATTAATGTTGGAAAACTTAAGAAGCCTGCCACATTCTCCCCCATCAAAGTGTTCAAGCATGAGCCCCATGGCCAACTAATCTCCAAGCAAGGCAAAGGGATGAATCCCTAGGTGTAGTTGTTCTTATTTTCCATTACTGATTCAGTTGTAGTTTGGATTTATAGTCAAAACATTGTTATGATTTACTCTTTGATTTAATTAGAAGATTTTTTGTTAATCTGGTGATTGTATCTTTCTCCTCGATATAAGTCTAGTCATGCTCTTCTTATGTCAAGATTATTGGATGTGATTGAGTCCGACAGATTTATCTTTTAGGTTTGTCCATTACTGCGATATTGTCATTAAGATATATTGTCGTTTCTTGATAAATCTATAGGATAGGTTATGTGTTCTTAAATAAAAAATGAAGAGTAATTCATATCAATTACATTAGGGTTTACATGTGCTTTGATTGAAAATTTACTGATTGCCTATTTGGGATGTGAAACTAGTAATCGAGATAAAAAAAATTGAATCGAGATTGGAATAAAGCAATGAACCTAGGGAGGATTCCCGGACCCTTGTTGTTTCTCTATTATATTCTTCAATTTATTTACACAATTTTCTCACATTACTTCATTATCAAAACTCAGATTCTCTCACTTGATCTTTATCGTTCGTGTTAAGTTTTACACTTTTCCTTTATAGTTCACTTTTCCTCGTGGGATCGACACCTTAACTATACATAATAACTGCGTATTAGTTTAAGCATAATCAAATTTTGGCGCTGTTGTCGTGGAAATGCGCTTAAGTACAAGGAAGATTGTCAACTTTGAGACAAGTCGGTAATATTGTTTTTTTCTCTTTGTTTTGATTTTCTGATTTTCTTTTATTATTCTCCCCTTTAACTCATTTGGTGTATGCTTAGACTGAGAGACTTGCGAGGTAGATTCATTAGAGAACCTGAAATAGAGTTACCCCCTCTTTCCACGTCTGTTAGTGAAACCTCGCCTAGATCAAACCATAGTGTACACCCAAACGAGAATTTAGAGGATTTTGTTAACATGGCTGATAATCCCAATGAGAATGTCGCTAGGACACTTAAGGATTACTTGCATCCTAGCCGAACAGCCACTCCATCATGCATCCTGTTTCTAGCCAATACTCGCCATCAAGATTTTAAAACATGGATGATACAATTACTCCCAACGTTTCATGGCTTGGAAAATGAAAACCCATATGTGCACATTAGGGAGTTTGAGGAAGTAGTTGCGACTTTTCATAGTCAAGATGCAACTGATGATATTGTGAGACTCAAGTTTTTTCCATATGCTTTGAAGGATAAAGCTAAGAGTTGGCTATACTTGCTGAGGCCACGATCTATTAGGTCATGGAATGAGATGACTCAGGTCTTCTTTAATAAATACTTCCCTCAACATAAGACCAATGCTTTGAAAAGGCAAATCTCCATCTTTGCACAAAAAGACAATGAGACTTTGTATCAGCCTTGGGAGAAATTTAAGGAGTTTTTAAGTATGTGTCCTCACCATGGGTATGAGAATTGGCGTTTAGTGAGCTATTTTTATGAGGGACTTACATATAGAGAGCACCAATTTGTAGAGATGATGTGCAATGGTGAATTTTTACAAAAAGATCCTGATGAGGCCATAAAATACCTCAATGAGCTTACTGAAAAAGCTCACACTTGGACTAGACCTAGTGCTACTGAAAGCACAAATAGGTCACGACCTGTATGAAACCCCACTGGTGGTTGAATTTACGATCTTAGAGAAGAGGACAACCTAAAGGCTAAGGTTGATATGCTCACTAGGGAGTTAGATGCGTTAAAGACTAAAGGCTCAAAGACAACATACGTGGCTAATCAAGCTGAATCTTTGGAACCATATTTTATGTGTGGCGAGGTAGGCCATCCCGCCTAAGAATGTCCCACATTTGTTGATATGAGAGGGATGTATGAGGAACAATGTAATACCTTAGGCATGTACAAGAATCCTTTAGCACCCTTCTCTAATACCTATAATCCGGGATGGTGCAATCACCCCAATTTTAGCTGGAAGTTTGAAAACCAACAGCTTGCATAACCCCCTAGATCATATCCTGCACCATATCATGCACCCTTATCCTCTAGGAGTTCTTTAGAAGACACTTTGAATGCTTTCATTGAGGCACAGGGTAAGACAAACCAAAGATGTGAAGCATTAATTACGCAGGTTGTTGAAGAGAACAAGGAAATAAGGAGCCAAGTGACAAAACTGATGGGCTCCTTGAGTGTGAATAAGCGAGGTAAGTTCCATCCTCAAGCTCAGTCCACACCCCATGGTCAACACATGGCACAAGCAAATCTAAAAGATGTGAATACCATTGTGACATGGAGTGGTAAGTCATTACACATCCCAATAACGAACAAATCAGAGGATATGGAAAAGGGTCAAGGTAGTAGTGATGCCGAGCTGCCCAAGGACCCTGAGATTACCAAGAGCCCTGTTAAGGCACAATTCCCTCAAGCTTTAAAATCAATCAAGAGAAATCTGGACCTAAACAATGAAATCCTAGAGAACCTAAGGCAAGTAAAAATTAATCTTCCTCTTTTGCATGTGATTAAACAAGTTCCTACTTATGCGAAAGTTCTATAGGATTGTGTACAGTTAAGAGGAAGCACCATGTGAAGAAAACAAAATTTCTAATAGAGCAAGTTAGTGCTTTAATTGACCAAAGGATTTCCCCCAAATACAAGGATCTTGGTTGTCCAACCATTGCATGTAGCATTAGAAATCATGAGGTTGGACAAGCATTGCTAGATTTAGGAGCTAGTGTAAATCTGATGCCATTTTCTATTTATTTACAGCTGGGTTTGGGAGAACTAAAACCAATCACTGTGGTATTGAAATTGGTTGACCGTTCAGTCAAAGTACCCTGAGGTGTGGTAGAGGATGTTCTAATTTAAATTGATAAATTTTATTATCCTGTTGATTTCCTAATCCTTGATACTACTTCTACTGTTGACACTAACTCTAAAATTCCTTTAATTTTGGGTAGAACTTTCCTTTCTACTGCAAATGCTCTTATTAATTATAGGAATGGACTCATGAGGCTGTCCTTTGGAAACCTGACCCTCGAGGTGAACATCTTCAATGTTGCAAAACAGCTAGAAGATGATGACGAGAGCCACCAGTTATACATGATTGAGTCACTCATCGATAGGGGAGTTTCTATAGCTCATGATTTTGATCCTTTTGATTATTTTCTTGTTAATTCTGAGTTTGATTATATTAATGATAAATCTGATGTAATTGATATTTGTACTATTTTTGATAAATCTCTGGATTATGGCACTCGAGCATGGCAACCAAAGTTTGAGAAGTTGCCTGAAAGAAGTGAGAAACAAGTCCCCTCAAGTGTGGAAGTGCCCAAAGTTGAATTGAAGCCGCTACCTAAGAGTTTGAAGCATGTTTTCCTCGGTCCAAGTGATACTCTTCTTATTAGTATCTCATTTAAACTGTCTGAGTCTCAAGGTGAGAAATTAATTTGGGCCCTAAATGAACATAAATCAGCCTTAGGTTGGAGCATGGTTGATTTAAAAGGTATTAGTCCCCTGATCTATTCTCATAAGATAAATTTGGATAAAGGAACTAGCCCTCGTAGAGACCCCCAGTGTAGGCTTAATCCCACTATGAAAGAAGTGGTGAAAAATGAAGTGTTGAAACTATTAGATGCAGAAATTATATATCACATAGCTGATAGTAAATGGGTAAGTCCGACACAGGTCGTTCCTAAAACGTCCGGTGTCACTGTGGTGAAAAATGACCTAGGAGAGTTAGTCCCTAAAAAACTTGTGACTGGGTGGCGAATATGCATTGATTATAGAAAATTAAATGCTGCCACCCAGAAAGACCATATCCCAGTCCCTTTTATCGATCAAATTCTTGAGCATGTAGCTGATCATCCTTTTTATTGTTTCTTAGATGGTTATTCTGGTTATTATCAAATTGAAATTGCATTAGATGGCCAAGATAAAACCACTTTCACTTGTCTCTTTGGTACTTATGCTTTTCGTGGAATGCCATTTAGATTGTGTAATGCACCTGCTACTTTTCAACGTTGCATGATGAGCATTTTTAGTGACATGGTTGAAAATTGCATGGAAGTTTTTATGGATGGCTTGATTGTTTTTGGATCTTCATTTAATTCATGCTTATTGAATTTAGAGAGAGTATTAATTCGTTGTGAGGAGAAGAAATTAGTATTAAACTGAGAAAAATGCCATTTCATGGTACCTGCAGGTATTATCTTAGGACATATGTTTCTTCTAAGGGGATAGAGGTTGATTAATCTAAGATTGAATTAATTTCTAAGTTATCTACACCTAAGACAGTAAAGGATGTGAGATCCTTTCTTGGTCATGCGGGTTTTTATAGGAGGTTCATACAAAACTTTTCCACCATATCTAGACCACTATGTGCCCTCCTAGTTAAAGTTGCCCCATTTGAGTGGACACAAGCTTGTCAAGAGGCCTTTAAAATGCTGATTGGCGAGCTTACTTCAGCACCCATAATACAGTCACCTGATTGGACTTTACCTTTTGAGATCATGTGTTATGCTAGTGACTTTTCTGTAGGTGCTGTTCTTGGACAGCAAGAGAGGGGAAACCTTTTGTCATTTACTATGCTAGTAAAACCCTAAATAGTGCTCAGATGAATTACTCCACCATTGAAAAAGAATTGCTAGTTGTAGTATTTGCTTTGGACAAGTTTCGTGCTTATTTAATTGATTCTCCTATTCTTATTTTCATAGATCATGCAGCCCTTAAGTACCTTCTTACAAAGAAGGATGCTAAGGCACAACTAATACGGTGGATCTTACTCTTGTAAGAATTTGACATCACCATTAAAGACGAGAAAGGAGTAGAGAATGTAGTGGCTGACCATCTCTCAAGGCTCACATTTGAGGACACCTCTGATGACATGCCAATCAAGAATGATTTTCCCGATGAGTATTTAATCTTTATTACTTTTCTACCATGGTTTGCTCATATCATGAATTATTTACCTACCAGTGAGATACCAATGGATTTGAGCACTCAAGACAAGAGGAAGTTCTTGAATGACATACGTAATTTTTATCGGGATGACCTTTATCTTTTCAAATACTGCTCTAACCAAATTTTAAGGCGTTGCATCCCTAATGAAAAGATTGCTAGTGTCTTGGAATTTTGTCACTCCCAAGCTTGTGGGGGCCACTTTTCAATGAGAAAAGCTGCTGCAAAAATTTTACAGTGTGGATTTTATTGGCCCACCTTGTTTAAAGATGCAAATATCTATTGTCACTCATGTGAAAAGTGTCAGAAGTTAGGAGCTGTGTCTCGTCGTAATATGATGCCCTTAAACCCAATTTTAGTGATTGAAATCTTTGATTGTTGGGGCATTGATTTTAGGGGACCATTTCCTCCTTCTTTTGGATATTAATATATCATTGTGGCAATAGATTATGTGCTAAAATGGGTAGAGGCAATAGCTTGCCAAAGCAATGATGATAGAACGATAATTAAATTTCTCAAAGAAAATGTGTTATCTCGATTTGGTACACCACGTATTATAATTAGTGATCGGGGTACACATTTTTGCAACCGTTCTTTTGAAACTTTGATGAGAAAATATGGGGTGTTACATAAGATCTCTACTACCTACCACCCTCAGACAAGTGGACAGGTAGAACTTGCAAACAGGGAAATTAAACAAATTTTAGAAAAAACAGTCAACCCGGATCACAAGGATTGGTCTTTGAGACTAGTTGATGCACTTTGGGCCTACCGTACAGCTTTCAAAACTCCTTTAGGTATGTCACCTTATAGGCTTGTTTTTGGAAAACCTTTCCACTTACCGGTAGAGCTCGAGCATCTAGCTTATTGGGCCATCAAACATTTCAACTTTGACATGGGAGAAGCAGGTAAGCTTAGGAAATTTCAGTTGACCGAGCTAGAGGAGTTGAGAAATGATGCTTATGAGAACTCTAGAATCTATAAGGCTAAAATGAAAGTGTTTCATGATAACAAAATTTTGAGAAAAACATTTAAGCCTAACGATCGGGTGTTCTTATATGATTCTAGACTCCATAAGCACCCAGGAAAACTTCGGTCGAGGTAGATCGACCCTTTTGTAGTAAAGAATGTTTTTGCCAATGGGGTGGTAGAAATTGAGGATACTAGAGATGGTCGGATTTTTAAAGTAAATGGTCAACGCCTTAAAATCTTAATCTATAGGCAAGATCTGGAAATGGAAGACATTCCGCTTATGGATCTGATCTATTTACCTTGACCACACTACACAGGTATGTTTTTATTTTTCTTTTATTTTGTTTGTTTTGTTCAAGTTTATTTCAATTTTAATTTTTAATTTTTTTTTCTGGTTTGATTTAATCTAATTCTTAGCTTAAAGGTTATTTTTATTAATTTTATTTTTTTTTATGTGGAACAAACAAGTTTTTTTAAGAAACAACTCTAAGCACGGCGCGCCGCGTCCTAGCATGAGCCGTGTCACACCGCCCAACAACCTTCCCACGCCTTCAAGCCGCGGTGCCCACCAAGCCGCGCCGCACCGCACCAGCACCACCTGTTCTGTCCACACGATCTGCACAATTTTAAAAACATAAATCTGCACCTTTCTTTTTCATTTCTCATTTGAAACCACAGTAGCCCCTTTCTCTCTCTCTCTCCTCCTCTCTCCAAACCCTCACTTACCTACTCACTTTCTCTCACTATTTCTTGATTCTAACATCATTTCTTGAAGAATTTCTCACTCTTATTACAGATTTTGCTGAAAATTTCTCCAAAAAGCTTGGTTCAAAGAGGATTTGTTTTTCAAGAAGATTTCAAGTTGGTGGGTGCTCTTTCTTCTCTCCAACTTTGGGCATCAAGTAAGGCCAATTTCTTCTCTTTGTTGTTCGTTTGTGCTATTTGGGTGGTTGATTTTGACTTAGTTCTGTTGTTCTATACATTTGATTCAATTGGCCCCTAAAACTAGATGAGAAATCCTGTGAATCTTAAGACATGGAGACATTGTACATTGAAGTTATTTAGAAACCTCATTTGTATATGCTAATTCACTTTACACTGATTCAAGCTTGTGATGTCTTGCTTGCCTCTTATAAGTAATTAGGTTTTAAAATTCCTATTCATTGCGAAGATGAGTTATATTTTTTAAGCTTGCTCATGAATGAATATCATGGTTTTGAGTGCTCCTTAAATTTTTGGATACCATGAGTGATGAACTTATCTTTATGTTCTTTGTTTTCCGTTTAGTTTTTTTATTTATTTTGTTTTGCTAAGGGACTAGCAAAATGTAAGTTTGGGGGTATTTGATGAGTGAAAAATATTGCATATTTTGGCCACTTAATTTACATTTGTTAGCGTAGGAATTTGTTACTTTGAGTTGTTTTCGTTGTTTTTCAAGTTTACAAGCACTGGGAAAGGAGTTTCACTAAAATTGCCAGAATTACCTGTACAGATCAGTCATTTTTGTGGATTTTACTGTATTGATTCAGGAAGAACCAGGAGATGAGCCATATTTTCTTGGAAAGATCCGGAAGTCTATTTTCTGAGGGATTTTATGGCTTGTAAAAATGATTTTTCTAGAGAAAGTTATGGCAGTTTTAGTAGACAAGGGTCAAGCTGAAGATGTCTAGTGCGCTCGATCGCAAGTGCGCACTCGCACATCCCACATCGGTTAAAAATGCTTTGTAGTGCACCAATATGCGCTCGAGAGCACCAGACTGTGATCGTTCGCACTCGGGCAGTATCCCACATCGAATTTGAAACACATTGTACTCCGAGAATTCTCCTATAAAAGCCGCATCTCCCTTCATCATTCAGTGTGCAATCCAGTGGACGTCTGCTAGCATTCTGGTGGATCCCGAAGGCTTTGCTACCACGAGGGGAAGCGCCACCCAACAGTGAATGGAATTTCTCCCATGTATAGTCAGTTTTAATTTACTATTTTTTGTTAGTTTATTGTTTAGAACCATTATTGTGAACTTTAGTTTTATGATTATGAGTGGTTAAAATCTTTAACTAAGGTTGAAGATGAAGCCTCACCGTTGTTTGGCATAAGATTTTCAAATTTGTTTATACAATTTCGATTTTTTTTAGTATAAATGTTCTGGTCAATTTTTTGAGTAAATTCTTACGATTGATAGTTTTTAAATTGTTCTGTTGGATATTCCCTGTGTTTCATCTGATGGATACATCGAATAGTTTTTGATTAAATTGGATATCCTTTGTGATTTGTTAAAAGCGGATACATTGGATTGTTTTGGTTTAATTGGGATATTTGTTGTGATTTGTTTAAAGTTAAATTCATGGAATGTTTTGACAGATTATTTTTATAGAACACGAAAATATATGCTTTACTTTGGTTGGGTGGATTCAGAAACTTTAGTGTTTTTATCATTAGTCTTTAATTCAATTTGGTTTAGTTTATATTTGTTTTGCAAAAGATAATTCAAAACTTGGAACTAGGTTAAAATAGACTTAGTTTAGATAAAAATGTTTTCACAACGCAATTCCTTGTGGATTCGACCTCGCACTTGCACAACACTATATTGCAAACGAGTCGTGCGCTTGCGAGTAATTTAAAACTCACAACAATAGCTAACTTAAATATTTGAATTCATGTTTGTTTTTATATTATTGTTCATATGCATATTTCATATCATTGTTGATATGCATATGCATGAAATAAAAGATCCAGGAGGGGGTCGGTCTAATTTAAAAACCGTGACAGTTGGTATATGCTGGAAATAAAGAAAAACTGTGACAGCCGGTATATGCTGGAAATAAAATAACCTGGAGGGGGGCGGTCTAAGATAAAAACATGTGGACATGTGGGAAGACGTTCCCTAATTATAATTCATGCATTGAATTTGTTTTAAATATTGATTGTATTACTAGAATGCTGAAGTGTTGTTTGTTATTGTAAATTTATTTATAGATGAATTTGTCTCACAGAGAGACAGTTATGGTGAGAAAGAAACATAGAAGTATGATATGATAAGAACCATCTAAATGGTAGACTTTATGCTGTGAACCTCATAACGAGGTAATTATGAGTTAATTGGTGGTTTTAAGGTGAACAAATATATAAAAAAAAGAGATTGATAGAGAATGGGACTTATGATATGTGTAGTGATAGTAGAATCCTATTGTCAAGTTTTATGTGATATAAATGATTAAATATTAAAAGACTATTTATACAAATTGAATACTTCTAGTAAATTTAATTCACTAAGCTTGTGAAGCTCACTCCTCATTGTACAATGATTTTAGGTAGCAGGTAGGATAAATAGTTTGGTGAGAGATTTAGACAAAATCATTTTCTTTAAGCCACGTACATGTCCACATCCTTAGACTAATGAGAAAATAAAATAAAATTTTATTTGTAAATATTCGTGCATTTTACGTTGTATATAATGTTAAAGTCAAGATCAAAATGATGTATCTCCCCTGTTGAGGGTTGAGGATTGATGTAAAAATTTATATTGCTGTTATTTTTCTTGTTGCATATATGTGTTGTGCTGGGATTTTCAAAATGTGACAACACTGTCTCGGGGTTGGCCAACCCAAGATGGGTCATTACAGTTTTAGTATCAGAGCATTAGGTTTTATGATTCTATAGACTGCATAAAAAGAAAGAAAGTGGAAGATTAAAATAAATTATATTTTAATGAATAGTCTTCGGATGACACGTGGATGTGCTAAGAGCCAGAGTTAGAGTTGTTGATTTGGGAGGGCGTGGTAGGCCCCCAATATTTTTGACAAGTCAAGGTGAATCTGAATCTGTGGTTCCTAGAAGGGAATATGTTGACAGTATAATTGATATTAGTAAATGTGTGAGAGAATCTGAAGTTGAATGAGATGAGCTAAGATAAGCTCTTACACATGCTCTTGAGAAAATAAATGTAATAGATAATAGAGTTGATAGCTTATAGCATAGACTTGATGAACATGCTAGAGCAGTGCCTGAGGTTGTTAATCCAGTAATGAAGACGTTTAAAAAGGGGGAAAAATGAGTTTATGCATGAGATGCAGGGAGATTGTTAAGTTGAATGCTTTGTTGTTTAAAGGATTTATAAACTCTTTTAAGCCTGAGTTATAGGTGAAACACGTAGAGAGATTTTTTTGATATTTTACCAATGACTGACAGGGAGAGCATCGTATTAGCTACGTTCAAGTTAGAGAGAGAGGCCTTAAAATGGTGGGAGGATATTCTTTCTAGGATAAGTATAGATATTGATAGACCCTTAACCTGGAATAGGTTTAAAGAGGTTTTTCTTGATAAATACTTTCCTTATACCACTAGAGCCCAACAAGAAAGAGATTTTATTTATTTAGGGTAAATGTGTTAACTGTGGCTCAGTATGATAGAAGATTTGTGGTCTTATCAATGGTTGTACCGAAAATGGTAGACTAGAGGAGAAAAAGTGTGAGTGGTTCAAAGATGAACCATGTTCTAAGATTTGATCGAAACTATCTTACATGAGGCATACGAATTATGTTATGTTGGCGAATATAACACTTCAGATTGAGAAGGATGTGATGAAAATTAGAGGTAGGAGGAATTGGCGGAAGAGGTCTAGATTTAAGGAACCCAGAGGTGGTACCAGTATGAGTGTGCAGGGTGGGAGACCACCCAGAGAAGACGTTCCTTGTCACAGGGAACTGTAGTACGGAGTCAGAGGTAAGTAGGATCTGTTGCTTTTATAACTCAGATTAATATCGGTGGGACCCTTAGATTTGGAGGACAGGTTATGAGAACTGGGAGTCATGGAAGATAAAATAAGTATGCCATCAAGGGGAAGTGGTAATCTGATGTATGATCGAGAGACAAAAGTTTGTTATAGATGTATTCAGACAAGATATTTATCCTAGAATTGTAATAATTTGAAGTTCTTTATGTGTAGAAAAGGTGGACATATCAATGTTAGTTGATCTTGGTGCAACTCATTCTTTTGCATCCAGTATTAATATGAAGTTTATTGAAGTATGTATTAGTACTTTGATGCAAAATATTTTGTTGAAGTTCCCACTATAAATAGAGTGATAACCATAAATGTTTACAAGGATTGTGTGATTCGTATCAGTGATAGAGAATCAGAAGCTGATTTATTATCTTTGAAAATGGTTGATTGTTTTAAAAAGAAAGTAGCGTTCAAGATATAGATATGTAGAGTTTAACTTTCAGGGAGAAGATAAGATACTCTCGAACTATCTTATTTTGCACTGACTACTAGTAGATGGTTGAAAAAGGGTTGTGAAGAGTATTTGACATATAGAATGGATTCTAAAAAGGAAAATAGGAAGTTAGAAGAAATCTTAGTAGTGACAGATTTTTTCTGATATATTTCTTGATGAATTGTCTAGGTTGCCTCCCAGTAAGGAGATTAAATTCTCTATTGATGTGATACCAGGTTCATCACATATATCTAATAGCACCCTATAGAGTGACACCCACTGAGTTAAGAGAGTTGAAAGTTCAAGAATTTTTAGATAAACAATTTACCGGACCTAATGTATTTGGAGAGCCCCTGTGTTGTTCCTGAAGAAGAAAGATGGAACGATGAGATTGTGTATAGACTACATATAGTTGAATAAGAATAAATATCACCAGGATAAATGAATTGTTTGAGCAGTTTCAAGGAGTGAGAGTGTTTTCTAAGATAAACTTAAGATCAAATTATCACTAGTTAAGGATAAAGGAGGGCGACGTGCCTAAGACTGCTTTTAGGATATGTTATGGTCATAAGTTTTTTGTGATGCCATTTGAGTGGACTAATTCTCCAACAAAATTCATGGACTTGATGAATAAAATTTTTAAATCAGTTCTTGATAATCTTGTGGTTATGTTCATTAATAACATCATGGTGTATTCTAAGACTAAGGAAGAGCATGTAAAATATTTAGAAATTGTGTTGGAGATTTTGATGAAAGAGAGAATTGTATGCGATAGTTTTCTAAATGTGAATTTTGGCTGAATAAGATAACTTTCTTGGGGCATGTAATATCGTGAAATGGCATAATAGTTGATCCAGAAAAGGTAGAGGCAATGTTAAGTTGGAAGAGACCAACTAACGTGACTGAGATTAGAATCTTCTTAGAGTTAGCTGGTTATTATAGAAGATTCTTTCAAAAAAATTTATTATTGTAATACCATTGACTAGATTGACCAGGAAAAAGGTGAGATTTGTACGATGTGGGAAACGTGAGAAAAGTTTCCAATTTCTAAAAGACAAATTGACTATAGCTCCAATATTGGTGTTTCCTTCTAGTGATGAAGGATTTGTAGTATATAGTGATGCATCCCATCAATAGTTGGGATGTGTGTTGATGCAACATGGGAAGATAATGGCATATGCTTTTAGGTAATTGAAGAATAATGAGATAAATTACTTTACCCATGAGTTAAAGTTGGTTACCATAGTCTTTGCTTTAAAGATTTGGAAACATCATCTGGATGGAGCCATTTGTGAGATATTCACTGATTATAAGAGTTGACATACTTGTCTACCCAGAAAGAGTTGAATTTGAGACAGAGGTGGTGGATGGAGTTGATTAGTGACTATGATTGTATAAATTCATTATCCTCCAAAAAAGGCTAATGTAGTAGCTGATGCATTGAATAAAAAGGCTACAGGGAGATTAACTGCTATTGAGAGTCATGATGTGAAATTGATGATAGATTTAAGAGAAATAAGAATGAAGTTGAATATTGGTGATAGAGAATCATTGTTAGCAAACATGGCTATATAATCATCCACAATAGAATGCTTCTTAGAAATGAAAATCTTGTGAACCCGATTTGGAGTTCCAACAAATATCCATTGAGCAAAGGTATAATCCCTAACCTTGTATGGTGAATGATATCTTATCGTAATGAATCCTAGAGAATTTCTTGGTGAAAGTTTATTGATATAATTTTTTAAAAATTTTTGTTGTGTTTTTTATGCTAATAAACATAGTTGTATCAGAGCCAACTCTATGAATTATTATAATAAGTTCAATTCTATTGTTATGGCTTTGTAGATTTGATATTAAAAGTTTTATGTTTTTTTTAAACAAAGCCTCCTTAAGGTGGAGAGAGTTTGGCAAACCCTATCAATTTTAATAAATAAACCAAAAAATAGTAAGAATATAAAAAACGAAGTAGACATAAACCTTATTTCATCCTATAGAGAATTATGAAAATCAAATTAGAATTTATGAAACCCTAGATTAAGAAAATTCAAAAATGTGTTCTTGAGTCAGTAGGATGGGCAGCTAGAGAGAGAAGCTCTCAACTGTGAACAGTGCTGCCCATGGTCACCCGCAACTCTCTTCTCCTTTCTCTGATCTTTCTGTGCCATTCCTTCAGGTTTGTTCAGCATGGGGAAGAAGAAACTTCCCAGGAAACCTCCTCTCACAATCCAGGATCAAAATGATCTGGATTATGTCCAGAATCACTTCAAGAACAAAGCTGCTATAGTAGCAATGTTGCGAGAAGAAGTTTCAGATAACTCAAGCAGGGATGGGGCAAAGGGACCATCCAAGGATTCGGCATCCTCTTCTTGCTCCTTGGGAGAGGAAGATTCCCAAGCCTCAGGGTCTCTTTTGAAGGCTGCCAGCTTGGGGAGGAATGAATGCTCTGTTGAAGCTTCGAAGGTGAACAGTACCAATGATCAATTCCAAAGCAATGCTGCTTGCCAGACATTGCAAGAAGAGCCCCTGGACATTGAAGATGAGAACCAAAGCTCCTCTGGGGAGAGCATAGAGAGCTCAGGTCAAATGGAGTCCAGCTCTTCCAATGAGGAAGAAGATTCAAGCTGTGAAGCTACTGTTCATGGTAGGAAGCCTGTGGCAAGGCATGGTAGAGGAGAGAAGAGCAGTGAGTCTAGGCCTCATCCTCCAATGAAGAATAGGGGCCTCCAAGCTGACTCACAGGACAATGCAGCCTCCCCTGCTCCAGTTCCTGTGGGAGCTCAGTCTCCCTCGAAATCTGTGGGCATAAGGCCAGCTAACAATGAAGAGAACAAGAAGGCTCCCTGGGTCAGCCTCTTTGCAGAGAATAGAATACAAAGCAAGGGTCTCCCCTTGTCTACTATATCCAGCGAGGGAGGAGTGGTTAGAGTCTCACAGGAAGATGTGCTGGATGTCTTTGAGAGCCAACCTTTCTGCTTGGTGGGGTATTTTGCTGGAAGATTTCCAGGAAGGGCAGCCCTCAAGAAGCTTACTGAATCCTGGAAGGTAAGGGTCAACACTCAATTTCATGAAAATAGATGGATAGTATTTAGATTTGATAATGAAGCTGCTAGCCTGAATGTGTTGCAAGAAGGCCCATACCAAGTAAATGGTAGGCCTTTGCTCTTGAAGTCATTGCCTAAATTTTTCAAATTTGGCAATGAGGAAATCACTACAATCCCTGTATGGATACAGATTAAAGGCTTGCCCCTTGAGCTATAGTCATCTAACTGCCTTAGCAAGATAGGTTCTGTTATAGGGAGACCTCTATATGCTGACCAGTTCACTAGGACCAAAGAGAGAATATCCTATCCTAGACTCCTAGTTGAAGTGGACATAGCTAAGGAAATCCAATGCTCTGTCCCACTGTCCCTCCTAAATGGTGACACTTATGAACTCAAACTTTGCTATGAGAACCTCCCTAGATATTGCTCAAAGTGTAAGGTTGTAGGGCATGACCTGCACTCCTGTAACCAGAAGGTCAACTCAGAAAGGGGTAAGAAAAGCAATGAGAAAGGGAAAGAGCCTGATAGAAAGGAAACTACTAAGTCAATGGGAGTGCTAACCAAAGAGAAGACAAATCAGACTAAGAAGCCTAGTGAAGCTAGGGATAGGGTGGAAGGGATGAATGAGGTTAGTCCTGCCCAAGAACCTAGAGAAGCTGTCCAAGTAGAGAATGGTGACAATGAGGTTGAACAATGCCACAATGGTCAAGGGGGGGAGGGAATCCGGGGGACCTCTACCCCCCAAATCCAAGTGGTGGCTGGCCTTAAATCTTCTATGCACCCTGACCATCTTAGTAAGGTCCCAAGGGAAAAATCAGGCCTTGCACAAGGCAATAGTGAAAGAGACAGGGGCCCTGAGGTCCAAGGAGGGGATGAGTTCCAAGTAATCAGGAGGAAGAAAGGAAAACCATACCAAAAAGGCACTCAATCAGCTAGGAAGAGAGGGGCTGCCTCCCAACCTCCTCAATGATAGTGGCATGCTGGAACATCAGGGGCTTTAACAAGCCCCTGAAGCACAATGGGGTACTGCACCTCATGAAGAAAAACAAAGTTGATATAATGGGAATTTTGGAATGCAAGCTGGATGATGCAAAGCTTCTGAAGATTATGAGCAATAAATTCCTTCAGTGGAAACAGGTGAACAACTTTTCCACTCACTCATCAGGCAGAATTTTGTTACTTTGGGATCCTTCAAAGGTGAGCCTTTCTTTAATTGATATCACTCCCCAAGTTATCCATTATAATGTTACCTGTGCTGTTTCTTCTTGTAGTTTTGTAATCAGTTTTGTATATGGTTTAAATTCCATTGTATCTAGGAGGCACTTATGGGATAACCTATGTAATTTCAGCTATGATTTGTCTTCCCCTTGGCTTGTCTTGGGTGATTTCAATAATGTTTTTGTTATAGATGAGAAATCTAATGGGCTGCCTGTAACAGATTATGAGATTAGGGACCCCTCCTTTTGTTGTAGGGAGACAGGTTTAAGTGATGTAAATGCAGCAGGATGTTTCTTCACATGGACAAACAATAAGGTGTGGTGCAAGCTGGATAGAGCCATGGTCAACAATGTGTGGTTCCAAGAGAGGATAAGAGCTCAAGCTTCCTTTCTCCCAGCTGGGTGCCTCTCAAACCACTCTCCTTGTATTGTTAGCCTGATGGAAGAGGTTTGTGGGGGTAGGAGATCTTTCAAATTTTTCAATATGTGGGCTGATCATGACATATTCTTAGACATTGTTAGTGCTCATTGGGGTTGCCTTGGAAGGGGCACCAAACAGTTCATTCTTTGCAAGCTTTTGAAATACCTCAAACCCCTCCTCAAGAACCACTTCAGCCACATTTTTGAGAGAGCCTTGGAGGCTGCAAACATACTAAATGGCCTGCAATAGGACCTTCATGACAATCCTTATGATGCTGAGCTGCAGGAGAGGGTGACAAATGCTAGGCTCAAAGTATTCCAACTGGCTGAGGCTGAGAGAAGCTTTCTATCCCAGCAGGCCAAATGTAAGTACCTACTCAATAGTGATAGAGGAACCAAACTATTCCATGCTTTGGTTAAGAGGAAGTCTTCTAAGAATCACATTGCCTCTATTAAAGCTGCCAATGGATCTCAAACAACTTCTGAAGCTGAAGTGGTCCAGGAATTTACCAGATTCTACAAGGAGCTTTTAGGCTCTTCTAGCAGATGTACTCCTATTGAAATGGATGTTATCAAAGATGGTCCAATCCTACAGGAAAGCCAAGCTGCTGAATTAGATAAGCAGGTCACAGATGAGGAAATCAAGGCTGCATTGTGGAGCATAGGGGAGGATAAATCCCCTGGTCCAGATGGTTTCTCCTCAAAGTTTTTCAAGAAAGAATGGGGGGTGGTCCACAAAGAGATCATAGAGGCTGTCCAAGAATTCTTTCTGAATGGGAAAATCCTAAAACAGCTAAACCACTCCTCTCTTGTTTTGATTCCCAAAGGGAAGGCTGCCTCTAAAGTTGAAGAATTCAGGCCTATAGCTTGCTGCAATGTTATTTACAAAGTTATCTCTAAGATCCTTGCTTCTAGGGTGGCTCCTAGTTTGATCCACCTGGTAAACCCTGCTCAGGCTGCCTTCATAAAGGCCAGGAGCATGGCTGAGAACATCTACCTGGTCCAAGAATTGCTTAGGAGATACAGCAGGAAGAGAATCCCTCCTAGATGCATGATCAAAATTGACCTTAGGAAAGCCTATGATTATGTGGAGTGAGAGTTCTTAAGCAGCCTTTTAGAGGGCCTAGAGTTCCCTGGAAAGTTTAAAGACTGGATTATGGAGTGTGTCACCACTACTACATTCTCTTTATCCATTAATGGCAGCCTGCAAGGGTTCTTCAAAGGTAAAAGAGGCTTGAGGCAGGGGGATCCACTTTCTCCCTATCTTTTTGTGTTGATTATGGAATACTTATCAAGGCTGCTCAGGAGATTGAATGTGGAAGAGGGGTTCAGATTCCACCCAAAGTGTGACCAGCTCAAGACTACCCACCTGGCCTTTGCTGATGATCTGATTTTGTTTGCTAGAGGGGAGGCTAAATCAGTGGGAATGCTCATGAATTGTGTCAACACATTCAGTGAATGCTCAGGGTTGAAGACTAGCTTGACAAAATCTAGTTTTTACCATGCTGGGGTGAAGCCTGAGGAGGTTATGGAGATTAGCAGATGCACAGGAATGGAGGAGGGCAGCCTCCCATTCAAGTACTTAGGGGTTCCTCTTGCTTCTGCAAGGCTGAATACCTCCCATTATGCCCCCCTTATAGAGAAAATTTTTGGCTACATCAATGTATGGGCTGGCTCTTTTTTATCATATGCTGGGAGGACTGAACTTATCAAATCTATGCTTCAAGGTGTGGAGTGCTTCTGGCTGGCCATCTTTCCCATCCCTGGTAACATCCTAGATAAGATCATCAAGTTATGTAGAACCTTCCTCTGGAATGGTAAGAATGGGGGAATGAGAATTGCTCTTATTGCTTGGGCTGACATTTGTAAGCCTAAAAAAGAAGGGGGTCTTGGGTTGGTAGAGCTCAAATCTTGGAACAAGGCCCTCCTAACAAGGGTCCTATGGAATATCCACATGAAGAAAGACTCCCTTTTGATTCAATGGGTCCAGCACTACTATCTTCTTAACAAATCTATATGGGAGATCAAGGCAAACAAAGATGACTCCCCACTTTGGAAGAGGATCCTGGAAATTAGAGATGAGATGGTTGGCCAGCCACCATGCCTACAGCAAGCTACCAATAAGCTTATGGAATGGAGGCTGCATGATGAGCTAAGTATCAAGAAAGTGTACAATGATATGAGGCAGAAAGTCAGCAAGGTCAGTTGGGCTTCCCTGGTCTGGAATAGTCTCTGCCCTCCTAAACAATCTTTCATTCTTTGGCTGGCTGTTAGAGATAGACTGCTCACTAAAGACAAGCTCCACCTTGAAGAGAATGACAAGCTATGCCCCCTATGTACTGAACAGAATGAGACTAAGGACCATCTCTTCTTCTCCTGTAGGATCAGTAAGGAGGTCTGGAACAACATAAACCTCTGGCTGGGTAGTAGAAGACAAATGAGTACCATTGAGAGTGCTATCAGATGGACATTGAAAGTCAAAGGCACTGGCCCTCCTGCTGTTGCCAGAAAGATAGCCCTTGCAACTACTGTCTACCATATATGGCTGGCTAGAAATGCCAAGATATTTGACAAAGCTCCTGCCTTACCTGCTAGCTTAGTGAAGAAGATCCAGATTGGTATCTATAGAAGTGTCTATGCAGCCTGCCCTGAGTATAGGCTGCTGATTTAGGCTGCTCCCCTACTGGTTTTGTTGTTTGCCCAGGGAATGCCCTGTTGTATTGTATGTTTGTGTCCCTGTATCTTGTAAGCTCCCTTGTAAGCTCTATGATTAGTTGGTTTTGCTGGCTGCATGTTTAGGCCAGCTTGCTTTATGTTTGTTCCTTTGGCTTGTTGGCTTGTATAGCTCTTTGGCTGGGCTTAGGCCTCTTGTCTTTTTGTTCATGCCTTAATTGTAAATCTCCTGGGGATGCCCAGTGATACTTTTGTACATTTTTGATCATTTTAATACATGTTTATTTACAGATCAAAAAAAAAATGTGTTCTGGAATTGATTATCGTCATGTGATGATGATCAAGTTGTGGATTATTTTTAAAACAAGTTAAAGTAATAGATATTGATTACAAGAAATTTTGTTGACGAAAATATGATTTTGCATCAATGAAAATTGGTTTTGGGGAAAAAATCGTGAAAATCACATTAAAAACCTACAACAAAACTGATTTTCTGGCCCAACTTCAAACAACCATAATTAACACATTTTAAATCAGTTTATGGTTTTTTTGGAAGCATTTGAAAGATACAAATGTATATTTTCATATGAAACTAAATCTGCATCAAAATTCTAATTATTTTTTTTATAGATATAATTAGAAAACCAGACTATATACGAATCAGAAAATCAGTTTTTCCAAAATTGCAAGTTCTTGAGATTCCGAATTCGGTTTGACTTGAAATTCAAAATATTAACTTTTATTCAACTCATAAAATTATTTTTGTTGTAAAAACTATATTTGAGTTAAATTGGAGACCAACTTGAGTTTGGAAACTAAATCTTTAAGGTGTCCAGGAGGATCTGTTTTAGTGAAGATATCGGCAGTTTGATCGGCAGAAGAAACTGAGAATAGTCCAATAGTCCCACGGGTGAGATGATGACGCAAAAAGTGACAATCAATCTTAATGTATTTTATGCGTTCATGGAATAGATCATTATGAGAAATCTGGATAACACTTTGATTATCGCAGTAGATGATAGTGGCAGTAGAATGAGTGACGCCCATGTCTTCAAGTAACCAGCAAAGCCAAAGAAGTTCTTGAGTTGTCTCAGCAAGGGCTTGATACTCAGCTTCTTTGCTAGATCGAGCGACTACTATTTGCTTCGCCAAGAAATAAGAGAATCACCAAGAAAGAAGCAATAACCAGTGGTGGATCTATGATCAGTGGGATCACTTGCCCCATCTGTATCTGAGTAGGCACGAAGCTCAAGTGAAGAGTGAGTTGAGAAATGGAGACCATTAAATAGGGTCCCCTTGATGTACCTAAGAATGTGAAGAACTGCGACATAATGGGGTGTTCGAGGAGCAGAGAGAAATTAACTGACAATATGGACAGCATAAGAGATGTTAGAGCGAGTAACTGTAAGATAAACAAGACTACCAACCAACTCGCGAAACAAGGTGGGGTCTTCTAAAGGTGTACCATCCAGTGGAGTGAGTTTAGAGTTGAGCTCAAGAGAAGTGGTACAAGTCTTACTATCTGTTAGTCCCACTCGAGTAAGAAGGTCAGAAGCATACTTTGCTTGAGAAAGATAATATCCCTCAGAGTTTGAAGTGATCTCAAGTCCTACGAAGTAACTGAGCTTCCTAAGATCTTTCATCTCAACATGTTGGCTGAGATAAGTCTTGAGATCCAAAAGTCCAGATGTGTCATCACTAGTGATGATCATGTCATTAACATAGAAGAGAAGAAGGATAGTACTATGGTCTATTTTCTGAATGAAAAGAGCATAATCATGTGAGTTGGGAGTGAATCCAAAATCTTCAATAATGGTGTTGAACTTCGAAAAACAAGCCTGAGGAGCTTGTTTGAGACCATAGAGAGCCCGACGAAGTTTGTAGACATGATGTAAAAGATGATGAAAACCAAGAGGAGGACACATATAAACTTCTTCAGTGAGTTCACCATTAAGAAAAGAATTTTTCACATCCATCTGAAATAATCCCCAATGACAAAATGAAGGCAATTGCAATTAGGCTGCGAACTGAAGTGAGACGGGAAACCGTGGTAAAGGTCACCTTATAGTCGATCCCATACTCCTGGGTAAACCCTTTAGCTACCAAGCGAGCCTTATATCGATCAATGGACCCATCAGAGTGAGTTTCAATCTTGTAAACCCACTTGCATCCTAGAACATGTTTGATTTTTGGTAGATCCACTAGATCCCAAGTGTGAGTGTTTTCGAGTGCCCGTAGTTCATCATTCATTGCTTTTTCCCAAAGAGGATTAGAACTAGCTTTGTGATAAGACTATGATTCATTATGAGAAAGAATAGTAAAAAAATATAACAAAGTCATGAAGCTTAACAAAATGAGTTTTTACCAGGTTACTTCACCGATGAGGGAGATCAGAAGCTGTTGGAGCGGATCCATCGGAAGAGACAAGTTGCTCAGAAGAGGGTAAGGTGGATAACTCAATTGAGGTGTCTGTAGACATGTTAGGTGGTAATGAGATATCTGATAAAGAGATAGGATGTGTTGGAGTGAATCCATCAGAAGAGACAAGTTACTTAGAAAAAGGTAAGGTGGATAACTCAATGGAGCTGTCTGTAGACATGTTAGGTGGTAATAACATATCTGATAAAGAGATAGGATGTGTTGATAGAGATGTTAACTCAGAAAAAGAGTTTATCTCAAGAGTGTCGGGAAAAAAATCCTTGGAGAGGTCAGTGAATAGGAGAGAGGTGTTATCGTGCGATAGGTAAAACTTAGACATGGAGGCGAACATTTTGTGTTCCCAGAAAACAACATGACGAGACACTCCAAGACGTTTAGAGGAAGGATCCTACATCTGTAACCTTTGTGTTTCAATACCATATCCCAAGAAACAACATAAACAAGATCTAGGTTCTGATTTGGTGCGCTCATGAGGCTAAAGGAGAACAAAACAGGCACAACCAAATACCTTAAGAGTGCTATAGTTAAGAGGGTAACCATGGAGACGCTCAAAGGGTGATTGATTCTTAATGATGGGAGAAGGTACACAGTTCTTGGTGTAAATAGCTATAAGAGCAGCTTTACCCCAAAATCGTTCAGGACACGAAACGGATATGAGAAGAGCACGGGCAGTAATGAGAATGTCTCGGTGTTTATGCTCAGCACACCCATTTTGTTGAGAGATGCCTAGACATGAACGATGAGGAAAAGTGTTGTATTGGTGGAGAAAGTTAAGGATGCTAGAGTCTGTGTATTCAACAGCATTGTCAGCATGAAACACTTTGATATTACAAGAAAATTAAGTTTTGACCATGGTAGCAAAATCAAAGTACAGTTGAGGTAATTCAGATCGATTATGCATAAGAAATATCTATATGTAACAGGAGTAATCATCAACAAAAATGATAAAATATCTAGAGTCTCCTATAGTAGTAGTGGAAGACGGGCCCCAAACATCAGAGTGAATCAAGCCAAATGGTGCAAAAGAAAAAAAATCATTTTTATGAAATGGCAGTGCCGATTGTTCAACAAGTTGACAAGGAAGACAATCAAATTGTTCTTTATTAACAGCCCTAAATGACCACCAGACACTAAGGATTGAAGACGACCGACTGAAGTGTGACCCAGATGAGAATGCTAGAGATTGACGGATGGGGTAGATGAGATTGGGGCTGTTGTCTGAACTGATGAAGAGAAATAGGATGGAATGTGAAGATTGATGAGCTCAAAGAAACGTCCAACCTTATGGCCTATCCCAAGAGTTTGTCCCGTCTTTGGATCCTACACAAAACAACCAGAAGCAGAAAAAAAAGACAGTTAGACCGAAGTCACATAATTGACCAACAAATATGAGATTGAGAGTGAGTTGGGGAATACAATAAGTATCAGGAAGAGAAGTGTTTAATGTTACAACTTTTTCGATATGACTCACGGTTATGCGAGAACCATCAGTAGTTTGAATAGTCGGAGTATGATTAGCAAGACCTTTGGTGGAAAAGAGAATAGAATCAAGAGTCATATGATTATAACATGTAGAGTCAAAGAACCAAGATGAATTACCTGAATTGACTAACATAGCAGTAGAAGGTAGATTACTAGAATGAGTAAGAACTTGTTTGACAATTTCCTCTATGTCAGAGGTAGAAAATGTTTCAATGGAAGTAGTGGATGATGAACTTTCAGCAGTAGTGGCAGCAAATCTAGAAGGAGTACCGTGAGACATGTATTACTGGGAATGTCTGTTGGGGTTTTGGAAACAATCACGTTGAAGATGACTAGGGGCTTGCTTCTTACAGAATTATAGAATTTTAAGGATCTAGATTAATGCCCTTTGTTGTTGAGTTGAGGTCCCCTAGGAGTGGCGATTGAGGTGACATCGATGGAGAATAAGACTCCAATTATAGTGACGTTGATGGAACGACGGTTGAGATGACGTAGATGGAGAATAAAACTCCAACTATAGTGATGACCCGACAAGTATGAAGTGTTTGGAATATTCACATGTGAGCAAAGAGATATGGAAAATCAATCCCACATGGAGAAAAAAAAACTAGATAAGTAAATGGCATATATATGGTGGTGGAACTAGAACCCATTAGCTTAAGATTTTGGGTTCATATGGTCTCCTACATCATATATTAGGCCTTTTCTTGGCGGACTCTCTAAGCCCAAGTTTCTCCTAAACTAGAAACTTGGGTCATCATGCCTAATAGTGGTATCAGAGCCGATGGTTCGGCTGGGCGTGATCAAATCGTGCGGTTAACTCCAGGACGCTCAGGATGGTATAGTCAAAAGAGGGGGAGCTTGAGGGACTCGTATAGCGTGAACAAGGTGACTTGTATAGCGAGTGGGTGATGCTCGCACAATGAAGTTTGTGTGGTTCGCAAGGTAGAGTTTATGGAGCTCATTATTGAAAATTGGTGTGTGGTTCTCTGACTTCGATAAGAGAACGGTGACTTTCAAAGTGTGTCTGTTGGATTATGGTGCGAGTTTGGAGTTGATATAAGCATGATGGTGAAGGGGAGCAATGGACTCAAACGTGATGGGGAGATTGTTGGGAATATTCACATGTGAGAAAAGAGATGTGGAAAATTAATCCCATATGGAGAAAAAAACCAGATATGTGAATGACATATATATGGTGGTGGAACCAGAATCCACTAGCTTAAGTTTTTGGGTTCATACGGTCTCCTACATCATATATTGGGCCTTTGCTTTGTGGACTCTCCAAGCCCAAGTTTCTCCCAAACTAGAAACTTGGGTTATCATGCCTAACATGAGGAGGATATATAAGAAGTCCTTCTGATGTGAAGGATCCACTAATAGTGGCAATCATAGAGCATACTTAACTCTTGATATACCGAGAACCACTAAGAACCTGACTTTGATACCAAGTTAGATTTAAGAGAGGAAGTGAGACAATACAAAGAGAAGAGAATTGTGTTGATTGGTGTGATTTTCTTACAAGGGAGGTATCCTATTTATAGCCTAACCTAAGGGGAATGTTTCCCATCCTAACCGATGTGGGAGTAACATATACATTGTGTGTGTCTATATATATATATATATATGTACATTAACATTATCAATTCTAGATTAAAGTTTTAAGAAATTGAAGATTAATTAGGAATTGAAAACTCTAATAGCCTTATCGTATTAGAATTATAAATTCTAATAAATAAGAAACCTAAATCTTATTTTGAATATTTTTTAGAAAAGTTCTTGGAAACCTAATAGGATTAGAATATGCATTCTAAGAATAAATCCATAACTAGAATAAAAGTATTTTATTTATTTGCAAAATGTTTGTATGAGTGGATGACTATTAGACCTAGACCTTAGCATTTGTTTAAATTGTGTTGATATTATTTTTTGTTTTTCAAATTTTAAATGGGTTTTACATACCTCGCCTTCTCTTGTTTCTCTCAATGTAGATTTTTATCTCCATCCAATGTAATTTCCCTTGACTTATGATCAAGGTTTCTTATATATATTTGATATGTATAGTTACTTAGAGTTAGATAGGATTAAAATTGGGTGAATCAAAGAATGCACAAGGAAACATGACGGATCATTTGAAGATTGCAGTCCCATGAATGTATGGGATATATTCATGTTACAATTACCTAGGATTTGACTAAGTGATTATTTACTTATTTGGCTCAAGTAAATCACACTTAGAAATCCAAAGTCATCCACCTAGATATATGCATGTGATTATTTTATATGCTTTAATAGGTATTTAATGCATGATTGTATTATGAGACTCAAACGTAAAGACTAAAATCCCCATGCACATAAATTAAAATTAAGTTGGAAACGAAAAATCATTAGGAATGATTATTCATAGCCTACCACAATTATAGACAATATGCAAAGTTTTTTATTTGTGTAAATTTATTGTGCTACAGTAAGGTTTACCCAATAGGATTGTTATATTGTCTATTAAAACATGGGATATATGAGGTAAACAAATGATATATATGAGGCAATTGGAAGAATAAAGAAACTAAAGGGATCATAGAGAGATTTCAAGGAATTAATTAAACTAAGGGTTTAATTGCAATTCTAGTATGTTGGAAATCACCTTGACAAGATGCCCAGGTGGTGATCTTCCAAACACCTAAGTCTAGAATGACTTGTAAAGATTTGGAATCGAAAATAGGAACAGAAAATCAAAGAAACAAAGAAGACAAGCAATTGTTATCGAGGTTCGACAATGTGCCTACGTCCCCGTGAGTTCCTCCGAACTCTCTACACTAAATCAATGGTTCTTTACAATTTAGCAGCCCTCTCTAAGAAACCTCAAGATCTTGAAGGAACCAAGAAGAGAACTAGAAAGTGATAGACCTATACAATACTTTCTATCAATTCTATACTAACCTCTCTTCTTTACAACCAACCTCTCTATACTGAGTCCCTCTTGTGTTTTGTGTCTTTGCACTCTTACACAATTCTCTCATCCACATACATATCTCACAAGTTACATTACATCACACTCTTGTGTTCTTCTCTCTTTGAAATTGGCCTAGGTGACCCTTTATATAGTGCACCCACTTCTTGTCCATTCTTAAGATTCAATCCTCACCCTTTGATCAAGATCATCACCTAATCATGGCCCTTCATCACTTTCCTAAGTGGTGCTGTGCATTTTGACCTTGCACACACGCACCTAAGAGAGTCCTTATACATGCTACCTATGTGTGCTTGACTTTGCCTAGCACTTAGGCACTCAACAGGGCAAGGTGCGGTGCTGGGCAGAGTGCCTTTGCACACCTTCTGGGCGGTGCGCCGCTGATGGGTGAGCGGTGAGGTGCTGGTGCGTTTCAAGCAGCACACCTACTGGATGGTGCAGTGCTGGCAGATGGGCGGTGAGGTACTGGTGCATTGCTAGAGCCTCCATTCTGCAAGGTGTGGTGCTGGGCTGTGCGCGATGAGGTGCTGGCCTTCACCTGCACTGCGCACACGCCTTCAGCTTGTGTGCAGAAGTGCGCACACTAGTGCACCTAGCCTTACCTTGCTCCAAAGTGATGTACACATATACGTGCAGTCTTTTAACTTGCTGAACTTTAATCCTCCACCCTTGGTTTAGACTTTAACCATATTTGAACCATGTTGGGACCTGTTTAAACCTTAGACAAATACCAACAATCTCTACCTTTGTCTAAGTGTGTAAACCCGAACCATTTTTGCAAAGAGCTCTGGGATCCAAACTCATCTTGAGTCATCAATCAACTGACTCCATTCTTAAGTAGTCCAAGGCAATGATTGGACCTTCTTAGAGGTAGAACCTTGGTGCCTAAATCTGTAGGACTTTCCCCCGTGGTCATCTTGTCAACATGAATGCATTCTTTCGTACCATTTTTCGGAATGTAATGATACCGAACATCCATATGCTTCATCCCCTCATGGAACACCAAATTCCTCCATAAGTGCCACGCAGTTTGGCTATCCAAAGATACCACCACCTGCTCTTTTAGGACCTCCCACTCGTCCAACAACCCTTTACACCCCATGGCCTTCTTTATGGCCTCCGTAGCCGCTATGCATTCTGCCCCGGTTGTTATGAGTGCTACCACTGGCTGCCACTGAGCCTTCAAATACTTCAGTAACCTTTTCATCCCAAGCCAATGCTTCTTTTCGGGATTACTCACAAATTTGCTGAGAACACCCATTACCCAAGAAACCCTCAACCGATTTCTCTCCTTTTCTCGGATTCTACGCATCCCAAGGATCTTTTATTTAAGGCTGAGATCCTTCCTCTCGAACTCCTCACTGAGTTAAGATGTAAACCTTTCTATCCTCTCCCTTCTATTCTGAACCAACAGCACATCATCGACATAGATGAGGATACTCACCATCTTCTCCACCTTATGTCCAGGTGAGAAAGTTTCTGTGAAACCTATGTCTTCTCTTCTTGTGAACCCATTCGCCACTAGCCTAGCCTTGTTCTGGACTTCATCTCCTGGATGGTACCCTTCTTTGATCTTGTAAGTGCATTTATATTCCATAACTTTATGCTTTCATGGAATTTTCACCAATTCCCAGAAGTTGTTCTTCCTCAAAGAATCAATTTCTTCCTCCATAGCTAGCTTCCATCTTGGCGAATCCTTACACTCCATGGCATCCGTGTAAGTCTCTTGTTCACTCATCTCTCCTTCTATCTAAGGAGCTACTGCATCCGCAGCATCCGCAAACCCATATCTTGAAGATGGTCCGACCAGCCTTCCTTCCCGATCTCTTGTGAGCTGGTAGTCATTCCGACTTGCTGCATCAACCTCTTCTTATTCAGCCTCTTCTTGAGTTTCTTAAGCTTGGCCATCATTTAAGGGCTCAACCTGATCCAAACCCTCTTGCCTCCTCTGCTCTACTTGAACCAAGTTCTCCTTGATGCGATGCTCCACAACTTCCGAACTGGTTTGCTCACTAGCCCATGCAGGGTTAGTTTTCTCCAAATAGGGAAATAACAATTCATTAAAATTAACATCCCTACTTATTATGATTTTTAATCCTTTTTTCTCTAAGGACCACAACCTATACCCCTTAGCTCCTTCCCCATATCCTAGAAACACACACTTTCTAGACCCTGGGCTAAGTCTATCATCCTTTTGTTGTGCATATGGAGCACACCCAAAAGTCCTAAGGTTGTCCAACTCAAGGAGTTTTCCACTCCACATCTCCGTGGGAGTCTTGAGCTCTAAAGCTCTAGAGGGTGATCTATTTACCAAGTATGTAGCTGTAGCCACAGCTTCTCCCCAAAAATATTTTGGTAAACCGGATCTATTTAACATGCACCTAACTTTTTCCATAAGGGTCTTATTCATCCACTCAGTAACTCCACTTTGCTGAGGGGTTTCCACAACTGTCCTATGTCTTAGAATGCCATTTAACCTACAGTATTGATCAAGTTCTTGATTAAAAATTTCTAAGCCATTATTGGTTCTTATCCCCTTAACTACTCTACCCATTTGAGTCTCTACTAGCCCTTTCCACACCACAAATTTATTCAAAGCATCTGATTTATTTTTAACCAAATAAACCCAAACCTTTCTTGAATAATCATCAATTAAAGATAGAAAGTAAATGTTACCTCCCTATGTTGGTGTCCTTGCTAGTCCCCAAAGGTCCACATGAATGTAGTCAAGAATGCCCTTAAACTTGTGCACTCTAGTGTTGAAGCTGACTCGGTGTTGCTTCTCAAGAACACAACACTCGCAAAAATCAAGTTCCTCTACTTTGTCTCCACCAAGTAGGCCATCCTTGTTGAGAACTTGCAGGCCCTCTTCGCTTATATGTCCTAAGCGTGTGTGCCAAAGGGCTGCCTTGTCCATCTCAGCCATCAAGCTTGCTGCTTGATCCCTGATTTTCATGTCTTCGATCATCTCATAGAGTCCATCGTTTCATGCTGCCTTGATCACTACCAAAGATCCCTCATCTACCTTGATCTTTCCTCTTTCTATCTTGTATGTGTATCCCATGGAATCCAGCTGCCCCAATGAGATCAAATTATTCCTCAAATTCGGGAGATACCTCACATTCTCCAGCAGCCTTGTCAATCCATCAAACATCCTTACTTGGATGTCTCTTATGCCTCTCACTTGGTAAGAAATATCATTCCCCAAGAAAACTCTTTCATCATTTGTTTCCTTGAAATTCTTGAACCAACTCCGGTGAGGGCACAAGTGATGTGTTGGTATTTATCTAAGGTTTGCACAGGTCCAATCATGGTTCAAAAATGGTTAATGTCTAAACTAAAGTTGAATGATTAAAGTTCAGCAAGTTAAAAGTCTGCACACATGTGTGTGCATCAATTTGGAGTAAGGGAAGGCTATGCGCACTAGTGTGCACACTTCAGCACACAATCAGGAAAATGTGCGCACAACTGCAGCATCAGTGTGCGCCTAGGTGCCCTCCACCAGCGCCTTGGCGTCCAGAATGGTGTCTCCCTGACCTGTACCAGCACCTAGGCACTCCCCACCAGCACCATGGCATCCAGAATGGTGTCTCCCTGACACACACCAGCGCCTAGGCGCTCCCCACCAGCACCATGGCATCCAGAAGGTGTGCAAAGGTGCCCTGCCTAGCGCCATGGCGCCCCCTATTGAGCACCTAGGCGCTAGGCACACCAAAGCACACATAGACAACCTACTTTAGCCTTCTCTTAGGTGCATGAGTGCAAGGTTAAAATGCACAGCACCACTTAGGAGTGATGGAGGGCTATGATTAAGTATAAATCAAGATCCAAGGGTGGAGATTAACTCACAAGAATGACCACGAAGTGGGAGGCTATAAAAGGGGTTCTCTAGCCTCATTTTTTTACATATATAGAATATATATACAACAACACAAGTTTGTGACATTTTAAGATCAATTGTGAAGACATAGAGAGAATTGTGTGAGAGATATAAACACAAGAGGGACTCTTTGTAGTGAGGCTGGTTGTAAAGAAGAGAGATTAGTATAGAGAGAGAGCATTGTAATCTTCTTTCTTCTCTTCTTGGTTTCTTTAAGAACTTGAGCTTCTTGAAGGGGATTGCTGTAACTTATAAGAACCATTTGAGATAGTACAGATAGTTCAGAGGAACTCACGGGGACGTAGGCACATTGCCAAATCTCGATAACAAATTGTTTGTCTTCTTTCTTTCTTTGATTTTCTATTCTTGTTTTCGAATCCAATTCTATCTACAAGTCATTCTAGACTTGGGTGTTTGGAAGATCACCACCTGGGCATCTTGTCAAGGTGATTTCTAATAGTGGTATCAGAGCAAGAACAAGAAGGTTCAAGAATCAAAGATCAACTTCTTGGGTGATTCAAGAACGGTGTAAAGATCAAGATCCGATCGTGTTCTTGAAGGTTAATTCAAGAATGGTGTTAAGATCCATCTTCGATATGTGTTCTTGTGGTTAAATAAAGCATTTGTGGGTAGTGCATAAATCTAGGATCTTGTCCGCAAAAGATGGCTTCAAATTTCTGTGTAGAGAAGTTTGATGGAAAGGGAGACTTTGCCCTTTGGAAGCGGAAGATCAAGGCGGTTCTAATGCAACAGAAAGTGGACATGGCTATTGGAGAAGATGATGCTTTTATAGTAAGTGTCACGGAGGACCAGCGGACCAAGATAAGAAGATGGCTTATAGTACCATTTTCTTGCACATGTCGGATAATGTCACAAGGGAGTGTGGAGACTCGGAGGATCTGGCTGTCATATGGAAGAAACTAGATGAGTTGTTTCTTACCAAAACTCTTCCTAACAAGATTTATCTTCTTAAAATAATCTTTGCTTTTAAAATAAACCCTTGTAAAGAGTTGCAAGATAATCTTGATGTCTTTAATAAGCCAGTTCAAGATTTGAATAGCTGTAGCATTATTTTTTCGGATGAACAATTGGCTGTCATTTTGTTAAATTCTCTTCCTGATTGCTTTGATAACTTGATTAATGCCATTGAGTATGGAAGGGATACTTTAACAAAAGAGATTGTGATCAATGCCATAAGGGCACATGATTTCAAGGCCAAGATGAAGGAGACATTAAGTGGTGATGGGTTGTTCGTAAGAGGAAGGCCAGAAACTCAGAATGGCAGTAGCAACCATGGCAACTATCGGGAGAAATCAAGAGGTAGAGAGCAGAACCATGGGAGATCTCATTCTAAGACAAGACTTAGAGGAGGAAGGAGATGCTTCTACTGCAACAAGGAGGGCCATTTCAAGAAAGATTGCATAAAGAGGATATGGGATGAGAGGAGAAGTCATACCAACAATGGAGAGGCTTTGTTTGCCAAGGGAGAATAGCAAGATGATGTTCTTGTTGTGTGCTCAAATATGAGCAAGAGGCAAGGCAGTGGAAAGTGGATTCTTGATTCCGGGTGCACTTATCACATGTGCCCTTATAAGGAATGGTTCAAGAATTTCAAGGAGATCAATGATGGAAGGGTCTTCTTGGGGAATGACAATTCTTACCAAGTGAGAGGGATTGGAGACATCCAATAGAGGATGTTTGATGGAGTCACAAGACTACTGCGAAACGAAAGGTATGTTCCAGATTTGAAGAGGAACTTGATCTCATTGGGGCAGTTGTATTCCATGGGGTATACATGCAAAGTAAAAGGAGGAAAGATCAAGGTGACTAAGGGATCTTTGGGAGTGATCAACGAAGCAAGAAACGATGGACTCGATGAGATGATCAGAGAGACAAAAATCAATGATCAAGCAGCAAGCTTGATGGCTGAGATGGACAAGGCAGCTCTTTGGCACACTCGCTTGGGTCACATGAGCGAAAAGGGCCTGCAAGTGCTTAGAAAAGGAAGGTCTACTTGGTGGTGACAAAGTAGAAAAACTGCATTTCTGTGAGAGTTGCATTCTTGGGAAGCAACACCGGGTCAACTTCAATATCGGAGTGCACAAGTCAAAGGGATTCTTCATTACATTCATTCAGACCTTTGGGGACCAGCAAGAACACCAACACAGGGAGGTAACTTTTACTTTCTGTCTTTAATTGATGATTATTCAAGAAGAGTGTGGGTTTATTTGCTTAAGAATAAATCTGATGCCTTGAATAAATTTGTTGTGTGGAAGAAGTTACTGGAAACTCAAACGGGTAGGGTAGTTAAGGCTTTACGAACCGATAATGGCTTAGAATTTTGCAATAATGAGTTTGATAAATTCTGGGAATTGAATGGCATTCTAAGGCATAGGATAGTTGTAAAAACACCCCAGCAAAATGGAGTTGCTGAAAGAATGAATAGAACCCTTATGGAAAAAGTTAGGTGCATGTTAATAGGATCTGGGTTACCAAAATATTTTTGGGGAGAAGTTGTGGCTACAGCTGCATACTTGATAAAAAGATCACCCTCTAGAGCTTTAGAGCTCAAGACTCCCATGGAGATGTGGAGTGAAAAACCCCCTAAATTAAGCAACCTAAAGACTTTTGGGTGTGCAGCATATGCACATCAAAAGGAGGATAAACTTGACCCTAGATCTAGAAAATGTGTATTTCTATGATATGGTGATGGGGTTAAGGGATATAGGTTGTGGTCCTTAGAAAAGAAGGGCATGAAACTGATTATAAGTAGGGATGTTATTTTTAATGAATTATTATTTCCCTACTTGGAGAAAACTAACCCTGCAAGGGCTAGTGAGCAAACCAAACCGAAAGTTGTGGAGCATTGCATCAAGGAGAACTTGGTTCAGATAGAGCAGAGGAGGCAAGAGGGTTCAGACCAGGTATAACCCTTGGATGAAGGCCAAGCTCAAGAAGAGGCTGAACAAGAAGAGGTTGATGCAGTAAATGACTACCAGCTCACAAGAGACCGAGGAAGGAGAGTGGTTAGACCACCTTTGAGATATGGGTTTGAAAATGCTGTAGATGCAGTAACTCCTTGTAGAGAAGGAGAGGTTGAACCAGAAACTTACATGGATGCCATGGAGTGTAAGGATTCATCAAAGTGGCAGTTGACTATGGAGGAAGAAATGGAGTCTTTGATGAAGAACAACTCTTAGGAGTTGGTGCCCAAACCTGAAAAACAGAGAGTTGTGGATTATAGATGGCTCTACAAGATCAAAGAAGGAATACTCCAGGGGATGAAGTCTGGTATAAAGCTAGGCTGGTGGCAAAGGGGTTCACATAAAAAGAAGGCATAGATTTCAACGAAATATTCTCACCGGTTGTGAAGTACAGGACGATCCGGATAGTGTTAACATTGGTAGTCCAATTTGATTGGGAAATTGAGCAAATGGATGTGAAGACAATGTTCTTACATGGAAAGCTTGATGAGACCATATTCATGAGGTAAACTGAAGGTTATGAGGAAGGAAAGCAGGGAGAGTTAGTGTGCAAATTGAAGAAATCTCTCTATAGCCTGAAGCAATCACCTAGGCAATGGAATAAGAGGTTTGATTCCTTTGTAATCAGCTTGGGTTTCATGAGGAGTTACTATGACTCATGCTTGTACTATAAGGGGCAGAAGGTTGAGGAAGTGGTGATCATCCTCATCTATGTTGATGACACGTTGCTAGTTAGGAGCAACATGTAGAGGATAAATAAATTGAAGTCTCAACTCAGTGAGGAGTTTAAGATGAAGGATCTTGGCCATGCACAAAAGATCCTTGGGATGTGTATCATCCAGGAAAGGGAGAGAAACAGATTGAAGATCTCTCAAGCTTCCTACATAGAGAAGATGATATCTAAATTCTCTATGGAAGATAGTGAAGGTTCCCCTTGCTAGTCATTTCAAGTTCTCTAGCGATCAATGTCCAAGATCAGAGGCGGAGAAGAAGGAAATGGAGAAAGTCCCCTACTCTAGTGCGGTTGGTTCTGTTATGTTCACCATGGTAAGCACTAGACCTGATATTGCTCATGCAATGAGTGTTCTTAGTAGGTTTATGAGTAATTCCAGAAATGAGCATTGGCTTGGGATGAAGTGGTTGTTGAGGCATTTAAAGGGAAGCCCAGAAGTAGGGCTGGTGTATGAGAAGAGAGGTAGGTCCATCTGCCTTGAGGGTTTTGCTGACTCGGACTATGGAGCAGACTGGGATAAAAGGAGATCGATTACCTCTTATTTCTTCAACTAAAATGGATGTTGTATAAGTTGGAAGGCTCAGTTGCAGCTAGTAGTAGCACTCTCAACAACCGAGGCTGAGTACATAGCAGCTACGGAGGCCATTAAGGAGGCTATATGGTGCAAAGGATTGCTTGAAGAGTTGAAGGTACTAGAGGATCAGGTTGTGGTATTTTTAGATAGTCAAAGTGCCTTGCACTTGTGTAAAAATCCAGTGTTCCATGAGAGGACAAAGCATATGGATGTTCGGTATCATTTCATTCGAGAAAATGTTACGAAATGATGCATCCATGTGGACAAGATTGCCATGGAAGAAAATCCTACGGATTTAGGTACTAAAGTTCTACCTGTAAGTAAGTACAATCATTGTCTTAGACTACTTAGGATTGGAGTTAGTTAATTGATGACTCAAGATGAGTTTGGATCCCGAAGCTTTCTGCACAATGGTTCAGGTTTAAACACTTAGACAAAGGTAGAGATTGTTGGTATTTGTCTAAGGTTTGCACAGGTCCAACCATGGTTCAAAAATGGTTAAAGTCTAAAAAAAAGTTGTAAGATTAAATTTTAACAAGTTAGAAGACTGCACACATGTGTGTGCATCAATTTGGAGCAAGGGAAGGCCATGCGCACTGGTGTGCGCACTTCAGCACACAATCAGGAAAATGTGCTCACAGTTGCAGCATCAGTGTGCGCCTAGGCGCCCTCCACCAACGCCCTAGCGTCTAGAATGGTGTCTTCCTAACCCACACCAGTGCCTAGGCACTCCCCACTAGTACCATGGCATCCAGAATGGTGTCTCCCTGACCCGCACCAGTGCTTAGGCACTCCCCACCAGCACCATGGCGTCCAGAAGGTGTGCAAAGGTGCCCTACCCAACGCCATGGCGCCCTCTGTTGACTGCCTAGGCGCTAGGCACACCAAAGCACACATAGACAGCCTACTTTAGCCTTCTCTTAGGTGCATGAGTGCAAGGTTAAAATGTGTATCACCACTTAGGAGTGATGGAGGGCTATGATTAAGTAGTAATCAAGATCCAAGGGTGGAGATTAACTGACAAGAATGACCAAGAAGTGGGAGGCTATACCCTAGCCTCATTTTTTACATATATAGAATATATATACAACAACACAAGTTTGTGACATTGTGAGATCAATTGTAAACACATAGAGAGAATTGTGTGAGAGACATAAACACAAGAGGGACTCTTTGTAGTGAGGCTGGTTGTAAAGAAGAGAGATTAGTATAGAGAGAGAGAGAGAGCATTGTAATCTTCTTTCTTCTCTTCTTGGTTTCTTTAAGAACTTGAGCTTCTTGAAGGGGATTATTGTAACTTGTAAGAACCATTTAAGATAGTGCAGAGAGTTTGGAGGAACTCATGGGGACGTAGGCACATTGCCAAACCTCGATAACAAATTGTCTGTCTTCTTTCTTTCTTTGATTTTCTGTTCCTGTTTTCGATTCCAATTCTTTCTACAAGTCATTCTAGACTTGGGTGTTTAGAAGATCACCACCTGGGCATCTTGTCAAGGTGATTTCCAACATGATGAGTGCACCCGAAATCTAAGATCCATTTCCCACTGCCTTCTTGCCCCTTGCTCACACCCGAGCACACAATAAGAACATAATCATCTTGCTATTCTATTTTGGAAACCGAAGCCTCTCCATTCTTGGTATGTCTTGCTCCTCTATCCTTTGTCATCTTCTTGCAATCTTTCTTAACATGACCTTCCTTATGGCAGTAGTAGCAACTCTTCCCTCCAAATCTCAGTTTGGAATGCATTCTCCCATGGCTCTCTCCTCTACCTCTGTCTCGGTAGTAGCCATGCATGTTGCTGTGCAGTCTCCCATGGCTCTCTCCGCTACCTCTGTCCTGGTAGTAGCCATGCGTGCTGCTGTGCAGTCTCCCATGGCTCTCTCCTCTACCTTTGTCCCGGTGGTAGCCATGGTTACTGCCATACCAAGTTGTTGGCCTTCTTTTAAAGAACAGCCCTTTACCACTTGATGCACTCCTTATCTTGGCATCAAGATTATCTTGCAACTCTTTCTTAGGATCAAATTTAAAAGCAAAGATTCATTTATGAAGATACCTCTTATCCGGGAGAGTCTTGGCAAGAAACAACTCATCTAGTTTCTTCCATATTACAGCTGGATCTTCTAAGTCTCCGCACTCCCTTATGACATTATCCGACATGTGCAAGAAAATGGTGCTGTAAGCCATCTTCTTCATCTCAGTCCGCTGGTCCTCCGTGACACTTGTAGAAAAAGCATCATCTTCTCCAAGAACTAAGTCCACTTTCTATTGCACTAGAACTTCTTTAATCTTCCGCTTCCACAGGGAAAAATCTCTTTTTCCATCAAACTTCTCAATACCGAAATTTGAACCCATCTTGCAGACAAGATCCTTGATTTATGCACTACCCGCAAATGCTTTCTTCAACCTCAAGAACACAGATCGAAGATGGATCTTAACACCGTTCTTGAATCTACCTCAAGAACACGATCAGATCTTGATCTTTACACCGTTCTTGAATCACCCTCAAGAACACGATTAGATATTGATCTTAACTCCATCCTTGATTCACCTCAAGAACACGATCAGATATAGATCTTAACTCCATTCTTGAATCATCTAAGAAGTTTATCTTTGATTCTTAGAGTCTTGGCTCCGTCACCTTCTTGTTCTTGCTCCGATACCCAGCTGTGCAGCTCTGATACCACAATTGGAAATCACCTTGACAAGATGCCCAGGTGGTGATCTTCCAAACACCCAAGTTTAGAATGACTTGTAAAGATTTGGAATCGAAAACAGGAATAGAAAATCAAAGAAAGAAAGAAAACAAGCAATTGTTATCGAGGTTTGGCAATGTGCCTACGTCCCCGTGAGTTCCTCCGAACTCTCTGCACTAAATCAATGGTTTTTTACAATTCAGCAACCCTCTCCAAGAAACCTCAAGTTCTTGAATGAACCAAGAAGAGAACTAGAAAGTGATAGACCTATACAATGCTTTCTATCAATTCTATACTAACCTCTCTTCTTTACAATCAGCCTATCTACAATGAGTCCCTCTTGTGTTTTGTGTCTTTGCACTCTCACAAAATTCTCTCATCCACACACATGTCTCACAAGTTACATTACATCACACTCTTGTGTTCTTCTCTCTTTGAGATTGGACCTAGGTGACCCTTTATATAGTGCACCCACTTCTTGTCCATTCTTTAGATTCAATCCTCACCCTTTAATCAAGATCATCACTTAATCATGGCCCTTCATCATTTTTCTAAGTGGTGCTGTACATTTTGACCTTGCACACACGCACCTAAGAGAGTCCTTATGTATGCTGCCTATGTGTGCTTGACTTTGCCTAGCACCTAAGCACTCAACAGGGCAAGGTGCGGTGCTGGGCAGACTGCCTTTGCACACCTTCTGGGCGATGCGCTGCTGATGGGTGAGCGGTGAGGTGCTGGTGCGTTTCAAGCAGCACACCTACTGGACGGTGCAGTGCTGGCAGATGGGCGATGAGGTGCTGGTGCGTTGCTGGAGCCTCCATTCTGCAAGGTGTGGTGCTGGGCTGTGGGTGGTGAGGTGCTGACCTTCACCTGCAGTGCGCACACACCTTCAGCTTGTGTGCAGAAGTGCGCACACTAGTGCGCCTAGCCTTACCTTGCTCCAAAGTGATGAACACACATGTGTGCAGTCTTCTAACTTACTGAACTTTAATCTTCCACATTGGTTTAGACTTTAACCATCTTTGAACCATGTTGGGACCTGTTTAAACCTTAGATAAATACCAACATATAAATTCTAGAGCTTTTAGGAGTAAAGATTCTATATAAATAGGGTTTTTATTTGATGCGAACATTAATGGTCATAATTTGAAGCTTGAGATCAAATCTTAAAATTTTCTCTCCAAAGGCATAAGCCAAAAATTCTAAGAGCTAACATTCTATAATTTTTGTTCAGCCCTAGACTTATAGATAATATGAAGAAAAAGGGGTTGTAGAGATAAGTTTCTTAGGGATTAATTTGAATCTCATGTAAAATTATAGAGATCACTAGTGTAATTTAATCTTGTTTCGTTAACATGTGGTAAAAATTACCTTATTTTAGAAAATAAGTTTAAAACAACCTTATATGGGGAAATAAGATTTTAAACTACCCTTATTTGGGAAAAAACTCGTGTCCTTACTCTCGGGTGAGACAATGATTTCATTGATAAAATCAATGGCACATGACTTTTTTTGGTACCATTTGATAGTAATTTAGGGTATCATTTAACAATAATTTGATAAAATGATACCAGTTTGATAAAATACACTATTTGACAATAAATTAAGTAGTATTTGATTGAAATTTGATAATATCATCTAATGTAACAACATCATAATAGTAGTTGTGTCTCAGTATGTGTGTGTATGAAAGAGATATAATCATAATATCATATGCAAACAAATTTAGGAGCCTCCACTTATCAATAAGTTACATTAAGAAAAACATTACATAAAATCATTGGCTATGAAAATGAGTAGACAAAAGGATGCATATTGTGGAGTGTGGAAGGGAAATGTCCAAATTGATAAATATATCTTCTTACAATTAGGGTTTTAAGAGCTCTTCATTAGACGTACAACAATTACGATAAGGAAAAAAACACTTTCTACTATGATCTAGTCATGCATCACCACTGAAAATTCCAAAAGCTAGGAGTACCATCATAATAAACTTCATGAAAAAACTCGTTGAACCTTCCATTGTTATTAACCTAAGATAATAAACACTGAAGATTAGAACTTATTTATAATGATTAAAACAATTCTTGATAACAAAGCTTTAAATGTGAATGAAGACATGCAACATATGTAGTTTAGAATCATAAGAAAAGAAAAAAAAGGAAAAAAATTGTTGCATTTTCCATGCATACCTTGTTAATATTATGACCGTTTCCAAATATATTATGTATAAAAATCTATAACAAATCATATAAAACAAAATAATCATTATTTTTATGATTTCTTACCAAAATTTTCACAATATATATTTTTTTCTAGCATTGCTAGACGCTAGGTACTCCATAATGGTCACAGCTTATCACTAGCCAAATTGAATTAATTACTTTAGTATTTATTTATGTGAAGTTTGTCAAAATTATTCCATAATGTAGGCTTACATTAATTGGGGCTTATTGGTTTTTTTATAAAACGAGCTAAGTATTGGTCTATTAAGAGAGACATAAAGGGAACCCAATAGAGCAATCTATTTACAATGGGCTTAATATTCTAATGTGTCTAACATGAGTTAGCTAATGTAGGTCATAATACACCTTGGATTTTTGATGGACAGCTAGGTCCCTCTCCTATTCCCAACCCTAAGAAACACAGTGGGAAAAGCTTGCCCCATTAAGAGATAGTGTGCTAAAGGAGAACCAAGGATCAATTCCTAGGATTGGTCAAATATTTTGTTGCGTTATCAATCATGGATCGTAAGAAAGATACGTGTTCTATCTATCTATTTGGTATTAGGTGTTCTTTACTCTTGTATGGTGATTCAATGAGATTAAGGATCTTTAGTTTGAAATCCTACAATATCTTCAAGGATAATTTTCTTAATTGGTGACGCAATGTATTACATATTCAGATGAAAGACAACAAAAAAAGGATCCCATATCTTTAGTATATATGTCCAACTATGATGTCGTTGCGTTAGCTGGCGATATCATATTACTATTTTTTTTTTTAAGTTCAGAAGCACCATAAACCCTTAAAACATGACAATCTTACATAGTAGAAAAAAAAAAGAATACATTAATTATTGTCAAATGATACATTTTTTCAAAATAGTAGAGTTTTATTAATTTATTGTCAAATGATACCTCAATTACTGTAATTTCATGATAATTCAAATAATATTTTTTTTAAGTAAATCATTATCAAACGATATATCAATTATTGATTTATATACTGGCATATGGTATCATTTGATGGTAATTTGAACCATTTAACAATAACAACACTATAGTCACCCTTGAAGAATTTAAAGATATTGACTTAATAAATAGTAGCCACAAATTCATTCCTTTAGGCATGTAATAAGATGTGATCATTATTATTCATCACCAAAGAGTAGCGCCTCTAAATGGAAAATTACTACTTTACTCAAGCTACTATGGCAAGAAATCATAACAATATTAATCCTTACAGTCATTATAAGGGAGTAGAACCTTTATATGGTAAATTACAGCTTTACTCAAACTACTTTGGCAAGTATTAATCCTTTTATGATTTCATACTATATATGATGCAAATTTCTTCTTTTATCATAGAGATTCCATATCAATTCTTTGTCTTAGTCAATATAAATATAATTCAATGATAAGCTTTGGATACACAAAAGAGAAAATTACATTTTTTATAAGTCTTTTGTATATTCTTATATCAATGGAAGTTTCAATCAGGTTCATTATGAAGTTTACTGTCATAGTACTTGTGACACTAGCATCCTTCCTTGGTTTGAGCAAACAAGGAACTCCTGTGTGTTGTAGCCATAACCCTGAATGTTGTGAATCCTATGAAGGAGTCTCAAAACCCTGAGTAAGTGAATTCATATGGAGCCCTAAAACCCTTAGTTGATATTCCATCATTTACTCTCCACACCATGTCTTTTATGGAATGTTTTGTTTAATGTGCAAATTGATAATAAATAGAGGCTCTTAAATTTTTTGAGTGTTAGTCTCTCTCTATCTCTATCTCTATCTCTATCTCTTTCTCTCTTTTGTTTAGTGTACAAATTGATAATAAATAGGGGCTCTTAGGTTTTATCGAGTGATAGTCACTCTCTCTTAACTGGATTAATTTAGTTTCTTCACAACAAAATGTCTCAAACTATTTAGAGTGGTGGTAATATGACACCCCACACTCATTTCATACACTATGGACAGTTTAGTGGCAATTATTGTCATACTTTTCAATATAGTCATAATTTGACTTTTCAGAGTATGAGTTTGAGTCTACTAATTGGACTCCCACAATCTTTATTCTAAATATGAAGGAGTCTGAATCTTCTCATTGATTTATTTGAAGTAGATGTGTAGTATTCTAAAATGGCTGCCACCTATACTTTCCAAAATGATATTTTTTCATGATAAAAAAAAGTATATATACCAAGTATTTGACAATAATTTTGTATCTCCATCTAACGTAAGGCAATATAGTTTCACTGATTTTTTTATTTACGACTCTTTTTTTATACAGTTGCAAAATTACCAAACTTCAAATTACTCTTATCAATTAGCAAAATTAATACTCAATTGATTTGGATAACTCGAAACACGCCAAACTTCAAATCATGGCTCATTAGTTACCTAAAATAAGATTATAGCCTTTTGGCCAAGATTAAGCTAGGTCATGTCCAAGCTCTCTATATAAGATATCAGAATTTGATTCTCCTCTTCGTCAATGTATGTACAAAATAAATTACCTAAAATAATAAATTATACTTAAAAGGATTGAAGATTATCATTTTTTTTATTCTAGCTCGTGAATGTCTTATTTGAATTCATGTGAACATATATTTTAATATTTAGGAAGTGTGAAACTTCCGTAAAGATATCTGTCCCACTGAAACAGACTATGGAAATAAACACCTAGGTGCTTCACTAGTAAAATCGAAACACTTATTTATGATTAAAATTAAATTGTTAAAATGAAATTATAAACTCTAACGTGTACATACTACATCAAAAGTTAATGTAATTTTCAAAAAGAGAAAATACCGAGTGAGGAAGAACATTATGATGGAAGCTAGCCACACCACCTGGCCAACCTAAAGCGACATATATATGTCAATCGACCAACTGAACAGACTCTCTAACTTTGATCCTAAGTCTTTGAAGAACGTCTCTAAGGCCTAGACCTCAAGATTCTAACAGCAAGCCCTCGACACCATCGAGGAAGTGAATAACACTCAATGAGTACACCTAATGTTAAGTGAGGATTTAACACTCAATGAGTACATCTAAACCCCAAATTATAAAGATCAACACTTAATTGATATCTTTGAAAACTAAACAAATTCCCCAATCCTGAGGTCTTTTCTATTCCTATCACCTCTGGTGTCATCTTCTTTGGGATCATATGTATTGCAAATTAGATATTTGTTTGGTATAGATTACTTAGATTCCCATATACGGTACGAACTTGTTGATGCCCAAAAACGATCTAGGACCGAAATGGTGAAGGCCCAGACATGTGAGGACCTCCAAAGAGTGCGAGGACACTTATGAGTGTTTGTTACGTACATGAAAGACACTAAGTGATGGCCCAGAGTTGGGATCTCCGGAGGAATTCTGTAATGCTCAAGTAAGGATACTTGACAATTATAAGGTAACCGAATTTGTTAAACCTTTTTAGAAAGAGAGAGAAAGTTCTAATTTGGTGATTCACTAATTACGTGAAAATGAATTTTAGGAAGATGTTTAATTCACCTTCTGTTGACTGTCAGATGAAGATTTGATCGATGGTTGAGATTAGAAAATGTGTTTGATGTAGAAATTACCTTTCTTCATTCAACAAATAATTATTATTTTACCCCTAATTATGAAATAACCTTTTCTTTGTTAATTGTACCACATAATGTCCTCTGATTGCACAATGTATTTTTTCCCACAATACTCAAATTTAAATTTTTTAATTTAATTGTTGATCTTTTAATTTGTGATAATGTGGTTTCTTAACCTGTCAAAAAGTCTTTGTATCTAGTTGGTAATCTTTTGTACCTAAGAAAGTTATTATCAAAAATTAAAAGCCTTTTTTAGTGTACATAAATTGAAATGTTCAAATTAAATTGTTGAAACAAAATTAAAAACACTGATGTTCACGTAATACGCCAAAAGTTAATGAACTTTTCAAACAAAGACATCGCCAGGTGAGAAAGCATGCACACTATGAAGGAAACTGACCAAGCCATATGGCCAACCTAGGATGACTTGTGCATGTTAGTGAATAAGGTATCCCTTTTGTCGGTCAGCTAAGCAGGCCCTCTAACTTGGATCCTAACTCTTCAAAGTATACCTCTGAGGCATAGACCTTAAGACTCTAACGTTAAGACCTCGACATGAGAAAGAAAGTGAAGAACACTTGGTGCGTAAGCCTAACATCAAGTGAGGAGCTAACATTTGATGAGTGTGTCTAAACCTTAGGTGATGAAGATCAACACTTAATTGATATATTCGAAAACTAAGTGAAATCACAACAGTGAGGTCTTTATTGTGCCTATCACATTTTGGTATCATCTTCTTTGGGGCCATATTTCAAATATATATTTGATTGGTGTGGATTACATAAATTCTCATTGATGGAATCTATTGATGCAAACAAAAGTTCAAGGATTGGATAAGTGAAGGAATGCAAGTAAAAAGACCTACTAGGTATGTGAGGGAACTTGCTGGTGCTCGTTGTTGGATAATCGGCCTTGATGTGACTGGACTTCTTGTAACCAAAACACATAAAAGGTTCCATTTTTGGAGTGAAATCCTTTGTGTAAGGTTTCTTGCTCTTTTTCAAGAACCTGTGAAACCTTTTGGTGATTAATGCCATCTCACCATCTTCTTTGCTGCTCTTATTCTCTTCTTCCTTCTCTTCCTCTTTGTTGCTTGTAGAGGCTTTGAGAGCAATCAACTTCTTCTTCTTCTCATCATCATTGACAACAAAATTCATTTCTTCCATCTCATATATGAATAGTGATCCGATGAGTGTTTCGACATCAGGTTTGTTGAGATCTTTGGCCTCCATTATAGCCATCTTCTTTGCTTTCCAAGTAGATGGGAAAGATCTTAAGATCTTCCTCATTAGTTCAAATTCCTCAATGTTCCTACCAAGAAGCTTTAAACCATTAAAAATGGTAGTAAAATGTGAGTGCATTTGAGATATAGTTTCATTTTGAGACATTTTGAAAAATTCATACTTGGACACTAGCATATAAATTTTTTATTTTTTTTACTTCACTAGGGCTTTCATATGTAACTTGTAATTTATCCCAAATTTATTTGGCTGAAATACATGCTGAAATTTTATTGTATTCGGCGATATCTAGAGCACAATGTAACATGCTAGTTGCTCTGCTATTCAGAGGTATCATTCGACAACCCCTTTCATTAAAACTCTGTTTTGAGTTTAGGCATTTTATGATTGATTTCTCCAATGGTTATTTCCTTTGTAAGAATTCTAGGTCCTTCTTTAATAACTCTCCATAGATTGTAATCCTTTCATTCGACAAAGATTTTCATTCTACTTCCAGTAGTTATAGTTAGAGTCATTGAACAAAGGAGGCCTAGTATAGGAATGTCCTTTGATATAGCTATTAGATGCCATCAGATCAACTCAAGGATTTTAAGCCTGAAATTGAGTACGAAGCTTTGACATCAATTATAAATTGAGGTTCAAACCCAAGAGGGGTGTGAATTGGGTTTTAAAAACTTTTTGCTAATTAACTTGCAAGTTTTTAAAACGGTTTAATAAGCAAGGCACACAATCAAATAATATGCTTGAAAGTAAATGAGTTAAGGAAAAGAATATGCAAACTCCATTTATAGTGGTTCAGCAATATCAAAATCTCTCTGACCCTACGTCCACTCTCTTCAAGGAACCTATTAGTTGAGTAACTTCACGGGTGTTGCACAAACCTTACAAACAATCTCTTAGTCACGAAAGTTACAAAGAAATGTTTAATCCTAAACACTCTAAGAGTTACACCAACTCTTTCTCTTTACAATAAATGGTATTAACTGTAAAGTAATGTTAGAGAGATAGCAATGAAAGCTTTCACAAATGAAGAATATCTCTCTTTTAAGAACAAGCTTGATGCATGGCTCACAATAAATTTTTCAAGGCTTTTTGAGAGTTAATGAGCTATTGTATGAATTGAATGTGTTATTCTCTTGTTTTTAAATGCTTGTTGAAGAAGATTTTTATAACCTTGGACTTATATGGCTGTTAGACATTGATTTGGTAGGTTTGGAGCATTAAATGCTCAAGTCCCGCGTCTCAAGCAGACATATTTTTGAATTACCAGTCGATTGGGTTCTTGTACCAGCCAACTGGGTCAAGTGAAAAATGACTGACTTTTAGGCTTGGGAAATACTAGTCGCCTAGGTCATAGGACCAGTCGATTAGGTTAAGTTACCAGTCGACTGGGAACTTATTGTCCCATTTCCCAGTCGAATGGTATAGAGATCCAGTCGACTGGGTTGTCCTTAAAGCTAGTTTTTTTGTTTCAAAACAGTTTTTAACTTCGAAACATTTTTTGTATTTTAGTTTTATCAATTTCTTTTGTAAGTTGAGCCATAGATCAAGCTAAGTAATTGAATTTAGAGATTTACAATGTGATTAAATTACCTTAGTGCCTATTCTAGATCTTTTGTGTTCATTTAGTGTCTGAACATGTTGTGTTCTTGCATCTTGTTTTTGTACAGAATGCTTTTACCACTTAAACACTTAGTTAAAACTGTTAGTGCACTTTAAATACTATTTTTTCATCATTAAAATCAAATACAAGTCAACAAGCCCAAAGTATATTTGGAAGACAGTTGATCCATTACTTGTCAGTCTCGTCTAATCTTTTCTTGATGCCTTATAGGAGTGTTTTGTTGGTCACTTTGGCTTGCCCATTAGCTCACGGATACCCTTCGGAAGAGAATAAATGTTCGATACGAAGCTATTCGCAGAATGCCTTGAACCGAGTGCTATCAAACCGTTAGCCTTTATCAGTGTCCAATATCCAGGGCTTGTTGAACTGACACACTATGGACTTCCAGACAAAACCTCGAGCTTGATGATCTATTATACTAGCGAGTGGTTCTGCTTCCACTAACTTGGTAAAATAATCTATGGCCACAATAAGATGTTTTCTCTGACTGGGTGCTTCAGTGAAAGGAACAAGGAGATTCATTCCCTACATGGCAAAGGGAAGTGGGCTGGTGATCAAGGTGAGAGGATTTGCCAACCTATGGGGTATAAAAGAGTAATCCTGGCAGTTTATGTATTTCTTGACCAATTTCATGGCATCTTTTTGCATCTTGGGCTAATAGTATCCTTGAAAAATTACTTTGAAGGCCAATGCTTGGCCTCCCAAGTGATTCCCGTATATTCTTTCATGAACCTCCTGAAGAGCATAATCATCTTCAATAGGCCCGAGACACTTCAGATAAGGCATTGTGAGACATTTTTTCATCCATGACTGCATATCAGGAAGCACAGGAGATAAGCTTCCTGGCTTCACTCCTCTGTTCGGGGAGCTGTCCATCACGTAAATACAGGAGGATCAGATCTGTCCAAGTTTCATCATCAGTTATAGGCAGTACAGGTACTTCATCAATGCTTGGGCCAATGAAAGTCTCAAGGTAGTTGGCCTGGGTTAGCTTGATCTATCGAGAGGAGGTAATTCAGACTAGAGTGTCAGTCTTCGAGTTCTCTGCTCACGGAACTTGAGTTATCCGGAATACTTTGAATGCAGTGTCAAGTTCTTTGGCCTTCTTGAGATACCGAGCGATCTTCTTGCTCCGGGTTTCAAACTCACCATTCATTTGATTTACCACCAATTATGAGTCGTTGTATGTGTCTAAGGCTTCAGCAACCATCGCATTTGCTAGTTTTATCCTGACGAGAATGCCTCATACTCTGCCTCATTATTGGAAGCTTTTAACTCAAACCTTAAAGCATATTCAATGGTGAACCCATCTGGACTGCAAAGGATGATCCCTAGTCCACTCTTGGTGCTGTTCGAGGAGTCATCTACTTAAAGAGTGCACTGCGAAATTTGCTCAGCTATTTCCGATTCTGGTGCTTTACTTGGATCCAACTGGAGCATTGTTTCTACAATGAAGTCTATGAGGGTCTAAGCCTTGATAGTCTTTCGGGGGTTATATCAGATATAGAATTTTTTGACCTTTATGGATCATTTGATCATCCTCTTTGAAATATCTGTCTTATGAAGCACTTATCTTAGTGGCTGATATGTTAAGATGATGATGGTGTGTGCTTGGAAATACGATTGAAGTTTTCGTCCTGTGATCAAGAGGGCATACGCCATATTCTCTATCGGGAGGTACTGTACCTCCACATCATGGAAAATTTTGCTAACATAGTACATGGGTTTTTGGACACCTATATCTTCCTGAATTAAAACAGAGGTCACTACTTCTTGCACGGCTGATAAATATAGAAAAAGTTCTTCTCCCATGATCGGCTTGGTCAGAAGCAGTGGATAGCTTAGATATTCCTTCAATTCTTCAAAGGCTTTATGACAGTCTTCAGTCCAGATAAATTCTTTTGCCTTCCTAATGGCTCTGATAAAAGGGAGACATTTATTTGCAAATTTTGACATGAATCAGCTAAGTGCCGCCACACATCCTGTTAACCTCTGCACCTCTTTGATTGTTTAAGGAGGGGTCATGTTGAGGATGGCCTCGATCTTTTTTGGATTAACCTCTATTCCTCATTAGGTGATCATAAAACTAAAGAACTTCCCTCCAATGACTCTGAATGCGCACTTCGCAGGGTTCAACCTCATCTAGTGAAACCTAAGTATTTCGAAGGCCTCCTGATGAATGAATATTTGTCCAAGTATTCGTATGTTTTTCAAGTATTTATTTATATGTTTAGCTTAGGAATTTGTTACTTTGAGTTATTTTTCGTTGTTTTACAGGTTCACAAGCATTTGGAGTTCATTTGAAGTAAAGCTGGTGGGATTCAGAGTGCAACAAAACCCATCATTTCTAGACTGTTAAAGATAAATTGAGCATTTTGCTAAGTCATGTTGTCACTAGCAAATGGTGAAAAGGAGTTTCATTAAATTTTCAGAATTGCTCGTACAGATCAGTCATTTTTGTAGATTAAACTGTATTGATTCATGAAGAACTAGGAGATGAGCCATATATGCTTGGAAAGATCCGGATGTCTATTTTCTGTAGAATTTCACGGCTTATAAATATAATTTTTCTAGAGAAAGTTATGGTAGTTTTAGTAGATTAAGGTCAGGCTGTGCGTGATTTCAGCGTGGCAGAAGTGAAGGAGCTATTAAATTCTGATTTTTTTTGGGATTTGCATGGCTTGGACAGTAGCACAACCGAACTAGCTGGATAGCAGAAACATGGCCTAGACAGCAATAAACACACGGCCTGGACAGCAGCAGAACCGAGCCTGGACAGTAGTAGAAGCACACGGCCTGAATAGAAACCCTAGGGCAACTTTTTAGTCTACAAAGCCATACAACTATATATAGGAATTTAGAGCCAGAGAACCAAGGGAGACTACAGTTTTTTGGAGAGATATTATCAAGAGGTGTTTTGGGAGATTGAAGGAGGAGAAAGTTTCTTTTATCAAGACGGCTTATCAAGAGATTGAAGACGACTATCAATCGCTTCAAGACTTTGAGGATTCATCTTGTAATTCAGGAAGAAATTCTGTCTTTGCTCCTTTTATCTTTCAATATGCTTGTAACTCTAGTATTTGAATTCTATGATTAGGATTTAAACATGAGTGGCTGAACGCATTGTTAGGCGTTTGGCTTAGCTGCCTTGATTGTTTTGGATATTTTGGTGGATTTAGTTTTATAAAATTTTCAATATTATATCTTATTCAATATTCTTCATACCTTTGATTATTGCTTGTGGATTGGCCATCTATGATTAATAGTCAAGGTTAATATTTGAGATTAGGTTGTGAACAAATCATCTATACCTAATTAAGCTTTCTTGAATAGGAATTTAAACTAGGATTCAAATCAATTTGTGATTTAGGTGGTTAAGTTTTCCTTATACTTAATTTAACTAATTAATTGATGAACACGATCCATGAGATTTAATTAATTAGTTATAAATTGAGAATAAACACGATCAATGACATTCTTTAATTCTTTATATTCACCAAATGTTCCAATTCATGATTGGATAGCAAGTTAAACTCCCAATTGTTCTCATTGATTATACTCATCTCTTCATAATTCGTTTTGTTTAATTTACTTAATTGTTTTTATTTCAATTTTCTCTTCACCAATCTTTTAATTAGAGTGTTTAGGATTTAATTTCAGAGTTTGTTTTAGTAATTTTAATAAAGTAATTTAAGATTTAAACCACTACGATTCTTTGAGAGATCGACCTCGAGAGTAAACTCATCGCAATACTATTTGTGATTCATGCACTTACGAGCATTTAAAACTTGCACATCAAGTTTTTGGCGCCGTTGCTGGGGAATTGGCATTTAATTCTTTAGTTGTTTTCTTTGTTTTTGTTTTTATTTTTATTTTTATTTCTTTTCTTTTCTTTCTTTTAGGCGTAATTTTTATTTCTTTTATTTCATCAAATTTCTTTATTTGCTTCTTGATTTTCTTGATTTAAATTGGCATTAATTTGTTTCTTGATGTTCGCTCTCTTGATTCTTAGTAGCTTAATTTTTATTTTGTTTTCTTCATGTACATGCACGGTAGAAGATCCCAAGGGAGAAATCTAGTGCCAGCAATAGAAAACATCCATAGGCTAAGGGAGATGTTACAGCCTATGGAAGAAGAAGAAAACGTTGAGGGAATATAAAAAGAGGAGCCTGAAAGAATGGAAGAAATTGAAAGACAAATTAGGATGAAGGAGTATGCAAGGCCGATCATCAGCACTTCCACATCTTGCATCCAATTGGGGAAAGCTGCACGGAATTATAAGATAAAAAATATCCACTTTAGAATGCTCCCTTCGTTCTACGGAATTCCAAATGAAGACCCATTAACCTTCATAAAGGATTTCTATGCAATAGTGCAGACTTTTCCTCTATAGGGGTTGAATAAGGATCAACTCAAGATGAGATGCTTCCCCTACACATTAAAGGATAGAGCAAAAGCGTGGTTGATGACTCTTCCACCCGGTTCTTTGACTACATGGGAAGCGATCTACTCCCATCAGAAGACCAATGAGTTGAGAACTAAGATTGCCACGTTCTCACAAATGGAGGGAGAACCCTTCCATGAAGCATAGGACAGGTTCAAGATGCTTCTAATCCAGTGTCCCCACCATCATTACCCATTGCAGCTACAAAGTCAATTCTTCTATGATGGATTGACACAACAGTGTCAATATACGGTTGATAACGCTGCTGATGGAGCCATAGGACAAAAGACCGCTGAGGAAACATGCGAGCTATATGAGATGTTGGGTGCTAATTCCCAAGAAAATAGTGTAAAAGGAAGGAGAGTTGGGGTTAATGAATTGAGCTCCAACAATGATATGGAAATGTAACTTGCAGAGTTAACCAAACAAGTCAAACTTCTCACTACCACAAACACGCCCAACAATGAGGTATGTGGGGTTTGTGGGGTTTTTGGTCACGGTGCTAATTCTTGTTCTTTGTCTTATGAATCTTATGCAGGAAATGAACAAGAACAAGTTAATGCAATGGAGTCTTACTAACCTAGGCTGAGGAATGATCCATATTCTAACACCTACAACCCTGGGTGGAGAAATCATCCCAATTTCTCCTAGATGACTAACAACACTCGGGCATATGCTCAAAGTTCAAGACCGGTTCAATATCAAAACCAAGTTGCACCACCCAATCAACCTAGAAATCCAACTTTGGAGGAGAACTTGAGTGCTTTTATTCAAGTTAGTAAAGAGAGCCATGAGAGACATAGCCAAAGGTTGGATTCCTTAGAGGCATCAATGAAGAGAGTGGAAGTACAAGTTGGGCAACTTTCGAAACAATTGCAAGTCCATCAAAAAGGGAAGTTGCCTAGCCAACCTGAGAAAGCAAAGGCTATCACAGTGCTACGAAGTGGTAAAATTCTTAACAACAATTCTGATGATAAAATTTCTTATGACTTGCCATATGATGCAAGAAAATCAATTGAGAAGCAAAAGGAGCATGATGCTCCTAAAGGAAATCTAGCTAAAGATCCATAATCTTCTCAAACATCTGAGGAGAGCAAGGAGAAAGATCCATCTTCCTTCATGACACTGCATAAGGTGACTCAGCCTTATAGGCCTCCTATTCTTTATCCAAGCCATCTGAAGGACGTTAAACAGGATAAGCAATTTTCTGATATTTTTGACATACTTTCTAAAGTGAATATTAATTTTCCTCTTTTGGATGTTATCAGGAATGTGCCATCATATGCAAAATTCTTTAAGGAACTTAACACCAAAAAAAGAAATATGAGAAGAATGAGAAAGTGATCGTGTCAAAAGTTGCTAGTGCGGTGCTCCAACAAAGCTTGCTACCTAAGCTGAAAGATCCTGAAAGTTTCATCATCAACATCACAATGGGAAACAAGAAGGTCGCCAAAACAATGCTCAACTTAGGAGCAAGTATAAATCTCATACCATATTCGATATAACTGCAACTAGGTTTGGGGGAGCTTAAGTCAATGACTATGTCCCTTCAACTCGTTGACAGGTCAACGACTATGTCCCTTCAACTCGTTGACAGGTCAGTTAAATATCCAAAGGGAAATGTTGAGCATATATTAGTGCAGGTAGACAAAGTGATTGTGCTTATGGGTTTCATGGTATTGGAGATGGAAGGAACCCCATCTAAGGACAAGGAGCACACAATTCTTCTTGGTAGACCATTTATAGCCACAACCAAGACTATTATTGATGTCTATAATGGGAGGTTAACCATGACAGTCTTGGGAGAGAGTGTTGATTACGCCCAAAACATAACGTGGCAGTTATAGTATAGTTTTGGGGTGTCGATTCCATAGGGAAACAAGTTAATTACAAAAGAAGGTATAAACCTCAACACAAATGATAAAAGATTAAATGAATCTGAGTTTGTTTGAGAAAAAGGGTAATTGTGTAAATAGGGTTGGAAATATATTTAAGAATGACAAGGTTTCGGAAATCCTCCCTAGGCTCGTTGCTCTAATCCTAACTTGATTCAGTTGTTTTTATCTCGATTGCTAGTTTCACGTCCCAAACAGGCAATCGGCATATATTCAATTAAAGCGTAATTATAAATCCTAATGTAATTGTTATGAATTATTCTCTACTTTTAAGCACACATGACCCAAGTTATAAATTATCAAAAGACGACGATATATCTAACGACAATACCGCAGCAATGGACAAATCTATAAAAAGAGGTCTACCGGACTCAATCACATCCAAACAGATACACATAAGAAAAGCATGACTGAACTTATATGGAAAGGAAGCATGCAATCACCGGACTAATAAAATAATCTACTAAATTAAATTAAAGAATAAAACATAACAATATTTGATAAAAATAATACCAACTACAACCGAATCAAACAAAGGAAAATAAGAACAACTAAACCTAGGGATTCATCCCTTCGCCTTGCTTGGAGATTAGCTGGCCATAGAGCTCATGCCTCATTGAGTTGCCTCCAGCCTCTCAACGATCATCCTCAGCTTGCCCTCCAAATTTTATACTTTGGATTCCTCTTAAAGGCCCTCTGGATTTACTCCTAAAGGCCCTCTAAAGTCACTTTTTAATGATCTTAGAAGACGATCTTAGAAGAGCTCCGATTGGTTGATGATTTCAGCTGAGCAGAGTGGGTCTTTATATAGGCAAACTCTCGGAATGCTATGTGTTATCTAGCCTATGTGGGATACTATCCGGGTGCACTCGATCGCAGCCTGAGTGCGATCGATCGCACATGCGCTCGATCGCAGCTTGTGCGCTCGATCGCATATGCACTGCAGAGTACCTTGCTCGACGTGGGATGTGCGCTCGATCGCACTACTTGTGCACTCGATCGCAATTCAGGTAGCAGTCCATCTTGTCCTTCCAGAAGCATAGGATCTTGGTCTTTTAAGCAACGATCACTTCTTTTTCTCTTTTAAACTTAAAGTACCTATAAATTACACTGAAATAAGTCAGTGGTCCAATAATATTACTTTAGAGTTATTAATATATAAAAGCACAATAAAGATCGAGATCAATCCTAAAATGCTAACAATTAACCACTGTCGAGAGGCATTTTATGACTCTCATCACAACCCCCAACTAGCTTATTGCTAGTCCCTAGCAATTCAAGCGAAATTAAGAGATGAATTCTGTGGTGGGAATCAAAGTAAATGAAAAGCAATATTAGTGTTAACCAAGAATAATTCACATTTTGTCTAAAAAATTGCACATAACACATGGCACAAAGAATTATTAAATTTCACCCAAATCCAAAAGTAATTCAAACATCAATCTTAAAATCGTTATTGACTCTTAACATCAATCTTACCACAATCCATTCATCCAAACACCCGGATGATTTTATGCATAACATTTATGAATACAAGTCTTGGCCTCTAAAAACATAATAAATTTCATGACATCAATCACAAAAATAAGCTCCATATACTTACATTTCAAACCACTCTCCACTATTGTAGAAAAATCACACTACATTAGATCAAAAGGTCTTTAATAAGCTTGTAACGTTAGGCTAAGGTAAAGGCTAAGGAAGAATGGGAAAGATTCACAAGTAAAAGAACTCAATCTCTTAGCTTTAAACACAATCACTTTAAGCACTTGATAACCTTTACTTCCACACCCAACTCTTTCAACCATTTTTCGAGCATTCTTTCAACAAATCACCATTTTTTTTCTTTTCTTTTTCTTTCTTTCTTCTTTCTTTGCCATAATTCGTTTTTTTTTTTTGTTTTGGCACATAACCATTCACCTTCTTTTTCATCATTTTTTTCTTATCTTTTTCACAACCCCCAACTTATCTCCTTTAATGTACTTGGGTTGCGGTAATGATATTTTTTCATATTTCCACCCTTACTCCTTTTAAGTGCTTCTCACAACATGTGTATAACTAAGTTCTTTTAAAAGAAAGGTAAGGATAAAAATATTTTTAGGCTCATAAAGGTAAGTAAATGGTTTATCCAAAGAAACAAGGCTCAATTTTTCTTTTCGAGAAAAAGGCTCAAATAGGTAACTAGTGATAAATATAGCAATGGTAGGTTTGAAAGGCTCAAACGGTTCAAAAATGGCCTATATCATATCCTAAGTAGTGTGCATTCTAGGAATTCGCCTTAAGTGGTTATCAAGTAAGTTCTAGAGCTTGTCGAGACCGCAAAAATATTCACAAAATAATCACACATAAAACTTTTCTAAATGTCTAAGACTAATCATACAATCTTACCACAAACTAGAGTCTCAAACAGATCAAGATTGATACTTAAATTAATTTCAAACCAAAGCAAGATTTAACTACTTCTGAATGCTATATGCTATCTCAATTAAGTTTATATCATTGACATGTAAATTGACTCTAAGGTTAACATCAAACATGCTAAAAACAAACAAAAATGACACCAAGCAGTTCAACAGTTCAATGGTATGGTATGCAATAAGAAATGTGTTTCCTCCACCTCCAACTGAAGATAAATATTGTCCTCAATGTAAAAGCAAAAATTAAGGAAATTCTCTTTTTAACCAAAGGTGTGTGGAGCTGAAATTCATGCACGACCAATTGAACCTCATGCTCAACTTCTTATTGAAAGTCCGATCTACAACATGGAACAAACAAAAAAGAAAGCAACTGCGGTGTACCATCGTGTGTTAGCACACTAAAAATTTAAAATGGACTCAATAATAAAATAAAATAAAAACAAAACAAACAAAACAAAAGAAAGAAAAATAAAAGTAAATACGTACCTGTGTTGTGTGGTCAAGATGCATAGACCGGATCCATAAGCGGAATGTCTTCCACTTCTGAATCTTGTTTATCGACTAAGATCTTAAGTCGTTGACCATTGACTTTGAAAATTCGACCATCCCTAGTATCTTCAATTTCTACCGCCCCATTTTCAAAAACAGTTTTCACTACAAAAGGGCCGGTCCACCTCGACCAAAGTTTTTCAGGATGCTTATGGAGTCTAGATTCGTATAAGAACACCCGATCATTAGGTTTAAATGTTTTTCTCAAAATATTTTTATCATGGAATATTTTCATTTTAGACTTAAAGATTCTAGAGCTCTCATAAGCATTGTTTCTTAATTCCTCCAACTTAGTTAATTGATATTTCCAAAGCTTACCTACTTCTCCTATGTCAAAATTAAATGATTTGATTGCCCAATATGCTCGATGCTCGCACTCTACAGGTAAGTTGAAAGGCTTTCCATAAACAAGCCGATAAGGTGACATACCTAAGGTAGATTTAAAAGCTGTACGGTAGGCCCAAAGCGCATCAAGTAGTCTCAAAGACCAATCCTTGCGATCCGGGTTAACCGTTTTTTCTAGAATTTGTTTAATCTCCCTATTAGCAAGCTCTACTTGCCCACTAGTCTGAGGATGATAAGCAGTAGAAATTTTATGTAACACCCCGTATTTTCACACCAAAGCTTCAAAAGAACGGTTGCAAAAATGTGTACCTTGATCACTAATTATAGCACGTGGTGTACCAAATCGAGACAACACATTTTCTTTAAGAAATTTAAGTACCGTTCTATTATCATTGCTTCGGCAAGCTGCTGCCTCTACCCACTTAGATACATAGTCTATTGCCACAATGATATATAGGTATCCAAAAGAAGGAGGAAAGGGTCCCATAAAATCGATGCCCCAACAAACAAAGATTTTAATTATTAAAATGGGGTTTAAGGCCATCATATTTTGCCGAGACACAGCTCCTAACTTTTTACACCTTTCACATGAACAACAATAGGTGTTTGTATCCTTAAACAAGGTAGGCCAATAAAATCCACACTGCAAAATTTTTGCAGCGGTTTTTTTCATTGAAAAGTGGCCTCCACAAGCTAGGGAATGACAAAATTCTAAGACACGTGCAATCTCTTCATTAGGGATACAACACCTTAGAATTTGGTCCAGGAAGTATTTGAAAAGATAGAGGTCATCCCAATAAAACTTATGTACCTCATATAAAAATTTCCTCTTGTCTTGAGCGCTCCAATCCACAGGTATCTCACCTGTAACCAAGTAATTCACAATGTGAGCAAACCATGGTAAGGCAGTAACAGCAAGTAAATGCTCATCGGGAAAGTCATCTTTGATCAGCATGTTATCAGACGTGTCCTCAAATGTGAGCCTTGAAAGATGGTCAGCTACTACATTCTCTACTCCTTTCTTGTCTTTGATGGTGATGTCGAATTCTTGTAGGAGTAGGATCCATCGGATTAGGCGTGCCTTAGCATCCTTCTTTGCAAGAAGGTACTTAAGGGCTGCATGATCTGTAAAAATAAGGATAGGAGAACCAATTAAATATGCACGAAATTTATCCAAAGAAAATACTACAGCTAGTAATTCTTTTTCAGTTGTGGAGTAATTCATTTGAGCACTATTTAAAGTCTTACTAGCATAGTAAATTACAAATGGTTTTCCCTCTCTTCGCTGTCCAAGAACAGCACCTATAGCGTAGTCACTAGCATCACACATGATTTCAAAGGGTAAATTCCAATCAGGTGACTGCATTACAGGTGCTGAAGTAAGCTTGCCAATCAATGTTTTAAAGGCCTCTTGACAAGCTGGAGTCCACTTAAATGGGGCATCTTTAACTAGGAGGGCACATAATGGTCTAGATATGTTGGAAAATTTTGTATAAACCTCCTATAAAATCCAGCATGACCAAGGAAAGATCTCACATCCTTTATTGTCTTAGGTGTAGGCAATTTAGAGATTAATTCAATCTTAGATTGATCAACCTCTATTCCTTTAGAAGAGACAATATGCCCTAAGACAATACCGGATGGGACCATGAAATGACATTTTTCCCAGTTTAAAACCAAATCTTTTTCCTCACATTGAATTAATACTCTTTCTAAATTCATTAAGCATGTATCAAATGAAGATCCAAAAACAGTCAGGTCATCCATAAAAACCTCCATGCAGTTTTTAACCATGTCACTAAAAACACTCATCATGCAACGTTGAAAAGTGGCAAGGGCATTACATAATCCAAATGGCATTCTATGAAAAGCATAAGTGCCAAAGGGATAAGTAAAAGTGGTTTTATCCTGGTCTTCTAATGCAATTTCTATCTAATAATAGCCAGAATAGCCATCTAAGAAACAGTAAAAAGGGTGACCAGCTACACGCTCAAGAATTTGATCAATAAAAGGGAGTGGGAAATGGTCTTTCCAGGTGATAGCATTTAATTTTTTGTAATCAATGCACATACGCCACCCGGTCACTAGTTTGGTAGGGACTAACTCTCCTAGTTCATTCATTACCACAGTGACTCCGGACTTTTTGGGAACGACTTGTGTAGGACTTACCCATTTACTATCAGCTATGGGATATATAATACCCGCATCTAACAGTTTCAGCACTTCATTTTTCACTACTTCTTTCATAGTGGGGTTAAGTCTACATTGAGGGTCTCTACGAGGACTGGTTCTTTCATCCAAATTTATTTTATGGGAGCAGATTAGGGGACTAATTCCCTTCAAATAAGCCATGCTCCATCCTAAGGCTGATTTATGTGCAATTAAAGTCTAAATCAGTTTCTCATGTTGGGTCTCAGATAATTCAGATGAAATAATAACAGGACAAGTATCACCTAGACCGAGAAATGCATGCTTTAAACTCTTAGGTAGTGGCTTCAAGTCGACTTTAGGTGCTGCCACACTTAAGGGGGTTTGTTTTTCACTTCTTTCAGGCAACTCTTCGAACCTTGGTTGCCATGGGCGGGTGTCATAATCCTGAGATTTGTCAAAAACTGCACAAATATCGATTACATCAGTTTTATCATCAAATAAATCAATCTCAGAATTAACAAGAAAATTCTTAAAAGGATCAAAATCATGAGCCATGGAAACTCCCTCATCGATGAGTGACTCGAGCATATATAACTGGTGATTTTTATCCTCATCTTCGGGCTATTTTGCAACATTGAAAATGTTCACTTCTAATGTCATTTTTCCAAAAGACAGCTTCATGAGTCCATTCCTACAATTAATCAGAGCATTTGTAGTAGCAAGGAAAGGTCTACCCAAAATCAAAGGAATTTTCGAGTTAGTGTCAACAGCAGAAGTTATGTCAAGGATTTGGAAATCAACAGGATAGTAAAATTTGTCAATCTGAATCAACACATCCTCTACCACACCCCGGGGTACTTTGACTGAACGGTCAGCCAACTGTAACACCACACCAGTTGGTTTGATTTCCCCTAAACCTAGGTGTACATAAATGGAAAATGGCATCAAGTTCACACTAGTTCCTAGATCTAGTAAGGCTTGTCCAACCTCATGATTTCCAATGCTGCAAGCAATGGTAGGACAACCTGGATCCTTGTATTTTGGGAGAATTCTTTCCTTAATTAAAGCACTAACTTGCTCAGTTAGGAATGCAGTTTTCTTGACATGATGTCTCCTCTTAATTGTGCATAAATCCTTGAGAACTTTTGCATAGGTAGGCACTTGTTTAATCACTTGCAAAAGAGGAAGATTGAGTTTCACTTGCCTTAAGTTCTTGAGGATTTCATTGTTTAAGTCCTGATTTTTCTTGTTTGACTTTAAGGCTTGAGGGTATGGTGCCTTAATAGGACTTTTGGTCACTTCAGGGTCTTTGGTCAGTTCAGTATTACTACTAGTTTGACCCTTTTCCACATCCTCGGATACATTCACTGGTGGGATGTGTAGTGACTTACCACTTCGGGTCACAATGGCATTTACATCTTTTAGGTTTTCTTGTGCCATATGTTGACCGTGAGGTATGGACTGAGTTTGGGAAGGGAACTTACCTAGCTCAGTCATACTTGAGGAGCTTATTAACTTAGACACTTGGCTCCTAGTTTCTCTATTCTCTTCCATCACCTGTGTAAATAATGCCTCAAACCTTTGGTTTGTCTTACCTTGTGCCTCTATAAAGGCCTGTAAGGTGTCTTCTAGCGAGTTCCTAAAGGATGAGGGTGCATGATAAGGTGCAGGGGATGATCTAGGGGCTGTACATGCTAGTTTTCAGATTTCCAGCTGAAGTTAGGGTGATTTCGCCACCTTGGATTATAAGTGTTAGAGAAAGGTGCAAGAGGCTTCTTGTACATGCCTAAGGCATTACATTTTTCCTCATACAGCCCTCTCATATCAGTAAATATGGGGCATTCTTGGAGGAGGTGATCTACCCCGTCACACACAAAACACGGCTCTAAGGACTCGGCATGATTAGCCACATGTGTTTGCTTTGAGCCCTTCGTTTTCAATGCCTCTAACTCCCTAGTGAGCATTTCAACCTTAGCTTTCAGGTTGTTTTCTTCCCTAAGATGGTATATCCCTCCACCACTGGGATTTCCTATAGGTCGTGACCTATTCGTGCTTTTAGTAGCACTAGGTCTATTCCATGTATGAGCTTTCTCAGCAAGCTCATTGAGGTATTCAATAGCCTCATCGGGGTCTTTTTTCAGAAATTCCCCATTGCACATCATCTCTACAAATTGGCGTTCTCTATAGGTAAGACCCTCATAGAAATAGCTCACTAAACACCAATTTTCATACCCATGGTGTGGGCACATACTCAACAGCTCTTTAAATTTCTCCCAAGACTGATATAAAGTCTCGTTTTCCTTTTGGCAAAGGTGGAGATTTGTCTTTTCAGCGCATTAGTCTTATGTTGAGGGAAATACTTATTAAAGAAGGCCCGAGTCATCTCAGTCCATGACCCAATAGATCATAGTCTAAGTGAGTATAGCCAACTCTTAGCTCTATCCTTAAAAGAAAAAGGAAAGAACTTAAGTCGCACAATGTCAGCAGTTGCACCTTGATCATGGAAAGTTGCCACTACTTCCTCAAGCTCCCTGATGTGCACATATGGGTTCTCATTTTCCATGCCATAAAATGTAGGGAGTAACTGTATCATCCTTGTCCTAAGATCTAATTGGAGAATGTTGGCTGGAGACATGATGCAAGATGGTGCGGTTGTGCGTGCAGGGTGAAGGTAATCCTCAAGGGTCCTAGTAGGTTGATCCTCGTGTTCACTCATTTCCTCAGGACTAGATGGATTATCAAACAAAGGGTTTAAAAAGGTTCCTTCTGTCTCTAGCACAGGCCTACAGGCGAATCTACCCAAAGTATCCCTATATCTGGGTATGAAAGATCACAAAATATCAAATAAAATGCTGAAATAAATTATTTACAATTCTTCTATCGTTATGTCAAAAGTTGACAAACTTCCTTGTACTTAAGCGCGTTTCCCCGGCAACGGCACCAAAATTAGATTACTCCCAAAACATAACGCGGTAGTTGTAGTATAGTTTTAGGGTGTCGATTCCACAGGGAAACAAGTTAATTACAAAAGAAGGTATAAACCTCAACACAATGATAAAAAGATTAAATGAATCAAAGTTTGTTTGAGAAAAAGGGTAATTGTGTAAATAGGGTTGGAAATATATTTAAGAATGACAAGGTTCCGAAAATCCTCCCTAGGCTCGTTGCTCTAATCCTAACTTGATTCAGTTGTTTTTATCTCGATTGCTAGTTTCACGTCCCAAATAGGCAATCGGCATATATTCAATTAAAGCGCAATTATAAATCCTAATGTAATTGTTATGAATTATTCTCTACATTTAAGCACACATGACCCAACTTATAAATTATCAAAAGACGACGATATATCTAACAACAATACCGCAGCAATGGACAAATCTATAAAAGAGGTCTACCAGACTTAATCACATCCAAACAGATACACATAAGAAATGCATGACTGAACTTATATGGAAAGAAAGCCTGCAATCACCAGACTAATAAAATAATCTACTAAATTAAATTAAAGAATAAAACATAACAACGTTTGATAAAAATAATACCAACTACAACCGAATCAAATAAAGGAAAATAAGAACAACTACACCTAGGGATTCATCCCTTCGCCTTGCTTGGAGATTAGTTGGCCATAGAGCTCATGCCTCCTTGAGTTGCCTCCAGCCTCTCAAAGATCATCCTCAGCTTGCCCTCCAAATTTTATACTTCGGATTCCTCTTAAAGGCCCTCTGGATTTACTCCTAAAGGCCCTCTAGAGTCACTTTCTAATGATCTCAAAAGATGAACTTAGAAGATCTTCGATTGGTTGATGATTTCAGCTGAGCAAAGTGGGTCTTTATATAGGCAAACTCTTGGAATGCTATGTGTTATCTAGCCGATGTGGGATACTGTCCGAGTGTGCTCGATCGCAGCCTAAGTGCGATCGATCGCACATGCACTCGATCGCGGCTTGTGCGCTCAATCGCATATGCGCTGTAGAGTACCTTGCTCGATGTGGGATGTGCGCTCAATCGCACTGCTTGTGCACTCGATCGCAATTCAGGCAGCTGTCCATCTTGTCCTTCCAGAAGCATGGGATCTTGGTCTTTTAAGCAATGATCGCTTCTTTTTCTCTTTTAAACTTAAAATACCTGTAAATTACACTGAAATAAGTCAGTGGTCCAATAATATTACTTTAGAGTTATTAAAATATAAAAGCACAATAAAGACCGAGGTCAATCCTAAAATGCTAACAATTAACCACTGTTGAGAGGCATTTTATGACTCTCATCAAGTGTACAATTCAAAGTGTTTGATTCTCTAACCACTCCTTCTTTTATTTCTACCAACGATGAATGTTCTATTATTGATTGTGTGGACTCACTTGTTTATGACACTAATTTGTAGACAAAAATAGATGACAAGCTTTAAGTTGCTCTTACAACTAAGGGAGTAGAGGAAACATTATAAGAGGAGACTAAAGGGTATCATGAGGTGTTAGATAGTGCAATACCAATGTCACCCTAAGAAGAGTCTAGAAAATGTTTAGAATTGCCAAGTTCCCTACCTAGGGAAGATACTACTCCACCTAAGCTTAAACTTAAAGATTTACCTAAGCACCTTAACTAAATATTTCTGGGAGAGGGAGACACATATCCTGTGATAATTTCATCTACTTTGACCCAAACCCGAGAGGATAGAGTTGCGAAGGAGCTTAGAAGACTTTGGAGAGCCATAGGATGGAGTATAAGTGACATCAGGGGTATTAGCCCTGCTACATATATGCATAAGATCATTTTAGATGACGGTGCCAAACCTGTGAGAGAAGCTCAAAGGAGACTGAACCCTAACCTACAAGAGGTAGTGAAGAAAGAAATTTTAAAACTCCTTGATGCAAGAGTTATCTACCCTATTTCAGATTGTAGATGGGTTAGTCCAGTTCATGTTGTGCCTAAGAAGTCTGGGATTACAATGGTGAGAAACGAGAAGAATGAGCTAGTGCCCACTAAGATGACTACATTGTTAAAAAAAATCACCTTCTATGCCCAGATTGTGACCTTCAAACACCCAAATCTAGAATGATTTGGACCAAGACAAGAATCAAAACACAAAAGAGAAAACACAAGCAATTGTTATCGAGGTTCAAAAAATTGCCTACGTTCTTGTGAGCACCTCTGAGCTCTCTGCGCTAAATCAATGAAGTTTTTACAATTACAGCAACACCTCTTCAAGAACCATGTGTTCTTAATGAATGAGAGAAGAGAAAAGAAAAAGATAAGAACTAAGTGTTTCCCTAGAATTTCCCCCTTGAAAATCCCAATTACAAAGCCCTAAAACCCCAATCTTTCTTACACTCTCTCACTAGAAAAACCTCTAAAGATTTGAGAGCCTTTCTCTCTAAACACTAGCCAATCTTGAAATGAGAAGAACACTTGTGTGTTTGATACAAGTTCTTCCTTCCTTGTTGTTGTTCTTCTTGTTATTGTTATTGCTCCTAGATAACCCTTTATATTGAGCAATAACTACCATAACCAACTTGAAACCAATCTTAACCCTTAGATCTTGAGAACCAAACAATCATGGCCCTCTAAGTGGTCTAAGTGAACCTGTGTTTTTCAACCAAATTAACACATAAGCTAAAGAAGCACAAAATCTTGTTTCAGGTAGACTTCACGCTGCGACGCGGAACAGAGTGTGCCGCGGTGCACTTCAAAATGGTGAACTTCCTAAGATTCGGTAGGTCACGGTGCGGGTGGTTCGTACCTAGGCACAGGGGTCCATGCCTAGGCACGCAAAGCTTTCACCTAGGCATAGAGGTACGTGCCTAGGCACGTAAAGCTTGTGCCTAGGCGCCAAAACTGCTAAAGCTGAAATCTTCAATCTTTATTTCTGAGACAAAAAAACCCAAAAAACTCTACCTTTGTCTAAGCAATTAAACCCGAACCAATTGTGCGGAGAACTCAGGATCCAAACTCTACATAAGTCATCACATCATCCGATTCCAATTCTAAGAAGTTCAAGGTAATGATTGAACTTGCTTGGAGTTAGAACTTTAGTGCCTAAATCTGTAGGATTTTCTTCCGTTGCCACTTTGTCCACATGAATGCTTCCTTCCATAATCTTTTCCCGAATGAAATGATACTGAACATCCATATGCTTAGTCCTCTCATGGAACACCGGATTCTTACATAAATGCAACACACTTTGGCTATCCGAATACACCACCACCTACTCTTTTAAGACCTTCAACTCTTCCAATAACCCTTTACACCACATAGCCTCCTTAAGAGCTTCCGTTGCTGCTATATACTCTGCTTCGGTTGTTATGAGTGCTACCACCGACTGCAACTGAGCCTTCCAACTTATACAACATCCGTTTAAGTTGAAAAGTATGAGGTAATTGATATTCTCTTATCTTGGTCTGCCCCATAGTCTAAATCAACATAACCTTCTAACCAAATAGACTTACCCCTCTTCTCGTAAACAAGCCCCACATCTGAGCTTCCTTTCAAATACCTCAGCAACCACTTCATCCCAAGCTAATGCTCTTTTCCGAGATTACTCATAAACCTGCTAAGAACACTAATGGCATGGGAAATGTCGGGTCTAGTGCTTACCATGGTGAACACGATTGATCCAACCGCACTAGAGTAAGGGACCTTTTCCATTTCCTTCTTCTCCTCATCCAACCTAGGGCATTGATCGTTGGAGACATTGAAATGACCAGCAAGGAGAATCTTTACTGGTTTACTATCTTCCATAGAGAACTTCGACACCATCTTTTCTATCTAAGAAGTTTAAGAAACCTTCAACCTGTTTCTCTCCCTTTCTCGGATTATATTCATCCCAAGGATCTTTTGAGCATGACCAAAATCCTTTATCTCAAACCCCGAACTGAGTTGAGACTTCAACCTTTCTATCCTCTCCTTGCTGCTACCAACCAACAACATATCATCAACATAGATGAGGATAATCACCATTTTCGCTACCTTGTGACCTTTATAATACAAGCATGAATCATAGTAGCTCCTCATGAAACCTATGCTAGTTACAAAGGAATCAAACCTCTTATTCCATTTACCGAGGTGATTGCTTCAGGCCATAGAGAGATTTCTTCAATTTGCACACCAAATCCCCTTGCCTTCCTTCCTCATAGCCTTCTGGTTGTCTCATGTAGATGGTCTCATCAAGCTCTCCATGTAAGAACGCTGTCTTCACATCCATTTTCTCAATCTCCCAATTAAATTGGACCACCATAGCTAACACTATCCTTATCGTCTTGTATTTCACAACCAGTGAGAAAATTTGTGTGAAATCTATGCCTTCTCTTTGTATGAACCCCTTCGCCACTAGCCTAGCCTTATATCGGACTTTATCCCCTAGAGTGTTTCCTACTTTGATCTTGTCAATCCACTTACAATCCACAACTCTATGTTTTTTTGGTTTAGACACTAATTCCCAAGAGTTGTTCATCCTCAAAGAATGCATTTCCTCCTCCATAGCTAGCTTCCATCTTGATGAATCCTTACTTCTCATGTCATCATAGTAAGTTTCTAGTTCATAGTTGATTATCGCTCCCTATGAATAAGGAGCTGCCGCAATAACACCTGCAAAACCATATCTCAATAGTGGTCTGATCTGCCTCCTTTCCCAATCTCTTGTGAGCTGATAATCATTCCGATTTGCTGCATCATCTCCTTCTACTTCAGCCTCCTCTTGAGTGTCTTGAGCTTGTCCTTCATCAGTGAGCTCTACCTAATCCGAACCCTCTTTCCTTCCTTGCTGTACCTGAACCAAATTTTCTTTGATGCTATGCTCCACAAAAACCGGGCTGGTTTGCTCACTTTCCCCTACAGAGTTAGTTTTCTCCCAATAGAGAAATAATAGCTCATTAAATATGGCATCCCTACTTATTATGAGTTTAGTTCCTTTTGGCTCTAAGGACCACAACCTATACCCCTTAATCCCTTCACCATATCCTAGAAACACACACTTTCTAGATCTTGGGCTAAGTTTATCATCCTTTTGATGTGCAAACGCAACATATCCAAAAGTCTTAAGGTTGCTTAACTTAGGGGATTTTCCGCTCCACATCTCCTCGGGAGTCTTAAGGTCCAAAGCTCACGAGGGTGATCTATTAATCAAATATAAAACAGTAGATATAGCTTCTCCCCAAAAACACTTGGGTAAACCAGAGCCAATAATCATGCACCTAACTTTGTCCAAAAGGGTCCTATTCATCCTTTCAGCAACTCCATTTTGCTGCGGCATTTTCACAACCGTTCTATGTCTTAGAATCCCATTTAACTCACAGAATTTGGCAAAATCATTATTGCAAAATTCTAAGCCATTATCGGTTCTCAAAACCTTAACTACCTTGCCCGTTTGAGTTTCTAGCAACTTTTTCCACACCACAAACTTATTCAAAGCATCCGATTTATTTTTAAGCAAATAAACCCAAACATTTTTAGAATAATCATCAATTAAAGAAAGAAAGTAAAGATTACCTCTTTGTGTTGGTGTTCTTGTTGGCCCCCAAAGATCCACATGAATGTAGTTAAGAATACCCTTTGATTTGTGCACTCCGATGTTGAAGCTAACCCGATGTTGCTTCCCAAGAAAACAACTCTTGCAGAAATCAAGTTTTTCTACCTTGTCACCATTAAGTAAACCATCATTGCTAAGAACTTGCAGCCTCTTTTCGCTTATATGTTCCAAGCGATTGTGGCAAAGAACCGCCTTATCAATCTCAGCCATCAAGCTTGCTGCTTGATCCTTGATGTTCATCTCTCTAATCATCTCATAGAGACCATCCTTTATTGCTGCTTTGATCACTACCAAAGCTCCCTTTGTTATCTTGATCTTTCCTCCCTCTACTTTGTATGTGTACCCCATGGAACCTAGCTACCCCAACGAGATCAAATTTCTTCTCAAATCTGGAAGATATCTCACATTTTGTAGCAGCCTTATAACTCCGTCAAACATCCTCAATTGGATCTCTCATATGTCCCTCACTTGGCAAGAAGTACTGTTCCCCAAGAAAACCTTTCCCCCATTGGTTTCCTTGAAATTCTTGAACCAATCATGGTGAGGACACATATGATAAGTGCATTCGTAATCCAAGATCCATTTCTCGCTGCTTTGCCTTTCGCTTACATTTGAGCACATAATAAGAACATCATCATCTTGTTGTTCTCCCTTGGCAATCGAAGCCTCTCCATTTTTGGTATGGCCTCTTCCTTTCTCATCCCTTATCATCTTCTTGCAATCTCTCTTAAAATGGCCCTTCCTATTGTAGTAGTAGCATCGTTTTCCTCCAAAATTTGGTTTAGAATGCGATATTCCAATGCTTTATCCTCTACCATTTGATTTGTCCCGGTAGTTGCCGTAGTTGTTGCTGCCATTCCGAGTTACAGGCCTTCCTCTAACGAATAGACCTTCTCCGCTTGATCCTTCCCAAATTTTGGCTTTGAAATCATGAGCCCTTATAGCATTAATCACAATTTCTTTGGTTAGTGTATCTCTTCCATATTCAATAGCATTAATCAAGCTTTCAAAACAATCGGGAAGAGAATTCAACGATATAACAGCCAATTGTTCATCTGAGAATTTTACACTACAACTAGCCAAATCTTGAACTAGTTTATTAAACACATCAAGATTATCTTGCAACTCTTTATTAGGATCCATTTTAAAAGCAAAGATACTTTTCAGAAGATAGATTTTATTAGGGAGAGTTTTGGTGAGAAACAACTCATCTAGTTTCTTCCAAATGACAGCTGGATCTTTCGAATCTCCATATTCCCTTGTCACACTATCTGATACGTGCAAAAAGATAATGTTGTATGCGATCTTCTTCATCTCATTCCATTGGAGCTCTGTAATACTTGCTGGAAAATAATCTTCTTCTTCAATCGCCAAGTCCACCTTTTGTTGCATAAGAACCACCTTGGTTTTCCACTTCCAAAGGGCAAAGTCTCCTTTTCCATCAAACTTCTCAAAAATGAAGTTCGAACCCATCTTGCAAGAAAAAATCCCAAGATTTATGCAGCACCCACAATTGCTTTCCAAACCTCTTCTCTCCAACTTCTAAACTTCAAGAACCTGATCAAATCTTGATCCCAACACCGTTCTTGAATCACCCAAGAAGTTTCCTTTAATTCTTGGAGTCTTACTCTGATACCACTGTTGAAAAATAACCTTCTATGCCCAGGTTGTGACCTTCAAATACCCAAATCTAGAATGATTTGGACCAAGACAAGAATCAAAACACAAGCAATTGTTATCGAGGTTCGACAAATTGCCTACATCCCTGTGAGCTCTTCTGAGCTCTCTACACTAAATCAATGGAGTTCTTACAATTAGAACAAGACCTCTTCAAGAACCATGTGTTCTTGATGAATGAGAGAAGAGAAAAGAAACAGATAAGAATTCCTTGGAATTTTCCTCTTGAAAATCCCAATTACAAAGCCCTAAAACCCCTATCTTTCTTACACTCTCTCACTAGAAAAACCTCTGAAGATTTGAGAGCTTTTTTCTCTAAACACTAGCCGATCTTAGAACGAGAAGAACACTTATGTGTTTGATACAAGTTCTTCCTTTCTTTTTGTTGTTCTTCTTGTTGTTGTAATTGCTCCTAGATAACCCTTTAAATTGAGCAATAACTACCATAATCAACTTGAAACCAATTTCAACCGTTAGATCTTGAGAACTAAACAATTATGGACATCTAAGTGGTCTAAGTGAACCTATGCGTTTCAAGCAAAATAACACATCAGCTGAAGAAGCACAAAATCTGGTTTCAGGTAGACTTCGCGCTTCAACGCACTCCAAAAGGTGAACTTCTTGACATTCAGCCGGCCGCGGCGCGGGTGGTCCGTGCCTAGGCAAAGAAGTCCACTCCTAGGCATGCAAAGCTTACGCTTAGGCACAGAGGTTCATGCCTAGGCACGCAAAGATTGTGCCCAGGTACCAAAACTACTGAAGCTAAAATCTTCAATCTTTAATTCTTAGACAAAAAACGCAACATACAGGATGGAGAATGTGCATTGATTACAGGAAACTGAACTCAGCTACTAGAAATGATCATTTTCCACTTCCTTTTATTGATTAGATGTTGGAAAGACTAGCATGGCATGATTTTTATTATTTTCTTGATGGTTTTTTAGGTTATTATCATGTGCCGATTGTGCTGCAGGATCAAGAGAAGACAACATTCCCCTGCCCATTTGGGATATTTGCCTTGAAGAGGATGCTGTTTAGCCTATGCAATGGTCCAACCACATTCCAAAGATGCATGATGTCAATCTTCTAGGATATGGTGGAGAAATTCATTGAGGGGTTGTTTTAGGGCAACGAGTGGATAAGCAATCGACAAATTAAGGGCATTCTAGAAAAGACAGTGCGACCATCACGGAAGGACTGGGCAACCAAGCTTAATGACGCATTATGGGCATACTGCATGGTGTACAAGGCACCCATTGGGATGAGCCTCTATCGGTTGGTTTTTGGAAAGCCATGCCACTTATTGGTTGAGCTTGAGCATCGAACATATTGGGCAATCAAAGAGTTGAACATGGACATGGCAATGGTAAGAGAGAAGTAGTTACTACAACTCAATGAGTTAGAAGAGATTCGTGATGAAGCCTATGAGAATGCAAAAATCTATAAAGAATGCACTAAGCGTTAGCATGACCAAGGCCTTATCCATAAGTCTCTTTATCCTGGAATGGAAGTTCTTTTGTTTAACACTCGTTTCAAATTATTTCTAGGAAAATTGAAGTCAAGATGGTGCGGATCGTTTTCGGTAGTCAATGTTTTTTCTTATGGAGCGGTAGAGTGGTTGAACCCAAAGACTCAAGTGACATTCAAGGTTAACGAGCATCGTGTGAAGCCTTACTTGGAAGGAGTCCATGAGGAGGGGGTTGTTGAGTGCATTGTGGTACAGGATCCTGAATAAGTTCAACCAACGTCTTGCTAAGACGTTAAAGAAAGCGTTTGGTGGGAGGCAACCCACCCATTTGATAGAGTATATTTTTTGTTGTTTCATTTTCATTGTTCCCTTCTAAATGTTTTTCTAAACGCGTGTTTGATTTCATACATTGAGGATAATGTTTAGTTTAGGTTTGGGGGTGCAATTAGAACTTACTGAGACAAAATTTTCATGCTACAATTTGTTTTATAGTTAGTAATCAAGTCTTTTATGCATGTTGAGTTTAGTTTCTTTAACACTGACAAGTTGTTGTGAAGATTGATGCATATTCATATTCCATAGACCGTGCTCTTGATGTTGAAACTAAGATGAACCTAGATCTAATGATTGAGAATGGTTGGTATTTGTCTAAGGTTTATACATGGTTAAGGTTCGAAGGAGTTCAGCACACTAGATGTGTGCCTCAGCACACAAGCAACCAGAAGGGCTCAGCACCAGTGTGCATCGTGGCCCTACCTTGTCCAGGCCATGGCGCCCAGCAAGGAAGAGGTGCTGGAGGGAGGCCAGGCCACGGTGCCCAGAAAGGCCACAAAGAAGAATAATTTCAACCCTGCTAGATATTGAAAGAAGTCTCCATGCCTTAAATAGGAAATTAGGGTTTCGGGGCACCTTTAGAGCCCTATATATAGTCTTGTAAAACATAAAAAAACAGACCTTTTGTTTTTAGACTTTAAGTTGCAAGCTTAGGAGAGGAATTCATGATTCGTCTCTTGAGTCTTCTTCGGGTTTTATTTTCTGTTTTTGATTCATTACGGTTATAATGTTTAGTTCAACTAGCATGTGTAACTAAACCCTTATAGGGCTCGATTGAAGCCCTAATTATGCTTTTCCACATATATTCATTGATTACCTTTGCCTATAACTTTGTTAGAATGCTTAACTTGATTAACTCCTGTTTATATTTAAATTCCTCATATGTGTGTGTCTGATCAACTTATGCATGTGGTATGGATTTTTTAGTTGAATCAATTTAGATGACCGAGTCGTAGGTTCAACAATAGTAACAAAAGATATCCACACCAGATTCTTGGGTTAATCAACATGGGAAACTGGGAGCGGACTAAGCCCTAGGTCTCGTGTGGTTGCCAATCTCCACAGCCCTTATGCTCTCTTAAGGAACAACTCAGTATACACCCATGCTGAATCCCTTAAGAGAGAAAAGAGTTAGAGTATACACCATGCCTAACTCGTTGCCTAGGGAGCTCAATAGCCTAAGGTGTGGACCAATCCCTTAGGTTGGCAACCATTAGGTATTCATAATAAGGTTAGAGCATTGGTACCTTACTTAAGTGGGAAAGTGTAATTAGTGGTGGATATCATAGCCCTATGTCCTTATTATTATTAACTCACACTTCACATTTATTTCTCTTTTTATTTTGGGAAACTAATTCTAAATCAAAATTCACCAATCTCTGTGGAAATGATCTCGCACTTGCACACTATGCTACCATTGACCTTGTGCACTTGCAAGTAAAATAAGTACGATTATTTACTTATTTATTTAGATAGATAAACACACAACAAGTTTTTAACGCTGTTGCCAGATATTGCACTTAAATTTCTTTTTAGAATTAATTTGTTCGTTTAGTTTAATCATTGTTATTTCTTTTTCATTCTATTTCTATTTTTTTATAAAAAAAATCTAAAATAAGTTTAAGTTTTTATCTTATTTTTATTTTATTAAAACTCTAATCGAAATCTTTCTATTTTCTGTTTCAGGCACTCCAGGAGAGCTCTTTATGCCACTTGCGATCGAGTGCACCCTCCTGTGCGATTGAGCGTAATTGAGGCAGAGAGTTAACTTAAGTGATTTTCATCGATTCATGCATGGACTTCAATCCAAGCATCCAACAGTCTTTCCCCTCGATACCAAGCTTGAGTGTACTATCCGACAAAGGCTTAGAGATAACTCAGAAGTAGTAGAAGAAGGAATTGAGGAAGAAGTACCAATGGCAGAACAGATCGACAATCAGCAACCACCTGAGTGGAGGCCGATGAAGCAATCCTTCATCCCACAGAACCTCGATCAACCATCGCGCATTGTGCATCAACCTGAGGTGGAAGGCAACTACTACATATCTCCGCAGATACTTTGTGCACTGACTCAATTTAGGGGTACACCTAATGAGGATCCACACTTGCACCTCTGTGAGTTCTTCGATCTTTGCAAATTCCAACACATTCGAGGCTTAGACCAAGAAGGAATAAGGTTAATTCTTTTCCCTTTTTCCTTAAAAAATAATGCTAAACTATGGTATAATTCTTTGTCTGCAGTTTCTATCCACGCATGGGAGGAGTTGGCTAGCAAATTCTTAAAGAAGTTTTTCCCAGCCCAAAATACGAGGCAAATGAGAAAAGAAATTCAGTCCTTCCAACAAAAGGATGGAGATCTATTTTTCGAGGCCTGGAGACACTTCAACGAGCTGCTACTCAAATGCCCACACCACAACCTACCGCAAGACGAACTGGTACAAGCTTTCTATGAAGGTTTGAGTGATACTAACAAAAATATTGTGGATTCAGGTTATGGAGGAGTGCTGATGGAGAAAAGCAGCCAAGAAGCAATGGAGCTCTTCGAAACCCTAAATGAACACACTCAGCAGTTCTCCTCTCGAGGAAGACCTGTAACCAAAAGTAAGATTATGTATGAGGTAAATTTAAATGGAGGATCGTCTACTCAGATAGCTGCTGTGGAGAGGAAACTAGACCTGTGTGTTGTACCATGTATTAGTTGTTTTTGTTTATTTTTTTCTACAGCTTTACTTTTCAGTTCTTATATATATTATAAGCTGATGCATTATGAAAATAGAATTCCTGATTACATTTTTTGTGTATCTTCCTCCATTCTCTCCTTGTCCTAAGAAAATTCTTGTTCATTCATTCTTTAAAACTCACAATTGGTATCAGAGCTTTATTCTTGAGGGATCTGTGAGTGTTCAAATGGAAGGAGAATCCAGTTTTTCATCAATGGCTCCACCTGTTTTTGATGGAAACAACTATCAAATGTGGGCAGTGCGTATGGAGACCTACCTGGATGCATTAGATCTGTGGGAGGCTGTAGAAGAAGACCATGAAGTTCAGCCTCTCCCAGCAAATCCTACTGTGGCACAGATCAAGATACAAAAGGAGAAAAGGACAAGAAAATTGAAGGCGAAGGCATGTCTATTTGCAGCGGTTTCAGCAATGATTTTTACCAGAATTATGTCTCTCAAAACAGCTAAGGCTATTTGGGACTATCTCAAGGAAGAATATATAGGAAATGAAAGAATTAAAGGGATGCAAGTCTTGAACTTGATAAGGGAATTCGAACTTCAAAGAATGAAGAGCTCCGAGACGATTAAAGATTACTCAGACAGACTTCTTAGCATTGCAAACAAAGTGAGGCTTCTTGGATCTATGTTTACTGACTCAAGAATTGTAGAAAAAATTCTTGTTATAGTACCTGAAAGATATGAAGCAACCATCACTACCTTGGAGAATACCAAGGATCTGTCAAAAATTTCTTTGGCAGAATTGCTTAACGCAATGCAAGCACAAGAGCAAAGAAGACTAATGAGGGAGGATGCAACAATCGAAGGAGCTTTGGCAGCCAAGCATCAAAACACGGCCAGAAACAAAGAGAAAAAGAAAAAAGATTTTGAAGGAAATGGAGCAAGTACAGCATCAGCCATTGCAAAAGGAAATAATTGAAATCGAAGAAAATCCTATCCACCTTACCAACACTGCTGAAAGAAGGGTCATCCTCCGTTTAGATGCTGGAGAAGACCTGATGCTAATGTTCCACCTTGCCAACATTGCGGAAAGAAGGGCCATCCTCCATTTAGATGCTGGAGAAGACCTAATGCTAAATGTTCCAAGTGCAATCAACTTGGACATGAAGCAGTAATTTGCAAAGGAAAATCTCAGCAATAGGAAGTTGAAGCCCAAGTTGCAGATCAAGAGGATAAAGATCAGCTTTTTGTGGCATCTTGCTTTGCAAGCAGTAGTTCGACTGATAGTTGGTTAATTGATAGTGGCTGTACCAACCACATGACCAATGACAAGGAACTCTTCAGAGATTTGAGGCCAACTGAAATTACTAAAGTCAGAATTGGCAATGGTGATTACATCTCTGTCAAAGGGAAAGGAACAATCTCCATAACCAGCACTACAGGCACAAAGAGAATTTCAGATGTTCTCTACATACCAGAAATTGACCAAAACTTGTTAGTGTAGGTCAATTGATTAAAAAAGGCTTTAAAGTGATCTTTGAAGATAGTTACTGTTACATTCTTGATGTCACGGGTCAGGAAATTCTTAAAGTGAGAATGAAGGGCAAAAGTTTTTCTTTTGATCCCATCAAAGAAGAACTTGCTGCATTTTCAACCGAAGCCAGCAACACCGAGTTATGGCACAAGAGACTTAGTCATTGTCACTTGCAAAGGATGTAGCTCATGAAGAAAAAGGAGCTCACAGTTGGCTTACCAACATTTGGAGATCACTTACCAATTTTTCATGCTTGTCAATACAGTAAACAAAAACGGAGACCATTCCCAAAGTCAACCTGGAGAGCCACTCACAAGTTGCAGCTAATCCACACAGATGTATCCGGTCCTCAAAGAACTCTGTAATTAGCAGGTAGTCGGTATTACATTACCTTCATTGATGACTTTACAAGAATATGCTGGATTTTTTTCTTAAAATTTAAGTTATAAGTGGTTGGAGTGTTTTGGAAGTTCAAGAAGATGGTGGAAAACCAAAGTGGCTGCAAAATTCAAGCTCTAAGGTCAGATAATGGAAAAGAATACACCTCAGAAGAATTCAATCTGTTTTGCAAGGAAGCAGGCATAGAACACCAGCTTACTACTCCATAGACTCCGCAACAAAACAGAGTTAGTGAAAGGAGAAACAGATACATAATGGAGATAACCAGATGTATACTTCATGACAAGGAGTTGCTAAAGAAGCTTTGGGCTGAGGCAGCAAGTACTGCTATTTTCTTGCATAACAGATTGCCTACCAAGGTGTTGGAGGATAAAACTCCATTCGAGGCTTGGAATGGCTATAAACCTACTCTCAATTTTCTTAGAGTGTTCGGTTGTATGTGTTTCTCTCACGTTCCACAGGTCAAGCGTGATAAACTTGACAAGAAGTCAGAACCGGGCATCTTTGTGGGTTATAATTCTTCCTCTAAAGCCTATAAGGTGTATCAACCTCAAACAGGGAAGTTAATTGTTAGTAGAGATGTCTTCTTCAATGAAGATGAAAAGTGGAATTGGGAACAGACACAAGAGACATCCACAAGCATACACATATCAAGTCTCCCCTTCCAAACGACAGAAGAAGATTTGGAAGATGATCCACCAATCCGTGGAACAAGACCACTCTATGATATCTATCAAAGATGCAATGTGGCCATTTGTGAACCTGCATGTTATGAAGAAGCCATTAAAAACCAGAAATGGAAGAAGGCAATGGATGAGGAGTTGTACATGATCAAGAAAAATGAGACATGGCAGCTTGTTGATAGACCTCAAGACAGAAAAATCATTGGGGTTAAATGGGTGTTTAGAACCAAGTTCAATGCTGATGGATCCATCAATAAACACAAAGCCAGGCTTGTTGTCAAGGGGTATGCTCAAGTTTTTGGAGTTGATTACTCTGATACATTTGCCCCTGTTGCTAGATTAGACACTATTCGGTTGGTGCTAGCTATAACAGCCCAAAATGGGTGGAAAGTGTTCCAATTAGATGTAAAATCAGCCTTCTTAAATGGTCTATTGCAGGAAGAGATCTTTGTTGAGCAACCAAAAGGATTCATTGAAGAAGGCCATGAAGACAAAGTGTACCTACTAAAAAAGGCTCTCTATGGCTTAAAACAAGCGCCTAGAGCCTGGTATAGTAGGATAGATGATCATCTATTGAGCTTGGGTTTTACAAAAAGCCTATCAGAAGTCACTCTCTATGTTAAGAAAAAGGGGACTGACTTTCTTATTGTGTCATTATACGTTGATGACTTGTTGGTGACAGGTAACAATGCCAAGCTTATTGATGAATTCAAGCAAGAGATGATGCTGGTTTTTGATATGACAGACCTTGGTCTGATGACATATTTCCTTGGTATGGAGATCAAACAAGATGAAGGAAAATTTTTCGTTTATCGAAGAAAGTATGCTAAGGAAATACTTAAAAAGTTTTGTATGGAGGAATGCAAAGCACCGGCTACACCAATGAGTCAGAAAGAAAGCCTAAGTAAGGAAGATGGCTCAGACAAAGTTGAAGAAGGCTATTTCAGAAGCTTGGTTCGATGTCTAATGTACCTAACTGCAACCAGGCCAAATATCCTTTTTGCTGTAAGCATTCTCTCTCGTTTTATGCATTGCGCTAGTGAAATGCATCTTAAAGCAGCAAAAAGGGTCATTAGGTACATCAAAGGGACTGTTAACTTTGGTGTAAAATTCAAGAAGTGTCAAAACTTCAAGTTGATGGGATTTTCTGACAGTGATTGGGGTTGATCCATGGATGATATGAAGAGTATATCTGGTTACTACTTTAGTCTAGGATCAGGTGTGTTCTCTTGGTGTTCCAAGAAACAAGAATGTGTAGCACAGTCTACTGTAGAGGCTGAATTTATTGCTGCTACAGTAGCAGTGAATCAAGTATTATGGTTGAGGAAGCTGTTATGTGATCTACATTTGAAACAACTAAATGATACAAAGGTATTTGTGGACAATCAAGCTGCAATTGCAATATCTCATAATCCGGTTTTTCATGGAAAAACTAAACATTTTAAGATTAAGCTATTCTTTCTAAGAGAAGTGCAGAAAGAAGGAGATGTGAGCTTGATTTATTGCAGATCTGAAGATCAGCTTGCAGACATTTTCACAAAATCTCTACCAGCAAACAGATTTGAGCCTCTTAGGGAGAGACTTGGAGTTTGCAGCTCCTAATGCAAGGAGGAGTGTTGGTGATTTGCATAAGGTGCTGCTGCACCACTCTGTCCTTACTGCCCTTGTTAGCTGCTGTCATTACTACCCATTTTCAGCTGCATTTACTACCCCATGTTCTTTGTCATTTACTAGGCCATGTTATCAGTCATTACTACCCCATGTGTGATGTACCATGTATTAGTTCTTTTTGTTTATTTTTTTCTGCAGCTTTACTTTTCAGTTCTTATATATATTGTAAGCTGATGCATTATGAAAATTGAATTCCTGATTACATTTTCTGTGTATCTTCCTCTATTCTCTCCTTGTCCTAAGAAAATTCTTGTTCTTTCATTCTTTAAAACTCATAGTTCTTGCTCCAATTAAAGGAGTGAAAAGGATTTGGTTAATATTATTTTATCCAATGATTTAGACGGTTTGGCAATTTAGAAATTATATTGTGTTTTAGGATAAGAAAATGGAGGTGACTGAAGTTACTGAGTTGGTAAAGGTAAGGTTGATGGGGTGGTATAAAGCAATAGGGAATGAATCAAATTATTCAATGTTGGACATAATACTCGATATGGATAAGATCAATGCTCCTAAAGCATTAAAACAGAAGAAAAACGATTTGGATTGGATTCTTTCTCTAGTGAACGGACTAAAGTTTAATGTGGATGAGTCCTTAATGGGTAAGTCTAAACCTACTACAGTGGGTGGAGTAGGAAGAGATTGAATGGATACGTTTGGGAGATTTTTTTTAATCAATATCAAAGTTAATAGAGTCCAATCTAGCTTATTTAATAACATCTAAAGAAACTTTGTTTTTCAACGAAAAAATGGAGCTTGACGCATATAAGGAGCTGATAAGTGAGTGATTCCAAAGTAAAGATTCCTTGGTTTTCAGAAATTTAAAATGCGCCTTAGCAGTACAATATTGTGTTTAATGAGATTTAGAACTCCATAGCTTGCTTGCTACCAATGTTTTTTCATACAAAAAGCAAAGTGAATTATATGGTTGAGAGTTTAGCAAAAATGAGGGTAGGAAGGAATGTGAACTTGCCAGTTGTTGTGTAATGTTAGGAAAAATTACCAGGTCGAAGCTAACACACAACTAAAGTGAAATGAGAAAAATAAAGATAAAATGGACACAAATATTTTACGTGGAAAAACCCCCGAACAAATTGGATTAAAAAACCATGGGCAAGTGTAGGAGGATTTTGCTATTGTAAAATAGGGATTACAACATCTTCTCTCTAATTACAATGAGATAACAATTGTCTAATCTCTATTGTAATAGGAGAAACAACTCTCTCACAAAATTAGGAAAATATTACTTACAAAGAAGGAACAAATTTTCCTCTCTAAGTAGTAACTCTCAAGAAAACTCTCACATAAACATTTGCTCTCTTTCTCATGGATGCTCTTGGATTCCTTCACTCTATATAGCACAATTGAAACAAACCATTTATAGGCAAGTCACTTGAAGAACTTGTGGTAGACAAGTCTCCATGTTTCTCTCCAAAATGAATGGTCAAGAGATTAGTGCTCTATTAAACCTTCCACTTTGTCTTGTGGTAGACAAGTCTCCATATTTCTCTCCAAAATGAATGGTCAAGAGATTAGTGCTCCATTAAACCTTCCACTTTGTCTTGTGGTAGACAAGTCTCTATTATTAATCAAGGTGGAGAAAGTGGCTTTACCACTAAAAAAGATCATCTCTTATCACATTCTCCACTTAAAGTCACTTTCGTAATCCTTCCATCCTCACTTGCCAAATCCATGCTTGCTTACGTTTCCGCTAGACCACATGAGGATCTACACCATTTAAACTTGTCAGTGTTGATCGGCTTGGTCATAACATCTGCTAGGTTCTCGTCGGTGTGAATCTTCTGCATATACACACTACCTTCTTCCACTACTTCTCGAACGAAGTGATACTGAACCTTTATGTGCTTTGTCTGTGAATGAAAGCTGGATTCCTTGCAATGTGCAAGGCACTTTGACAGTCACAAAATAATCTTCTTCTGTTTGTGCCCGAGCTCCTCTAATAACCTTTATATCCAAACTGCTTCCTTGCAAGCTTGTGTAGCCGCCATGTTTTCTGCTTCCTTTTTAGATAGAGCCACAATCATCTGCAGTTTAGAAACCCAGCTTACAGCTCCTCCTGTAAGTGTAAACACATAACCTGTAGTAGACTTGCTTTTATTGAGATTCCCTACAAAATCTGAATCAACATAGCCTCTGACAGTAAAATCTGATCCTCCATAACATAATGCAGCATCTGAGGTTCCTCTGATGTATCTCAGAACCCTCTTCACAGTATACCAATGCTCTCCACCAGGATTCGCCATAAATCGATTAACCACTCCCACTGCTTGTACAATGTCTGGTCTTGTACAAATCATAGCAAACATCAAACTTCCCACTGCTAATGCAAACCGTACTCAAGACATCTCCCTCCTCTCTCCTTCATTGCTAGGACACATACTTGAGGATAACCTGAAATTAATAGGAAGTGGGGTAGAAATTGGCTTATTATCTTGCATGTTGAAGCATCGCAAGATCTTGTTGAAGTAGTTCTTCTGGGAAAGCCAAATCTTCCTATTATTTCTGTCTTGGTGAATCTGCATCCCTAGAATCTTGTTTGCTGGTCCCAAGTCCTTCATATCAAACTCCCTAGCCAACTGTGCCTTCAATTCTTGGATTTGATCTCTGTTGGGGCCTGCTACCAACATGTCATCCATATACAACAACAAGATAATAAAATCATTATCACTATCAAACCTTTTGAAGTACGTACAATGGTCTGAACTGAGTTTGTTGTATCCAAGGCTAATAATGAAGGAATCAAATCTCTTGTACCAACACCTCGACGCCTGTTTGAGACCGTATAGAGATTTGTTCAACCTGCAAACCAAGTTCTCCTTTCCTGTTTCAGCAAAACCTTCTGGTTGGAGCATATAGATTTCTTCTTCAAGTTCTCCATGAAGAAATGCAGTTTTCACATCCAACTGCTCCAGATGTAAGTCAAATGTAGCGCACATAGTCAGGACTACTCTGATTGTTGTAAGCCGAACCACCGGGGAAAATATCTCATTAAAATCAATACCTTCTTTCTGAGCGAATCCCTTTACCACCAATCTTGTACGAAACCGTTCCACTTGATCATTCCTATCCCATTTGATCTTGTAGACCCATTTGTTACCTATGGCTTTTCTCCCATATGGAAATAGTACCAGTTCCCAAGCTTGTTCTTGTGTAGAGCTTCAATTTCTTCCTGCATTGCTGCCATCCACAAAGACACATCTGAGCTACTTGTAGCTTCTTGGAAAGTTGAGGGCTCTCCATCCTTCGTTAAAAGACAGTATGCAACATTGCTCTCAGTAACATACTTCGAAATGCCAAGCTGGCGGCCTTCTCTCACGAGTTGACCGAGGAACTTCTAGAGCCTCGGACTCGACTGGTTCTTGTACCTCGTGCTCTGGTGTTGCTTCAGTAGAAACTGAAGTTTCTTGTGCCGGATTATTTTCCACCTGTATTGTTGTAGTCTTTGAAACCTCTTTCGACGTGCTATCGTCTCTATCTTTTTTTAGTAGTTGATCTTCTGCAAAGATCACATCCCTGCTGACAACAACCTTGCGAGTAGTGGGATCCCACAAGTGATACCCCTTTACTCCGTCAGCATACCCCAAGAATATACACCTCCTAGATTTCATATTCAACTTCGTTCTTTCTTCGGCATTGTACATCACATACGCAGGACATCCAAAAGAATGTAAAGTAGAGTAGTCTGCTAGCTTACCAGTCCATATCTCTATTGGTGTCTTTAAATCAATTACTATTGATGGCGATCGATTTATCACATAACAGGCAGTTTTTACTACTTCTGCCCAAAAAGAGTTGGGTTGACCTACAGTCTTCAACATAGCTCTCATCCTTTCTGTAAGAGTTCTATTCATCTGCTCTGCCACTCTATTTTGCTGAGGCGTGTATATGACCGTGAACTGTCGTTTGACACCTTCCCGCTTATAAAGAGCAAGAAACTCACCGTCTGTGTACTCTCTTCCATTATTTGTCCTCAGGCACTTGATCTTTTTCTTAGATTCAAGTTCCACCTGCGCTTTGAAGTCTTTGAATATCGGAAATACATCTGACTTCTTCTTGATTGGATGCACCCAACATCTCCTGGAGTAATCATCAATGAAAGAAACAAAGTACTTTGCTCCTCCTAGGGAAATTTATGGTGACTCCCATACATCAAAATGAATCAAGTCTAGAATGCGTTTACTCCTAGTATCAGATCTACTAAACTTTAATCTATGCTGCTTACTTGTAACACAACGCTCACAGAAAGATAGATTTACCGATTTGAGCCCTGGAAGCAGCTTTCTGTCGGAGAGAATCTTCAAACCTCATTCCGACATGTGACCTAGTTTGAGATGCCACATCATCGTCGACTCTTCTCCTTTGTTGATTGACGCGACACACGCATCAGTTTCCTTCAATGTTTCCCTTTTTAGCATGAATAGATTCGTTGCGATACTTTTTTCCTTCATAACCACAAGTGCACCTTTGACAATCTTCATGATCCCATTTTCGATATGGGTCTTGCATCCAAGACTATCTATTTGCCCCAAAGACAATAGATTCTTCCTCAAGCCCTTCACGTGTCGTACATCCTAAATAGTGCGAACTATACCATCAAACATCTTTATCTTGATAGTACCAATACCAGCAATCTCCAAAGCATGATCATCACCCATGTGTACAGAACCTCCTGAGACTGGTTCATATTTGTGAAACCATTCTCTCTGAGATGTAATGTGCCATATTGCTCCTGAGTCTAGTAACCAGATGGCAGCGAACTACTTTCTGCCTCCAACTGTCGTTGTTGCCTCGTTGTATAGAACTTCACCATTATCTGAGGCACTTGCCATATTCCCTTGAGCATTTGATGACTCAAAGACTCCACTCTTCTTTTTGTACCAACAATCCTTCTTGACATGCTCTTTCTTGCCACAGTTGTAGCACTTGAAATTCTTCTTACTTCTTGATTTCGATCTACCATGATTCTGACTCCCACTGGGGCCATGTTCCATTGATCTTCCTCTCGTCATCGTCAAAGCTTTCGCTTGTTGCGAACTTGTCGGTCTGTCTTCCTTGTTTTTGTGCCTGGTTTCTTCTTCCAAAACGGTAGCTGTAATTTCGTCGAAGACTAGATAGTCCGTGAGGATGTTGTTCGTCAAGTTGATGATGAGTTGATCATACGAGTTAGGTAGACTTTTTAGTAGAAGCTCCGCACGTTCAGATGTCTTTATTGTGTAACCCATCGATGTAAGTTACGAAAATAGAGTATTCAAAATGTTGATGTGGTCGGTCACCGACATGGATTCCGCCATTCGAAGAGTGTAAAGTCTCCTCTTTAAGAAGATCTTATTGTGTAGTGACTTGGCCTCATACAGTCTTGTTAGAGTATCCCAAATCTCTTTCGCAGTCTTCTTTTCCGCCACACTAGATAACACTCCATCGGCTTGTGCTAAGTGCAGATCGGCAATTGCGATGTCGTCCATCTCGTTCCACTTGCTGTCGTCAGTGATCTCTGCGGGCCTTTCTTCAATTGCTGCCAAACAATTGTCTTTCCTCAAAATTGCCTTAATCTTCATTTTCCACAACGAGAAATTACTCCCGTTAAACTTCTCAACATCAAACTTTGTCGTAGTTGACATCTCGTTCACAACGATTTGCTTCACACCCCTCAACCAATTGCTCTGATACCACTGTTAGGAAAAATTACTAGGTCGAAGCTAACACACAACTAAAGTGAAATGAGAAAAATAAAGATAAAATGGACACAAATATTTTACGTGGAAAAACCCCCAAAAAAATTGGGGTAAAAAAGCACGGGCAAGTGTAGGAGGATTTCACTATTGTAAAATAGAGATTACAACATCTTCTCTCTAATTACAATGAGATAACAATTGTCTAATCTCTGTTGTAATAGGAGAAATAACTCTCTCACAAAATTGAAAAAATATTACTTACAAAGAAGGAAAAAATTTTCCTCTCTAAGTAGTAACTCTCAAGAAAACTCTCACATAAACATTTGCTCTCTTTCTCATGGATGCACTTGGATTCCTTCACTCTATATATAGCATAATTGAAACAAGCCATTTATAGGCAAGTCACTTGAAGAACTTGTGGTAGATAAGTCTCCATGTTTATCTCCAAAATGAATGGTCAAGAGATTAGTGCTCCATTAAACCTTCCACTTTGTCTTGTGGTAGACAAGTCTCATTATTAATCAAGGTGGAGAAAGTGGCTTTACCACTAAAAAAGGTCATCTCTTATCACATGTAAGTTATTTAAAAGGGTGCACGTTCATGGAGTAAACTTTCAAGAACAAAATTTTCTAGTTGTTTGGTTTAGAAGTTGTTCTTCGGCATCTTGAGGAAGGTGATGTTTCTTCATGGAAGTACACCATTTAGTATTTTTCTATTTTTCTTTTAAAATTTTGTAATGTGGAAAGGTAAGGTTCCTTTTCTTTTAAATGTATATGGATTTCTCATGAAAACTTCATGCCTATGGTATCTCAAGAATGGTCTAATGGTGGTTCATCTCTGTCAATGAAATTAAAACATATGCGCAGGGTCATTAAAAAGTGAAAATATGAGGTTTGGGGCGATATTGGTTATTAGGTGTAACGACCCATCCCAAGTTGGCCACCCCCGAGACGGTATCGTCACATTTTGAAATCTCAGTACGACACATATATGCAACAATATAGAAACATACATTGACTGAAAATATATATATACATCAAGCCTCAACCCTCAACAGGGAAATTATATTATAAATATCCTATTTAAAACAATATATACTACATATTAAAGATGCATGAATATCTACAATTTTGTTTTCTTCCATTAGTCTGAGGATGTGGACTACGAGACTTACATATAATAACTCAGCGTGAATCTCAGCTCACAAATTTTTCTGTCCAGCCCGCTACATGAAATTATTTAACAATGAGGAGTGAGCTTCATAAGCTCAGTGAATTATATTCACTGGAAGTACTCGATTTGTATACTTCTAGTTATATTCACTCATTATTAAATCAATATAATTAATCATCTATCTCTTCTCACATACTAATTCAATCATTTGTCAATATATTTATAAATAAATTATCATGCTATCCTCTTTCAATACATATATCTCATATACCAATCATATCCGTTTTCTTCTCATATATTTTATCAATTTAATATCATCATTTAGCTCATCATCAGGTTCACATCTTACAAACAATCAATCATATAATTCTTTATTATATCATCCTTTCAATTTATTTATCATCAAAGTTGTCTCACTATGAGACTCATCTATCTATCAATTATTTCATTATCAAGACTCATTCTTTTGCATTTCAGCCAACAATAATAAATATTAAAAAAATATATATATAATGCATGAATTTAAATTGTCTTTCTTTCTTTCTTATCATATCGTTTCATACTATCATCTAGGAATGTCTTCCCGCATGTCGACATAATTCAACTAGAACAGCTACCTTCTTGGTCTTCTCAGCCAGACCAGCTACCTTCCTCGTCTTCCCTTTATGCATATGAGCTATAACATGCAAGTAAACATACATAAAAACATTCAATTCAACTATCTCTTTCTCAAAATTAATATTTTTATCATATTTATTAATTGTTTCCTCATATATCATATCAATTTTCAATCATATTTTTCAAGAATTTCATATATCTTTTCAGCATATTTTTCTTTAATCTATCTTTTTTAAAATATAAAATATAACTATTTTTCAACATATACAAAAATTTATTCAATTATCATCATTCGTATTTTTATTGGTCTCAATTACTAAAAGTAAATCTAACTCATCGCGTAGCACTTAAAGCTACCCTTGGATCACCTCCTTGCCTTTTCGGCTCCTTTCAGCAATTTCTTAGGATTGCTGATCACCAATACCTAATCACAAACTTTTATAAATCTTACTATTTCATAACTTAATTCGAACAATATAATTAATTAGTTATGAGTCTTATTGAAAATTTACCTAAACGTGATGAAATCTTGCTATTGTAATTGGATGATTGTAATTATCTCTAATATTAAAGAAATTTTTTTTATAACTTTTTGCTAAGAATTTGAATTGAAGAAAGAAGAAAAACCAAATGGATATTTGAAAAAAAAAATGGAGTCTCTGAGCTTCAAAGACATATAAGGTTTTGCTCAATTTTTTTATTTACTATTATTTTTTTTCTTACTTCAAAGCATTTCACATGAACATCAAATGATGTTCACCGTTTGCCTCTTTACTTTTTTTTTTCAATTTATATATTTGTCATTGATTAATTACAACTCTACCATCATTTAAAATTTACCGTTTTACCATTATATAATTACAATTTTACCATTTTCCCTTTAAAAATAAAATTTTCATCTTTTTTTCCTTCCAAAAATTTTATAAAAATCATGAAAAAATATAATATTTATTTTATTTTCTAATTATTTTTCTCAGCCTCATTCCATTTTTTTTTTCAAAATTCTTTCATTTCAACTTCAAAATTCAAAAATTTTCAGTACTTTTTTCTTTAAAAATTTCTAACTTTTTTCAACAAAATTTTCAATATTATTTCAAATCAATACTAAATCTTTTATTTATGGATTATTTAATTCAATATAATATATGTAAAATTACTTCTTTACCCTTATTTTATGAACACAAATATTACAATTCTACTCACCTTATAAAAATTTCGTCTCCAAAATTTCCTTACCTAACTAATAAAAAGGCTGGGGATAATATTTCATTATTCTTGCCTCACACTCCCAAGTAATTTCTGTAACATCTTTGGTCTGCCATAACACTTGAACTAAAGGAACAACTTTATTATGCAAGACTTGTTCCTTTCTATCTAGAATTCTGACTAGTACTTGCATAAAGGTCAAATCTTTTTGAAGTTCTACAGCCTGACTCGGAATACTGTGGGATTCATCATGTAAACACTTTCTTAAAAGTGAAACATGAAATATGTTGTGCAATTGCTTTAACTCCGGAGGCAAATCCAATCTATATGCTACTTGTCCAATTCTTTCAATAACCTCATAGGGCCTTACAAATCTCGAACTCAACTTTTCTTTCTTTTTGAATTTTAATACATCATTCTATGGAGATATCTTCAAACACACCCAGTCACCAACCTGAAACTCAAAAGATCATCTTCTATTATCAGCATATCGTTTCTGTTTGTTAAGTGCTGCTCTAAGGTTCTCTCTAACCAGTTTGATCCTCTCAGTAGTCAAATCTATCATTTCTGGACCAAATATCTTTCTCTCTCTAACCTCTTCCCAACATGCAGGAGTTTTGCACCTTCTCTACCATATAAAGCCTAAAATGGTGCCATCCCAATACTAGCTTGATACTGATTATTGTATGCAAACTCGATCAAAGGTAAATAAGCATTCCAGCTCACTAAAAAACTAAATACACTGGCCCTCACCATATCCTCCAGTATTCTAATGATCTTCTCTGTCTGCCCATTAGTTTGAGGATGAAAAGTTGTACTAAACTGCAACTGTGTTCCCACAGCTTTTTAAAACCCCTCCAAAATCTAAAAGTAAATCTAGAATCTCTATCTGATACAATACTCAAAGGTACTGCATGTAATCTCACAATCTCCGCTACGTACCACTCAGCCAACTTTTTAGGACTCTAAGTAGTTTTGGTAGGAAGGAAATGTGAAGACTTAGAAAGTCTATCCACTATAACCCATACAACATCATGACCTCTTTGGGTATGAGGAAAACTAAAAACAAAATCCATGCTAACATTCTCCCATAGCCATTCAAGCACTGTAAAAGGCTGTAATAAACCTGTCTGATGTCTATTCTCAAACTTCACCTGTTGACAAATCAAACATCTAGAAATATACTCAACTATATCCCTCTTCATCCTTGACCACCAATAATTCTGTCTTAACCCCCTTATATCTTATTATTACCCGAGTGTATAGAATACACAGAATCACGAATCTCTCTCAGTATCTTTTTTCTCATCTCAACATCATTGGGAACACAAACTCTATCTCCCAATACCACCATACTATCTTCTCTAATTCTGAACTCAGCCGACTTCCCACTCAATACTTCCTGTCTAATCTTCTCTATCCCTTGATCTCAACTTTGCATCTTTAACAAGCGATCAATAATAGAATATTGTACTACCATATTTTCCATCAATACTCCTCTAACACTCATACTCAACTACATTCTCATTTCTCTCAATTCTACCATCAAGCTAATATCATGACTCCCATTAGCAGCTAATCTCCTTATATACTTTCTACTCAATGCATCAGCTACTACATTAGCCTTCCTTAAATGATAGTGAATTGTACAGTCATAATCACTAATCAACTCCATACACTTTTTTTGCCTCAAATTAGACTCTCTCTAGGTAGGTAAATGCGTCAAACTTTTACGATTAGTAAAAATTTCACAAGTGGCTTCATATAGATGGTGTCTCCAAATCTTCAAAGTAAAAACTATAGTATCCAATTCTAAATCATGTGTCAGGTAATTTCTTTCATGGTTATTCAATTGCCTATAAATATAGGCTATAACTCTCCCATGTTGCATCAACACACATCTCAACCCCTTATGCGACGTATGACTATATACCACAAATCCTTCATCACCAGAAGGAAGCACTAATACCGAAGCAATAGTCAATTTCTCTTTCAACAGCTAAAAACTCTTCTCACATTCTTTTGACCACTTAAACTTCACTTTCTTCCTAGTCAATCTAGTCAATGGTACAATAATAGTAGAAAAATTTTGGATAAACTTTCCATAATAACCAGCCAACCCCAAAAAGCTTTTAATTTCAGTCACACTAGTTGGTTTTTCACAATTCAAAATTGCCTTTATTTTCTATGGGTCAACTGCTATACCTTCTCTTGACACAACATGCCCCAAGAATGATATTTCATTTAGCCAAAACTTACACTTAAAGAACTTTGCATACAATTTATCTCTCCTCAGAGTCTCTAACACTATCTCTAAATGTCTTATATGCTCATCTTCATTCTTGGAATACACCAGGTTATCATCAATAAATACAATCACAAATCTATCCAAGAATGGTTTAAACACCTAATTCATTAGATCCATAAATGTTACAGGAGCATTAGTCAACCCAAATGGAATCACATGGAACTCATGATGGCCATAACGTGTCCTAAAAGCAGTCTTAGGCATATCCCTCTCCTTTATCTTCAACCGATGATAACCTAATCTCAGGTCTATCTTAGAAAATAACCTAGACCCCTGCAACTAAAGCATCTATCCTGGGCAAATGATATTTATTATTGACTGTGATCTTATTCAACTGTCTATAATCAATGCACAACCTCATCGTTCCATCCTTCGTCTTCACAAACAACACAAGGGATCCCTAAGGTGACATACTAGGTCGAATAAATTGTTTATCTAACAACCCTTGAAGCTTAAGTCAACTGGTGCCATTCTGTAAGGTGCTATAGATATGGGTGCTTATCCCGAAATCACCTTAATAGAAAACTTGCTCCATGTTAGGAGGTAAACCAGACAACTCCTCAGGAACCACATCAGAAAAATCTTTCACTACTAAGATTTCTTCTAACTTCCTAATCTCCTTTCTAGAATCCACCACATACACCAAATACTCCTTACGACCCTTCCTCAACCATCTACTAGCAGTCAGGGCAGAAATAAGACAATTGGCAAGTATCTTACGCTCTCTCTAAAAATTAAACTCCTCTTGTCCTAGTATCCTGAACACTACATTTTCTTAAAACAATCTACCTAAGTATAATATGCAAATAACCAATTCGTCCCAAAATTAAATCAAAATCTGTCATATCTAAAGGCAACATATCAACTTCAAACTCTTTATTAGCCATACTAATCACACAACCCTGATAAATAGTCCTGATAATAACTCTATTCCCAGTAGGAACCTCAACAATAATATAATGCATCAAAGAACTAACACAGGCATCAATAGATTTCATATAAACACCGGATGCAAAAGAATGAATTGCACCAAGATCAATCAATAATCTAGTAGGTCTATCAAGAATAGATACCAAACCAATAACAATATCAGGAGTAGCCTGTGCATCCTGTTAGGTCAAGGCTACCGTGTCCCCTCTTAGCTACTGGTCCTCTGTTTTTGCCCCACATACTCCCTGATCCACCACCTCTCTTCACTTGTTTTCTCTCAACACCTCCAGCACTTATCTCAACAGATTTACCCACTAGACAATCTACACTAATATGCCCTCCCTCACCACATATAAAGAATATCGTAGTAGGACAATTTCGAGATAGATGTCCTATCTGATTATATTTATAGAAAACTCTTATCTCTCGATCATACATGAGATTACCACTCCCTCTTGGTGGCAGACTTACTCCTCTACCATAACCTCTAGTTCTCATAGACCGTCTCCCAAATCTAAGGGTCCTACAAATATTACTTTAAGTTACAGAAGCAATAGATCCTATTTTCCTCTAACTCTGCATCATAGTTCCTTATGACAAAGAGCGCCCCCTTTGGGGTGGTCTCTTACCCTATACACTCATACTACCACCACATATGGGTCCTTCAAACCTAGACCTCTTCAGCTAATCCCTCATACTTTAAACTCCATCACATCTTTCTCAGTCTGTAATGCTTTATCCACCATTATAATAAGTCCATGAAGGATAATTTAAAAGAGTTGAGAAAGATGAGTGGGAATAAGAGTTATGATGGAAATAGTAGTGAAGGTGCTAGTATCACCAAGGGAAGTGATGAAAAGATGCTAGTTGTTAAGCACATTGAAGAAAATATTGATAAGAGTAAAATGGTGCTACTTGATTCGGCATCCTCCATTCACATATTCAATAAGAATAAGTAATTTGATTGTATGAAAGAAACAACATATTTCACATTTGTTACCTCATATGGGAAACACAAAGTAATTGATGGTGAAGGAAGCTTAAGGTTGAAGCTCAATGATGGAAGCGTGAAGACACTTGAGAAGGTAAAGTTTGCTTCCTCTCTCACTACAAATATCATCTCTTTAGGGGAGCTTGATAAGATAGGATACACATGAACTGCGGGCAATGGAGAGATGTAAGTTTTTAATGGATCAAATGTAGTGTTGAAAGCTACTATGAACAAGAATGGCTTATATGTGTTGGATGGGAATATTTTGTTTCGAAAATTAAGTGGAAGAGATATGGAAGGATCGCACCAACCAAGAAGAAAGTTAGATTTATTGATGAGGTGTGGAGAATTTGAGCCAAGGATGAGATTTGTTAGGATTTTGGCTCAAATCCTCACAAGGAAGAATTCTAATTGGTTTTGGAAAAGTAATTTTCTATTTTATAGTTAGTTGTTCTAGTAGAAGTAGTACTACTTTCTATTAGATTGTTGCTTGTACAAGTAGCAGTAGTAGTCTAATATGATGGTGTTGTTTTTTTTCTAATAGTATTAGAAAAATGTCATCTATATAAAGGGCATCCTAGAAAATGTTAGAGACACACTCATAATTTCAATATACATTGTAAATCAGAGGGATTTACAACTAGAGCTAGGTTGAGAGCTTTGAGTGTATTGGGGATTTTTGGTTATGAAGTTGTCAAGGTAATTTTTTTTTCTAAATTTGTTAATTAGTAATAAAGTTGTGAGTTTATTAGTGTCATAGGCAAAGAAGTTGTTGAACTAAGTCAAATTATTGTGTGCTTGATACTTGTATGTTTATTGCTTAAAATTTGAGTAAGTTCCAACAATTTAAATAAGATTGTTTTACAAATAATATCTCTAGACATCAAATGTTATTGGGTTGTTGGGCATACTACTAACAATGTTGATAGAAAAAAGAAAACAATCGAGGACATGATGACCTGCTCATGGAAAAACCTCAGAAACGTGTCAAGGCACCTAATAAGACATATAGACATTAGATGTGGGCTCGAAGTTGGGATATCTAGGAGGGCTCTCTAATGCCCAAGTTAGTATTCAAAAAATTATGAGTAAACTAAATTTATTACAAGTTTAAAGAGAATTCTACAATTATTAGAATGCGTAAGAATGTACTTATGATGAGGTTATGAGACTTCTTCATCTCATTTTTTTTACGTTCTGTTGTTTCTTTGACGTTTGTTGATTTTCACATCTATATCATTTTTCTTTCTCTTAATTGAGTCCTTCAAATTCTAGTGGTTAGTTAGGAACTGTTAAAACTGAACATCTTGATTGTATACCTTGTCAATTAGCAAAACTAACATGACCTTTTGATGGAAGTAATTCTATTTCAACTATGACAACTTTTGATCTCATCCATTATGATATTTGGGGTTCTGGTCCCAATGTTACCATCTTCCAAATACTTTGTGATTTTTGTTGATGGCTACTCTCGTTATATACATTTGGATTTATCTTATGCGAAATCATTTTGAGTTCTCTCAAATTTATTTTAACTCTTCTACTATGGACAAAACACAATTCCCTTGTGATATTAAAAAATTTCATACTAATAATGCATTAAAGTATAAAGACAAATAATTCTTTAATTTTCTTTCCAAAATATTGGATTATTGTTCACCATTCTTGTCTATGTACGTCTCAACAAAACAGAAGCGTTGAATGTAAGCTGAAGCTTATCATGGATATTATTTGTGCCTTGTTAATTGTTGTTTATTGTTCTAAACATTTTTTTGCGAGAGGCTGCTCTTAATGCTATTTACACAACCAATCGAGTTTCTTCTCATATTATTGCTAATGTCTCACCTTACAAATGGATGTATGGTACCTCCCCGAACTAAAATATTTTTCGTGTATTTTTATTGTGCTTGTTTTATTTTTATTTTTTTTGTTTTTTTCCTAGAGTGCACAAAATTAGAACCTCGTGCCCTTTTATATTGTTTCATGGGTACAACATTGAACATAAAGAGTATCGATGTTAGGATCCCATTTCCAAACATCTTCGTGTTTCTTAGCATGTTACCTTATGCGAACCTAAAAGGGTCCCAACTTTGTCCGAATTTCATATATCCTCTTTAATTGTGCTCCATTTTTCACTAATATTTTTGTTGACCTGTTTTCTAATGATTATAACTCACCTACTAGTCCTCTTGTTGTTTCTCCTAATCTTTTGCAATATAATTCCTCCACCACTATGCACTTTCTAGTGGACCAAATACGGTCAGTTATGATGACTATGCATGTTTGGTGATACATCATTTCCTCTTGAGTCGTCTTCTTATGCTTCTCTTGAACCACCATCTTGTGCCATTTTGCAAAAGTGAGTCAGCTACCCGCTTAAGTTCATGATTATTATTGTTTCTTTGCTATTATTTCCTTATTTGAGCCTCACATATATCGAGATACTAGTACTATCGTCTTTGACAGCAAGCAATGAACGAAGAATTGCAGTCATTAGAAAAACTCATACTTGATATTTGGTGAATTGCCTCCTAATAATTATGTGGTTGGTAATAAGTGGATAAGAAGACTTATTGCAATGTGACTATCGATTACTATGAGGTTAGACTTGTGGAGTATGCATTTATTTGAGAGAGAAGTTCAGAGATATATTTTTTGTGAGTAAAAAAATATCTAGATGTACTATAAGTAATTTCTAGGCATAGAAAGTAGGTTTTTTGCCACGATTCGTCATTTCAAACTACTAACTCGCTACAAGAAAAAGGACTATACCGACATATCAAATCTATCGGTGACAACCCAAATTCTGTCGGTGATAGTCATCACCGACAAAAATTTGTCAGTGAAAGGTCCGTTGGTGATATCTTTTTCACTGATACTACATTATCTCTAACGAACATAAATCCATATCAAAAAAATGTATCACTGACGGATAATCCGTTGGTGATATTTTTTAAAAATTTTAAAATGATCATTTTTAATTAAAATATTAAAATAATATTATTACTGACATGATTCCATCGGTGATAAGTTTTTTAAGAGAATAAATTTTCATTTTCAGACTTAAAAATTATCACTGACGAACACATATCCGTCTGTGATTCTTTTTTAAAAAATAAATAAATTCAGATTTTTAAAATAAAAAATATCACCAACAGAATTAGTATTATTAATTATTAATTTTTATAAAAATAATTTTCAACCTATTTAATATATGTTCGAAATTCATTCATTAACAATTATCGATAAACAGATTAAGTGCTAATGATAGTATTAAAACAATATATACAAGTCTCTTCCAAAAATTACAAATCTATGCAAAAAAAATAAAAAATTCTAGTTTGATACAATTTTTTTTCACATAATAGTTTGATACAATTTTTTTTACATAAAAAAATATCATGGGTCTGTGAGGTCCGCGACCTACTAGCCGACATCTTTTTTACTATCCAAAATTGATTTTGTTTGTTCTCACAAGTCATGTTCACCACGAACATTCTAGTACTCTTGGCTTGTCCATTAGACAAGTTTTTTACATTTTGCTCCTTATTAAACCACTAAATGTTTAACTTTATTGACTTAAAACCCATACTTTTTCTAAGCGATTTTTCAAAATAGATTCTGTTTGTTCCTACGAGTCATGTCCAACCCCACAGATATGTTGGTACCACCGACTCATCCATTAGATAATTCTTTCACATTTTTGCTCCTAAAACTGCTCAGTGTTGAACTTTATTAACCTAAAATCCACATTTTTGCTAACCAGAGATCTAAAATGAATTATGTTTGTTCATGCAAGTCATGTTTGACCCCACAAAGATGTCAGTACCTCTTATTTCTCCATTAGACCAATCTTTTATATTTTTGCCCCTAAAACCGCTAAGTGTTGAACTTTATTGACCTAAAACCCACATTTTTGCTAACCGATTATCCAAAGTAGATTTCGTTTGTTTTCACTGAATATTTTGTATTTTCTTAATTCGAAAAATAAATAAGAAGATATTTATTATATATAAAATAAAAATTATATATCATTACATATAAAAAAAAAATAGACTGGTCTTTGAAATTGTTTACTTATAGTGGGTAGTGTAATTTGAACAATATTGGCAGGTGACATCCCAAAGAGATAGCAAAAGTGTTTCATGATGTGGTTAGGCTTTTGTTTCAATTGTTGTCCTTCATGTTGCAGTTGTTGTTGCGTCTACTGTCTCCCTGCTCCATTTTGTATTGCACCATCTATCTCATGCGGTCTTCATCAAACCGGGTGTTCCTTGATAATGTGAGGATGTGGTAGCAGAGGAAGAACTGTATCCTGCTGAACTACTAACAAAACTACAATCGTTATACATCCCACCCACCATAGAATCATCCTTTCTTGGCCCTATTGGATTCAATTTCCCATTCCTTGGGGTCAAGCTTAGCCTGTGAGGAATCAATATCCTCACCAAGTTTCTCTTCCAAGCACTCATCATAGAGCTCCTACAATAGAAATTAATGCACATGATGAATAACTTTACCCCCTCAAACAAAATTAATAAATATAAACAATCTACCATAACTAACTGCCTATTTTTTTTATAAGTAAAAATATATTATACATACAATAGTGCGTCGTGCCCTCTAATAAACAATCGGTCCATCCTTGAGCACTTATGGGTCCTGTTAAATACCTCAATAAAGGTTGACACTCTACCCAACTCCTTAAATTGCACATGTATTGCAATTTTTCAATAAAAATGAATTTAAATCAATGCAACCTTTATAAGTTGTTGAAAAAATAAAGGTAAATCATACTCATGCAAAAATATAACATGATATTAATTACTATATACATATTTGACATTTAGAACTAATTAAACTAGCTATCTAGTGATTCAAATTAATCTAATTAATTTTGAGATAGATAAATCATATCAACACCTCCTTGTGAGCTTCTATACAATTATCTTCTGATCGTCTGTTTTGAGATGCGGATTTGGAGCAGTTAGTCCATTCCCTAAATTCCTAGTATGTCACCAACTGGTCCCAATAATCTTGCCTTATACCATGTGAAGCACTAATACATATGAGCTACTCTAATTTGTCCTTCCCTCTCTCTTCTATAACTTTTTTCCGCATATCGTTCAAAAAGTCAGAATAGCGGGTCCAAGCAATTCTGTCATGGACTTCTCTCGCAAATTTGACTTCCTTCGAGTTTGAAGCGTATAATGCTCCTAAAAAGAAATAATAAAGAGGATTCTTATAAATAAATAAAAAAGCAATAAAGAGGATTACTTGCAAATGATTTATATAAGGCATATATTGGTGAATATATAATAGAAAATATATTAATTATACCAAAAAATGCTCAAAAGTAGAATCCTGAGCATCACTGTTGAACTCTGGGTATGTGTTCCAGAATCTTCAAATGTGTCTTTTAATCCAATCCAATATATATACATGACATGTAGCCCATCCATCAATTTACATTAACCATTTCAACAAAAAATAACTAAAACTAACTATTTTTATAATGGTTTTTAAATCAAGTCTTTTTTTGCTCTCTTTCTTACTCAAAGTGAATAAAATTTGGAGGACTCAAGATTTAAAAAGATCAAATAGTGAAAAAAAATCTTAAATTTAGTTGCTCAACCAAAGTATCAAGAAATTTCCCTAAGGTTTTCAATCCTTCTTTTAAGCATTCATTTTTTAAAGCTACTTGAAATTAATAAAGCTACTTTAACTACTTTGCATTCATTTTTATACCCAAGATTTAACTACCTTATCACGTAAACATATATATATATATATATATATATATATATATATATATCAATTTAATTAAAAATTAATTTTCCAAAAATTATTATTACACTCATCAATATATAAATTTTCTACATTTACTCTACAAATCTCACGCCCAATTTTTGGTTAATAGAGTCAAGTCAATAAGCTCTCAATACAAGCTTTCCCCTATAATACGCACAAATTAGATATAATCTATCTAATTAGTCCTAAATCATCACTTTAAAACTCTTTATTAAATTTAATTGACTTCGAATATCCTTCTTTTTTCTTTGTATTATGCCTTAAAACACTAATTTCATTTCATTTGTTAAAATTTCAATTAAATTAACATTTTACACACATTTTATCCCTATTATAACTAGGGAAAGCTTCATTTAACCTCCTTGATCTAGTTAGTTTTGATTCTTGTTGTTGTTTTTTTAGTTAGTTTGCTTCATTTAACATCTATAAAACACTAATTTAATTTCATTTGTTAAAATTTCAATGAAATCAACATTTTACATACACATTTTGCCCCTATAATACCATTTTACTTCAAATTCATATTAAACTCTTCTATCACTACAAACAAATATACAAACACCAAAACCCAACCACAAACACCAATAATGCAATTATAAATTAAATGATAATAATTTGATTCTAAAATAACAATATACAACACATAAATAAAGGCAAATATATATATATATATATATAGAGAGAGAGAGAGAGAGAGAGAGAGAGAGAGAGAGAGACCCACCGTAAAATTCCACATAACCTCACCAAAAATGACAAGAAAACCTTTAGAAATAGAAGGTCACGTAAATTTAAGAGAGAGGAAAATAGGAGAGAGAAATAAGATAGAAGAAGAGAGAGCACGAAGAGTGTGGGAGAATTAGAAAGAGAGCAAGAAATATGGGTATGGATGAAGAAACTTTGTAGAAGAATGGATGGAGAAGATGAAGAAAATGGGGCAGGAGGTTCGATTTGTGGATGTAGGGATTTATTCCCATCACCGACGAAGTCTATTGGTGATGAGTTTAATTCCGTTGTTGATAATTGCCTACGAATTATTAAAATTTTATGGGAAATTTTAATTTTAATTTTCACATCATCAATAGAATATTTCATCGCAGATAAAAAAATAATTTTAATTTATTTTTTATAGGTTCAAATTTGTAATAAATTTCAAGTTTAATTTTTCACATCATTGACAGAATATTCTATCACAAATAAAAAATTAATTTTAATTTTTTAATAATTTTTTTAAAAAAATTATTCTAAAAAATATAAAGTGACGGTATTACCCTTATCACCGATAAAATATTTCGTCGGTGATAATAACTCGCATATTCAGGAAGGACACGTGTCTGTCGCTAACAGGTCGTCATAGAAAACACCATTTATTGACGAATTGGGTTTGCCATTTTTTCTTGTAGTCACTAAGATTTTTTTATAGTTTTGAAATATCCAAGAGATCATCGATGAGAAATCCATGTTTGGCATATATCTGAAACAAATTCTATTTTCGGATGGTCATAACAAACAACAAACTTCGAACATAAGTAATATAAACCATTGAAACAAAGTTCTCACTGATAATAGGGTCACCTCTACCCCGAACGAGGCTCATATGAAGTTTGTTTCTACTGATGGTATGTCGTTTGGTGTTCCTACTTTCTATCTATAGCTCATTAGGAATCAAGTTTATTTTACTATCAATCGTCATGATATCACTTATGTTGTGATAATCTTACTAAAACTCTTAGTTTATGGAAACTCTTACTAAAACTCACTTAGATACATTACTATGCATTCTTCTCTATGTTAGGAGTGTTGTGTTCATTGATCTTCAATTCTCTGCATGCTCATCTCTTGTGTTGTAAGGCTACTCTAATGCTAATTAGACTGAAGACCCTATTGGTTAACGTTTAACTGTTAATTCTTGCGTCATTTCTATTAAGTTTCTTATCTCTTAACACTATAAGAAATAACCTTTCACTTTGAGATCCAAAACTAAGGTTGAGTATCATGCAGTTAATAACTCTGCCTCTAAACTTCTTTGGCTGCATTGACTACTACAAGATATGGGTGTTATGTTCTCATCTACTACTCCTTTTCATTGTGATAATCTTAATGTTAGTTAGATTGCTTATAATGATGTGTTCCATGAGCATACTAAACATATTGATCATGACTATCACTTTGATCGTCAACACATTGTTCATGGTACCATTCTTCTCTTTTCCATTGCTTCCATCTATCTGATGTGTTTATCAAAACTCGTTCACCCGGAAGTTTTCATGGATTAGTTTCCAAATTCAATTTGGCGTTCTACACCATCATAAGTTTAAGGGGATGTTAAAGTATATATTATATATTTATATATAAGTGGATTTACAACTTTTCACATGTATAGGTTTTCCCCATAAATAAGGTATCTTGTATCTTCTATTTACAATTCAATATACAAAACAATTATTTTTCATCTTATGTGTTTGCTTGGAAACGATTTTCGATATAATATTCATTCGGGCACGTCAGAACCTTTCTAAGGTCTAAATATTCTAGCCAATTCCTTAAAATAATTTGGCAAAAGAAATTTAATTGTATCAAGAGATTGTTGTTTTAGGCTCTTACTACACAATTACAAAGACGAAGTAATATAATTATCCAAGTAGATGGCCAAAATGGTTAGAGAATAACAAAATCATTCAATCAACATCATTTTCATTAATGGCTTCTAAATCTCAAATTAAAATTTGGAAATAACTTGCTAATAATGAGTATTTAATTGAACAACCTTGCTTAAAAAGATTAGTAACTTGACTAAATGCTACCTTGAGAATCTTAATTGAGAAATTACTACTTGGACTACTTTATTATCGCAACTTTGCTCGAAATTGGATTGCTTACTAAATGCTAGAATTCTGACTGAACTACTTGACTGCTACAAGGACTAATTATTGAGGATATTACTACGATACTTGATTGTCACAAACTAATTTGAAGATCTTGCTACCACTACTTGATTACTTGATGGAATTTCTATTGCTACTTGATTGTTTGCTGGAATTTCTATTACTACTTGATTGCTTGCTAGAACTTGAGAATCTTCTATTGCTACTTTACTCCTTGAGCTACTACGAACTAATAGATTGCTTGAACTGGATTACTTAAGAATCTACTGCTAACTACTTTGCTCCTTAAGTTGCTATGAACTATTTGAGAGGATTACTACTTTTACGAAACTACTTCTACTTTTCTCCTTAAACTGTTTTTATTCATATATACATTTTACTTGTTAGGTTGGTTGAGGGTGTTTTGAAACTGTGAAGGTATCTTGGTATCTATAGGCCACCATGACTTGGCCTCCAAGTACTACTATCTTCACTTCGATTTCTTTGCCTTTTCTACAAGTATCACATATTCATGATCATGAGTTATATAGACACCACATTTTGTACTTTTTGATAAATGATGATCCATATTCTTAGAACTCATTGAAATCACCAAAGCTAATGATTTCTTGTGTGGGATTAGGGTTCGCTTTTCATGAAGCTCGAAATTTGCTACGATCAAGGAATTAGTTTTTGGTTGATTTTAATGCATAAGATGAGTTGCTTTAGTGAGTTCTTTCATATTAAATGGCATGCACTTATTTAAATTGAGTGTAAGGTCGAAGCACACTTTTACGAACCAGTGCTCCAACCTAAAATGATTATGGGATTATTTATTTCCTTTATTGAGTTCTTTCTTAAACCAAACTCTACAAGTCCGACCATTGAATATTCCTAACCCTAATGAGATTTCTTAGATCCTATAAATAGCCCTTTTAACAACCATAAGAAGAGCTTCTTCAAGTCTTAAGATTTTCTCTTAAATTTTCATATTTTAAAGCCTCCATGCACACAAATAAAAACCCTATCCTCCAAACATTTTTTTACATAAAAAAAAATATTTGATCATCAACCATTTGATTTCCTCTATCAATAAGGTCTTATTTTGTGTCTAGTTGACTCCTTGGCTATTGTAAGTGACGAACAATATTCAGATCATTCATCAATCAAAACTAAATCAATCAACATCTTCTTAAGAGTTCTAAGAACACACACCAATTTCAAGGTAGATGAGGCATCTTCTACTCCTTTATTTCATGAAAACACACTCAAGGCAGATCTAATAAGGAAGCTTGTCGATCTTTGCAAGGGCTTAAAACATAATCAAGGTAGAATCTGAATCAAACTTTCATATTTAAAATAATTATCACTCAAGTGCTAGATCAAATCTAATTGTTGGTTGTTTAATCTTGTGTTTTACTTATTTTTATGGTTTAAGTGTTTTAATATGTGATCATATAACATTATTTAAGTGTTTGTTTGATTTAATACATCTCTGATTGCATGATTAAACTGAAAACCCGAGACTAAAAAAGATAACTTTTTTGGGAAATCATCATGGCACCAGATTAGAGTGGCACCACTTTAGTGTGGTGCCCGAACATTGAACCTAGATTTTGTCCCATGTTCTTTATTCGTCTATGGTTTTCTTATATTGCTTTTTTCACTTGTTTATGTCTTCTAACCTATTTTATGCTTCATATGACATTTAGGAATAACATGATAACATGATATAGGGTCATGGATTAATTATCTTGATCTTGTTTAAGTTTATGCTTGAATATATGCTTCAGTATGCTATCCTTGTTGTGATTGATTAATTGATGATATCATACGACTTTTTTGAGTCGTTTATAATGATATAAACATGTTTAAGTCTCTGTTTGACTTGTCTCTTATGATTGTATGTCTCTTTAGTACCTATACTTACCCAAAGTTCGTACCTTTCTTACTTTTAAATGCTTTGGATCAATCTTTTTTGCTCCCATGCTCTAATTGATGATTCAAATTGATTAATTTTTTTTTTCCTTTGATCATCAAGTTCATCATTATTTGGATACTTAATCACACATCTCTCAATTGTTACATGATCTATACATGTTATCTTGCTTATATTTGAATGTGAAAACCCTTCCATATCACGTTTAGCCATGTTTTGATCTTTTATTGATGTGATTAAATAGTTATTTCTCTTTTAACATGTGACTTATTGTTTGGATAACAATTCATGTGATTGCTTGTGTATTCTAGTCAAACCCTTATGCTCTTGCTCATTCATGTTTGTTGATACCGAAAATCTACCAGGAATTCGAATGGCTGGAAAGCGAAACCTACGCAAACAAAGACCAAAAAAACTCTAAGGAGTTGTCAGAGGACCGAAGGGATTATACTTTCGGGAGGACTCTCTGATGCCTAAGTTAGTATATAGCTTAAAATATGAAAGCTTTATAAAGTAAAGAGAATGTTTTTATGTTTGTACCTTTTGATGGTGATAGCCTTATATAGTGCGGGAGATGGAAACCCAATCAGAATGTAACTATTGATAAGATTGATCTTTAGTTAAATTTTGAATCTCCTAATAAGATTAAGGCTTGTTTGGAGATAAGGTTGAGCTTATCTATAAACTGGAGTGTCGTAGTAGGATTAAGATTCCAATAAGAAATTATCGTTCTGCCCTTTTCTGTGTCCATATATGATTAATCGCTTGTCCTTGCAAAATTATTCTTTTGGCCTTTAAAGGTTTCCACATGTCATTACGCCATTGGACAGAAAATTTTCCCTTACATCAAATGCCCCCAATTTCTTTGTGTACAGTTATGCAGTTGAAGTAGTTTATGGAATGTTTGATTTGTGCTTGGCATAAGGTAACCAAGGCTTGGCATTTCGCGCTCGATATACGATGGTCGAGGCTTGAGGTGTTTGGCATAAAGTAGCCAAGAGTTGGTGTAACTACAAAAAAAAAAAAATATTGATTTTTAACGACAAAAATCGTTACTAAAAGTCAAAAAATCATTTTAATAATAATAAAAAAAAGGGTTCGAACAATTGGCAACACCTATTGTCGTTGCGAATTCTCTTTAGGCAATGACGAAATGTTATTACATAAAACCTTAGGCAACAACTATCACCTAAATGTCGTTGCATAAAACTTTAGCCAATAACTATTTGTCGTTGCAAAATATTCTTAGACAAAGCGCTATTGCAATACAATTTTGGGCAATATTGTCGTAGTTACTAAATGGGTTTAGTTCATTAAATCAAAACAATTTATATTGTTTATACATAGTTAAATCATCGATCTTTTGAACCAATTACAACATATATACAAATGAAGGATACTCAAAATGCTTTTAAAGCATAGAGACCGTTATTACAAAAGTCAAGAGATTTCACTAACTAATTCAATTATGTCATCCATGTTTAGCTTCACCATTGCTAAATTAAATTTTTTTTACACTTTTTCAACTTACTACGTACAAAAATCACTAGACAAAATATTGAAATATCTAGTTAAATAAAAAAGAGTAGTCAAATACAAAATATCTCTTATCATACTTGAACCTACGTATATTTCGGCTTCGTCATGCCCCACCCAAAAAACAAAAACTATACCCACCCTCCTAGCTAGTTAGGTTCCAATCTAACTGTCAACATCATACATGTACCATAATGAAAAAAACTAAGTGTTATAATCAACAATTCAAGCCAACAAGATAAGAGAAACCACCAAACCAATTGTTGACACGTTGATCGATTATTTGATAGCTTAGATTTTTAAAAGACATTTGATTGAGAATGAATTTATCTAAGTATTATAAATAATAAAAACAATAAGATTATCCAACCAAACTATCAAAATAAATTGTCAATCACAGTTAGACTGACTCTCAATAGTCATGATCCTCTCCAATGTTCTTAAATCAAATATTCTGAAGAGAAAGTAAATTGCTTAACATCTTCATTAAATGGTAAACGCATTGTCTTATAAATTTAGATGTTAAAAACACATACAAAAGAATCATGAGATACTAGTAAGGAATAGACTCAAGTCTGACATTGAAACTCTAATAACTCAGGTTTCTGTTATGGAATAAAATGTTTTATGAATTAAATTCAGTAAAATGCCATAAGCTGAAATGGACTAGCACCCAAAAGTGTACCTTGGTGTCATCATTTGGTTTATTGTGGGGATGTAACATTGCCACACAAAGCAAGGGAATGGGGCAGGTATTATTTCAAATGATTTCAAAACTGTTTTGACTGGAAAATTAACTGAAAAAAAAAAAAAAAAAAAAAAAAAACCTTTCTTTCAGGCCATCCTGTCAACTGAATGGAATCATTCAATTGGCTGAATACATATAGTCGATTGAATGATTTCTTACAGTCGACTGAATGAAGACCAGAAAGTCTGGGCTTCCAATTCAGTCGTCTGAATGACTTTCCTAAGATTTTTTTAATTTCAAAATACATTCAGTCGATAGAGCTGCAACAAGGAAGTTCCTCTTCTGCCTGTTACCATGCCTATTTTTCATGGGGCAGTATTCTATAATGGCTACAAGCCTACTACAGTACAACACTAGAGACAGCATGAAATAAATTCAAGCGAATCTTAAGTCCTTATCAACCACCACCAAATATTTTTGGGAATTCTTGGTAAGGTAACTAGTTAATCATATAACTCCATGAAACCAGTCTGATGGCAATGCAAGACTTGTCAATGCCAAACAAAAAGTCTAGATGAAGTCTTCATAAATCATAGGAGAGACATCAAACCTTTCATTGAACACAAGAAACCTATCTTATTGTAACTTCACCACCGTGCAAAATCTCAAAAATAAAACAGCATCATATCACTAGGTAATAATAATTTCATACACATGCCAATAACCTAGTGACATGAGCAGTTCCAACTACCAGAGCTTCTAAAATTTCTGTAGTCTAAATTATTTAACCAATATGACCAACAGAGAACCTCACCCATCAAGTATCCAATAACTTTGCCGCTGAAAGTTCTCATTGTCCTCCCCATGAGCACAGTAACAGTTGAGAACATCCACACTACCAGAGGCACCAGTTGAGAAATCATTAGTTGAAAGCCCGAAGCTTAGAATGCCAAACAATTTAAGCAACTTTAAATTGCGGTGAAGATATTGACTCACATTGAAAAATAAAGTTGTTTAAATAAACATACAATGCGAAATTAGTGAAATCTCAAAAAAAAATGTGCTTGAAGAATAATAATCATTATTACAGCTTTCTAAGCAAGGCTATACCTTCTTTAAAAAGCATAGCATGCAAACGTACTAGTACGAACTTTCCTAAGAGTATAATTTTTATACCTAACTAAGCAAGAAAACAAACTAATACGTAGGACTTCTAAATATTAATTACCTATACATGTAAAATAAGTAGATAATACGTAAATCAATCTATCTTTTAGCTTTTAATAACATAGCACACCCTGGTAGGAGGGGACCTTAGATGCCCATCAACTGCCAAATTAATTGGTTATAATTAGATATTTTGTAGTATATGAAACTGCACCCTACCACAACAGTTATACATGCACAAGGGCATACAATTGATCATTATACATCACTGATTCAAAATAAAGTCAGCAGGAAACAACTAACATGATAAAAGGTGAAGTTCAGATAACATGGACTGTATATAAAATTCAATAACTTTGATAATGTACGTAAACCAAAATAAAAAGATAGTGAATCAGAAGGCAAAACTTTGGGGTTCACGCTCATGCCCTACATCAACAAAGCTGCTCTTCTATATAGATCATTAGTGGCGTGAACTTAATGATAACGTAGACATTGATAGTCCAGCAATGGGAGGCAATGCCTAGGTGACACTTTGACTACATTGCATAGGATAACCTAATGAAAAAGTGAACTTACTACTAATAAATTGAACAGCACACCTTCAACTTTTCATGAGCTTCTTTGACAGTTTTCCCATCTTTTTTCTTCCTCCAACAATGACCATCTATATGAAAGTATCAAAGTGCTTTTCAGTCAAACCGAAACAAAGAAACACCTAAAAACAAACAACAGAATAAATACTCTAACCAGTGGGCCTATCCAAATCACTGCCACTTTCTTGCATGGAATTATTCAGCTAGTATAAATATATACACAACAAGATATATTGAAATCTGCAAACTATAAAACAACCAAAAAATTTTAAGAAGTAGAAACTCTGTTTTAACGCCACCGCATCTACTTACAAACAGAGCTGAAACCTAAAAGGCCACACATATCCTCCCTGGACCACGTATCAATATAACTACCAAAAGTTCATGAAAACTAAATCATGCTCAGAGATACATGAATTAGTTTTCCTTTTGTATATTAAGATCAAAATCCTAATATTTGGATAGAACATAGTTTGTGTCCCAATAGTGAAGGATTGTCAGAAGGATCAGACTATCTTCACGCTCTAACAAAGTCTGATATGAATTCAATGCTCATATGTATAACTGGATCAGAATTCACAAACTTAATGTGTTTATCAGCCAAAGCATGAAGACTAATTACTGAGCAGCCATATTTTACACTCAGGCATCATTAATCACATATTCATATCCCTAACAAACATGAATGTGTATCTGTTCTGCTTACCAACATTGAGAAGATAATAACTTATAAAAAAAATACATTGATAAGATAATCAAATTAAAACAGTTGTGCCGTCACTGCTGCTAATATTCCTCAGACACGTCAAAACACATACGGAGTACAAATCAAAAGTGAACTAGTAGATGTGAGCCAGACTTACATCTTTGTTTTTATATCTTCCATTTTACTTTTGAGTTTAGCATATCCAATTTGGTTATTTAAGGAAAAATATACAAAGGAAGCTGCTGAATAGGCAATTTCCAGACTATTGAAATATAATTGTAACGACCCATCCCGGGTTTGCCACCCCCGAGACAGTGTCATCACATTTTGAAAATCCCAGCACGACACCTATATGCAACAATAAAAATAATACTAACAGAATTTTTTTTACATCAATCATCAACCCTCTACAGGGAGATACATCAATCTGATATTAACTTAACATAATATACAACGTAAAATGCATGAATATTTACAAATAAATTTTTATTTTATTTTTCCACTAGTCTGAGGATGTTGACACGTAAGTGGCTTACAGAAATGATTTCATCTGACTCTCAACCCATCAGACTATTTGTCTTGTCTGCTACTTAAAATTATTGTACAATGAGGGATGAGCTTCACAAGCTTAGTGAATTAAATTTACTATAAGTACTCAATTTGTATAAATGGTCTTTCAATATTAAATCATTTATATCTCATACAACTTGATACTAGCATTTTACTATCACTACATATGTCATAAGACCCATTCTCTATCAATCTCTTTCTCGTATTTATTGGTTCACCTTAAAAGCATTAATTATCTCATAATTACCTCGTAATGAGGTTCACATCACAAAATCTACCATTTAGATGGTTCTTATCACATCATACTTCTAGGTTTCTTTCTCACCATAACTGTCTCTCTGTGAGACTCATTTATCTATAAATAATCTCACACACAACACATCGGCATTTCAATTATGAAATCAATATTTAAAACAGATGCGATGCATGAATTATTATTAGGGAACGTCTTCCCACAAGTCAACATGTTTTTATCTTAGACCAGCTGCCTTCCCGGTTCTTTCATTCTCATTTAGACCGGCTGCCTTCCCGGTTCTTTTCTTTACAACTTGTCCTGGCTGTCACGGTATTTATTTTTAGCATATACACGGTGTCCCTTTTATTTCCAGCACATACTAATTGTCACGGTTTTTAAATTAGATCGGCTACCTTCCTAGTTCTTTTCTTTTCATTTAATGCATATGCATATGAACAATTATATGAAATATGCATCTGAACAATAATATAAAAAAAATAAAAACAAACATGAATTCAAATATTTAATTTTGGCTATTCTAATTTTCTTAAATTATATAAAAAAAATTCGACTAAATTCCTCTCATCCCAAATCACATCAAATCATCCATCAAAGTTTGTCAAGATCCACTAAATTTCATCCCAAATCACATCAAATCATCCATCAAAGCTTGTCAAGATCCACTAAATTTCATTTCCTCATAATTCGTATCAAAACATCAACCATAGCTCATCAAGAATTTCACTTATCGCTTTTATTATTAAATCAACTTATTATTCCAAAATATTATCTCTCACATAATAATTTTCCACATATCCAAAATTTCTATCAATCAATTTTTCATCTACCAACAAAGTATAAGCTAATAATTTATTTTAATATTATAACTAGATATTTCATTTTTTATTTAGATTACTTAAAGTAAATCTAACTCACCACATAGCACTTAAAGCTACCCGTGGATCACCTTCTTGCCTTTCCCGTTCTTCTCAGAAATTTCCCCCGGTTGTTGATCATCAACTACCTGACATAATATTTGTATTAAATTTCTAAATATTTCTTCAATTTTTTATAAACCACACCAATTGAAAATTCCCACTTTGGATTCCGGGAAATTTCCTGTATGCTAAAAATTCAAAAATAAACCCTACATTATTATCTTCTATTTTTCTGATAGTTTCTCGTGATTCTCTATAAAATTCCCCCGTAAACCCCTTCAAAATTTTGCTATTTCAACCTTTTTTTAGGTCCCAAAGTATTTTTTCTGATAGCTTCTCGTGATTCTCTATAAAATTCCCCCATAAACCCCTTCAAAATTTTGCTCTTTCAACCTTTCTTTAGGTCCTCAAATATTTAAAGAAAACGTGTAATGAAAAGAAAGTAAACTTTGTAAAATTTTCGACAGCTCAACTACCTTTAACAGCAGTCTTGCATACTCCACGCTTTGGCCAGGCATAAGACATGCATGGCCTCAATTTCATTTGGCAATAGGTGCTGCCACTTGCTGCCACGTTTTGGTGGTTTTTTTTTTTTGAACATAACTTTTCTTTTCTTTTCTTCTTATCTCCAAAAATCTGGACACATCCAAAAAAAAAAAATTTCAAAAGAATTATTTTATTCAATACTAAATCTTTCGCGTAAATATTTTATTTTAATTTCATGTCATATTTATTAAATTACTTCTTTACCCTTACTTTACGATTACGGTATTACAATAATGAACGTGTTTTCATGTGTGTATGCTTTAAGAGATGCTAAGAGAAAAGATGCATTTCTATATAGCAAACTACTTCGAATTGAATCTGCATATAATGCATCCAAAATAGTATAATTTGATAACAATGTTATTAACTCTCAGTCGAATGTATGTAATATCAAAAAGACACAAATTAATCCCACAATAAGCTCAATGTAAAATTTGGGAGAAAGACAAAAAGGTTACTTTAAATGACATACAACTGCTAAATACTTACCTTGTTGTTCCAACTAAAACAGGATGACCTTGTCTAAACATGCATTCAACTTCTTGACGAGCATATTCCCATTTACCCCGAGCAGTCTAAGGAAAACGCAACTCAAATCATACATCAAGAAAAAGGCAATAAAAAGAAGAAACTTCTATTATTGAACTAAATAGGTATATTTAAGTATCTAACTGAAATAAATTATAGATATTGAATGCCCTACAGAAAAAGCTTGTGTGGGTAATCTATGCGAATGTTTGGCAGATTTGTGGGCACTTCAACAACTGGAATTTGAAACATTTACAAGAACTCTTTCTCCTGCAATGATATGAAGATAAAGTTTGCATAAACAATCACATTAAAATCATCTGTACTTCAGTTTTTGCGGTCCCAGTTATCCCTGACAGCTTTGGGTAGAGCTTAAACAGTGATTGATAGGTAATATGAGCCACTACAACTGAGTCAGCCTAGCAAGTTCAACAAAAATACAGCTTTCAATCATATAAGTACAATTTATACTTGTTGTAAATGTATGGAATAAACTCCATTTATATACCTGAATCTTTAAACTCCATTTAAACGAATCAAACTGAAAAGGCAGGGACAATGAGAACAAAATACGTGCTAGCTGCATGTAAAATAGTATTTTGTTCCACCATTATTTTCCAGAAGTAATACAATTTGATTAATTCCAATTCCTATAGGCGAGGATCGTACTAATTAAACACTGAAAGCAGGACACTAGTTAACCAGACATATATTGCTTGTAAAGTCCAAGAGAAGAGACTACTCCAATTAACCAAGAGCATGATGCTGAATATCAGTCAAGACCAAATGTTCTTATACCTCATTTTCATCATCTTGATTAGCAAGTTGTGGATACATTCACAAATATAGCTCAAAAGAAAGGGAAAAAAATAAAGGAAGATGAAGTTAATTGATTTAAGAAATCCCAACACTTCGAATGAAAAAAATCAAAAGAAGCAATTCTTTTTATCTTTTTTATTTCAAAGCTTTCATTTCACTGTTGCTTACACAAAAAAACAGTTTAGTCAACTTACCAGGAAAATAAAACCCATTAACAAGAACTGTGCTAACAAGTTCTTTGCACTAGATCTCTTAGTATTCAAACACCATTTCATAATCGAATTACCCATTACCCAGTATAGAATCAAGATATGCAAACAAACACGAACAAAATCAAAAGTTCAAAATCTAAAAAATAAACAAAAATCCAACAAAAACAGAATCAAAATTAGAACATTATTCTCATTTTTTTTTTTTAAAAAAGGAGACTCACTTGCAATGAGACGCAATGGTCGCAAGACCTCTGGTACTGAACCCATCACAGCTCAAGAGCAATAAAGCCTTGAAATTAGGAAAGGAGAGAGCCAAGAACTCCAAGCTCTCATCAGTAACAGTCATCCTCTTTAGCCTCAGCTCCTCAAGAAGCGGGTACTTGGTCGCAAAAACGACAAGTCAAGGGTGGATATGCCCCCCCCCCCCCTCAGTTATCAGGCACCAGAATGAAATCATAGAATCGCGGCTTCCCTTTGATCGTGATGCTGCGTATGTTTGGGAACCTGCGAGCCACAATCTAGGGAGAGACCGAGTATCAGTTCCCGATGAACATGTGGCTCCTTGACCACCGCTCGGCGTTATACCAATCTTTGCACACCAGAGATGTCCTTCTGGGATCTTAGCAGCGACAGGACTCGCTCCAGTATCTCGTCTGGAAAAGTTGAGTCCTGGGTCGACTCGCTCGAGTTGGCCCATTTCCTTGCTCTTTTAGAATCTGAATCCATACCCAAGATTCAAAGCTCAAATTTTGAAATCTTTAACAACCCATGTAACAAATCAAAAAAGGAACAAAAAAGGATAAATGCATTTTTTTTTTAATTTTGTGCTGAACTTGATAATAAGTATGGGTTTCAGAAGTTGAGAATGCGCGAGAGTGAGAGATGAGAATGGGTAACGGTTTCTGAATTGAGTGCGTGAGAGAGATGAGAATGGCCTGTACTGGTTTTGTGTTGAGATTGCAAGAGAGAGATGAGAACTGAGAATGGGTAAGGTTTCAGCTAGAACTCTGTGTTGAGACTTAGAGAGCGCGAGAGAAAGAGAGATGAGAACTGAGAATGGGTAAGGGCATGTTTGGTAACATAGTTCAGTTTTCAGTGTTCGAAAACTGTTTTTAAAAAGAGTTTTTGAAAACAGTTTTCAGTTTTAAGTGTTTGAAAACATGTTTGGATAACAGTATTTGAAAACTGTTTTCAAAACAGTTTATAGTGAAATGTTGTTTGGATAATCAATGTTTAGAAACTGTTTTGAAAATAGAAAACTGTTTTGAAAATAGAAAACTGTTTGGATTACACTTTCTTGTAATTGTTTTCAGCTTTCAGTTTTCAGTGTTCAGTTTAAATTTTAACATCTAAAATTAATTTTATTTCTCATATTTACTAAATACAATTTTTTAAGCACACACCAAATACTTGAAAATAATTAATATTATTTTATTTTTAAAATATTAAATTACTTTAAAAATATATGACTAAAAATATGAATAAGAGGGAGTAGACACTAGTTCAATAGTTTTCATAATAAAAAGAAAGAATTATTCCATAACACCAAAAATGTTGTTTTCGTAACAATTATTGAATTTTTTGAAAATACAAGCCAAATATATTTTAACAATTTTATATTTTTTTCATAATTCTTTATCAAAATTAATTTTAATAACGTCTTTCTAGTTTTAACAACCTGTTTGGGATACCAAATGCGATGCGGTAACGACAAGTAAAAATAACAATGCTAAAGGGTATGTCAAGAATCGAAAATCAATATATAAGTTGCATCTTAACTTATATAAGGTATGGATGTATTAACACTAACATTTAATGTTGCATCTTAACATTTATAAGATGCAACGTAATTTTAAGATGCAACTTACGTATCTTATAACATCGAAATCAATGTATAAGTTGCATCTTAACAACCTGTCTAAAGTAAGCGAAGGAAGCTCTTTTGCATAAAGGCCATGAACTAGTATCTAATTGAAATCTCGCACAGAATAAATTCCACATATATAGATCGACTAAACTAGAAGAGCTCATCTCAAGCATTTCTCTCCCCAGCTAATCAACTGAACTAGAAGAGCTCTTGAAGCCATTGATAGATCTTGAACTGCCTACTCCTCCATTTCCCAGGTTGTCAGATGCCATGATATTTCTGTTAGTGTTACAGACACTAGTATTTGCTAACCTCATGATTCTTTGTGGTTCTGTCTCCCATCCCATCCAAGCACCAATCTTCCTAATATAATTGCAACATTCTTAATTCAGAAACACAAAATCAACATATGAAAGAAGAAGGAAAAAATTTGATATATCACAAATTTTCTCTATGTGGCTCAAAACATAGAAATATATCTTGTAAAATGCTAATGTCAATATCAGGTCATTGAATCCACTATAAGGAGAAGGGAGGAAACATGGCGGAAAAGAGAAAGACAATACACAAAGAAAAAATGCTGGACAGAACTGATGCAGAAGCATCTTTGCTGTGACAGTAGGATCAATGCCAGATAGATATATCATAAAAGTCAAATCCCAAAATAAGATTGAAAGCATAGAATTTCTAGAAGAAAAAAAGAAAAAAAAACTTGTGAAAGAAATCGTACTTCCTAGAAAGTTAAAATGTTTCCAAAGCAACCAATCAAGTAGGTTGAAAGAAGAGACTATACAAGGTCTCCTATTCCTCTAAAATCATCAACATCAACTCAAAGATGCAACAAATTAAGCTAGATCCGAACCATGAAAAAAGTCATTAAAGAATAAGATTACCCACAAAATGAATATGGTCCTAGTATATTTCACCAAGTGACCAGGGATAAAGACATATAAGAGTTAATTTCACCAAGTCACTTTCATCCCATTATCATTAGAGTGCTTAATATCAATCACCATATTTCATCATTTCCTTTTCTATTGTATAGGAACTCAAGAGGCTCAGAATGCAACTTAGGAAAGGCTTGGAAAATATTAGGAAGTGTATAAGAAGTGGGATAGGAAAATAAAATTAATTCAACCATACCATATTCCACTAGTAAGATCGAACTTTCATCCCATACCTTTTGTCCCTTCCCCTACTTTTTGAATGCTCTAAAGTGGTTGTGGACTATAAATTAACAACAGGAGATATATTGTAACTTCTTAATCTCACCATCAATTATAGTATAACAATCAATACTTAAAACAATAAAGGTTATCCGGTAATAATTTTATTGCGAAAAAAAATCAGAGCAAGATCATAAATAAGGGATGGAAACTTTAGAAGATTCGGCAAAACATAAATCAAGCTTAGCCAAACAAATAACTTTAGAGCATATATTTTCTGTACGGGGTTGCAAAACATAAAACTGAACTAAATTTTTTTTTGATTTATCTCATCTTTCCAGCTTACTAACCTAACCATAAATTTCTTTCATTAATATCTAGCTAATGTGACCCTCCTCTTATCCTCAGGCTTTGAAACTTTCAGCATATGAAAAATCATCACACTGGTTACGAGAAATGCTTTCAAGTTTTGTTTACTTTTAATCCCCTTTTGACAGACCAAGCAGATTTTCATATATTCATTTGACTTTCCATTCTCTTTAAAATTGAAAACCAAAAGCAAAGCAGCAACCAAGAACGCCCTACACTGACCTCAAAGCTTAAAAAAGAACTAGTCATATAATCAACGAGCAAAATGACACAACAAACTGAGAAGCAAAAAGAAGAGCAGCTAAAAAAAGAATTCAAATTCCTAGTTAAACACAAGTACACATAAATAACACAATACAAAAAGAACAAATTATTCATTCAAAGAGTTAAATACCACGTTTCCTCAAAATGAGAAGTGTCATTTTTCTTCGATTCAGCAAGCAATTACTCGAAACTGCATGAGGTCCAGACCTGCACAAAGAAGAAGATGTGGAGGATAAGGGCAGTGTTTTAGATGGAGAATTTTGGGCAAATGAAAGAAATTTTATGCATAAACAGTCCACTGAAATCAGGACATCATGCATTCAAATCGAGAAAACACCCATTACAGAGAAAATGAAAAATAGAACGAGAGAGAGAAAGAGAAAGAGATGAAATAGAAAAAAAATATATACCTGGTCACTGAAATTGGGAAAACCCAATATATGGTGATGGAATTGAGGGAGGATACATGCCAGTTGAAAGAAAAATGAGGGAAGATTGACAAAGAAATTGGCACAGAGACAAAACGTAAAAAAATAAAAAATAAAAAATTAAGCTAAACAACAAGAAAAATACCTGACAAGCTTCATCTTTGAGCAGAGGGAAGCCGAGAAAAAATAGACACTCATTGCCCTGCGCATCCCCACCAAAAACCCCAAACTCAGCACCACCACCACTGACACTCTCTTTCTCCCCACTGGCTCCACTGTCCCTTTCCCTCCGCGAAATCCGCGCCTCGCTCACATCGGACAACTAGTTGGCGTCTCCGTCGTTGCCAAACAGCTCCCCGCTCGAGTCCATCGCCACGGTGACGGGGAAATTTGAGCACGTGCCGTACGCCGCGGATGCCCCCACGGAGTAGCACCTCAGGGAGACGGGCTTATTGCTGCTGGTGTTGTTGTTGTTGATGTCGCCTTCGACGAGGGAGAGAAGAAAGCAGAGAGCAGAGAGCAGAGAGTAAAGAGAAGAGAGTCGTGATTTTGAGCTGAAATCAGAAAATGAAAACCGAAAACTCCGTTTTGGAGTTTTCAAATAACAATGTTTGAAAACACAATTTTACAACATTCTGTCCAAAAACTGTGTTTGAACATTACGCTCCAAACATCTCAACCAGTGTTTGAGGAGGGTTTTCAGTGTTTGAACACTGAAAAGGGTTTTTGAAAACCCTCCCCAAACAAGCACTAAGGTTTCAGCTAGAACTCTCTGTCGAGATAAGAGTGCGCGAGAGAGAGATGAGAGTTAGGAATACTTTGTTTTTCTTTATTTGCAAATAGGTTTGAACAAAAGGAAATTAAGAACGGACAGGGAACGTGGCGCCATATTTTTTGGTCAGTAACATTGTATGAATGATGATTCCAATGAGCAGATCGATGAGAGTTACCATGTAGTAATTTTTTTATTTAAATTTTTTAAATAATTATAATTCAATTTCTTATTATTATTAGTAGATTTTCGTGATTTCGTAGTAGTTACCATGGATCATGGAACAGGTTTCATGATAACACCATTCAATATTGTATTACTTAACTCTCTCTCTCTCTCTCTCTCTCTCTCTCTATATATATATATGTATATATATATATATATTAGTTAATTATATTATTTTTAATATTTATTATTATAAAATATTTAATTAAATTTTCATTTTATTAATTATTAGTATAATTTACTGCATTTTATACATTATATATTATTTTTACTAATATTTTGTTACATATTTAATTATATTAATTTGTTATTTAGTTACAAGAATTCTTTAATATTATTTTTCTATAGTTAAAACTCAATTTTATGTATTTATAAATATTATTTATATATTATGTATGTAGTATAATAATATTGCATTACTTAACCATATATTAGTTAATGCTTACATTATTAACAATAAACTTTAAACTCTTAACCCTAAACCCTACCTAATTAACCATAAACCATACACTCTAATTACCGTAAACCCTAACCCTAAACTTTAAACCCTAACTAATTAACACTAACCCTAAACTATAATTAACCTAGTCTTAATTAACCAACAATAAATTATCTAATCTTAAACCCTACACCTTAATGCCTCGTTTGGTAGGTAATGGAATTAAGGTTGTAATGTAATTCAAGCTGCAATGGAATTAAAACTGGAATCCGATTAAATTGTTTGGTTAGAACATGGGAAAAAAAAAACTCTTACCTAAAATCCTAAACCACAAACTATAATTACCCTAAACCTAGCTAATTAACTAACCTGGTAGGAGTTAAAAACAAAGTAAAGCAATGCTAGCGTTGAACCAAGAGTAATTCATTTTTTGTCTCAAAAATTGCACATAACATACGACACATAGAATCATTAAATTTCACCTAAGTCCAAAAGTAATCCAAACATCAATCTTAAAATCGTTATTGACTCTTAACATCCATCTTACCACAAACCATTAATCTAAACACCCAGATGCTTTTATGCATAACATTCATGAATACAAGTCTTGGCCTCTAAAAACATAATAAATTGCGTGACATCAATCACAAAAACAAGCTTCATAGGCTCACTTTTCAAATCACTCTCCACTATTGTAGAAAAATCACACTACATTGGATCAAAAGGTCTTTAATAAGCTTGTAACGTTAGGCTAAGGTAAAGGTTAAGAAAGAACGGGAAGGATTCAACAAGTAGAAGAGCTTAATCTTTTAGTTTTGAACACAACTCTTTAAGCACTGGATAACCTTACTTCAACACCCAACTCTTTCAACCATTTTTTGAGCATTTCTTTCAACAAATCACCATTTTTTATTTTCTTTCTTTCTTCTTTCTTTGCCATAATTTATTTTTTTTTGTTATTTTGGCACATAACCATTCACTTTTTTTTTTGTTTTTTGTTTTTTTTTTCTTTTCCACAACCCCCAACTTATCTCCTTTAATGTACTTGAGTTGCGGTAGTGATATTTTTTTCATATTTCCACCCTTACTCCTTTTAAGTGCTTCTCACAACATGTGTATAACTAAGTTCTTTTAAAAGAAAGGTAAGGATAAAAATATTTTTAGGCTCATAAAGGTAAGTAAATGGTTTATCGAAAGAAACAAGGCTCAATTTTTCTTTTCAAGAAAAAGGCTCAAATAGGTAACTAGTGATAAATATAGCAATAGTAGGTTTGAAAGGCTCAAACGGTTCAAAAATGACCTATATCATATCCTAAGTAGTGTGCATTCTAAGAATTCGCCTCAAGTGATTATCAAGTAAGTTCTAGAGCTTATCAAGACCGCAAAAGTATTCACAAAATAATCACACATAAAACTTTTCTAAATGCTTTCGATTAATCATACAATCTTACCACAAGCTAGAGTCTCTAACCAAATCAAGATTGATACTTAAATTAATTTCAAACTGAAGCAAGATTTAACTACTTCTAAATGCTATATGCTATCTCAATTAAGCTCACATCATTTACATGCGAATTACATCCAAGGCAACCACAAAGCATGCTTTAAAACAAAAAGAAAGGGAAACAGACACCAAGCAGTTCAATGGAAAAAAAAAATGTATGGAAATAAAGAATATGGAAACAAAGAAGATGTGTTTCCTCCACCCCCTACTTAAAAATTGCATTGACCTCAATGTAAAAGAAAGAGTAAAGGAAACTCCCCTTGTAGCCAAAGGTGCACAGAAGCTGAAAATTGTGCTCCACCATTTGAACTGCTTCGTTTATTTGTCCCTGAAAAATAAATACAAAAGTAAAAACTTGGAAAACAACAAGATAATAATAATAAAAGAAATATGAAAAACAATAAAAATAAAAGGATACGTTGTGGGCTGCCTCCCACGAGCGCTAAGTTTTACGTCTTCAGCCAGACGCTCTTATTCCCTCCTCGAAAAGCATAGGTTGAATGCATCCGTCGCTGCTGCACTGCCAAATTCGGTGCCTCTATGCTTTTGGGGGGCCTTAAGGATGTCATCAGTAACATCCGTAAATGCTGGCTCGATATATGCTTTGGTGAAGCCATGGGTGAAGGTGGACTCTAATGGATTAAGGTGCTGGACCTTTTCCATGAACGAGTCCATCATGTATGCTTGTACTTGATGGCTTTCAGCCACATCCTCTGATTTTTTCGTTGTTGGGATGTGTACTGATTTACCACCAAGTGTCTCAATGGCATTCACCTCCTCCAAATTATTTTGTGCTAGGTGTTGACAATGGAGTGTGGACTGAGCTTGAGAAGGGAACTTACCTTGCTCAATCACACTCAAGTAGCTCATCAACTTGGACACTTGGCTTCTAGTTTCTTTACCCTCTTCCATCACCTACGTAATTAGTGCATCAAACCTTTGGTTTGTTCTGCCTTGTGCTTCTATAAAAGCCTGTAAGGTGTCTTCTAGAGAGTTCCTAGAGGCTGAGGGTGCGTGATAAGGTGCAGGGGATGATCGAGGGGGCTGTGCATGCTGGTTTTCAGATTTCCAGCTGAAGTTAGGGTGATTTCGCCACCCCGGGTTATAAGTGTTAGGGAAAGGTGCAGGAGGCCTCTTGTACATGCCTAAGGCATTACATTATTTCTCATACGCTCCTCTCATATCAAAAAATGTGGGGTACTCTTTGGCGAGATGATCTACCCTGCCACACACAAAGCACGGCTCTAAAGACTCGGCATGATTAGCCACATGTGTTTGCTCTGAGCCCTTAGTTTTAAATGCATCAAACTCTCTAGTGAGCATCTCAACCTTGGCTCTAAAGTTATCCTCTTCCCTAAGATGGTAAATTCTACCACCATTTGGGTGCCCTATAGGTCGTGAACTATTTGTGCTTTCAATAGCACTAGGTCCAGTCCAAGTGTGAGCTTTTTCAGCAAGCTCATTGAGGTACTCTATGGCCTCATCGGGATCTTTCTCTAAAAACTCACCATTACACATCATCTCTACAAATTGGCGCTCTCTATATGTAAGTCCCTCATAAAAATAGCTCACTAAGCGCCAACTCTCATACCCATGGTGAAGGCACATACTCAATAACTCTTTAAATCTCTCCCAAGACTGATATAAAGTCTCGTTGTCCTTTTGTGCAAAGGTGGAGATTTGCCTTTTTAAAGCATTGGTCTTATGTTGGGAAAAGTATTTATTAAAAAGAATCTGAGTCATCTCAGTCCACGACCCAATAGATCATGGTCTAAGTGAGTATAGCCAACTCTTAGCTCTATCCTTCAAAGTGAAAGGAAAGAACTTAAGCCTCACAATGTCATCGATTTAGTCTTGACTATGAAAAGTCGCGACTACTTCCTCAAACTCTCTAATGTGCACATATAGGTTTTCATTATCCAAGCCATGAAATGTAGGGAGTAAATGTATCATCCCTGTTTTAAACTCTAATGGACGAGTATTGGCTGGAAATATGATGCATGATGGTGTGGTTGTGCGTGTAGGGTTGCGGTAATCCTGAAGTGTCCTAGCAACATTTTCATTATGGTTATCGGTCATGTTAACAAAATCCTCTAGATTCTCACTTGGGTTTTCTCTATGGATTTATCTAGGCAAGGTTTCACTATCAGACTCGGAATGAGAGGGTAATTCTAGCTCAGGTCCTCTAATGAATCTACCTCACAGATCTCTTGTCTAAGCATGCACCAAATGAATCAGAGAAGAAATAAAATAAATAAAACAAGAATTTTTTTTTTGACGAACCGTAACTTTCTGTAGAAAAATCCTTTTGACAAACAGTAAAATTCTCCAGAAAATTGACTTCCAGATCTTTCTAAGCATATATGGCTCATCTCCTGGTTCTTCTTGTATCAATACAGTTTAATTTTTAAAGATGATTGATCTGTACGGGCAATTCTGGCAATTTAGTGAAACTCTTTTCTAGTGCGGGCAGCAGCTGTTGCTCTTTTAAGCCCTCCATCTTGTCCTTTCGGAATCATTCATTCACTCCAGTATGCCTCGAGTCTTTGTGCTTCAAGCAATGATAACTTTTCCTCCTCTTTTGAGCTTAAAGTACTTGAAAATGCACCGAAATAGATCAATGATCCAAGAATGATACTTTAGAGTTGTTAACGTATAAAAGTGCAATTAAAACCTAGATCAACCCTAAAATGATAACAGTTAAGTACTGTTAAGATGCATTTTATGACTCTCATCATAACCACAAACTCTAATTACCCTAAACCCTAAACATCAACCATAATTTAATTTTGACAAAAATTTCGTGAAGCTCGCAATGACAAATTGTCGTTGCCAAAAAAAAAATTCAGACAGACATTTCGTAATGACAATTTGTCTTTGCCAAAAATAAATTTATTTCACTAACAAAAATTTCATAAAACCTGCAATGAAAAATTTTCGTTGCCAAATAATATTTCGGACAACATTTTCGCAATGACAAAGTGTCATTTCCAAAACTAAAGTTGTAATAAAATGACATAATTAAATGTTATTCACCTATTGCAACGGTAAAAGTTGTTGCCAAATAATTTTAAAAATTCGCAATGACATTTTGTCGTTACTAATTGATAAATTTATAATAAAAAAACAAAAAAAATGACATATAGATTTTTTGTTTTGGCAACGGGATTACGCAACGACATTTTGAAGTTGTTGCGAAATGCTTGACCTTTAGCAATGACTGTTTTGTCGTTGCTAATTCTCGTTGCTAAAAGTCCAGTTTCTTGTAGTGTGTGTCATGCTCAGCGTTCGATAGTCGAGGCTTGAGGTGTTGTACTTGGTTTTTGATGGCTGAGGCTTAATACGTCATACTCGGCATGTAGTGGTTGTGGCTTAAGATATTTGGTATGATGAAACCAATGTTTAATGTGCCGTGCTCAGGCTGTAGTGGTTGAGGCTTGAAGTGCTTAGCATAAAGTAGCTAAGGCTTGATATATCGTGCTCGGCATGCAGTGGTTGAGGCTTGAGATGCTTAGCATGATGAAGCCAATGCTTAATGTGTCATGCTCGGCGTGCAACGATTGAGGCTTGAGATGGTTGACCTCATAAAGCCAAGGCTTAATGTGTTGTGCTTGGCGTGTGGTAGCCAAGGCTTGAAGGGCCTAACATGAAGTAGTCAAAGCTTGATATGTTGTTATCGGCGTTCAGTAGCCGAAGCTTGAAGTTCTTGGCATGAAGTAGGCAAAGCTTGATATATTGTGTTTGGCATTCGATGGCCGAGGCTTGAGATGCTTGGCATGATGAAACTGAAGCTTAATGCATCATTCTCGGCGTTTGGTGGCCAATGATTAAAGTGCTTGGTAAGAAGTTTCTAAGGCTTAATACGTCGTTTGTGGTGTGTGGTAGCTGAGGTTTGAGATGTTTAGCATGAAGTAGCCAAGGCTTGATATGTCGTGCTCGACGTTTAGAAGCTGATGGTTGAAGTGCTTGGCACAAAGTAGTCGAGGCTTGATATGTCGTGCTTAGTGTGCAGTGGCCGAGCCTTGAAGTGCTTGGCATGAAGTAACTAAGGCTTGATATGTTGTGCTTGGTGTGCAGTAGCCGAGGCTTGAGATGTTTGGCATAATGAAACCAAGGCTTAATGTGTCGTGTTCGGTGTGCAGTGGCCGAGGCTTGAAGTGCTTGACATAAAGTAGCTAAGGCTTGATATTTCATGTTTGGTGTTCGGTGGTTGAGGCTTGAAGTGCTTGGCATGAAGTAGCCACGACTTGATATGTCGTGCTCGGCATGCAGTGGTTGAGGCTTGAGATGCTTGGCATAATGAACCGAAGGCTTAATGTGTCATGTTCGGTGTGTGGTGGCCGAGGCTTGAAGGGCTTGGCATGAAGTAGCCAAGTCTTCATATTCCATACTCGATGTTTGGTGGCCGAGGGTTGAAATGCTTGGCATGAAGTAATAAAGGCTTGATATGTCGTACACGAAGTTCGATGGTCGAGGCTTGAGTTGCCTAGCATAATGAAGCCAAATTTAATACGTCGTGCTCGGTGGCCAAGTATTTAAGTGCTTGGCATAAAATAGCAAAGGCTTAATGCGTCATACTCAGCGTGCAGTGGCTAAGGCTTAAGATGCTTGGAATGAAGTAACCAAGGCTTCATATGTCGTGCTCGGTGTTCATTAGTCGAGGCTTGACGTGCTTGGCATGAAGTAGCCAAGGCTTGATATGTCCTGCTTAGCATGCAGTAGCCGAGGCTTGAGATACTTGGCATGATGAAGCCAAGGCTTAATGTGTCATGCTCAATGTGTGGTGGTTAAAACTTGAGATGACCGAAGTGTGAGAGCTTGGTATGATGTGCTTTGCGTGGAGTAGCCAAGGCTTAATACGTCATGCTCGACATGCGGTGGTCAAGGTTTAAGATGGTTGAAGCAAGATGTGCTTGGCATAAGGTGCTTTACGTGGAGTTGCCAAGGCCTTGATGCATCGTGCTCAGTGTGAGTGGTTGATGCTTTGAGATGGCTGAAGCATGAGAGCATGGTATGATGTGCTTGGTGTGATGAAGCAAAGTCTTAATGTGTCATGCTCGGCATGCGGTGGTTGAGGCTTGAGATGGTCGAAGCATGAGAACTTTGCATGATGTGCTTGTCGTGATGAAAACAAGGCTTAATGCATCATGCTCCGCGTGTGGTGGGCGGGGCTTGAGATGGTCGAAACGTGAGAGCTTGGCATAGAGTAGCCAAGGTTTAATGTGTCGCTGTAATACCCATAATCGTAAAGTGATGGTAAAGAAGTAATTTAATAAATATGACATGAAATTAAAATAAAATATTTATTCAAGGATTTAATATTGAATGAAATAGTTCTTTTGAAAAAAAAACTGGACACGTGGGGGCGTAGTTACAAAGAAAAAAAATTTGGACGTCCAGAAACGTCTAGTTAAAAGAAACATATATATAAACAAAAAAAACAACAAAAATTGTGGCAACACCTACTGCCAAATGTGATTCAAATAAAGTGGAAGGCATAACGTGGAACTTCGGTTTTTTTAGGCAGCTGAAGAAAAAAACAGAGTGGTATATATATAGATATAAGAGTTAAGTAAATTTATGTTTGGTTTTCCTTTAATCACTCGTTTTCTCTAAACACTTGAGGAGCCAAAGAAATGTTGAAAGAGAAAATTTTTGAAGGGATTTACTGCGGAATTTCATAGAGAATCACGGGAAGCTGTCAGAAAAACAAAAGGTAATAATGTAGAATTATTTTTTTGAATTTTTTTAGCATTCATGGAATTTTCCCGCATTCAAAGTGGGAATTTTCAAATGGTGTAGTTTATAACGAATTGAAGAATAAATTAGAAATTAAATATAAATATGATGTCAGGTGTTGACGATCAGCAACCAAAAGAAATTTTGAGAGGAACGGGAAAGGTAAGGAGGTGATCCACGGGTAGCTATAAGTGCTACGTGGTGAGTTGGATTTACTTTAAGTAATCTAAATAAAAATGAAAAACCTAGTGATAATATTAAAATAAATTATTAGCCTATGTTTTGGCGATAGATAAAGTTTGGGTTGATAGGTATGATATAATATTGGACACGTAGAAAATTATTATGTGAAAAGAAATATTATTAGAATAATGAGTTGATTTAATAATAATAGTAATAAATAAAATTCTTGATGAGCTATGGTTGATGTTTGGATACAAATTATAAGGAGTTGAAATTTAGTGGATCTTGACAAGCTATGATGGATGGGTTGATTTGATTTATGAGGAGAGGAATTTTAGTGGATTTTTTTATTTCAATAATAATAATTTGAAAATAATCAGGATAGCCAATTTAAATATTATGAATGCATGTTATTATTGTACTACTATTCATATGCATATTTAATATCGTTGTTCTTATGTATATGCTCTTATGTATATGCATTAAATAAAAGAACCGAAAGAACAAGGAAAGAGCCAGTCTAATTGAAAAACTGTGACAGTCGGTATATATTGGTAATAAAAGGGACACCATGACAATCAGTATATGCTCGAAATAAATATCGTGACAGCCGGTATATGCTGGAAAGAAAAGAATCGGGAGGGGGCCGGTCTAAGATAATAAAAATATATCGATATGTGGGAAGATGTTTCCAAATAATAATTCATGCATTGCATCTGTTTTTAAATATTAATTGCATCATTGAAATGCTTATGTGTGGTGTGTTATTGTGAAAGTATTTATAGACGAATGAGTCTCACTGAGAGAGACAGTTACCGTGGGAAAAGATATAAAAGTATGATATGATAGTAATTATTTTAAATGTTAGACTTTAGGCTGTGAACCTCATTACGAGGTAATAATGAGATAATTGATGGTCTTAAGGTGAAACAACAAATAAGAAGAGAGTAATAGGGAAGGGATCTTATGACATGTGTAGTGATAGTAGAAAGTTATTATCAAGTTATGTGAAATATAAATGATTTATTATTAAAGGACTATTTATGCAGGTTGAGTACTTATAGTAAATTTAATTCACTGAGCTTGTGAAACTCGCCTCTCATTGTACAATGATTTCAGATAACAGACAGGACAATTAGTCTGGTTGGTTGAGAGTCAGACGAGCTCATTTTCTGTAAGTCATGTACGTGTCACATCCTCAGACAAAAGAGAAAATGAAACAAAAATTTATTTGTAAATATTCATGCATTATATGTTATATATTATGTTAAGTTAGTATCAGATTGATGTATCTCCCCTGTTGAGGGTTGAGGATTGATATAAAGGAATTTCTGTTAGTAAATTTTTTTTATTGCATATATGTGTCGTGCTGGGATTTTCAAAATGTGAAAACACCGTCTCGGAGGTGGCCAACCCAAGATGGGTCGTTACAATTTTGGTATCAGAGCATTAGGTTTTAAGATTCTGTAGACTGCATAAAAAGTAAGAAAGTGGGAGATTAAAATAAATTATATTTTAATAGTCTGAGGATGACACATGGACGCGCTAGAGCTAGAGTTAGAGTTGTTAATTTGAGAGGGCGTGGTAGGTCTCCAATATTTTTGACAAGTTGAGGTTGATTCTGAATTTGTGGTTCCCATAAGGGAACATGTTGATAGTATGAATGATATTAGTAATATAATTGATATTGGTAAAGGTGTGAGAGAATCTGAAGTTGAAAGAGATGAGCTAAAACAAGCTCTTACACATGCTCTTGAGAAAATAAATGTGACAGATGATAGAATTGATAGCTTATAGCATAGACTTGATGAACAGGCTAGAGCATTGCCTGAGGCTGTTAATCCAGTAATGGTAGACATTTAAAAAGGGGGAAAAATGAGTTTATGCATGAGATACAAGGAGATATATTAAGCTGAATGCCTTGTTGTCTAAAGGATCTATGAATCCTTTTAAGCTCGAGTTTTGGGAGAAACATGTAGAGAGATTATTTGGTGCTTTACCAGTGATTGACAGGCAGAGGGTCACTCTTGCTTCGTTTGAGTTGGAAAGAGAAGTTTTGAAATGGTGAGAGGATACTCTTCCCAGGGTAAGTACAGAAGTTGATAGACCCTTAACCTGGAGTAGGTTTAAGGAGATTTTCCTTGATAAATACTTTCCTTAGACCTTTAGAGCCCAACAAGATAGAGATTTTATTTATTTGAGGCTAATGGGTTGACTGTGGCTCAGTATGATAGCAAATTCGTGGTTTTGTCAATGGTTGTACCGAAAATTATAGACCTATAGGAGAAGAAGTGTAAGTGATTCATAGATGAACTATGTTTTAAGATTTGATCAAAACCATTTTACACGAGGCATATGAATTATGTCAGATTAGTGGATATAACACTTTAGATTGAGAAGGATGTGATGGAATTTAGAGGAATGAGGAATTGGCAGAAGAAATCTAGATTTGAGGAACCTAAAGGTGGTACCAGTATGAGTGTGTAGGGTGGGAGACCACCTAGATGAGGTGTTCCTTGTCACAAGGAACTGTAGTATAGAGTCAGAGGCAAACATGATCTATTGCTTGAATAGCCCAAATTAATATTGGTGGGACCCTTAGATTTGGAGATAGGTTATGAGAACTGGTAGTCATAGCAGAGGAAGTAAGTATGCCACCAAGGGAATGTGGTAATCTGATGTAGGATTGAGAGACAGAAGTTTGTTATAGATATATTCAGATAAGATATTTATCCCAGAATTGTCAAAATTTGAAGTGCCTTATGTGTGGAGAAGGTGGATATATCAATGTTGGTTGATCTTGGTGCAACTCATTCTTTTACATCCAGTATTCATATAAAGTCTATTGAAGTATATATTTGTCCTTTGATGCAAAACATTTTTGTTGAAGTTCCCATAGAGATAGAATGATAATCATAAATGTTTACAAGGGTTGTGTGATTCGTATCAGTGATAGAAAATCTGAAGCTGATTTATTTTTTGATATGGTTGATTAAAGAAGGTAGTGTTCTAGATATGGATATGATGGGTTTAACTTTCAGGGAGAACATAAAATACTCTCGATCTATCTTATTTTACTTTGATGACTAGTAGATGGTTGAAGAAAGGATGTGAGGAGTATTTGGCATACACAATGGATTTTAAAAAGGAAAATGAGAAGTTAGAGTAAATCTTAGTGGTGAAAGAATATTCTAATGTGTTTCGTGATGAGTTGTCTAGGTTACCTCCCAGTAGGGAAATTAAATTTTTCTATTGATGTGATACTAGGTTCATCATATATACTTAATAGCACCCTATAGAGTGATGCCCACTGAGTTAAGAGAGTTGGAAGTTCAATAATTTTTAGATAATCAATTTATCGGACCTAATGTATTTGGGGAGCCTTATGTTGTTCATGAAAGAGAAAGATGGAACGATGAGTTTGTGTATAGACTACAAATAGTTGAATAAGAATAAAGATCTTTTACCCAGGATAAATAAATTGTTTGAGCAGTTGCAAGGAGTGAGAGTGGTTTCTAAGATAAACCTGAGATCAGGTTATCACCAATTGAGGATAGAGAAGGGAGACGTGCCTGAGACTACTTTTAGGACACGTTATGGTCATAAGCTTTTTGTGATGTCTTTAGGATTAACTAATATTCCAGAAACATTCATGATCTTGATAAATAGATTGTTTAAACTATATCTTAACACGTTTATGGTTGTATTTGACATTATGATTTATTCTAAGAAGGAAGAATAACATGTGAAACATTAGATAGTGTGTTAGAGATTCTGAGGAGAGAGAAATTGTATGCAAAGTTCTCCAAGTGTGAGTGTTGGCTGAATGAAATAACTTTCTTGGAACATGTAATTTCGGGAAATGGCATAACAGTTGATCCACAAAAGGTAGAGGCAATGTTAAGTTGGGAGAGATCAACTAATGTGACTGAGATTAGAATCTTTTTGGGGTTAATTGGTTATTATAGAAGATTCTTTCAGAATTTTTCTATTATTGTAATATTGTTGAATAGACTGACCAGGAAAGAGGTGAGATTTGTATGGTAGGGAAGTATGAGAAAAATTTTCAAATATTAAAGGAGAAATTGACTACAGCTCCAATATTGGTGTTTTCTCCTGGTGATGAAGGATTTGTGGTGTATAGTGATGCATCACATCAATAATTGGGATATGTGTAACATAGAAAAACTGTGGCCCATACTTCTAGGCAATGAAAGATTCATGATAGAAATTACCCTACTCGTGACTTAGAGTTGGCTGCTATAGTGTTTACTTTAAAGATGGGAGACATCATCGGTATGGAGCCACTTGTGAGATATTCATGAGTTATAAGAGTTTGACATACTTACCTACCCAGAGAGAGTTGAATTTGAGGCAAAGATGGTAGATGGAGTTGGTTAGTAACGATGATTGTATAATTCACTATCATCTAGAAAATGATAAGGTGATAGGTGATACGTTGAGTAGAAAGTGTACAAGAAGGTTAACTGCTATTGGAAATCTTGATGTGAAACTGATGATAGATTTAAAGGAGATAAGAATGAAGTTGAATATCAGTGATAGAGGATCATGGTTAACGAATATGGTTGTACAGTCATCCATAGTAAATGCTTTAGAAATACAAGGTAGAGATGAAGAGATAGCAAAGATTAAGCATTGAGTGCTTACTAGAAAGCAATATGACTTCAAAAATTTGAAATGAGGGTATTTTGGTCTTGGAACATAGAAAGTGTGTTCCCAATAACGCAGAGTTGAGAAAATAGATAATGAAGGAGGCACGGGATGATGTAGAATTGATGCAATCAAGTAACAATAAGACGTATAAAGGATTAAAACAAAATTTTTGGTGGTTAAGATTGAAGCAGGATGTAGCTGAGATTGTGAGGTGGTATGGAGTATTATTGAGAATAGTGTCATTTAAAGATACTAGATTTACACTTTAGTTCTGGAAAGAGAAGGTTGAATAACCTTAGGAACTGAATTATCTAGGTCTGAAATCGAGCTTGAGTTTGGTGAATCGGTTGGTTTGTGAAGAAAACTCATCTAGTTGAACCAACGGGTTTGAGTCGACTAACATTTCACTAAGATGGTACTAGCTTGGCATTTAGATTGTGATGACGTGGCGCCTAGTCATTGCTGACGTGGCCTAGAAGTGATTTGAGTGCAATTTTAAAAAAATGTAGGGGTTAGAATGTAATTTCCAAAAATATAAAGATTAGAATGTAATTTCTAGAAATTTTAGATGTTGAAATGTAAAATTCAAAAATTTTAAAAGTTAAAATATAATTTAAAGAAAGTTTAGAGGTCGAAATGTACTTTTCATAAAGTTTAGGAGTTGAAATGTAATTTTAGAAAAGTTTAGGGGTCGAAATATAATTTATTTGACTTGGTGATGTGGCATTGATGTCATGATGATGTCAACTATTGATGTGACTCACTTATGTCAGCGATAACATCAACATCTTTAATCTTTCATTTCCTTATGCAATGATGCCCGATTTTTTACAAATTGACGGTTATACTTTTGTTCTTCCAGCGAACTTTGGTGGTTTTGATTGATGACTTTTCAATGTCCGATCATCGTGAAACTTTGAAAACATGTAAATTGGAGGTAAATGAATCTGTTGGTGTGGCCTGATTTGAATTTTGATGACTAGATTTTACTTTTGATTGCCAGATTTTGATAGATCTGATGATAACGATCTGTTTTTCGACGAAATTTAACAGTTCCAATGGAAGAATTTTCGACGTCTAATTTTCATGAAACTTTGAAGAAATGTAGTTCAAAGACCGAAGAATATGTTTATGTGCATGATTTGAATTTAGATGGCTAGATTTTGACATATGTGATGGTCAAGATCCCATTGTCCGATGAACTTTCGGTGGTGCAAATGGATTTTTATTAGATCAGACGAGATCTTTTGTTGTTTTAATTGTGGATCGATGGTTTATCTATGTTCCCATGGACGACACCAATCTGTTTATGTCAAAAATCTACCAAGAATTCAAATGCTGGGAAGCAAAACTTGTGCACACAAAGACCAAAGAAACCCTAAGGAGTTGTCGGAGGATCGGAGGGATTGTGCATTCGGGGGGACTCTCCAATGCATAGGTTAGTGTAGGTATTAAAATATGAGAGCTTTAGAAAGTAGAGAGATTCTTTTTCTGTTTGTACCTTTTGATGGTGAGAGCCCCCTTCTATAATGTGGGAGATAGAATCCCGATAAGAACGTAGCTATTGATAAGATTGATCTTTATTTAAATTTTGAGTATCCTAATAGGATTAAGACTTGTTAGGAGATAAAACTGAGCTTATCTATAGGCTGAAGGGCCGTAATGGGATTAGAGTTCCGGTGTGAAATTACCGTTATGCCTTTTGCCATGTGTCGATATCTGATTAATCGCTTGTTCTTCTTGTGAAATTATTTTTTTGCCCTTGAAAGGTGCCACATGTCATTATGCCATTGGACAAGGAATTTTCCCCTACATCAATGCTTACTTGAGTTCATGTCTTTATTACCATGCAATTGTCATTGTCAATTATTCCTTTCAGTTGATTTAATGAGATAATAGTCGTTGTTCATATATGAGACAATCATGTTTGGTTGTTAATTTACTTTAAGCTCTTCAATTATCATTTATTATTGCTCTCCTCTATATCTTTTCTCCAATTTCTCAATTTATGTTCTTACAATTTTTGGGATGTAATTAATTTTTTGGTAATTTTAAATGTAATTCGGTTTTTCAATTCTCGGTGTAATATTGATATAATGAGAAATGAACATAGATGGATGGAAGCTATTTAAATACTAGTCATCATGCTTTGCATTACTTAATTTCATTGTGCGTATGTGTGATCACCTAATTAAGAAGAATAATTAATTGGTCATTAATAAACAAAAAAAAAAAATTGAAATGCAAAAGTAATGGCTAAGCTTCTCGAAGTCTAAGTGTGTGAAGGGTACTTAATTGTGACCTTTCTACCACGTACCCAATCTCCAAACCCACGAAGCTTGACCAATGGTTGTGGGTTTTAGTCCCTAAAACCAAGTGAGACTCCAAGTTATTCACACGCCATTAACATTGTATCATTGGCACGACCATCGGATAGTCCCTTCAAATGATTCGCTTTAGAATGTCTCTTTTTAGAATTGACCCTCGGATTGTCCCTTTTTGTTTTTCCTATTTTGTTTTGAGTGGTTATCAAATACCATCTCCTATCCCATAGATGAGCCATTTTCTCTATTGTTTGAGGTCAACTTTCTTCTCTTCGGATGGTTGTGCTACCTAATGGTTTTCTGTCATTTGACTATCCATGTTGCCAATAACTCCTAAGTAGTAGAAAGTGGTTATCTTTATTTATTTCCACTTATCATGTAATTAAAAATAAATGTGTTATTTTGAATTTAAACGGATTGAATAATAGTCTATGTGGCATACAGTCAACGCCTACATGACCCCTTTTGGATCCCACAGTGAGTGGTCCTACATTTTATTTAGTGTACGTTATGTATCCTACACTGAGCCCACATGTATTTGCTGACATCATATGAAAAATTATTTCTTAATGCCAGGACTACCTTTTACTAGCGGGAAACAATTATTACATTGGATCCCTCTTTATCAGCTTCTAGTCATTATTTTCACTACTCCTAAAGAATTTGACTATTGCACATTGTAAATATATATATTCCTAATATAAATAATATTAGGAAACTCTAGTCTTGTCTTACTAGGACACTCTTGTATAAATAGTAAACTTTTTTCCTACTAGGACACTCTTATACCATATAAATATAAGCTCCTACTATTGTATCATTATGTAGTTAGCAATACACAAACCTTAGTTTGTTTAATTTCTTTCATAGTATCAGAGCATCTAAGGTCCTAAACCTAAAAGCCCTAAAGCCATGTAAAATATTTCTTCTACCTCTACTTCTCTTGAAAATCCTAACCCTCTCGAAATTAATCCTTTTGTTCAAGCTAATGCTATCACTATAGCCAATGACGTTGCTCAATTCCTTGTTGATGTCGCAGCCACTCTCTCCCTCCCTTCCCCACCAAGACAATTTTCCTCACACAACCGCCAATCATTTACCTTTTTCTCTTCATTCAACTCATGCTCCCACTATTCCTATATTAAATATCACCACTTAAGCCACCAACCACCCAAGTCCCACCATGAAAGCTCCACCAGCCACACCTTCTTAATCTCAAATTTCTTATTTTCCTTCCTCACTCACTACTTGTCCTCCAACACATAACAACCCAGGTCTCACCTTGCTTGCTTCCCACCCTACCACCACCATCTATTTTGACCATAATTTTTATTCTTTTCCTTTCTCAACTCCAAATTCCTCTTCTCCTCCAACAGCACCCCTTGCGGCTCCCGCACCTCCTCCCTATCATAACTACGTCGTTGCCCCTAGTCTTCTCTTCACTCTCGGTTCCACTAATTATCAACAGGTTGTACCCTCACCTATCAACCCACCGAACCCTTCTATCTTCCCTAATCTCCCTCTTTTCTCTACTCGTAACATTACACACCTAGTCAGTCTTAAACTTGATAAAAATAATTATATCCTCTGGCGCTCCCAATTTTTCTCAGTCCTCATAAGCTATGACATTCTTGACTATGTTGATGGCACGACCACCCTAAACCCTGCTTTTCAAACCTGGCTTTTTATGTACCCGTGTCTTCACTCCTGGATTAATGCTACCTTAACCACGGACATCTTACAAGATGTCCAGATCTTCGTACTTCCTGGGATGTCTAGATTTCCCTGGAACAACGGTACCTTGATCAATCCAATGCCATTGAGTTTGATCTTCATTTTAAGCTTCACAAACATACCATAGATGGCAAGTATATGAAACAGTACCCTTAAAAGCTCAAAGCTATAGTTGATTCCCTTGTTGCGATCAACTCACCCCTTTCCACCAAAGACATCATCTCCTATGCATTAGTAGGTCTCCCTACCGAGTATGTAAGCTTCATCACTATAATCACCAACACCAACATCACCCTCACTTTTGATAGTTTGCGTACTAAGATGTTCCTACAGGAACAGCGGCTGAAACATCTTCGGGTCAGTTCTTAGTCTTCTGCTTCTCCTACAGCCCTTGCCGCCACCACTACCTATGGCTCCTCTCGTGGTCATGGCAAAGGTCGTTCAGGCTATCAAGGTCATGACCAGAGTCGTGGATGCAATACTGATCGTGGTGACTCTTCACAGCATGGTTCATGTACTGATCAGTCCTCTTACTCTACTTCTATATTTAATCAATTTGTTTGTCCTTCCTCTTATAGCTATGAAGGTCTTTTGGGACCGCATCCTAACTTTTCCTCCCTGACATATCAGATTTGTCACACCGTTGGTCACCTTACCTTAAATTTTCCTCACTGGTTCAACCATGTTGTTGTCTCTCATGACCTGCCAAAATCTTTTGCTATTATGTACCTTGGTGTGTCTAATGTTACCCAATGGTACCTTAATACGGCCGCCTCAACCCATATGACTTCTTAGTCAAGTATACTTACTAACCTTACACCTTATTTTGGAAAAACTAAAATTTTAGTTAGTAATGGACATTTACTTAATATTAATAATGTTGGTTCTACTTTCTTATGCACTCCCACAAAACCTTTTCGCCTTAATAATGTCTTGCATGTTCTGAAAGTGTCTCACAATTTACTTTTCGTTAAACATTTATGTTCTGATAACAACTGTTCTGCTGACTTTGATGTTTTTTATGTTGTTATTAAGGACAAGATTATTGAGAAAACTCTTCTCAAATCTTCCAGTGATGGTGACCTATACCCTCTTCCTCTAGACTCAGTCACTACTACCCCTTTGGTACCGATCTCTCGTCAAGTCACTAGTGATGTTTGGCATCATAGACTGGGTCATTTAGGTCCTCATGTATTATCTCTTTTATAGACTAAAAAGAATATTATTTTGTCTTCTAAATATTCTTGTTTTTGTTTTTATTGTGAGCTAGGCAAGTCTAAACATTTACCGTTTGATTCTGTTGAGCATTGTGCTACCCAACCTTTAGCATTAATACATTATGATGCTTGGCAATCTCTTGTTTTATCAAATTTAGGTTATCGTTATTATGTTATCTTTTGTGGATGATTTTTCTCGATATTCTTGGATTTTTCCTATGCGTAAAAAATTTGAAGTCTTTCAACACTTTTGTAATTTTAAAGCTCTTTCTGAAAATCAATTTTCCACCAAAAAAAAAAATTCAAAGTGATGGTGGTAAAGAATTTGACCAAACACCTTTCAAACAATTTTTTGCTCACCATGGTATTGTCTTTCGTATGTCTTGCCCAAACACGCTTAACAAAATGGCGTCGCGGAATATAAGCATCTCCAAATTAATGAAATGGTCTGCACCCTTTTAATTCACTCCTCTCTCCCTGAGTTTTTTTAGGTTGATGCTACATACACTGCACTTTACTTCATTAATCCCCTACTTTTGTTTTACAAAACCAAGCTCCTTGTACAAAATTGTTTTTTAAAACTCCCGATTACTCAATGTTTCGTGTCTTTGAGAGTGCTTGTTATCAAAATCTCATTGCTAATGCCCCCCACAAACTCACAACTCGATCAAAACAATGTGTCTTCCTAAGCTATACTCAAAATTACAAAGTGATGAGAGTCATAAAATGCATCTTTACAATACTTAATTGTTAGCATTTTAGGGTTGAATTAGGTTTTAATTGCACTTTTATACCTTAACAATTCTAAAGTGCCATTCTTGGATCATTGATTTGTTTTAATGCATTTTCAGGTGTTTTGAGTCTAAAAGAAAGGGAAAAGATATCGTGGAATAAAGCACAAAGATCCCATGCATATTGGAGCAAAGAAGTGCTTTTGGAAGGACAAAATGAAGAGAAGAAAGTGTGTGTGTCGCGGCTTGGATGGTCTGAGTCACGGCCTCCAGAACAGCACCCAAAAGAACAAAGAAAGAAGCTTCAGTTAGAGGTGCACCGCCCACTAAGGAGAGGTGCACCCTCCAGCATTGAGAAGAAAAGCCAAGAGTGAGAGGTGCACCACTCACTAAGGAGAAGTGCACCCTCCAGCATTGAGAAGAAAAGCTAAGAGTGAGAGGTGCACCGCCCACTGATGAGGGGTGCAGCACCCACACGATTCCTCTTCTCCGAGTTATGACCTAATCAGGATTTTAATGACTTTTTAAACCCTAAAACACCCTTGGAACTTTTGTAATATAAATAGGCCACTTAAGGTTTGATAAAGGACATCTGGGAGGCTGGACAAAGGTCCCAAGACTCAAGAAGGAGCCCCATGGCTGACTAATCTCCAAGTAAGGCGAAGGGATGAATCCCTAAGTATAGTTGTTCTTATTTTTTTCTTCTTGATTCAGTTGTAATATAGATTTATCGTTAAACACTATTATGATTTAAATTTCAATTTAATTAGAAGATTTCCCCTTAATCTGGTGATTGCATCTTTCTCCCCCATATAAGTCTAGTCATGCTCTTCTTATGTGATGTTGTTGAGGTGTGATTGAGTCTGGTAGATTTCTCTTTTAGATTTGTCCATTACTATAGTATTATCATCATGATATATTATCATTTCTTGATAATCTATCAGTTAGGTCATGTGTGCTTGAAAGTAAAAAGTATTCATAACAATTACATTAGGGTTTACACATGCGCTTTAATTGAATATTTACCGATTGCCTGTTTGAGATGTGAAACTTGCAATCGAGATAAACAATTGAATCAATATTAGAATGAGGCAATGAACCTAGGGAGGGTTCCCGGAACCTTGTTGTTTCTTTATTATATCCATCAATCTATCTACACAATTATCACACAATACTTTATTCTCTCACTTAATCTTTATCGTCTGTGCTAAGGTTTACATCTTCTCTTGTAGTTAACTTGTTTCCCTGTGGAATCGACACCCCAAAGCTGTGCTATAACTACCGCATTACTCTTTGGGCATAATCAAATTTTGACGCCGTTGCCAGGGAGACACACTTAAGTACAAGGAAGTTTGTCAACTTTGAGACCAAACGGTAGAAGAATTGTAGATAGTTTTTCTTTTCAGCAGTTGTAAAGGCGGTAACTTCGTTCCTTCTTTTAACTTGCTGCATTATTTTTCTTTCTTTTTTTTTCTTCTTTCTTTTTATAGTATTTGTTTATTATTTTCTTTTTTTTTTCAAGTTTTGATTTTTTTTTCTGTTTTAATTTATTTCCTCTCTGATGCATTTGGTGTATGCTTAGACCGAGAGATTTGCGAGGTAGATTCATTAAGGGACCCGAAATAGAGATACCCTTTCCTTCCACGTCCGTTAGTGAAACCTCACCTAGATCAAACCATAGTGCACCCCCACTAGAGAATTTAGAGGATTTTAACATGGCCGATAATCCTATTGAGAATGTTGCTAGGACACTTCAGGATTACCTCCACCCTACACGCACAGCCACACCATCATGCATTATGTTTCCAGCCAGCACCCGCCATCAAGATTTTAAAATAGAGATGATACAGTTACTCCTTACATTTCATGGCTTAGATAATGAAAACCCATATGTGCACATTAGAGAGTTTGAGGAAGTAATTGCGACTTTTCATAGTCAAGATGGAACTTATGACATTGTGAAACTTAAGTTCTTTCCTTTCGCTTTGAAGGATAGAGCTAAGAGTTGGCTATACTCACTTAGACCACGATCTATTAGGTCATGGACTGAGATGACTCGAATTTTCTTTAATAAATACTTTCCCCAACACAAGACCAATGCTTTAAAAAGACAAATCTCCACCTTTGTACAAAAGGACAGTGAGACTTTGTATCAGTCTTGGGAGAGATTTAAGGAGTTGTTGAGTATGTGCCCTCACCATAGGTATGAGAATTGGCACTTAGTGAGCTATTTTTACGAGGGACTTACATATAGGGAGTGCCAATTTGTAGAGATGATGTGTAATGGTGAGTTTTTAGAAAAGGATCCTGATGAGGCCATAGAGTACCTCAATGAGCTTACCGAAAAAGCTCACACTTGGACTGGACCTAGTGCTACTGAAAGCACAAATAGGTCATGACCTATAGGGCACCCAAATAGTGGTGGAATTTACCATCTTAGGGAAGAGGATAACCTTAAGGCCAAGGTCGATATGCTCACTAGGGAACTAGAGGTGTTAAAGACTAAAAACTCAAAGCCAATACAAGTAGCTAATCATGCAGCGTCTTTGAAACTATGTTTTGTGTGTGGTGGGGTAGATCATCTCGCCCAAGAGTGCCCCACATTTGCTGCGATAAGAAGGATGTATGAGGAACAATGTAATGCCTTAGGCATGTATAAGAAGCCTTATGCACCATTCTCTAACACTTATAATCTGGGATGGTGAAATCACCCCAATTTCAATTGGAAGTTTGAAAACCAGCAGCTTGCACAACCCCCTGCACCATATCTTGAACCATATCATGCACCTGCATCTTCTAGGAGTCCTTTAGAAGACACTTTACATGATTTTATTGAGGCACAGGGGAAGACTAATCAAAGACTTGAATCTTTAATTACGCAAGCTGTTGAAGAAAATAAAGAGATAAAGAGCCAAGTGTCCAAGTTAATGAGCTACTTGAGTGTGGTTGAGTGAGGTAAGTTTCCTTCTCAAGCTCAGTCCACATCCCATGGTCAACACCTAGCACAACAGAATTTAAAGGAGGCGAATGTCATTGAGACACTAAGTGGTAAGTCATTACACATCCCAGCAACGAAAAAATCAAAGGATGTGGATGAAACCCACCAAGCATACATGGCTGAATCATTCATAGAAAAGGTCCAGCACCTTAATCCATTGGAGTCCACCTTCATCCATGACTTCACAAGAGCATATATCGAGCCAGAATCTGCAGATGTTATTGATAACATCCTTGAGACCTCTCCAAAGTATACAATCATCGAATTTGGTAATGAAGCAGTGGCTGGTGCATTCAACCTATGTTTGTCTAGGAGGGAATAAGAGCGTCTGGCTGAAGACGTAAAACTTAGCGCTCATGGGAGGCAACCCACAACATATCCTTTTATTTTTATTGTTTTTCATATTTCTTTTTCTTGTTTATTATTATTTTATTTTTCTGTTTTCCAGTATTAACTTAGTATTTCTTTTTTCAAGGACAAATATACGAAGCAGTTCAAATGGTGGAGCATAATTTTTCAGCTTTTGTGCACCTTTGGCTACAAAGGGAGTTTACATTACTCTTTCTTTTACATTGAGGTCAATGCAATTTTTAAGTTGGGGGTGGAGGAAACTTATCTCTTTGTTTCCATATTCTTTATTTCCATACATTTTTTTTCCATTGAACTACTTGGTGTCGTTCTCCCTTTTTGTTTGTTTTTAGCATGCTTTGTGTTAGCCTTGGATATAATTCACATGTCTATGATACGAGCTTAATTGAGATAGCATACAACATTTAGAAATAGTTAAATCTTGCTTCGATTTAAGAATAATTTAAGTGTCAATCTTGATTTGGTTTGAGACTCTAGTTTGTGGTAAGATTGTATGAATAGTCTAAATCATTTAGAGAAGTTTTATATGTGATTGCTTTGTGAATACTTTTGCGATCTCGACAAGCTCTAGAACTTATTTGATAATCACTTTAAGCGAATTCCTAGAATGCACATTGCTTAGGATATGATATAGGCCATTTTTGAACCGTCTGAGCCTTTCAAACTTACCATTGCTATATTTATCGCTAGTCACCTGTTTGAGCTTTTAAAGAATTTGAGCCTTGTTTCTTTCGATGACCCATTTACTTACCCTTATGAGCCTAAAAATATTTTATCCTTACCCTTCTTTTAAAAGAACTTAGTTGTACACATTTGTTGAGAAGCACTTAAGAGGAGTAAGGATAGAAAATATGAAAAAATATTACTACCATAACCCAAGTACATTAAAAGAGATAAGTTGGGGGTTATGGAAAAGAAAATAAAAGAAAATAGAGGAGGTAAATGGTCTTATGCAAAAATAGAAAAGAAAAGAAAAAAAAAGAAAAAATAAAGAGAAGTGAAGGATGGCAAATAAAGAAGAAAAGAAAGGAAAAATGGTGACTTATCGAATATATGCTCTTATAAAAAAAATGGTTGAAAGAGTTAAGTTTTGAAGTAAGGTTATCCAGTGCTTAAAAGTGGTTGTGTTTAAACTAAGAGATTAAGTTCTTTTATTTTGTTGAATCCTTACCGTTCTTTCTTAACCTTTACCTTAGCCTAACATTACAAGCTTATTAAAGAACTATTGATCCAATGTAGTGTGACTTTTCTATAATATTGGAGAGTGATTTGAAAAATAAGCCTATGGAGCTTGGTTTGTGATTGATGTCATGCATTTTAATATATTTTAGAGGCCAAAACTTGTATTCATGAATGTTGTGCATAAAATTATCTGGGTGTTCGGATTAATGGTTTGTGGTAAGATGGATGTTAAGAGTCGATAACAATTTTAAGATTGATGCTTGGATTACTTTTTGACTTAAATGATATTTAATGATTCTATGTGCTATGTGTTGTATGCAATTTTTGAGACAAAAATGTGAATTGCTCTTTGTTTAACACTAGCATTGCTTCACTTTGTTTTGACTTCTACCTTAGAATTCATCTCTTGTTTTTGCTTGAATTGCTAGGGACTAGCAATAAGCTAGTTGGGGGTTGTGATGAGAGTCATAAAATGCATCTTTACAGTACTTAATTGTTAGCATTTTAGGGTTGAATTAGGTTTTAATTGCACTTTTATACCTTAACAATTCTAAAGTGTCATTCTTGGATCATTGATTTGTTTTGATGCATTTTTAGGTGTTTGAAGTCTAAAAGAAAGGGAAAAGCTATCGTGGAATAAAGCACAAAGATCCCATGCATACTGGAGCAAAGAAATGCTTTTGGAAGGACAAAATGAAGAGAAGAAAGTGTGTGTGCCACGGCTTGGAAGGGCTGAGCTGCGTGATAGGAGCTTAAATATTCATATTTAAGCCCCTTAATTTACATTTGTTAAGTTTTTTATCTATATGTTTTAGTCTATTTTACTTCACTTTTGTGTTTTACACGTTTTTATAGGGTCTTGGAGAAAAAGAAGCATTTTTGGCACTTAAAGGAATAAATCTGGAAATCCTAGAGCAGCTGCTGGCTAAATTGCGATCGAGCGCACTCCTCTATGAGATCGAGCGCAGCATTGCGATCGAGCGCACCACATATGCGATCGAGCGCACATGTACGGGCGTGAACAGTAAACTGCAGAACCCTGTTTTGGAAATAAAGGAGTTTTGCGTTTTAGGAAAGTTTAGGAACTCATGAGCCGATTAGGACTTCTCAAAGACCTATAAATACACTTGTAAATCACACACAAAAGGCATCACCTCTTGGGGGGATCACTTCTTAGATCCCTTCTTTTATCTTTTGCTTTAGCTTGGAGAAGGAGACCGTGGAGCGGAATTGATGACTCTTCTCTCGGGTTTCTTCTTTCCTTTTTATTTTATTATGCGTAATTAAATTCTTAGTAGGGCTTGGTTGACGCCCTAATTATGTTTACTCAATAAATTTAGTATTGGCGCCTTGCGATATTTATGTTGTGTTGCTTAAACTTGATTAATACCTACTTTTATTTAAATTCCTCATATGTATATGTCTGATTAATATGTGCATGTGGTATGGACTTGTTAGTTAGATCAATTTGGATGACCGAGTCCTGGGTCTAACATTAGTAACAAGGGATATCTTATCCGGATACCCGGGTTAATCAACATGGGAAACCGGGAGTAGATACCATGCCCTAGGTCTCATGTGGTTGTCGATTTCCATAGTACTTATGTTTTCTTAAGGAACAACTCAAGCAGATACCATGCTGAATCCCTTAAGGAAGAAAAGAGTTAGAGTAGATACCATGCCTAACTCGTTGCTTAGGGAAATCAATAGCTTAAGGAGTAGATACCATGCCCTTAGGTTGGCAACCAGTAGGTATACATGGCATGAATAAAGCATTGGCATACTATTATATTGTGGTAGCATAATTAGTGGTGGATATCAAGTCCTTACGCCTTTATCCTTAGTATTTTATCTTTATTATTTCTCAATGCTTTTATTATTTCTATATTTTTATATTGCGAATATAATTCTAAATTGAACTTTACCAATCCCTGTGGAGATGATTTTGCATTCGCACACTATACTACACTGTTGACCTTGTGCACTTGCAAGTAAAACAAGTGCGATTATTTACTTATTTATTTAGGTGGATAATCGCACAACAAGTTTTTGGCGCCGTTGCCGGGGATTGTGCTAAATTTCTGTTTAGAATTATTTCCCGTTTATTTTTCTTATTTTGTTCAAATTTTTTTTTTCTCTTTCTTATTTTTCATTAAATATTTTTCTTAATCTGTTTTGTTTTATTTTATTTTCATCAATTATCTAACTTAATTCTTCGTTTTTGTTATTTTCTTTCTTTCTGTTTTAGGTGTGCATCAGTGCTAATTCTGGCACTGCGATCGAGTGCAAACCTAAGTGCGATCGAGCGCACTGGCGCGATCGAGCGCAGTGCTTAGAGCGCTTGAGCGCAAATAGTCCAGAGACTACCCGAGCAGTGGTACTGAAGCTGCTGCACCAACATATTCCTGCTGATTCATGCAAGGGCTTCGAGTGAGGAACCCAACCATCCTTTCACTTGATATAGAAAGTGAGCAGATCATTCGAAAGAGGCCTAGAAACAACTTCGAAGAGAGAGAAGAAGAATTTAAGGGTGAAGCACCAATGGAACAGCTTTACAACCAACTGCCACCAAAACGGAGACCTATGAAGCAATCCTTCATTCCACAGAACCTCAACCATCCTTCATGCATTGCATATCAACCTAAGATGGAAGAAAATTATTACATATCTCCGGAGATACTTAGTGCCTTGACTCATTTTAGGGGTACACCTGCTGAGGATCCACACTTGCACCTTCGAGAATTCTGTGATCTCTGCAAGTTCCAACATATTCGAGGCCTAGATCAAGAGGGAATCAGGTTAATTCTTTTCCCTTTTTCATTAAAAGATAATACTAAAATGTGGTATCATTTATTGCCTACAGATTCCATCCATACTTGGAAAGAGCTATCCAATAGATTTCTAAGGAAATTTTTTCCAGCTCAAAAGACAAGGCAGATGAGGAAGGAGATTCAATCCTTCCAACAGAGGGATGGAGACCTTTTCTTCGAGGCATGGGGACACTTTAATGAGCTGCTACTCAAATATCCATATCACAACTTACCTCAAGATGAGCCGGGTACTAGCTTTCTATGAAGGTTTGAGTGGTATAAATCAAGGTATAGTGGATTCCGGTTGTGGAGGTGTGCTGATGGAGAAGACTAGTGAAGATACCATGGAGCTATTTGAGACATTAAGTGAGCACACCCAACAATTCTCCTCGAAAGGTAGACAAGGAATTAAAAGCAAGAGTATGTATGAGGCGAGCTTCAATGATGGATCTTCGAATCAAATGGCTACTATGGAAAGAAAGCTAGACATGCTAATAAAAGCCATGGCTGATCAGAACAACTTATGTAGTCCACAGGCTACACAACGCCAGGTATGTGCTATATGCTCTCATTTTGATCATAATACTTATACTTGTCCTCTGTATTCAACTACAGATCAAGAGCAAGCAAATTATGAGGGACCGAACAGTGCATATGCAAATACCTACAATCCTGGATGGTAGAACCACCCCAATCTCTCATGGAGCACCACTCAAAATACTTTGAATCTTCAAGGACAGCAGCGACACTTCCAACCAGCAGCCCAACTAGTACCAAAATCAGAAAATAGTGACCTAGAGAGTCTTATGACGCAATTGATGACTTCACAAGAACAGTTCATGATTGAGCAACGACAAACCACTACAAAACATGAGCAAGCCATTCAAAGACTCGAGGAACAAATGGGGTAATTGGCTAAGGAGCTGAGTGAAAGAAAGTTGGGTGAACTTCTAGTCCAACCACTACCTACTCCAAGAGGACATCAACAACTAAATGTCGTGACAACTCTAACAAATGGTAAGATCATTGAAACTGATGAGCCTGCACAAGCATCCACATCCAAGGTAAGTGAGATGGAGAAGGTAAATGGTGAGAAGGTTGAAATCAAAAGATATAATGCATTAAAATTACCCCCAGATAATATAAAATGTTTTAATGTATGCATGACGCAAAGTGTTGTTGAGGAAGCTTTTCGGGTCCATCACATTGATCCAGTAAAAATCGCTCTTACCTATAGTGTCCCAAGATCGGATATTGAGCCCAAATGCAAGGATGTTACTGATGACATCACTGACACTATGCACCTCATTGAAGCCTCTCCAAAGCATCAAAGTAAGTCCACTGATCCATTTGATATTCATGTGCCTACTAATACTATTTTCCCTTTTATTGTACAGGCACTTAACTTGGAATTCAAGCAGTTGCCAGAACACTTACCTTATGCTTATATGGGAGAGAATAAAACACTTCCTATGCTAGCTGCTGCCACTCTTAGTTTTGGAGAAAAATAAACTTTGGTCCGGCTGAAGACGTTAAATTTAGCGCTTATGGGAGGCACCCCACAGCTTATCCTTTTATTTTTATTATTTTACGTATTTATTGTTATTTATTTATTGTTATTACTTATTGTTTTCCCGTATTACGTTAGTTTTTCTTTTTTAGGGACAATGTGTGCATCTGTTCCAGTTTGGGGGTACGCTATGAGGCATGCCGACCTAGCTAGTTCTCCATCTCCCAGGTGAGCTCTTTCCTTGTTATTCACACATTGGGGACAATGTGTAATTTACGTTTGGGGGTATGGGAGGCACATTCACACACACCTTGTCCCAATTTTTTTTGTTCTGTTATTTTTCATAGATAAATACATGTTCATTCCATTCCAAAATTTTTGGGTGTTCTAAACAAATAATATGATTTGACTTCATAAGTGAGCTTAACACCTTGAACATATGGGCCAATAATTAAGTTTTGAACCATAATAACTTTCTTTTAGGAATTTAAGGATTCACAAGTTCGACTTAAACTAAACATGAGCACATTAACACATAGTTGTGTGGGGTATGACATGTAATTTTGATTTGTATGTTTCTTTTGCTTGACTGTGAACTAAATGACCTATTAGATTAACGTGGTGGCATAAGAAAATAGAAAAAGTTCGTTATTGCTCAAAAAGAAAAAAAAATGCTCCTAAAGATCATTAAAAAGAACTTTCCATTGAGTAACTGGCCCTCTTGCCTCAGTAAGCAGTGAGTGTCACGTCAAAAGGTGGAATATTTTGATCGGTAGCATTAAGATCAGTTAGTTTCGTAGCCTTTTTGACTTGAGTTAGTAAGCCCTTAGGGGTGTTTCTACACCTAATGCCCTAAAACCATCTGGTTTGGGAGTCATTGGCTAAACGCTCGTTACACGAGTCAAATAGAAAGCTTAAGGGAACTAACTTGGCAAAAATCTCACAAATAAATGAAAAGAAGAAAATCTATGCCATCTTTGTTGATTCTAATAGAAAAATTGGTGAATCTCGAGTCATCGAAACACTACACATTAGAATTATTTGGAAACCCAATCTTTTATGTGCTAGTCCACCACACACTCAGTTAAACTTGTGATGTCTTAACCTGCCTCATGAAAGTGATTTGCATTCAAAACTCGTATTCATTGCAAAGATGTGTTTATACTTGTTAAGCTTGCTCATGAATGCGCATCATAGTTTTGTGTGAAACCTAAACTTTTGTTGGACACCATGAGCATTGGATTTATCTTTGCATCTTTGTTTTTCATTTAGTTTTTGGTTTTGTATTGCTAAGGGACTAGCAACATGTAAGTTTAGGGGTGTGATAGGAGCTTAAATATTATTTAAGCTCCTTAATTTACATTTGTTAAGTTCTTTATCTATATGTTTTAGTCTATTTTACTTCACTTTTGTGTTTTACACGTTTTTATAGGGTCTTGGAGAAAAAGAAGCATTTTTGGCACTTAGGGAATAAATCTGGAAATCCTAGAGCAGCTGCTGGCTAAATTGAGATCGAGCGCACTCCTCTGTGAGATCGAGCGCAGCATTGCGATCGAGCGCACCACATATGCGATCGAGCGCACATGTACGGGCGTGAACAGTAAACTGCAGAACCCTGTTTTGGAAATAACCTTATTTTGGAAATAAAGGAGTTTTGCGTTTTAGGAAAGTTTAGGAACTCATGAGCCGATTAGGACTTCTCAAAAACCTATAAATACACTTGTAAATCACACACAAAAGGCATCACCTCTTGGGGGGATCACTTCTTAGATCCCTTCTTTTATCTTTTGCTTTAGCTTGGAGAAGGAGACCGTGGAGCAGAATTGACGACTCTTCTCTCGGGTTTCTTCTTTCCTTTTTATTTTATTATGTGTAATTAAATTCTTAGTAGGGCTTGGTTGAAGCCTTAATTATGTTTACTCAATAAATTTAGTATTGGCGCCTTGCGATATTTATGTTGTGTTGCTTAAACTTGATTAATACCTGCTTTTATTTTAATTCCTCATATGTATATGTCTGATTAATATGTGCATGTGGTATGGACTTGTTAGTTAGATCAATTTGGATGACCGAGTCCTGGGTCTAATATTAGTAACAAGGGATATCTTATCCGGATACCTCGGTTAATCAACATGGGAAACCGGGAGTAGATACCATGCCCTAGGTCTCATGTGGTTGTCGATTTCCATAGTACTTATGTTTTCTTAAGGAACAACTCAAGCAGATACCATGCTGAATCCCTTAAGGAAGAAAAGAGTTAGAGTAAATACCATGCCTAACTCGTTGCTTAGGGAAATCAATAGCTTAAGGAATAGATACCATACCCTTAGGTTGACAACCAGTAAGTATACATGGCATGAATAAAGCATTGGCATACTATTATATTGTGGTAGCATAATTAGTGGTGGATATCAAGTCCCTACGCCTTTATCCTTAGTATTTTATCTTTATTATTTCTCAACGCTTTTATTATTTCTATCTTTTTATATTGCGAATATAATTCTAAATTGAACTTTACCAATCCCTGTAGAGATGATCTTGCATTCGCACACTATACTACACTGTTGACCTTGTGCACTTGCAAGTAAAACAAGTGTGATTATTTACTTATTTATTTAGGTGGATAAACGCACAACACTGCGTCCTCCAGAACAGCACCCAAAAGAACAAAGAAAGAAACTTCAGTGAGAGGTGCACCGCCCTCTAAGGAGAGGTGTACCCTCCAGCATTGAGAAGAAAAACCAAGAGTGAGAGGTGCACCACCCACTAAGGAGAGGTGCACCCTCCAACATTGAGAAGAAAAGACAAGAGTGAGAGGTGCACCGCCCACTGATGAGGGGTGCAGCGCCCACACGATTCCTCTTCTCCAAGTTATGACCTAATCAGGATTTTAATGACTTTTTAAACCCTAAAACACCCTTGAAACTTTTATAATATAAATAAGCCACTTATGGTTTGATAAAGGACATTTGAGAGGCTGGATAAAGGTCCCAAGACTCAAGAAGGAGCCCCATGGCCGACTAATCTCCAAGCAAGGCGAAGGGATGAATCCCTAGGTGTAGTTATTCTTATTTTCTTTTCTTGATTCAGTTGTAATATGGATTTATCATTAAACATTATTATGATTTACTTTTCAATTTAATTAGAAGATTTCCCCTTAATCCGGTGATTGCATCTTTCTCCCCCATATAAGTCTAGTCATGCTCTTCTTATGTGATATTGTTGAGGTGTGATTGAGTCCGGTAGATTTCTCTTATAGATTTTTCCATTACTGCCGTATTGTCATCATGATATATTGTTGTTTCTTGATAATCTATAAGTTAGGTCATGTGTGCTTGAAAGTAAAAAGTATTTCATAACAATTACATTAGGGTTTACACATGCACTTTAATTGAATATTTGCCGATTGCCTGTTTGGGATGTGAAACTTGCAATCTAGATAAACAATTGAATCAATATTAGAATGAGGCAATGAACCTAGGGAGAATTCTCGAAACCTTGTTGTTTCTTTATTATATCCATCAATCTATGTACACAATTTTCACACAATACTTTATTCTCTCACTTAATCTTTATCGTCTGTGTTAAGGTTTACATCTTCTCTTGTAGTTAACTTGTTTCCCTATGGAATCGACACCCCAAAGCTGTGCTACAACTACCGCATTACTCTTTGAGCGTAATCACAAGGCATATACGTGTCTAGATCCTACCACTGGTTGTGTCTATACCAGTCTTCATGTTGTCTTCCATGAACTCTCATTTCCCTACTTATTCTCTCCAAACCCGTTACCTCCACTCCAGTTACCCAACCTATCACTAATCCTCTTGTACTTACCATAGTAGAACCTTTACATCAACATTCCTCCTCGTCTCCTATGTCTTTCACCACACCTCTTCCTAATATCCCTTCAACCCCACTGCTAGCACCTCTTGCTTTGCCGCCTCCAGCTTCGACCTCCATTTGTGGCCTCTACCATACACACTAACTCCTCATCCCCACCACCGACCCCTTTTGCTTTGTTGCTTCAGCCTGACCCTTTAGCATCGACCTCAGTTTTCTCCAGTCATGTTGTCTTTCCCTCTACTGATTAGGTCGCTACCTCTAGCACTATTTTTCCTCCACCATCCACCAATGCCTCCTGTCATCCAATGATCACTCGTTCTAAGGCTGACATTCGTAAATTAAAAACCTTACTCTCTCTTTCCACTACTACCTTGCCAACTGAACCAACTTGTTTTTCTCAAGCAAATAAAGATCTCGAGTGGCGGTCAACTATGGCTAAAAAATTTAATGCTCTTTTAACTAACCACACTTGGGATCTAATTTCATATGATCTAATGAAAAAATTTGTTGGGTATAAGTGGATTTACAAGATTAAATATCTGGCTGATGGGTCTGTGGAGCGCTATAAAGCGAGGTTGGTCACCTAGGGATTCCACCAACAACCAGATATTTACTATATGAAACCTTTAGTCCAGTTGTTTAACCTACTACTATACTCATTGTTTTATCTTTAGCCATTTCACATGCTTGGGTGATCAGACAACTAGATGTTAAGAATGCTTTTCTTCATAGCTATCTTAATGAAGTTGTGTACATGAAATAACCTCCTTGTTTTATTGATAATAGTTATCACTCTGATGTTTATAAATTATAAAAAGCCATCTATGGTTTGAAATAAGCTCTAAGGCTTGGTTTCATCATTTTAGTTCTTTTCTTTTTCTTTTGGTTTTTCCTACAGTCGAGCTGACATTTCTATGTTTGCTCTAAAGTTCTCTCATGGTTTTCTTATTTTACTTTTGTATGTTGATGACATTATCCTCACAGGAAATAACACCACCTTACTTTTTCGCTTTATACACACTTTACTTAACCAGTTTGCTATGAAGGATCTTGGTGATCTTCATTATTTCCTTGGCATTGAAGATGTCCCTTACCCCATCAACTTGTTTCTACCTCAAACTAAATTCACCAAGGAATTTTTACTTAAATTTTCTATGTCATTAGCAATTAAAACTCTATGTCATTAGCAATTAAAACTCCTCTTCTTTCCCAATCTACACCTTCACTATATGAGGGTGAACTACTAGCAGATCCCTCTGAATATATGAGTATGGCTGGAAGTCTACAGAATTTAACCATGACCTGACTTGCTATTGCATATATTGTTAATCTTGCTAGTCAGTTTTTGCATGCCCCTCGCATGGCTCATTTTTGGCTTGTCAAACATATTTTTCAATATTTATGTGGAACAACTAATCATGGTTTACGTCTTGCTTCCGCCAAGAATTTCTCTCTTTCTTATTATGCAGATGTAGATTGGGTTGGTTGCCGTGACAATCATCGGTCCACCATAAGTTATGTAGTATTTCTCGGACCCAATCTTATTTCTTTGAAAGCAAAAAAACAACCCACTGTGTCTCGTTCCAACACTGAATCTGAATATAGATCTATTGCTTATGTTGTAATTGAGACCTATTGGATTTGTCAACTTTTCTATGACTTACATGTGTTCTTGAACAGTTTAGTTCGAGTGTACTGTAATAACATTGATGCCGCTTATCTTGTTGTTAATCAAGTTTATCTGTCTCGCACCAAGCACATTGGGATAAATTTTCATTTTGTTTATGAAAAAGTAACCCAATGAGATGTTCGGATTCGCTATATGCTCACTAATGCTCAGCTTGTCGATATATTCACAAAAAGGTTGCCTTCACCCCGATTTCTTCAACATAAAAACAATTTTTTGTGGTTCCACCTCATTCGGATTGAAGGGATGTGTAAATGTATATATTCCTAATATAAATAATATTAGGAAACTCTAGTATTGTCTTACTAGGACACTTGTATGAATAAGAAACTCTTATCCTATTAGGGCACTACAGATATAAGCTCCTACTACTGTATCATTATGCAGTTAGCAATTTGTTTAATATCTTTCATACACATATTGGCCTATAAGCCCCTACGACACCTACTTCTTAAAACTTCTCTTCTTCCATCACCGTCAACGGCCAAAAGAAAGCAGAGAGAGTCGGGCCTGGTTTTTCAAAATTTCTTCATCGCTTTTTCACCTATACATGCACAGTGAAAGGGAAAAGGTTAGTTTTTGAAGTCATGTCTCACGCCATTTACATGTTTGATAAATTGCTTAACTCCCCATTACACGTAGTAGAGAACAAATTTCTTCCTCAAACACGGGTAACAATTATTCATCAAATCTTAGATATTGTGATCGAGTATGTCATTGTGTTTCGAGCATCTGTGAGAATGTCGGAATCGAAAAATAACAAGGTCCGATTACATTATATATGTCATAATGGTCCTTGTTCTTACTTTGAATGTTAACTCAAACTGAAAATGACTTTTGTCCAAGAGCATACTGATCCTGTTAAAAGGGAATATTGTTAAGTTAAACTAGACGATTTGAAGTACCAAGTCGATGAGCTGGAAACAAGAATGTTGATATTTGAAGAGTGGAAAGCTATGGTGAAAGCATGCATGTTTGGAAGTGTTATAATGCTTGGATTCCTATTTGTAGTTATTATGGGGGAAAAAAAATCTAGTGCTCTCTCTGGTGAAACTATGAAATAAAATAAATTAACTCTTAGAAATTAAAATCTCACCAAAATCTGAAAAGCTCTTTTTGGAATCTCTCCAAGTAATTAACAAGAATGTTATAAACTAATCTACCTTTATTAATCAAAACAAGGATTTTTAAATAGCCAAGTTACAAACAATTGAGTGAGAAATATAAGCAACTAACTAAGCATGAACCCATGTTCCACCACTTATTCACAAAAACTGGAGAGAGTGGGCAGTTATTGATAAAGCAAAAAGAACTAACCATTAACATAAAGCATGAACCCATGTTCCACCACTTGTTCACGAAAACAGGGGAGAGTGGGCAGTTATTGACAAAGCAAAAAGAAATAATAAAATATAAGGAAATATAATACTCAAGTTGACTATATGGCTCAGTCAATCATGTAAATGCATCAACTGTATCTCTCCCAAAGAACTTGCCTCCGGCAAGTAATGCTGGAGATAGGCTTGATATATGTCAGGAGCGAGACGATGGACTTCATCACCCTAGAGCTAAACGGATTCAGAAAGAGGTTTGTGTGCCCAACGAACCAAAAATTTATAGTAGCCACCCTTACGAGTAGATACAAACTGATGGTCTAACACGGCAATCACAGTATCGGATTGTCGAGGGGCTGAAGGAACTCGATTGGTGGTGTCGTCCAAAGGGGTTGGAAGAGCAATCTCACTGTTGAATTATGTCAAATCTTCAACATTGAAAACTGGACTAATTGGAAAAGCAGGAGGTAGGTCAATGACATAAGCATTAGGTCCCATTTTTTTTTAACGTTGAAGGGTCCTGCCCGACAAGCATATAGCTTATTGTAGCTGCTAGGAGGAAAACTTTCTAAACGTAGTCGAATCATCACTTGATCACTAACCTCGAATTGTTTATCCCTTCTCCGTAAATTGGTATGCTGAGCATAAACTTCTGTTTGCAGGGAGATTTTCTTTTGAACCTCTTCATGGACAGACATCATATGAGCGGCAAAATCAATACCTGCCTCACTCGTTCTTTGCGGTAAGGGTAACGAAATAGTGTCCAAAGGCGTACGCAGATCCCTGCCATAAACAAGCTAAAATGGAGAGCTACCTGTGGTGCGGTTAACTGAATTATTGTAGGCAAATTCAACTTGTGGGAGGATTAGATCCCAGCTAGTCGTATGGTCTTCGATTAGGCATCACAACAAATTTCCCATACTACGGTTGATAACTTCTGTCTGTCCATCAGTTTAGGGGTGGAATGCACTAGAGAAAGACAGTTTGGTGCCTAATTTCGCCCACAAAATTTTCCAGAAATAGCTGATGAACTTTACATCCCGATCGGAGACAATAGTAGTAGGGAGGCCGTGCAACCTAACAATCTCTTTTAAAAATAGGGTGGCAATGTTAGAAGCATCATAGAAACGGTCCACAACCACCATTACAGAGTCGTTGTGATGTTAAGTACAAGACAAACCAAGAACAAAATCCATGCTGATATCTACCCAAGGATGGTGTGGAATTGATAGAGGAGTGTAGAGTCCGGTGTTTTGTTTTGTACCTTTGTTAACTTGACAGGTTCGACATCTGGAAACTATCGTGTGCACATCACGTTGCATATATAGCAAAAAAATACGGTCGGCTACCAACAAGTATGTTTTATCAAACACGAAATGTCCTACCAACCCTCCTCTATGTAATTCCATAATGATGAAATCACGTGTTGAACCTCTTGGTACACAAATACGGCCACCCTTTGTGATAAACCCATATGATAAGGAAAAATCAGCCTTAGCAGTGTTGTTAGTCTGCAATGTCACCCAAATCTCCTTGAAATCTTGGACTGTTGCATAGTTATCCTTCATGGATTCGAAACCGGCAGCATTGACAGTGAATGTAGTTAAGAGATGTGGTCTTCGACTAAGTGCGTCTGCCACCTTATTTTCGCGACCAGCAGTGTGTCGAATAATGAAATTGAACTACTAAAGGTAATCAAACCATCTTGCATGCTTCGCGTTTAACCTTTTTTGAGAATTGAGATGTCTCAAGGAATCATGGTCAGTAAATAAAATGAACTTACGATGCATTAAATAAGGTCGCCAATGTTTCAAGGTTTGAACCAATGCATGGAACTCAACATCGTAAGCTGAATATTTTCGTCGAGACTTGTTGAGTTTTTCACTAAAGAAAGCAATAAGATGGCCTTCTTGACTCAACACTCCACCAATACCAACATTAGAGGCATCACACGCAATTTCGAATACTTTTGGGAAGTCTGGAAGCTTTAAAACTGGGGTGGAAGACTTTTTTTTTATTTCATGAAATGCCTTGGCAGCTGCTAGAGTCCACTTGATTTGTTTAGATTTCAGAAACTCGATAATGGGAGCTGTGATGGTGCTAAACCCTTAGATGAATCTGTGATAAAATGTTGCCAAACCTAAGAAGCTTCGAATATCAAAAAAAGATTGAGGTTCAGGCCATTCGCGGATTACTTGGACCTTTGAAGAATCAACTTCAATCCTTTTGTATGATTTAATGAACCCCAAAAAATTGGTTTTTTCTTTAAGGAATGAGCATTTGCCTTTGTTGATGTAGAGATGTTATTTCTTAAGTGTCTCCAAAACTTGACGAAGATGTTCTATGTGTGCTATAACAGACTTGCTAAAGATGAGTATATCATCAACATATACTACAACAAACTTACCAAGAAAAGGTCGAAGTGCCTGTGTCATGACATGCATAAATGTGCTTGGAGTGTTGGTGAGGTCAAATGGCATAACTAACCATTTATACAACCCTTCTTTCGTTTTGAAGGCGGTTTTCCACTCGTCTCCAGGCCTTACTCAAATTTGGTGGTAACCACTCCGCAAATCAATTTTAGTAAAAAACATTGCACCACCCAGTTGGTCCAGCATGTCATCTAGGCGTGGAATTGGAAACCTGTACTTAACCGTGATCTTGTTCACCGCTCGACTGTCGATACACATTCGCCAGCTGCCATCTTTTTTTGGGGTGAGTAATGCAGGCACAGCGCAAGGGCTCAAGCTTTCGTAGATGAATCCTTTATTTAATAAATCGTGTACCTGCCTTTGGAGTTCAACATGTTCAGTTGGGCTCATTCTATAATGGGGCAAATTAGGTAGGGTCGAACCTGGAAGAAGATCGATGGCGTGTTGGATGTCTCGTAATCGTGGTAATTGTTGGGGAAGGTCTTCTGGCATCAGGTCTTCAAACTCTTGGAGCAAGAATTTAACACTTTATGGGCCTTCACCATCTGTTTGTTTGGATTTGTGACCAACTAGGAAAAGAATAGTATTCCCATTCTACACAACCTCTTCGACTTGTCGCATAGTTAGCATAGTGTTGGATTTCTTAAGATTTTCAAACACAGTAATGTGGAGAGGTTCCAATACCACTTTTTGATCTTTAAATTTAAATGATTAGGTATTCTCCAAGCCATCATAACTGACCCACCTATCATACATCCATGGCCTTCCCAATAACCGATGACATACGGTCATAGGCAATATATCACACCAAACTTGATCCATATATTTCTTTCTGAGTGAAAATTTCACAAGACAACGACTTTGAACCACAATTGAATTGTTATCGTTAATCCAACTCACCTGATATAGTGTGGGATGTGTTTCTTAAGGAAGACCGATTCGCTCGACTGCATCTTTGGCCACAACATTCATGTTGCTACCGTTGTCGATGATAACATTTAGAGCCTTGCCTCCATGTTCAACTCTCTTGTGGAAGATATTAGTTCTCTTCCAATCATGGTCCATGTCTTCTTTAGTTTTATGCCCTGTCATTACATTTTGAATCACACAAATGAGTAAGTCAGTGGCTTGCAACTGCTCCTCTTCAGAATCGATTTCTTCTTGGATATGGCTTTCTTCGTTGTCAACTTGCTAATCTTCGAACACCAGGTCCTTCTCACACATATAAGCTACCCTTTGATCTCGAGTAGGACACACTACTGCAAAGTGTCCATGCTCTTTGCATTTATAGCATTGGGGTCCCTCGCCAAAATCCCTCTCCTTGCCTTTGAAGTTACCACTTACATTCCCTTTTGTTTCAACTGATGACTTTGTACTAGTAAAATCTGGAAAATGGAAGTTCCCGAAGTCAACAGAATAAAAGCGACGTGAGTTACCTAAGGTTTGTCTTTCTAATTACAAAGCCAACTGATAAGCTTCCTCAACATTATAAAGTCGTGCCGTCAACATGTCTTTGTGAATATCGGGCTTCAACCACTTCAAATATCGAGCTAATATTTGAGACTCGGTTTCGTTTGCCTTGCTCCTTACCGTCAGTCCATGAAACCGCTCTGTATACTGGTCCACAGTAGCTTTATTGTTTTGATTCCATTGCAGCATATTTTCATAGATAAGTTGTTCATAGTTGATGGGTAAGTATTTTGACTCTAACTGTTCTTTCATGTCTTCCCATTCTGTAATAAGGATCTGACGAGTTCGTCTGAGTCTCTCTTCCACACTGCCCCACCAAGCACGGACTAAACCTTTAAGCTTCAATTTGACAAACTAAACCTTACGTTCTTCTGGTACTGAAAACCAGTCGAAATAATCCTCAAGCGAAGTAATCCAATCAAAAAATGCGTCTGGATTGAGTTTGCCACAAAAGTCTTTTACTTCCACCTTCATACGTCTAGTTAATTCATCTAAGACATTTCTTCGAACAAGAAAGAAAAGTTGAATCTGAGGTGAGTGAAATCCTATGAGGTTATTGAGAAAGTTGGACTAGTTGTGAGTAGCCTAGATTTGCCTCCAGAATTAAAACATTTATATAATGTGTTTCATGTTTCACTTTTTAGAAAGTGTTTACATGATGAATATTATAATATTTCGAGCTAAGATATAGAAATTCAGAAAGATTGGGCTTACATACAAGTGTCAGTGAGGATTTTAGAAAAAAGAACAAATCTTGTATAATAAAATAATTGCATTAGTTCAAGATCTGTGGCAGAATAAGGATGTTGAAAAGATTTTGTGAAATCGTGAGACAATTACGAAGATATACTAATTACATTTGTTTCTGGAGCAAAGTAAGGAAATTTCGAGGACGAAATTTTTGTAAGATGGGTAGAATTGTAATACCCGCATTTATAAAGTAAAGGTAAAGAAGTAATTTAATAAATATGATATGAAAATAAAATAATATATTTACATGAAGGAGTTAGTATTGAATAAAATAATTATAAAAAAAATGGACGTGTGGAGGCATAGTTTCAAAGAAAAGAAAAAGAGAAAAAAAAAACTGGATGTCCAGGAAAGAAAAGAAGAAAAAATAAAATAAAATAAAAGTTTCTAAAAAACAAAAAGACACATGGCAGCAGGTGGCAGCACTTGCTGCCAAGTGTAATATTGGTGCTCTGAATATCCTCCAACATAGAATTAACGTGGAAGACTTTGGGAATGGGGGGCTGCAGTTTCTTTTTCAAAAGCAAACTTTGTTTTATATATATATATATATATATATATATATATATAAAAGTTAAGTTATATAAATTATACTTAACCAAAATTCGTTTAGTTTTCTTTCTATTACTCGTTTTCTTTAAACACTTCGGGACTCAAAGAAATGTTGAAATGACAAAATTTTGAACGGGTTTACTATGGAATTTCATAGAGAATCACGAGAAGCTATCAGAAAAATAGAAGGTAATAAAATAATGTTTATTTTTGAAATTTTAGCATTCATGAAATATTCTCGAATTCAAAGTGGGAATTTTCAAATGGTGTGGTTTATAACTAATTGAAGAATAAATTAGAAATTTAATATAAATATGATGTCATGTGTTAACGATCAACAACTGGGGGAAATTCTGAGAGGAACAGGAAAGGCAATGAGGTGATCCACAGGTAGCTTTAAGTGCTACGTGGTGAGTTGGATTTACTTTAAGTAATCTAAATAAAAATGAAAAACTTAGTGATGATAGTAAAATAAATTATTAGCCTATGTTTTGGCGATAGATAAAATTTGGGTTGATAGGTATGATACAATATTAGACACGTAGACAAATTATTATGTGAGAAGAAATATTATCAGAATAATTAGTTGATTTAATAATGATGGTAATAAATAAATTCTTGATGAGCTATGGTTGATGTTTTGATACGAATTATGAGGAGTTGAAATTTAGTGGATCTTGACAAGCTATGATGGATGAGTTGATGTAATTTATGAGGAGAAGAATTTATTTGAGAATTATCAGGATAGCAATTTAAATGTTTTGAATTCATGTTGTTTTATATTATTGTTCATATGCATATGCATTAAATAAAAAAACTGAAAAAACCGGGAAGAGGCCGGTCTAATTGAAAAACCGTGATAGCCAGTATATGCTGGAAATAAAAGGAACACTGTGACAGCCGGTATATGCTGAAAATAAATACCGTGACAGCCGGGATAAGCTGGAAAGAACCAGGAAGGGGCCAGTCTAAGATTAAAAAAGCATGTCGACATGTAAGAAGATGTTCCCATAATAATAATTCATGCATTGCATCTGTTTTAATTATTGCTTGCATTATTGAAATGCTGATGTGTGGTGTGTTATTGCGAATTTATTTATAGATGGATGAGTCTTACAAAGAGATAGTTATGGTGATAAGAACCATCTAAATGGTAGATTTTATGATGTGAACCTCATTACAAGGTAATTTTGAGATAATTGATGGTCTTAAGGTGAATCAATAAGTAAGAAGAAGAGATTGATAGAGGATGAATCTTTTGACATGTGTAGTGATAGTAAAATGCTAATATCAAGTTGTAAGAGATATAAATGATTAAATATTAAAAGACCATTTATACAACTGAATACTTTTAGTAAATTTAATTCACTGAGCTTGTGAAGCTCACCCCTCATTGTGCAATGATTTCAGGTAGCAGGCGAGACAAATAGTTTGGTGAGTTGAGGTTCAGACAAAATCATTATCTAGTAAGTCACGTACGTGTCAACATCCTCAGACTAACGAGAAAAGAAAATAAAAATTTATTTGTAATATTCATATATTTTAAGTTGTATCTAATGTTTAAATATCAGATTGATGTAACTTCCCTGTTGAGGGTTGAGGATTAAAATAAATAAAAAAAAATTGTTAGTATTATTTTATTATTGTATATATGTGTCGCGCTGGGATTCTCAAAATGTGATGGCATCGCCTTTGGGGTGGCGTTACGTATAGGTTCAATGTTGTCATCATCAACATTGATAAAAGATTTGAAAAATTCACCTGTTGAATGATCTTCACCCACAACCAAAGCAATTTCCTCATACATATCAATCAGTTTACTTAAAAATTTCTCTTTTTCCATATGTGCCTAATATAATAATGTAACAATATAAAAAACCTTTAGCTAATAATTCAAAAATAAAAAAGTTTAAAAACGAAATTGAAATTTGAAAATATATAAAAAAAAAAAGATAGCATATTACCCTTATGAAATCATCATATACTTTTTGATCCCATGTGAACATTTTTTAGTTGTCATCCTAACCAAAACCGCTACCATTTTTCTTCAAGTCTTATAGAAACTTTCACGTATTTTGTAGTGTCCTCATGTGGTTCTCAACATTATTAGTTGTGCAAGATATATTAAAATTTTCAGATCCCTCAGTTGCTACATGTAAATATGAAGACTACTTAAAACTTTTGTCTAGCTTGCGTCCATTTTTGACTCCATCTGCTAAGATCTCCAAAATAAACTGTCCATAAGCTTTGTTCACCTTAATTGATTCCCTTTACCATTTTTACTCTTACTAGTGCTAGCATTAGTCGTTGCTTTCATATATATAAAGATCATTAGATTAGTATTAAACATGTCCATAACAATAAAATTAATAGTTTCAAATAAAATCAAATAGAAATAAATATAATAAAATTGAATAAAAAGCATGATCATAAAACTATTACCAAAGTGTCATAAAGATATTTAAATAACTAAAATATTCATTGATAAATCATATCAAAAAAATTCTATATTGACAAACTTTATCTAACTATTGTAATCAATATACATAGCCTATGCAATAGTATCTCTTTTCAAAGCCCATTCTTTATTTTATTCTCTTTCTTCTGGCTGACTTTTTATGTTGCTTGAGTTGGTTCTATAGTTTGCATACTTGATCCTGATTCTTGTTCAATACTTCTTGCGATACTATCATTAGTGACATGGGTATGTCCAACCTAGCATGGGCCTGCCCAACAAAAATCTAATAATCTCTTGTCAACTAAGCAAGGTGCAAGGTCCAAGCCCAAAGTGGAAGAAGATTCGGATGCAACAGCCTACTGGATTTAGGCTGATCATACCAGGCCCAAACGATCTGCTTTTTGAGACTTTCTTAAGCTTAAATTGAAGTTCAAGATGTCATTTTTCCAGCCCAACAAGTTTCAGCCCATTTGGAGATGTGTGGAAGAAGATATGGCTGTTTGAATTCTGCTAGTTGGGTCCTCCTGAAATTCCGGGATTGTATTCTTCTTTTGGCCTTTTTCTTGATTCCTTGCATGTTTTAGGGATTGTCTCCTTCCTTGTTTTAGGGATTGTTTCATTGCATGTTTTATGCCTTGTTTTCTTGCTTGTCCTAAGCTTAGAGGGTTGTTCTAAGCTCTATAAATACTTGTGTTTGTAAGCTGAAAAATCAGACTTGAGTTTATAAATTGAAATCAGCCTTTGGCTTTTAGAAGAGAGTTTTCTCCTTCTAGTAATTCTGTATCTCTTTGGTATAATCCTTAGAGTGGTGAATTCCTATAGTTCTGTATCCCTTGTGTTAATCCTTTGGGTGGTGATATTCTATATCCCTTTGGTGTTATCTCTTGGGTGGTGAACTCCTATCTTTCATTTCGTTGTTTGTTTGTTTAGTTTCCTTCAATTCTATTTAAATCCGGTATCAAATTGGTATCAGAGCTTTGGTTTCTCAAGTGTGATATCTAACACCTTGATTTCCATAGTTCTTGTTATTATGGCTGGTCGTGGTCGTCGTGGTCAAGCTATTCCAATAGCAGCTCCAGCACCGCAAGGAGACCCGCGAGATATCGAGCTGGAAGCCTTGAGGAGACAAGTGCAGCAACTCGAACAACGCCTAGAGCGTTATGAAACTTCTGAACATGGTGCTCCTCATCATGGCTCAGATGTTGAAGTTTCCAGCAATGATGGAGATGAAGTTAATCCTTTTCACCAAGCTCGTAGCCATGCCTCAAATGACAGCACGCCACCTCACCCCCGTGAGCTAAGAAATCATGTTTTCCAACGTGATTATGATGTCAAGGTGGACATTCCAGAATTTGAAGGAAGAATGCAACCCGATGAATTCATTGATTGGCTTAACACCATTGAGCGGATCTTTGATTACAAAGATGTTGCAGATCACAAGAAGGTGAAGCTTGTTGCCATCAAGCTACGAAAACATGCTTCTATTTGGTGGGAACACCTTAAGAGGCAGCGAGAACGTGAAAGGAAGAGTCGCATTGTGACATGGGCAAAGATGAAGAAGGCTCTTAAGAAGAAGTATTTGCCAGATCATTATAGGCAAGATGCTTTTCTTAAGTTCCACAACTTTCGACAAAACGATCTCTCCGTGGAAGAATATACAGCAGAGTTCGATTATTCTATGATGCGTTGTGACATCGTAGAGCCCGAAGAACAAATGGTAGCCCGCTACCTTGGAGGGTTACGTCGTGAAATCAGTAATGTTGTACAATTACAACCTTACTGGACCTACAATGATGTTTGCAAGCTAGCACTAAAGGTGGAGAAACAATTAATGGAAGGGCGTAAGAATACTTATCGACCTTTCAATCGCGATGGAATCACAAACCGGGGGAGTAGTTCTACTTCCAAGGCCACTCCATCAACCAAAACTGCAGCTGTCAAACCACCTGCAAGGAATGAAGCTCCATCAGGTTCTAATCGCTTCAATAATTCTAATTCAAGTAGAAAATGCTTTAAATGTCATGGTTTTGGACATATTGCTTCCGATTGTCCAAATCGCAAGATAATATCCCTTGTTGAAGAAGAATTGGAAGATAATGCAGAGGAGGAGCAAATTGAGGACGAATCCGAGGAGGAGTTCACGTATGCGGATCAGGGAGAGTCTCTTGTTATTCGTAGACTCTTGAAGTCAACTTATGCAGAAGATGATTGGCTTCGAAACAACATTTTCCACACCAAATGCACTTCCAATGGCAAGGTGTGTAATGTCATCATTGATGGGGGAAGTTGTGAGAATGTGGTGTCTACAACCATGGTGGAGAAGCTGAATCTAAAAACAGAAGCTCATTCACATCCCTACAAACTTCAATGGCTTCGAAAAGGCAATGATATTCAGGTAACTAAGAAATGCTTAGTTCAATTCTCCATTGGGAAAAATTATGAGGATGAAGTTATGTGTGATGTTGTCCCTATGGATGCATGTCATATACTACTTGGTAGGCCATGGCAGTATGATAGGAAAGTTATCCATGATGGTCTCAAAAACACCTATTCTTTTGTAAAGAATGGAATTAAAGTGACTTTAGCCCCACTGAAAATGATATTCACTCCTAAACCTTCTAAAGGGGAGGGTTGTAGTTTGCTTTCTATAGGTGAAGTTGAGAAAACTTTAATAGAATGTGGAGATGGGTACGCTCTTATGGTTGTTGAAAAGAAAGATCCCATTGAGATTCCACTTATAATACAACCACTTCTTAAGGAATTCCCTGATATTATTCCTGAAGAACTTCCACCGGGCCTTCCACCTATAAGGGGTATACAGCACCATATTGATCTTATTCCAGGTTCTGTTTTACCTAACAAAGCAGCTTATCGGATGAATCCAAGGGAGCATGAAGAGTTACAAAGTCAAGTTGATGAGCTGATCTCCAAAGGCCTTGTACGAGAAAGCATGAGTCCTTGCGCTATTCCAGCACTTCTAGTACCAAAGAAGGACGGTTCCTGGCGAATGTGCATTAACAGCAGGGCTGTCAACAAAATCACCATCCGGTACCGCTTTCCCATCCCACGGTTGGATGATCTCTTGGATCAACTTCATGGAGCCATAATCTTCTCAAACATCGATTTTCGCAGCGGATATCATCAAATTCGCATGAGAGATGGCGATGAATGGAAGACAGCGTTCAAAACGAGAGTTGGTCTTTATGAATGGATGGTTATGCCATTCGGACTATCTAATGCTCCGAGTACTTTTATGCGCCTTATGAATCATATTTTCAAACCATTTATGGGTCAATTTGTTGTTGTTTACTTTGATGATATCTTAGTTTACAGCAAGTCTCAAGAGCAACATATGGAGCATCTTCATCAAGTTTTCCAAACCTTACGGGAACAAAAGTTGTATGTCAACTTGAAGAAGTGTCATTTCTTCACTACTAGCCTTGTGTTCTTAGGCTATGTTGTTTGCAAAGAAGGGATCATGATGGATCCGGGCAAGATAGAGGCAATCACCAGCTGGCCTATTCCCAAGTCCCTTCACGACATAAGAAGCTTTCATGGACTTGCATCATTCTATCGACGGTTCATCAAAGGCTTCAGCACCATTATTGCTCCTATCACGGAATGCCTTAAAGGGGGAACATTCAAGTGGACGAAGGAAGCCCAAAAGAGCTTTGAACTTCTCAAACAGAAGGTAACAGAGGCCCCAGTCCTTACACTTCCAGATTTCTCCAAAGTGTTCGAAGTTGATTGCGATGCCTCTAATTTAGGGGTTGGTGGTGTTCTCAGCCAAGAAGGTAAACCCATTGCCTTTTTTAGTGAAAAGCTCAATGAATCTCGAAAGAAGTATTCAACATATGACAAAGAATTCTATGCTCTTGTTCGTGCCTTGGGGCATTGGAGTCATTATCTACTCCATAAAGAGTTTATACTTCATTCTGATCATGAAGCTTTAAAGTATTTGAGCAGCCAGCAAAAACTCAACAAGCGACATGCAAAATGGAGTGAATTCTTGCAAACCTATTCATTCTCCATCAAGCACAAGTCAGGTAAACTTAATCAAGTTGCTGACGCTCTAAGTCGAAGACACTCTTTACTTAACACTATGCAAGTGCAGGTTTTGGGTTTTGAAGTTGTCAAAGAACTTTATAAAGATGATCTTGATTTTGGCAATGCATGGAAGGAATCTTCTAATGGTCCTAACAACCATTTCTTGTTACAAGATGGTTTTCTCTTCAAGGGCAATCTTTTGTGCATTCCTCGATGTTCGTTGAGAGAAGCCATTATCAAAGAAGCCCATGGAGGAGGCCTTGCTGGTCATTTTGGTAGAGATAAAACTTTAACTCTTGTGCAGGAACATTTTTTTGGCCCAAAATGGTGAGAGATGTTGAGCGACATGTGAAGCAATGTCAAATTTGCCACCTCGCAAAGAGCCGTAAGCAAAACACCGGGCTATACATCCCATTACCTATTCCTAATGCCCCATGGGAGGACGTTAGTATGGATTTTGTTGTAGGTTTGCCAAGAACTCAACGAAATAAAGACTCCATTATGGTGGTGGTTGATCGATTCTCAAAGATGGCTCATTTTGTTCCTTGCATCAAAACTCTTGATGCATCTCATGTTGCTGACCTATATTTCAGAGAAATTGTCAAACTTCATGGCATTCCTAAGACGATTACTTCTGATCGTGATTCCAAGTTCGTCGGACATTTTTGGCGTACTCTTTGGCGAAAGCTTGGCACTATCCTTCAATTCAGCTCCGCTTATCATCCCCAAACAGATGGTCAAACTGAAGTTGTTAATCGAAGTTTGGGAAATCTTTTGAGAAGCTTTGTGGGGAAGAACATCTGTCAATGGGATCTCCTCCTAGCTCAAGCTGAATTTGCCTATAATAGGTCTACTAGCCAAACCACTGGCTATAGCCCCTTTGAGGCTGTCTATGGTCTCAAACCTATTAGCCCTCTTGATTTGGCTCCACTTCCGACTACTACCCAATTTAGTGGAGAAGCCGATAAACGAACGAAGGAGATCAAGAAATTACATGAGCAGATTCGAGCTCATATTGAGAAGCAAAATGAGAAGTACCGCAAGCAAGCAAATAAACATAGAAAGCCTACAGCTTTCAAAGAAGGAGATCTAGTATGGATTCATCTTCGAAGGGAACGTTTTCCCGCAAAACGACGGTCTAAACTGCTGCCACGAGCTGATGGCCCATTTAAGGTACTTCAACGCATTGGAGAAAATGCTTACAAGATTGAACTTCTAGGAGATTATGGAGTATCTGCAACTTTCAATGTGAGTGACTTATCCCCCTATGAAGTAAATGAAGAAATCTTGGACTTGAGGGCAAGTCCCCATCAACTGGGGGAGCCTGACATGGGTATGTCCAACCTAGCATGGGCCTGCCCAACAAAAATCTAATAATCTCTTGTCAACTAAGCAAGGTGCAAGGTCCAAGCCCAAAGTGGAAGAAGATTCGGATGCAACAGCCTACTAGATTTAGGCTGATCATACCAGGCCCAAACGATCTGCTTTTTGAGACTTTCTTAAGCTTAAATTGAAGTTCAAGATGTCATCTTTCCAGCCCAACAAGTTTCAGCCCATTTGGAGATGTGTGGAAGAAGATATGGCTGTTTGAATTCTGCTAGTTGGGTCCTCCTGAAATTCCGGGATTGTATTCTTCTTTTGGCCTTTTTCTTGATTCCTTGCATGTTTTAGGGATTGTCTCCTTCCTTGTTTTAGGGATTGTTTCATTGCATGTTTTATGCCTTGTTTTCTTGCTTGTCCTAAGCTTAGAGGGTTGTTCTAAGCTCTATAAATACTTGTGTTTGTAAGCTGAAAAATCAGACTTGAGTTTATAAATTGAAATCAGCCTTTGGCTTTTAGAAGAGAGTTTTCTCCTTCTAGTAATTCTGTATCTCTTTGGTATAATCCTTAGAGTGGTGAATTCCTATAGTTCTGTATCCCTTGTGTTAATCCTTTGGGTGGTGATATTCTATATCCCTTTGGTGTTATCTCTTGGGTGGTGAACTCCTATCTTTCATTTCGTTGTTTGTTTGTTTAGTTTCCTTCAATTCTATTTAAATCCGGTATCAATTAGGGTCAACACCCATAATATGATTATGTAAAACACAACATGCAAATACAATATCTACTTGAGTTCTAAAACTCCAATATGGTTCAACATCCAAAATTCTAAGGCATTTCTTGAGTATTCCAAATGCTCGTTCAACAGTAGTACGTAAAGAAGAATGTCAATGATTGAATAGTTCCTTCACATTTTCTAGTGATCGATTACTATATTCTTTAAGGTGATAGCAAACACCACGACAACGAGGAATGAACCCATTCCCCAAGCTATATCCCGAATCAATAACAAAATATTTACCTACAAGATAACCTTGGGATTACTATTCTTATGGAGTAGTATTTATATATTAATTATATATTTTATAAAATATTAAGCATTATATTTTACCTTCAGGAACATGAAGTTCATTTCGTCTTGACAAAGCATTATTTAATATACGTGGATCATGTGTCGATCCTTCACACCCGACAAGAACATAAGTAAATTTAAGATCAAAAGAAGCAGCAACTAAAACACTTTGTATTGTCCCTTCCTTTCAACTTCGACACTTACCTTATTTTTCAGTCGTCAGAATGATATAGTGTAGGATATAAATCAATAAGGGAGGTGTTTGTAATTATGTGTTACCTAAATAGGGAACTCGAATAATTTACCCTATTAATTAATTGGCATAATCGCCTACCGCCCACATCATTTTAGCTTATGCGCATCCAACCCACACATTTAACTGAACCGTATGATATTATAAAATTGTCCATGATTTTATTTAACTTTAGTCAAAACCATGATTTATTTTTATCTTTGTGAGATTCATTAGATGGCCCAATGTCAATTCAAATTTGTCTTATCATTGGTTCAAATTTGGTGTAAACACTATGTATATTGTTATCACTTGTAAAACCTCAACCAAATAACCAAAACGCATAAGATGTATTTATTTAAGCCTAACTCTGAAGAATAAGCTCAAGATTGGTGGCCAATTTGGCAGGCAAGGCTTCTTTAGCTCCTAAAACCTTTCTATTCCTTTAACAATAAATCCCATAATAACAATAGCTAAAGATGTTTGTCACCATCTTAAGGACCAGTTAGGGAGTTGGGAGCATGGTTTATTGGAATAAATGTTTGGAGGAGGAGAGGTGATAAAATGGAGGATTTTGGTGGACAATCGACTAGGGTAATAGCCTATTCGATTGAACCTACACTAGAATCAGATGTGAATTTGGAAAAGAGTCATCATCATAGTAGTGTGGACTATAAAGTCAGTGGACTAGGCCCGTGATGTGCAAGTAAGTTCTTGACCATAAAGCAGACCAATCATCTAGAGGTCATGGCTAGTCGACTGGACCATTGTGTTATTCCTCATAATGGCTAGTCGACTGGAGGTCTTTAGGATGTTTCACGTCACTGTGAAGGTAATTAAACTCTACTAGTGCAACGGTCTCATAGTTGCGTTGCTTTCAGAATACAACAACCCAACATGCTGTCTTTATTATTACTCAATGATATCTGCACTGTATCATTAAGCCAAAGCTCCATCATACCACATTTTCTCTGCCCTAAATTATTAGCAGTAAAATAGAGAAGGACTATTGTTCATAATAAAGGTAGTGATGCCTTGAAAATTTACTTAGTGAGTCAGTAATTCCTGCTCTAGAGCCAATAGTGAACTAAGTCTTAAACTATGGTTGCTTAAGGGAAACAAAAGATTACATAACACACACAACAATCTAGGTGTCTTGTTTGAACGATTCGAGACTGTTAATCACACGAATTATAAAACAGAAAGAAAATAAGATACAATATACCTAGGTTCATCCCAGAATAGGGCTATATCCTACCAGAAGTTAACTATAATCAACCTCACAGATATCTCGTTACAATGTGCGTTTAGTACATAAAGAGTATTTACAAGTAAGTTAAGATGCCTTAATTAGGATTTCTGTCCTGCTGCAAAATCACAACTATTCATGGGCCCAAGCCCAAACCACCACACAAAAAACCAAACCCAAAATATATACAGGGACCCCCGTGGTCGTCGGGGGTTCTACAGATCTAGACCCGTGAAGTATGCACCAACTCTAACAATCTTTCACTTCGTAAATACTTCACACACATGGAAAAATTCCCAGAACTCTGTTTCTTCAAACCCATCTCAATAGTACACCACTCAAACTTTGCTAAACTAACTTCTTTAGTTAAGAAATCTACGTTGTTCACTGTTGCATCGAATTTCTCTAAGATTATCACTTTTTCTTCAATCTTTTCCCTGATGAAGTAGTATTGGATATCAATATGCTTCGTCTGTGAATGAAATGCATGATTCTTTGCTAAGAAGATAGCACATTGATTGTCACATTTTACCTTCACTGCTCCTTGTTTAAACCTAAGCTTATCACACAACCTTTGAAGCTAAACCACTTCCTTTCTAACATGATTTATCGCCATATACTCTGCTTCTGTGGATGAAAGAGCAACAACACTTTGTCTCTTGCTCATCCAACTCACCACCCCACCAAACAAATTGAACACATATCCGCTTGTAGACCTCCTGCTATTAATTTCTCCTCCCCAGTCAACATCAATCGATCCTACAATATCAAGATTCTTCTTACCTTCCATACTTCCATAACAGAATGCAAACTTTGATGCGCCATGAAGATATCTAAGAACTCTCTTGATTGTAGTCCAATGCTCTTTCTTAGAATTAGACATATATATGCTTAATACTTTCACTGCTTGAGTAATATCTGGTCTCGTACACACCATGGCGTACATCTAGCTTCCAGCCACACTAGCATAAGGTACGTGCGCTAACTCTTCAGCTTCATCCTCCGTCTTCGGACATTGTTCCGCAGATAACATTGTTGCTAAAGACATGGGAGTCCCTACCGGCTTGCTGTCAAACATTTTAAATTTCTTCAGCACTTCTTCAATATATTTCTTTTGACTTAGCCACAGTTTTCAATTTTAACGATCATTCTTTATCTGTATGCCCAAGATAAAGTTTGTTGGCCCTAGGCCTTTCATGTCAAATTGCCTTACCAATGATAGCTTCACAGTGCTAATCATCTTCCTGTTATTTCCAATCATCAACGTATAAGGTTAAATTACAAAATTAACCTCTAACCTTTTCACATAGACATAGTGATCAACATAGCTACAAGTGATCCCAAGCTGAATGGCATATGTGTCAAACTTCTGGTACCACATCTATGGTGACTGCTTTAGTCCGTACAAAGACTTCTTCAATTTACAAACCAGCTCTTTCTTGTCTTTGCTCACAAAGTCTCTTAGGATGTTTCATGTAAATTTCCTCATCTAAGTCCTCATGAAGGAAAGTTGTCTTCACATCTAGTTGCTCGACCTCTAGATCATAAGTAGTTGCGATGGATAAGAGAAACCTGATATATGTCAACTTTGCTACAGGGGAAAATATCTGACCATAGTCAATTCCCTCTATTTTCGAGTACCCATTTGCAACCAGGCGTGCCTTTTACTTTTCTACCACTCTATTTGCATTTTTTTCTTCCTATCTCTAGGCAATTTCACAAGGCTCCATGTTTCATTCCTATCTAGTGCCTGCATCTCCTCTTCCATAGCATCCTCCCACAGATTTTCATCCTCTGAGGTCCTCACCTCTTTCACTATGCTAGGATCATCACCAGTAATATTTAAAACATATAATGTACTGCAAGCACTAGGGGAATACCTAATGATTGGCCTCCTAACCCCTGTGGATCTCTTCATGAAGAGCGTGGTTTCTACCCTTGAGCTAGCATCTGAATCCTCATTATCTATATCAGAAACTTGAATATCGTGCTCAGACCCAACTGACTTAGAATCTGAAGTATCCAATGCAGTTTGTGGGGTAGTCTCCCACTCTTTATCTCCCGGGCTAAGATCAATCTGAATCTATTTTGGCTATTCCGGTACATCTTGGATAGCTATCACATCTCTTAATGTTTCTCTGAACACAACATCTTTACTGAAAACTGTACTCATGTTTTATGGATTCCATAACTTGTACCCCTTAACCCCATCCTTATAACCAATGAAAATGCACTTCACTGATTTGATATGAAGTTTGTTCCTCTTTTCTTTTAGCACAAGTATATAAGCATCATACCCAAACACCCTGACATGAGCCAACTTAGCTTTTTCCCGGATAGTGCCTCAAATAGTGTCTGATCCTGTAAAGCTGATGTAGGTGACCTGTTCTTCAGATAACATGTCATAGCCACTGCCTCAGCCCAAAACTCCGGCTCCAAGCCTGTACAGCTAAGCATACTCCTCAATTTCTCCATGAGTGACCGATTGAGTCTTTCGGCCACCCCATTCTGTTGAGGTGTATATGGAGTTATTTTCTGTCTTGCAATGCCGTTTGCCACACAGAATTACTCAAACTTGTTTGAGCAAAATTCCCCTCCATTATCTATTCTCAGTGTTTTAATATTTCTTTCTATTTGATTTTCTACCAATGCTTTAAACTCACAGAACTTATCAAATGCTTCAGCTTTACTCTTAATGAAGTAAATCCATGCATATCTTGAAAAATCATCAATGAAAGAGACGTAATACCTTGATTTTTCAATAGATTGGACCAGAACTGGCCCAAACACATCACTATGTATCAAATCTAGAATACTCTTCACCCTCGTGCCAGTAGACTTAAAACTCACACGGTTCTGCTTGCTATGTAGACAATGCTCACAAAAATCGAATCCCATGGAGCAATCTAGGACTTCTTTCACCATCTGTTTTGACGATAAAATAGATAGTCCTTTTTCACCGATATGCCCAAGCCTCTGATGCCACAACATATATGACTTTGCCTCATTATCAATCATAAAGATAAAACCTCAACTGTACTGACTTTGTACTATACTTCCCAGTATCTTGTACAACATACCATATCGAACACCTCGTGCGATTATTAGCGATCCACGAGTCATCTTGCATGAATTTTTGTCACAGCTGAAATTCACTCCCCCATCTGTCATCTTGCTGACTGACATTAGGTTCTTGCTGAGGCCCAGAATATGCATCACACCTGGAAGTGTCCTGACCGTTCCATCATTCATCTTCTCACGACCAATAATTTTCACTAGAGAGTTATCTCCCAATAACATTTCCCCCATCAAAGGTTTCATATTCACGGAACCAATCCCTATGAGGTGTCATGTGAAATGATGCTCATGTGTCAGTTATCCAAACACTTCAATCTGATTGAGCTAAACAGGACGCCATATTTAAGTCACCATCATCATCATCCTTGTTCTTATTTCCTGAAGCTGATCTCTCACATATCCACTTTTCAAGGTTCACACTCTTACTTCTGCAATCCTTTTTCAGATGTCCAGGTTTTCTACACTTTCAACACTACAACCCAGATTTATCCTTACTTTTCGATCTTCCCCTGAACTTGGGTTTATCACTAGACCATATGTAGTCTCTATCATGGGTTCACCCCTAATAGATAAGTCCTCATTTGATAAGTTCTTTGTACCTTACAACCTCATTTCCTTAGACAATAAGGCTGCCATAACATTCTCAAAGGACAGATCAGTCATACCACTACCAATCGTAACTATCAAGTTATCCCACCAATCCTGCAGTGAACAAAGCAATGTAATAACCTTATTGTCATCCATCACATCAACACTGATAGATAATAACTGACCTATCAAAGTGTTGAACTCATGTAGATGAACAGAGAATAAATCGCCCCCAATCATCCGAAAGTTGTACAACTTCTTCCGCATAAAAGGTTTGTTTACCGGAGATTTACTTTGATAAAGACTTTCTAGTTTCTTCCAGAGTTCTTTCACAGTCTTCTCTCTAGCAACTTTTATCAGGATAGAATCGGCCAAGCACAGTCGAATTAGACTCTGTGCCTTCTAAACAACCTTCTCCCAGTCCATGATAGCCACTAAGGATGATGTTGAAACCACCATCGATGACGCCGCCTCTGCCGTGGACGTTGCCGTCATGCTCATCGTACTCTTCGACATCTCATTGACCATCGTCATCCACAAATCTTTGTCCATGAGTAGATAATCCATCTTCAGTTTCCATAACTCGAAGCTCATTCTTTCAAACTTCTCGATTTCAATCCGTGATCCAATCAACATCTTTGATCGTTAATCCTCGAACACAAAGCTCTGATACCAATTCAATGATTCGAGACCTGTCAATCATATGAATTATAAACAGAAAGAAAATAAGACAAAATATACCTAGGTTCACCATAGAACAGAGCTACGTCCTGCCAGAAGTTTCATTATAATCAACCTTACAAATCTCTCGTTACAATGTGCATTTAGTACATAGAGAGTATTTATAAGCAACTTAAGAAACCCCAATTAGGGTTGTCACCCTGCTACAAAACCATGATTATTCATGGGCCCAAGCCCAAATCGCCAAACAAAAAATCAGACCCAATACATATATAGGGTCGTGGTCATCGGGGGTTCTACAGATATGGACCTATGAAGTATGCACCAACTCTAACGTTGTTGATCTATCAACGCTAAACATATTATGACAATGGGCTTTATCCCGAATCCATGAGTACTCTTAAGAATTAGCCCTTATTCTCATAGGGAGCGATCTCACTCCCACACTCACATAGGTGAAATCTGTCAAGAATGCTCATGTAGATAAGACATCCCAATCATAATGAACCATAGATTTCATTAAAAGTCTTAGACTGAACCCTCATTCTTGTTATAAGATAGGTACACCTACACCTTGGGGATGAACATTGAGTTATTTACTCCGATGGTGCACCTTTCACCCAATGACCTCTATGATTTTTTCTTCCCATTCAAAACACATTTCCAAATACCTCTAATTTTTAGGTTGGGTATCCTCATAGAAGATTCCACATTCTTTGGGCTTACATCTCATCTCCCTCGATGTAAGCCAAAACCTTTCGACTCCGACCAAAGATTTTATATATAAATTTTTTTCCCAAAAGGTTTGGTTTTTTCATAGGTGGTAGATCCTCATATATATATATACATATATTCAAAACACTAACCTAATTTTCTTTTTCCTTTTGGTCACTGGCTCAGGTTGAACTTACAAGTTTCGCCTTTGGTGGAACTCAATATCTTTTATTTCAAATTTACACTTGGACAAAAAATTCATCAACATATAGAGCCAACATAATATCACAATTTAATATATATGATTTTATAATACCCTCAACGGGTCAAATTATATCATAACTATGCCCTTCATTGGACTGATATCACATTGCCATAATGCTTCAAAATGGACTAAATCGTGCATAACGCTCTTCAATGAGCAAATCACATAATAATAAATTACGGACACCACTTATACATCATTATTTAAAAGTATAACTCACCTAGGCACCCTTTGTTCATTAAAATGTCTAAGATAGTCTCATATTAAGTTCTATACGATGTAAACTACATTTATAGTATCAAAATGATAGGTACCAAGAGAACCATACCTACAAGCCCATCATAAAAATACATTTTTATTCTCTTTTCAATTGGTAGTTCCTAATTGTAAGGATAATTTACACTTCATAAAAATTTCAATTGAATAAATTGATGCATGGGTTAATATAAAAGTGATATATACACACCAAATATTTGGACTAAAATTGTCCTTGAAAAACCTCACTTGAGTAGGGATATTTGTGTCATTCCAAATAAGTTTTTATTGAAAAAAAGAACCATATATATTTGCTCTCTTTGCTTTCTCTTTGTTTTCTCTACTTTTTCTTTGATGAACAGATGCTGACGACGAGCACATTTTTGATATTTCCTTGCAAACTTCTATTTTGCCTTGGCATTTTCCCATTTAACAAAAAAAAAAAAAGTCTAAATTTCACCAATTTGAGACACAAAAATAAGGAACCATTTAGATTGACCGTTAAACTTTTTTTGGCCATAAGAAATTGCAAATTAATTTAAGGAAACCATTAAATCAAAATCAAGGAAAAAAGATATCTCTTGCAACTAAAATCCTTAACTTGCTTTGTAACAAACATTTTATTTTTGGGTTTTTTTTCGTTGACACCACTGGTAATATGATAATTTATATGTGTAAGGGAGTTAAAGGATCTTGTTGTTACTAGGTTCTAGTGGACGTCAAATGAATGTGCCTTGGTTGAGGAAAATATGAGAGGTGTTGATGTTGAAAATCTGTTATAAAAGCTCATGGACCCCAATGCACACGAGAAAATGTAAATTAAATAATCTCCTAGATTTTGGGTCTCTAAGGAGGACTATATGACGCTCAAATCAATATTCTTAGTGATAAAGAAGTTGAGAGAGCTAGAGAGTTAAGAGAGAGAAAAGAATTATCTAATACTTGAGGTGTGATGGGAGCCACCTTATATAATGGCTGGAAATTTTGTCCTATTAGAAACAAGTATTCCTATAATGCCTTACTATAAAATAATTTGAGGTTTAATTTTGATAAAGGTTTAGGGGAGAAATTTCCATATTTCCCATAGGCAAGATTTTATCCTTATTTCCTTTAATATCACGTGCCGGTCTCTGGTTAGCTGGAACATTTTTTACTATATCATCAACTCCCCACTTCCTTAGGTGCAAATTCTGGCATGAGGAAGTATTTATGGTTGACGAATAGATCTTTTGGACTTGATCGCCTCAGTTTCATTGTGCTCGATGCTTGGAGCTTGATACTTGCGATTGTTGACCCTTATTTGATTTTAATTATGACAAAGCAGTGCTTTAATTATTGTAAAAATTTTATCTAAGTGTTTTTCATTAAGCTTAAGCATCCAACTCAAAGACAATACGTAACTCAAGCATAGAGAAGAAGAGATCGCACTTGAGACACATTCGAAAGAAGATCGAAGACTAAGTTTAGATTCTAAGGTAATTTACCTTTACATGTAAATCTCTCATTTAGTTTCTTAACTTGATGTTAGCTCAAAAAATGTTTTGAAAAATGTTTTTGGTCAATCAAAAACTCATTTCTGTCAAAAACTGATTTAAAATCTAAATTTTCAAAAACTAACAGTCAACTATGCATTCTTGATAGTCGACTGTCCAATTCTCTATAATTGACCATTTTGAGAATTAAAATGGAAAGTCGACTGCCCATTTAGACAGTCAATTGTCCAAATCATTTCAAGCCCAGAATTTTAAATTCAAGAGAGGATAGTCGATTGTCCATTTTACACAGTCAAATGTCTTGTCGAGAAAAATGGCTAGTTTTCAAAATCTAGATGCAAGATTTAAGTATTTAATGTTCTAAACCAACCCAATCTATGTTTAACGGCCATATAAGGCCAAGGCTATAAAACCCCTCATCAATGAGCATTTAAAGTCAAAGAAGAACATTCAATTTCTTATATAGCTCATTAATGCTCTTGAAAGCTTTAAAAATTTCTTTTAAGCCATTTATCAAGCTTTGATTTTAAAAGAGAGATCATCTTCATATTGTAAAGCATTTGTTGCTATCTCTCTTCTTTTCCTTTACATTTAAAATCAATCATTATAAAGAGAAAGAGTTGGTATAATTCTTAGAGTGTTTAGTCATTAAACACTTCTTTGTAACTTCCTAGTGGAAGAGAGTACTTGTAAGGTTTGGGCAACACCCGTAAAGTTGCTCGACTATCATTAGTGCATTGCTTCAAGGAGGTTCCTTGAAGAGAGTGGATGTAGGGTTTGAGTGATTCCGATATTTTCGAACCACTATAAACGGAGTTTGCATATTCTCTTCCTTTACTCCTTTAGTTTCAATAAATTTATTTATTGTGTGCTTTACTTGATTAAATTGTTAAAACTTGTTTGTTAATTGCAAAAAGTTTTAAAATTCAATTCACCCCCTCTTTGGTTTGTACCTCGATCTACAATTGGTATCCGAGCCATATACTCAATTTTAGGCTTAAAATCCTTGAGTTGATCCAATGGCTTCAAACAGTTATACAGAAGGTCATTCCTATACTAGACTTCCTTTGTTAAATGGCACAAATTATAATTATTGAAAAAATAAAATGAAAATCTTTGTTGAAGGAAAAGATTATCATTTAAGAAGGACCTAGAATTCCTACTAAGGAAATAATTATTGGAGAAATCAATAATACAATACCTAAGCTCAAATTGGAGTTTGATGAATAGGATTGTAGAATGATATCTCTAAATAGTATAGCTACTAGTATGCTACATTATGCTTTAGATATCAATGAATACAATAAAATTTTTGCATGTGTTTTGGCTAAAGAGATATGGAACAAACTTCAAATTACTTATAAGGGCACTAGTGAAGTTAAAAAATCAAAAATTTATGTGCTAGTGTCTAAGTATGAATCTTTTAAAATGTTTCCTAACGAAATAATTTATGAAATGCACTCCCGCTTCATCACTATTGTTAATGGTTTAAAGCTTCTTGGTAAGAACATTGAGGAATTTGAGCTAACAAGGAAGATATTAATATATTTTCCATCATCTTGAAAAGCAAAGAAGATGGTCATAACGAAGGCCAAAGATCTCGACAAACTTGACGTCGAAACACTTCTCATATCATTATTGACATACGAGATGGAAGAAATGAATCCTTGTGCCAATGAATAGAGATAAAGAAAAAGAAAATGGCTCTCAAAGCTTCCACAAGCAAGAAAGAAAAAGAAAATGAAGAAGAGAATAAGAGTAGTGAAGAAGATGGTGAAATGGAACTAATCACCAAAAGGTTTCATAAGTTCTTGAAGAAAAGCAAGAAACCTTACACAAAGGATTCCACTCCAAAAAAAAGAACATATTGTGTGCTATAGTTGCAAGAAGCATGGACACATTAGCCAATTGTCCAACAACAAACAAACCATACAAGAGCTTCAAAAAAGAAAGCCATGGTTGCAATCACTTGGAGTGATGATGAAGAAAAACTTTCAGACAATGACATTGGATATGAAGTAATAGCCAATATTTGTTTAATGGCAATTGATGATGAAAATGAGGTAACAATTTTTCCCACTAATAATATTGTTAGTAGTAGTGAAGAATTGATTGAGGTAATTAATGAATACATGAAGAATTGAAGAAATTTGTTTATAGAAATATTTCTCTCAAGAAGGAAGTCTCATCTCTCTCTAAAGAGATGGAGAATCTAAAAGAAGAAAAAGAAAAACTATCTTCTATGCTCTATAACTCATCACAAGATTTTTTGGAAAATGAAAATGATGATTTGAAAAAGAAAGTCATGGAGTTGAATAACACTATATCTAGGCTTATTCTTGGAAAATAAAAACTGGATGAAGTGCTATCTTTCCAAAGAATGAGTGGAGAAAAATCTAATTTGGGTTATTCTCCATTAGGTAAACAAAAATGAAAAGAGACTTTGTTTATGAAAGCAATATGTGTGGATGAACCCTCCACTTTTAAGGCCTCTAGCAATGTTAAGAGCTTTCCTTCAAAAAATGCTAGTAAGCCTAAGAATACAAATTTCAATTCAAATGCAAAGAATTCTAAAGCATATGGTAGAGAATCTATGCTCATCACAGAAATAAAAATGCTAGGAATACACATTCAAGAGATACACATACTAGGAAGGCATATCTTAGAAATAACTATCATGCATATCCTAGAGACAACATGTATGTTCATAATTCCTATGCTAGAAACATGTATCATAGAATACCCATCCAAGGAATAATAGGTATACATATTCAAGACATCCTAGAAACTTCTATGACTATCATCCTAGGATCATGCATCATCAATACGTCTACTATTATAGAGCACCTTATAATGTTAAGAAAGTATGGGTCCCTAAAGGAGCCATATTTTCTAGGACTAACCCCAAAGGACCCATGTAACGAGCCATCCCAGGTTGATCACCCTCGAGGCACTGTTGTCACTTTTTGAAATCCCAGCACGACACATATATGCAACAATATAAAAATATTAACTGAATTATTTACATACATAAATCTTTAACCCTCAACAGGGGAGTTACATCATTCAAATCTCAACTGAACAGTATATACAACATATTATGCATGAATATTTATAAATATTTTTTTCATTAGTATGAGGATGTGAACCACGTGGCTTACAGATAATGACTTTGTCTGAATCTTAACTCACCAAACTATATGTCCTACCTGCTACTTGAAATCATTGTACAATGATGATTGAGCTTCACAAGTTTAGTGAATTAAATTTACTAGAAGTATTCAATTATATACTCCCAGTTACATCTTATAATTCAATTACTTTTAATAATCTTCCGATATTCATTCATCTTTTTCCTCAAATAATTCAATATTCTGTAATCACTACTCAATTTCATAATTTCCCCCATTACACAATCTCTTTTTAAGTTACTCATCAGATATATCAATCTTTCAATCATATATTTAATCATCTCTAAATTCTCAATTCAACATTATCGTTTACCTTATTATGAGGTTCACAACATATAATCAATAACACAGAAAATTCTCATCATATCATATTTCCATATATCTTCCTCAAGATATTTGTCTATATTTAAGACTCATTCATCTATCAATAAATTTACAGTCATTAATAGCACTTTAACATCTCAATAATAAAATCAATATTTAAAACAGATGCAATTTATAAATTATTAATTGGGAACGTCTTCCTATATGTCGATATGTTTTAGCTTAGACCAGTTGCTCTCTCGGTTCTTTTATTTTATTTAGACTGGCTGCCTTCCTGATTCTTTATTCCCAGCATATACCGGCTGTCACGGTTTTCATTTATTTCCAGCATATACTGGTTGTCACGGTTTTCATTTAGACCGACTGTCCTTTCGATTCTTTTATTTTCATTTAGACCGGCTACCTTCCCAGTTCTTTTATTTTCATTTAGACCAGTTGCCTTCCTGGTTCTTTTATTTCATGCATATGCATATGAGTAATGATATAAAATATGCATATGAACAATAATATAGAAAAAAAACATGTGTTCAAACATTCAAATTAGTTATCTTGATTATTCTCAAATTATTATTTGAAAATTTTCACTAAATTCCTCTCCTCATAAATCATGTCAAATCATCAACCATAGCTCGTCAAATTTCATTTATCATCTTTATTATTAAATCAACTCATTATTACAATAATATTATTTCTCATAAAATAATTCTCTACACATCCATTATTCCTATCATACCTATCAACCAACTTTCATCTATCACCAAATTATAAGTTAATGATTTATTCAAATATTATCACTATATATTTCATATTTATCTTGATTACTTAAAGCAAATCTAACCCACCACGTAGCACTTAGAGCTACCCGTGGATCATTTCCTTGCCTTTTCTACTATTCTCAACAATTTACCCCGATTGCTGATCGTCAACACCGAACATAACATTTATATTAAAATTTCTAATTTATTTTTCAATTCCTCCGTAATTTACACCCTTTGAAAATTCCTATTTTGAATTCTAGGAAATTTCATGTATGCTAAATTTCAAAAATAAAATTCATGTTATTACCTTTTGTTTTTCTTAGAGCTTCCCGTGACTCTCTATAAAAGTCTCCCGTAATGCCCTTCAAAATTTTACTCTTTCAAACTTCCTTTCAGTCCCCAAGTGTTTAAAGAAATAGATAAATTTGAATTGAAGAAAGTAGAAAACCAAACAGGATTTGGTAAGGAATAAATAAATAAAAGAAAAACTAATATATATATAAAAAAATTTATACCGCCTGCACCATCCTTGTGTCTTGCATGCACAATGCTTGCAAGGCAAAAGCTACACCTGGGCATCCAGGTGTAGCCATTTTTTTAGAAAACTTTTTTTCTTTCTTTTTCTTTTTCTTTTTCCTTTGTCCTCCTGGATGTTTCAAATTTTTTTTTTCAAAAAAATTATTTTATTGAATAATAAATCTTTCACATATATATTATTTTAATTCCATGTCATATTTATTAAATTACTTCTTTACTCTTACTTTACAAATATGTGTATTACAATTCCACCCACTTTATAAAAATTTCGTCTCTGAAATTTCCTTACCTAATTCATGAAACAACAGTGGATAATATTTCTTCATAGTTGCTTCATGTTCTCACGTAATCTTTTCAACATCTTTATTCTACCACAGAACTTGGACTACTGGAATTACATTATTACACAAAGCTTATTCTTCTCTGTCTAAATTTCTCATTGGTTCTTGTATAAAAGTCAAATCTTCTTGAATTTCTACTGCTTGACTTGAAATATTATGAGATTCATCATGTAAACACTTTCTCAAAAGTGAAACATGAAACAATTTATGTAACTGTTTCAACTTTGGAGATAATTCCAAGCTATACGTGACTAGCTCAACTTTCTCAACAACCTTTTAGGGTCTCACATATCTCGGACTCAACTTTCCTTTCCTGTTTAAATCTTAGTACATCTTTTCATGGATATATTTTTACATACACCCAACAACCTATTTGAAACTCGAGAGGTCTTCTCCTATTATCAGCATAGATATTCAGTCTACTCTGTGCTACTTTACGATTCTCTCTAAACAGTTTGATCATCTCAGTTGTTAGATTTATCGTATCTAGACCAAATATCATTCTCTCTCCAACTTCTTCCTAGCATACTGGAGTTCTACACCTCCTACCATTTAAAGTCTCAAATGGTGTCATCCCAATACTAGTTTGATATTGATTATTATAAGCAAATTCAATCAGGGGAAAGTAAGCATCCCAACTTACTGAGAAACTCATCACATTTGCCCTTAACATATCTTCTAGTACTCTAATAATCCTTTTTGTCTGCTCAATTGTTTGAAAATGAAAAGTTGTAATAAACTGCAACTGTGTGCACATGGCTTTCTGAAAGCCTCTCCAAAATCAAGATGTAAATCTAGCATCTCTAAATGACATTATACTCAATAGTACTCCATACCACCTCACAATCTCAGCTACATACAGTTCAACCAACTCTTTAGGATTTCAATTAGTTTTAATTGGAAGAAATTGAAATAACTTCAAAAAATCTATCTACTATCACTTACACTGTATCGTGACCTCTTTAAGTATGGGAAAATCCATAAACGAAATCCAAACTCACATTTCTATGATTATTCAAGCACAGGAAGAGGCTACAATAAGCCTCCCGGATGTTTATTCTCTAACTTCACTTACTGACAAATCAAACATCTAGAAATATATTCATCTACATCCTTCATCAATCCTGACCACCAGTAATTCTGTCACAATCCTCTATACATCTTATTGTTACTCGGGTGCATCGAATATACATCATCATGTACCTCTCTCAATATCTTCTTTCTCAACTCCATATCATTGGGAACACAAATCCCATGTTCCAATACCAAAATACCCTAATTTCAAATTTTGAACTCATATTTCTTTCTAGTAAGCACTCAGTGCTTAATATTTTCTATCTCTTCATCTCTACCTTACATCTCTAACAAGCATCTTACTATGGATGACTGTAGAACCATATTTGTTAACAATGATCCTCCATCACTAATTTTCAACTTCATTCTTATCTCTCTTAATCTATCATCAATTACACATCATGACTTTTAATAACAGTCAATATTCTTGTAGATTTTATACTTAATGCATCAGCTACCACCTTCGCCTTTTCTATATGATAGTGAATTGTACAATCATAGTCACTAATCAACTCCATCCACCATCTTTTCCTTAAATTAAACCCTCTATTGGTAGGTAAGTATGTCAAACTCTTATGATCAATGAATATCTCACATGTGGCTCCATATAGATAATGTCTCTAAACTTTAAAGTAAACACTATGGTAGCCAACTCTAAGTCATGGGTAGGGTAATTTCTCTCATGATTCCTCAATTGTATAAAAGTATATGCCATTACCTTCTCATGTTACATCAACACACATCCCAACTCTTGATGGGATGCATCACTATACACCACAAATCCTTCATCACCAGAAGGAAGCACCAATACTGGAGTTGTAGTCAATTTCTCTTGTAGTAATTGGAAACTTTTCTCACACTCCCAAACTATAAAAGTCTCACCTCTTTCCTGGATAATCTAGTCAACAGTACTGCAATAATAGAAAAATTATGTATGAATCTTCTATAATAACCAGCTAACCCCAAGAAGATTCAAATCTCAGTCACATTAGTTGGTCTCTCCTAACTCAACATTGTCTCTATCTTTTGTAGATCAATTGTTATACCATTTCCAGACACTACATGTCTCAAGAAGGTAACTTTATTAAGCCAAAATTCACATTACAAAAAAATTTCGCATATAATCTCTCTTTCTTTAGAATCTCCAAGACTATTTCTAAATTCTTCACGTGTTGTTCTTCCTTCTTAGAATATATCAGAATGTCAAATACAACCATAAACTTGTTAATTTATAGTTTAAACACTCTATTCATCAAGTCCATGAAATAGCTGTAACATAAGTCAACCCAAATGGTATCACAAGAAACTTATGACCATAACGTGTCCTAAGAGTAGTCTTAGGCACGTCACCTCTTTTATTCTCAAATGGGTAATAACCTAATCTCAGGTCTATCTTAGAAAATATCCTTGCTCCTTGCAACTTCTAAAATAAATCATCTATCCTGAGTAAAGGATATTTATTCTTAATGGTTATCTTATTCAACTATCTATAGTCTATATACAATCTCATCATTTCATCTTTTTTCTTCACAAACAACATAGGGCTCCCCAATGCGACATACTAAATCAAATAAATTGTTTATCTAGAAACTCTTGAACTTTCAACTCTCTTAACCCAGTGGGTGTCACTCTGTAGGGATATAGATATACGTGATAAACCCAGTTTCACATCAATAGAGAATTTAATCTTCCTACTGGGAGAAAAACTAGATAACTCATCAAGAAATATATTACAAAAATCTTTCACCACTAAGATTTATTCTAACTTCCTATTTTCCTTTTTAGAATCCATTATATATGTCAAATAGTCCTCACAACCCTTATTCAGTCATCTACTAGTAGTCAAAGCAAAAATAAGACAATTTGCAAGTATCTTGAGTTTTTCCCTGAAAATTAAGCTCCTCCTGTCTAGGTATCCTAAACAGTACATTTTCTTTAAAATAGTCAACCATATTCAAAGAAAACAAATCAACCTCAAACTCTCTATCACTGATACGAATCACACCAGCCTTGTAAATATTTATGATCATCACTCTATCTCTAGTGGGAACTTCAACAATAACATTATGCATCAAAGTACTAATACATATATCAGTAGACTTCCTAAACATTGGATGTAAAAGAATGAGTTGCACCAGGATCAACCAACATTGTTATGTCCACCATTTCTACATAAAAAGCACTCAAATTAGGATAATTCTGGGATAAATATCTTATCTGATTACCTCTATAACACATTCTAGTCTTTCTATCACATTACTACATCCTTTAAGTAGTACACTTCCCTTCTACCATAACTTCCAGTTCCCATAAATTGTCTCTCAATCTAGGGTTCCCACCAATATTCCTCTGAGCTACAAAAGTAATAGATCCTACTTGCCTTTGGCTCTGTATTACAGTTCCCTGTAACAAGGAATGCCTACTCTGGGGTGGTCTCTCACCTTGTATACTCATACTACCACTATCTCTAGAACCTTCATGTCTAAACCTCTTTAACCACTCTTTCTTTTTCCCTTAAACTCAATCACATCTTTCTCAATCTGAAGTGCTATATCCACTAGCCTGATATAATTAATATGCATCATGTAAAATAGTTTTGATTTAATCTCAAAATGTAGTCCATTTATGAACCTCTTATACTTTTTCTCTTTTATGTCTACCATTTGCGATACAAACCTTGTCAAAGCCACAAATCTACTATCATACTGAGTCACAGTCGATATATTTTACCTCAAATAAATGAAATCTCTCTTCTGTTAGGCTCTAAAAGTATATGAGCAATATTTATAAAAGAACAAGCCTCCTTAAACTTATTACAGGTTAAGGGTCTATCAGTATATGCACTTACATTGGGAAGAGTATCCTCCCACCATTCTAAAGCTTCTCCTTCTAACTTGAATGAAGCAAAGGTGACCCTCTTCCTGTTAGTCATTGGTAAAATACCAAATAATCTCTCTACATGTTTCATCCATAGCTCATACTTAAAAGGATTCATAGATCATTTAGACAACAAAGCATTCAACTTAATATATTTACAAAACAATCTTTTTGCATCTCGTGCATAAACTCACCTTTCCCCTTTGAACATTTACCATTACTGGATTTACAACAGCCTCAGGCACTACTCTAGCATGTTCATTAAGTCTATGCTATAGACTATCAACTTTATAATTTGTTACATTCATTTTCTCAAGAGCATGTACAAGAGCTTATCTTAGCTCATCTATTTCAACTTCAGATTCTATCAAACCTCTATTAATATCAATTATACTGTCAACACGTTCCATTTCAGAAACCACAAACTCATACTCAATTTCCATTTTAATCTCAGCTTGTCAAATTTTTTTTGGAGGTCTACCATGCCCTCTCTGGTCATAACTCTACCTCTAACTCTAGCACGTCCACATATCGTCCTCAGACTTTTCATTAAAATATAATTTATTTTAATCTTCCACTTTCTTTTACATTATGTAGTCTACAGAATCATAAAACCTAATGCTCTGATACTAAAACTGTAACGACCTATCCTGGGTTAGCCACCCCTGAGGCGGTGTCGTCACTTTTTGAAATCCCAGCACGACACATATATGCAACAATATAAAAACATCAACTGAATTATTTACATACATAAATCCTCAACCCTCAACAGGGGAGTTACATCATTAAGATCTCAACTGAACAGTATATACAACATATTATGCATGAATATTTACATATATATATATATATATATATATATCATTAGTATGAGGATGTGAACCATGTGGCATACAGATAATGACTTTATCTGAATCTCAACTCACCAAACTATATGTCTTGCTTGCTACCTGAAATCATTGTACAATGAGGAGTGAGCTTCACAAGCTTAGTGAATTAAATTTACTAGAAGTATTCGATTATATACTCCCAGTTACATCTTATAATTCAATTACTTCTAATAATCTTATGATATTCATTCATCTTTTTCCTCAAATAATTCAATAACAATATTCTGTAATCACCACTCGATTTCATAATTTCCCCCATTACACAATCTCTTTTTAAGTTACTCATCAGACATATCAATCTTTCAATCATATATTTAATCATCTCTAAATTCTCAATTCAACATTATCATTTACCTTGTTATGAGGTTCACAACGTATAATCAATCACTCAGATAATTCTCATCATATCATATTTCCATATTTCTTCCTCAGCATATTTTTCTATTTGTGAGACTCATTCATCTATCAATAAATTTACAATCATGAATAGCACTTTAACATCTCAATAATAAAATCAATATTTAAAATAGATGCAATGCATGAATTATTAATTGGGAATGTCTTCCCACATGTCAACGTGTTTTAGCTTAAACCGACTGTCCTCCTGGTTCTTTTATTTTATTTAGACCAGCTACTTTTTTGGTTATTTTATTTCCAACATATATTGGCTGACACAGTTTTCATTTATTTCTAGCATATACCGGTTGTCATGGTTTTCATTTAAACCGACTGTCCTCCCAGTTTTTTTATTTTCACTTAGATCGACAGTGTTTTAAGTTCTTTTATTTTCATTTAGACTGGTTGCCTTCCCAATTCTTTTATTTCATGCATATGAATTTGAATAATGATATGAAATATGCATATGAACAATAATATAGAAACAAGCATGTATTCAAACATTCAAATTAGTTATCATGATTATTCTCATATTATTATTTGAAATTTTTTACTAAATTCCTCTCATCATAAATCATATCAAATCATCAACCATAGTTCGTCAAGAATTTCACTTATCACCTTTATTATTAAATCGACTCATTATTCCAATGATATTATTTCTTATAAAATAATTCTCTTCACATCCATTATTCTTATCATACCTATCAACCAACTTTCATCTATCACCAAATTATAAGTTAATGATTTATTCAAATACTATTACTATATATTTCATATTTATCTTGATTACTTAACGTAAATCTAACTCACCACGTAGCACTTAGAGCTACCCATGGATCACTTCCTTGCCTTTTCTTCTCTTCTCAGTAATTTCCTCCGGTTGCTCATCGTCAACACTTGACATAACATTTATATTAAAATTTCTAATTTATTCTTCAATTCCTCCATAATTCACACCCTTTGAAAATTCCCACTTTGAATTCCGGGAAATTTCATGTATGCTATATTTCAAAAATAAAATTCATATTATTACCTTTTGTTTTTCTTAGAGTTTCCCGTGACTCTCTATAAAAGTCTCCCGTAAACCCCTTCAAAATTTTACTCTTTCAATCCCCAAGTGTTTAAAGAAATAGAGAAATTTGAATTGAAGAAAGGAGAAAACCAAACAAGATCTGGTAAGGAATAAATAAATAAAAGAATATATATATATATATATACCGCCTGCACCATCCTTGTGTCTTGCATGCATAATGCATGTAAGGCAAATGCTACACCTAGGCGTCCAGCTGTAGCCACCTTTTTTTTTTACAAAACTTTTTTTTCTTTCTTTTTTTCCCTTTTTCTTTTTCTTTTGTCCTCTTGAACGCTTCAATTTTTTTTTCATTTTCCTTTTCCTTTTTCTTTTTCTTTACACTACCACGCACCTGTTTTTTTTTCAAAAGAAATATTTTATTCAATAATAAATCTTTCACATATATATTATTTTAATTCCATGTCATATTTATTAAATTACCTCTTTACCCTTACTTTACGAATACGGGTATTACAACCCAAGAAATTTTGGGTACCTAAAAGTGCTATTGTGTATCCATGTATAATTTAGATATGTCTCCACACCAAAGAGAAAGGTAACTATTGGTACCTTGATAGTGGATTCTCAAAGCACCTGACCGATGATTAAAATATGTTCAAGGAGCTAACTTTAAGAGATGGCAGACATGTTACTATTGGAGATAACACAAAGATAAAGATTATCGAGCATAGAAAATAGAATAGTATCTCTTGATAATGATGCAAATTTTATTCCAAGAATGGATACATCTACTCCAATTGTTGACCTGAAGAAAGTCAACCTCAAACAAATCAAGAGGTAGTTGCTCCAATCTTGATTAATCTTCTACAAGTCAACAAGGAAATGGAATTCCCAAAGATTTGAGGTATGTAAATTATCATCCAACCGATCAAGTGATTGGTGATCCTTTAAAAGGAGTAAGAAGTCGATCTTCTATGAGAAATATTTGTAAGTATATAGCTTATTTATCTCAAGTAAAACCTAAGACTTTTGTTGAAACCGAAAAAGATATTGATTAGATAAATTCTATAAAAGAAGAGTTAAATCAATTTGAAAGAAATAAAGTGTGGATTCTAGTTACTAGACCAAAGAATCATACTATCATAGGAACTAAATGGGTTTATAGAAACAAAATGGATGAAAATGGAATTGTAACTAGAAATAAGGCTAGACTTGTTGCTAAGCGTTACAATCAAGAAGAAGGAATAGACTTTGATGAGACCTATACTCCAGCAGCTAGATTAAAAGCTATTAGTATGTTAGTAGCCTTTACATGCTATAAAATTTTTAAACTATTTCAAATGGATGTGAAAAGTGCATTTTTAAATGGCTTTATAGAAGAAAAGATTTATATTGAACAACCTCTTGGTTTTGAAGATTCTAACATTCCAAACTATGTTTACAAGCTTTCTAAGGCTCTTTATGGGTTGAAGCAAGCTCTAAAAGCATGGTATGAAAGGTTAAGTAAGCTTTTACTTGAAAATGATTTTACAAGAGGAAAAATCGATACAACTCTTTTTACAAAAATTCATAAACATGACAAACTCTTAGTCTAAATATATGTTGATGACATTATATTTGGTGCCTCTAATGAATCTATGTGTCAAGATTATGCTAAGTGTATGCAAGCTTAATTTGAAATGAGTATGATGAGAGAGCTTACCTACTTCCTTGGACTTCAAATCAAACAATTGAAATGAGACATCTTCATCAATCAATCCAAATACACCAAGGACCTGTTAGAGAGGTTTGGGATGGAGAACTAAAAATCTATTGGCACTCCCATGAACACCTCTACAAAACTTGACCTAGATGAGGAAGGTAAGTGTATAGACACTAAAACTTATAGAAGTGTGATAAGGGCTTTACTTTATCTAACTATAAGTAGACCCGATATAATATTTAGTATATGCATGTGTGCTAGATTCCAAGCTAATCCTAAGGAATCCCATATAACTGCTGTGAAAAGAATTTTAAGATATTTTCAAGGTACTCAAAATCTTGGCTTATTGTATTCTAGAAAATCAACTATTGAGCTTGTTAGATATTCAGATGCTGATTATGTGGGTAGTAAGTTAGATAGAAAAATCACTAGTGGAACATACCAATTTTTAGGTTCTATATTAACTTTTTGGTTTTCAAAGAAACAAAATTTAGTTGTACCATCAACCGTTGAAGTAGAATATGTAGTCGCTGGTACTTGTTGTCCACAAGTTTTATGGATGAAACAACAACTAGAAGATTACAACATGTATTTTCAAAATATTCCAATTCATTGTGACAACAACAGTGTAATCAACATGACAAAAAATCCAATTCAGCATTCTAGAACCAATCAAATTGAAATAAGACATCACTTTATAAGAGATCATGCTCAAAAGGGTGATATTAGACTAGAATTCATTTCTTTCGAAGATTAAATTGTTGATATACTTACTAAACCTTTAAATGAAGACAATTTTTACAAAATAAGACTGTTAATGGGATTGAAAAATTATGACTCTATGTGTGTTTGATTGCATCGACATGTGCATATTTGTTATTAAATGAATGAGGATTAACCTTAAATTTAATGTTCCCTCACTTAAGAATAGTATATAGCAATAAATCCTTGCAAAATTCTTTCAAAATTTCAGTTATAGGCATTTCACAGTCGACTATGAATATGTGACAGTCGAATGTGAATATTTGACAGTCGACTGTCCAAGAGACAAAGACTTTCACAATCGAATGTCCATATGGACAGTCGACTGTCCCTCTTATCTGGTCCTTTGATTAAAAAGGACAATTGATTGTCCAATCACAAATATCAGTATCTGTACTTCATCTTGAACCTTCAAAACCCTCAAATCTAAAACCTTAGCCACACCTCCATTTTTCCTCTCTCAATTTTCTTCAACTTTTCACCAAATTAGCCCAAAATCCTACTAATTTCCCCCATAAAAACACTTTTTCTCCACTTTTAGAACACTTCTATAGTTTAAAATGCCTAAAACCGTACCCTCTTCAACCTCCAAGAAAGACAGCGATGGCGCATGAGGGAAAAAACAACAGAAAGCGATCATGGACCCCAATCTCTTCATCAATTATGTTGTAAAATCATGGTATGACGACCGTATTTCTAGCAAAGAGATAATTATGGGTCAGTTGGTAGATTTTCAAAACCTTAGGGAAAATGATATGGATATTGAACATTAGTTTGTTGTTGTTGGTTGGACACCCATAGTTACCATATCTGAGATTGCATACCCTAAGTTAATTAGATTATTTTGTGCAAACCTTGCGAGAAATTCTTCTACTGGGTTATCATTTAATACATTTGTTAAGGGGAAAACAATACTTGTTAATCCAAATGTTTTGTTTGATATTTTAAAAATACCCATAGGTGGTCATGAGTGGACAGATACATTCAACATGGCTGAGAATTTTGACAATCGAAGAGCTTTTAGAATCCTTAGAGGTGACCCCACCTATACTTTCAGTACATCCTTTAAGGATGCTAATTCTCTAACCATAATCAGTCAGGTCATTCATCTGATTATTGGCTATTGCATATCTCCTAGGAATGAGAATCATACCTATCTGAGCCAGCTAGATGTATACATCCGATGAAATTTGATTAATGGGATTCGATATAACATCTATAGTCTTATACTGGCTAAGATGATTGAGGGCTCAGAGTAGAAGTTGGGTGGTCTACCATTTGGGATATTCATTACTAGAATTCTGAAGTATATGGAGTTTGCCTTTTTGGAGAAGAAAAGACGGAGTTACTCATGACTGATATCTTCAACAAGTCGACCCTTAACAGGATGAAGTTGGTCTAGCTGGTGCACAACACTTGGGAGTGCACTGCAAGTGCCATTTATGATCCATCTCAAAAAATTTGGAGAAGAAAACCTGAAGGAGTTGCTCCAGCTAATGAAGGCATGGCAGAGGGTGATGAGCCAGAGGTTGAGACAGATGTTGATATTCATGCTAGTGATTCTGATTCAGCAGATTATAGTACATTAGTTTTGGCTGCTCTTCGAGATCTCAAGGATGAGATGTTCTCCCTCTCACTCACTATGAATGCTCATTTTGACATCGTCAACGATGAGCTTGAGGAGCTTAGAAACCACATCACCAGGATTTGTTGTCCCTCTAACACTCCTTGATACTTTTCCTCTTCTCTTTATTTTAGAACTTTATCAAAAATTTGCAAGGACATGTATTTTTCTTTATTTATGCATTTTACTTTGTTACCATAACTGTTTGACATGACTATTACCTTAACTTGGTTATTTGCTAGAGTCGTGGGAACCTTAGCTGTTTATTTTCAGTTTAATGAATGTATTTTGGAAACCTAGCTTTTCTTTTACAAATTGAATAGTTGTTATTGATTTTAGCTCTTATATCAGTTTTCTGATTCTTTTCAGGAAGGTTTTGTTATCTTTTTTGAGCTAATCTTTTGTTTATAGGTTCGTATTAGTATACTCTATCTATCCATTGGGATAGATAAGCTTATTCTGCTATTTATAGTAGTTACAAGAGCTTACGACACATATTTTCAGAAAATCCACTATTTCTTTAGCTTTCTTGTTTTGATTTTTTTTTATGTAGTGCCTTATCTTAGCTTTAAATTTTATGTTCTCTTTGATTATCTTTGAGTATATATCTGTCTTGGCTTATCTCTTTGTCCATTTTATGTTGATGACAAAAAGAGGGAGAAACATAGAGAAAGTAAAGAAAAGAGAATAGAGAACAGAAGAGAAATTAGAGAAAAAGAACAAGACAATAAAGATTGTTTGTATGCATCGTTTAAGGGGGAGCTTTGCTCCATTTTTACTTAGAACTTGCTAGAATTACTGAGAAGTCTATATATATGTTTTTTTATGTTTTACATGTTGGTTTTATCCTAAAAACAGAGGAGATCATGTCCATTTTTCTGTAAAAACCCAACACTTAGTCTTTAAAACTGTTTTTCTCACTTTAGTTTTGTCATCATCAAAAAAGAGGAGATTGTTGACCCTTATTTGATTTTAATTATGATAAAATAGTGCTTTAACTATTTTAACAATTTTATCTAAGTATTTTTCATTAAGCTTAAGCATCCAACTCAAGGAGAAGACGTAACTCAAGCATAGAGAAGAAGATATCGCACTTGAGAGACATTCGAAAGAAGATCGAAGACCAAGTTTAGATTCTAAGATAGTTTACCTTTACATATAAATCTCTCCTTTAGTTACTTAGCTTGATCTTGGCTCAAAAACTCTTTTGAAAAATGTTTTTGGTCAATCGAAAACTCATTTCTGTCAAAAACTAACTTAAAATCTAAGTTTTCTAAAACTGACAGTCGATTATGCATTCTTGATAGTCGATTGTCCAAGTCTCTATAACTGATCATTTTAAGAATTAAAATGAACTGTCGACTGTGTTCAATGAACACTTGACTATAAAAGGGACAAAGAGTTTCATAGTCGATTGACCATAAGATAGCCGACTGTCCAAATCTCTATAACTGACCATTTTGAAAACAAAATGGATAGTCGATTGTGAAAGAGACAAAGAGTTTCATAGTCGATTGTCCATTTAGACAGTCGATTTTCCAAATCATTTCAAGCCTTGAATTTCAAATTCAAGAGAGGACAGTTGACTGTACATTTCACAAAGTCGACTGTCCTGTTGAGAAAAACGGCTAATTTTCAAAATCTAGATGCGAGATTTAAGCATTTAATTATCCAAACTAACCCAATTTGTGGCTAACGGCTATATAATACTAAGACTATAAAAACCCCTCATCAATGAGCATTTAAAATAGAAGAACACTCAATTTCTTATATAGCTCATTAATACTTTTGAAAGCTTTGAAAAAAAAAACTTGAGCCATTTATTAAGCTTTGTTCTTAAAAGAGAGATCATGTTCATCTTGTAAAGCATTTATTGCTATCTCTCTTATTTTCCTTTACATTCAAAATCAATCATTGTAAAGAGAAAGAGTTGGTATAACTCTTTGAGTGTTTAGTCATTAAACACTTCTTTGTAACTTCCTAGTGGAAGAGAGTACTTGTAAGGTTTGGGTAACACCCGTGAAGTTGCTTGACTATCATTAGTGCTTCAAGGAGGTTCATTGAAGAGAGTGGACGTAGGGTCGGAGTAATTTCGATATTGTCGAACCACTATAAACAGAGTTTTCATATTCTCTTCCTTTACTCCTTTAATTTCAAGCAATTTGTTTATTGTGTGCTTAACTTGATTAAATTGTTAAAACTTTTTTGTTAATTGTAAAAAGTTTTTAAAACCAAATTCACACCCTCTTAGGTTTGTACCTCGGTCTATAGTGATGTTGTAGCCTCCGAGGCTTTTGTTTTAGAGGAATTTTCTTGTTTTTTCGAAGGAATGTTCAATCTTTTCCTATTAGATTTTCTGAATGTATATGAAGGACTTAGGGTATATGGATTGAACTTAATGAAAGTTCAAACGCCCATGGTTTTTTACTTGGAAGAAATTTCCTTTAAATGAAAGTTATCTCTCGCCTTAACAACTTGTTAGAGTGTAAGTATAACTCGGTGTGCTAAGCTAGGTATATTTGGTAGTTTGTCTCTTGATGTGCCTTGACTCTAAAGGAGAGGCTTTTTGCCTAAGGGTTTTGACTTGGGATTTTTTCCAAGTATTTCCCTACGTATGGGAGTGTGTTGGCCCCTCTGCTTTAGAATGATCAGTTCTAAGGTAATGGAAACTCGAAGGTGGGGGAGAGGTCCCTTGATTGGCTATTTACCTCTCTCCGAACATATATTTGATAAGAGTATGCCCTATAAGCCAATATAATTTCGTGTTATGGACCTATTACTTGTAATTAACATTATTCATTTATTGACAATAAATAATAATTAATGGTAATTATCTCATTTATCATGTTAATTACAAATCTTTGTATGTGCATTACTTGATAAAGGCCATAGAATAAGAGCAATGGAAATAAACACCATGATGAGATCATGCTAGTGAGATTTATTTCCTTAAGCCTTATTATTAAATATTCTTAATCATAGGATTAGTAAGAAGGGTATTAGTGCAAATGAATATATTAGTACATACTATATTTCCTCGAGGAGTTGAGGGTGATTGATCTCACAATTACTAGTGTATGAGACACTAGAACAAGTTATATAGGTGCTTGTTAGAGAACATGTACACCAAACTGACTCGACTAATAAATTTTTAATTGTTATTTTACTAGTTGTCAATAAGAGTTCTTACGTTGTAGTTATACAAGTGATCCTTGGACTTGAGGCATCATAAATATCTTATGTATAGGTCATCATGCTTTAATGCTACCTAAAAGTGATTCTAATCATGGGTCAGAAAAAGTTAGTAATTGGGTATGACCACTTATGCATAGAGGTATGTGAGTATACAATTGATGATTCATCACTCTTAGTTTAAGAGAGAATGTTTTATGTGATCTAATTAAGTTATAGCTTTGAAATTCCTTAGTCAAGATAGGTGAAAATTATAAAAGAGTTTCTAATTTCACCATTTAAGTTATGGAGTTGAGATCGAGATAATTTGATTAAATAATTAAAATTTGACAGTAATTCCATACCTTAAGTTTAATTAGGGATATTGCATGATAAAATGAATAAATTATGTGGTAACTCAATGGAAAGGTTCACATTAATTCATATTTTCTTGGTAGTCATGATATATTACTAGATATCAATTTTGACTTGTAGAAGCCCTTAATAATTAATTCTTAATTAAAGAGAGCATTAAAAGGACTTTTACTTCGAATTAAAATTAAAAGAAGCTTTAATTAATTGGATAAGATCTAATTGTTACGTAAAATTTACGACCTACTGCCAGTGCGATATTGAACCTAAAAGGCTATACACATTAGAGAAATTTCAAGAATAAGAAAAACTAATGGGTTAATAGAGAGAATTCTAAGAATTAATTAAACCAAGGGTTTAATTGCAATTCTAGAAGTCTTAGAGCTTTTAGGAGTAAAGGCTCTATATAAATGTTCTATTTGATAGAAATCCTAATGGTGAAGGTAGAAAATTGTTTTCTCTCTAAAAGCTGAAAGTACCTAAAGCTAGCTCTCTGAATTTTTAGCCAACCCTAGTCCTCTTCCTCGCACGGTATTCAATATACTGGAGAAGGAGATCCTTGTTCTTCGTTTTTCATGTGGATACACTTAGAGGTCTAATGCTTGAACTGTTTGTGAGCTCTCTAACGAATTCACAACCAAAATCTTCACAAAGCTATAAATATCTAACCTTGGAATGAGATAATAATATTGTTCTAATAGATTCATAAATATTTCTTGGAATTAAGTTTATCGGTATGAAAATTTAAAATTTTTGTTGCGTTTGTATACTAGTAGACTTATAATATTTGCCTAGGTCTCAATGTATCAGAGGTGATGGCTTTGGTTCTTTTAGTGTTCTCAACTAGATGTTTGGATGAAAATCCTACCAAGTGTTATTAGTGATCTAGGAGTTTCCCACTTGGCATTTGGATGAAAGTCTTACTAAGTTATTTTTGTTGAGGTCCTTTGCAACTGTAGTTGATTTTAGCCCCTAGTTTGGAACACCTGACAGTGTGAATAGTGATAGCTTGGATTTTGGGGCGTGTTTTGGAGCCATTTCATGAAGAAATAATGTTTTCTCATCATCCATTTGCAAGAAACTCACTCCTGAAAGTGGAATTTTGAAATTTTGAGTCTAAACTTGAAAAGAGCATGCCAAAAAACCTTAGGAACCATTCTGAAAAATGTCTGAAACTGAGCGTGAAATGGCTGAAGCAGCTAGTAAAATCTCTTAACCGGGTGGTTAACTATGGTTGAACCAAATTATATGTCATTAACATCAACAACTAAATGAGTGTTGACATGGCACTGTGGGCCACCTAATGCTGACATGGCACTACTAACGTGGCACTAACTGAGTGTTGATTGGGAGTTAATGTGGCGCTGACTGGGTACTGATATTGCTTTAACTATGCACTGATGTGGCGCTTATGTCAACATTAACTAATATATGAATTTTGTTGACTTAATGTTGACGTTAGTGTTGACTTGTTGATGATGTTAGCAATGATGTCAACGTCTTCAACCTTCAACTTGGAGCAAAGTTCCCTGCTCCGTCACATGCACGTGGGCGCGTGCGGTAGTTTCTAGTAGCCGTTGGCCTTGAAATTTCGCAGACCTATAGATTTCGACACGGTGAGTCTGGTGGTACGGTCGGTTTTCACCTTTTACTGCCGGATCATAACTCATGGTAAAAACCTAGATTTTCGAAAAATTTTGGCGAAACGATGGGGAATTTTTTGACATCCTTTCGTCACGAAAATTTGCAAATCAGTTTATCATGACATGGCGAATCTGATGGTGCGGTTGGTTTTCATGAAAATTTGCAGACTTATATATTTGGTTCCAATGAAACTGGTGGTGGAGTTGATTTGTGCCGTTGACCGTCGAATTTTCATAGTTATGAAAGAAAAAAAAAATCTAACTCTTGATAGTATTTGCGAGGGTGTGTGGGCACTTTTCTTAGATACGATGAGATGTGGTATTTATTCTACTAGCAGATCGATGGCTCATTTACAATAATATATTTTATTATTATTTTTTGTTGATTCTTACGGACGATATCATTTTATTAATATCGAAAATATGTTAAACGAGTTTATAGATTTCTGTATATGCAAAAAAAAATATAAACTAGATAGTCTCTTGAAGTTTGGGATTTTAGGAAAACTCTTTGACACTCAAATCAATATTCTTAATGATAAAGAAATTAAGAGTGCTAGAGAGTTATGATAGAAATAGAGAATTTTTCGATATCTAAGATGTGATTGGAGCCCTCTTATTTAATGATTGGGACTTAAGTCTTTATTAGGAAAAGTATTCATTTGATACCTTGTTATAAAGGAATTAGAGTTCTTACTTCGAATAGGGTTTAAGAGCAAAATTACCTTATTATCCATAGGTGAGATTTTATTTTTTGCTATATCAATAGGCATCCAAGTTAATTTCATTTAATTAACCTTTTAAACTCATGGGATGAATGTGGTAAGAGACAAGCTGGAAGAAGCAAGAGAAAGATGTTAATACTGTTAAATTCCACAATATATTGTAAATATATTTTTTTCTTTCTAAATTAGCAAAATCCATGAGAGAGAGACATGAAAATTATGGAAACTAAAGATGCATGGGAGGAAACTAGCAGAAATATAAGGCCTAGAAAGAATTTGTTTGGCTTTGTCAAATTACTAAACTATCCTGATTTAAATGATGTGGTAAGGAAAATTGTTGAACAAAATATTTGGTGTATTACAACTAAAGGATTGTAAGTTAGCATGTTTTATATATATATATATATATATATATATATAACGGTAGGTGTAAGATAGAAATATACTCCAACTCTTGTGGATCAAAATATTCTCAATAATTTAATTTTTCATAACATAAAATATATAAAAAATAAGATAATTTAATAAATACACATTAATTTTTTCTATCTTCAAGGTTTTTTGACGATATTAAGCCAACTAGTGGTTCAAAAAAGTGAATTCTTGGTACTTTGTCGAGATCTATAAAATGAGATCTGAAAGTGTCGCTTTCATGCGCCGTCAGTTATCCCGTGAAAGTGGTTTTTTGATCTAGCACTTTCTAGTGACTTTTACCGAAAAGTAACACTACCATCGAATCAAAAATTGAATTTTCGGCATACCTGCAAAATTCATGGATGAACCACCGTCAGAAAGAGCCACGATGGATCACACTCTTCCATGAACTTCAACACTTGCTAGGAGGCTTCGTCTCTGCATTTTGAATTTTTGACTTTTCTTATTCTTTTTTGTTAATTGCAAAAAAAAAAATATATATATTTTAATCATGTTTTAGTGTATAATCAAGGGTATTTTAGTCCAAGAAGATTGAGACACAATGCAAATCTAGTCCTACAGTAGGTAAATTAGCAACCCCCTCCCACACACACATATATATGTTTTGCCAAAACATGATGCTCCATTGCTCTTTTATTTTTCTATTTCTCAAAGACATAATAAGGTCACAAAATATTTGAACTTATAAACCATAAAATGCAAAGTATCACACTTTATGTGCAAAATATACTCCATACATTTTTTCCTTTTCAACCTAATTTGTTTTTAAATCCCAATCACATAGAAAATTAATCCAATGAAATAATATCAACTATGCACACACAAAATCGAATAAAATCATATACTTACTAGAACAAAGAAATTTGCATAGTTTACTCGTCTAAAAAATTTACATTTTAACAATAACTTTCAATGCACGGATAAGTAGGCTTACATGAACATGCTATTCAACAAGCATATTAAATTTTAGATTATTCATAATAATTCATGTTATGAAATTCATAAAATAGGAAGTGTCTTAAAATTGTTGTTCCTCAAATATTAAAATTATATTTGAACATAAATTAAATTAATTTCATAATAAGTATAAAATAAAATAATGAAAAATGTCACCTATAATGCGAAGAAAATGGGTTGAGACACGATTCAATCACTCTCTTTAGAATGTTTTGCATCACCACGAAAATATTTAAACTCTATCTGTGCAATGGTCTTATGATCGCGTCATCCCTAAGATACAAGAGTTCAACGTGCTCTCTTCGTTATTACTCAACAATACTTGCAATGACAATACTTGCAATGTGTAATTGAGCCAAAGCTCTATATTACAACATTTTCTTTGTCCTAAACCATTAGTAGTAAAATAATATAGGTAAATTACATAGGTAGGAGGAAGAATGAAGTTGTTGATTGTTTTTTATGCCATATATATATTTTTGGGCTAAAGGAGTTACAAGCCCATTTATAATTATAATAAATTTGGATCATTAATATTTTATAAATTTTAACCACTAATGCACCTAAATTTTTTTAATTAAAATATTCAATATTATTTTTTCTAGTTTAAAGTTAAATTATAATTATAATTAAAATATGATTGGGTTTCCATTGTATCTTAAAAACTGTTTGCTAAAACTCTAATGTACACTAATTTGTCAGTGATGGGGTAAATAAGTCTTAAAGAAAGTGATACTGTTACACACTTTGAAACTATTTTCTTTTTCATTCAGTCATTTTAATTTCACTAACCCTCATATCACGTTATTATTCCAACATGTTCAACCTCATGGTGAAACCAATTTGCTTTGATTAGTTACAGTTTGCTGGATTCTTTCTTAATTTTGGGATTTTAAGTTTCTTTTTAAAGCTCTATTTGCACCGGTGGTAAAGAAAAAATAAGAAAAAAGAATAGATTTCAGTTTTGATGAATGTAATGTTGGTGTTTTTTTTGGTAAATTATTGTTGTTTGGGTAGAGCCTAGTTAATAGCACCTCTCTCTTCAACTAAGGGGGCTCTAAGTTCAAATTTTCATCCCTAATTCTGAAAAGATAAATCAATGAGTTGGATGATTTAGACATAATCGAATTAATAACTGCATTTCTTTAAAGGAAAAGGTTCAAGTTCAAATCTCCAACCCTTAATTCTAAAAAGAAAAGACAAAGAAATCTGAATCAATGATTCGACCAGCAGCAACTCTGAATTCCGTTGGTCCTCTGCATTTATAAACCATAGAAGATAAAGGATTATTTATTGTGAGATGTTGACATTTCATAATTTTGAGGCTACTGGTGGCACATGTTAGCGGAGGCCCACGTCAAAAGAATTTTATAAAAAATTTGCACAAAAAAATGCTTAGCTATCCATTAAAAACTAAAAATAAACACAGGAAAATTGCAATTCTAATTTACCTAATTTGAAAAACAGAACTAAAAAAAAAAATATGACTTGGGCATGCCAACTACAAAAGAACAAAAATTGACAGAGTTGCACAACGCTACAGATGGTTTCACGGACTTGAAACCGTTAGAGCTCTAACTAGAATTGTGTGAATGATACAATAAGCGAATACGATGGACAAATAGCTGGGTGCTTCAGCTTGAAGTCTAACTGATGAAGACCCATAGGAGATTTCAGAAAAATCAAGGGCTAGGGGCATTCCATCACCGATAAGAGTGCACGATTGAGGATTAGAACCGTCCCTGCTCATCATGATAGCTCGTAACACCGAAGAAACTGTGTTAATGTATGCAGTCCGATTGATTTCGAGGAGCCATGTGAGACCCATGAGCTGACAATCTTTGTTGTGCATTTTCGTGGTCCTGTCAACTAATTTGCTTGTATTCAAAGCCTTCTTGTCGGTGAGCTGCACCAATAATGGTCAATTGGTACATGAGGTTTTAATTAACTACTGATAAGTTGGTGGAATATCTAATCGAAATCTATTCTAATCTGCAATTTTACCCTTTAATCTCCAGTAATTATCAATTGTATAAGAGAATCCAACAAACCCAACATCAAAATAAAATATTTAAGATCATGAAAGGGCTTGTTTTCCATGTCCGAAACTAAACTAAATTTGGAATACAAAAATGTTTTAATAAATTGACGTTCACAAGTTGATCAAAGACTCCAAAATAATTGGCCTATTTATCCAGCAAACAATACTTACCCCACACTTTGGAGAGTTATCAACATGGTTTAATTCATTCACCCAATCTGGCGTTAGAATAACTACTGAAAAATCTGCTATTTTAGAACAGTTTTACTAAGGTAATAAACTTATATAAACATTGAAACCTTATTTTCTCAATAAAAAGAAAAAAAGAATTTTTTTTAAAGGAAAATATATAATCATTTAAAATAAAGTACTTAATTTAAGTAGTACTATAAATAATTTCTCCACAAAAAAAAAAATGTGAATTATTATGTCTATTGCCTATAAATAAAGTACTTAATTTAAGTAGTACTATATAAATAATTTAAGTATCCTTTACTCACTTTCCCTTCCACTTGCAAAAGGGTAGCTTCTGAATCTATCAAGGAAGAAATGGAATAAAAGAAAAGACAACGTGAATTCCACTAGCTTTTATGGCGCGTCTATGGACCGAAAAAGCCAAACCAAAATTCACCATTTCACAAAAGCATGGGAAGAAGCAGAGCAAATGAACAATATCTAATAATCGGAAAATTATTTGGTTTGTTATTATACGTTCTTTGATAATTTGATGAATTTTAATGGTAATTTTAAAAAACTTAAATGATAATTTTAACTAATTTGATTGATACTAATAAATTGTGTTGGAGTTCCTCGAGATAGCAATAAGTGACTGGCAGCAATGCATAAATTACAAACACCTAATAATTTCTTTTAATAAACTGCTTTTTTTTTTTTTTCATTCTTCACCAATACCCCATTAAACAGAAGATCAAAACAAACCCAATACCGTATAGAAAAAAAAAGTAATGAAACAAACAATTGAAGAAATTAAGCAATAGGAAAAAAAGAAGAAAAAATTTACCAGATAGAGACTGTTCAAGCACTTAGAGCACCCACCAAGGCCAGGAAATCCATTGACATTGACGCTCCTACTCAAGCAATCTCTCTCTAATCTCTTTACACTCTCATCCCCAACAAGGTTTCCCTTTTGGTTCACTGAAAATGCATCAGGGCAGTTTAAAGGGTGCAATCTAATCCCACAATAACAGTAAACAACATCACATGTCTCATTCGGTTTAGCCAATTCAATCTCTCTGTGTCTCAATGCCTTCCCTAAATCGTCAACGCATGTCTCCGAGTCATCTGGCAGCAGTGGAGGTTCGTACGATAGAGTATGATCCGCTACTGCAGGAACTACTCTGCCACCAGTACTCTTGCCGAGGGCAGTAGCAGAGTAGGCGGCATAAAGCCACGCTGCTAAGATCGGGCAGCACCGGCTTCGGTGAAGAAGCTGCCCGGTGGCACCGCAGGCTGTCTTTATGCTGTGGAATAACTCCTCTGGGAGGTCTAGTGGGCAACCGACCACATTTGATTGTTCCGGGAATGCAGGAATGGTTGCTGGTGGTGATGGGTTTACCAGAAATGGTTGGATTGTTGCAGGGTCCGGGTCGGGTAGTCCAGAGAATATGGGCAAGAGAGTGGAGAAGAAGAAGAAGAAGATAAAGTATGACATTGCTGAAAGGAGAGAGGAATTGCAAGTTTGCAACTCAGGAATATTTCTTTGGATTGCTTTTCTGTTTTGAGATAAAGGGTTTTGGGCAAATGAAAGATTGGAAGAAAGAGAGAAAGAAAGAAAGAAAGAAAGGGAAAGGATGATGAGGTGGGGTTGAGGAACGTGAGGTTGTGGGGTTGAGTAAATTTTGGTTGTTTGTTTCCGTCGGTTAAATCTAAAATAGTGTGGCTCTAAACGCTAAAAGTTAGTGGGGAATGGGGATTCGTATTAGTATCATGAACAAATCATTCATGGTTACAGTTGTAATGAGTACTTTGATGTACAAAGTATGTAAGGCTTTGATTATTTTTGTCAAAGCAATATGAGCAATACATAGTTTTTTCTATGGTTACAGTTGTAACGGTGAGTACTTTGATGTACAGAGTATGTAAGGCTTTGATTATTTTTGTCAGAGCAAATATGAGCAATGGAGAGCGAATGTTTGAAAGAGATTTTTGAAAGTTGGTTTTAGTTTTTAAAAGTTTATTTTTATATTTGATAAATAGTTTTTAAATTTAATTTTTTAAAATAGTTTTAAAAAAAAAATCAGTTTTTAAAAATTATTTTTTGAAATTCACAAATTGGTGTTTTTTTGGTATAATTTTCGAAAAATAGCTTTAAAATCAGTATTCATTTCTCTGTTTCATTCTTCTTCCATGGTATATAAAAAATATTAAAATTTTAAAAATAAAATAATATTAATTATTTTTAAGTATTTAGTAAATATTAGAAATAAAATTAGTATAGATTTTAAATTTAAACTCAAAACTAAAAATAATTACAAAGTGTATCAAAACAGTTTTCAAAATAAAATTATTCAAACAATATTTCACTATTTTTTGTTTTGAAAACAATTTTCAAGTTACAGTTATCCAAACATATTTTATTCAGAAAACAGTTTTCAGTTTTCATTTTCGAAGACAGTTTTTGAAAACCGAAAACAGAAAACTGTTACCCAAACATATAGTTTTTTTTCTTTTACCAATGTATTTACATAGTAATTTTTACCAATGATTTTTATAATTTTTTTATTTTTATTTTTATCAATTTGAACTAAATATGGTTTGGATTTAAGAGTGCATTACTATACTACGCGATTGTAATTAACACAAAATTATAAAAAAATTTTGGTAGTTTTTTTTAGCAGAATATGAAATACACTTGACTCAAAAAAAAAAGAAAAACAGAAATTTAGATATATTTATAACACATGATTCTCAAATGCCATGTGACAACCAACTAATTTTCTACAAATAATTTGATGGGTCTCTCGCACTTGTGTCTTTTATGCACTATATGTTCAAATGGCATAGCCTGGCCACTTCCTGTTTGGATCTCAATTCGACGGATCCATCACCTTTGGACTTGATCCGGATGATTGGCTTAGATATTGAAAAAGTAAGATCACTTCAAGGACATCACTCAAACAACCTAAGCTTTCCCGAGCGCATCATCTTGACAGTTCCTCGAATGCACAACACAAGAAGCACCTCTTTGTATTAGCCACGTCTGGGGAATTAATGATTCGTCTTCATTGAGCTCTATACAAGTTAGAATTATTTGTGGACTTTTGAGTTTTGTCCAAAATAGATTAAGTATTGGTCTATTTAGTGAGAAATAAAAAGAATCAAATAGAGTAATGGATTTCCAGTGGTTTAATACTATAATATATCTAATATGAGTTAATTAGTGTAAGCTGTAATTAACTTTTAGTGAGCTATTAGATCACTATATAAAGAGTAAAGTAAGTCCCTTATCGTATTCTCATTCCTAGAGATATCACATTCTCTATACATAAGGGTTAGGTACCCATTAAGCTAGCTTGTGCTAAAGGAGAACCATGGTGAGATAGATCCCAATGTTTCTTGCTATAAATTTCTTCATCCTTTTTATTCGCTAAAGATTGTCACTGCACTATTAAAGATGGAGTTAAGTATCTAAAGTATGCATTATTTACTTTTTATCTATAGTTTAAGTGTTTTCTACTTATCTATGCATTCTTGGGGATTAAGAATATTCATATTGAAATCCTACATGTGGTATAAGAGTCATCATAAATTGAGTTTAGAATCCTAATTAAGGATTAATTGATTGAATAAAGTATGAACCCTAATTAAGGTTCAATCAATTGATTTAATAAAGTATGATAAAAAGCATGTCCGCTTTTAATTCTAGCAATAAAATTAATTTGCATGTTCATATGAATTGGTTTAATATTTGCAGAAACATGTTTTAGAGATTTTGATTGTGTTGATTTGTGGTGTGTGATAGAGATCCAATTTTTCAAAGTCAATTTTGGAGAAAGTTATTCATATAGCAAGAATCTGAGTTGTTAATGAGCTCTTCATTCCACTCCCAAACGCATGGTCAAACTAAAGTCTTTAATAGGTGTCTTGAGCAATTTTTGAGAGCTTTTGTAGCTGATCAACCACAACAGTGGTTTAGGTGTCTTGAGCAGTTTTTGAGAGCTTTTGTAGCTGATCAACCACAACAGTGGTTAAATACCTACATCTTGTAGAATTCCATTATAACACAGCATACCATTCATCCTTGAGAAAAACCCCATTTGAAGTTGAAGTAGTCTATGGTAGACTACCTCCATCTCTAGGAACTTCTTGTCTAGAAGCAATTAACCATGATCTTGGTACTAGATCAGAGATTCTACAGTAAGTTCAGCATCATCTTCAACAAGCACAAAACTAGATGAAGCAAATTCCAGACAAACATAGAACACCACTCAGCTTCAATCCTAACGATATGGTATTGCTCAAATTACAGCCTTACAGGAAAGTGACAGCAGTGGTTAGCAGGTCTTCTCAAAAAGTTAAGCAGAAAATATTTTGGTCCCTTCAAAGTTCTTAAGAAAATTGCTTAAGTTTCCTACCAACTTGAACTTCCACTTGGGTAACTAATTCATCCTGTGTTTCATGTCTCTCTTATGAAAACCTATTATGGTACTCAAAGTACTATTACACATTTGACTCTCCCAACCACTAGTCACAATAATAAACCTCAGCTTTTACCACTTGCAATTATTCGTGAAAGATATGTTAAGAGACATTCATTATGGGTTCAAGAATGGTTGGTCCAATGGACTAGATTCAGTCGAATTTCAACAGGGAGGATTCAGTTGAATTTCACAGCTCTACCTAGCTTTATACTTTGAAGGACAAGGTGTCTTCCCAAGGGAAAGACAATGATACAACTGTTGAGTAACACATAACAGCCATGATAACTGGAGTAACTGAAGGCACTAGCAATTAAGGAACAAGACCAAAACGGATAGCAAAGAAACCTAGTTGGTGGACATATTATTACTAGTCACTAGTACTAACTGTTATTGTTAGTTGGTAACAAGTCAGTTGTAATTCTATTTTCAATTATGTTTTTACAATTAGTATGTTAATTAGTCGTCTTAGTGCCTTGTAACTACTTTTCTTAGAAGAGTATATAAACTCTACTCTTGTATTAGTATCACACAAGCAAAGTATTATTTAGAAAACCTAAGTGTCACCTCTATCTTCTTTTTCCCGGATTATGTTCTTAGCCTATCAAGAACAACTAGAAACATTCTTATATTAGTTTTCCCCTTCAAATCTATTGATTTGGGACATCGTGTAGATTAAGCAATAATCTTCCATAATTTGGTCAATATTATTACAAAGTGACTTAAAACTTTATACCTCCGTAAGTACAAATCAATAAGTGACCAGAGCCGAACTCAAGAAATCAGGTCCAATTTAGCCATTTATTTAAACACCTTAGTCACTTTCTCATTAAATCCATTCTTCTTATGAATCTTCTTTCTCGTGCATCACCAATTTACATTTCCCAAAAAGCAATCCGAAATTTACACTTATCATTCTATCTCGTGAATCACTTGCTCCAACCGCCGAAATTGTTGGTAGAAACCTTATGCTTAGTTTGCATTTCCCATATCTATTATGCTATGGGTAAATTTTTGGATAAGATAGAATTGTGATTTATGATTGGTTTGATGGAAGGCTTGGTTTCTGGGTAGTGGGTTAATCGATTACCTTAAGAATTGATAGAAATCCTTGTACTTCTGCTCTATTTTTTAACGCCGTAACAGAGAAATTCTTAGTAGATTTCTCTTAACGGGAAAGAGAGATGAGAGAAACAGAGACTTGAAAGATGAAAGAGAATCAGAGTAACAGAAGATAGAATAGGAAAAGAATCAAACTTAAGTTCTAACTGCTAAGTTAAATTGCTTTTAACGAGGGTATTTATGTCGACTGAGAATTTAGGTTGTGATGTGGCAATAGCCCCTTCTAAGGAGACATGCGATATAAGTTGGAGATGGGGTTCTAGAGTCTGATAGTATGAAACCGGTTTTATAAGAGTTATTATATAATCGAAAATTTTTTATTAATAATAAAAAAATTAAATAATAATCGAATAAATTTTTTTTTAAAAAGAAATTAAACTTAAAAAAATTATTTAATTTTCATGTGATTATTAATTATTTATTTTTTTAATTTTGTAACCCATTCAATTCGATATCCATGTAATTCTCCTGTCCAGAATATTGAATGGCTTTGTTCTCCACGATAAATAAATTTTGTTTATCTATGCTCACAGGGCATGTGTATAGGAGATTGTGTTTTCCTCCTTTTTTTTTTTTTTTTTACCTTCCCTATATAGATTTTAGTGAGAGATTTGAAGATAACGAAGTCGTGGAAAGAAAAAAAAAAAATTTTAAAATAGTCTCCTTTTAATATTGTTTGTTCATGTTGATTTTTTATTCAATTTTGATCTTTTATCTTTCTTAGATATTTTCTTAGGTTAAAATTGTAAAAAATAATTTTTAGAAACTAAGATACTTATAAAAAGTATATTTGAATAATTTGTTAATTTTAATTTGACAAAAAATTTAATCACTTAATCGGATGAATAATGCAAAAAGACAAACAGTTTGAAAAAAAAACATAAGCAAAAGATCACATGTAAATCTAAAAATTAAGTGACATTATATTGCCAGTGTAGCGCACATGCGGCACATTTTAAATGGCACTATAAATCTAGCAAATTTCATTTTACGTTATTTGATTTCATTTCTGTATAAAATGTAGACGTTCATTGGGTTTTATTGTAATCTTTACTCAATTTGAAACCTCTATGCATACTAATCAATTTATAGTGGAGTATTCTCTAAATTTTTTTTTTGTTTTTTTTCAAAGGAGTAAATTCAGTTTAAAAAAAGAAGTGGCTTTCTTAAATATTAAAAAAAATGTTCTTTTTTCTTAATCTCTGTAGTTTGGTAGAACAATGTGCTCCATGTATTTCTATATGCCTTTATAATTCTGTTCTTCCTAATGCAGTCCGTGGCTGATGAAACCCACAATAGGTGTTTGCATCTTTAAACAAGGTAGGCCAATAAAATCCACATTGCAAAATTTTTGCAACGGTTTTTTTCATTGAAAAGTGGTATCCACAAGCTTGGGAGTGACAAAATTCTAAGACACTCGCAATCTCTTCATTAGGGATGCAACGCCTTAGAATTTGGTTAGGGCAGTGCTTGAAAAGATAGGGGTCAGCCCAATAAAAATTATGTACCTCATATAAGAATTTCCTCTTATCTTGAGCGCTCCAATCCATAGGTATCTCACCTGTAGCCAAATAATTTACGATGTGAGCAAACCATGGTAGAGAAGTAATGAAGAGTAAGTGCTCATCGGGAAAATCATCTTTGATTGGCATGTCATCACAAGTGTCCTCAAAATTGAGCCTGGATAGATGGTCAACTACTACATTCTCCACTCATTTCTTATTCTTGATGGTGATATCAAATTCTTGCAAGAGAAAGATCCATTGGATTAGTCGTGCCTTAGCATCATTCTTTGTAAGAAGATACTTGAGGGCTGCATGATCTGTAAAAATAAGGATAGAAGAACCAATTAAATAGGCATGAAATTTATCTAAAGCAAATACTACAACTAGCAACTATTTTCAATTGTAGAGAAATTCATTTAAGCATTATTTAAAGTCTTACTAACATAGTAAATGACAAAGGGTTTACCTCCACTTTTTTTTAACAATCCACTTCATTTTTATGTTGAGGGAATTTGACTTATTAATATTTTATAAGCACTACATAATGCAAATGATATAATATATGTTTTTTTTTCTTTTCTGGAATAAATATATATGGCTGCTTTGCAGGAAGGGACAAAAAGTTAGCCAGCTTTTGCAAGTGAATCTTTTACTTTGATGAACTTTTATTATTTTGGGGCTATAAATTTTTCAATTGGTTTGTGTCATTAAGAGTCTATTTGGTTTATGGACATGATTATAGTATGATAAAATTGAGATAGATTAAATTATAAATGATTAAAATTGTATTATCTTAATATTATGTTTGGTTCATGTAATTGGCTAACTGGTATTAGAGCAGGATAATAAATCAAAAGATCATATTACCTTATATTATTCATCATCCTTAACAATCTTCAAATTCTTCACAAGTCTTAAAATTTCACAATTTTCTTTATTATGATTATTATAATTATAATATAATTCTTATTATTCTTATTATATTTTTATTATACTAATATTATTATATTCTAATTATTTTAATAATTATAATGATGATAATAGTATTTATTATTATAATTATTTTTTTGATAAATATTATTATAATAATTTTAATTATAAATATAATATCAATTATTATTATAGTCATAATAAATATAATAATAATTAAAATAGTAATTATTATAATAATAATTTTTAAAATTTTAGTTATTATGATAATTATCATTATAATGTTATTATAATAGTTATAATTTTAATTATATAATAATAATGATAATTATTATTACTATTACTATTATTATTATAACAATAGTAATAATAAAAATAATTATTAAAATAATATAATATATTATTATTATATAATTATTATTATTGCTACTAAAGGGCAAAAGTGGAATGATAAAAAAATTTAGTCCAAAGGAGGTAAGATTAATTCTATGCCATGGGGAGGGTGGGACAAAAAATGTGTGATCATGAATGATTTTAACAAAAAATGTGTGATCATGAATGATTTTATCCCACTTTAATCCCACATGAACAGTAAATCCCTCCAACCAAACATGAGATTAACTGTTCATGTGGGATTAAAAAAATTCTATCCCACTTTAGTCCCCTAACCAAACAGACCCTAATGTTATTCCTTCTGTTTCTCAACCATAGCATCAACCACAATAAATCTGTTCAGCACAAGAAATGTTATTATAAAAATCTTGGAGAATTATTCTTATTTATCATAAAGGATTTATTGCTGCTAAAGAACAAAATGTTGGAGTTTTGTTTTTAAAAACAAAGGGGACAATCGATTATGGTTAGTGGACAGTTGTTACCTTGAATTCAAGCTCAAGGCAGACTCCTAAAAATTGCAAAGAATGCAAAGGGAGAAGAAGAGGAATTTGAATAATCTGTTTATTGATACCTCTCTCCTTTAATAGAGAGTTAGTTATACTCTCATACAATGTCAGTTCATGATTGCTAGCCCTGAAATTCATATAACAAACTAACAGACTCCTCTGACTCGGATTTTAACTAATTAGCTAAGCAACTAACCATCCATTGACAGCTGGATCTAATACAAGTAATTAAGCTAACAATTATTTAACTAATTCTTGTTTGGTGCTTTCTAGTGCTCAAAATCTTTAAGCCATTTGGAAGTTCTTCTACCCCTTCTGCTTCTTCTTAAGGTTGAGGCTGCTGTATCAGTATTTGCTATATCAGTTCATGCAACTGAGTTCTTAAACCATTTCTTTGGTCCCAGCTTCTTCAATTCTAGCTTCAATTCTTGCTTCAGCTTCCATTTCACTTTTTGCTTTTGTTCCAGTTTCCTTAGTTTCATCAATTTCTTGGTAACAACAGTCGACTGTCATATCGAACATAAACTTTTAATAGTCAATTGTGTGTTCGTTATTTTCAAAATCCTGAGTTTCCAATAATTACTTTTTGAGAGTATGTATTCTAGCTAATACATCTTCACTTTTATAAATCTATGGAAGTTAAGAGACTTTATATAACTGATCTTTCAATTTTAAAACGATTCTCTCTTTTTCTTCATCTTCTACAAAGTTTACAACCATTATGATCACTATTTCAATAAGAGTTCGTAAGGGATTCTACAGATTTGTTATTTGTAGATTCCAAAGCCTCGTGTATCCTGGAGGAAATTTGTTTGTGACCCAATAGCAAACTCTTTATGGAGTGGGGATAAATAAACCTTAAGGAAAATGATTACGCCCAAAGAAAAATGCGGTTGTTGTAGCACAGCTTTGGGGTGTCGATTCCACTGGGAGACAAATTAAAATAATAGTAAAAAGTATAAAGAAACTAAAGAAAAATATCAAGTTATTAATGGAGAACAAAGATTGATTGTAAATGCAAATTTAAAACAAAGTAAAGTGAAACAGTAAAGCGTCGGAAATCCCTTGCACAAATCTGATATTTTAATTATTCTTAATTCATTGGATAACTCAAATGGAAACTTAATTCCAAAATTCCCAATCGGAAGGTGTAGATCTATGAACCAAGATTAAACCAAATGTAACACTTTGAAATATCATTCACCACTTTTAAAATACGTAAACTATTATCACTATTGAGAAAATCCAACGACGACAATATACTCAGGAAGCGATATTGCAGCAAAGAACTAAATCAATATAGATAAATAATTGATCCCAGCATAATCAAAGAGTTAATCCATTCAATAAAAAAAGCATGACTGAATCTATAAGCAGAACAAACTCTATGACTATTAGGAAAAGAAAACATCACTAATAAATTGTGAATAATAAAACAAAAGAGTTTTAATAATTAAAGATCAAATACATAAATTAAAAATAAACAAAAATACCATCAACTGTGCAAGTTCATCCATAGCACTACTTGAGAATTTAGTTACCCATAAATATAATGGACAACAAAAATTTCAAAGGAAAATTGAACTCTTCGTGAGCATCCCCGCTTGGTAGTGGAGATTCCCCAGATTGCTCCCAAAAGCCCTCCAGATTACTCCGAGTGGTAGCAAAGTCCTCCATACTGCACCCCATTTGGTAGCAAGGCATTGGAGATTGCACACCGTTGGGTAGCAAAGCCTCCGAGATTGTACACCCATTTGATGAAGTGAAATGAGGATTTTATAGGGGAACTCCATGAATGCAATGTGCTTCCAATCCGATGTGGGATGTGGGATATAGAAATGTGTTTCCAACCGATGTGGGATTTAAGCCTTCACATGCCCTTCAAAACTTCTGTCCACTCTAAAATCTCGCACAGCCTGACCTTTGTCTACTAAAACTACCATAACTTTCTCTAGAAAAATCATATTTATGAGCTGTAAAATTTCCCAGAAAATAGACATCCGGATCTTTCCAAGCATATATGACTCATCTTTTGGTTCTTTCTAAATCAATACAGTTTAATCCGTAAAAATGACTGATCTGTACAGGCAATTCTGGCACTTTAGTGAAACTCCTTTCCAAGTGCTTGTAAACCTGTAAAACAACGAAAAAACAACTCAAAGTAACAAATTCCTAAGCTAACAAATGTAAATTAAGGGGCCAAAATATGCAATATTTGGCACTCATCAAATGCCCCCAAACTTACATTTTGCTTGTCCTTAGCAAAACAAAACAAAATAAAATAAAACTAAATGAAAAACAAAGAACATAAAGATAAGTTCATCATTCATGGTATCCTAAAATTTAAGCATCACACAAAACAATGATTTTCATTCATGAGCAAGCTTAAAATGTAAACTCATCTTTGCAATGAATAGGAATTTTAAAATTTAATTATTTACAAAAGGCAGGCTAAGGCATCATAAGTCTGATTCAGTGTAAAGTGAATTAGCATATAAAGATAAGGCTTTCAAATAACTTCAATGTGCCATGTCTCCATGTCTCAAGATTCACAGAATTTCTCATCAAAATGAACAACGATGGCATAGTTTTATTTTCTTCTCTCTTTTGTTATAAAACTCTGCTATGTTTAGTTCCCTTAAGCTTTCTAATTGATGCATGTAGCGAGTGTTGAGTCAATGACTCCCAAACCAGATGGTTTTAGGGTATTAGGTGTAAAGACACCCCTAAGGACTTACTAACTCGAGTAAAAAAGGCTACAAAACTAAACTGGCCTTAATACTACCAAGCAAAATTCCCACCTTTTGACGTGAACACTCACTGCTTACTGAGGCAAGAGGTCCAGTTACTCAGCGAAAATTTTCTCAATGATCATTATGAATAAAATTCCCACCTTTTGACGTGAACACTCACTACTTACTGAGGCAAGAGGTCCAGTTACTAAGCGAAAATTTTATTAATGATCATCATGAGCATTTTTCTCTTTTTGCACAATTTTTTTTAAAATTATTTATCCAACAAGTCATCCAGTTTCAGTTGAGTTATGGAAACATACACATTAAACTCACATGTCATACCTCACACTATTTTTTGCTAATGTGCTCGTGTCAGATTAGATCAAACATTTGAATTCTCAAATGCCTAAAGTAAGTAACAAAACATTAAAACTATATCATCAAATCATGTGTTCAAGATTTTAAGCTCACCAATGACATCACATCACAGTATTTGTTTAGATCAACCAAAATTTCAAAATAACATAAACATGCATTTATCTTTTCTTTTAAATAATAAAAAAAACTGGGACAAAGTGGGTGTGAATATGTCTCCCATACCCCCAAACTTAAATGACACATTGCCCTCAATGTGTGAATAACATGGAAAGAGCTGACTTGGGAGATGGAGAACTAGCTGAGCAGGCATGGCTCATGCTATACCCCCAAACTTGAACTGATGCGCACATTGTCCCTAAAAAAGAAATATTAAGGTAATATTGGGAAACAAAAAAATACTAATAATAAAGAGTAAAAAAAATATGAAAAAAATAAAAAAAAAAGATAAGCTATGGGATGCCTCCCATGAGCGCTAAGTTTTACGTCTTCAGCCAGACACTCTTATTCCCTCCCAGAAAAGCATAAGTTGAATGCAGCCGCAATTACTTCAATGCCAAATTTGGTGCTCTATAGAAACTCCTCTATCCATGAGTGAGTCAATCATGTATGCCTGGTGGCTCTCGTCATCATTACTATCTTGACCATTTTTCACATCCTCTGATTTGTTCGTTGTTGGGATGTGTAATGACTTACCACTTTGTGTCACAATGGCATTCACCTCCTTCAAATTCTCTTGTGCCATGTATTGACCATAGGGTGTGGGCTGAGCTTGAGAAGGGAACTTACCTTGCTCATTCAGACTCAAGTAGCTCATCAATTTGGACACTTGGCTCTTTATCTCTTTATTTTCTTCAACAACCTGCATAATCAACGATTCTTATCTTTGGTTAGTCTTAACCTGTGCCTCAATAAAAGCATGCAAGGTGTCTTCTAAAGGACTCCTAGAAGAAGCAGATGTATGATATGGTGCATGATATGATCTAGGGGGTTGTGCAGGCGACTGATTTTTAGGCTTCAAGCTAAAATTGGGGTGATTGCACTACCCCGAATTATAAGTATCAGAGAAAGGTGAAAAAAGCTTCTTGTACATACCTAAGGCATTATATTGTTCCTCATACATCCCTCTCATTTTAGTAAATATGGGACACTCATGGGCGAGATGATCTACCCCGTCACACACAAAACATGGTCCAAAAGACTCTGCATGATTAGCTACGTGTGTTGGCTTTAAGCCCCTAGTCTTTAGCGCATCTAGCTCCCTAGTGAGCATATCAACCTTAGCCTTTAGGTTATCCTCTTCCCTAAGATGGTAAATTCCACCACCTTTTGGGTTTCTTGCAGGTCATAACCTATTTGTGCTTTTAGTAGTACTAGGTCCAGTCCAAGTGTGAGCTTTTTCAGCAAGCTCATTGAGGTATTCTATGGCCTCATCAGGACTTTCTGTAAGAACTCACCATTACGCATTATCTCCACAAATTGGCGCTCTCTATATCTAAGTCCCTTATAAAAATAGCTTACTAAGCATCAATTCTCATACCCATGGTGAGGGCACATACTTAACAACTCTTTAAATCTCTCCCAAGACTGATACAAAGTCTCATCGTCCTTTTGTGCAAAGGTAGAGATTTGCCTTTTTAAAGCATTGGTTTTATGTTGGGGAAAGTATTTGTTAAAGAAAACCTTAGTCATCTCATTCCACGACCGAATAGATCATGGTCTCAGTGAGTATAGCCAACTCTTAGCTCTATCCTTCGAAGAGAAAGGAAAGAACTTAAGTCTCACAATGTCATCAGTTGCATTTTGACTATGAAAAGTCGCAACTACTTCATCGAACTCCCTAGTGTGCACATATGGGTTTTCATTTTCCAAGCCGTGGAACGTAGGGAGTAACTGTACCATCCCTGTTTTAAAATCCAGTTGGCGAGTATTAGCTGGAAACATGATGCATGATGGTGTGGCTATGTGTGTAGGGTGGAGTTAATCCTGAAGGGTCCTAGTGGGTTGATCTTTGTGTTCACTCATTTCTTTAGGACTAGATGGATTGTAAAATAAAGGATTTAAAAAAGTTTGATTCTGACTCTAGCACAAGCCTACAAGTAAATCTACCCAAAGTGTCTCTATATCTGGGCATGCAAGATCACAAAATAATAAAAATACTATAAAAAGAAAGAATAAAATAAAATAAAAAATTAATGCGGCAAGCTAAAAGAAGGAACGAAGTTACCACATTTACAAACTGTTGTAAAGAAAACCTATCTAGCAATTCTTCTACCGTCTCCTCTGCAACAGCGTCAAAATTTGATTACGCCCTAAGAATAACGCGGTAGTTATAGTACAGCTTTGGGGTATCGATTCCACAGGGAGATAAATTAAAATAATAGTAAAAGGTATAAAGAAACTAAAGAAAAATATCAAGGGATTAATGGAGAACAAAGATTGATTGTAAATGCAAATTTAAAACAAAGTAAAGTGAAACACTAAAGCGTCGGGAATCCCTTGCACAAATATGGTATTTTAATTATTCTTAATTCATTGGATAACTCAATTCCAAAATTCTCAATCGGAAGGTATAGATTTATGAACCAAGATTAAACCAAATGTAACCCTTTGAAATATCATTCACCACTTTTAAAATACGTAAATTATTATCACTATTGAGAAAATCCAACGATGACAATATACTCAGGAAGCGATATTGCAGCAAAGAACTAAATCAATATAGATAAACAATTGATCTCAGCATAATCAAAGAGTTAATCCATTTAATAAAAAAAAAAGCATGAATGAATCTATAAACAGAATAAACTCTATGACTATTAGGAAAAAAAATATCACTAATAAATTGCGAATAATAAAACAAAATAGTTTTAATAATTAAATATCAAATACATAAATTAAAAATAAATAGAAATACCATCACCTGTGCAAGTTCATCCCTAACACCACTTGAGAATTTAGTTACCCATAAATATAATGGACAACAAAAATCTCAAAGGAAAATTTGAACTCTTTGTGAGCATCCCCGCTTGGTAGTGGAGATTCCCAAGATTGCTCCCAAAAGCTCTCCAGATTGCTCCAAGTGGTAGCAAAGTCCTCCAGACTACACCCTGTTTGGTAGCAAAGCCTTGGAGACTGCACACCGTTTGGTAGCAAAGCGTCCGAGATTGCACACCCATTTGATGAAGTGAAATGGAGCTTTTATAGGGGAACTCTATGAGTACAATGTGTTTCCAATCCGATGTGGGATGTGGGATATAGAAATGTGTTTCCAACCGATGTGCGATTTAAGCCTTCACATGCACTTCAAAACTTCTGCCCACGCTGAAATCCTGCACAACCTGACCTTTGTCTATTAAAACTGCCATAACGTTCTCTAAAAAAATCATATTTATGAGCCGTAAAATTCCCCAGAAAATAGACATCCGGATCTATCCAAGCATATATGGCTCATCTCCTGGTTCTTTATGAATCAATACAGTTTAATCCATAAAAATGACTGATTTGTACGGGCAATTATGGAAATTTAGTGAAACTCCTTTCCAAGTGCTTGTAAACCTATAAAACAACTCAAAGTAACAAATTCCTAAGCTAACAAATGTAAATTAAGGGGCCAAACTATTGAATATTTGGCACTCATCAGAAAATGATTTCTAATGTGTATCAAAGTCTCAATTCGTTTTCCTTAAATTTCTTTTATTTTTAGCTCATACTCAATTAAAACACTGAAATTGGACAGCTTCGAATGTGAACAAAGTTGTGGATAGTGTTGTATAATGCAGTAAGTGTAGAAAATTAAAGGAGCATTATCTAATGGAATCAACTTACGATAATTGTTCACTATTAAGAAAAATTTATATTTCATTGATTTTATAAACTACAAAACATAACAGTTAATCTTAAGATGAATGCTATGGTCTTAAGAGACGTTTGGAATGTTCGGGAATGGTTTCGGAAACAAAATCCATTTCCATTATAGTGCTTTATGAAAATATGAGATTTTGTTTCAACAGTATCACATGCAAGGCCAATTTTATCTAAGTGTCTCTTCTTTATATTTAGTTTCACATACTGATTAATGTGCACATTCATGTGAATAGTATAGAGAATTTGCACTGATAGTAAGATCCACAAAGCAAGTAGTAATAAAAACTCGAATTAACTTTTGCTTTCTTGTGGCTTAATCCTACTTTAATTTACAATTGAGAACAAAATGTCTTAAAGAATGGAAAACCATTGAAATGCACCAGTAACTTTGAACTGTTGCAAGTGAATCGGTTGGAAATAAAATTTCATTTCAAAATATAACATGTTCTTTAAGATCATGTTTTTATTTGTTATGGTTGATCTGTTACCCTTTATATGAAGTGATAGGTAGCTTACTTTTATATACCATGGTATGCAAATTTAATTATTTTGAAAACGAAAATGGGTGTAAAATACATTTGAGGATGACAATAACATATCGGTTCGTTTGGATTGGTATGTGTAGACTGAGGTTTCAACCCAAGAAGGAGGGTGAATTGGGTTTTTAAATTTTTTTTCTAATTAATCACAAGTTTATAAAAACCGATAAACCAATAAGCATGTAAACAAGTAAAGTGCTGTAAACAAAAGAGTTTAAGGAATAGAAGATGCAAACTCAGTTTATAGTGGTTCGGCAATATCGGATTCGTTCCGACCCTACATCCATTCTCTTCAAGGAACCTCCTTGAAGTAATCCACTAAGAAACTTAGTCGTGCAACTTCATGGGTGTTGCACAAACCTTACAATCAATCCTTTCCTCTCGGAAGCAAATCCTTTCCTCTCGGAAGCAAACCCCTTCCTCTCGGAAGCAAACCCCTTCCTCTCGGAAGCTAATCTCTTCCTTTCGAAAGCTAATCCCTTTACAATAAATGCTGTAAATTAAATGGTAGAGAGACAACAATGAAAGCTTATACAACTGAATAATATCTCTCTTTCTAGGTAAAGCTTGAATAATGGCTCAACAACCAAATTTTCAAAGCTTTTGTGTATCAATGAGTAAAAACTTGATTGAATGTGTGATCTCTCTTTTTGAAATGCTCAATAGCGTGGGTTTATATAGCCTTGATGTAATATGCCCATTCTGTACTGATTTGGTAAGTTTTGATGCAAGTTGTGCTGAATTCTCGCATCTCAAAAGTCATATTTTTTGAACTACCAGTCAACTAGGTCTTAGTACCAGTCGATTGGGTCAAGCTTAAAAATCAAAATTTTATGGCTATTACTAGTACCAATCGACTAGGTAAAACTTACCAGTCAACTGGAGACCTTCTGCGCAAAGTACCAGTCGACTGAGTTAGTCTTACTAGTCGACTGGCATGAAGCATCCAGTCGACTGTGGACACACTGTCCAAAATACCAGCCTTTTGGTGTAAGTACCCAGTTGACTGGGTTGCTTAACAACCCAATTTTCATGTTTTGAAATATTTCTAACTTTAAAAACATTTATTTGAAAAGTTCTGTTAAAATGTTTTTTCAAAAAGAGACATAAGACAAGCTTTTTACCTTAACAAGTGAGATTTACAACTTGTTTCAATACCTTAACCTATACTAGATCTTATGTCTTGAGTTGATGTTTGATTCGGATTGAGTTCATGCACCTTGATCCTTGGCTAAATGCTTTTCTTGCTTAATACACTTAGATAGCACTGTTAGTATAATTATGGTTGTGTTTTGTCATCATAAAAATATAAGCGAGGGTCAACAATCTTCCCATTTTTTATGATGACAAAACTAATGAGAGAAAACAGTTAAAAAAAACTAAGTGTTAGATTTTTTGAAAAAATCGGGCAGAGTCTCCTCTGTTTTTTGAATAAAACCAACCTATAAAAGGAGCAAAAGTAGTTTATATGCAGCCGAACCAATCAAATGAACATTTATAAACATATATCAAGTTCTTTGGAGCAATGCTCCCCCTAAATCTATGCACTAGTTTGAGTTTACAGTAGGTTTTCACATTTTCTTATTTTTCTCCCCCGTTTTGACAACAACAGAAAAGGGGGTAGTAAACCAAAAAATAAGCTATGTAGCTACCATAGACATGAAGAGCATGCATGAACAAACTTTTATACAAATTTGGTATCATTTGGAGTTCGGAAGCCTTCCCAAGAAGAATCAGAAGTTTCTATACATGCAGAAGCAGTTTTAAAACAGTTATCCGAATATTAAGAGATATAAAGCATGCAACTATATTACACATATGTAAAACAAGTATATGAAATAAGTCTAAGCATGAACCATCATCATATATAACAATAGTCTATACAAACTAGGCTTCGTACAGCCAAAACAGAAGTACAGATACAATAAAAGATGAAAATATGTCCGTGCTAAGACAATGAGAAACTATATCACTATGTACATCAAAGGTGGATAGAAAAATGACTCAGGGAGCAAGAGAGTCAGAGCCACCATGAGAAAGATCCAGAAGCTCAGCCAGAGAGCCCTCAGTATGCTCACGGTGTAACTCGAAGTCATCCCGAAGAGAGCAGAGGTCGTGATGTATGCTCTCGACTGTAGAGCTCAAACTCTAGAAATCGAACTGTATGGTCAGCTAGAGGCTCATGATAGCCTAAAAGAGATCACCATATCCAGCCTAACTAGCACTCAAATCACTCATAGGAGGTGCTTGGTCATCCGTATCCATAGCAGCAACAGCAGCATTTGGACCCTCGTCCTCATCATCACTGCTGTCGTCCTCTCAAATCCGAATATGCTTCCCGGCCTTGTAGCAGATGAAGCCATCTCGGACTGTGCATCCCATCTTCTTCAGCAAAGAGACGTTGATGATGTCCTTGAGGTCGATGTCTTGAGCCTCGGAGGTAGGGAGAGGCACCCAAAAGTGTTGGAGAATGAGCGTGATGAGCATCCCATAGGGAAGGCATTCAAAGTCACTCGCTTAGCCATTTATCATGTTAGCAAGTAGCAAGGGGTAGATATTGAACTGGTGCCCAGTTTTAAGGCACCAAATCAATACGATATCTATCTTAGATAGATACCCCTAACTCTCGAGTCTCGGGTGGATGGTCCAACTCACAATGAGGTTGAACAATTTCTAGTCTAGGGGCATGTCACTAAATGTGTGAAATGTAGTGGGTTGAAACACATAGTTAGGGTCACCCCTAACTATCTGGCATGCCTCCTCAACCTCAAAATTTTCTGACCATCCATCCGGACTCCATTGGATCCCTCTCACAGGGATCCTCAAGATACTCATCAAGAGGTCAGTATTGACTTCAAACTCCATACCCATGACTCTAGTTCTTAACCTCAGAGCCAGTGGACTGGGTTTCACCAAGTTCGCATAGAATTGATGAATCAGTCTCAGGTAAAACTTCTCATGTATCTTGACCAATGGGGTCAAGTTTATTGCCTCGAAGGAAGGTAATATATCGAAATTACCATGATGAATAGAGTCGAAGTCAATAACTCTACCCGTCATGATTTTCTTATGCCGAATAATAGAGGTATACATGTCTTTCATCGCCGAGCTGGAAAACAGATAATCATCAAGCTCTGTTCTAGGCTTCTTGCTTAATGAACCTGCCACGCCTTTCCCTCATGAATTTGGAGTCATGGATTTGGTGGACCTTGGCCTCGTAGGCGCATGTGGTCCCCCAACGGTGGTTTTTATCCGGATTCTATCGAAAATTTTGGTAGAAATGTGAGTTTTGGGTTAAAGAGGGTTTTAAGTTAAATGGGAGATTTCAATCGTAGAAAGTTGAAATAGATGGTGTGGATGAGTAGATCAAGGTGTTTAGGAAGTGTTTTGAAGGTTTTTTAATCAAAATGACGAGATTTTGTAGAGAGAGAAAGCTAGGGTTTTTGAAAATGGCGTAAAAATCTGAAAAAAATGAACAGTCTATTTATAGAATCGTGATACTAGTCGACTGGGGTTAGGGTACCAGTCAACTGGGTCATTTGCAGATATGAAAAGTTTTGTATACCAGTCGATTGGATCAAGGTACCAGTCGACTGGATGAATTGGTAGACATATACCAGTCGACTGGGTAGTTCATACCAGTTGACCGGGTTGATAACTGAATTTCAAAAAATGGATCCAAACAAGGTCTAGTCGATTGGTATAGCCTTACCAGTCGACTAGAAGAATAGGTAGAGACTTACTAGTCGACTGGGTTGGTAACTGAATTTCAAAAAATGGCTCCAAACAAGGTCTAGTTGATTGGTATAGCCTTACCAGTCGACTAGAAGAATAGGCAGAGACTTACGAATCGACTGGGATAGACTTACGAATCGACTGAACCCTTAAGAAAATTTCCAGTCTTTGAGTCTTAGCATGAAATTTGTTTATCTATGACATCTTGAGTGAAGGAGACATTAAATAAGGATTAATACTCTTTCACTAGATGTCAAGTATGCAAAATGATGAATTAAGAAGCAATCAGACATACAGTTTATCATAATCTAATAATCCCATTAACAATCTAATTCTGTAGAAACTAGCTTCACTTAGAGGTTTTGTAAGAATGTCAGCTCTTTGATCTTCTGAAGGTATGAATTCTAGTCTTATATCACCTTTTTGAGCATGGTCTCTTAAGAAATAATGTCTAATTTCTATGTGTTTAGTTCTAGAGTGTTGAATAGGGTTCTTAGTTAGGTTGATAGCATTAGTATTATCACAATGTATAGGGATACTTTTAAAGATCATGCCATAGTCTTCTAGTTATTGTTTCATCCATAACACTTGAGCACAACAACTTTCAGCTGCTATATATTTCGTCTCGGTGGTTGATAGTGCAACCGAGTTTTGTTTCTTGGAAAACCAAGAGGTTAACATTGCACCTAAGAATTGGCATGTTCCACTTGTGCTTTTTCTATCTAACCTACATCCAGCAAAATCAGCATATGAATATCCTACAAGCTCAAAAGATGAATATCTAGAGTACCATAATCCTATGGTTTGAGTTCTTTGTAGATATCTAAGGATCCTTTTTACTACAATTACATGTGATTCCTTTGGATTAGCCTGAAATCTAGCACACATGCATACACTGAACTTTATATCAGGACTACTTGCAGTCAAATAAAGTAAAGCTCCTATCAAGCTTCTATAATATTTAGTATCTACACACTTAACTCCTTCATCAAGATCAAGTTTTGTAGATGTGCTCATAGGTGTACCAAGTGACTTTGAGCTTCCCATCCCGAACCTCTTTAGTAGGTCCTTAGTGTATTTTGATTGATTGATGAAGATACCTCCTTTCAATTGTTTGATTTGAAGTCCAAGGAAGTAGGTAAGCTCTCCCATCATGCTCATTTCAAATTCACCTTACATGCACTTGGCAAACTCTTGACACATAGATTCATTAGTAGCACCAAATATAATATCATCAACATATATTTGCACTAGTAGAGTGTCATTTATGTAAGTTTTTGTGAAGAGGGTTGTGTCTACTTTACAGCCTTAGAGAGCTTGTAGACATGATTTGGAAGACTAGGATTCTCAAATCCAAGAGGTTGCTCAACATACACCTCTTCTTCTATAAAGCCATTTAAAAATGCACTTTTTACATCCATTTGAAATAACTTAAACGTATTAAAGCATGCGAATGCTAATAACATTCGAATAGCTTCTAATCTAGCTATGGGAGCATAGGTCTCATCAAAGTCTATTCCTTCTTCTTGATTATATCCCTTAGCAACTAGTCTAGCCTTGTTCCTAATTACTATTCCATTTTCATCCATCTTATTTCTAAATACCCATTTAGTTCCTATTATTGTATGATTCTTAGGTCTAGGAACTAGATTCCAAACATTGTTTCTTTCAAATTGATTTATTTCTTCTTGCATGGTATTTATCCAATCATTATCCTTTTCAGCTTCAATAAATGTCTTAGGTTTAATTTGAGACAAATAAGTTACATAATTGCAAATATTTTTAATAGAAGAACGAGTTCTTACCCCTTGTGAAGGATCACCAATCACTTGATCAATCGGGTGATAATTTACATACCTCCAATCTTTGGGAAGACTATCCTCTTGTCAACTTGTAGATAGTTGGTCCAATTTGAGAGTTTCCATCTGTTCATTTGTTTGAGGTGGACTCTCTTTTGGGTCAACAATGGGAGTAGGTGTTTCTGTTCTTAGAATAATATATGCATCATCATTAAAAGAAACTTCTCTACTACTAATTGGGTTAGACTCATCAAGAGTTACATGTACGAATTCTTCTACCACTAGAGTTCTTTTGTTGAAGACTCTATAAGCCTTGCTAGAGGTTGAATATCCTAAAAAGATCCCTTCATATGTCTTAGAGTCAAATTTACCAAAGTTAGTTTTATTGTTATTTAGGATGAAGCATTTACAACCAAAAGTACTAAAATAGGAGATATTAGGCTTTTTACCTTTCCATAATTCATACGGAGTTTTGTCCAGCATAGGCCTAATTAAAATTCTATTCAAGATATAGCAAGAGGTGTTTACTTCTTCAGCCCAAAAGTATTTTGATAAATTATTTTCACAAAGCATTGTTCTTGCAAATTCTTCTAGAGCTCTATTTTTCCTCTCAACAACTCCATTTTGTTGAGGAGTTCTAGGAGTTGAAAAGTTGTGATCAATTCCATTTTCATCACAAAATTTTGAAAAACTTTGGTTTTCAAATTCTTTTCCATGATCACTTCTAATGCTTGAAATACAAATTCCTTTTTCATTTTGAACCTTTTTGTAAAAGTTTTCAAATCCTTTGAAAGCTTCATCCTTGTAAGCAATAAAGATAACAAAGGTATATCTTGAATAATCATCAACAATAACAAGAGCATATTGATGGCCACCTAGAATAATGATACTTATTGGACCAAATAAGTCCATATGCAAAAGTTCCAATGGTATAGTAGTTGAGACTACATTCTTTGATTTAAAAGAAATCCTAGTTTGTTTTCCCATTTGACAAGCATCACATACTTTGTCTTTTTCAAAATTGATTTTGGGAAGTCTGATGACTAAATCTTTTTTGAAATGATTTTAAAAAAATTCATGTTCACATGACCAAGCCTTCTCTGCCATAGCCATGGATTTTCACTAATTGCTGGAAAACATTTTTCATTTTCAGAATGCAAGGATTTTAAATCAACTATATAGATATTTTCATGTCTATGGCCAACAAACTTGATCTTGTTACTCTTGATGTTTATAACTAGACAATGAGAGGCTTCAAATGTGACTTTGTTGCCTTTGTCACAAAGTTGACTAATACTTAGTAAATTTGGCTTAAGGCCTTGTACTAGCAATACATTATCTATGGTTGAGAGATCATTACCAACTTTTCCATGCCTGATGATCTTTATTTTTGTGTTGTCTCTAATGGTGACAAGTCTACCATCTCTTAGAGTTAGCTCATTGAATATACTTTTATCACCGGTCATGTGTTTTGAGCATCCACTATCAAGGTACCCACAGTTACCTTTTTCCTTGGTGTGGTGACATATTTACATCACACAAGGATACACAATGGCATTTTTAGGTACCCAAAATTTCTTGGGTCCTTTAGGGTTAGTCCTTGAAAATACGGTTCTTTTTGGGACCCATAGTTTCTTAATAGTATATGGTGATCTTTAGACATGTTGATAATGCACAATCCTAGGATGATAGTTATTGAAATTTCTAGGAGTATTTAGTTGTGTATGCCTATAATGCTTAGGATATGAGTTCCTATGATATATGTTTCTATTGTGAGGAATATGAATATACATGTCATTTCCAGAAAATGTGTGAAGATGATTTCTAGGATACATGCTTGCATTTTCATGAGTATGCTTATTATTTCTAGAATAACCATGATAGTAATTCTTAGGATATGCTTGTGCAGGATGCAAGTTTTGATCATGCATATTTTTTCTAAAATGCACATGATGGTTATTCCTAAGATGTGTATAAGCATTTCTTGAATGAGCATACATATAAGCATGAGTATTTCTAGGATTTTTCATTTTTTTATATGCATTAGAATTTGTATTTCTAGACATGCTAGCATTCATTGAGGGAGTGTTTTTGACCTTGCTAGTGATCTTTGAAGTAGAGGCTTTATTCACACAAGAGGCTTTCATGAATAAGCTCTCTTTTGATTTTTGCTTGCCTAATGGAGAGTATCCTAACCAGGATTTTCCTCCATTTAATCTTTGGCAAGAAAGCACTTCATCCATGAATAAGCTCTCTTTTTTTTTTTTCTTCAAGCATGAGTCTAGATATAGTGCCATTCAATTCTAATATCTTATTCTTTAAGTTTTCATTTTCTTTTTTTAGGAAATCTTGAGAAGAATCATAAAGCAATGAAGATAGTTTATCTTTTTCTTCTCTTAGACTTATCATTTCCTTAGAAAGAGATGATACCTCTTTCTTAAGAGTTGAGTTCATAGAATCGAATTTCTTTAATTCATCATGTATTTCATTTATGACTTCTAACAATTCTTCATTACTACTAACAATGTTACTTTTAGAAGAAGGAGAAAATAATACCTCATTTTCATCATCAATTGCCATAATGCATAGGTTGGCAATTTCCTTGTATCCAACTTCTTTATCCGAGGATTCTTGTTCTTCATCAATACTCCAAGTAGTTGTAATCATAGCTTTCTTCTTGAAGCTCCTGTATGGTTTGCTTGTAACCACACAATCGGCCTTGATGTGACCGGGCTTCTTGCAACCATAGCACATAAATGGTTCCCTTTTTGAAGTGGGATCCCTTGTGTAAGGTTTCTTGCTTTTCTTCAAGAACCTATGAAACCATTTGGTGATTAAAGCCATCTCACCATCTTCTTCGCTGCTCTCTGCCTCTTCTTCCAATTCCTCTTCTTTGTTGTATGTAGAGGCTTTGAGAGCAATCACCTTTTTCTTATTCTCATCATCATTGACAATGAGATTCATTTCTTCCATCTCATATGTCAATAATGACCTAAGAAGTGTCTCAACATCAAGTTTGTTGAGACCTTTGGCCTCCGTGATGGCCATTTTCTTTGCTTTCTAAGTGGGTGGCAAAGATCTTAAGATTTTTCTTGTTAGTTCAAACTCCTCAATGTTCCTACCAAGAAGCTTCAAACCATTAACAATAGTTGTTAAATGTGAGTGCATTTGAGAAATTGTTTTATTAGGAGACATTCTAAAATATTCATATTCAGATACTAGCATATGGATTTTTGATTTTTTAACATCACTAGTTCCTTCATTTGTAACTTGCAATTTATCCCATATCTCCTTAGCCGAAACACATGCAGAGATTTTATTGTATCAGATATATCTAAAGTACAATGTAAAATGCTTGTGGCTCTACTATTGAGAGACATCATTCTACAATCCTCATCATTGTACTCAGTTTTGAGTTTAGACATTGTATGATTGATTTCTCCAATAGTTATTTCCTTTGATGGAATTCTAGGTCATTCTTCAATGACTCTCCACAGATTATAATCTTGTCATTCGACAAAGATTTTCATCCTATTTTTCCAATCGTTATAGTTGGAGCCATTGAACAAAGGAGGCCTAGTGTATGAGTGTCCCTCAAAATAGCTATTTGCTACCATCGAACAACTCAAGGATATTAAGCCTAAAATTGAGAATGAGGCTTTGATACCAATTTTAGACTAAGGTTTCAACCCAAAAGGGGGGTGAATTAGGTTTTTAAAAATTTTTGCTAATTAATCACAAGTTTATAAAAACAGATAAACCAACAAGCATGTAAACAAATAAAGTGTTGTAAACAAAAGAGTTTAAGGAATAGAATATGTAAACTCAGTTTATAGTGGTTCGGAAATATCGGATTCGTTCCGACCCTATGTCCACTCTCTTCAAGGAACCTCCTTGAAGTAATCCACTAAGAAACTTAGTCGTGCAACTTCACGGGTGTTGCACAAACCTTACAATCAATACCTTCATCTCGGAAGCTAATCTCTTCCTTTCAGAAGCTAATCCCTTTACAATAAATGTTGTGAAGTAAATGGTAGAGAGACAACAATGAAAGCTTATACAACTGAATAATATCTTTCTTTCTATGTAAAGCTTGAAGAATGACTCAACAATCAATTTTTCAAAGCGTTTGTGTATCAATGAGTAAAAACTTGATTGAATGTGTGATCTCACTTGTTGAAATGCTCAATAGAATGGGTTTATATAGCCTTAATGTAATATGTCCGTTTTGTACTGATTTGATACGTTTTAGTGCAAGTTATGCTGAATTCTCGCGTCTCAATGGTCATATTTTTTTAACTAGTAGTCGGCTAGGTCTTAGTACCAATCGACTGGGTCAAGCTTAAAAATCACATTTTTAGTGCTATTACTGGTACCAGTCAACTGGGTAGGACTCACCAGTCGACTGGGGACCTTCTGTCCAAAGAACCAGTCGACTGGGTTGGTCTTACCAGTCGACTAGGGACAGTCTGTCCAAAACACCAGTCGACTGGCATGAAGTATCCAGTCGACTGTGGACACACTGTCCAAAACACCAGCCTTTTGGTGTAAGTACTCAGTCGACTAGGTTGCTTAACAACCCAGTTTTCATGTTTTGAAATGTTTTTAACTTTAAAAACGTTTGATTGAAAAGTTCTGTTAAAATACTTTTTCAAAATGAGCCATAAGACAAGCTTTTTACCTTAACAAGTGAGATTTACAACTTGTTTCAATACCTTAACCTATATTAGATCTTCTGTCTTAAGTTGATGTTTGATTCGGGTTGAGTTCATGCACCTTAATCCTTGGCTGAATGCTTTTCTCGCTTAATACACTTAGATAGCACTGTTTGTATAATTAAGGTTGTGTTTTGTCATCATTAAAATATAGGTAAGGGTCAACAGTATGTTAAGGCCATGAGGCTATTTGGCCTCTATGCATTTAAATTTATAATTTAATATTATTTTGTTTGATTAAATTATTTAGTGACATTATATATTTGCATGAGATATTAAATTAGGATTTATTATAAATTTATAGTAGAAATTGTTGGAATATTTTCTTATGAATACTTTGATTCTTGTCACAAAAATATACAAATAAAATTTAATATATATATATATATATATATATATTATATTAGATAAAATAGAATTAAGGCAACTTAGCTATAGAGGCACGTAGACGTGTTATCCTTAAAGGTAGATTTTATGTCCTCAAAGTCTTTGACTTGGATCATATGGTCTCAACGCGTTTACCCTTTAGGATTCAATTATAGCAATCTTTTGTATGAACGTGAATCCACTACAAATGCTAAATGATTGTTATTGGAAATTCCTTATCATTTAAGACTCACAATATTTGATAAATTAAATATCTAAAGAGAGAGGAGATTGATTCTTCAATGTGTGTTTTAATAGGCTATTGGATTTGAGAGTTACAAGTCCTCAAAATGATGAAATTATGGGTGAGATAATAACCAATAAAGGCTAAATAGCTAGTGGCTTAAATGTGAGTTAGTGACTTTATTAAGGCCTTAACGGCTAATTTAGCCCCAATATTTCCAACGGCTAGCTGGACTATAGCGAGTAGTTACACAAAATGTTAGGTGTTTTAAAACATTTAAAAATAAAGCTAACAATCCCCTACAAGTTTCAAAACACCCGAAATAAAAATAGCAAAGAAGTTACGCAATAGTGATAGTACCTTTCGATTTGAACTTCATTTAGAACAAACCATTTTAGGACCACAAGAAAATTTTGGAGATAAACTCATTTAACCAATTCTTTGAATGTGATACGGCTAAGATAGTTGTTCACATAACATCCTCAACAAGTAATAATTCCAACGATTTGGCACTTTAACAGCCATGTGCCTACCTAGATTTTCAAGAGTGCTTTAGACTTGCCCAAGTCACATAGGGAGCATCTTAACTTCCACACTTCTATAGGTGGCATCCATCAAAAGTGTACTACGATCAACACCCCATCCAAATTTGGACTATTAACCCATTAGCTAGTGACTTAGTCAGAGAATTGGCCAGATTCTTCTTTGACCTCACAAAGTTATTTTTAATTCACGTCCTTCAGCAAGCAACAATACAATATCAATATTTCCTTCAGCGGGTCAATCATAATATGGCAACACCTCTTAGCAGGACAACCACAATAATCGTACGCCCTTAGTGAGCCAATCAAGATACAAAATAAATTTTATTTTTAGCACAAGATATTTTAATTTGGCAATAAAAATGGAGAGTTGTAGATGTGACTGATCTCCCCCACAATGGAATATCTACAAATAACTGTCTTAGCCATCCAGCCTTAGACGCAACCTTCTTCAAGGAAATAAACTCATATTCCATGATTAACCATGTAATGATAGTTTTCTTGGATGACCTTCAAGAGATTGTACCACCTGAAAAAGTAAACACTTAGCCACTCATTTTTCTTAATTCATATGAGTCAAAGACCCAATTAATATAAGCATAACCATCTAGTACAGTCATGAATCTCTTATATGGTATACCAAGAGCATAATCAATAAATACACAGTCATAAGTTTTAGATCCAATTTTAATCTTTTTAGATTCAGAAAACAATAGTTTTATCAAACACCCCCACACTTTTAAATATTTTAATAGTTTAAACATTCAAAAAACTTCATGTAAAGCAAATACATTTACTTACCAATTTTATATGATACCAAGAGAATCTTACATGTATCACAACATAGAAGTGCACTTTTCTCCTGTTGTACTAAGCATAATAATTAAGTTGATCTGGGCATATAATTTAACCTTTCCTAATCCATTAATTTATTTTTAAATTGAATTATTCACAAAAGGTGCTAGAGTGAGAGGAAAAGAATGTCACCACTGTCTTAGTATATAGTGGGTTTTTATTTTCATTGCACCTATGAATTGCACAACATAATAAACTAAAATTTTATTTTTCATAAAATTCTTCATACATTTCCTTTCTAAGAGATCACATGTATACATTTTTCAACATTTTTTCTCACGATCCCCTCATTTAATATCTCAAATGAATGTAATTCACTGTTCCTCGAACGACAAACATATGAGGTCATCTTACTCAATTAAATATGAATCACTAAAGATCATAAATAAAATATATGCATCTCTTGATAAATTTACAATATTCATGATGTAATTCAAGCTTATACACACCTTATAAGCATATAGTGATAGAATATCAAAACAACTAGTGCAACAAATAGTCAATATAAAAGATTCTATAAAGATGCATGTTCAATATTTTACATATACAAATCACGACGCGAGTCTTATTTGCTAACTAAAACAAACAAGAAATATTACTATCATCAAAATAAAGAAACTTAAGCATGCTTTTAAAGGCCATATAAATAATCAATAATAATTTTCATATCAAAGATATATTGTATGAAAATTAATTGCACCAACAAAAATCTTCTAAATAAAATCTAATATAGTCATGACATAAAATGTTCATAATTATTTCCAAAAAATTAATTATTATTAAAATTTTATTGTTATTTAAGGTGGTCAAATTTCCAACACAAATATTCTAAACATTTTTCTTCCAACTTCACAATCTTTTTTAATTCCAATCAAGTGAAAAATTAATATAACGAAATAGTATCAATTACAGACATTATACCCAACAAAACTATATATTTGTTAGGGCAAGAATTTTACATATTATCTCTTGGATAACAAATTTATATTTGAAAAATAATTTTCTTAACAACAGAGATAGGCTAACATGCTATTCAACAAGCATATTAATTTACAAATTATTCACAACATATCGTGTTATGAAATTCATGAAATAAAAAATGTTCTCAAATTGTTGTTATTTAAGGACACTTTTCATTTCAACATCCAATAGTATTCTTACTCTCCTATATAGAGTCTCATGATTTATTCCATAAGTGGTAAACAATTGAAATCCATTATAAGCCTTTAATAGTTGAAGTATTTCACAACAATTCCTAACGGCTAGTGCCATAATGCTAGGATGATCTTGTAAATTACCACACGAAAAATTTATCCAATGAAATAATATCTAGTATATAACTCATTAGCTAAGCAATAGAAAATAGTATGTCTAGTAATTTTATCTGCTACCTCTAAAATTTATTAGGTTATTTCATAATTTTCAATGTCTTCCATAAGTATTGGATTAGTTAGTACAAGAGAAATTCTAATAAGATCTAAAATAACTTAAAATTTTTGTTGTCATCAACATGATCAACTTTAGTAGCATCATGTCATATTTTGACATAGTAAAAATCGAAACATCTATAATAAGATCCACCTGTAAGATTGTTGGAATTATTTTCTTATGAATGCTTTAATTCTTGTCACAAGAAAATATACTAATAAAATTAAAAAAAAAACCCACACAATTATGATGACTTAGCAATAGAGACATGTGAAGGCGTTGTCCTTAAAGGTAGATTTCACATCTCTGAAATCTTTGACTTAGAGCCTATGGTCTCAACGCGTCTAACCTTCAAGATTCAACTATAGCAATCCTTTGTATAAATATGCATCAATTAAAAAAGCTAGATTATTGTTTCCAGAAATTCCTTATTGTTTGATACTCACATGACTTGATAAATTGTATATTTAAGAAGAGAGAAGATGAGTTGCTCAATGTGTATTTTTATAGGCTCTCGGACTTGAGAGTTACAAGCTCACTAAATTGTGAAATTATAGGTGAGATAATTATTAATAATGGTCCAACAGCTAGTGGCTTAAATGTGAGTTAATGACTTTATTAAGGCCCGAACGGCTAATCTGGCTCCAATAATTCCAACGGCTAGTTACACAAAAGGTTAGATGTTTTGAAGCATTTAAAAGTAAATCTAGCAATCCCTGATATGTTTCAAAACACTCAAAATGATAATAGTAAGGAATACACGGAAATTGTGCATTAGTGATAGTACCTTTCGGCTTGAACTTCACCTAGAAAAAATCATTTTGGAACCATAGAAAAATGGTGGAGACAAACTTGTTTAACTAATTCCTTGAATATGATATGACCAAGATAGTTATTCACATAACATCCTCAACCACTAGAAATTCCAATGGTTTAGCACTTTATAGGCATATGCCTACTTGTATATTAATCAGTGCTCTAATGACTTGCCTAGGTCAAATAGGGACTATCTCAACTCCCACACTCGTATTGGTGGCATCCATCAAGAGTATACTGTGATTAACACTCCATCCAACTTTGGACTATGAATCTATTAAGAGTTATAAGCACATTCTCATACTGATCGCAGTTCAACTATCATACACCATAGAGAATGACTCTTACCAATTATCTCATGTGAAAGTCATATAGCTAAGTGACAATGCCACATGAGACTCTAGTGACTTTCTTATTCCCACTTAACATCATTCATGGGATCTCCAATCACAAAAGTTAGGTATACATCGCATAGTCTCAATAATAGACAACAACCTCATCTTTGTCGATGCCTCATTCTTACCAATTATCTCATGTGAAAGTCATATAATTAAGTGACAGTGCCACATGAGACTCAGTGAATTCCTTATTCCCACTGAACATCATTCATGGAATCTCTAATCACAAAGGTTAGGAATACATCACATAGTCTCAATAATGGACAACAACCTCATCTCCATCGACACGTCACTCATTTGCTCTTTGGTCAGTGAATTGGCCAGATTTCTCTTTGTCTTCACAAATTTTTATTTTATTTTATTTTATTTCACATTCCTTAGTGGGAAATAATATAGTATCAATATCCCCTCAACGGATCAATCATAATATGGCGACACCCCTCAGTAGTCCAACCAAAATAATCGTATGCCCCTCAGTGGATCAATCAAGATACATATGAATTTTATTTTTAGCACAAGATATTGCCACTTGGCAATCAAAATGGAGAGTCCCATATATGATTGATCTTCCTCACATTGGAATATCAACAAATAATAGCCTTAGCCATCCAGCTTCAGACGTAATATTCTTCAATGAAAGAAATTCCTATTCTATGATTGACCATACAATGCTAGTTTTCTTAGATGATCTTCTAAAGATTGTACCACTTGCAAAAATAAACACAGATCCACTCGTTGACCTTAACTCATATGAGTCAAAGAACTAATTAATATCAACATAACCTTCTAGTACAATCATGAATCCCTTATATGGTATACTAAGACCATAATCAATAAATACAAAGTCACAAGTTTTATTTCCAATTTTTCTCTTTTTAGGTTTAGGCAACATATGTTTTTCCAAACACTCCCACACTTTTAAATATTTTAATAGCTTAAACATTCAACAAACTTCATATAAAGCAAATATCATTTACTTACCAATTTTATATGGTATCAAGAGAATCGTACATGTATCACGACATAGAAATGCATTTTTCTCCTTTTGTAATAGGCATAATAATTAAGGTGATCCGTGCATATAATTTAACCTTTGCTAATCCATTAATTTATTTTTAAATTGAATTTTCCACAAAAAATGCTAGAGTGAGAGGAAAAGAAGGTCACTGTTTTCTTACTATATAGTGGGTTTTTTAAACCGCACCTATGAATTGCACAACACAATAAACTAAAATTTTATATTTCATGAAATTCTACGTACATTTCCTTTTTAAGAGATTGCATATGTAAGTTTCTCAACATTTTTTTCTCAAGATCCCCCCATTTAAAATCTCAAGTAAATTATAATTCATTGTTCCTTGAATGACAAATGTCAGAGCTCTTCTTAATTAATTGAATATGAATTACTGAAGATAATAAATAAAATAGATGCATCTCTTGGTAAATTAACAATATTCATGATGTACATCAAACTTATACGCACCTTATAAGCGTATAGTGATAGAATATAAAAACAACTAGTACAACAAGTAGTTAATATAAAAAATTTCACAAAGATGCATCATCATCATTTTACATATAGAAATCATGACCTAAGTCTTATATGATAACTCAAACAAACAAGAACTATTACTACCATCAAAATAAAGAAGCTTAAGAATGCTTTCTAAGGCCATATAAATAATCAGTAATAATTTTCACATCAAAGATAAATATTTCATGTATGAAAATTAATAGTACCAACGGTATTCTTCTAAAAAAATCAATATAGTCATGACATAAAATGCTCATAATTATTTCCGGCAAGTTAATTAGAATTCCAATTTTATTGTCATTTAAGGTAGTCAAATTTCCAACACATATTCTAAACATTTTTTTTCTTTCAACTTCATAATCTTTTTTAATTCCAATCTGGTGAAAAAATAATCTAATGAAATAATGTCAATTACATGCACCATATTAAATAAAACCATATATTTGTTAGAACAAGAAATTTATATATTGTCTCCTTGCTAACAAATTTGTGTTTGAAAAATAATTTTCTGAACAAGTAAGATAGGCCAACATGCAATTCAACAAGTATATTGAATTCTAAATTAATATCAACATTTCATGTTATGAAATAATAAACATTTTAAAAATTTTGTTACTCAAAGACACTCTTCATTTTTCCATCCAATAGTTTTCTTACTCTCTTGTATAGAGTCTCATGATTTATTCCATATGCGATTAGCTATTAAAATTCATTATAAGCCTTTAATCGTTGAAATATTTCACGATAAATCTTAACGGCTAGTTCCATAATGCTAGGATGAACTTGTAGATTGCCACACAAAAAAATTTATCCAATGAAATAATGTCTAGTATATAGCTCATTAGCTATGCAATATAAAATAGTATGTCTAGTAATTTTAACTACTACCTCTAAAATCATGATTTTTAATGTCTTCTATATGTATTGGATCGGTTAGTACCAGAGAAAATTTAATAAGATTTAAAATAACATAATTTTTTTGGTAACATCAAAAGGATCAACTTTAGCAGCATCATGTCATACTTTGACATAGTAAGAATTGAAGTATTAATAATAAGATCTACCTTTAAGATAGCTAGAATTATTTTCTAATGAATGCTTTAATTCTTGTCACAGAAAATTTACTACTAAAATTAAGAAAAAAAATTACTAGATAAAATGGAATTAGGACAACTAACCTATAGAGGCATGTGGATGCGTTGTTCTTAAAGATAGATTTAACGTCCCCGAAGTCTTTGATTTGGCGCGTATCGTCTCAATACATTTACCCTCTAAAATTCAACTATAGCAATCTTGTATGAATGTCCATCCACTATAAAGGCTAAAGGATTACCAGAAATTCCTTGCTATTTTACACTCATAAGACTTGATAAATTATATATCTAAGAAGAGAGAAGATGGGTTGTTCAATATGTGTTTTTATAGACTCTTGGACTTGAGAGTTACAAGCCCACTAAATGGTGAAATTATGGGTGAGATAATTACCAAGAATGGTCCAACAGCTAGTGGCTTAATGGTCCCACGGCTAATGGCTTAAATGTGAGTTAGTGGCCTTATTAAGGCTCTAAAGGCTAATTTAGCCCCAATATTTTGAACTGTTAGTTAGACTATAAAAGCTAGTTACACAAAAGGTTAGGTGTTTTGAATCACTTAAAAATAAAGCTAACAATCCTTCACATGTTTCAAAACACTCGAATTGATAATATGAAGTAGTACAAGGAAGTTACTCATTAGTGATAATACATTTTTGTTTGAACATCACCTACCACGAACCATTTTGGGATGACAGGAAAATGCTGGAGATAAAATCATTTAACCAATTCCTTGAATGTGATATGGTCAAGATACTTGTTCTTATAACATCCTCAACTAGTAGCAATTCTAACAATTAGGCACTTTTACAACCATGTTCCTACCTAGATTTTCATGGTTGCTCTGGCGACTTGCCTAAGTCACATGGGGAGCATCATAAATCCCACACTCGAATAGGTGACATCTATCAAGAATGTACTACGATCCACACACAATCCAAATTTGGACAATAGACCCATTAAGAGTTATAAACTCATCCTCACACTAATCACAATTGAACTATCATGCACCATAGGGAAGGACTCTTATCAATCATCTTATATAAAAGACATATAGGTAAGTGATAGTGCCACATGATACTCTAATGACTTCGTTCTTTTCATTGAACTACATTCATGGGATCTCTAATCATAGAGGTTGTGTATCCATCACATAGTCTCACTAATGGGTAACAGTCTCATCCCCTTGAAGTCTCACCCACTAGCTCTCTTGCCAATGACCTGGCCAAAGAATTGGCTAGATTCCTTTTTGACCTTACAAAGTTATTTTTTATTCACACTCCTAGATGAGAAACAATACAATATCAATACGCCCCTCAATGGGCCAATCATAATAAGATGACACCCCTCAGTGGACCAACCACAATAATTGTATGCTCTTCAACGGGCCAATCAAGATACAATATGAATTTTATTTTTATCACAAGATATTGCCACTTGGCAATCAAAATGGAGAGTCGTAGGTGTGATTGATCTCCCCCATAATGGAATATCCACAAATAACTGTCTTAGCTATCCAGTTTCAGACGCAACCTTCTTCAAGGAAATAAACTCATATTCTATAATTGAACTTGCAATGATAGTTTTCTTGGATGACCTTCATGAGACTATACAACCTGCAAAAGTAACCACATAGACACTCATTGGCCAACTCATCTGAGTCAAAGAAACAATTAATATCAATATAACCTTCTTGTACTATCATGAATCCTTTATATAGTATACCAAGAGCATAATAAAAAAATACACAGTAAGTTTTAGATCCAAATTTTCTATTTTTAGGTTTAGGCAATAGAATTTTTGCCGAAAGCCACCACACTTTTAAATAGTTTAATAGTTTAAATATTTAACAAACTTATATTAAACAAATATCATTTACTTATAAAATTTATATGATAGTAAGCGAATCGTACTTGTATCCTTACGTTGAAGTTCGCTTTTCTCCTTTTGTACTAGGCATAATAATTAAGTTGATCCATGCATATTATTTAACCTTTGCAAAACCATTAATTTAGTTTTAAATATAATTCACAAAAGGTGCTAGGGTGAGAGGAAAAGAAGGTGTTAGTATATTGTGGGGTTTTTTATGTGCACCTATGAATTGCACAACACAATAAACTCAAAATTTATTTTTCATGAAATTCTTCATACATTTTCTTTTTAAGAGATCGCATACATATATGTTTCTCAACATTTTTTCTCACAATCCCTTCATTTAAAATTTCAAGTTAATTATAATCCATTGTTCCTTGAAAGACAAGCATATAAGCACTTCTTAATCAATTAAATATGAATCACTAAATATCATAAATAAAATATATGCATCTCTAGATAAATTAACAGCATTCATGATGTACTTGAAACTTATACACACCTTATAAGCATATAGTAATAGAATATCAAAACAACTAGCACAACAAGTAGTCAATATAAAATATTTAATAAAGATGCACGATCATCATTTAAGGTGGTCAAATTTTTGACACATATATTCTGAACATTTTTTTTCTTTCAACTTCACAATCTTTTTTAATTCCAATCACATGAAAATTTAATCTAATGAAATAATATCAATTACACACTCCATATCAAATAAAACCATATATTTGTTATAACGAGAAATTTATATATTGTCTCCATGGTAATAAATTTATATTTGAAAAAAAAAATTTCAAGCACGTAAGATAGGCCAACATGCTATTCAACAAGCATATTAAATTTCAAATCGATCATAATATTTCATGTTATGAAATTCATGAAATAAGAAACTTTCTAAATTTGTTGTTACTCAATGACACTCTTCATTTCTCCATCCAATAGTTTTCTTACTGTTATGTATAGAGTTTCATGATTTATTCCATAAGTGATTAACAATTACAATCCAATATAAGCCTTTAATCATTGAAGTATTTCACAAAAAATCATAACGGCTAGTGCCATAATGCTACGATGAACTTGTAGATTACCACACGAAAAATTTATCCAATGACATAATGTCTAGTATATAAATCATTAGTTAAGCAATATAAAATAGTATGTCTAGTAATTTTAACTGCTACCTTCAAAATTTATTTGGTCATTTCACAATTTTCAATGTCTTTTATAAGTATTGGATTAGTTAGTACAAGAGCAATTTTAATATGATCTAAAATAATATAAAAATTTTTCCCATCAAAAGGATCAACTTTAGTAGCATCAAGTCATATTTTGACAAAGTAAGAACTGAAGTATCCATAATAAGATCTACCTTTAAGATTGTTGAAATTATTTTCTTATGAATGCTTTAATTCTTGTAACAAAAAATATATGAATAAAATTAAAAAACACAATTATTAGATAAAATGGAATTAGGATAGCTTTACTATAGAGGCACGCAGAGACATTGTCCTTTAAGGCAGATTTCACATTCTCAAAGTCTTTGACTTGACGCGTATGGTCTCAATGTGTCTACCTTCCAAGATTCAATTATAGAAATTATTTATATGAATGTGCATCCACTACAAAGGCTAAAAGATTCTTACTAGAAATTTCTTACTATTTGACACTCGTAAAACTTGATAAATTATTTATCTAAGAAGGGAGGAGATGGGTTATTCAATGTGTATTTTTATAGGCTCTTGGACTTAAGAGTTTCAAACCCACTAAATGGTGAAATTATGAGTGAGATAATTTCCAATAAAGCCCAATGGTTAATGGCTAAAATGTGAGTTAGTGACCATATTAAGGCCCTAACGGTTAATTTAGCCAGAATATTTCCAATGGCTAATTATACAAAGGGTTAGGTGTTTCAAAACATATGTCACTATGAAAATTAACTGTTATGTTTATAGCTTATTTGCATGCATATTTGCTGTCAAATAAATTTTGACATAAAAAACATAGTGATAACTTCTCTAGATTTATTTGTAGAAACATATGTTTGAATAATAGTATATTGCTTGAGATGTTACTGTTACACAGAAAAATAAAGTCAACAAATTTTTATGCATTTGTGTGTATGTATTTAGGTGATAACATGAATATGAGTAACATTGTGTTAAACCACAATGATAGGAGTAGTTGTGGTTTATTCACGAAAACACACATGTTTTGTAAGAAGAATTAGTTGTAGATGCGCATATGAAAGTTACCCTCTTGGCAATTAAATTATCAATTTGTTCATTTTTGTATCATATTTTAAACTATGGGGGTATTTAGACTGATATAAAGTCCAAATCCTTTAAAAAAAATTATAACGAGAAACCATAGTGGAGGTTATGCTTTGATTCCTTAATAGAGTATTATGAGAATATACAAATTTAATTGAATATTTGGTTATCTAAAAGAAACCATTGATTTGATATGAACCATTTGTATCAAGAGGATACACTGATCAGTTGTATCAAGAGAATACACTGATGCTAGTCAGATGATGAGCATGAGAGATAATACCTTAGGAGGAGGTGATAATTCTTGGACATGTGTATCTCACACAATGGAATTTGAATTAATTGCCTTGACAACAATTGAGAAAGAGAAAGAATAGATTAATAAGAAATTTATTTTTGGAAATAAATTTTGTGCACATCCTATGCTTTCAAATCTATCCTTATGATAATGAAGTTTTGTCAAAGGTTTATAGTTGTACTTAAAAAGTTTGGATATATTAGTCTAAGACATGGCTCATGAGTTTGTGAGACAAGTTGTTAATATGAGGTCAAGTGAAATCTTGATTATTTCTCTTATGAAAACTCTTTCTAGAGAGTTAATAAGAACAATATCCTTTGATATAGCCCAAAACCTCATATAAATTATCACCAGTAATGAAAACCCGACTTTATTCTAGTACTTAACTAGTTATAAGGTTTAATGGGTAAAAACGAGTTACCATATAGTGATTGTTAGTACTGAAAAAATGTGACCCATAAAATAGAAAGTCAGGATAGGACATTACATATCTTAGAGGTTGAGTTCAACGATTAATGAAGTCTAAATTTTTTTTTTAAATGTGTCCTAAGTAACAAAGATACATTGTAGAGATTTACCAACGTGAACTTAGAACTGGTGTTGCTTCTTAAGAGGGTTTAAGGTTTACTCTCTCGAGAGAGTTTATGAAACCATGTACAAGTGCATGGCCATAATAGTGCTAAGTATAAATAAGAACTTCTCAACGAAATACAAGAGTGACATATGTGTGATATTTCCGACTCTATTACAAAGTGTTTCTAATTTAATGCTATTAAGCAATTATATAATTAATAAAGTCTTGAAGTATTTACACTAGGCAAAGATTTAAATCGAATGATATCTTTGTATATGTATGTCAATCTCAGATTACCTTAGCTGTAAATTTTATCAAAATTTGTTTACAAAGAAAAGATTTTGTTTTTCAAACAAAATTGGAGGATTGTTGGAGTTTTGTTTTAAAAACAAAAGGGATAGTTGATTGTCGTTAGGGGACAGTCGATTGTCATATCAAACATAAACTTTTTACAACTGACTATGATATTAGACAATCAATTGTTTGTTCATTATTTTCAAAATTCTGAGTTTCCAACACTTTTCTGAGAGTTATGTCTTCTAACGCATACATCTTCACTTCTATAAATATATGGAAGTTAAGAGACGTTAGATAATTGATCTTTCAATTTTCAAACCACTATATTCTTCTTCTTCATCTTCTACAGAGTTTATAACCATTGTGATCACTATTTCAAGGAGAGTTCTTAGGGGATTCTATAGATTTACTATCTTTAGAAATGCTAGTAAAAAATAGGTTAAAAAGTTTAGTGGGTAACCCGGTTCACCCACATAAAAGCGGGTTAGATATGGGTGAAGAAAAGTAGACCCGTTTAAAAACAAGTATTTTTTAACCCGCACCCGTTTGGCCAGTGATCCATGATGGGTTGTCTGTGCTCAGCCCAACCCATCCTTTATCCACCTCTAATTGGAACAAAGGTGAACTCAAACTTACCATTTCTAATAAAAAAATTTCTAAAAGTTAATCAAATCTTCAACATTGGCTAGGGAACTCACTGCACTTCTTTCAAGCCATTTGATATCTTCATTAACCATATCACCCGCGGGAAGAGCATTTGTAGTGTTCTCGTTACATCTTAGATGATCTTGGTTACTTATGACTAAAGCTATAACTAAATCAGATGCTTTGGTTTTTGGAAGAAGGACTTGATGCTTTTGATGAACCGATGAGCTTCTAGAACCTAAATTATTTTCCATAGCCACATCCCTCGCTTAATCCGCTAATTTCATAAACATACAAGAGTCCAAGAAAAAAATATCCATTCAAAGCTCCAATTGTTGATAAAGCATCCCTTAAATAAATGAATCTCGCAAAACTAAATAGATACGTCTTTTCCCTACGAAATTTTCTCGAGATAAAAACATATCTAACATTACCAAACTTACGAAAAATTTCCAAAAGAATTATGCTATAGATAGAAGAATTAAGATGATCTACAAACAATGAAATGAGTTTCTATAATAATCTCAAATTCTTTCAACCTCCCTCTGTATTTCTCTTCATTAAAGTATATTCTTACTTAGCTTAATTATATATTCCTAATTAGCTTAATTAGGATATTGGATTATGGAATGATTGGATTGCACAATGGAAGGATTGAATAGCATGGTAACTGATAATAGAAGGGTTCACAACAAAATTCACAATATCTGGGAAGTCAAGATATGCTACTGTGTGTCACTCATGATTGTGTAAGTCTTAAGAATTAATTTATGAACAAACAATTAATTCAAAAAAATGAATAAATAAATTGGAAAGGATTTTAATTAATTGGAAAGGGTTCCAAATGTAATTTCATAAAAGTTATGGCTTAAAACCACAGTAATATGAACCTAAGGGATCACATACAAAAAGGATAATGTGTAATAATGAAAACTTAAGGGTCTTATTTATAATTAACCATTAATTGGCAACTAACCTCAACACTATAAATAGTTTATGTGTGTGCATATTTTTAGCTAGCACCAAAATCAACACACATAGATCCATTACATGGTTTTGGGTTCCTTTTACTCCCAAAAGATGAACAAGAAGAAAAGAAGGGATTTCTTAGTTCAAGAATTTCCCTATGTTAATCAACCCTAGAGATTACATTATTTTGTAGTTGTTGTGGATGCGAGAACAAGCAAGTGAATTTGAGATTGCTCAAGGAAACAAGAACACATCCGAGTAAAAGATAATGATTCTAAACCCTAGTTCTTAAAGATAATTTTTTCATGTAAATCATAATGTGATGAAGGATTAAAAGGATTCACTATAAAAAATTAAATTTTTGTTACATTTTGATTATTGAATTTCTTCACTTGCATACGAAGATTGCGTCCATAGTCCAATCCTAATAACAAACAACACCACATAGAAACAAGTACATGAGTAATGAACCCCAGCAATAAACTAAGTTAAATTAAGATACAAATGGAGTAATTTGGCGATGTTTTAGAACTAATTCACCAATGCAGTAGCTCTGTCCACTTCAAATTTAGCCAACAAGTCCTCAATCACATATACTTCATTGAAAATGTTGGAGAACAAAACATCTCCCATTAATGAAATTTCAATTTGAAACTCATTAAATTTAGAGTTGTAATGCCAGGAGTGTGGGCCATGATAATTCATCCAAGACACTGCAACTTTGGAATCACTTTCCACTATAAGTTGATAATCATCCTTGTGAGGGAATAGAGAGAAAAGGTGAATAGCTTCCTTAATTGCAAGAAGCTTTGCCAAGTTGGAGTCTGTGATCCCAATGCTTTTGGAGAAATCACCAATCATATTTTTCATGTGATCTCGTAAGACACCACCAATTCCAATTGGGCATGGTTTGCCTCTAGCTGAACCATTTACATTGAACTTTAAAGCATTTGGATTTGGAGTAGACCAACTTGAATAGACGTTGACAGATGAGGGTCGGGATGCAATTGAGAACTGAGACTCATCAATAATGAAATTTGATATGGATATAATAACATCAACCCATTTTGGTTTAATTCACCATGATAGATAAACTTTAACCATATCTTCAACAAGCTCATAGTTAAAGGTTTTACCTATGAAAACCAGATTATTCCATGCAATCCATATTGACTATACATTGGAGGAGAAAAGCAATTTTAACATTTTTGCAATGCCTTTCCTTAGAAACATGGTCTCCCATTGAGAGTAACAATCTATGATATTTTTTTGAAATACACCATTTAATTTCCCACAATGCAAGACAAGAGCACCAAATCAGCCATACTTTGGAGCATTCCAAAAAGAAGTTGATTACTGGATTCCCTTTTGTAAGCCATAAATTGGACTTAGATCCCCATTGTTGAGTGTATAACCTCCTTTTGACAACTTAACTTTAACACCTAGTTTTTCTTTCAATAACTTCCAGCAAAAGAATTCCACTTTAGGAGGTGATGTGATCAAAATAATACAACCCAATAAGAGTCGGACATGTGGCCAACCACCCTTGGGCAGTTAAATGACTCAACCTGCTTTGACTACGGTAGCATGCATGGTATCATAATTTCGAACACCTTGACGTGATAACTCAAGTAGAGGCTATCTCCTACGGATAGAGGCCATTCCCTGTAAGGATTGATACTCATAAGTCACATCCCAATATTGCCTCACTTCGAAAACCCAAACAAAGGAGTCACCAACGCCTATATAAAGAGAATCCCATCTTCATGGAGAAGATATAGACACATACAAGAAAGAGAGAAAAGCATACAGTAAGAGGAAAAAACTAGAGAAAACTCTAACTACAGGGAGAAAACATACTAGGAATTAAGACAATTATCATGGTTCTCTCCTCCTCCCAAATATCCCTTTACCTCGACATAACTCTAATTTATTCTCTTCTTTGAAAGCACCTACTGAATTATACATCGAAGGGTCCTTCCTGGAGCACAATGCTCTGAGAGACTTCTTCTGTAGGTATCAGAATACTTCAATCTCAGAGGAAACATTCCACTTCGAAGTTCTTCCATCCAGGCCGACCTCAAACAACATCCCGTTGAAGGCCATCAAAGACCAAGAATCTTCATCATCTTTTTTGGCATTAACAGATTGACACTGTTCATTGTAACAACAAATTTATCTTATGATGCCACCTAAAAGCCCTTAAGTGGTCCTATCGGATAGCTTATGAAGTTATAGCCTTGAAGTGTCTCGTTCAAATCCACTAAAGCCAAGATGGATAACATGGCATCTTCTAAATGGCATATAGATGGATATGACCCTGACCAAACCTTAGGGAATCATCAAAGCCCCAAGGTTCACATCACGTTGAATCTGTCCAGCCTCTTAGTCACATAAATGGAACTAAGGCTAGCTCATGCTAAACATGTTCAAGTTCACCAACAAAAGAGCCATTATATCAGCCATCTTCGAAGATCAAGAAGAAATAGTCATCTCGACGAGAAGATCGAGAAAAAATAGTCATTTCAGCTCGTATTGAGCATCAATACACGCCTGCCTAGAGAGGAAGGTGGACGAAGCCAAGCCTGTCACCTCTTGAACTCTCAAGCTCAGCTCTTATTCGATTCTGAAATCTTCCTAGCCTCTGGCAAGGGACAAGGAATAGTGACCTGCTCAAGATCCCTTATAAGCAGAAGTAAAAAACAAGCACAATTGACTCACTTTAAGGATCAGTAGCCAAAACACCTCAGACAAAATTAGGCCTCAAGAGAATCCACTCAGCGAAAAAACCATATCAAGGTGCTGATAACTCCAAGGTGCCAAAGATCAAGTCTCGCACGAAAGATGCCCAACGGTGCTATAGAGACCAACGACTCTCTAAAAGCTTACATGGGCATTCATTGGTAGATCTGTAGGGATTTGAAGGAAACGATACATATTAGGACCTATATCCACCCTCAAGATCGATCAAGCTCCATCAAGGTTTAGGGTGGGTAGTTCATAGCTCACTTCTTTCGATGATAGCAAAAGAAGAGCGAAAAACTTGGGGTACGTTTAGCCCCACCCAAAAGCTAACAAACTACCCCGATAGCACCTCACCAACCAAAGGAAGAAGCTCGATCAAAGAATAGCCTCGAAGACCTTCCTCGGTGATCTTCAAGGTCCAGGCTTCAGTCACCACTTATTGTACGAGTTCCCTAGCAACATTCTTCATTCGGGCAAATGTGACCTTATCAACTGAAGCAAACTAAACCTCGCAAGGAGAAGAATCATAATACATTCAAGCTTAGCTTGCTCACCACCAAATACCTTGGAATTTACCCAAGAGAGATAAAAGAGAAAGCAACTAAGTTATGTTCAGCCTATTTGGAGTTCACACACCCCCAAAGAGCATCAGCACAAAAAGGCCCTCATCTTGAGCAAAAGACCGAAATAATAAGCTTAAAATTAGTTCGCGTAAGGATACCATCTCAATCCACCCGAAGTATAGGATCCTAAGAACCTAAAGTAAAAGACTGATGCTTCACTCAAGATAAGCCTCCATTCAAACACTACTCTAGTCAGAAAAATAAAAAACAAGAAGAAAAAAAATATAGCCTCAACACTTGTAAAAAACTTTGTAAACTCTACTTAATAGAAGTGATAAAGATGTAAAGGCAAAAGAAATAAAATGAAAGTACTTCATTAAAATAAAAATATGGTTTACAGTAGAGGGCTCTGAGACCAAAAGTATGAGAAGAAAAAAGAAGAGAAAGCTAAGTCATATTCTAAGGCTATGTCTCCTCATCCTTGGTCTTCTCAGCAACTTCCTTCAGTTCGGTCCATGACCTCCACCACTTCAACCACCTCCCATTTTGTTTGCTTTTCAAGATGATCTACAATCTCTAAGCTAGCCCAATTGAGATTAGAACACTTCTTAGCACCCTTTGCCTTAACTGCATCAAAGCCTACTTACTAGTACTTTAAGGCTTCTCTCATTAGATTCGCCTTACAGCCTTCAGAGCTATGATACTTCTCCACGGCAAAGGCAGAGGCTTGAACTAACTGGGACCTCTGCTCTATTTCAACGTTCTGAAGACGAGTCACCTCGACACTAAGGTGACTCTCGACCTCATGAAGTCAGACAATCTCAAAACCAAGTTGACTCCCAGCATCTTGAAGTTTTGTCACTTCGACCTTCAAAGACGCCACCTCCTTCATAACAGATAGATGATCAACATTGATAATTATCAGAGAAGTCTACAACTTCTCCCTCTCAAGCTCCATATCTTCAACTCGGCTAGAATGGGCATCCCTTTAAATTATGCCCTCCTCTAGCTATTTTGAAATATCTGCATCACTTACTTGAAGTCCAGCAATGGTATCATCCATAGACTAGATAGAGTGGCTCAAGAAAAAAGGTAGACATGCCAGCCTGCAACAAAATCATATTACTTAGAAAAAATTGACCAAAAAAGAAATAAAAAGAGCTGGAGAAAATATCTTTACCTTGTAGCAGTTGTCTATAGCCATCAGCTGATAAAAGGTCATAAGCCTCATCAAATCAACGTTAGTAGGAAGAACAGAACCCCTCAACAGCTAACGAACAGTATCCACACTATCGAAAGTCGAGTCCATGCGCCTCACTTTCCAATTCGAACGATAGATCCTAGAACTCAACCTAGCAGCAAAAGTGGAGTCCCGAGCAGAAGAAAAAAACTCCAAGGATAAAAGTGGAGTTCTCAAGAACAATAGAGAAACCCTCGAGAATAGGAGTGGAGTTCTCAAGGGCAGTGGGTGCCAAGCTAAAAGGAAGAAAAACAAGGACAACCCCAAGAGGAAAAACCTCATCGTTGTCAGTCTCAACCTCAATACTCTGAGAAACCTCACCATCTTGAACCAGCTCCTCAGCCATCTTCTCCCTAGAAGCAAGGACCTTAGTTTGCTGGACCTTGGTCTATTGAACCACAACCAGCTGCACTACGATCCCTTTAGCCTCAGGTCATTTCACCTCAACTAGTTAGATCGAGGCCCTTTTGTCCTCGCCCTCTTCATCTCGGACTAGTCATCATAAGAAGACTTGGCAACCTTGGCCCTCTTTTTCTCTTGGGCCATCTTAGTGACTTCGACATGGCTGAACATGGTATCTTTTCCAAATGAAAGATCAAATCATCAAAAATCAACATATGCTAACATGGATAATGAAAAAACAAGAAAAATGGTACAAAAACAGCTTCCCACTACTAGTAGGAAAGCTAGGAAAGTGCAAACTAAACTGGTGGGCCTTCAGCAACGAATCTTCTGTAAAGTCCTTGTCAAACATCCTAACCTTAGCTTCTAAGATTTTACGGACCACCTTCTTCTCTTTATCACCAAAATGAGGGTTCTTTCTGATTAGGTATCTCCTCAAAGTTCCACTATAGTAAAACCTGATGAGATTTTTGATTTCTCCACGAAGAATAACCATTCTCTCTAACTCTTAATCGAGGAAGTTGTGCCCAAAATCTTCCTTCTGCTCCTTGGGTAGAAGTTGAACCACCCATTATCGATATGTTTCTTCAAGGCATAGACCCACTTAAACATCTATGCCTTAGATTTTTTGTCTCCCCTATTGAATTTAGAATACTTCCTTAAAGCTAGCACAAATCCCACAACATATCTCATCTCATTAGGGGAAAGTTGAGTAAGGCAAATTCTATAATAACTTATGAACTCCCTAACATCAGGATCGACAGGGAATCTTAGCCCCACATTCAGATGGTCAAGATAGCAGTAGAGAGCATACGGTGCCTGTCCCTTAGAGGAGCACAAGCCCTCTCATCAAGACCAAAACAATTCTCCACTCAGAGGGAAGAGAAAACCTTGTGATTATAGACTCTAAGTCAATTTTTAAAATCTGACTAGGGATTCCCCTAGCTTGGAAAACCCGACTAGCAAAAACTACCATTTCCCTACTCTCAAGGTCATCCTCTTTCCTCACAGTCCTCAGTTTGTTAGACCTACCAGCCCCAAAAATAGACATGGCGTGATAGCGAAAAAATGACAATAAAAAACTTACCAAAAAAGAAGTGAAACATATTGAAGCTTGAAGAGGCTTGAAAAAAAGAAGAAGAGTCTTGTTGAACTTTAAGGAGTACAAAAGACTTGGCGCTCTGAAAATTAAATAACAACCAAAATGAAGGAAAGAATAAAAAGTAAGAAGCAATGGTCCTTTAAATAGCCTTTAACAAGCGAATTATTGCCATGACATGTTATTAATACGCCCCTTACACTGATGAAAAAGTGTTTTGGGTAGTTGAAATGTTCATTCAATCATTAAATGTGACATCTCGTAGAGGCACCTTTGAGAACGAAATGTCCCATCACAAATGCATGGATTGAAAAACACCTTCTTGGTCAGCCTAACTAGCCTAAGCCCAAAGATGGAGATATATGCAAAGTCTAACTAACGTAAAGCTCAAAGCCTACGAAGCTGCATGGCTCCATCTAAGCCCAACCAAATCAAAACTCGATAAAAAAAGGGGAGTATTTCTCCTCTCAAGGAGTTTACTACAGTCAACAATTCCTTCTAAAGTGGAACAAGGTGTTTTCGAAGCCATACAGTTCCACTCTGGTCGAAAGGAATTATGATTTCACTCGCATCGCTCCTCATCAGAAATTGACTATAGTCAACAATTCCTCCTGACGTGGAACTAAGCGCTTCCAAAGCTACATAATCCACTCCAGTCAAAAGGAATTACGACTTCAATCGCCTCTCTTCTCTTTAGGAGTTGACTACAGTCAACAATTCCTCCAAACATGGAACTAAGAGCTTCCAAAGCCATACAATTCCACTATGGTCAAAAGGAATTATGACTTCACTCACATCGCTCCTCTTTAGATGTTAACTATAGCCAACAATTCCTTGCGACGTGGAATTAAGCACTTTCGAAGCCACACAGTCCACTCCGGTCAAAAGGAATTACAACTTCACTCGCTTCTCTCCTCTTTAGGAGTTGACTACAGTCAACAATTCCTCCCAACATGGAGCTAGGCGTTTCCGAAGCTATACAGATCCACTCCGATCAAAATGAATTATGATTTTAGTCGCCTCTCTCTTCTTCAAGAGTTGACTATAATCACCAATTCCTCTTGACATGGAACTAAAAGCTTCCGAAACTATACAGTTCCACTCTAGTCAAAAGGAATTACAACTTCAATCGCCTTACTCCTATTCAGGGGTTGACTATAGTTAAAAATTCCTCCCAGTGTGGAACTAAGAGCTTCCAAAGCAATATAGTTCCACTTCGATCAAAAGAAATTACGAATTCAGTCGCATCACTTCTCTTTAGGAGTTGAGTACAGTCAACAATTCCTATCGACATAAAACTAGGAACTTTCAAAGCCATATAGTTCCACTTCAGTCAAAAGCAATTATGACTTCAATCCCATCAATCCTCTTTAGGCTTTTACTTCAATCAATAATTCCTCTCGACATGGAACTAGGTGCTTTTGAAACCGTACAGTTCTACTCAGGTAAAATATAATTACGACTTTAATCCTATCGCTCCTCTTGAAGAGTTAACTTCAGTCAACAATTCCTCTTAAAAGGGAACTAGGCGCTTATGAAGTTATACAGTTCCACTCCTATAAATAAGAATTATCATAAAGGGTTTGAAGGTTCGTGTCCTGCGGGTCTTATCTCGATGAAACAGTGACTTCAGTCACATAGTTCCCGCTGAGGTAGATCATGACCTCTGAGCCTCACAATTCACTCGAGCAAAAAGGGAATTACGGCTCTAGTTACACTTCCACTGGCATGGAATCAAGACCTCGACTAAACAAACCCCTAAAGAATAAACTACAACAAATAGTCCCAATCCAGTTCAAGAAGAAACCAAGGTTTGTGTCCTACAACTCCTACCATGGTAGAGCAGTGACTCCAGCAATACAGTTCCCACCAAAGTAAAACTACTTCCCCTGAGCTTCACAGTTCATTCGAGCAAAAGAGGAACTATAGCTCCAATCGCACTTCCGCTGGGATGGAATCCAGGACCGGATTGACAAAAATCTTTAAGAGAAAAAGGAATCTACATCAAAGTGTTGTGAGTTTTAAATTACTCGCAAGCGCACGAGTCATTTGCAATACAATGTTGTGCAAGTGCGAGGTCGAATCCACAGGGAATGCGTTGTGAAAATAGCTTTTTATCTAAACTAACCTTATTTTAACCTAGCTCCGAATTGTGAATTATATTTTTCAAAAAAAATATAAAACTAAACTAAATTGATTTAATAACTAATGATGAAAACACTAAGGTTTCTGAATCCACCCAACCAAAGTAAAGCATATATCTTTATGTTCTATATAAAAATAATCTATCAAAACATTCCATGAATCCAACTTTAAACAAAAAACAACGAATATCCCAATTAAACCAAAAGAATCCATTGTATCTGCTTTTAACAAATCACAAAGGAAATCCAATTTAATTGAAAAGGATTCGATGTATCCATCGGATGAAACACACAGAATATCTAACAGAACAATTAAAAAACTATCAATCGTAAGAATTTACTCAAACAATTGAAATAAAACATTTAAACTAAACATATCAGAATTGTATGAACATATGTGAAATATAATGCTAAACAATGGCGAGGCTTCATCTTCAACCTTAGCTGAAGATTTTAGCCACTTATGATCATGAAACTAAATTTCACAATAAAAAGTGCTAAGCATTAAAAACTTGAAAAGAATTAAAACTGACTATACATTGGGAGAAATTTCACACGCTGTTGGGCAACACTTCCCCCGGTGGTGGCAAAAACCCTTAGGAGATCTACTAGAATGCTAGTAGAAATCCACTAGACTGCACACTAAATAATGAAGTGAGGTAGTGTTTATATAAGGGAATTCCTGGAGTACAATGAGCTGTAAATTCGATGTGGGATACTGCCCCTTGCGATTGATCGCAGCATGGTGCGATGCAATGTGTCTGGCGCACTGTAAGTGCTTCCTATCCGATGTGGGATGGCTGGTCAACTGCGATCGATCGTAGCCCTGTTGCGCTCGAGCGCAGCACAGTGCGCTGTAATATATATGATACTGCAAATGTTTCCTCTCCAATGTGGGATGTGCGGGTCACTTGCGATCGATCGCAAGTCTGGTGCGCTTGAGCGCAGGTGAGATTGATCTCATGCCTTGTGCGCATGATCGCATGTCCTGTGCGCTCGATCGCAGTAGGCATCCTCAGCTTTTGCTCTTAAAGCCCTATAGTTTCCACATTGCTTCATTTTATTCCAAAACCTATAAAAACACAGAAAACACAGAAAATAGATAAAATAGCATGAAATAACATAACTAAGAACTCAACAAATGTAAATTAAGGGGCTAAAACATGTAATATTTAGCACTCATCAAATACCCCCAAACTTACATATTACTAGTCCCATAGCAATACGAAACTAAAAACTAAATGAAAAACAAAGAATATAAAGATAAGTTCATAACTCATGGTATCCAAAGATTTTAGGAGCACACACCACCATGATAATGATTCATGAGCAAGCTTAAAAAGATAAACCCATCTTCGCAATGAATAGAAATGTTAAAATCTAATTACTTACAAAAGGCAGGTTAATGCATCATAAGTCTGACTCAGTGTAAAGTGAATTAGCAAATAAAAATGAAGCTTCCGAATGAGTCCAATGTGTAAGGTCTCTATGTCTCAAGATTCACCGCATTTCCCATCAGAATGAACGAAAATGGCATAGTTTTTATTTTCTTCTCTTTTTTTATTTTTTTTTATTGTAAGGCTCTGCTATGTTTAGTTTCCTTAAGCTTTCTAATTAACCCATGTAGCGAGTGTTGAGTCAATGACTCCCAAACCAGATGATTTTAGGGCATTAGGTGTACAGACACCCCTTAGGACTTACTAATTCGAGTCAACAAGGCTACAAAATTAAACTGGCCTTAATACTATTAAACAAAATTTCAACCTTTTGACGTGAACACCCACTGCTTACTGAGGCAAGAGGTCCAGTTACTCAGTGGAAAGTTTATTTATGATCATCATTTTTATTTTTTTATATATGCCAAAGTGTTAATCCAACAAGTCATCCAGTTTCAGTTAACACAGAAACGTACACATTAAAATCACATGTATTACCTCACATAATGCGTACTAATGTGCTCGTGTTAGATTAGAGATCAAACATGTGAATTCTCAAATGCCTCAAGTAAGTAACTAAATTTTAAAACTTTATCAACAGATCATGTGTTCCAAAATTTAAGCTCACTAATGAATCACATCATAGAAATTGTTTAGATCAACCAAAATTTCAAAATAACATGAGCATGCATTAAAAAAAACAACAACAAATTAGGACAAAGTGTGTGTAATGTGTCTCCCATACCCCCAAACTTAAATTACACATTGAACCCAATGTGTGAATAATATGGAAAGGGTTGACCTGGGATATGGAGAACTATCTGGACTGGTATGGCTCATAGCATACCCCCAAACTTGATATGAAGTACGCGTTGTCCCTGAAAATAAAGACTGAAAAACAAAAAATACTGGAAACAAACATTAATCATAAATATGTAAAATAATAAACAAACAAAAAGGATAAGTTGTGGGGTGCCTCCCATGAGCGCTAAGTTTAAAGTCTTCAATCAGACTCTCCTTAGTAGATGATCCTCAATCAGAGTAAATAGGATCCGTCAACAATATCGTCTCAATGTCCGGACTCCTCAACTCCAAGAATGGTTTTAGCCTCTGTCCATTTACCTTTAAAGTGCTACCATGCTTTGGATCCTCAATCTCGATGGCCCCATGGGGAAAAACTGACCAAATAATAAAGGGGCCGGTCCATCGAGACTTGAGCTTGCTTGGGAAAAGATGCAAGCGTGAGTTGTAAAGAAGAACTTTTTGACCCAACTCAAAAGCTCGTCTCAAAATGTTTTGGTCATGAGTCTTCTTCATTTGTGCTTTGTATGACCGTGCACACTCATATGCATCATTTTACAGCTCCTTTAATTCATTGAGTTGGAGCTTCCTTTGGGAGCCAGCCTTCAAAAGATTAAAGTTCAGCTGTTTGATAGCCCAATAGGCTCTATGCTCTAATTCTACTGGAATGTGACAGGCTTTTCCGTACACAATACGATATGGAGACATGCCAATTGGCATCTTGAATGCTATTCGATATGCCCACAGTGCATCAGTTAATCGTAGAGACCAGTCCTTTCTATTAAGGTTCACAGTTTTCTCCAAAATGTGCTTAATCTCGCGATTGGAAATTTCCACTTGTCCACTCGTCTGTGGGTGATACGGGGTGGCAACTTTGTGTGTGATGAAATACTTCTTCATCAACTGTTCAAAAATCCTATTGCAAAAGTGCTTACCTCCATCACTTATAATTGCTGGAGGCGTACCAAAACGAGCAAAGATATTGTTCTTCAAAAACTGGACCATAACTCTATGGTCATTAGTCTTGCATGCAACTATTTCCACCCATTTGGACAGATAATCCACAGCAACTAAAATGTACAGATAGCCAAAAGAGTTTAGAAAAGGTCCCATAAAATCAATGCCCCACACGTCAAAAATCTCAACAATCAGAATGGGGTTGAGGGGCATCATATTCCTCCTAGAAATACTCCCTAGCTTTTGGCAACGCTCACAAGATACACAGTAAGTGTGAGAGTCTCAGAACAGGGTAGGCCAATAGAATCCGCACTGCAAAATCTTCGCAGCGGTCTTTTTAGCACTGAAATGGCCTCCACAAGCATGATCATGATAAAAAGGTGATGACATTAGATCGGTCATGCTCAAGAATACACCTTCTGATGATTTGATCGGGACTATACTTGAACAGGTAAGGATCATCCCAGAAAAAATGTTTTACCATGGCCAAAAACTTTGATTTATCTTGTCACCCCCAATGTAAAGGCATTTGACCGGTGACAAGATAGTTCACTATATCAGCAAACCATGGTGCGGGATTGTGAGCAATGTGCATCAATTGCTCATCAGGAAAAGTCTCAGAAATGGGAGTGGCGGCCTCAGTGAAATCCACTATCAACCTAGACAAATGGTCTGCCACCACATTTTCGGAACTTTTCTTATCCCGAATCTCTATGTCGAACTCTTGAAGTAGCAAGATCCATCGGATAAGACGAGATTTAGCATCTTTTTTTAGAGAAAAGATACTTTAATGTTGCATGGTCCGAGTAGATAATGACTTTAGATCCTAACAAGTAGGATCTGAACTTGTCTAATGCAAAAATGACTGCTAGCAACTCCTTCTCAGTGGTAGAGTAATTGAGTTGTGCGTCGTTTAGAGTTTGACTTGCATAATAGATAACATGGGGAAGTTTATCAACACACTGCCCCAAAACAGCTCCAACAGCATAGTTTGATGCGTCACACATAATTTCAAAAGGCACATCCCAGTTGGGTGGCTGAATAATGGGTGTGGACATCAGAATCTTCTTCAGATCCCCAAATGCTTTCTTACAATCTTCATCAAATACAAATGGGGCATCCTTCATTAATAACTTCCACAAGGGTCGGGCGATCTTGCTGAAATTTTGGATAAATCGCCTGTAGAATCCTGCATGGCCCAGAAAAGAACGAGCTTCCTTCACTGTACGTGGGGGCGGAAGGTTGGAAATCAGGTACACCTTCGCTTTGTCGACCTCAATCCCCCGATGGGATATGACGTACCCTAGTACAATACCTTGCTTGATCATAAAATGACACTTTTCCCAATTAAGTACCAGGTTCTTCTCCTTGTACTGCACTAAAACCAAAGTAAGATGGTGCAGACACTCCTCAAATGATGAACCAAAGACAGAAAAGTCATCCATGAAAATCTCTAAAGAACACTTCACCATATCAGAGAATATGCTGACCATGCACCGCTGAAAAGTAACAGGTGCATTGCATAACCCAAAGGGCATGTGACGGTAGGCGAATGTCCTAAAAGGACAGGTAAATGTTATCTTCTCCTGATCTTCGGGGTCCACAGGGACCTGGTTATATCCAGAATAACCATCCAAAAAACAATAATACTCGTGCCCAGCCAAACACTCCACCATCTGATCAATAAATGAGAGTGAAAAATGATCCTTCTTTGTCGCAGCGTTCAGTTTATGGTAGTCTATACACACTCTCCACCCTGACTGAACACGAGTTGGCACCAACTCGTCATCTTTATTCTTCATTACCGCTAATCCAGCTCGCTTGGGCACGATATGAATCGGGCTCTCCCACTTGCTATCAGAGATGGGATAAATGATCCCTGCATCTAACAGCTTAATTACTTCTGCCCTCATAACCTCTTGCATAGCTGGGTTGAGCCTTCTTTATGGCTTCCTCGATGGCTTGGCATTCTCCTCCAATTGTATCTTATGCATTACCAACGAGGGGCTGATTCCCCTGATATCCTCAATAGTCCAGCCTATAGCTTCCTTGTGCTCTCTCAAAACATCTAATAATTTCTCTTCTTGAGCCTCAACCAAATCTGAAGCTATAATCATAGGCAAAGACTCTATTGGACCTAGGAACTTATACTGAAGATTGTCCGGTAAAGGTTTAAGTTCCTTCATAGGAGGCTCAAGTTCTTCAGTCTCTTCCTTCTCACTACTCCCCGTAAGAGCAGACTCTAAAATGGCATTTGCTTGCTCAAGTAACTTATCCAAATCCAGATCCTCTCCAAATTGAGCAAAGCATGCCTCTAGGGGGTCCTCCATGCTTGATTCATCCACTGTCTCTTCAATAATCTCCTCTATTAAGCATATATTTCTCACTTCAGCAAATTCCAGTGGTTGTTTAGAGATATAAAAAATATTCAACTCCACTGTCATATTTCCGAAGGAAATCTTCATCACCCTTGTCCTACAATTGATTAGGGCGTTAGCCGTGGCTAAGAATGGTCGACCTAGAATCACCGGTATCTGAATCCCTATATTCTGGACCGGCTCTGTATCTAGCACAATAAAATCCACGGGGAAATAAAACTGATCTACCTTTATCAAAACGTCCTCAACTACTCCCCGTGGTATTTTCACTGACCTGTCAGCCATTTGAAGTGTTGTGGATGTGGGCTTCAATTCTCCTAACCCCAACTGCAAATATACTGAATAGGGTAGAAGATTCACACTGGCTCCTAAATCCAATAGAGCCCTCTCAATCTGGCTGGCTGACTCCTACTTGATCAGCAGCTTACACTGAAGGATTGAGCTAACCTACTCGGTCAAAAATGCCTTCTTCAGGACATTCGTCCTCCTTTTGATAGTGATCAAGTCCTTTAAGAACTTGGCATATGATGGCACTTGCTCGATGGCGTCCAAAAGTGGAATATTGATTTGGACTCGCTTGAACACCTCTAGAATTTCTTCAAACTTCCCTCATTTCTTGGGCGCTTGTAATCTCTCAGGGTAAGGTGCTTTAGGTACAAACAACCTAGGAGGGTCATTCACAGTAGGAGTGGCTGTAGATGGCTCAGCATCTCTCTTCTCCTTGTTGCCACTTTCTTACCCTTGTTGCATAGCAGGGCTCTCTTCCACTCGATTGTCCACTTGTCTCCCAGACCTTCATGTGACAATAAATTGTACTTGTTCCTCCCCGTGCGTAGAAGTTGATGAATTTCCAACCATAAATTGTCTCTTTGGGTTGGGCATGGGTTGACTAGGGAACTTTTCCTTTTCTCTTTCACCCAAGTGACTTACGATTTGCCCCATTTGACTCTCTAGATTGGCAATCGCTTGGGTGTTTACTATTGTCGCACTCCTCACTTCGCTGATGGATTGGTCGGTCATCTTCATGAACTCCTTGAAGGTGTCCTCCAATGACTGTGAAACCGGCGTTGGCGCTTGAGTGGGAGTATGGTAAGCAGATGCTGGTGCTGGATGGACTGAGCGACCATGACTTAGAATTGGTGTAGGCAATCCAGGAGGGTATTGATTGTGAGCATGATGAGGGGCTCCTCCCTGGTTCAACGATTGGTTATGCTTCCATGAAAAATTAGGGTGGTTCCGCCACCCTGGATTGTAAGTCTCAGAGTAGGATCCACTTGATTGCCTCCGATAGTCATTAAAAGTGTTTACATGTTCCGTGGGACACTCGACAAAAGCCGCATAGATGGACAATTCTGTGCTAAATGCATAGGACTAGCACAGATGGAACAACAATCGTCATTAATTGTATTGGCAGCATTGATGGACTTGCACATAGTGAGAGTGTCAATTTTCTTGGTGAGAGCATCTATCTTTATCTTCAAGTCAGTCTCCTCCTTAATCTCATAGATGCCTCCTTTCCTAGGAGCACGAATGGACTTATCCCGACAGCTTGAAAAATCCCACTGCTGCGAGTTTTCGAACAGTTTGTCCAATGCTTTGTATGCTTCATCCCCTGTCAGACTTAAGAATGCCCCCTCATTCATAGACTCGATCATGCTACGGTTGGGTTGAGTCAACCCTTGGTAGAAGAACTGAATAAGTCTCCACTTCTCATATCCATGTGGAGGGCATCTAATTAGTAACTCTTTAAAACACTCTTAACTCTCAGAAAACTTCTCATCCTCCTCCTGAGTGAAAGAACTAATCTCCTTTCGGTACTCATTCACTCTAGACATTGGGAAAAATTTATTATAGAATTTACTCAGCAGATTTTCCCAATATGTAATAGACCCGGACGTGTTGGAATCCAACCATGCCCTAGCTCTATCATGAAGAGAAAAATGGAAAAATCTAAGATGGACTGACTCCTCAGAAAAGTTCTGGAACTTGAATGTGGCACAAATATCTTTGAAATTCTTTACATGGCTGTAAGGATTTTCAAGATCTAATCCATGAAACGAGGGTAGGAGTTGGATGACATGTGGCTTTAAATCAAAATGGGTAGCATTGGTGGGTGGCAACACGATGCAGGAAGATGAGTTAGTCGCAACTGGTGTGAACAAATCTCTCAGGAACGTGGTGGAGTCCATGTTCCACGCTCCAGGTTGCTCTTGGTTCCTCAAGTTTACTCCCATCTCAATTGTCTCTTGTTCAGCAAGTGACTTCTTCTGTCTCCTAAGAGTTCTTTCTAAATCGGGATCTAAAGGTTTCAATTCTAAATTCAGGGATCTCCAACCAAGCATACACCAAACAGAAAATAGTAAAACAAACTAACTAGCAGAAGCAGCAAAATAAAATAAAACAAAAACAAAAATAAAACAAAAATGCTAACTAAACTAGTAGAAAAATAAAATCAATTTAGACAAAAATTTCACAAACAAAAAAAATTCCCCGGCAACGGTGGCAAAAACTTGTTGTGAGTTTTAAATTACTCGCAAGCGCATGAGTCGTTTGCAATATGGTGTTGTGCAAGTGCGAGATCGAATCCACAGGGAATGCGTTGTGAAAATAGCTTTTTATCTAAACTAACCTTATTTTAACCTAGCTCCGAATTGTGAATTATATTTTGCAAAACAAATATAAACTAAACTAAATTGATTTAATAACTAATGATGAAAACACTAAGGTTTTTGAATCCACCCAACCAAAGTAAAGCATATATCTTTATGTTCTATATAAAAATAATCTATCAAAACATTCTATGAATCCAACTTTAAACAAAAAACAACGAATATCTCAATTAAATCAAAAACATCCAATGTATTCGCTTTTAAAAAATCACAAAGGAAATCCAATTTAATCGAAAAGGATTCGATGTATCCATCGGATGAAACACACAGAATATCCAACAGAACAATTAAAAAACTATCAATCGTAAGAATTTACTCAAACAATTGAAATAGAACATTTAAACTAAACATATCATAATTGTATGAACATATCTGAAAATATAATGCTAAACAATGGCGAAGCTTCATCTTCAACCTTAGCTGAAGATTTTAGCCACTCATGATCATGAAAATAAATTTCACAATAAAAAGTGCGAAGCATTAAAAACTTGAAAAGAATTAAAACTGATTGTACATTGGGAGAAATTCCACACGTTGTTGGGCAGCACTTCCCCCGATGGTGGCAAAAACCCTTAGGAGATCTACTAGAATGCTAGTAGAAATCCACCAAACTGCACACTGAATAATGAAGTGAGGTAGTGTTTATATAAGGGAATTCCTGGAGTACAATGAGCTGTAAATTCAATGTGGATGGCTGGTCAACTGCGATCGATCGGAGCCCTGTTGCGCTCGAGCGCAGCACAGTGCGCTGCAATATATATGATACTGCAAATGTTTCCTCTCCAATGTGGGATGTGCGAGTCACTTGGATCACTCGCAAGTCTGGTGCGCTCGAGCACAGGTGCGATTGATCTCATGACTTGTGCGCACGATCGCAGGTGCGATCGATCACATGTCCTGTGCGCTCGATCGCAGTAGGCATCCTCAGCTTTTGCTCTTTAAGCCTTGTAGTTTCCACATTGCTTCATTTTATTCCCAAACCTATAAAAACACAGAAAACACAGAAAATAGATAAAATAGCACAAAATAACATAACTAAGAACTCAACAAATGTAAACTAAGGGGCTAAAACATGTAATATTTAGTACTCATCACAAAGCACTTCGAAAAAACAGCCTTGACTAAAGGTATAGTTTCAGTTATGTGAGAGAACCTGGTTTCAGTCACAAAAACTCCACTTTGGATCAGCAAGAATCAAGGTTGTAACCAGCTGAATCCTCAACAAAGCTAAGGATGAAGGCTTCTACAACTGTAAAAGCCCACCTTGGATCAATCAGAAGTTATGACTTCAACCATGCAAGTATCCCCTCCAAGCAGGGGCAAAGGTCACCAAAGCTACTCAAGTTCCATCAAGGCAAAAGAGGTAATGTGGAAGTAAACAAAAACCTTCCCTATATGGAAGCAAAGACCTCAAAAGACCAATAAAATCCACCTCGGTTCAGATAAGCATCAAACACTCAACTCCTATCACACGAGAACTAAGACTCAAGCCACATAGTCCCTACCATTGAAGAATTAAAGTTTTTGTTATATAGTCCATTACAGAACATAGCTACGAGCCGAGGCCCTAACCTTGATCTCCTAAGGGCAATAAAGAAAAACTACTCATTTAAAGAATATCCTTAGATCCCTCAATGAGTGAGGGGGCATATGATATGACCAAAATAATACGACCCAATGAGAGTCGTCCACGTGGCCAACCACCCCGTGGCAGTGAAATGATCTGACCTGCTCTGACTACTATAGCGTGCACGCAACCATAATTCTAGAAACATTAATGTGATAACTCAAGCAGAGGCTATCTCCTACGGACAAAGGCCATTCTCTATAAGGCTCAAGACTTAGAAGTCACATACCAATATTGCCCCACTTCGAAAGCCCAAACAAGTGATTCACCAAAGCCTGTATAAAGAGACTCATCGTCATGGAGAAGATCTAGACACATACAAGAAAGAGAGAGAAACATATATTAAGAGGTAAAAACCAGAGAAGACTCCAAGTACAAGGAGAAAACACACAAGGAATTAAGAGAATTATCATGATTCTCTCCTCCTCCCAAATATCCTTTCACTTCGACATAACTCTCATTTATACTCTTCTTTGAAAGCACCTACTGACTTAAGCATTGGAAGGTCCTTCCCGAAGCACAGCGCTCTATGAGACTTCTTTTGTAGGTATTAGAATACTTCAAGCTCGAAGGAAACATTCTACTTCAAAGTTCTTCCATCCAAGTCGACCTCAAACAACACCCCATTTAAGGCCATCAAAGTTCGAGAATCTTCATCATCTTTTTGGTATTAAGGGGAGGTACCAAACCATATATTAAGCTTTTTGAATAGGATAATGGACTAAATTAGACAAAATAAACATTAGGAAAAAGGATTTTATATAGAACAAACTTTAAGGTCATGCTTCCATATTGTAGCATCCCTCCTAGCTCTACAAAGAGTCACGGCTTGAATGGTACATCAAAAATCATTCAGTTGGTTGAACCATAGCAAATATTTTGTTATCATCAGAACATATGAAACATAGTCAAGAGATATGAAAAGTAATTCGAGATATTATTACACTCTTTGTAATGGCTTAGTTTCATGGTTTTCTGAGAAATGAAAAATAAAATCTCAATAAAAAATTGAAGCAGAGTACGTTGCAGCTTCTGCACCAATTAATTTGGTTGAGAAGAATCATGTCAAATTTATGGCTTAGTTTTGGCGAGCCAACTACTATTTTTTGAGATTCTATCAACAATTAAATTAGAGTACTAGTTTTAAAGAATTGATAAAAAAACTTGGAGTTATTGGGAAAAGCTTCAACAAGGAGCTTGGTGAAAGTTGAACCTCTTCTCTATTGGTTAAAGTTAACAATGGTTATTTTTATGAGATTAAACTAATTAATCTATGTTTTGAGTTAAACATAGTTCATCTTCAGTTTTATATATGTCATTGTTGATGTAATGTTAATGTTAAGTGTGTGGTTGAAAGTAATCTTGAAGTTGTAATTGAAGAATCAAGATTATTTTGTGTGATTGAATTGCAAATAATAGACAATATATATTTACGGAGGGTTTGGACTCTTTCCAATTCGCCTATCAACTGGAGAGTTTCGATTTAAGGTATATATATGTAAAAGCCGCCTTACCAAAATGAAATCAATGATCTATTACATTTCATGTCTTATGCCAAACTAATAGTTTAACCCTTAAAAAATAAATGCCATATTTATATCTATTTCTTTTTCTCTCATATGTTCTCTCCTTTATACATACATAGACTTTCTCGTACCTCTCCCCCTCTCTTGTTGGAGTTTCAACCCGAGATTTGATGTTTGTATTAATTTGGTTTCTTAGTAAAAAGCTTTCAACTTTGAAACAAAATTGACAAATTTTAATGAAATTATTTCAGTTTTTGGGGAGAGAAAGCAAGTCGTCTTAGAAGATGAATCTTTGGATACTTGTTTGGTTAAAAAAAAATGAAACTAAAGCCATTTCCTATGGCTTTATCTTAAATTATTATGGAATTTGGTTAATTTTCTAATGTTTTGATTTGAAATCTTCTTGTGAATTTTTTTAGGAACGTAAACTTAGTGGTGACAAAACTTGACCCGAACCGAAAACCTGACACGACCCACCCAAACTCGAAAATACAGTAAAATATTATGACTCGAGACCCGAACAACTCAAAATTGAAATGAACCGTAACCCAATTGATCTGAGACCCAACAAACCCGAGACTCGAATAACCCGTGACCCGAGAGACCTAAAACCCGAACGACCCTTGACTCGAGTGACTTGTGACCCGAACAACATGTGACCCAAACCCGAACTGATCTGATGTTTCTAAAAGAGAAAAACTAATTATTTATCATTTGTATAAAGTAAAGGTATCAAGCATAAAAATATAAGTGGCTAAGTACTAAAATCAAACGACTCAAATTAAATATAATTTGTACCTAAATCAAAATTAAAATAGTAAACTAAATTTTAAGCTAAACAATTGAACATTACGAGTCAACCCGAATCCACTTAAAATTCAAGTTGACCTAATCCGAATCGACTCAAAACTCGCATGACCCAAAACCCGGTATGCCACCACGTAAACTCTCAGCTCTTGGGACCCAAAAAAAAAAAAAAACAAATGTGGGAAAGATTGTGGAAGCTTGAGAAGATTTTCCTTTGGATTCCAAATATTGGTGAAATGAAGAGAGTTGGAAGTTAAAACATGAAATGAGAAACAATTTAGAGGTGGAGATGAAGAGAGCACTACAAGGAAATCTACTATCAACAATGGATTTTTCCGTTGTTTATAGTCCTCTAATCTGTCGCAGATAGATTATCTACGACGAAATTCCATCGTTGATAATATTATTTGCGATTGAAAAATATCTCATCGTAAAAAATTATTATCTGCGACAGAATTAACGATTACCATTGCAAAAACACAAAAAATAATAATAATAATTTTTAAAAAACTAACATTTTCTACAACAAAAAACACATCGCAAATACTCATCATATCCGTCACAAACAAGGAATCTGCAACGACTCTTTATCCGTCGGAAATACTATCTGCGACGGACATACAATCAACTACAAAGAAGAAAAAAAAAGGTTATCGATGGCTGACGAAATCCACCACTTATACCCTGAAATCCATTGGTGACTGTATTTATTTTTTGTCAAATTTTTCTTGATAAAAAAATGTGTATTAACACAAAATAAGATGAAATCCTCAGCTTAAAACTTTCAAGCAACTGTTGTACCTTGAATGAAATTTCAACTCAACTCTTTAGGGCATGTTTGGCAACAGTTTTTAGTTTTCAGTATTCGAAAAAAGTTTTCAGTTTTCAATGTTCGAAAAGAGTTTCTGAAAACAGTTTTATGATAAAAACATGTTTGAATAACTTTAACTCGAAAATTGTTTCTAAAACAGTTTTAAGTGAAATGTTGTTTGGATAATCATTGTTCGAAAACTGTTTGGATTACACTTTCTTGTAATTGTTTTCAGTGTTCAGTTTAAATTTTAATATCTAAAATTAAATTTATTTCTCATATTTACTAAATATAATTTTTTAAACACACACCAAATACTTGAAAATAATTAATATTATTTTATTTTTAAAATGTAACCCATCAAATACAATATTCAAGTTTGTTTAATATTTAAAATATTAGAAACAAATTTTTAAAAAAAATTATAAAAACCAAAAAGAAACAAAAAAATCTAAACAATGAAAAATGATGAAAATAAGTAATTTTTTCTACTTATTCTCGTGATATTCTCTTAGACCTTTGTCCATTAGCAGAGTATTTTTAATTACCTTCTTTTTTTAATGAGATCTGTTTTCTAAGTTTACTTAATTGCAATTTTTCTACAATATATACATAAATAATGTGCACCATATGCCAAAACAGTTCTTTGGACGAACCAATCACATAAAATCAAGCATAGCTAAATTCAATTAATCGAATTAGGCTCAATTCTTATAAACTCAATCCATGACATAAAGCCACATTCATCTACAACCAAGTTAATCAAAGTTCAAGTCTATCCAGATAGCTGGTTGATGGTGATGTTGTTCCCTGAACCAACAGGTCACCAACATTAAGCTTGAAACTTTGTTGGTTTGCTGTGCTTGCACACCCTTCGAACTGTCTTAACCTGAACATAGTGATTAAAACCTACACAAAACACATCATATGTTATAAAGTAAAAAGTGGCTTTTTACAAAGCAGAAAAAATAATTAGCAGATATAGTTCAAGCCACTGTGGAAGAAATCATTCCATGGCACATTCTCCAGTCTTTGGCATTCAAAGCCAGACAGTCTTTGATAATTGACTGTTTTCCTTACAATGTGTTTGGCATGGCAAGATTGGAAAGGAAGGAAGGAAAAGAGGAAAGAAGAAGGGAAAAGATTAGATATTATTTGATTTTCATGCAACAACTGACATGCTTCTTTATGGCCATTCTCTCTTCATCTAAATCATTTAGTTTTTGCAAACCAACTTCATCATCAGCTTATAACTATTCAAGAAAATATATAATATTCACATTGCTTCAAATAAGAATTGACTTATGTATCTAGAAGTTACAATATGCAAACCAACAAGTATGGCTAGGCTAAAAGGAGAAATCATGATTTATAGAGCAGGCGAACTGCGGCTTACCAATGAAGAGCGTAATGTTAGTGCTTTTTTCAATACAGAGACAAATTAAGAAACCTAAAAAATTTTATCCAGAAAGGCCAGCTAATGTTTGGAAACAATTAGGATCCTAATTATGAAACCACTTCAACTTCGACTCATCCACATATACAGGCACAGATAAGCATGAACACATTCAGAAAGTTAAAAACCATTACCAAGCAGGAACTAAATAAAGACCAAAGACTCTAGTTTGAATCCCGGAAAAATATCAATTTTCTAGTATGGCTTCTCATTTAATAACCCCATAACTAGCTACCTATCAGAAAGTTTTCATTAGGTCCTAATCTGCTGCAGCTATAACTTGTTAGGAGAGGCATGCATATGATTATTTTTAAATTAAACTGTATTACAACTCATCTATATCAATATTTTTATTTTTCAACTCTTAAGCAAACAACTTCTTTTGGTGGCCAGCAATGAGAGTGAGACAATGTACTGAGAATTTCTCACATATCGAAAGCAATGAGTTAGAGAATTAAAATAAAAGCTGAGAGAAAAAGAGAGAATTTTATACCACAAACCTAGTAGAAGCTAAGGACAGCCACAAAAACAAGCATTTGCAGTCCTTTGGTTCACCTCTAAACCAAAACAAACATCAACTTTATGCTTATTTTTCCCAAATTCTCCAAATATATAAAGAATATAGATTTAAGAGATATTTATCCAAAAAAATTGAGAGAATAGCAGGCAACTGCACTTGTATGCAAGAATGAATGACCTAATTATAACCGTCACAAAGTGCACAGACACACAGATAAAGCATACACAGAACCCACAAAGCACACCTCTCCACCTCCAATTACTACACGTACACAATTTTGAATTTCTTTTGTTCTTGATTTTTTTTTCAATTTGGAAGGTGTCATCATTATATACCAGAAAGTGAACAACCACACAACAATCTCTATTAATTATCAAATACAAAGACCCCACAATAATTATTGAAAAATAGAGAAATGGAACCAGTCCCAATCAGCTCAAATTGAAAACCAAAAAAAATACCCACATGCCAACATGCATTTAAAATGCAAAAACCGTAAGATCATAAGCAATCCACATCAATTAGCGGAGTTCAACACCAAATTAGAGTGGAAAGAACAAAAACCAAATCTAAAATCAGCTAATAAGCAAGTTAAAACATTTACTTACTGAGAAATTCTTGTGGGTTTAGAGATACCTTTGCACTGAAGAAGCTTGATGTCTTGAAGAAGTTGATTCTTACTTCATACCGAAGAAGCTGATTGTGCTAAGCAGTGTGGGCTTAGGGATTACTGGGAAGAGGAGAGAGATTCTGGTGAGAACAAAGAGAGAGAAATCAGTCAACGGTTTAAAGGAGGGAGAAACAGGGGATGAAAGGATAGAAAAGAGGGTGAGAGAGAAAGAAGGGAAGGAAGGAGAAAGAAATGAGAGAGATCAAAGAGAGTGAGAGATCAAAGATGAGAGAGAGGCGCTGCTGCAGAAGTAAAAATGGGGGAAATGGGCTGCTGCGTCGCGCGTAGGGAAAATCCGGATTAAATCTCTTGTTGGCCTTGTTTGAGAAATCCTTTTTGGGACTCTCACCCGAAACCTATTGTTCGTGAATGGAGTATACATACAGAAAAATTGCACCCATTTCCCTATGCTTCGCCTCTTTACCGGTGCCACCATCGCCGCTGCTTTGCCTCCACCACTGATCGAGAGATCGACGAAACAGAGAGACTGAGACGAAGAAGAAGGAGAAGAGAGAAGAGAGAAGAGAGAAGAGGGCAGAGAGCACAGAGTGAACTCTGAGTAGTGTTTTAGGCGTAAAAAATGAAAACCGAAAACCCCATTTGGGAGTTTTCTAAGATCAGTGTTTGAACACTGAATTTATGAAAACTGTTTTGCAAAACTGTCTTGCAAAACTGCTGCCAAACAACAAAACTAAAGTTTGATAAGAGATTTCAGTGTTTGAACATTGAAAAGGGTTTTTGAAAACCCTCCCCAAACATGGGCTTAGTATGCCTTTAAATAAGCGTGCTACCATTGCACCAACCCAATCAATGACGAATACAACATTTTTATGTTTCTCAAATGGCACAACAGGTAACGAAAGATACAATATATTCATATTTTTCAAAAGGGATAGCGAGGAACGAAAGATTACATCTATTAAAACATAAGTAACCTAGTTTAGATGAAATAAGGGAAGCCCAACCCCAGACATATATATGGAAAGTCATCATCTGGCATAATATTATTTTTTCAGATGGAGACATGAAAAGCTTTCTAACATAAGTAATGGCATCATCAACAAATTCTTGGTGCTTCATTTATACAAAATTTAAATTTTAATTATAAAAAAATCCAAATGTAAATGAAACAAAGCCCAGGACTTTGTAAACCATCCGTTGTGGTGTGCATGATACATAGAGAAACATATATTTGTAATAACTAGTAATACGTATCTAGATATTAATGAAAGGCCACCGGGCACCAGGTTTTTCTGTACCTTACAAGAGTTAAGATGTGCTCTGATCAACTACAGTATTACCAATAAACTTGAAGAATAAACAGAAAAGCAACAATCAAAACACAGGCATTGAATTTATGGGGAAATGTCAAAGATTAATACATGCAAATGTTTGGTTTGAACCTAATAAATACCATTAATCCCCTGTCCAGAGTTGTCATCACAGTTAGAGCTGATCAAATATGTCAGCCATAGTTGCATTGGCGAAAGCAACTAACAAGAAAAAGATTTTTTTATAGTAGAAAAAGGAGTTAAAATTATGGAGAAAGCAACTAACTCTTTGACTAAAAAACCACAAAGCACTAAGCACCACTCTCAAAATTAGGAGAATATCACCCTGCAACAAAAAGCCTAGTGGCAAAACAAGCATCCACAGCAACTCTTAGATAATGGTTTGAACTTCACAAACTTAAGTTTCTGATTCTAACACGCCAAAAATGTGAAGGTTCACAAAATTACCGTTAAGATTTTGGCTCAATTCCCCACAAGGAGAACTTCTAATTGGTTTGGGAAAAACAGTTTCCTATTTTATAGTTGCTTATTCTAGTAGGAGTAGTAGTAGTAGTTTATTATGTTGTTGTTATACTTTTCTTAATAGTATTAGGAAAATATCCTCGATATGAAAGGGCCTTAGAGAAGGTTTGAGATATACCATAATTCCAATATTATTACTAGAGCTAGGTGGAGAGCTTTGACTGTATTGGGGATTTTGAGTTATGAGGCTATGAGGATAATAATTTTGTTTTTCCTAAAACTGTTGTTAAGGATTAATAAAATTGTGAGTTTGTTGGTGCCATAGGCAAGGAGGTTGTCGAACCACATTAAATTGTTGTGCTTGATATTTTTTTATTTATTTGTCTATTATTATTACCAGTAGGTGGGATTTTAAGGGTAAAATCCTAGTCATCTATTTGAAGAAGTTGTGTGCTACTATTTGTTGCGTCTGCGCCACCATGTCGACAGGTATACCTAAATTTGAGATTGCTTTATTTAAAGGAAGCAATAATTTTACTCTATGGCAGAGTAAAGTTCAAGATCTTCTAGTGCAACAAGATCTTGATTAAGCTTTAAAGGAAGAAAAGCCATAAGATGTGATTGACCAAAAGTGACAATCAATTTAGAGAAAAGCTGTAAGCACAATCAAATTGGCTCTTACTCCTGAGATCAAGTATCCTGTGTTGAAAGAAACTACACCCAAGAGTTTATGGGATAAGCTTGAGAGCATCTATGCGTCAAAGTCTTTGACTAACAGATTGTGTCTCAAAATGGACCTCTATTCTCTAAAGATGGACGAAGGTACAAGTCTTCATGATCACTAAAATAAATTTAACAAGTTAGTGTCTCAATTTTTGAATGGTGAAGAAGCATTGAATGATGAGGAGAAGTCATTGCTCTTGTTATTATCTTTACCAAAATCTTACAAACCATTGGTGCAAATATTGTTGGTGGGCAAGTCGACATTAAACTTAAATGATGTGACCGCACTCTTGCATGAAAATGAAAGGTTGATGGGAAACGAGGGCTTGTCTAGTGGTAGTCAAGCGCTTTCTGTGGAGAGATCTAATCGAGGCAGGAGCCAATGGATATCGAACAGTGGCTCAAGGTAGAGATCCAAATATAGGCCCAAAGATGACGATAACAAGGAGTGCTTCTATTGTGGAGAGATAAGACACATACAATATTATTGTAATGCCATGAAAGATGATTTAAAATAATTGAGAATGATGAGTGGGAAATAGAGTAATGATGGTAAGAGTAGTGAAAGTGCTAATATCACTGAGGAAAGTGATGAAGGTGTGCTATCTATTGAGCACATTGAAGAAAAAGTTGATGAGAGTAATATTGTGCTACTTGATTCGGCGTCCTCCATTCACATATTCAATAAGAACTTTTATTGTATGAAGGAACTTACCCATGTCAAAGTTGTTACCGCATGTGGGAAACACAAAGCAATTGATGGTGAAGGAAGCTTAAAGTTGAAGCTCCATGATGGAAGTGTGAAGACACTAGAAAAGGTAAAGTTTGCTTCCTCTCTCACTACAAATATCATTTTTTTGGGGGAGCTTGATAAGATGGGATACACATGGACTGCGGGCAATGGAGAGTTGCAAGTTCTTAATGGATCAAATGTAGTGCTGACGGCTACTATGAACAAAAAGAACTTGTATGTGCTAGATAGGAATGTTTTGCTTTGAAAATTAGGTGGAGGAGATATGGAAGGACCAAAAGGATGGATCGCACCAACCAAGAAGAAAGTTAGATTTGTTGATTAGGTGTGGAGAATTTGAGCTAACATGGAGATTTGTTAGGATTTTGGCTCAATTCCCCATAGGAGGACTTCTAATTGGTTTGGGAAAAATAGTTTCATATTTTATAGTTACTTATTCTAGTAGGAGTAGTAGTAGTAGTAGTTTATTATGTTGTTATTCTTTTCCTAATAGTATTAAGAAAATATACTCTATATAAAAATGGTCTTTGAGAATTTTTGAGATATACTCGTAATTCCAATATTATTACTAGAGCTAGATGGAGAGCTTTGGGTGCATTAGGGATTTTGGGTTGTGAGGTTAAGAGAGTAATAATTTTGTTTTTCCTAAAACTGTTGTCAAGCATTAATAAAATTGTGAGTTTGTTGGTAGCATAGGCAAGGAGGTTATCGAACCACATTAAATTGTTGTGCTTGATATTTGTTTGTTTATTTAATTATTTATTATTATAAGCAGGTGGCTTTTAAGTGTAAAATCTCAACAATTACCATTGAAGGGATTCTTAAATGACATACACCAAAAGTTGATTTATTATTATGCCTAATTATCTAATTCCAAAGAAAATTGTATTGCCTATAAGCCTATACACCATTACTACATTCAACATCAAGAAGAAATGTCAGATAGTCATAATTGCCCTCTAGAAATAGTTTTCAGCTTATATTGTTTACAAACCTCCCAACAAATGCACGCTATCAATAGCATTTACCAACACAAATCTACAGCTACCTTATCCTAACTAGATAGCTTTGCTATCACCATTTTCAAGTGTGCTCAGATTTATATATCATGTACCGTGTTTATCCATAGCATATGCATTTAAAAATATTAGAAAGGAAAAAATAATTGAGAAATTTATTAGATATACCTGCCATCCCTGCTCAAGAAATAGTTTTTTCCTTTGCAAGTAAAGTTGTAGCATAGCTTATGGCAGCAGTTGGAAAATAGCAGACTTGGCTATGTGGCCAAAGAGATTTGACAGCTATTTTAACATATTCAACCGTAATTAAAATTATAACTTAAAGACAACAAGTTTAGTTGCTGACAAAAAAACTTTTCACAGCACTTGTCTTTGGATTTGCAGCACTATTGATCCACTGCCGAAAATACATATGGCAGCAGCTCTTAATTGTTGTTATAAGTTGTAGCTTTTAATGCACATCAGAACCAGAACTCAAAGACACCAGACAACAATAATAGCCTTAAAAAGTTGCAGCATCAAAATGATCCCAAAGAGAATATAGCTATCTCTTCCAAAAATCTTAACATAAAACATAACTACAGAACTACAACAGCAATAACTGCCTTACTCCAATCTTTTTACAGAATTAAAATTTCAGATTACCCAACTAATCCTATCAAAAACATAAAATTGTCAAAATAGAACTCCAAGTTGTTCTCCCAAAAGCAGAACACTGTAGTGTAAAGCACACTCCAATTAAAGAGAAAATATAACCCATGAAAAGATTTCATGTGAGGATCATAGTATCAAAACAAGAACTCAGACACCAGACATCAGTCATCAGTCGTAAGATGCCACATCATAAATCCAAGATACTAAGAAAGCATTAGCAATAAGATTCAGAGGCAAGCAATTAATTGTTTGCTACTCTCACACCCAATCCAGCAATGAATTTGACATGATATTAGCTTAAAGTTGTCTACTTCAAACCACATGGGAATTCTAAGTTTGGAATTTAACTCTAACCAACACATCTGATAAAAATTATTATGAGAATAATTAATAAATTACCAAGTAATTATCTATAATAATAGAAGTAAAAGTTGTAATGATAAATTCATTTCCATCCCTCTAGATTAATAGAAGCTAAAATATAGATTTTTAATCATCATTTATAACAAATTACTTAATTATTATCTCAAATCAGAAAAAAAAAAAAAAAAAAAAAAAAAAAAAAACTGCAGAACAAGCTTAAACTCCAATGACAGAACCAACAACTTTCAACACACGCAACCTAGAAAATATGCAATGACTAAATGTTATGAAAATTAACCAATAAATCAACCAGCAACAGCACTCCAATTCAATTAATAATAAATAGTAGATAAATTAAAAAAAAAAAAAAAAAAAACATTGAGTGAGCTATTTGCGCACTAGCTGAAGTACTTTCGGCAAATCATTTTATCCTGGTTATATTTTCTGGCCAGTGCCATTAAAGACGGCTCAATAATCCCACCTCACGAATTTAAACAAAAAATAATAATAAATCCACCTTGCAGCCTCAAAACCAGATGTAGTGTCGATTCTACAAATCCCATTTTCATCAACAAAAAAGAGGATTATTTTTCTAAAATGAAATACAAGTCAAATACAACACCAACTTTAATTAAACGCAGGAACGAAATATAAAAACATAAGCACTAACCTTTCTGAATGTTGTAATCAGCAAGAGTACGGACATCTTCAAGCTGCTTCCCAGTAAAGATAAACCTCTGCTGGTCCGGTGGAATCCCTAAAAATATTACACAAAACAACATGCAAATGAGATCCATGGCAAAAATAAAATTTCAATCAAACGGATCTTGCAAAACATAAAAAGAAAAAGACGGATAATAAATGAGAAATTCATTTAATTACAATGAGAGAAGAGAGTGAGAGACACATTTGAACGGCTTAGAAGTGAGGGATAGAGTTTGAGGGTTAAGAAAATTTTGGGCAAAAAGTGACGGTTAGGATTAGGAAGCAGGGATCTGAGAGAATGAGGAAGCGAGGGACAAATAAGGTTTGGGAAATTTTTGGAAAAATTTAGGGGAAGCTAAGGGCTCGTACAGAATTATTTTTTGGGAAAAAACACGCGGTAACGAACGGAGAGAAATTTCTTAAAATGCGAAATTGAATCATCAGAGATGGGATCAAATCCCTGCTGAAGTGGAATTTTTTTTTTTTTTTTAGATTTTGTCAACAGAGATGGATAAATCCGTCGTTGATACTTATTTTTTTAAAATAAAATGTTAAAAATAATTTTTTTTTAAATTACTAAAATATTTTAATTTAATTATCAGTGACAGAGAAACTTTATCAACGACGGATATTCCGTTGCTGATAAGTTTTTCCATTTTCAAAGAAAGACAAATATCCATTGGTCAAGTCTGTCACAGAAGACCACTTTCAGCAATGGACTTATGCCCGTTGCTGATAAATCATTTTTCTTGTAGTGGAGAAACAATATTAAAGATTCACCGTAAAATGGATTTCTCCAATTTTGAACCTCAACTGGAGTGGATCCAGACCCATTACTGGTTTTATGCGCATAATGAATCATGTGGAATTCATCCTATGGAAGAAAATCAATCATAATTACCTTTAAGATGGGACCATTATTACCGATTCAATTCACAAGATTATTTTCGTTGCTAGATATATTGCATTATATAAGCCATGTTTGGTGGAGATTTAATCTCGACTTAATGGAGCAGTTATATTTCATTTTCATTTTAGTTATTGACAAAAATAAAAAAAAAAAGAGACAAGAAAACTCTTCCTCGCCTAGGGGGAGATTTATTTTCGTGTTCATTGATCACCTTAAACCATCTGTCTTCAACATTCATGTTTGGATGCTCTTCGAGAAAGTTGGGATTGTGAGTGATATTTACATTTCTAGAAAGTTTGCAAAGACTTGTTTGGGTTCATTCGTTTCAAAGACCTTACAGAGACTTTAAGAGTTGATAGTCTTTAATGGGTTTGTGTTTATGGGATCTTCTTTAGTCGTTAGCTTAGCAAATGCAAGTCTTGATGGTGGCAATATCGCTGGTAGAGGGAGCTCGGTTGCACCTGGTCCTGCGTAGATCGTTTGCAGATATGGTGAGGGGTGTTTGAGGAGACAGTGAATCAAGTTCCTTACCACGAAAGGCTGGTGATATAGCCAATCCTAGTTCTACTTAGCTTTCGGATGCAGAATTGGAGTATTCTCCGTCACCAAAGGACGTTTAATGGCTGTCAAGTTGTGCTATGGACATTGTTAACTTCAAACATCACGTTCTCAAAGAAGGTATTTCTAGTTTCTCGACGATTCCACTAGGCGGAGACAAACTTTTGATTATGTTTCTAAAAAGAGTAGAAATGCTTAAGTTCATTGCCAAATGGATTATTGATGGAAGTATTGATTCTAAAAAATTGGAGCTTGGTGCCCGTTGGAACTTAGCAAGGAATTATCGGTTGGATTTGGTGTGAAGGGGTTCCATTGCATGCATGGAATAATGAATTCTTTCACGGATGGAGGCAGCTTATTACATGTGATGAAAACACATTTTTAAAAAGCAATTGGATTTCGCAAGAATTCTTATCAGTTAAAGATCTTGCTTTAATCATTTTTTCTTTGCTTGTTAAGATTGAAGGTTTATGTTTTTTTGATTAAATTAGCTATGAATGTCTCATAGAATATATCACATGTAGCTTTTGTGGTTATCATGCCTTACACCGTCCTTTGTCAATTAGTAAGAGAGTTCCCAATGGAGGGAACTCTTTTAGAGCAAGGCACATTTCCCACCGTTGGCTTTACGTTGTTCAAGCACGGAGCAAGGATGAAGGGGGCCAAATCCCTTGTTATTGGTCTATGCACGAGATTCTAGGGGAGGGGGATTTGGATACAAGAGAAAGAAGAATTAAAGCTCCTCTCTTGTTTAAACCGAAGCCTAACCCTTTGGGTTCTTGGGAAAAATATTAAGTGACACAAGCAATTACAGTATCACCCAAGCAATTATGGCACACTAATGTCGGACAATAGCTAACGAATAGTAAATTTAAGAAAACACTCAAGCACACACTGATCCAAATCACATGGAACAGTAATCCAAATCACATGGACAACTCAACACTCCATCACAGAGTATGATAAATAATATTTAGTCTGATTTCATTCATAAGCTGCTGAATAACAAATAAGAATCTCATAAATATAGGAAAAATTATAACATAAGGATAAAGAATAAACCTAAAAGATAAGAATAATTGATCTGATCAGATAAGAATGGGAGATAAGAATAACTGATCATATCTGACTAAGACTCTTCTTTTTATTATATCTTCTTCTAGAATATGTGTTCTTGATGAAGTCTCCAACTCTGGTGGGTCCCCCATAATTGTCCCTTGGGTGAAAAGAACTCGACTCCAGAGAGATAGACTAAGATACCACTCCAAGAAAACGGGATCTAGAACGCGAAAGTCCTTAGATATCCAAGAAGCATCAGAATCTGGTCGAGTACACCACTTAATAAGGACGTGACGAAAGCCTCCGCGAGAAGAAGCAACAAACTAGTCATCGAGCACTGCCTCAACCTCCTCATACTTGAAAGGAAAAGTGGGAACCTTGGGAACCTGTTTTGTGCAGAAAGACCAGAAGACAACACAGGCAGCTCAAAGGTTCCATAATAACGGGTGAGATCTTCCACATTGAAAACAAAGCTAATAATAAAGTGTTTAGGAAAATCCAATAAATATACATTAGATTCAAGTTTGTAAATTATGAGAAAATGACCATCGCATATAGTTTTTTGGAAGAATTTTTAGGGAGGCGTTCATGGCAAATACGCACCATAACATGATCACTTATATTAAAATCTTTAGCCCTACGATGCACAACAACAGCAAGTCTATAATCAACATTACTTGAAGCAATTGTTGTGAGTTTTAAATTACTCGCAAGCGTGCGAGTCATTTGCAATATAGTGTGTGCAAGTGCGATGTCGAATCCACAAGGAATTGCGTTGTGAAAATATATTTTTATCTAAACTAAGTCTATTTTAACCTAGTTCCAAATTTGTAATTATATGTTGCAAAAGAAATATAAACTTAAATTAAATTGATTTAAAAACTAATGATAAAAACACTAAGGTTTCTGAATCCACCCCACCAAAGCTAAGCATATATCTTCATGTAAAAATAGCCTATCAAAACATTCCATGAATCCAACTTAAGACAAAAAACAACAAATATCCCAATTAAACCAAAAGCATTCAATGTATCCGCTTTTAACAAATCACAAAGGAAATCTAATTTAATAAAAAACAATTTGATGTATCCATCAGATGAAACACAAGGAATATCCAACAGAACAATTTAAACGCAATCAATCATAAGATTTTACTCAAATAATTGACAGAACATTTATACTAAAAAACATCAGAATTGTATAAACAAATATGAAACTATTATGCCAAACAACGGCGAGGCTTCATCTTCAACCTTAGTTTGAAGATTTTAGCCTCTCATAATTATGAAACTACAGTTCATAATAAAAGTACTAAACATTTAAACTAAACAAAAAAAAAATGAAAAGAAATATTTACTATACAAGGGAGAAATTCCACTTGCTGTTGGGCGACACTTTCCCTCGTGGTAGCAAAGCCTTCGGGGTCCACCAGAATGCTAGCAGACGGTCCACCAGTTTGTACCAAAGTGGCTCAGGAATTGCACACTAAAGATGAAGTGAAGAGGGGCTTATATAGGGAAACATCACAAGTGCAATGTGTTTCCAATCCGATGTGGGATACTGCAGATTCCAGCTTTTGCTCTTTGACCTTTGTCTACTAAAAATGGCATAACTTTCTCTAGAAAAATTATTTTATTGATATGTAAAATTTCCTAGAAAATAGACATCCGGATCTTTCCAAGCATATATGTCTCATCTCCTAGTTCTTCATTAATCAATATAGTTAAATCCTCGAAAATGGCTGATCTGTCACGCTGAAATCATGCACAGCCTGACCTTTGTCTACTAAAAATGCCATAAATTTCTCTAGAAAAATAATTTTATTGATCCGTAAAATTCTCCAGAAAATAGACATCCGGATCTTTCCAAGCATATATAGCTCATCTTCTGGTTCTTCCTGAATCAATATAGTTAAATCCTCGAAAATGGCTGATCTGTCACGCTGAAATCATGCACAGCCTGACCTTTGTCTACTAAAAATGCCATAAATTTCTCTAGAAAAATCATTTTATTGATCCGTAAAATTCTTCAGAAAATAGACATCCGGATATTTCCAAGCATATATGGCTCATCTCTTGGTTCTTCCTGAATCAATACAGTTAAATTCTCAAAAATGACTGATCTGTACGAGCAATTCTGACAATTTAGTGAAACTCCTTTCCAAGCTTATAAACTTGTAAAACAACGAAAAACAACTCAAAGTATCAAATTCATAAGCTAACAAATATAAATTAAGTGGCCAAAATATGCAATATTTTTCACTCATCAGCAATTTTTCGTCGAATTTCAGCAAGTAAATTATGAATGTGTTGTGCAAAGGATTCAACAGGTTTAGAAATGCGGGCATAGGGGGAAGGGGAACAAGATCAATGGGTGTACGGGGTGAGTAGCCATGTATAATTTCAAAAGGGTTTTTACCTGTGGAGCGGTTTGTGGAATTGTTATAAACAAACTCAACAATAGGTAAAATCAAATCCTAAATACCCTGTTTTTCTCCTATAATGCACCGAAGCAAGTAACCCAAACTACGATTAACCACCTCGGTTTGACAATCTGTTTGTAGGTGAAAAGTAGCATAGAACTTCAATGTAGTGCCACAAAGTTTCCAAAGTGTTTTCCAAAAATAACTAACAAACTTAACATCTCTATCAGACACAATGGACGAAGGCAAACCATGCAATTTAACTATTTCCCTAAAAAACAATTTAGCGATATAGGAAGTGTTTGATGTTTTACTACAGAGAATAAAATAGGTCATCTTGGAGAACCTATCTACCACCACAAAAATAGATTCGTGTAACCCAAGGACAAAATCAATACTTAAGTCTCTCCATGGCGTATGGGGGATAGGAAAGGGGTATAGAGACCTGTGTTTTGTTTCTTAGCCTAGGCCAATTAGCAAGTACGACATTGGGACAATATCCTCGAAGCAATGATCAATAAAACCTATCCTCCACTAGGGCAATAGTTTTGTCACGGCCTAAGTGACCTACCAATCCTCCTACACGCGTCTCCCAAATAAGAAATTCTCTAAGAGAGGTACGAGGGATGTATAACCTCGTAGCACGAAACAAGTAACCATTATGTATGACAAAATCAACATAATCTGCCATGTTATCATTCCCAACCTCTTCATAAATCACCCCAAAATTAGGACAAGTTGCATAATCAACCTTCATCCAATCGAAGCCAACCACCTGGGCTGACATCGCCTGAAGAACCCCAACGACTCGGCTAAGGGAATCAGCCACCTTGTGCGATGCTTAAGAAAAAAAATTGTACTCATTGAGAAATTCAACCCATGTGATACGCCTAGGGTTCAGTTTTTTTGCGAACTTAAGTACCTCAAGGCCAGGTGATCAGAGTACAGAACAAATTCTTAAGGCAACAAGTAATACCTCCAATGGTGGAGGGATTGAACCATGGCATAGAACTCTTTGTCATACGTGGAATGTCGTTGTTTAGCCTCATTAAGTTTTTCACTGAAGAAGGCGATGGGGTGACCTTCATGACTCAAAACTCCTCCAATTCTGACTCCGGAAGCATCATAGCCAACCTCAAATACCTTCCCAAAGTCAGGATGCCTCAAAACAGGGGTTGCAGTCATATTTTGTTTAATTTCCTCAAAGGCCCTAGTGGTTGCGGGAGTCCAACGAAACTCTCCTCTCTTCAAAGTATTTGTAATGGGAGCGATAATGGTGTTAAACCCTCGACTAAACCTCTTATAGAAAGTGGCTAGGCCATGAAAGCTACGAACCTTGGAAATGGTTGTTGGTGTGGGTCATTCCCTAATGAATCTAACCTTTTTGAGATCGACCACGATCCCGTGCATAGAGATAATGAATCCTAGAAAGAGTACTTAGGGTTGGAGGAATGTGCACTTTTTGAGGTTAGCATATAACTTAGTTATCTTAAGGGCCATGAAAACTTGACAAAAATGATCTAGATGTTCTTCTCTAAACTTACTATGCACTATAATGTCGTCAAAGTAGACCACTAAAATTTTGCCTATGAAAGGACGTAACACCTAAGTCATAACTCGTATGAAAGTGTTGGGTGCATTAGGGAGTCCAAAAGGCATAACTAACCATTCAAATAACCCATCTTGGGTTTTAAAAGCGGTATTCCACTCGTCCCCAGGCCTAATACGGATTTGGTGATACCCACTACGCAAATCTATCTTAAAGAGCCAACTTGAACCATCCAACATGTCTTCCAGCCTAGGGATGAAAAATCTATACTTGACAGTAATCTTGTTAGCACATTCTCCAAGATTCATCCTTCTTGGGTGTTAAAAGGACAAGCATAGCGTAGGGACTAAGGCTATGCCGAACCATCCCTTTATCTAGCAGTTCTTCCACTTGTCTAGTCAACTTAGCACGCTCCTTAGGATTAAGTCTATAATGTGGAAGATTAGGTAATTGAGATCCGAGAACTAAGTCAATGGCATATTGTATGTCCCGCATAGGTGATAAGTCACTAGGTAACTCATTAGGGATGACATCGAAAAATTCGTCTAGGAGCTTTTCTACCTCAGGTGACATGTCACTCTTTGACGCAACTTAGTTCGAGGGGACCTCCCTAGCTACGACGGCTAACCAAAATTTACTTTCTTCCCCCTCTCTCTCCAAAACTTTACGATCTAGGAGGTGAAGGATTTTTTCAGAAACAATCGGGGAAGGAAGCTCGGAGTAGACTCTACTGTCTCGCTCTAGTGGTCTGGTGAGAGTGGGGACAAATTTGGCATGAGAGAAGGACTTTCTTACCTTTACATTGAAAAACAGTGACATTGAGGTCATATAGCTAGGGGCGTCCTAAAAGGACGTCGGAAACATCCATAGGTAGCACATCACAATAGAATTCCTCTTGATAGTGACCGAATTGTATGGGAACAAAACACCTCTCAGTAACAAGTAAAGTGATGTTATCAACCCAGGCGACCTTGAAGGTTATGGGTGTGGTTCTACCTTAAGGTGCAAATGATCAATAACAGATTTAGAGACCATATTCATAGTACTACCACCATCAATGACCAATTTACAAGAACGTCCATTACATTTAATAATAGTGTAGAAGATAATAGTTCTTTTCCATGCATCACCATCCACAGCAGTGGATAAAATGCATCGCACCACATTGACGTGAGGTGCAATTAAGTCCTCGTCTAGGTTCGCTTCATCTCCTAAATAGTCAATGGGATCTACCACTATGGTTTCATTCTCGGAAAGATCATGAGGTATAGAGGCTAGGGTCAAGTTACGATCAGGGCAACGAGAGTAATGTGACCATGATTATGATAGTGATGACATTGGATTAAGGGATTGGTCACACGAGACTCACTTGAAGAACCCTTAGAACGAGTGGGGACAACACTAGGGTCTTTACTCTTAAAAGTTCCTTCCCTAAAAGTGTAGGCAGACTGAGAGAAAAACCTAGATAGACTGACCTAAGAAGTCACACGACGTACAAACGGTTTTTTAAAGTAGGTCTCATATTCGAGAGCCCGTTGATATGCGTTTGCAACGTGAGGGAAAGTAACTCAACCTCATTTTGAATATCAAATCTGAGGCCATGGACAAATCGAGTGACTGTGACCAACTGATCCTCTTCAATACTAGTTCGGAGCAAAAGTTCCCTAAACCGATGTTATCTGATACACTAGAAATGGATTGGTTATGGCCAAACAACTGACTAATTAGTTAACACCTATATGATGTAGGAAAGTAGTTTTCCTGCAATTTCTGCATCATGACTCCACTGGGTAACAGAGGGTTCACTCGCAAGTTGAAGATGAGTCTGAACATTCTGCCAAAATAATCTAACTGGACCTATCAACTTCATATTGGCAAAATGGATGCAATCAACATTATGCATATAATACCATTCAAAATAATCCTTAAGCCAATCTGTAATGGCATCTGGATCCAACTTACCATCATAGGTAGGGGCGTCAACCTTGACCTTTTTGCTAATGTCATGGTAGTCATCATACCTATAAGGTTGTCTATCGGTTCTAACCTCAATTCTATGTTGTTGGTAACCATTGGGTCGGTGCCTAACTTCAGTAGCGGTAGCCTGACTAAAGTGATTTTGCCTATTGTGTGGTCATTAGGTTTGTTGGGTTTCTCCAGCGATATCCTCTAGAGGTGGCATCACATTGTCATTTATCTCCTCATTTAGGTGAAATTTGACAATAGGTTTACTAGTGCGACTTGCTCGATAGAGCCTAGTACTATGTCTCTGGGCCGACAGATGACCATGCACGGACCCTATAGAGGTTGGGGATCCGTTAGATGGACCGGGAAATCCTAAACCATCTCGAAGTTATAGGGCAGTTAGGAACTAATCCAACCTAGTAGTGTGCTGGTTTAGTTGAGTTTACCCATTTGGCACTCAATGTCATTGATTCTACCATCTAGGGTCGGTGTGTCGATGAGGGCAGTGGTATGGTGTTCATTTCTAGAGATTATGGTTATAAAGGTGAGTGAAAATGGAATATGGAAGACAAGAATAATTAAATTGCTCTAAACAACGAAATAATAAACAAGCTACTTTCATGCATGTAAGACCTCAAAAGTAATCTAAATGATATGTTAAATGAAAGGTGCAATATATATAGATATATTTGGTTTTGTGTTTTTTTTTTCTTTTGGGTTTTGTTGTCGTTTGGCTTAGTGTCTGTTTTTGTTTTTTTTTTCCTTTTTCTAGGATTTTTATGTAATAGACAGAAATAAAGGTGGAAAATTAACTTAGATTTAGTAAATTGAGTAAGCCAAAACACTAAAATATTAACTAGGTTCAAATAGGAAGAGTTGACCTCTTTCATTTGATGTTGTTTTTCTTTACCAAGTGGCTCAGATGATGGCTCAGCTCAGTTGATGGCTCGGCTCGACTGACAGCTTGGCTCGGGGAAGGGCTCGGCTCAAATACTGATATGGCTCAGCTCTGCTTGGAGGAATGCAACTAGCAAGCTTGGGTCTATGATGTGGGTCAGCTCCGACAGCGTGGGTCGAATCCAAGTAGGTGGATTCGTGGCAAAGTGACGGCGAGTTCTTGGGGTTAGGTCGAAAAAGACTCATCAGTCACGTTGGTGGTGGCGGCGTGGCCGGGCGGTGTGGACAAGCGATGGATTGGGCGTCGAAAAAACATAAACAAGTCACGATTGGGAGATGATGGATCTAGGCGATGGTCCGTGCGGTTGAGATGAGGCCGAAAATAGGGAGCCAATTCCAATGGTAGCGATGGTCGGGGCAGCAGGTGGTTGGAGTCGGTGGACCGACCGAAAGGGATAGGCAGGTCGCGACTACTTTTGGCAGTAGGAGTAGTGGCAAACAAGGCCAGGATTCTCAAAGTTTGGTCGCCCGGGAATTCCGCACCTCTTGGTAGTGGTTCGGGCTTTCTGGAGAGGCGATGGACGATGACATGACGACAAAAAATCAAGTGAGGCTACTGTAGGCTATGGTGTTTGGTTTTTTTTCAATCTCACAGGGGAATGAAGTTAGGACTCTAATACTACTTGATGCTGAGTAGTAGCTAACAGATAGTAAATTTAAGGAAACACTAAAGCACACACTGATCTAAATCACATGGAACAGTAGTCCAAATCACATGGACAACTCAATACTCAATCACAGAGTATGATAAATAATATTTAGTCTGATTTCATTCATAAGTTTTAGGATAACAAATGAGAATCCCATATATATATATATATATAGGGAAAATCCTAACATAAAGATAAAGAATAAAAATAAAAGATAAGAACAACTGATATGATCAGATAACAATGAGAGATAAGAATAACTGATCATATCTGACTAGAAATCTTCTTTTTATTATATCTTATTCTAGAATATGTGTTTTTGAAGAAGTCTCTAACTCTGGTGGTCCCCTATCACACATCACATGCAAAAAAGGAGCATATATACATAGGAGATTAATGACCCAATATGATTGGTTGGATAGCATTGTAATCCTAGGGAAGATGGACTCGCTCAATTCACATGCTTTTCAAACAACATTATTGAGAATCTTAATAGGATTCCTAATGTGTGTCTTAGTAGGCTTAGATTATATTTATCTTATCTTATCGTTGTGTCCTAATTCTATTAGACTTAGTAGTCATAAGTCCACATAATGAGCCAATTGTATTCTTTTCATTCAATCAATAAGACAATTTCTTTCCAATTCTTATTTTCAACATGGTATCATAACAAGATCTCTCTTAGGATCCTATATAAATTTTTCTTATTTCTTCCAAAAGAAAATGTATTCATCAGTACTGTTCATATGATACTTGTTGGAAATCACCTTGACAAGATGCTCAAGTGGTGATCTTCCAAACACCCAAGTCTAGAATGACTTATAAAGATTTGGAATCGAAAACAGGAACAGAAATCAAAGAAATAAAGAAGACAAGCGATTTATTATCGAGGTTCAGCAATAGCCTAGGTGACCCTTTATATAGTGCACCAACTTCTTGTCTAATCTTAAGAGTCAATCTCCACCCTTAGATCTTGATGACCACTCAACCATGGCCCTTGATCAATCCTAAGTGATGCTGTTCGTTTTGGACATGTCTCCACGTACTTAACAAAGGCTGAATCAAATAGACTATGTGTGCCTTCAAGGTGCGGCCTGAAACAGGTCAAGGTGCGGCCTGAAATAGGGCACACTTGCTGCCACTCTGTGCGCCGCGGCCTGGCCTTCCTCCAGCATTCCTCCATGCTGTGCACTGTGGCCTGGATAAAGCTAGGGCGTGGCCTGACCTGATGCACATATTTTCTAGCTTGTGTGCTTAGGCACACACACTAGTGTGCCTACCTTTGCCTTGCTCCAAGGTGCCACGCACACTTGTGTGCACTTCTTTAACATGCTAAAATTTATTCTTCCAACCTTGGTTTAGACATTAACCTTGTTTAAACCATGTTTAAAACATAGACAAATATCAACAATCTCTACCTTTGTCTAAGTGTTTAAACCTGAACCATTGTGCAGAGAACTTCAGGATCCAAACTCATCTTAAGTCATCAATCAACCGACTCCAATCCTAAGTAGTCCAAGGCAATGATTGAACTTACTTAGAGGTAGAACTTTAGTACCTAAATCCGCAGGGTTTTCTTCCGTGGCTACCTTGCCCACATGGATGCATCATTTCGTAACATTTTCTTGAATGAAATGGTACTGAACATCCATGTGCTTTGTCCTCTCATGGAACACCGGATTTTTGCACAAGTGCAATGTGCTTTGACTATCCGAAAACACCACAAACTGCTCCTCTAGTACCTTAAACTCTTCCAACAACCCTTTGCACCATATAGTTTCCTTAATACCTTCTGTTGCCGCTATGTACTCAGCCTCGGTTGTTGAGAGTGATACCATCGGCTGCTGAGACTTTCAACTTACACAACATCCGTTTAAGTTGAAGAAGTAGGAGGTAATCAATCTCCTTTTATCCAGGTCTGCTCTATAGTCTGAATCTGCAAAACCCTCAAGGCAGATGGACTTAACCCTCTTCTGACAAACCAGCTCTACTTCTAGGCTTCCCTTCAAGTACCTCAGCAACCACTTCATCCCAAGTCAATGCTCCTTTCTGGGATTACTCACAAACTTGCTAAGAACACTTATTGCATGAGCAATATCAGGTCTAGTGCTTACCATAGTGAACATAACAGAACCAATAGCACTAGAGGATTACGGAGAAGAAGTAGAAGGTTGAGGAAGTGGTGATCATCCTCATCTATGTTGATGATATGTTGCTGGTTAGGAGCAGCATGGAGAGGATAAATAAATTGATCTTGGACAATAAGCATGGAGAGGATAAATATAAGGGACTTTTTCCATCTCCTTCTTCTCCGCCTCCGATCTCAGACATTGATCGCTGGAGAACTTGAAATGACCAGCAAGGGGAACCTTCATTGGTTTGCTATCTTCTATAGAGAACTTAGATATCATCTTCTCTATATAGGAAGTTTGAGTGATCTTCAATCTGTTTTTCTCCCTTTCTCAGATGATACATATCCCAAGGATCTTCTGTGCATGGCCAAGATCCTTCATCTCAAACTCCTCACTGAGTTGAGCCTTCAATTTCCTTATCCTCTCCATGCTGCTCCCAACCAGCAACATATCATCAACATAGATGAGGATGATCACCACTTCCTCAACCTTCTGCCTCTTGTAGTACAAGCACGAATCATAGTATATCCTCATGAAACCCAAGCTGATTACAAAGGAATTAAACCTCTTATGCCATTGCTGAGGTGATTGCTTAAGGCCATAGAGAGATTTCTTCAATTTGCACACCAACTCTCCCTGCCTTCCTTCCTCATAGCCTTCGGGTTGCCTCATGTAAATGGTCTCATCGAGCTCTCCATGTAAGAACACTGTTTTCACATCCATTTTTTCGATTTCCCAATCAAATTGGACCACCAATGCTAACACTATCTGTATCGTCTTGTACTTCACAATCGGTGAGAAGATTTCGGTGAAATCTATGCCTTCTTTTTATGTGAACCCTTTCGCCACTAGCCTAGCTTTATACCAGACTTCATCCCCTGGAGTATTCCCTTATTTGATCTTATAGATCCATCTACAATCCACAACTCTATGTTTTTCTAGTTTGGGCACCAACTCCCAAGAGTTATTCTTCCTCCATAGCCAGCTGCCACTTTGACGAATCCTTACACTCCATAGCATCCATGTAAGTTTCTGGTTTAACCTTTCATTCTATCCAAGGAGCTGGTACATTAGCATCCACAAACCCATATCTTAAAGGTGGTCTAACCACCCTCCTTTCCCGGTCCCTTATGAGCTGGTAGTCATTCTGACTTGCTGCATCAACCTCTTCTAGTTTAGCCTCTTCTTGAGTTTCTTGAGCATGGCCTTCATTCAAGGGCTCTACCTGGTCCAAACCTTCTTGCCTTCCTTGCTCTACCTGAACCAAACTCTCCTTGATACGATGCTCCACTACTTTTGGACTGGTTTGCTCACTAGCCCCTGTAGGGTTAGTTTTCTCGAAGTAGGAAAATAACAATTCATTAAAAATAACATCCCTACTTATCATGAGTTTCATGCCCTTCTTTTCTAAGGACCACAGCCTATATCCCTTAACCCCATCACCATATCCTAAAAATACACATTTTCTAGACCTTGGGCTAAGTTTATCATCCTTTTGATGTGCATATGCAGCACATCCAAAAGTCCTAAGGTTGCTTAATTTAGGGATTTTTCCACTCCACATCTCCATGGGGGTCTTGAGCTCTAAAGCTCTAGAGGCTGATCTATTCACCAAGTATGCAGCAGTAGCCACAGCTTCTTCCCAAAAATATTTTGGTAAACCGGATCCTATTAGCATGCACCTAACCTTTTCCATAAGGGTTCTATTCATCCTCTCAGCAACTCTATTTTACTGAGGTGTTTTTACAACCGTTCTATGCCTTAGAATGTCATTTAATTCACGGAATCTATCAAAATCCTTATTGCAAAATTCTAAGCCATTATCGGTTCATAAAGCCTTAACTACCCTACCTGTTTGAGTCTTCAGCAACTTTTTCCACACAACAAATTTATTCAAGGCATCTGATTTATTTCTAAGTAAATAAACCCACACTTTTCTTGAATAATCATTAATTAAAGACAGAAAGTAAAAGTTACCTCCCTGTGTTGGTGTTCTTGTTGGTCCCCAAAGGTCTGAATGAATGTAGTCAAGAATGCCCTTAGACTTGTGCACTCCAGTGTTGAAGCTGACCCAGTGTTGCTTCTCAAGAATGCAACTCTCACAGAAATCCAATTTCTCGACTTTGTCTCCTCCAAGTAGACCATCCTTGCTAAGAACTTACAAGCCTTTTTTGCTCATATGTCCCAAGTGAGTGTGCCAACAGACTACCCTATCCATCTCAGCCATCAAGCTTGCTGCTTGATCCTTGGTTTCTGTTTCATCGATCATCTCATAAAGTCCATCTTTTATTTCTGCCTTGATCACTACCAAAGATCCCTTGGTCACGACCAAATATCCCTTGGTCACCTTGATCTTTCATCCATCTACTTTGCAAGAATACCCCAAAGAATCTAACTGCTCTAACGAGATCAAATTTCTCTTCAAATCTGGAAGATACCTCACATTTCATAGCAGCCTTGTGACTCCATCAAACATCCTCAACTGAATGTCTCTTATCCCCCTCACTTGGCAATAATTTTCATTCCTTAAGAAGACCCTTCCATCATTGATCTCCTTGAAATTCTTGAACCATTCCTTGTGAAGGCACATGTGATAAGTGCACCCGGAATCCAGAATCAACTTCTCGTTTCTTTGCCTCTTTCTCACATTTGAACACACAACAAGCACATCATCTTGCTGTTCTCTTTTGGTAACCAAAGCCTCTCCATTGTTGGTATGGCTTCTTCTCTCATCCCACATCTTCTTCTTGCAATCTTTCTTGAAATGGCCATCTTTGTTGTAGTAGAAGCATCTCTTTCCTCCTCCAAGTCTTGTCTTGGAATGAGATCTCCCATGGTTCTGCCCTCTACATCTATATTTCTCCCGGTAGTTGCCATGAGTGCTACTGTCATTCCTAGTTGCTGGCCTTCCTCTTACGAACAACCTTTCTCCACTTGATGCCTCTCTCATCTTGGCTTTGAAATTATAAGCCCTTATGGCATTGATCACAATCTCCTTAGTTAAAGTATCTCTTCCATACTCAATAGCATTAATCAGATTATCAAAGCAATTAGGAAGAGAGTTTAACAAAATAACAACCAATTGTTCATATGAGAATTTAATACTACAACTAGCCAAATCTTGAACTAGTTTATTAAAGACATCAAGATTATCTTGCAACTCTTTATTAGGATCCATTTTAAAAGCAAAAATTCTTTTAAGAAGATAAATCTTGTTAGGGAGAGTTTTGGTAAGAAACAACTTATCTAGTTTCTTCCATATGACAGTCGGATCTTCCGAGTCTCCACACTCCCTTGTGACACTATCCGATATGTATAAGAAAATGGTGTTGTAAGCCATATTCTTCATCTCAATCCGCTGGTCCTCTGTGATACTTGCTGAAAAATCATCGTCTTCTCCAATAGCCAAGTCCACTTTCTATTGCATAAGAACAGCCTTGATCTTCCGCTTCCATAGGGAAAAATCTCCCTTTCCATCAAACTTCTCAACAACGAAATTTGAAGCCATCTTTGCGGACAAGATCCCAGATTTATGTAATACCCACAAATGCTTTCTTCAACCTCAAGAATATGATCTAAGATGGATCTTAACACCGTTCTTGAATCACTCTCAAGAACACGATCTAATCTTGATCTTTACTCCATTCTTGAATCACCCTAGAAGTTGATCTTTGATTCTTAGAGTCTTGGCTCCGTCACCTTCTTGTTCATGCTCTGATACCTTCTCACCAAAGATCTGATACCACTGTTGGAAATCACCTTGACAACCTTGACAAGATGCCCAAGTGGTGATCTTCCTAACACCCAAGTCTAGACTTGTAAAGATTTGGAATCGAAAATAGGAACAGAAATCAAAGAAAGAAAGAAGACAAGCGATTTGTTATCGAGGTTCGGCAATAGTCTACGTTCCCGTGAGTTCCTCTGAACTCTCTGCACTAAATCAATGGTTCTTTACAATCCAGTAACCCTCTTCAAGAAACCTCAAGTTCTTGAAGAAACCAAGAAGAGAAGAAAGAAGATGATAAGAGCTATTACAATGCTCTTTATCAAATCTATACTACTCTCTCTTTACAACCAGCTTCACTACAATGAGTCTCTCTTGTGTTTTGTGTCTTTGCATTCTTACACAATTCTCTCTTGTATGTCACAATGTCTCTCTTTACAATTCATCTTAAATTATGTCACAATGTGTTGATGAGAATAAAGCTAGGTGACCCTTTATATAGTGCACCAACTTTTTGTCCAATCTTGAGAGTTAATCTCCACCCTTAGATCTTGATGACCACTCAACCATGGCCCTTGATCAATCCTAAGTGATGTTTTGTGTTTTGGACATGTCTCCACGTACTTAACAAAAGCTGAATCAAATGGACTATGTGTGCCTTCAAGGTACGGCCTGAAACAGGGCACACTTGCTGCCACTCTATGCGTCGCGGCCTGGCCTTCCTCCAGCATTCATCCATGCTATGCGCTGCGGCCTGGACAAAGCTGGGCCGCGGCCTGACCTGATGCACACTTTTGCCAGCTTGTGTGCTTAGGCGCACACTACCTGTCCCTTGCTCCAAAGTGCCACGCACACTTATGTGCACTTCTTTAACATGCTGAAATTTATTCTTCCAACCTTGGTTTAGACATTAACCTTGTTTAAACCATGTTTAAACCTTAGACAAATATCAACAATACTCTTCATAAGGTGTTGTTCATATGGTACTCTTCATAAGGTACTGGTCATCTGATATTGTTCATCGCCCTTGTTCATAGACACATTTCATCTCACTGTTCATCGGCACTATTTTTGGGTACTATTCACATATAACAAAAAAAGTTTGATAAATAGATTCGTACGAAAAAAGGGGCAGTTAAAAAAAAGTCATTCCAACGGCTTCAGATAAATTTTCTTTGGTGACTCATGCTTGGCAAGGTGGTCGAGCTAATGTTAATAGTAGTAGAGAAAACTATTTTAGTGATCTAAGTCTTCGTAATAGTAGAGGTGCTCGTGAAATTGATGGTAGTGGTATATTTGTTGGTCGTGGTGGTGATGGTCGGGGTTTAGTTTGTCAATATACTCACTGTCGGGAGACATGTTGGCACTTGGTTGGTCGTCTCCTAGTTGCTAATAGTGTGACTTCTGATTCAATTAAATGTAATCATGTGTTTCCAAAGCAAAGAATGATGAGTTGTTACAATATAAGGCAGCTAGCCAGACATCTTTCTTAACTACCCTTTCCACCCAAAAAGTTACACTAAAATCTTGTCTATCATCTAGTAACTCTTCATCTAGACCTTGGGTCCTTGACTCAGCAGCTACAAATCATTTGTCATGTACCACTGATGTTTTCTCTAGTTTTTATCACTCTTTGTATTTGCCCGATGTTACTCTTGCAGAAGAATCTAAAACCATTGCTATTGACATTAGCACTATGCACCCTATTCTTCTATATCTTTATCATCTGTCTTTTTTGCTCCATTTTCTCAATATAATTTGATATATGTTAATCAGCTTACAAAACGTCTTAATTGTTCTGTTACCTTTCTTGCTGATTATGTTCTTATCCAAGATTTGAAAACAAAGCAGACAATTGGTGGAGGGTATGAATCGAACGGCCAACATTACTTTGGTCATATCCTATCATCCATTGCTTGTTCGATTGATATATTCCCACTTCAAGTACATTGTCGTTTTGGTCGTCCGTCCTTAGAGAAGCTGAAAAAGTTAGTTCCTACTTTGAGTCAGGTTTTGTCTTTAGAATGTGAGTCGTGTCAATTGGGTAAGCATCATTGTGTGTCATTTCCTTCTCGAAATTAATAATCGTGTGTCTAGTCCTTTTATGTTAGTACATTATGATATTTGGGGTCCAAACCTTGTGACTTCCAAACTTTAATTTTGGTATTTTGTTACCTTTTTGGATGATTATTCCAGGCTTACCTGACTTTACTTAATGAAATATCGTTCTGAGTTGTTTTCTATTTTTTTGTGCGTTTTGTGCTGAAATAAGAACCCAATTTGACTTATTTGTTAAGATTCTCTATAGTGACGATGCTTGTGAGTATTTTTTTTTAGCCTTTTACAATGTTTATGACTAAGCCTGGCATTATTCATCAGTCATCTTGCTCTCATACATTCCTACTCTCCTATTTCATATGCATGTCCCCAAATTATCTTGGAATAAGGTTGTTATGACTGCATGTTACTTAATTAACCATATATCATCCCATATCCTTGATGGTCAATCCCCCCACTCCGTGCTTTTCCTAGAGATGTTACCTTCCATTTACCTCTTCGTATTTTTGGGTTCGTTTGTTTTGTTCATTAGATCCGTCCAGGAGTTGACAAACTTGGCCCACGCTCTATTAAATGTATTTTCTTAGGTTATTCTCGTACACTGAAAGATTATTGGTATTATAGTCCATCATTAAAAAAGTACTTTGTTTGTGCCGATGTTACATCTTTGAGTTTACCCCATATTACTCTGAGTCGATCAGGCTGATTCGTTTCCTTGTCCATTACCTGTTCCAATGCCCCTTACACAGTCATAGTCACAGTCAGATCTTTCTCCTCCTTCATCTGCTCCCCTGTTGAAGGTTTACTCTCGTCGCCACCAATTGCTCCCTTGTTGACAGATCCTGATTCTTCTTTTACTTCATCTTCTAAGGATGATCGTCCTATTGCCCATTGTAAAGGTAAACGTTTATGTATTGCTCATCCGATTGCTAATTTTGTGTCTTATGATTATTTATCTCCTTCATATGCTTCGTTTGTTGCTTCGATCTCTTCTATCTCTATTCCCAAATCTATTACAGAAGCTTTGTCTCATCCTGGGTGGAAAAGCTATGGATGAAGATATCAATGCCTTGAATACTAATAATACACAGGACTTGGTTCCTCTACCATGTGGGAAATCTGTTGTTAGTTGTTGTTGGGTCTACACTATAAAGGTTCATCTTGATGGTACTATTGACATATTAAAAGCTCGCTTAGTAACAAAAAGGTATACACAGATATATGGTATTGACTATGCTGAGACATTGTGGCTAAGATTACATATGTTCATGTGTTTTATCTCTCTAGCAACTAATTTTCATTGGCCCTTACATCAGTGGGATGTGAAAAATGCGTTTCTAAATGGTGATTTGCAAGAAAGTATACATGAAGCAACCACCTAAATTTGTTGCTCAATGGGAGTCTGGGTTTGGGTTAGTATGTCAATTAAAGAAGTCTTTATATGGATTGAAACAATCTCCTCGAGCATGGTTTGGTCGGTTCAACGAAGTAGTGATTAATTTTGGCATCAACATATGTGGTGTAGATCATTTTGTATTTTATAAACACAGTGAGGCAAGTAGGATATTGATGATTGTATATATGGATGATATTGTGATCATGGGAGATGACAAATAAGGAATTTTAGCACTAAAACAATTCTTGAGTACTAAATTTAAGACAAAAGATTTAAGACAATTGAGATACTTATTGGGTATCGAGGTTATTAGATCTCGTCATGGTGTTTCTTTATCTCAACATAAATATGTTCTTGATTTGTTGACTGATATTGAAATGTTAGGGTGTAAGCTTATAGATAGTATAAAACTTGCATCAAGGTGACTTATTATCCGATCCAATGCCATATAGGCATTTGGTTGGAAAATTGAATTATTTAACTGTTACTAGGCCAGATATTTCATTTGCAACAACGTTTTCAGATGCGAAGGCGTTGGGACGTAAGCCCCGAGGCTTTGGGACATAAGTCTTTTGAATAAGTTGGGGCATTTCAAAATTTTAATAAAATAATATTAAATAATTAATTAGAATAATAAAAATAAAAATAATTTAAATTAATTAATTAATTTTTATCAATGTTTAATACTTTACTAACTCTCTATAGTGTGATCATTATAATTTTATAAATATTAATATATATTTATATATAAATTATATGAAGTATAACTTATATTTCTATATTATTGTAACTTGTAAGTGATTAATTAAATAGTTTGTAATTAACTAGATAACATGTATTATATATTTATAAAGTGTAATAATGTCACAACAAGAACACTAATTCAGTGGTTAAGACCAATGACACTCATTAGGTCATGGGTTCCAACCTTTTATTTGCATTTTTTTCCTAAATTTTAAGGTTTTTAAAAAAACTTCATAGAGCGTACGCCCCGGGCCATAATTTTTGCTTCGCCCCACCCCTGAGCGAGTCCCAAGAACGCCCATGAAAACACTGATTTGCAACAAGTGTGGTTAGTCAATTTCTCGATGCTCCACGAACTAGTCATTGGGATGCTGTTGTTCAAATTTTAAGATATTTGAAAAGTGGTTTACTTTATCAAAATCATGGTCATACTTAAATTGAAGGTTATACTGATTGGGTCAGCTTTCCATATGATAGAATGTCCACTATTGGATATTGTGTATTTGTTGGAGGTAATTTAGTATAATGGAAAAGTAAGAAGCAAACCGTGGTTGCTAGATCGAGTGCTGAGTCCAAATATAGAGCAATGACGTATACTACCTGTGAGATTGTTTAGCTAAAGCAGTTGTTAGCGAAACTTGGGATTAACCACTCAAGTCCAATGAGCTTGATGTGTGACAATCAAGCAACTATTCATATTGCAAATAATCTTATATTTCATGAGAGAACTAAACATATTGAAGTTGATTGTCATGTGGTTTGAGAAAAACTTCTACAAAATGTTATCAGTATCAAACATGTAAAGTCGACAAACCAGTTAGCATATTTATTTACTAAATAATTAGATGGTTCTCGAGTTAGATTTATTTGTAACAAGTTTGGTACATATAATATCTATGTTCCAACTTAAGGGGGGGAGTGTTGAGAATCCTAATAAGATTCCTAATATGTGTCGTAATAGGCTTAGATCATATTTATCTTATCTTATCGTTGTGTCTTAGTCTTATTAGACTTAGTATTCATAAGTCTATATATTGAGTCAATTGTGTTTTTTTTCATTCAATCAATAAGATAGAGAATTTCTTTTCAATTCTTATTTTCAACAAACATTTATATGATAATATAAAAGATAAACGTTCAATATATAAACGAGTAAGGTACATTTCATCAATTTAGTAGGCCTAGAGTTCATACAAATGAATCAACATAAGTTGATAGAAAATACAAATTTAAAACAAATTCATAGTCTCTACCATGCAACTACTGATCGATGCCAAGGGGCTACCAATCGATGCAAAAAGGCTGGCAGTCGGTTCCACGAGGTCAGAACAAGATGCAAGATTTCAACAGAAAATAACTGTTAGAAAGCATATAATTCAATGAAACATGGCATAAATTTCTTAATCAAGCATGTAAAGGGAATTTGCATATCTAGGGTCCTACACTAACTGACATTTGAATGTTTAAGGAGTTATATATCATGTGTGATGACCATTCTTCGAGGTAAAATAGAATTATGCAATGTTGAGATGAAATCCTATACTATATGGTATATATGAAGGGTTCATGGAGGTTCAAATACAATCGACAACAAGTTCATGCTTTGTCAACATACAAGATGAAAGAAAACTCAAATTGTTCAAATGAAAATCAAATAAATCTAACCTCTTTTTTAAGAAGGAGATTCTTGTTGTGCGTTTATCTATCTAAATAAATAAGTAAATAATCGTACTTGTTTTACTTGCAAGTGCACAAGGTCAATGGTAGCTTAGTGTGCAAGTGCGAGATCATTTCCACAGAGATTGGTTAATTTTGTTTTAGAATCAGTTTTAAGATAAAAATAACTGTTGAATGTGAATTAATAATAATAAGAATATAGGGTTTTGATATCTACCACTAATCATACTTTCCCAATGAGTAATATGCCAATGCTCTAGCCCTACTATGAATACCTAATGATTGTCAACCTAAGGGCATGATATCTACTCCTTAAGCTATTGATTTCCCTAAGCAACAAGTTAGGCATGGTGTCTACTCTAACTCTTTTCTTTCTTAAAGGATTCAGCATGGTATCTACTGAGTTGTTCTTTAAGAGAGCATAATACCTATGGAAATCGATAACGACACAGGACCTAAGGTATGGTATCTACTCCCGGTTTCCCATGTTGATTAACCCAAGAATCTGGTGTGGATTTCTTTTGTTACTAATGTCAAACCCAAGACTCGGTCATCCAAATTGATCTAACTAACAAGTCCATACCACATGCATACGTTGATCAAACACACACATATTAATAATTCAATAAAACAAGTATTAATCAATTAAAGCATTATGACAAGGCTATTTGCAAAGGCAGTCAATATATATATATATATATATATATATATATATATATATATATATATATATATATAAGAAAACATAATTAAATAAAAAGTTAGTTACACATGTTGTCTATGATAAACATCATAACATAAACTAAACATAAAATATAAAACCCGAAGAATACTATGGAAACGAGTCGTCAATTCCTCTCCAAAGCTTACAACTTCAAGCCAAAGCAAAAGATAAAAAGAAGAATGTCTTTTCAGTGTTTTTACAAGTGTATTTATAGGGGTTGAATAACCCTAGAAGACTCTGAAAACCCTAAACTTCATAAAACACAAAACCTCCTCTATTTCCAAAATTGGTTCTGCTGTTTTACTGTTCACGCTCGTACATGTGCGCTCGATCGCATTCGTTGTGCGCTCGATCGCAAGGCTACGCTCGAGCCTTCTTTGTGTGCGCACGAGCGCTGGTGCGCTTGATCATACCGGGGCCTGCGCTCGATCGCACTCTAGCCAGCAGCTGCTCCAGGATTTCCAGATTTCTTCCTTTAAGTGCCAAAAATGCTTCTTTATTCTCCAAGGCCCTACAAAAGCATGTGAAACACAAAGATGAAGTATAATGGACTAAATTAACATAAACTAGGACTTAACAAATGTAAATTAAGAGGCTTAAATATGAATATTTAAGCACCCATCAATTCTCCACGTATGGCTGATGTCCTCAAAGATCTGTTGTGCTCCTGAAGAATTTAGATGAACTTGGAGAACCTCGCTTCAATACAAGAAAAAAGGGTATCACCGACGAACAAAATCTGTTGGTGATACCGACAGATTTCCGTCAGTGATACCCTCCTTGGTGATAATTTTTTCACTGACGAACAAAAAAATTTGTGGAAGAAAATAGTATCACCGAAAAATATCCCTCTGTAATACTTTGACAAAAAAATTAATTTTAGTCGTTTTTAATAAAAAAAATAACTTATTACCGATGGAGAAATTCCATCAGTGATAATATTTTAAAATAAAAACTTATCTCCAACGGAATAATTTTGTCGAAGATAAATCCCAAAAGATTTTAAAAAAATTAAATTAGCCAAAGAACCATTAACCCATAAAAGCAACATCAAATGATTGATCTTAATAAAAAATAGTTGTAAAGAACAAAATCCAAGAATCAAAGCTCCAAACAAGGTACTGTAAGTCCTAGAAAATATCTAAACCTCAAGAACAAATCCCAATAAAAAGGAGGTGCAAAGAATAAAATCCCAGAACCAAATCTCCAAAGAAAATATTGTAACTCCAAGAATATCCAAGCCTGAAGAACAAAATGGTTTATACTCAACTTAAGCCTTTTAATTGCGTAAAACATCTTTAAAGTTTCCATTATCTTTCAACTATAGAACAAAAGTAGTCGAGAACCAATGAATCTTACAAATAAGAGGTGAAACTAAAATTCCCAAGTTTATAACCAAAAGAAAAGAGAGAGTGTTCATGTAAATATTAATTTCAGCACTTCAAAAGATAGTTCTAGACTCAAAGAGCTTCAAAAAACTTTTGCAACCCCTTAAGGAATTGAACATTACAGAGACACAAAAAAGAAAGGAAAAAAGCACACACACATACAGTATGGTGTTGCTCGGGCTGCTGCACAATACCAATACAACACAGGCCCTCACGCAGCACCAGTTTAAGGAAAGTGACCGAGGAAACAAATAAAGAATTAATCATAAATTATTCATTTATTCTCACCTTTCTTTATGTACAATTGGAACACATTTTCTAAAATGAGAAATTCTTAAATAGTAAGAGACATTGATTGAGACAAGTTGTTTTAATAGACTCTAGTTAAGGGATTTAAGATTTTCTAATAGAAAAAGATCAACATGCTGATTTTTTGTTTTACTAAGTTGTATTTTCACTAAAAATATATAACATTGCATTGGCATTTCTTATTCCATCCTACCACTCTAAAAAAAAGATAAAAGAAAGAAAAAAGAAACTTCATATGATTTTCATTCAATAACTCGCATGATCCCACCACTCCAACTTTGACTCATCCACGTTATTGGCAATTGTAGTGACATGCAAAAATTGATTATATGCAATGGAATCACTATCAAAATACAAAATGGATAAGTAATCATCATAAGAAAGAGATTTGATTATCAATTTTCTAATATGGCTTCTCATAAATGATTATCCAATCTTGAAAACTTAGTAAAAGTAGATATCACTTGGATACCTCACATGGACTCTAGAATTGAATTGAAGGTCGTCTAGTGACCCTCTTCCTTTTTAAAATCTTTGCTCCCAAATTTTCAGCAGTTGGTCGCTTATCTCATCTAGAGCACAGTGCACATTTGAAGAAAGTAACATCAAAATCCAACAGTGATATAAAAGAGAAAACCTCGTCATTATACCTAGACTTTATCATTCTGATTAAATATCAGAGAGTTATAGAGTTTACAGAATATTTTAATTTATAATGAAAATGTCTCATGTTTTATTGAATTATTAATAACTATGATGAACAGTAAACAAGGAAAAGAGATTAATGATCCTACCCTAGAAATACTCTAACCATCGATCTTCTTCTTAAGTGAAAAACCAAATACAAAAAAAAATAATTATCGTGATGAGATATGACTTGCAGAATATATAGAGAATATAAATTTAAGAGATATTTATCCAAAAAAAAAATTGAGAAAGAATAAACCTACGAATAGCAGGAAACTGCACTTGTATGCAAGAATGAATGACCCAATTATAACCATCACAAAGTGCACAGACACACAGAGATAAAGCATACTCAGAACCCACAAAGCACATGCAGCACATAGAGCACACCCCTCCACCTTCGATTACAGCACACACATACACAAATTTTGAATTTCTTTTTATTCTTGACTTTCCAGACCACAAATTTTGATTTTCTTTTGATTCTTGATTTTTTTTTTTTTCAATTTGGAATGTGTCATCATCATATATCAGAAAGTGAACAACCACACAACAATATCTATTAATTATCAAACACAAAGACCCCACAATAATTATTGAAAATAGAGAAATGGAACCAGTCCCAATCAGTTCAAATTGAGAACCAAATAATACCCACATGCCAACACGAATTTAAAATGCAAAAACCGTAAGATCACAAGCAATCCGCCTCAATTAGCGGAGTTCAACACCAAATTAGAGGGGAACGAACAAAGACCAAATCTAAAATCAGCTAATAAGCTTGATGTCTGAAGAAGTTTATTCTTCCTTCACACCGAAAGCCGATTGTGCTAAGCAGTGGGGGTTTAGGGATTACTGGGGAGAGAAGAGAGAGATTCTGGTGAGAACAATAAATTAAATAAATATAAATCAGAAAATAGGTGAGAGAGAGGACTTACCAATCGGGCATGTGGACGCAGACTGGTGGCGCCGGCAACGGGCAGAATGGTGGGTGGTGGCAGGGGACAAAGAAAGGGGATGAAAGCATAGAAAAGAGGGCGAGAGAGAAAAAGGAAGGAAGGAGAGAGAAAAAAGATAAGAGACAAAGATGAGAGAGAGTGAAATGGAGAAGGGAGGCATTGCTGCATAAAAAAATGGGGGAAAATAGGGACGCTTGGCTTTGTGATAATCGTTTTATTTTGGAAAAAACATAAATTTAATTTTAAAAAGTTTTAAAGTAAATTATTATCACCCAGGGCAAGATTTTCCTTTGTGATAATATTTTATTTTTTAAAAGAAATTATATAATTTTTGTGGAATTTTGAAAAAAATTAACAATAACAAAAAAAAATATCATGGAGGAAATATTTTATCCATGATACTATTTTTCTTAATTATCGAGGTACATGTGACCTTCAAGTAAAAAATCAATATAACCAACAATTTATTAAGGATAGTGATTTTTCTTGTAGTGCTTTCTTTCGAGTAGTGAGCTTTGTACGGGGGATGTTTTTTGTTAATCTCAACATATTACAAATAGTCTATCCAAAACCCAAAAATTTTATAAAGAGAATTGTTTATCATTTCTACAAGTTTTGCATCGATACCAAGCGGAAGGAGATCGATAATTACTTTTTGGGTAGGCTTTTGGTGTTGAGTCTTGGTCGAAACAAATTTAAATGGTCATTTTGAGTTTAAAATTGGTATGTTTGGGTTGGTTTGGGTTGTTTTGAGTATGGGCTTGGGTTTGTAATTGGTTTACCTTAAATTGGGCTTCGACTCTTATGTTTACTAAATTCAAGGATCTTGAGATCAAGTTTTCATCGTTGAGCCCACATGTATTCTATTCCAATATTTTGAACAAAATTGGATGTCTATAGTTGTTGGTAATTACTATCTACCTCATAATTCATAATTGTATGATTGTGCAAAGCATGATAATGATGTGAATTCAACATGCTTGGGATCGTCAAAATTATCCCCTTCTTCCCAAAGTCGTAGTGTAGAGTTTGATACAGCTTGATAAAGAATTGAATATTCTTGGATTTGCTACAGTGGCTCGTGGGGGCAATGCAGTGGTGTAGCCTGGCATGGTTATCGAAATATCCTTGGAAAGTGGTGTGAATGATGTTGATGTCCAATGAGAAAAGTCTAATGTGTTGTTTCTTAAACCCATCAATTTTAATTCTCCTACATTTTCCAATGGCTTAGGGAATGGTATGGAGTTAATGGGTGGGGTAAAGGATATTAATCAGGCCAGGGAGGCGGTTATTACGCCCATGGATTTTGAGGGATTATCGTGGGAAGTTGGGAGCTAGCTAGGTAGGCAATCAAGAGTGAACAATGTCATGTGGGGTGGGCATTCATTGATTAAGTGTTTCAACTCTTCTTCTATTATAGTTTTTCCCAAATTGTGTTTGGCTTTGGATAAGTCTCTTTGTGTTGATAGTTGGAGTTAGAAAAATTCGAAACTATTAAAGTTGTGCCTTGGAAACTAGGTAAACGTGAAAATTTTAAGTAAGTTATTATCAAGCATATCCTTATAAGTTGGTTTCTCTTGTAGAAAGCCTAATTTGAGTTTCTCTCAAAAGTATCTCGTTTGCTTTGGGTCTTCTTCTGGCTCATTATGTGCCTCAAGTGGAGTTTTGCATATGATGTTTGTCTAGGGTAGGCTCCTTTAATGGAGTTTAATTTCGTTGTGAATGATAGAGTTACTATATCACCTTTGCTTGATTTTATCGTGCAGAAGGAAGTTGATAAAGTTTTTTCAGAGGTAGCAAATTTGTGTTCAAGTGTGGATGTCTCAATGCACTACAAAACTAGGCACAAACAATATTCTCATCGAAGGGGCAAAATTAAATTCAATGCTCATCCCTTCGATGTTAAGCTACTTTCGAGTAAGAGGTGCAAATGGAAAAAATTGTTAAAAAGAGTTAGGTTTTGGATGATGGCGTTGAGCTCAAAGTTAGTAAAAAGGCTTGGTTAAGAAGGGATTGGTTGAAACCAGAATTGTTGTTTATTTCTCTTCAAGGGATGAGGAAGCTTGGGATGAGGCAATCAATACTTGGGAGTTGGGTAAAAAGATTGGATTAACTTTTTATGGTCTTAATTAATGAAGCAATTGGAAGTTTTTATCAAAGGGAGTTGGTAGATAGAGAGGAGTGGGGTAGGTTAAGGATAACCAGTTCTTGACTCTCTTTGGTTTTAGAATAGTTGGAGTTCCTTGATTAAGATTAAAGATTTTATATTTGTCAGGCTTTGTCAGACTTTATTTTGTCTAACTGTTTTTGGTTGGTGGGATAAGTTAGTATTGCTTTAGGTTTTTGCTCGCAGATGTTAGTTTCCGAGGTTTGGTTTTGGTTAAACAACATTTTTAGTTCTCCAACTATTCACGATTTCCTATTTTAGTACCCCAATAATAAAAATTTCTAACCAATATCTTCAACTATTTATTTTGCCTTATTTTGATCCTACCATCAGTTCTCAGTCCAATTTGTTCGTGAGATGCCATGTCATCTTGGTGATATGGCATAAATTTGTTGAAGTGAAAAGATTTTCTGCAGGATAACACCCGTCCAGTGTCCCCATCTTCCCTCTCGCCTTAAATTGCTTAAAACCCTAGAAACAGTGAATACCACAAATCAATGCCAAGAAGTTTCATCTTCTCCAGCTCCATCTTCTCAACTTCTCCAATAATCAATGTCAGATTGTGGGGCGGTGCAAATTGTGGGGCTAGTCGACCACAAGTCTTCTTATTATGGTCATGTTTACCACATTTGCTATAGGTGAGACATACATAGGGTCTACGTAGCTTAGTAGATACTCTTTTTGGCTCATCAACATCTCTTCTCCTAGCTATTTTAAGTCTTCCTAGGGTTTTCTACCTTCAAGTGGGGCCAACTTTGCTATATCAGTTTTAGGCCACAACTTATCTCCATTTTTTAGGCTAATCATGTGTTCATAAATTCTTTTGCATGTCTCAACTGTATAACAATCAACAACATAATTCTCAAGTTATTCATCACAGAACCATATTGTTGTTACAGCGTGACCAAAAGGAATGCCACTAAAATCCCATTTCCTACATGCATATGTATGCTCATGTAAGTCTACTACAAACTAACCCTTAAAAGGCTTAACCTGGTACTTTGGACCACTTGAAGGCAAAATCCAACACATACCATACTCATATTTTTCCTTCTCTAACTTTCTTTATAACTTAGGGCACCACAACCCTTCATATTTACTTACAAACTCTTTCTTTTTATACAGTGTACACATCATCTTCTCTTTAATAGACTCTAACAATGTAATGATTGGCTTGGACCTACACTTTAAAATTACCTTGTTAAAACACTCACAGAAGTAATTAAGGAGCTTATCACATTTTGAGAAAGTACTAAAATGTGACCTTCTCCATTGACTAGGAGGCTTCTTAGCAAGTCAATTGTAAGCATCTATATCTACCCCTCTCAAATCTTTTATGCACTACTCAAAATCCTACAAGTAAGTAGATCTAGATGCTGCCCACAACAGGTCCTTTAGTTGTTTCCCTATATATGTTTTCTTGAAATTTTCATGTAGACATCTCACACAAAACTTCTGTTCTGACTCAGGAAACAAGCTTTCAAGTGTAGGAACTAACCCCTACATGTAAACAAATTAAGCAGTTACTATGCTATGAGATATGAGTAAGAGATATACTAAACAAGTAGTAAAGATGATACAAATTACAGAGAATATAAGTTCACTATACCTTTTGCTTATTTGACATCCAACTCCATGAGAAAGGGTTTACTATACCCAAGTCTTTTGCAAGGTTTATAAGAAACCAAGTCCAAGAATCTTTGCTGACCGCCTCAACAGCAGCATAAGCTATAGGGTAGATGCAGTCATTAGTATCTGCATTCATAGTAGTTAAAAGTTTCCTTTTATGCCCTCTACGCCTAGCTAGTAGCCCTCTTTTACATGCTTCCATGCATACATGCATCCTTTCAAGCACCAATGAATTGGACCTTATCAAAATAGAACTCCCAAGATTGGTCCTCCTTAACCCTTCAGCATAATCCCAAAGCTTTCAATATTGTTCCTCATGGCTCTCCATTATGATTTCCATTGCTATGCTTTTAGCCCTATGCATTTTGTTGATGGGTACTTTGATCAAATAGTCAGAGTTAATTGCATTTATAATCTCCTGTAATGTGACATTGGGGCTTGACCTAAACCTTTCCAAATAGGTGTTTGCTATCCAATTAGCTGTGGCATATATATATATATATAGGTCTTCACAATCAAATCAAGGTAGTTACCTTGATAACTTGCATATAGATACCAAAGGCAAACCTTTTCGCATATTGCACTAACCTTTTGCTTACAATTCTTCTTCAACTTCACATTCTTCCTATTCAATATTCCATATTGCTTAACAACCTTCTTGAATGCGTCTTTATTAGGAAAAACCATTCCAACCCTGAAACTTGGGTTCAACATGTCTGTCTTTACATTAAACTCACTTCTTCTAAGCAACTTACTGATATTTCTCTCATTAGATGATCCATCCTAACTCACTAGCTCACCTGAATCACCATAATCTGATTCTACATTTTCTTCATTATCACCCACATTATCTTCTATTTTATTCCTATTGTCACTCTCAATGCCAATATCTACATTATAGTAAAAAAGGTTCATCATCATCACTAACATTATACTTAGGATCAATTAAATCTCCATCTTCATCTTCCACTCAACCATGCCCAACACTTGCATCTTCTACTCCAACATAAACAGTATCAGTAATTTCTGCATCATTACTTTCTTCCAGTCTACTAGGAACACCACTGGAATCTCCTACTACATCATTTTCTATAATATCATCTAAATTAAAATCTTCATTAACCAACCGTGTATTAAGAATATCATATCCATTTTCCTCTAAAATCTGAGTCACAGTTTTGTGCCCTAAATACATCTTGGCTACTTTATCCTCATGAAGAAATAATGTTATTTCATAAGCAATTTTGACCAATCCATGTTCCAATGACTTCCCAGGTAAGAGATAATGGTATGTAATGAACCCACGTTGGTTTAACCCTTTTGCCATGTCATTTAACTCCAGTAGGTTCATTTGGTGAGAATTACAATTGTCATAAAATAAAACTTTCCCCCTATATACTACAACCCTGAATTTATAATAAACTGACCCCCATAATGAAACTCAACAATAAAATATTTATCATATGGTCATGTATAACAACCAACCAATATCACTAAATTATTGGCGCAAACAGTAAAGCAACAACATACATATAATAAAAATGTACACAACAACCATATATGTACAATAAAATTCTACGAACATGCGCATGCAAGATAGGAAGTAAAAACCATAAAAAAAAAGTTAGATATGTGCACATAGGGTCCCAGTAAAAGCAACAAAGAAAGGTAAAACAAAGGCAAAAAGTAATGGTTCAACAACAATGAGAGACCACAACACTAAACGAGTGTACCAAAAAACAAACACAAAAAACACACATTAGGACAAAACACTATAAATAACCATAAACAATAAGTTTACAGAACTACTGATGAAATATAAATAAAAATATTTCAAAAATCCCCCACAAAAGTGAAACCTACAATCTTAATTCTATTCAAATGCATAAATGTACTATAATTTACTGATTATATAATTAGTAAAATAGAAATATACTAATCTACGAATAAGAATGACAAACTTATTGTAGGATGGACTCGAATCCACAACATTCTCATTGACGACTAGGGGAAGCATTTCTCCAAGTGATCCCTAGTTTGCATAAAATCTAGAGCAGATTTTTGATGGATTACAATAAAATTGATGGATTACTAGAGATGAGAGAGAAATTAGCGAAGGATTACAAGAAATAAGAGAGAAATTAGAGAAGGACGAAACCAATTAATGCAAATTCGAAGAACCCTAGCGACTAAATTTTACATCTCTATCTCACGACGTCATTTTATAGCACTGATTGTTTGGGTCTTATGTTGTGCGTTTTGTGAATCTTGCCACTTCAACAAATTTATGCCATATCACCAAGATGATATGGTATCTCACGGACAAATTGGATGGAGAACTGACGGTAGGATCAAAATAAGGCAAATATTGGTTAGGAATTTTTTTGTTAGGGGTACTAAAATAGAAAATCGTGAATAGTTGGAGGATTAAAAATGTTGTTTACCTTTTGGTTTTTCTTTCATTGGGTGGTTTTCTTGGTGTTTTTTTAAAGACCTCCTTGGTTGTGGCTGTTTTTGGCACTTTGTATGTGTTTTTATGCATCTGTTGGTGCTTATTAATTAATCCATTTCTTGTGTGTTAAAAAGATCAATTGTTTTGAATTAAGTTTACTTTGAAATTTATTTGAGAAAAAAGTTTACTTTGAGCTTAATTAGGTAGATCTTAGCTAGTATATTAAGTAATAACTATTCCATAAATCATATTTATTTTCTATTACGCTTTATTGGACAGCCATTTATATGAGTGCCCTCGTCTAATCACCCAAAATCCTAGTAAGTCAATAGTTATTTGCATAACTATATAAACGACGTATGAGAATCATTTAAGTATGTTAAGCACATTTGCTTAAAGTGATTCAAAGCAAACCTCTTTAAACAAGTATGCTCTAAGCATGTTTAAAATGATTCCCAAAAGTTGTCACAATCAAGAGCGGATCCACACTGTGAACATTGGGATGTATTTTTCATGTATTTCAAAAACTTTGGGTTTATGTGTAAATTATTTAGCTTTAATATAATTGCACACAAATTGTCTCACATGTAAAACTTCTTATTTTATTAGAAAAATAGAAATTTTCTGAAAAGGTTTATGTACAAATTATTTAACCTTTTTGTGATGAATATTATAAATAATCGAATGCACAATCATATATGAGAAAAATAGTTGAATGATTGCCTGACCACCCTCAAACCGTGGTGGTCTGATTCCGTCACAATCAATTGTACATACCCTACACGTCGTCGACAATGTGTGAGGTTAATTATCGGTCACTGTTTTTTTAGAGAAGAAAAGAGAAAAAATTAAAATGTTAAAAAATCTCTACTTTGATGACGTGGTAGATTGGGAGGGAAGAATTAGAGATATTGTGGTAAAAAAATTAAAACACAATAATAACTCATATCTTTAAGTGGGATAAATTAACATTTTTCTAAATATATATTTATAATTTACAATGTCTATACATGTCGTCCCACTAAGAAATTTTTTTGGATCCCTTGCTAGCCATAGTATATGATTTAATTAAAGTCAAAGAGAAGATTTTGTGTTATTTCTCTCTCTCTTGATGAGTGGAGACACTGATTTTCTTCGTTATATAGGCACCAAAACATAATTACATGAGAGAATTGGTTCACTGATTTGGTGTACAAAAGAATGTCAAAAGTCAAAAGAATATTTTTAAACATATTTGAAATCTGCATAAATCATTGAGGATGAGTTCTTCATGATCTGATTGAAACTTTCCTCTTACAATAAAAACATGCAAATAGAAATAAAAGTGCATAAAATCTTTTTCTTGACACCATATAATCACATCTTCATTTCTACAGGGCTAACAAAACAGTCACAAAGTGCAAGTTTTTCAACGAGTCACCAAATTCTTGACGCACAAACTAATTATCCTTTTTCCACTGCCTAAAAATGTGTAAGTACTATTACAAAATTCCCAATAAATGATTTGAGAAAATTTACAGTCTAGGATCATCCAAATTTTGAATCCAAATGATAATAAAAGATGAATAAGTGCTTTAACAACTTGCTGTAGAAATCACAATTAACATGAAGGAAGATCTTGTGGGGCAGGAAGCAAGCATTGTGAAGGGTCAGGACCATTTTTGACAATAAAGGCCATGGCAAGACCCCATGAAGTATGTTCCTCAAGATGGCAATGAACGAACCATACTCCTGGATTATTTGCCTTTATTCGGATTGCAGCCCAACCCCCACTTGGCACTGCCACTGTGTTCCTCTCTGGAGGATCAACAAGGTTGTACTTTTTCGGATCCTTAGCTGCATTGAAGTTTCCGAATCCGCTCCCAACGATGAAGAAGTTGTGGCCATGGACATGAATTGGATGGTTTTCAACATTTAGAAAACTCGTGTCTTGCAGCACGATTTCTATGTTTGTACCATAAGGCACCACCAAAACCTTTGTGCCAAATTGGGTGTTCATGTTTTCAGTTAAAGGATCCACACCAGTATAATCAAATGCTTTTGGGGGATTTTCTGGGAAATCTGAGGAGAAAATACATGTGATGTTCTTGTAATGGCATTCCAATATGGACACAGAGGGACGAAGAAAAGATTGATTGTTCATTGAAGCAAAGAATCTCTTTCTATCATAGCCATTGCAAGTTTGATTTACAGGACAGTCTTGAAGGTTAAGGCTTATAGTTGTTATCACGCGCTTGTCAATTTTTTGGGGCACATTACATGGGTACTGAGGAGAAGCAAGGCTTTTTAGGTTATTAGAGAATTTTGTGGCAAAAGCAGTGTCTTTCATTTCAGGAAGGTTTTTTAGTTGAAGATTAGTTGTTGTAGTTGGGGGCTTGAACACTTTTCTTCTCCTTGTGTTTTTGTATTGTAGGAAGGCAATCGAGGTGGAATTATTGAAAGGGAAAATCGCGGTGACATAAGGCCTGGCTGCCATCACAAACATTCCAGAGGAATCGGGAACTTGATTTGTAGTGAGAAGGAGAGTTGTGGTTTGTCCAGGAGCTATCATAATGGCTGTGGTTGTGAAGGGCTTTGTATACACTGCATCAACCTCAACAACCGTCAATGTATGGCTTGCTGTGGCAAAGAATATCTCATTATTTAGTGCCGCATTGATTACTCTAAGCATGTAGGTTTTGCCGCGTTCAACTGTCTGTATAAAAGTATCTGCACATCATAGGATGAAACATAAGATAGGTTTTGTTGCATCACATCATTTTCAGGCTGTGTTTTATTGATCTAAAGATCACTTAATTTCTGACAGTTAAACAGAGCTATATATTATTGTTGTAAAATGGAAAAAAATGTTAAGAGGATTGTTAATATTACCTTTGGTAGAGCAAGGATAGAGAGGTCCTGGAAAACCATTAATTGTATAAGCATCTGAAACATTAGGCCCTGCTCCATACTTCATCATTTCATTTTCCACTTCATCCACATCACCGTTCCACCATTCACCTATGGTAAAACAAACGAATATGTTGAGACAGAGACAACTATTAAGGAATTGTTACTGTGCGGAGTCAATGGTTTTTAAAAACAGTGTTTGTTTAAATTTTGAAAATAACTTACTACCAATAATACACTTCATATATATATATATATATATATATATATAACAAGTCATTCCATATTGTCCATTTAGAATGATTAAATTATTTGTCTCTATAATTGAAAAATAAAAAACCAATATCAATGCATAAATAAAACCAAGTTACTCATATACCGAGGAGCTAGCATCTTATGCTCTGTGCATATGATCGTATGAAGAGAGGAAGCGGTTATTGAATTATTACCGAATATGATGGGGATTTCGGATTCAATTGGAGTCGAAAATGGATATGGAATGCGAGGATAGATAATGAAGGCACCATATACAGAAGCTCGTTGCCAAGAATAATGAGCATGCCATAGGAGGGTGCCTCTTTGATCATTTACATTGAATTTGTATGTGTAGGATTGTCCTCCTCTAATGGGGCACTGTGTGATATAAGCCGGACCATCAGCCCATCCTGTTCTGAATTGCCTTAACCCGTGCCTGTGGAACAACCAAGAATCAGATTGCTCATCATTTAAGCACATAACCAAATTCAGACAGACAGAAATGTATTGCCCTTTTTGGCCCATGAGGTTGGTGGCTTTTGTTCTCTTGTGAGAGATAAAAAAAACGATTTAACACGTTGGTTTAGTCCATTAATAAAACGTTCAATGATATATCTATCAAAATTCATGGAGTTTGAAGAAATTCTTTTGTTATTGTTTAAAATTAAATGATGCATCTAGATTGGATAAAATAAACATAAAAGTAAATATTTAGAAAGAATAAAATATAAAATTATTAAAAAATTATAAATTCATGCATATATGGCAAGAATACGAATAGTGATAGTGATCGATGTGCTTCAACTTTCACAACTATGGAACTTAGCTAAACAGTTGCATTTATGCTCAAGTAAAAACAATTTTTAGTTCTGGGTTATCACTTCAATTAAAAAAAATTAAAAAAAAACTTTTGATACAAGAAATTTTGCATACATCTAATAGTGGCAAAAAATTTTATGCATCGAATTAAGAGATTGAGTATCCTTTTAAAATAAAATTTTCAACGAGATAAAATGAAAATAAGAAACAGAAAATTTTAAGCATTCGAAGTAAAAGGAAGAAGTTCGGTAACAAAGTTTGTAGTAGTATGGAGTACTAATTATTTTAATTTGCATTATATTTTTTAATTCTAGTTTTTCTTCTCCCACTTGTGGGCCCATTTCAAAGTTATTTTTATCATGCTCACCAATGGATTGTAGTGTTCTGAGCGACGCGGTTAGTGACCTTAATTTCAACATTGTCACCTTCATGAACAGCTATTGTTGGCCCTGGATATTCTCCATTCACTGTTAGAAGAGGCTTTGTATGGCATAATCGAGTTACCTCCTTCCACTCAACCTGAAAATCAAGCAATGATAATGCTTCAATTTTTTCCTTTTCTTTGTTTTGAAATTTATTCGAGAAACACGTATACAAATTGAGAAATTAAAAAATGATTACATATAAAATTGACAATACACTTCAACCTTAAAAAAGTATTTTGACTTTCAAATTCTGAAATTTTCTTTATAAACATCATTTTGTAGTGAGATAATTTTAATCGATTTTTCAATACACTTTATACCTTCTTCCACTCAATCTGAAACTCAAACCATGCATTATAATGCTTTAATTTTTTTATTTTATTTTTATATATAAATTAAATCTTTGTAAGGACACCTTTTTGATGATATGGGACAACATCCATCGAGGAATTTTTTTTTAAAAAAAAAATTGGCCATGCGAGAAATTTACAGAGGAAATATAGAATTCTGTAAAAGTTAATTAGCTTACATTGAACTGAAAGCGTTTTGTTGTAGAAGAACAAGAAGGCAATACCCCTGCAAATATCATTAGTAATGCTACCACTAAAAACACATTATGCTGATACAAACTCTCCATTTCTTCTACCAATTCTGGAGCTTGCTAGACTCTTTATGACAGTTCACTTGCATGTATTGCTACACTCTCTATGACAGCTCACTTGCACATGCAACCCTTATATATACTGCTAGCTAGTCTACTACTATGAGATTCTCCTTTTGATTTTTTTTTTTTTAATTTTCAAAGATGAAATAATTGTTCTTTGAAGGCAGATTAATGTGATGCAGGGTGGGCAGGTAGAGAGTGACAAACTGACAACTGAGGAGAAGCATGTTAAATTCGTCTCACTTGAACAACTTGCGTTTTGAATTGAAAGCTTGGGCTGCTGCATGTGTCTTATTATTAAGTAATAAAAGATATTATATCTAAAGGGACAATAGGAGACCACCACGTTCAATATCTCTCCATTATTCTTTAATTCCAATTCGTTAATATTATTGGACTTGTCATCTTCTTATCCACTCTCTTGGAGACCAATCACAATCCGGAATTTTTAATATGGAAAATTGGAGTCTAAAAAATAAAAAAGTGATGGTGGGTTGGTGTGAGTTATGTATCAAGACAAAGTTAAAGTCGGATTAATCAGTATCTTTTATTTTCTCAAAATTGGCAGAACAAATTCGTTGTAGTTTCCTCTCAATTCACGCTTCCACTTGCGTAGGCTGCTACTTGGGTGTGGCATGAAAGTGGAGAGAGAGAGAGAGAGAGAGAGAAGAATAGTAAAGAAAGTTACTTTGGTTTTGTTGTTAGCAGTACCTTCACCAACCAACGACCATTAATATCATGACTTTCATTCAGAATCTTTGAATAACTGCTAGAGGAGACTCCTACAAAGTGTTTGGGAGCAGTGGATTGAAGGGAAAGGGTGGAGGGTGAGACCAATATTTAATTTTTCGCAACCCCAAAATTTGGAGGCGGGTTTGGAAAGGAGGAGATTAGATTTCTAATTTATTTATTTTTAATTAATTGTACTTCTTTTATAACATTTCGGATCAAGATATTACTTTAAGCAATCTTTTAACTAAACTCGTTATCTTATTGTCATTATAATTTTAATATCAATTAGTATTTTTTTAGGATTAATATATAATAAAATAATTTACTTTTTGATTCCGTCTTCACCTCTCGTTTTCCTTCCTTATTAAACCCTTCATTTTTTTCTCCTCCAAAAATCCAAAATTGACTTACTTTTTAGCATCACAAAGACATATATAAGGACAAGAACATTCACCTACTTTATCAAGAAATTCATTGCATGTGCGATATCACTACTTTTGTTAAAAAGTCAATGAAAGAAGTTCGATTCGCCCACATAATATTAATTGTAAAATGAAAAAAATATATTAATAGAAGTCAATCATGATGCTTTAATCAAGTCAAAACGATTTCCTCTACATGCCTGGGAGCTATTGTTGGAATATATAAAATCATCTTTTAAAAATATATTGTTGATGAGATCTTTGTTTAGTGGTCAAGGTTGAGACTTTGGAATTAAGAGGTTTTAAGTTCGATTTTACGATGTATGGATTATTTATCTGATTTATACATCGATTATTTCTCTTACTTTCGGTGGGTTGTGGAAATAATATAAGGCTTATTTGCAATTAATCATAAATTGTCAACTAACCCTCGTTATAAATAGTTTATTTGTGTGCAGAGTTCTGCTAGCATCAAAATGTGCATACATCGATCCGTTCCACCAAAATAGGCTTTTAGGTTTCTTCTTGCTCCCAAAATAATAAGAATAAGGAATTTCCAAGTTCGTGATATGCCTCGTGTGGTTCAACTTTGGAGACTGCATATTTTTGTAGTTATTGTAGATTCAAAAATGAGAAGTTGAATTCAAGATAACTCAAGAAAACAAGAATACATCCGAATCAAATATAATGATTCTAAATCGTAGTTGTTCTTGTTCATATGTGTTCAATGTGAATCTATTAACGGTGAAATTGTGTATAATGACTTTACGATCAAAGCGATTGCATGAAGGTTCTTGTCTCCTTGCACAAAGTGCAAAGAATTGCTAGATTTTAGGTTTGAAAGGATTCTAATCTAAGTGCAGCAAAGTTAAGGCAAGAATTTAAAGGACACTAAATTGCAATGGTAGAAAAATAATGAATTGAAAGACATTGCTGAAAATTAAAGATAAACACATGAAGGTAAATGCAAGTACATGAAAATTTGTTTGATTGATGGAAGATACTTTACAAATGGTAGTTCCACTATTATTTAACATAAGTTATTCCCGTAACATCATAAGAAAAAGACTTTCTGCTATGGGATTTCCCATCGCTAAAAAACTCAAAGGTCGTCGCTGAAACTCATCAGCGATGGGATCTCATTGCAGACACCCCATTGTAGTTTTACACGTTGTAGATGTGAAACACCAGTGACAGGAAAAAAAAACCCATCGCTGATGAGATTATGAGTGATGGGATTTCGATTTTCAGGGACAAGAAAGCCCGCCGCTAATGTGCTTGGAATAAAGTAGGTGATGCGAACCTCAACCGACATGCTTTGAGACCCAATAAACAATATTGAAATACTTGTCTAAGAAAGCTAAAATTCAGATTTTTGATAGAAAACCCCAACCCAACGTTTATAATGAAACGCGAACTAAAGGTATAAAGTAACAGACCTCGACCAAATGATTATAACTGAAATCACGAACCAAAGGTATAAAATTTGAACACCACAAGGAAGAATCCTCAATAAGTTCATAAGTTCTATGAAGAACCAATAAAGGAACCAAAACTCGCTTTTTTTTTTTATTATTTCTATTCAAATCTCCTTTATTACAATGAGTGTATGCTATTATAAACTTTTCAGCCTTACACGCCCACTATAAGGAAAAGGAAACTAACTTCGTTACATAATAAGAAAGAAGATAAAGAAAGGACTAAAAAAATATGCCTAAGGAAAGTCTGAAATAGGCAATTCTATCAACCAATTAATTGGTATGGAACTGGAAAGTCAATTAGTCAAATAACTGGTATGAAATTAGAAAGTAATCAACTACTTTCTCCTTCTAATTCCACGCCCCTCAAGCCATTAATCCATGTCATTGCTAAGGAAATTATGCCCAATTAAGCAAGATCAGCCCCATCAATAGCTTGGATTAAATTTATTACACCTTCATCTCCCTTTGGGCTATGCTTGGAATGTCCCGTTTTAGAATCAGCACAAATCTCTTTAATTAGCCCATTAAGTGCTTTTTTGATATTCTTGGATCTTGCTCTAGTAATAGGCCCAACTGGAATATGCAATAGATCCTTTAATGGTGCTTGTTGATTCTCATCATTCCCCCTCTCTTCAAAAGGATTCGACCTTGAATCGTCACCTACATCAAAAAGAAAAAGATCAAAAACATTAAATGTAGCACTAATGTTATACTCACCTGGAAGACCCAACTTGTATGCATTGTCATTGATTCTCTCAAGGACTTGAAATGGACCATCCCCTCTAGGATGTAGCTTGGACAGCCTACCGGCTGTAAATCTTTCCTTTCTCATATGCACCCATGTAATGACCTATCCCAGGTTGGCCACCCCCGAGACAGTATTGTCACATTTTAAAAATTCTAGCACGACACATATATGCAACAGTAAAAATAATACTAACAAAAATTCTTTTACATTAATCCTCAACCCTCAACAGGGGAGATACATCAATCTGATATTGACTAAACATTTTACACAAGGTAATCTGCGTGAATATATACAAATAAATTTTTATTTTATTTTCTCATTAGTATGAGGATGTTGACACGTATATGACTTACTAGATAATGATTTCGTCTGAACCTCAACTCACCAAATTATTTATCATGTCTGCTACCTGAAATCATTGCACAATGAAAGGTGAGCTTCTCAAGCTCAGTGAATTAAATTTTCTAAAAGTATTCAGTTGTATAAATGGTCTTTCAATATTTAATCATTTATATCTCTCACAACTTGATACTAGCATTCTACTATTACTACACATGTAAAAAGATTCATTCTCTATCAATCTCTTTCTTGTTTTTATTGGTTCACCTTAAGACCATCAATTATCTCATAATTACCTCGTAATGAGGTTCACATCATAAAATCTACCATTTAAATGGTTCTTATCACCATAACTGTCTCTCTGTGAGACTCATCTATCTATAAATAAATTCGCAATAACACACCACACATCCGCATTTCAATAATACAAGCAATAATTAAAACATATGCAATCCATGAATTATTATTATGAGAACGTCTTCCCACATGTCAACATGTTTTTATTATCTTAGACCTGCTGCCTTCCCGATTCTTTTCTTTCTCATTTAGAGTGGCTGCCTTTTGCGGTTCTTTTATTCTCATTTAGACCAGTTACCTTCTCGGTTCTTTCATTTTCATTAGATTGGCTGCCTTCCCGGTTCTTTTATTTTATTTAATGCATATGCATATGAACAATGATATGAAATATTCATCAGAACAATAACATAAAAAATAAAATAAAAAAACAAAATGAGTTCAAATATTTAATTTTAGCTATCCTAATTGTTCTCAAATTATATAAAAAATTTGACTAAATTCCTCTCATCTCAAATCACATCAAATCATTCATCAAAGCTTGTCAAGATCCATTAAATTTCATCCCAAATCACATCAAATAATCCATCAAAACTTGTCAAGATCCACTAAATTTCTTCCCAAATCACATCAAATCATCCTTCAAAGCTTATCAAGATCCACTAAATTTCATCTCCTCATAATTTGTATCAAAAGATCAACCATAGTTCATCAAGAATTTCACTTATCACTTTTATGATTAAATCAATTTATTATTCCAAAATATTTTTTTCTCACCTAATAATTTTCTACATGTCCAAAATTCATCTCATACCTATCAATCAAATTTTTATCTACCACCAAAGCATAAGCTAATAATTTATTTAATATTATCACTAGATATTTTTTTTTATTTAGATTACTTAAAGTAAATCCAACTCACCACGTAGCACTTAAAACTACCCGTGGATCACCTCCTTGCCTTTCCCGTTCCTCTAAAAAATTTCCTCTGGTTGTTGACCGTCAATACCTGATATAATATTTATATTAAATTTCTCACTATTTCTTCAATTCTTCATAAACCACACCATTTGAAAATTCTCACTTTGACTTTTGGGAAATTTCATGAATGCTAAAAATTCAAAAATAAACATTACGTTATTACCTTCTATTTTTCTGTAAGCTTTTCGTAATTGTCTAAGAAATTCGCAGTAAACCCTTTCAAAAATTTGCTCTTTCAACCTTTATTTTGGTTCCCTAGTGTTTAAAGAAATTGAGTAATTGACAAAAAATTTAAACGAAAACGATAAGTATAAACATAAATCCACGTGAAGTATAATATATATGTACATAAACTTTGAAACCCAAATTGGCTAGCGGATGCCTTAGCAGTAACATTTTTGTTGTCACCTAAATGCAAGGTGGAAGACATGCACATTCTTTCTTAATTTGGTAGTAGGTGGCAACACCTGCTGCCACGTGTTTTTTTTTTTAACAAATATAATATTTTTTATTTTTCTTTCTTTTTCTTACTGGACACATCTAGATTTTTTTTTACTTTTTAACTACGCCTCCACGTGTCTATTTTTTTTCAAAAGAATTATTTTATTCAATACTAAATCCTTCACATAAATATGTTATTTTAATTCCATGTTATACTTATTAAATTACTTCTTTACCCTTACTTTACGAATACGGGTATTACAAATCTACTAATCTTACAAAAATTTTGTCCCCGAAATTTCCTTACTTTACTTCACAAACAAATGTGGATAATATTCCTTCATAATTGTCTCACTCTTTCACGAAATCTTTTCAACATCTTTATTCCGCCACAGGACTTGAACTAATCAAATTCTTTTATCATACAAGATTTGTTCTTTTCTATCTAAAATCCTCACTGGTACTTGTATAAAGTGAATCTTTTTGAATTTCTAGAACTTGGCTCGAAATATTATGAGTTTTATCAAGTAAGAGTTCTCGCCAAAGTGAAATATGGAATATGTTATGTCACTGCTTCAACTCTAGTGGCAAATCTAGGCTACTTACAACTAGCCCAACTTTCTCAACAACCTCATAGGGTCTCACTTACCTCAGACTCAAATTTTCTTTCTTTTTTATCCTCAACACACCTTTTCATTGAGATATTTTTCAATACACCCAATCACCTACTTGAAACTCAAGAGGTATTCTTTTATTATTAATGGCTATTCGGTCTATTCTGTGCTGCTTTACGGTTCTCTCTCACCAATTTAACCCTTTCAACTGTTAACTCAATAATTTGTGCACCAAATATCTTTCTCTCTCCAACTTCTTCCCAGCATACTGGAGTTCTACACCTCCTATCATATAAGGCCTCAATGGGTGTCATCCCAATGCTAGTTAGATACTGATTATTATAAGCAATTTCAATCGATGGCATGTAAGCATCTCAACTTACTGATAAATTCATTACATTTACCCCTAACGTATCTCCTAGTTCTCTAAAAATTCTTTCTGTCTGAGCATGAAAAATTATATTAAATTACAACTGTGTATCCGCGGCTTCCTGAAAGTCTCTCCAAAACCAAGATGTAAATCTAGCATCTTTATTTGACACTATGATCCATGGTACTCCATACAACCTCACAATCTCAATTATATCTCTCTTCAATCCTGACCATCATAATTTCTGTCTCAATCCTCTATACATCTTATTATTACTTGATTGCATTGAATCTACATCATCATGTACCTTTCTCAAAATCTTCTTTCTCCACTCCGCATCATTGGGAATACAAATCCATGTTTCAATACCAAATTACCCTAATTTCAAATTTGAACTCAAAATTAATCTTCTGTATCTCTTCATCTCTACCTTGTATCTCTAAAACATTTTAATATGGATGACTGTACAACCATATTCGTTAACTAAGATCCTCTATCACTGATCTTCAACTTCATTCTTATCTCCTTTAAATCTATTATTAATTTCACATCCGGACTCCCAATCGCAGTTAACTTTCTTGTAAACTTTCCATCCACCATCTTTGTTTGAAATTCAACTCTCTTTGGGTAGGTAAGTATGTCAGACTCTTATAACTCATGAATATCTCACAAGTGGCTCCATACAGATGATGTCTCCAATCTTTGAAATAAACACTATAGCAGCCAACTCTAAGTCATAAGTAAGATAATTTCTATTATGAATCTTCAATTGCCTAAAAGTATGGGCCACAGTTTTCCTATGTTACACATATCCCAACCAATGATGTGACACATCACTATACATCACAAATTCTTCATCACCAGAAGGAAACACCAATACTGGAGTTGTAGTCAATTTCTCTTTTAGTAATTGGAAAAATTTTTCTCATACTTCCCTCACCATACAAATCTCACATCTTTCCTAGTAAGTCTATTCAATAGTATTTCAATAATACAAAAATTATGAAAGAATCATCCATAATAACCAGTGTTTTCAAAGGCGAGTGCGTTGGGCGAGGCATTTACCTCAATGAGGTGAGGCGTAAGCCTCGAGGCGTTGGGCCGTAAGCCTTTTGAAACGTTAGGGCGTTTTGAATAAAATAATATTAATTAAATTATAAGAATACTAAAAAATCAAAATAATATAAATTAATTAATTATCAATAAACTTTACTAACTTAAGACCTATGAATGAATATTTATCAAAATATTTTTACACAAATATCAAACAATTTGATGAAAATTTTAATCACATCTGATATTAGACATACACTATCGTTTGTTGCATATGTATCTATCAATCTACACTATGGTCCTCCAACATAGTGGTTCCATTTGTAATGATGTCCAATCAAAATGTTGAAAATTTAAAATTCAGACCTGAAAGATTGAAAATCCGGGTAAGTCTTTTGAATCTTTTGGGGCGTTTCAAAATTTTAGTAAAATAATATTAATTAATTAATTAGAATAATAAAATAATTTTAATTTTAATTAATTTTTATCAAAGTTTAATACTTTACTAACTCTCTATAGTGTGATAATTATAATTTTATAAGTATTAATATATATTTATGTATAAATTATATGAAGTATAACTTATATTTCTATATTATTGTAATTTATAAATGATTAATTAAATAGTTTGTAATTATTATTAAGATAGATAATATGTATTATACATTTATCAAGTGTAAAAATGTCACAACAAGAGTGCTAGCTCAGTGGTTAAGATTTAGGACACTTTAGGTTATGGGTTCGAGCCTCAGGGAAGAAGATTTAAAGGGTTTATTATTAAAACGACGTCGTTTTGGTTAAATAGGCTAATTTCATTTAACTCAAAACGACATCGTTTTGGTTTCGCCCCAATAAATACGCCTCCTGGGTTTTTTGGCCCGATTTTGCCCCTGGGTGCGCCCCAAGCCCGTTTTTAAAAACACTGATAATAACTAGCTAACCCTAAGAAGATTATAATTTCAATCACATTAGTTGGTCTCTCCCAACTTAACATTGCCTCTACCTTTTGTGGATCAACTGTTATGTCATTTCCCGATTTTACATGTTCCAAGAAAGTTATTTCATTTAGCCAACACTCACACTTAGAGAACCTTACATATAATTTCTCTCTCCTCAGAATCTCCAACACACTGCCTAATGTTTCACGTGTTGTTCTTCCTTCTTAGATTATATCATAAACTCAAATATAACCATAAACTTGTTAAGATATAATTTAAACACTCTATTCGTCAAGTCCATGAATGTTTCTGGAACATTAGTCAATCCAAATGACATCACAAGAAGCTTATGATCCTAACGTGTCCTAAAAGTAGTCTTAGGCACATCTCCCTTCTCTATCCTTAATTGGTGATAACCTAATATCAGGTTTATCTTAGAAAACACTCTCACTCCTTGCACTGCTCAAACAATTTATTTATCCTGGGTAAAAGATATTTGTCCTTATTCAACTATCTGTAGTCTATACGCACTCTTATCATTCCATCTCCCTCATTCACGAACAACACAGGGGCTCCCCAAATACATTAGGTCTGATAAATTGTTTATCTGAAAATTCTTGAACTTTCAATTCTCACTCCATGGGTGTCACTCTGTAGGGTGCTATTAGATATATGTGATGAACTTGATATTACATCAATAAAAAATTTTATCTCCTTACTTAGAGGCAGCCTAAACAAGTCATCAAGAATTACATTAGAAAAAAATTTTACCACTAAGATTTCTTCTAACCTCCTATTTTCCCTTTTAGAATCCATTGTGTATACCAAATTCTCCTCACAACCCTTCTTTAACCATCTCTTAGTGGTCAGAGTAAAATGAGATAGTTCGAGAGTATTTTATGTTCTCTCTGAAATTAAACTCTTCATGTCCATATCTAGAACACTATCTTCTTTCTTAAACAATCAACCATATTCAAAGATAATAAATCAGTTTCAAATTATTTATCACTGATACGAATCACACAGCCCTTCTAAACATTTATGATTATCACTCAATCTTTAGTGGGAACTTCAACAAAAATATTTTGCATCAAATGACTAATACATACTTTAATAGACTTCATATGAATACTGGATGCAAAAGAATGGGTTGCACCAAGATCACCCAACATTGATATGTCCACCTTCTCTACACACAAAGCGCTTCATATTTTGACAATTCTGGGATAAATATCTTATCTGAATATATCTATAACACACTTCGATCTCTGAATCATACATCAGATTACCACTTCCCCTTGGTGGCATACTTACTTCCTCTGCCATGACTCATAGTTCCCATAACCTATCTCCCAAATCTAAGGTCCACCAATAATATTCTAGGCTACAGAAATAACAGATCCTGCTTGCCTCTGACTCTGTACTTCAATTCATTGTGACCAAGAATGCCTCCTTTGGGTGGTCTCCCACTCTGTACACTCATACCGGTACCACCTCTGGGTTCCTCAAATCTTGACCTCTTTTGTCAATTCCTCATTCCTATAAATTCTATCAAATTCTTCTCAAACTGAAGTGCTGTATCCACCAATCTGACATAATTTATATGCCTCATGTAAGATAGTTTTGATCAAATCTTAAAATATAGTTCATCTACGAACCTCTTACACTTCTTCTCCTCTAGGTATGCCATTTGCAGCACAAACCTTGACAAAGCTATAAATCTCCTATCATATTGAGCCACAGTCAACCCATTTGCCTTAAATAAATAAAATCTCTATCTTGTTGGGCTCTAAAGGTCTAAGAAAAGTATTTATCAAGGAAAACCTCCTTAAACCCATTCCAGGTTAAGAATTTAACAACATCTGCACTTACCTTGGGAAGAATATCCTCTCATAATTCTAAAACTTCTCCTTCTAACTCAAACGAAGTAAAGACAACCATTTTCCTGTCAGTCACTGGTAAAATACCAAATAATCCTTCTATCTGTTTCTCTCAAAACTCAGGCTTAAAAGGATTCATAGATCCTTTAAATAACAAGGCATTCAACTTAATATATCTCCCTGCATCTCATGCATAAACTTACTTTTCCTTCTTTTTAAATGTCTACCATTACTGGATTAACAACCTTGATAAGTGCTTAAATATCCATATTTAAGCCCCTTAATTTACATTTATTAAGCTCTTAGTTTACGTATTTTATTCTATTTTACTTCATTTTTGTGTTTTTATAGGTTCTTGGAGGAAAAGAAGCATTTTTAAATTCAGAGGTAAAAATCTGAAGACCTGGAAGCAGCCTAGTGCGATCGAGCACAAAAGAGCGCGATCGAGTGCACAAGCACTCGTGCACACAAGAAGAAGGCTCGAGCGCAACCTTGCGCTCGAGCGCACCAGCATGAGATCAAGCGCACACGTGCAGTAAAATGGCAAAACCTATTTTGGAAAGTAGGGTTAGGGTTCTGTTTTTTTTAGTTAGGGTTTCCAGATGTCTTAAGACCTTATAAATAGACTTGTAAAACACAAAAACAGGATATTCTTTTCAGTTTTAAGCTTTAGAGACGAATTGACGACTCTTCTCCACAGTACTTTTCGGGTTTATTCTTTACTCTTTAGTTTACATTATGAAGATATTTAACATCACCACCATATGTAACTAACTTACTAGAAGGGCTCGATTGAAGCCTTAATTATGTTTTTTCATTTATAAATATTGTTTCCTTTGTGATAACTGTGTTATGATTCTTAACTTGATTAATGCCTGTTTTTATTGAAATTCCTCATATGTGTTTGCCTTATCAACATATGCATGTGGTATGGATTAGTTAGTTAGATCGATTTGGATGGCCGAGTCCTGGGTATGACAATAGTAACAAAAAGAATCCACACCGGATTCTTGGGTTAATCAACATAGGAAACCAGGAGTATATAACATGCCCTAGGTCTTGTGTGTTTGTCGATTTTCACGGACCATATGCTCTCTTAAGGAACAACTTAGTATACACCAAGCTAAATCTCTTAAGAGAGAAAAGAGTTAGAGTATAAACCATGCCTAACTCGTTGTTTAGGAAAATCAATAGCTTAAGGAGTACACACCATGCCCTTAGGTTGACGACAGTAGGTATTCATGACATGACTAAAACATTGGCACATTATTATTGGGAAAATATGATTAGTGGTGGATATCAAATCCCTATGTTCTTATCATTATCAATCTAAACTTAATATTTATTTCTATCATTTTATATTGTGAAACTTATTCTAAAGCAAAATTCACCAATCCCTGTGGAGATGATCTCGCATTTGCACGTAATGCTACTTTGACCTTGTGCACTTACAAGTAAAACTGTTCAAATATTTGCTTATTAATTTAGGTATATTTTTGCATAACAAGTTTTTGGCGCCATTGCCGATGATTGCGCTAAATTTCTATTTAGGATTATTTTTCGTTCAGTTTTTATTTTTTTTCTGTTCTATTTTATTCTGTTTCATCAAAAACCTAATTTATTTTCGTTTTCTGTTGTTCTGTTTCAGGTACTGCAGTAGAGTAATCTGTGGCACTGTGATCAAGCGCACTGCCTTGTGCAATCGAGCACACTCGAGGTAGGGAGCACCCAAGCAGTAGTACTAAAACGATTGCACTAAAGTGTTTCAGCTAATTCATGCAAGGGCTTCAATCTAGGAATCCAACCTTCTTCCCACTAGATACAGAGCTTGAGCAAACCATTCGACAAAGGCTTAGAGACAACGTTGAAGAGGTAGAAGAAGAACTCGAGGAAGAAGCACCGATGGCGGATTAGCTTGAAAACCAACTGCCACCTGAGCGAAGACCTTTAAAGTAATCCTTCATCCCATGGAACCTCAACCAGCCATCATGCATTGCTTATCAACCAGAGGCAGAAGGCAATTATTACATATCTCTACAGATAATCAGTGCATTGACTCATTTTAGGGGTACACCTGCTGAGGACCCACACTTGCACCTTCGGGAATTCTTTGATCTCTGCAAGTTCCAACATATCCGGGGCCTAGACCAAGAGGGAATCAGGTTAATTTTTTTCCCTTTTTCATTAAAAGATAATGCTAAACTATGGTACAATTCATTACCTGTAGTTTCTATCCATTCTTGGGAAGAGTTGACCAGTAAGTTCCTAAGGAAGTTTTTCCCAGCTCAAAAGACAAGACAAATGAGGAAGGAGATTCAATCTTTCCAACAGAAGGATAGAGACCTGTTCTTTAAGGCATGCTGACATTTCAATGAGTTGCTACTCAAATGCCCACATCACAATCTACCTCAAGATGAATTGGTACAAGCTTTCTATAAAGGTATGAGTGATACTAATAAAAGTATTGTGGATTCAGGTTGTGGAGGTGTGCTGATGGAGAAGAGCAGTGAAGAAGCCATGGAGTTGTTTGAGACACTAAGTGAGCACACCCAGCAATTCTCCTCTAGAGGTAGACAAGGAGTTAAGAGCAAAGATATGTATGAGTTGACTCTAAATGGTGGATCCTCTAATCAGATAGCTGCTGTGGAGAGGAACCTAGATATGCTTGTTAAAGTTATAACCGCTCAGAATGCCTCACTTAGTCCACCAGTTACACCACTCCAGGTAAATGCTCTATGTTCTCATTTTGATCATAATACTGAGACTTGTCCTTTATATTCATCTACAGATCTAGAGCAAGTGAATTATGTGGGACCAAACAACTATCCACCAAAGAACAATCCATATGCAAACACCTACAATCCTAGATGGCGAAACCACCCCAACTTTTCTTGGAGCAACAATCAGAATGCCCTGAACCTTCAAGGGCAGCAAAGGAACTCCCAACCAGCAGCCCACTCAGTTCCTGAAATAAAAAAAAGTGACCTAGAAAGTCTTGTTAGGCAATTGGCAACTCAGCAACAATAGTTGATGACTTCATAAGATTAGTTCATGGCAAATGAAAGGCAATTTTGGACTGAGCTAAGACAAACCACTGCAAAACATGAACAAGCCATTCAAAGACTAGAGGTACAAATAGGGCAATTGGCTAAGGAACTGAGTGGCAGAAAGCAAGGTGAGCTTCTAGCTCAAACATTACCTAATCTAAGAGGACATCAGCAACTGAATGCCATAACAACTCTCAGAAATGGTAAGATCATAGGAGCTGATGAGCCTACACAAGCATCTCTAGAAAAGGCGCCCACATCCAAGGAAAGATAAATGGAGAAGGTGAATACACCACCATTCTCTCAAAGGTTAGTAAAGCCAAAGAAAGAAAATAAAATGCTTGATATTTTTGAAATTTTGAGAAAAAGAGAAATAAATATTCCTTTATTAGATGCGATTCGACAAATTCCTGCTTATGCTAAATTTTTAAAAGATTTTTGCACTACTAAAAGGAAGTTTTAGGAGCATGAAACAATGGCTTTAACTGAAGAGGTAAGCGCGGTATTGTTAAAGAAACTACCACCCAAGCTAAAAGATCCAGGTAGTTTTACCATTCCCTGTAGGATAGGTGACCAGCTTTTTAAGCATGCATTATTAGATCTATGGGCGAGTGTAAATTTGCTGACATACACTGTATTCAAGACACTAGGGTTGGGGGAGCTTCAACCAACTTCCATCACCTTGCAACTAGCAGACAGAAACATCAAATGACCAAGAGGTATTCTTGAGGATGTCTTAGTGAAGGTAGGTAAATTTATTTTACCTGCTGATTTTATTGTATTAGATATTGAAGAATGTCCTATACCATTGCCTCTGCCCATAATCTTAGGAAGACCCTTTATGATAACTGTTGATACAAATATTTGTATGAAAAAGGGTATCGTCACTATGAAGGTAAATGGTGAGGAGATAGAATTCAAAATATTTAATGCATAAAATTCACCTGAAGATGATATGGAATGTTCTAATGTATGCTTGATGCAAGGTGTTGCTGAGCAAGTTTTTCAAGTCCAGCACATTACTTCGTTGGAGACCATCATAACCTAGCATTTCAAAAGATCGGATATTGAGCCTGCATCTGAAGATGTTACTGATGACATCTATGAAGCTGTGCACCTCCCTGAAGTATCTCCCATGCATCTAAGATCGGGTGATAAGAAGAAGTTACATTTGAATGAGCTAGAAAAATTGAGTCATGATGAATATACAGCAACACCAAGAGCACTTAAGCCACATGCAGTGGATTTTAAGTACTCCTTGCCAAAAGACTAGAACTAAAACTACTGTAGAAGGCATTTGATCAGTTCAGACTTTGATAAACGTGTAGCTCAAGTGCCTCTATTGAGGTCAGTGGTACTGAGGCCACTGAGTATGGTACAGTTTTATTTATTTTTGCTAATTGTTTTCATTATTTTTATTTTTATTTTTTAGTCCTTTTATAGTTCATTTAGTTGTCAGCACTTTCTGTCCTTATGATCGAGCGCACTCTATAGTGCGCTCGAGCGTAACCTCTCCATGCACTCAATGTCGCGCGAGCACTATCACACGCACACATCTGCACACTAGTGTGATCGAGGGCACTAGTGCGATCGAGCACACTTAACAGTGCGATCGAGCGCACTCGGGGCAGAGAGTCACGTGTTAGTTTTAAGTCATTTGATTCTATCGCACCCTCTCACTTTTACCCTCACATATTTCACTCTCGCACTCTCTACCCAAATTTCTACACTCGCTAAACTCACCCACGCCAAAACACTCCTTGCACTCACAGCACTCCACCCCACTTACCACCACTCACCGCCACCTCCCCCACCGTACGACCACAGCTCTCTCAAGTAAACAACGCGCATCCACAGTATCTTTCCTTCTTCAAACCCAGATTACTATTTTTCCCATACTACCTGGTTTTGTTACATTCTAACCATAATAAACTGTATAGACAATTCATTTTTCTTCTTGTGTGGTTGTTTTGGGTGCTTTGCAGGAGGTTGGAACATTTTTGGAGTGTTCCTCTTAAACTGGTTTACAAGTCGCCCATAAGCTGTTCGATAAAAAAGCCTCAGTCACATATCCGATAGTGCGCTCGAGCGTAGGGGACAGTGTGATCAAGCACAGAGGGAAAGTGCGATCAAACACACTACACTATGATCGAGTGCAAATTCTGCAAAAACCTGATTCAAAATGCCTAATCAGACTGCTTCCACCTCCAGTGCCTCGAGAAGCCGTGCACAGCCCTCTCGACCTAGCTTTGAACAAAGGGAGATCTTATTTGAGACCACATTTAACATTGACGATGATTTCAAAAACTTTGAAGCCACTCAATGGGCGGTCCAAGAGTTCAAGCACCAAGGTTTAAAGAGGGTGTTCAAGCCTATCTACTCTACTACCTATTCTCGGTTCGTAGTACAGTTTTATGAGAACTTGTCTTTCGACTGCAGAAGGTCGGGAGTCTTGTCCTCATCTGTTCAGGGAAAGTACATTGACGTGACATCTGCAGATATAGCTGCGACCTTTCATTGTTGTGATGAGTCTCCTCCTAAGGAGACCCAGATGGATGAGCATCCAGAGTCCTTTTCCTTATCCACCATCATTGAGGACATGTGTGCTGGGCAGTATGCCGATCGACACAACAATGTTGGGAGCCGGTCCAAGTTTCCTCTACGACTCTAGCTTGTGGATTCCATCTTTCAGTGGAATGTGTGTCCATTGGGACACAAGACCCAAAGGCGTGACTAGTTTTTACAGGTGCTATATGCATTCCACAGAGGCCACTGGTACTCTATTCCGGCTATCATCTAAGGCCAGCTACATAAGTTCTGGGATCACGTCCATGCATGCCAGGTCACCACGGCTAATGCATGGGGGCTCCCATTCCCTTTCCTCCTCAGTTACATTTTCAAGAAAAATGGGATTAAGAGCTCATCCATCGATGGACCAGTCTGAGAGCACCCATCCTTTGGGAAGGCTCAGTAGACACAGAGCCAGTCACATATACCTCAAGGACTCCAGGGGCAGGCACCAGCCGCAGAGAGAGTAGCCAATGACCCTATGAAGACAGAGGATCTTGTAGCTAACCCGACTTGGGAGGAGGACCATCCGGACATGGGACCCACTGAGTACCAGCACATTCTCGAGGAGATGTCCTCTTTTCGATGTGAGCTTTCTGACATTTGAAAGGAGGATCGAGAGGCTACTTTACTAGTGCATCAGCGCATCGATGGTTTGGAGGCACACTATACGAGGTAAAAGGTGATGCACTAGGCCATTCTTGATCGACTACCTCCCGCCCCTGGTGCCTCATCTTTCACACCACATAGAGACCATCAGTGAGAGTGGTGCACCGTCTGGCTGAAGACATAAAACTTAACGCTAATGGGAGGCACCCCACAACATATCTTTTTTTTATAGTATTTTTTACATTTCTTGTTAGTATTTATCTTTATAACTAGTTACTTTTAGTATCTTTTGTTTTTCAGTATTACTTTTATATCTCTTTTTCAGGGATAAGGTGTGTACATCAGTTCAAGTTTGGGGGTGTGCTATGAGCCATGCCAGCCAGCTAGTTCTTCATCTCTCAGGTCAGATTTTTTCATGTTGTTCACATATTGGGGACATTGTGTAGTTTCAGTTTGGAGGTATGGGAGAGACACTCACACACACTCTGTCCTAGGTTTTTTTTTTTTATTATTGAAAAGATAAATACATGTTCATATTGTTCTAAAAAAAATTTGGTTGATCTAAAGGAATATTATGATAAGATTTCATCAGTAAGCTTAAAATCTAGAACATATGGTTTAAATAATAAAGTTTAAAAGTTTAATTACTTACTTTAAAACATTTACGAAATCACAAGTTTGATCTAATCTGACACGAGCACATTAACACATAATTTTGTGGGGCATGACATGTAATTCTAATATGTATGTTTCCATGGCTTAACTGTAACCGGATGACTTGTTAGATGAACTCTTTGGCATAGAAAAATAGAAAAAAAAATTTATTGCACAAAAAGAGAAAATAAAATGCTCCTAATGATCATTAAACAAATTTTCCACCGAGTAACTGGACATCTTGCCTCAGTAAGCAGTGAGTGTTAACGTCAAAAGGTGGGAATTTTGCTTGGCAGCATTAAGACCAGTTAGTTTCGTAGCCTTTTTTACTCGAGTTAGTAAGTCTGTAGGGGTGTCTTTACACTTAATGCCCTAAAACCATCTCGTTTGGGAGTCATTGGCTAAACACTCGCTATATGGGTCAATTAGAAAGCTTAAGGGAACTCAACATGGTAAAAATCTCATAATAAAAGAAAAGAAGGAAATAAAACAATGCCATTATTGTTCATTATGATAGGAAATTCGGTGAATTTTGAGACACTAAAACACTACACATTGGAGTTCTTTGGAAACTTCATCTTTTATGTGCTAGTTCACCACACACTAAGTTATATTTATGATGCCTTAACCAGCCTCGTGTAAGTAATTAGATTTTAAAACTCTTATTCATTGCGAAGATGTGTTTGTATTTTAAACTTGCTCATGAATAAATATCATAGTTTTGTGTGCAACCCAAATTTTTGGATATCATGAAAGATGAATTTATATTTGTTATTGTTTTTCAGTTAGTTTTTCGTTTTATATTGCTAAGGGACTAGCAATATATAAGTTTGAGGGTGTGATAAGTGCTTAAATATTCATATTTATGCCCCTTAATTTACATTTGTTAAGCTCTTAGTTTACGTATTTTATTCTATTTTACTTCATTTTTGTGTTTTCTGTGTTTTTATAGGTTCTTGGTGGAAAAGAAGCAATTTGAAACTCAGAGGAAAAAATCTGGAAGACCTGGAAGTAGCCTAGTGCGATCGAGTGCACAAGCACTCATGCGCACAAAAAGAAGGCTCGAGCGCAACCTTGCGCTCGAGCGCACCAGCATGAAATCGAGCGCACACATGCAGTAAAACGACATAACTTGTTTTGGAAAGTAGGGTTAGGGTTCTGTTTTTTTAGCTAGGGTTTCCAGATGTCTTAAAACCTTATAAATAGACTAGTAGAACACAGAAACAAGATCTTCATTTCAGTTTTAAGCTTTGAAGACAAATTGATGACTCTTCTCCATAGTACTTTTTGAGTTTATTCTTTTCTCTTTAGTTTACATTATGAAGATGTCTAACATCACCACCATGTGTAACTAACTTACTAGTAGGGCTCGATTGAAGCCCTAATTATGTTTTTCCATTTATAAATATTGTTTCCTTTGTGATAGCTGTGTTATGATTCTTAACTTGATTAATGCCTGTTTTTTTTTAAATTCCTCATATGTGTTTGCTTGATCAACATATGCATGTAGTATGGATTAGTTAGTTAGATCGATTTAGATGACCGAGTCTTGGTTTTGACAATAGTAACAAAAAGAATCCATGCCAGATTCTTGGGTTAATCAACATGGGAAACCGAGAGTATATAACATGCCCTAGGTCTTGTGTGTTTGTTGATTTTCACTGATCATATGCTCTCTTAAGGAACAACTTAGTATACACCATGCTACTATAATTTTATAATGCGAAACTGATTATAAAGTGAAATTCACCAATCCCTATGGAAATAATCTTGCTTTTGCACGCTATGCTACTGTTGACCTTGCGCACTTGCAAGTAAAACTGTTCAAATATTTGTTTATTAATTTAGGTATATTTTTGCACTGCTCTAGCCTGTTCATCAAGTCTATGCTATAAGCTATCAACTCTATCATCTGTTACCTTCGCTTTTCAAGAGCATGTGCAAGAGCTTATCTTAGCTCATCTATTTCAACTTTAGATTCTCTCATACCTTTACTAATATCAATTATATTACTAATATCAATTATACTATCAACACGTTCCCTTCTAGGAACAACTCTAACTCTAGCTCTAAAATCAGCAACTCTAAAATATTGGGGGCCTCAACCTCGACTTATCAAAAATATTGGGGGTCTACCATGCCCTCTAAAATTAACAACTCTAACTCTAACTCTAGCTCTAGCGCATCCACGTGTAATCCTTAGACTATTTAAAATATAATTTATTTAGATCTTCCACTCTTTAAGTTCTTATGCAGTTTACAGAATCTTAAAACCTAATGCTCTGATACCAAAATTGTAACGACCTATCCCGAGTTGGCCACCCCCGAGATGGTGTTGTCACATTTTGAAAATCTCAACATGACACGTATATGCAACAGTAAAAATAATACTAACAAAAATTCTTTTACATCAATCCTCAACCTTCAACAGAGGAGATACATCAATCTGATATCGACTAAACATTATACACAATGTAATCTGCATAAATATTTATAAATAAATTTTTATTTTATTTTCTCATTAGTATGAGGATGTTGACACGTACGTGACTTACTAGATAATGATTTCGTCTGAACCTCAACTCACCAAACTATTTGTCACGCATGCTACCTGAAATCATTGCACAATGAAGGGTAGGCTTCACAAGCTCAGTGAATTAAATTTACTAAAAGTATTCAGTTGTATAAATGGTCCTTCAATATTTAATCATTTATATCTCTCACAACTTAATACTAGTATTCTACTATTACTACACATGTCAAAAGATTTATTCTCTATCAATCTCTTTCTCATATTTATTGGTTCACCTTAAGACCATCAATTATCTCATAATTACTTCATAATGAGGTTCACATCATAAAATCTACCATTTAGATGGTTCTTATCACCATAACTGTCTCTCTATGAGACTCATCCATCTATAAATAAATTCGCAATAAAATACCACACATCAGTATTTCAATAATTCAAGCAATAATTAAAATAGATGCAATGCATGAATTGTTATTATGGGAACGTCTTCCCACATGTCGACATGTTTTTATTATCTTAGACCGGTTGCCTTCCCGGTTCTTTTCTTTCTCATTTAGACCAGCTGCCTTCCTAGTTCTTTTATTCTTATTTAGACCGAATGTCTTCCCGGTTCTTTCATTTTCATTAGATCGGCTGCCATCCCGGTTATTTCATTTTCATTAGACTGACTGTCTTCCTGGTTCTTTTCTTTTATTTAATGCATATGCATATGAACAATGATATGAAATATGCATCTGAACAATAACATTAAAAAAAATAAACAAATATGAGTTCAAATATTTAATTTTGGCTATCCTAATTTTTGTCAAATTATATAAAAAAAATTCGACTAAATTTCTCTCATCCCATATCACATCAAATCATTCATCAAAGCTTGTCAAGATTCATTAAATTTCATCTCCTCATAATTCGTATCAAAACATCAACCATAGCTCATCAAGAATTTTACTTATCACTTTTATTATTAAATCATCTTATTATTCCAAAATATTTTTTCTCACCTAATAATTTTCTACATGTCCAAAATTCATCTCATACTTATCAATCAAATTTTTATCTACCACCAAAGCATAAGCTAATAATTTATTTAATATTATCACTAGATATTTCATTTTTCTTTAGATTACTTAAAGTAAATCTAACTCACCACGTAGCACTTAAAGTTACCTGTGGATCACCTCCTTGCCTTTCCCATTCCTTTAAGAAATTTCCCCCAGTTGCTGACCGTCAACACCTGATATAATATTTATATTAAATCTCAAACTATTTCTTCAATTCTTCATAAACCACACTCATTGAAAATTCCCACTTTGACTTCCGGGAAATTTCATAAATGCTAAAAATTCAAAAATAAACATTACATTATTTTCTTCTATTTTTCTATAAGCTTTTCGTAATTGTCTAATAATGATGTTGAATTGATAATTTCAAAATGATTAAATATTTGAGAAGAAAATTTTATATATTTGATGATTGATTTAAGAAGAGATTGATAAATGATTGGAATTATGATGTGAGTAGTGATAATAGAATGTTATTATTGAATTAGATGAGATAACGGATGAATGAATATTTGAAGATTATTTGATAGATTGAATTATTATATGTGAAGAAATAGATGATTAATATTGGTAAATTAGAAATGAGTGAATTATAAGATGTGACTAGAAGTCTACAAATCAAGTACTTCTAGTAAATTTAATTCCCTGAGCTTGTGAAGCTCACTGCTCATTGTTAAACAATTTCAGGTAGCGGGCATGACAGATAGATTGGTGAGCTAAGATTCAGACTGATTCATTATCTGTAAGCCTTGTGGTCCACATTCTCATACCAATGGAAAAAAATTTGTAAATATTCATGCATAATATGTTGTATATATTATTTCAGTTGAAATTTTAATAATGTATCTCCCCTATTGAGGGTTGAAGATTGATGCGTGTGTGTGTGGGCATGTGTATACACATACACACACACACACACACACACATATATATATATATATATATATATATATATATATATATATATTCAATCGATGTATATTTTTATATTGTTGAATATATGTGTCAGGCTGGAATTTCAAAACGTGACGACACCGTCTCGGGGGTGGCCAACCCAGGATGAGTCTTTACAATTTTGGTATCAGAGCATTAAGTTTATGATTCTGTAGACTGCATAAAAATTTAAAGAAGTGGAAGATTTAAATAAATTACTTTTTAATACAGAGTCCGAGGATAACAAGTGGACGTGCTAGTGTTAGAGCTAGAGGTAGAGTTCTGAATCAGAGTGGATATGGTAGACGTCCAATATTTGAAAAAGTTGAAACAGATGAGGAAGTCAAGTCTTTGGTCCATGTAAGGGAACAGGTTGCTAATACAGTTGGTACTAGTAGAGGTGGTAGAGAATATGATATTAGGAGGGATGAGTTGAGAGATTTCTTGATCGTGCTGTAAAGAGAATGAATGCAACAGAAGAAAAGGTTGATAATTTACATACAAGATTAGAGGAAAGTGGTAGAACAGAACCTGATGTTGTGAGACAATAAGCTTATGAGGGAGAGGGTGTGTTTGCACATGAGATGCAAGGGGATTGTTTTGTGAGATTTATTAAGTTTAAACCCCAGTCTTTTAGAAGATCTGTAATCCTATTGAAGCTGAGCATGGATTAAACCTATTGAGAAATATTTTGAAGTCTTACCCATGACAGATTGGAAGAAGGTTACTTTTGCTTCATTTAGGCTAGAAGGTGAGGTTTCTCAATGGTGGGAGGATATTTTGCTTAGATTGAGTACACAAGTAGATCAACCCTTAACTTGGCGTAAGTTTAAGGATGTGTTTTATGCGAAATATTTTCCAAATACGTTTCAAGCATAATAGGAGAGAGATTTTATTCATTTAAGATAGAATACTTTATCTGTGGCTGAGTATGATAGTAGATTTATAGCCATGTCGAGGTTTTTACCTAAGTTAGTAAATACGGAGAAGAAGAAATATAAGATATTTTTAGACGGGTTATACTATGAAATTCGAACTAAACTCTCTTATATGGGTATTGGGAATTATGCTATAATGGTGGATAAACCATTATAGATTGAGAATGATGTGATGGAGTTTAGAGGTAGGAGAGATTGGCTGAAGATGTCTAGATTTGAGGGGCCCAGAGGTGGTAGTAGTATGAGTATTTAGGGTGGAAGACCACCCTAGATAGGGCACTCCTTGTCACAGGGAAGTGTAATACAGAGTCAGAGACAAGCAAGATCTATTGCTTCTGTATTTCAAAGTAATATATGTGGAACCCATAGATTTGGGAGACAGGTTATGGAAACTGGAAGTTATGGTAGAGAAGTAAGTATGCCACCAAGGAGAAGTGGTAATCTGATGTATGATCGAAAGACAAAAGTTTGTTGTAGATGCAATCAGATAGGGCATCTATCTCAGAATTGTCATACTTTGATGTGCTTTGTATATGATGAGGGAGGACATATTAGTGTAGATAGTCCGGTGGGGAGATCTATTGAGATAAGTGCCGGAGGTGTTGGGAGGAAACAGGTGGAGAGAGTTGGTGGATCAAGGAGTATATGAGACAAAGGCAGATGATCAGTAGCTGAGAGAGGATGCGGTGGTCATTTACAACCTAGAGACGGCAGAGTCTGTGCATTGACCCAACAAGATGCATATGCCACTCTTGATATTGTTATGGGTATAGTATATATTCTTGATAGACCTACTAAATTATTTATTGATCCTGGTGCAACCCATTCTTTTGCATCCAGTGTTTATATGAAATCTTGAAGTTGATTTGTTGCCTTTAGATATGATAGATTTTGATTTAACTCTGGGGATGGATTGGTTATCTGCATATCATGCTTGGACAGATTTTTTTAGGAAGAATATGGTGTTCAGAATACCAGGACAAGATGAGTTTAACTTTCAGGGAGAACGTAAGATACTTGCCAACTGTCTTATTTCTGCCCTGACTGCTAGTAGATGGTTGAAAAAGGGTTATGGGGGGTATTTGGCATATATGGTGGATTATAGAAAGGAGATTAGGTAGTTAGAAGAAATTTTAGTAGTGAAAGATTTTTTTGATGTGCTCCCTAAGGAATTATCTGGTTTGCCTCTTAATAGGGAGATTGAGTTTTCTATTGAGGTGATTTTAGGATTAGCACCCATATCTATAGCACTTTATAGAATGGCACCAGCAGTGTTGAGAGAGTTGAAAGTTCAGCTTTAGGAGTTGCTAGATAAACAATTTATTTGACCCAGTATGTCGCATTGGGAGTCTCTGTGTTGTTTATGAAAAAGAATGATGGAACGATAAGGTTGTGTATTGATTATAGATAGTTGAATAAGATCACCATTAAGAATAAATATCCTTTGCCTATGATAGATGATTTATTCGAGCAACTGTAGGCATCTAAAGTGTTTTCTAAGATAGACCTAAGATCGGGTTATCATTAGTTGAGGATAAAGGAAGAGGACGTGCCTAAGACTGCTTTTAGGACACGTTATGGCCATAATGAGTTCCTTGTGATGCCATTTGGGTTAACTAATGCTTCTGCACCATTTATAGATCTAATAAATCAGATGTTTAAACCATTCTTGGATAGATTTGTGATCATATTTATTAATGATATTCTGGTATATTCTAAGAATGAAGAGGAGCATATGCAACATTTAGAGATAGTATTGGAAATTATGAGAAGAGATAAATTGCATGTAAAGTTCTCTAAGTGTGAGTTTTCATTGACTGAAATATCTTTCTTGAGGAATGTTATGTCAGGAGATGGCACAGCATTTGACCCACATAAAGTAGAGGCAGTGTTGAATTGGGAAAGACCCATTAGCATGACTGAAATTAGAAGCTTTTTGGGGTTGGCCGGTTATTATAGGAGGTTTATCCAGAATTTTTCTATTATTGCTGGACCATTGACCAAATTGACTAGGAAGGAAGTGAAATTTATGTAGTCAGAAGAATGTGAGAAGAGTTTTCAGCTGTTGAAAGAGAAATTGACTACTGCTTCGGTATTAGTGGTTCTTTTTGGTGATGAAGGATTTGTGGTATATAGTGATGCGTCACATCAGGGGTTGGAATGTGGGTTGATGCAACATGGGTATACTTCTAGGCAATTGAAGAACTATGAGAGAAATTACCTGACCCATGATTTAGAATTGGCTGCCATAGTTTTTGCTTTGAAGATTTGGAGACATCATCTGTATGGAGCCACTTGTGAAATTTTTAATGATCATAAAAGTTTGACGCATTTACCTACCTAGAAAGAGTTGAATTTGAGGCAGATGAGGTGGATGGAATTGATTAGTGACTATGATTGTATAATTCATTATCATCCAGGGAAGGCTAATATAGTAGCTGATGCATTGAGTAGAAAATCTACAGGGAGATTAGCTACTATTGGGAGTCATGATATTAGTTTGATGGTAGAATTGAGAGAAATGAGAATGCAGTTAAGTATCAGTAATAGAGCAGTATTGATGGCAAATATGGTGGTACAATCTTCTATTATTGATCGCTTGTTACAAATGTATAGTAGAGATGAAGGGGTAGAGAAGATCTGATAAGAAATATTGAGTGGGAAGCCGACTGAGTTTAGAATTAGAGAAGATGGTATGGTGGCATTGGGACATAGAGTTTGTGTTCCCAATGATGTTTAGATGAGAAAAAAGAGATACTAAGAGAGGCTTATGATTCTGTATATTCTATGCACCTTGGTAATAATAAGATGTACAGGGGGTTAAGACAAAATTATTGGTGGTCAGGGATAAAGAAGGCTGTAGCTGAGTATATTTCTAGATGTTTGGTTTTTCAACAAGTGAAATTTAAGAATAGACATCCAACAGGTTTATTACAGCCTCTTTCAGTACCTGAATGGCCATGGGAGAATGTAAGTATTGATTTTGTTTTTGGTTTTCCCTGTACCCAGAGAGGTCCTGATGCTATATGGGTTATTAAAGATATCTCCGTGGAAGGGTGTATTGAGATTTAAAAAGAAAGGAAAGTTGAGTCTGAGATTTGTGGGGCCATATGAGGTAATTGAAAGAGTTGGACTAGTAGCATATAGATTGGATTTGCCTCTAGAATTAAAGCAATTATACAATGTGTTTCATGTTTCACTTTTGAAAAAATGTTTACATGATGAATCCTATAGTATTCCGAATCAAGCTGTAGAATTTCAGGAAGATTTGACCTTTATGCGAGTACTAGTCAGAATTCTAGACAGAAAGGAATAAGTCTTGAGTAATAAAGTTATTCCTTTGATTCAAGCATTATAGCATAATAAAGATGTTAAAGAAATTACTTGGAAGCATGAGGCAAGAATGAGGAAAGAGTACCCCAGTTTTTCATGAGTAAGGTAAGAAAATTTTGGTGACGAAATTTTTTTTAAGGTGGATGGAATTGTAATACTCGTGTTTTTAAAGTAAAGGTAAAGAAGTAATTTGATAGATATTACATGGAATTAAAATAATATATACATGAAAGCTTTACTATTAAAAAAAATCTAGATGCGTGGTGTAGTTAATTTGCTGCCACAAAGAGGGAAAAAAAAGGAAAAGGGGACAACACTTGGACGTCCAAGTGTTGCTCACACAACATTGAAAATGCAAGAAGGACACCACAGAGAACCAAACCTTGAAAATGGTTCTAGGTGCTACGGTTTTTGGTATAAAATAAAAAAAATATATATACATTAAGCTTTTGTTAGTTGTTAAAACTTAGTTTCTCTCCCTCAAATTACTCTCTTTCCTTAAACACTTGGGGACCGAAATAAATGTTGAAATATGAAAATTTTGAAGAAGTTTACGGGAGAATTTTAAAGAGATTCGAGGGAAGCTTTAAGAAAAAAAAGAAGGTAATAATGTGAATTTTAATTTTTTGAAATTATACAAACACGAAAATACCCGAAATTTGATGTAAAAATTTAAATGTATGAAGTACAGAAGAATTGAAGAATAAATTATAAATTTTAATATATATATTATGTCAGGTGTTGACGATCAGCAATCGAGTAAAATTCCTAAAAGGAGCGGGAAGGGCAAAGAGTTGATTCACGGGTAACTTTAAGTGCTACGTGATGAGTTAAATTTACTTTTAGTAAACAAAACCAATAAAAATATGAATTTATGATATTTGAATAAATTGGTGAATTATTATGATTTAATGATGTATTTTCTGTTATATATGAAAATTGATTGACTTATTAATTAGAAATTTAATAGTATGTTGAATATTAATTATATAAGAATTTATATTTTAAAAATGATGAATTAATAAAAAAATATGCTAAAAAGTCATATAAAATTTCTGAAAATATGATTGAAAAATTGATGTGATATGTGAGGAGAGAATTTAATAAATGTGATAAAAATAATAACTTTGAGAAAGAGCTAGATAGTTAAATTGAATGTTTTGATATATGCTTGCTTGCATATTATTGCTTATATGCATAAAAGTAAAGACCAAGAAAGCAGCTGATCTGGTTGAAAAGACTAGGGAGATAGCTGGTCTAGCTGAAAAGACTAAGAAAGCAGCTGGTCTGGCTGAAAAGACCAGGAAGGTAGCTGGTCTGGCTGAAACATGTCGACACGTGGGAACACGTTCCCAAATGATAATGTGAAATGATCTGATAAGAAAGAAAGAAAGAAAATTTAAATTCATGCATTACATTTGCCTTAAATATTGATTATTATTGATTGAGATGGTAAAATATCAGTCTTGATTGTGAAATTATTGATAGAGAAATGAGCCTCACAGAGAGACAGATATGATGAGAAAGAAATATGAAATTATGATATGATAAAGATTATTTGATTGATTGATTATATGCTGTGAACCTCATATCGAGGTAAATAATGATGTTGAATTGGTAATTTCAAGATGATTATATATATGAGAAGAAAAAATTATATGTTTGATGATTGATTTAAGAACAGATTGATAAATGATTGGAATTATGATATGAGTAGTGATAATAGATTGTTATTATTGAATTAGATGAGATCATGGATTAATGATTATTGGAAGATTATTTGAAAGATTGAATTATTACATGTGAAGAAATAGATGATTAAAATTGATGAATTAGAAACGAGTGAATTATAAGATGTGACTAGAAGCATACAAATCAAGTATTTCTAGTAAATTTAATTCACTTAGCTTGTGAAGCTCACTCCTCTTTATTAAAATAATTTCAAATAGCAGGCAAGATAGATAGATTGGTGAGCTAAGATTCAGACTGAGTCATTATCTGTAAGTCTCGTGGTCCACATCCTCAAGCCAATAGAAAAAAAAATTTGTAAATTTTCGTTTATAATATGTTGTATATATTATTTCAGTTGAAATTTTAATAATACAGCTCCCATGTTGAGGGTTGAGGATTGATGTGTGTGTGTATGTGTGTGTGTGTGTGTGTGTCTATATATATATAGTCGATGTATGTTTTTATATTGTTGCATATGTGTGTCGTGCTGAGATTTCAAAACGTGACAACACCGTCTCGGAGGATGGCCAACCTAGGATGGGTCGTTACAGCTATCCTCGCTTCAACATCTGCCAATTGAATCAATCCAGTCTGAAGCTCATTCACCCGATCTTTTTAGTCAATTCGGCCAAATAGAAGGAACCCAAACATCCTCCCATATTTGTATAGACCTGCCATCACCCACCTGCCATCTAATTCCCTCTTGCAACACTGATTTAGCAGACCAAATACTTTGTCGCTTAATGGAAGGATTCATCCCTAACGATGCATCCATGACACCAGAATTTTGGAAAATATTTGCTTCTTAGAACTCTATGGTATAATGAAATTGGTTCAGTTAATATTCTCCACCCCCTCTTCACCAAAAGAGCCAAATTAAAACACCGAAGGTCATGAAACCCCAGTCCTCCCAATTTCTTCGAAGTGCATAGCTTATCCCAACTACAACAATGTATCTTCCTCTCATTTGTCGAATGTTCCCACAAGAAATTCCTTGTCATTGCATTTACATCCTCACATAAAGAGATAGGCGCGCAGCGAAAACACACTCATGGTGTAGGATGGTATTAATTGTGCCAACTTCTTTACTAGCTTTTGACATCAACTTCTCTCTCCAACATTGCAATATTTTCCATACTTTGTCCCCACTATCGTAACCCAAATACTTTTCATGATGAGTCACCGATTGCACATCAAGCTCCGTCATTGAAAAAGACCTTACCTCCTCCCCCACATTATTGCAGAACAATAGGGAAGATTTCTCAAAATTGACATGTTGGCCCGATGCTAGCTAATATGTGTGAAGAATTCTAGAAATTGACCAACCAGCTTCAAGTTCATTTGTTTCTAACATGGTACAATCCTACTTTGTCATACTGGATCTTTTGCTTAATTGCTGATGGAAGCTGATTCAAGGAGTCGATAACCTTAAACACACCATGCTTATTATATATATTTTTACATTGAAAGTTAACATTAATATTTTTTTAATATTATAAATTTTGTTGATTGAATTTATTTTGGTTTATCGAAATCAAAAGATATTATGCACCATTTTTTTCAATTACATATATAATAATAAATAGAAAAAAATTAATTATGTGTAGCACATGTCCATGAAACTAAAATGATTTAACAGCATGCATGAAAGAAATGTACAAAAAATAATTTTCTTGAAATAATATAATGATCACTCTTTCATTTCTACATGAGTAATAAAAAATAGTCACAAACTAAAAGTTTCGCCATGTGTCACCAAATCATGGATATTCAAATTAACTGAACATCCTCTTAACATGTGCAAATGGTACTACAAAATACCCAACGATAAGTAATAAAAGATGAACTTAACATGAAGGAAGATCTTGTGGTGGAGGAAGCAACTGTTGTGATGGGTCGGGACCATTTTTGACAATAAAAACCATTGAAAGACCCCATGAAGTATGCGATTCAAAATGGCAATGTACAAACCATACTCCTGGATTATCTGCCTTGAATCGGATTGCAGCCCAACCCCCAGTTGGCACTGACACTGTGTTTCTCTCTAGAGGATCAACAAGGTTGTATTTTTTTGGATCAGTAGTTGCATTAAAGTTTCCAAATCCACTCCCAACGATGAAGAAGTTGTGACCATGGACATGAATTGGATGGTTTTCCACACTTAGAAAACTTGTGTCCTGAAACACGATTTCTATAACTGTGCCATAAGGAACCACCAAAAGCTTTGTGCCTAATTCGGCGTTCATGTTTTCAGCGAAAGCATCCACGCCTGTGTAATCAAATACTTTTGGGGGATTTTCAGGGAAATCAGAGGAGAAAATACCAGTAGTTTTGTTCTTATAGTAGGATTTTAATATGGACACAGAAGGATGAATAAAAGATTGATTGTTCATTGAAGCGAAGAGTCTCTTTCCTTCACGGGCCTTGCAAGTTTGATTTGCAGGACAATCTTGAAGGTTAACGCTTATGGTTGTTATCACTCGCTTGTCAACTATTTGGGGCACATTACATGGGTACTGAGGAGATGCAAGGCTTTTAAGGTTGTTGGAGAATTTTGTGACAAAGCTAGTGTCTTTCATTTCTGGAAGGTTGTATAGTTGAAGAGTAGTTACATCAGTTCGAGGGTTGACTTTTCTTGGCCATCTGTTTTTGTATTGCAGGAAGCCAATGGTGGTGGAATTATGGAATTCGAAAATAGAAGAGACATAAGGCCTGGCTGCCATTACAAACATGCCTGTGGAATCTGGAACTTGATATGCTGTGAGAAGGAGAGTTGTGGTTTGTCCAGGAGCTATCATAATGGCTGTGGTTGTGATGGACTTTGTATACACTCCATCAACCTCCACAACCGTGAACGTATGGTTTGCTATGGCAAAGAATAGATCAATATTTAGTGCTGCATTGATTATTCTAAGCATGTAGGTTTTACCGCGTTCAACTGTCAGGACAAAAGTATCTGCACATCATAACATAACTTCACATTATTAATTTCAAGTTGTGTGATGATACCAGTCACGTTTTTTAAGGCATCAAAACTTGGATTTTGACACATGAAACACATAATCAAATTGTGTTGTAAAATGCCAAAATGTAATGAAATTTTGTTGGAGGATTGTTTATGTTACCTTGGGTAGAGCAAGGGTAGAGAGGTCCTGGCAAACTATTAATGGTATAAGCATCTGAAAGTTGAGGCCCTGCTCTATACTTCATCATTTCTTTTTCCACTGCATCCACATCATTGTTCCACCATTCACCTGTGGTAAAATAAACGAATATATTGATGCAAAAATTAGAAGAATTATTAAATATGTGTTTTGTTTGTTCAGTTTATGAGAGCGAGTTAAAAGTGTTAGAATTATCTCTTAATGTGGTCTTACATTACATGCAAGCTTTTAGGTTTTGTCACATAACAGGTTAAGTGTTGGTCTATCAAGTGAGACATAAAGAGAGCCAAATAGAGAAATCTATATACAGTGGGCAGAATACTCTAATGTGTCTAATATGTGGTAGTTAGAGTAGACTATAATTGACCTTTGGGCCTTTAATGGGTGAGCCATTAGATCACTATATAAAGAGTAAGCTAGGTCTCTCTTCCTATTCTCAACCCTATAGACATTATATTCTCTAAACGGGATAGTCACTCATTAGGCTACTGTGTGCTAAAAGAGAACTAAAGAGAGGAAGATCCTAGTGTTTCCTAACAAAGATTGCTTCATTGTTTCTATTCGCTAAAGACTTTTGTTGTGCTATTAAAGATGAAGCTAAAGGATCTAAAGTATGCGTTACTTACTTTCTATGTATAGTGTAGGTGGTCTTTACTCATCTATGGATTCTTGGGGATTAAGGATATTCATATTGAAATTATACATGTTGTATCAGAACCATCATAGATTGGATTTAGAATCGTAATTAAGACTTATTTAATTGATTGAATAAAGTATGATAAAAAGTATACTAGGACTTTTAATTCTAGTAATAAAGTTAATAAGTTTGATCGATTTATATGATCTAATATAAGGATTAACTTGCATGTTCATATGAATTGATTCAATGTTTGTAGAAACATGTTTTAGGGATTTTGATTGTGTTGATTCAATTGATATATTGCTAATTATTTGTTAAATTAAGGTTATTTGGTTGAATCAATAGTGTTTATAAGGATTAAAACATATAAAGAATCAATTAAAACCCTTAATTGTTGTTTGAATATAATGAAAATTAGATTTGGGCATGAAAAATTAGTGAAAATCGAGTAAAAATCATCAGGTGTCGTGTTGATAGTTGATTGTCAATTGTGGATAGTCGACTATCCTAAGGAAAAGTTCTAAACAGAAACTTTTGATAGTCGACTGTGGCTTACCATAGTCGACTATCCTAAAGTGGAGTTTTGGACAAAAACTTTTGACAGTCGATTGTGGCTTGCCATAGTCAACTATCCTAAAGTAAGGATTTGACAAAGGTTTTTGACAGTCGACTGTGGCTTGCTATATTCGACTATTATGAAGTGAGATTCTGGTAAAAACTTTTGACAGTCAACTATTGCTTAGCATAGTTGATTATCACCTGAAGGTTATTACTCCAAAAGTTTCAGTCATCAACTATTGCTTGAGCATAGTCGACTATCATCTTGTTTTACATTACATTCACATAAAGTTGCTTCAATCCTTTTCCAAACTAACTTAAAACCATGAATTAAGTTAAAATAAGTTGTTAATAATGTAATTAGTTGAGAAATATGACATTTTAATAGAAGTGCATTGAGGAATACATTTCATAAAGTTAATGTCATATGATTGAACTGTGATATTTGAGACATAATTACCTTTATGTCTATAATACTAAGATCATATCAAGCAGTCAAGGTATGAGTAATATAAAGTATATCCTGGTATAGAGAGTTTCATAAGTTTGGTTGAATTGTTGCCACCAAAGTGTTATTTTCAATTGGATTTGTGAAATATTTGTCCTATATGGTACTGGGATGTCTCTAATTCTAGTATATAGTCATTCACCAAAAGGTGGTGATTGTATATTAGAATTAAGAGGGTCATATAGGATCATATTGTTGAAAAGTGGCTGACCTAAATAGTTTATACACCCAAAGGTGATAGATTATTGTACGTTGGAACATATTTTCATGGCTGCTTCTATGTGGAAAGTTTTATAATAGATGTCATGGATTCAACCCAAAAGGGTTGACATGATAATGTGTATGGACTTTCAAATAATATACTTGTTTATGCTTTTGGAGTAAATTATTATATTACAGTTTGCTAATAAAGTTACATTATTAAACTAAACAAATCACATTTAATTAAAGTCACCTTTACTTTTAAGAACAATGCAAAAGCCATAGAAGTTATGATTGGTTTGAATTTCATAAATTAGAAAATGAAATGTGCAGTTTGTCCTAAGTGATAGCACATATAAACTTGTCATTGAGTAAGGTTAATAGTTTTGATTCAGTAATAGATTAACGAGGCATGGATTAAGTTTGACCATATGTATCTGCTAACCATTAAGAGATTCATTCTACAGTACCTACTGAGTGGATTGTTGTGGTGAAAAGATATCGAGTGTCATTGAATGCTTAGATAGGTTCAATTCTGCATAAGCTAAACTCTATAACGGATGACGTAGAATGATATGTTTGAGAGTAAATTATAAAGATGTCCCTTTTTTCAAATTAAGTGAGAAATCTCAAACTACCTTACTGGTTTCCAAAACAAGTATTAAGAATGGTAAAATGGGTAAATCTAATGTTTCTAAAGTTGCTCAAGATAGTAATACAAATATGATTAGATTGGAAATGTAGTGGGTCTTAAGGATATTTTCATTAAAAGTAAAATTAAGTGCTTCTTATGTATGAATAAAGATTATAAAAAATGAGATTGCAGTAAAAGTTAAAAAAAACTTGGATAACGAATGGTGATCGTGAGAGAAACTCTTTGGCTCTTATTCCAAGTGAATCCAATGTAACTGAAGCCTCATTTAGTGTGGTGGCTAAATAGTGATAATTGTGTTCCTTTTACAAGCAAGGAAAAGCCAAATAAAGAAAGTTAGACTCACAGATGTTAACAATGATGAGGTAGACAAAAATTTCATAGGAATAGCTAGTTTAAATTTAGATTCTAGATGTAAACTTTTATTAGACATGCTTTATATATGATCCTAAGGTGGAATTTATTTTCCATTTTCTGGTTTTGGACAAGATTGGCTATACTTTTGATGTTAAAGATTATATAATTAAACTATCTTTTAATTTGAAAGCTATTAGTCATTGCATCTTGTTATATTGATTATATAGATTGTGTGTTGAGCTCCAAATGAAGTCTATAAAATATCATATAAAGTTGATCAAGTAATGCAAAAGATCCCTAATTAAGGAAAGTTTTTTCATATTGTGGCATAAATGCTTTGGTCACATTTCTAGAAAGAAAGAGTGAGGGTGAAAATGAATACATCTGACCTACTCTTAACTGGAAATGTGTTGACTTGTTTAGGGATAAATTAACCAAGATAAAGAAAAAAGTGCATCTCATAAATCTGATTTTTGAAAGTCATCCACATTTATTTTCAATAGACATTGTCCAACTACATTGTACGAGTGTAAACACTTGTATCATTCATTGATTATTGTGCATACGTGTTATCAACTAAAGGAAATTCTAATTTTCTTGACAAGTTTAACATTTAGGACTGAAGTTGAAAAATTATTAGGAAAAGTCATTAGGATTTATTATGTTTGATCAATAAAGTAAATATCTTGCCAAACATGAAGTTTCCAGACAAATCAAAGGTTTGTTTACTAGATGCTTGAAAGATTGGGAAATAGTGACCAATAACACTATATTAGGCAATCCTAAACGTAAAGGTGTGGCTAAAAGGAAAAATCACATATTTAAGGTTATGGAAAGAATCATGTCAAGACTAGATTATCTATAGGTTGAGGTCATTATTACAGTTTAGTAATCCTCAGTAAAGTACCTAGTAAAGTTGTATCTAAATCTCTTTTTAAATTATGGATTAGATGAAAACCTTAACAGTGATAGTCTTTATATTTAGGGAATGTTTTATAGAAGTACGTCTATATGCTCCAAATAAAAGTAAGTTAGATTCAAGATTCTCTTATTGCTTCTTTATAAGGCACTCAAATTATCCATAAGGAATAAGTTTCATGGTCTTACATGAAAATACTATAATTGTGGAATCAAAGATAGCTAAGTTTCCGGTGATAGAAGATCTGTCAACATTTTGATCTATGATCTATTTAGATGAGAGTAACTATAATATTGGTTATGTGGTGGATCACCCAATGACTTTTCAGAAGTTTTTTTTTCTAGTTTTTCAGTTGGATCTGTGGTGAAATATGATAAGAGATAAGTTGCATTCAATGAAACTCAATGTTGATTTTACAGAGCTTGTGAAGGTTGAGCTTGTAAGGTTTTCTTTTATGCTTGTAAAACTTTTAGAAGGACTACAAAGGATTGAATTTTTCAGGTCCATACTGGTTACTAAATGGTTCACTTGGTGAAATATGATTGTTTACAACGAAACTTTCTCTTTAGTTTCCTCCAAGAATACTTTTAGAATGATCATGATGCTAGTAGCACATCAAGTTTTAGAGCTACATCAGATGAAAATGAAAATTGTTTTCTTGTTTGGAGACTTTATAAGGAAGTCTATATGGTGTAGTCTAAGGAAGTTAAAGAAGATGGTGACAAACCTTTGTATATGTAGACATACAAAAGTCTTTATAAGAGTTCAAAGTAAGCTTCTAGACAGTTGTATCTGAAATTTGATGATATAGTGACTTCATATAGGTTTATTGAGAACAATGTAAATCAGTGAATATATGTCAAGGTCAATGGAGCAATTTTATCTTCTATATCTTGAATAGGGATGAAATCTTGCTTGTTGGTGATGTCTTAGGACTGTTGCATCAAGTTAAGAAATAGTCTAGGCATTCTGACATAAAAGATCTTGGAAATATATATGTTCTTCTTGGAATTGAAATCCATAAATAAAGACTTGTCGCAATGGGATTTGTTAGGAGCCTGGAAGATACAGATCATTGGATGGCAGCTTAGAAAGTTATAAGGTACTTGAAAAGGTATAAGGATTTCAATTTGGTTTATAGAATGGTTCAAAATCTTGAGATGGTGGAGTATATGGATTCAGGCTTTGCCTTGTTAGGATAAAATAAAGTTTTCGTCAGGTTATATGGTTATGGTGGCAGGAGGTGATAGTTTAGGAAAATGTCAAGAAGACACTTATTGGTTCCTCTGAGCTAAGGTTATGGCATGCTATAGGCTGCCACACAAGTTTCTTTATTGAAGAACCTAATTCTCGATTTGTTTATAGCTATCTCTATTGTTAGGCCCACATAGTTGTACTATGATAATAGTTGTTCTCTAAGAATAACTAATTAAGGAAAGGTTGAGGCATTCTTTTTATAGCCTTAAGTGTATGTCTAGTGGCATATAAAATATATCCCGAGATATTAAAGTTGTAGATAAGGCATGCAGGTTTTGTTGAAAACCATGAAGGATTTTCTCTAGCGTACATGTACTGCTTAAAGTGGAGAAAATCAAAAGTGACAAACAAGGGAAACACAACTTATAAAGACCACTTTGTGGATGTTGATTCTTCATTATTCTACCATATTGGATCCATGTCGGTGGAGTTTATTGATTCTCATGACCATGGAAGGTTATGTGTCACTCAAAAGGTGCAGTTAATTCCATGATTCGGTGTTAAGGACTCCATTAGATCTGATTGACACTTGGATTAGTCTATAGACCAATGTTTTAAAAGTGCACATAAAGTTTTATAGTTATCTTAGCCCAAGAGTCATTTTTAAATGATAAAATTTGTTTTCAAAATTGATCATAAGTAATGTCGCCCAAGTGAGAGAATGTTAAAACTATCTCTTAATGTGGGCTTATATTACTTGTAGGCTTTTAGGTTTTATCACAAAACGAGCTAAGTGTTGGTTTATCAAGTAAGACATAAAGAGAATCCAATCAATCAATCAATTTATAGTGGGCCTAATACTCTAATGTGTCTATTATGGACTAGCTAGTGTAGGCTAAGTTGACCTTTGGATCTTTGATGGGTAGGCCATTGAATCACCACATAAAAGGTAAACTAGGTCCTCTATCCTACTTTCAACCCCAGAGGCATCATATTCTCTACAGATAAGGAATACCCACCCATTAGGCTTATGTGTGCTAAAAGAGAACTAAGGAGATCGAAAGAGATCCTAGTATTTCCTAACGGAGATTGTTTCATCGTTTCTATTGATTAAAGATTTTCGTTGCGCTATTAAGAATGGAGGATAGATATAAGGTATGTATTATTTACTTTCTATCTATACTTTAGGTGTTCTCTACTCATTTAGGGATTCTTGGGGATTAAGGATATTCATATTGAAATCCTAAAAAAAAAAATAAGTTTGTCTAAATTTTTGAAAATTAGTTACATATTGCATGTTTTAGGATGGTTAGGGCCATGTTTGGTCCCTCATTTAAGCCAACTTATCTTTTTTAGGAAGTAATTGAAGAAGATCAGTATGATAAATAAATTAAAAGCATACTAGTATTTTTAATATATTATAATTCGGTAAATGGAAATTATTAAACTATTACCAAATAAGATGGGGATTTCTGATTGAATTGGAGTGGAGAATGGATATGGCATGGGAGGGTAGATAATGAAGGCACCGTACACAGAAGCTCGTTGCCATAAATGATGAGCATGCCAAAAGAGGGTGCCTCTTTGATCCTTTACATTGAATTTATATGTGTAGGAGTGTCCTCCTCTAATGGGGCACTGTGTGATGTAAGCCGGACCATCAGCCCATCCTGTTCTAAATTGCCTTACTCCGTGCCTGTGTTATTAAGCAAGGACAAATTGTTGATCAACTATAAATGTAAAAAATTTGTTTATCTCTCACAAATCAATTTTAATCTTGGTGTATTAAATTTAGTTAATCATAACCAATTAATCAATTCCATTTTTAATGGTTTTGTCTATTGAATTCGATCTACCCAAGAATTTCTCCCATGGTATTACTATAAATTTGTTTGGATGAGTTTTAAAATCAAATTTAAATCGGTGTTTATTTTCTAAATTTAGTAAAAATCTTCTTAGTCTATTCTAGCTTCAATTAATTATTTAAAATTTACTATAAAAATAATTATTTAAAATTTTGATGTTGATTTTTCTTATTGTTTATTTTGCATAAACTAATCAAAAACAGTCTTGGTTGCAAAATTATGATAAAGAGGTAAAAGAGACAAGCACAACTTAAAAAGGCCCAAAAATTTAATTATTTGGATTCTAGTGTATAATTTGATAAAATATAATAGAAGTAAAATCTAAATTTAATCTTAAAACCTTTATAATATATTAATATAGGATTTATTGCATCGTAAATATTTGAACTATGGACCCGTAGCATTTACCTCCATGAACTATTAATTTGGTGTAATGGATTTTTGAACTATGAATTAATAGCAATCAACTTCTTAAATTTATTTTCTGGCGAGAAACTTAATCAAATGAGGAACTTAAAAGAAAATTTCACTGGTTCAATGATCTACCTAAATCTAATTTTTGAAACAAATATTTACAATGTAGTAATAATCAAATGGAAGAATCCTCACTTGATGTATTTCTGTTAAGTTTTTTTTACCGAAAAATGGATTTAAGGAGTTGATAACTACCAATTAATAGTTTAATGACCCATTGTGCCAAATTAATAGTTTATAGAGTTAAATACTATAGGTTCATAGTTTAAGGATATGTACTACAATAACCCCAATAATATTATAATATAAAGGAAATTAGTAACTTATTTACGTTTTTGGGATGAGTTCCGACTATCAAGTGTGAAGTTTGTTCTTATTAAGGCAGTTTAGGTGTCTCGACTACAAAGCCGTTTGAGAAGAGATTTAAGCAAGCTTAAATCATTTTGAAAGAAAAAAAATCAAAACAATTTAAATAAATTAATTTAAATTAGCTTAAACCTCTTTCAAACGATGTTTATATTGGTGTATAGAGACTTATGGATGATTGATCGAGTTCAGTGCCAAAAGAAAAAGAAAAAACGAAGGTTTTAATTCAAAGTTATCATGCTCACCAATGGATTGTAGTGTTCTGAGCGACGCGGTTAGTGACCTTAATTTCAACATTGTCACCTTCATGAACAGCTATTGTTGGCCCTGGATACTCTCCATTCACTGTTAGAAGAGGCTTTGTATGGCATAATCGAGTTACCTCCTTCCACTCAACCTGAAAATCAAACAATGATAATGCTTCAATTTTTTCCTTTTCTTTGTTTTGAAATTTATTCGAGAAACATGTATACAGATGGAGAAATTGAAAAATGATTACATATAAAATTGACAATACACTTCAACCTTAAAAAAGTATTTTGACTTTCAAATTCTAAAATTTTCATTATAAACATCTTTTTGAAGTGAGATAATTTTAATCGATTTTTCTTTTCCCTTTTCAACTAGTTTTATGGGAGAAACTAAGAAGGTAAGATAGAAGATAAGTTAACTTACATTGAACTGAAAGCGTCGGGTTGTTGTAGAAGAAAAAGAAGAAGAAGAAGAAGGTAGTATCCCTGCAATTATCATTAGTAGTGCTCCCATAAAGAACACATTATGTTGATATAAACTCTCCATTTGTACCAATTCTGGAGCACGTTGAGAACTACCTAGCTAGACTCCCAAACTTGCACGCACAACCCTTTTATATACTACAATATATGAGATTTTATTTTTAATTCGATTATGATTTTTTTGTCTGTAAATATATAATAATTTTCGTTGAAGACAGATTTTGTGACGCAGGTTAGGCAGGTAGAGAGAGACAACTGACAACCAACAAGTTGAAGAGCTCTCATTTGAAAAGAAGAAAAAAAAAAGTTGTGTTTGAATTGAATAGCGCGAGCTGCTGCGTTTAGTAAGAAGTCAATTTGGTTGGCTTCACTTGGGTCTGATAATATTTCGATCACTTGGTAATTGAGTATAATAATATTTCCAAACTTGATCTCGTTATCAAAATTTTGAAATATGGAGATTTAATACCAATCCTGATACCGAAATACTAGATCAAAGTAAAAACTTTCGGTATTTTTAGTTGAAGAATTCGATTTTACTGGGTAATTCAGTTGTTGGTTGCTCGTACGTATAATGTGCTATAAGGATTGTCTTGATGATTTTCTGTCTCTCTTCTTACGACGGCAATATTGACCCCTTCAATGTTCAAAAATGATTTTCTGTCACGGCAATATTGACCCCTTGAAAAGTTTCAAAAAAATGTTACGTCAGAAGTTTGAAATGGCAATACTATGAGTCAAAATTCAATTTTGACGACGCAAGCACCTTTGTATTATTGGAGTTTTGTTTCAATTTCAATCAAAAAAAGAATTTAATAGTTTTAAAATAGGTCCAAGAGTCTTGACCAGCAAAAGAGATAACAATCCCAAAAGGCGGGCCATATAAATTTGCTTGATTTTGCTGAATAATTTTGAAATAAAAGAAAGTTCTAACATTGTCTCGATTAACGATTTAAATAGAATTGTATTATGTATATAAGTTCATTTGAATATATAGAATGACCAAAGTCATAAAAGTCGGGAGAGAAAGATATCAGATAATTTAAAGAAACAAGTTGTTGATTGCATAAGATAATGAACAACAACGAAATTAAGAGGTGGCTAAATTTTCAAAACCAGTAAAAAATGTACAACCTACTGTTGAAGAAATATGACCTACATGATTATCATTTATCAGGTGGTTTGTTGGTTACTTCACACGTCTTTTGTATTCATTACTACAACACCTTCGTCGTACTTTCCTAACAGAGTGCAATCTACACTTAGCGGTAGTTTACATTTTTGTTTTTAAAACCATGTTAACAATTCTTACAACCTAAACTTTCTCACAAAATTAAAATCAGTATTCGGAGATTTATTCTGTATGTTTTCACCATTCATTTTCAATAAAAAAAATAAGTGTGGTAACGTCCGATTCATTCGATTGCATAAGTATTTCACATTTTTACTTTTAAAACTTATTTAAGTGTTAATGTAACCTAAAACTTCAATTTTACACAAAATCCAAACTAGAGTTCGGAAATTGATTATGTTTGTTTCCACAACTAACTTCCGATAAAAAGGATATGTGGTAACTCCGATCCCGACTTGTTGATTGCACTAGAATTTTGCATATTTGTACTTAAAACCTCTTTAACTGTTAACGGTTAACTTAAAATCTAAACTTTTATATAAAATCTAAACCAATGTTCGAAAACTAATTCCGTTTGTTCCCACAACTCACTTTCGAAAAAAATGATATGTGGTAACTCCTGACTCGTTGATTGCTCTAGTATTTTAAATTTTTACACTTAAAACCTCTTTAAGTGCTAATTGTTAACCTAAAAGCCAAACTTTTTCACAAAATCAAAACTAGTGTTCGAAAACTGCTTCATTTATTCCCACAATGAACTTTCGACAAAAAATATGTGTGGTAGGTCCCGACCCGTTGATTGCAGTAGTATTTTACATTTTTGCATTTAAAACCTCTAAAAGTGTTAACAATTAACTTAGAATCTAAACTTTTACACAAAATCTAATTTGGTGTTCGAAAACTGATTTCGTTTGTTCTCACAACACATTTTCTACCAAAAAAATGATGTGTAGTAACTCTAGACTCATCGATTGCTCAACTATTTTACATTTTCTTCTTTAAAACCTCTCTAGGTGTTACCGGTTAACTTAAAACCTCTCTAGGTGTTACCGGTTAACTTAAAACCTAAACTTTTCCATGAAATCCAAACCAGTGTTCGGAAATTGATTGTGTTTGTTCTCATAAATCACTTCACTAAAAAAAGGCATGTGGCAAGTCCTAACTCGTCAATTGTGCAAGTTTTTTTTTAGCCTTTAAAACCTCGTTGATTGGACATGAATTTTCTATTTTTTCTTTAAAACCTCTTTAACTGCTAACCATTAACCTAAAACCTAATCTTTTGTACAAAATCCAAACCACGGTTCGGAAATTGATTTTGTTTGTTCCCACAACTCACTTTCTACAAAAAAGACGTGTAATAATTCTCGAATCATCAATTACACAAGTATTTTACATTCTTGCACTTGAAACCTCTCTAAGTGCTAACGGTTAACCTAAAACCTAATTTTTTTACACAAAATCCAAATCAGTGTTCGGAACACAACACACTTTTGACAAATAAGATGTCTGGTATGCCCTTTGTCGTTAATTGCACTACCTATGTGAATTTAGAAATTTGATGCTTTAATATACAAAGGTATCCATAATGGAATGACTTTGAATGTAGATTCATTAGTAAAAAAAATCCTTATTCTGCTTTTGAATTGTTGAAACAAGAACGTTATGTGAGAGTTGAAGCGCCAAAAGGGAAGCTGGGAATTTTTCTGGTAGGGGATCAAAGTGGTTTTTCTTAAAGATGAAAAATCTGCCTAGTGGGTTTTTTTAATTTGCAATTTCTTCCTCATCTAGTTACAAAATGAAATTAACAGATATTATGACGATACTATGTAGCATAGATATCATTAAGAGAGAGATTGATTGTTAAAATGATAATTAATACAACAGAAGTACAAGATATTAATTTTTTTTTCTTTCTATATTGGAATCTTTAAAAAAGATTTATGGAATCATATGGATGCTTGTCCCTATTTTTACTCTTTTATTGGCGATCACAACAGGTGTAATAGTAATTGTGTAATGGAGGAATAAAATATGCGTTTGGATGATTGGAAAGTGAAATGAGACTTATAGACTTCTCCTTGATTCAGGATTAGGCCAAATGATTTATTTCTATTTTCAAAAATTATTTCATCTTTCTATTTTAAATTTTTTATTCTATTTGTTTTCCAAAACAATTTCCAGTTTTACTGATCAAGTGTAACAACTGAGATTCCACCCATCTCTTAAAAAAAAGACAAATATATATAATAATAAAATGATTTACATAAAGTGTATTTTATGATTCTAGGCTTCAACGTGATTGATAAATTCTGTTGAATACTCAAGAATGTAGGTTTAAAATCTTTGATACCTTTTGTTTAATCCGAAAAAAAAATTCTTATTCTCTTTGTGTTCGGCTTTTAAAAAGAGCATTCTTTGATCTGTTTAAATGAGTTTTTTAGGCCCAAAAGCAAAATAGGTCTCTTAATTATTTTGAGGACTTATGGGCCCATTTGTAATTTTCCTTGAGCCTTTGTCCTTTTTGGGTTTGATTAACCCCGAGTCCAAAAGCACTCAGATTTTTTTAATTGGTCTTCTTGGCTTGGTCATTTTAATTAAAACCCATTTCGGTATGCTATGAATGATTTTCAAACCCATTCTTCCCTGATGATACTTGAACTTGCGGGCCTGAGGTTTTCATGTAAAGGAGAGAGTTTCAATTTTCTTTTATTGTTGTAGGCTCCCCCCCCCCCCCCCCCCCCCCCTACCAAAAAAAATAAGGTTGTGTCGGCATAACCCACACTGCCATGTGGTGTGTTGTGCCTGGCACGGTCCAAGTGGATAGGGTCGTGTCAGACCTAGCTTTTGAGGCTCATGGCACGAACAAATGGCACTGTGCGGCACAACACAAGGCCCAGCACGACATGACACGAGGCCCATATGTAACGACCCATCCCAAGTTGGTTACCCCCAAGACGGTGTTGTTACATTTTGAAAATCCCAGTACGATACATATATGCAACAATAAAAATAATACCAACATAAATTTTTACATCAATCCTCAACCCTCAACAGGGGAGATATATCATTCTGATTTTGACTTAAACATTATATACAACGTAATACGCATGAATATTTATAAATAAATTTTTATTTTATTTTCTCATTAGTCTGAGGATGTGAACATGCACGTGACTTACAGATAATGACTTCGTCTGAATCTCAACTCACCAAACTATCTGTCATGCCTGCTACTTGAAATCATTGTACAATGAGAAGTGAACTTCACAAGCTCAGAGAATTAAATTTACTAGAAGTATTCTATTTTATACTCTCAGTTACATCTTATAATTCAATTACTTCTAAAAAATCTTCCAATAGGTAATAACTCACTCAACAATTCTCATTATATCATATTTCCATATTTCTTCCTTAGCATAATTGTCTCTCTATGAGACTCATTCAGCTATCAATAAATTTGCAATCACAAATAGGACTTTAATATCTTAAGAAATAACAATCAACATTTAAAACAAATGCAATGCGTGAATTTAAATATTAATCTTATTGGGAACATCTTCCCACATGTCAACATGTGTTAGCATAGATCGACTGCCTTCCCAATTCTTTCATTATCATTTAGACTGGTTGTCTTCCCGGTTCTTTTATTCTCATTTAGACCGGCTGCCTTCCTGGTTCTTTTAATTTCGTTTAGACCAGTTGCCCTCCCGGTTCTTTTAATTCATGCATATGCATATGAATAATGATATGAATAATAAAATAAAAACAAGCATGTATTCAGACATTTAAACTAGCTATCCTAGTTATTCTCAAATTGTTATTTTAAAATTTTCACTAAATTCTTCTCCTAATAAATCATATCAAATCATCAACCATAGCTCGTTAAGAATTTCATTTATCACCTTTATTATTAAATCGACTCATTATTCTAGTAATATTATTTCTCATATAATAATTTTCTACATATTCATTATTCTTATCATACATATCAACCAATTTTTCATCTACCACCAAAGCATAAGTTAATAATTTATTCTAATATTATCACTATATATTTCATATTTATCTTGATTACTTAAAGTAAATCTAACTCACCACATTGCACTTAGAGCTACCTGTGGATCACCTCACTGCCTTTCCTGCTCCTCTTAGCAATTTTTCCCAGTTACTGATCGTCAACACCTGACATAATATTTATATTAAATTTCTAATTTATTCTTCAATTCTTCCATAATTCACACCCTTTGAAAATTCCCACTTTGAATTTCGGAAAATTTCATGTATGCTAAATTTCAAAAATAAACTTCACATTATTGCCTTTCATTTTTCTTAGAGCTTTCCGTGATTCTCTATAAAATTTTCCTGTAAACCCATTCAAAATTTTACTCTTTCAACCTTTTTTTCAGTCCCCAACTGTTTAAAGGAAGAGAGTAATTTGAATCGTATTTGAAGGAAAACCAAACAGGATTTGGTAAGTACTTAATAAAATAAACTAAAGTTATATATATATATACACACACACACACACACACACAAATTTTCAAAGCAGTAGTCAGCACTCCCCCCCCCCCCCCAATACTTCGCCACAAAAATGTAATGCTGTCTTACATGCAACATTACATTTCTTTTGGCAACAAGTGGCAACACCTGTTGCCACATATTTTTTTTAAAGAATTATTTTATAAAAATTAAATATTTCGCATATATATTATTTTAACTCTATGTTATATTTATTAAATTACTTTACATTTTCTTTACAAATACGGGTATTACAATTCTACCCACCATACAAAAATTTCGTCCCCGAAATTTTCTTACCTAACTCTTTCGGTATTTTTTCCTTATTCTTGCTTCATGCTCTCAAGTGACTTCTTCGATATCTTTGTTCTGCCATAATATTTGAATCAAAGGAATGACTTTATTGCACAAGACTTATTCTTTTTTGTCTAGAATTCTGACCGGTACTTGCGTAAAAGTCAAATCTTCCTGAAGTTCTATCGCCTGATTCGAGATACTATGGGATTCATCGTGTAAGTACTTTCTCAAAAGTGACACATGAAACACATTATGTAATTGCTTTAACTCTGGAGGCAAATCCAATCTATATGCTACTGGTCCAACTCTCTCAATCACTTCATATGGCCCCACAAATCTCGAGCTCAACTTTCTTTTCTTTTTAAACCTCAACACGCCATTCCACAGAGATATCTTAAAAAATACCCAATCACCAACTTGAAACTCTAGAGGTCATCTTCTATTATCAGCATATCCCTTCTGTCTGTTTTGTGCTGCTCTAAAGTTCTCTCTAACCAGTTTGATCCTCTTAGTAGTCAGATCTATCATTTATGGACCAAATATCTTTCTCTCTCTAACTTCTTCCCAGCATATTGGAGTTCTACACCTCCTACTCATAGCTTCTTGGAAATCTCTCCAAAATCTAGAGGTAAATCTAGAATCTTTATCTTATACAATACTCAAGGGTACTCCATGTAATCTTACAATCTTCGTTACATACAATTCAGCCAACTTTTCAGGACTCCAGGTAGTTTTAATAGGAAGAAAATGTGAAGACTTAGAAAGTTTATCCACTATAACCCACACAACATTATGTCCTCTCTAGGTATGGGGAAAACCAGAGACAAAGTCCATACTCATATTTTCCCATGGCCACTCAGGTATTAGAAGAGGTTGTAATAAACTTGCTGGATGTCTATTCTCAGACTTCATATGTTGACAAGTTAAACATCTAGAAATATGTTCCGCTACATCCTTCTTCATCCCTGACCACCAATAATTCTGTCTCAATCCCCTGTACATCTTATTATTACCTGGGTGCATGGAATATACAGAATCATGAACCTCCTTTAGTATCTCTTTTCTCATCTCCACATCATTGGGAACACAAACTCTATGCCCCAATACCACCATACCATCTTCTCTAATTCTAAACTCAGTTGGATTCTCACTCAACACTTCCCGTCTAATATTCTCTATCCCCTCATTTTTACCCTGCATCTGTAATAAACGATCAATAATAAAAGATTGTACTGCCATATTTGCCATCAATACTCAACTATCATTAACATTCAACTACATCTTCATTCTTCTTAATTCTATCATCAAGCTAGTATTATGACTCCCAATAGCAGCTAATCTCCCTGTAGCCTTTCTACTCAATGCATCAGCTACTACGTTAGCCTTTCCTGGATGATAATGAATTGTACAGTCATAATCACAAATCAACTTCATCCACCTCATCTGCCTTAAATTCAACTCTTTCTGGGTAGGTAAATACGTCAAACTTTTACGACGAGTAAAAATTTCACAATTGGCTCCATATAGATGGTGTCTCTAAATCTTCAAAGCGAAAACTATGACAGCCAACTCTAAATCATGGGTCAGGTAATTTCTCTCATGGTTCTTCAATTGCCTAGATGCATAAGCTATAACTCTCCCATGTTGCATAAACACACATCATAACCCCTGATGTGATGCATCACTATATACCACAAATCCTTCATCACTAGAAGGAAGCACTAATACCAGGGCAGTAGTCAATTTTTCTTTCAACAACTCGAAACTCCTCTCACATTCTTCTAACCCTAAACTTTACATCCTTCCTGGTCAATCTAGTCAATGGTCCAGTGGTTATAAAAATTTTTTGGATAAATCTCCTATAATAATAAGCCAACCCTAAAAAGCTTCTAACTTCTGTTACACTAGTGGGTCTTTTCCAATTCAACACTGCTTCTACTTTCTACTAGTTAATTGCTATTCTTTCTTCCAACACAACATGCCTCAAGAAAGATATTTCACTCAACCAAAACTCACACTTAAAGAGTTTTGCATATAATTTCTCTCTCCTTAGAAATTCCAAAACTATCTCTAAATGTTGCCTATGGTCATCTTCATTCTTGGAATATACCAGAATATAATCAATAAACACAATCACAAATCTGTCCAAGAATGGTTTAAACACCCAATTCATTAGATCCATAAATGTTGCAGGAGCATTAGTCAACCAAAATGGCATCACCAGGAACTTATGATGGCCATAACATGTCCTAAAAGCAGTCTTAGGCACGTCCCCTTCCTTTATCCTCAATTGATGATAACTCGATCTCAGGTCTATCTTAGAAAACACCCTAGCTCCCTATAATTGCTCGAATAAATCATCTATCCTGGGCAAAGGATACCTATTCTTGATGGTGATCTTATTCAACTATCTATAATCAATACACAACCTTATTGTCTCGTCCTTCTTCTTGACAAACAATACAAGGGCTCCCCAAGGTGACATACTAGGTCAAATAAATTGTTTATCTAGTAACTCATGAAGTTGAACTTTCAACTCTCTTAATTCAACTGGTGCCATTCTATAAGGTACTGATGAGAGTCATAAAATGCATCTAAACAATACTTAATTGTTAACATTTTAGGGTTGATCTCGGTCGTAATCGCACTTTTACATATTGATAACTCTAAAGTGATATTCATAAATCATTGAATTAATTTGATACATTTTTAGGTGCTTTAAGTACAAAAGAGATAATAAAGCGATCCATGTTTAAAGCACCAAAAGATCTTGGGTGTCGGTACTCGTTTTTGTCCAAGGTTTAGACATGTCCAAACATGATTCAAAGATGGTTAAAGTCTAAACCAAGGCTGGAGTAATAAATTAAAGTAAGTTAAAAGACTGCACACAAGTGTGTGCATCACTTTGGAGCAAGATAAGGGTAGGCACACTAGTGTGTGCACTTCTGCATACAAGCTGAAGGAGTTTCACTGAATTGCCAGAATTTTCCGTACAGATCAATCATCTTTTCAGATTAAACTGTATTGATGTAGGAAGAACCAGGAGATGAACCATATATTCTTAGAAAGATCCAGAAGTCTATTTTCTGTAGAATTTTACGGTTCGTAAAAAGGATTTTTTTTAAAGAAAGTTATGGCAGTTTTAGTGGAAACAGTTGAGGCCAGCACAGCAGGCCCAGACGCACAGCAGGCCCAGGAGCACAGCACGGCCCACTCGCCTCTTGACCTGATTAGGGTGAGCAAGTTACATTTTTCCAAGACCAAAATACCCCTAGTTACTACTTTTAATCTATAAATACCTCCTTAAGGAGTGTGCAGCCGGGCATTCAAATAATTCAAGAGAGAAAGGAAGCAAGGAAGGAAAGAAGAGAGAAAAACAGAGAGGATCTTGGATCCCAAATCCAACATTCTTCCATTTTATTTCTAAGTTTCTTGAGGGCTAGAAATCAAGGGGGGAAAGCATCCATATTGTTCTTCCACCTTGAACTCCATGGCCAAATCAAGGAGAGAGCATCCTTATTGTTCTTCTACCTTGATTTCCATGGCCAACTAGTCTTCACACAAGGGAAAATGATGAATCCTTAGGGATTTATTGTTCCTTATTTCCTTCTTGATTCAGTTGTACGGATTTAATGTTGAATATTGTTTTATGAATTATTCATTGATTAAGTAAGAAGGATTTGAGTTTATGTGATAGATGCACTTTTTATTCTTCTTCTTTTAGATTCTCTTAATCCGGTGATTGCATCATTATCCTCCATTGAGGTTGTTTGGATGTGATTGATTCCAGTAGATTTATTTTACTGATTGTCCATTACTGCGATATTGTCATTGTGATATATTTTCGTTTCTTGATAATCTTTAAGATTGGTCATGTGTGCTTGAACCGAAATCAATGAGTAATTTGTAGCAATTATATTAGAGTTATAAATGTGCTTGATTGAATATATTCTGATTGTTTATTTGGGATGTGAAACTTGCAATCGAGATAAAATCAATTGAATCAAGAGTGGAAATAGGGAACGAACCTAAGGAGGATTCCCGGAACCTTGTTATTTTTCATTTATATTTCATTTACAATTATGTAATTTTTCTTACATTATTTCACCATCAAAACTCTAAAAAATGTTTAGTTTAGCTTTTATCGTTCTTTTAAGATTCACACATTTTCCTTTGTACTTAACTTGTTTCCCTGTGGAAATCGACACCCCAAAGTTGAACTATAACTACCGTGTTATACTTTGGGTGTAATCAAATTTTGGCACCGTTGCCGGGGAAACGCACTTAAATATAAGGAAACTTATCAATTTTGAGTGTGACGGTAAAAAAAAAAAAAAAAAACAATCGTAAATATTTTTCTTTTCAGTAGTTTGTAAATACGGTAATATCATTCATTTACTTTTGTTTTGATTTTCTAATTTTCTTTTATTATTCTGTTTTATTTATCTGTTTATTATTCTGTTTTTATTTATCTGTTTATTATTTTATTATGTTTTTATTTATATGTTTATTATTCTGTTTTATTTATTTGTTTATTATTCTGTTTTTATTTATTTGTTTATTATTCTGTTTTATTTATCTGTTTATTATTCTGTTTTATTTATTTGTTTATTATTCTGTTTTATTTATCTGTTTATTATTCTATTTTTATTTATTTGTTTATTATTCTGTTTTTATTTATTTGTTTATTACTCTATTTTATTTATTTGTTTATTATTCTGTTTTATTTATTTGTTTATTATTCTGTTTTATTTATTTATTCCCCCTCTAAATTAATTAGTGCATGCTTAGACCGAGAGATTCACGAGGTAGATTCATTAGAGGACCCGAATTAGAGTTACCATCTCCTTCCACTTCCATTGGTGAAACCTCGCCTAGATCAAACCATAGTGCACCCCCATCAGAGAATTTAGAGGATTTTGTTAACATGGCTGAAAATCCTAATGAGAATGGCGCTATGACACTTAAAGATTACCTACATCCTAGTCGGACAACCACACCATCGTGCATTATGTTTCCAGCCAATACCCGTCATCAAGATTTTAAAACAGGGATGATACAACTTCTCCCTATTTTTCATGGCATGGAAAACGAAAACCCCTATGTGCACATTAGAGAATTTGAGGAAGTAGTTGCAACTTTCCATAGTCACGATGCAACTGATGATATTGTGAGACTCAAGTTTTTCCTTTCCCCTTGAAGGATAAAGCTAAGAGTTGGTTATACTCGCTGAGACCACAATCAATTGGGTCATGGAATGAGATGACCCAAGTCTTTTTAAGAAGTACTTCCCTCAACATAAGACTAACGCTTTGAAAATACAAATCTCCACATTTGCACAAAAGGAAAACGAGACTTTGTATCAATCTTGGGAGAAATTTAAAGAGCTGTTACGTATGTGTCCACATCATGGGTACGAAAATTGGCGTTTAGTGAGCTATTTCTATGAGGGTTTTACCTATAGAGAACGCCAATTTGTCGAGATGATGTGTAATGGAGAGTTTCTGCAAAAAGACCCTGATGAGGCTATTGAGTACCTCAATGAGCTTGCTGAGAAAGCTCACATATGGACTGGACCTAGTGCTACTGAGAGCACAAATAGGTCACGACCTAGTGGTGGAGGAATCTACCATCTTAGGGAAGAGGATAACCTTAAGGCCAAGGTTGAGATGCTTACTAGGGAGTTGGAGGCATTAAAAACGAAAAAACCAACACACATGGTTAATCAGGCTGAACCTTTAGAATCATGTTTTGTGTGTGGCGGGTTTGATCATCCTGCCCAAGATTGTCCCACAATTGTTGACATGAGAGGGCTGTACGAGGAACAATGCAATACCTTAGGTATGTACAAGAAACCCTCAACACCCTTCTCTAACACTTATAATCCGGGGTGGCGAAATCACCCTAACTTCAGTTGCAAATTTGAGAATCAGCAGCATGTGCAGCCCCCTAGATCATACCCAGCACCTTATCATGCACCCTCATCCTCTAGGAACTCTTTAAAAGACTTCTTACATACTTTTATAGAAGCACAAGGCAAGACAAACCAAAAGTGTGAGGCATTAATTACACAGTTGGTTGAGGAAAATAAAGAAATAAGGAGCCAAGTGTCTAAATTAATGAGCTCCTTGAGTGTCACCGAGTGAGGTAAGTTCCCTGCCCAAGCTCAGTCCATACCTCACGGTCAACATATGGCACAAGGAAATGTGAAAGATGTAAATGCCATTGTGACCCGAAGTGGTAAGTCACTGCACATTCCACCAGAGAATAAACCCGAGAATGTGAAGGGTCAAACCAGTAGTGAAACCGAGTTGCCTGCAGACCCTGAAGTGACCAAAAGTCCTGTTAAGGCCCCATTCCCCCAAGCCTTAAAATCCAACAAGAAAAATCTAGAAATGAATGATGAAATCCTTGAGAACGTAAGGCAAGTGAAACTTAATCTCCCTCTTTTGCATGTGATTAAACAAGTCCCCACCTATGCAAAAATTCTCAAAGATTTATGCACAATTAAGATGAAACATCATGTCAAGAAAATAACTTTCCTAACTGAGCAAGTTAGTGCACTAATTAAGCAAAGAATTCCCCCGAAATACAAAGATCTGGGCTGTCCTACTATTGCTTGCAGCATTGGAAATCATGAGGTTGGACAAGCCTTACTAGATCTAGGAGCTAATGTAAACCTGATGCCATTTTCCATTTACTTACAGCTGGGGTTAGGAGAAATCAAACCAACCGGTGTGGTATTACAATTGGCTGATCGCTCAGTCAAAGTACCCCGAGGTGTGGTTGAGGACGTTTTGATTCAAATTGATAAATTTTATTATCTTGTTGATTTCTTAATTCTTGATACTACTTCTGCTGTAGACACTAACTCTAAAATCCCTTTGATTTTGGGTAGACCTTTTCTTGCTACTGCAAATGCTCTAATAAATTGTAGGAATGGTCTCATGAAGCTATCCTTTGGCAACATGACCCTTGAAGTAAATATTTTCAATGTTGCAAAATAGCCCGAAGATGAGGACGAAAACCACCAGCTTTACATGATCGAGTCACTCGTCAATGAAGGAGTTTTCTTAACTCATGATTATGACCCTCTTGAAAATTTTCTTGTTAATTCTGAGATAGATTTATTTGATGATAAAACTGATATAATTGATATATATGTTGTTTTTGAAAAATCTCAGGATTATGGAAATCGGGCATGGCAACCAAGGTTTGAGGAGCTGCCCGAAAGAAGCAAGACTCATGTCCCCTCAAGTGTGGAAGCACCTAAAGTCGAATTAAAGCCACTACCTAAGGGTCTAAAACATGCCTTTCTCGGTCCAGGTGATACCTTTCCTGTTATTATTTCTTCTGAATTATCTGAGACCCAAGGTGAGAGATTAATTCAAACTTTAAATGTACACAAATCAGCCCTAGGATGGAGCATGGCTGATTTAAAGGGAATTAGTCCCCTGATATGCTCCCATAAAATAAATTTGGATGAAAGAACCAGTCTTCGTAGAGACCCTCAACGTAGGCTTAACCCCACTATGAAAGAAGTAGTGAAAAATGAAGTACTGAAACTATTAGATGCGGGTATTATATATCCCATAGCTGATAGTAAGTGGGTAAGCCCTACGCAAGTCGTCTCGAAAAAGTCCAGAGTCACTGTGATAAAAAATGACCTAGGAGAGTTAGTCTCTACCAAACTTGTGAACGGGTGGCGTGTGTGCGTTGATTACAGAAAATTAAATGCTGCCACCAAGAAAGACCACTTCCCACTCCCTTTTATTGATCAAATTCTTGAACGTGTAGCTGGTTATCCCTTCAACTATTTTCTATATGGTTATTCTGGTTATTATCAAATAGAAATTGCATTAGAAGACCAAGAAAAAACCACCTTTACTTGTCCCTTTGGCACCTATGCTTTTCGTAGAATGCCATTCAGATTATGTAACGCCCCTGCTACTTTTCAATGCTGCATGATGAGCATTTTTAGTGACATGGTTGAAAATTGCATGGAGGTTTTTATGGATGACCTAACTGTTTTTAGATCTTCATTTGAAACATGCTTAATGAATTTAGAAAGAGTATTAATTCACTGTGAGGAAAAAGGGTTGGTTTTAAATTGGGAAAAGTGCCATTTCATGGTACCATCCGGTATTGTCTTAGGGCATATTGTCTCTTCTAAAGGAATAGAGGTTGATCAATCTAAGATTGAGTTAATCTCTAAATTGTTTACCCCTAAGACAATAAAGGATGTGAGATCTTTCCTTGGTCATGCAGGTTTTTATAGGAGGTTCATACAAAAATTTTCAAAAATATCTAGACCACTATGTGCCCTCCTAGTTAAAGATACCCCCTTTGAGTGGAGTCAAGCTTGTCAAGAGGCCTTTAAAACGTTGATTGGCAAGCTTACTTCCACACCTATAATGCAGTCGCCAGATTAGACTTTACCTTTTGAAATCATGTGTGATGCTAGTGACTACGCTGTAGGTGCTGTTCTTGGACAGCGAAGGGAAGGTAAACCTTTTGTCATTTACAATGCTAGTAAGACTTTAAATAGTGCTCAAATGAATTACTCTACAATTGAAAAAGAGTTGCTAGCTGTAGTATTTGCTTTAGATAAATTTTGTGCTCATCTAATTGGTTCTCTTATCCTTATTTTTACAGATCATGCAACCCTCGAGTATCTTCTTACGAAGAACGATGCTAAGGCACGACTAATCCGATGGATCCTCCTCTTGCAAGAATTTGATATCACCATTAAGGATAAAAAAAGAGTGGAGAACGTAGTAGCTGACCATTTATCCATACTCACTTTTGAGGACACTTGTGATGACATGCCAATCAAAGATGATTTTCCCGATGAGCAATTACTCTCCATTACTTCTCTACCATGGTTTGCTCACATCGTAAATTATTTGGCTACAGGTGAGATACCTATGGATTGGAGTGCTCAAGACAAGAGAAAATTCTTATATGATGTACGTAATTTTTATTGGGATGACTCTTATCTTTTCAAGTACTGCCCTAACCAAATTCTAAGGCGTTGCATCCTTAATGAAGAGATTTCAAGTGTCTTAGAATTTTGTCACTCCCAAGCTTGTGGAGGCCACTTTTCGATGAAAAAAACCACTGCAAAAATTTTGCAGTGTGGATTTTATTGGCCTACTTTGTTTAAAGATACAAACACCTATTGTCGCTCTTGTGAAAGATGTCAAAAGTTAGGAGTTGTGTCTCGTCGAAATATGATGCCCCTGAACCCTATTTTAGTGATTGAAATCTTTGATTGTTGGGGCATCGATTTCATAGGACTCTTCCCTCCTTCCTTCGGGTACCAGTATATCATTATAGCAATAGATTATGTATCCAAGTGGGTAGAGGCAGCAGCTTGTCGAAACAATGATAATGGAACTATGATTAAATTCCTTAAAGAAAATGTGTTATCTCGATTTGGTACACCACGTGCTATAATTAGTGATCGAGGTACACATTTTTGCAACTGTTCCTTTGAAGCTTTAATGAAAAAATTTGGGGTATTACATAAAATCTCTACTGCCTATCATCCTCAGACTAGTGGACAAGTAGAGCTTGCTAATAGGGAGATTAAACAAATTTTAGAAAAAAATGGTTAACCCTGATCGCAAAGATTGGTCTTTGAGACTAACTGATGCGCTTTGGGCTTACCGTACAGCCTTTAAAACTCCCTTAGGTATGTCGCCCTATCGACTTGTTTTTGAAAAGCCTTGCCACTTACCCGTGGAGCTCGAGCATGGAGCTTCTTGGGCCATCAAGTCTTTTAATTTTGACATAGGTGAAGCGGGTAAACTTCGAAAATATCAGCTGACCGAGTTAGAAGAATTAAGAAACGATGCTTATGAAAATTCTAGAATCTATAAGGCTAAGATGAAAGTATTCCATGACAAAAATATTTTGAGGAAAACATTTAAACCCAATGATCGGGTATTCTTATACGAATCTAGACTTCATAAGCATCTTGGAAAACTTCGGTCAAGATGGACCGATCTTTTTATAGTAAAAAATGTTTTTGAAAATGGGGCGGTAGAAATTGAGGATACTAGAGATGGTCGGGTCTTTAAAGTAAATGGTCAACGACTTAAGATCTTAATTGATAGACATGATCCGGAGATGAAAGACATTCCACTTATGGATCCGGTCTATTCACCTTGACCACACAACAAAGGTATGTTATTCCTTTTAATTTTTGTTTTGTTTTTTGTTAGTTTTCATTCAATCTTAATTGTTAGTTTTTAGTTTAGTTCAAATTTCAAAAAAAAAAATTATTAATATTTCGTTGTTAAGTCTTTATTAACTTATAATTTTGGTTGTGTTAAGTCTATTTTAATTTTTAGTTTCTAGTTGATTTCAGCGAAAAGACCGGTATGCAGTTCAATTGGTGGTGCGCAATTTTCAGCTTCTGTGCATTTTTGGCCACACAAGGAGTTTCCTTTCCTTTTTCTTTTACATTGAGGTCAATGCAATGTTTAGGTTGGGGGTGGAAGAAACACATTTCTTTTCTTTTTTTTCATTGAACTGCTTGGTGTCACATTCTTTCTTTTCGTTGTTAGGATAAAAAAAAATGTTTGTTTGTTTTTAGCATGCTTTGTGTTAGTCTTGGATTTAATTCACATGTCAATGATATGAGCTTAATCGAGATAGCATATAGCATTTAGAAGAAGTTAAATCTTGCTTCACTTTGAGAATAAATTAAGTGTCAATTTTTCTTTGGTTTGAGACTCTGGTTTGTGGTAAGATTGCATGATTAGTCTAAAGCATTTGGAGAAGTTTTATGCGCGGTTGTTTTGTGAATACTTTTACGGTCTCTACAAGTTCTAGAACTTATTTACAAGTTCTAGAACTTATTTAATAATCACTTGAGGCGAAAATCATAGAATGCACACTACTTAGGATATGATGTAGGCCATTTTTGGACCGTTTGAGCCTTTTTAAACTTACCCTTGTTATATTTATCGCTAATCACCTATTTGAGCATTTTTCTTGAAAAGAAAAATTGAGCCTTGTTTCTTTCGATAAACCATTTACTTACCTTTATGAGCCTAAAAATATTTTATTCTTACCTCTCTTTTAAAAGAACTTAGTTATACACATGTTGTGAGAAGCACTTAAAAGGAGTAAGGGTGGAAATATGAGAAAATATTACTACCATAACCCAAGTACATTAAAAGGGATAAATTGGGGGTTGTGGAAAAGAAAAGAAAAGAATGAAAGAGGAGGTGAATGGTCTTATGCCAAAATAAATATTAAAAAAAGAGAAAAATGAATTATGGCAAAGAAAGAAGAAAAAAAATGGTGATTTATTGTGAGAAATGCTCGAAAAATGGTTGAAAGAGTTGGGTGTTGAAGTAAGGTTATCTTGTGCTTAAAGTGGTTATGTTTAAATTAAGAGACTTAGTTCTTTTATTTGTTTAAACTTTCCCGTTCTTTCTTGACCTTTACCCTAGCCTAACTTTGCAAGCTTATTAAAGACCTATTGATCCGATGAAGTGTGATTTTTCTACATAGTGGAAAGTGATTTGAAAAGTGAGCATATGGAGCTTGATTTGTGATTGATGTCATGCAAATTAATATGTTTTTAGAGGCCAAGACTTGTATTCATGCTATGTTATGCATAAAATCATCTGGGTGTTCAGACTAATGTATTGTGGTAAGATAGATGGTAAGAGTCGATAACGATTTTAAGGTTGACATTTGGATTATTCTTGGACCTGAGTGATATTTAATGATTCTATGTGCTATATGTTATGCATGATTTTTGACACAGATTTTTGAATCATTCTTGGTTAACACCAGCATTGCTGTATTTTGTTTTGATTTCTAAATAAAGAATTCATTTCATGCCTTTCGCTTGAATTGCTAGGGACTAGCAATAAGCTAGTTGGGGGTTGTGATGAGAGTCATAAAATGCATCTAAACAATACTTAATTGTTAACATTTTAGGGTTGATCTCGATCGTAATTGCACTTTTACATGTTGATAACTCTAAAGTGATATTCATAAATCATTGACTTAATTCGATGCATTTTCAGGTGCTTTGAGTACAAAAGAGATAATAAAGCGATCCATGTTTAAAGCGCCAAAAGATCTTGGGTGTCGGTGCTCGTTTTTGTCCAAGGTTTAGATGTGTCCAAATATGATTCAAAGATGGTTAAAGTCTAAACCAAGGCTGGAGTAATAAAGTAAAGTAAGTTAAAATACTGCACATAAGTGTGTGCATCACTTTGGAGCAAGATAAGGGTAGGCACACTTGTGTGTGCACTTCTGCATACAAGCTGAAGGAGTTTCACTGAATTGCCAGAATTTCCCATACAGATCAATCATCTTTGCAGATTAAACTGTATTGATGTAGGAAGAACTAGGAGGTGATCCATATATGCTTAGAAAGATCCAGATGTCTGTTTTATGGAGAATTTTACGGTTCGTAAAAAGGATTTTTCTAGAGAAAGTTATGGCAGTTTTAGTGGAAATAGTTCAGGCCAGCACAGCAGGCCCAGACGCACAGCAGGCCCAGGAGCACAGCACGGCCCACTCGCCTCTTGACCTGATTAGGGCGAGCAAGTGACATTTTTCCAAGACCAAAATACCCCTAGCTACTACTTGTAATCTATAAATACCTCCTTAAGGAGTGTGCAGCCGGGCATTCAAATAATTCAAGAGAGAAAGGAAGTAAGGAATGAAGGAAAAGAGAAAAACAGAGAGGATCTTGGATCCCAAATCCAGCATTCTTCCATTTTATTTCTAAGTTTATTGAGGGCTAGAAATCAAGGGGGGAGAGCATCCATATTGTTCTTCCACCTTGAACTCCAGGGCCAAATCAAGGAGAGAGCACCCTTATTGTTCTTCCACCTTGATTTCCATGGCCAACTAGTCTTCACACAAGGGAAAAGGATGAATCCTTAGGGATTTATTGTTCCTTATTTCCTTCTTGATTCAGTTGTACAGATTTAATGTTGAATATTGTTTTATGAATTATTTATTGATTAAGTAAGAAGGATTTGAGTTCATGTTATAGATGCACTTTTTATTCTTCTTCTTTTAGATTCTCTTAATTTGGTGATTGCATCCTTCTCCTCCATTGAGGTTGTTTGGATGTGATTGATTCCGGTAGATTTATTTTACTGATTGTCCATTACTGCGATATTGTCATTGTGATATATTTTCGTTTCTTGATAATCTTTAAGATTGGTCATGTGTGCTTGAACCGAAATCAATGAGTAATTTGTAGCAATTATATTCGAGTTATAAATGTGCTTGATTGAATATATTCTGATTGTTTGTTTGGGATGTGAAACTTGCAATCGAGATAAAATCAATTGAATCAAGAGTGGAAATAGAGAACAAACCTAAGGAGGATTCCTGGAACCTTGTTATTTCTCATTTATATTTCATTTACAATTACGCAATTTTTCTTACATTATTTCACCATCAAAAGTTTAAAAAATATTTAGTTTAGCTTTTATCGTTCTTTTAAGGTTCACACATTTTCCTTTGTACTTAACTTGTTTCCCTGTGGAAATCGACACCCCAAAGTTGTACTACAACTACCGTGTTATAATTTGGGCATAATCAGGTACTATAGATATGGGTGTTGATCCTTGAATCAATTCAATAGAAAGCTCAATCTCCCTATTAGGAGGCAAACCAGACAACTCCTTAGGGAATACATCAAAAGAATCTTTCACTACCAAGATTTCTTCTAACTTCCTGCTTTCCTTGCTAGAATCCACCACATATGCCAAATAGCTCTCACAACCCTTCTTCAACCATTTACTAGCAGTTAAGGCAAAAATAAAACAGTTAGCAAGTGTCTTACGTTCTCCTTGAAAATTTAACTCCTCCTGTCTGGGTATCTTGAACACCACATGCTTCCTAAAATAATCTACCCAAGCATGATATGCAGATAACCAATTCATCCCCATAATTAAATCAAAATATGTTATATCTAAAGGAAATAAATCAACTTCAAATTCTCTATCAGCCATATTAACCACACAACCTCGATAATTTGTCCTGATAATAACCTTATCTCCATTAGGAACCTCAATAATAATCACATGCATTAAAGGACTAGCACTAGCATCAATAGATTTCATATAAATACTAGATACAAAAGAATAGGTTGCACCGAGATCAATCAATAATCTAGCAGGCCTACCAAGGATAGATATCATACCCATAACAACATTAGGAATGGCTTGTGCATCCTGTTGGGTCAATGCATAGACTCTACTGTCATTGGACTAAAACTGGTTACCATATCCTCTCTCAGCTACCGATCCTCGACCTCTGCCCCGTACACTCCCTGATCCACCATATCTTTCCATTGGTTTTCTCCCAACACTTCTAACTCCTATGTTAGCATATTTCCCCACTGGACAATCTATAGCAACATGTCCTCGCTCACCACATACAAAGCATATTTGTGTAGGGTAATTCTGAGACAGATGCCCCATCTGATTACATTTAAAGCAAACCCTTGACTCTCGATCATACATCAGATTACCACTTCCCCTTGGTGGCATACTTACTCCTCTACCATAACTCTCAATTCCTATAGTCTGTCTCTCAAATCTAGGGGTCCTACCGGTATTACTCTGAGCTACAGAAGTAACAGATCCTACTTGCCTCTGACTAACATAGTTCCTTATGACAAGGAATTCCCCCTCTAGGGTGGTCTCCCACCCTGTACACCCATACTGCTACCACCTCTAGGTCCCTCAAATCTAGACCTCTTCAGCTAATCTCTTCTATCTCTAAACTCTATCAAATCTTTCTCAATCTGTAATGCTTTATCCACCAGTATAGCATAATTCCTTATGCCCATGTAAAAGAGTTTAGATTGAATTTCGTAGTGTAACCCGTCTAAAAATCGTTTAAATTACCTCTCCTCCATATTCACTAACTCAGGTAAAAACTTTGACAGAGCTATAAATCTACTATCATACTCTACCACAGATAAGGTACTCTGCCTTAAATGAATAAAATCTCTCTCCTACTGGGTTCCAAATGTATCTGGAAAGTATTTTGCAAAGAACTCCTCCTTAAACTTACTCCAAGTTGTTCTACCTGTGTACTCACCCTAGGCAGAATATCTTCCCACCATTGTGAAGCATTACCTTCCAGGATAAATGAAGGAAAAGCAACATTCTGTGTATCTATCATTAGTAAGACTTCAAAATATTTCTCAACATGTCTAATTCACTGCTCAGCTTCCACAGGATTTACAGATCCTCTAAAAGACTGGGGTTTAAACTTAAGAAATCTCACAAAAAAATCCCTTTGCATCTCACATGAAAACACACATTCTCCCTCATAAATCCCTGGTCTCACCATATCAGGTTCTACTCTACCCCTTTCCTCTAATCTCCTCTACAGATTATCAACCCTTTCTTCAGCTGCATCCATCATTTCTATAGAACGATTAAGAGCTTCTCTCAATTCATCATTCTTAACCTCAAATTCTCTTCCAACTTTACTAGTACCAGCTGCACTATCAATTTGTTCCCTCGCAGGAACCACAGACTCAACTTCCCCCTCTGCTTTAGTTCTTCTTAATATTAGGGGTTTACCACATCCCCTCTGATTTTGAATTCTACCTCAAGCTCTAGCATATCCACGTGTCATCTTGAGACTCTGCATTAAAATATAGTTTATTTAGATCTTCCACATCTTTAAGTTCTCATGCAGTCTACAGAATCATAAAACCTAATGCTTTGATACCAAACTTATAACGACCCACCCGGGTTGGCCACCCCCAAATGGTATTGTCACATTTTGAAAATCCTAGCATGACACATATATGCAACAATAAAAATAATACCAACAGAAATTTTTACATCAATCCTCAACTCTCAATAGGGGAGATATATCATTCTGATCTTGACTTAAACATTATATACAATGTAATATGCAAGAATATTTACAAATAAATTATTTTATTTTCTCATTAGTCTGAGGATGTGGACACGAACGTGGCTTATAGATAATGACTTCGTTTGAATCTCAACTCACCAAACTATCTGTCCTGTCTACTACCTAAAATCATTGTACAATGAGGAGTGAGCTTCACAAGCTTAGTGAATTAAATTTACTAGAAGTATTTAATTTTATACTCCCAATTATATCTTATAATTCAATTACTTCTAAAAAATCTTATGATATTCATTCATTTTTTTCCTCATATAATTCAATAACAATATTCTGTAATCATTACTCAATTTCATAATTCCCTTATTACACAATCTCTTCTTAAGTTACTCATCAGACATATCAATCTTTCAATCATATATTTAATCATCTCTAAATTCTCAATTCAACATTATCATTTACCTCGTTATGAGGTTCACAACATATAATAACTCACTCAACAATTCTCATCATATCATATTTCCATATTTCTTCCTTAGCATAATGGTCTCTCAGTGAAACTCATTCATCTATCAATAAATTTACAATCATGAATAGCACTTTAATATCTTAAGCAATAACAATGAACATTTAAAGCAAATGCAATGCGTGAATTTAAATGTTATTCTTATTGGGAATGTCTTCCCACATGTCGACATGTTTTAGCTTAAACCGTCTGCCTTCCTGGTTCTTTCATTCTCATTTAGACCGGTTGCCTTCTTGGTTCTTTTATTCTCATTTAGATCGGCTGCCCTCCCAGCTCTTTTATTTCATGCATATGCATATGAATAATGATATGAATATATATATGAATTATAAAATAAAAACAAGCATGTATTCAAACATTTAAACTAGCACCGGCTACCCTCCCGATTATCTTATTCTCATTTAGACTGGCTACCTTCCCGGTTCTTTTATTCTCATTTAAATCGGCTGTCCTCCCGATTCTTTTATTTTCATTTAGGCCAGCTGCCTTCTCGATTCTTTTATTTTCATTTAGACAAGCTGCCCTCTCGATTATTTTATTTGATGCATATGCATATGAATTATGAAATAAAAACAAGCATGTATTCAAATATTTAAACTAGCTATCTTGATTATTATCAAATTATTATTTGAAAAATTTCACTAAATTCTTCTCCTCATAAATCATATCAAATCATCAACCATAGCTCATCAAGAATTTCATTTATCACTTTTATTATTAAATCGACTAATTATTATAATAATATTACTTCTCATATAATAATTTTCTACACATCTATTATTCTTATCATACCTATCAACCAATTTTTCATCTACCACCAAAGCATAAGTTAATAATTTATTCTAATATTATCATTGTATATTTCATATTTATCTTGATTACTTAAAGTAAATCTAACTCACCAAGTAGCACTTAAAGCTACCCGTGGATCACCTCCTTGCCTTTCTTGCTCATCTCAGCAATTTCCCCCGGTTGCTGATCGTCAACACCTGACATAATATTTATTTTAAATTTCTAATTTATTCTTCAATTCTTCCATAATTCACACCTTTTGAAAATTCCCACTTTGAATTATGGGAAATTTCATGTATGCTAAATTTCAAAAATAAACTTCACGTTATTACCTTCTGGTTTTCTTAAAGCTTCCCATGATTCTCTATAAAATTCTCCTGTAAACCCCTTCAAAATTTTACCCCAAGTATTTAAAGAAAGAGAGTAATTTGAGTCGTAGTTAAAGGAAAACCAAACAGAATTTGGTAAGTAATTAATAAAATAAACTAAAGTTATATATATATATATATATATATCCCCCCCCCCCCCTACTTTGCCACAAAAATGTAATGTTTTTTTACATGGAGCATTACATTTCTTTTGGCAACATATGGCAACACTCGTTGCCACATTTTTTTTTTGAAAAAAAAAACTTTTTTTCTTTTTCCTTTTACTTTGTTTGGATGCTTCAATTTTTTTTAAAGAATTGTTTTATAAAAATTAAATCTTTCACACACACACACACACACACACACACACACATATATATATATATATATATATATATATATATATATATAATTTTAACTCCATGTCATATTTATTAAATTACTTCTTTACCCTTTCTTTACGAATATCGGTATTACACCATATATATAGTAAGTTGGGTTATGGCTCCCTACTTGTTAGCAATAAAAATCATATATATATATATATATAGATATATATATATAGTAAGTTGATATGTAACAATAAAAATTTGATACAGTATGTAATGGTGAAGCCTAAGCAGATGGTGGCTTAACACTAGCATCTGAACTTGGTGCAACTGTGCAAGGAAGTAGTAGCAGCAATGAAACACAAGGCCTTAGTTTCCAACTTGAGACACTAATAGACCCTTTGAAACCATTGCTAGTTAAGCCCATGTTTCAAGGCCCATGCCCAAATAAATTTTTTTCTTTCTTTTTTTCAATTGAAGACTCCATGACATTGCCAATGGGTTGTGTGGGTCCATTTCCACCCTTAAATCTAATTAAAAACTTTAAAAAGTTTAGCCTGCCTAATTAGTCAAGTATCTCAATGGCTAGCGTCCACTTTCAGTCTCCCACATCTAATTAAAAAAATAATAATAATAAATTTTGTTTTTTTAATTTTTAAAATTTTTATGTTGATTTTTTTTTATATTTCACTCATTTGTAAGTTATTTCAACATATTTGTTTAATTTAACTTATTTGTTTATTTTATACATTATTTTTTTGTAAGTTATTTATTTGGAAGATTTTTTAAACTTATAATTTTTAAGTTATTTGTTTATATCGTTGTTGTTGTTGTTTTTGTTCAATTTCTAAGTTATTTGTAATATTTAACTTCATCAATAAAATGATTATTTTTCTATACAATTATAAGGATTCAATTAAATATTTATAAAAAATTACTATTTTCAACAAAAAAATGGCAAAAAAATCAATATATACTTATGAGGCCTATGGGCCGGCATGGCTCGGCCCAACAGCCATGCCAAGCCTACATTCTTAAAAAATTGGCACGGTGTAACAAGAAAAAGAGGGAGGCACAGCACGACATGAAGGCACGATGGGCCACCTTTTGTGGGTCATGGGTTGGCACAGCATGACCCATTATCACCCTTAGTTGTAATAGATGTATTGGGCTTGGCCCATTTTATTTTTTGCAAGTGTTGAATTTATTTTACGCTATTTAAATTTTTAATTGTTTATTTATAAATTCTATAGTCATGTATATGAGTAGATAGAATTGATCCAAGAGAAAGGTCGGCCCCATTGGCCCAATTAATAAAGCCCATGGGAATAAATAAATTGGACTCCAAGTGCATTAGCTTTAGATTAGGATGGACAAAAAAAAGAAAAACAGTAACAAATAAAAAATAAGAACAGGATTGATGTCACCCCATGTGATTAGCTCGAGTTAATCATAGTTATCAATCTTAATTGAATAAATAAAACTTCTCTTCTTTGGTTAACCTTAGTTAATTGGGAAGAGAAAGTAAAGAGTATATACAAAATAAGATAGACAATTTGGTATCATTTTGAAACAAGGGTTGCGAGGGTGTTTATCTTCTCTGTGCTTAACCAACTTCCTGAACCTAATCTGGTTAGCTTAGACTTAAGTCGTTAGAACAGTATTTAAGTTAGGGATTGATACTAGGATAATCATTTTCCTTTGAAGGTGTTCAATCAATCTAGAAAATGATCGATGGTGAGTTGATCACGCCCTAATCATAAAAAAATCAAATGATAAATCATTAGTTAGCTCATCCTATTTAATAGTTCAATTTTATCATTTTTCGGGATGTGGGTATCAACAATCATTAGTGTTGTAGTATCATCGCTGTTGTAGACCTGTAGCGCAACCTTAAGACCATTTCTGCCATATTGAGCATACTCTAAAGAGCAACTACATCATTTCTCTTCTCCCCTAATCACTTGCACATATTTCATTCCTCTACTCGAAATTTATATATTACTATTATATTGTTTGTTCATTCTATTATTTTAAGTTGTATTTGCAGACTGATTAGAAGCAACAAGGTTCACATTAACACCCTTAGTGTCTTGATGTAATCTTGGACTAGATAGCACAAGTGAACCCGAGTTAAGCTGTCTTTACCACAGTAGCACAACTATAGTTGTAGACTATGGGGACAAACTGAGTGTAAGAGAACCCAACCTCCTACTACTTTGCACTCTTGATTCAAATCAGGGCTACCCAACTGCAAACATGCTTTCCTCTTTTAGCCACGTGTTACAGATAAAAAAAAATCTACCCCAGCAAGTATCAAACTAGTAAATGGCAACAATTCTAATACGAATAACAATTGTTGAATATTTCCCTCAAACACTCTTAAAAAACACCATAGAATTTTGAGTGGAAATTGTTTGAAATTTGAATGGTAACTACCTCCAAAATTTATGAAATTGGTTGTTTAGTGGGTGTACCTTAAATTTATTTATGAGAAAGACAAAAAAAAAAAAACTTAGATCTTTGTTTGGCTCACTAAAAAAACAATTCCAATAAAATCTCTATACAGACAATGAGTTTGTTGTCGTCATATGGATAACAATTCATGGATCATGCAAAAGGAAAATGATTTATTATTCGCTTGTATTCTCTGCGTGCACACTTTCTCAAATAATCCAAATTGTATATCTTGAAGACCCAATCACAATCTTCCAACCATTGGATGATCATATAATGGATGCCCTTGAAGTGGAACACATGTGCACACAAAGAACGCATGACAACTTTTACTTGATATCTTAGACAATCACCAGTCAGATATTTGAAGGAATGGGAAGGGAGGAAGGGGTAATTAAAGGAAGGGGATGTGAGGTGGTTATCCTACCCCTATTTAGATGTTAAAAAAAAATTAATAAGAGGGTAGAAATAAGGTATATACCCTCTCCTTGTTTGGTTAAGAAGGGAAGGAAGGGGAATTGATAATTTATTATTGTCATATTATAAATATACCCTTACTTATAAAATTTAAACCATTGAAAAAAGGAAAAAACTGAAATTACACAATACATATTAATAACCCCCAATCCCTCCTCTCATACCTCCCAAATTAGGGGTTTTAAAAATCCACTATTTTAAAGGGATTAAGAGGTATTGATCCCCTCAAATCCTCTCCCCTCCCCTCCTTTAATAAACTCCCAAATATAGGTGTTTAACCCAATCCTCTCCCCTCTTCTTCAATCCCTTTAAATCCAAACAGGCTGTAAAAGAAAGAGACTCACATAATTTGCTGACAAGTTCACCTTGAAAGGACACAAAGGATCCACTCTCATGGAGAGTGGGCTCTATGTGTGCTATTTATCTTTATTTTTTTATCACTTTCTATCTTATGTATTGTTGGTAAAGCATTCCGTACTAGAAAATGGATATTTATTCACTTACACTCCGTTTGGAACCAAAAAAATGAAATGAAAATAGAATTCATTTATAAACTAATTGAAATGAATTTTTATGTTTGTAGAATTCAATTGATTTCTTATGTTTAAAATATTTGGAATAAATGAATAATTCACAAGAGGAGGAGGAGGAAAGAAAGTGAGGTAAATGGGAGGAAGAGAGGGAAATAGAGAGAATTTTGGTCAATATAACTTTTTAGTCTTCATTTTTTGGAATTAATTTGTAAATTCTCTCAATTTTGATAGAATTTACAACAAGTTAACTCAATTCCATAGTGAATTCATTTTGAAATGAATTTCATAGTTTTTTTTTTTTTTTTTCCAAACATAACTAGTGTAGAATTACAAATGACTTCTATAAAATTTATAAAATTCATTTGTTTCAAACACAATCTTAGTAAATATTTGGGCATGGCAATTTGGTACAAGGAAATTCTAAATACATGGAGTAGTTTTGTTATCTACATAGGATTATTGTCCTCTTTCCTATTTGGAGACTAGCTAATTAACTCTTGGCTTTTACACTTTAGTGCTTCTAGTTTTTTTTTTTATTTATTTAATGTAGACCCCTAATTTTTTATATTTTTTTTATGGCTTAAACTAAATTTGGTGGTCCTAGCTCAAGGCAATGCAATGGTAAATCTTATAAAGAGTAGATATATTCTTTTGTCAAATATTAAATTTTTTTATGATCATTTTCCCTTAACCTGATTATATATTTTGTATTCTCCAATTTTTTGCTTTATAAAGGTGCCAAAGTAATTGGTTTCTCTTTTTATCTTTTTGGATTATAGTACTATGACATTCTTCCCACTTATGGTCTACTAGTTTTTCTAGCTTAGGGTTTAATTGGCCGTGTCCTAAATTTCTTCTTTCTATAACCTAGAATTATTTCAACAACAAACTTATCTAAAGTATAGAAGTAATTGATAGCTTCTAAATTTAGATCAATCATGCACAATTTTCGTTGTTGTTGTAGTTATAGTTGTTGTTGTTGTTATTATTATTATTATTATTATTATTATTTTTCACCAAAGAACTAACCTAAGGCTCTAATACCAACTAGCGAAACATTATAAAGTAGAAGCCTCTTGCAATATATACTAAGACACAACACACAAGTACCAAAAATCAAGAAACTTTAAAAGTAAACTTGCTCTCGTCACAATATATTTAAAGATTACTTCAGCATTAAATGTTTCATCTGTTTCAAATCTTACTTATCTACTTAGCATATGCAGAACATAATCAATAGTGAAAAAATGGTTTAGTTATTATACCTATGGATTATGGTCCACTTAGCTTCGTCTGTTGCGATCTAACTATAGACCTTCTTTCCTACCTCAGCTAGCAGTCATCGCAACACTACTACTTCTCCTTTTAACTCTGACCTTTCCACCTTCACGGGTTCTTCAACTTATAACCACGCCAACAAGTAATAAAGATTTGGAGTTTAGAGACGATTTCATAGATCTCTGTTATCACTAGGTTTGAGGACTAATGGAAATACTGGCTATAGGTTAAAGATCAAAGGTTGCGAACAAGTACTGTGGAGATTAGGACAGATGTAATAAAAGGCTTCTTTTATTTCATATAGAGATTAGACTCACAAAAAATGTTAGATAGACTTTCAAACTCTACTTCCTTCAAACTAGGACTTTAGAACATTTTTAGAGACTATTTCTTACTGAAGGATAACTTAGCATTCTTTCTACTGAAATATTTGTAGTGTATTACACTATGAAACCCTCATTTTTGTATTAGGGGAGATTAAGTAATTTTAAAATTTTTCTCATTAAATTATTTCGGTCATCAATTATACATTTCATATATATATATATATATATATATATATATATGTTTGGTAAAAATTAGGACAATTAAATGGGATCTTCAAATATTAAGGATCCAGCCAAACAAGGCCTTAACCATATTTTAAAAGAAATTCATAGCTCTTTCTTTCTAGAACCTTCTTCATTTCTCTCTTTTATACCCGTGCTCTCTCTTCCCTCGGTCGCACTAGGTAGCGCGGTTAGTAGCAGCTTAACCGCAACAAAAAATCCTCTTTTCTTTCTTCTTTCTCACTTTCCCTTTCTTTTCTCTTTCATTTCCCTTTTTCTTCTTTTCGTTGTTGTTACAATGTGATTTATTTACTGCTACGCGACAACACCTAATGGTTGAATTACTTCACCGCCGTGGATCAACCAAAAAAACTCCATTTTCGGCACTATATACTAAAATTTTGAAATGGTAAACCTCCTTTCTATTTCTTTTCTCCCTCTTTTATTCTTCTCTTTCATTTTCTTGTTTTATCTCTTTAGCTGTGAGCTCTCTCTCTCTCTTCAAAGGATCCAAAATTTTCAGGTGGTTTTCAGTCATCGCTAGCTACCATAAGCAATCATTCATCTCCATAATCATGAGTAAATTTAAAAATCTCAAGTTAATTTAAGTTTTGGCACCAATTTTTGTTTTAAAGAGAAATTAAGAGACATTGTTCATGTTGAGCTCATTTGGAAGCATAATAACAATTTTGTTCCAATGTGGGTTATGCAAATCTTAGAATTTAATTTAATATTTGATTATGTGAGTTGGACTATGGTTAGTTAATGAGGAAATATTTTTGGAATAAATATATACACACACACACTTCTCTAAAATTGGTTATGGGTAAGTTTGTTTATGCCACATATGGAAATTTATATGAATATGTAACTTGATTCTTGAGGATGATGGGAAATAATTTGTAAGTCATGTTTTAAATTTTATGTAAATCTCCTCCTTAAAGAGAATTTAAAAAAAAAATGTATTCATGGAAGGAGTTAGTTGATTTTTTTTTTTTATAAATGGATTTTGATCAAGAAATTTTAAGAGATTTAAAGACATTCATTAGTAGACATCTAAAAAAGTTAAGTATAAATGGGAGAGTAGTTAAGGATAATTAGATTTGATAAAGAAATTTTTTTGAAATACACCTAGATTAAATCTTATATATATATATATATATATATATATGGAAGCACACTCTTGGGTTATGTTTCTATTTCTTTTCTTGAGAAAATTCTCTAAAGCATATAGTTATGGTAAATTAAATTTAAATGAATTTTATAGATTTCAAATTATATATAAACTTACCAAAAAGTTGTATAGAACCTTAACTTCCATTTACATATATACATGATGGAGTTAGCTTCGTTTAATATGGTTGAATTCTTGGTTTGTGAAGAACGATTGTATTTTACTGAAATGTGTATGCATGTCATGAGGCAGATGGGCTAAGTGTAAATTGAAGTATGTTGGGGATTTTCTTCTATATTGTTATGTAGGTGTTGTGGCTATTGAAAAATTTGGGAAAGTCCAAAAAAAGGGGGAGATTCTACCGAAATTTCTATAGAAAATCTTTTAGTATTTTACCTAAGGTTTTTTTTCATCTTAAATGAGTAAAATGAATATTTTGGAGTGGAATGAAAGGTATATTAGAGTAAACAGATGATGGGTTAGTAAGTGTTGGAAAGAATTAGGTAATTTCAATTTTCATCTTTTTTGTGAACAAATGGCACATGTGAGGTTGACAATGGTTTTTGGTGTTAATTTGAGTATATTCAAAGTTTAAAAAGGACTTTATTTCAATGTAAATCATGTGGTGAATTATATATACATCTTTTGGTGGACCTTTTCATACGTTTTTACAAATGGGCTTCAAGTTTATTCTTTGGAGATTTTAATTATGAATAAAGGTGGAGTATTAAAGTTTAGGTAAAGAAATCAGATTTAAACCATGAAGTTTTTGGCAAAAAGGGGGTTTTGTTAATTTGGTGAGTGAAATGAAATATGCTAGGAATTAAGAAACAAGAATAAAGAATTCATACTTTAATTCAATTATCCAATCTCATTTAATTTCTTTATTGTCATGGGTTTAAAAATGATTTAAAGGTATGTAAAATATGCACCATGGCATGACATAATCATTGCATAGATGAATAGGGTAAAAGTACTCATTCTTATATATATATATATATAATGTATTATGATTAGGTATGGATACAAGAGAAGGTTTGAGTATTCAAGAGTTTCTATTAGTCGATGCATAGATTGCAGTGTAGTGTAAGGTGGGTTTCATATTACTTTCAATACTTAAGAAAGAATTAAAGAACTCTAAGAACTTGGATAAATTTGGAAAAGTTAAGGACATATACATAAATAACAGAAGGGTTAAATGTGATAGATGGTTTCATGCATGAGCGTATATATGAGCTATATGTATATATATACATAAGTATATATAAATATTATCTAAAGTTGTGCATATATATTAATTTATTTGGGTCACAAGGTGTTATTAGTTAAATTAGCTGGTTTTGAAATGTGTTGGTTAGTTGTGAATATGACAAGTGTATCTTTGTGTTGATGTGTGTGAAATTTTGATTTCCTTGTTTCTTGATTGTATGATGGATGTGTATTCATTTTGGACTAAATTAAAAGATAATTAATTATAGGACATTTAGGTCTAAGGAAAGGTAGGACCAGGAATGGTATGAAGAAAGCTAAAGCCCGATAATGGTCCAAGGAAAGGTAGGACTCAAGAGTGGTCCGATGAAAGGTATTGGACTGTGGAATCCCCTTTTAATTAATTAACAACTCAGTAAATTTAGATTTTTGTTTGCTTAATAGTAGGACCTTTGGATTTAAGGAAAGATGGGATTCCCACGTTTCTAGATTATGATAATGACTAACGTGCTGCCACATGGGGAGATGTCCCATTTGTTATGATTAAAATGATGAAAATCTTGAAATATCGATCATGAAAAAAATGCATTTATGCATGTGCATTATTTGTGATTGATTAGTTTTAGATGTGAAAAGGTGTGTGGTGGATAAATTGTTCTTTATGTGAGAATGGTTATACAATTGATATATTATTTGTAGAAAAATGAGTAGGGATGATGCTTTTTCTTGATATGGAAGAATATATAAATTAATGTTTGCCCTCAACTTGAGGATGTGTAAGCTTGGTTTGTGGATGATGTGGTCATTGTGAATGATATTATGAGTTGTTGCCTATATTAAGAATGAATCATTGTGAGTGAAATTATAAATATAATCATGACTATTAAAAGAAGTTCAATAGAAAAATAAATAAATAAATAAATATATATATATATATATATATATATATATATATAATAAGGCTTGGTAAATAAATTAAGAAATCAAGTTCTTTTGGTAAATGAAATTTCATTGAGATTTTTAAGCTCAACCTCCCCTTTATTTTATTTTTCACCCCATGTGATATGCAAGAGATTTTAGAGTAGGATCTTGTGGAGAGCTTACAAGTTGGCATCTCTAGATGGGTCCATGCGGTCAACATCCTCAATAGTTGTTTTGGTGTTGTTGTCTTTATTAGTTACGTTGAAGTTATTAGTTATGGCTTTGTAAATTAACATTTCAATTGCATTGTAAATTCTATTTATCTCCTCAAGTTGAGATGATAATGATGTTGTGTGTATTAGTTATAGATTGTATGTTGGATTTTGAGCTCATTTGGCATAGTGGGTACAAGTCAGGGCTTGATGCTTAAAAGTAATAAATTTTTTTCTAGGTAGGGCTCACCTAGGATGGGTTGTTATGTTTTTCGTATCAGAGCTACATGTTTAAGGTTATGTAGACTGCATTAGCATAAGAATGATGCATTGGTCATTTCTAAGAGAGTCGTTTCTGTGCAAGGTCTGAGGATGTCATGTGGACAGGGTAGAGATAGACCTTTCTGTTTCAGAGGAATGATTTTTACTTAGGAATTTGAAGAAGAAATAGCAAAAGTTTTCTTGTGTTTGTCTCTATAAGATGCTAGTTAGGATTGTTGGTTGGTGGGGAGGTTGTGTCATAAATCAATTAGGAGGTATAAATATAGTTGGTTCTTAACTCTAGATATCATTTGTGGGACAAATGTTTCTAGGAAGTTGTTTATTGGTTGTTTAGGTGGTGGGTCTATAATCAATAAGTCTATTGATTTGGATTATATGAGGATGCATGAACTTAAAGTAAATTTGAGTATAATTTGGTTGGTTGAGTTTAAGTTACATGAGTTGCTTTAACGAGTTAAGTATTTCCCCAAGACTTAGTTGTGTTGTTTAATTGTGTGTCTAAGAATAGTTGATAGGGTATGGTAACAAAGTTGGATAGTAGAAGATGTAATAGTTTCAATCATCTAAATAGAATTACAAAGATATTTCATATAAGATTAAAGAACTTCTCACTAGTGTTACGTTGAGGATTTAATAATTGCAAGGGAATCAAATATTTAAGTAGAAATGAATTTAGTTACTTACAAGTTATAAAATGTATGGGTCTTGTGAATTGACTGGGGTGTGCCTAGAGTGTGAGAGTATATTATCATATAAATGAGAGGTGGACTTAATTTTTGGTTGGATAAAAGGACCAATGATCTTAAATATAAACCAAGGGATTAGACTATAGTATCAGTAAGTCAGAATAATCTTTTGGTGAGAGTAACGTAATTTTTCTCTAATGTAAAGGAATTAAGTGTATTTGAAAAATATAATAGCATTGAAAGTTAAGTTATTTATAAATAATCTAAATAAGAAGAATAGAAGGGTTTTAGAAAATCTGAGTGACAAGGAATTTTATTTCGATTTGGTGAAAGTTAATTAAGGAAAGATACGTATTGGATGAAGTTATTTTTGTATTAGATGAATTAAGTTATAAATTTTTAGTGGGTTTGAAGATTTAGTAATTAAATGGTGCTTGAAGTTTTAAATCATGGCAAAGTTTAAGAAGGATGAAAAACTTGAGGAGTTGACTTGGAAAACCTAAGAAGTTTAAATATTTTAGTGATCATGTATAAAAGAAAGTTGAACCTTGGTGACCTAATGATAGGTAGGCTTATAAATCAAAGTTAGGAGGTCGATATGCAACCTTAAACAAATATATCATTTGGTTATGTTTAATTGGTGGTTAATTTATACTAATAAGGGTATGAAATTTAGCGAACTTTACTTACGGTGAGCATATATTGTCTTACTTAGTTAAATTTTGATTTTTTTTTTAATTTGAAATATAAACCTTGTGAATCAAAGTGACACAACTATTGTTGGGGTAGGTGGTAACTTCTTAGAATCGAGTATTGATATAAGATTGATAATGAACTTTGCTTTAGTACATATACTCTTGTAAAGGTCATGAGAGAATAATTTAAATTTATACTTTGAGGCTTAATAATGACAATTAAAGATTCATGAAGCTCATTATCAGATGGGCTTAAGGTAAGAAATTTGATTAAAAAAATGTATGGGAATTGGATTTGAAATTCTAAATGTTGGGAGTATTAAAAGAAGAATTTGCTAGTGAAGTAAAGTTTAGGCAGACAGTGTTATATTTAGTGTTAAATAAATAATTTGAAAGATTTTGAACTTGAAGTTTTTTATGTTTCAAAGAGTTGGATGTGGGACAGAACAAGGTTTAAAAAATTTGGTAGACTTAAATTTTGGAAGTGTTTATTTAGGAGGTATTTTGCTGTTCTATTTAATGACAAATGGAGGACCTTATGGATTATTAATGAAAGTGAGATTTTTAAAGTTGTGGTGAGTTGTAGTGGTGGTGGTGTTTCAGTGTCACAAAAGAATGAAATTCATTTTTGAGATCTATTATGCTAGTTAAAAATTAGGGAGTATAGTTTAGAAATGTGACTTGACCTTATCCTAATGGAAATTAATAATACTAAGAACTATATATATTGGTAACGAGTGATATTAGTAGAAAGAGATTAAGGTTATAATTTTGTGTATGTTTAATGGGATTCAGATTTATAAGAAATAGCATATAAATTAAAGTGAGAGTATAAAGAGGTGGTATAATTTAATAAAAAATTAAAGATGTGGTATGTGAGGTTGATAAAAAATCAATGAAGTAGTGACAAACATTCTTCTTAGAGATTAATTGGGATATAACATTTGACATTAATTGACTTATTTGAAAAGTTCAAATACATGGAAGTTTTATGGCGAATGAGTGGATGTATAATGGAGATTGAAGAAAATCCTATTTTGGAGTTCTAATGTATATAACATTTGATATTAAATAGTTACTGTAGTTGTTTTATATCGAAATGAAGATAGAAATATTGCTGTGATGATTCAAGGGCACTTTTAGAATTCCTAAATTATAGATATCATGATGTTAATAGTGATTTATATTGTTAATAAAGTGTTAGTGCAAATAGAATAATGAAAGTTATGTTTAAGACTTTGGAATTTTTTAATTTTATGCTAGTGACTCAAATAAATGTTTTGAGGTTTTGGTAATAACGAAAGTTTTAAAAAATCACTATCTATTTGAGTTATAAAATTGATTTATATAGAAGGAAGAGAGTGTAAGGTTATAAATTCAATTATTTGGGTACTTTAGAGAAATTAGTATGATAAGATGTTTGGATTCTTTGGAATGTCACTTGAAATTTTGAAGGCATAAAAGATTGTGTGTTTCATAATTAGAGAATGTGGATGTTTATAAAATGCTTGGTTTTGAAGAAAAAATATTAAATGGAATTGAACTCATTAGAATTGTGGCTTAATAATTGGGAGGAATATAAGAAATTGTGTGGGCAAGTTTGATTACTTAAGAAGATATAAGAGTGATGGTTTGTGCGTAATAACTAAAGTAGACATAGAACATATCTTCCTGGTGTAAAAGAGTTTGATTAATGTCAATTTTTTAAGAGTATTAAAATGTTTTTAAACATAAATTGTGGCTAGCTATGTATATGAAGCATGAGTATATATATAAGATAATGAAGATAAATCTAATTGAATACAGAAGTATACTTAATACCTAGGGGATTGTAGTTGATGTGATAAAATGATGTTCATGTAGAGTTATTGGGATTGAGTAGAAATAAAAGGAATAGTTGATTAGTGAAAGGAATACTACTTGAACTTTACGAAGCTCTTTGATAATGTTAAAAGAATGTTAGTTTAAGTTAAAAATTATAGAAATAATCTTAAATGGATGTTATTAATATATCTATGGAGAGTAAATGATGTATACATAAACGAGAAGATGTTATGCTAAAGAAGAAGAATTTTTAGCTAAGGTTTTTTTTTTTACTAGACTTGAGAGGATCTTCAGAAAAAGAATAAGATCTTTGTAAGAAACAAATTTGGAAGACACACAAAGTAGTAGATAATTCTAGAACCTGTAAAATCTCCTAAGAAGTAAAGATATATATTCAAGTGAGCTTAGTGTAACTATGGTGGTTGATAGAGGTGGAAAAATCTGACCCAACCCGATAAACCCGAAACTTGATTTGACCCGAACCCGAGACACCCGAAACTCAAAATGACCCATGCTCAAAATGACCCAAAACCCAAAATGACCCGGGCCAGAAATGACCTGAAACTCGAAATGACGAGGACCCAAATGACCCGAACCTGACTTGACACAAAACCTGAAACAATTCGACTAAAAACCTGAAGTAACTTGATTTTTTTTTATTAAAGTGATGGTAGTAAAGTGAAAATTATTATCTCATTATCTCATATATACTTATAATTATAAATAAAATGAAAGTAAAATGAGTAGTGCATTTGAATTTACTCATAAGAAACATGATACTAATATACTATAACTCTATAAGTTTTTATTTTTTTTTTAATTTTTGCAGTCTTATTGTTTGACTATCAATTTCTATACTTTAAAATAAACTACACAAACAATAGTCCAATTAAATTCAGTTACACTATGTTTGGGAATTCGAAGGAAAAGAAAGAAATTAAAAGGGTCGATACTTGATAACTTACAAGGATACATGGGATAAACACCAAAATGGCAAGAAAAAAAATGAGATTCCCCTACTACATGTTCAATGAGATGTTTGAGTTCATTCTTGCTACTTTGAAATTTATATCTACTTATGGCCAAATATCTCTTGTATGATTGTATCATTTCAAGAGCTAATATCGTATGAGAAAATTGTGAGTTATCATTTAATTTAGTTAATTTTATATGAAGATATTATTGTGATTTTAATCTTTAATCTTATATTCAAAATTCTAAACATCTCATATTTGAATTTTTTTGTTTATATTATTTGAGTATAAGTAAATATTCATTTAGGTATGTTATATATATAGTTGAAATTTTAATTTTTTATTGGCTTATCATATAATTTTTCAAATCTTTTGCTCTTTATATGGATGATATTTCAATATCTTAGTTTTATATTCGCACGGTTAATTTCATTTGACATATATAATATGATATGTATTCTTAAGTTATTAGTTGGTTATTAAAGATCGTTTCAATTGAATATATTCTTTAATAATTTTATTTCTTATACAAAATTATTTTTAAATCAAGATTAACTTGATTAGATTCTTTATATTGAGGTTTATCATTTTAGGCCTTTATAGAGATTATAATGTGGGTTTTATATCCCAAATATTTATAAAACAAAAACTACATAGTTTTGATGGATTTAAAAAAATAAGACACATTTCAAAATAATAAGCCTCATCAAAATGAATTTTCTGAAATAGTTATATCAATATATTTAAGCTAGTTTACAATTTAACTATCAAATTGATTAGATTCTTTTATATTGAAATTTTATTTCAAAAAAATTGCATTTAGTTTTAATTGATTAGGTTTTATCATTTTAAGCTTTCTAGAGTTTATAGATTAGGTTTTATATCTCAATTAATTATAAAAGCAATACTACTTTTATTGGACCTTATTATTTTAGCATTTAAAGATTTTATGGATTAAGCTTTATATCTTAAATAATTATCAAATTAAAACTACACAGTTTCATGTTTAATTTTTTTAAAAAAAAAAAACTGGACACATGGCATTATCTAAGCGCTTTTAAAAAATAAGTCATTTCAAATAGTTATATTTGTTGATATAGATTTTACATGTGTTTTATACGTATTTATACGATAAAATAAAAAATAATAATATAATATATGCACTCTCAAGAGTAAGAAACTCTTTTCATAATTTTTTTTATAAAAAAAAACACGTTTCTGCCTTCTCAACTCGTTGTCCTGCATTTTCTTTACAAATTGGTTACCTTGTCATGATCTAGACTTAGAGATTAATATATTATATATTATGTTATTAACAAAGAGGAAAAAAAAAACTAAGGACAATATTTCTCACTTTCTTTACATTTATTATTGCTATCATGAACTTAATTAACAATTACATTGAAATTTAGAAACGATAAAAATAAACTTAGCAGATCAACTTGAATTCAAATGAATGCTAAAATGACATCATAAAAAATTGGGAAAATTTTTGTTGTAACCCAATGGGTCAACCCGAGATGACTGATTAGGGCATGAAAATGCACTTCAGATAGAGTTAATTATATGCCTTTGTTGAGATTATTTTTTTTATTATTCATTGAATTTCTTGACAAGTGTGGTCATTTGGAGAATTTTGTGTTTTAGTATGTTTTGCAGATTTAAAAAAAAAACAAAGAAGCCTTAAACAAAAAAATATATTCAAAAGAATCCATAACATCTGGACCAATTCAGAGCAACAGAACCGGACTACTTCATAGCAGCAGGACTGGACCAGTTCAGAGCAGCATAACCAGACCATTTCAGAGCAGCAGAACCAAACATTTCAGAGCAGCATAACCGGCCTGGACAGCAGCAGATTCGGACCAATTCATAGTAGAAGATCCGGACCAGTTCAGAGCAGCAGAACCGGGCCTAGACAGCAGCAGATCTAGACCAATTCAGAGTAGCAGAGCCGGGCTTGGATAGCAGCAGATGCGAACTAGTTCAGAGTGGAAAAACCAAGCCTGGATAGCAGCAGATGCGAACCATTTCAGAGTTGCAGAACCAGACTTGGAATGGACAGCAGGAGACACGGCCTGAACAGAAACCCTAGGGCAATTTTTCTGTCTACAAAGCCATCTCCATACAGTTATATATAAAAATTTTAGACTCAGAAACAGGGAGCTAAACATATACACATTGAATTTCTAGAGAGCTGCTGTGATTATGTATTGCTGGCTAGGCTAAAGTTCAACCAAGGCAAAAAAATGAACTCCTAGACATAGTGGATTTAGCTTGTATTTAAATGAACTCCTAGATATAACGGATTTAGCTTGTATTTAATTCAGTTATTGGTGTTTTTAATGTTGAATAATTATTTTGAGTTGTTCCCTTTATTTAATATGAAGTTGATGTTTTTGTGTGACAGACAATTATATTTTTTTCTTCCATAGATTTATTTAACTCCGGTGATTGTTGTTCTTTTTCTCCATAAAAATTCAGTCATGCTTCTCTTATGTGTGGAATTTAGGATGCAATTGATTTTGGTAGATTAATTATATACGATTGTCCTTTACTGCGTTATTGTCTCTGTATATCGTCGATTTAGGATATCATGTATGATCGATCGTTGCATTACTTGTAAAAAAAAGAAGGGGATTTCTCATAATAATTTACAAAAGAATATTTTTGGTGCTTTCGCTATTATTTTTCAATTACACATTTGGGATGTGAAACGCTTAGTTGAGTTATAAATACTGAATTGATACAAGTTGAAGTTGTGAAATCTAGAAGGAATTGTTGGACCCTTGTGTTTCTGTTGGTATTTTGTCCAAGGATTAAACAAGTGAAATTTAGCATGTTCAGCATCAGGTCGCACCGCGGCATAGCCTTCCCAGGCCACCGCGCCCAGCAAAGAGGAGACCTGGAGGAGGTGTGCGCCACAGCTCAGCCTCCTCCAGGCCGAGGTGCCCAGAGAGTGAAGCATGTGTGCCCTGGCTTGAGCCGTGACTTGCTATGTTATGGGCCGCAGTGCCAGGCATACTGAGACATATGTTTTCAGCCTTTTGAAATGTGCATGGTGCATGATCAATATGCACAGGATCACTTAGACTTGATCAAGGGCTATGATTGATTGGTCCTCAAGATCTAAGGGTGGAGATTGACCTTCAAGATTGGTCAAGAAGTTGGTGCACTATATAAAGGGTCACTTAGCTTCAAAGAGACATAACATGTGAATGTGAATGTGAGATGAATTGTAAGAGTGCAAAGACACTAAACACAAGAGAGATTCTTTGTAGAGAGGCTGGTTGTTTAGAGAGAGAGAGTAGAATAGAAAGGGGATTCAAGGGCTTATAAGGGGAATTTTCTTGAGAAAATTCTAGGGTTAGTCCTTATCACTTTCTTTTACTTCTTCTTCTTTCGTTCTTTAATAACTGGTTAGTTCTTGAAGAGGTGTTGCTGATTATAAAGAACTCCATTGACAAGATAGTGCAGAGAGCTCGGAGGAGCTCACGGGGACGTAAGCAAATTGCCGAACCTCGTCAACAAATTGCTTGTGTTCTTTCTTTTCTTTGATTGTTGTTTCCGTTCTGATTGTTACAAGTCATTCTAGACTTGGGTGTTTGGAAGATCACCTCCTGGGATCATTAAGGGTGGTTTCCCAATAGTGGTATCAGAGCTAGAGGAGATACCGCAACAGTGGTACCAGAGCTTTGGTGAGTGGGTATCAGAGCTGGAACTGGAGATTGTCCGAGCAAGACTCCAAGAATCAAAGATCAACTTCTTGGGTGATTCAAGAATGGAATAGAGATCAAGATCAGATCATGTTCTTGAGGGTGATTCAAGAATGGTATTAAGATCCATCTTTGATCGTGTTCTTGAGGTTTAGAAGAAGTTGGATAGCAATTGTGGGTGCTGCATAAATTTGGGATTTTCTCTGCAAGATGGGTTCAAATTTCATTGTTGAGAAGTTTGACAGAAAGGAAGACTTTGCCTTTTGGAAGTGGAAGATCAAGACGGTTCTTATGCAACAAAAGGTGGACTTGGAGATTGGAGAAGATGACGCTTTTCTAGCAAGTATCACAGAAGTTCAGCGGATTGAGATGAAGAAGATGTCGTATAGCACCATCTTTCTGCACATCTCAGATAGTGTCACAAGGGAGTGCGAAGACTCGGAAGATCTAGTTGTCATATGGAAGAAATTAGATGAGTTGTTTCTTACCAAAACTCTCCCTAATAAAATTTATCTTCTTAAAAAAATCTTTGCTTTTAAAACGGATTCTAATAAAAAAGATGCAAGATAATCTTGATGTGTTTAATAAGCTAGTTCAAGATTTGAATAGCTATAGCATAACATTCCTGGATGAACAATTAGTTGTTATTTTGTTGAATTCTCTTCCTGATTGTTTTGATAATTTGATTGTCTGGAACAAGGCTAGACTGGTGGCAAAGGGGTTCACGTAAAGAGACGACATAGATTTCACGGAAACCTTCTCACCTGGACACAAGGTGGAGGAAGTGGTGAGTATCCTCGTCTATGTTGATGAGATGCTGTTGGTTGAGAACAGCAGGGAGTGGATGGAAAAGTTGACATCTCAACTCAGTGAGGAGTTCGAGAGGAAGGATCTTAGCCTTGCACAAAAGATCCTTAGGATGAGAAGAATTCAGGAAAGTGAGAGAAACAGGTTGAAAGTTTCTCGGTCTTCCTACATAGAAAAGGTACTGTATGAGTTTTCTATGGAAGATGGTAAACCAGTGAAGATTCCCCTTGCTGGTCATTTCAAGTTCTCCAACGAACAATGTCCTGAAATGGATAAGGTCCCTTACTCTAGTGCGATTGGATCAGTCATGTCCATGATGATAAGCACTAGACTCGACATTGCTCATGTAATTAGTGTTCTCAGCAGGTTTATGAGTAATCCCGGAAAGGAGCATTGGCTTGGGATGAAGTGATTGCTGAGGTACTTGAAGAGAAGCCCAGAAGTAGGGCTGGTTTATGAGAAGAGGAGTAAGTCCATCTGTCTTGAAGGTTATGCAGATTCAGACTATAGAGCAGACCGGGATAAAAAAAGATCGATTACCTCCTACTTCTTCAACTTAAACGGATGTTGTATAAATTAGAAGGTTCAGTTAGAGCCGGTGGTAGCACTCTCAACAACCGAGGCTGAGTATATAGTGGCTACGGAAGCCATTAAGGAGGTTATGTGGTCCAAAGGGTTATTGGAAGAGTTGAAGTTCTTAAAGAGCAGGTGGTGGTGTATTCGGATAGCCAAAGTGCATTACACTTGTGTAAGAATCTGATGTTCCATGAGAGGACAAAGCATATGGATGTTCTATTGGTATTTGTCTAAGGTTTAAACATGTCTAAACATGATTCAAAGATAGTTAAAGTCTAAACCGAGGTTGGAAGATTAAAATATAGCATGTTAAAGGAGTGCACACATGTGTGTGTATCACTTTGGGTGTGTGTGCACACCCCTAATCGACAAGGCAACAGAGTGCGTATTGCTGCGTGAAGGGCAGCATCAGTGTGCACTACACCACCCCTTCACTAGTGCCGTACTGTCTAGTAAGAAAGTGGCTTGAAGAAGGGCAGTGCCGCACTGCCCCTCCACCAGCACCACATCGTCTAGAATGTAGTGCAAAGGGGCTTTGCCTAGCACCTCACCGCCCCCTGTTTAGCGCTTAGGCGCTAGGCACACTGAGGCACGCACATACAACTTGGTTAAGCCTCCTCTTAGGTGTATGGATGCAAGATTAAAATGCACAGCACCACTTAAGATTGATGGAGGGCCATCGTCAAGTCGTCATTAAGATCTAAGGGTGGAGATTAACTCTCAAGATTGGACAAGAAGTTGGTGCATTATATAAAGGGTCACCTAGCTTCATTTTCCATATACAACAACAAAAAAATTGTGATATAATTTGAGATCAATTGTAAATAGTGACAAGACACAATACAAGAGAGAATTATGTGAGAGTGCAAAGACACAAAACACAAGAGGGACTCATTGTAGAGAGGCTGGTTGTAAAGAAGAGAGTAGTATAGATAGAAAGCATTGTAATAGTTCTTACCATCTTCTTTCCTCTCTTCTTGGTTTCTTCAAGAACTTGAGCTTCTTGAAGAGGGTTGCTGTAATTGTAAAGAACCATTAATTTAGTGCAGAGAGTTCAGAGGAACTCACGAGGACACAGGCTATTGTCGAACCTCAATAACAAATCGCTTGTCTTCTTTTCTTTTTTGCTTTCGATTGCTGTTTTTCTTTCTACAAGTTATTCTAGACTTGGGTGTTTGAAAGATCACCACCTGGGCATATTGTCAAGGTGATTTCCAATAGCGGTATCAGAGCTTGCACAGCTGGGTATCGGAGCAAGAACAAGAAGGTTACAGAGTCAAGACTCCAAGAATCAAAGATCAACATCTTGGGTGATTCAAGAACGGAGTAAAGATCAAGATCAGATCGTGTTCTTGAAGGTGGTCCAAGAACGATGTTAAGATCCATCTTCGATCGTGTTCTTGAGGTTTAGAAGAAAGCATTTGTGGGTATTGCATAAATCTGGGATGTTGTCCGCAAAGATGGCTTCAAATTTTTGTGTTAAGAAGTTTGATGGAAAGGGAGACTTTGCCCTTTGGAAGCGGAAGATCAAGGCGGTTCTAATGCAACAGAAAGTGGACTTGGCTATTGGAGAAGATGATGCTTTTCCAGCAAGTGTCACGGAGGACCAGCGGATTGAGATGAAGAAGATGGCTTACAACACCATTTTCTTGCACATGTCAGATAGCGACACAAGGGAGTGCGGATACTCGGAAGATCCAGCTATCATATGGAAGAAACTAGATGAGTTGTTTCTTACCAAAACTCTCCCTAACAAGATTTATCTTCTTAAAAGAATCTTTGCTTTTAAAATGGATCCTAGTAAAGAGTTGCAAGATAATCTTGATATCTTTAATAAGCTAGTTTAAGATTTGAATATCTGTAGCATTACATTTCCGGATGAACAATTGGTTGTCATTTTGTTAAATTCTCTTCCTGATTGCTTTGATAATTTGATTAATGCTATTGAGTATTGTTGGTATTTGTCTAAGGTTTAAACATGGTTAAGGTTTAAACATGTCCAAGCATGGTTCGAAGATAGTTAAAGTCTAAACCAAAGTTGGAGGATTAAACTTCAGCAAGTTAGAAGACTGCACACAAGTGTGTGCATCACTTTGGAGCAAGGTAAGGCCAGATGCACTGGTGTGTGCACTTTTGTACACAAGCTGATGGAGTGTGTGCACTGCTGGGCAGCATCAATGTGCACCAGCACCTCACCGCTCACCATCTAGCATTGCACCTTCCAGCATAGGTGCTGCTGGGACAGGGCCAGCACTGCACCGTTCAGCATTCAGCACCTCACCGCCCAATGTGAATACCTCCAGGAACGGACCAGCACCTCACCGCTCAACTTCAGCACCGCACCACCCAGGAGCTGCTGCAAAGGCACTCTGCCCAGCACCACACCTTGCCCTGTTGAGCACCTAGGTACTAGGAAAAGTCAAACACACATAGGCAGCATGCATGAGGACTTTCTTAGGTGCGTATGTGCAAGTTCAAAATGCACAACACCACTTAGGAAAGTGATGAAGGGCTATGATTAAGTGGAGATCATGATCAAAGGGTGGAGATTGATTCACAAGAATGTCCAAGAAGTGGATGGCTATAAAAGGGGTTCCTTAGCCTCATTCTTTACATAAACAACACAAGTTTGTGACATTTTGAGATCAATTGTAAACACATAGAGAGAATTTTGTGAGAGACATAAACACAAGAGAGACTTTTTGTAGTGAGGCTGGTTGTAAAGAAGAGAGGTTAGTATAGAATTGATAGAAAGCATTGTATAGGTCTATCACTTTCTAGTTCTCTTCTTGGTTTCTTCAAGAACTTGTGTTCTTGAAAGGGATTGTTGTAAACTTGTAAGAACCATTGATTTAGTGCAGAGAGTTTGGAGGAACTCATGGGGATATAGGCACATTGCCGAACCTCGATAACAAATTGCTTGTCTTCATTTTTTCTTTAATTTTCTGTTCTTGTATTCGATTGCTGTATTTCTTTCTACAAGTGATTCTAGACTTGGGTGTTTGGAAGATCACCACCTGGGCATCTTGTCAAGGTGATTTCCAACAGTGGTATCAAAACTTTAGACAGTGGTATCAGAGCTGCACAGCTGGGTATCGGAGCAAGAACAAGAAGGTGATGGAGCCAAGACTCCAAGAATCAAAGATCAACTTCTTGGGTGATTCAAGAACGGTGTAAAGATCAAGATCTGATCGTGTTCTTAAGGGTGATTCAAGAACAGTGTTAAGATCCATCTTCGATCTGTGTTCTTGAGGTTGAAGAAAGCATTTGTGGGTAGTGCATAAATATGGGATCTTGTCCGCAAAAGATGGCTTCAAATTTTTGTGTTGAGAAGTTTGATGGAAAGGGAGACTTTGCCCTTTGGAAGCGGAAGATTAAGGCGGTTCTAATGCAACAGAAAGTGGACTTGGCAAGATGATACTTTTCCAGCAAGTGTCATGGAGGAACAGTAGACCGAGATGAAGAAGATGGTTTACAGCATCATTTTCTTGCATATGTCAGATAGTATCACAAGGGAGTGCGGAGACTCGGAGGATCTGGGTGTCATATGGAAGAAACTAGATGAGTTGTTTCTTACCAAAACTCTCCCTAACAAGATTTATCTTCTTAAAAGAATCTTTGCTTTTAAAATGGATCCTAGTAAAGAGTTGCAAGATAATCTTGATGTCTTTAATAAGCTAGTTCAAGATTTGAATAGTTGTAGCATTATTTTTCCGGATGAATAATTGGCTGTTATCTTGTTAAATTATCTTCCTGATTTGATAATATGATTAATGCTATTGAGTATGGAAGGGATACTTTGACAAAGGAGATTGTGATCAATGCCATAAGGGCACATGATTTCAAGGCCAAGATGAAAGAGACATCAAGTGGAGATGGGCTGTTCGTAAGAGGAAGGCCAGCAACTCGAAATGGCAGTAGCAACTATGGAAATTACTGGGAGAAATCAAGAGGTAAAGGGCAGAACCATGGGAGATCTCATTCCAAGATAAGACTTAGAGGAGGAAGGAGATGCTTCTACTGCAACATGGAGGGCCATTTCAAGAAAGATTGCAAAAAGAGGATGTGGGATGAGAGAAGAAGCCACACCAACAATGGAGATGCTTCGGTTGCCATGGGAGAACAGCAAGGTGATGATGTTCTTATTGTGTGCTCGGGTGTGAGCAAGGGGCAAGAATGCAGAAGGAAATAAATTCTTGATTTCGGGTGCACTTATCACATGTGCCCTCACAAGGAATGGTTCGAGAATTTCAAGGAGATCAATGATGGAAGGGTCTTCTTGGGGAATGACAATTCTTGCCAAGTGAGAGGGATTGGAGATATCTAATTGAGGATGTTTGATGGAATGACAAGGCTGCTGGAAAATGTGAGGTATCTTCCAGATTTGAAGAGAAATTTGATCTCATTGGGGTAGCTGGATTCCATGGGGTATACATGCAAAGTAGAGGGAGGAAAGATCAAGGTGGCCAAGGGATCTTTGGTAGTGATCAAGGCAGCAAGAAACGATGGACTCTATGAGATGATCGAAGACACAGAAATCAATGATTAAGTAGCAACTTGATGGCTGAGATGGATAGGGCAGCCCTTTGGCACACTCACTTGGGACATATGAGCGAAGAAGGCCTGCAAGTTCTCAGCAAGGATGGTTCACTTTGTGGAGATAAAGTAGAGGAACTTGATTTCTGTGAGTGTTGTGTTCTTGAGAAGCAACACCGGGTCAGCTTCAACACCGGAGTGCACAAATCTAAGGGGATTCTTGACTACATTCATTCAGACCTTTGGGGACCAGCAAGGACACCAACACAGGGAGGTAACATTTACTTTCTATCTTTAATTGATGATTATTCAAGAAGAGTGTGGGTTTATTTGCTTAGAAATAAATCAGATGCTTTGAATAAGTTTGTGGTGTGGAAAGAGCTGGTTGAGACTCAAGTAGGTAGAGTAGTTAAGGGGATAAGAACCGATAATGGATTAGAAATTTTTAACCAAGAACTTAATCAATTCTATAGGTTAAATGGCATTCTAAGACATAGGATGGTTATGGAAACCCCTCAGCAAAGTGGAGTTGTTGAGTGGATGAATAAGACCCTTATGGAAAAAGTTAGGTGCATGTTAAATGGATCCGGATTACCCGAATGTTTTTTAGGGGAAGCTGTGTCTACTACTGCATACTTGGTAAATAGATCACCCATAGGATTGTGCACCAAAAGACTCCCATGGAGATGTGGAGTGGAAAAGCCCCTTAGTTGGACAACCTTAGGACTTTTGGGTGTGCTGCGTATGCACAACAAAAGGATGATAGACTTAGCCCAGGATCTAGAAAGTGTGTGTTTCTAGGATAATGGGAAGGGGCTAAGGGGTATAGGTTATGGTCCTTAGAGAAAGAAGGATTGAAACAAACCCTGCAGGGGCTAGTGAGCAAACCAGTCCGGAAGTTGTGGAGCATTGCATCAAGGAGAACTCGGCTCAGGTAGAGCAAAGGAGGCAAGAGGCTTCAGATCAGGTAGAGCCCTTGGATGAAGGCCAAGCTCAAGAAACTCAAGAAGAGGCTGAACAAGAAGAGGTTGATGTAACAAATTGGAATGACTACCAGCTCACAAGAGACCGGGAAGGAAGGCTGGTCGGACCACCTTTAAGATATGGGTTTGCGGATGCTGTGGATGCAGCAGCTCATTGGACAGAAGGAGAGATAAGTGAACAAGAGACTTACACGGATGCCATGGAGTGTAAGGATTCGTCAAAGTGGCAGCTGGCTATGGAGGAAGAAATGGATTCTTTGAGGAAGAACGACTTCTAGGAATTGGTGAAAATTCCAAGAAAGTAGAAAGTTTTGGAATGTAAGTGCACTTACAAGGTCAAAGAATGGTACCCTTCAGGAGATGAAGTCCGGAACAAGGCTAGGCTGGTGGTGAATGGGTTCACGAGAAGAGAAGACATAGGTTACACAAAAACTTTCTCACCTGGACACAAGGTGAAGCTAGGTGACCCTTTATATAGTGCACCAACTTCTTGTCCAATCTTGAGAGGCAATCTCCACCCTTAGATCTTGATGACCACTTAACCATGGCCCTCCATCAATCCAAGGTGGTGCTGTGTATTTTAACCTTGCATCCACACACCTAAGAGTAGGTTTAAATAAGCTGTCCATGTGTGCATCAGTGTGCCTAGCGCCTACGTGCTGAACAGGGGGCGGTGAGGCACTAGGCAAAGCCCCTTTGCACCACGTTCTGGATGGTGTGATGCTGGTGGAGGGACTGTGTGGCGCTGCCCTTCTTCAAACTATATCCTTGCTGGGCGGTGCAGCGCACACTGATGCTACCCTTCACACTGCAGTGCGCACTACTTTGCTTTGCTGATTAGGGGTGTGCACACACACCCAAATGGATGCATACACATGTGTGCACTCATTTAACATGTTTTATTTTAATCTTCCAAACTTGGTTCAGAATTTAACCATCTTTGAACCATGTTTAGACATGTTAAACCTTAGACAAATACCAACAATCTCTACCTTTGTCTAAGTGTTTAAACCCGAACCATTGTGCAGAGAGCTTTAGGATCCAAACTCATCTTGAGTCATCAATTAACCAACTCTAATCCTAAGTAGTCCAAGGCAATGACTGAACTTAGAGGTAGAACTTTAGTACCTAAATCCACAGGATTTTCTTCCGTGGCTACCCTGTCCACATGGATGCATCCTTTCGTAACATTTTACCGAATGAAATGATACCAAACATCCATGTGCTTTGTCCTCTCATGGAACACCTGATTCTTACACAAGTGCAATGCATTTTGACTATCCAAAAACACCACAACCTGCTCCTCCAATACCTTCAACTCTTCCAGCAACCCTTTGCACCACATAGCTTCCTCAATGGCCTCTGTAGCCTCTATGTACTTAGCTTCAGTTGTTAAGAGTGCTACCACTAGCTGCAACTGAGCCTTCCAACTTACAAAACATTTGTTTAAGTTGAAGAAGTAGGAGGTAATCGATCTCCTTTTATCCCGGTCTACTCCATAGTCCGAATCCGCAAAACCTTTAAAGCAGATGGACTTACCCCTCTTTTCATAAACCAGCCCTACTTCTGGGCTTCCCTTCAAGTACCTCAGCAACCACTTCATCCTAAACCAATGCACCTTTTCATAATTACTCATAAACTTGCTGAGAATACTCATTGCATGAGCAATGTCAGGTCTAGTGCTAACTATGGTGAACATAACAGAACCAACAGCACTAGAATAAGGGACTTTTTCCATTTCCTTATTCTCTGCCTCCGATCTCGGACATTGATCGCTGGAGAACTTGAAATGACCAGCAAGGGGAACCTTCACTGGTTTGCTATCTTCCATAGAGAACTTAGATATCATCTTCTCTATGCAAGAAGTTTGAGAGATCTTCAATCTGTTTCTCTCCCTTTCCCGGATGATACACATCTTAAGGATTTTCTGTGCATGGCTAAGATCCTTCATCTCAAACTCCTCAATGAGTTGAGCCTTCAATTTCCTTATCCTCTCCATGTTGCTCACAACCAGCAACATGTCATCAACATAAATAAGGATGATCACCACTTCCTCAACCTTCTGCCCCTTATAATATAAGCACGAATCATAGTAGCTCCTCATGAAACCCAAGCTGATTACAAAGGAATCAAACCTCTTATTCCATTGCCGAGGTGATTGCTTCAACCCATAGAGAGATTTCTTCAATTTGCACACTGACTCTCCCTGCCTTCCTTCCTCATAGCCTTCAGGTTGCCTCATGAAAATGGTCTCATTGAGCTCTCCATGTAAGAACGTTGTCTTCACATCCATTTTCTCGATTTCCCAATCAAATTGGACCACCAATGCTAACACTATCTGTATCGTCTTGTACTTCACAATCAGTGAGAAGATTTCGGTGAAATCTATACCTTCTTTTTATGTGAACCCCTTCGCCACTAGTCTAGCTTTATATTGGTCTTCATCCCCTAGAGTATTCCCTTCTTTGATCTTGTAGAGCCATCTACAATCCACAACTCTCTATTTTTCTGGTTTGGGCACCAACTCCTAAGAGTTGTTCTTCATCAAAGAATCCATTTCTTCCTCTATAGCCAGCTGCCACTTTGACGAATCCTTACACTCCATGGCATCCGTGTAAATTTCTGGTTCAACCTCTCCTTCTATCCAAGGAGCTGCTACATTAGCATATGCAAACCCATATCTCAAAGGTGGTCTAACCACCCTCTTTTCTCAATTTCTTGTGAGCTAGTAGTCATTATGACTTGCTACATCAACCTCTTCTGGTTCAGTCTCTTCTTGAGTTTCTTGAGCTTGGCCTTCATCCAAGGGCTCTACTGTCCGAACCCTCTTGCTTTCTTTGCTCTACCTAAACCGAACTCTCCTTGATGCGATGCTCCACAACTTCCAAACTAGTTTGCTCACTAGCCCCTGTAGGGTTAGTTTTCTCCAAGAAGGGAAATTACAATTCATTAAAAATAACATCCCTACTTATAATGAGTTTCATACCTTTCTTTTCTAAGGACCATAACCTATATCCCTTAACCCCATCATCATATCCTAGAAATACACATTTTCTAGATCTTGGACTAAGTTTATCCTCCTTTTGATGTGCATATGTAGCACGCCCAAAAGTCCTAAGGTTGCTTAATTCAGAGGGTTTTCCACTCCACATCTCTATAGGAGTCTTGAGCTCTAAAGCTCTAGAGGGTGATCTATTTACCAAGTATGCAGTTGTAGCCATAGCTTCTCCCCAAAAGTATTTGGGTAAATGGATCCTATTAACATGCACCTAACCTTTTTCATAAGGGTTCTATTCATCCTCTCAGTAACTCCATTTTGATGAGGTGTTTTTACAATCATTCTATGTCTTAGAATGCCATTTAATTCACAGAATTTATCAAAATCCTTATTGCAAAATTCTAAGCCATTATCGGTTCGTAAAGCCTTAACTACCCTACCCGTTTGAGTTTCCAGCAACTTCTTCCACACAACAAATTTATCCAAGGCATCTGATTTATTTCTAAGTAAATAAACCCACACTCTTCTTGAATAAACATCAATTAAAGATAGAAAGTAAAAGTTACCTCCCTGTGTTGGTGTTCTTGCTGGTCCCCAAAGGTATGAATGAATGTAGCCAAGAATCCCCTTAAACTTGTGCACGGTGTTGAAGTTGACCCAGTGTTGCTTCCCAAGAATGCAACTCTCACAGAAATCTAGTTTCTCTACTTTGTCACCACCAAGTAGACCATCCTTGCTAAGAACTTGCAGGCCCTTTTCGTTCATGTGTCCCAAACGAGTGTGCCAAAGGGCTGCCCTATCCATCTCAGCCATCAAGCTTGCTGCTTGATCATTGATTTTTGTCTCTCCGATCTTCTCATAGAGTCCATCGTTTCTTGCTGCCTTGATAACTACCAAAGATCCCTTGGCCACCTTGATCTTCTCATGGAATCCAGTTGCCCCAATGAGATCTAATTTCTCTTCAAATCTAGAAGATACCTCACATTTCGTAGCAGGCTTGTGACTCCATTAAATATCCTCAATTGGATGTCTCCAATCCCCCTCACTTGGCAAAAATTGTCATTCCCTAAGAAGACCCTTCCATCATTGATCTCCTTCAAATTCTTGAACCATTCCTTGTGAGGGCACGTGTGATAAGTGCACCCGAAATCCGGAATCCACTTTTTGCTGCCTTGCCTCTTACTCACATTTGAGCACACAACAAGAACATCATCTTGCTGTTCTCCCTTGGCAACTGAAGCCTCTCTATTGTTGGTGTGGCTTCTTCTCTCATCCCACATCTTCTTCTTGTAATCTTTTCTGAAATGGCCCTCCTTGTTGCAGTAGAAACGCCTCTTTCCAAATCTTGATTTGTAATGTGCTCTGCCATAGCTTTGCCCTTTACTTCTTGATTTCTCATGGTAGTTTCCATGGTTGCTACTGCCATTCAGAGTTGCTGGCCTTCTTCTTATGAACAGCCCATCTCCACTTGATGTCGCCTTCATCTTAGCTTTGAAGTCATGTGCCCTTATGGAATTGATCACAATCTCCTTTGTTAAAGTATCCCTTCCCTACTCAATAACATTAATCAAATTATCAAAGAAATCAGGAAGAGAATTTAACAAAATAACAATCAATTGTTCATCCAGAAATTTAATACTATAACTAGCTAAATCTTGAACTAGTTTATTAAAGACATCAAGATTATCTTGCAACTCCTTACTAGGATCCATTTTAAAAGCAAAGATTCTTTTAAGAAGATAAATCTTGTTAGGGAGAGTTTTGGTAAGAAACAACTCATCTGGTTTCTTCCATATGACAGCCAGATCTTCCGAGTCTCCGCACTCCCTTGTGACACTATCCGACATATGCAAGAAAATGGTGCTGTAAGCCATCTTCTTCATCTCAATCCGCTGGTCCTCTGTGACACTTGCTGGAAAAGCATCATCTTCTCCAATAGCCAAGTCCACTTTCTGTTGCATTAGAACCGCCTTGATCTTCCACTTCAATAGGGAAAAATCTCCCTTTCCATCAAATTTCTCAACCACAAAATTTGAAGTCATCTTTGCGGATAAGATCTCATATTTATGCAATGCCCACAAATGCTTTCTTCAACCTCAAGAACACGATCGAAGATGGATCTGAACAACTTTCTTGAATCACCCTCAAGAACATGATCTGATCTTGATCTTTACTCCGTTCTTGAATCACCCAAGAAGTTGATCTTTGATTCTTAGAGTCTTGACTCCGTCACCTTCTTGTTCTTGCTCCGATACCCAGCTGTGCAAGCTCCTCTGGCTCTGATACCACTGTTTAAAATCATCTTGATAAGATGCTCAGGTGGTGATCTTCCAAACACCCAAGTCTAGAATGACTTGTAGAAAGAAATACAACAATCAAAAGCAAGAAAGAAAAAGAAGACAAGCTATTTGTTAGCGTGGTTCGGCAATAGCCTACGTCCCCATGAGTTCCTCTAAACTCTCTGCACTAAATCAATGGTTCTTTACAATTTCAGCAACCCTCTTCAAGAAGCTCAAGTTCTTGAAGAAACCAAGAAGAGAAGAAAGAAGATGATAAGAACTATTACAATGCTCTCTATTTATACTACTCTCTCTTCTTTACAACCAGCCTCTCTACAATGAGTCCTTCTTGTGTTTTGTATCTTTACACTCTTAGACAGTTCTCTCTTATATTGTGTCTTGTCACTCTTTACAATTGATCTCAAAGTATGTCACAACAATTTATCTAGAATGAAGCTAGGTGACCCTTTATATAGTGCACCAACTTCTTGTCCAATCTTGAGAGTCAATCTCCAACCTTAGATCTTGATGACCACTTAACCATGGCCCTCCATCAATCTTAAGTGGTGCTGTGCATTTTAACCTTGCATCCATGCACCTAAAATGAGGTTTAAATAAGCTGTCCATGTGTGCATCAGTGTGCCTAGCGCCTAGGCACTGAACAGGGGGCGGTGAGGCGCTAGGCAAAGCCCCTTTGCACCACGTTCTGGATGGTGTGGTGCTGGTGGAGGGGCGGTGCGGCACTACCCTTCTATAAACTACATCTTTGCTGGGCAGTGCGGTGCTGGTGAAGGGGTGGTGCGGCGCACACTGATGCTGCCCTTCACACAACAGTGCGCACTACTTTGCTTTGCTGATTAGGGGTGTGCACACATACCCAAATGGATGCACACACATGTGTGCACTCCTTTAACATGCTGTATTTTAATCTTCCAACCTTGATTTAGACTTTAACCATCTTTAAACCATGTTTAGATATGTTTAAACCTTAGACAAATACCAACAGGGACGTAGGCTATTGCCGAACCTCGATAACAAATCGCTTGTCTTCTTTTCTTTCTTGCTTTCGATTGCTATATTTCTTTCTACAAGTCATTCTAGACTTAGGTGCTTGGAAGATCACCACCTGGGCATGTTGTCAAGGTGATTTCCAACATGTTCGTATCATTTCATTTGAGAAAATGTTACGAAAGGATGCATTCATGTGGACAAGGTAGCCACGGAAGAAAATCCCGCAGATTTAGGTACCAAAGTTCTACCTCTAAGTAAGTTCAATCATTGCCTTAGACTTCTTAGGATTGGAGTTGGTTGATATGGTGACTCAAGTTGAGTTTGGATCCTTAGTTCTCTACACAAGGGTTCGGGTTTAATCGCTTAGACAAAGGTAGAGATTGTTGGTATTTTGTCCAAGGATTAAACAAGTGAAATTCAGCATGTTCAGCATTAGATCGCACCGTGGCATAGCCTTCCCAGGCCATGGCACCCAGCAAGGAGGAGACCTAGAGGAGGTGTCTGCCGCAGCTCAGCCTCCCCCAGGCCGTGGCACCCAGAGAGTGAAGCATGTGTGCCCTTGCTTGAGCCACGTCCTGCCCTGTTCTGGGCCGCGGCGCCACGTACACTGAGATATATGTTTTTAGCCTTTTGAAATGTGCATGGTGCATGATCAATATGCACAGGATCACTTAGACTTGATCAAGGGCTATGATTGATTAGTCCTTAAGATCTAAGGGTGGAGATTGACCTTCAAAATTGGTCAAGAAGTTGGTGCACTATATAAAGGGTCACCTAGCTTCAAAGAGACATAACATGTGAATGTGAAGTTGAGATCAATTGTAAGAGTGCAAAGACACTAAACACAAGAGAGATTCTTTGTAGAGAGGCTGGTTGTTTAGAGATAGAGTAGAATAGAAAGGGGATTCAAGGGCTTGTAAGGGGAATTTTCTTGGGAAAATTCCAAGGTTAGTTCTTATCACTTTCTTTTACTTCTTATTTCATTCTTCAGGAACCAGTGAGTTCTTAAAGAGGTGTTACTAATTGTAAAGAACTCCATTGAAAAGATAGTGCAGAGAACTCGGAGGAGGTCACGGGGACATAGGCAAATTGTTGAACCTCGTCAACAAATTGCTTGTGTTCTTTCTTTTCTTTGATTGTTGTTTCTGTTCTAATCATTACAAGTCATTCTAAACTTGGGTGTTTGGAAGATCACCTCCTGGGATCATTAACAGTTTCTTATTATTGATTTTCTTTCCCTTAATTCAATTGCTTCATTTAATTCTCAACATTTTCTTAATATTAATTTTTAATTTGTTTCCATTATTTTTTTTCCTGAGACTTTGACTGTAGAATGTTCTCTTCGTGGGATTGATGGGAGTCATAAAATGCATCTAAACAATACTTAATTGTTAACATTTTAGGGTTGATCTCGGTCATAATCACACTTTTACATGGTAATAACTCTAAAGTGATATTCATAAATCATTGACTTAATTCGATGCATTTTCAGGTGCTTTGAGTACAAAAGAGATAATAAAGCGATCCATTTTTAAAGCACCAAAAGATCTTAGGTGTCGGAGCTCATTTTTGTCCAAGGTTTAGACATGTCCAAACATGATTCAAAGATGGTTAAAGTCTAAACCAAGACTGGAGTAATAAAGTAAAGTAAGCTAAAAGACTGCACACAAGTGTGTGCATCACTTTGGAGCAAGTTAAGGGTAAGCACACTAGTGTGTGCACTTCTGCATACAAGCTGAAGGAGTTTTACTGAATTGCCATAATTTCCCGCACAGATCAATCATCTTTGCAGATTAAACTGTATTGATGTAGGAAGAACCAGATGATGAGCCATATATGCTTAGAAAGATCTGGAAGTCTGTTTTCTGGAGAATTTTACGGTTCGTAAAAAAGATTTTTCTAGAGAAAGTTATGGCAGTTTTAGTGGAAACAGTTCAGGCCAGCACAGCAGGCCCAGACGCACAGCAGGCCCAGGCGCACAGCACGGCCCAGTCGCCTCTTGACCGGATTAGGGTGAGCAAATGACATTCTCCAAGACCAAAACACCACCCTCATGCTCTATAAATATATATTTATGGAGTGTGCAGCTGAATATTGAAGGGAGAAAGCAAGGAAGAGAAAAAAAAAAGAGAGGATTCAAGGGATCCAAATCCAGCATTCTTCCATTTTATTTCTAAGTTTTCTTTGGTTGCAAATCAAGGGGAGAACATCCATATTGTTCATCCACCTTGAAATCCATGGCCAAATCAAGGGGAGAGCATCCTTATTGTTCTTCCACCTTGATTTCCATGGCCAACTAATCATTTTACAAGGGAAAAGGATGAATCTTTAGGGATTTCTTGTTCTTTATTTCCTGTTCTTGATTCAGTTGTATGGATTTATTGTTAAATATTGTTTATGAATTATTCGTTGATTAAGTAAGAAGATTTGAGTTCATGTGATAGATGTACTTTTTATTCTTCTTCTTTTAGACTCTCTTAATCCGGTGATTACATCCTTCTCCTCCATTGAGGTTGCTTGGATGTGATTGATTCTGGTAGATTTATCTTATTGATTGTCCATTACTGCGATATTGTCTTTTAAGATATATTGTCGTTTCTTGATAATCTTTAAGATCGGTTATGTGTGCATGAACCAAAATCAATGATTAATTCGTAGCAATTATATAAGAGTTGTAAATGTGCTTAATTGAATATATTCCGATTGCTTGTTTGGGAGTTAAAACTTGCAATCGAGATAAAATTAATTGAATCAAGAGTGGAAATAGGGAACAAACCTAAGGAGGATTCCCGGAACCTTGTTATTTCTCATTTATATTTCATTTACATTTACGCAATTTTCCTTTACATTATTTCACCATCAAAGCTCAAAAATCTTGAGTTTAACTTTTATCGTTTGTTTTAAGGTTCACACATTTTCCTTTGTACTTAACTTGTTTCTCTGTGGAATCGACACCCCAAAGCCGTACTACAATAACCGTGTTATACTTTGGGCGTAATCAGGGATCGACACCCCATTCTATACTACTGCTACCGCGCAGTACTATTTGGGCGTAATTCAAGTTTTGGTGCCGTTGCTGGGGAGAGCATCAGACTACAGAAAGGTTTTTGGGTACTATCTTTCTGAACTCTTTCTTTTAGTTTCTTTTAAATTCTAGCTTTAGCTTGTTTTTCAGTTTTCTTTTATTCAAGAAAAAAATTTAATAATTTAATTTAATAATTAAAAATAATTAATTAAATTAAATTAAAAAAAAAGTGTTGGTGGTATATATGTTGGGTTAGAGATGAACACAGATGATTGATTAGAATCCTTGAGTTAGAATACCCACCGAATTACATTAGGAGTGAAATGAGTTCTGATAACTCTGAATAAATCATGTTATTATACTGCTTTTAGGCACATTTTTGGTGTTGATATTAAGCATTAGAATTGTGTTGCATGTGTTTTTAGCAATTTGAGTTTAGTTTATCTTATTCTACTAATAAGTTGTTTTAGTTGAATGATCAATGCTAAGTCTTGGAAATCTTCTATACAGACACTTGTTGGAGCACTGGAGAGCATTGGAAGGGCAAAATGCTTGAAGGAGACAGAAACTCAAGGCTACAGCACTGGGATGTTGGCGCTGCAGCACTGGTAGCTAGGAAAAAGAGAGGAATTTGGGCAGAAAGTTGGCGCTGCAGCGCTGGAAAGTTGGATCTGCAGCGCCAGAATAGGGTTTGAAATGTGTCTGGCGCTGCAGCGCTGGGATGTTGGCGCTGCAGCACCAGCCCGCAGATTTTGAATGTTATAAATAGAAACCCTAACTGAACAAGAGAGAAGAGTGCGGCCGTAGAAGAAGAAAATAGAATTTGGGGGAGAGGAGACGTAAAAGGAGAGTTGGAGACACTCAGGCTACGCATCAAGCTTTTAAATCATTCTTCTCCGGTTTTGTATTATTCTTGTCTAGCTATGTTGATGTTTTATAATATGAACATGGTTTGTTTGAATATTATTATGGAGTAGATATTTTTGTGTTAAGGATAGATGGATCCTAAACCTATGTCATGAGTGCTATTTGGACAAGTTGGAATTTGCTTTGTTTTTCAAAAAGTGTGTTTTATTGTTCTTAATGCTGTTTATTATTTTGATTCCTTCTTGAGGCATGGTGATGTGTCGAATAGAGAAGCTATGCTTTTATGAATGGTTGAATTAATAAATATGATGTTGGATTGTTATCTATGCAAAGCCAGGGTAAAACATGCCATGAATGAAATAGGAGTAACCGAATAGGGATTCTAGGAAGTTCATGTGGTCCATTTAAACCGTAACCGAATAGGGAGATTTAACTGAAAGGAATTCCATTAAAAGTAATGCTTCTTAAGTTGAATTAATCTAGAATAGACATGGAATATGGATATTTGAAGTTGACGATTCTTGAGATTGTTGTTAGATCTGAATAAGGATAACCAATTTATTGGGGATTCTACCATCTTGAAAAACATAGTAAACAAAACTTGTCCATTCAAAACTCTTATCAATTATGGTTTAGGTGAAGTCAAGTCCTTAGCACGTTAGTTCATAAGAGTCTTCATTCCAAAGTTTGCAAATCTTCCGTTATTTAATATTGCGTTCTGTTTTTCCCTTTTCTTAATTGTTAGTAACCTTTTCTCTGACAATTATTCGGTTGCTCAAATAACAGTAAGAGTTGAGTCATAACTTCTATAGTACTTGTTCAGTCCTCGTTGGGAACAATATTTACTCATCATTTTATTACTTGAACGATTAGTGCACTTGCTAGTGTAAATTTCATCGCATCAAGTTTTTGGCGCCGTTGCCGGGGACTGAAATAAAATATTACATTTATTGTGATTCTACTAGTTAATTTGAGAGTTTGTTAAGTTGGTTTTTAATTCTATTTTGCAGGGTTTTTGTTTCTAGTGCATGACACGTACTAGTGGGAGAATACTTGCAGAACTTAATCCAGAGATTGAGTGCACTTTTCACGCTTTGAGAAGAGCAGCACCAGTAACAGTTAATACAATGGCATAAGGGAACAATGCAGAGGTGCAACGTGCACTGTGGGATTATGCTATGCCAAAGATGGATGGTGTTGAATCTAGCATCCGACGACCACCTATACAAGCGAACAATTTTGAAATTAAGCCTGCCATCATTCAGATGATTCAACATTTAGTACAAGTTGGGGGCCTATCGCAAGAAGATCCAAATGTTCACTTGGCGAGTTTCCTTGAACTGTGCGACACATTTAAGCATAATGGAGTATCAGAGGATGCAATTCGCTTAAGACTTTTTCCATTTTCACTGAGGGATAAAGCAAAAAGCTGGTTGACTTCTTTGCCAGTAGGATCCATAACGACATGGGCAGAATTGGCACAAATTTTTTTAGGGAAATACTTTCCTCCTTCAAAAACTGCAAATTTACGTAATGAAATTACTATGTCTTTGCAGGTTGATAAGGAGTCACTCTATGAGGCATGGGAACGTTTTAAAGACCTTTTGAGAAGATGTCCTCATCATGAGTTGCCCACTTGGATGCAAGTACAAACTTTTTATAACGGTTTAACCAGTACAACCCGAAACATGATTGATGCAGCTGCAGGTGGCACTATCATGAGAAAAACTCCAGAAGAAGCTATTGAATTGCTAGAAGAGATGGCCACAAATTCTTATCAATGGCCAGTTGAAAGGTTACCTATTAATAGAGCCTTAGGATTGCACAATATAGATGTTTTTATAGCTTTAACAGCACAAATGGAGGTTCTCACCAAAAAGATAGATGGACTTTATCCTACTACACATGTTATATGTGAATTGTGTGGTGGTATTGGCCACCATAGCAGTAACTGTCAGGCAGGTAAACAATTTGCATCTAAATCATTTGCTGAACAAGCTAACTTTGTTTCAAATTTTCACAGGCAAAACAATCCATATAGCAATACATATAATCCGAGATGGAAAAATCACCCGAACTTGTCTTGGAATCAAAGCAATGCGAAACAACCTCCTCCTGAATATCCACCTCAAGAAAAAAAGTCAAACTTAGAGGACATGATGGCCAAATTCTTAAATGCAGCAGAAACATGGTTCCAAAATCAAGAAGCATCCATCAGAAATCTGGAAGTTCAGGTGGGCCAACTAGCAACTATAATTTCTGGACGTGCATAAGGTTCTCTTTCGAGCAACACAGAAAAAAATCCTAAGGAGGATGTCAATGCCATAACACTAAGGAGTGGCACACAATTGGATGAACCAAAATCTAAAGAAATCACTAATCAAGAAGGTGAGAAAGAAGAGACCATGCAAGAGGAGAAACTTGTTTCAGAAAAGAAGTCTATTGGTAAAGGTTTGATCGATTCTAACTCTGAAACTAAATATATGCCACTTCTTCCCTATCCTCAAAAATTTATGAAAGAAAAACTAGATAAGCAATTTTCAAATGTTTTAGAGATTTTCAAGAAATTGCATATTAACATTCCATTTGCAGAGGCTTTATCACAGATGCCTAGTTACACTAAATTTTTGAAGGAAATTTCGTCTAATAAACGGAAGCTTGAGAAACATGGAACGATGATGTCAACTGAAGAGTGCAGCACCATACTGCAAAACAAGCTACCCCAAAAATTGAAAGATCCAGGGAGTTTTACTATACCCTGCACTTTGGGAAGTTCATTCTTTGATAAAGCTTTGTGTGACCTTGGTGCAAGTATTAACCTTATGCCTCTTTCAATTTTCAGGAAACTTGGATTAGGAGAAGTCAAAACAACGACAGTGTCATTGCAATTAGCTGATCGATCTATTAAGAGACCACGGGGAATTATAGAAGATGTACTGGTAAAAGTTGATAAATTTATATTCCCTATAGACTTCATTGTTCTCAACATGGAAGAGGATCGTGAGATACCTCTTATACTTGGACGTCCATTCCTTGCTAGAGGGAGAGTCCTAATTGATGTACAACAAGGGAAATTGACTTTAAGAGTCAATGATGAGCAATTAGTTTTTGATATGTATAAAATAATGAAATACCCTTCTGGCTTATCTACTTCTTTTTGTTTTCAAGTGGATATTATTGATAACCTCATTGAGGAGTTTCAGGAGAAAACATTAAATGAAGATACTTCGAAGAGACGCATCATGGAATCAAGAACTACTACCACTGAAGAACTCATCATCCAAGAAGAAGCAAGGAACTTGGAGTCTAAAATGGGAAAAGAAGTGCCAGAAGAACAAATAATAATAACTGAATTGAAAACTTTACTTGCTCATTTGAAATATGCTTATTTAGAGAAAAATATTTTCCCTGCTATAATATCTTCTTCGTTGACAGGTAAAATGGAGGAACGGTTGCTGGAAGTCCTAAGAAGGCATATATTTTCGGGAAAGTTGAAATCTCGATGGACTGGACCATACACCGTGATAAGTATATCACCTTTTGGTGCTGTTGAATTACGACACGAGAAAAACAAGGAGACGTTCAAGGTCAACGGGGACAGATTGAAGCACTACATCATGGGGACGTTTCACCCTCAATTGTCCACAACCATTCTCCAAGAGCTATAAATCAGAAAGTCAAGCTAAAGACTATAAATTAGAACTAACATTTTGTTTTTTATTTTTCTTGCCTTTTGAATTTGTTTTGTGTGTTTATATTTTTTGTTTTGTTTGATTTGTCAGTTAGTTAAGTTTTTATTGTTTTAAAATGGGTTATTGTTGTTTTATTTTCAGGAATTGATTGAATTCAGGATAGAGACTTCGCTGCAGCCATACACTTTGGGTGCTGCAGCGCTAATCAGACTATTAAGCACTGATCAGACCAGAGATTCAGTGCTGCAGCGCTGGGAAGTTGGCACTGCAGTGCCAGGTCGCACACTGGGTTTTTAAATAAACAGCTTTGCCACTGTTAGGTCAATTCAAAGTCTGATTCCCAACACCTCTCTCTCTCCAAATCACTAAAATTCAACCTTATTCCCTCATCGCACCACCATATCCCCGTCATAGCAATGATCCGGAGGATGAGGACATTGATGAGGCAATTGATTCGGGTTCCGATTAATTAGGGGAGTTCCTTTCTCTTACTTTATAATTCAAATTTTATACATTGCGGACAATGTATCATTTAAGTTTGGGGGTGGGAACTTTATCTGAGTGTTGTGTGCTGCTCATGTTTCTAGTTATTTTTCTGTTTATTTTATCTGAGTGTTTTCTATTGGTTGATTTTGATTTTGCCGATGATGAAAAATAGATTGACTTGATTATAGCCATTGGAAATTTGAAAAATGTTGTGTTTGTCTGTGTGCTTAAATTTGTTGTTGGATTTATTTTACATTGAACTCTTTGAACACAATGAGCACTTACACCTAAGCACTTTGTTGTCTTGCTATTTTAGAGAGTATTTATGTGAGCAATGTAGTCTTGTGATCTCTTGGACTCTAGAACTTGTTTGAAGACCACTCGAGGCGAAATCTTAGGTGGTACTGTACCAAAGAAAGGATCTAGGCCATGTTTGGAAAGTTTGAGCCTTTCTAGCCAACCCTTGATATGTGATTATCCTTAGTTTTTCCTTTTTGAGCTTGGATATCTATTGTTTTGTCACCCGATCATCTAACTTATTTGTTTTTCAAAGAAAAAAAAACATGAAAAAAAAATGCTACAACTCTACCTTTCACCTGTGAGCACATCGATTAATGAATGGACTATTATCTTAAGTAGTGGCAGAGGATTGAGCAAGAGAAAGCTGTCTTCGCTTGGCTATGATAAATATCACATATTTCCCATCGAGAGTGACCAAGGGAAAGATCGAAGTTAAAAAGTTTACTACACGAATTATTTGATCAAGTTGTATTCTACCTATCACAGGCAGCTGGTAAAGCCGTGTTTGATCGTCGTGTACATGCTATGTTGTAGTTTCATTAATGCACACAGAAATAAAGACTGGTGCTACTATAGTACAAGCATACGAAAAAAAAAAAAAAAGAGAAGAAGAAGAAGAAGAAGAAGAAGATGTGACAACAGCAAAAGTATTGGAGGTATTCCATGATAACTGAGGGAAAGTTTGAAATAAAATTGTTATTGGTTGATGTGCTTAAGGTGATGTGAGCCTCAAATCAATCTTTTACCATACCTTAACCTTAGCCAAAGTTATAAGCTGAATAAAGTCCTGGTGATCTCGGGTATTGTGATGGCCTACATTAGTGGAGAGTGGTGTGAAAAGCAAGCTTATGGACTTTGAAAGATTGGCATTATCCTACCTACTTGCATAAACCGATCAAAGTGGCAAAACGATTAAGTTTATAAAGGTGTTACACACACACACGCTTTAAGAATTTGATGTAAGATAAAGTTAGCAATAAATTTGAAATTTTAGACTTTAGTAGCATTTGGAAAGTTTTCTTGCGTTATAATTTATATGCAATCTTTGAGGCATGTTATATCAAATCTAATCAAATCATCTCGCACTCTTAGGATGTGTGTGCATAGAGTTTTGTTCTAGTTTGCTCAAGGACTAGCAAAAACATAAGTTTGGGGGTGTGATAACTCTGAATAAATCATGTTATTGTACTGTTTTTAGGCACGTTTTTGGTGTTAATCTTAAGCATTAGAATTGTGTTGCATGTGTTTTTAGCAATTTGAGTTTAGTTTATCTTATTCTACTAATAAGTTGTTTTAGTTGAATGAACAATGCTAAGTCTTGGAAATCTTCTATGCAGACGCTTGCTGGAGCACTAGAGAGCATTGGAAGGGCAAAATGCCTGAGGGAGACAGAAACTCAAGGCTGCAGCGCTGGTAGCTAGCAAAAAGAGAGGAATTTGGGCAGAAAGTTGGCGCTGCAGCGCTGGGATGTTGGCGCTGTAGTGCCAGCCAACAGATTTTGAATGTTATAAATAGAAACCCTAACTGAACAAGAGAGAAGAGTGCGGCCGTAGAAGAAGAAAACATAATTTGAAGGAGAGGAGACGTAAAAGGAGAGTTGGAGACACTCTGGGAAGCTACGCATCAAGCTTTTAAATTATTCTTCTCCGGTTTTGTATTATTCTTATCTAGCTATGTTGATGTTTTATAATATGAACGTGGGTTGTTTGAATATTATTATGGAGTAGATATTTTTGTGTTAAGGATAGATGGATCCTAAACCTATGTCATGAGTGCTATTTGGACAAGTTGGAATTTGCTTTGTTTTTCAAAGAGTGTGTTTTATTGTTCTTAATGCTGTTTATTATTTTGATTCCTTCTTGAGGCATGGTGATGTGTCGAATAGAGAAGCTATGCTTTTATGAATGGTTGAATTAATAAATATGATGTTGGATTGTTATCTATGCAAACCCAAGGTAAAACATGCCATGAATGAAATAGGAGTAACTGAATAGGGATTCTAGGAAGTTCATGTGGTCCGTTTAAACCGTAACCGAATAGGGAGATTTAACTGAAAGGAATTCCATTGAACGTAATGCTTCTTAAGTTGAATTAATCTAGAATAGACCTAGAATATGGATATTTGAAGTTGATGATTCTTGAGATTGTGGTTAGATCTGAATAAGGATAACCAATTTATTGGGGATTCTACCATCTTGAAAAACATAGTAAACGAAACTTGTCTATTCAAAACTCTTGTCAATTATGGTTTAGGTGAAGTCGAGTCCTTAGTACGTTAGTTCATAAAAGTCTTCATTCCAAAGTTTGCAAATCTTCTATTATTTAATATTGCGTTCTGTTTTTCCCTTTTCTTAATTGTTAGTAACCTTTTCTCTGACAATTATTCGGTTGCTCAAATAACAGTAAGAGTAGAGTCATAACTTCTGTAGTACTTGTTCAGTCCTCGTTGGGAACGATATTTACTCATCATTTTATTACTTGAACGATTAGTGCACTTGCTAGTGTAAATTTCATCGCATCAGGTTCAAACCCAAGCTCTAACACCATGAGCAACCATGAAAATGACCTTGTTAGGATCCTAAATGACTACCTTCATCCCACATGCACATCTGCACCATCATGCATCATGTTTCCGCCAAACACACCACATACAGATTTCAAACTGGGCATGATACCCTTCATACCCACCTTCCATGGTTTAGAAAGCGAAAACCCTTGTTCACGTTAGGGAATTTGAAGAAGTGGTGGCCATGTTTCATGGCAGATCTGAAGCTATTAACTTGGTTAAATTGAGGTTTTTTCCTTTTTTTTGAAGGAAAAAGCAAAGAGTTGGCTATACTTTTTGCTGTCGAGGTCCATAGGTTCATGGGAAGAAATGATGCAAGCATTTTTCAATAAATATTTCCCACTTCATAAAATCAATGGTTTGAAAAGACAAATTTCAACCTTTACCCAAAAGGGTAGCAAGACATTATATCAAGCATGGGAGAGGTATAAGGATTTGTTAAATATGTGTCCACACCATGGGTCCGAGAGTTGGTGTGTAATTAGTCATTTTTAAGAGGGACTTACGAGTAGAGAGTGTCAATTCATAGAGATGATGTGCAATGGGGGCTTTATGCAAAAAGGACCCCGATGACATAATTGAGTATCTAAATGACTTGGCTAAGAAGACCCACACTTGAACAGGGCTTAGTGCTATTGAAAGCATAAATAGAGCAAGACAGGTTGGGATCTACCAACTTAGGGAAGAAGATAGCATAAAAGCCAAATTAGAGCAAGTAACTCGAGAGTTAGAGGCACTTAAGACCCAAGATGGTAGACTCACACATACTGTTTCAAGAGTCGAGTCACAAGGTGCTTGTTTCGTCTGTGGGGGAGTAGAACACTTAGCTTAGGATTACCCAACTTTTGCAGATATGATAAGGGTTTTTGATGAACAATGTAACGCCTTAGGGATTTACAAGAAGCCTCATAATCCTTTCTCCAATACATATAATCCTGGTTGGAGTAACCACCTAAACTCTAGCTGGAGGTTTGACTCAAACCAACCCACACATGCATAACCACCTGTGTCATACCCTGCAACCTCATACAATGCGCAACCTAATGGAATCCCTTTAGAGGAAAAATTAAACGCATTTATGGAGTTACAAGGTAAAATTATTCAGAGATTGGAAAATGCTGTGACACAGGTAATGGAAGAGAACAAGGAAATTAAAAGTTAATTAACTAAGCTAACAAGTTCTCTCGTAGTGCAAGAGCAAGGAAAATTCCCATCTCAGCCTCATTCAAATCAAAGGGGCCAACATATGGCACAAACCTCTACTTCAGATTCATAAAACATCACAGAGGTCAATACCATAACTACTCGGAGTGGTAAGGTATTAGACGGACCAAGTCAGACAATGACCACAAGCACCTTTCTGAGAATCAAGGAGAACGCCCCCAAGAACGAATGAAATGAAAAATTTCTGGTTCAAGTCCCTTTTCCCCAAGCACTCCGACCAAAAGGAAAAAATTCAAAAATACAAAGTCAGATCCTAGAACATTTGAAACAAGTTAAGATTAACTTGCCTTTACTTCATGTGATTAAATAGGTACTAATCTATGCAAAGGTGATTAAGGATCTGTGCACCATAAAAAGGAAGCATCAAGTCGAGAAGACTGCGTTCTTGACTGAGTAAGTGAGTGCGGTGATTAAGCAAAAGACATCGCTCAAATATAAAGAACCAAGGTGTCCTACAATCACTTGTCAAATTGGGATTCATAAGATCGGTCAAGCTTTACTGGATTTAAGAGCCAGTGTGAACCTAATGCCTTACACTATCTACTTGCAACTGGGTCTAAAAGAGATCAAACCCACATCTGTGGTACTACAGTTGGCCAACCGGTCGATTAAGCAACCAAGGGGGATAATCGAAGATGTACTGATACAAATAGATAAGTTCTACTATCTTGTTGATTTTTTCATTCTGGATACTCATTCTGTGGTTGATATGGAGACTAAAGTTCCAATCATCTTAGGAAGACCTTTCCTAGCCATCTCTAATGCTCTTATTAATTACAGAAATAGTCTAATGAAGCTGTCTTTTGGGAACATAACTCTAGAGGTCAACATCTTCAACATCGAAAGACAACCACATGATGATGATGATTGCTATCATACTTATATGATAGACATACTGATCCCAGAAGAGGCTCTTATTTGAAAAAATTTAGAATCTTTAGAGTATCTCCTTTGTATTTCTGATTCTAAGAGTTCACTTTATCTTGACGATGTTTTCGATGTTTCTGCTGTTTCAAGGTTAAAGGATAGAGGAGAACAGAATGGCAACCAAGCTTCAAGGAGTTACCAAGAGATGGAGAGAGACTGAAGCCATCTGTTGAGGAGACCCCAAAGGTCGACTTAGTGACGCTACCTGAGGGACTCAAACATGTATTTTTGGGACCAGGTGATACCTTTCCTGTTACTATTTCCTCTGTACTTAGTGATTCACAAGAAAAGAAATAGATTGATATGTTAAGTGAGCATAAAGCTGCATTAAGATGGATAATTATTGACATTAAAGGTATTTTCCCCTTGATATGTTCCTATAGGATCCATTTAGAGGAATGAGCTAACCCCCATAGAGACTCCAGCGACAACTTAACCCCACTATGAAAAAGGTCATGAAAAATGAAGTTTTAAAGTTATTAGATATGGGTATCATTTACCCCATCTCTGATAGTAAGTAGGTTAGTCCGACTCAGATAGTACCTAAAAAGTTGGGGGTAACTGTGGTAACCAACATGGAGGGGATGCATGTTCCTACTAAGGTAGTGACAGGGTGGCACATGTGCATAGACTATAGAAAACTTAATTTTGCCACCCACAAAGATCACTTTCCACTTCCATTTTTAGACCAAATCTTAGAACGTGTAGCTGGCCATCCCTTCTATTGCTTTCTAGATGGGTATTCGGGATATTATCAGATAAAGATTGCATTAGAATATTAGGATAAGACTATGTTCACATGCCCATTTGGTACATATGCATTCCGGCGTATGCCTTTTGGACTGTGTAATACGCCTGCTACATTTCAAAGATGCATGATGAGTATATTTAGCAATATGGTAAAAAAATTATGGAAGTCCTTATGGATGATTTGACTGGTGATTCTTTTGATTCATGCCTACTCCATTTACAGACTGTTTTGAGTAGATGTGAAGAAAAAGATCTTGTGCTTAATTGGGAAAATTTTCATTTCATTGTTCCTTTTGGACTAGTTCTGGGGCACATAATTTCTGAAAAATGGATCGAAGTGGATAAATCAAAAATAGAATTGATCTCTAAATTGCCCACACCCAAAACTATTAAGGATATTAGATCATTTCTTGGGCATACCGATTTTTACAAGAGGTTTTTACAGAGTTTCTCTGCTATATCTAGACCATTGTGTAACCTTCTAGCTAAGGAAGCCATGTTTGATTGGAGACAAGAGTGTGAGGATGCTTTTCAAACACTCATTGATAAGCTTACGTCCATCCCCATCATGTAGTCACCAGATTGGAATTTACCGTTTGAGATTATGTGTGACATGAGTAATTATGTGGTGAGGTAGTTTTGGGACAACGAAGGGAGGGGAAGCCTTTTATTGTATAACTCTTAATAATGCACAAATTAATTATTCCACTAATGAAAAAGAATTGCTAGCGGTAGTCTTTGCCTTAGACAAATTATGTGCTTATCTGATTGGTACACATATCACTGTTTTTACTGACCATGCAACCCTTAAGTATCTTCTTTCAAAGAATGATGCTAAAGTAAGATTGATTAGGTGGATTTTACTCTTACAGGAGTTTGATTTAACAATTAAGGATAAGAAGGGGGTGGAGAATGTGGTGGCAGATCACTTGTCTCGCCTGGAGATCAATGAGTCTGCCGATGGGCCACTCATCCTAGACGACTTCCCCGACGAACATCTGTTCGCCGTAAGCCAAGTACTATGGTATGCACACATTGTAAATTACTTGGTTTCCGATGAAATGCCATCCACATGGAGCGCGCAAGATAAGTGCAAATTTTTTGTCGAGGTAAGAAATTTCTATTGGGATGACCCTTATCTTTATAAGTATTGCCTTGACCAAATTATAAGGCGGTGCATCCCTATGGTTGAGATTGATAGTGTCTTACATTTTTGTCATAGTTCAGCTTATGGCGGTCACTTTTCTATGAAAAATACTGTCGCAAAATTCTATAGTCTAGATTATATTGGCCTTCTCTATTTAAAGACACTAACAATTTTTGCTGTTCTTGTGATAGATGCCAAAAGCTTGGTGATTTGTCTTGAAGGCATATGATGCCCCTTAACCCGATTCTTGTCATTGAAATATTTGATTGTTGTGGGATCGATTTTATGGGACCCTTTCCACTTTCCTCTGGGTATCTATATATCTTGCTTGCAGTGGACTATGTGTCCAAATTGGTAAAGGCTGTGGCATGCCGAAACAACGATAATAACACCGTTGTCAAATTTCTTAAGGAAAACATTTTCTCTAGATTTGGCACACCTCGGGCTATGATTAGTGATCAAGGCACTCATTTCTGTAACCATTCTTTTGAGGCTTTGATGTACAGGTATGGAGTGCACCACAAGGTCGCTAACACCTACCACCCATAGACGAATGGCTAGGTTGAATTGGCAACCTGAGAGGTGAAGCAAATATTGGAGAAGACGGTGAACCCAAATAGAAATAATTGGTCTTTGTGCCTTCCCAATGCTCTTTGGGCTTACCGTATTGCTTACAAGACCAACCTCAGGATGTCTTCGTACCAGCTTGTCTATGGAGAAGCTTGCCAACTACCAGTTGAGTTACAACATCATGCTTATTGGGTTGTAAAGAGCGTTAACTTTGATCTTAATGATGCAAGAATTCATAGGAAGCTTCAGTTGGCTGAGATTGAAGAGTTGCGAAATGATACCTACGACAACTCAAGAATCTATAAGGTATAGATGAAGGCAGCTCATAACAAGAAAATTTTGAGGAAGCATTTTGAGCCCAATCAATGAGTCCACCTCTATGATTCGAGGCTTCACCTTCATCCCGGCAAGCTAAAATCGAGATGGACCGACCTGTTTGTGGTAAAGCTAGTCTTTCCCTATGGTTGGGTTGAGATAGAAGATCCCAAATATGGGAGAGTATTTCGAGTGAAAGGGCAACATCTGAAGCACTATATGGAGAAAGTAGAGGAACCAGTACTTCTATCTATATTATATTTTATTTGCTTTCTAGTTTAGTTTCTTTTGTTTTGCTTTGTTTGCTTTTATGTTTTGTTTTGTAAGATGTAGGTTTACCTACGCTACATTATTGGAGTTCCTCTTTCTCATCGGTATGATTTTCTTATCTTTTGGTGACTGTGAGGACATTGTCATATTCTAGTTGGGGATGGTAGCATATGCATGCTTGTTATATATTGTTTTGTGTGAAACTATCATGGCATGTTTGTGATATTTTGCGATTTTGTGAACTATTGATGTATGATTACAACTCTGTTTTCGTCAAGGTCCAATGACACTATCTTGATTAACACTGACTATTTTCTAGAAACTCATTTATGTGCACATACTAAGCTTTATGGATTATTTAGAGAGTGATGCATATGGTCTTTGGTTTTTAACCATGTTTGAAGCACATTTGTTTTTATTGAGTGGAAAGTCTGAGAAAACTAGCATTGTGAACTTTTATTGCCTACTTGAATTGGTTTTATCACTATTTGAGATGCTTTGTTTGGCTACCTCACATGTGGAGAAATGATTTGGTTACTCATCGAAGCCTTCGAATCCATCATTGACATTTGTGTAGAGTTTTGATCGTCGACAATATCTTGGGGATGATTCTTCTTCCATCGGCTTATTTATTTATATTATAATTCTCTAAAAAAAAAAGAGAAGAGAAAAAAATATATCATTCTTCTATCAGCTTATTTATTTATATTGTAATTCTCTAAAAGAAAAAAAAATAAGAGAAAATAAAAAGAAAATATCAGTTTTTGTTTACTTCAATTTTCAGTTTTTATTCGAAAGAAGGAAGATTCAACAGTTTAAGGAAGATAAGTTGTCACACCACACTCAGAAAAAAGGAGCTTCAACACCAAGGTTTATTGATTAACCATTGAAATTTCGAGACATTATATTGGTAAGTCGGATAAAGTGTTCTGAACTGTGTGATTAGCCTAACTTGTGGTCAATTCTTGTTCACTTGGTTGTCCTAAATTGCTTGATCCTTTCACTGAGTGCTTTTATCCATTTTCCAACTCCATGAGTAAATACCCTTCCTGTTTCAATTGATAAACACTTTACCTGTGAGGATAATGGAGTTGAAGCTTCTTTCTTGGTTGAATTCAAAGTTTTATGCAACATTGGTTTGTGGTAAGAAAGTTTAGGCTTAGTGCACACACTCACAATATCTCAGAAGACATGATTTGAAAATCTCGTTAGCATCTGTGAACTTTGGCCAGCGTTTGTTTGAATGCTAGATAGTTTTGCAAAATTCTCGGATAAACAACATTTATGTTATGTTACTTTTCATGCATTGTTGTTTCGCTTGCATCACTAGGTACTAGCAATGAGCTGGTTCGAGGTTGTGATTAGGGCATGAAAATACACTTCAGATAGAATTAATTATATGCATTTGTTGAGATTATTTTTTATTATTCATTAAATTTCTTAACAAGTGTGGTCCTTTGGAGAATTTTGTGTTTTAGTGTATTTTGCATATTAAAAAAAACAAAGAAGCCTTAAATAAAAAAAATATATAAAATATGTTCGAAAGAATCCACAACAAGTGGACTAGTTCAGAGTAGCAGATCCGGACCAGTTCAGAGCAGTAGAACCGGGCCTGGACAGCAGTAGATCTGGACAAGTTCAGAGCAGCAGATCCGGACCAGTTTAGAGCAACAGAACTGGGCCTGGACAGTAGCAGATCCAGACCACTTCATAATAGCATAACCGAGCCTGGACATCAGTAGATCCGGACCAGTTCAGAGCAGCAGAACTGAGCCTAGACAGCAGCAGATTCGGACTAGTTTAGAGCAGCAAAACCGGACCTGGACTGAATAGCAAGGGATACGGCCTGAACAGAAACCCTAGAGCAATTTTTCTGTCTACAAAGTCGTCTCCATACAGCTATATATAGGATTTTTAGGCTTAAAAACAGGAGGCTGAACAGATACACATTGAATTTCTAGAGAGATGCTGTGATTATGTATTATCGGCTAGGCTAAGTTTCAACCAAGGTGAAGAGATGAACTCCTAGACATAGCGAGTTTGGCTTGTATTGAATTCAGTTATTGGTGTTTTTAACATTGAATAATTGTTTTGAGATGTTCCCTTTATTTAATATGAAGTTGATGTTTTTGTGTGACAGACAATTATATTTTCTTCTTCCATAGATTTATTTAACTCCGGTGATTGTTGTTATTTTTCTCCATATAAGTTCTGTCATGCTTCTCTTATGTGTGGAATTTAGGATGCAATTGATTTCAGTAGATTAATTATATATGATTGTCCTTTACTGTGTTATTGTCTCCAGATATATCGTCGATTTAGGATATCATGTATGATCGATCGCTGCATTACTTGTAAAAACAGGAATGAGATTTCTCATAATAATTTACAAAAGAATATTTCTGGTGCTTTCACTATTATTTTTCGATTACGCATTTGGGATGTGAAACGCGTAGTTGAGTTATAATTACTGAATTGATACAAGTTGAAGCTGTGAAATCTAGAAGGGATTGTTAGACCCTTGTGTTTCTCATTATTGATTTTCTTTCACTTAATTCAATTGCTTCATTTAATTCTCAACATTTTCTTAATATTAATTTTTAATTTTGTTTCCATTATTTTTTGCTTGAGACTTTGACTGTAGAACGTTCTCTTCGTGGAATCGATACCCCATTCTATGCTACTCCTACTGCACAGTACTGCTTGGGCATAATTTAATGACCCGTAGCTCAAACGACCTGGGACTTGAGATGAACCGTAATCTAAATGAACCAAGCTTGAAATGACCTGAACCCGACCTGACTCGTAACCTAAATGATCCGAACCCGAAATGACTCTAGCCTAAAATGACCTGAACCCAACCCGACCCACCCAATTTCCACCTCTAGTGGTTGACAAAAATTATGTCAAGTGGTTAAAGAGCTTCAACTACTTGGGGTGATGGTTAAAAAGTACTAATAACATAGGGGGATCTACGTTATAGCGAGGGTGTGCAACTGCACCCACTCAAATTTTTGAAATTTCTTTGTAGTATATACTTTTTTAAGGGTTTTAAAAAATTATGTTATAATTGCACCCCCTAAAATAAAATAAAAAAATACAGCGGTAAAAGAGAGAAACCTTTCCTAGTTATTTTCTAAATCCCCATGTAGCTATTAAGGTTATTATTTATTACTACCAAATTTCAAGAAAAAATTAAATAAATGTCATTTTTCAATAATACAAAACTCGAAAAAAAAAAAGGCAAAAAGTAAATTATGTCCTTTTGACCGTTCAAGACTACCTAATTCAACAAGTTACAAATTTACATCACTATAGTGTAGAGTTATTTTATACTATTGTAGATATGTAACTTCAAGAACTTAACGATCGATTTATTGAGATAAATACTAAGTTGCTTCTTTTTTTGCTTTGGCATGCTTAAGTCTAAATAACGGTTTCTATGCTTTTGATAAGGAAAATTTTATTCAAATTGTTAACTCTATTCATCTTAGCTTTCTACGATTGATATTATCAGACTTGATAATCAAATTGAGACTTATGTTATTGATATGCGCACTAACAGTGAATGTTCGAAATTGAGAAGGGCTAGTAGTCTTGTTGATAAGTTAGTTGAGATGAAAAGAAATCTTTTTTATTCATCAATTTATTTGCTTGTGAAATTAGCTACCATTGATTTTACATGTTTCGACAACGATTGTAGAGAGGGCAATTTCTTCAATGAAGATTTTGAAATTTTGATTTTTGTAATTGAATGGGAGATCATTGGATGAGTGATTGCAAAAATCAGCATGCTGTAATCGACTACAAGAAGCTGTAGTCAACTACAATAGCCCCTAATGCCTTGTTTATCGACTACAACCTCTTGTAGTCGACTACAGCAGATGTTCTGCAGCAAAATAGGTCCAGAAAGCTCCTATAGTCAACTATGCACTAGTGTAGTCAATTGCACCCTCCAATTTCAACAAAAACTCATACGAAAACTCACTTTTTCCTCTAAATTTCTTCTAGATTTCCATAGGACTTCTCAAATCTTCAAAAGCCCAAGTTTCATCAACAAAAACCAACATTAACCATAACAAAATTTGAGCTTTAAGTTTCAAAATCATGAAATTTGGTTTAAAAACTCATTTTCCTTCAAAAGAACCTAACTTTTCTCAAATTTTATTCAAACAACTTCAAATCCATAAATCCAAACTCAAATCCTAAGTTTATAATCATACTTGAAGATTAAAGATGGAGAAAAGTAGATTTTTATCTTTATTTTGAGCTTTTCCCCAAGCTCTTACCTATCTCTTTCTTCTTCTCTCTCTCTCGGTCTCTCTAGAGACTTCTACCAAAAAATATAATGCCTCTAACATACTTATAGCCTCTCTTTAACCTTATTAAATTTTACCCCTCCATTTCTCATTTTTCTATATTTCACCACATATTTCTTTAAAAATTTCAGTTTTTACTTAGTTTTTTTTTTTTTTATCATCCTTTAGTAACTTTGTAATCCTCCCTTGGCATGTGTTTTTAATATTTTATTCTTAGTGTTGAAAATCAACTTGACAAGATGTCCAGGTGGTGATCTTCCAAACACCCAAGTCTAGAATGACTTGTAGAAAGAATTTCAGCAATCGAACACAAGAACAGAAAATCAAAGAAAGAAAGAAGACAAGCAATTTGTTATCGAGGTTCAGCAATGTGCCTACGTCCCAGTGAGTTCCTCCAAACTCTTTGCACTAAATCATTGGTTCTTACAATTTAGCAACCCCCTTCAAGAAACCTCAAGTTCTTGAAGAAACCAAGAAGAGAACTAGAAAGTGATAGACCTATACAATGCTTTCTATCAATTCTATACTAACCTCTCTTCTATACAACCAGCCTTACTACAAAGAGTCTCTCTTGTGTTTATGTCTTTGCACTCTCACACAATTCTCTCTTGTATTACATTTGATTTCAAACAATGTCACAACAATGATTCTTCTCTCATGTGAAAAATGAGGCTAGGAAACCCCTTTTATAGCCATCCACTTCTTGGACATTCTTGTGAATCAATTTCCACCCTTTGATCATGATCTCCACTTAATCATGGCCCTCCATCACTTCCCAAGTGATGCTGTGCATTTTGAACTTGCACACACGTACCTAAGAAAGTCTTCATGCATGCTGCCTATGTGTGCTTAACTTTACCTAGCACCTAGGCACTCAATAGGGCAAGGTGCGGTGCTGGGCAGAGTGCCTTTACAGCAGCTCCTGGGCGGTGCGGTGCTGAAGTTAAGCGGTGAGGTGCTGGTCCGTTCCTGGAGGCATGCACACTGGGCGGTGAGGTGCTAGATCCAGAGAGGTGTAGTTCTGGCCCTGTCCCAGGAGCACCCATGCTAGAAGGTGCGGTGCTGGATGGTGAGCGGTGAGGTGCTAGTGCACACTGATGCTGCCCAGCAATGCGCACACACCATCAGCTTGTGTACAGAAGTGCACACACTAGTGCGCCTAGCCTTACCTTGCTCCAAAGTGATGCACACACATGTATGTAAACTTCTAACTTGCTGAAATTTAATCCTCCAACATTGGTTTAGACTTTAACCATCTTCAAACTATGCTTGGACATGTTTAAACCTTAACCATGTTTAAACCATGTTTAAACCTTAGACAAATACCAACAATCTCTACCTTTGTCTAAGCGTTTAAACCCGAACCATTTTTGCAGAGAGCTCCAGGATCCAAACTCATCTTGAGTCATCAATCAACTCAATCCATTCCTAAGAAATCCAAGGCAATGATTGGACCTTCTTAGAGGTAGAACCTTGGTGCCTAAATCTGCAGGGCTTTCTTCTGTGGTCTTCTTGTCAACATGAATGCATCCTTTCGTACCATTTGTTGGAATGTAATGATACCAAACATCCATATTCTTTGTCCCCTCATGGAACACTGAATTCCTCCATAAGTGCCACGCACTTTTGCCATCCGAATACACCACCACCTGCTCTTTTAGGACCACCCACTCATCCAACAACCCTTTGCACCCCATAGCCTCCTTTATGGCTTCCATAGCCGCTATGCATTCTGCCCTGGTTGTTATGAGTGCTACCACCGGCTGCCACTGAGCCTTCAAATACCTCAGTAACCTCTTCATCCCAAGCCAATGCTTCTTTCCGGTATTACTCACAAATCTATTGAGAACACACATTGCCCAAGAAACCCTAAACCAGTTTCTCTCCTTTTCTTGGATTCTACACATCCCAAGGATCTTTTGTGAAAGGCTGAGATCTTTCCTCTTGAACTCCTTACTGAGTTGAGATGTAAACCTTTTCATCCTCTTCCTGCTATTCCAAACCAACAGAACATCAACTACATAGATGAGGATACTCAATATCTTCTCCACCTTGTGTACAGGTGAGAAAGTTTCCGTGAAACCTATGTCTTCTCTTCTTGTGAACCCATTCACCACCAGCCTAGCCTTGTTTCGGACTTCATCTCCTGGAGGGTACCCTTATTTGATCTTGTAAGTGCACTTACATTCCACAACTTTCTACTTTCCTGGAATTTTCACCAATTCCCAGAAGTTGTTCATCCTTAAAGAATCCATTTCTTCCTCCATAGCCAGCTGCCACTTTGATGAATCCTTACACTCCATGGCATCCGTGTAAGTCTCTTGTTCACTCATCTCTCCTTCTGTCCAATGAGCTGCTGCATCCACAGCATCCGCAAACCCATATCTTGAAGGTGGTCCGACCAGCCTACCTTCCTGGTCCCTTATGAGCTGGTAGTCATTCCGACTTGCTACATCAACCTCCTCTTGAGTTTCTTGAGCTGAGCATTCATCCAAGGGCTCTACCTAGTCCAAACCCTCTTTCTTCCTTTGCTTTACCTAAACCAAGTTCTCCTTGATGCGATGCTCCACAACTTTCGGACTGGTTTGCTCACTAGCCCCTGCAGGGTTAGTTTTCTCCAAGTAGGGAAATAATATTTCATTAAAAATAACATCCCTACTTATAATCAGTTTCATGCCCTTCTTTTCTAAGGACCACAACCTATATCCCTAACCCCATCACCATATCCTAGAAATACACATTTTCTAGATCTAGGGCTAAGTTTATCCTCCTTTTGATGTGCATATGCAGCACACCTAAAAGTCTTAAGGTTGTTTAATTTAGGGGGTTTTCCACTCCACATCTCCATAGGAGTCTTGAGCTCTAAAGCTCTAGAGGGTGATCTATTTATCAAGTATGCAGCTGTAGCCACAGCTTCTCCCCAAAAATATTTTGGTAAATCGGATCCATTTAACATGCACCTAACTTTTTCCATAAGGGTCTTATTCATCCACTCAAAAACTCCACTTTGCTGAGGGGTTTCCATAACTGTCCTATGTCTTAGAATGTCATTTAACCTACAAAATTGATTAAGTTTTTGGTTAAAAATTTCTAAGCCATTATTGGTTCTTATCCCCTTAACTACTCTACCCATTTGAGTCTCAACCAGCCCTTTCCACGCTACTAATTTATTCAAGGCATCTGATTTATTTCTAAGCAAATAAACCCACACTCTTCTTGAATAATCATCAATTAAAGACAGAAAGTAAATGTTACCTCCCTGTGTTGGTGTCCTTGCTGGTCCCCAAAGGTCCGCATGAATGTAGTCAAGAATGCTCTTAGACTTGTGCACTCCGGTGTTGAAGCTGACCCAGTGTTGCTTCTCAAGAACACAACACTTGCAGAAATCAAGTTCCTCTACTTTGTCTCCCCCAAGTAGGCCATCCATGCTGAGAACTTGCAGGCCCTCTTCGCTTGTATGTCCCAAGTGAATGTACCAAAAGGCTGCCCTATCCATCTCAGCCATCAAGCTTGCTGCTTGATCATTGATTTCTGTGTCTCCGATCATCTCATAGAGTCCATCGTTTCTTGCTGCCTTGATCACTACCAAAGATCCCTTGGCCACCTTGATCTTTCCTCCCTCTATCTTGCATGTGTACCCCATGGAATCCAGCTGCCCCAATGAGATCAAATTCCTCCTCAAATCCAGGAGATACCTCACATTTTCCAGCAACCTTGTCATTCCATCAAACATTCTCACCTGGATGTCTCCCATGCCTCTCACTTGGTAAGAAATATCATTCCCTAAGAAAACCCTTGCATCATTGGTTTCCTTGAAATTCTTGAACCAACTCCAGTTAGGGCACATGTGATGAGTGCACCAAGAATCCAAGATCCATTTCCCACTGCCTTCTTACCCCTTGCTCACACCCGAGCACACAACAAGAACCTCATCATCTTGTTGTTCTTTTTTGGTAACCGAAGCCTCTCCATTCTTGGTATGGCTTCCACCTCTATCTCTTGTCATCTTCTTGCAATCTTTCTTGACATGACCCTCCTTATGGCAGTAGTAGCAACTTTTCCCTCCAAATCTCAGTTTGGAATGCATTCTCCTATGGCTTTCTCCTCTACCCCTATCCCGGTAGTAGCCATACATGCTGCTGTGCACTCTCCCATGGCTCTCTCCTCTACCTCTGTCCCGGCAGTAGCCATGGTTGCTGCCATACTGAGTTGTTGGCCTTCTTTTAAAGAACAACCCTTTACCACTTGATACACTCCTTATCTTGGCATCAAGATTATCTTGCAACTCTTTCTTATGATCAAATTTAAAAGCAAAGATTCGTTTATGAAGATACCTCTTATCCGGAGAGAGTCTTGGCAAGAAATAACTCATCTAGTTTCTTCCATATTGCAGCTGGATCTTCCGAGTCTCCACACTCTCTTGTGACATTATCCGACAAGGGCAAGAAAATGGTGCTGTAAGCCATCTTCTTCATCTCGGTCCGCTGGTCCTCCGTGACACTTGCTGGAAAAGCATCATCTTCTCTAATAGCCAAGTCCACTTTCTATTGCACTAGAACCTCCTTGATCTTCCGCTTCCACAGGCAAAAATCTTCCTTTCCATCAAACTTCTCAATACCAAAATTTGAATCCATCTTGCGGACAAGATCCCTGATTTATGCACTACCCATAAATGCTTTCTTCAACCTCAAGAACACAGATCGAAGATGGATCTTAACACTGTTCTTCAATCAACCTTCAAGAACATGATCAGATCTTGATTTTTACACCATTCTTGAATCACCCAAGAAGTTGATCTTCGATTCTTGGAGTCTTGGCTCTGTCACCTTCTTGTTCTTGCTCCGATACGCCGCTGTGCAGCTCTGATACCACCGTCCAAAGCTCTGATACCACTGTTGGAAATCACCTTGACAAGATGCTCAGGTGGTGATCTTCCAAACACCCAAGTCTAGAATGACTTGTAGAAAGAATTTCAGCAATCGAACACAAGAACAAAAAATCAAAGAAAGAAAGAAGACAAGCAATTTGTTATTGAGGCTCAACAATGTACCTACGTCCCCATGAGTTCCTCTGAACTCTTTGCACTAAATCAATGGTTCTTATAATTCAGCAACCCCCTTTAAGAAACTTCAAGTTCTTGAAGAAACCAAGAAGAGAACTAAAAGGTGATAGACCTATACAATGCTTTCTATCAATTCTATACTAACCTCTCTTCTATACAACCAGCCTCACTACAAAGAGTCCTCCTTGTGTTTATGTCTTTGCACTCTCACATAATTCTCTCTTGTATTACCTTTGATCTCACACAATGTCACAACAATGATTCTTCTCTCATGTGAAAAATGAGGCTAGGAAACCCCTTTTTATAGTTATCCACTTCTTGGACATTCTTGTGAATCAATTTGCACCCTCTGATCATGATCTCCACTTAATCATGTCCCTCCATCACTTCCCAAATGATGATGTGCATTTTGAACTTGCACACACACACCTAAGAAAGTCCTCATGCATGCTGCCTATGTGTGCTTAACTTTGCCTAGCACCTAGGCGCTCAACAGGGCAACGTGCGGTGCTGAGCAGAGTACCTTTGCAGCAGCTCCTGGGTCGTGCAGTGCTGAAGATGAGCGGTGAGGTGCTGGTCCGTTCCTGGAGGCATGCACACTGGGCGGTGATGTGCTGGATCCTGAGCGGTGTGGTGCTGGCCCTGTCCCAGAAGCACCTATGCTGGAAAGTGCAGTGCTGGATGGTGAGCGGTGAGGTGCTAGTGCACACTGATGCTGCTCAGCAGTGCGCACACACCATCAGCTTGTGTGCAGAAGTGCACACACCAATGCACTTAGCCTTACCTTGCTCCAAAGTGATGCACACACATGTGTGCAGACTTCTAACTTGCTGAACTTTAATCTTCCAACTTTGGTTTAGACTTTAATGATCTTCAAACCATGCTTGGACATGTTTAAACCATGTTTAAACCTTAGACAAATACTAACATTTAGTTTATTTATTTATTTCCAAGTCTCGCATATTTTGAAATGAATTAAATATAATTTTTTTCAAATAAACATACCAATTCATATATGAATGCACTCTCTTAGTTTAAACTTCAAAACTTGTCTTCCTATTTACTCACACAATTTATAGCATTCTCCCATCATTTTGATCCATTCAGTGGTTTATCTCTTTAAATTTTATAAATTTCTTAGCTCCCGCTAAGATTTTTCCATCATTATATCAATATCATAAATGTGTTGAACTCCACTTAGAGTTGCTTATCTTTAATTTTAAAGAGACAAAATTCCAATTTATTTTGTCACCATCTCAAATAACCTCCTTTTAATTCTTCTTCCAAATTTTCTTCACCTATAGTTTCACTTTGATCCTCATAAAACTCTTATCAAACTTTTGATGATACGTTAAGGTTTTACTCTCCCTTTCCCTCGAATCACTTCACTCCTTCACATGTTTTCTTGATCAAATCTCCCACTCACTTCTCATAATTATATACTCCACATAACATATCATATCACTATTAATCTTGCCCACCTCATTCTTATAAGAATCATTAGATAACTCTTTACTTTAAAAACAATCATGGTGTTTCCCCACATTATTTTAGTCATTATCACTTTTTACTTTAAGGCTCGCCAAATTAAATTTCTCATATTATAGTTTTTCTTAATCCTTAGTACCATTCTCAATATATTTATCAACTCATTGCATTTAAAGTTCTCACTCATTCCATTTAAACTTTAAGTCATCTCAATTTTATTAATTATTCAATCATTATAATTTTTGATATTATTGTCATTACACTACTACTAGAGATTCCAAAAATATGTCTTTAATCATTAGTTAAGCATTTGCCTCTCTTAAAACTCACTATTCTACACTCCTCCCATTCATGCTCTTAGTCCCATAAACAACGGCATCCATTTTTCATTAAAAAAATCATCATTATTATCAAAATTCAAATTCCCCATTTTTCTCCACCAATACAAAGAGATTACCTCATAAACTCTTTATTCTTTAACTCATCTTTTCATTATTTACTTTATTGAATTATATTATCACCATTTCTTCCACTCATAACAATATTATCATTATTAGTGGTTCATATATCATTCTGAATTTAGTTTACATAACTTTACTCATTTAAGAGATCAAATCCTTTATAAAAACATTCAAAATATCATTTTCTACGCCTCTCCTTATCAAACACTATAGTCTTTACAAACCTTCAAAAAAATTTAGCCTTTAGCTTTTTTTTTCTTGTTTTAATACTCTTCACCCAAAGTATACAGTTAGTAATAGTTTCCTAGATTTCTTTAAAACTTCCTAAGTTCCTCTCGATTTACTTAGATAACTTCACAATCACCCTTGGCCTATATGAATTAGATTACTCACTCATAATATACATAGTCTTATAAAAATGATTTGGAATTCTCTTTACTCTATTTTAAACCCCACCACATCCAACACTCCATGTCAGATTCAAGAACTTATCTTGTTTTATTAATTTCTGATTTCTCCAACTATCTCATTTACCAAACCATTCCCCCAATTTTTATCTTTCTAGCATTCTTCAAAATTTCAACAAACCCACAAACTAGATACTTTATTCTTCATGATTATAATAACTTCATTAACTATTAATCATTAAAACTTTGTCACTATGCAATAGTAAAAATCACCTCTAGTTCTCGATTAAAACTCTAACTCATCCAACACATCCTTATCCAAATTTTCTTGATCTCAGATACAACCCTTACCTCTCTTCACAACTTTAATTCTAACACTTTTATACCTCGCTAAACTCTTCATCTTTCATACTATATTCCATTAATACCTTTATTAAATCTATAACCTCTAAGGTTAATCACACATCTCATGCCTTCACTAGTCACCAATCTTTCCTTTTATCCAAACTACACCGAGATCAAATTCCCCAGCAATTTCTACACTTTATTTTATGTCAACACATCACTTTTCATCTTTTAATAACTTCAAAATTAATACATTTTAGATTACTCTCCAGATAGAGTAGAGCTTTTGGACTTACAAGTACCAATCATTCATCTAGCTCCTTTTTTTAAAATCTTTAATAAAAGTTCCAAGTTCTAGAGGAAATTCACCAATGTCCTTTGATTAACACCTCATCACACTTGAGTTTTGGTTAAGATTCAACACCTTAATACTCTTACAATTTATACTACAATTTTTCATCCTCATTGATTTCAATTTAAATTTCATAATTCAACTCCTTACTATAATCACATACTTCCAATCAACCACACGAGTTACTCTAATTGTACCTATAAAATTTTTGTTCAAGGTAAGTACATATTTTTATTATCTTTCCTCAAATTCCAACTATCGCAAAGTTTTCCTTTGACATTAATCTAACATGACTATTCATTTTTTCCAATTTTTTTCTCCTTTTTACCTCAATCACTTTCAACATTACCTCTCTCACTACGTCAACTATTTATTTTAATACTTTATCTTTTTATCCTTTTCCACGCTTGTTAATTCATCAAAATTCCACCAGCATATCCCTCTTCCATCTTTATTTCATTTTTTTAAATCAAGAATTCTTATCTTTCTTTTTTTTTTACAAAATTTCGGCACTACCTCGCCTAATTCTTGAATTTTCCACATTTTCTAATGGAAAACACAACATACAATTTCAAAAACATTCCAAACCCCATACTATTATTTCAATTTTCATTACATCATACCCATCCACCATAAGTTCAAATACCACTATCACCAAACACATACGTATCACTCATTCATTTATGACTTCATCTAATTTATTTATTTTTCCAATCTTCTTAATAATGTTTTCTTAAAATTTAACATTATACCATTAATTTACCAACGAGACATATCATCAATATAAAATTTCCAAATAAATATAATCATCCATTTTATTACCTTCCCACACCTTCATTATGTAACTAACCACACAACAACACAATTCACATACATAGGCATGTAATAGTTTGACAATGCACTATCGAAATAGAACATTCATATCCATAACTTTTCTTAAGAGCATTAGCTGGAATTTCACAAGCATAAACAAGTCATTACACATAACATAAAATTGTTCAGCACAACATGAAATCAATCCACTCCATCTTTAAGAACTCCTACTACATCCCCTTCCAATATCAGCTTTGATTCCTAAATGGCATCCTCTTTAACCTTACACGACTGACTCTTGACGAACTCCCCATACACCATGCTCACGAAAAAAAAGGTCTATAGAACCTTAAACCTATGCTTTGATACCAAAAATGTAACAACCCATCCCAGATGGGCCTTACCCGAGGCATAATCGTCACCTTTAAGCTCTGGGCTCTAAACAGAGTGATATGCACACATCTTGTCATACAATACAACTCATAAATTTATCATGACAAATCAAAAGATTTCCATGTACAATGATATTCATACAACACAACTAATGCATCACTTTTAAAATTCCTACAATTTACAAACATTTAAATTTGACTCCGCCTTTTATATAAACAACATTTTTAGATGAAAACTTTTAGACTCAAGATGACTCTGAGGATACCGCTCCCAAACCACTCATACAATCTTTAACCAATAGCTCTCAATTAGAGCTTACTTCCATAATCGGCTGCCACCTAGGGAAAATAAAACATAAATGAGGGGGCGAGTTTCAAAAAGCTCATTGAGAATCACATTAATCATAGTACTAGATTTTTAATTTCATTTACCAATCCTTATTATGCACTAAATTTTTTAGCATGTGACTCTAAATGGTTACCAGTTCATTTGAATATCCATTACATTTTCTTTGTATCTTTAATTCAAGGAAGAATACTATCATAAAATGACACTTCACACCATCTTATAATCTCAAAATATATATTTACAAGCACATTCATGAAACCATTCTTAATCCTTTCCCAAATTTTCCACATCACAAATAATTAACAAATATGCATAATATCATCACATCACAAGCCCTTCACTAGGCTAAGGACATCATATGCCCCTCATTGGGCAAATCACATTAATCATCATCAAATCTCAACATTCAACATCATATGAAATGGAATGCAATGCATGATCATATCTTAACTCATTTCAAATTTAACTCTCGGACCCAAGGTCCTACAATGTATTCAATTTATCTCACCTCTTTCATTTAATCTCATTTCAATTCCCCTCACTGAGCTAATCATATTATATCACCCTTCCCTAGGCTAATCATATCACAACGAGGATATCTCCCCACGTACTGGTATATCAATCATCTCATCATAAAACCTTGGATCCCCTTTACCCATTCCGGGTGGGGTCCAACCATTCCAATATTATCCTCAAATCCCCTTCACCCTTCTCAAGTGGGATCCTACCATATATTATCATCGAATTCCCTTCACCCTTCTTGGGCTGGGTCCTACCATTCCAAAATTATCCTAGATACCCTTCACCCTTTCTAGGCAGGTCATAGAACTCACATGTACATTCAAATTATTAAACATGTTCAAAATGAGAGAACAAATTTCACACACTCAATTCATAACAATCTCAATAATCCATTCTCATCACACAAAAACGCAATCATTGTCATACAGCAACCAATACAATTCTCACACATAAATTCACAAATACGCACATCACATTCACAAAAATTCAACATATCACAATCACAATCCTTCTAACAATAACTTCATAGAGTATAAGAAAAAGGTACACCTTTACATTTTAACTTATATGTGTATCATTCAATATATATGCAAAATCATATAATACATCAAATTTGAAACATATTTATATTATAACTTTTCCTATTCAATATTTAGTTAAGTATTGAGTTTCTTAATTCCATCTCGCTTACTAGAAGTAAGGTGAACTCACCTCGCTACACAATCACAAATAAGTCCCCAACTACTTCATTTATCCTTTAAAGTTATTCATCACTTGATCTTAAAAGTAAATACCATTTAATCCCATCATTATCAATTACTAGTGTATACTAAGCAATCCCAAAGTTATTTGTATGCTTTAACTATCATTTGCACACTTTGTATGGAACTATAAATTCTAAATTTCAACGTGTATTATGCCCTTTTTTCCTTCCCTTTTCAAATTATTGACTTTGGGTTTCAAAAACACTTTAATATCATGAACACTAAGCATTTCACAGGTTTTTTTATTCATGTTTCCAATGTATTTGAAGATTAAATTCACTTTGGAAAGGTTTTACTTCAAAAATTGAATGAATAGGGCCAAATTTTCAAAAATCAGTATGTTGTAGTCGATTAAAATAGCTCCAGATGTCTTGTTAAGTCAACTATAGCCTCTTCTAGTCTACTACAGAACCTATTCTACAGCAAAATAGGTCTAAAAACCTCTTGTAGTCGACTACACCCTCCAATTTCAACAAAAACTTGTACGAAAACTCGCTTTTTCCTCCAAATTTCTTCTTGATTTCCATGTGACTTCTCAAATCTTCAAAGATACAAGTTTATTATAGTTTCATCAGCCAAACCAAGATTTACTCACAACAAAATTTGTGCTTTAAGCTTCAAAATCATGAAATTTGGTTTAAAACACCATTTTCCTTCAAAATAACATATCATTTTTTTCTCAAATTTCATTCAAACAAGTTCAAATACAAACTTAAATCCTAAGTTTATAAGCATGCTTGAGTTTTTCCTCAAGCTCTTACTTATCTCTTTCTCCTCTTTTTTTCTTTCTTCTTCTCTTATCTTCTTCTCTTTTTCTCTCAATCTCTCTAGAGACTTCTTTCAAAAAATCTAATGCCTCTAACATATTTATAGCACATTATTTTAGCTTAATTACAAGTTACCTCTTCATTTCTCATTTTTCTACATTTCACCAATCTTTCTTTAAAAATTTCAGTTTTTACTTAGTTTTTCTTACTGTCCTTCAATAATTTTGTAATTCTCGATTGACATGTGTTTTTAATATTTTATTCTTAGTTTATTTATTTATTTCCAAGTCTCATACATTTTGATATGAATTAAATATAATTTATTTTCAAATAAACGTATCAATTCATATATAAATACACTTCTGTGATTTAAACTAATTTAATTAAATATTGGGCTCTACATTTAGAGACCTTTAAGTCTCAGATGTTCATCTAAGGGCACTTTGAGGCAGTGATATGTAGAGCCTTTACCATCACACTCAAGGAAATAACAAAGACTTGGTTTTCACGTCTACCCTATGGCTCAATCAAGTCTTTTAAAGACCTAAGTGAGACAGTTTGCCACTCACTTCTTCAGTAGTCGAAGACAAAAAAAAACAGTGGAAAGTCTCTTTCAGCTTCACCTATGAAGTTAATGAAACACTTCAAGATTAAATATATCATTTCATGGGAGCCATGGTACATGTTCAGGATCTAGACCAAAAAATGGAAATGATGGCCTTCGTCAATAGTCTTCGGGCCTCAGATTTTAGTCATTACTTTTCTAGAAACCAAATTCACCCCATGCTAACTATCTTGGCCAAGGTTGAAGATTTTTTTATAGCTGAAGAAGACTAAGTCTGCAAAAGACAAAAAGAAGAAGTCATAATAAGCAAAAAAGAAAAAAGAGACAGATGGATCAAAGCCAAACTTGGTCAGAAGAGAAGGGATTGAGACGATGCTTGTAAAAATGAAAAATCAGAATGAAGACCCTAGGGTTTAAGAGCTACGCTCCTCTCAACTCCTCGAGTTCAGATCTCTTGATGAAGATAGCAAGTTAAGACATCTCCAAATGGCCCCTTAAGATCAAATCACCTATACTAAGAGAGATCTGTAGATTTCACAAAGATCTCTGTCATGACACTGATGAGTGTAGGCACTAGAAAAATGAGATTGAAGACCTACTCCGAAGAGGGTACTTAAAGAAGTATGTGAAGAAAAAATATGAAAGAAGTCCACCTCGAAAGAGAAGCCCTAATATTTGTGAAAGAAAATGCCAAGGAGAAGTCCCAAGAGAATAGATTGAGATTGAGACTGAGAAAGAAGATGTAAGACCCTAGATAAGAAGTTAGATAACAAACTCTTAGCAGGCGTTATCCGAACTATCTTTTGGGGGAAGCCTCTTGTAAGGAATTGTTAAATTCTCGCAAAGCCTATGCAAGGCTCGTGGGTTCAGTGGAAGGACCAAGTAAAAGAAGTTAAAAAGATCATACCATTATCTTCACAGACGAAGACCTAAAAGGAATTCAATTCCCTCATGATGACGCGGTCGTGGTCACTCTGGTTATTGCCAATTTTTTAGTAAAGAGGATTCTAGTGGACAACTGTTACTAAAATGCCTTTAAGAAAATTCAGTTGTCTAATAAACCCATTAGATACCCACTATATGGTTTTTCAAGGAACCTAGTATACCCTAATAACAATATCACCTTGTCGGTCATAATAGGGACCGTACCCCTCCAAACCACCATCATAAGTACCTCTCTCATGATCGACCTCCCATCTTCTTATAATGCAATCCTAGACCATTGAGAAAGGAATGTGATGAAGGAAGTGGTATCAACTTACCACCTTGAAATGAAATTTCCCGTCGAGAACAGAATGGGAAAAGTGAGAGAAAATCAATTAGCAGCCCGAAATTATTACTTGGCATATGTAAGAAGCAAAGGAAAGACTAATATTTTCAAGATAAAAGATCTCTGAGATAAGACCAAGACTCTAAAAGATAAGCCTATAGAAGAGCTAATCTCAATCCCATTGACAGATGATGAGGAAAGTGAAAAAGTATTTCAGATTGGATCAAGTTTGGAAAGTGAACTTCTAGCCTAACTGATCTCTTTCTTGAGAAATAATTAGGATGTCTTCATATGGTCAGAAACTAACATGTCAAGCATCAATCTTAAGGTGATGGATCATCGCCTTAACATTGATCTCGAGTATAAGTTATTCATCCAAAAGAAATGATCATTCGTTCTAGAAAGATAGCAAGCAATAGATACCGAAGTGAGAAAGCTACTTTAGGCATGATTTATAAGAAAAATAGACTACTCGAGATGGCTTGACAACATTTTCATGGTGAAGAAACCGAATGAGAAGTGAAAAAATTGTATTGACTTTACTAACCTCAACAAAGCTTGCCTTAAAGACAATTATCCCTTGCTAAGAATAGACTAGTTGATTGACATAACATCGGGTTATGAGGTGCCAAGTTTTATGGATGCCTATTCAAGGTATAATCAGATCATTATGTACAAGCTAGACCAGCAGAACACATCATTCATCACTGAGAAAGGTCTCTACTACTACAAGGTAATGCCCTTTGGACTCAAGAATGCTAGTGGCACTTATTAGAGGGTGGTCAACAAGTTACCCAAATATTATATTGGCCGAAATATGGAGGTCTGTATGGATGATATACTCGTCAAAAGTCTATAACTAACCAACTATGTGGTTAACCTTGAGGAAGGCTTATCGATCCTAAGGAAGCATAAAATGAAGTTGAACCCTTCCAAGTGTGTACTCGAAGTGAATTCTAGTAAACTCTTTAGGTTCATGGTGACCTAAATAGGGATTGAGTCTAACCCATAAAAGATTAAGATCGTGTTGGGCATAGAAGCCCCTCGAATTATGAAAGAGGTGTAGACGCTTACGGACTGCATCACAGCTCTCGATCGGTTCATGTCCAGATTGATAAAGAAATGTTTTTCATTCTTTAAGGTTTTGAAGAAAGTTGAATATTTCTAGTGGACATAAGAGTGTCAAGCCTTCTTCAATGAGCTGAAGAGGTACCTGAACTCACGCCTTTTCTTGACTAAGCTGAAAGAAGGGGAAGAGTTGTACTTATACTTGGCTACGAGTGGATTGGTCATAGCTTCAGTGTTAATCTCAAAAGAACGAAAGATTCAGAGACTGATCTACTACGTCAATCGGGTTATGTAAGATGCTGAGATCCGTTATCAACCCATTGAAAAGCTAACTTATGCAGTTGTCATCTCAACTAGGAAGTTAGGACCTATTACGGGCTAACTCTAGCTAACTTTGATTATTGAATGCATATTTCCTGATTTTCCTACAAGGGAGCAAGAGGCTAAGCCTCAATCCGAGCTACTAAGTTGGAAGTTATTCATTGAAGGGTCTTTCAAAGCATTTGGAAGTGGTGTTGTTCTTATCCTCATCAGTCTCAACGACTTCACAATTGCGTATATGTTGTAATTTAACTTCAAGGCCTCGAACAATGAAGCTGGAGTATGAAGCTCTTTTTTTTGGGATAATGTTAGCCATATCCATCATGGTTGAAACACTAAAGGTCTTCAATGATTCATTGCTGAAGGTAAATCAAGTATTCGATAAGTATGAGGCTCGAGTAGTGCGAATGGTCAAATATTTGGCTAAGGTAAAACAGTTTACCAAGAACTTTAAGAAGATGAAAGTCACCTAAGTACCAAGATCAGAAAAGGAAAAAGTTGATTCCTTGGTTCAGTTGGCGTCATCCAAAACCTTTAACCTACCCCAAGCTGTATACATCCAAATCTTGTCTAGCCCCAGCATGGAAGATGCTGAGGTAATGGACATACGCAATGCGTCAAATTGGATAAGTCTCATCATAAAATATCTACAAGACAGTGTGCTTCTAGAGTTCATAACTAAAGTTAGAAAGTTAGCCTCCAGAGCAACAAGGTATTGCATAATTGAAGGTCGACTCTATAGAATACCCCTCGTTTTACCATATCTAAAGTGTCCCACCCCAAGGAAGCCGACTATGCACTATAAAAAGTTCATGAAGTGGTTTGTGGAAACCACCTCGATGGCCAGACCCTAGTCCATAAAATTTAGAGACAAGAATACTATTGGTCGAAACTTAATAACGAATCAATTGAATTCTTCATGAAATGTGTCAATTGTCATAAATTCTCTTTAATTCCCCGTCATCTTGCAAATCCTATGACTGTCATCACCATCCCAGTACCTTTTGTAATATGGGGCATCAATATACTAGGATCCTTCCCTAAAGCACTGGGACAGTTACAATTTTTTATCATGGCAATCGACCACATCACGAAGTGGGCCAAAGCTAAGCTTTTAGCCAGGATCATTGATAAGATGGTCAAAAACTTCATTTGGAAGTCAATAGTCTATTGGTTCGGGATACCAAGAATATTGGTAACAAACAAGGGGAAGCAGTTTAATAGTGCATGGTTCAAAATTTTGTGCAAAGAACTCAACATTGATTATCAGTTCTCCTTTGTGGGGTATCTGCAAGCTAATGGTCAGGCAGAAGCGATGAACATAACAATATTGTAGACTTTTAAGAAAATGTTAGAATATATGCAAGGATTATGGGTTCAAAAGCTTCCCCACATACTATGAGCCTATAGGACCATACCTCAGTTTTCGACTTACGAGACTCTATTATACTTGGCTTTCGGATCCGAGGCTATGATCCTGGTTGAGGTGGGAGAACTTTCCCTCCAAATCCAAATGTTCAACGGGAAGAAAAATGAAGAAAGATTGAAGATGAACTTAGAACCGATAGAAGGATTCTGAGATGAAGTTTGGTTAAAACTTGCCACTTACCAGCACCGCACCACCAAGTACTTCAACTTCTTGGTCAAGCAAAGGACATTCAGACTTAAAGACTTAGTCCTTCATAAGCAAGAAGTCTCAGACCATGAAACACATAAAAATTGGCATCGGACTGGGAAAACCCATACCGAGTCAGGAAATTCATGAAGTAGGGAATGTCTAAGCTTAAAAGAATGGATAGAACTCTAGTGCTATGCAAATGGAACTCAAAAAATTTGGGCAAATTTTTTCAATGATGTATTTATTTATCTTGCCACGTAAATGCTTAAAGAATTGAATACAACATGGTTGCTTTTATCACATATCACCTTTCCTTTTCCACATTGCACATACTAAGTGGTAGAACTGAGGCACTATGAAGATACCCTGCTCCGAAGTGAACACTGTTTGCATAAGACTAAAGTTAAGGCTCCGAAAATGCAACCTTGGCTCAAAGAACTCAAGAAAAACTATTGTGCAAAAAACTACTTAAATTAATAAGCAAATAATCGAACTTGTTTTACTTACAAGTGCACAAGGTCAACAGTAGCATAGTGTGCAAATGCGAGATCATCTCCACAGGGATTGGTGAATTTCATTTTTAGAATCAGTTTCACAATATAAAAATGATAGAAATAAATATTTAGTCTAGATTGATAATGATAAGAACATAGGGCTTTGATATCCACCACTAATCATACTTTCCTAATTAGTAATGTGCTAATGCTATAGCCCTACCATGAATACCTAATGGTTGTCAACCTAAGGGCTTGGTCCACTCCTTAAGCTATTGATCTCCCTAAGCAACGAGTTAGGCATGGTGTATACTCTAACTATTTTCTCTCTTAAGGGATTCAGCATGGTGTATACTGAGTTGTTCCTTAAGAGAGCATAAGGTTTGTGGAAATCGACAACCATATGAGACCGAGGGCATATTGTATACTCCTGGTTTCCCATGTTGATTAACCCAAGAATCCGGTGTGGATTTCTTTTGTTACTATTGCCAGACCCAAGACTCGGTCATCCAAATTGATCTAACTAACTAATCCATACCACATGCATACGTTGATCAGACAAACACATATGAAGAATTCAACAAAAACAGACATCAATCAATTTAAGTATCATAACATGGCTATTTGCATGGCAACAATACTTATGTATAGAAAAGCATAATTAGGGCTTCAATCGAGCCCTATTAAGGAGTTAGTTACACATGCTAATTATGCTAAACATCATCATAATATAAACTAAGTAGAAGAGAATAAACCCAAAAAAATACTGTGGAGAAGAGTCATCAATTCCTTTCCAAAGCTTATAACTCAAACGTCAAGTTTCTATGTTTTACAAGCCTATACTAAGGATACCCCGAAACCTTAATTTCCAAAATAAGACCCAGAGATATCTTTCCAAAACTGGCTCTGCCACCTCTCTGTGCATTTGCACTCGATCTCATGATCTTGCGCTGCTCGATCGCACTTAGTTGGTTCCAGATCTTCAGTTTTCTTCCTTAGAGCTCCAAAATGCTATCTTTTCTTCAAAAACCTATAAAAAACATAGAAAACACAAAAATGAAGTAGAATATACTAAAATTCATAAATGAAGAGCTTAACTACTGTAATTTAAGGGGCTTAAATATGAATATTTAAATACTTATCACACTCCCAAACTTACATATTGCTAGTCCCATAGCAATACAAAACAAAAAACTAATTGAAAAGCAAAATGAAAGATAAATTCATCTTTCATGATTTTTGAAAATTTGGGTTGCATATAAAACCATAATGTTTGTTCATGAGTAGGCTTAAAATATAAACACATTTTTGCAATGAATAATGGTTTTAAATTCTAATTACTTACACAAGGCTAGTTCAAAGCATCACAAGTTTGTCTTAGTGTGTGGTGAATTAGCACATAAAAGATGAAGCTTCCAAATCACTCCAATGTGTATTGTTTCGGTGTTCTAACATTCATCGAATTCCCTATCAGAATGAACAATAATGACATAGTTTTATTTCTTTCCTTTTTCTTTTATCATGAGATTTCTGCCACGTTAAGTTCCATTAAGCTTTCTAATTGACCCATGTAGCGAATGTTTAGCAAATGACACCTAAACTAGATGGTTTTAGAGCATTAGGTGTAAACACACCCCTAAGGACTTACTAACTCGAGTCAAAAAGGCTACGAAACTAACTGATCTTAATGTTGCCAAGCAAAATTCTCACCTTTTGACGTGAAATTCACTGCTTACTGAGGTAAGAGGTCCAGTTACTCAGTGAAAATTTTAATGATCATTATATGCATAATTCCCACCTTTTGACTTGAACATTCACTGCTTACTGAGGCAAGAGGTCTAGTTACTCAGTGGAAAGCTTATTTAATGATCATTATGAGCATTTTATTTTCTCTTTTCAATAAACATTTTTTTTACTTTTTCTATTTTTCTATGCTAAAGTGTTCTTCTAACAAGTTATCCGGTTACAGTTAGGTCATTGAAACATATACATAAAAATTATATGTCATACCTCACACAATTATGTGCTAATGTGCTCATGTCAGATTTAGATCAAACTTGTGAATTCTTAAATGCCTTTATGTAGGTAATTAAACTTTTAAAACTTTATCATTAGACTATGTGTTCTAGATTTTTAAGCTTACTGATGAAGTTTTATCATAATATTTTTAAATCAACTTAAATTCTCAAAATACTATGAACATGCATTTATCTTTTTAAGAATATGGAAAAAAAAAAAACTGGGACAAAGTGTGTGAATTTGTCTCCCATACCCCCAAACTTAATGTACACATTGTCCCTAATGTGTGAGTGACATAGAAAGATCTGACCTGAGAGATGGAGAACTAGATGGCTGGTTTGGCTCGTCGCACGCCCCAAAACTTGAACTGGATGCACTCACTATGTCCTTGAAAAAGAAAAACAAACGTAATACCGAAAAACAAGACATACTTATAAGAAACAGTTATATAAAAGTAAATACTAACAATAAATAAAAAGACAATACTAGAAATAAAAGAATATGTTGTGGGGTGCTTCCCATGAGCGCTAAGTTTTACGTCTTCAGCCATACGGGGTACCGCTCTCACTGTTGGTCTCTAGGTGGTGCAGTCGATGAGGTACCGGGTGTGGGAGGTAGTCGATCGAGGATGGCCTGGAGCGTCGCCTCTTATCTCATAAAGCATGCCTCCAAGCCATCTATGTGCTGATGTACCAATAAGGTCGCATCTCTATCCTCTTGGCGGATGTTAGAGAGCTCACATTAGAAAGAGGACAACTGTTCGGTGTCTATGGGATCATCCTCCACAGACTCATCAGCAGGTACATGCCCTCGGGCTCTTCAGGGCATGTGGGACTAGCTCAGACTCCACTGGCTCCTCCCAAATAATGGGCGGTCATTCACTGATCCATCAATGGAGGAGCCCTTGATTCCCTTCTTATTGAAGATATAACTGAGGAAGAACAGGAAGGGAAGCCCCCATGCATTCGCCGTAGTGGTCTGGCGGCCATGGACATGGTCCCATAACTTATGGAGCTTGCTCCATATGACAGCTGGAATAGAATACCAATGACCACGGTGGGAATATGTACAGGGCTTGTAGGAACTAGTCCCTCCTCTGAGTCTTGTGCCCCAATGGGCACACATTGCGCTGGAGGATGGAATCCACGAGCCAGAGTCGTGGAGACAACTTCGACTGGCTCCCCGCATTGTTATATCGATCAGTGTATTGGCTCGCACACATATCCTTAATGATGTGGGGCAGGGGAAAAGGTTCTAGCTGCTCCTCCATCTGGGTGTCCTCATGAGGGGACTCATCGCAACAGTGAAGAGCAACAGTGATGTCAGCAGTGGTCACCTCTATGAACTTGCCCTGGACTGATGAAGATAAGGTCCCCGGTCTATTGCAGTTGAAGGATAATTTCTCATAGAACTGGACCACAAATCGGGTGTATGCAATCGAACAAACAGGCTTGAACAGCCTCTTCAGTCCCCAGTGTCTGAATTCTTGAATCACCCATTGAGTGGTGTCCAAGCTCCTGAAGTCGGCATTGATGTTAAAAGTAGTCTCAAACAAGATTTCTCATCGTTCAAAACTGGGCCAGAATGACTGGGTACGACAACTAGAGGCTCGGGAGGTGGAGGCTGTCTTTTTAGGCATCTTTGGCAAGTTTTTGGTGTAATTGCACTCGATCACAATTTTGTGCGCTTGATCGCAACAATGTATCTGCACTTGATCACAGATGCCTTGCGCTCGAGTGCACTAGGTTAGGCAATCTATCAAACAGTTTGTGGGCAATCTGAAGACCAATCTCAGGAGAGGTGTTTGAAATGGTTCAAACCTCCTGTAATCTCACCAAAACAGCCACAAAATCGAAAAAAAAAAACAAATATATAGGCAAGTAATAGTTGTTAAGGCAAAGTATGTATACAATTTTTTGGGGAAAATGAAAATGGAGTGAATGAAGGAAAAAATGTTTGGGGTAGGGGTGGTGGTTTCGCGGAGGATGTAATGGTGGTGGGTGATGAGTGTTGGTGAGGATAGATGGTAGTGAGAGGTGAGTGTGGGCGGTAAGGGTGAGAGTTGAGGGCGATTTTTTAATGAGGCGACTGTGAGTGCCATAGACAGAGAGAGAGAGAGAGAGAGAGAGAGAGTGCGATTGAGCGTATGGGGAGGAAATGTGTTTAAAAACCATCACGTGACTGTCTACCCCGAGTGCACTCGATCGCACCTTGTGGCAGAAAGTGTGTACGTAGGTGTGGTGCGCTCGCGCGCTTATAGAGCGTAGGGTGAGAGTGCGCTCGAGTATATTGTGTAGTGCGCTCGATCGCAAGGCAGTAAGTGCTGATAATCAAATAAAATAGAAAAGGACTAAAGAGATGAAAAATAATAAGAAAAATTAACATAAATAAAACCATACCGTACTCAGTGGTCTCAATACCACTGACCTCAATAGAGGCGCTTGAGCTATATGTTTATCAAAGTCTGACTGCGAAAGCGCTCTCTATAGTAGCTTAGTGCTAGTTTTTTTGGAAAAGAGTACTTAAAGTCCCCCTCAGGTGGCTCAAGTACACTTGGTGCTGCTGCATAGTTATCATGCCTCAATTTGATCAGCTCATGCACATGCAACTGCCTCTTGTTACCCGATCTGGAATGCATTAGAGAAGTCTCAGGGAGCTACATAGCTTTATTGATGTCATCAGTAGCATCTTCATATTCTTGCTCAATATCCAAACTTGTGACACTAGGGGTGAGGGTCGTCTCCAATGGATCAATGTGATGGACCTGAAAAGCTTACTTAACAACACCTTGCGTCAAGCAAGCATTAGAACATTCCATATCATCTTCGGGTGAATTTAAGGTATTAAATATTTGGAATTCTATCTCCTCACCATTTATCTTCATCGTGACAATACCCTTTTTTCACACAAATATTTCTATCAGTAGTTATCATAAAGGGTCTTCCTAAGATTATGTGCAGAGGTAATGGCATAGGACATTCTTCCATATCTAATATAATAAAATCAGCAGGAAAAATAAATTTACCTACTTTCACCAAGATATCCTTGAGAATACCTCTTGGTCGTTTAATGCTTTTGTCTGCTAGTTGCAAGGTGATGGAAGTTGGTTGAAGCTCCCCAAACCTAGTGTCTTGAACACAGTGTATGGTAGCAAATTTACACTCGCTCCTAGATCCAATAGTGTATGCTCAACTAGCTAGTCACCTATCCTGCAAGGAATGGTAAAACTACTCGGATCTTTTAGTTTTGGAGGCAGTTTTCTTAACAACACAGCACTTACCTCTTCAGCCAAAGCCACTGTCTTATGTTCCTGAAACTTTCTTTTGTTAGTGCAACAATCTTTCAAAAATTTAGAATATGCAGGAATTTGTTTAATTGCATCTAATAAAGGAATGTTAATCTCTACTTTTCTCGAAGTTTCAAAGATATCAAGCACTTTATTTTCTTTCTTTGGCTTTACTAACCTTTGAGGGAAGGGTGGTGCATTCACCTTCTCCATCTCACTTACCTTTGATGTGGATGATTTATTTTGAGATGCTTGTGTAGGCTCATTAGCTCCTATGATCTTACCATTTTTTAGAGTTGTCACAGCATTCAGTTGTTGATATCCTTTTGGATTAGGTAATGGTTGGGCTGGAAGTTCACCTAGCTTTCTATCACTCAGTTCCTCAGCCAATTTCCCCATTTGTACCTCTAGTATCTGAATGGCTTGTTCATGTTTTGCAGTGGTTTGTCTCATCTCAGTCCAGAATTGCCTTTCATCTGCCATGAACTGATCTTGTGAGGTCATCAACTGTTGTTGTTGAGTTACCAATTGCCTCACAAGACTTTCTAGGTCACTTTTCTTTGATTCGGGAACTGAGTAGGCTACTGGTTAGGAGTTCTTTTGCTGCCCTTGAAGGTTCAGGGCATTCTGATTGTTGCTCTAAGAGAAGTTGGGGTGGTTCCGCCATCCAAGATTATAAGTGTTTGCATATGGATTGTTCTTTGGCGGATAGTTGTTTGGTCCCGCATAATTTGCTTGCTCTGGATCTGCAGATGAAGAAAAAGAGCAATTTTCAGTAGTGTGATCAAAACGATAACATATAGCATATACCTGGAGTGGTGTAGCTGGTGGACTAGGTGAGGTGTTCTGAGCAGTCATGGCTTTAACAAACAGATCTAGTTTCCTCTCCACAGCAGCTATTTGGGTAGAGGATCCACCATTTAGAGTCACCTCATACATACCTTTGCTCTTGGATCCTTGTCTACCTCTAGAGGATAATTGCTGGGTGTGCTCACTTAATGTCTCGAACAACTCCATGGCTTCTTCGCTGCTCTTCTCCATTAGCACACCTCCACAACCTAAATCCACAATATTTTTATCAATATCACTCAAACCTTCATAAAAAGCTTGTACCAGTTCATCCTGAGGTAGATTGTGATGTGGGCATTTGAATAGCAACTCATTGAAATGTCTCCATGCCTCAAATAACAGGTCTCCATCCTTCTGTTAGAAAGACTAAATCTCATTCCTCATTTGTCTCGTCTTTTGAGCTGGGAAAAACTTTCTTAGGAACTTGCTGGCCAACTCCTCCCAAGTGTGGATAGAAACTGTAGGCAATGAATTGTACCACAATTTAGCATTATCTTTTAATGAAAAAGGGAAAAGAATTAACCTGATTCCCTCTTGGTCTAGGCCTCGGACATGCTGGAACTTGTAAAGATCAAAGAATTCCTGAAGGTGCAAGTATGGATCTTCAGTAGGTGTACCCCTAAAGTGAGTCAATGCACTAAGTATCTATGGAGATATGTAATAATTGCCTTCTACCTCTGGTTGATAAGCAATGCAAGATGACTGGTCGAGGTTCCATGGGATGAAGGATTACTTCATAGGTCTTCGCTTAGGTGACAGTTGGTTGTCAAGCTGATCCGCCATTGGTGCTTCTTCTTTGAATTCTTCTTCTACCTCTTCAGAGTTGTCTCTACGCCTTTGTCGAATGGTCCGCTTAAACTCTGTATCGAGGGGAAAGAAAGTGGGATTCCTGGATCAAAGTCCTTGCATGAATTAGCAAAACTGCTTCAGTGTAGTAGTTTCAGTACTGCTACTCGGGTAGCCACTGCCTCAAATGCACTCGATCGCACCAAGGAGTGCGCTCAATCGCAGTGCCAAAGATCACTCTGTTGCAGTACCTGAAACAGAACAGAAACGAAAATAAATTAGGTTTATGATGAAACAGAATAAAATAGAATAGAAAAAATAAAAATGAATGAAAAATAATTCTAAACAGAAATTTAGCACAATCCCCGGCAACGGCGCCAAAAACTTGTTGTGCGAAAATCTACTTAAATTAATAAGCAAATAATCGAACTTGTTTTACTTGCAAGCGAACAAGGTCAACAATAGCATAGTGTGCAAATGCGAGATCATCTCCACAGGGATTGGTGAATTTCGTTTTTAGAATCAGTTTAACAATGTAAAAATGATATAAATAAATATTGAATCTAGATTGATAATGATAAGAACATAGGGCTTTGATATCCACCACTAATCATACTTTCCTAATAAGTAATGTGCTAATGCTATAGCCCTACCATGAATACCTAATGGTTGTCAACCTAAGGGCTTGGTCCGCTCCTTAAGCTATTGATCTCCCTAAGTAACGAGTTAGGCATGGTGTATACTCTAACTCTTTTCTCTCTTAAGGGATTTAGCATGGTGTATACTGAGTTGTTCCTTAAGAGAGCATAAGGTTTGTGGAAATCGACAACCACACGAGACCTAAGGCATGTTGTATACTCCCGGTTTCCCATGTTGATTAACCCAAGAATCCGGTGTGGATTTCTTTTGTTACTATTGTCGGACCCAGGACTCGGTCATCCAAATTGATCTAACTAACTAATCCATACCACATGCATACATTGATTAGACAAAAGCATAATTAAGGCTTCAATCGAGCCCTATTAAAGAGTTAGTTACACATGTTGATTATACTAAACATTATCATAATATAAAATAAGTAGAAGAGAATAAACCCAAAAAATACTGTAGAGAAGAGTCGTCAATTCCTCTCCAAAGCTTACAACTCAAGAGCCAAATCAAAAGTCAAGTTTTTGTGTTTTACAAGCCAATGTATAGGGTTCTAAGGAAACCTCGAAACTCTAATTTCCAAAATAAGACTCGGAGATATCTTTCCAAAACTAGCTCTGCCGCCTTTCTATGCATGTGCACTCGATATCATGATCTTGCGCTCGAGCCTTCTAGGTGTGCGTACGAGTGCTTGTGCACTCGATCATAGAAATTTTGTGCTCAATCGCACTTAGTTGGTTCCAGATCTTCAGTTTTCTTCCTTAGAGCTCCAAAATGCTATCTTTTCTTCAAAAATATATAAAAAAAAAACATAGAAAACACAAAAATGAAGTAGAATATACTAAAATACATAAATGAAGAGCTTAACAACTGTAATTTAAAGGGCTTAAATATGAATATTTATGCACTTATCAAAAACCCATTAGTGAACATATGGAAAGAATCCTAAGTGAGATGATAAGGAAGCCTTGAAGTTAATACCAAACCTAATGTAAAGTCAAAGCACTAGAGAGATGTGACAGGAATGGGGACCCCAAGCCCGAAAAGAAGACCAAAGTTAAACACTTGGCCAAAATTCTCTCAAAAATCCCTCACCCAGCTCAAGTCAAGATGAAGGACTGACCCCGAAGTGAGTGACAAAAGTGCAACACTAAGGAAAAATTCTCTTAAAGATCCCCCACTCAACTTAAACCGAGATAGAGGACTGGGCTTGAAGTGAGTAACCAAAGTCTTAACACTTAAAAAAATTCAAGAAATCCAATTCATTAAATGAAAGAAATATAAAATAGAAAAGGAGAAACATTTCATTTATAAACAACAAACTTCTTTAAAATGAGGGCTATTAGACCAATCAAATAAGATAAAATGAAAAAAAAAAAAACTAAGTCGAAAACTTTGGTTCTTCATCAGCCTTGATCTCCTCAGCTTGGACCTCTGTATTATCCCCCACCTTGAAAGTATTTTCCTTAGCTACATCGATATTTTCTTTAGCCCCAATAACTCCCTTCTCCACTTCAAGTTCACCATGGTAAGACATGGTCAGGTTGACTCAGTCCAGTCCGGGCCAACACTTGGCCCCTTCTTCTTTAGTTATGTCAAAACCCATTTTGAGGCATTTCGCGGCCTTTTCTATAAGTTTTTCCTTAAAAGCCTCGGTACCCCATAATTTCTCTATAGTAATGGCCTCAATGCTGACTAACTCATCCCTAAGTTAATCCTCCACTCCCTAAATTCGGTCAACCTCTATCTTTAGCTGCACAATCTCCTCCTCGATAGTCTTGAAGGCTTGGTTCACCAACTTCAAAGTAGTCATCGGCTTCTTCTCTTATAGCTTGTATCAACTATTCTAGTATCGAATAGTCTCTATCATTTTCTTGCACTCTTGTAAGTTCCTTATGTACTTATCTTTTTCCCCTCGATGCTTGTCTACAGTCTGACCTATAGTAGTGATGGTATCATTGGTAAAAGAAGCGTACAGACCAGCCTAGACCAAACTGAATTTGATTAGAAGAAAAATAAAGAAAGTAGAAAAATATACTAAGTGTAAGGACCTCGGATGTTACCTTGTAGAAAGCTTAAATTAGATTTTCCCTAATTAACTTGAGAGTGAATGTTCCCACCATTGTCGCATCAGACAGCATGATTGAGCCTTGGGGATCTTGGCAGCCACATCTCGATCTCAAAGAGAAAAGTTGGTGACCTTGACACCCTAGTTCCATTTGAAGATGTTAGAGCTACCTTCGTCGGAGTGCCCAATAACAGAAGGAGCATGAGGTGTAGGAGGCACTAAAGAAATAAGAACAATAAAAATGATTGTGACAGAGTTAGGGCCACAGCACAGAGGACCACCACATCATCCTGCTAGAGGTCCAAGGGCTCATAAACCTTGGTCTCTCACATTTAAGCCCTCTTTCTGTTCACATGTGGAGGAGGAGTAGTGTTGGAGGAAGTACCTCGGCTAGTACAAAGTCGGGAGGAAGGGGATTATCAAGAAGAAGCATTCTGGTATGCCCTCTTGACCATTTAAGCTTTATTGAACATGTCGGTAGCTGCCAAGAAAAAAGAAAAAAAAAAGATGTAGTCAAAAGTAGTTCAAAAATTTAATAAGTTTTAGTAACAAAGAAACTACACTACTACCATCAAAGACATGAACATTATAAAAGGATGAGGCGTTAAGCTGTCAACATTTCCTCATTGGCCAGGTCCTAGGCATTTAGCTTGGATCAAGCACCAAGGATCTTGTCAACTATAACCTTCTCCTCGGGGTGCAGAGTTGGAGGGATCTTCTGATCAGACAAGTCCTTATAATCCCATTCAAGTAAAATCTCACAAGGTTCTAGCTCCTCCATGAGAAAATACTTCTGCTTCCAGTACTTAATAGAAGAAGGGCACTCAAGAATCTTCCAACCTACCTTGGGGTGAAAATTGTACCAACCATAATCTGCATGCTTTTTTAGGGTATAAAACCACTTGAACATTCTGACCTTTCACTTCCCATCATCTCGGCTATAACCAATGTGAATTTTTAAGGACAACACAAAGCCTACGACACTCCTAAAAGCATTAGGGGAGAGCTCAGATATGTAAACCCCGAAGTGGTTGAAGATTTGTCTAATGTCAGAGTCAAGAGAAAACCTCAATCCCGTTTTGAGGTGGTCCAATTAACAAGGAAAAAGGTATGGAGGTCCAGTTCCTACCGGAGTGAAGGCTCTATCGTCAAGACTAGGAAACCTAGGCTTCCAAAGTGGGGAATGGAATACTTAGAATTAATGGATTCAAACTTGAAGGTCATTAGGTTTCAAGGCTCATCCTCAACCTATAAATTCCACATCTCACTTTGATCAGTTGTGTCAACTCGAATCTCTTGCAACGTCAATCCAATTCTCTCAACCATAATAGGCTTTACAAACATAAACTCTTCGGTATCTCCCGAAGTGGTCTCAGCACTCGAAGCCTCTCTCTCAAAACTCTATTTCCCCTTAAAGGCCTTTGTTTCTACTATCCTAAACTCACTAAAGTATTAAGAAGAAGAAAAAAACATAATTTAAAAGGAAAAGATCAAGGAACTTACCTAATTTTTTAAAGAAATAAGGAAGACCGGGTGGATTGCCAAAGCAGAAAGGAAGAAAATTTACAAAGGAAGAAGAGCTCTAAAGCTTAGAAAATGTGCAAATGAGGGGAAAAAATGAAGTTGAGCCTTAAGTCCCCCTTTTATAGGAGCCATTACACTAACACGTGGCCTTGACAGTTCAGAAAGCACCTTGGGGAATCCAAACATCTTCTCAACATTAACTCTAACAGCTCAGGTGGTGCCTTGGGGAATCCAAGTGTTTTCTCAATATTTAATAACATTAAGGTCTTAACAACACTACATCTCCATTGGGGCTCACTGAAGCCTGAAGTACCGATGTGAGTGGACCGATGTGCTTCATTAATTAGGGTCCAACAAAATTGACATGGATGATCGATATGTGTGATTGATATGAGTTCCACTCATGGGGGCCCACTAAAGCCCGTAATATCAACATGAGTGGACTAATGCACTCCATCCACTAGACCCATTGAAGCCCGAAGTACTGATGTGAGTAGACCAATAAGTTCCACACACGAGGCTCACTAAAGCTTGAAATATCGACATGAGTTGACCAATGAGCTTCATTCACTAGGCCCATTGAAGCTTGAAGTACCGACGTGAGTGGACCAATGAGTTCCATTAACAGGGCCAACTAAAGCCCGAAGCACCAACGTGAGTGGACCAAAAAGCTCCATTCATTGGGCCCACTGAAGCTTGAAGTACCGACATGAGTAAACCAATTTGCTTCATTCATTGGGTCCACTGAAACCGATGTGGACAATCGAGATTGGTGACCAGAATGAAACAATCGCTAAAGGCATAAAGAATAAACTCTTCTCCCTCAAAAACCCCTTAAGCTTTCAAAGGAGTGGGGGGCATGTTATATAGGTGAAAGTATACCGCTCAATGGAACTTGGACACATGGTAGAATTTAAGGACATGACGGTAAATTCTCAAGCTCAAAGTTTAAGAAGATAAATCCATAAGTAGGGCCCACTCTCGGCTTTCTAGGAAGAAGAACTCAAGGACTATATAAAAGGGATCAAAACCCCATAAATGCAGGTTTCCAAGGACAGACACTTCTGTCCTTTTCTCTCTCACCTCGGTATTTCTTTTTAGCCTGTCCTTTCACTTCATCTCGCTACATTTACTAACTTGACCTTCGGAGGGCCCTCTTCGGAGAACCAAACTTCGAGTGGCTTCCTTTGCAGGGTTCATGTACCAAGTTGACGTAGACTTAGGACTGAGGCCAATATCAGATGTTCATTCCCTCCCGTCTAAACATGGTTTGATAACAGTACCTTTGGCTTCTTTTTGGCATCAACAACTGAGTGGCATTTGAAATTTCCTTGAGGTTTTGCCCAAATGAAATCAGACGTTTAATGTGTGTGTAAGAGAAAGAGAGATTAAGCAACTCTCCTCTCTCAAATCAATTTGATTTGGTTGAAGTTTTAGAGACAAGAGTTTGAGCAACTTAACAACAACTCTCCACCTCCTCTCTCAAATTGCAGTATATATGTTCATATCTATATGCATGTATGTGTGCTTTTGTTGTGGTTGTACGCTTTTCTTTTTCACTATCATTATTGTCATGTAAACATATATGTTGCATTGACATCATTTTATCTTTAATGAAAATGTATTTTGCCTTGATCCAATAAGAAGATGCTATGTGCTCTCATACGCTCATACTCAATTTGATCTAAAAACAAAAAATAGTTATAATTCCAGTAAAAGGGATGCATTAAAACACCTCATAATTTATTTTTAGGACTAGGGGTAGTTAATTGGTAACCTCAATCTCATCTTTATCTTTCATTTATTTTCATTCCATTAGGAGTAGTTGTAGTTAGAAAATTTATAATCTAGCAACCTCTAAACATTCTTGAGAGGATTAGAAATTTGATAAGTTTAGTTCCTTCTCTTCTCTTAATTGTTTGATTCTGACAAAAGGAATTCAAGGTTTGATACATTTGCATGCCCTTCCTTCTTTGAGAAATCAAATTTTCATCCAAACAATTCATTGCACTTGTTTTAACAATTACTCCATTATTGCTCTTTATGAAAAAAATATACGAAGCTTACAGCTGAAAAACATTTCATTATCATCTAAATTTTCTTTTTAAATAAAAATAGAGGGGATAAGGGGAATAAATAGAAAAAAGAAGAAAGCCCAGGATACATCAATATATAATTTAAAGATATTAAAGAAATAAAATTCCAAAATTTTCGGAATGCAAGCATTTTGTAAAGTTATTTACTTATAACAACAACTAGATTGTTTTGTGGCAGTTACTTCATCAATATTGATTATTTCTTTTCCACTGTGAAGACTTTTGGTCGTTTCGTTGGTTTTAGCCTCTAAAGTCCTTTGGCTCATACTATCATGGATTTTAGTAATCATTTGTAAAAAAGCTTCCTCAACATTCAAGTTCTCCAAGGCAGATGTTTCCATGAAACACAAACCTTCTTTCTCTGCTAGACCTTTCCCTTCTTCAGCACCAACTTCTCTAGCATGACCCAAATCAGATTTATTCCCAACAAGAACAACTATCATATCTGTATTAGCATACTCTTTGAGCTCGCGCAACCATTTCTCTATGTTATCAAATGTTGCTCGCCTTGTAATGTCATAGACGAGTAAGGCGCCTAGCGCTCCACGATAGTATGAACTAGTTATGGCTCTAAACCTGCAACAGAATTATTATATATTAATGTTAATAAGGATGAGAGTTTCTTATTATAACAAAAATGATTGACAAATCAGAAAGTACTTAGATCATATAGGCATTTTGACTACATACATCTGTGTTCATAATACTTTATTGGTGACCCGTTTAACCCATTGGCCATACCTGTATGATCTGGTATGAGCCTAACTTTTTTTACCTGTTTACAATTCCCACTAAAAAATTATAGGTACTGCATTCTAGATCTTGGAAGTCTTCTTGTAATATATATATATATATATATATATATATATATATATATATATATATATATACACACACGATGAAAAATGATTTTATCGGTTAGAGCTTATTGTAAGTTCTAAGTGTTGTTGGATCAGAAGAATATTTAATACTCTCAAATATGCAAATGCAATTATTAAATTTACTCTCTTGATCCAATGGCTGTCAATTAGAGTTGATATATGCTTTAGCTAACAAAATCAGCACTTTATGATAAATGAATTAGGATCATCTCCAGTAATTTGGAGAAACTTTTTCTTAAGTGTACTATTGGATGAATGTCACGTCAACATTATGGATATTCATCCAATGGTGCACTTGAGAAATTTTTTCTCCAAATTACTGGAGATGATCATCTCCTACGATATATAAGAATGGCAATACGTGTGTACCCGATTAAAACCATATCCTTTTAAACCAATTTGAAAAAAAATAACGAGCTTAGAACAGTTTTAAATAATAATTAATGGTTTTTAACGATTTTAAATAGATTTCGATTTTTATCTGTCAATTAACCATTAAACACAATTATATATATTATAATTTTTAAAAATATATCAGCAAACGAGAGATTTGAACCCATGACCTTCATGTCAAAAAAACTAAGAGCTTCACCTTGATTCAACTTTACATTCAATTTAAATCTTGCAAAAAATACATACGCATTAAATAAATTTTAATTTTATCTCGTTAAATTAAAAGATCACTTTACATCTTTACCCTTAGCCCTAACCTTATCAAGCTTGTCAGTATGAGTTTTTAACAAATCGATTAAAACATCTTTAAAAGTCTCAACTCAGCGCCGCTCTCTCTCTCACCTCCGATTTCGAATTCAGATCATTCTCGTTGACAGCCGTTCATTAGCCATCAAGTAACTCTTAGTTTCTCTCTTTCTCTCCTATCAGTGTGTATTCATGCATGTATGCGAAATGAACTCTAGTTCTGCGTTTCTTCTTGTTAAGTTCCCAAAAGAGGTCACGATTAAGAGATAGGCTTTTCTTGGGTTAGTTTTTTTAAAAATGATATTAAGAACCGAAATATAATCCATTACTCAAACTTATCCAACTTCTAATTGCTTATTTGTGTGTGATAATCTACTGCATAATTAATAATTTTATTAGTTTATTTCTAAGATCTTGCAACAAAAGTCTTCTTATTATTTTTGTTGGGCTTGGCTCAGCCCATGATACATTAAAATAAAATGAAAAAATTAGCAAGCCATGGACTATGGATGATAAAAGCAAAATAATAAAAACTCGCGTGCAGTAGGTGGTTGTGCTGCTGGTGTGGAGTAATGGTGTAGCACCATAACCTAAGATAATTAAAAGAGTGTTTTTATTTTTTTTTTTTGTTTTGAAACGAATTCCTAAGTCTATGAGAAGATAATATTTTTTATCAATGGCTGTATAGAAGGCTGATTACTTCTTTTCGGCGGAGAGTTATAAATTAAAAGTTTTTTTTCTATTTACCAAGAGAGTAAGACATAAAAATGATACATCAAGTTGGGGGATTTCTCTAAAGAATTATTCAGAGTATTTGGTCACAAAGAATCAAGTTTCTCAGGATTTACAGTTTTTATCACAGTGTCTGATTTTGGTGAACCATAGAATCTTCTCATATTTCAGCGATTAATAGTATAACAATGGTTTTTCCTAGAGAGATAATTTTGTAATATCACCAAATTGTGGTAGGTCTCAAATTTGGGCATAAACTTGAGATATAAACTTTTTGATTTTTATTTACATAGTGGAGTTGATAGTTTGCCATGTGGTTTTCCTTTACACTTAAGGGTTTTTCAAGTAAATTCTTGTGTTCTTGATTGGTTACTTTATTTGGTGCTTGTTATTTTATTTTCGCGTGTAGCTTGATAGTTTTTATATTTAATATGTGATCTTTGGTTGAAATTGTGGTACTTGATTAATTATTGACGAGGTATTTTTCCCAACAAGTGGTATCAGAGGTTTAGTTTTTTTTGTTGGTTAACATGAATTGAAAATCTAGTACTATAATTTTATTGACAATTTTTAAGTATTCGGTATGGAAACCGAAGATGGAAGATTATCTCTATTGCAAATAACTATATGATCCCACTGAGGGTGATGAAGCCAAGCCGGAGCGCAAGACCTATAAAGAATTAGAAATAACGAATAGAAAAATAGTTGATGCCATCAGATAGTGGGTGGATTTTAGTGTGTTACATCATATGGTCAAAGAGACAAATGTCAAATCTCTTTAGGTTAAACTAGAGATGCTTTATGAAAGAAATACAACTTATAACAAAGCTTTTGTGATGAGAAAGCTAGTAAATTTGAAGTACAGGGACAAACGCTCCATTGCCGAACACTTAAATGATTTTCAATATCTTATGAACCAGTTGTCTACAATGAAAATAGTGTCAGATGATGAGTTACAAACACTGTTTCTTTTGGGTACTTTGCTTGATAGTTTAGAGACTTTTGTAGTGTCACTTAGTAACTCTACTCCGAATGGTGTGCTCAGTTTGTCTATGGTGAAAGACAATATGTTTAGCAAGGAGACTCGCAGAAAGGATTTGGGCATAGATAGTGGTCAAGATCTTATCACAGATAATAGAGGTAGAAGTAAGAATAGAGGTCTTCAAGGTCGTGATAAATCCAAAGAGAAGTCAAGTCTAGAGATAAGGTGAAATATTATCATTACAATAAACTATTTTATATTAAGAGAAATTATTGGGTTTGGAAACAGGAACAACAGGATGAGAAGAATCAAAAGAAGACTAATGACAAGAGCACAACAACAGTTGTTTTAAATGACGAAAAAGTTGTGTTACTTGCTTGTGAGTTTGAAGAGTGCAATCATACTACAAATTTTGGTATTGACTGGGTGGTTGACTTAACAGCTTTTTACAATTGTATTCCACATTAGGATTTCTTTACAATGTACAAAGTAAGAGACTTCGGTACAATGAAGATGGGTAACTCGAGTTTTTCTCCGATTGTGGGGATTGGTGATGAGCACATACAGATAGATGTTGGGTGCACTATTATTTTGAAGAATGTGCGACATGATCCTGAATTGTGTCACCATCTAATTTCTACTCATATATTAGATCAAGAAGGGTATGAGCACTACTTCGGTAATGAAAAGTGAAAACTGACCAAAGGGTCATTGGTCGTTGCCAAAGGAAAGATGTGTTGCAACTTGTACAAGACATGTGAAAATGTGTGGTAATGAGCTGAATGCAATTGAAGATGATGCTTCTCCAAACTTGTGACACACGAGGCTAGTGCATATGAGTAGAAAGGGTTACAAATTTTGGCTAGGAAGTTGTTTATTCCTTCCTTCAAAGGTATATCTCTGAACCTATGTGATTATTTTTTATTTGGTAAGCATTATAGAGTTTCATTTAGTAAGTCATCTAAAAGAAAACAAAAGAAAAATTAGAATTGGTATATTCTGCTGTATGTGATCCCATTGAAGTGGACTCTTTAGGTGGCAATAGGTATTTTGTTACTTTTATTGATGATACTTCACAAAAGGTGTGATTTTATTTGTTGAAGAATAAAGGCAAGGTATTTCAATATTTTCAAATGTTTCATGCTGTGGTGGAGAGAGAAATGAAGAATCAATTGAAGTGTCTCAATAATGAAAATGGTTGAGAGTATACTTCCAATGAGTTTGCAGACTATTGTTCACAGTTTGATATCAGGCATAAGATGACAGTTCCTGGTACCTCACAATATAATGGTGTGGCTAAGAGAATAAATCATACTATTATGGAAAGAGTTAGATGCATGCTCAGAATGACTAAGATGCCTAAGCCATTATGGGGTGAAATAGTTTGTACAGCTTGCTACCTGATTAACATATCTTCGTTCGTTCCTTTGGGTTTTGAAATTCCAAAGAAAGTTTGAACAAGGAAAGATGTTTCTTATTCTCACTTGAAGGTGTTTAGTTGCAAAACATATGCACACATGCTCAAGTAGGAGAGGTCAAAACTTGATGACAAAGTCATTGCTTATGTGTTTGTTTGTTATGGGGATGCTAAGTTTGGTTACAAGTTATGGGATCCAGAAAAAATGAGATTATTAGAAGTAAAGAAGGCATTAAGAAGAGTGAGAAGACACAACATGGTATAGGCATAGTTGAAGACTTTGTACTAGATCCTACTCCTTCAGATAGTGCCACAAATGAATGAGAGATACATGAAGAAGAACATATGGGTAATGAGGAGCCAGTGACAATTGATAATGATGTTATGCATGATACAGAGCATGTTGAGCAAGGAGAGTATCCCCTTGCACCAAAGACTGTAGGGAGCATCAACCGTCAACTAGGTACCCTAGTTTTGAGTATGTCTTGCTTACTTATGGGGAGAGCCAGAGAACTTCCAAAAATTTCAATCACATATAGAAAAAGATTTTTGAATGAAAGCAATGAGGGAAGAGATGAGTTCTTTGAAAAGAACAACACTTATGAATTGGTTGATCTTCCCAGAGGTGGAAAAATACTAAGGAACAAGTGAGTGTTCAAACTGAAGAAAGATGGTGAAAAGCTAGTGAAGTACAAGGCTCTATTGGTGGTGAAAGGTTTTGATTAGAAGAAAGGAATAGATTTCGATAAATTTTCTCTTCAATGGTAAAGATGAGTTCTATCCAAGTTATACTTTGTTTGGCAGCTAGTTTGAATCTTAAGCTTGAGTAGTTAGATGTGAAAACGACGTTTCTTCATGGTGATTTGCGTGAGCAAATTTATATGATTCAACTAGAAGGTTTTGAAGTGAAAGGGATATAGAACATGATTTGTAGGCTGAAGAAGAGTTTGTATGGATTAAAATAAGCTCCAAGACGGTGGTACAAGAAATTTGATTCATTCATGGTGGATCACAGTTACCAGAGGACAAATGTAGATCCTTGTGCATATGTCAAACAATTCTCTGATGATAACTTTATTATCTTTCTACTATATGTTGATGATATGTTGATTGCGAGACAAGATACTAAGATGATTCAAAAGTTGAAAGATGAATTGTTTAAGTATTTTGACATGAAGGACTTGGGACCAGCAAGACAGATTTTGGGAATGCATATTGTTCATGATAGAAAAACCAGAAAGTTGTAGTTATCACAAGAAAGGTGTCTTGAGCGAGTGCTTGAAAAGTTCAACATGAAGCATTCAAAATCAATTAGTACTCATTTTGCCAACCACTTTAAGTTGAACAAGAAATCGTGTCCATCAACAAAAGAAGAAAATGAAGAGATGTCAGCAATGGTTTGCACGTGACCAGATATTGCTCATGTTGTTGGTGTGGTTAGCAGGTTTTTGTTTAATCTAAGTAAAAGTCATTAGGAAGTGGTAAAGTTGATCTTGAGATATCTTAGAGGTACCTCTAAGTTGTGTTTGAGTTTTGGGAGTTTACAACCAGTTCTTGAAGGTTATACAAATTCAGATATAGCAAGTGATCTTGATGCTAGAAAGTCTACATCGAGGTTTTTGTTCACTTTCGCAAGGGGAACTGTCTCATGGCGGTTAAAACTGTAAAAATGTGTTACCTTATCAACTAATGAGGATGATTATATTGCAATGAGCGAAGCAGGGAAAGAGATGCTTTAGATGATGAGATTTCTTCAAGAATTGGGTTTGAAGCAACAAGAATATGTGGTTTTTTTTGTGACGGTTGGAGTGCTATGGATCTAAACAAAAATACCATGTATTATTCGCATATGAAACACATTGAGGTGAGATACCATTGGATACGTGAGATGATTGAAAAACAGTTAATGAAACTAGAAAAGATTCACATCTAAAAATGTTGTTGACATGATGAAAAATGTTACTTCCAAAAAAAAGTTTGAGTTTTGCTCGGTGATGGCCGGAATGGAGTCCAAGTAAGTCTTAGAGTAATTCTCTCTTTCATGGACTGGAGGGGGAGATTATTGGGCTTGGTCCGACCCATGATTCATTAAAATAAAGTGGAAACGTTAGCAAGCCATGGACTACGGATGATAAAAGGAAAAAAAAAAAAACTAGCGTGCAGTGTGTGGTTGTGCGGCTGGTGTGGACTAATAGTGTAGCACAGTAACCTAAAACAATTAGAAAAGTGCTTTTACTCTTTCATTGTGAAACGAATTCCTAAGTCTATTAGAAGATAATATCTTCTTATCAATGGCTATATAAAGAGATGATTACTCCTTTTCGACAGAGTTACAAATTAAAGGATTTTTTTCCTATTTACCAAGAGAGTAAAAGAGAAAAAAATGGTACATCAATTTGATGTTTTTCTCTAGGGTATTATTCAAAGTGTTTGGTCACAGAGAATCAAGCTACTCTTGGTTTGCAATTTCTATCACAGTTTCTGATTTTAGTGAAGCGTTGAGTCTTCTCAGATTTCAGCGATTGATAGTATAGTAGTGGTTTTTCCTAGAGAGATAGTTTTGTAATATTACTAAATTGTTGTGGGTCTCAAGTTTGGGCATAAACTTTTTAATTGTTATTTATATAGTGGAGTTGATATTTTGGCCCGTGGTTTTTCCGTCTACACTGGAGGGTTTTCCACGTAAATTCTTGTGTTATTGATTGGTTATTTTTTTTGGTGCGTGTTATTTTATTTCCTCATGTAGCTTGACGATTATTATATTTAATCTTTGATCTTTGGTTGGAATTGTGGTACTTGATTAATTGTTGACAATGAGTATTTTTCCCAACAATTTTTATATACTATGGCAAAAATGGTTTATAATTAATAAGATCTTTCAAGAAAAGTCATTGGTGTGTTGTATTTTGAATAACGAATATGGATTAACATTGATGATTTAGGATTTAAAATTTTCAAGTTTTTATTTACTTTTGAAATAGTAAAAAATCAGGTTTTAGGTTCGGGTCTCGATTTGGTATCTAGTAACTGTACCAGTATGATTGTAATTTGGCGAGATCGATTGGTAATGAGTTTTAAAACAGTTAACATTTACAATTTCATGTTTGAAGATTAGAACCTAAATGGTTTTGGGTTTGGATTCGAGTAGTGAGCTAGCTAAACAGTTTTGGTTATGATTATAAAAAATTTCATAGGTAACCTAGTCCTTGCCATCCTTAATGATGCATCCATAAATAGTGGTGCTAGGAGGACATGTGGCATAAAAGTTCTTAATTTTTTGTTTTTTATTTTTTTGTCTTTGCATGTTACCAATGGGCTTTATTGGAAATTACTGGTTAATATTCGTGAGGATCAGATGTACGAGTTAGATATAAACTTTAAGGGCTTGTTGGTATCTAGAACAGAGGTGGGATAGGACTAATCTAATCACACCTCAATCCCTTGTCCATGTTTAGTCTGTATTTTTTACTATTCAATTGGGATTACATTGGGACATATAATTTTTATCCCACAAAATTTGTCTCAGCTCCCTTAGGACAGACTTAATCCCACCAGTCGGACAAACTTTTATTTTTACAAGCCATTTGACCCTTTTTCTTTCTTCTTATTTCCCTTCATCTTCTTCTTCCCCAATTTGAGGCAACTCTCCTCCCATATCCTCCTTTATTCTTCCTCTCATCCTCATCTTTCGAGCCTCCTCCCCTCTTCATCCGCGCCTCCCTTCTCTTCCCCCCCCCCCCTCCTCCGCTCCTCCCTTTTTTCCCCTCATTTTGCCCCTTCTTCCCATTTCTCTTATTCTTCATTCTAATCCTCAGAGACAATCTCTCTCCTCTTCTACCTCTCTCCTCTTCCACCTCTCCATATCTCTCCTCCTCTCTCTACTTCTTTCTCTCTATCCTTCTCCACCTCCTTCATCTCTCTCTCTCTTCCTCCTCAACCTTCTTCCTCTCTCCTCCTCCTCCTCCTTCCTCTCTCTGCTCCTCCTCTTCCTCCACCACCCCCTTCTTGTCTCCTCTTCCACCTCTTTCCTCACATATCTCTGCCGCCTCTCCGCCTCCTTCTCCTCTCCACCACCACCGTGCCGCTTCTTTGACCACTACAAGCACCGTCCCACAACAAGCTTTATTAAACCCTCCCACTCTGCAAGAAATTCAATAGAATCGTTCAGATGGAAGAATCCATCGTGCAAGGAAAAACCATCAACAAGGAACAAGATGGCGTCCTTCGCACCAAGCCCGCCGTATCTGCCCTCATCAAAGAGATCAAGAAACTCTACCAGGCCCTTTCCACCAGCGTATCCGAGAAAATCAGCCTCGCCATCCAACGCCACCAGGTCTCTTCTGACCAAACCTAGAAGCGATGAACCCAAAATCAACGATTCTTCAGTGGAGGATCTATTGAACCTGCTTTACTTTGGATCTCTGTTTGATGTTATGTTGAGAAAGAGAGGCAGTGATGAAGACATAAGGAAGAGAAATTGAAGGGTATTTTGGTATTTGTCATGTTATCCTAATTTAATCTCAATCTAGCAATCTCATAAATCAAACATAAGTATTAAGGTATTATCACTTTAATCCCCTTTTATCATATTTCATTCTAATCTTAATCATATCCCACTGTAATCTTGTCCGTGAACCAAACGGACCTTAAAAATATGCTAGTCGATTCATAAAAGAGGAGGAAATTTATAGCTTACGGCACTATCCACATGGAGACCTCCCAATGGTTGACATGGAAAAATGACAAAGTTTTCCATTATGAAAATTAAAATTTATATGATCATGTTCCAACTGGATGACATAATAAAATGGAAGGAAAATGAGAAGATCACATGCCAACGACTTAGAGTGATTCGCATTACCATCGTCACAATAAAGAACAAACAAGTCTATAGAGAGAAGAATTCAAAGCTGACATCCGAATAACATGTAAAACTTTTTTTAATGGACTAATTTTTGTTATACGTATATACGTTGCAATCTCCATATTTTATAATATTAAAAAATATTAACATTGTTTTAACATAAATAAATACATATATGCTGATCAATTTAATAACATGATACAAATCTAATCAAATGCTTGAATACTTGAATAGATGATCAAATACTTGCATAGAGAATAGATACTTTAAATTTAATCATTATCAATATTATTTTTCATTAACTTAATGAATTTAACTATATATTTTTTATTATAAAATTTAATTATATAATAATGAATTGTTTGTGAGAAACTTGTTTATATAAAATAATGAATATTTGGTAAATGATTTAATTAACTAAACCTAACCGTATGAAGGAAAAAAAAGCATATTAATTTAATAGATTTAATTACATAATAATTTATTACTTGGGAAGTTATTTATATAAAGTAAATAATTGGTTTTAATCTACAAAATGATTATTAGTTCGTAAATTGTTATCCAACTAATATTTTACAGCACGTACCTTTAAAAATAGTAGTAATTGTCTAACTTTACCAATTTATATCAGAACTGTTAGTTTTTAATAAAAGGTCTGGTAGTGTAAAAATAAATGCCCATGTTCATTAAATAGGTTATTTTTTTTATTGATCTATGAAAAAATTCTTGAATATCTGACCCAAAAAGAAGAAGAAAAAATTCCTAAGTGTTTCTGGGTCCCATCTCAATTTGTAAACGAGCCTTATCTGATCAAAGAATCAGAAGATGATCACAGACGAATTCCAGTATTTATATAAAATCATATTAATTTGTATGATCAATATATATAGAAATTTTATTTTATTTAAAAAAAAAAGAGAGAACGAAAGAAAAGGGGAGAATTGGGGATGCTTAATTACGTACCTTTCTTGGCCGGCTGTGTCCCATATTTGAGCCTTGATGAGCTTATCGGCAACCTTAACGTTCCGATAAGCGAATTCAACCCCAATGGTTGGCTTAGAATCTAATCGAAATTCGTCTCTCGAAAATCTTGATAACAGATTTGACTTCCCAACTGCAGAGTCTCCAATTAAGACAGCCTTAAAGAGATAGTCACACTCTTCATCGTATGAATCACCCATATCAATTACTAATCCTCTCTTCCTTCGTTAATTACTCGGACAAGAAAAAGATGGAGAAATTAAAAAGTAAAGCTACAGAAAAAAGATTGAAATCTAATCCAAGAATATAAGAAACAAAGGGGATAAAGGCAGCGGTGTCTTTAACAATATTTTATTCCAAATCAAGTGTCTTTGGAGGGTATTGAGTATTAACATGTGAAGACATTGATAAAGACATCATCATTGGCTGCTCCTTCATGATGTCTACAAGGCCTGTGGTGTTGGTGTTATTGACAATGAACTTTTTTTGACTTGTGATTTCTTTTCTCTAATTAAGAAAGTTCATGAAAGGCAAATCGTACACGTATTCTTGAAGAATTATTTCATGCTACTTTATTTTAAAGCTGTGAAATGGCAATTTCTTATTGGGCTATATTGCACTCTGCCCTTGCATGCTTCATGACTAGACTAAAAGAGTGTTGCAAGGATAGGTTGCTTACAGAAATAGTCTTAAGGGATGATGGTTAATCATTCTATTTTCTTTTCTTTTGTGAATTAGGGCTTTGGATGTGACTATATGTTGGTTATGAATTAATTATCTAACCAATGACCAAATTAGAACGTTTTGGGTACGAAATTGTTTTTTTTTTTTTTTTTTTTTTAAAAAGGGAGAAAATTCAGGTTCATGTTTTAAGCTCCTAAATAAGTTCTATAACTTTTGTGTACCCTAAATTTTATTGTAGACTTGTGAGTCACATAAGGTTAAAAAGGAAAGCCAACATAGAAAGAAAAGCAATTAAAAGGCTTAGGATCCTTAACAAAAGTCATGGATATTTTCTAGGGGAATAACTAAACCAAGCAAAAAGTCAAGCATATACTGCTATTAGTTGGCATGTAACAATCACTCTAAAAAGCAATAATATAGTTACTAGTAAAATAAGTTCCGAACTTATGTATCTGTTTGTATTAGAAAGAGGATTTAATAATCAATTACAACTATGAGTTAACAAAAACAATAATTAGTTACAGTGTCGTGAAACATTTACCTTGTATCATTATTCATTGTTTTTAAAGGATGAGAAATTTTTGGGTAGATTTGGTTTTATAGGCCCTAATCAATTATAATTTGTCATGTCAACCCTCTTACTTACGTTTCATTAACATGATAGATCGTGATTGGTTAGGATCTATAAAATTAGAACTTACACGCATATCTATGAATTGATAAGATGATTAATTCTCACTTAATAGACTCAATCAAAATCTTCAAATTGTTATCTATGGTGAGTTTTTTGGCAAGTAGCATCAAAAGAACATTTATTTAAAGTCCCATTTGTTGTAGTTTTTTTTATAGTTAAAAAGTATTTCTTAATAATAAAAAGTAATTTAATATGTATTACTGTCTATGAATTGTTCGTTGTCTCATTATTATCAGGAAGATATGGCTTTGCTGACATGCTTGCTGCTTTAGCTCATCAACATCACAGTCATCTGGTTTTCTCAGCTACAAGTTCTTTATCAAAAGATATCTCTCTAAGTTGTTTTGCATATTGTAACAACATTAAATAGTTTAGGTTTTTTTAGGTTTTGTTTGAGAAGTGCTTAAATGTAATTTAAATCATCAAAACTTAAGTTTTTTACTTTAAAAATTTTAAATTTTTGTGATTTAAGTTACTTTGTCTTATATTCCATTAATGGAATTTTCTTATTAGGTATTTATGTCTTAATCCCTCCCTCTTTATTTATAATGCTCCTTTTATTTTAAAATACAGGGAGGGGCCTATCAAGCCGCTATCATAACGAGTGATGCTAGTAAAAGAAAGATAAAAGCAATTTCAACTTTTCAAGTGAAAGAAATTTTGAGGTGATTTTATGAAAAAATAATAAAAATACTTTAGTTTAAAATTATAATAAAATAGGAACAAATACCACTTTAACTTAAGTAACTCTTATTTGATATACATATATGTTTTTTTTTTTTCCGTTTTCGATCATGAAAAAAAAGAAGATAACAGTCTCTTTGTTAGGTGAAATTGGAGGATGCTTGTGTAGTCTGTTCCATTTTCTTTTGATGATATTATTATGTGATCTCTCAGTGTTCTTGTTTTCCTTTCTTTTTCTGTTTGAGGATGTCAGAAAATATACGTTTTCGGTAATGAGGCATGTTCATACCATTTGTGTTTACGCTATTCTAGGAATCAATGGGGAGGTTGCCCACATCAGCATTCATTGTTATTGTTATGTAACATATTACATCCTAATTCCTTCAAGTATAGAGTTTTTGCTTCTACCAAAACGAAAAGTAAAAGAGTTTTTAGCAAATGGAAATAATTCAAGTATTTTTTTACGTTCAGTTTTATCTTAACTTTCCTGAAGAAAAAGAAGGAATTAACGAGGTGAAGCGGTATATGTCGGAACGGCAAGGTGATGGATCAAGGGAAATACAAATGTCAGGAAAAAAAAAAAAAATTCATGCATTTTGAAAATTACTTAAATATCCTTATTATATTGAGTTGGTAAGGGTAATTTTAATCCAAGATATTTAGTGTCCAATTACTAACTTCTCATCAAAGTATTGTAAGTTAACATTCCCTTTATACAATTATTAAGTATTAAAATTAAAAAAAATTAAGTATGATTAATTACATATATAATTATTAATGCTTGAGGGTATATTGGTCAATTTGATTATGTTTCAATAATATGAACATGTTAATGAAACAATGTATTGTAATCAGATATTGAATTGACAAAAAAAGTAATCGTATTTTTAACTTTGACTAACCGCATTGCCCATGCTATGTGCGATTTTGTGCAAGCTTTTAATTACATAAAATAATAATAAAATTCTAATTTGATGAGGACAAAAACTAATTGTTATATATTATGGTAATGTATATAATTTTTATTATTAAAATTCAATTACATATATTACTACAAAATTTTAAATATTATTTCATAATAAAGAGTAATTATTTTATATTTTTATATTTAATTATGTATTTTAATTATTAAAATGATACTTATGGCAGTTTAATTGTTTTAGATTTCTTTATGGATAATTGTTTAAAGTTTTGAAAGTGATAAAAAGTAATAAGAGTGAGTTTTCTAAACGGTAAAAAAAGAGAGGTAGTAATAATTTTATTCAAAAAGTAATTATTAAAAGTAAATACAAAAGAAGAAATGTTTTAATGTTTTAAAAATTTATTGTTGCTTACTCATTATGCAATCACAATGTAAAGTCTCTAATTAATATATATATAGTATTAATAAGACAAAATACTTTTTTGACGTCTTTCCTGTTAAATTTTAAAAAAAACCAACATATAAGCATTAAATTAATTTATTAACAAAGATAAAATAGTAAACAAAACACCAATAATCAACTCACGTATTTTTTTAACAAATAACCCAGTCTAAATTAACCCATTCTCCCCCCTCGCATTTTCTGCCACCTGATAACTCCCAGGGAAAACTCTTCCTCTCTCCTTTCGTCTATCACTCTCACGCGCGTTTGCCTCATCTCTACCCCCACTACCGCCTCTCTTTCCCTCTTTCATACTTGCAATTATTAACAGTTATCACCTCTTTCTTGCGTCAGATGGTGATAAACTGCCAAATAACTATGCTCCCTTTTCCTCCCTCTCTCTCTTTATCTTCCTCCCGGATTAAACATCAGACCCAGATATGTTTCTAATTTTCACGTTAGATTATAGCTTTGGATTCCTGTATTTAAATCTCTTTCTCTCCCTAAAACTCTACGATTCAAGTAAGTTTCTATCTCCCATTTTTTTATCATCAATAACCTAAATTGCTTATATTTCTCTTTCTCAGTCCTAGTTTTCTTCCATGTTGTGCCTTCTTCAGCGTTTATCTCCATGGATCCCTGCGCTTCAGTGAACTCTGCTTTCTCTCACACTCCAAAACTTTAATCTATAATCTTACTCATCCAGGTAGGTACTCTTTTCAATTATAATCTACAATTCTCACAAGAAATTGCTCTGTCTTGGCCTCCAATTTCTAGGCTTTTTATTCAACTCATGGCCTCAAAATTTTAAGCTTTTATTTTTTTCGTTATCGATTGCCTTTTTTCAGTTGATCTCCGATTTATAATTAAAGCTTAGTATTTGATTAACCCATTTCAGTGTAATGTATTTTAAGTTTAGGAAATTGACACAACTTCTCTATTTATTTCTGAATTGGAAGAGTTGAAGTGGTCGAGTTATTAAAGGAATTCTGGGTAGTTCCAAGGTGAGTTTCCTTCTCTATTCTCTCTCCCTAACTCCGTTTCTCTCTGTTTTCATTTACATCCCCGATTTTCCGTAATTTCAAGGAATTTTGGGTTGTTTAATTGAGACCAGTAGTTCTTATGCTTGGTACGGTTGAGATCATGCTTTTGAGAGGAGCAAATTAGATTTGTTGCAGCTGGATCAAAACCTTTTCCTGTCAACATTCTATAAAATTCTTCAGTTTTTATTCTTCACTTTCATATTTAGTTTGAAACTGATTTTGTCTTTTGTCGAAGGCATAGGAAAAGGATGCTTCATGTATTGGTTGTCTCTCTTTAGATTTCATATTTCTTTTGATTATTTTTCCCTAATTTGATCTCTGCAAGTTCATATGAATATTAGTTTTTGGTAATCATATTTCTATCTATTTTCTAGGAGTATAATTTATGTTTGTATCATACATTTGTCCTTAAGCTAGCAGGCATAATGCTTCCTGGAAAATTACTGACGTTTCTCTTTCTTTGGGATTAGGGACAATTTTAATGGAGTATATTCCTTCCTGCAAACAAGTTAATGTCACATATTTGTGATTCTAAATGTAGTAAAAATTTCAGATAAGTGAATCTTGAACAGTAAGAGAGGATATAGGGATTAGGTTTAACCATTCTTGGTGGGTTTATATTTCCACGGATTTGTTGCCTTTGCAGTGTAATTTTACGAGACATTACGAGGAAAAAGTACTTTGGTTGATTAGAAACAGTTGAAAGGAATTGAGTTTTCCGATAGAGAAAGAAAGAAATAAATTGTATAGGGAATTGAGGTTTCAAATTACCATTTAGTTAACAAATTCAGAATCTCACTAGAGTTAACTCTGTGCTTTTAAAGGGACTTCAACATGTACCCTCATAAAACTTCACTCGATGAGTATACCAAGCACTCTTAATCTCTTGATTACACTTAACATCCAAAACTCAACTTTTTACAAATATTTATTCTAATGCCATTGTTCGATTTTCTGTACTAAAGGATTATTCTGAACGATTCGAGACTTGTCAATCACATGAATTATAAACAAAAAGAAAAGAAGATAACATTTAGTTCACCACAAAATAAGGCTACGTCCTGCCAGAAGTTTCTTATTATCAACCTCACAAATCTCTTGTTCCAATATATGCTCAGTATATAAAGAGTATTTATAAGCAACTTAAGACGTCCTAATTAAGGTCTAATTAGGATTTTCGCCCTGCTGCAGAACTACGACTATTCATGGGCTCAAGCCCAAACTACCGAGCAAAAAATTAGATCTAATTCATGTACAGGGCCTAAAAATTTTGGGGGTGCTGCTCCCTAACCCTCGCTCGCTCTCTGGGAAGCGGGATCCCATGTTCGTCTTGGGTTCTACAGATCTGATCCCATGAAATATGCACCAACTCTAACACATTCAACTCTACACCAGGAATAAAAATTGGAGATGAAGGACTAAGATATATGTGTTCTCTGAATCCTTATTTGTCCTTCCAGGAGTTGCTTATATATATATATATATATTTGTTTTTTCTTTTAGATTTGTTTGTTAGTAGGTACAAACCTTAGTGATAGGTTTGTTTGAATGGAGCGCTCCTGATATTTTGGGAAGTGCTCTAAAATTCAATGATAATGGATTATCTTTGGGCAACCTTGGATTGGCTAGAGTGTCAGAGTTGGTGCATACTTCAACGGGTCCAAATCTATAAAACTCCCGACGACCATGAGGTTCCGCTCTCTAGAGAGCGGGCAGGGGTTAAGGGGCAGTGCCCTCGAAACTTTTAGATCCTGTACATGAGTTGGGTCTGGTTTTTTGCTTGGTGGTTTGAGCTTGGGCCCATGAATAGCCGTGGTTTGCAGCAGGGCGGAAACCCTAATTAAGGAGTCTTATGTTGCTTATAAATACTCTCTATGTACTGAGCACACATTGTAACGAGAGATTTGTGAGGTTGATAACAGTGAAACTTTTGATAGGACGTAGCCCTATTCTGGGATGAACTTGGGTAAATCTAGTCTTGTTTTCTTTCTGTTTATAATCCGTGTGATTGGTATATCTCAAATCGTTCATAGAGTAGGAGTGGTATTAATAGATCATTTGAGTCAGATTAAAGATGTGTTTTCTAAAAAAATAGGTGTAGCTCAATCTAATCTAGCTAAGCTAATTGCCATAAGAGAAGCAATGAGTATGTTCTGCAGCTCAAGATGAATTGTTAAAAGTGATAGTGTTGTGGTTGTTTCTTGGATTGTAGAAAAGTGAAGAAGCCTCGGAGATGTAAGAACTGTTTAATGAAGTGGAAATGTGGTGAATATATGTTTTGATTAGGATTTTGATTATGTGTGTTGGGTTGATTTAATTGCAAGCATATTTGCATCAATTGCGTGTTTAGTGTTCGGTAAGAAGGTGAGTCAAGGTTAGCAATGTTTCCCTGCCTCAATTTTTTTCAATTTAATATTTTGGCTTTTATACTAAATTTTATTTGTATGTTGATAGAATTTATGTATATGATTAGTTCCTTCAGTACTCTCGGCTTGATGGAATTCTTAAATTGAAACCTTTTTTAATACAAAGGTGGTGTATGCTCCAGGAGAGCTCAATTTTTTGCTGACTCGCTAACAAAAATGTGAGTCAAGTAAATGGATAATATGGTTGTTTGTTGTGATGCATCCGGTGTTTTGTAAAAGTGGAAGCTTTTGACATACTGCAGGTAGCAGTTGTATCTTAATCCCCTAAAACAACCCATCTTCATGTGTGAATTTTTTTTTTTGTCTAATAAAGCCAGAGCACCTTGTGGTGTCATCCCCTAATAAATTTCTAAAAAACCAATATATAAGTTTGAAATCAATTTATTAACAAGGATAAAATAGTAAACAAAAACACTAATAATCAACTCACATTTTTTACAAACTAACCCATTCTCCCCACTCCTCTTTTCTCCCACTTGATAACTCCCACTGAAACTTCTTGCTCTCTCCTTTCATATATCACTGGCACGCACGTTCGCCTCATCTCTCCCCCTACTACTGCCTCTCTTTCCCTCTTTCATACTTGCAATTATTAACAGTCATCACCTCTCTCTCACGTCAGATAGTGATAAACTGCCAAATAACCATGTTCCCTTTTCCTCCCTCTCTCTTTCTCTTCCGCTCGGATTAAACATCAGACCCAGGTATGTTTCGAATTTACAAGTTATGTTATTGCTTTGGATTCCTGTGTTTTAATCTCTTTCTCTCCCCAAAATCTGCGATTCAAGTAAGTTTCTATCTCCCATTTTTTTTTTTTATCATCAATAACCTAAATTGCTTATATTTCTCTTCCTCAGTCCCAGTTTTCTTCTATTTTGTGCCTTCTTCAGCGTTGATCCCTATGGATCCCTGCGCTTCAGTGAACTCTGCTTTCTCTCACACTCCAAAAGTCCGCAGGAAGAGGCTCTGTTCTGACCTCCAAAATTTTAGTCTATAGTCTTCCTCATCAAGGTAAGTACCCTTTTCAATCAATTATAATTTACAATTCTCACAAGAAATTGCTCTGTCTTGGCCTCCAATTTCTAGGCTTTTTATTCAACTTATGGCCTCAAAATTTTAAGCTTTTACTTTTTTTCATTATCGATTGCTATTTTTTTTTTTCAGTTGATCTTTGATTTATAATTACTGGTTGGTATTTGATTGACTCATTCCAGGGTTACATATTTCAGGTTTAGGAAATTGATACTACTTTTCTATTTATCTCTGAATTGGAAGAGTTGAAGCGGTCGAGTTGTTGAAGGAATTCTAGGTAGTTCCAAGGTGAATTTCCTTCTCTATTCTCTTTCCCTAACTCCATTTCTCTATGTTTTCATTTATGTCCCTGATTTTCAGTAGTTTCAAGGAATTCTGGGTTATTTAATTGAGACTAGTAGTTCTTATGCTTGGTACGGTTGAGATCATGCTTTTGAGAGGAGCAAATTAGATTTGTTGCAGCTGGATCAAAACCTTTTCATGTCAGTATTCTATAATATTCTTCAGTTTTTATTCTTCATTTTCATATTTAGTTTGAAACTGATTTTGTCTTTTGTCGAAGGCATAGGAAAAGGATGCTTCATATATTGGTTCTCTCTTTAGATTTCCTATTTCTTTCGATTAATTTTTCCCTAATTTGATCTCTACAAGTTTATATGAATATCAGTTTTTGGTAATCATATTTCTATCTATTTTCTAGGAGTATAATTTATGTTTGTATCATACATTGTCCTTAAGCAACCAAGCATAATGCTTCTTGGAAAATTACTAACGTTTCTCTTTCTTTGGTGTTAGAAACAATTCTAATGGATCATATTTCTTTGTTGCCTTTGCAGTGTACTTTTACGAGATATATGAGGTAAAAGTACTTTGGTGGATTTGAAAGAGTTGAAAGGAATTGATTTTTCCGATAGAGAAAGGAAGAAATAAATTGTATAGGGAATTGAGGTTTCAAATTACCATTTAGTTAACAAATTCGGAATCTCATTAGTGTTAATTTTTGTGCTTTTAAAGGGACTTCAACATGTACCCTCATAAAACTTCAGTCAATGAGGATGCCAAGCACTCTTAATCTCTTGATTACAATTAACATCCAAAATTCAACTTTTTACAAATATTTATTCTAATGATATTGTTTGATTTTTTGTACTAAGGGATCATTCAACTCTACACTAGGAAGAAAATTTGGAGAGGAAGGACTAAGATATGTTTTCTGAATCCTCATTTGTCTTCCCAGAAGCTGCTTATATATATTTTTTTTCTTTTAGATTTGGTTGTTAGTAGGTACAAACCTTAATGATAGATTTGTTTGAATAGAGCGCACCAGATATTTTGGGAAGTGCTCTAAAATTCAATGATAATGGATTATCTTTGCGCAACCTTGAACTGGCTGGAGTAGGAGTGGTATTAATAGATCATTTGGGTCAGATTAAAGGTGTGTTTTCTACAAAAAAAAAAACACAGGTGTAGCTGAATTTAATCTAGCTAAGCTAATTTCCATAAGAGAAGCAATGAGTATGTTCTGCAGATCAAGATGAAAAGGTTGTATCAGCTTTAATTGTTGAAAGTGATAGTGTTGTGGCATCCTGGTCCGTACCTAGACAAATGAACTTATCTCTTTGTCATGCAAATTCATGTTATTTAATTTTGTCTATGTAAAAGAGTGTTTGGGAAGACTAATTTGAAGCTTGCTCCCTTTAAAGAAAGAAGAAAAAGGATGAAATAGAAGAAAGTAAAATGCCACCAGTTGTTTCAAGCGTTTTGGTCCTACTAGCATTTCAAGCATTTAGAGGTATAATAATGCTCATTTTGTTTTTGTTCTTAGTTAACTTCCAGCATGAAAATTTTCCCATTCTTCATTTCTCTTCCTACACAAACACAACCAAAAATCCAAAATGGATGATAAAGCAGTTTTGTTTCCTTCAAATATATGATTATAGAAGTTCAATCCCATATGAGCCATAAAGGAAAAGATTGATCACTCTTTTTTCTAGTAATTAAAGAGAGAAGGAACCTTACAAAAAAAAGAGAAAGAAATAAAGAAAAAGGAATACCTAATTAATGTAACTTGGTCTGGATCATGGTTTCCTACTTTTAAACTTGAAGGCACATGAGCGATTTGAATTTTACAATGATTTAATTTATAAAAACAAAATTATCTAATACATCAGAAAAGATAACCATCTCATTAAATAAATTACAATGTGAATTCAAAGCATTGCCAACAATTGGATATTCTATACTATGTATCAAAACATTATTTTCTTATTATCCCATCAAGTACAAACATTTGTTTCAATCATTTACTTACTAAGTTCTTCACCAAAATAGGAAAAATAAGAATACACAAATCATGTACAAAGGCTTGTACTAACCTAAGAAGGCATTGGAAGCTTCTTACCCATCTCATCATTTCTTTGTTGCATATTTACAAGTCTTCCCTTTATCCTTTTGGTGTCCACTCCTCAAAATGTTTAAAAAAAAACCGTTACTTAAATATATAACTCAAATATTTAAATAGTGTTAGATATGTAACTCAACTTACTCAAACTCCTCACTTTTTTCCTCATGTTTTTCTCTCTCCCAATATCTCATCTAGGCTTAACTATCCCACTTTTCTTATATATGTCATCTTCAACTCATGTACAATAATTTCAATTTCCTTCAGTTTCCTCGTTCTTTTGCTTATAGTCCTCTCATCCTATTTCATTCTTTTACTTATATTTCTTGGTAAGTTCTTTTAATTGTTCTTATTTTTTTGGTGATTTTGTCCTGATTGTTCTTCTCATTTCTTGGGTTTTTTTTCTCTTGTAAGTTCAGTTGCTAATCAAGCTATAGGAGACTATACGTTACTTAATACTACTTTGCATGCTTATGGATGAAAAGATAATTTTATTTCTGATAGCATATTGTTTCATCACATAGAAGAGCAATACACAAAAATTAATAAAATAAGATTTGTAAAAAGAGGAAGTAATAATTCTATTTTAAGAGTAATTATTAAAAATAAATACAGAGGAAGAGAAGTTTTAATGTTTTAAGAATTTAATATCCTTTACATGTGACATAATCATAGTGTAAAGGAATCTTTCTCTCTCTCTCTCTCTCTCTCTCTCTCTCTCTATATATATATATATATATATATATATAAGCTAAAAACCCTATTTGGTGTCCACCCCTTAAAATATCTAAAAAACTCTTACTCAAATATATAGCTCAAATATTTAAATCGGGGTAGATTTGTAACGAAACTTACTCTAACTCCCAACATCTTTCCCCCATATTTTTTTCTCTCAGTGTCCCACCTAAGCTTAACTTTCACTCTCTTTATCTCTTTCATCTTTAACCCACGTCTTCCCCAGTCTCCTTGTCTCTCTCATCTTCAACTCACATTGTTTCTCTCTTTCTCTCTATATCTCTCTTTATTTTATTTTAGTTTATCAACGTTTGGTTCTTCTAAGGAACTTCTATGAGTTATCATATTAATGATGAGTGAATGTTTCAACTACCCGAATTGCTTTTCGTCATGTCAATGCAAGGGGTGCATTAATCATGCGTTCTAACGACGGTTCACTTGGCATAGGCTATTTAAAGGGCCCTCTGCTTCTTATTTTCTTTTCTCCACTTTGTTTGCTTTCCATTTTCCAAAGCACTAAGTTTCCTAAGTTCATTAGAGTTCTCTAAGAGTCTTCTTTCTTTTTTGGATTTCTTCAAGCTTTCTCATACTTTCGAGTTGCTTCCTTCTCATTTTTGGTAAGCTTCTTCCTTTTTTTTTTCTCTTTTTTTTGTGTCATGTTTACCTCTCGAGCTGGTAGGTCTAAGAAGATGAGAACTGAGAGGAGAGAGGTTGGTCTCGAGAGTGGGGAAATGGTGGTTTCTACTAGTTGGGTCTTTCAGATTGGGGGAATCCCCAGTTAAATTTAAAAAATTGTCTACCCACTAGGTTTTTTCTTCTCCCTAAATAAAGAGTTAAGCATATTGGTCTTGATGAGAGGGCTTGTGCTTTTCTGAGGGACGAGGGATTGTACTCTCTTTACTGTTATCTCGACCATTTGAAGGCAAGGTTGAGATTCTCTGTCGATCTTGATGTTAATGAGATCATAATTATTATGGTATCTGTCCTACTCATCTCTCCCCTAACAGGATGTGGTGCATTGTGGGGTTTGTGCTAGCTTTAAGGAAGCACACTAGGTTCAACAGTGGAGACAAAATTTTTAAAGTGAAGATGTTCAAGTGGCTCTACTCCCTAAAGAAACATGTTGACAATGGGTGATTTAACTTATTGACAACAAAAAAAGGTGATGGATGATACCCAATCTTTCTTTTCCCTCAATTGGGTATAGTTCAGGAACCTCGCTGAACGGAGAAGTGATGAGAGAAAGTGGAGTTCCTCGTCTATCTGATGATCATAAGTATCTACAAGATAAGTCTCGTTAAGCATTGTGCTCCTAGAAAGCCCTTCAATGATCAAGTCAATATAAGTGTTTAATAAGAAGTGAGGGAATGATACAGAAGGATACACAAGTGGAAGTATACAGGGGAAAATGATAAAGGATTAAATAATCCTCCTCATCCTTTATGTTTTCTATTCTATTTGTTCATTTCTTTCTCATTGTCTAAGACTATTTGTCTCCTATTTTGCTAGGAGTTTTTTTATATAGGTCATAGTCTTGATTATGTAGAAATTATGTAGCTTGAGTTGTAGTCCCTCCTTTAAAGGATTGACATGGCTGGACCACTAACTCTACTTTTAGCAAGAGCATGACTAAGGTCATAATTCCTTTTCTACTCGAGTGAACTATGAGGCATCCATTGGAACATCATGTTCCTCTTCTTCTTCATTAGAGCCTCTATCTCTAATCTTGATGTTCTTCCCCCATTTCGGGACTACCATACTTTCCCATATCGCACAACCCATCCTCTTAAGAGTATAAACATTGATTAAGTCATTGTTCTCAATGTCATTTGCTTCGGTTTTAGGAAGGGGAACCTTAAAGTGACTGAGAATGAGAGTGATAAGCATTCGCCTAGGGTAGAACTTTTGGTGGACTGTAACTATGAATGTTCATCTAATAGAATCAAATAAAGGCTTTATATCAAAATTGCCAAAACGAATAGATGAGAAATCGACAAATCTACCAGACATTATCTCCTTGACACGAATGATAGTATCATACCTTTCTTTTGCAATAGTATTCCTGAAACTTGAGGTATCAAAGTCATTGTGTGCCTTTTTGCTTGACTCACCAACCTTTTCTTTCCCTTTTTCTTCTTGAGACGCTTCTTTATGAGACTTTTTTGGAGGATTTGGACCTGAATAAGTGAGTTTGATGCGTGGTCTCTGAGATATCTTAAAGTAAACGTGAAAATGTAAGATTTGATGAGTGGGTTTATGTTTAAATGGAGGATCTTGGCCGGATTTTTCAAGAAATGGAAGAATTTCTAGAGAGAAAAAAGGAAACAGTCAAATTTGTTTTCAATCTTGGGTGAATATGATGTTTTGAACTGAAAGGTCGTATTTATATTTTCGGGTACAATCGACTTGGTTCCTCTTCAGTCGACTAAAACGGTTTTAAAACTAAATTTAAAATGTCAGGTATAGGAATTCAGTTGATTAGGTCTCCATTTCAATCGACCTAATAAGAGATAGAAAGTCAGAGGTTCTTCTGGCTAGGTTATTCAGTCGACTATATGAAAGATTTAGTCGACTGAATCAAGAATTTTTCAGAAAAGTTTTAACTCCAATTAGAAAAATTTGCAAGTTTAAATTTCTTTATGCCATTTTTGAGTGAAGGAAACATAAAATTAAGAATTAATCGTCATTCACTCCATGGCATATATGAAAATGATGAATGTAAATGCAATCAAACATCAATTCATACAAAATTTCTCATTTCAAGTAACATTCTTATCATACAATTCTATCTCCATTTAATGGTTTAGTGAAGATATCACCAAGCTAATTTTCTGTAGGAATGAATTCAAGTTTGATATCACCTCTTTGAGTGTGATCTCTTATAAAGTTATGTCTGATTTCAATATGCGTAATGCTGAATTGGATTCGTAGTTAGATTGATGGCACTAGTGTTATCACATAAAATTAGAACATTGTCAAAACGCATGCCAAAATCTTCTAGTTGTTGTTTTATCCATAAAAATTTTGCACAACAACTACCGACGACCACATATTCCGCTTTGGTGTTTGATAGTGCAACTGAATTTTGTTTTTTTTAAAACCAAGAGGTTAACATACAACCTAGAAATTGACATGTTCCACAAGTACTTTTTTCTATCTAACTTATAACCAACAAAATCAGCATCCGAGTACCTAATTAAATAAAAAATGTGAATCTCTTGAATACCATAATCCTATATTTTGATAGCCACACAAATATCTTAAAATTCTTTTAACAACAATTATTTGAGATAAGAAATCAACATAATTGCATACTTCTAATAGAAGATCAAGTTCTTACCCTTTATGAAGGATCACCAATTACTTGATCGATTGGGTTATAATTCACATACCTCTAATCAAGTCCAAGAGAATCTTTCTCTTCATCTATTTAAGGTTGATTCTTCTTGCGGTCAACAATAGGAGTGGTGGCATCCGTTCTTGATATAAAACATACATCATCATCATCATCATCAAGAGAAGCTCTTCTACTACAAAGAAGATTAGTCTCATCAAATACAACATGTACAGATTCTTCAACTGCTAGAGTTCTTTTGTTAAAGACTCTATAACCTTTACTAGAGGTTGAATAACCCAAGAATATTCTTTCATCGGTCTTAGAATCAAATTTACCTAAATTAAATTTATTGTTATTCAAGACTATAACAACTCGACCTCCCACTAAGCACAATATTGTCACTTTGGCATACTAGGCCTCACAGCTTTAAAACATGTTGTGCAAGTAGAGGTGATAATCACTTATATGTAGCTCAGTCTTGTCCTCTCTAGCCGATGCGGGATACCAGTACTTGACCCCATCTTGGGACGTCACAATCTCCTCTTCTTTGAGGCACAATGCCCTCACTCTGTGGTCCCACACTTGACAACCTACTGCCAAGCTTTCGAGAGTCGACTTTGGTACCACTATAACGACCCGACCTCTCGCTTGGAACAATATTTTTGTTTTCGCACACCAAACGTCATGGATTTAAAACGCGTTTTAAAACTGTGAGGCATGGTGTGCCAAATTGGACAATATTATGCCAAGTGAGAGGTTAGGTCATTATAGTGGTATCAGAGCCGATTCTCAAAAGCTCGACAATGGGTTGCCGTTTGTAGAACCACACAGCAAGGACGTTGTGCCAAAAAGATGGGAGATTGTGATGCCCAAAGATGAGGTCAAGTCTTGGTATCTCACATCGGCTAGAGAGGATATGACTAAGCTATTTATAAGTGATTGTTACCTTTACTTGCACAACGTGTTTTAAAACCATGAAGCACTTGCAACCAAAAGTATGAAAATAAGAGATATTAGGCTTTCTACCATTCCATAGTTCGTATGGAGTTTTATTAAGTATAGGCCCAATTAAAACTTTATTTAAAACATAACAAGTGTGTTTACGACTTCCGCCCAAAAGTATTTTGGAAAACTATTTTCACAAAACATAGTTCTTCCAAATTCTTTTAAAACTCTATTTTTTCTTTCAACAACACAATTTTGTTGAGGGGTTCTAGGAGTTGAAAAATTGTGATTAATACCATTATCATCACAATATTTTCAAAAACTTTGGTTTTCAAATTCTTTTCTATGATCACTTCTTATGCTTAGAATAGTAATACATTTTTCATTTTGAACCTTTTTACAAAAGTTTACAAAACCTTTATAAGTGTCATCCTTATAAGAAATAAAAATAACAAAGGTATATTTAGAATAGTCATCTACAATAATAATAGCATATTGATGGCCACCTACACTAACAGTGCTTATTGGACTAAAGAAGTCTATATACAAAATCTCTAAAGGTCTAGAAGTTAAAACCACATTTTTGGATTTAAAAGACACTATTGTTTGTTTTCCCATTTGAAAAACATAAAAACTTTTTTCTTTTTCAAATTTGATTTTGGGAAGACCCCAAATCTTTTTTAGAAATAATTTTAATCAAATCTATGTTCACCTGCCCACGCCTTCTATGCCATAACCATGAGTTTTCGCTAAAAGCTGAAAAACATTTTTATTTTCCGAAGGAAAGGTTTTGAGATCAACTAAATAGATATTTTTATTTTTTTGGCCAACAATTTTTATCTTGTTACTCTTGATATCTATTATAAGACAATGAGAAGATTCAAATATTACTTTATTACCTTTTTCACATAATTGACTAATGCTAAACAAATTGAGCTTAAGGCCTTGCACAAGTAAAACATGATCAAGAGTAGAACAATCTTTACCAATTTTACCATGTCCAATGATCTTCATCTTGGTGTCATCTCCAATGGTGACATATCTGCCATCCCTTATAGTCAACTTTATAAAAAGACTTTGATCACCAGTCATGTGCTTCAAGCATCTACTATCAAGGTACCAATGTTTACTTTCAACTTTTGCATTGAGACATATCTGCATCACACAAGGATACACAATGCATATTTTAGGTACCCAAAATTTATTGGGTCCTTTCTGGTTAGTTCTTGAAAATACGGATCCCTTGAAAATATGGATCCTTTAGGAACCCATACTTTCTTAGTTCTATAATGTGCTCTATAATCGTAATAATATGGATGATGCATGATCCTAGATTGATAATCATAGTAATTTCTAGGATGTCTAGAATATGCATGTCTATCATTTCTTGGATAATGATTCTAGCATTCCTAGAATACATGTTTCTTGCATTATAAGAGTTTTGAGCATACATGTTGCTTCTAGGATAAGAATGATGGTTATTTCTAGGATATGTATTCCTAGCATATATATATATATATATATAATGATCATATCTAGCATTTATATTTCTAGGATTAGCATACATATAAGCATAAGTATTTCTTGGTTGCCTATTTCTAGTATTAGCATATGAATTTCTACCATAGGAATTGACATTTGAATTTTTAGGCTTCCTTGCATTTTTCAAATAAACATTATTAGCATTACTATGAGCCTTGGAAGTAGAGGGGTCATTTACATACGTTACTTTCACAAATATAGTTTCATTGATTTTTGCTTTCCCAATAGAGAATAACCTAAGCCGGATTTTTCTCCACTCATTCTTTGACAAGATAACACTTCATCTAGCTTTTATTTTCCACTTACATGCCTAGATATAGTGTTATTCAAATTAATCACTTTCTCTTTTAAATCATCATTTTCATTTTTCAAAGATTCTTGCAATGAGTTGTTAAGCTCTAAAGAAATTTTTTTTTTGTTCTTTTACAGCTTCCATCTCTTTAGAGAGAAATGAAACTTCTTTTTTGAAAGCAACATTCTTAGCATTAAATTTCTTTAATTCCTTATGCACTTCATTTATAGCATCAATTAGTTCATCATTACTATTTTTTTTTATCAATATCATTGCTAGGGGAAGGATTAGTTACTCCATCTTCATCATCAATTTCCATCAAGCAAAGATTGGCAATCTCTTGGTAGTCAATCTCGCTTTTCAAAATGTCATCATCATCATCACTCCAAGTGGTAGCAACTAAAGCTTTCTTCTTGAAGGTCTTGTAAGGTTTATTTGTTGTTGGACAATTTGCCTTGATGTGCTTGGGTTTCTTGCAACCAAAGCACAACAATAGGATCCCTTTTGGTTGTGTTGTCCTTTGTGTAAGGATTCTTTCTTTTCTTCAAGAACCTTTGAAACATCTTTGTGATGAGAGCTATTTCTCAATCTTCTTCACTACTTTCATTTTCTTTTTCTTGTACCTTCTTACTTGTGGTAGTATTGAGGGCAATGACCTTCTTCTTATTTGACTAATTATCAACAATTCAAACATTTACTACTTCCATCTCGTGAGTTAATAGTGAGCCAAGAAACGTTTCGACGTTAAGCTTCTCGAGGTCTTTGGCTTCCACAATGGTCGTTTTCTTAGATTCCTAGTTTGGTGTTAAAGATCTAAGAATCTTCCTTGTCAAATCATGTTCCTCAATGTTCTTACCAAGAAGTTTTAAACCATTACTGACATTAGTTAATCAAGAATACATTTCAGAAATGGTTTCGGCAGGGGAAATTTTAAAAGCTTCATATTCAGACACTAGCATATAGATTTTTTATTTCTTTACTTCACTAGTGCCTTCATATGTAATTTGAACTTTTTCCCATTTTTCTTTAACTGAAACACATGCTGAAATTTTGTTGTATTCATTAATGTCTAAAGCACAATGAAGAATACTAGTAGCTCTACTATTTAAAGACATCATCCTACAATCATCATCATCAAATTTTGTTTTAAGTTTAGGCATAATAGCTGCTACTTCACCAATAGTAACACTTTTTGTAGGAATCATATGTCATTCTTCAATAATTCTCCACAAATTATAATTTTGGCCTTCAATAAAGATTTTCACCATGTTTTTCTAATAATTATATTTTGATCCATTGAACAAAGGAAGCCTAGTGTAAGAGTGACCTTCAGTATAGCTATCAGATGTCATAGGATCTACTCAAGGATTTTAAGCCTAATAATGAGAACAAAGCTCTGATACCAATTGTAAACCAAGATACAACCCAAAAGGGGGGGTGAATTGGGTTTTAAAACTTTTTGCAAACAACAAACAAGTTTAAACACTTAATTAAATCAAGCAAGTACAAAAAAAATTTATATTACTGAAATTAAAGGAGTAAAGGATGAGAAAATACAAACTTTGTTTATAATGGTTCGGTAATATCAGAATCTTTCTGACCCTACGTCCACTCTATTCAATGAGACTTCTTGAAGTAATCCACTAAAAATAGTTAAGCTACTTTAGAAGTATTGCTTAAACCTTTACAATGATCTCTTCCAAAGAAAGTGGACACAAAAGTGTTTATCACCTAAACACTATTAAGAGATACACTAATTCTTCTTTCTCTTACAATGATTAGAATTTAAGATTGAAGAATGTACGAGAGAGACTGCAATAAATGCTTTACAAAATGAAGAATATCTCTTTTTCAAGAACAAAGCTTTAAAGATGGCTTAAGAAAATTTTTGAAGCATTAAATGCTCTGAATGACACCTTTTATTTCAAATTATAGCTGTTATAATTGAGCATTCAGTCAAATGGATGCTTGTTCAGCTAACTGAGTCAAGGCAGTTTTGTTTCAGGGCTTTTATTCAGTTGACTAGACTAGAGAGTTGGAACTCTCTATCTTCATTCTTTTGACTGAGTGATCCATACAATCAATTGGGCATAGGTTAGAAAGTTTGACCTTTATTCAATCAACTATATGATTCATTCAGTCGATTGAATCAAAAGGGTAGGACTTTTTATCCTTCATTCAGTCAACTATATAAACCATTCAGTCGATTGAATTCCTTGAAACAGAATTTTCTCTTTTTCAAAGACTTATAAAATTAAAGTCAAGTTTAAATGTTTTTCTCGAAAAGATTTTGTAAACATTTTGAGCCACAATTAAAGCTAGATAATTGAGAGAGGAGTTACAATAAAATTAACTACCTAGTAGCTTCTAATCTTGATCTTTAGTCTCTTCTCTTGAGGTGCGTGTGTCTTTGACTATAAACCTTAAACACTTAAACACTTAGATAAATTTGGTTAGATCAACTTAAACAAGTTTTAGTATCATTAAAATCAAGTGAAGGGTTAACACTTGGTTCCTATGCTTGTGGTATCACCTATTGTTATCACATTGCAAGGTACTGTGAATACAATGTTAAAAACAGCACCAAACTTGGTGATGAACTTTTTATCCAAACTATGTCATTTTTAGCCCTAGACACAGCAATATACATTCAACCTTAGTGGTGGAATGTTCAGTTGTAACTTGCTCACAAATCTTCTAGCTCACTGCTCCACCATTCAAGTGAACACAAACCCAAAAGTGGACTTTTTATCATCAACATCAAGCTCAAAGTCTGAAATAGCATACCCTTCCAATTTCAAGACACTTCCTCCATATATGATAAACAAATCTTTTGTCCTTCTTAAGTACTTAAGAAAGTTCTTCACAGCAACCTAGTGTTCCAAACCTGGATTAGACTGATATTTGTAAGTAACACTTACAGTACAACTGATATTAGGTTTGGTATAGAACATAACATACATGAGACTTTCTATCGTCAAAGCATAGCAGATCTGACTCGTGTTCTCTCTCTTTTTAGGTGTCTTTGGGGACATTTGCTTAAAGAGATGTACTCCATGCTGGAAAGGTAACAATCTCTTTTTGGATTTTTCCATTTTGAACCTCTTCAATATTTTATCTATATATGTAGATTGGTTTAAGCCAAGTTTCCTTATAGATCAATCTCTATAGACCTTTATTCCAAGTATATAGGCTATTTCTCCCAAATCTTTCATGGAGAAGTTTCTTGAAATCCAGACTTTGAGTGATTGTAACATGCATACATCATTCCCAATGAGTAGTATGTTATCAACATATAATATCAAAATGTAAGTGCACTCCTACTAGTCTTCTTGTACACACACAGTTCATCCACATTTTTTTAGAAAACCAAATATTTTATTTTCCTCATCAAATCGGATGTTCTAGCTTTAGGAAGCTTACTTTAATCCATAAATTGATCTTTACAGTTTACACACTTCGTGGTCACTACCACTGGATGAAAAAACCTCTGGAAAAACCTCTGGTTGCTCCATATATATATATATCTTCCTCTATGTTACCATTGAGGAAGGTGGTTTTAACATCCATTTTTCATATCTCATAATCGTAGTGTGCAGTTATTGTGAATAAGATCTTGATGGACTTAAACATGGCTACAGGAGAAAAGATCAAAGTCAACTTCTTATCTTTGTTTGTAACCTTTCACTACTAGCCTTGCCTTAAAGGTCTCTACCTTTCCATCAGCACCCATTTGTAACCAATAGGTACAATACCTTTAGGAGGGTTAACCAAGATCCAAACTTGGTTAGAATACATGGATTTCATTTTATATTTCATGGCTTCAATCTATTTTCCTAAATTGATGTCTGACATCGCTTCCTTGCAGTTCGTAGGATCCTCATTCCCAATAAGGTGTACCTCTACATCACCCTAGATAAGATACCCATATCTCTAATGCTCTTGGTATCCTATATTATCTACGAGGAAGTTGTGTGATAAGAGACTCTATTATAATAGGCTCACCAAGTTGATCGTTCTTGATTTGTGGTTCTTGAGAAAACTCTTCAAGTTCTATTTGACTCCCACTACACCCTTCTAGGACAAACTCTTTCTCTAGAAAGATAGAAATTTTGAGACAAACACATTTTGCTCATTAGGGAGATAAAAGTAATATCTCAATCTTTCTTTGGCTATCCCACAAATTTACAATTATTAAACCTTGCTTCTAGCTTGTCTGCAGCTAATCTTTTGACATATGCAGGATAACCCCAGATCTTAACATACTTGAGACTAGGTTTCCTACCATTCCATATCTCATATGGTGTCTTAGGTACAGACTTAGAAGAAACTCTATTTAAGAAATATACGACATTTTCTAAAGCATATCCCCAAAATGAAATTAGAAATTCAGTGTAACTCATCATTGATCGCACCATATCTAATAGAGTATGATTTCTCCTTTTGAACACACCATTCAACTGAGGTGTTCTAGGGGGAGTCCATTGTGAGAGAATCTTATTCACTTTTAGATGATCCAAAAAGTCATTGTTCAAATATTCACCTCCTCGATCAGATTGAAAAACTTTGATACTTTTGCTAGTTTATTTTTCCACTTCATATATAAATTCTTTGAACTTTTGAAAGGATTCAGATTTATAGTTCATAAGATACGTACTCTAACCTCGAATAGTCATCGATGAAGGTAATGAAGTTAGAATAACCTCCCCTAGCAATTGAGCTTAATAGCCCACAAATATTTGTGTGGATCAATCTTAACATGTCAGCAACTCTTTCTCTATGTCCAATAAATGGAGTCTTAGTCATTTTTCCCATGAGACAAGATTCAAATGTTGGGTATGACTCGAAAGTTAATGAATCAAAGTATCTATCTTTGATATAACCAAGTTTGAGATGTCATACATAAGAAAGATTAATTTTATCCCTTTTTCCTTTTATTACCATGTTGATTAATATCAAATATTTAACCATCCAATTCAAGATGGTAAAGCTAAGCAAAAAGTTTCTTCGACTAATGCAACAACACTTACTACATTTCCAAGGCGAAGTTTGACTTCTCTTTTACTTTGCTTTCCTTTTCTTCTCAGAACTTGCAACTAGTTGCAAATGTGAGAACCTTACTTGGTATCTAATACCTTAGTAGAAGCTTCTTTAACTAATAAGTTAATTTCAAATAGTAATAACTCGAACATTACTTCTAAAGTTTGTACTTTTAATCTTGTAAGATGATCCTTGCGATGATCTTCCAGTGTCCATCTTTGCCAGAATGGAAGCACTTGTCCATTTCCTTCTTGACCTTTAAAAAACTATAAATTGATGATCCTTCAGACATCCTAGCCCTAAAGAGGTCCTTTGAGATCTAGAACCTTGCAGTGCGACTGTGCTCACCATAAAATTATTACAAGTGAAGCAACATTGCATAAGCGCTTTCCATCTTCTCATGTTGCTTCTGAAGCTCATTAGAAATCGATGCTAGCATGTAACATCTAGCCTTTATGTCATCTTCTTACTGCTTATCAAAAGTAGTAACCTTTTCTTCCAGTGCATTCTCAACAACATTTTCTAGAAGTATTTGATCAAGAACATAGCCAATTTCTCGGAATTGAGAATAATTCTCAAGTTCATTAGCCAGTCTAGGAAATTGGGCCCAATCAATCTATTAGTATCAAGAATTTTGGATAATTGGTTGAGGTTGGTCATTGTGATCTATAAGTCAAGAATAGTGGAAAATTAGCATCTATTCAATTTTATTATCCACCAATAGATTTGATCTTTAATTATCTCTCAATACAAAATTCGAAAAATCTCCTTAGAAGGTCTCCTAGTACGGATTGAGATCCTATTACTCGTTTAAAATAGCCTCAAATAATAATTTATTGGCTGTAATAAACCTTTAATAGGTAGATAACACTTACCAATTACATCTCATGTAATTCTCAATCATTCCTTTGGCCTCTAAAATATATCATCCTTACATGATAGTTTCTTGGACAATGCATTCTAATAAAGTCAGACTTACCGTTTTCACAAGTGTAGGTGATTGAACCAATGAGCCCTCACATGATAGTTTCTTAGACCCACTAATTTCCTACCTCATTATATCATATATTTAATAGGGCATCATAAAACTCTCATAATGTAAGTCCCACATGTCTACGGAAAAACTTACTTAGAACAGTAGTTTCCATATATCCCTACAATAATGGAAGGCCATGATAAGACATTCATAATGTTTCTTCATTACAACTTAATAGCAATTACTTTCATAAGGGAGTCTAATTGGTCTTTAGTATCATCATTTAATTTAAACACGCATCACATACATATCATATATCATATAATATCAAATAAAATATAACTCTAGGTGATTATGGACTTTTGTCCACGATTCACTTGTGCCACTAAGTGAATCATTGGTCTCAATTTAGGGTTCTATAATATTCTCACTAGTTCTCGCATAATGGGCATTGTAATATTCAAACAGACCTTCATTGCTTCCTTGTGCACTCAATCATCCTCCAACTTTACATGAAAAATTCCTATTTACTCCTATCAAACTATTCTAACTAATTATATTACATAATCAATAAGAAACCTTGATTTAAAACCAAAAAGAGTTACAATAAGATGGAGATATGATTTTACAATCAGAGATAAAAGAGATGCGAGATAGGCAAATCCCATTTAAATTTACATATTCCAAAAATAGAGAATAAATATTACAACCCATAAAATTACAACCATACATTCAATCACACTGACTAATGACCAATCACATAGCTAAATTATTTGGTCTTAAGTCCATAATCACACATCCTTAAATATACATACAATCACATTGCATATATAAAATTTAAATGTAATTTATTCTAATTATGGCTTTAATTCTAAGATTTCTTATCCTAATCAAATTAGGTTTCCAACACTTTTCTAATCCTATTCCAAATAGGATTTAATTTTCTCATTCACTATAATTCATAATTCTACTGCAATAAAGATTTTGGAGTTTCATTCCCAATCAAACTCCAATTACTTAAAACTTTAATTCGAAATTAGGAATAATTCTTAATTAAAAAATAAGTTTTTTAAAATCGAAAATAATTTATTTAATTAAATTAAATATTGATTTTAATTCCAAGCCAAAATAAATTTGGAATCTAAAAAATGAGTAAAACAATGAATTTCATAAGAAGAAAAAAACGTCTTTGTTGATTTGAACGTTGTTCGATTTTTTAATCATAGCAGAAAAATACTTGGAATTTTGAAGTATGGTTAGTGGAATATGAAACTAAACTTCTATATCTTTCCAAATCTTCTAAAAATGCTGAAATTCTATTTAAAATGAGTAACTTATGCATATTTGACGTTTAACTAGAAAATTTGTTTTGCTTCAGGTTTTTTATGTGATTTTCACGAGTTTTTATTCCAAAACAATTTTTCTATGATGAAAAACCATATTTTCATCACATATTTTTTTTTGCAATCAATCTCTATTGATGTAATATATTCAAAAACAATCCAAAACAATTTTATCATTATCACATAATGATAATCAATTTAAGAACACATTCTTGAATTTTTTTAATCTATAGTTTCATAAACTCTAATCTAACTTTTAGATTATTAATTTGCAATCCTTAGAACTTAAAGATCGATTTTTTTACAGCCCATAAACTACCATGTCTTACATAAATCATAAGGATGGCTCTCATACCACTTGAAGGAGATCAATATTAAAAAAACACAATAGAAATTTAAAACTTTTCATTGATTCCTATAAACCCTTAGTCACCATATAATTTATGTACAAAATCAAGAAAATTCAAGGATAGAAATATTACCGTTGATTTGTTGTGGTCTTAATTCTTTGAATTTATTGTGCTTAAATTCTACAATATGCCCAAATTCTCCATGAAGCGTGAATAAAATCCACAACAATCACAAAAGTATGTGATCTCTAAAGAAACTCCACATGGGAAAAATCTTGAATTATGATTTCTCTCTATGATTTTTCTCTCTTTGGGAATAGAAGTGTCTAAAATGTCATAGGAGAAAGTTGTGTTTAGAATGACGGAACTCTTTCAAATTAAATAGATACCCTTCTAATTTATTTTGAATCAAAACTCCTTTTGATTCTCCCTTTTATAAGAATTAATTAATTGCCTATTAAATTAATTCTTAGAGTTTCTATAATCATGGGTGACACTTAGCAGCCTATCATGACTACCCAGATAGTGTGAATTTGGTTGTTAAAACTTGAACATTTTTGTTATCAGTTATTGTGCAATTAAATCCTTCCATCATGCGATATCTCGATTAAGCTAATTAGGGTATGAAATTATTGTCTAATCCTTAGCATTAATACTATGTGTCTAAATCTCAAGAATATAATTCTTATAGTGAAATTAGAAACTCCTTTCTAATTCTCATCCTACTTTGGCCAAGGAACTTCCCAAATTATATCTTAGTAGATCACATAGGACATTCTTTCCTTTTGCTTAGAAGTGATATATCCCTTATTTTATGCTCACATACCTTCATATGAAATCAATTATACCCAATTACTACCAATTAATGATCTATGAATAGAACCATATTAAATAGCATCAAAGTATAATATGTCGCATACAAGATAACCATGGTGCCTCAGGTCTAAAGATAGCATGCGCAATTGTAATATAAGAACTACCTATTAACACAGGCAAGTAAAATTCCATTAGGTGTTCTTAAGTCGAGTAATGTTCAATGAACTCATTCTGCAATGAGCACCTACATACTTGTTTTAATGTCTATCACACAAGTGATAATGAGATCAGTCACCATCCCAATTGAGCAAACATAGTATGTACCAGTCTATCTGGATTATTAATCTTCCACTTAGTATTCTATAACTAGGAACATTTAAGATAAAAGCTTTCGAGAATACTAGGTCTCAAAATTATGATCTCATCATAATCCTATCTCTACTACTTACTCTATGGACTTAATCTTGTCAATGCAATTAAACAAATATTCATGATAAATAAACTTTCTATTAATTATGATAATAATTCGAATAAATTATTTTACAAATAATATACCTAGACATAAAATGTCTTTGGCTTATAGGACATACTACTAATAGTTTCAGTTCCTCACAGATGGTATCAGAGCTTAAGTTTTCATTAGAGCTTAAGTTTCATTAGCCACGATAAATTCTTCGGCCATTATGTTAAGAGTTTTAGTTTGATCTTAGGAAATTGGTGAGATTGAGTTATAATCTAACTCGTTTTCCCTATAGATTACCATGGTGAACCTAAAGATTAAAGAAGAAAGATGATTGATTATTGAAAGGATTGAGTATTTGTGGCATCAACATTTGAGTTATTAGATTGATTTAAACTAGTTCTTTTGATTTATCGGGATTTGATCTTAAGGAAGTGGTAGAGATTGAGTTACAATATTTGAACAAGAGCTTCTTATCCTTTTAGATGAGTAACTATTATCTAGGCAGAGAACCAACCTTTAGCAGATGAATGGTTATCGACTAGGTAAAAGATCAACATTTAAAAATTGAGGGGATTCAAGTTGGGAAAAATACAAACCTTTGACTATTGAGTGACTTCCAGTTGGTCAAATGACCAACCTTTGACAATTGAGTGTCTATCTGGACAAGAGCTTGAAGCTATTTTAGATGAATGGTTATTACCTAGGTAAAGGAAGAACTTTTAACAGTTTAATGGATTTTGACTGGGCAAAGAACCAATATTTGATAATTGAGTGTAACCAATCTTACACCTTTCTTTTAGATCTATTATCTATGTATACTAATATGTGACTGTTGGTATAAATGATGATTGATTATTGAAAGGATTAAATAATAGTGGCATCAATGATTAGAGTGATTAGATGGAGTTAACTAGCTCTCTGATTTATGGGATTTGATGATTTTATAGCTAAAGTTAGATTATATGAGACTCAAGATTCAAATCATTTTAGCCTAAACTTCAATTGCTTTTAAGAACTAGACTCAACTATGAAACTTCCTTCCATCTTTAGTTGATGAGTAGTCTAAACATATTATTAGATCTTATAGGATGAAATGAGGAATAAATATCCATACTTTTTAGAGTAGCTATGAATTTAGGGACTAAATTCTTTTAAGGAGGGAAGGGTGTAAGACCCGAGAACTTTCAAACATGCATGAGCATATAATATGAATATTTACGAGAATTACTTGTAGAAGTAGTTTTAAGGATTTCTTTGAATTATTACCGATAATGATCAAACTACGACATAGTTTAGATTTGACGATGAATTTGAATAGACATTTAGGTCATGGTTTAATGTGAAAATTGACCATTAACCCTAGAATTTCATGTAAATTATAAATTTCTAATTAGAATCACATTTTGGAATCGAGAATATTGAGTTTTGTATTTGGGCTTTGAATTGGTCTTGAGTGATTTTGGGCCTAATGGGCTTAGCCTATTAGGGGCTGGTTTATGTCTTGCTTGAAAATTGTCTAGCATGAGAAGGATTTTCAGGCCTTCAGATAGATGCTTATGTGAGGACCTTAAACATCCTAAGACAGGACAATTCGTCCTCCAATCAATCAATCAATATAAGTACCTCGAAGAGCAATTAAAGTGAACTAGAAATAAACAAATACATACATACACACACACACACACATAGAAGCTTTACATCAAAATCTTTTACAATAAAACATTACTTTAAACCTCCATAACTAATCAAGTCTATAATACAATACTTTTGCACACATGCTAAAACAATCCTCTCTCTACCACTCTAATTATAAATAATACAAAACACTTAGCTAGTGACCATTATACAAGTCTAAATCTACTACGCCAACCTATTAAAATACAATCTCTTCATGATCTAAAAAGTAGGCCATTTAAAGAATGGGTCAGCCAAACAACTAGGCTCAGTAGGAATCTACAATGGACATATGCAAGTGTGCAATTATACATACATGTATGAATAAGATATGAATGTAGTTATGTTCATGTATGCATCATATCAAGAACACATAGTATACTAATAGGTTGAGTAGATGCGAGTAATCTATTGTCCCACACCAGTGGTTACAATCAACTACTCTAAGAAATCATATGCAATACCTTACTAACTAAACTTGAAAGGTTACTATCCATACCAATCAATTCTATCCCACCTCAATTTGGTCTAAATCAATCCTTCCAAGCCTAAGCTGATCAAACAAAGATCTCAATTGATCTAGTTGGGACCTCGTGAGCACTCCAATAGCGTTCAATAAATCATTGTAAGGATTGAGTCAAGTATTATGCCCAAATAATGTTCAATCATTCATTAACATTCAATAATGTAACATTGTGCATGATGCACACCCAATAGGGAGGTTAACCTATTAGAACGTGTTTCAACATGCATACCTCAAACAATAGTTATTCATTTAATGTCGATAAATCCCCTTCATTCACATGCATGAACAAGGACATGCACTTGCATATTCAGCGATAAAAACAATAGCTAAATAAATCTATCATGCTTTAACATAGTCCACTAAAATATCGTTATCTCACTCACTACATAACACTTTTGGGTGATTCAAAGTAGTTTAGAAACAAGGCTTCTATATCTTCAACATAGAATCAAGAATCATCTAATTTGATATTAAAATTTTTGAGTTGTATTAACTTAAAATTTGACCACGAAATATGACCAGATTATGGTTTCTAAAATGCAACAGTAATAAGTCTAGTGATAGACTAACTTATAAACATTCAATCGAGCTTAAATTTGATATACAATATTTAGACATATAGAACAATAATATACTAAAAATTCAAGTTCATTTCATAATGAGAGAATAATTTATGGACCTCTAACAGAAACTATTTATATTAAATCCCATTTGATATATGTGATTTCAAACTATAACAAGCATGATTTCAATCATTCTTTGCATGAATTGCACATATAAATCATTCAATAAATCATAAAGCGTATAAATAAACATGATGCATAGTAAAAACCCTTTATTAACACAAAATTTCACAATCTCTTAAAATTGAATGAGTAAAAGTGTTGAACACCAAGAACTTTGCAGTTTTTTTGAAAGAAAATTTTCAAACTGAATTTTTCTAGAACTTATCAATCAATTTCTTCATCATATAAAACCTCCCATCTTGTCTCCTTTTCTCCCATTTGTCTACTTTTCTTTTCTTCTGATTTTGCTTTATTTTTGGTTAATTTAAAGATATATCCAAATCTAACTATGGGGCCCATTTTTTTTGCTCTCCAAAGTGTTGTAAATCGTTGTCATGCTTGACACATGCCAAGTAATAAATAAAACAACTTTTAGTGAGCTAAGCCCATTGGGCCTAAAATCACTCAAGCCCAAATTAAGACCCAATTTAAAGCCCAAAAGCAAAACTTGGTTTTTTAATTTTAAAATGTGATTATAATTAAAAATTCATAATCTATACGAGGTTCTAGGCTTAGAAATCAATTTTTACACTAAATCATGACCAAATGCCTATTCAAATTCATTGCCAAATCTAAACTAGTCATAGTTCTTTTTTTTATCAATGATAATTCAAACAATCCCTAAACATACTACTTATGCAATTAATTTCCATACATATTTATATTATATGATCATGTGTGTATGAAAGTTCTCGGGTCTCACATCCTTCTCCCCTTAAAACAATTTAGTCCCTAAATTCATACCTAACCACTATTAAAGGTGTCGATATTCATCTCTCATTTCATCCTCTAAGCTTTAATAATACACTTTGACTACTTGTCAATTAAGTATGGAAGAAAGTTTTGTGATTAAATCTAGTTCTTAAAACCGACTGAAGTTCAAGGTAAAATGCACTGAATCTCGAGTCTCGGTCAATCTAACTTTAGCCATGGAAGCATATTCTTTAATATAATATATTTATCATACTCCTAGGTAATTCCTCTTAGAAGAATGGTTTTCACAGCCAATGATTTTACACACTCCTAGTTACTTCCTCTAAGAAGAATGATTTTCACACCCAATAATTTTACATTGATATTATCTTACCACAAACATTCTTTTTACAAGAAATTTATTATGTCTCCCTCAGGCACAATTTGTATGATAATTACTCTCATCACTAATAAATCCTATATAATAATCATCAAATTTCAATAAATCAAAAGATATAGTATAACTCTATGTAATAACTCTTTCATTGATACCACTAATATTCAATCCTTTTAATAATCAATAATTATTACTCCTTATACCCTCACTTTGATTTATATGATCTCTCTAACATGTATTGATCCTACTATTTTCCCAATGATACAAGAACTATTTTTCTTTATCCTTTCTCTACTCTTATCAATTATTTGTCACATCACTAGATCCCACCAATTTAATTAACTCTAAAAATCAATATTTTCCATCAAGATAAGTCAAATATCTTATTAAAGTTGCTTTCCCAAGTTTCAATGAATAGAAATAATCATATGCAACACATTATTAACAGGTTGATCGATCACCTATACTAACTGTCCCATATCAATAGGCATATATAACAAATCTAAAGCAAAGGTGTAAGATTGGTTACACTTAACTGTCAAAGATTGGTTCTTTGCCCAGCTAAAATCCAATATAATTATTAAAGGTTGATCATATACCCAGATAATGACCATTCATCTAAAACGATATGAAGCTCTTGTTCAGATAGTGTAACTCAATTTCCACTACTTCTTGACGCAGGAGGATCCAAGTCAGATGATGCAGAGTTGGCAGATCAGTGCAGAACTGACAGGTGGACTGGAATGGACCACAGGCTCAGATCAGGCCTGAAAGACCCTAGTTTGATTGGAAATGGGCCAATGAACAAAACCTAATTACTTTGCAATCTGCCTCAATATTTTTAAGCCAAAAAACAACGTTTAGGCCCTCAAATTGGCAGTTTAATGCTTTTAGGAAACCTCTTATTTTAGTTATTTTAATTTCGGCCTTAATTTAATTTTTCTATTTTGTTTCGACCTTATAAATAAGGTCTTAGGGTTTCGTAAACATTATTATTGAATTTGCATAATTTTAAATAAACATCAGAGCTGTTTCTCTGCATTATTTTTTAGGGTTTTTCTTGTGTTACTCCCTGTGAACGATCTGTTCGACTAGCCTGCAGAATAATCGCTATTCTGCCCGGCGTCAGTTGGTATCAGAGCTTCAGCATCTTCTTGGGGTGAGATTTCATCAGTTTCCATGGCTGGTGATCGTGGTGGTGGTCGTCGCGGGCAGGTTCCGAACAAGGAAACCCCACGCCGTGGTGGTGGTCATCGCGGGCAGGTTTCGAACGAGGAAGCCCCACGCCGTGATCGAAATGTTCAGGATGCGATGATTGAGGATTTACAGCTGCAGGTTGCAAAGTTAACCCAGCGTCTAACGGCGCAGAATTTCGGTGATCGTGAGATGAAATATCACGATTCCGATTCTAGTTTTGAAAACCCGTATTACAATCCTGCTCGATTCGGGGAACACCGTGGTCGGGAGGATCATTTTGGAGATCTCGGTTTCAGAGTGGATTTGCCGCTGTTAGCAAAGTTTCCTGACCTGATACTAGAGGATCTTCCACCTGGGTTGCCGCCTGAGGTCTTTAATGTGAAACACTTGAGTCCTTGTTTTGGGGATTCCGATGTGGCTATTGTGAACTCGAGGACGAGTTCTTTCCAACCTGGGGCGACTGATGCAGGAGGATCCGAGTCAGATGATGCTGAGTTGTCAGATGGCAAGTGGGCTACCTAAGCCGGTTTACATCGTTTAGCGGGCCACAAGCTCGGATTAGGCCCCGAAGACCCTAGTCTGATTGGAAACAAGTTTTCGGGAAAAACTTAGTATTTTATACTAAGTCTTATCGTTTTTAAGCCAAAAAACGAAGTTTAGACATTCAAATTGGCAGTTTTTAGTTTTTAGAAAACTTTTTATTTTATTTTATTTAAATTCGGCCTTAATTTAATTTTACTATTTTAGCTTCGACCTTATAAATAAGGTCTTAGGGTTTCATAATATTATAATTATATTTTTGGAATAAATTAAAATAAAACATCAGAGTAGTTTCTCTGTATTGTTTTAGGGTTTTTCTTGTGTTACTCCCTGTGAACTATCTGTTCGACTAGCCTGCAGAATAGTCGCTATTCTGCCCGGTGTCACTTCTTTAAGATCAAATCACGATAAATCAAAAGAACTAACTTAACTTAATCTAATAACTCGAGCATCAATGCCACAAATATTCAATCTTTTCAATAATCAATCATTCTTTTTTATTCTTTAAGTTCACCAGGGTAATCTATAAAGAAAATGAGTAAAACTCTAACTCAATCTCAGTACTTTCCTAAAATCAAACTATAACTCTAACATGGCTAAAGACCTTATCGTGACTAAAGAACTTAAGCTCTAATAAAAAATTACCCCTAATACAAACATAAGCCTATTAAAACTGATACCATTTTTTAGGATCCAAAACATCTCTAGGCAAAATGTTTCATTCTCTGATCGGTCAATCAATAAAAATACCTCGAAGAGATAGTATGTGAGAGTTTTACATCAAAATATTTTACAATAAAACATCACTTTAAACCTTCATAACTAATCAAGTCTATAATACAATACTCTTGCACACATGATAAAAGAATCATCTCTCTCTCTCTAATTACAAATAACATAATACACTCAACTATTAACCATTATACAAGTCTAAATTCCCTTAGCTAATTTGCTACACTAGCCTCTTAAAAGACAATCTCTCCATGATCTAAAAAGTAAGTCGTTCAAAGAATGAGTCAACCAAACAACTAGGCTCAATAGGGATCTATAGTGGATATGTGTAAGTGTATAGTTATATATGCATGTATGAATGAGATATGGATGTAGTGATGTTCATGTATGCATCATATCAAGAACACATAATACACTAACAAGTTGAGTAGATGCGATTAATCCACTGTCCCATACCAGTGGTTACAACCAACTACTCTAAGTAATCTTATACAATGCATTACTAACTAAACTTGAAACGATACTCTCTATACCAATCAATCCCATCCCACCTCACTTTGGTCAAAACCGATTATTCAAGACCTAAGCCGATCAAACAAAGATCTCAATTGATCTAGTAAGGATCTCGTGAGCACTCTAATAGAATTCAATAAATTATCGTAAGGATGAAGTCAAGTATCATACCCAAACAATGTTCAATCGTTCACTAACATTCAATAGTGTAATGTCGTGTATGACGCACACCCAATAGGGAGGTTAACCTATTAGGATGTGTCCCAACATGTATCTCTTAAATAATACTTATTCATTCAGTATCGATAACTCCCTTTCATTCACACGCATGCACATGCACATTCAGCGATAAAAATAGTAGCTAAATAAATCTATCATGCTTGAACATAGTCCACTAAAATGTCATTATCTCACTCATTAAATAACATTTATGGGTGATTCAAAATAGTTTAGAAACAAGACTTCTAGATCTTTAACATAGAATCAAGAATCGTCTAATTTGGTTTAAATTTTTTGAGTTGTATTAACTTTAAGTTTGATAATGAAATATGTCCAGATTATGGTTTCTAGAATGTAGCAGTAATAAGTCTAGTGATTGACTAACTTATAGACATCTAACAAAGCTTAAATTTGATATAAAATCAATATACATGTAGAACAATAACATACTAAAAATTCAAGTTTTTTTACATAAAAAGAGAATAATTTTTGGACCTCTAACTAAAACTATATATATTAAATCTAGTTATATATATTTGATTTCAATCATTCTTTGCATGAATTACACATATAAATCTTTTAGTAAATCATAAAGATCATAAAGAAATATGATGCATGGTAAAAACCCTACCTTAAAACAAAATTCCAGAATCTCTTAAAATTGAACCTGTAAAAGTGTTAAACATCAAGAACCTTGCAGTATTTTTGAAAGAAACTTTTCAAACCGAATTTTCGTTAATTTTTATAGAATTTTTCAATTAATTTATTCAAAATTTAAGACCTCCCATGTTTTCTCCCTCTCTTCCCTTTGTCTTACTTTCTTTTCTTCCCATTTTGCTTTATTTTTTGGTTAATTTGAAGACATCCAAATCTGACTATGGGACCCACTTAAGAAGCTCTTCAAATGTCTATAAATATTTATCATGCTTGAAATGTGTCAAGAAATAAACAACCCTTAGTGGGCTAAGCCCATTGGGCCTAAAATCACCTAAGCTCAAATTAAGGGCCATTTCAAAGCCTAAAGTAAAACTTGATCTTCCTGATTTTAAAATATGATTTTAATGATAAATTCATAATTTAAAAGAAATTATAGGTTTAGGAGTCAATTTTCACATTAAACTATGACCGTTTTCCTATTCAAATTAATCACCAAATCTAAACTAGTTATAGCTCAATTTTTATCAATGATAATTCAAACAAGCTCTAAACACACTACTTATACACGTAATTCTTGTACATATTTATATTATATGCTAATGTATGTATGAAAGTTCTTGGGTCTTACAACTTAAGTGAGACCCATGGTTAAATTTTGATCTCTCTTCAAATTAACCTAAAAATAAAGCAAAATAAAATAAAAACAAAGGAAGACAAAGAAGAGAGGGGGAGAATGTGGGAGTGACACATCCAAAGCTATATGACTCACCCTTAATCTCTAGTGACATTTGTCTTATAACACATCTATAGCTTCCATTTAGCTGCTTGTGCTAGAGTTTTTAGAATTTGGTGTAGAGAGTGGCTTAGAAGTTAAAAAATTCATAATAGAAAGGAAAGAGTGAGAAAATAGAGGAAATAGTGTTTCTTAAAGAGAATTTTGGTAGAAACAACTATCAATCTCATTTTGGGTTGTTTGAAACTCTAGAGAATTATATACTCTTCATTTCCTACACAACTTGTTAGATATATAAGGTAAGATTCTTGCTAGATATTATGAATTATAGTTTGGTAATAGAGTAATAATGATGTTTTAGAATGAGTGCTTAACGATGGAGCTTGGTAGTTGCACCATATGCATTTCATGATTCATAACATTTATCTTACTAAGCCTAGTTGTTTGGCTGACTCATTAATTAAATGGCCTATCTTTTTAGATTGAAGATATTATATTTAAGGAAGCTGGCATGGCAACGTTAGCTAAGAAGATTTAGAGTTGGGATTGTAATAGAGTTAGGTACCATTGATATTTGTGAAAGAGCTAGATTTAGAATTGTGTATCATTGAGTATTATGTGATGTAATAAGACTTGAACAGTTATGTAGGTAAAAAGTTATATACTTGATATAATGCTTCCACATATTAATGATTTCTACTTTACTCTGATTACCCTTCGAGCAGTTTTACAATGTAAACCGTTTAGGTTTTGTACTCTAGATTTGGCTTTAAATAAAACCATGCGGTTTTAATTTTTCAAGTTAGTGTGCATGGCCACTGACAGATACAACACGATCGGTTTAATCATGAAAACTGATTACAACGTGCTAAACCGATCGATTTCTTATAAAGCAGTACTGCTTCACGTCAAATCAAGTGTTACAAGTTTGAATGGCTTTTAATGATTAAACAATAATAAAACTTGGTTTTATTAAAATGAATAGTAAGCAAAATATCATAACTTTAAAAATAATACATATATTTATGCAATGAATTACATTGTAAAAAGAAAATTGTAGCAACTTGCAAGATTTGAGTAGAATACTTGAAGGTAGTTCTCCCTCCAAAGTTGTAAAACCACCAAATACTTGTATGTTTTGGGGAAAAGAGGTCACATGGGAGAAATGTAGGTTTTTTCTTTTTAAAAAAAATTGGTGCAATATAGTGGTTAGTTTATCTGAAATAATTCCACATTAATGCATTCTTTTTACCGTTTGTAAATTGGAAGGTGTAAGAATTAAATGTGGGGGTCTTCAATTTTAACTATATGTTTACTATGCCATGAGAGAAATTAACCCCTTCCTTTCATCGTAGACAACACACTCTCTTACTCAACCACCTGTAGTTTTTTCCACAATGAGCAAAAGGTAACATCCTCTCCATTACTTTTCTGTTTTGCACCACAGTTTTTGTTTCTTATTGTTTTTCTCCATCAGATTTCATATATACTTCATCCACTATCTTCCACTTGAACCCAAATTTTTACATTTTGATTAGTAAATCAAATAACACAAATGACTGGTATAGTTGATTACGCACTATCGCATGCTATAAGTTTCAAAATTTCAATGTAGAACGGTGTCTATAGCTAAAACATTTTATTTTTCTAATCCTTATTGGCTTATGTAAGATCCATTCAGCCATTTTTATTCAAATTTTGGTGCGAATTAGCGTACATAGGTATCACACGCTTAGTGTTCCTCTAAAATCAATTTTTCTTTGTTTATTTTAATTTATTTTTGTTGACACCATTCGGTTTACATTAGCGCGCACAGGTAAAACACGAAAGTCTAAAGTTTTAAAATCTTAATGTCGAACGATCTATGTACCTCAAACGTTTGGTTTTCCTTTAGACCTAGAGGGATATGTAAAGGCCATTCGGTTTATATTGTTCAATTTTAGTGTGCATTGGATCACAGAGGTTACACATGCTCGGTGTTCCTTCAAATTCGATTTTTCTAGGTTTCTTTTTTAAAAAAATGTTTGTTAAAACCCTTCAATTTAAGGTTTCCAAGTTAGACATATAGAAAAAAAAAAAGGCTTAAGTTACTAAACTACAGAGTCGAATGATTTTAGTAGTTAAAACGTTTTATTTTCCTTTACCTTCATCGAGTTACATTAAAGTCGTGTCGTTCATTTTTTCATTTTTAGTGTGCATTGGCACACGCGCATATTATACACTCAGTGTTCCTTGGAAACCAATTTGTCTTTGTTTATTTAAAATAATTTTTGTTCAAACCATTCGGTTTAATGTGTCCAATTTATTGATCATTAGCACATATAAGTATCACACGCTCGGTGTTCCTTGCTATCTAAATGGTTTTGGATTTTAAAACAAACTTGAATGGTTTAAGCATTTTATCTTTTGATTTTTATAAACCTTTGTAGGGATAAAACCTTTGTAGGGTTATTTAGAATCCGTTTGGTTTTATTGATTTTATTAGTTGTGACAAAAAATATTATTATTTAATATTATTTGAAGGAAAAGAATTGAAAAAGACTCAAGTAACGTGATGAATGAATGACATTATCACTCATAGCAAAGTGTCCCTGCATACTCAGACTGGCTGGTATAGTTCAAAATAAACTAGAGTGGGAGGAACGAGGAAAAAATGTAGTTAATGAGGAAAATGAGTCTATTTTCACGCAAGATCATATTAGTCAAGTGCCTAATGCACCATCCAAATAGGATAAGGAATTTTTATGTGAGTCATGGCTGATAGCAATGCAAATCATTGACTTCTCACGCAATTATGTAAAGGGCTACCCCTCTATGATGGCTTTAAAGGATATCATTCACGGGTATTATGATTGGAAGAACGTGGATCAGGCAAGTTATTGTTTGTAATGAAATTAATATGAAGGTCGTCGGCTTTATTGTATAATTCATAATGTATTTTATTCATTTTTTTAGGTGGTTGTAATTATGAAGTCATTAAGAATATTGGATCTACTCAGCAGTGCAACTGTAAAATTGAAGGATCCGACTATAACTATTTCTGCAACCATTAATGAGAAACTGTTCAAACAAAGTGAGCATGGGAAAGACATTAAGGTCGGTGCAGTCTTAGTAATGGAGAAGGTGAGTATTGATCACCATATTAAGATTAAGCAATTATGGCCAAGTTTAATCTAATTGTGAACGTTTGAATGTCCCAATTTTCTCACCAAAAGCACAGTATCTAAGCATAACAAAGGCAAATCTTATTGGAGTGAATATAGTTTTTATGGGGACAAGCTAGGAGATTAAAAACCGATCGTATGTCTATCGGTCGAAAGGCTTCAACGAACAACGGTTATGATTTTATGGTTTAAGTTGTTATATTTTACTTTCAGTAACTATAACCCGATCTTACAACTTTAAGCTTCAATGGGTTTAACAATAATTAATTGATTTGCATTTAGTTAAATATGTCTTTATGAAAGCCGTTATGTTTCCATATTTAGACATTTAAATTTGATCACTAGGGGAAATTAAGCCGATCGTGTTTTTCTTTTGTTGTAACACACAACGAAAGGTGGCTCAATGTCCTCTAATAGAAGAAGTGATAAATCTTTATAGCTTATGCAAACATCACTTGCACAAATAATACAATTACATATATATTAGCATTGATTGATCAATGAGAAGTCACAAAACAAACTATGGAAACACAAGTACAACAGAGGTGTAGGAGTTATGTTGTGAGTTTTAAATTACTCGCAAGCGCACGAGTCGTTTGCAATATAGCGTTGTGCAAGTGCGAGGTCGAATCCATAGGGAATTGCGTTGTGAAAGTATATTTTCAATCTAAACTAACTCTATCTTAACCTAGTTCCAAATTTCAGAATGATATTGCAAAATAAATTAAAACTAAACTAAGTTGATTTTAAAACTAATAATAAAAACACTAAGGTTTCCGAATCCACCCCACCGAAGTTAAGCATACATGTTCTAAAAATATAGCCTATCAAAACATTCCATGAATCCAACTATAAGACAAAAAACAAAGAATATCCCAACTAAACCAAAAGCACCCAATGTATCCACTCTTAACAAATCACAAAGGGAATCCAATTTAATCGAAAAGCATTCAATGTATCCATCAGATGAAACACAAAGAAAATCCAACAGACAATTTAAACTCAATCAATTATAAGATTAACTCAAATAATTGACAGAACATTTATACTAAAAATTGTCATATTTGTACAAGCAAATCTGAACTACTACGCCAAACAACGGCGGGGCTTCATCTTCAACCTTAGCTGAAGAGTCTAGCCACTCATAACTATAAAACTATAATAAAAAGTGCTAAACATTTAAACTAAAACAACTGAATATAAAGAAATAAATAAACAACTTTACATGGGAGAAATTCCACTCGTTGACGGGCGGCGCTTCCCCTCGTGGTAGCAATGCCTTCGGGATCCACCAAAATGCTGGCGGAAGTTCACCGGTAAACACCAAAGTGGCTCAGGAATTGTACACTGAATGATGAAGCCAGATGGTGTTTATATAAGGGAAGACCCGGAGCAATATGGGTTGCAGATTCGATGTGGGATACTGCCCATGTGCGCTCGATCGCAGTGTGGTGCGATCAATCGTAGGTACGATCGATCGCATGTCTTGTGCGCACGATCTCATGTGCACTCGATCGCATGTCTGCTACGATCGATCGCAGATGCACTGAACTTCAAATATTTCGATGTGGGATGTTGACCATGCACTCGTTCGTAGGCAGGTGCGCTCGAGCGCAGGTGTGCTCGATCGCATATCTCGTGCGATCGATCGCAGCTTCACATCTCCTGAAATGCTTTATTTTCTCCACAAACCTGTAAAAATACACAAAACACAAGAAAGACGTAAAATAAAGTGAAATACTACTAACTAAGAGCATAACAAATATAAGTTAAGGGTCTAAAATATGCAATATTTAAGACTCATCAAATACCCCCAAACTTATATTTTGCTAGTCCCTTAGCAAAACAAAATAAAAGACTCAATGAAAAACAAAGAACATAAAGATAAAGTCATCACTCATGGTATCCAAAAATTTAAGGAACACACATCACCATGATATTCATTCATAAGCAAGCTTTAAAAGGTAAACTCATCTTCGCAATGAATAGAAATGTTAAAATCTAATTACTTACAAAAGGCAAGATAAGGCATCACAAGCTTGAATCAGTGTAAGGTGAATTAGCATATAAAAATGAAGCTTCCAAGTAACTCTAATGTGTAAGGTCTCCATGTCTCAAGATTCACCGAATTTCCTATCAAAAATGAACGAAAAGGCATAGTTTTTATTTTATTCTTTTATTCTTTTTATTTTTTTAACAATAATAAGGCACGACTATGTTTAGTTCCCTTAAGCTTTCTAATTGACCCATGTAGCGAGTGTTGAGTCAATGACTCCCAAACCAAATGGTTTTAGGGCATTAGGTGTACAGACACCCCTAAGGACTTACTAACTCGAGTAAAAAAGGCTACGAAAATAAACCGGTCTTAATACTACCAAGCAAAATTCCACATTTTGACGTGAACACTCACTGCTTACTGAGGCAAGAGGTCCAGTTACTCAGCGAAAAGTTTATTGATAATTTTTTTTTCTTTCTTTATGCCCAAGTGTTCATCCAACAAGTCATCCAGTCTCAGTTAAGATAAGGAAAAATACACATTAAAATCACGTGTCATACCTCACATAATTTGTGCTAATGTGCTCGTGTTAGATTAGATCAAACATGTGAATTCTCAAAATGCCTAAAGTAAGTAACTAAATTTTAAAAATTTATCACTAGATCATGTGTTCAAAATGTTAAGCTCACCAATGACATCACATCACAGAAAATGTTTAGATCAACTAAAATTTCACGATAACATGAGCATGCATTTATCTCTATGACGAAAAGACAACAAATTAGGACAAAGTGTGTGATGTGTCTCCCATACCCCCAAACTTAAATTACACATTGACCCCAATATGTGACTAATATAGAAAGAGCTGACCTGAGATATGGAGAACTATCTGGACTGGTATGGCTCATAGCATACCCCCAAACTTGAACTGAAGTACGCTTTGTCCCTGAAAAATAAAAACTGGAAAACAAAAAATACTGGAAACAAACATTAATCATAAAAATGCGAAATAATAAATAAATAAAAGAAAAGATAAGCTGTGGGGTGCCTCCCATGAGCGCTAAGTTTAACGTCTTCAGCCAGACCCAACATTAGTAAACAGGCCCAACTAAGCGCTCCACCATCTGATCAATAAAAGGAAATGGAAAATGATCAGGCCTAGTGGCAGCATTCAATTTACGGTAGTCTAGACATTTTCTCCATCTTGACTGCACTCGAGTTGGAGCCAACTCATCGTCTTTATTTACTACCGTCAATTCAGCACGTTTGGGCACGACTTTAATCAGGCTCACCCCCTTGCTATCAGAGATGGGATAAATGATCCCTGCCTCTAACAGCTTAATATCTTTCGCCCTCACAACCTCTTGCATAGCAGGATTGAGCCTTCTTTGTGGCTCCCTCGATGGCTTGGCATTCTCCTCCAACTGTATCGTGTGTATTACCAACGAGGGGTTGATTCCCTTGACATCCTCAATAGTCCAACCTATAGCTTCCTTATGCTCTCTTAAGACGTCCAATAATTTCTCCTCTGGAGCATCACCCAAATCTAAAGCTATAATTATAGGCAAAGAATCTGCTGGACCTAGGAACTTATACTTAAGATTGTCCGATAAAGGCTTAAGTTCCTTCTTGGGGGGTTCAGGTGTTGTGGTTTCCTCCGTCTCATTGATCTTTTGAGGAGCAGACTCTAAAGTAGCATTTGCTTGCTCAAACAACTTATCTAAATCCAAATCGTCTTCAAATTGAGCAAAGCGGTCCAAAATTTCCTCAGACTTCCCTTCTTTCTTGGGCGCTTGTAGTCTCTCAGGGTAAGGCGCTTTAGGTAAAAACGACCTAGAGAGATCATTAATAATAGGTGTGGCTGTAGATTGCTCAGCATCTCTCTTCTCATTGTTGCCACTTCTTTGCCCTTGGTGCATAGCAGGGTTCTCTTCCACTTGATTGTGCACTTGTCTCCCAGACCTCAATGGGACAATTGATTGCACTTGTTCCTGCCAATGCATAGGAGTTAATAAATTTCCCACCGTAAACTATTCCTTTAGGTTAGGATCAGTTTGACTGGGGAACGTTCCTTCCTCTCCTGCACCCACGTAACTTGCGATTTGATCAATTTGACTCTCTAGTGTGGCAATCGCTTGGGTGTTTTCTATTGTTTCAGTCATCACTTCACTCATAGATTGGCTAGTCGTTTTCATGAAATCATTTAGAGCGTCCTCCAATGACTGTGAAACCGACGCTGGCGCTTGAATGGGAGCTTGGTAAGCAGGTGATGGTGCTGGATAAGCTGAGTGACCATAACTTGGAATTGGTGGAGGAAATTCGGGAGGGTATTGATTGTGAGCATGATAAGGGTCTCCTCCCTGATTCCTCAGTTGGTTCTGCGTCCATGAAACATTAGAGTGGTCCCACCACCCTGGATTGTATGTTTCAGAGTAAGATCCATTTGATTGCCAACAACACTCATTGAAAGCATTCATTTGTTCCATGGGATACTCGGCACAAGCCGGCATTGATGGACAATTCTGTGCTAGATGCATGGGACTAGCACAGATGGAACAGCTATCAACATTGAATGTGCTGGCAGCATTGAGGGACGGGCCGGTCATTTTAATGAAATCCTTGAGGGCGTCCTCTAAAGACTGTGAAACCGGCGCTGGCTTCATCCAAATTTTTTTTAAAAAAATTAAATTAATTAATTAAATTTTTTTTTTAAATTAAATTAACTAGTAGAAAAATAAAATCAATTCAGACCAAAAATTTTCACAAACCAAACAATTCCCGGGCAACGGCACCAAAAACTTGTTGTGAGTTTTAAATTACTTGCAAGCGCACAAGTCGTTTGCAATATAGCGTTGTGCAAGTGCGAGGTCGAATCCACAGGGAATTGCATTGTGAAAGTATATTTTCAATCTAAACTAACTCTATCTTAACCTAGTTCCAAATTTCAGAATGATATTGCAAAATAAATTAAAACTAAACTAAGTTGATTTTAAAACTAATAATAAAAAGCACTAATGTTTCCGAATCCACCCCACCGAAGTTAAGCATAAATGTTCTAAAAATATAGCCTATCAAAACATTCCATGAATCCAACTATAAGACAAAAAACAAAGAATATCCCAACTAAACCAAAAGTACCCAATGTATCCGCTCTTAACAAATCACAAAGGGAATCCAATTTAATCGAAAAGCATTCAATGTATCCATCAGATGAAACACAAAGAAAATCCAACAGACAATTTAAACTCAATCAATTATAAGATTAACTCAAATAATTGACAGAACATTTATACTAAAAATTGTCAGATTTGTACAAGCAAATCTGAACTACTACGCTAAACAACGGCGGGGCGTCATCTTCAACCTTAGCTGAAGAGTCTAGCCACTCATAACTATAAAACTATAATAAAAAGTGCTAAACATTTAAACTAAAATAACTGAATATAAAGAAATAAATAAACAACTTTACATGGGAGAAATTTCACTCGCTGACGGGCGGCGCTTCCCCTCGTGGTAGCAATGCGTTCGGGATCAACCAAAATGCTGGCGGAAGTTCACCGGTAAACACCAAAGTGGCTCAGGAATTGTACACTGAATGATGAAGCCAGATGGTGTTTATATAAGGGAAGACCCGGAGTAATATGGGTTGCAGATTCGATGTGGGATACTGCCCATGTGCGCTCGATCGCAGTGTGGTGCGATCGATCGTAGGTATGATCGATCGCATGTCTTGTGCGCACGATCTCATGTGCGCTCGATCTCATGTGCACTCGATCGCATGTCTGCTACGATCGATCGCATGTCTGCTACGATCGATCGCAGATCCACTGAACTTCAAATATTTCGATGTGGGATGTTGACCATGCGCTCGTTCGTAGGCAGGTGCGCTCAAGCGCAGGTGCGCTCGATCGCGTATCTCGTGCGATCGATCGCAGCTTCACATCTCCTGAAATGCTTTATTTTCTCCACAAACCTGTAAAAATACACAAAACACAAGAAAGACGTAAAATAAAGTGAAATACTACTAACTAAGAGCATAACAAATATAAGTTAAGGGTAAAAAATATGCAATATTTAAGACTCATCAAATACCCCCAAACTTATATTTTGCTAGTCCCTTAGCAAAACAAAATAAAAGACTCAATGAAAAACAAAGAACATAAAGATAAAGTCATCACTCATGGTATCCAAAAATTTAAGGAACACACATCACCATGATATTCATTCATAAGCAAGCTTTAAAAGGTAAACTCATCTTCGCAATGAATAGAAATGTTAAAATCTAATTACTTACAAAAGGCAAGATAAGGCATCACAAGCTTGAATCAGTGTAAGGTGAATTAGCATATAAAAATGAAGCTTCCAAGTAACTCTAATGTGTAAGGTCTCCATGTCTCAAGATTCACCGAATTTCCTATCAAAAATGAACGAAAAGGCATAGTTTTTATTTTATTCTTTTATTCTTTTTATTTTTTTAACAATAATAAGGCACGACTATGTTTAGTTCCCTTAAGCTTTCTAATTGACCCATGTAGCGAGTGTTGAGTCAATGACTCCCAAACCAAATGGTTTTAGGGCATTAGGTGTATAGACACCCCTAAGGACTTACTAACTCGAGTAAAAAAGGCTACGAAAATAAACCGGTCTTAATACTACCAAGCAAAATTCCACCTTTTGACGTGAACACTCACTGCTTACTGAGGCAAGAGGTCCAGTTACTCAGCGAAAAGTTTATTGATAATTTTTTTTTTCTTTCTTTATGTCCAAGTGTTCATCCAACAAGTCATCCAGTTTCAGTTAAGATAAGGAAAAATACACATTAAAATCACGTGTCATACCTCACATAATTTGTGCTAATGTGCTCGTGTTAGATTAGATCAAACATGTGAATTCTCAAAATGCCTAAAGTAAGTAACTAAATTTTAAAAATTTATCACAAGATCATGTGTTCAAAATGTTAAGCTCACCAATGACATCACATGATAGAAAATGTTTAGATCAACTAAAATTTCACGATAACATGAGCATGCATTTATCTCTATGACAAAAAGACAACAAATTATGACAAAGTGTGTGATGTGTTTCCCATACCCCCAAACTTAAATTACACATTAATCCCAATGTGTGACTAATATAGAAAGAGCTGACCTAAGATATGGAGAACTATCTGGACTGGTATGGCTCATAGCATACCCCCAAACTTGAACTGAAGTACGCTTTGTCCCTGAAAAATAAAAACTGGAAAACAAAAAATACTGGAAACAAACATTAATCATAAAAATGCGAAATAATAAATAAATAAAAGAAAAGATAAGCTGTGGGGTGCCTCCCATGAGCGCTAAGTTTAACATCTTCAGCCAGACCCAACATTAGTAAACAGGCCCAACTAAGCGCTCCACCATCTGATCAATAAAAGGAAATGGAAAATGATCAGGCCTAGTGGCAGCATTCAATTTACGGTAGTCTAGACATTTTCTCCATCTTGACTGCACTCGAGTTGGAACCAACTCATCGTCTTTATTTACTACCGTCAATTCAGCACGTTTGGGCACGACTTTAATCAGGCTCACCCCCTTGCTATCAGAGATGGGATAAATGATCCCTGCCTCTAACAGCTTAATATCTTTTACCCTCACAACCTCTTGCATAGTAGGATTGAGCCTTCTTTGTGGCTCCCTCGATGGCTTGGCATTCTCCTCCAACTGTATCGTGTGTATTACCAACGAGGGGTTGATTCCCTTGACATCCTCAATAGTCCAGCCTATAGCTTCCTTATGCTCTCTTAAGACGTCCAATAATTTCTCCTCTGGAGCATCACCCAAATCTAAAGCTATAATTATAGGCAAAGAATCTGCTGGACCTAGGAACTTATACTTAAGATTGTCCGATAAAGGCTTAAGTTCCTTCTTGGGGGGTTCAGGTGTTATGGATTCCTCCGTCTCATTGATCTTTTGAGGAGCAGACTCTAAAGTAGCATTTGCTTGCTCAAACAACTTATCTAAATCCAAATCGTCTTCAAATTGAGCAAAGCGGTCCAAAATTTCCTCAGACTTCCCTTCTTTCTTGGGCGCTTGTAGTCTCTCAGGGTAAGGTACTTTAGGTAAAAACGACCTAGAGAGATCATTAATAATAGGTGTGGCTGTAGATGGCTCAGCATCTCTCTTCTCATTGTTGCCACTTCTTTGCCCTTGGTGCATAGCAGGGTTCTCTTCCACTTGATTGTGCACTTGTCTCCCAGAGCTCAATGGGACAATTGATTGCACTTGTTCCTGCCAATGCATAGGAGTTAATAAATTTCCCACCGTAAACTATTCCTTTAGGTTAGGATCAGTTTGACTGGGGAACGTTCCTTCCTCTCCTGCACCCACGTAACTTGCGATTTGATCAATTTGACTCTCTAGTGTGGCAATCGCTTGGGTGTTTTCTATTGTTGCAGTCATCACTTCACTCATAGATTGGCTAGTCCTTTTCATGAAATCATTGAGAGCGTCCTCCAATGACTGTGAAACCGACACTGGCGCTTGAATGGGAGCTTGGTAAGCGGGTGATGGTGCTGGATAAGCTGAGTGACCATAACTTGGAATTGGTGGAGGAAATTCGGGAGAGTATTGATTGTGAGCATGATAAGGGTCTCCTCCCTGATTCCTCAGTTGGTTCTGCGTCCATGAAACATTAGAGTGGTCCCACCACCTTGGATTGTATGTTTTAGAGTAAGATCCATTTGATTGCCAACAACACTCATTGAAAGCATTCATTTGTTCCATGGGATACTCGGCACAAGCCAGCATTGATGGACAATTCTGTGCTAGATGCATGGGACTAGCACAGATGGAACAGCTATCAACATTGAATGTGCTGGCAGCATTGAGGGACGGGCCGGTCATTATAATGAAATCCTTGAGGGCGTCCTCTAAAGACTGTGAAATCGGCGCTGGATTCATCCACATTTTTTTTTTAAAAATTAAATTAATTAATTAGTTTTTTTTTTAAAATTAAATTAACTAGTAGAAAAATAAAATCAATTCATACCAAAAATTTTCACAAACCAAACAATTCCCCGGCAACGGCGCCAAAAACTTGTTGTGAGTTTTAAATTACTCGCAAGTGCACAAGTCGTTTGCAATATAGCGTTGTGCAAGTGCGAGGTCGAATCCACAGGGAATTGCGTTGTGAAAGTATATTTTCAATCTAAACTAACTCTATCTTAACCTAGTTCCAAATTTCAGAATGATATTGCAAAATAAATTAAAACTAAACTAAGTTGATTTTAAAACTAATAATAAAAAGCACTAAGGTTTCCGAATCTACCCCACCGAAGTTAAGCATACATGTTCTAAAAATATAGCCTATCAAAACATTCCATGAATCAAACTATAAGACAAAAAACAAAGAATATCCCAACTAAACCAAAAGCACCCAATGTATCCGCTCTTAACAAATCACAAAGGGAATCCAATTTAATCGAAAAGCATTCAATGTATCCATCAGATGAAACACAAAGAAAATCCAACAGACAATTTAAACTCAATCAATTATAAGATTAACTCAAATAATTGACATAACATTTATACTAAAAATTGTCAGATTTGTACAAGCAAATCTAAACTACTATGCCAAACAACGGTGGGGCTTCATCTTCAACCTTAGCTGAAGAGTCTAGCCACTCATAACTATAAAACTATAATAAAAAGTGCTAAACATTTAAACTAAAACAACTGAATATAAAGAAATAAATAAACAACTTTACATGGGAGAAATTTCACTCGCTGACGGGCGGCGCTTCCCTTCGTGGTAGTAATGCCTTCAGGATCCACCAAAATGCTGGCGGAAGTTCACCGGTAAACACCAAAGTGGCTCAGGAATTGTACATTGAATGATGAAGCCAGATGGTGTTTATATAGGGGAAGACTCGGAGCAATATGGGTTACAGATTCGATGTGGGATACTGCCCGTGTGCGCTCGATCGCAGTGTGGTGCGATCCATCGCAGGTACGATCGATCGCATGTCTTGTGCGCACGATCTCATGTGCGCTCGATCGCTTGTCTGCTACGATCGATCGCAGATGCACTGAACTTCAAATATTTCAATGTGGGATGTTGACCATGCGCTCGTTCGTAGGCAGGTGCGCTCAATCGCATATCTCGTGCAATCGATCGCAGCTTCACATCTCCTGAAATGCTTTATTTTCTCCACAAACCTGTATAAATACACAAAACACAAGAAAGACGTAAAATAAAGTGAAATACTACTAACTAAGAGCATAACAAATATAAGTTAAGGGTCTAAAATATGCAATATTTAAGACTCGTCAAGTTACACTAATATGCTCATTTACAGTATAAGAACCAATAACAAAACCTGTTTACAGACTGTTAGCATATTTATTGACACGATTGAGAACAAGATGCTGCACACTGTTGCGCTCCTCAAACACTAGACCGAGTAGCAATTGAGTGTGCATCCTATGTTCATTAACCTATTTAATTCAATATATGACAATACTAATTTATGCAATCCAAATGGTCTACAAACAAAAAACTAACTACTCTTACTTATCAAATCTTTAATATTGTAGTTAGACAAAATATTCATCCTCATGTACTCAATGACATATAGCCCATAATCAAACCTGCATATATGCACAAATAATTTAATAAGTGATCTTCTTGTTTAACTTTAACACAAATTCCAGTTACGAAGGTTACAACTTTCACCCACCAGTTTTTTTGCTAGATGCAATCTTTAGGACAAGTGATTAAGAAGTTAGCAATATTGGAGGTTTTCCTATCAATGTCATCCAACTCATAGAAAGAATCGTGTCGAAATAACAAGTTGAAAAAATGAAATTGGAATGAGAAGGATATAAGGTCAAATTACAGAGTAAACATGAACATGTAACTAGACGACACTGCAAGCACTAATCTTACTGCTTCCTTAACTCTTAGCTCGCATTCGGCATTGTGTTGAGGACTCCGATTGGAATCCACTATCTTTGCAATTAAAATACATGTCCAAGACACAAAAGTACCAACGTTTTTCGTGAAACATAGAGATAAATATTTGTTTTTAGATTTCCATTAATTAATCAAGATAAAAAAATTTATTTTCTTTTCCTCCAATTTAAACAGAGTACAAACACGAAACAATGAATACAAAGAAGCTAGTTGTCTTAGTATAGCATGTATGTTGTAGGATGAAGCCAAAAAAGATTAACTAACTAAATTACCTCCTCAAAATATTTGATGAACCTCATGTAACTACCATTCTGCCTAAAATAAGGTAATGCTCTATTCACTTCTGGAGTCACTATAGAGTTTATCATTTGCTACACAAACAGTTCGATGATGTGTCATTAAAGTGAATCGATCTAATTTATGGATGATATGCTATAATCTCACCTATCGATAATATGGTCTGAAGAAACTATCTGTAACAACCCATCCCAGATTGGCCACCCCCGAAACAGTGTCATCACATTTTGAAAATCCAGCATGACACATATATGCAACAATAAAAATAATACTAACAATTTTTTTTTTACATTAATCCTCAACCCTCAACAGGAGAGATACATCAATATGATATTGACTTAAACATTTTACACAACATAATATGCATGATTATTTACAAATAAATTTTTATTTTATTTTATCATTAGTCCGAGGATGTTGACACGTATGTGGCTTACAGAAAAAAAAAAAAATTCGTCTGACTCTCAACCCACCAGACTATTTGTCCTGCCTGCTGCCTAAAATCATTGTACAATGAGGGGTGAGTTTCACAAGCTCAGTGAATTAAATTTACTAGAAGTACTCAAACAGTATAAATAGTCTTTCAATATTAAATCAATTATATTTCACATAATTTGATAATAGCATTCTACTATCACTACACATATCATAAGTCTCATTCTTTATCAATCTCTTCTTCTTAGTTATTGGTTCACCTCAAGACCATCAATTATCTCACAATTACCTCACAATGAGGTTCACATCATAAAATCTACCATTTAGATGGTTCTTATCATGTCATACTTCTAGGTTTCTTTCTCACCATAACTGTCTCTCTATGAGACTCATTCATCAATAAATAATTTCACAATAACACACAACACATCAACATTTCAATGATGAAATAAATATTTAAAACAGATCCAATGCATGAATTATTATTGGGAACGTCTTCCCACATGTCGACATGTTTTTATCTTAGACCGGTTGCCTTCCTGGTTCTTTTCTTTACAATTTATTCCGGCTGTCACGGTATTTATTTTCAGCATATACCGGCTGTCACAGTTTTTCAATTAGACTAGCCCCCTCCCAGTTCTTTTCTTTTATTTAATGCATATGCATATGAAAAATGATATGAAATATGCATCTGAACAATAATATATAAAAAAAAAACATGAATTCAAATATTTAAATTTAGCTATCCTATCTTTCCTCAAATTATTATAAAAAATTTCACTAAATTCCTCTCATCATAAATCACATCAAATCATCCATTTTAGCTTGTTAAGATCCACTAATTTCATCTGCTTATAACTCGTATCAAAACATCAACCATAGCTCATCAAGAATTTCACTTATCGCTTTTATTATTAAATAAAATTATTATTCCAAAAATATTATTTCTCCCCTAATAATTTTCTACATGGCCAAAATTCATATCATACCTATCAATCAAATTTTTATCTACCACCAAAGCATAAGCTAATAATTTATTTAATATTATCACTAGATAATTTCATTTTTTATTTAGATTACTTAAAGTAAATCTAACCCACCACGTAGCAATTAAAGCTACCCATGGATGACCTCCTTGCCTTTCCCATTCCTCTCAGAAATTTCTCCCAGTTGCTGATCATCAACATCTGACATAATATTTGTATTAAATTTCTAATTATTTATTCAATTCTTCATAAACCACACCCTTTGAATATTCCCACTTTGAATTCCTGGAACTTTCATGTATGCTAAAATTAAAAAATACACATTATGTTATTACCTTCTATTTTTCTGATAGCTTCTCGTGACTCTCTATCAAATTCCCTAGTAAACCCCTTCAAAATTTTGCCCTTTTCAATTTTTCTTTCGGTCCCCAAGTGTTTAAGGAAATAGAGTAATTTGAAGGAAAACTAACAAAATTCGGTTAAGTGTATATTTACGATTTCATAATATATATATATATATATAATTAAAAGTTTGAAAATGAAATTTTGGCAGCTTGATAAGTGCTTAAATAGTCATATTTAAGCCCCTTAATTTACGCTTTTTAGGCTATTTATTTATCTATTTTAGTAGATTCTATTTCATTTTCGTGTTTTATGTGTTTTTCACAGGGCTTGGGCAAAAAGATGACATTTTGGAGCTTTAAGGGATGAAAAGTAAAGTTATGCAAATCCAGCAAGGTGCACTCGAGCGCACCTCCCTAGTGATCGAGTGCACAACACATGAGCGCACACTTAGAAGGCTCAAGTGCACATATATGCTCGAGCGTAGCCCTCATACGCTCGAGCGCACACACTCCAGAGGCGGCACACTCGAGCGCACACACTCCAGAGGCGGCAGAGCCAGATATGGAAAGGAGTCTCCGAACCTCAAATAGGAAATTAGGGTTTCGGGGCACCATTTGAGCCCTATATATAGCCTTGTAAAACACAGAAACCATACATTTTGTTTGAGACTTGAAGTTGGAAGCTTAGGAGAGGAATTGACGACTCGTCTCCCAAGTCTTCTTCGAGTTTTATTTTTCTGTTTTTGTTTTATTATGGTTAGGATATTTAGTTTAGCTAGCATGTGTAACTAAACTCTTATAGGGCTCGATTGAAGCCCTAGTTATGCTTTTCCACATATATATTCATTGATTACCTTTGCCTATAGCCATGTTATAATGCTTAACTTCATTAATACTTGTTTGTATTTAAATTCCTCATATGTATATGTCTGATCAACTTATGCATGTGGTATGGATTGGTTAGTTGAATCAATTTGGATGACCGAGTCCTGGGTTCAACAAAAGTAACAAAAGATATCCACACCGGATTCTTGGGTTAATCAACATGGGAAACCGGGAGCGGACTAAGCCCTAAGTCCTGTGTGGTTGCCGATCTCCACAGCCCTTATGCTCTCTTAAGGAACAACTCAGTATACACGCATGCTGAATCCCTTAAGAGAGAAAAGAGTTAGAGTATACACCATGCCTAACTCGTTGCTTAGGGAGATCAATAGCCTAAGGTGTGGACCAAGCCTTTAGGTTAGCAACCATTAGGTATTCATAATAAGGCTAGAGCATTGACACCTTACTTAGTGAGAAAGTGTAATTAGTGGTGGATGTCACAGCCCTATGTCCTTATTATTATTAACTCACACCTCACTTTTGTTTCTCTTTTTACTTTGGGAAAATAATTCTAAATCGAAATTCTCCAATTCCTGTGGAAATGATCTCGCACTTGCACACTATGCTACCATTGACCTTGTGCACTTGCAAGTAAAACAAGTATGATTATTTACTTATTTATTTAGGTAGATAAATGCACAAGTTTTTGGCACCGTTGCCGGGGATTGCGCTTAAATTTCTTTTTAAAATTACTTTTTCATTTAGTTTAATCATTATTTCCTTTTCATTATATTTCTAGTTTGTTAAAAATCTCAAAAATTTTAAGTTAATGTTTTTATCTTATTTTTATTTTACACCCCTAATCGAATTCTTTCTGTTTTCTGTTTCAGGCATTCCAAGTGAGTTCTCTGTGCCACTTGTGATCGAGTGCACCCTCATGTACGATCGAGCACAGTTAAGGCAGTGAGTTACCCGAGCAGCAGTGTTTGACTGTTGCACTTAAATAACTACCACTGATTCATGCACGGGCTTCGATCCAAGCATCCAACGTTCTTCCCCCTCGATACCGAGCTTGAGCGAACGATCCGATAAAAACTTAGAGACAACTCGGAAGAGGTAAAAGAAGGAATTGAGGAAGAAGTACCAATGGCGGAACAGATCGACAATCAACAACCACCTGAGCGGAGGCCGATGAAGCAATCCTTCATCCCACAGAACCTCGATCAACCATCATGCATTGCGTATCAACCTGAGGTGGAAGGAAACTACTACATATCACTGCAGATACTCAGTGCACTGACTCGCTTTAGAGGTACACCTAATGAGAACCTACACTTGCACCTTCGAGAGTTCTTCGATCTTTGCAAATTCCAGCACATCCGAGGCTTAGATCAAGAAGAAATAAGGTTAATTCTTTTCCCTTTTTCTTTAAAAGATAATGCTAAACTGTGGTACAATTCTTTGCCTGCAGTTTCTATCCATATATGGGAGGAGTTGGCTAGCAAATTCTTAAGGAATTTTTTCCCAGCCCAAAAGACGAGGCAAATGAGAAAAGAAATTCAGTCCTTCCAACAAAAGGATGGAGATCTATTTTTCGAAGCCTGGGGACACTTCAACGAGCTACTACTCAAATGCTCATGCCACAACCTACCTCAAGATGAACTAGTACAAGCTTTCTATGAAGGTTTGAGTGATACTAACAAAAATATTATGGATTCAGGTTGTGGAGGAGTGCTGATGGAGAAAAGCAGCGAAGAAGCGATGGAACTCTTCGAAACCCTAAGTGAACACACACAGCAGTTCTCCTCTCGAGGAAGACATGTAACAAAAAGTAAGGGTATGTATGAGGTAAATTTAAATGGAGGATTGTCTACTCAGATAGCTATTGTGGAGAGGAAACTAGACCTGTTGGTTAAAGCCATGGCTGCTCAGAATGCCTCACCAAACCCACCAACTACACCACTCCAGGTATGTGCTATTTGTTCCCAATATGATCATAATGCTGATGCATGTCCTTTGTATTCATCTGCAGATCATGAGCAAGCAAACTTTGTGGGACCAAACAACTATCCGCCAAAGAACAATCCTTATGCAAACACCTAAAACCCTGGATGGCGGAATCACCCGAATTTTTCTTGGAGCAACAATCAGAACAGTCAAGGGCAGCAAAGAAACTTCCAACCAGCAGCCCACTCAGCTCCTAAGACAAAGAAAAGTGACCTCGAAAGTATTGTGAGGAAATTGGCAACTCAGCAGCAACAACTAATGACTTCATATGAACAACTCACGGATGAAACGAGGAAATTTAGGACTGAAATTAGACAAATCACTGCAAAACATGATCAAGTCATTCAAGGATTAGAGATACAAATGGGGAAATTGGCCAAGGAACTAAGTAGTAGAAAACAAGGGGAGCTTCCCGCCCAACCAATACCTAATCCAAGAGGACATCAACAATTGAATGTTGTGACAACCCTGAAAATGGAAAGATCATAGGTATCGATGAGCCTGCATGAGCATCTCCAGCCAAAGCATCCACCTCTAAAGTAAGTGAGATAGAAAAGGTAAATGCACCTCCACCCTTCCCTCAAAGGTTAGTAAAGTCTAAAAAAGAGACTAAACTGAGTGACATTTTCGAAACTTTGAAAAAGGTGGAAATAAACATTCCTTTATTAAATGTAATTAAACAAATTCCTACGTATGCTAAGTTTTTAAAGATTGTTGCACTAACAAAAGGAAGTTTCAGGAACACGAGACAGTAGCCTTGACTGAAGAGGTAAGTGTTGTGCTATTAAGAAAATTACCACCAAAACTAAAAGATCCAAGTAGTTTTACCATTTCTTGTAGGCTAGGTGACCAGCTATTCGAGGATGCACTATTGGATCTAGGAGCGAGTGTCAATCTACTACCATACAGTGTATTCAAGACACTAGGGTTGGGGGAGCTTCAACCAACCTCCGTTACTTTGCAATTGGCTGACAGAAGCATCAAACGACCGAGAGGTATCCTCGATGATGTTTTGGTAAGAGTAGATAAATTTATTTTACCTGTTGATTTTATTGTCTTAGATATAGAATAATGTCATATGCCATTGCCACTCCCCATCATCCTAGGAAGACCATTTATGATCACAGCCGACACAAATATTAGTGTAAAAAGGGGCATTGTCACTATGAAAGTAAATAATGAGGAGATGGAATTCAAAATATTTAATACCTTAGAATCAACCAAAAATGATAATGAATATTCTAATGTAAGCTTAATGCAAGGTATCGTTGAGAAAGTTTCTCAAGTCTATCACACTGTCCCATTGGAAACCATCCCCAACCATGATGACACAAGATTGAATATTCGGCCAGAGGATGAAGATGTGATCAAAGACATAAAGAGCGCTATGCACCCTATCAAGAACACACCGAAACCTCCAAGTAAGTATATTCTCCCAATTGAACCTCCTGAACTTACTAATACTACTTTCCTCTCTTCTGCAGTCCAGGTATCAAGATTGGAGATGCAGTAGCTTTTAAGGGCACTGGAACCACCTGATGTGGGCTCTAGGTGCCCCCTGCAAAGAAAATAGCACTGAAGCTACTATAGAGAGCGCTCGAGTAATTTCCACTTGCATAACATATAGCTCAAGCGCCTCTATTAATGTTAGTGGTATTGAGGCCCTACAAAATGGTATAGTTGTATCGTTACTAATTTTCTCCTTGTTCATTTCTTTATTTTAAACCTTTTTATTATTAGCAATTTTCTGTCTTGCGATCGAGCACACCACATGCGCTCGAGTGCCCTCTTGCCCTATACTCCATTGCACATGAGCGCACTCGGGGCAGAGAGGTCACGTGCATATTATAAATAGTTTCCCTTTTTCTCCCCTCATTTACGCTCAAGCGCACGTCCACTATTTCTCTATTGCACTATCGCCCTCTCAAGCTCACACATTAATCACAGCACTCCAACCATCTCAACCTCTTATTCCATCTCATTTTCCATCCAAACATACCTCCCCATCCCACATTTTGTTTCCCTATTATCACCTCACACACCCACTCACCTTACCGCACCCACAAGGTACGACCTTAACAATTTTCATTTTTCTTTTTGAATCAGATACACACAATCACACATGATTTTAGAGTTATATTGGATTAATTACATGTGTTGGGATTGTCTGTTATGTTTGCAGGAAGTTAAGCTCACGTTTGAAGCACATTCTCACAGCCTCATGTTTTCGGTGAACAGAAACTGTTTGACATATTGTCTAAGCGACAGCGATCGAGCGCTAGGAATTCGTGATCGAGCACTCATCACTTTGTGTGATTGAGCACACCATCAGCTGTGCACGAGCGCAAACACAACAGAAGCTACATTATTTTTTTCTCCGCACATGGTCTCCACATCCAGCGCTTCCAGCAGTCGCCACCAAGCATCTAGGCCCAATTTCGAGTAGCGTGAAATACTGTTCGAGACTACATTTAACGTAGATGAGGACTTCAAGAGTTTGGATGCCACAAGATGGGTAGTCCAAGAGTTCAAGAACCGGGGTCTCAAGTGGCTATTCAAGCCGGTCTGTTCGACGGCTTACACTAGATTTGTGGTCAACTTCTATGAGAACTTGACCTATGACTGCACCAGACCAGAGATTCTATCATCGTCAGTCCAGGGCAGGTTTATAGAGCTTACCACCGCTGACATCGCCAATTTCCTCCATTGCAGTGATGAGCCCCCTCTAGATGACAGCCATATGGAGGAGCAGCCGGACCCATTTTCTCTGCCACACATCATCGACGACATATGTGCGGGCCAGTATGCGGAACGACACAACAATGCGGGGAGCCGATCAAGGTTGCCTCCCCGTTTATGGTTCGTCGATTTTGTCCTCCAGTGTAATGTGTGTCCTTTGGGGCTTATGACACAGAGAAGGGATTAGTTCCTCCAGGCTCTCTATGCCTTTCACTGGGGTCACTGGTACTCTATTCCAGCAGTCATATGGAGTCAGATACACAAATTCTGGGATAGTGTACATAGCTGTCAGACCACCACGGCTAATGTATGGGGACTTCCATTCCCCTTTTTGCTCAACCACATATTCAAGAAGAAGGGGATTAGAGGCTCCTCTATAGATGGGCCAGTTAGCGATCATCTATTCTTTGGGAGAGCCCAATGGAGCCTCAGCCAGTCCCATATGCCTCGAGGACCCCAGGCACCGATTCCTATTACTAAGCCTATGGCAAAAGATCCTATAGATACCGAGCACCCGATAGTGAGCCCTTTGAGGGAGGAGGACCATCCGAACATGGGACCCACTGAGTCCCAGTGCTTTCTCACTGTGTTGTCCTCCTTTCGAGGTGAGGTATCTACAGCTACATCACTAGTGCACCAGTGCATAGATGGTTTGGAGGCGCAGTTTACACGGCAGGAGGCGATGCTACAGGCCATCCTTGATCACCTACCCCCGGTACCCAGTACCTCTTCGACTGCACCACCCGATGATCAGCAGTGAGAGGATACTCCGTCTGGCTAAAGACGTAAAACTTAGTGCTAACGGGAGGCACCCCAAATCATATCCTTTTCATTATAGTATTTTTCTTTAATTTGTGTTTATATTTACATGTTTATTATCCATATTTCTTGTTTTCCGGCACAACGTTTATTTTTCTTTGTCAGGAACTTAGTACGTGCATCCAGTTCAAGTTTAGAGGCATGTCCGAGCAATACAAACAATCTAGTTCTCCATCTCCCAGGTCAGATCTTTCCATGCCACACACACATTGGGGACAATGTGTATATTAAGTCTGGGGGTAGTGGGAGACACATGCACACACTTGAAAATCATGCACACACTAGGTTCCAGTTTTTTTTTTTTTTTTAGAAAAGATAAATACAGGTTCATTTTGTGATAAAAATTTTGGTTGATTTAAAAATATGATAAAACTTCATTAGTAAGATTAAAATCTAGAACATATAGTCTTTTAAATAAGAATTTTAAAAGTTTAGTTACCTACCTCAAGGAACTTAAGAATTCACGAGTTTGATCTCGATCTAACACGAGCACATTAGCACGCATTTGTGTAGGGTATGACATATAATTCTTATGTATATGTTTCCATGACCTAACTATAATCAGATAACTTGTTAAAAGAACACTTTGGCATAAGAAAAATAAAGAAAAATGTCAATCATAAAAAAATAAATAAAAAGCTTCCAAAAAAAACCCGGGCAAGTAAGAGAGAGAAGCTCTCAACTGCTACAGTAACTTGTCCATGGTTCCCACTCTTCTCTCATCCCCCCTCCCCTGTTCTTTGCATCAATATCATTGCTCTCCCTAGCATAGGAAAGAAGAAGTCCAGTAGGAAGCTTCCCCAAACAGTCCAAGAGAAGAAAGACTTGGAATTTGTACAAAACCATTTCAAATCCAAAGCTGCTACAGTACCTGATTTGCGTCAGGAAGTTCCAGTAGACTCCAGCAAAACTGAGTCTAGAGGATCAAGTAAAGAGTCAGAAAACTCTTCCTGCTCCTTAGGAGAGGAGGAATCGAAGTCCTTGATACTTGAGTTGGAAGGCTCTGCCTCGGGCAATGAAGGAAGTTTACACAGAGTATCTATGGTGAACAGTAACCAAGATCAAGCTAAGGCAATGAAGGCAATGCAGAAAGATACTCAGGCTTCAAAGGATGAGAACCTAAGCTCATCTGAAGAAAGTAATGAGGTTTCAGTTCAGGAAGGATCATATTCCTCCAGTGAAGAAGAAGACCCCAACTACCAAGCTACTGTTCACGGAGGACCTGTTGTAGCAGGTCTAGGGAAAGAAGAGATAAGAAAAGGGACTAGGCCACACTCTCCATTAAAGGATGGGGGTCCCCCTATTGGTTCCAGTACCAATGAGCCTTTCCAAAGGCTGAATGCATCCTCTGGTGCTCAAGAAAAAACAAGGGCTAAAGGCCATGGTAACAGTGGCAATACTCCCCTAGAGGAAAGGAGTAAAGCTCCCTGGGTAAGCTTATTTGCTGACAATAGGAAGCAAAGTAAGGGTTTACAACTCTCTACTATTGAAAGTGAAGGAGATACAGTATGTATAACAGAAGAAGACATTGAGGAAGTGTTTGGAGACTACCCTTACTGCTTGGTAGGATATTTTGTTGGAAAGTTCTCTGGGAGGGCAACCCTGAAGATGCTCACAGACTCCTGGAAGGTAAAAATCCTAACCTAATTTCATGATAGTGGTTGGATTGTTTTCAAATTTGGAAATGCTGAGTCTAGTATGAATGTGTTGCAAGAAGGACCCTATCAAGTATATGATAGACCTTTACTCTTGAAATCAATGCCTAAATTCTTTCAATTTGGTAATGAGGAAATAAGCACTATCCCTATTTGGATTCAGCTAAAGGGTCTGCCCCTTGAGCTGTGGACTGTAAACTGCCTAAGTAAGATTGGCTCCCAACTTGGTAAACCTCTCTGTGCTGACCAGTTTACTAATAATAAAGAAAGAATCTCATATGTTAGGCTGCTTGTGGAGATTGATGTAGCACAGAAAATTAAATTCTCTGTGCCAGTTAGTTTCCCTAATGGGAACACCTTTGAGCAAAAGATATCTTATGAAAACCTTCCTAGGTACTACTCCAAGTGTAAGGTGCTTGGCCATGACCTCCACTCCTGCAGCCTAAATGTGAAGCCTGATAAAGGGAGAAAGCATAATGGTAAGGGGTCAGAAATAGCAAGGCAAAAAGGGACTAATCTCACTACTGAGAAGGGAGGGAACCCCCAAGAGGCTGAGATAGTGGGGGTTGGCCCTTATCCAGTCCCTCCAACTATAGGAAAGACAAATAAAGAATCTAGAGATGTTGTCCAAGTAGTGACTCTACCAGAAGGGGAGGGTTCCAGCAGCAAAGACACAAGGGTGGATGGAGTCCATGGACATGTACCAGCCCCAGTTCTTTTGGATCCTGCTACAATGCCCATCCATCCTACTGTCCCCCCTGACAATTGTGTGATGCCCAAGGAGACAAGAATACAGGGGAGCAACATCCCTACAGAAAAGAAGAAGAAAGGAATAACAGGCTTGAAAGATCCTCATTCAGTTGGGAAGTGAGAGAGAGCCTCCTAGAACCCTCAATGATTGTAGTATGCTGGAACATCAGGGGTTTTCACAAACCTCTGAAGCATAATGGGGTGTTGCACCTCACGAAAATCAATAGGATTGATATGATGGGAATTTTGGAGTCCAAGCTTGATGATAGCAAGCTGCTCAGAATTATGGGTAACAAGTTCAACATTTGGAGACAGATTAATAATTTTTCAGCTCATCCTGCTGGCAGAATTTTGGTGTTGTGGGACCCTACTAAGGTCAGTATTTCTATAATTGAAGCCTGCCCCCAAGTTATCCATTGTAATGTTATTTGTTTAATTTCCTTTTGTAAATTTGTAATAAGCTTTGTATATGGTTTTAATTCCACTGTTGCTAGAAGACCTATGTGGGAAAATCTTTGTAACTTTAGCTATGATAACTCAGCCCCATGGCTTGTTCTGAGGGATTTTAACAATGTTTTTGCTGTTGATGAGAAAGCTAATGGGCTGCCTGTTACAGACTATGAGTTAAGGGACCCTTCATTTTGTTGTAGAGAAACTGGTTTATCAGATGTCAGTGCTACTGGGTGCTTATTTACTTGGTCTAATAACAAAGTCTGGAGTAAACTGGACAGAGTAATGGTGAATAATGTATGGTACCAAAAGAGGCTTAGATTCTAGGCTGCATTCTTTCCTACTGGATGCCTTTCTGATCATTCTCCAAGCCTTGTAACCTTGCTGGATGAAGTTAGTGGGGGCAGAAGATCCTTTAAGTTCTTCAATATGTGGACAGAGCATGATAAGTTTCTTGATACTGTAAGACTACACTGGGGCAGATTCTTAGGAGGTACTAAATTATTTAAACTGTGTAGAAATCTGAAAGCTCTCAAACCTCACTTCAAACTGCTCAATGAGAAACACTTCAGCCATATTTCAGAGAGAGCTCTGGAGGCTTCACAAAAGCTTACTAGTCTCCAAAGGGAGATCCATGAAAATCCTTCTGATTTAGAGCTTCAAATTATGGTGGCTGCTCAGAAGCTGAGAGCTTTTCAGCTAGCTGAAGCTGAGAGGAGCTTCCTATCACAGCAGGCCAAATGCAGATACCTTCTTAATAGTGATAGGGGTTCAAAATTTTTCCATGCCTTGTTAAAAAAGAAGACTAGTAAAAACCATATAGCTGCTGTTGTATCCTCAAATGGGTCTCAGACTGCCTCTGAAGCTGAAGTGGTAGAGGAATTCCTAAAGTTCTATAAGGACCTTCTAGGATCTTCATCTAGTTGCAGGGCCCTTGACCTGGAAGTTATTAGAGAAGGTCCTTTAATCCAAGAGAGCTAAGCTGATCTGGTGATAAAGGAAGTCACAGTGGAAGAGATTAAGGAAGCCTTTTGGAGTATAGGGGAGGATAAGTCCCCTGGTCCATATGGCTATTCTTCCAGATTCTTTAAAAAAGCATGGGATGTAATCAACCAAGATATCATTGAGGCTGTGCAGGAATTTTTTCAGAATGGGAGGTTACTTAAACAATTAAACCATACCTCCCTAGCTTTGATCCCTAAATGCAAACAAGCTTCTAAAGTGGAGGATTTTAGACCTATAGCCTGCTGTAATGTGATTTATAAGATCATCTCTAAGATCCTTGCCTCCAGATTAAGCCCCTGCCTGGACTGCATTGTCAATCCAGCCCAGGCTGCATTCATCAAATCTAGAAGCATGGCCGAAAACATCTACCTAGTCCAGGAGTTACTAAGGAAATACTGCAGAAAAAGAATCTCACCAAGGTGTATGATCAAGATAGACATAAGGAAAGCTTACTGTTGAGTGAGAGTTTCTGGATAGTTTAATTGCTAGTCTTGGGTTTCCTGATATATTCAGAAATTGGACCATGGAATGTGTAACTTCTACAGCCTTCTCTCTATTCATTAATGGGAGTCTGCATGGTTTCTTTGTTGGCAAAAAAGGCCTCAGATAAGGAGACCCCCTCTCCCCATACTTGTTTGTTATGATTGTGGAGTACTTATCCAAACTTCTTGGGAGATTGAATGAAGAAGATGGGTTCAGATATCACCTTAAGTGTGACAAACTCAAGATCACCCACTTGGCTTTTGCTGATGACCTCATTCTCTTTGCTAAGGGGGATGGTAGGTCTGTTGAGCAGCTAATGAAATGTGTCAACCAATTCAATGAGTGCTCTGAGCTGCAAGCAAGCTTGCTCAAATCAAATGTTTTCCATGCTAGAGTCCAGACTGCTGAGTTATTGGAAATCAGAAGGATTACTGGAATGGTGGATGGTAGCCTCCCTTTCAAATACTTGGGTGTTCCTCTGGCTTCAACAAGATTAAATGCTACTCACTACTCCCCCCTCATTGAAAAAATATCAGGTTACATAAATGTCTGGGTTGGTTCTTCTTTGTCCTATGCTGGCAGAACAGAACTGATCAAATCAGTGCTTCAAGGTGTGGAGTGTTTTTGGCTTGCCATCTTCCCTATCCCTAGCAACATCCTGGAGAAAATAATTAGGATGTGCAGAACATTTCTATGGAATGGTAGGAGCAATGGTATAAGGAAGGCTCTGGTAGCTTGGGTTGATCTTTGCAAACCAAAAACTGAAGGAGGTTTAGGCCTGGTAGACTTAAAAGCATGGAATAAGGCTCTCCTAACCAAGGTCCTATGGAACATACACATGAAGAAAGACTTTCTGTGGATTCAGTGGGTTCAGCACTATTACTTGATGAACAAAATTATTTGGGAAATCATGGCAAGAAAGGATGACTCCCCTCTCTGGATGAAAATTCTAGAAATCAGAAATGACTTGACTGGCCAGTCAAACTCTACCCAGCAAGCCAGGGAAAAGATTATTGGAATGGAAGGACCAGAATAATCTGTGCATAAAAAAGGTATAGAATTCAATCAGGCTGAAAGGAAATGTGGTCAGTTGGGCTTCCTTGGTATGGAATGGTCATTGCCCCCCTAAGCACTCATTTATTCTTTAGCTGGCCATAAAGAACAGGTTTCTCACAAAGGATAGACTACAGCTGGAAGGAGAAGATAAACTCTGCCCTCTATGTAAAGAGCATGAAGAGTCCAGGGAGCACCTTTTCTTCTCATGCCGGATTAGTAAGGAAACCTAGGATACCATCAAAGGTTGGCTAGGTTGCAGAAGACAAATGACTACAATTGAAAGTGCAATCAAGTGGACCCAAAAAATAAGAGGATCAGGTCCCCCAGCCATAGCAAAAAGGACAGCCCTAGCCTGCATAATGTACAATATATGGATGGCTAGAAATGCTAAATTATTTGAGCAAACCTCAATTCAACCTATCAACCTAGCCAAGAAGATCCAAATTGTAATTTATAGAATTGTGTATGCATTTTGCCCAGAGATGAGGCTTCTTTTGTAAGCTTATTTTTGTTTTCTGTATATGCTCTCATTGCAAATCCCCCTGGGTATGCCCAGTGATTTTTTGTACATTTTTTTATTAATACAAGCTTTATTTACTTATCAAAAAAATAAAAAGCTTCTAATGATTATTAAAAACTTTCCACTAAGTAACTGGACCTCTTGCCTCAGTAAGCAATGAGTGTTCACGTCAAAAGGTGGGAATTAAGCATTTAATGATGATAATAAAAATTTCCACTGAGTAACTGGGCCTCTTGCCTCAGTAAGCAGTGAATGTTCATATCAAAAGATGAAAATTTCACTTAGAAGCATTAAGATCTGTTAGTTCCGTAGCCTTTTGTACCAGACGAAATAGAGCGATATTAGAAAAGGGATATTATGAAATTCTTTGAATGGTTTTTCACCCACTTAACATTAAAGCGGAATTAAAAATGAGGTTTCTCTTCTTTAACAATGGAATCACTTAAGCTACTTGCGTTTAATTTACTTATCATCGTAAAATTTATTTTATGTATTTACAACTCTCTTTCTTGAGAAAACACCACTGTGTGAAAAAATAATTAAAAATACAATTTTACATGCTATAATTTAATTAGTACGTTTTTATTTCAGTTCAATTTAATTTCAATATTGGTATTTCAATATTTTTTTTAAAAAAAAAGAGTTCATTTTCTATTACAAAATAACATTGCTATCTATCAAAAGCATATAAGATTAGTACTAGATAACAAAGAAAAATCACATCAATGTCTCTCTTTTCTGTAGCAAACTCACATTGAAATCTAAAAGAGAAAAAAAAGAAAAAGAAAATCTTGAATAAAGAGAATCAAAATTAAAGAAATATCATCAAATCTTTGTCTTTGTCTCTTCTCTCTACACCTCTTCTCTATTTCTCTCAAAATATATTCACAAAAGAAAAATAATAGTTGAAAAGGTATATAAGCTATTTATTGCACCATTCTATTAATCTCCTTTCCAATTAAAGAAATTATGATTTTTCTCTGAATAAATCTAATAACTAAATTAAGTCTTTTTCCTTTCCATTTCAAATCCCTCACAAATCTTTTGTAAGCTCTCAACAGTTGTATCCTTCTTTCTAACATAACAAAGAGATTATATGTCTTGCAATGGAAACTTAAACAAAAACTTAAAAACACAAACACAACAACATTCTTTAAGAAATGGTGGCACAAAGCCTAAAGCTGGAGCTATAAGCTCATTTACTCATATGTCTTGTAATGGAAACTTAAACAGAAACTTAAGACACATACACATTGTTTGAGTCAGAACAAATTACAAACCAATCACTCCATAGCACACTTAGGATAACAACATCATAACCCCCATAAACAAAAAACCAACACAAGAAAAAATCATCCTAACCATGAGGGAAACTTATGAAGACATACGTATTCACGAAACCATAAACAAACCAACACATACTTGTTTCTTTTAATATATGTTCTAATTTTATCCTTAACAATTAAGAACACATAATAGGCTTCTTCAACATTTATTTTCAACAAAAACTTGAAATTAACCTAGAAATATTAGGAATATACAAACTCGAAATTGACCTATAAATAGAAGGCAAATACTGTGAGGACCTAAAGCATCCCGAGGTCGGACATTTCACCCTCCGATAAATTAATTAATACAAGTACCTCGAAGGGTAATCAGAGTGAACTATAGTTCATTAATAAGCAGAAGCATTACATCAAAACCTTTTTACATTGATATATAACTTTGTACAAACACAACTATTCAACTCTTATTACATCACACAAGCACGCATACTAGTACAAACCACTCGCTCACACTATTTACAAATATACATAGTATCTGACTCTCTTGCAAGTTGAACTCTAGATTCGCTCAGCTAACTCCACTATGCTAGCTTCTTTATGTACACTTTCTTCATTACCTAAAAAGTAGTTCATTCAAATAATGGGTCAGATAAATAACTAGGCTCGGTAGAAATCTACAATGGATATGTGCAAGTGTATAAATACACATGCATGTATGAATGAGATATGAATGTAGTGATGTTCATGTATGCATCATATATAACACATAGTACACTAACAGGTAGTAGATGTGAGTAATACACCATCCTATATCCGTGGTTAATACAAACTACTCTAAGCAATCATATGCAATGCATTACTAACTAAACTTGAAAATATACTATTTGATAACGCTCAAACTAACACGCGATTATTGTGTATAGTTGAGGTCTCGATCCCACGAGGAAAGTGAACTACAAGAGAAAGTGTAAACCTTAACACTAAACAATAAAGTTCAAATAAGAAAATTTGAGTTTTACAGATGAAATTATATGAGAGTTGTGAAAATATGATGAAGAATTCAATAAAGAAATAACAAGGTTCCGGGAATCCTTCCTAAGTTCGTTGCCTTATTCCTATCTTGACTCAAATGTTTTATCTCAATTATTAATTTCACATCCCAAACAAGCAATTGGTAAATATTTAATCAAAGCACATAAATACCCTAATGTAATTGCCATAAATTACTCCTTAATTCCAATTCAAGCACACAAAATCTATCTTATAAATGATGAAGAAGCGACAATATATTTCAATAATAATACTGTAGTAATGGACAAACCTATAAGATAGATCTACCGAAATCAATTGCATATAAAAACTTTGACATAAGAAAAGCTTTACTAGACTTATATGGAGAAGAAGAATGCGATCACCTGATTAAGAAAATCTAAGAGAAGAAGAACATAAATTGCAGCTGTCACATGAATTCAAATCCTTCTTGTTTAATCAAAGAGTAAATCATAAACAATATTTAACAATCAATCCATACAACTAAATCAAAGATAGAAATAAGAACAACTACACCTAGAAACTCATCCTTTCGCCTTGCTTAGAGTTTAGTTGGACATGGAGTTCATCCTTGATCACCTTGAGGAAGAAAATATGGAAGCTCTCTTCAAAAAACTCTCCTCCCCCCGAGTCTCTGAGTCTAAATTCCTATATATAGTAGTATACAGATGGTTTTGTAGATATAAAATTCACCCTAGGGTTTCTGTTCAGGCCGTGTGCTTCTGCTGCTGTCCAGGCCATGTTCTGCTGCTGTCTAGGTCCGGTTCTGCCTGATCTTTGTCTACTAAAACTACCATAATATTCTCTAGAAAAATCATATTTAAGAGCCATAAAATTTTCCAGAAAATAGACATCTGGATCTTTTTAAGCATATATGGCTCATCTCCTGGTTCTTCCTGAATCAATACAGTTTAATCCGCAAAAATGATTGATCTGTCACGTTGAAATCACGCACAGCCTGACCTTTGTCTACTAAAACTGCCATAACTTTCTCTAAAAAAATCATATTTATGAGTTGTAAAATTCTCCCGAAAATAGACATCTGGATCTTTCCAAGCATATATGGGTCATCTTCTGGTTCTTCCTGAATCAATATAGTTTAATCCGCAAAAATGACTGATCTGTACGGGCATTTCTAGCAATTTAGTGAAACTCCTTTCCAAATGCTTCTGAGCATGCATAGAATCTTCGTGTTTTAATCAACATTATCTTTTCCATCTCTTTTAAACCCAAAATACCTGAAAATGCATCAAAATAAATCAATATACCAAGAATGACACTTAAGAATTATTAAGGCATAAATGTGTAATCCAACCCTAAATGCTAACAAATAAACACTATTAAGATGCATTTTCTGACTCTCATAATAACCCTCAACTAGCTTATTACTAGTCCTTAGCAATTCAAGCGAAAGAAAAATGAAATGAATTCTATACTAGAAATCAAAACAAAACCTAAAATCCTAAAACAAAACAAAACAATGTTAGCGTTAATCCAAGAGTATTTCAACTTTTTGTCTCAAAAATTGCACATAACACACAACACATAGAATCATTAAATACCATCCAAGTCCAAAAATAATCCAAACATCAACCTCATATTCGTTATCGACTCTTAAACATCCATCTTACCACAAACCATTAATCTAAACACCCGGATGATTTTATGCACAACATTCATGAATACAAGTCTTGGCCTCTAAAAACATATTAAATTGCGTGATATCAATCACAAATCAAACTCCATAAGCTCACTTTTCAAATCACTCTCCATTAATGTAAAAAAAATCACACTACATCAGATCACTAGGTCTTTAATAGGCTTGTAATGTTAGGCTAAGGTAAAGGTCAAGAAAGAACGGGAAGGATTAAACAAGTAAAAGAGCTCAGTCTCTTAATTTTAAACACAACTTTTTTAAGCACTAAATAACCTTACTTCAACACCCAAATCTTTCAATCATTTTTCGACCATTTCTCTCAATAATTCAACACTTTTTTTCTTCTTTCTTTGTCATAATTAACTTTTTTTTATAGCACATAATTTCTCTTTTTTTTTTATTCCTCTTTTCTAGCACATAACCATTCACCTCTGTTTTCATTCTTTACTCTTTTCCACAACCCCCAACCTCTCTCATTTAATGTACTTGGGTTATGGTAATAATATTTTTTCATATTTCCACCCTTACTCCTCTTAAGTGCTTCTCAATAAATGTGTATAAACTAAGTTCTCTTAAAAGAAATGTAAGAATAAAATATTTTTAGGCTCATAAAGGTAAGTAAATGGGCTATCGAAAGAAACAAGGCTAAATTTTTTTTTTAAAAAAAAAAAGCTCAAACAGGTAACTAGCGATAAATATATCAAATGTAAGCTTGAAAGGCTCAAACGGTCCAAAGATGGCCTACATCATGTCCTAAGTAGTGTGCATTCTAGGATTTTGCCTCAAGTGATTATCAAATAAGTTCTAGAGCTTGTCGAGACCGCAAAAGTATTCACAAAAACATTCGCACATAAAACTTCTAAATGTTTTAGACTAATCATGCAATCTTACCACAAACCAGAGTTTCAAACTAAATGAAGATCGACACTTAAAATTATTCTCAAACCGAAGCAAGATTTAACTTCTTCTAAAAGCTATATGCTCTCTCAATTATAATCATATCATTGACATGTAAATTAACTCCAAAACTAATACAAAACATACTAAAAACAAACAAAACTAAACCTAATTTTTAAAATTTTTTCAATTTTTCAAATATTGTTTTTCTAACAATTTATCCTAACAAACGAATTAAATGAAAAAGAGAAAGTGACACCAAACAATTCAAATAGGAAATTTGTTTCCTCTACCCCCCAACCTAAGACTTGCATTGTCTCCAATGTGAAAGAAAAAAGTCGAGAGAAAGAAAGAAAAAAAAAAGTAAAGAAAACTAAATAAATAAATAAAAATGACAAATGAAGTATGAAAAATAAAGATAACAAAAAAGAGTACGACCAAAAAAAATATTACAGTCATCCGAAAATAAAATAAAAAAAACAAAAACTCAACAAAATTAAAAGTAATGTATAATGGAACGAAAGTATCCGATTAAGAAGTATAAATCGGAGGCACCAAGGAGATCTCTTCGGGCCTATCTTCAACACGTTCATGTTCCAAGTAGAGCTTCAACCTTTGACCATTAACTCGAAATGCACAACCATCAAAGGGATCTTCAACTGCTACCACTCCATTTGGAAAAACACTCTTCACAACATAAGGTCATTTTCATCGTGATCGCAATTTTTCCGGATGGAAGTGTAACCGAGAATCATAAAGAAAAACTCGATTACCTTGTTCAATAATTTTTCCAGAATATTTTTTTTTATCATGTACCGCTTTCATTCTTGACTTTAAGTCCTTAACATTATCATATGAATCATCCCTCAACTCCGCAAGTTCACAAAGTTGCATTTTCCTCTTCTCACCGGACATCTTCAAGTCATAATTAAAATTTCGAATAGCCCAATATGCTCTATGCTCAAGTTCTACTGGTAAGTGACATTCTTTGTCAAATACCAACCGATAATGAGATGCTCCAAGAACCGTCTTTTATGCTGTCCGGTATGCCCAAAGGGCATCCGATAGGCACAAAGACCAATCTTTTCGATTTGGATTTACCCTTTTTTCAAGTATTTGCTTAATCTCCCTATTTGCTAGTTCTGCTTGGTCATTGGTTTGTGGATGGTAAGCTGTAGAAACCTTATGGGTGACTCCATACCTGCGCATCAAGCCTCAAAAGAACGGTTACAAAAATGTGACCCTTAATCACTAATTATAACACGTGGAGTACCGTACCTTGATAAAATATGATCTTTAAGAAATTTAACAACAACTTTATTATCATTAGTGCGGCAAGGTATAGCTTCAACCCATTTAAAAACATAATCAATGGCAAGCAAAATGTAAAGATACCCAAAAGAAGGTGGGAATGGTCCCATAAAATTGATCCCCCAACAATCAAAGATTTCTACCACTAAGATCGGGCTGAGAGGCAGCATATGATGATGGGACAATGAACCTAGCTTTTGACATCTTTCACATGAATGACAAAACTCATTAGTATCCTTGAATAAAGTAGGCCAATAAAAACCACATTGCAAAATTTTGCGGCTGTCTTTTTAATAGAAAAATGACCACCACAAGCATAGGTATGACAAAAAGTTAACACACTATCAATTTCCATATCTGGAATGCATCTTCTTATTATTTGATCAAGGCAATATTTAAAAAGATAAGGATCATTCCAATAAAAATTCTTTACCTCAACCAAAAACTTACGCTTATCTTGTGCACTCCATGTAGATGGAACTTGACGGGAAACCAAGTAATTTGCAATGTCGGCATACCATGGTGTGTGACAAAGGACAACAAATAAATTCTCATTCGGAAAGGCTTCGCGAATGGGCAAAATGTCGGTATCATTCTTAAATTCCAAATGAGATAGATGGTTCGCCACAACATTTTCCACCCCCTTCTTGTCTTTGATGGTCAAGTCAAATTCCTGCAAAAGCAAAATCCAACGTATCAAACAGGCCTTAGCATTCGTTTTTGAGAAAAGAAATTTAAGAGCAGAGTGATCCGTGAATTTTATGATAGGTGAACCAGTTAAAAAAGAGTAAAATTTATCCAATGCAAATACTACGGCTAGTAATTCTTTCTCGGTTGTAGTGTACATCATTTGAGAATGATTCAAGGTTCTACTAGCACAATAAACAACAAATGGTTTTCCCTCCCTTCTTTCTCCTAAAACAGCCCCTAAAGCATAGTCACTAGCATCACACGTAATCTTAAAAGGCAAGGTAAAATCGGGTGATTGCATAATAGGGGCGGTTGTAAGCTTAGAGACAAGTGTCCTAAAGGCTTTCTCACATTCGGGGCTCCACTTAAACTCGGTATCCTTCAACAAAAGGTTACATAAAGGTCTAGAGATAGCACTAAAATTTTGAATAAACCTTCTATAAAACCTGGGATGCCCTAGGCCCTAGAAAAAGACCTAACATCTTTAATATTCTTAGGAGTGGGTAGTTTAGAGATTAATTCAATTTTTTATTTATCCACTTCTATCCCCTTTTCGGACACTATATAGCCCAAAACTATTCCGAAATCTACCATAAAATAGCACTTCTCCCAATTAAGCACAAGCCCCTTCTCTTCACACCTACACAAAATATTTTTCAAGTTAGATAAGCATGAATCAAAAGAAGTTCCAAACACGGTTAAATCATCCATAAACACTTCCATACATTTTTCAACCATGTCACTAAAAATACTCATCATGCATATTTGAAAAGTAGCCAGTGCATTACACAAACCAAAGGGCATTCTACAAAATTGCAAAAGTACTAAAAGGACAAGTAAAGGTGGTATTCTTTTAATCCTCTAAGGCAATTTCTATTTGGTAGTATCCCGAATACCCATCTAAAAAGCAATAAAAAGGATGACCAGCCACACATTCTAAGATTTGATCTATGAATGGAATGGGAAAATGGTCTTTCTGAGTAGCCAAATTAAGTTTCCTATAATCAATGCACATACGCCACCCGGTCACTACCTTAGTTGGTACTAACACCCTCTCTTCATTTTCCACCATGGTCACCCCAGCTTTCTTAGGAACTACTTGAGTTGGACTAATCCACTTACTATCGAATATTGGATATATAATTCCTGCATCTAATAGCTTTAAGACTTCTTTCTTAACTACCTTTTTCATAGTTGGATTTAGTCTTCTTTGTGCGTCTCTACGAGGGTTAGCTCATTCTTCTAGATAAATCCTACGGGAACAAATTAAAGGGCTAATACCTTTTATGTCGATTATAGTCCAACCTAATGTAGATTTATACTCTCTTAACAAATTCAACAATTTATCACATTGAACATCACTAATTTCGGAAGAAATAATAACCGGAAAGGTATCACCTGGGACTAAGAAGGCATGTTTGAGCGTTTTAGGCAGCGGAGCTAAATTAAGCGTTGGTGTCTCCTCGGAAGATGGTTTGGGTGCCTCTCTCTTTTTAGCCAACTCCTCAAAGCATGGTTGCCATGATTTCTTAATAAATCCCTGCAACTTATCAAAAACATCAACAACATCAACGGCATGGGGATAAATTGAAGAATCATCAAAATCAAAATTATTAAGAAGGAATTCCAAAGAATTAGAATTATCTTTAATGTACTCATCCTCCAAAATAAGCTCATTGATCATTTAAGTGTCGAAACACTCTTCCTTCATCTCAAAATAGGTTAGACAACCCTAGGTACATGATCTACCCCATTACACATAAAACAAGGTTCGTGGGACTCTACTCTAGCAACTGGTTCGGGGGCTCTAGCATCCTTCGTTTTTAAAAACCTCAATTTCCTTAGTTAGGACCTCTAAACAGGCTTTAAGGCTATAATCTTCCTTAAGTTGATAAATTGCAGCGCTTTGGTTTCTTTTAGTACTTTCTATGGCATTGGGTCCCATCCAAGTGTGGGCTTTTTCCGATAAGTCATCTAGAAAATCTATGGCTTCATTGGGATCTTTTTGAAGAAAATCTCCATTACACATCATTTCTATAAATTGTCTTTCCCCACTTAGAAGTCCATCATAGAAATAGCTAACTACCATCCAACTCTCATACCCGTGGTGTGGACAAGAATTCAAAAGGTCTTTGAAACATTCCCAAACTTGATATAAGGTTTCTCTCTCTTTTTGTGCAAAGTTTGAGATTTGTCTCTTGAGGTTATTTGTCATATGGGTTGGGAAATACTTTTGGAAGAAGGCTTGTGTCATCTCATCCCAACTACCTATAGACCTAGGCCTTAATGAGTACAACCAAACCTCGGCCTTATCCTTAAGTGAATAGGGGAAAAACCTAAGTTTGACAGTGTTTAACATATCGGCCCTACTTTGAAAGGTTACTACTACTTCCTCAAATTCCCTAATATGGACATAGGGGTTTGCATTCTCTAATCCATGGAAAGTTGGTAGCAATTGGATCATGCCCGGCTTAAACTCAAGTTGTTGATTATTAAGGGGGAACATGATACAAGATGGTGTGGCCGTTCGGCTAGGGTGCAAGTAGTCCTTAAGTGCCCTAGCAACATTCTCATTGTTATTGTTGGCCATGTTAACAAAATTCTCTAAATTCTCGTTTAGGTGTGCACTATGATTTGATCTAGGTGAGCTTTCACTATCAGACATGGAAGGAGAGGATAACTCTATTTCGGGTCTTTTAATGAATCTACCTCGCTTATCTCTCAGTCCACGCATACACCAGAGGAATTAGTGGGGAGACGAATAAAGAAAACAAAATAAAATCAAAATAGAAAATCAAAACAAAGAGCAAAGAACAATGTTACCATCTTGTCTCAAAGTTGACAATCTTCCTTGTAATTAAGCACAGTTCCCCGGCAACGGCGCCAAAATTTGATAACGCTCAAACTAACACGTGATTATTGTGTATAGCTGAGGTGTTGATCCCATGAGGAAAGCGAACTACAAGAGAAAGTGTAAACTTTAACACTAAACAATAAAGTTCAAATAAGAAAATCTGAGTTTTACGGATGAAATTATATAAGAGAGTTGTGAAAATATGATGAAGAATTCAATAAAGAAATAACAAGGTTCCAAGAATCCTTCTTAAGTTCGTTGCCTTATTCCTATCTTGACTCAAATGTTTTATCCCAATTAGCTTTACATTCCAAACAAGCAATTGGTAAATATTCAGTCAAAGCACATAAATACCCTAATGTAATTTCCATAAATTACTCCTTAATTCCAATTCAAACACACACGATCTAACTTATAAATTATCTAGAAGCGATAATATATTTCAATAATAATACTGCAGTAATGGACAAACCTATAAGATAGATCTACCGAAATCAATTGCATCTAACAACTTTGACATAAGAAAAGCTTGACTAGACTTATATGGAGCAGAAGAATGCGATCACCAGATTAAGAAAATCTAAGAGAAGAAGAACATAAATTGCAGCTGTCACATGAATTCAAATCCTTCTTATTTAATCAAAGAGTAAATCATATACAATGTTTAACAATCAATCCATATAACTAAATCAAAGATAGAAATAAGAACAACTACACCTAGAAACTCATCCTTTCGCCTTGCTTGGAGTTTAGTTGGAAGCGACAATATATTTCAATAATAATACTACAATAATGGAAAGTTATATATTTCAAACTCATACTAAAATATCAAATTCATTGCATAATGAAAGCAAAATATACAGACCTATAACAGAGCATATCTCTATTGAATCCGGTTTTAACTTATGTGATTTCAAACTATAAAAGACATAATTGTAAGTATTCTTTGCATGAATTAAGCATATAATTCATTCACTAAAGCATAAAAAAAACATAAAGAAACATGACACATGGTAGAAACCTTACCTTAGCACAAAATTCCAGAATCTCTTGAAATTGAACCAGTAAAAGTGTTGAACACCGATAATATTGAAGTATTTGAGAAAGAAACTTTTAAAACTGAATTTTCTTGAATTTTTCAATCAAAATCTTCAAATTGTAGGCCTCCCACTTTTTTTCATATCTCTCCTTTGTCTTCCTTTATTTTCCATCTTATTTTCATTTATTTTTGGGTGAATGTAAAGATATACAACAATCTCATTATAGTCCCCACTTAAACAGCTCTTCAAAGGGTTGTAAATCCTTGTCATGCTTGACACATGTCAAACAATTCATAAACTGGTCCCTAATGTCCCAAGCCCAGTGGGTCCAAAATCACTCAAGCCCAAATCAATGCCCAATTCAAATCCCAAAGACAAAACTCAATCTTTTCGATTCCAAACTATATTTCTAATTAAAAATTCATAATCTACACAAAATTCTAGGCTTAGAGGTCAATTTTCACATTAAACCATGGTCATTTGCCTATTTAAATTCATCGTCAAATCAAAACTAGTCGTAGTTCGCTTTTTATCAATGATAATTCAAACAAACCCTAACACACTACTTATGCAAGTAATTATCTTACATATTTATATTATATGCTTATGTGTATATGAATGTTCTTGGGTCTCACAAATACCTTCTATCTTGCTTACTCCAACGTCGAAAAACTCTTCGACGACAACCCACGCTGCGAATTCTGCCTCAGAAACAAGACTAGCTATTAACGATGCAGAGAAACAATGGAATGAACTTCCCCAAAAATGAACATGCTCAGAAACGATAAATTGTAGGATGGACTGGTGATAAGGAAGAGAGATGAAGAAGGAAGAGAGATGAAGAAGGAAAGAGATGACGACGAAGAAGAAGAAGGAAGGAGATGGTGAACGGGCAAAAGATTTTGGGTCATTGGAATTGGGCTACATATTTGAAATTTGGGTTTTTTGTCTTTCTTTTTAACCGGTTACCAATAGATAACATGTTGCATGATCGAACGACTCATATTCTTTCCTTTCATTTTAACTCAATCCAATGGCCTATATTAGCTTAAGTCATGGAAGTGAGAATTTAGCTTAAGTCAGGAAGTTTTTCCCATATCCTCTACTACCATAAAAAGAGGCAAGTGCTTGTATCATTAGGGGTATTAACTAAATGTGATTAATCGACCATTTCGAACCGATTTGGTTAAAACGGTTCGGTTAACCAAATAAGGTATATCAGTTAAACTATTTTAACCATTTCGATCGTTTAGTTGATTAAGAAATGAATTAATATTAATATTAATAATATGTTAAATATAAATATAAATAAAATATAATAAAAAATTAAATATATAATAAATAAAAAACTTAATTATATAAATAATATCAGTTAATTGATTAATCAATCAAAATTAATTCGATCGATTAATATCAAAATACTTAAATTAATTCAAACAAAATGATTAAAAATTTTAACTGAAAAAAAAATCAATTAAAACTTTTAACCACCCAACAAACCGTTTTGACAGTTCGCAATCCTGTAACAATGCGATGGAACTTTCATCTTCCAATTTTACCCTCATTCAAAGTATATCATTTCCGATATACCCTTACACAAGTATGGCTCAGAGATTTCGCTTACCAGACCTTTCTTTTATGACTTTGGGCAATTGTGGAGAACAGCAATCCTTCAACCTCGCTTCGTCACTGTCATGCTACTCCTGTCTGCAAGTTGATCATCTGTAAGCAGGACGTCGCTCCTGGACGCCGCGTCGTCGGTGTAGTTGTTTTGAATTGTAGGCTCGGCTTAAGCTCTCATTATTTGGTCGGTCTCTCTCTTACACTCTCTGTGCACTCTCTCTTCATTTCTTTTCCACCGACTAAATCCTGTAAATTCTCCTATAATCATATTCTCTCTATCTCTCATCTCCTCAGTTTTTTTTCCAAATTTCTTCAATCACTGATTAGGAGTTACTCGAATCTGAGTTGAATGGATGAGTTATATCGGCCATGAGTATCAATCCGAGTCGAAGCCCGCAAGACCTGGCCACACTGGCCAGCACCATCTACGAAATACAGTATGTTTATGTTTATTTTTATTTTTTTTAATTTTGTGTTGATTTGGTTTGGTAGATTCTGTAATATCTTGATATAATCTGTAAATTAAGGGATTTTATTTATTTATTTTTAAATCTCTTTTTCCTGTGGTTCTAACTAGAATTTGATTACTATTTTCTTTTTTAGATTTTTCCTTTTTAAAGAAATGGGTTTTGATAACTAGGAACCTATCTCTAAAACTAAAGCTCTTGAGCTTAAAGGATTACCAGTTAGCTTGTTGGTTAATTTTCTTCTGGGTGCATTTTAGGATGAACTATTTTGATGTCGGTAATCAAGTGATATTCTGCTATTATGATAGTATCTTAATAATTTAATGAGCCGCCACGATCGTAGTATAGATCGTTCCTTGGATAACTCATAGATTCTCTAAAAAGTGAAAATTGGTAGTTTTGTTTTGTCTTGGATATTCAGGTTATTGAAGAGGTTGGATTTCCCAGAAATGAAGTTTATGCTTGAACTTCATGGTCTATGAGGTAAATTATGTAATATTGCATCGAAAATATCAAGTTTAGTTTCTTTTTTCCCTTGAATAATGATGATATATATATATATAAGCTTGATCGTACATTGATAACTTGGATGTCGCAATAAAATACTGCTTGTTCTAACATATGCAAATAGTTGTCAAGGATTTAGAGCTTGTGATTGGCAAGAATGGTGAATCAATAAAAGAAAAGAAGCTTTTGGTGATAATTGAAAATGATGGTTGAATGAGAACTAGTGAAGCGAAAATGACAGCTTACTAAGGATGGTTTGTGATGAAAAGTTAGAGAATTTGATACAACTTTAATATGGTGATAAGTCTATTAAATGGCTTTCTGTGATGAATTTATAAGTTCATTATGGCTTAAGAAAAACATTACAGGGTGAGCCTATTGATAGTAGTATGCCTTACAAGCCAATAACATTTGATGTTACGAGCATGTTACTTGTAATTGATCTTATTCATTTATTGACAATAAATTTTAATAATGGTAATTATCTTATTTATCGTGTTCATTACAAATCACTGTATGTGCATTACGTGATAAAGCCTATAGAGTAAGAGCAATGAAAATAAGCCCCATGATGAGATCATGCTAATAAGATGTATTTCTTTAAGCTTTATTCTTAAATGTTTCTAATCATAGGATCACTAAGAAGGGCATTAGTGAATCTGGATAGATTAGTACATGTTATGTTTTCTCAAGGAGTTGAGGGTGATTGATCTCATGGTCACTAGTATATGAAACACTAAAATAAGTTATGTAGGTGCTTGTTAGAGAACAGGTACACCGAATTGACTTGACTAAGTAATTCCTAATGGACATTTTACTGGTTGTCAATAGAATTTCTTATGTTGCAACTGTACAAGTGATTCTTGGACCAAAGACACCATGGATATCTTATGTATAAGTCATTATACTTTATTTTATTTAAATGTGATTATAATCATAAGTCATAAAATGGTAGTAATTGGGTATGATCACTTATGCATGAACGTATGTAAGTGTACAATAGAGGATCATCACTCTCAATAAAAGAGGGATGGGTTGTAGAGAACTAAAGAGATTGGTTTTTGAAGTTAATTACGCGAAAGGGGGTGGAGGGGGTGTCAGTGGGGAAGAGGGTGTGTAGTACAGTGCAAGGAAGAGAAAATTGACTTCGTGGAATGTGAGGGGATTGAATGATAGGTTGAAAAGGGCTTTGGTTAAGCGGTATCTTCAAGAGTGGAAGGGTGATGTGGTTTGTCTCCAGAAACGAAAATTGAGGTATTTGATGATGCGTTTATTCGAAGCATTTGGGGTTTGAGAAATTGTGGTTAGAAAGCCTTACTTGCTATTGGAGCTTCTGGGGGTATCGTTATTATGTGCGACATGAAAGTTCTTGAGTTGATCGATGTCTTTGTTGGTGCGTTTTCGGTGTCTTGTGTTTTTAAGGGTTTTTGACACATGGAGAGTGGGTTATGACGGGTGTGTATAGGCCAAACGATAGTGGAATTAGAGTTTTGTTTTGGGAGGAGTTAGCGGAGATTAGAAACCGGTGGATTCTTCCGTTGGTTGTGGGTGGTGATTTCAATGAGGTTTTATACTCTCATGAGAGAACCGAGTTATTTTGAGTCTAGTTCGATGAGGGAGTTTTTGGAGTTTATGAGCGGCCAAAATCTTATTGATTTGTCTTTGTCCGGTGGCTCTTTTACTTGGTTGAGTTTTAGGGAGACACCCACGTTCTCGAGGATTGATTGTTTTCTTGTTAATAGGTGTTGAGAAGCTCTTTTTCTGTTATCATATTCATTACAAATCATTGTATGTGCATTACATGATAAAGCCTATAGAATAAGAGCAATGAAAATAAGCCCCATGATGAGATCATGCTAATGAGATGTATTTCCCTAAGCTTTATTCTTAAATATTCCTAATCATAGGATCACTAATAAGTGCATTAGTGAATCGAGATAGATTATTACATGTTATGTTTTCTCAAGGAGTTGATGGTGATTGATCTCATGGTCACTAGTGTATGGGACATTAAAACAAGAGAATTGTGGTTGAGTGGATGGGATCCGTGATCTCGTGAAAGGTTGGTGGGAGGGGTGCAATATTAGAGGCTTTGCTAGTTTTGTGTTGGTCTGTAAGTTGAAATGCTTAAAGGAGGAGTTGAAATTTTGGAATAGAGAGACGTTTGGAAATGTGAATTCAACTTTTAATGCTTTGACTAGTGAGATAAGTGGTTTTGATGAGAATGTCGTTGTGGGGCTCAGAGTGGGTTCCGTGATCTCGTGAAAGGTTGGTGGGAGGGGTGCAATATTAGAGGCTTTGCTAGTTTTGCGTTGGCCTCTAAGTTGAAATGCTTAAAGGAGGAGTTGAAATTTTGGAATAGAGAGACGTTTGGAAATGTGAATTCAACTTTTAATGCTTTGACTAGTGAGATAAGTGGTTTTGATGAGGAGGTCGTTGTGGGGCTCTCAGGGGAAGATAAGATTCAAAGGGAGTGGGCGAAGAAAGAGCTTACTAAAATTATTTCAATGGAGGAAATCTCTTGGCGTCAAATGTCAAGAGAATTGTGGCTGAGGGAGGGGGATATGAACACCAAGTTTTTTCATCGTATGGTCAATGCTCATTGAAGGTACAATTATATTAGCTCCATAGAGGTTGATGACAGGGTTTATGAGGAGGAGGAGGATATGAAGCGGGCGATTTGTGATTTCTATAAGAAGCTCTATAAGGAGATGAGTGACTCTAGACCGAATTTGGATGGCTTAAACTTTACGTGTGTTTTGGGGGGGAGGGGGGGAGAAGCTAGGTGGCTGGAATGCCCGTTTGATAAAGAAGAGATTGTCAAGGCTCTTCGATATTGTAATGGTGATAAAGCATTGGGTCCGAATGGTTTCGCTTTGGCTTTTTTTGTTCATAATTGAGAGGTTATCAGGATGGATGTTCTTCGGTTTTTTGAAGAATTTCATTCTTCTGGGGATTTTGTGGGGAGTCTCAATGCCACTTTTATTATGCTTATTCTGAAGAAGGTTGGGCTTCCAATGTTAAAGATTTTAGGCCCATTAACCTTGTGAGATGCATGTACAAACTTTTATCTAAGGCACTATCGGCTAGATTGAAGACCGTTTTGCATAAAGTGGTAAGCCCTCATCAAAATGCCTTTGTTGATGGGAGGCAAATTTTGGATGTCGTGTTGATGTCTAATGAAGTAGTCGATGCCTATTTAAAGTGAGGGGGAGAGGGGTGTTGTATAAGCTTGACATAGAAAAGGCTTATGATCATGTGTGTTGGAGTTTTGTCATCTATTTATTGAAAATGATGGGTTTCGGAGAAAAATGGTGTAAGTGGATATTTAAATGCATCTCTTCGGTGTCCTTCTCTATCCTTATTAATGGAAGCCCGACTGGTTATTTTAAAACTTCAAGGGGCCTAAGATAAGGGGATCCGTTGTCTCCATTCTTATTCACTTTGGTTATTGAAGCTTTTAGTAAGATGGTGACGAAAGCGGTGGATGGGGCAATGTTGAGGGATTTGAAAATAGGAGTCATTGGAGCTAGTGTGAATGTTTCTCATCTGTTATTTGCTAATGACACTCTAGTCTTCTGTGGGGCAGAGGCTACACAAATGTTGCACCTTCGCTATGTGCTTCTTTGCTTTGAAGCAGTTTCTGGTCTCAAGGTCAATCTTAGCAAGAGTAACCTAATCCCACTTGGAGAAAATATAATTGGTTATTTTTCTACTAACTTACTGGTCTGTAAAGTGGGGCCACTTCCTATCACTTACCTTGGCCGTCCCTATTGGGGCTAAATTTAAAGAAAAGAGTGTTTGGAACCCGATTGTGGAAAAAATCGAGAAAAGATTGGCTAGATGGAAGAATCATTACCTTTCTAAAGGGGGGAGGCTTACTCTTATTAAGAGCACTCTTTCTAGTCTCCCTGTCTACTTTATGTCTCTATTCTCTATTCCCTCTTACCTCTTCGGTGGATAATCAGTTGGAGAGGATTCAAAGAAGCTTCCTTTCGGGTGATACGGGAGAGGAATTTAAGTATCATTTGGTGAGATGGGGTGTGGTCAAATTTCCTTTGGAAAAAGGGGGATTGGGGATCAAATCTCTTTCCTTTTTTAATAAAGCACTTTTTTTCTAGTGGAAAGGGATCATCTTTTGAGGAAAATGGTGGCTGCTAAGATTTGGGCTAGACCCTAATGGATGGATGTTGAAGGAAGTGAGAGGGGCTTATTGGGTGGGAGTGTGGAAATGGATTCGGAAAGGGTGGAAGGATTTTCTTCCTCATGTTTCGGTTTTGGTTGGAAATGGAGAGAGAACTTGTCTTTGGTATGATATTTGATTTGGGAACACCCTTCTAAAAGATCAATTTTTCGGAAATTTTTAACATTGTGGGGAATAAAGATGCTCTTATTAGATCTTGTGCTTCCTTCACTTCTGATGGGGTTCTTTGGGATGTTTCGTCTCTCGTAATGTCCATGATTGGGAAGTAGGGGGAATTTTTAGATTCTTTAAGACTTTATACAATGTGAGGTTGGATGGGAATAGAGAAGACTTAGCTAGATGGGTCCTAATCCAGATAAAGGTTTTGAGTTGAATTGTTTCTGTAAGATTTTGGCTAACAGGGATCATTCGATAGGATTGTTCGATTTTCCGTGGAAAGCAATTTGGTGTTCCCGTGCCCTTAGGAAGGTAAGGTTTTTTTTTGTATGGGAGGCTTCTTGGGAGAAAATTCTTACCATTGATAACTTGCAAAGAAGGGGAGAGTAATTGTGAATAGGTGTTTTATTTGCAACAGATGCAATGAGTCAGTTTTTCATCTTTTAGTGGATTGCCTGTTAGCTTAGCTTATAAGATTTTGGGGATTTATTGGGTGGTAGGGGGTTCTGTGAAAGATGAAATTTGGGCTTGGAGTGGATTGAAAGCAACAAAGGAAGTCAAAAAGACTTATTCCTTGATTCCTCACTCGATTTTTTGGATTGTGTAGAATGAAAGAAATCATAGAGCCTTCAATGGTAAGAAGAGAAATTTTGATACTATTAGGAGATAGATGGCTAAATACACTTAATTTTTTGGTTAAAAGGAATTTCATTGTAAATAATTTTGATATTTTGGATCATGTGGATTTTCTCTCTTGTATTTAGCCTTTGGCTTTGAGGTTGCACCTTCTGGGTGCTCCTTCCTTATTAAAATTTCTTTACTTATCAAAAAAAATAAAGAGGGAGAATGTCTGATCTTATTAAGTCATAGCTTGGAAATTCTTTGGCCAAGGTGGGGTGGAAATTAGAAAAAAGTTTCTAATTTCACCATTTAAGTTATGGACTTGAGATCAAGATATATATGATTAAGTAATTAAGGCTTGACAGTAAATCCATGTCTTAGGTTTAATCAATGACATTTTATGATGAAATGATTGAATTGTATGGTAAATGACAATGGAAAGGTTTACATTAATTCATATTGTTTAAGTAGTGTCATACTGCTAGGTGTTAATCATGACTTGTAGAAGCCCTTAAAAATTAGTTGTAATTAATTCATTCTTAGTCAAAGGGAGAATTAGAAGGAGTTTTAATTTGAAGTAAAATTAAAAGGAATTTTAATTAATTGGATGGGATCCAATTGTTACGTAAAAGTTATGACCTACTATCACGGCGATTATGAATCTAAGGGTCACACACAATAGGACAATTGTATGAATAGAGATATTAAGGGGAAGCAGAGAGAATTATCACAAAAAGTGGCTAATTGAGGGATTTTAGGAATTAAATTAAAGCAGGGTTTAATTGCAATTCTAAAATCTTAGTGTCTTTAGAAGTAAAGGTTCAATATAAATATGGGTTCTATTTGATGGAAACCTAATGGTCATTATTAGAGATTAAGATTAGATCTTAAGCTCTCTCTCCAAAAAGCAGCCACCCAAAAATCCCTAGGAGCTAGCACTTCATAATTTTCGGTCACCCTTGATTGGAGATCTCTAGTTCTTAGTTGCTTATGTGGATACGCTTAGAGGTCAGACGCTTGAACTTGTCTCCAATGTATCAATAGGAAGCTCCATCAACGTAAGGTATAAATCTTAAACCTTGTATGAAGATATTGATTTATCATTCTAATAGATACATAAAGAATTTTTTGATGGAAGTTTATTAGCATAATCTAAAAATAAATAAATTCCGCTGTGTTTTCTATGCCGATAGACTTACATCGAAAACAATTTGAACTGTAATAAGGATGGTTTCAGTACTCATAATAATGTAAAGTTACAACGTCATTTGATTTAATTTTCTTGCTTTTTTCTGGGGTGAGGGGGTAATTAATTGTCTAATGAAACTGTTTTTGTTAATATACATTTTTTTATTGTTGTTGAAGTTATTGCTTAAATTAAAACTTGTGGTTGTCTTCCTTTTGTCTTGGCATGTTATTATTTAGATTCATTAACTGCTTACAGCTTACTAGCCACAAAACGGGATGGGCAGTGGCCTGCCATTGCTGGTTGTTGACAGGTCAGCGGCAAACGTTGCAAAGGGGAGAATCCAATCAGTGAAAAGAGAAGGAGACGAGAACAAATAAGCACAGGCCGCAACTGACAAAAGGACAATTCAGAAATTTAAAAATCTCAGAAGAGTAAAATTGGAATCAGAAAGTACCATCACTTAGGCGACACAAAGTCCGTAATCTTGAACCATGTGTCTTGATGAACAAGTAAAGCTTAGCATGAGAAAATGTGTTAGCCCGCCCCTAGCATGCCTGCTAAATTAAACAGAGTTAAATTTGCAGAGGTTTGGAGATTGTGGGCAAACCAGAGAATGGACAATGAGAGAGAAAGTAATGAAATGTTATAGAGATGAAGAAAGAGGATCCTGGAGAGACCGAGAGAAAGAGAACTCAAAAATTAAAATTAGAAAGAAGAAGAGGATTATATTAATATACCGAGATGACCTAATTTCTTACTATTGTATCTTGAACCACCTGTTCTGTATTTTTGAATCATTTACATGGTGAGTTCAATGAACTGATCCTTACACTTGGTGCTGCTTAGTGGAGAATTTCAATATGAGTTTTGATTACCGTTAAAGAAGGTTGGGGGTAGCTCATATTTGCTTGCTGGGTTTGTAAATGAAACAAAAGGGTGTTAAGGAGAAGGGGTTTGCTCGTTTGGTAGGGGAAGTGGTGGTGGTTGCTGTTAAGGATCAAAGGAAGTCCCAAGAACTCCTTTGGTGTGGGCTTTGACTCATGTTGTAACTGTTGTTCAGCCTGGGGATTGCATTGAGCTGCTGGTGGTTATTCCAGCCCACTCCTCAAGTAATTTGCCTTGTCTTCATAAATTCTTTTCCCCTTATGATTACTAATTTTTGGATATTTTTTTCCTTTTAATTTTTGTGGGTAATGATAAAATGTCTTTCTTTGCCTTTGGGCTCAATTTGATTCTTTCTCCTAAATTTTTAAGCCTCATTTTAGGATGGTTATCTGAATTGTTTTGATTACTCTGCTTGCATAATGCTTCATGGAAACTTGGGTAGAGAACTTCCCTTATATTAATCAGTACGGTCAGAGAGATTAACGGTTCCTTGCTAGCCTGAATTTATTTCACAAGCCCCTGGACTCTATGAACACTAAGTTTTGTAAGTAGAAGCCCAAGGTTATCCATGAATACTTTTTCTTAAAATGATAAATGGAAGAATAAATTTGCTCTTCAAATATAGATGAGGACTTTCTTAGCAACCTTAGTTCATTATGAGTTTGATTCTAAAAGATGTCTCTTCTTATCTTTTTTAGGTCACTAGGGCAGAGCTGAAGTTTTGGGGTTTAATTTTTTTTTTTAATGCACTATAAGAGTGGAAATGAATAAATGAAATTTTATCTCTCCTGGTGATTATTCTCTCTTTGTTTTAGTTTAGAAAATCTTTATTTTTTGGATTTTGGATTTTTTATACTTTTGTATGGGTGGAGATTGATAAGTATAACATGCTAGCTTATTGCGCTGTCAATCCATCCTTTTGTAGCAGGCAGCAAATTAACTGCTCTACCTGCAATGAATCTTGAAGATTAATTGGCTAGATGTTGGAGAATTAAATGCTGCTGCTGTGGTCTCATAGGTACTACTCTTGGATGTTATCAGAAGACTTGATGCAAGAGTTTTCATCTTGTGCAAAGTTGATCCCACAATGTCGATGGGATACTGTAAGTTTCTGTGCCTTTATACACATTTCTCTAACATGTTTTCATTTATAAAGAATGTAATAGTTCCATATTTTGGTGTAAGTTCATAATGTGTTCTTTTTCCCTCATCGCATATATATGCATATCTATGTATTGTGTATGCCTTTGCATTATATGAAAGTGGTGAATTGTTCCATAATTAGGGCGAGAAAGACTTGCATGGCCAATCTATTTCGGCAGGAAACGACATACTCAAACATAAAAGAAACCTCTTGTATGACTTCGTGCAATGTTGTTTTCCCAATCGCAGCTTTGATCTTTTGATGAATAAATTTTAATAACCAAAACTGTTGATCTACTCCATTTTGATTTTTGACATTTTCCATTTTAATTTGGACTACACGTTTGAAATCATATAATTTCTTGCAGCCTTTGCACAAGATCATTCTTTTATTTTGCTCTTCCACTAACAATTTTAATCTTAATTTAAGATGGAATAGCACTCTTATAAGAATTTGGCTTGTATTCATTTCATGCACAGAATATTTCTATAGTTTGGTAGGCTGAAAGTACTCCAAAATTATATTTCTAAACAGAGATATGCTCACCAGTGAGAGCATCAGAGGATACAATCTTGGTTCCTGGTTTTCTGCTTTATGTTCTTAATCATAATCTTATTTAGCACTTTTTAAGTATTGTTATTTAGTTAGGGTTGGTGAATCTTGATGTTTAATGTTTAACATATCAAGCACTTTCAAATAGCAAGTGATCTCCCGAAGTGATCATGATTGGTAGACGAAGATAAATATTTTTGCTGTAAGGATTAGCGGTTGCCATTATACTTAAGGTTATGATAGGTGGAGAAAAAAAAATGGGGAGAAGGAATTTTTTATCGTTTGATAGAGAAAAGAGAGTAAAGATGATTGATGTTTTTTTTCTTCACATGAGCAAATCAAAATCTTTTCAAATTGAGAAGTTTGGGAAGTCAAAGCTAGAATAAGTTGATTTTTTTTATTATTATTATTTTCATTATTGTTTACTGAACATGATAGAAAACATCAATGTTATTTTTTCATTCCTTTTCTTTCTTTTCATTTTTTTCCTATACCCATCAGAACATAAGTGATATAAAAGAAAAATAAATATCCATGACTCCGCGATGTTTAAGATGATTCCTCGTGAAAATGGGTTTATTGATATGGATAATTTGTGTTTGATTCCCTAGAAATTTAAAGGGAAAAGAAAAGGTAATGATGTTTAGACCAAGTACATTTTTTTTATGCTTTGTATAATGCGATAATTGATTTAAATGTATGAGTTGAACTGATATCACCGATACTAATTGCAACATCAATGAAGGATTGCATTCTTTCAAAATGGATTAAGGGAGAATTTGATTCAACAACTTTGAATTTTCATTTTCATTTTATTTTCCCTGCTTAACAGATGCAAGGGGAATGGTTTTAAGAGAGAAGAGTGCTTATATGTAAATTGAGGAAAATATAAATCTTGCTATGATTGCTTTGTCAAATCATTAAAAAGATGTTGGAATTATTAACGTAAATTAAAACGACATCACTTGTTCGAATTTAACATTTAGCTATCACTTTCAGAGTCTAAGAATTAGGAAAAAGGGAAAAAAGAAGGCAGTTTTTGTTGTTCAAAATTTAACAGAAACAAAAAAGGCCAACAAGAATTGAAAACTTCACAACGCACGTAGTTATTACTAGTATGTCAGTACAAGAAATATCACAAGTGATCCACCTATTGACCATTAACAGAACAAACAATATCTATATATTATATATACATGAAATTAGAACAAATACTAGAGCAAAACATCCATTGAAGATATACTAATTATTCTTCATCGAAGCCAATTTTCAAGGAAAAGTATTTCTCCCTTACCAAACAGAAACTAGCATTGCCCTCGTCAAATTGAAGCCATTCCAAGTAAATGCAAACTTCCCTTGGCTAACAAGTACGAAATTAAAGCAACAATAAAACCATCTTTAAAAAAGCTGCTATCATGTATATCAGAACAACTGAAATTTCCATTTCCATAACCAGATCCATGTACCATGTACCATGTATGCAGAGATCAGTAAATAAAATTATTTATGTAAACCAAAAGGGCTAAATGCAAAGATCATCTCGAAGGTCTAAAATTGTATGTAGTAAACCTTCCATTTCAATTTTTAGTTTGCAAATCCACGTCAAAACATTAAATTAGCAGTAAAATTTATAGAAGATATGGAAAATGAAATCTAGGGAGCAGGAGGAGGAGCAGATCCATTAACAAGGGAAGTCCTCATCATCTGCTCGAACTCCTCAAAGTTGACATTGCCGTCGCCATCAGAGTCAACGGGACCAATCATCCTGACGCAGTCTTCAACGGAGCACTGCATACCCAAGCGGTTCAAGACGAGGTGCAGCTCGGCGGCGGAGATGAGGCCGTTCTTGTCCTGATCGTAGAGGTCGAAGGCCTCGCGGAGTTCGGTGGAGGCAGCGTCGTCGGAGGAGGAGGAGCGACAGAGGGCGGAGAACTCAGAGAGGCTGATGAAGCCGTCTTGGTCGGAATCGACGTCCTCCATGACGCGTTTCAACTCAGCCTCACTATAGGAGGACCCAATCGCCTTCAGCACGTTCCCAAGCTCAGTCGCGGAGATCTTTCCGTCGTGGTTGGCGTCGAACTGTTTGAAAACCTTCTCGAGCTCGTCCGTGTTCTGGAGGTAAATTGACGATGGTGGTTTCTGGGCGGGGGTGTTTAGGGTTTGATCTGGGTTTGTGCTTGCCATATTTGGTGCTTTTGTCCTTTTTCTTTCTGATGAGTATTCGAGAGGAAGATGATTGTTGTAGCCTCCTTAGGATTTTGGTTTGCCGTTTAATAAGCGCCGGGAGATTTTGTTTCTAATTTTCCAGAGAGAGAGCTGTTTTGACTCTTTTGAGCGGTGGGGAGATGAGTGGTTTATATAGGAAAGGAGCGACGCGTATTTAGATGAGATGAGAGGTACGAGCAATATACAGTGGCATGTTAAGCGTGAAGGAACCACAATCATGTACGTCCTCCTGGGCCCATTATTGTTATGCACGCGCAATGCATCAATTGAGATGTTATAATATTTGATAGTAAATTATAATATATATATAAAGAACGACAATTTTATATAAACAATGACGTAGATGTTGCTATGGATATATTTTTTAATTATTAAATTATATTTTTCAAATAAAATATATTTATTTTCAAATTCAAATATTTGTGTGTTTTATTTTTAACTAACAAATTTATTTAATCATTCACTTAATAATAATCATTATAATTCTTAATTAATATTCGCTCACATAATAATTCTTATTATCTACAAAAGAGCTGTTAATCTGAAAAATCGAACCCGGTCTTAATTAATAATAATCATAATAATTCTTGATTAATATTCAGTCACATAATTATTCTTATTATCTATAAAAGAGTTATTGATCTGAAAAATCGAACTCGGTCTCAATTAATAATAACTATAATAATTCTTGATTAATATTCACTTACATAATAATTCTTATCATCTATAAAAGAGATTAATATTCAATCATATAATGATTCTTATTATCTATAAAATAGTTATTGATCTGAAAAATCGTTCTTGATCTCAATTAATAATAACCATAATAATTTTTTATTAATATTTCATAATAATTCTTATTATCTATAAAAGAATTGTTGATCTGAAAAATGAAACTCGGTCTTAAAAATTAATAATTTGATTTCATTCAATTTTATAATTCTTGATTAATGTTCACTCACATCATAATTCTTATTATTTATAAAAGAATTGTTGATATGAAAAATTGCACTCGGTCTTAAAAATTAATAATTTGATTTCATTCAATTTTATAATTCTTGATTGATATTTACTCATATAATAATTCTTATTATCTATAAAAAATAATTGTTGATCTGAAAAAATTGAACTCGATCTTAAAAATTAATAATTTAATTTCATTCAATTTTATATTTAATATAAAAATGATTTTATCTTATTGAATTATGAGAAAGTTAAACAATAACAATAACAATAATTTAAAAAATCACTTCAATGCCCAACGATCAAATACACGAGCACAAGATTGATTTTCATTGATAAGTCTATCGCATCAATATTTTTTAAACAATAATGAAATCCTTATGAAAAAAAGGTTTGATATCTTAAAGATGGTGTTGACTCATATTTGCTATGTCATTCTTAGCTAAAGATGGTGTTGACTCATATTTGATTTTAATAATGACAAAACACTACTCTAATTGTATTAATAGTTTTATCTAAGTGTTTAAGTGGTGAAAGCATTCTGCACAAAAACAAAATGCAAGAACTCAACTCGATTTAGATACCAAGACAAGACAAAAAATCTATAATAGGCATTAAAGTAATCGAAACAATTGTAAATATCTCATATTCAATTACATAGCTTGATTTGTGACTCAATTTGCAAGAAGACTTTGATAAAACTAACCATACAAAAGTTTCTAAGTCAAAAACAGTTTTGAAACATGAAAAACTGGGTTGAAGGACAACCCAGTCGAGTAGCTTCACATACCAATCGATTGGGATATGGGATAGAAAGTTTCCAGTCGACTGGTAACTAGGACAAAAAGTTCATAGTTGACTGGTGTTTAGGAAACAGTCGACTGGTACTCTCCCTTAGCCTAAAAAGCGAAATTTCTCACTTGACCTAGTCGACTGGTACAAGGACCCAATCGACTGGTAATTCAAAAATATGACTGTTTAAGACGCGAGACTTAAGCATTTAATGCCCCAAACCTACCAAGTCAGTGTCAAACGGCTATATTGATTCAAGGCTATATAAACCCACTTCAATAAGCATTTAAAAAAAGCAGAGAACACATTCAATTCACAAGATAGCTCATTAATTCTCAAAAGCTTTGAAATATTTATTGTTAAGCCATTCTTCAAGCTTGTTCTTGAAAGAGAGATATTGTTTATTTGTAAAAGAACTTATTGCTATCTCTCTACCATTTACTTTACAGCAAATTTCATTTATTGTAAAGGAAAATAGTTGGTATAACTCTTAGAGTGTTTAGGATTAAACACTTCATTGTAGCTTTTGTGAGAAAGAGATCGGTTGTAAGGTTTGTAAAACACCTGTGAAGTTGTATGACTAAATTTTTAGTGGATTACTTCAAGGAAGACCCTTAAAGAGGGTGGATGTAGGGTCGGAAGGAATCTAATATTGTCGAACCACTATAAACAGAGTTTGCACTTTCTATTCCTTAAACTCTTTACTTTCAAGCATATTATTTGATTGAGTGTTTTATGTATTTAACTGTTTAAAAACTTGCAAATTAATCATCAAAAGTTTTTAAAACCTAATTCACCTCTCTTCTTGGGTTTGAACATTTGTTTACAATTGGTATCAGAGCCTCATACTCAATTTCAACCTTAAAATCCTTGAGTTGATCCGATGGCATCAAATAGCTATACCGAAGGGCATTCTTATACTAGGCCTCCTTTGTTCAATGGCTTCAACTATAACTATTGGAAAAATAGAATGAAAATCTTTGTCGAAGGACAAGATTACAATCTATGGAGAGTCATTGAGGAAGGACCTAGAATTCCTACAAAGGAAATAAGTATTGTAGAAATCAATCATACAATGTTTAACTCAAAACTGAGATTAATGAAGAGGATTGTAGAATGATGTCTCAAAATAGTAGAGCTATTGGTATTTTACATTGTGCTTTAGATATTTCCGAGTATAATAAAGTTTTTGCATTTGTTTCGGCTAAGGAGATATGGGACAAACTACAAGTCGTATATTAGGGAACTAGCGAAGTCAAAAAATCAAAAATATATATGCTAGTGTCCAAGTATGAATTTTTCAAAATGTCTCCTAACGAAACAATTTCTCAAATGCACTCACGTTTCACCACTATTGTTAACGGCTTAAAACTTCTTTGTAGGAACATTGAGGATTTGAACTAACAAGGAAGATCTTAAGGTCTTTGCCATCCACTTGGAAAGCAAAGAAGACGGTCATCACGAAGGCCAAAGATCTTGACAAACTTGATGTTGAAACACTTCTCGGATCACTATTGACATACAAGATGGAGGAAATGAATCCCGTTGCCTGATGATGAGAATAAGAAAAAGATGATTGCTCTCAAAGCCTCTACAAGCAACAAAGAGGAAGAGAAGGAAGAACATAATGAGAGTAGGGAAGAAGATGGTGAGATGGCTCTAATCACTAAAAGGTTTCACAAGTTCTTGAAAAAGAGCAAGAAACCTTACACAAGGGATTCCACTCCAAAAAGGGAACCTCTTGTGTGTTATAGTTGCAAGAAACCCAACCGCATCAAGGCCGATTGCCAAACAATGAGCAAACCATATAAGAGCTTCAAAAAGAAAGCTACGATTGCAACCACATGGAGTGATGACGAAGAAAAAGAATCTTTGGACAATGAGGTCGGATACGAAGAGATTACCAACCTATGCTTGATGGCAATCAACGACAAAAATGAGGTATCTAATTTTTCCCCCTCTAATAATAGCATTGTTAGTAGTATTGAAGAGTCAATTGAAGTTATAAATGAGATGCATGAAGAATTGAAGAAATTCGATTCTAGAAATGTAGCTCTCAAGAAGAAGGTTTCATCTCTCTCTAAAGAATAGTAGAAAGAACAAAGAAACTAAAGAACATTATTGAATGATTGATGGAGAACAAAGATTAAATTTTGAATGCAAAGTAAAGTAAAGCGTCGGGAATCCCTTGCACAAATCTAGTATTTTAATTATTCTTAATTCATTGAATAACTCAATTGGGAATTCACTTCCCAATTCCAAATCGAAAGATGTAAATTTATAAACCAAGATTAAACCAAATGTAACCTGTTGAAAAATCATTCACCACTTTTAAAATACGTAAATTATTATCACTATCGAGAAAATCCAACGACGACAATATACTCAGGAAGCGATATTGCAGTAAAGAACTAAATCGATATAGATAAATAATTAATCCAAACATAATCAAAGAACTAAACCATTCAATAGAAAAAGCATGATTGAATCTATAAACAAAATAAATTCTAAGATTATTCGGAAAAGAAAATATCACCAATGAATCACAAATGATAAACCAAAAGAGTTTTAGTAATTAAAACTTAAATATATAAATTAAAAATAAATAAAAATACCATTAACTGTGCAAGTTCATCTCTAGCCCCACTTGAGAATTTAGTTACCCATAAATATAATGGACAACAAAAATCTCAAGGGAAAGATTTGATCTCGCTGTGAGCATCCCCCCTTCGTAGCAAAGCCTTGGAGATTCCCCAGCTTGCCCTCCAAAAGTCCTCCAGATTGCTCCCAAAAGCCCTCCAGATCTGCTCCCAGATGATCCTCAAAGCTGAAGTGGAGTGGGCCTTTTATAGGGAAACTCCAAGAGTGCAATGTGTTTCCAATTCGATGTAGGATACTACCTGAGTGCGCTCGATCATAGACTGGTGTGCTCGAGTGTAGCATGGTGTGCTGCAAAGTATTTCTAACCGATGTGGGATGTCAAAGTGCGTACATGCGCTCGATCGCAGGTCTGGTGCGCTCAAGCGCACTAGGCATCTTCCAACTTGAACTTTATCTACTAAAACTGCCATAACTTTCTCTAGAAAAATCATTTTTACGAGCCGTAAAATTCTCCAGAAAACAGACTTCCGGATCTTTCTAAATATATATGGCTCATCTCCTGGTTTTTCCTGAATCAATATAGTTTAATTTGCAAAAATGACTGATCTATACGGGCAATTCTGGCAATTAATGAAACTCCTTTCCAAGTGCTTGTGAACCTGTAAAACAATGAAAAACAACTCAAAGCAAAAAATTGCTAAGTTAACAAATGTAAATTAAGGGGCCAAAATATGCAATATTTGCCACTCATCAAATACTCAAAACTTACATTTTGCTAGTCCCTTAGCAAAATAAAATAAAATAAAAACTTATTGAAAAACAAAGAACACAAAGATAAATCCATCATTCATGGTATCTTAAAATTTAAGCATCACACAAAACCATGATATCCAGTCATGAGCAAGCTTAAAATGTAAACCCATCTTCACAATGAATAGAAATTTTAAAATCTAATTACTTACAAAAGGCAGAAGTCTGACTCAGTGTAAAGTGAATTAGCATATAAAGATGAGGGTTTCAAGTAACTCCAATGTGCAATGTTTCCATGTCTCAAGATTCACAGAATTTCTCATTAGAATAAACAACGATGACATAGTTTTATTTTCTTCTCTCTTTTATTATAAGGCTCTGCTATGTTTAGTTCCCTTAAGCTTTGTAATTGACCCATGTAGCGAGTGTTGAGTCAATGACTCCCAAACCAGATGGTTTTAGGGCATTAGGTGTAAAGACAGCCCTAAGGACTTATTAACTCGAGTAAAAAAGGCTACGAAACTAAACTGGCCTTAATGCTACCGAACAAAATTCCCACATTTTGACGTGAACACTCATTGCTTACTAAGGCAAAAGGTCCAGTTACTCAGCGAAAATTTTCTCAATGATCATTATGAATAAAATTCCCACATTTTGATGTGAACACTCACTGCTTACTGAGGCAAGAGGTACAGTTACTCAACGAAAATTTTATTAATGATCATCGTGAGCATTTTTCTCTTTTTGTGCAAATTTTTTTTTCAAAGTGTTTATCCAAAAAGTCATCCAGTTTCAGCTGAGTCATGGAAACATACACATTAAACTCACATGTCATACCTCACACTATTTTGTGCTAATGTGCTTGTGTCAGATTAGATCAAACATGTGAATTCTGGAATGCCTAAAGTAAGTAACAAAATTTTAAAACTCTATCATCAAATCATGTGTTCAAGATTTTAAGCTCACCAATGAAATCACATCATAGTATTTGTTTAGATCAACTAAAATTTCAAAATACCAAGAGCATGATATATCTTCTCTTTAATACGAAGAAAAAAAACAACAAGCATTTTAAATAATGAATTTGCACCACCACCCCCCAACTTAAATGAAACATTGTCCTCAATGTTTAAGAATCAAATTTGAATGGGGAGGAACTAAAAAGGGTAGAATACACCTAATGAGTGACGTGGGTATCTTTCTAAGCACTAAAGATGGTAACCTGAAATGACAAAATGAAACTAACTTACAAACAAAAACCAAGAAAACAACAGCAAACAAAAAGGACATAAAGAAAATAAGAGAAAACAAAAATAAAACAAAACAAACAAAACAAATAAAAAAAAAACAAACCTGCGTGGTGTGGTCAAGGTTGATAGACTGGATCCATAAGTGGAATGTCTTCCACTTCCGGACCTTGCCTATCAACTAATACTTTAAGGCGTTGACCATTTACTTTAAAGATCCGACCATCCTTAGGGTCCTCTATTTCTACCACCCCATTTGCAAAAACATTCTTCACTACAAAAGAGCCGGTCCACCTAGATCGAAGTTTTCCTAGGTGCTTATGGAGTCTAGAATCATATAAGAACACTCGATCATTGGGCTTAAATGTTTTTCTCAAATTATTTTTATCATGAAACACTTTCATTTTAGCCTTACAGATTCTAGAGTTCTCATAAGCATCATTTCTCAATTCCTCTAACTCAATCAACTAAAATTTTCTAAGCTTACCTGCTTCTCCCATGTCAAAATTGAAATACTTGATGGCTCAATAAGCTCGATGCTTGAGCTCCACAAGTAAGTGGCAAGACTTTCCAAAAACAAGCCTATAAGGTGACATATCTAAGGGAGTTTTGAAAGCTGTACGGTAGGCCCAAAGTGCATCAACTACTCTCAAAGACCAATCTTTGCGATCCAGGTTGACCGTTTTTTCTAAAATTTGCTTAATTTCCCTGTCTGCAAGTTCTACCTGTCCACTTATCTGGGAGTGGTAGGCAGTAGAGATCTTATATACCACCCCATATTTTTTCATAAAAACTTCAAAAGAACGGTTGCAAAAATGGGTACCCTGGTCACTAATGATAACACGTGGCGTACCAAATCGAGATAACACATTTTCTTTGAGAAATTTAATTACCGTCCTATTATCATTGCTCCTGTAAGCTGCTGCCTCTACCCATTTTGACACATAATCTATTGCCATGATGATATATTGATATCCAAAATAATGAGGAAATGGTCCCATAAAATCAATGCCCCAACAATCAAAGATTTCAATCACTAAAATTGGGTTTAAGGGCATCATATTACGATAAGACACAGCTCCTAACTTCTGACACTTTTCACATGAGTGACAATAGATGTTTGCATCCTTAAACAAGGTGGGCCAATAAAATCCACATCGTAGAATTTTTGCAGCGGTTTTCTTCATTGAAAAGTGGCCCCCACAAGCTTAGGAGTGACAAAATTCCAAGCCGCTGGCAATCTCTTCATCAGGGATGCAACGCCTTAAAATTTGGTCAGGGTAGTATTTGAAAAGACAAGGGTCATCCCAATAAAAATTACGTACCTCAGTCATGAACTTCCTCTTGTCCTTAGCACTCCAATCCATCGGTATCTCACCGGCAGCCAAATAATTCACGATATGAGAAAACCATGGTAGAGAAGTAATAGAAAGTAAATGTTCATCGGGAAAATCATCCCTGATTGGCAGGTGGTCAGAGGTGTCCTCAAATGTGAGCCTCGAGAGATAGTCAACCACTACGTTCTCTACTCCTTTCTTGTCTTTGATGGTGATGTCAAATTCTTGCAAAAGTAGAATCCACCGTACTAGTCGCGCCTTAGCATCATTCTTTGTAAAAAGGTACTTAAAGGCTGCATGATCTGTGAAAATAATAATAAGGGAACCAATCAAGTAAGCACTATACTTGTCCAAAGCAAACACTATAGCTAGCAACTCTTTTTCAGTGGTGGCGTAATTCATCTGAGCACTATTTAGAGTTCTACTAACATAGTAAATGACAAAAGGCTTCCCCTCCCTTCGTTGTCCATGAACAGCACCAACAAAAAAGTCACTAGCATCACACATGATCTCAAAAGGTAAAGTCCAATCAGGTGACTACATTATGGGTGCTGAGGTAAGCTTGCCAATTAGCATTTTAAAGGCCTCTTGACAAGCTTGTGTCCACTCAAATGGGGCATCTTTAGCTAGGAGGTTACATAGTGGTCTAGATATGGTGGAAAAATTTTGTATGAACCTCCTATAAAAGCCCGCATGACCAAGAAAGGATCTCACATCCTTTACTGTCCTAGGTGTAGGCAACTTAGAGATTAATTCAATCTTAGATTGATCAACCTCTATCCCCCTAGAGGAAATAATATGCCCTAAGACAATGCCTGAAGGTACCATAAACTGGTATTTTCCCCAATTCAAAACTAATTCCTTCTCCTCACAATGAGTCAATACTCTCTCTAAATTCAATAAGCATGCATCAAAAGAAGATCAAAAAACAGTTAAGTCATCCATAAAAACTTCCATGCAATTTTTAACCATGTTACTAAAAATGCTCATCATGCAACGTTGAAAAGTAGCAAGTGCATTACACAATCCAAATAGCATTCTAAGAAAAGCATAAGTACCAAAAGGACAAGTGAAAGTGGTTTTATCTTGGTCTTCTAATGCAGTTTCAATTTAATATCCAAAATAACCATCCAAGAAACAATAGAAAGGATGACCAGTAACACGCTCAAGAATTTGATCAATAAAAGGGAGGAGAAAATGGTCTTTCCGGGTGGCAGCATTCAATTTTCTGTAATCAATGGACATTCACCACCCAGTTACAAGTTTTGTAGGAACTAACTCTCCCAGGTCATTCTTCACCACAGTAACACTTGACTTTTTAGGAACGACCTGTGTAGGACTTACCCATTTACTATCAACAATAGGATATATGATTCCTACATCTAATAGTTTCAACACTTCATTCTTCACTACTTCTTCCATAATGGGATTAAGCCTACGCTAGGGGTCTCTACGAGGGCCAGTTCCTTCCTTCAAATTAATTTTATGAGAACAGACTAGGGGGCTAACACCTTTTATATCAGCCATACTCCAACCTAAGGTTGACTTATGCTCACTTAGGGTCTGAATTAATTTCTCACCTTGAGACTCAGACAATTCAAATGAGATAATAACAGGAAAAGTATCACCTAGACCAAGGAAAACATGCTTTAAACCCTTAGGCAGAGGCTTCAATTCAACTTCGGGTGCTTCCACACTTGAAGGAATTTGTTTTTCACTTCTCTCAGGCAACTCCTCAAACTTCAGTTGCCATGCTCGAGTGCCATAATCCTGAGTTCTATAAAAAATAGCACAAATATCAACTACATTAGATGGATCACTGATAGAATCAAACTCAGAATTAACAAGAAAATACTCAAGAGGATCAAGATCATGAGTTATAGAAACTCCCCTATCCATGAGTGAGTCAATCATGTATGTCTGGTGGCTCTCGTCGTCATCTTCTGGCTGTTTTGCAACGTGGAAGATGTTCACCTCGAGGGTCATGTTTCCAAAAGAAAGCTTCATGAGCCCATTCCGGCAATTAATAAGAGCATTAGCAGTGGCAAGGAAAGGCCTACCTAAAATCAAAGAGATTTTAGAAGTAGTATTAATAGAAGAGCTAGTGTCAAGGATTAGGAAATCAACAGGATAATAAAATGTGTCAATTTGAATTAGAACATCCTCTACCACACCCCAAGGTACTTTGACTGAACGGTCAGCCAATTGCAATACCACAGCGGTTGGTTTGATTTCTCCCAACCCCAATTGCACATAAATATAATATGGCATTAGATTCATGCTAGCTCCTAAATCTAGCAAAGCTTGGCCAACCTCATGATTTCCAATACTGCAAGCAATGCTTGGACAATCAGGATCCTTGTACTTGGGAGGAATCCGCCGCTCAATTAGAGGACTAACTTTCTCTGTCAGGAATGATGTATTTTTTACATGGTGCTTCCTCTTAACTGTACACAAATCCTCGAGAACTTTTGCATAAGTAGGAACTTGTTTAATCACATGCAAAAGAGTCAGATTGATTTTTATTTGCCTTAGATTCTCTAGGATTTCATTGTTTGGATCCAGAGTTCGCTTGCTTGATTTTAAAGCTTGAGGGAATGGTACCTTAACAGGACTCTTTGTCACCTCAGGTTCCTTGGGCCGCTCGGCATCACCACTATCTTGACCCTTTTCCACATCCTCTGATTTGTTCGTTGTTGGGATGTGTAATGGCTTATCATTTCGTGTCACAATGACATTCACATCCTTCAAATTCTTTTGCGCCAGGTGTTGACCATGGGGTGTGGACTGAGCTTGAGGAGGGAACTTACCTCGCTCATTTATACTCAATGAGCTCATCAATTTGGACACTTGGCTCTTTATCTCCTTATTTTCTTCAACAACTTACGTAATCAACGCTTCACATATTTGGTTCGTCTTACCATGTGCCTCAATAAAAGCATTCAAAGTGTCTTCTAAAGGACTCCTAGAAGTAGCAGGTGCATGATATGGTTCAGGATATGATTTAGAGGGTTGTGCAGGTGGCTAGTTTTTAGGCTTCCAGCTTGGGGTGATTGCGCCACCCCAGATTATAGGTATTAGAGAAAGGTGAAGAAGGCTTCTTGTACATATCTAAAGCATTACATTATTCCTCATACATCCATTTTATCTCAACAAATGTAGAACACTCTTGGGCGAGATGATCTACCCCGTCACACACAAAACATGGTCCAAAAGACTCTGCATGATTAGCCACATGTGTTGGCTTTAAGTCCTTAGTCTTTAACACATCTAGCTCCCTAGTGAGCATCTCGACCTTGGCCTTTAGGTTATCCTCTTCCCTAAGATGGTAAATTCCACCACCATTTGGGTTCCCTGTAGGTCGTGACATATTTGTGCTTTCAGTAGCACTAGGTCTAGTCCAAGTGTGAGCTTTTTTAGCAAGCTGATTGAGTTATTCTATGGCCTCATAAGGATCTTTCTGTAAGAACTCACCAGTACACATCATCTCCACAAATTGGCGCACTCTATATGTAAGTCCCTTATAAAAATAGCTCACTAAGCGCCAGTTCTCATACCCATGGTGAGGGCACATACTCAACAACTCCTTAAATTCCTCCTAAGACTTATACAAAGTCTCACTGTCCTTTTGTGAAAGGTGGAGATTTACCTTTTTAAAGCATTGGTCTTATGTTAGGGAAAGTATTTATTAAAGAAGACCCGAGTTATCTCAGTCCATGACCCAATAGATCGTGGTCTTAGTGAGTATATCCAACTCTTAGCTCTATCCTTCAAAGAGAAAGGAAAGAACTTAAGTCTCACAATGTCATCAGTTTCATTTTGACTACGAAAAGTCGCAACTACTTCCTCAAACTCCCTAATGTGCATATATGGGTTTTCATTTTCCAAGCCATGAAACTTAGAGAGTAACTGTATCATCCCTATTTTAAGATCCAGTTGGCAAGTGTTAGCTGGAAACATGATGCATGATGGTGTGGCTATGTGTGTAGGGTGGAGGCAATCCTGAAGGGTCCTAGTGGGTTGATCTCCGTGTTCACTCATTCCTTCAGGACTAGATGGATTGTTAAATTCTGGCTCTAGCACAGCTTACAAGCAAATCTACCTAAAGTGTCTCTATATCTGGGCATGCAAGGTCACAAAATAATAATAATAAATAAATGAAAAATACTATAAAAAGAAAGAAAAGAATAAATAAATAAATAAATAAATAATGCAACAAGCTAAAAGAAGGAACGAAGTTACCGCCTTTACGACTGCTGAAAAGAAAAACTATCTACTAATTTTTCAACCGTTTCCCCGGCAACGGCACCAAAATTTGATTACACCCAAAGAATAACGCGGTAGTTGTAGCACAGCTTTGGAGTGTCGATTCCACAGGGAGACAAATTAAAAGAATAGTAGAAATATCAAAGAAACTAAAGAACAATATTGAATGATTGATGGAGAACAAAGATTAATTTTTGAATGCAAAGTACAGTAAAGTAAAGCATCGGGAATCCCTTGCACAAATCTAGTATTTTAATTATTCTTAATTCATTGAATAACTCAATTGGGAATTCACTTCCCAATTCCCAATCGGAAGATGTAAATTTATAAACCAAGATTAAACCAAATGTAACCCTTTGAAAAATCATTCACCACTTTTAAAATACGTAAATTATTATCACTATTGAGAAAATTCAACAACGAAAATATACTTAGAAAGCGATATTGCAGCAAAGAACTAAATCAATATAGATAAATAATTAATCCAAACATAGTCAAAGAGCTAAACTATTCAATAGAAAAAGCATGACTGAATCTATAAACAGAATAAATTCTAAGATTATTCGGAAAAGAAAATATCACCAATGAATTGCAAATGATAAAACAAAAGAGTTTTAGTAATTGAAACTCAAATACATAAATTAAAAATAAATAAAAATGCCATTAACTGTGCAAGTTCATCCCTAGTCCCACTTGAGAATTTAGTTACCCATAAATATAATGGACAACAAAAATCTCAAGGGAAAGATTTGATCTCGCCGTGAACATCTCCCCTTGGTAGCAAAGCCTTGGAGATTCACCAGCTTGCCTTCCAAAAATACTCCGGATTGCTCCCAAAAGCCCTCCAGATCTGCTGACAGATGATCCTCAAAGCTGAAGTGGAGTGGGCCTTTTATAGGGAAACTCCAGGAGTACAATGTATTTCCAATTCGATGTGGGATACTGCCCGAGTGTGCTCGATCGCAGCCTGGTGTGCTGCAAAGTATTTCTAACCGATGTGGGATGTCAAAGTGCGCACCTGCGCTCGATCGCAGGTCTGGTGCGCTCGAGCGCACTAGGCATCTTCCAGCTTAACCTTTGTCTACTAAAACTGCCATAACTTTCTCTAAAAAAATCATTTTTACGAGCCGTAAATTCTCCAGAAAATAGACTTCTGGATCTTTCTAAGCATATATGGCTCATCTCCTAGTTCTTCCTAAATTAATACAATTTAATTTACAAAAAATGACTGATCTGTACGAGTAATTCTGAAAATTTAGCGAAACTCTTTTCCAAGTGCTTGTGAACCTGTAAAACAACAAAAACAACTCAAAGTAACAAATTCTTAAGCTAATAGATGTAAATTAAGGGTTCAAAATATGCAATATTTGGCACTCATCAGGTATCTAATTTTTCCCCCTCTAATAATAGCATTGTTAGTAGTATTGAAGAGTTAATTGAAGTTATAAATGAGAAGCATTAAGAATTGAAGAAATTCGATTCTAGAAATGTGGTTCTCAATAAGAAAGTTTCATCTCTCTCTAAAGAGATGGAGGGCTTAAAAGAAGAAAAAAAAAACTATCTTTCATGCTTTATAACTCTTCACAAGATTTAAAAAAAAATTAAAATGACATTTTAAAGAAGAAAATAATGGATTTGAATAGCACTATATCTAGACTTATGCTTGGAAAAGAAAAGCTAGATGAAGTGTTATCTAGCCAAAGGTTAAATGGAAGAAAATCGAGCTTGAGTTATTCTCCATTGGACAAGCAAAAGTCTAAAGAGATGTTTTTCATGAACACAACATGTTTGAATGAAGCCTCCACTTGCAAGACCTCTAGCAAGATTAAAAGTGCTCCCTCAATACATGCTAGTAGATCTAAGAATGTGAATTTAAATGCATATACTAGAATGAAGCATCATAGAAATACTTATGCATATATGTATGCTCACTAAGAATGATCATTCAAGGAATGCATATACTAGAAATACACTTCCTAAAGGTAACAATCATGTACATCTTAGAAATGATATGTATACTCATAACTTGCACACCACACATGAACATCCTAGGAATTACCATCATGCATATTCTAGAAATAATATGTATGCTCACACCACAAGTGCACATCCTAGGAGCTACCATCATGCATTTCCTAGAAATATCATGCATATTCATAACTTTAATCATAGAAACATGTATCCTAGGAATGCTTATCCAATGAACTATAGACATGCACAATTAAGAAATCCTAGAAATTTCAATAACTATTATCCTAGGATTAAGCATTATCAACATGTCTATAATTATAGAGTACCTTATAATTTTAAGAACCCCAAAGGACCTAAAAATTTTTGGGTACCTAAGAGTGCAATTGTGTATCCTTGTGTAATGTAGATATGTCTCCGCACCAAGGAAAAAGGTAACTATTGGTACCTTGATAGTGGATGCTTTAAGCTCATGACCGGTGATCAAAGCATGTTCAAAGAGCTAACTCTAAGGGATGGCGGATATGTCACCATTGGAGATAACACAAAGATAAAGATCATCGGGCATGGAAAAGTTGGTAACGATTTATCAACCACTGATCATGTATTATATGTGTAAAGCCTTAAGCCAAATTTGCTTAGTATTTGTCAACTATGTGACAAAGGCAACAAAGTCATATTTGAAACCTCTCATTGTCTAGTTATAGACATCAAGAGTAACAAGATAAAGTTTGTTGGCCATAGACACGAAAATCTCTATATAGTTGATTTAAAATCTTTGCATTCTGAAAATAAAAAATGTTTTCCCACATTTAGTTAAAACACATACTATGGCATAGAAGACTTGGCCATGTGAATATGGATTTGCTTAAAATCTTTTCAAGAAAAGATTTAGTCATTGGACTTCCAAAAATCAAATTTGAAAAAGACAAGGTATGTGATGTTTGTCAAATAAAGAAAACAAACTAGAATTTCCTTTAAATCAAAAAATATAGTCTCAACTACTAGATCATTGGAACTTCTACATATGGACTTGTTTGGTATACATATGGATTTGTTTGGTCCAATAAGTACCATAAGTCTAGGTGGCCATCAATATGCTCTTGTTATTGTTGATGACTATTCAAGATATACTTTTGTTATTTTTATTGCTTACAAGGATGAAGCTTACAAAGGATTTGTGAACTTTTGTAAAAAGGTTCAAAATACAAAGGGAATTTTTATTTCAAACATTAGAAGTGATCATGGAAAAGAATTTAAAAACCAAAGTTTTTCAAAATTTCGTGATGAAAATAGAATTGATCACAACTTTTTAGCACCTAGAACTCCTCAACAAAATGGAGTTATTGAGAGGAAAAATAGAGTTCTAGAAGAATTTGCAAGAACAATGTTTTGTGAAAATAGTTTGCCAAAATATTTTTGGGCGGAAGCCGTAAACACTTCTTGCTATGTTTTAAATAGAGTTTTAATTAGGCATATGCTTAACAAAACTCTATATGATTTATGGAAAGCTAGAAAGCCTAATATCTCTTATTTTCGTGCTTTTGATTGTAAATGTTTCATCCTAAATAACAATAAAACTAACTTGGGTAAATTTAACTCAAAGACTAATGAGGGGATATTCAACCTCTAGTAAAGCTTATAGAGTCTTTAACAAAAGAACTCTAGTGGTTGAAGAATCCGTACATGTAGCCTTTGATGAGTTTAACCCAATTAGTATTAGAGTAGGTTCTTTTAATGATGATGCAGATTCATTCCAAGGATAAAAACATTTACTCCCATTGTTGACCCAAAGGAGAACCAACCTCAAACGAGTCAAGAGGTATATGCTCTCAATCTTCATCAACTATCTACAGGTCAACAAGAGGATAGTCTTCCCAAAGATTGGAGGTATGTGAATTATCATCCAATCGATTAAGTGATTGGTGATCCTTCACAAGGGGTAAGAACTTGTTCCTATATTAGAAATATTTGCAATTGTATAGCTTATTTATCGCAAGTAGAACCTAAGACGTTTGTAGAAGTTGGGAAGGTTGTTGATTGGATAAATGCTATGTAAAAAGAAATAAATCAATTTGAAAGAAACAAAATATGGAATCTAGTTCCTAGACCAAAGAATCACACTATAATAAGAACTAAATGGGTATTTAGAAATAAAATGGATGAAAATGGAATAGTAACTAAGAACAAGGCTAAACTAGTTGCTAATGGATATAATCAAGAAGAAGGAATAGATTTTGATGAGTCCTATGCTCCCGTAACTAGATTAGAATCTATTTGAATGTTATTAGCCTTTGTATGCTTTAATAAGTTCAAGTTATTTTAAATGGATGTAAAATGTGCCTTTTTAAATGGCTTTATAGAAGAAGAGGTGTATGTCGAGTAACCTCTTGAATTTGAAAATATTAGTCTTCCAAACTATGTCTATAAGCTTTCTAAAGCTCTATATGGGTTTATGCAAGCTCTAAGAGCATGGTATGAAAGACTAAGTAAGTTTTTGGTTGAAAATGATTTTACAAGAGGAAAAATAGACACAACCCTCTTCACAAAAACTCACAAAGATGACACACTACTAGTCCAAATATATGTTGATGATATTATATTTGGCACTACTAATGAATTTATGTATCAAGATTTTGCTAAGTGCATGCAAGGTGAATTTGAAATGAGCATGATGGGAGAGCTTACCTACTTTCTTGGAATTCAAATCAAACAATTGAAAGAAGGCATCAATTAATCAAAGTACACCAAGGACCTATTAAAAAGGTTCAGAATGGGAAGTTCAAAGTCAATTGGCACTCCTATGAGCACCTCTACAAAACTTGACCTAGATATGGAAGGTAAGTTGTACATACTAAAACTTATAGAAGCATGATATGAGCTTTACTTTATTTAACTACAAGTAAACCTGATATAATGTTTAATGTATGCATGTGTGCTAGATTTCAAGCTAATCTTAAGGAATCACATGTAATTGTAGTAAAAAGAATCCTTAGATATCTACAAGGGACTCAAAACCTAGGATTATGGTATTCTATAAAATCAACTTTTAAGCTTGTAGGATATTCAGATGCTGATTTTGCGGGTGGTAGACTAGATAGAAAAATCACTAGTGGAACATGCAAATTCTTGGATGCAATGCTTACCCAGTTAACTGGTGTCCCGACCAAGTTGACTAGTATGTCAAAAATTCTCCAAATTATGAAGAACCCAGTCGATTGGTATCGCGATTCTATAAATAGTCTCTTCGGATTTTTCAACTTTCACGCCATTTTTGAAAACCATAAGCTTTCACTCTCTAGAAAATCTGTGATTTCAGTCCAAAATCTCTCAAAAACACTTCATAAAACCTTCAATCATACCTCAAATCACCCATTTTTCAACTTTTCACGGTTGAAAATTCCTTATTCGCCGTAATCTCTCTCTAAAACAACCCTTTCACAATGTCAGAGAGAATCCAGATCAAAACAACAATTGGAGGACCTCACGCGCCTATGAGGCATTAGTCTGTAAATACCTCGGCATCAGATGCCAAGGGAAAGGGCTGGGGGTTCCTTGAGCAAAAAGGCGAGGATTGAGCTAGACGAGTCACTTTTCTGGAGTTCAGCAGCCAAAAACAGATATAACTCCGTCATACGCCACAAAAAGATCATGACAGGTAGATTCGTTGACTTCGATTCTATCCATTATGAAAATTTTGATATATTATATGCCTTTGAAGCCATTCACTTGACACCACTTGTCAAGATACACCAAAAATACTACCCATACCTCATTCACCATTTCTATGCAAACCTGGTGAAACTGAGTCCACTAGCTCTTTGATTCAAAACCAGTGTGATGAGCGTAAAATTCGAGGTAAAAACTGACTTTCTGGTCAATATCCTGAGGATCCTTGTGGGAAGGGTCCAATAGAGTCTGGATAGATGGCCAAACAACTTTGACTATAAGGAGGCGTGCCAGATTGTTAGAGGCGACCCTAACTGCATCTTTAGGCCCACTACATTTCACCAATATAGTGACATGCCCCTCGACTCAAAGTTGCTCAACTTCATCATGAGTTGGACCATCCACCCACGACTCTGGAGTCGAGACTATCTGTCAAAGATAGATGTGGTATTGATCTAGTGTCTCAAAACATGACACCATTTCAATATATATCCCTTACTACTTGCTAACATAATAAACGATGAAGCGAACGACTCCGGGTGCCTTCTCTATGGAATGCTCATCACCCTGATCCTACAACATTTCTGAGTTTCCTTACCTGCTTCTGAGGCTCACGACATTAGCCCTAAAGACATCATCTATGTCTCTTCTCTGAAGAAGATGGAGTGCACTATCTAAGATGGGATGATTTACTCCAAGGTCGGGAGGAACATTAGGATATGAGAGGGTGACAACAACGAGGAGGATGACGAGGTTCCTGGTGATCAAGCTCCTCCCACTGCTATGGACACTGACGAGTGAGCACCTAGTCTGCAACTTGGTGGCTCTAGTGCTGGTCAGGCTGGATATGATGACTTACTACAGGTTATTTTGAGCCTCCAGTTGTCCATGTAGTCCGGGTTCCAGAGCTTGAGCTCTTCAGTTGATTCTATGTATCGCGACCTTCGCACACTTAGAGACGATTTTAAGGTGCACAAGGAGCACACAAAGGGCTCTGTGGTTGAGCTTCGAGATCTTCTTCGAGACGGCTCTAATTCCCCCACTCGTTGAGATTTTATTTCTATCTCATTGTTATGTACATATGTAGCTCCATGGATACTTAGCACGGACACTTTTTTACATACATTCATATGCTTGTACTCGATATTCAGATTCTGTGAGTTTATGATGTATGGTTGTTTAAATATAAATGCTTACTTTTCAGTTATTTAGCTTTTAACTCGTATACATGGTTTCCTTTTAAGCTATATGATTGCTAAGTTTGAGCACTTTTTGCTCATCTCTATGCTTTAACTATTCACGCTTATGTGTAAACTTTTAATTCTTCCCGGGATGTCTTTTCAATTCTGAATCGTGATGATTTTTTGAACACAAGTTTTTTTTACCTTATCTTCATGGCTATGGTGGTTATTTTGATTATTTTTCATGTATACACCTCCTTTTTTGCTGTTCTCAAAACAAGGGAGAAAAATGAGAAAAATCAATGTTTAAGAGAAAACTATATGTAAACTTAGAATAGAGCACAAATTTAGGGGGAGTATTTCTCTGAACATTTTAAAAAATGTAATATTGTCTTGTATTTCTTGGTTGAGTTGACATAACTATATATAAACTGAGTTTGAATGCTTAACTGGTTGGTTTTATCCGAAAAACAGAGGTAACTTGGCCCAATTTTTTCTAAAACCTAACACTTCATTTTTAAAACTATTTTTCTCTCATTAGTTTTGTCATCATCAAAAAGGGGGAGATGGTTTACCCATATTTGATTTTAATAATGACAAAACACAACTTGATAAGTGTTGAATGTCACACATTCAAGCCCTTTAATTTGCATACGTTAATCCTTTAGCCTTGTTACAATTTGATCTTTTGTAGTGTTTTACATGCTTTCAGGTTTTCCAAGAGGAGGGAAACAAAACCCATCATTTGTAGAGTATTATAGACAAATTGAGCATTTTTCTAAGTCATGTTGTCACTAGCAAAGGGTGAAAAGGAGTTTCACTAAATTGCTAGAATTGCTCGTACAAATCAGTCATGTTTGCGGATTAAACTGTATTGATTCAAGAAGAACCAGGAGATGAGCTATATATGCTTGGAAAGATCCGGATGTCTATTTTTTGGAGAATTTATAGCTTGTAAATATAATTTTTCTAGAGAAAGTTATGGCAGTTTTAGTAGACAAAGGTCAGGCTATGCGTGATTTCAACATGGCAAACGTGAAGGAGCTATTAAATTCTGATTTTTTTAGGATTTGCATGGCTGGAAAAGGAAGTTGAGTGCTTAAAAAAGTCTAGGGAAAAAAAAAATAGGCACATGTTTAATTGCAATGGCTTTGTTTAGGGTTCTATAAATGCATGTTTAAGAGACAAAAAAGAAAGGAGGTTTTTCTTTCACTCTATTTTCTTCTACGGTGGTCGTCTTCACATATGGGAGCTTTTGTTCTCTAAGGATTATCATCATAGAGGAGTTGTCTTTTCTTTTATCTATTTTTTTATCATCATATACAGTGTTGTATGAAAATTATCATCAAGGTAAATTTATATGACCGAGTCTTGTGCCTACACTAAGTGACGAAGGAACCAATTATGGGTTCTTAGGATTAATCAACATGAAAAACCAGAATAGATTCCATGTTCAAGGTTTCGTGTGTTTATTTATTTCCATTGTTTTATGCTTTCTTGAAGTGCAACTTAGTAGATACCATACTAAATACTTTGAGAATGAAAAGAGTTAGAGTAGACACCCATACCTTACTTGTTGCTTCGGGAAATCAATAACTTAAGGAGTAGATATCATGCCCTTAGGTTGGTAAACATTAAGCAACTAAATCTAGTTTGTAGTATTGTGCAAGTCGTTTGCTTTAAAGAATATGATTAGTTGTGAATATTGAAGCCTTAACTTATTTTCTCGTTATTTCAATTCTAGTTTCAAAAATGTTTTACGATTTTCTTTCGTTAGTGCAATCTTTGCTGTTTATTCAAATCTATTATTTTTTTGTTACATTTAGATAGAAGCTTTAGGAAATTATATTTAAACACAATTGATCCAATCCTCGTGGGATTGATCTCATATTGTCTAGCTATACTATTTGTTTGATCTTGTGCACATGCGAGTTAAAACATACATTTAGAAGCTTATTATTTAGGTTGATATTTGTATAACAAGTTTTTGGCGCTATTGTCGTGGATTGCACTAAATTGTGTTTAATTTTCATATTAAAAAATCAAAATATATATTTATTGTTTACATGATATATTGTAGGATTGAAATTTCATTTATGCAAGGTTGTTGGTCCCAGAATTTAGCCATCATTGTGTATGATCCAAAGATTGAACGAAACCTTAGACGATGTCTAAGGCAAAAAGGAGAATCTAATAAATAAGAAAGATCAGAATCTAATGAAGTAATGGAGGATAAACAAGCAAAAAATCCACCAGTTCGAAAGCCAATGAAGAGCTCATTTATTCCACAAAACCTTAATCAACCATCATGCATCGCCTACCAACCAACTGTGCAGAGCAACTTCAATCTATCTCCTCATTTACTTAGTATGGTACCATATTACAGAGGCACACCTTCTGAGGATCCATATTTGCACATTAGAGATTTCTTTAATCTCTACAAGACTCAGAATATCTAGGGCTTAACTCCAGAAGGAATCAGGTTAATCCTCTTTCCTTTTTCTTTAAAAGATAATGCCAAGTTATAGTTGAACTCTTTGTCTGCAGGTTCCATTAACAATTGGGAGGAGTTGGCCACTAAATTTCTAAAGAAGTTTTTCCCAGCTCAAAAGATAAGGCAACTTAGAAGGAGATTTAAACCATTCAACAGAAAGATGGAGATCTTTTCTTTGAAGCATGGGAACATTTCAATGAGTTGCTTCTCAAGTGTCCACATCAAAATCTATCTCAAGATGATCAGGTACAAGCTTTTTACTAAGGTTTAAATGATACTAATAAAAGTATTGTTGATTTAGCTTGTGGAGGTGTGCTTATAGAAAAGAACAATGAGGAAGCTATTGTGCTATTTGAGACCTTAAGCGAAAATTCTCAACAATTCTCATCAAGAGGGAGGTAAGGAGTAAAAATTAAGGGTGTGTATGAAGTAAGCACCAATGGTGGAATCCATACTCAGATGGCGACAATGGAGAGGAAGTTAGATGTGCTAGTGAGAGCAATGTCAACCCAGAACATCTCTCAAGTTCAACAAGTTACGAAAGTCGAGGTATGTGCTATATGCTTTCACTCTAATCATACTACTGAGACTTGTCCTATGTCTTCTTTTACAAAGCATGAGCATGCAAATAATGTGGGACAAAGCAAATATCCTCCCAAGAATAACCCCTATTCAAATACTTACAATGCAGGGTAGAGAAATCACCCAATCTTTCTTGGAGTAACAATCAGAACGTTTTGAATCCATAAGAGCAGCAGAGGAATTTCCAACAGGGAAGTAATTATCAGACCCCACCACAGGTGGTGCAACAGAATCTTGAGAAAAGAATGATATTGAAGGTGCCATACTCCAGTTCTTGACTGCACAACAACAGACTAATGCTCAAACTAGTCAGACCATTCAGATATTGGAGGCACAAGTAGGGCAATTAGCCAAGGAACTGAGTGAGAGAAAGAGAGGAGAATTCCTATCACAGACCATACCAAACCTAAAAAGTCAAGACGAGCTCAAGGCTGTGACAGTCTTTATGAGTGGTAAGGTCATTGACAGCAATGTGGGAACGAATAAAAAAGTGGAAGCACCTCCAATAAGATCTTTGACCTCCACAAAGGTAAGTGAGAAAGAGAAGGTGATATTGCCACCCTTCCCTCAATGGTTAATTAAGCAAAAAAAAAGAACAACAATGTCTTGATATTTTTTAAACTTTAAGAAAAGTATAAATCAATATTCCTTTACTTGATGCAATTAAACAAATCCCATCTTATGCCAACTTCTTAAAGGATTGTTGTACTAACAAAAAAAAAGTTTCAGGAATATGAGAAAGTTGCATTGACATGGGAGGTAAGCATGGTCTTGTTGAGAAAGTTACCACCTAAACTAAAAGATCCAGGTATTTTTCCTATTCCTTGCAAGATTGCTGACCAACTCTTTGAACATGCTTTGCTTGATTTTGGGGCAAGTATCAATTTGCTGCCCTATACGGTATACGAGAAATTGAATTTGGGGGAACTTCAACCAACCTTAATTACATTGCAATTGGCAGACAAAAGCATCAGGAGACCAAGAGATATTGTAGAGGATGTCTTAGTTCAGGCAAATCAATTTATTTTGCTTACTAATTTTGTTGTTTTGGATATGGAAGAATCACCTATGCCATCATCTCTACCCATTATTTTAGGTAGACCCTTTATAAGTACTGCTGATAGAAAAATATTTGTTAAAAAAGGTACTATAAGCATGAAAGTAAATGGTGAAAAGATAGAGTTTAGGGTTTTTGATTCATTGAAATTACCACATGATAATCATGATTGCTTCAATATTTGTGTGGTTCAAAGTGTTGTTGAGCAAGTCTTTCAAGTACAGAGTATTGATCCATTGGAGGCTACCATAACTCATAGTCTCAAAATGCCTAACATTAAGCAGGATTGTGAAAGTGTTGATGTTGACATCATTGAGGCCGTACACTCCCTTGAGGCTTTTAAGCCTTATCAAAGTAAGTACACACCTCCCTTTGAAACTCTTGTGCCTATTAATACGACTATTGTCTCTTCTACTGTCAAGGCACTAGATTTGGAATTGAAGCAGTTGCCTGAACACCTGACATATGCTTACTTGGGAGAGAACCAGACACTACCAGTGGAGTTGGAGCATAAAGCTTACTAAGCCATCAAAAAATTCAATTTTGATATGAAACAAACAGGTGACAAGAGAAAGCTACAGCTGAATGAAATTGAGGAGTTGAGGCATGATGCATATGAGAATGCCAAGCTATGCAAGGAAAGAACCAAAACATATCGTGATAGGCAGCTTGTCATAAAAGAGTTTCATGTGGGACAGAAGGTGTTGATCTACAATTTGAAATTAAGACTTTTCCCTGGTACGCTCAAGTCTAGGTGGTATAATCCTTATATTATCACCAATGTTTTCCCTCATGGAGCTTTGGAGGTTCATAGCATAGAGAAAAATCAAACATTCATGGTAAATGGACACAAAGTGAAACCTTACATTAAGATGAACTTTGAGCCTAGAGATGAAGATGTGATTCTTAAATCTGTCCAGTACATAGCATGAGAGTCACATGGTCTGACTAAAGACTATAAACTTAGCACTACTTGGGAGGTAGCCCAATTTGCATGTTCTTGATTATTTTCGTTTCAGACTCCATTCTTCTTAATTAAAAAAAAATCTATTTTTGTGTTTCATTTTTGTTTTTGTTTCTCGCCATCTTGTGCACATTTATGCTAGGGTTTTTTTTTTTGTTTTTTTTAGCTTTGATTTTTCAGGACAGGTGTTTTCTGGGGAGCTTTACCCTTCACCACTTTTCTTTCTCCTCCCGGTATTGTATCTCTTACTACACATTGGGGACAATGTGTGATTTAAGTTTGGGGGTGTAAGAAAAAAATTGTATGTCCTTATGTGAGAATTGTGCACCTGTTTGATCGCCCAAATAGTGTTATCTGTAAGAATTTGATTAGATTGAAACTGTGATTTGATTTAATTGGTGAGCTTAAATTTTTGAACACATGATCAATTCAATAGAAAATCTGAGTATGGTTACTTACTTTTGGCTTAGGACACTTCACATGTTTCATCTTGATTTCACCACGAACACATTAGCACATGATTTGTGGGATATGAAATGAAGAACTAATGATGCCTGTTTTCAAAACCTTGAGTTCGATATGATGCTTTATTAGATGAATGACCTTGGCATGATTTATTGGCAATGAATAATAGCATGATGAACAATGATGAATAATGAATTTTCTAAGTTGTTTGCTGAGTAATCGGGCCTCTTGCCACCAAGCAATGAGTGTTCATGTCAAAAGGTGACCGGTTTGGATTGGTTAATGACATGGTTAGTTTAGCTTTGTAGCTTTTTTGGATCGAGTTAGTAAGTCTTAAGGGTACTTTACACCTAGTGCCCTAAAGCCATCTGGTTTGGGAGTCACTGGCCTAACACTCGATACACGAGTCAATTACAAAGCTTAAGGGAGCTAAGCATTGCACAACCTACATTTAATTAAATTTTAAAAAATTTTATAAAAAAAAGGAGAAAGGAAGTCATCATATCAGCTATGATATTACCTTGGTCATTTATTTGATGGAGATTCCACTGAATTTTGAGATAATGATATATGCATATTAGGATTGAGTTGAAACTCCAAGATTATGTGATAATTCACTTTACACTAGTTGATCTTGTTAAGCCTCTGCTAGCCAGCTGTGAGTAATTGGACTTTGAATTCTTTTAGACGTCTTGAAAATGGAGTTTGTCAATTTAAGCTTGTTAATGAATGAAAAACGTTGTTGATGTGATTCAGTATTCTTCTTGATAACATGATTGTGACGTAAATGTTTGTGGGTAGCATTTCTGTTAAACCCTCATAAGAATTCACTGATCATCTAGGGATGCATAGGTGTTTAAAAGGCTAGCACACACTAAATGCAATCGTACACCTCACGAAAGACTGAAATAGGTAATTATTTTATTTTCAATTTTGTATTGCTAAGGGACTAGCAATATATAAGTTTGGGGGTGTGATAAGCGCTGAATTTCACACATTCAAGCCCCTTAATTTGCATATGTTAATCCTTTAGCCTTATTACAATTTGATCTTTTGTAGTGTTTTACATGCTTTCAGGTTTTCTCAGAGGAGGGCAACAAAACCCATAATTTCTAAACTGTTAAAGATAAAATGAGTATTTTGCTAAATCATGTTGTCATTAGCAAAGGGTGAAAAAGAGCTTCACTAAATTGCCAGAATTGCCCGTACAAATCAGTCATTTTTACGGATTAAACTGTATTGATTCAGGAAGAACCAGGAGAAGAGCCATATATGCTTGGAAAGATCCGAATGTCTATTTTCTAGAGAATTTTATGGCTCATAAATATAATTTTTCTAGAGAAAGTTATGGCAGCTTTAGTAGACAAATGTCAGGTTCTGCGTGATTGCAACATGACAGACATGAAGGAGCTATTAAAATCTTATTTGTTTTTTGGGATTTGAACGACTGGAAAAGGAAGTTGAGTGCCTAAAGAAGTATAGGAAAAAAATCATAAAAACAAAAATAGGCACACGTTCAATTGCTAGGGTTTTGTTTAAGGTTCTATAAATACATGTTTAAGAGACAAAAAAGAAATGAGGTTTTTTTTCACTATATTTTCTTCTACGGTGTCTGTCTTAACATATGGGAGCTCTTGTTCTCTGAAAATTATCATCATAGAGGAATTGCCTTTTCTTTTATCTATTTTTTTATGATGAGGATATTTTTCACGAGAATTATGTGTAACTAAATATTTTAGTTAGGGCTCGATTGAAGCCCTAGTCATGTTTTCTTAAGGATTTCGATTTGCTTTGTTACAAATTATTTTTTGTGATACTTAATTGATTAATTCCTGGTTTTATTTAATTCTTCATACAATTTATGTTTTATGCTTGATCATCATATACATGTGTTGTATGGAGATTGTCATCTAGGTAAATTTAGATGACTGAGTCTTGTGTCTACACTAAGTGACGAAGGAACCAATTATGGGTTCTTGGGATTAATCAACATGAAAAACCAGAATAGATACCATGTTCAAGGTTTTGTGTGTTTATTTATTTCCATTGTTTTGTGCTTTCTTAAAGTGCAACGTAGTAGATACCATGCTAAATACTTTGAGAATGAAAAGAGTTAGAGTAGACACCCATGCCTAACTTGTTGCTTAGGGAAATCAATAGCTTAAGGAGTAGATATCATGCCTTTAGGTTGGTAAACATTAAGCATCTAAATCTAGTTTGTAGCATTGTGCAAGTTGTTTGCTTTAAAGAAGATGATTAGTGATGAATATCGAACCCTTAACTTATTTTCTCATTATTTGAATTCTAGTTTCAAAATTGTGTTAGGATTTTCTTTCATTAGTGCAATCTTTACTGTTTATTCAAATATGTTATTCTTTTGTTTCATTTAGATAGAAGCTTTAGGAAATTATATTTAAACATAATTAATCCAATCCTCGTGGGAATTATCTCGTATTTGCTAGCTATACTATTTGTTTGATCTTGTACACTTGCGACTTAAAACATACATTTAGAAGTTTATTATTTAGGTTGATATTTGTATAATACTACTCTAATTGCACTAACAGTTTTATCTAAATGTTTTAGTCGTAAAAGCATTTAGCACATAAACAAGATGCAAAAACTCAACTCGGTTCAGACGCCAAGACAAGAGAGAAGATCTAGAATAGGCATTAAGGTAATTGAAACAATTTTAAATCTCTCATGTTTAATTACATATCTTGATTTGTGGCTCAATCTGCAAAAACACTTTGACAAAACTAACCAGACAAAAGTTTCTAAGTCAAAACAGTTTTTAAACATGAAAAACTGGGTTGAAGGACAATCCAGTCGACTGACTTCACATACTAGTCGACTGGGATACGGGACAGAAAGTTTCCAGTAGATTGGTGTTGAGGATCCAGTCGACTGGTAACTAAGACAGAAAGTTCCCAGTCGACTGGTACTCTCCCTTAGCCTAGAAAGTGAAATTTCTCACTTGACCTAGTCGACTGGTACAAGGACCCAATCGACTGGTAATTCAAAAATATGACCGTTTGAGACGCGGGACTTGAGAATTTAATTCCCTAAACCTACCAAGTCAGTGTCAAACAGTCATATTGATTCAAAGCTATATAAACCCACTTCAATGAGCATTTAAAAAAAAAAGAGAACACATTCAATTCACAAGATAGCTCATTAGTTCTCAAAAGCTTTGAAATATTTATTGTTGAGCCATTCTTTAAGCTTGTTCTTTAAAGAGAGATATTGTTCATTTGTAAAAGCAATTATTGCTATCTCTCTACCATTTACTTTACAGCAAATTTCATTTATTGTAAAGAGAAATAGTTGGTATAAATCTTAGAGTGTTTAGGATTAAACACTTCATTGTAGCTTTCGTGAGAAAGTGATCGGTTGTAAGGTTTGTACAACACCCATGAAGTTGTATGACTTCTTTTAGTGGATTACTTCAAGGAGGTTCCTTGAAGAGAGTGGACGTAGGGTCTGAAGGAATCCAGTATTGTCGAACCACTATAAATGGAGTTTGCACTTTCTATTCCTTAAAATCTTTACTTTCAAGCATATAATTTGATTGGGTGTTTTGTGTATTTAATTGTTTAAAAACTTGAAAATTAATCATGAAAAGTTTTTAAAACCCAATTCACCCCCTCTTGGGTTTGAACCTCAACTTACAGATGGATGGGCTGCAATAATTGTGGATGAAAGCAGTTCTCATTTTGTTAGTAAGATAAATTTCATCAATGAGTTTAGGGTTTAATTTCATTTATATCTATAATTTTGTGTCTCATCTATTGTTATATAATTTGATTTCATTCAATTTTTTATTTAATAAAAAATAAAATAGATAAAAATAATTTTATCTTATTGAATAATGGGAAAGTTAAACAATAAAAATAACAATAATTTAGAAAATCACTTCAATGCATTTTTAACCACCTAAGTGAACTGATTAAAATTCGGTAGTCTTTTTAGATGGTTTATTTAGATTCCACTTGATTACCAATATATCAACAATTGATTAATCTTATTTAAAGTTTGTTAAGATGACAATTATCTACATGAAATTTACCCTCATCTCTCATGTTACTGATAGATAAATGTTTGTTATATTAATTATAATTATCTATAACAAATTAGAGATAAGTGAAACAAAAATTAATCAAATCTAATAGAAATACTTATCCAAGCATCTCTCTCTAAAACATATATCAGTGGCTGAAACAAAGAGGTAAATTCTATTTTCTCTCTCATCTTCTCTCTATTTCGTGGATCAGTGCAAGTGAGACACTGTTAGCTTTTATTTTTGGAGCTTTTTTTCGGGTGATACGATCTTCTTTAGTGGTCGAAATGTGAATGGAGAATATTTTAATTCTTTTTGATGTGGTTTTTCTTTGCTTGGATGGTTTGATTGAAATATGTTTTTTTTTTAATTTATTTGTTTATTAATAATGGGTTTGGATTAATATGTAGATTTAAGTGGTTTTTGACGTGAATGTGAATAAATAAGAGTTCCTAAGGTTGGGATCAAGCTTTCATTTTCTCTTTGGTAATTGTTCTTGATTTTCTTTTGTTTTCTCTTTTACTAATATATGCTACTAAAGGATTGTTGTCTGAATATATTTTTTTTAGTAATAGCTTGAGTATCTAAAACTTAAATAAATATTTGTTGATCAACTTAAATAAATACACCATGTATATTCTACCCACAGCTCTCCCCCTTCATCAGCAAAAAAACAGTACCAGAATAAAGAAATAAAGTCTATTGGTCACATATAACCTTAAAAAAACTCTAAAGCCAACCAGAGCTATGGAGGCAACTCACATGTTTTTACAAAAACAAATGCAACAATGATTTGTTGCTACTTACATTTCTTAATTATAATCAAGTTTGGGCTAAAATGAAGTTAAACCACAGTAAAATTTGGGTCCCCATGAAGATTAGGATCACAAGTTCTAAGATTTTTTTACTAGTTACGACAACTGAAAGTGTAAAAATTTGAACTTAAACCTCTGTTTTATAGGAGAGATCGATATTACTATTGGATTAATTATGTCCTGATTAATGTTTTTTACCATTGGAAATTGAGTTGCACCATGGTCCATTGGTACCCAAAAGAGTTTTTTTTTATTGTGTCGTTGAGTTTTAAAATATCACAATTAGACAATCAAAATTCGTAATTGAGCTTTCTTTTTCTAAATAAACAATCGAATTTGAGATATTTTGTAATTAGATAATAAAAAATTATTTTCAGTATCATATAATTTTTTTTTGAGATTTTATATCGCTGCTGTTTTTCATAATAAAACATTGAAATAATATGACACATCATTTAATTTTTTTTATAAAGAGCACATAATTTAAAATTTAAACTAAATCAGTCTGTCATCATTCTGAAACTTCCCAGAAACAAAAGAGCAATGAACTACACAAACCATAGAAAATCCCCTCGTAACCAAACGACCAAATCACCACTTCTATTAACTCCATATTTTGCCAATCCATCTGCCTTGAAATTCTCTTCACAAGGTATTTTGACAACCTCTACACTACCCAAATGTTTTTTTAAAGGCAAAGAATAATAATTTTATTATTTTCTCAAATAAAAGAGACGAAATAAGCACACCAGCACTGCTAAAAACCTATCACAAGGGAAAAAAAACCAGTTATGCCATAGGCAACAATGGACTTTAGCAACATTTTGAGGAAAAAAAACATGTAAAAAACAGCTTCTTTTAGCACTTTGAAGCGAGTTGTTTTTTTTGTTTCTCTTTCTTTTTATTTCAAGGGTATTGGATAGGAAAGATACCTTTTTTTTTTATCATATATGAATTTTTATGGTGTTATCTTTTTATTATTTTGCAATTGTATGGAAAAAGGTATCAAGAAAGCTTTGTAGGGAAAAAATGTAGGGGATTCTGATTATTCATCTCATTTTCTTTGATTTTTTGACAATTGAACTAGGTTTGATCAATTCTAAACTTTTAGGTTCTCAACTTTCCTCTTTATTCACTATTCAATTATTCACCTTTATTCAAGGTATTTTAATTTAATTTAAATTTCTATCAACTCTATAATTATTTACATTTCATTTAACTTAATTTTGTGTATTATCAACCACTAAATTATATATAATTTCAAAAAATATATATAGCAAATTTAAATAGTATCATAATTAGTTCTACCTAAAAAATGAGTTCAATAGCATAAATTTTGTGAAGCAAAGTATTACTAAAAATAATATAATATTTAAGCTTTATTTTTAAATATTTCAATCACCAATGTAGATGATGTTTAAATAACATTTTTTTTAAAACTATTTAATTTAATTTTGCTAATAATATTTTTAATTATCGTTATTACAGATATGAAGGTTGGCAGTATCTGTTACAAGACATTTTTAACTCACATAACACAAAAGTTGAGTCTAGATGAGCCAAATTATAGATTTGAACAAGCTGAAAAATAGAGTTGTCCAGACATTTGTGGAGGTCGTACTGAATAAGAGTAATCAAACCGAAGAATGCTTAAAATCTTGGGGAAAAATAAGTAACGACGAAGTTGAGTCAATACAAGAAGCTGCCTAACAACTAATACAACGTTTGAAAGATATTTTCAATATCATGATTTTAGATGTCAATTTTGAAGATATGGAGTATTACAAATGGTTGTACAACGAAGTGGATTCAGCTTATGAGGGTGTGTTGCCAGAGAACAAAAAATTGCAATATGATTATCAAACACTGTATTTAAAAAACAAAAGGTTGAAAGAAGATCATAACAAATTATTGAAGGCACACAAGCGATTGCAACATAAATTTAAAATGATGAAAGGATTTATCAAGATTATCAGAGATGATTGAGCGGAAACTATAATGTTGGAAAATTAATATACCTAGAATTGGAAAAGTTTGTTGATGCTAACTGAATTTAGTATATATTTTTTTTAAGAGAATGTAGTCTTATGTTTCGACATTTGTCAATTTTTATGTTATGAACATTTATCATTATTACTTGGTTAATTTCACATGTTACTTTATGTTATTTTTCATATAATTATTTATTATTGTGATTAATTTTTATTTACACTGCAATAATATAATACATGGATATATTAGTAAAAAAACTCATTCCTGGAGCTATCTTGATAAATAAATCATCCAAAAAAAACTAATTTACATTCTATTAAATTTGTACAAACTGAAATAAGAAGAAAAAAAAATAAGAAACATCAAACAAAGTATTATCACAAAAATAAATAAAAACATAAGAAAAACTACTTAAGAAAAAAAAACATAAGCACCATACTACTTACTACACAATGAAAAATTTATTTAAAATATAAAAATAATTCAAAAGATACCTTAAATTTTAAAAATAAAATAAAAATGTGTTTCAAACAATACACACCAAATTCATTGTTATCATTTAAATTTAAATAATATTATCATTTTGGATAATATTTAAACATCAATCACAATTAGGGTGTTACGCGACAAACGAACAAGCTTAAGAAACAAGATATTTTTTCTTTTCAAAAGCCATGTAGATGGTGGGGACTTGACATACTATCATCATGATATTGAATAATGAAAAGAAAAAAAAAACCTCATTCCTCAAGGTACCTTGATAAATAAATCATCCAAAAAAAACTACTTTACATTCTATTAAATTTGTACAATCAAAATAAGAACAAAAAAACACAAGAAACATCAAACAGAGTATTATAACAAAAATAAATATAAACATAAGAAAAACTACTTAAGAACATAACAAAAAAGACATAAGCACCGTACTACTTACCCAATAATTGCACAATAAAAAATTTATTTAAAATATAAAAATAATTCAAAAAATGCGTTAAAATTTAAAAATAAAAAAATATCATTCAAATAATACACACCAGATTAATTGTTATAATTTAAATTTAAACAATATTATCATTTTGGATAATATTTAAATATCAATCACAATTAGGGTGTTACCAGACAAACGAACAAGCATAAGAAACAATATATTTTTTCTTTTCAAAAGCCATGTAAATGGTGGGGGCTTGAAAATTCTCAAAGAAAGAGGGTTGTTCTTTATACAGAATTTCAAAGTGAAAAAATCTTTGGGTAACTACATTCTTGTTCACCACGAGTACATCATCTATTTTACAATGATGACTGTAGTTACCCCAATTGAAGAGACAAATGAGTTAATTGGAAGACATAAATTTGAGTTTTTGGACTTTAGTAGACGATCTACATGTTTTCAAAATGATACATATTTGATAGGTACACTATCCTTTCTTTTATTAATCGTGCGATGTGCTTCTTAGGATTGCTATTTAAATTTATCAATTTTTATATTTATTTTAAAGATATTTTTGGAAGAGTTCGGAGATATTCTCCCATCCAAGACCAGAGTTTGAAGGACCAATTGATGAAAAAAGAGGGTGATTGTAATTGAGGATGAAAGGTTAGCAAACGCCTTTGAACTCAAATATATAAGACTTCAATAAAATTGGCAATTTTTGTTGGAATTTGTCTAAGAATTAAATGGATGGAAGATTGAAGCTTCAGTAGTCTTTGAGCCACGGCATAGGATTGGCGTCGCAGCCTCTAGCAAGTCAGAAGTTTGCCTCGTCCAGGTGTGCGCTGTGGCACAAGGTGGCACAGGGTTGTGCGCCATGACACCCAGCAGCACCTGGAGGAGTTTATGCCCTGTGTGCGCTGTGGCCTGCCTTGTTCTGGGCCACGACGCTAGGCACACCTGATTCCTCTGATCAGCACTCTTCTCCTGGTGCGTGGTATTTGGTTAAAACGCACAGGATTACTTAGACTTCTTAGAGGGCCATGATTGTTTGGTCCTTAAGATCTAAGGGTTGAGATTGACTTCAAGATTAGTTCAAGAAGTTGTTGTTCTATATAAAGGGTCATCAACAACAATCATAATATCAAGTAACACAAGTGTGAGTGTGAGTGTGAGAGTGCAAAGACACAAAACACAAGAGAGGCACAAGAAGAAGTCTTATTCTAAAAGTGGCTGGTGCTGAGAGAGAAAGACTCTCAAATCTTTAGAGGTGTTACAAGTGAGAGAGAGTATTCAAGAAGTGGGGTTCAAGGGCTTTGTAATTGGAATTTTTTTGGGGAAAATTCCAGGGAAACACTTAGTTCTTATCTCTTTCTTTTATCTTCTTTCATGTATCAAGAACAAGAGGGATCTTGAGGAGGTGTTGCTGTAATTGTAAGAACTCCATTGATTTAGTGCAGAGAGCTCAGAGGAGCTCACGGGGACATAGGAAAATTACCGAACCTCGATAACAATTGTTGTGTTCTTTCTTTGATGGTTTGATTCCTATTTATTACAAGTCATTCTGAACTTGGGTGTTTGAAGGTCACCACCTGGGATCCTTGAGGTGATTTTCAAAAATTTTTAAAAACACATTCAAATTACCTAATACTACTAATATTATACTAAACTTTTCAGTGGAAATTCGGTTGAGATCACCATGTGGAATGACAATACATTTCAAATCAATAAAGGCATTCTGAACACATCAGCTCCACTAAGTTTAGTTATCACATCGACTACCGTAAAAAATATATGGGTATGTTAATTCATTAATTACTTTGGATTTGACTTTAGTTGCTATGATAACATAATAAATTTTAAATTAAAGTATCACACACACACACACACACACACACACACACACACATATATATATATATATATATATATATATATATATATTATTTTAGATATGTACAAGTTGTCAACGATATCTAGCACCAAGATTTATGTGAACCTAAATATACCAAAGGTGGAAACTTTGATGAATAGGTACGGATTAAAACTGTTTCTACATGTGTATCTACATACAACAATAATTTTTTCATGTTCATTTTCATATCTCTATATTATTAATGATATTATAAAACTATAATTATTTTCGAAAGATTAATAATATAAAAAATATCATGCTTCATGTCTATTATTTACATTTAATTTTGCAGTTTATCCACGATTGATTCATAAGTATAAGAATATGTAACGCCACAAAGAGTGACAGTTCTTAATAAGAACTGATGTTCAATAATAGAACCACAATATCTAGTATCTTAAACGCTATGTGTAATCCTACATGCAAGGTATGTAATTACAATAAGTTATATATATTATGATTATATAGATAATAACTTAAAAACAATATTTCTTCACGCTTATTAATTTTTTTTATATAACTTACTCATCAATATTGATTGTTTCTCACGTTCTTTATTATAGAAGAACAATTATACATGTAGAGCGAAAAATATTAAAAATTGATACCACACATGGATGGCATTACATGTCTTGCCAATATTTTCATAAAAAACTTAAAGAGGATAATGAAAAATGCTAGTGTGTATGTGGCCTAGATGCCAAAGATCTAATTCCTAGGTAATAAAATTTTGTAGGTTCAATAAAGTATCTACTGAAATAAATATTACTTTCTTCTTACTCTAAACTATTTTGTCAACTTATAAGACATATCATTTAAACATATATATGTTAACTATTGAAGCATACGATCCTTTTTGTGGCGACACATTTGTCCTTTTTGATAAAGAAATAGAAACAATCATACAATGTTCACTAAGACATCTTATTAAAACAAATGACAAGGTAATACATTTCACATAAGAACCATTTTTTAATTGATGGTGCTAAATGAATTGTTTGTATATGATCCTAAATTATTTTAAGAAAAATTATATAGGATGGTGGACTTGATATTGTGCAAAACATATTGGAGAGGATGATAGGGCAGACATATGTTTTTACGATAAGATTAAATGACTACAAAAAAAAAGGGAGTACAAAGTTCATAGTTGCAAGGGTTTGTAATTTTGACCCTTCGCGTGAATGTCTTCATCTATTGGGTTTCATAGGAAAGGTAAAAAATATTAATATAACTTCTTTAATTTAATATTTTAATATCTCAATTATCTAACAAAAAAAATTTTTGATGGATCTTGTAGTCTTATTTTTATCACCTCATCTATCTAACAAAGAATATCTTAATTCAGATGTTGAGATCACCCCACCTTCGAAATGTTTGTTTTTTTTATGTAAGTTGCGCATGATCAGAATGTTGAGGAATCTGTACTAAAAAAGATATGAGTAAATCTTTGTTGTAAAAAAATTGTTATTACTTTAAAAAATATAAATCTTATATATTTCAATACTTTGAATATGAAGGGAAGAATCAACTCATTCGAGCAAGAGCGGTGGCAAACAACTTATATTGTTTGCCTTTATTGAATTATGTGATTCTACAAGAATTTTTTATATTTGAGGATTTATGTTTGTTCAATTTATCGACTAGAATTATCTGTTTGAACTTTAATAATTATATTTACTTTGAATTTTTTATTTATTTAATAAATATTGTATCAAGTATTTGAGTTTTATCATGATAAAATAAATTATTTATTTATTATTTTTATATTAATTTTTATGAACAAAATATTCATGTACATTTGCATGGGTTCAAAGCTAATTGAATGATAATAAGACATTATTATCATGACAACTTATTAAAAGTTTTACCATTGTTTTTGTTTTATTTTAAGATAAGACAATATACTTGAACCCAATAGAATAATTTCATTTTAGGATTTTTATTGAAAAAGAGAAAGAAATGAGTAAATTACAGACCAGCCCCTAGTAGTACCTTAAAGTGTTGGATTCGGATTTCATCCTTTACTCTTTTTTTTTAATTTTTTTTAAATTACACAGTTTCAATCTTTCATATTACATGAGATTGACATTTATATATGATTGAGATTACGTCATCTTATTAAATGATGAAAAAGTAAAGCATGAAAACTGAAAGTGTTGGGTCTTAAAAGCATATTTGAGTAAGCGTATTTACAAGATACTACATGGAGGTGGCCCGTAATTTACTAAAAAAAAAAGAAGAACTCATTATAGGCTAAATAATTATTTTAATCCCAATAATTTGAGGGTGGTTTTATATTACTTCATATTCTTTCGGTTATTCCAATCAGGTGCACCAATTTATTCAATTGCTCAATGTACTCATTTTCATCAAATTACTAAAGTAAGTCAACGTAGTATGCCTAATCAGCAAAACATGAGGGAAAACAACTCATCTAATTTTAAAAGGGTCAAACCATGAAAATAACCACAACCTCCACGTCCGTACAACACACCAGATTTCTATCGTACTCATAGAAAGAAAAATTACATACAACGAATAACTTTTAATTACCCCATAATTCTTAGATTAGTCCCAGTCCAAGATGTTCAGAGCACTGCATTTTCACCGTACTAGCATAAGGGCGATATAACATCACTGTGGTGGGTTGTTGACATTGAGCTCATCATTAGTAAACTCCTTTATTTATGCTCCTCTTTCTCTCTCTTCCTCTCTATAAGATTGACCATTATCATTAATCTTTTTTTTTTTTTTTGAGTGAACTACATACTTGAAGCCTAATCTACTTATATGTATTTCCCTTCACATTCTCCCTCTGTATCTCTCTGGAACCGTTGAAGAGAAAGGGAGATTTGCTAAGCACTCGAAGAATAAAGGTTACACTACAACATAAGTGGCAGACGCTGACACTTTTTTTAGCATATTTCGACGTTTAAAAGTGCTACAATATGTGATATCAGTGCTTACAAAAAGCACCGGATAAAGTGTCAGTATGTGTGGTGTCGCGGTGCCAGTACCAACGCTTATGGTAGCGTCGTAATGTGCATAATTTTGTACTGCTTTGAAGTACCGCAGTATACTGACGCTTTGAAGTGCCGCAATACGAAAATATTGTGACACTTTAAAGCGCCACAATATACCAGATATTGACAATTTTTTTGGAACTTTAAAGCGCCAGAATTCATCTAGCTTATGTTTTTACATTATTTTGGGTTTAATATCAACACCTACTATAAACCTTTGTTCTTCAATATATATACCATCAAATCCACATAAATTCAAATATCAATACAAAAGTCATTTCATTCATACAAAAAACATTCATAGTTAACATATAAATGTAAAACTTAAATATAATCTAAACATACTAAACAATTTAAATAGCATATAGATCAAAAGCGGAATTATAAGGACAATAAACATACCTCCGGCCATTGAAGTTTTTCACTTACACAATCTGGTATCCTCTCGGTATTAGTTCTTCTAGACTCTCAGAACTCTCCAATTTGATGGTGTATGAAAGAAAAATGAGTAGTACCGAGTCTAGGGACCAAACCTGTGTTTATACTTGTTCTCCCATCAAGAACGTCCATTCATATTCCATACATTTGTTACCACAATCAATGGGTAGCCAAAAGGTTGAGGCAGCCAAAGGTTGAACATGGACCATAAATGGATTGGTTACATTCTCCCACTTGGTCCATATGTTTAACCTAACTTAATCCCATTGATTATATTTTAAGAAGTAAATACATGAATCATGGCGATAAGTCCTCTAATAGTGAGTATTACTTTCCATGTATTACGATGCATTTAGTTCCTCAAGTATTATTCTTAATGTGGCAACATTTCTTAATGAATAAACCCTATGTTTATTCTTGGTCTTATACAGATGAATTTTCTCAAATAAATTAAGATGCACATGAATATGAGAAAACATCAAAAAATGTAAGAGTTTCATTAATAAACTATATGTATACACTTACAAAGTGGAACCAAGTCCCATTTTCTCTACATGATCCTTGAATTTCAGAGGTGGCATACCCTTAGTCAAAGGATCAGCGATCATCAATTCAGTGCTAATGTGTTCAATGACCACTTTCTTTTCTTTTACACGTTCTCTTATGGCTAAATACTTAATGTCGATGTGTTTACTTCGACTTCCACTTTTATTGTTCTTAGCCATAAAGACAGTAGCTGAATTGTCGTAGAAAATTCTCAATGGCTTAGATATAAAATCCACGACTCTAAGCCCAGAAATGAAACTCCTAAGCCATACACCATGTGAAGTGGCCTCAAAACAGGAGATGAACTCGGCTTCCATAGTAGAAATAGCAGTCAATGTCTGCTTGACACTTCTTCAAGAAACAACTCCACCAGCCATCAGAAAAATGTACCCTGATGTTGATTTATGTGAATCGACATAGCCAGCAAAGTCTGAATCAGAGTAGCCAATCACATCCAGATTATCTATCTGTCTATATATAAGCTTGTAGTATTTAGTTCCTTGAAGATACCTCATTACTTTCTTTGCAGCTCTCCAGTGGTCTATACCTGTGTTACTCTGATATCGCCCTAGCTTCCCTATAGCAAATGCAATATCACGTCTAGTGCAGACCTGAGCATACATAAGGCTTTCGACTGCAGAAGCATATAGAATGTTCTTCATGGATTCCCTCTCAAAATCATTCTTCGGGCATTGGTTAAAATTGAACCTATCACCCTTCACAATGGGATCTACACTTGGTAAATAATCTATCATCTGAAATCTCTCTAAAACTTTGTTGATATATGTTTCTTGTGACAGACCTAAAACACCTCGAGGTCTATCTCTATGGATCTTAATGCCAATGACATAAGATGTCTCACCCATATCTTTCATATCAAAATTTTTAGAGAAAAATTATTTCACCTCATGCAGCAAGCCCTTATCATTGGTTGCAAGTAAAATATTATCCACATATAAAACAAGAAAACAAATTTTACTCCCATTGACCTTCTGGTATATACATTGATCCATGGGGTTTTCAACAAAACTGAATGAAGAAATTACTTCATAGAATTTAAAATACCATTGACGGGAGGCTTGTTTTAAACCGTATATGGATTTCTTAAGCTTGCAAACCAAATGCTCACCATCATTAGAGGAGAAACCTTCAGGTTGTTTCATATAAACCTCCTCCTCCAGATCTCCATTAAAAAATGTGGTTTTCACATCCATTTGTTGCAGCTCAATGTAAAAATGAGCAACTAATGCCAAAATAATACGAAGAGAATCTTAGATACAGGAGAGAAAGTCTCCGTGTAATCAATTCCTTCTTTTTGAGTAAATCCCTTAGCAACGAGTCTCGCTTTGTATCTCTCAGTGTTGCCTAATGAATGTTGCCTAATGAATCTTTCTTGGTTTTAAAGACCCATTTGCAACCAATGACCTTCGCCCCATTAGGCAACTCTACAAGATCCCAGACTCCGTTGCTTTTCATGGAATTCATCTCTTCCTTCATGGCATCGTGCCACAAGGTTGACCATTTGCAACTCATGGCCTGTGAAAATGTTTCAGGATCATTTTCAGCTCCAAAATTATAGTCAGATTCTTATAGATACACAATGTAATCACTAGGAATTCCTGATCTCCTGCCTCTAGTAGATTTTCTTAATGTTGTACCAATGTCTCCCAGGGGAGCTTGTGGTTCAACTGGTTGTTCAGGAGCTTATGGTATTTCCTGAACTGCTTGATCTATTAGAATGTTGTCAGCAGCTTGTGGAACCTAATGATCGATTGGTCAACACGAGCTTGTACTTGAGGTGTGCTATGAACTATAACTAATCTATCATTTGATGAAGGTTGAGATTATGTATGATCATGTGTAGGTTCTGTATGATCATGTGCAGGAACTAAGTTCCTGAACCAATCCCTCCCACTAATCATGTTATTCTCTAGAAACTTAGCGTTACTTGATTCCACAATCCTAGTAATATGAGTTGGACAATAAAACCTGTAACCCTTGGACCTTTCGGCATATCCAACGAAATACCCACTAAAAGTCATCGGATCCAGTTTCTTCTCTTGTGGGTTATAAATCCTCTTCTTAGACGGACATCCCCAAACGCGCATATGTTGCAAACCCGATTTCCAACCTTTCCATAATTAAATGGTGTCTTGGGAACAGCTTTGGTTGGAACTCGGTTTAATATATACGTAGCCATCTTTAGTGCTTCAGTCCACAAGGATGTAGGAAGGTTGGAGTTGCTAAGCATACTCCACACCATGTCCATCAATGTTCGGTTTCTTCTTTCTGCAGCATCATTTTGGTCCGGGAAACCAAGCATAGTGTATTGGGCAACAATTCCATGTTCTTGAAGAAACTTGGCAAAAAAACTAGGTGCTTGTCCATTTTCTGTGTATCTACCATAATATTTTTTACCTCCATCGGATCTCACAATTTGTATTTTCTTTCTGCATTAGTTCTCAACTTCAGCCTTAAAGACTTTGAAGGCATCCAATGCTTCATTTTTCTTGTGAAGCAAATAGATATACATATATCGTGAGTAATCATTGATAAAAGTGACGAAATATTTCTAACCATGTGCGTCCATGTCTGGACAATATATATCAATATGAATGATTTCTAATATGTCCGACTCCTATTAGCACCTTTCTTGGATTTTTTGGTCTGCTTTCCCTTAATGCAGTCCACACAAGTCTCAAAATCAGTATAATCTAGAGTATTAAGTACCCCTTCATTTACTAATCATTTAATTCTTTCTATGGAGATATGTCCTAATCTCTGGTGCCATAACATAGAGGAGTCATCATTAATATTACACCTTTTAACGCCAATTTGAACATGCATTGAACTACAAGTGGCATCATTTTGTAAATAAAGACGATAAAGACCATCAGACAAAATATCATTCCCAACACAATCAGTTTTATAAAATAAACTGAAAGATGTGTCTTGAAAATTAAAGGAATATCCAAATGGTACAAGTCTGAAAACAGAAATCAAGTTTTGTGATAAACTTGGTACATAAAAGGTCCTTTCTAATTTTAAAATAAAGCCACTACTTAAAGTTAAAATGCAAGTTCCAATCGCCTCCACATGTGAGCCCATCTTGTTGCTTGATAAGATGCTTTGCTCACTTCCCAATGGCTTCCTTAGATTTTGTATACCCTGCAAGGTGTTTGCAATATGGATTGTACATCCAGAATCAATCCACCAGGTGTTAATATTAACATTAACCATATTAGATTCATAACAAACAAATGAGGTTGGATTACATTTCTTCTCAAGCAATTTTTGGAATTTGATGCATTCCTTCTTCATATGTCCCTTCTTTTTACAAAAGAAACACTTTTCTTCCTTCTTGATATCAACTTGAGGTGGTATTTTACCTTTCCCCTTCTGATTAACTTTGTGATTGTCTTGAGATTTGATAGGTTTAGCTTTGTCCTTCCCACAGGTAGTAGCTAGCATTACACTCTCACCCAGTTCCATCACAAGTCTCTCTTCTTCTTGAACACACATGGTCATTAATTCATTAATTAACCATTTGTCTTTATGTGTGTTGTACGAGATTTTGAAAGGCCCGTACTGAGTTGGAAGGGTGTTCAGAATGTAGTGCACCAAGAAGAACTCCGACATATCAACCTTAAGTTTCTTAAGTTGAGCCGCAATGTCACGCATTTCCATTATGTGCTCGCGCACACCTTTTACGCTGGTGAGTCTGAGGGATAATAATTTCATTATCATGGTGTTTGCCAATGCCTTTTCTGAAGTGATGAATTGATCGTCAATAGCTTTCAGCAAATCATGGACTTTCTCATGCTAGTTGAAAGAACCACGTATACCAGCAGTTATCTTAGTCTTGATAAACATCACACTGAGCTGGTTGGATCGCTCTCATCGCTCATATAGCGTGACCGCAGCTAGAGTGCTATTATCGGCGATTATAGGTGGTTCATCCTTCCTAATAGCATAATCTATGTCCATCCACTCTAGATAGAAGAGAATCTTCTCCTTCCATATCTTATAGTTATCTCCCCTAAGTTCGGGTATGTCACAACGGATATCAGAAAAACTAGTGGGTTGAGTAACTGCATAAAGTCCAAAAGCTTATGTCAAGATTTGAAGTTTAATTTTCTAAATTGCATGTTTTACCAATGTAAAAACACGCTGAAATTGAATTTAATTTCATTAAAAATTACATTTGGGCTAAATTTTTAATTCAATAAGATTCTTTATACTTTATGATATATTTTATCAAACTATTTTTACTAAATTCATAATGTATATTATGATTACAGTTTGATGTTTTCTATCTTTAAACTTTATGATAAAACTATTAAATTAATTCTTCCTAACTCTTGTGGGTAAATTAAGAAAAACTAATTTTAATATATTATCCTAATTAATTATATAAACATAATAAAATCCCTGTGGGGTAAAATCATTATATTTATATAATTAATTACAATTAATGTCCATTATGTGATCTTAATCCACTTAATATATAATTTTTTTTATATAATTAAAGATGTTGTGGCTACTTTTTAAATATTTAAAATTATATAGTTCACTAGACATTTATATTTACTATATTTTAGGCTCTACTTAATGCCTTAAAACAATTACGCAGTAACATAATAGGCAATCACTAAGAGTGCTCCCAAGATAATTGGTCGGGACAAAGCCTCATTAAAAACCAGAATCCTTAGATAGAGCATTGTCCCAAATCATGTTGTCTTATGCCAACTACAAATTGTTTATGAATTATTCATAATTTTTAACTTAATTGTTCATACTAATATATTATGAACCTTAATGTGTTATGCACAAATTAAGTTTTATGAGAATAACTTAAGTTTACATAATCTAACAATATCTAAACTTAATAATATGTTATCATATGTAAATAAAATTCTCATAAATAAAACATAAATTGCATAATTAAACATAATATTATGCTCTTAATTTAATTCATTGCATAAAATAAACTCATTCTAAAAGCATGAATTGAAAAACAAAAAATCATGCTAAATATGAGCATTTAATCAAATTGCATATATAGAACTAGCATAAATAGTATATATGCATAATCTTAATTTGAGCAAAATAATCAAAAGTGTGATCCCAAGGGGAATCGAACCCAAGACTGTGCGCCTACCACACAGTCCCAAATTTTCCCTTACCACTAGACTACCCCAGGGGGTTCATTAACATTATTTTTGCAAATAATTACAAATCATATGCAAAATTGTGAAAATCTATAAAATTATACCAAAATCTGAACTTCCAAATATATGTATATAGAATTTCTGGAAAGTTACTGAATTTGGAAACTGCAAGATATTTTCCTAAACCAGTTGTCTTCAACCTTTAGCCGGGTTATTTTTGACCCGTTTTCAAAACTCAACTTAATCTTGGCTTCCAGGATACCAAAGCAAGATTTTAAAACTCAGAAATACTAGAAATCAAATTTCCTAATGATTTCTAACATTATTTTCCATCAAAAAATTCTCAAAAAACAAACTTTGAAATCAAATTATTTTTCGGGTATAAAACAAAAGTTTTACGGATTGCTTAATACTTCAAGGCCGAGGCAAACAAAGCTCTGATACAAAATGTAAAACTTAAATATAATCTAAACATGCTAAACAATTTAAATAGTATATAGATTAAATGCAGAATTATAAGGACAGTAAACATACCTCCGGCCATTGAAGTTTTTCACTTACACAATCTAGTATCCTCTCGGTATTGGTTCTTCTAGACTCTCAGAACTCTCCAATTTGATGGTGTATGAAAGAAAAATGAGTAGTACTGAGTCTAGGGACCAAACCTGTATTTACACTTGTTCTCCCTTCAAGAACATCCATTCGTATTCCATACATTTGTTACCACAATCAATGGGTAGCCAAAAGGTTGAGGCAGCCAAAGGTTGAACATGGACCATAAATGAATTGGTTACAATAAATTCATACACAACCAAGTAATTGAATAAAGTCTGAAAAAATCTTTTACGTATCATTACACTTGAAATCAAATATGAGATCCTCCATTAACGAACCACTACAGTAAAGACTTGAGCTCATTCATTTGAGACTGCATACTGGTCATTTGATCATCATGCTTTATTGTTATTTCTTGAATATGATGCTCATGCTTTTGATTGAGTTCTTCTATTTGTGCTTTCAAATTATGCATCTCTTCAGCATAAGCTCCATTGTATCCCACATCATTCCTAATTTGAGCTGAAAATTCATACATGTCTGTGGGAGTAACTCCAAACCCTTGACCTCGTACACGTCCAAAACTCTCTTCACCAATAAGCTCCGTGAAGACTTCATTTTGTATTTGTATATTGTTCTTAGCATCAGAAGATCTTGAAGCAGCAACAAGCTTGGCCACACGAGCTTCCACAATCACTAATAATTAAGAAATAACAAATATAATAAACAAACTCTCCCAAAGATCGAATAGTTATTTGCAGCGAAAGTTACATAAAACAAAAGAAACAAAAGTTAAGCAATCAGATTTCATAGAAAAACGGGCAGAGTTTCTCATCTTTTTCCATAAAACCTCCTGCAAAAGAAGAACAAAAATACAATCCAAACGAAGTAGCTGTTGTGAGTTTTAAATTACTCGCAAGCGCACGAGTCGTTTGCAGTTTAGCGTTGTGCAAGTGCGAGGTCGAATCCACAGGGAATTGCGTTGTGAAAGTATATTTTCAATCTAAACTAACTCTATCTTACCCTAGTTCCGAATTTCAGATGATAATTTGCAAAAGAAATTAAAATTAAACTAAATTGATTTTTAAAACTAATAATAAAAACACTAAGGTTTCCAAATCCACCCCACCGAAGTTAAGCATATATGTTCTAAAAATATAACCTATCAAAACATTCCATGAATCCAACTATAAGACAAAAAATAAAGAATATCCCAACTAAACCAAAAGCATCCAATGTATCCGCTCTCAAAAAATCACAAAGGAAATCCAATTTAATCGAAAAGCATTCAATGTATCCATCAGATGAAACACAAAGAATATCCAACAGACAATTTAAACTCAATCAATTATAAGATTAAATCAAATAATTGACAGAACATTTATACTAAAAATTGTCAGATTTGTACAAGCAAATCTGAACTACAACGCCAAACAACGGCGGAGCTTCATCTTCAACCTTAGCTGAAGAGTCTAGCCACTCATAACTATGAAACTACAATTCATAATAAAAGTGCTAAACATTTAAACTAAAACAACTAAATGTAAAGAAATAAATAAATAACTTTACATGGGAGAAATTTCACTCGCTTACGGGCGGCGCTTCCCCTCGTGGTGACAAAGCCTTCGAGATCTACCAGAATGCTAGCGGACGTCCACCGGTAAACACCAAAGTGGCTCAGGAATTGTGCATTAAAGATGAAGTGAAGAAGGGCTTATATAGGGAAATATCACAAGTGCAATATGCTTCCAATCCGATGTGGGATACTGCAGATTTCAGTTTTTGCTATTTGACCTTTGTCTACTAAAACTGCCATAACTTTCTCTAGAAAAATCATTTTATTGATCCGTAAAATTTCTCAAAAAATAGACATCGGGATATTTCCAAGCATATATGGCTCATCTTGTGGTTCTTCCTGAATTAATACAGTTAAATACTCAAAAATGGCTGATCTGTCACGCTGAAATCATGCACAGCCTGACCTTTGTCTACTAAAACTGCCATAACTTTCTCTAGAAAAATCATTTTATTGATCCGTAAAATTCCTCAGAAAATAGACATCCGGATCTTTCCAAGTATATATGGCTTATCTTCTGGTTCTTCCAAAATCAATACAGTTTAATCCTAAAAAATGGCTGATCTGCACGAGCAATTCTGGCAATTTAGTGAAACTTCTTTCCAAGCTTATAAACCTGTAAAACAACGAAAACAACTCAAAGTAACAAATTCCTAAGCTAACAAATGTAAATTAAAAGGCCAAAATATGCAATATTTGGCACTCATCAAATACCCCCAAACTTACAATTTGCTAGTCCCTTAGCAAAACAAAATAATAAAAAAAAAAAACCTAAATGAAAAACAAAGAACATAAAGATAAGTTCATCACTCATGGTATCCAAAAATTTAAGGAGTACACATCACCATGATATTCATTCATGAGCAAGCTTAAAAAGATAAACCCATCTTTGCAATGAATAGAAAATTTAAAATATAATTACTTACAAAAGGCAGGTTAAGGCATCACAAGTCTAACACTGTGTAAAGTGAATTAGCATATAGAAATGAAGCTTCCAAGTGACTCCAATGTGTAAGGTCTCCATGTCTCAAGATTCACCAAATTTCCCATCAAAATGAACAAAAATGGCATAGTTTTTTTCTTTTTTTTATTTATAAAAGGCTCTGCTATGTTTAATTCCCTTAAGCTTTCTAATTGACCCATGTAGCGAGTGTTAAGTCAATGACTCCCAAACCAGATGGTTTTAGGGCATTAGGTGTAAAGACACCTCTAAGGACTTACTAACTCAAGTCAAAAAGGCTACGAAATTAAACCGGCCTTAATACTACCAAACAAAATTTCACCTTTTGACGTGAACACTCACTGCTTACTGAGGCAAGAGGTCCAGTTACTCAGCGGAAAGTTTATTGATAATGAATTTTTTTATTATGCTTTTCTATGCCCAAGAGTTCATCCAACAAGTCATCCAGTTTCAGTTAAGATAAGGAAAAATACACATTAAAATCACGTGTCATACCTCACATAATTTGCGCTAATGTGCTCGTGTTAGATTAGATCAAACATGTGAATTCTCAAAATTCCTAAAGTAAGTAATTAAATTTTAAAAATTTATCACCAGATCATGTGTTCAAAATGTTAAGCTCACCAATGGCATCACATCGCAGAAAATGTTTAGATTAACCAAAATTTCATGATAACATGAGCATGCATTTATCTCTACGACGAAAAGACAACAAATTAGGACAAAGTGTGTGATGTGTCTCCCATACCCCCAAATTTAAATTACACATTGACCCCAATGTGTGACTAATATGGAAAGAGCTGACCTGAGATATGGAGAACTATCTGGACTGGTATGGCTCATAGCATACCCCCAAACTTGACCTAAAGTACGCATTGTCCCTGAAAAATAAAAAAAAAAACTGGAAAACAAAAAATACTGGAAACAAACATTAATCATAAAAATGCGAAATGATAAATAAACAAAAACAATAAGCTGTGGGGTGCCTCCCATGAGCGCTAAGTTTAACTTCTTCAGCCAGACCCAACATTAGTAATCGTGCCCAACGAAACGCTCCGCCATCTGATCAATAAATGGGAATGAAAAATGATCAGGCCTAGTGGCAGTATTCAATTTACGGTAGCTGATACACACTCTCCAAATTGACTGAACACGAGTTGGAACCAACTCGTCGTCCTTATGCTGCACTACCGTTAATTCAGCAAGTTTCGGCACAACATGAATCTGGCTCTCCCACTTGCTATCAGAGATGGGATAAATGATCCCTGCCTCTAACAGCTTAATATCTTCTGCCCTCACAACCTCTTGCATAGCAGGGTTGAGCCTTCTTTGTGGCTCCCTCGATGGCTCAGCATCCTCCTCTAAATGTATCCTGTACGTCACCACCGAGGGGCTGATCCCCTTGATGTCCTCAATGGTCCAGCCCATAGCTTCTTTATGCTCTCTTAAGACGTCCAATAATTTCTCTTCTAGAGCATCACCCAGATCTGAAGGTATAATCACAGCCAAATTATCGACTGAACCTAGGAACTTATACTTAAGATTATCTGGTAAAGGCTTAAGTTCCTTCTTGGGGGTTTCAGGTGCAACGGTCTCCTCCGTCTTATTGCTCTTCCGAGGAGGAGACTCTAAAATGGCATTCGCTTGCTCAAGTAATTTATCTAAATCCATATCCTCTCCAAATTGAGCAAAGCATGCCTCTAGGGGGTCCTCAGTGCGGGAGTCATCCACAATCTCCTCCGTCTTACCGCTCTCCCGAGAAGGAGACTCCAAAATGGCATTTGCTTGCTCAAGTAATTTATCTAAATCCAAATCCTCTCCAAATTGAGCAAAACATGCCTCCAGGAGGTCCTCAGTGCTTGATTCATTCACAGTCTCCTCAAGAATCTCCTCTATCAAGCATACATTTCTCACTTCATCATATTCATGTGGTTGCCTAGTGATATAAAAAATATTCAACTCCACTTTCATATTTCCGAAGGAGATCTTCATCACCCCTGTCCTACAATTTATCAGGGCGTTAGCCGTGGCTAAGAATGGTCGCCCTAGAATAACCGGTATTTGAACCCCTACATTTTGAACCGGCTCTGTGTCAAGCACAATAAAATCCACAGGGAAATAGAACTTATCCACTTTTATCAAAACGTCCTCAACTATTCCCCGTGGTCTTTTCACTGACCTGTCAGCTAATTGAAACGTAGTGGATGTGGGCTTCAGTTCTCCTAACCCTAACTGTAAATAGACTGAGTAGGGTAGAAGATTCACACTCGCCCCTAGATCCAAGAGAGCCCTCTCAATGTGGCTGACTCCTATCGTGCAAGAGATGGTAGGACACCCCGGGTCCTTATACTTGATGGGTAGCTTGCACTGAAGGATTGAGCTAACTTGCTCAGTCAAAAATGTCTTTTTTGGGACATTCGTCCTCCTTTTGACAGCGACCAAGTCCTTTAGAAACTTGGCATATGATGGCATTTGATGGATGGCATCCAAAAATGGGATATTGATTTGGACTTGCTTGAATACCTCCAGAATTTCCTCACACTTCCCTCCTTTCTTCGGCGCCTGTAGTCTCTCGGGGTAAGGCGCTCTAGGTACAAATGACCTAGGAGGGTCCTTCTTAGTACGTGTGGCTGTAGATGGCTCAGCATCTCTCTTCTCCGTGTTGCCACTTCCTTGCCCTTGCTGCATAGCAGGGCTCTCTTCCACTCGATTGTCCACCTGTCTCCCAGACCTCAGTGTGATAATTGACTGTACTTGTTCCGCCCCATGCGTAGGAGTTGATGAATTCTCAACAATATATTGTCCTTTTGGGTTGGGCACGGGCTGACTGGGGAACTTCCCCTTCTCTCTCTCACCCAAGTGACTTATAATTTGCCCTATTTGACTCTCCAGTTTGGCAATTGCTTGGGTGTTTACTACTGTTGCACTCCTCACATCACTCATATTTTGGCTAGTCGCCTTCATGAACTCCTTAAAGGTGTCCTCTAGCGACTGTGAAACTGGCGCTGGTGTTTGAGTGGGTGCGTGGTAAACAGGTGAAGGTGCTGGATGGACAGAACGACCATGATTAGGAATTTGTGGGGCAAATTCGGGAGGATATTGATTTTGAGCATGATGAGGGGCTCCTCCCTGATTCATTGGTTGGTTCTGCCTCCATGAAAAATTTGGGTGGTTCTGCCACCCTAGATTGTACGTCTCGGAGTACAATCCATTTGACTGCCTTCGAAAGTCATTGAAAGCATTTACTTGTTCCATAGGATACTCGACACAAGCAGGCATTGATGGGCAATTCTGTGCTAGATGCATGGGACTAGTACAGATGAAACAGCTTTTAACATTGAATGTGTTGGCAGCATTGATGGATTGGCTCACAGTGAGAGCGTCAATCTTCTTAGTGAGGGCATCTAACTTTATCCTCAAATCAGCGTCCTCCCTGACCTCATAGATGCCTCCCTTCTTAGGAGCACGAATGGACTTATCTCAACAGCTTGAAAAATCTCACTGCTGTGAGTTGTCGGACAACTTGTCCAACGCCATATATGCTTTGTCTCCTGTTAGACTCAAGAATGCCCCCCCATTCATAGACTCGATCATGCTACGGTTGGGTTGAGTCAACACTTGGTAGAAGAATTGAACGAGTCTCCACTTCTCATATCCATGTGGAGGGCATCTGATCAGTAGCTCTTTGAAGCGCTCCCAATCCTCAGAAAATTTTTCATCCTCATCCTGAGTGAAAGAGCTGATCTCCTTTCGGCACTCATTCACTCTAGACATTGGGAAAAACTTATGATAAAATTTGCTAAGCAGGTTTTCCCAAGATGTAATAGACCCAGGCGTGTTGGAATCCAACCATGCCCTAGCTCTATCGTGAAGAGAAAAAGGGAAGAGTCGAAGATGGACTGACTCTTCAGAGAAGTTCTGGAATTTGAATGTGGCACAAATGTCTTTAAACTTCTTGATATGGCTATAAGAATTTTCAAGATCTAAGCCATAGAATGAGGGTAAGAGTTGGATGACATGTGGCTTCAAGTCAAAGTGGGTGGCATTGGTCGGTGGCAACACTATGCAAGAGGATGAGTTAGTCGCAACGGGTGCGAACAAGTCCCTAAGGGATGTAGTGGAGTCCACGTTCCAAGCTCTAGGTTGCTCTACATGTTCAGGATGATTTGCATTCCTATAATTCTCTGCCATCTCAACAGTCTCTCTCTCAACTAGCACTCTTTTCTGTCTCCTAAGAGTTCTTTCTAAGTCGGGATCTAAATGTGCCAAATCTAAGTTCAAGGATCTCCGACCAAGCATACACTAACAGAAAACAATGAGATACTAATCAGCAGAAACAACAGAATAAAGCAAACACACAACTCACAATTTTTTTTTTTAATAAAAAATTGCTCACTAACTAGTAGAAAAATAAAATCAATTCAGATCAAAAATTTTCACAAACCAAACAAGTCCCCGGCAACGGCGCCAAAAACTTGTTGTGAGTTTTAAATTACTCGCAAGCGCACGAGTCGTTTGCAGTATAGCGTTGTGCAAGTGCGAGGTCGAATCCAGGGAATTGCGTTGTGAAAGTATATTTTCAATCTAAACTAACTCTATCTTAACCTAGTTCCGAATTTCAGATGATAATTTGCAAAAAAAATTAAAATTAAACTAAATTGATTTTTAAAACTAATAATAAAAACACTAAGGTTTCCAAATCTACCCCACCGAAGTTAAGCATATATGTTCTAAAAATATAGCCTATCAAAACATTCCATGAATCCAACTATAAGACAAAAAACAAAGAATATCCCAACTAAACCAAAAGCATCCAATGTATCCGCTCTCAACAAATCACAAAGGAAATCCAATTTAATCGAAAAGCATTCAATGTATCCATCAGATGAAACACAAAGAATATCCAACAGAAAATTTAAACTCAATCAATTATAAGATTAACTTAAATAATTGACAGAACATTTATACTAAAAATTGTCAGATTTGTACAAGCAAATCTGAACTACTACGCCAAACAACGACGGGGCTTCATCTTCAACCTTAGCTGAAGAATCTAGCCACTCATAACTATGAAACTACAATTCATAATAAAAGTGCTAAACATTTAAACTAAAACAACTAAATGTAAAGAAATAAATAAATAACTTTACATGAGAGAAATTTCACTCGCTGACGGGCGGCGCTTCCCCTCGTGGTGACAAAGCCTTTGAGATCCACCAGAATGCTAGCGGACATCCACCGGTAAACACCAAAGTGGCCCAGGAATTGTACATTAAAGATGAAGTGAAGAAAGGCTTATATAGGGAAATATCACAAGTGCAATATGCTTCTAATCCGATGTGGGATACTGCAGATTCCAGTTTTTGCTCTTTGACCTTTGTCTACTAAAACTGCCATAACTTTCTCTAGAAAAATCATTTTATTGATCCGTAAAATTCTCCAGAAAATAGACATCGGGATCTTTCCAAGCATATATGGCTCATCTCATGGTTCTTCCTGAATCAATACAGTTAAATCCTCAAAAATGGCTGATCTGTCACGCTGAAATCATGCACAGCCTGACATTTGTCTACTAAAACTGCCATAACTTTCTCTAGAAAAATCATTTTATTGATCCATAAAATTCCCCAGAAAATAGACATCCGGATCTTTCCAAGCATATATGGCTCATCTTCTGGTTCTTCCTAAATCAATACAGTTTAATCCTAAAAAATGGCTGATCTGCACGAGCAATTCTGGCAATTTAGTGAAACTTCTTTCCAAGTTTGTAAACCTGTAAAACAACGAAAACAACTCAAAGTAACAAATTCCTAAGCTAACAAATGTAAATTAAAGGGCCAAAACATGCAATATTTGGCACTCATCAGTAGCCACAACAAGATTTTGTATGTAATCATTATTTTTTTTCATTTTCAAGTCTCATCACATCAAGTATCTATTTTGCTGTCGTTTCTTACCCAAAAAAAATAAAGCTTAATGGGAAACAAAATGGAGTAATATTCAATATCTTATTTCAGCACTTGGAAGTGCCACAATATGAAATGGATTTTTGCATATTGCGACACTTACAAGCGCCGCAATATGAAATGGATTTTGCTTTCTTTGAACATTGCAGCGCTTTAAAACGCCGCAATATGAAATGAGTTTCAAGTATATTGTGGCACTTACAAGCGCCGCAATATACATTAGATTTTGCATATTATAGTACTTTTAAGCACCGATATATATTCTTTGAACATTGCGGCGTTTCATGGAAGCGCTAAAATGAAGCGCCGACGGAAGACATATGGCGGCGTGTGTATAAAGCACCGGCAAATCTAATTTATCATGTAGTGTTAACTTTATGATTTTGGCGTGTTAAACAAATTTATTTTGGTGGGCTAAGTTGTTGATTTTGGCATGATGAGTTAATGAATTCTACATAATGTCCATGCCAACGCTTATCTAGCACTTACGTGGACTTATCTCAAACTCAATCTCTCTTTCAGACGGAAAAGAGTACATTAATCAACTGATGAAATTAGTATACCTGATTAGAGCAATTGAAAGAATATAGAGTAAAATATAATCACTACCAATCTACAGATAATAAAATCATAATTTAGTCATCATTATTAGATTGTGTGGTATTTTAATTTAAAGTAAGATAATAGAGATTATAATAGAGATTCTAATGTTTAAAGTCTCTTCATGACATTTTTTATACTTTTTTTTCACTTTTATTAATTACTTTGAAATGTTAAAAATGTACGTGTATATTATATTGTTAGATTAATAATTTATTTAATGAATATTTTAGTTGCTAAATGACCTTACTTTTGTATTCACAAAGCAAAAAAATGATCAATTATATATAAGCTCTAACCCTACTACGTGCACATACTCTTGTTTTATATTGCTCTTTTTGATGAAAGATATCGTTTATTAGAGTTTTCAAAACAGTTTCTATTTTCAAGAAATAAATGTTAGGCTAAATATCCAAAATGAAATAGTTTCTAGGAAAAATCATGTTAACATATGAATCAATCAGCTCTTTGTTTATGATTTTGATGACAATAAAACATTTTTGAAATGTTAACATGTTTGTTAAGTGTGAAAGAAACTTGATCTTTTTTTTATGGAAAGAAATGATACTTGATCTTACTTGTAAAATACTTCGGTTTTATATGTTAGTTATTATAATTTAAAGACTAGTAAGTGTTGACACAAAAAGGTATTGAGTCGACACATTATGTTTGCACTGAAAATTTTTTTTGAACCAGTGTGTAATGAAATCGGCACGTTCTAAATTTAAATTGTTACATTTGAAAAAAGTTAATAACTTTTGAACCGACATAAGAAAACATCGACACAAAAAAAAAAAGTTTGAGTAGAAATATTTGTTAAGAGATTTCAAGACAGAGAATCAAGTAGAATTTGAGTCAACATATGCAAAGGTTTGAGTTGACACAAAGTTAATATTAATCGATATATTATTCAAAGAATTTCGAACATGAAGACACTTGAAGAAGATGTCGACAAATTCCTAAATGGTGTAAATACATTTTGTCACGGACTGTGTATAAAAAGTGTGTTGTCAAGAATTTTAATCTTAAAGTGGTTCTTGTCCATTCTCCAATAGAAAAGTCCAACAATAACTTTTAAATAGACGTAAAAAAAATGTCATTTAGAGAGAGAATCAACCATCCCAAAAGAAAAAAAAACATTAAGATTGTGTTTGGACAGAGTATTTATAAAATACTAAGAAATTTATAGTGAAAGGGTTTGAAATTAAACAAAGGGGATTGAACATCGTGCACTTTAATTTTTTTTAAGTTGTCCATGCAAGCCTTTCTTTATGAAATATCTAACAATAGAACATTGTTATTTTAACACCTAAAAATTGACATCCAACCTTTACACCCCATATAAATCATTACACCTCACTAGCTATACTGCTTCCTACCACTCAATGCAGTGATTTTGAAAGCGAAAATAGTCTATTGTCATATGAGCTTCTATACGTGTCGATCAATTACTAGTCTATAATTCAAGTTTCAAAATTAGGTGTTAAAATTGAATAATTCGAGACCTGTCAATCACACAAATTATAAACAGAAAAGAAACAAGACAAGATTTAACCAGGTTCACCTCAGAATAGGGCTACGTCCTGCCAGAAGTTTTCACTATTATCAACCTCACAAATCTCTCGTTACAATGTGTGCTCAATACATAGAGATTATTCATAAGCAACTTAAGATGCCCTAATTAGGGTTTCTGTCTTGCTGCAAAACCATAGCTATTCATGGGCCCAAGCCCAAACCATCAAGCAAAAAACCAGACCCAACTCATGTACAGAGCCTAAAAGTTTCGGGGGCGTTGCCCCCTAACTCTGCCCGCTCTCCAGGGAACAGGACCCTCGTGGTCGTCGGGGGTTCTACAGATCGAACCCTTTGAAGTATGCACCAACTCTAGCAATCTCCCACTTGGTAAATACTTCATAGACATGACAAACTTCTCATAACTCTATTTCTTCAATCCCATCTCAGTAGCACGCCATTCAAACTTCACTAGACTAACTGCTATAGTCAAGAAATCTGTGTTGTTCACTGTTATAACGAATTTCTCCAAGATTATCACATTTTCTTCAATCTTTTTCTCGAATAAAGTGATATTGGATATCAATGTACTTCGTCCATGAATGAAATACAGGATTCTTTGCTAAGAATATAGCACCTTGATTGTCACGTTTCACCTTCATTGCTCTTTGTTTAAACCCAAGCTCAGCACACAACCTTTGAAGCCAAACCACTTCCTTTCCAGCATGAGTTATCAACATATACTCTGCTTCTGTGGATGAAAGAGCAACAACACTTTGCCTCTTGCTCATTCAACTCACCACCCTACCAAACAGATTAAACATATATATGCTTGTAGACCTCCTGCTATCAATGTCTCCTTCCCAATCAGCATCAACGGTTCCTATTATATCAAAATTCTTCTTACCTCTCATACTTCCATAACACAATGCAAATTTTGCCGTGCCACTAAGATGTCTAAGAACTCTCTTGATTGCAGTCAAATGCTCTTTCGTAGGATTAGATATATATCTGCTCAATACTCCCACTGCTTGGGCAATATATGGTCTTGTACACACCATGGCATACATCAAGCTTCCAATCGCACTAGCATAAGGCACATGCGCCATCTCTTCAGCTTCTTCCTCCGTCTTCGGACATTGTTCTGCAGATAGCTTGTTTCCCAAAGGCATGGAAATCCCTACCGGCTTGCTGTTAGACATGTTAAATTGCTTCAACACTTCTTCATTATACTTTTTCTGACTTAGCCACAGTTTTCTATTTTCACGATCCCTCTTTATCTGCATACCAAAGATAAAGTTTGCTGGCCCTAGGTCTTTCATGTACTGTCTTGCCAATGAGGCCTTCACAGTGCTAATCATCTTCCTGTTATTTTCAATCAACAACATATCATCAACATACAAGGTTAAAATGATAAAATCAACCCTTAACCTTTTCATATAGAAGCAGTTATCAGCATAGCTGTGAGTGAACCCAAGCTGAATGACATGTGTGTCAAACTTCTAGCACCACATCTGTGGTGATTGCTTTAGTCCGTACAAAGACTTATTCAATTTACAAACCAGCTTTTCCTTGCATTCGGGCTGTTTCATGTAAATTTTCTCCTCTAAGTCCCCATGAAAGAAAGCTGTCTTCACATCTAATTGCTCAACCTCTAGATCATAAGCAACTGCCATGGATAAGATAAATCTGATAGATGTCAACTTTGCTACTGGGGAAAATATCTCACCATAGTCAATTCTCTCTATTTGAGAGTACCTCTTTACTACCATACGTGCCTTTTATTTTTCTACCATTTTATCTGCATTTGTTTTCTTCTTGAAAACCCATTTGTACCCAATTGACTTCCTATCCCTAGGAAATTTTACAAGGTTCCATGTTTCATTCCTGTCCAGTGCTTGCATCTCCTTTTTCATAGCATTCTCCCATAAATTTGCATCCTCTAAGGTCTTCGCCTCTTTCACTGTGCTAGGATCATCACTAGTACTATTAAAGCATATAATGCACTACAAGTACTAGGGGAATACTTGATGGGTGGCCTCCTAACCTGTGTGGATCTCCTTATGATAGGGATGGTCTCTAACTCTGAGCCAGCATTTGAATCCTCATCCTTTACATCAAAAACATGAATATCGTGCTCAGACCCAACTGACTCAGAATCTAAAGTATTTGATGCAGTCTGTAGGATAGTCTCCTACTATTTATCTCCAAAGCTAAGATCACTCTGAACTTGCTTTGGCTGTTCTCATATATCTTGGATAGCCACCACATCCCTTTGTGTTTCTCTGAATACAATATCTCTACTGAAAATTGTACTATTGTTTTCTAGATTCTATAACTTTTACCCCTTGACTCCATCTTTATAACCAATGAAAATGCACTTCACTGATTTGCTTTCAAGTTTGTTTCTCTTTTCTTTTGGCACATGCATATAAGCATCACACCCAAACACCCTAACATGAGCCAAACTCGGCTTCTTCTCGAATAATGCCTCAAATGGTGTTTGATCCTATAAAGATAATATAGGTGACCTATTCTTCAGATAACATGCCGTAGCCACAGCCTTTGCCCAGAACTCGGGCTCCAAGCCTGCACAACTCAACATACTCATCGATTTCTCCATGAGTGACCGATTTAGTCTTTCGGCCACCTCATTCTGTTGAGGTGTTGATCAGAGTCATAAAATGCACTTTAACAGTACATAATTGTTAGCATTTTAGGGTTGATCTAGGTTTTTATTGCACTTTTATACCTTAACAATTCTGAAGTGTCATTCTTGGATCATTGATTTGTTTTTATGCATTTTCAGGTGTTTGGAGTCTAAAAGAGAGGGAAATGCTACCGTTGAATAAAGCACAAAGATCCCATGCATATCGGAGTGAATGAGTGCTTTTGGAAGGACAAAATGAAGGGAAGAAAGTGTGTGTGCCGCGACTTGGAAAGGAGTTTCACTAAATTGCCAGAATTTCCAATACAGATCAATTATCTTTGCAAATTAAAATGTATTGATGCAAGAATAACCAGGAGATGCACCATATATACTTAGAAAGATCCGGAAGTCTATTTTTTGGAGAATTTTACAGCTCATCAAAATGATTTTTCTAGAGAAAGATATAGCAGTTTTAGTAGATAAAGGTCAGTCCATAACAGCACCAGCCAGCACCGCAGCGCCCAAAACCTCCACATCTTGAACCAACAGCCAGCACCATGGTGCAGCACCCAGAAGCTTTCACAGCCAAATTATGCCTAGCACCGCAGTGCCCATACAGTAGCACTGCAGCGCGCACACGCTTTTCTTCTCTGAGCTTTGACCTAATTAGGATTTTAATGACTTTTTAAACCCTAAAACACCCTTGGACCTTGTGTATTATAAATAGACCACTTAGGGTTTGATATTAGAGGATTCAAAACATCTTTTGAGAGGCCGTAGGCTGGGGAAAACATCATGAAGGCTGCCATACTCTCCCCCATGGTCAACTAATCTCCAAGCAAGGCGAAGGGATGAATCTCTAGGTGTAGTTGTTCTTATATTCTAGTCTTGATTCATTGTATTTTGGATTTATTATCATTAAACATTGTTATGATTTACTTTTTAATCTAATTAGAATATTTCCCCTTAATCCGGTGATTGCATCTTTCTTCCCCATATAAGTTTAGTCATGCTTTTCTTATGTGATGTTGTTGAGGTATGATTGAGTCCAGTAGATTTCTCTTATAGATTTGTCCATTACTGCAGTATTGTCATGATGATATATTGTCGTTTCTTGATAATCTATAAGTTAGGTCATGTGTGCTTGAAAGCAAAGAGTATTTCATAACAATTACATTAGGGTTTATATATACGCTTTAATTGAATATTTTCCGATTGCTTGTTTGGGATGTGAAACTTGCAATCAAGATAAAAACAACTGAATCAAGAATAGAATAAGGCAACAAACCTAGGGATGATTCCCGGACCCTTGTTGTTCTCTATTATATTTACACAATTATTTCATTCTACTTCAAACTCAGATTTTCTCTTTTAACTTTTATCGTTCGTTTTAAGGTTTGCACTTTCTCTTGTAGTTAGTTTGTCTCCCTGTAGAATCGACACCCCAAAGCCATGCTACAACTACCGCGTTATACTTTGGGTGTAATCAAATTTTGGCACCGTTGCCGGGGAGACGCGCTTAACTTAAGGAAGATTGTCAACCTTGAGACATGACGATAGAAGAGTTGTAAATAGTTTTTCTTTTCAGCAGCTGTAAAGGCGGTAACTTCGTTCCTTCTTTTAGCTTGCTGCATTAACTTTTATTTTATTTCATTTTATTTTATTCTTTCTTTTTATAGTATTTTTTTTCCATTATTTGTCACCTTGAATGTAAAGACATAGAGATGCTTTGGGTAGATTTGCTTGTAGGCCTGTGCTAGAGTCAGAATTAAATTCTTTTCTAAATCTTTTATTTGACAGTCCACCTAGTCCCGAAGAAATGAGTGAACATGAATATCAACCCCCTAGGACCTTTCAGGATTACCTCAACCCTACACGCACAGCCACACTATCATGCATCATATTTCCAGCCAATACTCGCCAACTAGATTTTAAAACAGGGATGATACAGTTACTCCCTACATTCCATGGCTTGGAAAATGAAAACCTATATGTGCACATTCGAGAATTTGAGGAAGTAGTTGCGACTTTTCATAGTCAAGATGAAACTCATGACATTATTAAACTTAAGTTCTTTCCTTTCGTTTTGAAGGATAGAGTTAAGAGTTAGCTATACTCACTGAGATCTATTGGGTCGTGGGCTGAGATGACTCGAATTTTCTTTAATAAATACTTTCTCCAACATAAGACCAATGCTTTAAAAATACAAATATTCACCTTTGCACAAAAGGACAATGAGACTTTGTATCAGTCTTGGGAGAGATTTAAGGAGTTATCGAGTATATACCCTCACCATCGGTATGAGAGTTGGCACTTAGTGAGCTATTTTTATGAGGGATTTACATATAGAGAGCGCCAATTCATAGAGATGATGTGTAATGGTGAGTTTTTAGAGAAAGATCCTGATGAGGCCATAGAGTACCTCAATGAGCTTACTGAAAAAGCTCACACTTGGACTGGACCTAGTGCTACTGAAAGCACAAATAGGTCACGACCTATAGGGAACCCAAATGGTGGTGGAATTTACCATCTTAGGGAAGAAGATAACCTTAAGGCCAAGGTCGAGATGCTCACTAGGGAATTAGAAGTGTTAAAAACTAAGAGCTTAAAGCCAACACACGTAACTAATCATGCAAAGTCTTTTGAACCATGTTTTGTATGTGGCGGGGTAGATCATCTCGCCTAAGAGTGCCCCACATTTGCTGAGATGAGAGGGATGTATGAGGAACAATGTAATGCCTTAGGCATGTACAAGAAGCCTTTAGCACCCTTCTCTGATACTTATAATCGGGGATGGTGAAATCACCCCAATTTCAGCTGGAAGTTTGAAAACCAGCAACTTGCACAACCCCCTGCACCATATCTTGAACCATATCATGCACCTGTATCTTCTAGGAGTTCTTTAGAAGACACTTTGCATGCTTTTATTGAGGCACAGAGTAAGACTAATCAAAGACTTGAATCTTTAATTGTGCAGGTTGTTGAAGAACATAAGGATTTAAAGAGCCAAGTGTCCAAGTTGATGAACTACTTGAGTCTGACTGAGCGAGGTAAGTTCCCTTCTCAAGCTCAGTCCACATTCCATGGTCAACACCTAGCACAAAAGAATTTGAAGGAGGTGAATGTCATTGAGACACTAAGTGGTACGTCATTACACATCCCAAAAACGAAAAAATCAGAGGATGTGGACGAAACCCACCAAGCATACATGATTAACTCATTCATGGAAAAGGTCCAACACCTTAATCCATTGGAGTCCACCTTCATCCATGGCTTCACAATAGCATATATCGAGCCAGAATTTACGGATGTTACTGATGACATCCTTGAGGCCTCTCCAAAGCATACAAGCACCGAATTTGGCAATGAAGCAATGGCTAGTGCATTCAACCTATGTTTTTCAAAGAGGGAATAAGAGCGTCTGGCTGAAGATGTAAAACTTAGGGCTCATGTGAGGCAACCCACAACATATCCTTTTATTTTTTTTACTGTTTTTCATATTTCTTTTTCTTGTTTATTATTATCATTTTGCTGTTTTCCAATTTTACTTTCGTATTTCTTTTTCAGGGACAAAAATACGAAGCAGTTCAAATGGTGGTGCACAATTTTCAGCTTCTGTGCACTTTTGGCTACAAAGGGAGTTTCCTTAACTTTTGCTTTTACATTGAGGACAATGCTTATTTTAAGTTGGGGGTGGGGGAAACATATTCTTGTTTTTCATTGAACTGCTTGGTATCATTTTTCCCTTTTTGTTTGTTTTCAGCATGTTTTGTGTTAGCCTTAGAGTTAATTCACATGTCAATGATATAAACTTAATTGAGATAGCATATAGTATTTAGAAAAAGTTAAATTTTGCTTCGGTTTGAAATTAATTTAAGCATCAATCTTCACTTGGTTTGAGACTTTAGTTTATGGTAAGATTGTATGATTAGTCTAAAAATATTTAGAGAAGTTTTATGTGTGATTGCTTTGTGAATATTTTTGTGGTCTCGACAAGCTCTAGAACTTATTTGATAATCACTTGAGGCGAATTCCTAGGATGCACACTACTTAGGATATGATATGGGCCATTTTTGAACCGTTTGAGCCGTCCAAACTTACCATTGCTATATTTATCACTAGTCACCCATTTGAGCCTTTTTCTTGAAAAAGAATTTGAGCCTTGTTTCTTTCAATAGCCCATTTATTCACCTTTATGAGCCTAAAATATTTTATCCTTACCTTCCTTTTAAAAGAACTTAGTTATACACATTTGTTGAGAAGCACTTAAGAGGAGTAAGGATGAAAGTATGAGAAAAAAAATATTACTACCATAGCCCAAATACATGAAAAGAGATAAGTTGGGGGTTGTGAAAAAAAATGATGAAAAAGGAGATGAATGGTCTTATGTGCCAAAATAAAAAAAGAAGTGAATTATGGCAAAGAAAGAAGAAAAAAAGAAAAAAATGGTGATTTGTTGAAAAAAAATGCTTGAAAATGGTTGGAAGAATTTGGTATTGAAGTAAGGTTATCCAGTGCTTAAAGATTTGTGTTCAAAACTAAGAAATTAAGTTCTTTTACTTGTTGAATCATTCCCGTTCTTTCTTAACCTTTACCTTAGCCTAACGTTACAAGCTTAGTAAAGACCTATTGATCCAATGTAGTGTGATTTTTTCTACAATAGTGGAGAGTGATTCGAAAAGTGAGCCTATGGAGCTTGTTTTTGTGATTGATGTCACACAATTTTGTTTTTAGAGGCCAAGACTTGTATTCATGATTGTTATGCATAAAATCATCCGGGTGTTCGGATTAATGGATTGTGGTAAGATGGATGTTAAGAGTTGATAACAATTTTAAGATTGATGTTTAGATTACTTTTAGACTTGGGTGAAATTTAATGATTCTATGTGTCGTGTGTTATGTGCGATTTTTGAGACAAAAGTGAATTACTCTTTGTTTAACACTAGCATTGCTTCACTTTGCTTCGATTCCCACCATAGAATTCATCTCTTGTTTTTGCTTGAATTACTAGGGACTAGCAATAAGCTAGTTAGGGGTTGTGATGAGAGTCATAAAATACACTTTAACAGTACTTAATTGTTTGTATTTTAGGGTTGATCTAGGTTTTTATTGCACTTTTATACCTTAACAATTCTAAAGTGTCATTCTTGGATCATTGATTTGTTTTGATGCATTTTCAGGTGTTTGGAGTCTAAAAGAGAGGGAAATGCTATCGTTGAATAAAGCACAAAGATCCCATGCATATCGGAGTGAAGGAGTGCTTTCAGAAGGACAAAATGAAGGGAAGAAAGTGTGTGTGCCGCGACTTGGAAAGGAGTTTCACTAAATTGCCAGAATTGCCCGTACAGATCAATTATCTTTGCAAATTAAACTGTATTGATGCAAGAAGAACCAGGAGATGAGCCATATATGCTTAGAAAGATCCAAAAGTGTATTTTCTAGATAATTTTACGGCTCATCAAAATGATTTTTCTAGAGAAAGTTATGGCAGTTTTAGTAGACAAAGGTCAGTCCAAAACAGCACCAGCCAGCACCGCAGCGCCCAAAACCTCCACATCTTGAACCAACAGCCAGCACCATGGTGCAGCACCCAGAAGCTTTCACGGCCAAATTATGCCTAGCACCGCAGTGCCCATACAGTAGCACTGCAGCGCGCACACGCTTTTCTTCTCTGAGCTTTGACCTAATTAGGATTTTAATGACTTTTTAAACCCTAAAACACCCTTGGACCTTGTGTATTATAAATAGACCACTTAGGGTTTGATATTAGAGGATTCAAAACATCTTTTGAGAGACTGGAGGTCGGGGAAAACATCATGAAGGCTGCCACACTCTCCCCCATGGCCAACTAATCCCCAAGCAAGGCGAAGGGATGATTCCCTAGGTGTAGTTGTTCTTATTTTCTAGTCTTGATTCATTTTAGTTTGGATTTATTATCATTAAACATTGTTATGATTTACTTTTTAATCTAATTAGAAGATTTCCCCTTAATCCGGTGATTGCATCTTTCTTCCCCATATAAGTTTAGTCATGCTTTTCTTATGTGATGTTGTTGAGGTGTGATTGAGTCTGGTAGATTTCTCTTATAGATTTGTCCATTACTGTACTATTGTCATGATGATATATTGTCGGTTCTTGATAATCTATAAGTTAGGTCATGTGTGCTTGAAAGCAAAGAGTATTTCATAACAATTACATTAGGGTTTATATATGGGCTTAAATTGAATATTTTCCGATTGCTTGCTTGGGATGTGAAACTTGCAATCGAGATAAAAACAACTGAATCAAGAATAGAATAAGGCAAAGAACCTAGGGAGGATTCCCAGACCCTTTTTGTTCTCTATTATATTTACACAATTATTTCATACTACTTCAAACTCAGATTTTCTCGTTTAACTTTTATCGTTCGTTTTAAGGTTTGCACTTTCTCTTGTAGTTAGTTTTGTCTCCCTGTGGAATCGACACCCCTAAGCCGTGCTACAACTACCATGTTATACTTTGGGCATAATCAGGTGTATATAGAGTTATTTTCTGTCTTGCAATACCACTTCCTACATAAAATTTTTCAAACTTGTCTGAGCAAAATTCCCCTCCATTATCTGTTCTCAGTACCTTTATCTTTCTTTCCATATGATTTTCTTCCAATGCTTTAAACTCACAAAATTTATTAAATGCTTTAGCTTTACTCTTAATGAAATAAATCCATGCATACCTTGAAAAATCATCAATGAAAGAGACATAATACTTTTATTTTCCAAGAGGTTGGACCGGAACTGGCCCAAACACATCACTATGTATCAAATCTAGAATATCTTTTGCCCTCGTGCCAGTGGAATTAAAACTCACATGGTTCTGCTTTCCATATAGACAATGCTCACAGAAACTGAATCCCATGGAGCAATCTGGGACTCTCTTCACCATCTACTTCGATGATAAAGTAGATAGTCCCTTTCACCAATATGCTCAAGCCTCTGATGCCACAACATTGAGGACTTTGCCTCATCATCAGTCGCCTCCTCATAAATAAAACCTCCACTGCACTAATTTTGTACTATACTTCCCAGCAACTTGTAAAACTTACCATACTGAATACCTCATGTGATTACTAGCGATCCACGAGTCATCTTGCATGATTTTTTTTCATAGCTGAAATTCATTCCCCCATCTGTCATCTTGCTGACTGACATCAGGTTTCTACAGAGGCCTGAAATATGCATCACACCTAGAAGTGTCTTGACTGTCCCATCATTCATATTCAACTTTACTTTCCCACGACCAACAATTTTCACTGGAGAATTCACTGGACTAGTAATTGATCCACGCCAATAAAATATTTTCACCATCAAAGGTTTCATGCTCACGAAACCAATCCCTGTGAGGTGTCATATGAAAGGATGCTCTTGTGTCAATTATCGAAACACTTCGATCTGATTGAGCCAAACAGAATGCCATATTTAAGTCACCAGCATCATCATCATCATACTGGTTCCTGTTTCTTGAAGCTGATATCTTGCATGTTCTCTTTTCAGAGTTCACACTCTTACTTCTACAATCCTGCTTTAGATGCCCGGGTTTCCTACACTTCTAACACTTCAACCCAGATTTATCCCTACTTTTTTATCTTCCCCTGAACTTGGGTTTATCACTAGACCACTTGTAGTCTTTATCATGGGTTCACCCTCTCACAGATAAGGCCTCTTTTAACGAGTTTTTTGTACCCTACCGACTCATCTCTTCAGACAATAAGGTTGCCACGATATTCTCAAAGGACAGATCATTCATACCACTACCAATTGCAACTATCAAGTTAGCCCACGAATTAGGCAGTGAATAGAGCAGTGTAATAGCCTTATCGTCATCCATCATATCAAGACTAATATACAATAACTGACCTATCAAAGTGTTGAACTCATGTAGATGAACAGAAAAAGAATCTCCCTCAGTCATCCGAAGGTTGTACAACTTTTTCTGTAGAAACAATTTGTTTACCAAAGATTTACTCTGATAAAGACTTTCCAGCTTCTTCTAGAGATCTTTCACAATCTTCTCTTTAGAACCGTTTATCAGGACAAAATCGACCAAGCACAGTCGAATCAGACTTTGTACCTTCGATCGAGCTTTTCCCACTCCATGATGGCCACTGTAGATGATGTCGAAACCGCCATCGGTGATGCCGCCTCTGCCGTGGACGTTGTAGTGGACGCCACTGACGATGCCGCCACATCAGGGAGAGGGACCCCCGTGGTTATCGGGGGTTCTACAGATCTAGACCCTTTGAAGTATGCACCAAAACAAAAATTGAGAGTTAAAATATCATTACTGTTGAAAACAACATAATGACACAAAATCTTCTCTCACAAATTCAAATCTTGACCAATGGTCGTAACTATTGATCAACAGCTTTGAGAGCCAACCCTATAATTTGATTTCCTTTTGGGAAGCAAGCTCATCCACTAGATCTATCAAAATTCTTCTTCTTATTCTTTGCTTACTATATTTTATTTTTGAATATCCATCTAAAGGAAAACCATCAATTTTATCCTAACCCAAAAAACCATAAAAACTATTATCTCTCACTCTTTCCTCTTCATTGACCTTTGTTTCTTGTTCTCCATATATCGTCGGATGGGAAACCAATGACTGTGATCTCACTCTTCACTTTTTCAATATTCACCTTGAAACCAAGACTCTTGTTAAAGGTCGAAAAAGATAGGTGAAGACAATGTCAAGGAAGGGGGCTTATCTTGTGATAGTAGCATAGAAAGAGATGGAGTTGTTCAATGAATAAGATGTTGTTAGAGAGAGAAAAACAAAGGGTATCTTTTGGAAGAATTTTGAAAAGAAAAAAAAAACAAGGAACGCCTCTTTAGGCAAATTTTTTTAGAGCTTCAAATCCCTCCTTAAAGTTTTATCTAGATTTTGAAAATACTCATTTAAGTGCAGCAAAACAAGATATTTGTCAAAAGGTGTTTTGAAATGACCACTCAAAATGAAATCCCCTCTATAAATCCTTTACCTAAACATACTCTAAATTTTTTATTATTAGCAAGATTCAAAGATATTCTCTTCATCTTTAAGTAATCTTTGCAATTCTTATAGATCCTCTTAAAAAGATTAGAGTTTTTTGTTATTTATTTTAAAATATAATCTTAAGAGACATTTCTTTCATCTGCGTCACTATCCCTTATAAATGGTTAGTGAAAAGTCTTTGTCAAAACTTGTGAGGACTGGGTACGTTTTTACATAAGTTGTGAGTTAGCTTGTAAGACTCAAATTGTAAAGTTGTGTGCAAGTCTGCAAAGCACTACCTATAAAAGTTGGATACTAAACTTAAAAAGCTCTTGTGGAAGTAGGAATTTTTGTAATTAATAGTCTTGAGTTAATTTTCCAATTCTTATGCAATTAGAGATCATAGTTTGACTATGAACAAAATTACCTTTACACTTAGAAGTGGGATATTTCCTTTTCACCTTTGGAAAGTAATTTACACTACAAGATAATTGGCATCTCTCGATGCTTTATTTCTGGCGCTTCATACACATGCCGTTATATGTCTTTCGCGGGCGCTTCATGGAAGTGCCACAATATTCGAAGAAAGAAGATAACATTTATCTGCGCTTAGAAGCGCCATAATATGCAAAACCCATTTCATATTACGGCACTTGTAAGTGCCAAAATATGCTAAAAACCCATTTCATATTGCGATACTTCGAAGCGCCGCAATGTTCAAAGAAGGAAGACAGCATTTATTGGAGCTTTTAAGCGCCATAATATGCAAAACTCATTTCATATTACAGCGCTTATAAGAGCCAAAATAAAAGATTGAATAGGTCACATAGCAACGCTTATAAGCGTCACTAAGTTAGCGGTACTTTTAAACGCCAATATAAGACTTAAAATCCCGGGTGTTTTATGAACTTTTTTAAATTTTCAGAGGCTCGTAGGCGCACAAGACTCTAGAAGATTCTGCTCGAGCGCATCTTCTTCTTCAACAACCAGGTTTGGTTCTTTGTCTCTAATCTCTCTCTTGATCAGAGTAGTCTTCTAGGATTTTCAGTGTCTTTAGCAGCAAATTTGACCTAGATTTCTCTCCATCAGTGGTGGAGGCGGAGAAGCGGCGACGGTGAAGAGGCGGAAGCAAAGGGAAATGAGAGTTTGGGTGCAATTTTTCTGTAGACTCCATTTATGATAGCTTTTAGGTGAGTGTTTGTTTTTGTTCTATCTTTTTAGTATTTGGGTGCAATTTTTTTGCAAAATCCCTAGAGCTTTGCTTATTAAACATGTTTGCAGAAGGTTACTGAGAAAGACAATTTAATTGTGTGTAAGTGGTGTATATTCCTAATATTCACTTGATTTTGTTCATACCAGGCTACAAATTAGAATTAGTTAGCAACATTCTCAAGCCACTTTGTGGTCATGGTTATAGCTATTATGTATCTTTGAAGACCCAAGACTTTAGAATTTCATATAGTAATTGTTTGCAATCAGGGTACAACATTGTGTCATAATAATTTCTAAATGCTCCTGATTCAATGCATTTCATGTTCTTGATTTAGGTTTAATCAAATATCTAAGTCTGGTGTTTTTATAAATATGTGGCTTATCAAGTAGGGAAGTTAGGAACTAGTAGGAATCTAATTTATAGGGTAGAGATATTTGGTGGGTTAGTGAAACTATATGCCCTGAGATTTTTATTCGAAAGGCTTGGTTCTGTTCAGTTTTAATTGTTGCTTTGTGCTTGGAAACATAGACACAGTCTTAAGTTATCATCTTATTCAGTCTTTCCTTGTTGTAATTGTATGTTAATTGCGATGTTTTCAAGTGTAATGGATACGAAACATACTTTTTTTTTATAAGTAATAGATACGAAACAGACTTAGGCCTATGCTAAAGTGTCTCTATATTGTCATTAATCATTATTAATAACTTTTAGTGTTATGTTTTTTTACAATTATGATTTACTAGGTTTTATGAATACATCATTGAGTAGTTATTGATGAGAGTCATAAAATGCTTCTCAACAGTGGTTAATTGTTAGCATTTTAGGATTGATCTCGGTCTTTATTGCGCTTTTATGTGTTAATAACTCTAAAGTAATATTATTGGACCACTGACTTATTTCAGTGCAATTTTCAGGTACTTTGAGTTTAAAAGAGAAAAAGAAGAGATCGTTGCTTAAAAGGCCAAGATCCCATGCTTCTGGAAGGACAAAATGGACTACTGCCTGTACTGCGATCGAGCGCACAAGTAGTGCGATCGAGCACACATCCCACGTCGACCAAGAAGTACTCTGCAGCGCAACTGTGATCGAGCGCACAAGCAGTGCGATCGAGTGCACATCCCACATCGACCAAGAAGTACTCTGCAGCGCAACTACGATCGAGCGCACCAATCTGCGATCGAGCGCACCAATCTGCGATCGAGCGCACTTAGGCTGCGATCGAGCTCACTCGGGCAACATCCCACATCGATTAGAAAACATATAGCACTCCAAGATTTTGCCTATATAAGACCCACTCCACTTCAACTTTAAGCATCAATCGGATTAATGAGAGCTCATCTGAAATCATCAGAGAGTGACTCTAGAGGGCCTTTAGGAGGAATCCGAAGTATACTTTTGGAGGGCAAGCTGAGGAATCGCCGAAGCTTTCGCTACCAATGAGGTGATGATCGTGAGAGGCCGGAAGCAACTCAATGAAGCATGAGCTCCATGGCCAGCTAATCTCCAAGCAAGGCAAAGGGATGAATCCCTAGGTGTAGTTGTTCTTATTTTCCTTTATTTGATTCAGTTATAGTTGGATATTATTTTTATTAAAAATTGTTATGTTTTATTCTTTAATTTAATTAGTAGACTTTTTATTAGTCCGATGATTGCATGCTTCTTTTCCATATAAGTCTAGTCATGCTCTTCTTATGTGTATTTGTTTGGGTGTGATTGAATCTGGTAGATCTCTTTTATAGATTTGTCCATTGTTGTGGTATTTTCATTTAGATATATCGTCGTCTTTTGATAATTTATAAGTTAGGTCATGTGTGCTTGAAAGTAAAGAATAATTCATATCAATTACATTAGGGTTTATACATGCACTTTAATTGAATATTTGTCGATTGCCTGTTTGGGATGTGAAACTTGCAATCGAGATAAAAACAGCTGAATCAAGTTAGGATTAGGGCAACGAACCTAGGAAGGATTTTCGGAACCTTGTTGTTTCTTATTTATGTCCATCAATTATTTACACAATTTTCAAACAATCAACAAATCAGATTCTTCCAATCAATCTTTTATCGTTTGTGTTGAGGTTTACACCTTCTTTTGTAATTAGTTTGTTTCCCTGTGGAATCGACGCCCCAAAGTTGTACTACAATAACCGCATTATACTTTGTGCGTAATCAAATTTTGGCGCCGTTGTCGGGGAAACACGCTTAAATACAAAGAAGATTGTCAACTTTTGACATGACGGTAGAAGAATTGTAAATATTTTTTCTTTTTAGCAGTTTGTAAATACGGTAATATTGTTCATTTACCTTAGTTTTGATTTTCTAATTTATTTTCTTTTATTTATTTCCCTTCTGATTCATTTGGTGTATGCTTAGACCGAGAGATTTGCGAGGTAGATTCATTAGAGGACCCGAACTAGAATTACCCTCTCCCTCCGAGTCTGATAGTGAAACCTCGCCTAGATCAACTAATAGTGGAAATCCAAGTGAGAATTTAGAGGATTTTGTTAACATAGCCGATAACCTTAATGAGAATGTTGCTAGGACACTTCAGGATTACCTCCACCCTACACGTACAGCCACACTGTCATGCATCATGTTTCCAGCCAATACTCGCCAATTAGATCTTAAACCAGGGATGATTCAATTACTCCCTACATTTCATGGCTTGGATAATGAAAACCAATATGTGCACATTAGAGAGTTTGAGGAAGTAGTCGCGACTTTTCATGGTCAAGATGAAACCGATGACATTGTGAGGCTTAAGTTCTTTCCTTTCGCTTTGAAGGATAGAGCTAAGAGTTGGCTATACTCACTGAGACCACGATCTATTGGGTCGTGGACTGAGATGACTTGAGTCTTCTTTAATAAATATTTTCCCCAATATAAGACCAATGCTTTTAAAAAGGCAAATCTTCACCTTTGTACAAAAGGACAGTGAGACTTTGTATCAATCTTGAGAGAGGTTTAAGGAGTTGTTGAGTATGTGCCCTCACCATGGGTATGAGAGTTGGCGCTTAGTGAGCTATTTTTATGAGAGAATTACATATAGAGAGCGCCAATTCGTAGAGATGATGTGTAATAGTTGGTTCTTGGAGAAAGATCCTGATGAGGCCATAGAGTACCTCAATGAGCTTGCTGAAAAAGCTCACACTTGGACTAGACCTAGTGCTACTGAGAGCACAAATAAGTCACGACCTATAGAGAACCCAAATGGTAGTGGAATTTACCATCTTAGGGAAGAGGATAACCTTAAGGCCAAGGTTGAGATGCTCACTAGGGAACTAGACGTATTAAAGACTAAGAGCTTAAAGCCAACACACGTGGTTAATCATGCAAAATCTTTTGAACCATGTTTTGTGTGTGGCGGGGTAGATCATCTCGCCCAAGAGTGTCCCACATTTGCTGAGATGAGAGGGATGTATAAGGAACAATGTAATGCCTTAGGCATGTACAAGAAGCTTTCAGCACCCTTCTCTAATATCTATAATCCGGGATGATGAAATCACCCCAATTTCAGCTGGAAGTCTGAAAACTAGCAGCTTGCACAACCCCCTGCACCATATCTTGAACCATTACTATGTCAAACCAATCTTTAGCTGGGCATGTTTAGATCAAGAAGATGTTGAACATGAGCATGAGTATCAACTTGAAGATGATCGTGACTCTCAAAGTGATTCTGAGACCGGTCTAATAACCACAGAAAGTCAAAACAATGATAATGAAGAATACAAGATAATTAGTAATTTTTGTATTATAATACATTCTCTTTATAACTAGTTTGATATCACAGTGTTATCATATTTATAAAATTTATCTTTTCAATTTATAGATTCTCAAGGGAGGGTGAGAAAGCAAACATGTGTCATGCGAACGTCACAAGTGTAGTCCTTGGAACTTGGGGAGAAAATTGTGGTCCACTTCAATGCACTTAATCAACCAGTGAAAAAGATGGGCAAATATTAAGTAGCTAGTTGAGTAAAGTTGCAAAGAGAGGGAATATTTGTCCGCTTGGTTACACAGATTAGAAGAAGGTGCCTTCTAACTACAAAAAAGACCTTGTTTTATTGATTCGGGTAATTAACAACAACTTAATTTGGGGTTTTCTTCCTTTTTGGTAGTGTTGTACATGCATATACTCCTTAACACCAAAAATACATATTTGTATTATTTCTTTTTTAATGTAGAGGAAGTTTCATTATCCTATGATTGAGACGATCGATAAAATATTAGTGAGGATGATCGGTAAGTAATAGAAGGACTACAAGTATGTGCTTAAAAGGGACCACGTGAGGAACAAAACAAAGCAACAAGTTTTGAGCAATAAAGTTCAAAAAGGAGTAGATCAAGAGTTGTGGAAACAACTTGTGAACTATTGGTTTTCTGAGTAGAATGAGGTTATCTTTTCATAATTATGTTCATTTGAATTCTCATTGTTTATATTCTTTTAATGATTGATTAGTCAAATTGGTTTATGGTTGTTGTAGAAATATTCTATAATAGGGACAGCAGCATGTGAAAGACAACAATGTCCTCACACGTCCGGATCAAAGAGTTTTGCTAGAAATAGGGATGAATATGTGAATTGATTTGCTTCATTTATCCAATTTTTTCATTTTAGATGTAGTGTATTGAGTCATTATTTGAACTCTTTTCATAAATGTTAGGAGATGAAACATGTAACTGAGCCCAGACGCATAGAGTTTTTCACTGAAAACTATAAACGCAATGATTGAACTTTTATTGATGAAGCATCAAGACAATTTGTGGTAAGTTCAAAACTAGTTCTCAAATACTTGAAGTTAGAGAATTTTAATTCTTATATCAATTATTCCTGGATAATTTTTATTGGTGTTAACAAATAGCAAAGCAAAAAATATGATTATCTAGTTTGGATTGGTCTATAATAGTTATCTTGTGAAAATTGTTTATTTAGTTAGTGATATTGTCCATGAATCTTTGTGTAAGTTGTACATAGAAAGTTCTAACTTAAGCAATATCAATGAGATTTAACGATTTAGATATCTATCAGTGATTCTTTTTAACTTAATATGGTTAGCATTTGGGTTTCCTTGTGAGTAGTAGCAAGTTTGTTTATCATTTATGCTTTTGAAGGAGCGATTATAATGAGTTTATAAGCAAGTTTTGAAGCCTAACACCACATGAAAAAATAGCAGAGGCTTAACATTCTCATATTACTCCATTTTGTTAGCAAACAATTCATAAGAGATACGTTGCCTTTGCCATATAAAATATTACTCCATTTTGTTTCCCGTTAAGCTTTATTGTTTTTTTTATAAGAAACGACAGCCAAACAGATACTTGATATGATGAGACTTGAAAATGAAAAAAAAAATGATTACATAAAAAAGCTAGCTGTGGCTACTTTGTTTGGATTGTATTTTTGTTCTTCTTTTGCAAGAGATTTTATGGAAAAAGAGGGGAAACTATGCCATTTTTCTGTAAAATCTGATTGCTTAACTTTTGTTCCTTTTGTTTTATGTAACTTTCATTGCAAATAGCTACTTAATCTTTGGGGGAGTTTGTTTATTATCTTTGTTATTTCTTAATTGTAGGTGACTGTTGAAGCTCGTGTGGTCGAACTTATTGTTGCTTCAGGATCTTCTAATGCTAGTAACAATTTACAAATACAAAATGAAGTCTTCACGGAACTTATAGGTGAAAAGAGTTATGGACGTGTATGAGGTCAAGGGTTTGGAGTTAATCCCACCAACGTGTTTGGATTTTCAGCTCAAATTAGGAATGATGTGGGATACAATGGAGCTTATGCTGAAGATATACATAATTTGAAAGCACAAATAGAAGAAATCAATAAAAAGCATGAGCATCAAATTCAGGAAATAACGACAAAGCACGATGATCAAATGGTTAGTATGCAGTCCCAAATGGATGAGTTCAAGTCTTTACTGTAGCAATTGGTTAATGGAGGATCTCATATTTGATTTGAAGTGTAATGATACTTAAAAGATTCACTTTATTCAATTACTTGGTTGTGTATGAATTTACATGTTAACTATGAATGTGTTTTTGTGTGAATAAAATGACTTTGGTATTGATATTTGAATTTATATGGATTTAATGATATATATATATATTGAAGAACAAAGGTTAATTATATATATAGTAGGTGTGGATATTAAACCCAAATAGTGCAAAAACATAAGCTGCATGTATTATGAAGCTTTAAAATGCCACAAAAATTGCCAATATGTGGTATATTGTGGCGCTTTAAAGTGCCACAATATTTCTCATATTGTAGCGCTTCAAAGCGCCACAAAATTATGCACATTGTGGCGCTTAGGGTGAGTGTCAACTCTGGCATTGCAGCACCGCACATACCGACACTTTATCTAGCGCTTGTTTAAAGCATTGGTATCACATATTGTGGCACTTTAAAGTGCTGAAATATGTTAAAAAAAAGCGTCAGCGTCTGCGAGCTATGTTGTAGTGCTACCACTTGACATAATTGGCGTCATATGTCGTTTTCTAATTGGATAGTGAAATTTTACTGTGTTAAATGCTTCTAATTTTAAATGGTTGTGTTTTTAATTCAGACATGACAACTTTCTTTTTTATTAATTTATTGATTGAGCTTCTTATGCTATTAAATCAGTTTATTGCAGCGTAATGACACCACCCTTACTACATGAGATTCATACTCACTTAGAATAGGGCGTAGGGATGAGCACTTTAATTACTAAAGTAAATATCTACGCTTTGTTTGGGATTTATAAGCCACCTTTGAAGGTTAAATTGTCCTTCTCGAGTTGTATTGAGGTTTCTTTTTAATAAAATTTTCTTTTTTCTTGGATAGCGAGGTATATGGGCTACTGGTCCAATTAATCTTCACGTTCGTGTCAATCGCCCCGTCTATATGTAACATTGTTCAAAAGAGTTATTTGCACTGAGTAAGAAATCAAACTCAAATCTTATGCTAACAAACGTTTATCTTGACTCATCCAACCACTAAACTAAGCTCTTTTGGGCTTTGGACAAAATTTTCGTCAATTAAAGAAAAACAAATCAAGTAAACTAAGAAAAATAATGATATTAAAGCTTGACAAATTTAAATGGTTGATAAATAAATACTAAAATTGAAAATTAAATATTAAAATAATATAAGAAATTGGGACTCTGGACATGATCTCCTCATTTTTCTAAGTTAGCATTATACATCAAATATCTTGGACAAAATTGCTTCAAAATATTCTATGAAAATCCAATGAAATAAGGATATATTTGTAATTTTGTAAAAAAACATAAAATCAATTGGAACAATGATCGAAAAGCAAGGCTCATGCACGGAGGGAGAGACGCGTGCGGCTTGTGTGGGCAATGGTTGGCCGCCAAACTTTCCAAGCGGTCTAGACAAATGATTTTCTTACTCGAAGGTGGTGTTAGATCATGGTAATAATTTTTGGAATATGTCATATTTAAAGTCGAGTTTCCTCAACACAGACAACGAATGAGTGTGGTCGATTGGACAAAGGGGGTGATTCTAATATCGAAATGTAGATCTTGTAGATTTTTTTTAATAGTATTGAATGTATATTTTTTTAGCTACGAATTGACCCAATATCATAAATAAAAAAATAAAAAAAAACTTTAAAAGTTAAAAAAAAAATCAATCAATTTATTAAATTACTTTATTACTCTTACGGTTATTTTACATAAAATTGAATTTATCGAGGCTTTTGATCCTTAATATCCGTTATACAATGCTAATTTACAATTAAGGGATTGTAAGTTAACAACCCCTACTTTAAATATTGTACCTTAAAAGGACACAAGAGTATTTTTTGGAAAAAATTCATTATGGCTTCTTAAGTTTCGCAAATGTTTCAATTTACGTTTAAGGTTTTAATTTACGTTTATTGAATTTTTAACTCTACAAATTGTTGCAATATCTTCCTTCGATAATTTATGACAAAATTCTCCATTAAATCACGTGTGTGAAACACACATGCATGCACCATCATTAGGGCCAAAATTACGTCAAATATTTTTTTATAAGCATTTAATTTCCAAATTTTATATTTGGTGATGACACACACATGTTTTACATACATGATTTAATGAAGAATATTTTTTTGGAATTGACAAAAAGAAAATAGTGCAATAATTAATAGAATTGAAGGTTCAATAAATATAAATTAAAATTTTAAAGATAAATGTAAATATTTGTGATAATTCTGGTATCACAATGAATTGTTTTTCATTTTCTTTTAGGATTAACTAGCTCTGAACTCATGCAAATACACAAGAATATTTTGTTCACGAAGATAAAATATTAAAAAAACAATATATTTTGTTATGGTAAAGAAAAAATTAAATTAAAATAAAAAAAATATTTTCAAGATAAAGATATAACTTTGAAATTTGTAATCCATATATTCGTTTTAAACCTATATATGGCTCTCTACCTCTCTTAAATTATTGTACCATATCATTCTCATTCACAACTGTTGCAGTGCACACGTACTAACGTGATCGATAATTTAAGATTTACCGTCCATTATACTAACGATTTTATTGAAGACAACAATATTCAAAACTTAATTAGTTCTAATTAAAATACTACATATTTAGTTTTTATTTTTCTTCTTGTTAATATCTAAAAATAAAATTAGTTAAGTTTAAGATATTAAAATTTTAAGTAATATAATTTGGAACATATTTTTTCTTATATAATATTTTAGCTTACTTTGTTTAAGTTTAATTTTAAAACTTAAATGACCAATTTTTTTTTATTATAGTTGTAAGAGAAAATTGCAAAAAATGTAGTTAGAGAGGCTTTTATGAGATAATTACCAAAACTGAGATAATTCTTGATATATATATTTATAAAGTAAAAAATTACTATAATTATCAATGTTACCTAAGAATGAATAAACTAAATTGAAATAATATATAAATTTTACAAAGAGATAACAAAAGAAAGAGGTAATTGAGAAAGTTCACAATACCCAACTAAGTAATAATTGTGTCCTTTAAAAAAAAAAGTAATAACTGTTGTATGTATTTTGGAAAAGATAGATGTAGAAAAATAATTTTGTGACATAAAAGGACAAAAAATGATAAAATCATAAATTTAAAATTTCTTATTATATTCAACGTATCCAAATAATAACTTTATTGCTATTCATAATTATTGTAGTTATTAGTATTGATAGGAAATGACTACTCACAAAAGTTGTTGCAAAAACTTAAACCCGTGCCTTTGAGTACAATAAAAATTCTAAAACTAAATTTTATCAATTAAACAATTGAATCTCCAAAAATGTGGCAAAATGTATAAAGACAAACAATACACAACCAACTTCCATTAACGTTGATTAATAAAGAAATAAACACACAAAAAAAAAATATAGCTCTAGTTGAGAATAAGCTTGATCTTTACTGGTCTAAAAGAGTATGTTGAGATAAAGAAAAATTAATCTAACCATTGAGATAATATAAAAAAGGTGAAGCCATAGCAGTGCAGCAATCGCTTCCCTACAACTCTTACATACAATGAACAAAAAGAATAAATGCCTATGTAATATGAATTGTAAATAAAATTTAAGTAAATATATATAATAAAATTAATTTGTACATATAGAAAAGAAACTACAATACAATTCAAGAATAAATGATCGATAGAATACTGAAGTAAAGCTATTTTAATTATGACAATAAATTGATCTCTTGAAAATGCAATAATTAATAAAATGATAACTATAAGACTGATGTGATAATTTGTTCGTAGAAGAGTTTAAAGTTGCATAAAGTCTATTTATAATAGTGCTGAATTGAGTATGATTTGAGATAAGAATAAAATTGTTTTTCAATCAATATTTTCATTTAGAGATAAGAATAAATTGGTCTTAAATTTTATTTTTTATGCAGATTAAAGTTAAATTAGAGAAGATAACGTGATGTGTATTTTAATTTAAATCTATTAATTTCATATAAGATAATGCGTTTTTATTTAGAATTATGATGAGTAAGAGTTTTGAATATGTATCTGTAAATAATGATTAATTATTTTAGATATGATTTTTGGGTGTATTATTTGAATTTGAAATTAAGTAAATTTATTTTGTAAAGTTTTTTTTAAAAAAAAATTATAGATTAAAGTTAAATTGGAGAGTATAATGTGATGTGTATTTTAATTTAAATCTATTAATTTCATATAAGATAATGTGTTTTTATTTAGAATTAAAATGAATAAGAGTTTTGAATGTATAACTATTTTTGTAGATAATGATTAATTAGTTTATATATGATTTTTGGGTAAGATAAATTATATTATTTGAATTTGAAACTAAGTAAATCTCCCGTTTTTTTAAGTTTTTTTAAAAAGTATTTTGATAGAAAATAGTGTCCATGTCAGCATCCACATCATTGCTTATGTGGTGCGTTGGAACTGTTCTGCATATATATATATATATTTTTTCTTTTTTAGTTTTTTAAAAGTTTGTGCATATTAAAGTTAAATTGGAGAAGATAATGTGATGTGTATTTTAATTTAAATCTATTAATTTCATATAAGATAATATGTTTTTATTTATAATTAAGATGAATCAGAGTTTTGAATATATAACTCTTTTGTAAATAATTATTAATTAGTTTATATATGATTTTTGGATAAGATAAATTATATTATTTGAAATTAAATAAATTTATCGTTTTTTAACATTTTTTAAAAAGTATTTTGATAGAAAATAATGTCTATATCAATATTCAAATCATTGTTTATGTGTGGTGCGTTGAAACTGTTCTATTATATATATATATATATATATATATGTGTGTGTGTGTGTGTGTGTGTGTGTGATTTTTGGATAGATAAACTATATTATTTGACTTTAAAATTAAGTAAATTTGTTTTTTTTTATTTTTTAAAAGTTTGCACAGATTAAAATTAAATTTAAGAAAATAATATGATGTATATTTTAATTTAAATCTATTAATTTCATATAAGATAATGTATTTTTATTTATAATTTAGATGAATTAGAGTTTTGAATGTATAAATAAGATAATGATTAATTAGTTTATATATGATTTTTGGATAAGATAAATTATATTATTTAAAATTAAGTAAATTTATTATTTTTTAAATACATTTTAATAAATAAAAAATAATGCTTATATCATCATTCAAATCAGTAACGCGTATGTATAAAAGGTGGGGCATTATGAATATGACAAGGTCAATTAGAAGATGCTGTTGTGGTCCACACGGAGTTGACGCGTTTTGTAAACTGCAAAAAAGAAGAGGGGGATCGATATTTCACGCGTTTTGTAATTTGTACGGATTCTTTTCATCTTCTGAAACTTCTGGGAACACTATCTGTTATGGTGGACCGTTTGGTAAAGCTCTACTTGTTTATTGATAATTAAAATAAAGATAAAAAGACTGAGCGTGCTATATCAAATGGGCTTAGGCCCTACATTATGCTCGATAATATCCTTCTCGTTGTTTGGTTAAATTTAAGACCCTTTGCCCTTGGCCCGTAGATTTAATGAAATCTGATTTCGGCCTTAGCCTATTGTTGCACTTTTAATAATTGATCCAGTTTGTTTGTGGACTCCAAACCCATTGAGATTGCTTGCTATTTCTTGATTACAGGCCCACAGGATAGACCCATCCGATTGAATCGATTACATTTATGAATATCAATTTCATGTTTACTCATTTGCATGCTCAATGTTCCTTCCTTCCCCATTTAAATTGTTAGTTTATTACAGTCAATAATAAGATTGGTAATGCTTTGATGTTTAACTCAAGTATTAAATAAAAGGAGATTAGAATGAGTGATCCTTGTCTATCTTTCTAAAATGGAAAAGAATAAGTGAACTCATGTTTATTACAATTTTGATCTTTAATCACTTGAACTTGTAAATATTTCTTGTTCTTTTGCATACATTTTGTCTTCCACATGTACATATGTAAGTATAACTTTATAGATAATCATAACATGAATCCATTAACATCAAAATTGGGAAATCTTAAATTGATACTAAGAGTCCCTTTGGAACCAAATGCAAATATGATTCACTTTATTTTCAAATTAATTGACAATAGAATTCATTTAGAAATGAATTTTTATGTTTGAATTTTTTATTTTAAATTGTAGAATTCATTTGAATTCTTATTGTGATGTAGATCAAGAGGAGGTGAATTTGATCTACAAAGATTTCAACAATAATTAGCAAAAACCAATAATTAAAATTAATCAGCAGAAATAGCAAAACGAATAATGAGTAAAGAAAAGAGAAGAGGGACATGAAGTTTATAGTGGTTAGGTAATGGATTTGCCTACGTCCACTTCTTTAATAGGCCTCTGGGTCTACTAAGTTCTATTAATCACCAACTTGTTACAATGGCTTGGATTTGACGGGTACCAAGCTGACCTTTACACTGAGTTCCAATCAACTCAATCTCACACCACTAGATCACTTTGATCTCACTACAAAAATGTTTCTCAAGAACACTGAGTAAACTAAACAGATTACAATAAACTCTTTTTGCTCGTTCTCTTCTTGTGTTTTTCTTACACAAGTGATTTCACAATTTATACTTTTCATCTTTGTCTTATAGGAAGGAATGTGAAAAGATCTCTCTTATGATATCCTTTGTGATCTCCACAAATTTTCTCTTAAAAATCTTCAGCAAATAAGTCTTGATTCCTTATATATGCTAGACTACACGTTATATAATGGGCTTCTTCAGTCGACTAAAACTTCAAGTAGACAGGGTGTTTAGGGTAGGCGAATCCTTCTCTTTGGTGGTCGATCGGTCAGTCGATTGCTTCTCTAGGTGGTCGATTGGTCAGTCGATTGGTTCTTTTCTTGGTCAATTGGTTAGTCGACTGGCTCCTTTTGCTGGTCGGCTAGTTAGTTGACAAGTTCACTCTATTGGTCAGTTGGTCAGTCGATTGGCTTTCACTTTTCTAACAATGAATTTTGTACTTCATTCCTTGGATTCCACAGTCATATCCTAAATACCAAATCTTCCCAAAATAGATGTAAGTTGAAAATGATATACTTGTCATAAATAAAATTGTCTTTAATAATCTGCACACTTAATTAAATAGATTAGTAATAACCATAAGGTTTTGCTATATCAGAGCTTATTAGCGAATTAAACATAAAATATCCTAACACTCATGTTTAAATGGTTTAAAATAAATGAAAAATTCAAAAGAAAAGAGAGATGGAAAGGGGAAGGAAAGGGAGCTAAAGGAGTATTTTGGTCAACATAGTTTTTTACTCTTCATTTTGTAAAATTCATTTGTAAATTCTATCAATTTTGATAAAATTTGCAACAAGCCAACTTAATTCCATTGTGAATTCATTTCGAAATCTTGAAGGAAAGTCTGAGAAGTTGAACTTGTTGTGAACTCCTCAGAGTCTTAGAGGATAGTTTGAGAAGTTGAACTTAGCATGAGCTTCTCGAAGCCTTGAAGGAAAGTTCGAGGAGTTAGACTTGGTATGAACTCATCGGAGTCTCAGAGGAAATTCCAAGGAGGATACACTTGATCTTTCAAACAAGTTTTATTGTAGATATGGGCAAGCCTATTTGGTGGTCCTTGGAGTTAATCTTTAGGCCCATTGGCTAGGCCAAGGCTTTTGATTTTGGGGACTATTAGCTGGAACAAAGTTTCTAATGGGGGTGTGTCTAACCGTTTTCTCTCCCAGGTGATCTAAAGCAACTCTTCCTCATTTAAGTCAATTACGGTTGTAGTAGCTCTTTAGAACTATTTAGAGCTCTTTATAAAGGAGAGAAGGACCTCACATAGTCTTACTTCTACTATTCTTGAGCAAAAAATCATGTGAGAGCTCTCGAAGCCTAAATGATATAAAAAGCTCAGAGTTTTTTGCAGTAAAATTCCTCAGAATTTTTCGAAGGATATACCCTCGAAATTTTTGGTGAGTTTTTTGCTTCTCTTCAATGTCTTTTGATAGTTCTCATAGTCTTATGGAGGTCGAGGTGAGTAGCACCTCAGTTGAATCTTATGCATTGGTGTTGTTTAGGGGAGAAGATGTTGTGTCATCCTCAGAGGGTAATCATGCCTTAGTACAACTCAAAAAGGAGATGGGTGAGGAGTCTAGAAATTTGATTTTTAATGCTTTCTTGAAACTCAATGAGTTAGATGAAAAATACCTCATAGTCCTTAGGATTAAGTAAAGGATCTTAGAGGAGTGTAGACTTACAAATGCTAGGATAAGGGAGCGAGCTTATGATGATCTTAGGGGAGAGGCAACTTTTGAGCTTTGTGTTTACACCCATTCCCTGAAGGCTAGCCTTCGACTTGCTTTACACCCTTTCGTTTGTTTTATTATGAGCAACTATGGTATAGCCTTGTGCCAATTAGTACCCAACACCATATGTCTACTAGCAGCCTTCAAATATGTCTATAAGAAAGTGCAAGGTTTGATGAATATTAATGTCTTTAAGGTCTTCTTCCATGTTAGTCATCATTCAAAGTATGGTTAGGTAGTTATTAGCTCGAGGGCAAAGAAGGGGTTGTTAGGGAAGACCTACTTCTATCAAATTATAGAAACATAAGTTCTTTTATATTCAGAGTGATAGGAGATTTGGAGTTCCGTTGAAGTGGGACTTGGACCTTTTAAGACCAAATAAAAAGTTTCCTAAAAAGAAAACGATAACAAACGTTGCTATCTTATATGATAACTCAGAGTTAGCCAAACTTGGACTCTGCTTAGAGGGCCTAGAGGGGGGTATAGGATCAAACCCTTTTACTTTTCTTTTTATCTTTTCTTTTTGTCACTCGTACTTATATCTTTTTTAATTTTGCAGAGATAGAGATAGATGTCGTTACTCAAGCTCGAAAGGAGGCCAAGAGGTCCAAGATGAGAAGGCTGTGAAGGAGCTGAGCCTTCGGAAAGAAAGGGGCATGCCCAGGAGTAGCCTCAAAACCCTCTTCCTTATCATTTTTCTTCGGCACCTGAAGGTTCTCCGCCTCCTCCTCTTCCTAGACCTTTGGTGCCTGCTATTCCTTTCTTCTTTGCTCTGCAAGTGCCACAAAAGGTGTTGAGGCCGAACTGGTGCTTGAAGGCCATAGATTCGATCTTTAGTAATGCTAAGGTTACACGAGAGCACCTAGTCAGAGGTATCCCTCATTGAGATATGATCATACTGAGCAAGGAGCCTATAAAGACCCTTGTTGGTATAGTGGGGGAGTTGGCCTCTAAGGTAATTCTTCAACCCTTATCCTTTTTCATTTGAATTTGCTTAAAGCTGAGGGATATTAACTTGGGTGGTCTTCAGAGAAACACAGCCTCGGCCATAATGTCTCGGCATTTCTTTGACATTAACAAAAAGCTAGAGGATCACCACCACCTCGCCTAAAAGCAATAGGATATGTTTGTAGAGAAAATTGTTGAGATCGTGAATCTCAAAGCCAGTGTGATCGAGGATGACCTAGCTAAGGCTCTCTTGATTGCTGAGATGGCTAATGCGGCTACGACTGAGGTCAAGAGGCTGGTGACGGAGAATGAAGCTGCTGTGAACGAGGCTAGAAAAGTCTATAAGAAATCCACAAACTTTAAGGAGGCTGTGGACAAAGTTCCATGGGAGTTCTACTTGAATGGCTTCGAGGAAGCCAAACACAAAGTAGCTAAGGTCTTTCCAATGTAGGACTTCTCGGTAGTCGAGCTATCAGATGATGAAACCGTGATCCCAACAAGAGGCGGCCAGACTGAGGAAGGCAAAAGAGAAGGTTCAGACCCAAGTTGAAGATGCTAAGGTGGTAGAGGCCAAGGACTAGGTAGTTATTATTTTCTATTCTTTTTTCTTATATGTCAAGCCAGTAGAACTTATGTAAAAAAAATTGTAAGTTAATGAAGTATGACTTTTTATCATTCATCATCGTGTTATGCCTTAGCTAAAAAATTTCTTTGCAGTTTTACTTTGTTTTTTAATAGAAGAAAAATTTCGAGGAGGAAGAGCTTGGGGCCTCCTCCTCGACTTTTGTCTTAGCAAAAGGAGCTCAAGGCCGTTGACTTGAGGAGAAAGCACTCAGGGTCTTCTCCTTGGTATTGTCTTCTCCTCAGTATAGTCTTTTGAAATAAGAGGAAAATCTAAGGAGAAAGAGCTCGAAGCCTTTTTCCTCAACTTTCTCTTAAGTAAAAAAGGTTCAGGGCCCTTACCCTTGACCTTCTCTCAAGTGGGAGAGCTTGGGACCCTTCACTAAATTTGAGGAGTTGATAAGCATATGAATAAAATTAGCCTCTTATTGATAGAAATGGAAAAATTATATATGCAAAGAAGGAAAAAAAAAGGGTGGTATTTTATTTATAGAACTTGTGGAGATTCTTAGCATTCCAAGTTTGAGGTATCGGCTTTCAGTTGAGGTAATCCAACTCGAAGGTCCAGACTCGAAAAACCCTCTTGATGCAATAAGGTCTTTCCTAGTTAGGGAGAAGCTTCCTTAGTTTTTGAGGGTGAGATACTTCTTTCTTTCTAAGTACTAGATCACGTAACCTGAATGTTCTTCCTCAGACCTGGAGTTATAGTACCTTGACACCCTCTGTTGGTAAGCATCAAGATTGATCTGGGTTTTGTTCCTTGTTTCATCAACTAGGTCAGCATACATTCTGAGGGCTTCTTCATTGTTGGTTTTGTCAAAGTGTTGAACTCGGAGTGAAGGGACTATTATCTCAAGCGGAATGACAACTTCTGAACCATTGGCGAAAAGAAATGAGTTTCTCCGGTTGGAGTCTGAGTAGTTGTTCGGTAAGCCCAGAGGAAATTTGGCAAAAGTTTGACCCACTATCTATATGCATCCTCAAGTTTTTTCTTGATGCCTTGCAAGAGAGTTCTATTGGTTACCTAAACTTACCCATTAGCCTGATGATAGCTTATTGAGGACAGTTGATGTTCCATCTCGAGATCTTGGCAAAAGAATTTGAACTGAAAGCTATCAAACTATTTACCATTGTCGATGATAAGTATCCTTGGTATACAAAATTGATATACATTTAATTTCCACACAAACTCTCAGATCTGATAGTCAAGAATGTTGGCAAGAGGCTCAGCCTCTATCTACTTAATGAAATAATTGATGACTACTATCAGATGTTTCTTTTACCCTGGAGCTTCATGGAACGACCCCTATATGTCCATTCTTTATATGGCAAAAGGAAACAGACTAGAAATTAATTTCAAAAGATTGGTGGCTCATCTATATACGGAGGCATACTACTGACATGTCGTGCACTTCTTGACCATCTCAGTGGCGTCATGTAGTATTTTCAGCCAGTAATAGTTGTGCCAGAGTATTTTATAGACCAAGGCGTGACCTCTAAGGTGATTTTCACATATGCCCTTATGAACCTGTCGGAGGGAATAATCTGCATCGGTTGGGTCGAGGCATTTCAAATAGGAAGTTGTGAGGCCCTTCTTGTATAATTATCCTTCAATGATTGTGTACCATGAAGCGCGAGAGATGGTCTTCTTAGCTTCACTCTTTTGATCATGGAGTATCTTTCAAGTATTGGAAGATCGGGTCCATCCATGTTTGTTCCTCAACAACTAGCATGACCGAGGCTTCGTTGATGCTATAAGTGGAGAGAGTTTTGAGGTAGATTGCCTGTGTTAGATCAGACTTCCTAGAAGAGGCAAGTCATGCTACGACATCTACCTTTGAATTTTGTTCTTGGGGCACTTGTGTTATCTGAAACTTTTCGAATGTCGCGGAGAGTTCATGAGCTTTTTCAAGGTACCTAATGATCTTCACCCCTCTAGCTTCCAAGGTTTATACATCTAAAGATTTGGTAACCTTCATCCTCGCAAGTAAGGATTCGTACTCAGTCTCATTATTGGAGGCTTTAAACTCAAATCTGAGAGTATATTCCACTCTAAAACCTTTAGGACCGCTAAGAATCAGTTCGGCTTTGCTACCAGAATTGTTTGAAGACCTGTCAACGTACAACGTCCAACTTGGTGCCTGTTCACCTTTTTTGGACCCTTGCTTCTCAATGGGCACTCTAGGGAACGTGGCCCCCATTATGAAATTGGCCAAAACCTGGGCTTCAATGGTTGTTCGAGGCTTATAAAGAATATAAAACTCTCCAACTTTATAGACAATTTTACCAACCTAATCCAAATGTCCGGTTTATAGAGCACCTACTTTAGGGGTTGGTCGGTTAGTATAGTGATGTTATGGGCTTGAAAGTAGGGCTTCAGCTTTTCAGTTGTGATCAGAAGGGTGTAGACTAGTTTATCAATGGGTAGATACCATGTTTCGGCATCATGGTGGACTTAGCTAACAGAATAGATCAGCTTCTGAACCCCATTTTCTTATCAAATTAGAACAAAGGTGACTGCATCTTGACCTGCTGTAATATAAAGAAAGAGCATTTCCTTAGCGATTGGTTTAGTAAGGAGTGGGGGTGAGCCTAAGTACTACTTGAGTTCCTTGAAGGCCTTTTGACAGTCTCGGTTTAATTTTTCTTTTACTTTTCTTATTGCTTTGAAGAAGGATAAACTTTTTTCAACTAATTTTGACATAAAACGATTGAGGGTAGCAATGCATCTGGTGAATCGCTGGACTTCTCTAATGTTGTGGGGAGGGCTCATATCAATGATAGTCTTGATCTTCTCGGGGTTGGCTTCATTCCCATTTGAGTTACCATGAAGTTGAGGAATTTTTCGGAGGCGACTCTGAAGGCACACTTTTTAGGGTTCAATTTCATCCGGTGATGTCAAAGTATATCGAATGCTTCCTCTAAATCGGACTCATGATTTTCAGCTTCAATGCTCTTGACCAGCATATCGTTGATATAGACCTCTATATTCCTTTCGATCTGGTCCTTGAAAAGCTTATTGACTAGCCTTTCATAGGTCACCCTTACCTTGTAGTAATACAACTGTAATACCTGTGTTCTTAAAGTAAGGGTATAGAAATAATTTTATAAATATTACATGGAAATAAAATAATATATACATGAAATATTTATTATTGAATAAAATATTTTTTTTTGGAAAAAAAATAAATTGGATACGTGGTGGGTGTAGTTACAAAGAAAAAGAAAAAGAAAAAAATTAAATTAAATTAAAAATAAAATTTCTGGACGTTTAAAAAAAATGGGGGCCAACACCTGGAAGTCCAGATGTTGGCATCATACATATACAAACTTTGCATGTAAGCCAGCGAGAAAGTGAAGAAAACGGTGGCAATGGATTTAATGGAAAAAGTTTAGTATTTTTGTTTTATTTTATTTTTCTTACTAAATCCCGTTTGGTTTTTCTTCTTTCTTTAATTCAAATTTCTCTCTTTCTTTAAACACATGAGGACTCAAAGAAAAGTTGAAAGATTAAAATTTTGAAAAGGTTTACGGGAGAATTTTAAATAGATTCAAGGGAAGCTCTAAGGAAAACAAAAGGTAATAATGTGAATTTTATTTTTTGAAATTTAGTATACATGAAAATTTACCGAAATTTGATATGAAAATTTAAAGGGTATGAATTATGGAAGAATTGAAGAACAAATTAGAAATTTTAATAAAAATATTATGTCAGGTGTTGACGACCAACAATCGAGTGAAATTACTGAAAAGAGCAGAAAATGCAAGAAGGTGATCCATGGGTAGCTTTAAGTGTTACGTGGTAAGTTAGATTTACTTTTTGTAATCGAGATAAATATGAAATATAAAGTGATGATATGTGAATTAATTATTAAACTATGATTGGATGATATATGAAAGTTGGTTGATGGATATGATAGAAATAATTGATATGTTAAAGATTTATTATATGAGAAGTAATATTATTGAAATAATGAGTTGATTAAAGATATAAAGAAGGGATAAATGAAATTCTTGACAAGCTCTGATTGATAATTTGATATGATATATGAGGGATAATTTAATGAATATAATAAAAATAATAATTTTGAGAAAGAGTTGGATAGGTAAATTGAATGTCTAAATGTATGCTTGTTTTTATATTATTATTCATATGCATAATTCATATTATTGTTCATATGCATATGCATGAAATGAAAAGAACTAGGAAGACAGCCAGTCTAAATGAAACCGTGACAGTCGGTTTACGCTGGAAAAAAAAAGAACAAAGAATGCAGCCGATCTAAGCTAAAACATGTTGACATGTTATAATTTAAATTCATGCATTTCATCCATTTTAAATATTGATTATTATTACTTGAGATGCTAAAGTTCTATTCTTGATTGTAAATTTTATTGATAGATAAATGAGTCTCATAGAGAGACAGATATGATGAGAAAGAAATATGAAAGTATGATATGATAATAATTACCTGAGTGATTGATTTTATGTACATAACAAGGTAATTATGAGGTAGAATTGATAGTCTCAGGATGATTAAATATATGAGAAGAAGAGATTGATAAATGATGAGGATTATGATATGAGTAGTGTTAATAGAATGCTATTATCGAATTATATGATATATAGATAAATGAATATTGGAAGACTATTTGAACAATTGAATACTTCTAGTAAACTTAATTCACTGAGCTTGTGAGCTTGTGAAGCTCACTCCTTGTTGTTAAATAATTTCATGTAGCAAATAGGACAGATAGATTAGTGACCTAAGATTCAGACTGAGTCATTATCTGTAAGCCACGTGGTCCACATCCTCAGACTAATGGAAAGAAAAAAAAATGTTTGTAAATATTCATGCATAATATGTTGTATATAATATTTCAGTTGGGATCTTAATAATGTAACTCTCTTGTTGAGGGTCAAGGATTTATGTATATAGATAATTTCAATTGATATATTGTTGCATATATGTGTCTTACTAGGATTTCAAAATGTGACGACACAATCTCGGGGGTGGCCAACTCGGGATGGGTCATTACAATTTTGGTATCAAAGCATTCGGTTTTATGATTTTGTAGACTGCATAAAAAGAAAAAAAGTGGAAGATTAAAATAAATTATATTTTAATGATTAATCTGAGGATAACACGTGGACGTGCTAGATCTAGAGTTAGAGTTGTTGACTTGAGAGGGCGTGGTAGGCCCCAATTTTTAAACGCTGAGGTTGAGATGGAGGCTGAGTTAGAGTGAGTTTCCTAGAAGGGAAAGTGTTGATAGTATAATTGATACTAGTAGGGGTGTGAGAGAATCTAGAGTTGAAAAAGATGAGCTAAGAGAAGCTCTTGTTCATGCTCTTAAGAAAATGAATGTAACAAATAATAGAGTTGATAGTTTATAGCATAGACTTGATGAACAGGCTAGAGTGGTGCTTAAGGTTGTTATAAATCCAGTAATGGTAAACGTTCAAAACGGGAAAGGTAGTTTATGCATGAGATGCAGGGAGATTGTTTTGTTAAATATATTAAGTAGAATGCTTTGTTATTTTGAGCCTGAGCTATGGGTGAAACATATAGAGAGATTATTTGGTATTTTAACAGTGATTGACAGGTAGAGGGTCGCATTTGCTTCGTTTAAGTTAGAAGGAGAAGCTTTAGAATAGTGGAAGGATACTCTTCCTAGGGTAAGTGCATATGTTGATTGACCCTTAACTTAGAATAGGTTTAAGGAGGTTTTACTTGACAAATACTTTCCTTATACCTTTAGAGCCCAACAAGAGAAACATTTTATTTATTTAAGGTAAATGTATTAACTATAACTCAATATGATAGGAGATTTGTGGCCTTGCCGAGGTTTATACCAAAAATGGTAGACCTAGAGGAGAAGAAGTGTAAGAGGTTCATAGATGGACTACATTTTGAGGTTTAATCGAAATTATCTTACATGAGGCATATGAATTATGCTAGGTTGGTGGATACAGCATTACTGATTGAGAAAGATGTGATGGAGTTTATAGGTATGAGGGATTGGCTGAAGAGGTTTAGATTTGAGGGACCCAGAAGTGGTAGCAGTATGACTGTGCAGGGTAGGAGACCACTTATAATACCCGTATTTGTAAAGTAAGGGTAAAGAAGTACTTTAATAAATATGACATAGAGTTAAAATAAAAAAAATATATATATATATAAATGAAAAAAGTTAAATTCTTATAAAACAATTCAAAAAAATATTTTCTGATTGTCCAGAAGAAGAAACAGAGAAAATAAATTAAAATTTTCTAGAGTCATCCAGAAGAAGAAACAAGAAAAAAAAATCTGGTAACAGATGGCAACACCTGTTTCCCGGATAGCAAACCTTGCTGCACGTAAGGCAACAAGGCTGTTGAGTTTGCAAAATAGGATGCCGAGAGTTGCAAATTTTTTTACTATATATAACGTAATTTATTTGTTAGTATTTGTCTAAGGTTCAAACATGTCCAAGCATGGTTCGAAGATGGTTAAATTCTAAATCAAAGTTGGAAAATTAAAGTTCAGCAAGTTAGAAGACTGCACATATATGTGTGCATCACTTTGGAGCAAGGTAAGGCTAGACGCACTGGTGTGTGCACTTCTGCACACATGCTGATGGAGTGTGCGCATTGCTGGGTAGCATCAGTGTGCACCAGCACCGCACCGCTTACCATCCAGCACCGCACCGTTCAGCATGGGTGCTGCTGGGACAGGGCTAGCACTGCACTGCTCACCATCCAGCACTGCACCGTCCAGCATGGGTGCTGCTAGGACAGGGTTAGCACCACACCGCTCACCATTCAGCACCGCACTGCCCAGAAGCTGCTGCAAGCATGCTTTACCCAGCACCGCACTGTGCCCTGTTGAGCACCTAGGTGCTAGGCAAAGTCAAGCACACATAGGCAGCATGCATAAGAACTCTCTTAGGTGTATGTGTGTAAGGTCAAAACGCACAGTATCACTTGGGAAATGATGAAGGGCCATGATTAAGTGGAGATCATGATCAAAGGGTGGAGATTGATTCACAAGAATGTCCAAGAAGTGGATGGCTATAAAAGGGGTTTCCTAGCCTCATTTTCACACAATGAAATAACAAGAGTATAGAGAATACATTGTGACATTGTGAGATCAATTGTAAACACATAGAGAGAATTTTATAAGAGTGACAAACACAATAGGGACTCTTTGTAGTAAGGCTGGGTGTAAAAGATAGAGAAGTCTAGATTAGAAATAGAGCATTGTTAGTTCTCATTTTCTTCCTTTCTTCTCTTCTTGGTTTCTTCAAGAACTTGAGCTTCTTGAAGGGGATTACTGTTACTTGTAAGAACCATTTGATTTAGTGCAAAGAGTTCGGAGGAACTCATGGGGACGTAGGCACATTGCCGAACCTTGATAACAAATTGCTTGTTTTCTTTCTTTCTTTGATATTCTGTTCTTGTTTTCGATTCCAATTCTTTCTACAAGTCATTCTAGACTTGGGTGTTTGGAAGATCACCACCTGGGCATCTTGTCAAGGTGATTTCCAACAGTGGTATCAGAGCTTGGTTAGAGAGTATCGGAGCAGGAACAAGAAGGTGACGGAGCCAAGACTCCAAGAATCAAAGATCAACTTCTTGGGTGATTCAAGAACGGTGTAAAGATTAAGATCTGATCGTGTTCTTGAAGGTTGATTCAAGAACGGTGTTAAGATCCATCTTCGATCTGTGTTCTTGAGGTTGAAGAAAGCAGTTAAGGGTAGTGCAGTGTTGAGAAGTTTGATGGAAAGGGAGACTTTTCCCTTTGGAAGCGGAAGATCAAGGCGGTTCTAATGCAACAGAAAGTGGACTTGGCTATTGGAGAAGATGATGCTTTTCCAGCAAGTGTCACGGAGGACCAGCGGACCGAGATGAAGAAGATGGCTTACAACACCATTTTCTTGCACATGTCAGATAGCATCACAAGGGAGTGCGGAGACTCAGAGGATCCGGCTATCATATGGAAGAAACTAGATGAGTTGTTTTTTACCCAAAACTCTCCCTAGCAAGATTTATCTTCTTAAAAGAATCTTTGCTTTTAAAATGGATCCTAGTAAAGAGTTACAAGATAATCTTGATGTCTTTAATAAGCTAGTTCAAGATTTGAATAGCTGTAGCATTATTTTTTCGGATGAACAATTGGCTGTTATCTTGTTAAATTATCTTCCTGATTGCTTTGATAACATGATTAATGCCATTGAGTATGGAAGGGATACTTTAACAAAGGAGATTGTGATCAATACCATAAGGGTACATGATTTCAAAGCCAAGATGAAGGAGACATTAAGTGGAGATGGGCTGTTCCTAAGAGGAAGGCCAGCAACTCGAAATGGCAGTAGCAACCATAGCAACTACCGGGAGAAATCAAGAGGTAGAGGGCAGAACTATGGGAGATCTCATTCCAAGACAAGACTTAGAGGAGGAAGAAGATGCTTCTACTGCAACAATGAGGGCTATTTCAAGAATGATTGCAAGAAAAGGATGTGGGATTAGAGGAGAAGCCACACCAACAATGGAGAGGCTTCGGTTGCCAAAGGAGAACAACAAGATGATGTGCTTGTTGTGTGCTCAAATGTGAGCAGGAGGCAAGGCAGTGAAAAGTGGATTCTTGATTCCAAGTGCACTTATCACATGTGCCCTCACAAGGAATGGTTCAAGAATTTCAAGGAGATCAATGATGGAAGGGTCTTCTTGGGGAATGACAATTTTTGCCAAGTGAGAGGGATTGGAGACATCTAATTGAGGATGTTTGATGGAGCCCCAAGGCTGCTGCGAAATGTGAGGTATCTTCTAGATTTGAAGAGAAATTTGATCTCATTGGGGCAGCTGGATTCCATGGGGTACACATGCAAAGTAGAGGGAGGAAAGATCAAGGTGGCCAAGGGATTTGTGGTAGTGATCAAGGCAGCAAGAAACGATGGACTCTATGAGATGATCGGAGAGACAGAAATAAATGATCAAGCAACAAGCTTGATGGCTGAGATGGACAAGGCAGCCCTTTGGCACACTTGCTTGGGACACATGAGCGAAAAGGGCCTGCAAGTTCTTAGCAAGGATGGTCTACTTGGAGGTGACAAAGTAGAGAAACTGGATTTCTGTGAGAGTTGCATTCTTGGAAAGTAACACCAGGTCAGCTTTAACACCGGAGTGCACAAGTCTAAGGGGATTCTTGACTACATTCATTCGAACCTTTGGGGACCAGCAAGGATACCAACATAGGTAGGTAACATTTACTTTCTGTCTTTAATTGATGATTATTCAAGAAGAGTGTCGGTTTATTTGCTTAGAAATAAATCGGATGCCTTGAATAAATTTGTTGTGTGGAAGAAGTTGCTGGAAACTCAAACAGGCAGGGTAGTTAAGACTTTACGAACTGATATTGGCTTAAAATTTTGCAATAAGGATTTTGATAAATTCTGTGAATTAAATGGCATTCTAAGGCATAGGACGGTTGTAAAAACACCTCAGCAAAATGGAGTTACTGAAAGAATGAATAGAACCCTTATGGAAAAGGTTAGGTGCATGCTAATAGGATCCGGGTTACCAAAATAATTTTGGGGAGAAGTTGTAGCTACAGCTGCATACTTGATAAATAGATCACCCTCTAGAGATTTAGAGCTTAAGACTCCTATGGAGATGTGGAGTGGAAAAGCCCCTAAATTAAACAACCTTAGGACTTTTGGGTGTGTTGTATATGCACATCTAAAGGAGGATAAACTTAGCCCTAGATCTAGAAAATGTGTATTTCTAGGATATGGTGATGGGGTTAAGGGATATAGGTTGTGGTCCTTAGAAAAGAAGGGCATGAAACTGATTATAAGTAGGGATGTTATTTTTAATAAATTATTATTTCCCTACTTGGAAAAAACTAACCCTGCAGGGGCTAGTGAGCAAACCAGTCCGGAAGTTGTGGAGCATCGCATCAAGGAGAACTCGGTTCAGGTAGAGCAAAGGAGGCAAGGGGGTTCAGACCAGGTAGAGCCCTTGGATGAAGGCCAAGCTCAAGAAACTCAAGAAGAGGTTGATGTAGCAAGTCGGAATGACTACCAGCTCACAAGAGACCGGGAAAGGAGGGTGGTTAGACCACCTTTGAGATATGGGTTTGCAGATGCTAATGTAGCAACTCCGTGGATAGAAGTAGAGGTTGAACCAGAAACTTACACGGATGCCATGGAGTGTAAGGATTCGTCAAAGTGGCAGCTGGCTCTGGAGGAAGAAATGGACTCTTTGATGAAGAACAACTCTTGGGAGCTGGTGCCTAAACTAGAAAAACAAAAAGTTGTGGATTGTAGATGGTTCTACAAGATCAAAGAAGGGAATACTCCAGCGGATGAAGTCCGGTATAAAGCTAGGCTGGTGGCGAAGGGGTTCACACAAAAGGAAGGCATAGATTTCACCGAAATCTTTTCACTAGTTGTGAAGTACAAGACGATCCGGATAGTGTTAGCATTGGTGATCCAATTTATTTGGGAAATTAAGCAAATGGATGTGAAGACAGTGTTCTTACATAGAAAGCTTGATGAGACCATTTTCATGAGGCAACCCGAAGGCTATAAGGAAGGAAGGTAGGGAGATTTGGTGTGCAAATTGAAGAAATCTCTCTATGGCCTGAAGCAATCGCCTAGGCAATGGAATAAGAGGTTTGATTTCTTTGTAATCAGCTTGGGTTTCATGAGGAGCTACTATGATTCGTGCTTGTACTATAAGGGGTAGAAGGCTCAGGAAGTGGTGATCATCCTCATCTATGTTGATGACATATTGCTGGTTGGGAGCAACATGGAGAGGATAAAGAAATTGAAGGCTCAACTCAGTGAGGAGTTTGAGATGAAGGATCTTGGTCATGCACAAAAGATCCTTGGGATGTGTATCATCCGAGAAAGGGAAAGAAACATATTGAAGATCTCTCAAACTTCCTACATAGAGAAGATGATATCTAAATTCTCTATGGAAGATAGCAAACCAGTAAAGGTTCCCCTTGCTGGTCATTTCAAGTTCTCCAGCGATCAATGTCCAAGATCAGAGGCGGAGAAGAAGGAAATGAAGAAAGTCCCTTACTGTAGTGCGGTTGGTTTTGTTATGTTCACCATGGTAAGCACTAGACCTGACATTGCTCATGCAATAAGTGTTCTCAGTAGGTTTATGAGTAATCCCAAAAAGGAGCATTGGTTTGGGTTGAAGTGGTTGTTGAGGTATTTGAAGGGAAGCCCAGAAGTAGGGCTGGTGTATGAGAAGAGAGGTAAGTCCATCTACCTTGAGGGTTTTGCTGATTCGGACTATGGAGCAGACCGGGATAAAAGGAGATCGATTACCTTCTACTTCAACTTAAATGGATGTTGTGTAAGTTGGAAGGCTCAGTTGCGGCCAGTGGTAGCAGTCTCAATAACCGAGGCTGAGTACATAGCAGCTATGGAGGCCATTAAGGAGGCTATGTGGTGCAAACGGTTGCTTGAAGAGTTGAAGGTACTAGGGGAACAGGTTGTGGTATTTTCGGATAGTCAAAGTGCATTGCACTTGTGTAAGAATCTGGTGTTCCATGAGAGGACAAAGCACATGGATGTTCAGTATCATTTCATTCGGGAAAATGTTACAAAATGAGGCATCCATGTGGACAAGGTAGCCACGGAAGAAAATCCTGCGGATTTGGGTACTAAAGTTCTACCTCTAAGTAAGTTCAATCATTGTCTTGGAACACTTAGGATTGGAGTTGGTTTATTGATGACTCAAGATGAGTTTGGATCCCGAAGCTCTCTACACAATGGTTCAGGTTTTTGAATACTTAGACAAAGGTAGAGATTGTTGGTATTTGTCTAAGGTTCAAACATGTCCAAGCATGGTTCGAAGATGGTTAAAGTCTAAAACAAAGTTGGAGAATTAAAGTTCAGCAAGTTAGAAGACTGCACACATATGTGTGCATCACTTGGAGCAAGGTAAGGCTAGGTGCACTGGTGTGTGCACTTCTGCACACAAGCTGACGGAGTGTACGCACTGTTGGGCAGCATCAGTGTGCACCAGCACCGCACCACTCACCATCTAGCACCGCACCGTCCAGTATGGGTGCTGCTGGGACAAGGCCAGCACCGTACCGCTCACCATTCAGCACCGCACCGCCCAGAAGCTGCTGCAAGCGTGCTCTGCCCAGCACCGCACCGTGCCCTGTTGAGCGCCTAGGTGCTAGGCAAAGTCAAGCACACATAGGCAGCATGCATAAGGACTCTATTAGGTGCATGTATGCAAGGTCAAAACACACAGCATCACTTGGGAAGTGATGGAGGGCCATGATTAAGTGGAGATCATTATCAAAGAGTGGAGATTGATTCACAAGAATGTCCAAGAAGTAGATGGCTATAAAAGGGGTTTCCTAGCCTCATTTTCACACAATGAAATAACAAGAGTATAGAGAATACATTGTGACATTATGAGATCAATTGTAAACACATAGAGAGAATTGTGTAAGAGTGACAAACACAAGAGGGACTCTTTGTAGTAATGCTGGGTGTAAAAGATAGAGAAGTCTATATTAGAAAGAGAGCATTGTTAGTTCTCATCTTCTTCCTTTCTTCTCTTCTTGGTTTCTTCAAGAACTTGAGCTTCTTGAAGGGGATTGCTGTAACTTGTAAGAACCATTTGATTTAGTGCAGAGAGTTCGGAGGAACTCACGGGGACGTAAGTACATTGCCGAACCTCGATAACAAATTGCTTGTCTTCTTTCTTTCTTTGATTTTTTGTTTCTGTTTTCGATTCTAATTCTTTCTACAAGTCATTCTAGACTTGGGTGTTTGGAAGATCACCACCCGGGCATCTTGTCAAGGTGATTTCCAACATTATTTTATTACCAACAAAATCTTGTTTGGTTTTCCTTCAATTACTTTATTTCTTTAAACATTTGGGGATCGAAAGAAAAATTGAAAGAGCAAATTTTTGAAGGGGTTTATGGGAGAATTTTATAGAGAGTCATGGGAAGCTATAAGAAAAACAGAAGGTAATAACATAAAGTTTATTTTTGAATTTTTAGCATACATGAAATTTCCCGAAATTCAAAGTATAAATTTTCAAAGGGTGTAAATTATGAAGATTTGAAAAATAAATTAAAATTTTAATATAAATATTATGTCAAGTTTTGACGATCAGCAACAAGGAGAAATTGCTGAGCGGAGCAGGAAAGGCAAGGAGGTGATTGATAGGTGCTTAAATATTCATATTTAAGCCCCCTTATTTACATTTGTTAGGTCCTTAGTTATGTTAATTTAGTCCATTTTACTTCATTTTTGTGTTTCACATGTTTTTATAGGGTCTTGGAGAAAAAGAAGCATTTTTGGCACCTAAAGGAAGAAACCTAGAAATCCTGGAGCAGCTTCTGGTCAAAGTGCGATCGAGCGCACTACTAAGTGCGATCGAGTGCATAAGTGATCGTGCGCACACAAGAAGGATTGAGCACAGCACTTGCGATCGAGCGCAAAACGCATGCAATCGAGCGCACATGTACGGGTGTGAACAGTAAAACGGCAGAACCAGTTTTGGAAATAAAGTAGGTTTTGCGTTTTTGGAAGTTAGGGTTTCCAGAGCCTTCTAGGATTACTCAAGCCCTATAAATACACATGTAAAGCACACACAAAGATCACTTCTTTTATCTTTTGCTTAGCTTGGAGTTGTAAGTTTTGGAGAGGATTGACAACCCGTCTCCACAGTATTCTTCGGGTTTTATAGTTTATGCTATGATGTTTATCTTAGACAGCATGTGTAACTAACTCTTTATAGGGCTCGATTGAAGCCCTAGTTATGCTTTCCCATATATATATATTCATTGATTATCTTTGCAATAGCCTTGATTATGATGCTTAACTTGATTAATGCCTCTGCTTATTTACATTCCTCATATGTGTATGTCTGATCAATATGTGTATGTGGTATGGATTAGTTAGTTAGACCAATTTAGATGACCAAGTCCTGGGCCTAACAATAGTAATAAAAGATATCCACATTGGATTCTTGGATTAATCAACATGAGAAACCGGGAGTAGATACCATGCCCTAGGTCTCATATGGTTGTCGATTTCCATAAATCTTATGCTTTTTTGAGGAACAACTCAGTAGATACCATGCTGAATCCCTTAAGAAAGAAAAGAGTTAGAGTAGATACTATGCCTAACTCAGTGCTTAGGGAAATTAATAGCTTAAGGAGTAGATACCATGCCCTTAGGTTGGCAACCATTAGGTATTCATAGGAAGGCTAGTGCATTGACCTATTACTTATTGAGAAAGTATGACTAGTGGTGGATATCAAAGCTCTATGTCTCATTATTATTAATTCACATTCAACAGTTATTTTGATCTTCTTTTATTAAGAAACTGATTCTAAAACGAAATTCACCAATCCCTGTGGAAATGATCTCGCACTTGCACACTATGCTATACTATTGACCTTGTGCACTTGCAAGTAAAACTGTACGATTATTTACTTATTTATTTAGGTAGATAAACACGCAATAAGTTTTTGGCGCCGTTATCGGGGATTGCACTAAATTTCCTTTTAGAATTACTTTTGTTTAGTTTAATCATCATTATTCTATTTTACTTTAATTTTCTAAAATTTTTTAGTTTATGTTTTTCACCTTTATTTTTATTTTCATCAAACCCTAATCAAATTCCCTTCTGTTTCAGGCATATTAAACCCTAATCGCACTTTCTGCGATACTTGCGATCGATTGCACCCCTGTACGATCGAGCATAATTAGGGCAGAGAGTTACCCAAGCAGCAGAGTTGAACTGTTGCACTGAAGCTGGTTTACCTGATTTATGCACGGACTTCGATCCCGACATCTAACATTCTTTTCCATCGATCCCGAGCTTGAGCGAACCATTCGACAAAGGCTTAGGAAAACTTCAAGGAGATCGAACAAGAATTCAAGATCAAAACACCAATGGCATAACAACTCAAAAACCAGCAACCACCTGCCCGAGTACCGATGAAGCATTCCTTCATCCCATAGAACATTGATTAGCCATCATGTATTGCATATCAACCTGAGGTGGCAGGAAACTATTACATATCTCCGCAAATATTGAATGCTTTGACTCACTTTAGGGGTACTCCTAATGAGGATCCACACTTTCACCTTCGAGAATTTTTTGATCTTTGTAAGTTCCAGCACATCCAAGGCTTAGACCAAGAAGGAATGAGGTTAATTCTTTTCCCTTTTTCCTTAAAAGATAATGCTGAATTATGGTATAATTCTTTGCCTGCAGTTTTTATCCACACTTGGGAGGAGTTGGCTAGCAAATTCCTACGGAAGTTTTTCCCAGCCCAAAAGACACAGCAAATGAGGAAGGAAATTCAGTCCTTCCAACAAAAGGATGGGGACCTCTTCTTTGAAGCATGGGGACACTTCAACAAACTGCTACTCAAATGCCCACATCACAACCTGCCTCAAGATGAACTAGTACAAGCTTTTTATGAAGGTTTGAATGATGCTAACAAAAGTATTGTTGATTCAGGTTGTGGAGGAGTGTTGATGGAGAAAAGTAGCGAAGAAGCGATGGAGCTCTTCGAAACCCTCAGCGAACACACTCAGCAGTTCTTCTCTCGAGGTAGACATGTAACCAAAAGTAAGGGTGTGTATGAGGTAAATCTGAATGGAGGATCTTCTCCTCAAATAGCTGCTGTGGAAAGGAAACTAGACTTATTGGTAAAAGCCATGGCTGCTCAAAATGCCTCATCTAGCCTACCAGCTACACCACTCCAGGTATACGCGATATGTTCCCAATTCGACCATAATACTGATACTTGTCCTTTATATTCATCTGCAGATCCGGAACAAGCAAATTATGTGGGACCTAACAACTATCCACCAAAGAACAACCCATATGCAAACACTTACAATCTCGGATGGAGAAACCACCCAAATTTCTCTTGGAACAACAACCAAAATACCCTTAACCAGCAAGGGCAACAAAGAAACCCCTAGCTCATTGCTCATACTACTCTCGAACCAAAGAAAAATGACCTCAAAAGTCTTGTGAGACAACTGGTCACTCAGCAGCAGCAATTAATGACCTCACAAGATCAGTTCATGGCTAGATGAAAGGCAATTCCGGACTGAACTAAGACAAACTACAACAAAACATGAACAAGCCATACAATGGCTAGAGGTACAAATGGGACAACTGGCGAAAGAGATAAGTGGCAGAAAGCAAGGAGAGTTTCCAGCTCAAACACTACCCAACCCTGGGGGGGCATCAACAACTTAAAGCTATCACAACTTTGAGAAATGGAAAGGTGATAGGGTCCGATGAATCTGCAACAGCATCCAAGGAGAAACCATCGGCACCAAGGGTAAGTGAAACAGAGAAGGTGAATGCTCCACCCTTCCGGCAAAGGTTAGTAAAACAAAAGAAAGACAATAAACTGATTGATACTTTTGAAACCTTACGAAAATTTGAAATTAACATTCCTTTATTAGATGCAATTCACCAAATACCTGCCTATGCTAAGTTCCTAAAAGATTGTTGCACTCATAAGAGAAAATTTCAAGAGCATGAAATAGTAGCATTAACTAAAGAAGTAAGTGCTGTGCTATTAAGAAAACTCCCACCAAAACTGAAAGATCCGGGCAGTTTTACTATTCCCTGTAGAATAGGTGATCAACTGTTTGAGAGAGCATTACTAGACTTAGGAGTGGGTGTAAACTTACTACCATACACGGTATTCGAAATCTTAGGTTTGGGGGAGCTACAACCGACTTCCATTACCTTACAATTGGCAGATAGGAGTATTAAAAGACCTAGGGGTATCCTCGAGGATGTCCTAGTTAAGGTAGGAGAATTCATTTTACCTACTAATTTCATTGTGCTAGATATGGAGGAATGCCCTATGTCGTTACCCCTGCCCATCATATTAGGGAGACCTTTCATGAGAACTGCCAATACTAAGATTTGTGTGAAAAAGGGCACAGTGAGTATGAAAATCAATGGTGAGAAAATAGAATTTAAAATATTTGATGCAATGAAACTGCCTCAAGATGATTTGGAATGCTTTAATGTATGTATGATACAAAATTTTGTTGAGAAAGCTTTTCAGGTCCAACATGTTGATCCACTGGAGACCACTCTCGCCTATGGCTTCACTGAAGAGGATATTAAGCAAGAACTTGAAGATGTGACTGATGACATCATCTCGGCTATGCAACTCCTTGAGACCTCTCCAAAACACTCTAGTAAGTATACTTCTCCATTTGAACCTCTCATACCTACTAATGCTACTCTTCTGCCTTCTATTGTCCAGGCACCAACATTGGAACTAAAGCAGCTGCCTGAGCATTTAATGTATGCCTATTTGGGAGAAAAGAAGACTTTACATGTGATTGTAGCTGCTAACTTGAGTAGTGGAGAAGAAGAGAAGTTGTTAAGAGTTCTTAGGGAGCATAGATCTGCCATTGGATGGACCATTGCTGACATTAAGGGGATAAGTCCAGCCAAATGCATGCATAGTATCTACCTAGAAGAAAAAGTAAGGCCCACTCGAGATGCTCAAAGAAGACTAAACCCACACATGAAAGAGGTAATAAAGACCGAGGTATTAAAGCTACTAGATGTTGGCATTATCTACCCTATATTAGACAGTAAATGGGTGAGTCCAGTCCAAGTTGTTCCTAAAAAAAGTGGAATTACCATTGTAAAAAATGAACATGAGGAGCTCATACCTACAAGAAAGACAACTGGTTGGAGGGTATGCATTGATTACCGGATATTGAACAAAGTAACTAGAAAAGATCATTTCCCCCTGCCATTCATTAATCAGATGTTAGAGAGATTAGCTGGTCACAGCTATTACAGCTTCTTGGATGGGTATGGTAGGTACAACCCAATTGCCATAGCACCCGAGGATCAAAAAATACTACTTTTACATGTCCTTTCGGTACATTTGCTTATTGAAGAATGCCATTCGGATTATGCAATGCACCAACCACTTTTCAAAGATGTATGATGAGCATATTTTTCGATATGGTGGAGAAATACATTGAGGTATTCATGGATGATTTTAGTGTTTTTGGTTCTAATTTTAATGAGTGCCTAAATCATTTAGAGAATGTCCTAAAGAGATGTGAAGAGAGTAACTTAGTACTGAATTGGGAGAAATGTCACTTCATGGTTCAACAAGGTATTGTGTTGGGTCACTCCATCTCAAACAGAGGTGTCGAGGTAGACAAGGCTAAGATATACATCATTTCAAAGCTACCTCCCCTTCTCACAGTCAAGGGTATTAGAAGTTTCCTTGGACATGCCGGTTTTTATAGAAGATTCATCAAGGATTTCTCCAAAATATCGAGACCTCTTTGTGCGTTGTTGGCTAAAGATACCAAGTTTGAATGGAATGATGATTGTATGCAAGCTTTCAACACATTGAAGAATGTTCTCAACTCTGCCCCAATAATGATGGCACTGGATTGGAATATCCCTTTCGAATTAATGTGTGATGCCAGTTACTTCGCCTTGGAAGCTGTCTTAAGTCAAAGAATCAATAAGGTACCTCATGCTATTTACTATGCTTCTAGAACTTTAAATGATGCTCAACTTAACTATTCTACTACTGAAAAAGAATTGTTAGCTGTTATTTTTGCTTTAGAGAAGTTTAGATCATATCTTATTGGTTCTAAAGTTATTGTATTCATTGACCATGCTGCTTTGAGATATTTGTTTTCTAAGAAAGATGCAAAGCCAAGGCTAATTAGATGGGTACTCCTATTACAAGAATTCGATTTGGAAATCAAAGACAAGAAAGACAGTGAGAATGTAGTTGTAGATCATTTGTCAAGGCTACCCTATGAGAAGGATGATAAAGATTTGCCTTTGAATGAGAACTTCCCTGATGAACAACTGTTCGCACTAGAGGTAAAACTTTCATGGTACACTGATTTAGTAAATTATCTAACTGCTAAAGTTTTTCCCCCAGGCATGACCACTCAAGAAAAGAAACGGCTTATATCTCTGTCAAGACACTACCATTGGGATGATCCTTACCTCTTCAAAATCTGCCCCGATCAAATCATCAGATGATGTATCCCAGAAGAAGAGCACTTGAACTTATTGCAACACTGCCATCAGTTTGCTTGTGGATGACATTTTGGGGCAAAACGAATAGCTCTTAAGGTGCTACAGTCTGGTTTTTATTGGCCTAATCTGTTTAAAGATGCTTTCTTCTTTTGCAGCTCATGTGATAGATGCCAGCAGGCAGGTAACATCTCTTCCCGAAATCAGATGCCCCTACAGAATATTCGTGTAGTAGAACTTTTTGATGTATGGGGCATTGATTTCATGGGACCTTTTCCTAACTCCTTTGGTTATTTATATATTCTTGTGGGTGTGGATTATGTGTCCAAATGGGTCGAGGCTGTCCCCTCAAAAACTAACGATCACAAAGTAGTTGTAAAGTTTCTCCAGGCTAACATCTTTACGCGGTTTGGGACTCCAAGAGCAATCATCAGTGATGGGGGCAGCCACTTTCATCATCGCTCTTTTTCCGAACTACTCCGGAGATATGGGATCACTCATAGAGTTGGCACGCCATATCATCCTCAAACCAGTGGCCAAGTGGAGATAAGTAACCGAGAGATCAAGGGAATCTTAGAAAGGACAGTGAAGCCTAATAGGAAGGATTGGTCTCTATGCCTAAATGATGCTCTATGGGCATATCTGATAGCTTATAAGACTCCAATTGGCATGTATCCCTACCACCTAGTCTTTGGAAAAGCATGCCATCTCCTGGTAGAATTAGAACATCGAGCATATTGGGCCATAAAGCAGTTCAACTTCGATATGAAACAAGCGGGTAAGAAAAGGAAGCTACATCTAAATGAACTTGAAGAATTGAGATATAATGCCTATGAGAATGCCAAGTTGTACAAAGAACGGACAAAATCCTATCATGACAAACAACTAGTATGGAAGGAGTTCCATGTAGGACAAAAGGTGTTGCTATATGACTCACGATTAAGACTGTTCCTAGGCAAGCTCAAGTCCAGATGGTACGGTCCGTACATGGTCACCAAGGTCTTCCCTCATGGTGCTTTAGAAGTCCGTGGCCCCAATGGAAATCAACCCTTTATGATAAATGGACACAGAGCCAAGCTATACCTCGATACTAACTTTCCTCCAAGAGATGAAGACTTGGCACTTGAATCAGTACAGTATACAGCTGAGATACAAGCACTGGAGTCACAAGAGGTGGACTCTAAGTGCTTCCTTTCAACCAACTAGCACTGTGGCACGAGAGAGCTTGAGCAGCTCACATTTAATTACCCATACAGCTCAAGCATCTCTATTAAGGTTAGTGGCACTGAGGCCACTAACACATGGTAAGGTTGTACTGTTCCTGCTTTGTCAGTTTCAGCTGCAGTAAGTTTTGATTTTTTTTTATAATTTGTGTCCATGCACACTGCTTAAGATCGAGCGCACCATTCAATGTGCTCGAGCGCAAGAGTGCGATCTAGCACACTCGTAGCAGATAGTCACGTAATAAACTTAAACACTTCACTCTTCACACTTACTCACTCACTCACCCACTCTTCACATCTCACAGCTTCTCACTCACACTCTCCCGTTTATACACATTTCACCCACACTCTCGACTCCAGCATCACCACACTCCATCTCCACCATCACCAATCACCACCACCACACCCCCATCACCAATCACCACCACCACACCTCCATCACCGCTAACCACCATCATCGCCACTATCACCACCACGTCCCTTTCCATTACACATTCACCCCATTTACAAGGTAACCCCTTTTTGTTCTCACACACGGTTTTGTGTAACATTTACTTTACATTTTTATTATCTAAATGTGTTATCTAGTGTGTGATTGGCTCTTTTGCATACTTACAAGAGGTTAACGATCGTATTTGAGGGCTACCCATAGTTTTCAACTTTTGTTGCCCACGAGTTGTTTGACAAAACGTTTGACAAGGTGCGATCAAGTGTAAGATCCAAGTGCGATCGAACGCACATTTCCGCAATCAAGCGCAATTCTGGCAAAAACTAGTATCAGCATGTCCAAACCATCTGCCTCCACTTCTCGTGCTTCAAGTAGCCGTGCCCAGTCATCCCGGCCAAGCTTCGAGCAACGTGAACTATTGTTAGAAACCACATTCAACATCGATGAGGTCTTCAAACACATGGATGCCACTCAATGGGCTGTCCAAGCATTTAGACATCAAGGGTTGAAGAGGCTTTTCAAGCCAGTTTGCTCGACTGCATACACCCAGCTCGTAGTTCAGTTCTATGCGGACCTATCCTTTGACTGTAGCAGACCAAGCGTGATGACATCTTCCGTCCAGAACACACTCGTAGAGGTGACTAGTGCCGATATAGCCGCTGCTCTTCACTGCTGTGATGAGTCCCCTCCGGAAGACACAGATATCGAAGAGCAACTGGACTCTTTTGACCTATCCACAATTATTGAGGATATGTTCGCTGATCAATACACCGATAGACACAACAATGCAGCAAGCCGGTCAAAGTTGCCTCCACGCCTTTGGCTCGTAGATACCATCCTTCAGTGCAACGTATGCCTATTAGGGCACAAGACACGACGACGAGACCAATTTCTACAGACCTTGTTTGTCTTCCACAGAGGCTATTGGTACTCTATCCCGGCTGTTATTTGGAGCAGGCTGCATAAATTCTGGGATCATGTTCATGGCCGTCAGACCACCATGGCCAATGCATGGGGCCTCCCTTTCCCGTTCCTACTCTCATACATACTCAAGAAGAAATGGATTAAGGGGACCACCAGTGACGGACCAGTAAGAGAGCATCCTTTCTTTGGGAAAGCTCAGTGGACACAGAGCTTGTCGCATATGCCTCGAGGACTTCAGGTGCCTACACCTCCTGCTGATAGGGTTAAGGAGGATCACATAGAGACAGAGACCCCTACGGTTAGTCCATTACGAGAGGAAGACCACTTGGACATGGGACCCACTGAGTCTCAGCACTTTCTCGCCGAGTTGTCATCCTTCTGAGGCGAGGTCTCTGCAGCTACATCCCTAGTACACCAGCGCATAGATAGTTTGGAGGCACAGTTTGCACGCCAGGAGGCAATACTACAGGCTATCCTCATCACCTGCCCCCTACCCCTAGTACCTCTTCGACTGCACCACCAGATGACCAGCAGTGAGAGGATACACTGTCTGGCTGAAGATGTTAAACTTAGCACTCATGGGAGGCACTCCAAAGTATATCTTTTTTAATAGTTTATTTTATTTTATTATTAGTATTTCATAGTTTACTTTTCTATAGCTGTTTATTATTACTTGTTTTCCATTTTATGTTTGTTTGTCTTTCTTTTTCGAGGACAGAGTGAGTGCATCCAGTCGAAGTTTGGGGGCATGCTATGAGCCATACCAGTGATAGACGCTTAAATATACATATTTAAGCCCCCTTATTTACACTTGTTAGATCATTTATTACGTTAATTTGGTATCTTTTACTCCATTTGTGTGTTTTACATGTTTTTATAGGGTATTGGAGAAAAAGAAGCAGTTTTGGCACTTTAAGGAAGAAATCTAGAAGCTTTGGAGCACTTTCTGGACAAAGTGCGATCGAGCGCACATACGATCATGCGCACACTTGTAGGATCGAGCGCACATTGCGATCGAGCACAAGGACACATGCGATCGAGTGCACATATACGGGCGTGAACAATAAACTGCAGAACCTTATTTTGGAAAGTACAAGATTTTCGTTTTAGGAAAGTTTAGAACTCATGAGCCGATTAGGACTTCTCAAAGACCTATAAATACACTTGTAAATCACACACAAAAGGCATCACCTCTAAGGGGGATCACCTCTTGGGGGGATCACTTCTTAGATCCATTCTTTTATCTTTTGCTTAGCTTGGAGAAGGAGACCGTGGAGCTGAATTGACGACTCTTCTCTCGGGTTTCTTCTTTCCTTTTTATTTTATTATGTGTAATTAAACTCTTAGTAGGGCTTGGTTGAAGCCCTACTTATGTTTACTCAATAAATTTAGTATTGGTGCCTTGCGATATTTATGTTGTGCTGCTTAAACTTGATTAATACCTGCTTTTATTTAAATTCCTCATATGTATATGTCTGATCAATATGTGCATGTGGTATGGACTTGTTAGTTAGATCAATTTGGATGACTGAGTCCTGGGTCTAACATTAGTAACAAGGGATATCTTATCCGGATACCCGGGTTAATCAACATGGAAAACCGGGAGTAGATACCATGCCCTAGGTCTCATGTGGTTGTCGATTTCCATAGTACTTATGTTTTCTTAAGGAACAACTCAAGCAGATACCAGGCTGAATCCCTTAAGGAAGAAAAGAGTTAGAGTAGATACCATGCCTAACTCATTGCTTAGGGAAATCAATAGCTTAAGGAGTAGATACCATGCCCTTAGGTTGGCAACCAGTAGGTATACATGGCATGAGTAAAGCATTGGCATACTGTTGTACTGTGGTAACATTATTAGTGGTGGATATCAAGTCCCTACGCCTTTATCTTTAGTATTTTATCTTTATCAAAATCAACTCTTTTATTATTTTTATCTTTTTATTACTGTGAAACTAATTCTAAAGTTAAATTTACCAATCCCTGTGAAGATGATCTTGCATTCGCACACTATGCTACATTATTGACCTTGTGCACTTGCAAGTAAAACAAGTACGATTATTTACCCATTTATTTAGGTATATTTTCGCATAACAAGTTTTTGGTGCCGTTGCCGGGGATTGTGCTAAATTTCTTTTTGGAATTATTTTCGTTAGTTCTTTTTATTATTATTTTAATTTATTCTATTCTGTTTTATTTTTATTTTTATCAAAAATCATATTTATTCCTTCTTTTTACTTTCTGTTTTTTTTCAGGTGTGCAGAGGAGGAGTTTCTATCCTCATTGCGATCGAGCGCACTACTTGGTGCGATCGATTGCAAGCCCAGAGCGATCGAGCGTAGAGAAGCTGCGATCGAGCGCAAAAGATCCAGAGAGTACCCGAGCAGCAGTACTAAAACTGCTGCATTGAAGCTTTTCAACTAATTCATTCAAAGGGAGAAGCACCAATGACAGAAGCTCAATATACTTGTCTAGATGCTATGGAGAGGAAGCTAGATATGCTTATATATGCCATGACTAGTCAAGACATATCACCTAGTCCGCAAGGCAAACCACTCCAGGTATGTGCTATATGTTCTCGTTTTGATCACACTACTAACACTTGCCCTTTGTATTCATATGCAGATCAAGAGCAAGCAAATTATGAAGGACCGCACAATGCATATACAAATACCTACAATCCTGGATGGAAGCACCACCCCAACCTCTCATGGAGCAACAATCACAATGCTTTGAATCTTCAAGGACTTCACAAGAACAGTTCATGATTGAGCAACAACAAATCAATACCAAGCATGAGCAAGCTATTCATAGATTGGAAGTACAAATGGGGGAATTGGCTAAGGAGCTAAGTGAACAAAAGCAAGGTGTTGTTAAACAAGTCTTTCATGACCATCATATTGATCCCTTGGAGACCACCTTCACCCATTATTTCAAAGGATCAGATATTGAGCCAAAATCAGAAGATGTTACTAAAGACCTCATTGAAACTGTGCACGTCCTAGAGGCCTTTCCAAAGCATCCAAGTAAGTACACCGATCAATTTGACCATCATGTGCCTACTAATATTATTTTCCCTTCTATTGTACAGGCACCTAACTTGGAATTCAAGCAGTTGTCAGAGCACTTACCGTATGCTTATATGGGAGAGAATAAGACATTTTCTATGCTAGCTGCTGCCACTCTTAGTTTTGGGAAAAAATAAAGTTTGGTCCGGCTGAAGATGTTAAACTTAGCGCTCATGGGAGGCACCCCACAGCTTATCCTTTTATTTTTATTATTTTACGTATTTATTGTTATTTATTTATTTTTATTACTTCTTGTTTTCCCATATTACATTAGTTTTTCTTTTTTAGGGACAATGTGTGCATCCGTTCAAGTTTGGGGGTATGCTATGAGCCATGCCAACCTAGCTAGTTCTCCATCTCCCAGGTCAGCTCTTTCCTTGTTATTCACACATTGAGGACAATGTATAATTTAAGTTTGGGGGTATGGGAGACACATTCACACACACCTTGTCCCAGTTTTTAGTTATGTTGTTATTTTCATAGATAAATGCATGTTCATTCTGTCCAATAAACTTTTTTTTGTGATCTAAACAAAATGTTATGATTCGACTTCATCAGTGAGCTTAACACTTTGAACATATAGGCCAATAAACAAGTTTTGAACCTAGATCACTGCCCTTTTGGCATTTAAGAATTCACAAGTTTAACTTGAACTATCACGAGCACATTAGCACATAGCTGTGTGGGGTATGACATGATATTTGGATTGGTATGTTTCTTTTGCTTGACTGTGAACTAGATGACCTATTAGATTGACATTTTGGCATATGAAAATAGAAAAGATTGATTCATGCTCAAAAAGAAAAAAATGCTCCTAATGATCAATAAAAACAAATCTTCCGCTGAGTAACTGGCTCTCTTGCCTCAGTAAGCATTGAGTGTCACGTCAAAAGGTGGAAAATCTTAAGTGATCATTAAAAAGGAATTTTTCGCTGAGTAACTGGCCCTCTTGCCTCAGTAAGCATTAAGTGTCACGTCAAAAGGTGGAAAATTCTAAATGGTAGCATAAAAATCAGTTAGTTTCGTAGCCTTGTTGACTCGAGCCAGTAAGTCCTTAGGGGTGTCTTTACACCTAATGCCCTAAAACCATCTGGTTTGGGAGTCATTGGCCAAACACTCGTTACACGAGTCATCAAGAAAGCTTAAGGGAACTAACTTGGCAAAAATCTCGCAAATAAAAGTCTATGCCATATTTGTTGACTCTAATAGGAAGTTTGGTGAATCTTGAGTCATCGAAACACTACCCATTTGAATTTCTTGGAAACTCAATCTTTTATGTGCTAATCACCACACACCGAAGTCAAACTTGTGATATCTTAGAATACCTAGTGAATATGATTTACGTTCAAAACTCTTATTCATTGCAGATATATGTTTACACTTGTTAAGCTTGCTCATGAATGCGCATCATTGTTTTGTGTAAAATCTAGATTTTTTATTGACACTATGAACATTGGATTTATCTATATTTCTGTTTTAGTTTTTAATTTAATATTGCTAAGGGACTAGCAATATGTAAGTTTGGGGGTGGGATAGACGCTTAAATATACATATTTAAGCCCCCTTATTTACACTTGTTAGATCCTTTATTACGTTAATTTGGTATCTTTTACTCCATTTGTGTGTTTTACATGTTTTTATAGGGTCTTGGAGAAAAAGAAGCAGTTTTGGCACTTTAAGGAAGAAATCTAGAAGCCCTGGAGCACTTTCTGGACAAAGTGCGATCAAGCGCACATGCAGTGCGATCGAGCGCACATACGATCATGCGCACACTTGTAGGATCTAGCGCACATTACGATCGAGCGCAAGGACACATGCGATCGAGCGCACATATACGGGCGTGAACAATAAACTGCAGAACCTTATTTTGGAAAGTACAAGATTTTCGTTTTAGGAAAGTTTAGAACTCATGAGCCGATTAGGACTTCTCAAAGACCTATAAATACACTTGTAAATCACACACAAAAGGCATCACCTCTTGGGGGGGGGGGGGGATCACCTCTTGGGGGGATCACTTCTTAGATCCATTCTTTTATCTTTTGCTTTAGCTTGGAGAAGGAGACCGTGGAGCGGAATTGACGACTCTTCTCTCAGGTTTCTTCTTTCCTTTTTATTTTATTATGTGTAATTAAACTCTTAGTAGGGCCTGGTTGAAGCCCTACTTATGTTTACTCAATAAATTTAGTATTGGCGCCTTGCGATATTTATGTTGTGTTGCTTAAACTTGATTAATACCTGCTTTTATTTAAATTCCTCATATGTATATGTCTGATCAATATGTGCATGTGGTATGGACTTGTTAGTTAGATCAATTTGGATGACCGAGTCCTGGGTCTAACATTAGTAACAAGGGATATCTTATCCGGATACCCGGGTTAATCAACATGGGAAACCGGGAGTAGATACCATACCCTAGGTCTCATGTGGTTGTCGATTTCCATAGTACTTATGTTTTCTTAAGGAACAACTTAAGCAGATACCTGGCTGAATCCCTTAAGGAAGAAAGAGTTAGAGTAGATACCATGCCTAACTCATTGCTTAGGGAAATCAATAGCTTAAGGAGTAGATACCATGCCCTTAGGTTGGCAACCAGTAGGTATACATGGCATGAGTAAAGCATTGGCATACTGTTGTACTGTGGTAGCATAATTAGTGGTGGATATCAAGTCCCTACGCCTTTATCTTTAGTATTTTATCTTTATCAAAATCAACTCTTTTATTATTTTTATCTTTTTATTACTGCGAAACTAATTCTAAAGTTAAATTTACCAATCCCTGTGGAGATGATCTTGCATTCGCACACTATGCTACATTATTGACCTTGTGCACTTGCAAGTAAAACAAGTACGATTATTTACCCATTTATTTAGGTATATTTTCGCACAATATAGTTCTCCATCTCCCAGATCAGCTCCTTCCATGCTATTCACACATTGGGGACAGTGTGTAATTTAAGTTCAGGGGTATGGGGACACACTCACACACACACTATGTCCCATGTTTTTGTTGTTTTTATAGATAAATGCATGTTCATTCTATTCCAATAAAATTTTGGGTGATCTAAACAAAGAATATGATTTGACTTCATAAGTGAGCTTAAAACTTTGAACATATAGGCCAATAATTAAGTTTTGATCATAGATCACTTACGTTTAGGCATTTAAGGATTCAAAATTTTGACCTGAACTAACACGAGCACATTAGCACATAGTTGTGTGGGGTATGACATATAATTTTGATTTGTATGTTTCTTTTGCTTGACTGTGAACCAGATGACCTATTAGATTAACATTTTGGCATAAGAAAATAAAAAAAGATTGTTAGTGCTCAAAAAAAAGAAAAATGCTCCTAATGATTAATAAAACAAACTTTCCACTGAGTAACTGGCCCTCTTGCCTCAGTAAGCAGTGAATATCACATCAAAAGGTGGAAAAAAATTTTCTCACAAAAAATCATTAAAAAGAACTTTCCGCTAAGTAACTGGCCCTCTTGCCTCAGTAAGTAGTGAGTGTCACGTCAAAAGGTGGAAATTCTGATTGGTAGCATTGAGACCAGTTAGTTTCGTAGCCTTTTTGACTCGAGTTAGTAAGTCCTTAGGGGTGTCTTTACACCTAATGCCCTAAAACCATCTGGTTTGGGAGTCATTGGCTAAACACTCGTTACATGAGTCAAATAGAAAGCTTAAGGGAACTAACTTGGCAAAATCTCACAAATAAAAGAAAAGAAGAAAATCTATACCATCTTTGTTGATTCTAACAGGAAATTTGGTGAATCTTGAGTCATCGAAACACTACACATTAGAATTATTTAGAAACCTAATCTTTTATGTGCTAGTTCACCACACACTAAAGTCAAACTTATGATGTCTTAAACTGCCTCATGAAAGTGATTTGCATTCAAAACTCTTATTCATTGCAAAGATATGTTTATATTTGTTAAGCTTGCACATGAATGCGCATCATAATTTTGTGCGAAGTCCTAAAATTTTTGTGGACATTATGAATATTGGATCTATCTGTGTGTTGTTATTTTTCATTCTAGTTTTTAGTTTTGTATTGCTAAGGGACTAGCAATATTTAAGTTTGGGGGTGTGATAGGGGCTTAAATATTCATATTTAAGCCCCCTTATTTACATTTGTTAGGTCCTTAGTTATGTTAATTTAGTCCATTTTACTTCATTTTTGTGTATCACATGTTTTTATAGGGTCTTGGAGAAAAAGAAGCATTTTTAGCACTTAAAGGAAGAAACCAAAAACTCCTGGAGCAGCTTCTGGTCAAAGTGCGATCGAGCGCACTACTAAGTGCGATCGTGCGCACACAAAAATGATCGAGCGCAGCACTTGAGATCGAGCTCAAAACGTATGTGATCAAGCGCACATGTACGGGCATGAACAGTAAAACGGTAGAACCAGTTTTGGAAATAGAGTAGGTTTTACATTTTTGGAAGTTAGGGTTTCCAGAGCGTTCTAGGATTACTCAAGCCCTATAAATACACCTGTAAAGCACACATAAAGATCACTTCTTTTATCTTTTGCTTAGGTCGGAGTTGTAAGCTTTGGAGAGGATTGACAACCCGTCTCCACAGTATTCTTCGGGTTTTATAATTTATGCTTAGTTTATGCTATTATGTTTATCTTGGACAGCATGTGTAACTAACTCTTTATAGGGCTCGATTGAAGCCCTAGTTATGCTTTCCCATATATATATTCATTGATTATCTTTGCAATAGCCTTGATTATGATGCTTAACTTGATTAATGCCTGTGCTTATTTACATTCCTTATATGTGTATGTCTGATCAATATGTGCATGTGGTATGGATTAGTTAGTTAGACCAATTTGGATGACTGAGTCTTGGGCCTAACAATAGTAACAAAAGATATCCACACCGGATTCTTGGATTAATCAACATGAGAAACCGGGAGTAGATACCATGCCCTAGGTCTCATATGGTTGTCGATTTCCATAAATCTTATGCTTTTTTGAGGAACAACTCAGTAGATACCATGCTGAATCCCTTAAGAAAGAAAAGAGTTAGAGTAGATACTATGCCTAACTCAGTGCTTAGGGAAATCAATAGCTTAAGGAGTAGATATCATGCCCTTAGGTTGGCAACCATTAGGTATTCATAGGAAGGCTAGTGCATTGACCTATTACTTATTGAGAAAGTATGACTAGTGGTGGATATCAAAGCCCTATGTCTCATTATTATTAATTCACATTCAACAGTTATTTTGATCTTCTTTTATTAAGAAACTGATTCTAAAACGAAATTCACCAATCCCTGTGGAAATGATCTCGCACTTGCACACTATGCTACCATTGACCTTGTGCACTTGCAAGTAAAACTGTACGATTATTTACTTATTTATTTAGGTAGATAAACGTGCAACAGTGATCCACGGGTAGATCTAAGTGCTACGTGGTAAGTTAGATTTACTTTAAGTAATCTAGATAAAAATGAAATATCTAGTAAAATAAATTATTAGCTTATGCTTTGGTGGTAGATGAAAAATTGATTGATATGTATGATATGAATATTGGACATGTAGAAAATTATTATGTTAGAAGTAATATTATTAGAATAATGAGTCGATTTAATAATGATGATGATAAATAAAATTCTTGACGAATTATGGTTGATAAATTGACGTGATATATGAAGAGAAGAAACTAGTGAAATTTATCAAATAGAAATTTGAGGAAAGACATGATAACTAAATTAAATATTTGAATTCATGTTGTTTTTATATTATTGTTCATATGCATATTTCATATCATTGTTCATATGTATGGGTATAAAATAAAAGAACCGGGAGGGGGCCGGTCTAATTGGAAAACTGTGACAGTCGGAATATGCTGGAAATAAAGAAAAATTGTGACAGCTAGTATATGCTGAAAATAAATGAATATCATGATAGTCGGTATATGCTGGAAATAAATGAATACTGTGACAGTCGGTATATACTGGAAATGAAAGAACCAGGAGGGGGCCGGTCTAAGATAAAAACATGTTAATATGTGGGAAGACATTGCCTAATAATAATTCATGCATTGCATCTATTTTAAATATTGATTGCATTACTGAAGTGTTGTTGTTATTATACATTTATTTATAGATGAATGAGTCTCACAGAGAGACAGTTATAGTGAGAAAGAAACATAGAAGTATGATATGATAGGAACTATCTAAATGTTAGACTATATGCTATTATCTAGTCATACGAGATATAAATGATTAAATATAAAAGGACTATTCATACAAATTGAATACTTTTAGTAAATTTAATCCACTGAGCTTGTAAAGTTCATCCCTCATTGTACAATGATTTCAAGTAACTGGCAGGACAAATAGTCTGGTGGGTTGAGAGTTAGAAGAAATCATTTTCTGTAAGCCACATACGTGTCCACATCCTTGGACCAATGAGCAAATAAAATAAAAATTTATTTATAAATATTCATGCATTTTACGTTATATATTATGTTTAAGTCAATATCAGAATGATATACCTTCCTTGTTGAGGGTTGAGGATTAAAGTAAAAAATTTTATTAATATTATTTTTATTGTTGCATATATATGTCATGCTGAGATTTTCAAAATGTGATGACACTGTCTCGGGGGTGGCCAACCCGGGATAGGTCATTACAATTTTGGTATCAGAGTATTAGGTTTATGATTCTGTAGACTGCATGAGAACTGAAAGAAGTAGAAGATCTAAATAAACTATATTTTAATGCAGAGTCTGAGGATGACACGTGGACGTACTAGAGCTAGAGGTAGAGTTCTAAATCAGAGGGGACGTGGTAGACCCTCAATATTTCGGAGAATTGAAGCAGAGGAGGAAGTTGAGTCTGTGGTTCCTACAAGGGAACATATTGATAGTGCAGTTAATACTAGTAGATCTGGGAGATAATATGAGGTTAGGAATGATAAATTGAGAGAAGTTCTTAATCGTGCTATAGAGAGGATGAATACAGCTGAAGAAATGGCTGATAATCTACAAAAAAAAGAGTTGAGGAAAGGGGTAGAAAAGAACCTGATGTGGTGAGACAAGAAGTTCATGAGGGAGAAGGTATGTTTGCACATGAGATGCAAGATGATTGTTTTGTGAGATTTCTTAAGTTTAAACCCCAGTCTTTTAGAGGATCTATAAATCCTGTAGAAGCTGAGAAGTGGATTAGATATTTCGAAAAATATTTTGAGGTCTTACTAGTGACAGATAGACAGAAGGTTGCTTTTGCTTCATTTATGCTGGAGGGTGAGGCTTCTCAATGGTAGGAGGATATTTTGCCCAGGGTAAGCACACAGGTAGAACAACATTTAACTTAGAGTAAGTTTAAGGATGAGTTCTTTACGAAATATTTTCCAGATAACTTTCGGGCATAACAAGAGAGAGATTTTATTCATCTAAGGCAGAGTAATTTATCGGTGGCTAAATATGATAGTAGATTCATACCCTTGTCAAGGTTTTTACCTGAATTATTGAATACAGAGGAGAGAAAATGTAAGAGATTTTTAGACGGATTACACTGTGACATTTGAACTAAACTCTTTTATATGGGCATAGGAAATTATGTTGTACTGGTGGATAAAGCATTACAGATTGAGAAGGATTTGATGGATTTTAGAGGTAGGAGAGATTGGCTGAAGAGGTCTAGATTTGAGGGATCTAGAGGTGGTAGCAGTATGGGTGTACAAGGCGAAAGACCACCCTAGAGGGGGTGTTCCTTGTCACAAGGAACTGTAGTGAAGAGTTAGAGGCAAGCAGGATCTGTTGCTTCTGTATCTCATAATAATACCGTTGGAACCCCTAGATTTGGGAGACAATTTATGGAAATTGGGAGTTATGGTAGAGAAGTATGTATGCCACCAAGAGGAAGTGGTAACCTGATGTATGACCGAGAGGTAAGGGTTTGCTTTAGATGTAATCAGACGGGGCATCTATCTCGAAATTGCCCTACCCAAATATGCTTTGTATGTGGTGAGGGAGGATATGTTGCTGCATATTGTCAAGTAGTGAAATCTGCTGACATATGCATTAGAAGTGTTGGGAGAAGACCGCTGGAAAGAGATGGTAGATCAAGGAGTGTGCAGGGCAGAGGTCAAGGATCAGTAGCTGAGAGAGGATGTGGCAGCTAGTTTCAGTCTAGAGACAGCAGAGTTTATGCACTAACCCAACATGATGTACAAGCCACTCCTGATGTTGTTATGGGTATGATATCTATCCTTTGTAGGCCTGCTAGATTATTTATTGATCTTGATGCAACCCATTCTTTTGCATCTAGTATTTCTATGAAATCTATTGATGCTAGTGCTAGTCCTTTAATGCATGCAATTATTGTTGAGGTTCCTACTAGAGATAGGGTTATTATTAGGACAATTTATCGAGATTGTGTGATTAATATTGCTGATAGAGAATTCGAAGTTGATTTATTACCTTTAAATATGACAGATTTTGATTTAATTTTGAGGATGAATTGGTTATCTACATATCATGCTTGGGTAGATTGTTTTAGGAAAAATGTGGTGTTCAAGATACTCGGACAGAAGGAGTTTAATTTTCAAGGAGAACGTAAGATACTTGCTAACTGTCTTATTTCTGCCTTAACTACTAGTAAATGGTTGAAGAAGGGTTGTGAGGGGTATTTGGCATATGTGGTTGATTCTACCAAGGAGAGTAGGAAGTTAGAAGAAATTTTGGTAGTAAAAGATTTTTCTGATGTTTTCCCTGAAGAGTTGAATGGTTTGCCTCTCAATAGGGAGATTGAGTTTTCTATTGAGGTGATTCTAGGATCAACACTCATATCTATAGCACCTTATAGAATGACACCAGTTAAATTGAAAGAGTTCAAAGTTCAGCTTTAGGAGTTACTAGATAAACAACTTATTCGACCTAGTATGTCACCCTGGGGAGTCCCTGTGTTGTTTGTCAAGAAGAAAGACGGGACAATGAGGTTATGTATTGATTATAGACAGTTGAATAAGATCACCATTAAGAATAGATATCCTTTGCCTAGGATAGATGATTTATTCGAGCAATTACAAAGAGCTAGGGTGTTTTCTAAGATAAACCTGAGATCGGGTTATCATCAATTAGGGATAAAGGAGGGAGATGTGCCTAAGACAGCTTTTAGGACACGTTATGGCCATCATGAGTTTCTGGTGATGCCATTTGGGTTGACTAATGCTCATGCAGTATTTATGGATCTTATGAATCGGGTGTTAACCATTCCTGGACAGATTTGTGGTTGTGTTTATTGATGATATTTTGGTATATTCCAAGAATGAAGAGGAGTATATGCAACATTTAGGGATAGTGTTGGAGATTCTAAGGAGAGAGAAATTATATGCAAAGTTCTCTAAGTGTGAGTTTTGGTTGAGTGAAATATATTTCTTGGGGCATGTTGTGTCGGGAGAGGGGATCACAGTTGACCCACAGAAAGTAAAAGCGATGTTGAATTGGGAAAGACCCACAAGTGTAACTGAAATTGGAAGCTTTTTGGGGTTGGCTGGTTATTATAAGAGATTTATCCAAAAAATTTCTATGATTGCTAGACTATTGACTAAATTGACCAAGAAGGACATGAAGTTTAGGTGGTCAGAGGAATGTGAGAGAAGTTTTTAGCTGTTGAAAGAAAAACTGACAACTACCCCAGTATTAGTGCTTTCTTCTGGTGATGAAGGATTTATGGTATATAGTGATACGTCACATCAGGGGTTCGGATGTGTGTTGATGCAACATAGGAGAGTTATAGCTTATGCATCTAGGAAATTGAAAAACCATGAGAGGAATTACTCGACCTATGATTTAGAATTGGCTGTCATAGTTTTTGCTTTGAAGATTTGGAGACATCATCTATATGGAGCCAATATTGAAATTTTTATTGATCATAAAAGCTTGACGCATTTACCGAGCTGGAAGGAGTTGAATTTGAGGCAAAGGAGGTGGATGGAGTTGATTTGTGATTATGATTGTACAATTCATTATCATCCAGGAAAGGCTAATGTAGTAGCTGATGCATTGAGTAGAAAGGCTACAGGGAGATTAGCAACTATTGGGAGTTATAATACTAGCTTGATGATAGAATTAAGAAGAATGAGGATGCAGTTGAGTGTCAATGATAGAGGAGTATTGATGGCAAATATGGTGGTACAATCTTCTATTATTGATCGTTTATTATAGATGCAGGCTAGAGATGAAGGGATAGAGAATATCATACAGGAATTGTTGATTGGAAAGCCAACTGAGTTTAGAATTAGAGAAGATGGTATGGTGGTATTGGGGCATAGAGTTTGTGTTCCCAATAATGTGGAGATGAGAAATGAGATACTAAGGGAGGCTCATGATTTTGTATATTCCATGCACCCGGGTAATAATAAGATATACAAGGGATTGAGACAGAATTATTGGTGGTCAGGGATAAAGAAGAACGTAGCAAAATATATTTCTAGATTTTTGACTTGTCAATAAGTGAAGTCTGAGAATAGACATCCAGCAGGTTTATTACAACCTCTTCCGATACCTGAGTGGCCATAGGAAAATGTAAGTATGGATTTTGTCTCTGGTTTTCCCCGTACCCAGAGGGGACACTGTTATAGTGGATAGACTTTCTAAGTCTTCACATTTTCTTCCTATTAAACTACCTGGAGTCCAAAAAAGTTGGTTGAATTGTATGTAGCGGAGATAGTAAAATTACATGGAGTACCTTTGAGCATTGTATCAGATAGAGATTCTAGATTTACCTCTAGAATTTGGAGAGGTTTCCAAGAAGCTATGGGTACACAATTGCAGTTTAGTACAGCTTTCCATCCACAAACTGATGGGGAGATAGAGAGAATCATTAGAGTACTAGAAGATACGTTAAGGGCAAATGTATTGAGCTTCTTAGTGAGCTAGGATGCTTATTTGCCTTTGATTGAGTTTTAATACAACAATCAGTATCAAACTAGTATTGGGATAGCACCATTTGAGGCTTTATATGGTAGAAGGTGTAGAACTCTAGTATGCTGGAAAGAAGTTAGAGAGAGAAAGATATTTGGTCCAAAAATGATAGATTTGACTACTGAGAGGATCAAACTAGTTAGAGAGAACCTCAGAGTAGCCTAGAACAGACAGAAGAGATATGCTGATAAAAGAAGACGACCTCTCAAGTTCTAAGTTGGTGATTGTGTATTTTTGAAGATATCTCTATGGAAGGGTGTGTTGAGGTTTAAAAAGATGGGAAAGTTAAGCCTGAGATCTGTGGGGCCATATAAGGTGATCGAGAGAATTAGACCAGTAGTATATCGATTGGATTTGCCCCAGCGTTAAAGCAATTACATAATGTGTTTCATGTGTCACTGCTGAGAAAGTACTTACACGATGAATCCCATAGTATCTTAAATCAGGCAATAAAACTTCAGGAAGATTTGACTTTTATGCAAGTACCGGTCATAATTTTATACAAAAAAGAACAAGTCCTGCGAAATAAAGTCATTCCTTTGATTCAAATATTATAACGGAACAAAGACGACGAAATAGTCACGTGAGAGCATGAAGCAAGAATGAGGAAGGAATATCCCTAACTTTTTCTTGAATTAGGTAAGGAAATTTTGGGGACGAAATTTTTATAATGTGAGTAGAATTGTAATACCCGTATTTGTAAAGTAAGAGTAAAGAAGTAATTTAATAAATATGACATAGAGTTAAAATAATATATATATTCAAATACGAAAAGTTAAATTTTTACAAAATAATTCAAAAAAAATATATTTTTTGGAGTCGTCCATAAGAAGAAACAAAGAAAAAAAAATCTGGCAACAGGTGGCAACACTTGTTGCCAGGATAGCAAACCTTATTGCATGTAAGGCAGCAAGGTTGTTGAGTTTGTAAAATAGGCTACCGAAAGTTGCAAATTTTTTTAATATATATATATATATACACGTAATTTATTTTATTACTTATCAAATCCTGTTTGGTTTTCCTTCAATTACTCTATTTCTTTAAACATTTGGGGACCGAAAGAAAAGTTGAAAGAGCAAATTTTTGAAGAGGTTTACTAGAGAATTTTATAGAGAGTCATGGGAAGCTCTAAGAAAAACAGAAGGTAATAACATGAAGTTTATTTTTGAATTTTTAGCATATATGAAATTTCTCGGAATTCAAAGTGGGAATTTTCAAATAGTGTAAATTATGAAGAATCGAAGTATAAATTAGAAATTTAATATAAATATTATGTCAGGTGTTGACGATCAACAACAGGGGAAATTGTTGAGAGGAGCAGGAAAGGCAATGAGGTGTTCCACGGGTAGATCTAAGTACTACATGGTGAGTTAGATTTACTTTAAGTAATCTAGATAAAAATGAAATATCTAGTGATAATATTAAAATAAATTATTAGCTTATGCTTTGGTGGTAGATGAAAAATTGATTGATAGATATGATATGAATATTGGACATGTAGAAAATTATTATGTGAGAAGTAATATTATTATAATAATGAGTCAATTTAATAATGATGGTGATAAATAAAATTCTTGACGAATTATGGTTGATAAATTGATATGATATATGAGGAGAAGAAATTAGTGAAATTTGTCAAATAGAAATTTGAGGAAAGACATGATAGCTAAATTAAATATTTGAATTCATGTTATTTTTATATTATTGTTCGTATACATATTTCATATCATTGTTCATATGCATGTGTATAAAATAAAAGAATCGGGAGGGAGCCGGTCTAATTGGAAAACCGTGACAGTCGGTATATGATGGAAATAAAGAAAAATCGTGACAGCCAGTATATGCTGAAAATAAATGAATACCGTGACAGACGGTATATGCTGGAAATAAATGAATACCGCGACGGTCGGTATATGCTGAAAATGAAAGAACCAAGAGGGGGCCAGTCTAAGATAAAAACATGTCGATATATGGGAAGATGTTCCCTAATAATAATTCATGCATTGCATCCGTTTTAAATGTTGATTGTATTACTGAAGTGTTGTTGTTATTATACATTTATTCATTTATTTATAGATGAATGAGTCTTACAGAGAAACAATTATGGTGAAAAAGAAACATAAAAGTATGATATGATAGGAACTATCTAAATGTTAGACTATATGCTATTATCCAGTCATATGAGATATAAATGATTAAATATAAAAGCACTATTCATATAAATTGAATACTTCTAGTAAATTTAATCCACTGAGCTTGTAAAGTTCATCCCTCATTTTACAATGATTTCAGGTAGTAGGTAAGACAAATAGTCTAGTGTGTTGAGAGTCAAAAGAAATCGCTTTCTGTAAGCCACGTATGTGTCCACATCCTCAGACTAATGAGAAAATAAAATAAAAATTTATTTGTAAATATTCATGCATTTTACGTTGTATATTATGTTTAAGTTAAGATCAAAATGATGTACCTCTCCTATTAAGGGTTGAGGGTTGATGATTAAAGTAAAAATTTCTGTTAGTATTATTTTTATTGTTGCGTATATATGTCATGCTGGGATTTTCAAAATGTGATGACACTGTCTCGGGGGTGGCCAACCCGGGATGGGTCGTTACACCATCTCAGATGAGGTGTTCCTTGTCACAAGGAATTGTAATACAGAGCAAGAGACAAGTAGGATCTGTTGCTTCTATAGCTTAGAGTAAATTGGTGGGACCCCTAGATTTGGGAGACAAACTATAGGAATTGAAAGTTATGGTAAAGGTGGGAGTGTACTACCTAGCGGATGTGGTAATGTGATAGAAAGACTAGAACACGTTATAGATGTAATCAGATAAGATATTTATCCCAAAATTGTCTTAATTTGTGGTGCTTTGTATGTAGAAAATGTGGACAGATCAATGTTGGTTGATCCTGGTGCAACTCATTCTTTTGCATCTAGTGTGTTTATGAAGTCTATTGATGTTTATATTAGTCCTATGATGCATAATCTTATTTTTGAAATTCCTACTGAAGATAGAATTATGATTAAAACTATTTATTTGGGTTGTGTAATCCGTATGGATGATGGAGAGTTAAAGTTGATTTGTTTTCCTTGAGTATGGTTGATTTTGATTTGATTTTGGAAATGAATTGGTTGTTGGCGTATTATGTCTGGGTTGATAGTTTTAAGAAAAATGTGGTGTTCAAGATACCAGGACAAAAGGAGTTTAACTTTCAGGGAGAATGTAAGATATTTGCAAATTATCTTATTTCTGCTCTGACTACTAATAGATGGTTGAAGAAGGCTTGTGAAGAGTATTTGACATACATAATAGATTCTAAAAAGGAAAATAGGGAGTTAAAAGAAATCTTAGTAGTGAAAGATTTTTCTGATGTGTTTCGTGAAAATTTGTCTAGATTTCCTCCTAGTAAGGAGATTTAGTTTTCTATAGATGTGATTTTGGGTTCAATACACTTATCTATAGAACCTTATAGAATCATACCAGCTAATATCATTTTAAGAATTGTTAGATAAACAATTTATCATATTTAATGTATTTGGAAAGCCCCTGTGTTGTTTGTGAAGAAGAAAGATGGAATGATGAGATTGTGTATAGACTACAAATAGTTGAATAAGATAACCATTAAGAACAAATATCATAATCCCAAGATAGATGATTTGTTTGAATTATTGTAGAGAGCGAAGGTGTTTTCGAAGATAAACCTGAGATTAAGTTATCACCAGTTAAGGGTAAAGGAGGGAGACATGCCTAAGACTGCTATTAGGACACATTATGATCATAAGTTTCTTGTAATGCCATTTGGATTGACTAATGCTCCAGCAACATTCATGGACTTGATGAATAAAATGTTTAAACCATTTCTTGATAATTTTGTGGTTGTGTTCATTGATGACATCTTGGTGTATTCTAAGACTAAGAAAAAGCATAAAAAACATTTAGAAATTGTGTTGGAGATTTTGATGAGAGAGAAATTGTATACTATAATTTCCTAAATGTGAATTTTGGCTGAATAAAATAAATTTCTTGGGGCATGTAGTATCTGGATATGGTATAACAATTGATCCACAGAAGGTAGAGGTGGTGTTTAGTTGGGAAAGACAAACTAATGTGATTGAGATCAGAAGCTTCTTAGGGTTGGTTGGTTATTATAGATGATTTATCCATAATTTTTCTATTATTGTAGTATTGTTGACTAGATTGACTAGGAAAGAGGTGAGATTTGTATAGTCTACAGAGTGTGAGAAAAGTTTCCAATTACTAAAGGAAAAATTGACTACAGCTCCAATATTGGTATTTCCTTTTGGTGATGAAGGATTTGTGGTGAATAGTGATGCATCTGATCAACAGTTAGGATGTGTGTTGATGTAACATGGAAAGGTAATGGCATATGCTTCTAGGTAATAGAAGAATCATGAAAGAAATTACCCGACCCATGACTTAGAGTTAGCTGCCATAGTGTTTGCTTTGCAGATTTGGAGACATTATCTGTATGGAGCGATTTGTGAGATATTTAATGATCACAAGAATTTAACATACTTACTTACTTAGAGAGAGTTGAATTTGAGATAGAGGCAATGGATGGAGTTGATTAGTGACTATGATTGTATAATTCACTATCGTCGAGGAAAGGTGAATGTGGTAACAGATGTATTGAGTAGAAAATCTATAAGAAGATTAAATGCTATTAAAAGTTATGATGTGAAATTTATGATAGATTTAAGAGAGATAAAAATTAAGTTGAATATCAGTGATAGAGGATTATTGTTAGCAAATATGGTTGTACAACCATCTATAGTAAAATGCTTGTTAGAAATGCAAGGTAGAGATTATGAGATAGAGAAGATTAAACATGAAGTGCTTAGTAGAAAGCAATATGAGTTCAAAATTAGAAATGATGATATTTTGGTATTGGAACATAGGATTTGTGTTCCCAATGATGCGGAGTTAAGAAATGAGATATTGAGAGAAGCACATGATGATGTATATTCGATGCAACCGAGTAACAATAAGATGTACAGAGGATTGAAACAGAATTACTGGTGGCTAGAATTGAAGAGAGATGTAGCTTAATATATTTCTGGATGTTTGATTTGCCAGCAATTGAAGTAAGAGAACAAACATCCGGGAGGCTTACTACAACCTCTTCCTGTGCTTGAATGACCATATAAAAATGTGAGTATGGATTTTGTTTCTGGATTTCCTCATACCTAGAGAGGTTTAGATGTTGTGTGGGTGATTATAGATAGATTATCTAAACCATCTCATTTTCATCTAATTAAACTACTTGGAGTCCTGAAAAGTTGGTTAAACTATATGTAGCTGAGATGGTGACATTGCATGGGGTACCTTTGAGTGTAGTATCAGATAGAAATTCTAGATTTATATCTAGATTCTGAAAGGCTTTTAGAAAGCAATGTGTAAACAGTTGCCGTTTAGTACAACTTTTCATGCTCAAATAGATAATCAGACAGAAAAGATTATTAGAGTACTAGAGAATGTGTTGAGGGCAAATGTATTGAGTTTTTCAATGAGCTGAGATGCTTATTTACCTTTGATCGAGTTTGCATATAATAATCAGTATCAAGCTAGTATTGGGATGGCACCATTTGAGACTTTATATGGTAGAAGGTGTAGAACTCCAGTATGTTGGGAAGAAATTGGAGAAAGAAATATATTTGGTCCAGAAATGGTAGAGTTAACAACTGAGATGATCAAACTGGTTAGAGAGAACCTTCAAGCAGCACAGAGTAGACTGAATAACTATGCTGATAATAGAAGAATATCTTTTGAATTTTAAGTAGGTGATTGGGTGTATTTGAAAATATCTCCATGAAAAGGTGTGTTGAGGGTAAAAAAAAAGAAAGGAAAATTGAGTCCGAGGTATGTGGGACCCTATGAGGTTATTGAGAAAGTTGGGCTAATTGTTAATAGCTTGAATTTGCCTTTAGAGTTGAAGCAGTGACATAACGTATTCCATGTTTCACTTTTGCGAAAGTGGTTACATGATGAATCTCATAATATTTTGAGCCAAGCTATAGAAATTCAGGAAGATTTAACTTTTATAGAAGTACCATTGAGAATTTTAGACAGAAAAGAACAAGTTTTGTGTAATAAAGTAATTCCATTAGTTCAAGTTCTGTGGCAGAATAAATATGTTAAATAGATTACGTGAGAGCATGAGGCAACTATGAAGAATTATTATTCACAATTGTTTCTTGAGTTAGGTAAGGAAATTTAAGGGATGAAATTTTTAGAAGGTGGGTAGAATTGTAATACCTGTGTTCTTAAAGTAAGGGTAAAGAAGTAATTTGATTGATATTACATGAAAGTAAAATAATATATACATGAAAGATTTATTATTGAATAAAATAATTCTTTTGAAAAAAATACTGGACGAGTGGTGGGGTGTAGTTACAAAGAAAAAGAAAAAGAAAAAAATTAAAAATAAATAAAAATAAAAATAAAAATTTATGGACGATGTCACAAAAGGAGAAAGGAAAAAAATAGGGGGCCAATACCTGGAAGTCTAAGTGTTGGCAACATACACATACAAACTTTGCATGTAAGCTAGCAACAAAATGAAGAAAATGGTGGCAGTGGATTTAATGGAAAAAGTTTAGTATTTTTGTTTTAATTTTTTTTCTCACCATATGTCATTTGGTTTTTCATCTTTCTTCAATTCAAATTTTTCTCTTTCTTTAAACACCTGGGGACTCAAAGAAAATTTGAAAGATTAAAATTTTGAAGAGGTTTATGAGAGAATTTTAAAGAGATTCGAGGGAAGCTCTAAGGAAAACAAAAAGGAATAATGTAAATTTTATTTTTGAAATTTAGCATACATGAAAATTTTTTGGATTTTGATATGGAAATTCAAAGGGTGTGAATTATGTAAGAATTGAAGAACAAACTAGAAATTTTAATATAAATATTATGTCAGGTGTTGACGATCAGCAATCGGGTGAAATTGCTGAAAAGAGCATAAAAGGCAAGGAGGTGATCAACGGGTAGCTTTAAGTGCTACGTGGTGAGCTAGATTTACTTTTAGTAATCGAGATAAATATGAAATATAAAGTTATGATATTTGAATTAATTATTAAACTATGATTGGATGATATATGAAAGTTGGTTGATGGATATTATAGGAATAATTGATATGTTAAAGATTTATTATATAAGAAGTAATATTATTGAAATAATGAGTTGATTAAAGATATAATAAAGGGATAAATGAAATTCTTGAGAAGCTCTGATTGATAATTTGATATGAAATATGAGGGGATAATTTAATGAATATGATAAAAATAATAATTTTGAGAAAGAACTGGATAGCTAAATTGAATGTCTGAATGTATGCTTGTTTTTATATTATTGTTCATATGCATATGCTTGAAATGAAAAAAATCAGGAAGGCAGCAATTCTAAATAAAATAAAAGAACCCTGACAGTTGGTATATGCTGGAAATAAAAGAACCGGGAAGGCAGCCGATCTAAATAAAATAAAAGAACCGTGATAGCTGGTATATGTTGAAAATAAAAGAACTAGAAAGGTAGCCTGTCTAAATGAAACCATGACAGCCGGTATATGTTGAAAATAAAAGAACCGGAAAGGCAACCGATCTAAATGAAACCATGACAACCGGTATATGTTGGAAATAAAAGAATCGGGAGGTAGCTGGTCTAAGTTAAAACATGTCGACATGTGGGAAGACGTACCCAAATAATAATATAATTTAAATTTATGCATTGTATTCATTTTAAATATTGATTATTATTTCTTGAGATGCTAAAATGCTATTCTTGATTGTAAATTTTATTGACAGATGAATGAGTCTCGCAGAGACACAGATATGATGAGAAAGAAATATGAACGTATGATATGCTAATAATTACCTGAGTGATTGATTTTATACTATGAACCTCATAACGAGGTAATTATGAGGTAGAATTGATAGTCTCAAGATGATTAAATATATGAGAAGAAGAGATTAATAAATGATGAGGATTATAATATGAGTAGTGATAATAGAATGCTATTATCGAATTATATGAGATATAGATGAATGAATATTGGAAGACTATTTGAACAATTAAATACTTCTAGTAAATTTAATTCATTGAGCTTGTGAAGCTCACTCCTCATTGTTAAATAATTTTAGGTACCAGATAGGATAGATAGATTGGTGAGCTGAGATTGAGACTGAGTCATTATCTGTAAACCACATGGTCCATATCCTCAGACTAATGGAAAGAAAAAAAATATTTGTAAATATTCATGCATAATATGTTGGATATAATGTTTCAGTTGAGATCTTAATAATGTAACTCCCCTATTGAGGGTTGAGGATTTATGTATGTAGATAATTTCAATTGATGTTTTTATATTGTTGCATATATGTGTCTTACTGGGATTTTAAAATGTGACGACACCGTCTTGAGGGTGGCCAACCCGGGATAGGTCGTTACAATAATCCACGATCAGTTATAAAGATGATCTTCTACTGGTCTGGCTCATGATGAGTATTTGATTGTACCCTGAGTATGCATCCATGAAATTAAGCAGTCAATGCCTTAAGGTGGAATCAATCAACTGGTTTATCCAAGGTAGGGGAAAACTGTCATTTGGACAAGCTTCGTTGAGGTCAATGAAGTCTATATAGATCCTCCACTTTCCATTGGTTTTCTTCACAATTACCACATTGGCAACCCATTCTAGGTAGTGGACCTCCCAGATGAAGTCGACGACAATGAGTTTGTTAACTTTCTCTTCAATGGCTTATTACCTCTCTAGAGCAAAAGATCTCTGCTTCTGGACAACAGGCTTATGATATGAGCCATGTTCAACTTGTGGATGATAAGTTACGGGTCTATCCCAGGCATGTCAGAGGCTGACCATGCGAACAAATCCTGATTCTTTAGAGAAATGAGACAATTGATTCTCTGATGTCCTCGGATAGGTTAGACCTGATATGAACAATCTTTGATTCATCTTCCTTGTTTAGAGGGACAACCACCACTTCCCCTACAAGTTGGCCCCGTGTTGTTTTGATTTTATCTCACAAGTCTTCAATTTCTAGAGGTAAATCCTCGACCTTTCTAAGCCTCTTAATAGAATTGAGGTAGCAAGATCGAGAGGCTTGTTGATTTCCTTGGACTTCCCCCACTTTATGGTTCGTGGGGAATTTTATTTTCAGGTGATGGGTTGAGACCACTACCTTCATTTCGTTCAGGGTCAACCTTCCGAGAATGACGTTGTACGAGGACCGATGCTTGACTACTATGAATGTGGTCATCACGGTGGTCTGTTGGTGGTGGTTCTCATAGTGACGGGGAGGACTATGCTTCCCTTGATAAACACTGATATCCCTGAAAAGTTTCAGAAGAGAAAAGCTACTGGCTTGAGTTGGTCATTCCCCAACTTTATTTTTTTGAAGGCATCATAATAAAGGATATCTGTTGAGCTTCCATTATTAACCAAAATCCTCTCGATGCTATAATTTGCAATAAGAATTGTAACGACCACGACATCATCATAAGGGGTATGTAGACCTTCTAGATCGCCATCAGTGAAGGAGATTACCTGGTCCGTTCGGACTCTTTTATATGGACCACTGACAAACACCATTCTTGTCGTTGGTCCTCTAGAAATTTTTTTGATAGTCTTTGTTACTGTGGTGGTGTGGCCTTGGTTGCCTTGGGGATGTCTATCATTCCGATTGTTTCTCCTTGGACTCAGCCTAAGACTTCGCTTGAGATTCCTTTTAGGGCTTTGCCTAAAACTCTGACAATCATCTCGATCGTGGTTCAAACACTTGGCATCTTGCCAAAACAAGCACCTAGGCTTTGTATGGGGAGATATTCATTTCTTCGGAAAGGGTGTGGTCCGGTGTACTCTTTCAGATACCCCTTGTGGATAAGGGACTCAATTTGATTTTTTAGGGTGTGACACTCCTCAATGTTGTGCCCATAGTCTATATGGAAGTAGCACCACCTGGTTCGATCCTTATTCTCACTGGTATAGAAGGGCTTTTGAGACAAATGGAGAATGTCTCGATTCTAAACATTCATGAGTATGTTGGTTCTGGATGCGTTAAGTGGGGTGAAGTTATCAAATATATGAATTGTCTTCTGACTACCATCTTGGCGAGGCTTTTTCGATAGACCATTCTTAGGCTCTATGTTTTCTTTCTTCCTCTTCGCTCTCCCTTTTCTTTCTCTCTTCGGAATTCCTGATCATCTTCAGAAATCATGTATTCATCGGACTGTACAATTTTATTCATGTCTTTGGGAGGGCGTCTGATAAGTTTAAAACTAAAGGATCTTTACTTGAGCCCATTTTTGAACGCCAAGGTTTGTACTGTAGGATCAAGGCAAGGATATCCCATACTGCGACGTTAAACCATGAGATGTACTTCTTAAGACTCTCCCCTTTACGCTGAATGATGCTGAAGAGGCTCTCTAAGGTTTTTCAAGGACCCTTACTATTAAGGGAGGAGCATCCAGAATGTTTTAGTGAAGGGAGGATTTTAGGAGTTAAGCTCATCTAGGACATTAATATTTCTTCCCTTGAATACTTCTCTTATCCTCATGTCCATCTCTTCCAGTTTTTTGTCCAAGTCGGTATAGTTTCTGGAGGTGGAAAAACCTCGAGACTTTGACCGATGGTAGGGAAAGGACCCGATGGTGGAGCAGCTATGAGCCAGTTTATTAAGATTTAAGTACCTCGTTGGCCGAGGGCTTTGTTGTGGTAGAGGTGGAGGTGATGGAGGATGAACTTGCTCCCTAAGTTTGGTAACCATATTCGTTACTAACTGAGTGAGCTGTAGGAATAGCTCTTGGGTAATGGTGTAATCGGGTTTGGTTCGGCGGGTACCTTAGGACCCCTCAAATGGTTCACTATGGTTCCAATCAAAGGTAACATGTTCATTGACAATAGGGAGTTCAAAACCAAGTTGCTGGCTATGGTTGGAGGCCCGGGTGGTGGGGCTAACAGTATTCTTGGCATAATTCTTTGGCGACATCGTGACAGACGAGTTCTTTTCCTTATGAAAATCTAAGAAGTTCCCACGAATGACGCCAATCTGTTAAGTGAATGAAAAGCTGAAATATGGTACTTGCGCACACGAAACGAGAGAAAACCTAAAAATCATCGGAGAATCGGAAGGGTCATGCCTCCGGTGGGACTCTCCGATGCCTAAGTTAGTATAAAGATTTTGAGTGAGAGGAAAACTGGATTAATTAGAGAGTTGTGTGTAAAGTCGAATGTACTTTCTGATGGTGAGAGCCCCCTTATATAGCGCTTTGGAGTAAAGCCCGATTAAGAGAGTGATTGATCATTAAGTATTATGATAAGATTGATATTCTCATAGGTTGTGATATTATGATAAGATTGGATTATCCATAAGCTGGAGTATCATAGTAGTGTTAGGACTTTGGTGTGAATTTACCATTATGTATTTTGCAAGGTGTAACCATTTGATTGGTTGATCTGTCTGAATCATGAAATTACCTTTTTTTTCCCATGAAGGTTGACACGTTTCACTATCTCATTGGATGGCAAATTTTCCTCTACGTCACTTACTATGCCATTGAAAGCCTTTATTGTGTCATCTGCTTGTTGGAGTTCAAATAAACCACGAATAATTGCATTATATGTCACAACACCAAGGGTAAACCCTTTTTCAGACATTACTTGATGCAATAGATCAAAAGATTCTTTGGTTCTTTCAACATTTAATAAATCACATATAATGGTGGTAACGGCCACCGTTTTCAGGGGAACATAATTTGCCTATTATCATCTCATTCAATACCTTCAAAATTTCATCAAATCTCCCCCATTTTCTAAAACCTGTTTGGGACCGTGTTCAGGCTAATCACATCAGGCTGAGACTAGGACTGAACATATAAACAAGTACATTTAAAAGCTACGTTTGGCTATTCATTAGACAAAGAGCTCTTAGATATACTGTTATTACATCTAGTGATATTTTGAGACCATTTTCAGACAATGATTTTTTTTTTTTTTTTTTTTGTGGATTGCTTCGTTTCCACAGACGGTGTTAATCTATTGATACATAAAATACGATAAGTCACCAAGAGGAAGTGCGTGCGGTGCTAAGTCAATGGAGGCGGTAGAGAACTAGATGAGAGACTAAAACCTTGCTCTTGGATCCTCGGTCCAACTTTTAGGGTGCCAAGTACCTGCTAAGAAAACTTAGAACACTAGGTGAGGGCCTATAGTCTACCTACATGAGGATATTTTGACGTTCAAGTCAGTATATCAATTTAAAAGATAAATCGTATTTAAAGAGTTTAATTGTATTGGTTTTCAAACTTGATTATGATATTCTAAATCTTTTTTTTTATAGATAGGATTATCAAATTTATTGTGTGTAAAATCCTATCCAATCATTAGGTAACACATGACACTTTTGGGGTAAAATAATCATTTTTCCATTCAGAGGTAAAATAGTAAAACCTGTCTAGGAGTTCAAGGGTAAAAACTATACTAAAACTACAAAGTGATCCCAACTCTCCATTTATTCGCTAGTCGATGATTCAGAACGTTCGCCATTACGGGTCTTGTTAACCATTGGCAATGGCTAAGGAATAATAAATGAAGATAGTGTAGTATAATTAAGATAGGGTTTTAAATTAGCATTTAATGTTGTATTGATCATCATTTTATTATGGCAATTATATCTTCATACATATATATATATATATATATATATATATATATATATATATATATACACACACATACATATATTCATTCATGCATGCACATATACAAACATACATATTTACCTAACTATATATAAGGGGTATATTGGGAAACAAATATATTCAAGTTAAGATCATTTACTATTTTACATTAATAACATTAATTAAATGTTATACTTAATCACTATTCTTCTTGAAAATAGTTAGTCGAGATAATTGATGTTAATTTAATGCACCTTAACTATTGCCCTAGGGGCAATGGTTAACATTTGCCTTCATTTTATTTGGCATGTATGTAAAAATGCACTAGTAACTTCGTCACAAACTTTCCTACCTTTATTTGCTAGTTGTTGGGGTAACGTTTCACTTTCTATATGGGTTGATCTAGAGAATCAGTCTTGGACTAGGTCGAAACAAAAATTTCCTAAAGTAAAATCGTGACAATCAAATTAGGAGAAAAATATTATAGTGATTAATAGGATCATCTGTGTTATATTTCACACATTTTATTTTTTAGTCCACTTTTTATTTGCATAAAATTTAATAAAAATATTGTTTTTTTTTTCTTCAAAACACCATTCAAAGTTAAAGGATAATTAAGTACATGTAGATATTATAAGAGTTATTTGTGACATGATAAAAAAGAGATTAAAAGCAGTGTTTTTAAAAACGGGTATGGGGCGCGCCCATGGGCGAAATCGGACTAAAAAGCCCAGGGGCGTACGCAAAACGTCGTTTTGCGTTAAATGAAATCAGTACATAACACCAAAACGATGTCATTTTAACAATAAACCTTTTAAATTTCCTTTCCAGCGATTCGAACCCATGACCTAAAGCATCCCAAATCTTAACCAATGAGCTAACACAACTGTAATGTCATTTTTACACTTCATAAATATATAATACATATTATCTATCTTAATAATAATTACAAACAATTTAATTAATCATTTACAAATTACAACAATATAAAAATATAAGTTATACTTCATATAATTTATATATAAATATATATTAATATTTATAAAATTATAATTATCACACTATAGAGAGTTAGTAAAGTATTAAACTTTGATAAAAATGAATTAAAATTAAAATAATTTTATTATTCTAATTAATTAATTAATATTATTTTATTAAAATTTCGAAATGCCTCAAAAGATTCAAAAGACTTACCCAGATTAATTATAATTAATATTATAATTATCACACTATATGCTCACATTTAACACTCTTGCTCATCAAATTGTTTGATATTTGTGTAAAAATATTTTGATAAATATTTATTCATAGGTCTTAAGTTAGTAAAGTTTATTGATAATTTATTTATTTATATTATTTCAATTTTTAGTATTTTTATAATTTAATTAATATTATTTTATTCAAAACACCCCAACGTTTCAAAAGGCTTACGCCCCAACGCCTCGGGGCTTACGCCTCGCCTCATTGAAGCAAAACACTTCGCCCAACGCCCTCGCCTCTGAAAACATTGATTAAAAATATAAATGTAAAATTATTAGTTTTTATATATCATTTAAGAGAAATAAACAAATAATATAAGACATCTATCTCAAAAAATATAAACCAAAAATATGATATTGAGTGAGTACTAATTTTAACAAAAATAAAATTAATAATTCTCACACAAAGAGTCACCATCCCCAAAGGATGAACGAGGGAAGACAATGGAAAACATTGAGCGGATCTCCAAGACAATGGGCTCAAAAATCCATTCAAAATTGAAATGGTCTATCATGGACAGGCCCAATGGGTAAACTGAGCCAATTGGAGATCCGTTAAAGATCCGAGTCTCTTGTTCTTTCTTTTCCTTTTCACTGAAATTTTCTTCAAGTAAAAAACATGACAGGTCATTTACTTAAGATTCCAATTTCTTTTTTTAAAAGGAGTCCTACTGTCATGCTACAATGGGAGGCAGCTAAGCTTCAACCAACTAGTAGAAATTCCAAAACAATATTTTTATCTAGATAAAATTGGAAGATCGTGGGACATATAAAAAAGGCTACTATGGCAATAATGGTAAACTGGAGAAAGAGACCAAAAAGTAGCTGCCCATTGCACTGACACCACCTCTTATGGCACACTTCCCAGTTCAGTCGCAGAAAACCTAAGAGGTGGAAATTACCCAAACAGTTATTTTGTTTTCACCTTTCACCACGTAGTAAGTGGAGCAGCAAAACTAATTAAATAACAAAACCCAAAACCTACCGAGGGTTGCTAAGGACAATCGCTTCAGCCCTATTAGAGTGACATATGCTATAAAATTGATATTTAAGTTTTTCTACACCTTTCCCCAAAAGACAAAAAGTAAGAAAATGACCGAAACAACCTTCTATCTGTTTAACCCAAAGGCCAAAGCCAATCTCTTTTTCCTAGTTTTTTCACTCTAATTTTAGCGTTGATATCTCTCCTCTCGTCATCGAATCTAATAAAAAAAATCAAGAACTTCATTTTTTTTTTCAATATTCAAACAATAATAAATCTAAATCTATGTTTTATTGATTTTTTAAAAAATAATATCATATTACTTTTAAAATAAATTTAAATATAAAATTTACACTGAAATCACTCCCATCATCGATAATTCAGACAAATTTTTAATTTATAACTTTGATTGAATGACAAAAAGCCAGGGGAGGTGTTGGACACGAAGGAGAGCAACGAGCGGTTTATTGGGCATCCGAGAACAAGACGTACATAAGCCTGAATACGAGGGGTCTTAAATAGAACCCGTACATGTCTTTTCATGGAACCGGTAATTTTAGGTCCTCTGTTTCTTTATTTTGAGTAAAAAAAAAGTGTAATTTTATTAGGGTGAAGGTCATTAAACGATTATTGAAGCAGCAGCTAACCCTAAGTAGTGCTCAAACTTACCATATAAAATAGCACTCCATATCAGTTTATAATTAATGCTAGGATTAATTAAAAAGTAGTAGTGATACAGTTTAATTACTAATACTACCTGCGAGAGTATTAGGGTAGAGATCTAGCAAAGAGGAAGATAACAAAAACAAGATGAACTTCTACTTGGGCTGGGGCTTAATTAATACTAGTGTATAGAAAAATGTCTAGCGGTGATGTGGGCAAAAAGTGACCAAATAGCTGGCGCGAGTGCAAGTAGCAATGCTAGTTGGATCATCATAAGCATAAGAATAAGCCTTAGGACAAGCCACCTTGAAGATCCTTGAATATGCTGTTGGCTTACAAGACTGAGGACTACCAAAGCTACCAGTGCAGCAATACCTTGGCGAATTGAATGCAAAACAAGCGCTTTTGCAAGCCACAACCCTCTTGTTATCCCTTGACCTCACCTGCAACCCAATCGGACACATCAGGTTCAGATCGCTCACGCACCCTGCGTAGCTACACTTGCCTGACCCTTTCAATGGGGTTATCGACATTCCTAGATTGTACCCATCAACAAGGCTCACATCGTAGAAATCTTGGTCTTGCCCCAGGGTGATCTCAGCCAGGGTTGCTGGAGGGGTCCCACCTAGTCCGTTGCAAAAGAGGGACCCACCGCAGTCCCCTGTCGAACATCTCCCTTTCCCAGAGGCGTCGAAGGAGCAGCCGTGGCGTCCCCAGAAACGGCCTGACCAGAGAGATGGGAGACCCAGGGAGTAGGCTTTGTTGGGTGGCAGCTTGAAGCCTCCGCGGGCTACTAGGGGCTTGCCTGCGCTGGCTTGGATCCCTGGCCACACTGGGTGTGGGCATTTGTTGTATAGTGTTATTGTTGTTGCTGATGCCTCATCAACTGTACATAAAACAGTCAGATTCTTGGGTTGCTTAGGTACTCTTAGTTACCTAAATTCATAACAAGTACAGATCTGAAGTCGGACAAATTAACAATTTCTTTTCTTTTATTTTCTTTTCTTTAAATCAAATCACACGGTAGTTTAAATTAACGCAAGGTATTTAAACTGCATTATTTAGGCTGATGTGAGAAACAGAATAACACAATGACAAAGGGTAAAAGGTGAGAAATAACATGGAATCCTTCGAACAGTCTTGTATATTAGAGTTATTCATCCCCCCACCTCCAAAAGAAAGCTACAAAATTGTGTACCGGTTGGTACCAACCGGTGCACGGATCGAAACGGAACAGGGGGTCCAGGGTCCCCTGTATCGTCGTTTAGCTTCCGACATAATTTTATAATGTGGGTGAGCCTATGAGACCCATGAGAAAACGAAGCCTGAAACAAAATAATCTGAAGCAGAGTATTATACCATTTATAAATCTTGATATAGAGTACCATGCAAAACACACACAAAAAGCATAGAGAGATGAAGCACCTGCAATGTGGGAAAGTAGAAGAGTGAAGAGCGTGATGCTGAGCATAGATCTTAGCATTACCGCCATGGCTGCAAACTGAGACCACTTCGATGAACAGATAAAAGGGAACTTCAGGGCACTAAAGAAGAAAGTGTCCTCTCGTTTCCCCTCCCACCAGTTATCTATGGCAGCATTTTTATAGACCAAAAGCAAAATTAGGGCCACATTGTGGTCGGAAGATTAAGTTTTTTCTTAATAATTTTTTTTAAAAAAATTTATAAATTCTTGGATCCTAAATCATTACATCATCAAAATTGGCTTTATTTTCTCTCCCTTTCATTTACCTTGTTTAGTTAACCAGAGTTAACATTAGCCTCTTAATATGCAACATGTGGTTTTAGGGATTGAAAATTTTGAATGTCAAATATACTACTGTATTTTTTCAATATTTTTTAAGGTTAAAAGCATCATTGGTCTCTAGTTGTATTATATATAAATTTGATCTTTATTAGTTTAATTGAATCAAATTAGTCTTTAATTGATACATAATACATCAATGTTACCATTTTTCTCATAGTTTTTAACGGACGCAAATACCTATATCCTATGTGCATGTCACGTCTTTGTCACTAACAGGCATATACACCTAAATCCCCAAAATTCAAAATCAAACTCTCTTATTCTCTTTTATATCACGCCCCCTCCACGTAATCCTTTCTTTTCTTTCCTTCAACGGTAGCCTCTGGCAATCTGCTCTTTTCGATAATAATAAAAATAACATAATATTATTATAGTCCTTTCTTCTTCCCTTTTTTCTTCCTCTTATATTCTCGTTAAACCCTAAAATCAAACCATAGCAAATCCATGATAAAGATCACAAATGTCTGTATCTATTAGGAGAAAGAGCAAACAACTCTTTTTTTCCCTTCTATTTTCTAATAGTAGAAATTGATTATCATATCTTCTCAAGCTTCTCAGCTTTGACAACATGATTGGCCTTGGCAAACTGCTCTTTTCTCATTGCCTTGAAATCAAACGTACAATCATGCTGCTCTGGGTACCTGTGGATCCCACATAACACCGACCCATACCTGCACTTGAACCCCATGAGCCCCACGTGCTTCTTGCACATCAAGTATCTATTATGAGGTGGCGTCTGTTGTTGTTGTGGCGACCACTGTCGATGATGAAACTGAAATTGATGATGGTGAAACTGATGTTGCGACCCACAACGCATGTGTAATGACTCGTCTCGGGTTGGCCACCCTCGAGACGATGAGTCATGTTTTGAAATCCCAGCACGACACATATATGCAACAATATAAAAACATCAATTGAAATTATATATATCTATACATCAATCCTCAACCCTCAACAGAGGAGTTACATTATTAAAATTTCAATTGAAATAATATATACAACATATGATACATGAATATTTACAAATATTTTTTTTTCTTTCTATTAGTCTGAGGATATGGACAACAAGGTTTACAGATAATTATTCAGTCTGAATCACAGCTCAACAATTTATCTGTCCTACCTACGACCTGAAATAATTTAATAATGAGGAGTGAGCTTCACAAGCTTAGTGAATTAAATTTACTAGAAGTATTCAATTTGTATACTTTCAATCACATCTTATAATTTAATTGTTCAAATAATCTTCCAATATTCATTCATCTATATCTCATATAATTCGATAATAGCATTCTACTATCACTACTCATATCATAATCCTCATCATTTATCAATCTCTTCTTAAGTTAATCATCAAATATATCAATCTTTCTTCTCATATATTTAATCATCTTGACACTATTAATTCAACCACATTTTTTACCTCATTATGAGGTTCACAGCATATAATCAATCACTTAGATAATTCTTATCATATTATACTTTAATATTTCTTTCTCATCATATATGTCTCTCTGTGAGACTTATTTATCTATCAATAAATTCACAATTAAGAATGACACTTTAACATCTCAAGCAATAATAATTAATATTTAAAACAAATGTAATGTATGAATTTAAATTATCAGATCATTTCATATTATCATTTGGGAACATCTTCTCATATGTCGACATGTTTTAGCTTTGACCGACTGCCTTCCCGGTTATTTTATTTTTAGCTAGACCGGCTGCCTTCCCAGTTCTTTTATTTCATGCATATGAACAATAATATGAAATATGCATATGAGCAATAAATAAAACAAGCATATACATTCAAGCATTCAATTTAGCTATCTAGCTCTTTCTCAAAATTATTATTTTTATCATATTCATTAAATTATCTCCTCATATATCATATCAAATTATCAATCATAGCTTGTTGAAAATTTCATTTATCTTTTCATTATATATTTCATTAACTCATTATTTCATTAATATTACTTCTCATATAATAAATTTTGAACATATCAATTATTCATATAATATCAATTAATTAACTTTCATATATCATCCAATCATTGTAGTTCAATAATTAATTCAAATATCATCATTTTATATTTCATATTTATCTCGATTACTAAAAGTAAATCTAACTCACCACGTAGCACTTAAAGCTACCCGTGGATCATCTCCTTGCATTTTTCTGCTCTTTTCAGCAATTTCACCCGATTACTAATCGTCAACACCTGATATAATATTTATATTAAAATTTCTAATTTGTTCTTCAATTCTTCCATAATTCGTACTCTTTAAATTTCCACATCAAATTATGGATAATTTAATGTATGTATAATTTCAAAAATAAAATACATATTATTACCTTTTGTTTTTCTTAAAGCTTTCCTCGAATCTTTTAAAATTCTCCTATAAACTTCTTCAAAATTTCAATATTTCAACATTTCTTTGAGTCACTAGGTGCTTAAAGAAAGAACATAATTTGAATTGAAGAAAGAAGAAAACCAAATAGGATTTGGTAAAATAATAAAACAAAACAAAAATTGTTTTTCATTTTATATTACTCAGCACCTCCCCCACCGTTTTGTGCAAGTGTGTTGTGTAACATGCAAGGAATGCATGTTACTTTGACAACACCTGGACTCCAGGTGTTGTCAACCGTTTGTTTTTTTTTCAAAAGAATTATTTTATTCAATAATATATCTTTCATATATATATTATTTTAATTCCATGTCATATTTATCAAATAACTACTTTACCCTTACTTTAACAACACGGGTATTACAACATGATTCTTTACAAATTCCAATAGATCAAGGGTTGGAGATGAAACTGAGACTGATGATGACAAAGAGGAGGTTAAGCTCTAGGTAAGAGCTTGTTTGGCGGAGGCAGATTGTTGTTCCTTAAGTTATAGATCACAGAAGTATTTAGAGCAAAGGTTTTTTATGGCTGGGCGGCCAAAAAACTCACAATTGTTTGCGCAAATGCAATTATTTATGTGATTTACTTATGCAATTGTATGTGTTCTAAATTTCATGTATGATGGTTCCACAACTGCCAAAGGACTATACAAATTTGACTTGTAATTTGCTTAGTATGATTTGAAGATTTCTTCTGAAGGATTAAATTGAACCATTGATGTATTTTCGATGGCAAGTGAGTCCATGTAAACCCCATACCAAACCAAACAAAACAACCCTTGAGAATGGACACAGGAGGAAAAGATAATCAATACTTTCCATCTCGTGGTTACAAAAACAAAAACTCCAATCGTTGATCAGCTTTCTTTTTCAAAATTCCTCCCATCGAAATAGATTTGGAGAACAATTTCCAAATAAAAAACATTAACTTTGAAATGAAGTTTAATGCTCCAAATTTTCTTCCAAAAACTGGGTGGAAGTCTCAAAGGATGAGAAAGATTTCTGGATATCCATTCTATCATTCTTTTGGACATGTAGTAAATATAACTCACCAATTCCAAAAGAAAGAGAATTTATTGGCTGGCTCGGGTCTAAACCGAGCCTTTAGACTAGTCCAATCAGAAAAGGACATCTAGGCATTGTGGACCTGGATAAGTTATTGGGGTTGTATTGATCGGGGTTAGTGATAAGTGAATGAGAGAATGACATGTGACCAGTTTCTCTCCGCCTCTCCCACTCTCTTCTGGCGTGACCTGACTCCCCCTCTCTCATTTGCTGCAAGCTTTCTCTCTCAACTGTGCGACACTCTCTCTCAACTATACGACCTGACTCCTCTGCTGTAGACTGTCACTTCTCTCAACTGTGTGACCTACAGACCTTCTCTCCTTTTAGATTTCTTTCACCTAACAGCTGATCATCTCTCTCATGGAGAATTTTACCCATTGGAAAAACCCTGAAACCACTGGGAAAAAGAGATGCAAAACCCAACTGGTTACATATGAAGAATTTTACCTGGGAAAACCCAAAAATCACTGGAAAAAAGAGATGAAAAACCTAACTGGTTCACTCTCTCCTCTAGTGCGGCCTCAATATAAATAATTTTGAATTCCCCCAATTACTCTTTCACCCTCTTAATTCATTTCTTGCCACTGTCGCCATAAGCCACCATTTTTCCTGTGAGGTTGGGGTTTAGACTAAGTTTCTAGGGAGAGAAACGTAAATCCATGACACTTTCCGTGAGGTTGAGGTTTAGACTGAGTTTGTGGGGAAATTTTCTTTCCATTGTCGTCGTAAGCCACCACACACCACCGTTCTCGTGAGGTTGGGTTTTAGACCAAGCTTTTAGGAAATATTTTTACCACTAATATCATAAGACATCGTACAACACCGTAATTTTTCAAAGATATTTTCATATATCATTGTAAAAGTATTATTGTGTGTGCTCTGTTTCATTTCATAAATTTGAATTTATAAAACATAAAATCATAATCTAAATCTTACAGCAGTGCTACTCACGATTTTACATGTTATTGGATTTTGACTTCTAAGCATTTCACAGGTTCATATGTCATTAATTTTGAAGTATTTGATCTATTTTTCAGTTGTAAATGTCTTTGTCCCTATGTTTTGGGAAATTCTCTAATGTATGATTCTCATCTTTGTTTTTTCTAGCTTTAAAGTATTGGCTAATATGTGATTTTCACGATTGACATCTTCTTGCTTTGTTTCTCTAACATCTTTTAACGACTATTCTCTTTTCTTTAAAAGAAATTCTTAAAACAATATAAAACGTTAAAATCATATTTCCATGAAAATGTGATGGTTTGGCTTTTGTTATGGTTCCTAGAGGTTTCAATGTTAGTCTGTTTGATTATAAATCACTTGGGCCCTCTCTAGGATTAGGAAAAAGTCAATCTAGAGTTGTTTATGTTGAATTTGATACATTGAGGGATGCTAAGTATGGTGTTTTGAATGAGAATCATTTTGGAATCGATGTGGGTAATCTATTATCAGTTAAAGTTAGCAATTTGTCTTCTGATGTTTTCATTTGAATTTCAATTGTTAACATAATTTATGTCACCTAAGTCTTTGCGGAGTCCTAAAGCTATTGGCTTGCAACAAAACTGCTAAGTCCTAAGGGTTCATTTGGATATTGATGGTTAATTAGCTAGATTAATGAATGGATTTTTGAAGCTACTATCTGGCTTTAAATTAATAGGGCCATTCACTAAATGTTATAGAGTAATAAAGCACTAAGTCAATAAGTCTGCCTCTGCAGAATTCGACTCTATTTTTATGCTGAAACAAAGTCAAGGAAAATAAGTGTTGCAAGAGGCATATACAAGAGATGAATATACAAGATTTTTCTTTACCGATCAAATTTTATGCACTTACAAATTTTTTCCTTGCATTGAAGTATATTAAGTCTTTGTCAAATGGGTTAACTTACATTGTCAATTTGTTAGTAATGCTTCCATCTAACAAATCCTAAAGATGATTTATTACTTCCTGATGATGTTAAATCCAAAACTTCATGGTTATTTATACAATTATTACAAGCTAACCATTTCTCGTTAAATTTATCAAGTCATGTCACCCATGTTTGAACTATTAATGAGTGTAATTTGTTTGTTTTGAACTTTAGATGCATTCTTCTCTTTGAAACTCATTACATTTTGAATTTAAATGCTACTTCCGTTCTGTTTCTATTATCCCCTTTAAAATTGTACATTGTCCGAGGAATGTATTGTTGAAGAAATGTGCTTTTAAGTACATTTACATGGGAAACATTGTAACTGATTTCATATTTGTCCTCAATGGTTTGGGAAAATTATATGAGTTTTTTTTTTTTTTAAGTTTGTTCTTGTAAACTAGCACTATTAAGAAGGATATGATTGGGATTCAAACGTAACTAATTGTTGACTCTGTAGAAAAATCTATAATTATGGGACATCCAAATAGTAGGAAAGAGACTATAAAACTTGGGACAGTGGAAGTAAAATTTTTCTCGTGAACATTTGTATTCTTTCATTAACTACTAGTCTCTGTCTTACTTTTTTCTCACGCTATTGAATTTTTTTCTCATTTTCTTATTTTCATGAACTACAATAGGAAATTCTAATTCATTCCTTCACCAAATATTCTTTTTTTAGGCTAATATTCACTTATAATGCAGGAATGGATAGTTCTGAACCTATATATGTTGATAACTATGGAAGTGATTGGGCAACGGATCATATTAATCTTAGTGAAGAGAATGGGGAAGAAGTGAAGGAGAATATGGAAGAAATGAAGATGAATGTTGAAGAAGTCGATGAGGATAGGGTAGGACAGATTGTTTCTAAGGTTTTGGATAGCAATACTGCATATCTAAACCTATTAGGAATGGTTGTTAACAATGAGGATGAGGCATATAAGTTGTATTGTCAATACTGGTATCGCAAGGGATTTAGTGTCAGAAAGGGGAAGCAATACAAATACTCAAGAACAAATAAGATAAGAACAAAGTATTATTATTGTTTAAAGGAAGGTAAAATGGATGAATAAAAAATTAATGCAACCTATAATAGGAATCAGACTAAGATGCCGTGCAATGCGAATATTAAATTTACATTTGATGAAGAAGGGAAATGGACTATTGATGAGTTTTATGATGAGCATACTCATGAAATGGCATCTGGTGAATATGGGCATTTATTAAGGCATTCACAAAAAATGACCAAAGAAAAGGGTATTTTAGTATCTACGATGATGAATTCGGGGTTTCAAACAATTTGAACACTAAACTAGATGAATAATGAGGTTGGTGGTGAACCAAATTTGGGGTTTACAAAGAAGGATGGTTATAACTATGTTAGTAAGGAGAGGCTGACCTTGATTGAGGAAAGGGACCGTGGTAGTTTGGTTGGCCATTTCAAAAGTCTAGCAAACAATGACATAATGTTCTATTGGGATTTTCAGGTTGAGGAAGAGGGTCGAACGAAAAACTTTTTTTGGCGAGATGGTAGGTGCAAGATTGATTATAATTGCTTTGGTGATGTAGTCGTCTTTAACACCACTTATAGAACTAACAAGTATAACTTAATTTGTTCTCCATTCGTGGGAGTCAACCACCTTTGGCAAAACATTATGTTTGGATGTGCATTTCTTTCAGATGATACGACTATATCATTTGAGTGGCTTTTCAATGCATTCTTAGATTCAATGGGCGGTCGAGCACTGAAGACTATTTTCACATATCAAGATCAGGAAATGGTAAAGGTGATCCAAAACGTGTTCATCATCTTTACTTAATGCATATTTCATAGAAATTGTCTTCGCATTTGGGTGGTTTGAAGTTAGATAGAGACTTCAATGCCTTATTTTACAGATGTCTTCAAGGATGTGATTCCGAGGAGTTTGAGGATACATAGAGGAAGATGATATCAGAGTATAACCTTGAAGGGAACCCATGGCTTTGTAGTGTATATAAAATTCGACAAAAGTGGTGCATAGATCTTAACAAAGATGTTTTTAATACTGGATTTAGATCTTCTCAATGGAGAGAGAACACAAATAGTGCATTAAATGGAATAGTTGACAAGTCTACTTCTCTCACCAAGTTTGTAATTCAATTTGACAATAAACTAGTTGAGTGATATAGAAATGAATCAGATGAGAACTTCCACTGTTACCAAAGTGACCATCCACTTGCAAGTAAGCAAAATGGAATTTTGAAGCAAGCTGCCAAGGTATACACCCATAAGATATATAGGATGTTTCAGAAGGATTATATTGATGGCACAATTAGATCGTACTTTGATTGTATTCCATGTGGTGGCACTCAATTTAGGTATGTATTTAGGATGCAAGAATGTAATTCAAGAGAGTGGGTTGTCGACATTGACATAGCTACTATGGAAGCCTAATGTAGTTATAGTAAATTCCAGACTATTGGTATACTTTTTAGACATGCAATGGCTGCATATAATCTTAATAATGCTTCAAAATTGCCACAGAATTACATTCTAAAGAGGTGGACCAAAGATGTGAGGAAAATGGTGCCTACCTATACGGGAAATGAATCTGTTACGCATGATTCTAATAAATCAACACTTATATTCTGTAATCATGCAAAGAGGTTCGCTTATGATCTTGTCACGATGAGCCAAGATAATGATGAGGTACAAAAAGTTGTTTGGAAAGGTTTTCATGTTGTAGAGAAAGAAGCAAGAGATGTTTTGAATAAGATAAGAAGTGATGCCTAGTTTATGGTGAAAGATAAAGAAAAAAATAATGAGGATGAGACAATTACCCTGTGTTGGACCCACCACACGTTAGACCTAAAGAGGTGTCAAATGCTAGGATAAAAGGACATTACGACACATTGAAACGGAAGAAAACTCCATCGAAAGGTGGTAACCATCTTATTTTTCCCCGTTATTCTTATCAATTTTTTTTGCTATTATCAATTTTTAAATCTAGAAGTTTCTCATCATATTAATTGTGGTAGGTAAGGAGAACAAAGTAGAAGCACAAAAAGGAGTAAAGTGGTGGTGCCAAAAGAACAGTGAGCTGATGTTGCACCATCACTTGCAACTCCTCCACTTGTTGCTTAGTCACAACCTTCTCAAACATTTATTAGCCTTTGTTTTTATTCCAGACTTTCTACCCCTGTTGTAAGGACAATTTAACTTGTAGTTCATTTTGCAATATGCTTTGTTTTCTTCAAATATCTTATTAAAAATATTGATTGTGTTCCCATTTTTGTATCATTTGTAGGCATATCAAAATAATGTTTACATGCCTCAACCTTCTTATGCAATGCCTAACTTCTATTATACTTCGATGCTATATGTCATATTGATTGATTGGTTGCTTGATTATTGACTACAATTTTTAGTGTTTAACTGATAGTATATGGATTTTGTAGGAGTCTTCGAATCAAATATGGAACCCAGAGGCATATACTTATTTTCAATCTCTTTCTTGAATAAGGTACTTTTCCAACTCTTTCTTCGTTGGATCAGATATGTACATAACACTATTGGATCAAATATACTTGGTTTCTCCTGCTGGTTTGTTTTCAGAAAAGCTGAGGTATCAAATTTACATGTCATGTCTGTGGGCTGTGGGCTTTGGTTTCAAAATTAGGGTGAGAATAAATGGAGGGATAGCTCTTATCTTGAATTTTAAAAAAGATAGAGGTTTACTGTTTAATTGTAAAGGGGGGTTTGCATGGAGCATAGAGCTGATAAAATCCTACTACAATTCATGAGTTTTATGACTGGATTGTTTACTTTGACTATTATAATCTTTATTTTGTAAGAAATTGTCATATTTTAAAGGGGGTTAGATGGGCTCTATAGGATAACATTGCTTTTAACTTTTTTTTTTATTTTTTTTATGTTAGATTGAATATTAGATGTACTGCTTAGTTAAACCTTTTGTGGGATTCATGGATAATCTTCAATCGTGAGAGAAATTAATTGGGTTAGTTGGTTTGTAGCTTAAGGTGGAGTTGGAACCAATTTTGGATAAGCATAAACATGGGCATGCATTTGATTCCATTTGATATTCCAGTTGATGATGTTCAAGTCATAAAATTTGTAGATCTCAAGGAACTTGGTACATAATCCGTAGTTAAGGTATATTATTATGAAATTTTTCCTCATCCCATCTCATATTTGTTAGTTCATCTTTCTATTCACTACAAGGAAGTAGGTAAGTATTTTTATTTGAATTATATTGTATCTCATTTTGTTTGCCCAAGGTATGTCATTCATGGTTGTGTTCCAGAGAAGATGTGATGACAAAGCAAATGATAGAGGATCATGGGATGCATCAAGTCCACTTGGGTTCTATGTGCCTCAGGTTTTGCAATTTATAATTAGAAGATAATTGTTGTTCTGCTATAAATATTTGGATTCTACCAGTTTTAGTGGCCGTGCATTGGTGTTTATTAGAAAAAGAAACATCATAGTGTGTTTTGGCCCCATACATAGAAAGGACCATTACATGATTTTATAGTGTCTTTTTTTTTAAGGTTTGGGGTATATGATGTAACACTTACACATTGAAGGTTTTAGGATTGTATGAATTTGACTCCATAGCTGTTTTTTTTTTCTATCCATGTAACACATACATGATTTTAATTCCATGTAACACAAATGTTTTTTCTATTTCCTAGAGATGCCATGAACACATGATTCTAATTACATGAGATAGTAGATCAAGTTCAATTATATTTCTAATATCTAGTTGATTAGATCATTTCTTTATCTACAAATCCATAATTATGTTAATTTGTAGATTATGCAAGAAGATAACGAACTATAAATAATGTAGGTCACGTTCGTAATGTTAATCTGTAATGTTGTCCAAGTCCTTTTTCTCTGCTTTACCCAAAGGCTTTTGTAGCACATATTAATAGATTATGTGAATACCCACCAATGATGAATTAACATCTATGCATTGTAAATCGTTTCCTTCTAGCTTGAGTGAAGTCCAAAGTGCATTTTCTGGTTTTTAACTTATGCCATTAGAGTTTCAATTTCTTAATATTGGATTTTTCCATGTTGACCGTTATCCTGGGAATTTGATTATGCCTATTGTGACTTCATATACCAGATGCAGAAAAGAAAATTAGAAATAGCTTAATTGCTGTCAAATTCTTGTTTGTTCTGTCTTGTAATAAATTTTAGGCAAACATGAAGAAAATACTCATATCCCATTGTAACAACCACTCATGACTAGAAGTAAGAAATACAATACATGAAGAAAAAAAAAAACAAGCATGAACCAGTACACTCTTTCCCTTTTGCGATGCTTCACTAACTCTAACAAAATTGCATTCTCCAAGTAGAATTTTGGTAAAATCTCCTTCCCACAGTCGCACACAGGTGGATCAAACCAATTAAAAAATCTACAATCTCCAACACCCTGCAAACGAAAAATTGAAAAAAAAAACCCCAATAACATCAACAATATTTGGAATACAAAGATTACCCAGAATTAAAACAAACCCCATGGTTGATGCATGTATAGAAATGCCTTTCAAGATCCCTATAATTCTCCAATGTCTTTAGACATGAAGAAATACTGCAATAGCACAATCCCCAATTTTGGTAAGAAATTCTAACAAATTTGTTTTTGTTATCTTTTACTCGTCTCTCCTTCATCTTAGGGGCAATTAGAGAAGCCATGATTGATGCAATGTTAAAGAGGTGGAGAAATACAACTAAGTTTACAAAATCAAACCATATAAAACTAATATTATGAAAAATGAATTAAAACACATTTTATTTCTATACTAAACTAGATTCACGAGCTTACAAAATCATTCAAATTGAAGTTTATGACATAAACCATCAAAAAAAAAAAACAAAATGGCTTGATTAATGTATCAGACAATCATACATGGCAGAGAACAACCTAAGCAAAACAACACATCCAACATTAAGTGCCCATAGCTAAAGAATGACAAGCATGCTTATAAACTTTTTTTTTTCCATTATAATAAAGTGTTATGAATTAAAACGGACTTGCACCAAATTATATGCACATGATAATCAAAATGTAATGCAGTTTTCAATATGCAGCAAGATTCTATAGGCAATCAATAAGTAAGGAGATGAAAGTATACTAACGAACATGCCATTATGTAAACAGGATAGCAAGGTGAGGTGATTGAATTTCCCCAACTTAGGTACCACCTAGACCATGGATGAAGTCTATCAAGTCATCCAAGGAAACAAAAAAGAGATTCATGGCATACAGAAAATAATGAGACACGTAAAACGAACCTGGCATGATGAATAATATGATACATTATTAGCAACACATGGATGTACAAAAAGATACTTAACTCAGAAAAGAGCATGAGAGCAATATTCCCACAACATGAATATAGTACATGTATATTCAGAGTATGAGACACTTATGAAATCAAATATGCCTGGAAATCATGCATACAAGAAACCAAAACAAACATACAATCATATGCAGAGCACATATTTTACCTATAGCACATACTTGATTACAAGAACCACAACTGAAAATTTCAAAAAGTACTAACAACCTGCAAAGAAACAAGAGATACACCTACATACCAGCTGGGATGTACACCACCCATAAAGAAAAACCAAACACCACAAAATAACAACAAACAAACATAGCTAGAACAAAAACTCTAAAACCAACTGCAAAAATAAAAGCTTGAATGCTGCTTGTAAATAATCCAAGGAACTAAAGAAACAAGAACAACAACTAAAGAATTAATCTAAGCTCAAAGAAGTCTTTTATCAAACATCTTACTTGCGTTCAGAAATTCTTACCGCACAAAGATTTTGAGTCCAGATATATTCGCCTACAAATAAAATAAGAAGAACACAAATCAATCACATTACAACCTCAAGAACTTAAAAATAAATTTTGGGAGAGAAAGAGGAGTCAACAAATTTTAAAAAGCTTACCTCTAGAGTTGGCCGAAATAGAGAAAGAAATTTCAAAGAGAAAGAGTTCAAATGGAGAGAGAAAGAAAATTGTTGAATTAAGAGACAATTGGGTTTTATGCTTGCAAATTTGGAATTAATTTTTTTTAATTCTTGCCTCCTTCGTTAGGAAGTGATAAATCATCTTCAGGATTTGTTAGATGAAAGCATTACAAACAAATTAACATTGAAAGTTAACCCATTTGACACAGACTTAACGTATTTTAGTGTAAGGAAAAAATATGTAAGTGCATAAACTTTGATCGGTAAATAAAAATTTTGTATATGCATCTCTTGTATATGCCTCTTGCAATACTTATTTTCCTTGACTTTGTTTCAGCATAAAAATAGAGTTGAATTCTGCAGAGGCAAACTTATTGACTTAGTGCTTTATTACTCTATAACATTTGGTGAAGAGCCTTCTTAATTTACAGCAACAGTGATAGTAGCTTCACAAATCCATTCATCAATGTAGCTAATTAACCATCAATATCCAAATGAACCCTTACGACAAAAATTTGAAAGATGAATTAAAAGGAACAAAAAACCAAGCATAAGAGGACTATAACCCCTGCAGGCATGTCTTTATTTTATGGATATAAAGTGTTCAAACTTAGGGTTAATACACCAACTATTTCAATCTTAAACCATGGCAATTCCAATCAAAGGTAAAATTGGCGAGAGCCTGATAGTTCAAAAAGATAAAATTGTAAGCGTTTCAAGATTAAGCAAGAACACAGTAATTATTATATCTCTGCCTTTTACCAATTTTCAATAATTAAGAACTTTGTGGGAGTGGATAGGGTGTTCAAATTTTCCCATACTTTCCCAAAATTATCCTGTCAATCAATTACTATAATGTAAAGTCTTGCATATACGTGTGAGTTCCCAAATCCATCGAACCAACACACTATTCAATATGAGATGTACATAAATATCATAAATCATTAGATTACAACCATGGTTAATCAAAAGAGAAGAAATTAAAATGAGTACCTTAGAACTTAGCAGTTTTGTTGCAAGTCAATAGCTTTAGGACTATGCAAAGACTTAGGTGACATAAATTACGTTAACAATTGGAATTCAAATGACAACATCAGAAGACAAATTGCTAACTTTAGCTGATACTAGACTACCCACATCGATTCCAAAATGATTCTCATCAAAGCACCATACTTAGCATCCCTCAATGTATCAAATTCAACATAAACAACTCTAGATTGACTTTTTCATAATCTTAGAGAGAGCCCAAGTGATTTATCATCAAAAGACTAACATTGAAACCTCTAAGAACCATAACAAAAGCCAAACCATCACATTTTCATGGAAATATGATTTTAACATTTTATATTGTTTTAAGAATTTCTTTTAAAGAAAAGAGAATACTCATTAAAAGATGTTAGAGAAACAAAGCCAGAAGATGTTAATCATGAAAATCATACATTAGCCAATACTTCAAAGCCAAAAAATTAAATATGGGAATAATACATTAGAGAATGAAAGAATTTCCCAGAACATGGGAACAAAGACATTTACAACTGAAAATGGATCATATACTTCAAAATTAATGACATATGAACATGTAAAATGCTCAAAAGTCAAAAGCCAATAACATGTAAAATCGTGAGTAGCATTGCTACAAGTTTAAATCATGATTTTATGTTTTATAGATTCAAATTTATGAAATGAAATAGAGACACAATAATACTTTTACAATGATATATGAAAATACCTTTGAAAAATTACGGTGTTGTACGGTGACTTACGGTGGTAGTGGCAAGAATATTTCCTAAAAATTCGGTCTAAACTCCAAGCTCACGAGAACGGTGGTATGTGGTGGCTTATAGCGACAGTGGTAAGAACATTTCACCACAAACTCAGTCTAAACTCCAACCTCATGGGAAGTGTCGTGGATTTATGTTTCTCTCCCCATAAACTCAATCTAAACCCCAACCTCACAGGAACAATGGTGGCTTATGGCGACAGTGGCAAGAAATGAAATGAGAGACATAAAGAGAAGAGAGAGTGAAAGAGTATTTGGGGCAGTTCAAAAAAAATTGCATCAAGGTTGCGCTAAAGGAGAGAGAGAACCAGTTGGGTTTTGCATCTCATTTTTCCAATGGTTTTTGGGTTTCTCCAATGGGTAACATTCTCCATGAGAGAGACGGTCAACTGTTAGGTGAAATAAATCTAGAATGAGAGAAGGTTTGCAAGTCGCATAGTTGACAGAAGTGTCGGTCTGCAGCAGAGGAGTCAAGTCACACAGTTGAGAGGGAGGGTCACACAGCTGAGAGAGAGAAGGTCTGTAGCAAAGGAGAGAGAGGGAGTCAAGTCGTGCCAAAGGAGAGAGTGAGAGGTGGAGAGAGACTAGCCACGTGTCATTTTCTTTTCCCTAACCCCGGTTAACCCAACCCCAATAACTCATCCTGGTCTATAATTGCAAAGATATCATTTTCTGATTGGATTGGTCTAATGGCTTGGGTTTAGACCTAAGCCAGCCAAGAAATTCTCTAAAATGAGTGAAGGGCCAAACATCAGGGGAGTCATCAGAAGTAATGGAGCTCCATGTGTCATCATTTTGATTGATTTGGCTTTATGCTAATGTGAGTTGTTCCCTTTCCTGAATGGGTAAGTTGACTAGCATTTGAGTTGTTCCACTATACCTAAATTTTTTATGTGCATTTTGAGATGCACTGCTAAGTAAAATGAGATCCCCCCCCCCCCCCCCCGAAAAAAAGTTACACTATTACAAATCCAACTTTAATTGGAAGTAGCTTTGTAGGTCCAAATTGACGAGTGATTGTAGTTTTTCTTTAGGACATGTACTCATAACATTGTCAGGATCTTTGGAAAGCCTCAATAAATGCTTAGCAAAAACGACTATGTTCACAACTCCAAATGATTTAATTCCCAAACCTCTTTCCACTTTTGGTGGTTGCAATTTATCTTTACTACCATAATAAAGTTTGTGCTTGCCTTCCCAATACGCCCACCAAAAATGGGTAACCAAAGAGTCCAAGTTATCGTGGATATAGTTTGGCGTCTTGATAAAACTCATGTTATACAGAGGTAAGCTCGCAAGACTAGACTTGATCAAAGTAAGACGGCTTTCAGGGGATAAAAGTCTAGTTTTCCAACCATCTAATTTGTTGGAGACTATGTTAATGAGGCTTTAGAAAACTTGTTTTCACACGTGGGGAAATTCATGTCAAAACCCAAGCACTTTGTTGGTTTGTTAACCACTTTTACTTGAAATATTTGAGTAAACATATCAACACTTGCATCTTACGTATTAGGATATGAAATAAGCTTTGACTTCTGAAAATTCACCTTTTGTCAATACCATTTATAGTATGAATTAAGGATAGTCTTATATGTCTCATAGTATGCTGCTTTAACATGGAAGAAGAAAAAAGAATCATTAGCATATTGGAGATGCGAGATAGGTGATGCTTATCTTACCATTTTGATTCCATTGAGCTCGTTATTCTATATCTATCTCTTTATTTTCTTGTTTCTTCTTTTTCCCTCTCCTTTTCACTTTTCTGGTTCTCATATCTCCGAAAAACTAAAGCTTTCTTTCTTATCTCACATCTCTGTCGAAAGACCCTCTATCTTTTTTTTTTTGTCTCTTTATCTCTCTATTCTCTTAGTCTCTCATCACTCTCTCTTTCTTTGCTCCCACAGCTCGCACTATCCAATAGAATGGCCGATGGTGGACGATGGCGCATAGGTCTCTATCTTTCCTCATTTTCTTTACATCTTTGTTTTGTAAACCTTACCAAATTTTCTTTTATGTTTCTCTGTCTTATCTGCTTGGATCTACTATTATCTCTATGATCTTGATGGTGACTGGTAGCAACATAGAGGTATATCTCTATCTCTCCCCATTTTATTTACGTTTTTGTTTTGTAATATCATATATGTCTACATAAGAGTCTCTAAATCCCTAAATTAGAGCTTCATTATCAGTCTTGAGCATTAATTCAAAACCCTACGAGAAAAAAGACAAAGCAAAAAAAAAAAAATCTTTAATCATAACATTTTCTTGTATTGGCATATGTTTTTGGGTCAAGATAGGCTTCAAAGAAAGAATAAATTATAGAAAGCAACAAAGGTTCACATTACTGGTATGTTTGCTGTGAGATTGAGGTAAAAAAAGTGTCTTCAACTCTATAATTGAAGTTTTTATGATAGTGATAAAGGTTTTATAGTCTTTAAGTGATGTTAGTGAAATTGAAAGTTTTGTTTCTTATAGTTTATGCTAGATTTAGAAGATTTCACTTTTTTTGTTGTTGAGGCTATTGATGGTTGAGTACATTTTCATTAACTACTATTTTCTTTCTTTACTTTCAATGGCATTTCAAAGTTGTTTATTTGATGTTGCCAATATAGTAAAATGCTTTCAACTTACTGATGACAACTCCTTTGAATTTAAAATAGCTAATATTTTCATTTTTTATTTTGAATTTCAAAAAGTTATGGTGTCCAAAGTTATGCATGCCCTCTAGAAATTGAGAATATTTACTTCCTGATTATTCATGCCCTCTAAAAATTGAGATTATTTGCTTACTGGTTGTACTTATTCTTATAATTTTACGACCAATTTTTTGGGACGTGTCTGTTTTATATCATTGATAGTGAAGCAATTTGCTATTTCCATCCTTGTGGCACAATTATATCTGACTCAAAGCTGCTTAATTAGTTTTTTGGAGGCATAAATCAACAAAACAAATTACACCTTGTTTCTATGAGGTCTTTTAGTAGGAAAGATGTAATGGGTTTAAGTGTTTATATGTAGTTATATCCCTATTATATTTGTTATTATATCCAAAAGATTGAATCAAAATTAAGCATTGGAACACCAAGATGAAGATGTTGTTTTTAATTGAATTGTACAAAATTTTATGCAAATCAACTTGCCAATTTAGATGCTTTGTTATTAATTGAGTCGTGCAAAAAATTATTATGAGTTGAGTTATGCAGAAATTTGTTGTGATTTTTTTATACCTAAATTTGAATTCTAAATAGAAATTTAGAAGGATCAAAACCAATTTTAACCCCTAAATTTGAAAATAATCAAGCATCTTTTGCGCGAACATGTGATATTTACAAGAAACAATCAACTTGCTAGCATCTTCTCTGACAAATAACAGGAAGCACAAGTGATACCTAGAAGCATAATTGATGGTCATATTTTCTCACAAAAATGCATTCGCTTAAACGGTGCCAAATAAGTACCTAGTTCTCTCATTAATGGAAAACAAAAAATAATGCATATCAAGGTCATGGAGTAAATGATTCCCCAAATGAGAGACTTTGATGTATCTATTCAGTACAAAAAAAGTAAGCTTAAACAATCTTTCACTACAATTTGTGGAGACAATAAATAGTGCAAAGTAAAAGAGGTGGAAGCAAAATGAAATGCCCCAAGATCTTAACAAACCAAAATTTCTTTTTTGATCATTCATCTTGAACAAAGCAGACTTAATTCCAAGTTACAATTTATGAAGAACAAAAAGGACCGATCAAGATTCAAGAATGTGATACAACTACAACACAAGTAAAGGAAGGGGAAAAAACAGCTACATGGATAGAAGAAACAAGGGCAGTAGCTGAGGATGCATAATCATGAGTAGAAGGGGTTGACAACAAAAGAATAAGGCCAATAAGAATGAGAAGAGGGCTTAGTTGGCTAAAGGATTTCGTTTGCTACTAAATAACCAATACAAGCTTAAGAATGCTAGACCAGAGCTCAAGATAACACTATTAAAATTCTGTTACAAAACAATTAGTTAGTTAGTTAGCCTCTTGTTAGAAGTTAGTTAGGCTTGTAACTACATTCTAGTGCAGGCTATATAACTTGCACTCTTGTAAACAAGAATGACAAGAAAGTATAATCAATACTCTCAAACTCCTCTCAATCTCCTTCTTCTTTAAGGGTTTGTTCTTGGCCTATCAAGAACATTTATGATACAGCTTAACAGCTTGTATCAGTTTGGTACTTTCATTGTTACCTTCACAATCTCCTTCTATCTCACTATCAATTCATCCTTTCATTCATTCTTAATCCTCTATTATTCTCACCCAAATCTAATCATGGCTATTTCAACAAGATCTAAAGATCTTACATTGGATAATATAGCTGCTCTGATCCGGGATTCTCAAAAGGAATTAAGAGAAGAGTTTTTTGCTCTGATCTGGAAGTCTCAAAAGGAATTAAAAGAAGAGTTTAAAAAGCTGTAAGCTTCTTCACCTGGTATAGCTTCTACAAATGGTAATTGTGTACTTCTTGAAGGTATGGACTCTCATCAATCTTCAACCTTCAAGATATTAAGACTTGATTTTCCCAAATTTTCTTAATGTTATTCTACTGATTGGCTGTTTAGAGTGGATCAATATTTCCCGTTTCACAAAATTCTATAAACACAAAGGTTAATTCTTGTTTCTTTTCATTTGGAGGGGGTGACTTCTTCATGGTTTCAATGGATGTATAATACTAAGCAACTAAAATCTTGGTATAATTTGTTCTTGCTTTGAACAAAATATTTGGACCAACTGAATATGAGGATCCTCAAGGCATACTATCCAAATTAACTCAAATTGGTTTTGTTCTTACTATCAAACTCAATTTGAATCTCTTTCCATTAAGGTGACAAAACTAAGTGAGGCATTCTTGAAGAGTTGTTTCATTTCTAGTCTTAAACCAGTGATTAAAAGAGAGGTGATTGCACATAAACCAATCTCCATTCATGATGCCATTGGCTTAGCCAGATTACAAGAAGAAAGACTTAATGAAATCAAACCTTCCTTCAGATCTTGGCCTCCTAAACCATCAACACAACCTTGGGCCATATCATTTCTACTCTTTGTGCAGCACCTGACCAAACAAAAGTGGAGGCTATGGTAGCATGGCTTATTCCAAATAATAAGAAAAAGTTAAGAAGTTTCTTGGGATAGATTGGCTACTATAGAGAATTTATAAAAGGGTTTGTTTACCGTTATATTACTTAACTAATCAAGCAAGTCCAAGACTATACCACTCAAAATCCTTCTTATACAGTCAGATATAGAATCTTATAATATAGAGGGAATATTTTTTTAGTAATATTTATCATCTAATAGAAGTGACACTCAAAGAATTCCATTCAACACCTCTAGGAGGGCATGCAGGTGTGCACAAGACCTATATGAGAATTGCAAGCAATTTCTACTAGAAGAATATGAGAAAATCAGTAGAAAGGTATATCACACATTGTGACATATGCTAAAAGATAAAAAGTGCTAACAAAGCTCACTATGGTCTTCTACAACCCTTGCATGTTCCTAATCAAATTTGGGAAGATGTTAGTATGGACTTCATCACAAATCTTCCTACTTCTCAAGGTATGACTGCCATTTTAGTTGTGGTTGATAGATTATCCAAGCATGCTTATTTTGGTCCTTTACTATCTCACTTTACTGTTATCAAAGTTATTGTCTTGTTCATGAAAATAGTTTATACTTTACATGACATTTCAAGGTTTGTGATTTTTGATAGAGACCCTATTTTCTAAAGTAAGTTCTAGAGGGAACTCTTTATACTACAAGAAACTAAGGATGAGTTCTTCATACCATCCTCAAACTGATGTCCTAAATAGGTGCCTAGAGCAGTTTTTGAGAGCCTATGCCTTTGATCAGCCCACTCTATGGGTTAAGTACTTACACATTGTTGAGTTCCACTATAACATTTCCTTTCATAATTCACTTGGCAAAACTCCGTTTGAGGTTGTTTATGGGAGATTACCTCACCCCCTTCGTACTTATCATAGAGGGACTGCTAAATTGGAAACTATTGATCATGACTTGGGAACAAGGTCATAAATTCTTCAACTAGATTAGAAACTCCTTCACTAGGCCTAAGAAAGAATGAAACAGGCAGCTGACAAGCATAGAACAAAACTTACCTTTGAAGTGGGGTGATTTAGTACAATTCAGATTACAACCTTATAGAAAAGTAACAGTAGCTATAACATCTTCTTAGAAGATGAGTAAGAAGTTATTTAGTCTATTCGAAGTTTTTAAAAGTATTGGCTCAGTTGTGTATCAGCTAGAACTTCATCTTGGCTCACTAATCCACCCAGTGTTCCATGTTTCACTTATCAATCCTATCATGGCCCCTAATCTCAGATCACTGATTTACCTTTACCTATCACTAGTAAAAACAACAAATCACAGGTTATGCCACCGTCCATTATTGGGGATAGGTGCATTAAGAGGCAAGACAAGTGGATCCACCAGTGGTTAATTCAATGGGTAGACTTACCATTAGAAGAAGGTTCTTGGGAAGATTTCGAATAGCTCCAAAAACTTTATACCAACTTATACCTTGAGGACAAGGTGTCTTTTCAGGAGGAAGGTAATGATACAACTACAACACAATTAAAGGAATGGGAACAAACAATTGCAAAGACAAAAAACACAAAGGCAATAGCTAAGGACACAAAATCAAGAGTAGAAGGGGTTGACAACAAAAGAACAAGGCTAATGAGAATGAGAAGAAGACCTAGTTGGCTAAGGGATTTCATTTACTACTAAATAAGCAAGTACAAGCTTAAGAATGTTAAACCAGAGCTCAAGATAACACTGTTAGCATTATGTTACAAAACAATTAGCTGGTTAGCTTCTTTTTAGAAGTTATTTAGGCTTGTAAATACTTTCTAGTGCAGGATATATAATCTGCACTCTTGTAAACGAGAATGATAAGAAAGTATAATCAATCATCTCAAATTTCTCTCAATCTCCTTCTTCTTTAAGGGTTTGTTCTTGGCTTATCAAGAACATTTATGATGCAACTTAACAACTTGTATCAAAATGCTAGCTTAAGAGATAGTATAAACAAAATGCAGCAAGGCTTCCAGATATTTCAATATTGTTTGGAAGATCACCACCTAGGCATGTCCATTTCCAAACAAATATCAAAAAAAAAAAAAAAAAACTTCAGCTTTTAAAACAAGTCCTTACATAGAAGACCTACAAACGTTGTTAGATGACTCAGGTCTCCAAGAATAATTGTAACTTCCGTAGGCTTAAGCTGTGTATAAGGACCTAGGAAAAAAGTATTCATATTGTGCTAAGATTAACTTGTAAATGAATAAAATTGAATCAATTTGTAGCTTAAAGCTGCAAAATATTATGGCAAACGAAAAAATTAATTTGGTCATCATAGTGTCGAGATCAATGATGCAAAAATCCATTGACATATTTGACCATTTCTGTAACTAAAAATTTATTAGTTTAATAGAAATTCAGTTCATGCTTTAAGTACGCATCTTTAATCATTTGATAAATTGATGAGAATACATACATGAGTAATAAAAGAAAATTAAAATTTTTAAATATGTTCCTAATTCAATTGAGAAATCAAAATGAAATAATGAAGATTTTCACATTCCTTACTGCATATTTTCTTTCTCCCACTTTTTTTTTTCAATTCTTATTTTGTCAATACCACACCTAACTTTGAAATAAAGTGTATAAAATGGAAAAAAAAAATTCCAAGTGAGATTGAATACCAAGAAACACTCATGAACGCAACAACAAATCTAGGTTCGATAAAAAAACACAAAGGTAAAGAATGAAACAAAAATCAATACCTATGCAACATGAATTTCCCTAGAATCAAAGATCTCTCTGTAGTCCTCCACAAATTTATGTCGTGCCTATAAATAGAGAAGGGTATAGATGAGGAGCAAAACAAAAATGAATATTTAGAAAGAAAAAAAAAATAGAGATGGGGCTTTTAAACAGAACATTTGGCAAATATGAATTGTCACTAACGTCACCATTCTGGTGGTTTAAAACTCTCACCGTCATAGGAGATGAGGATGGAGATGGGCCTAGTGGAAGAAAATGAGAAATATTTGGTTGGCTCGAGTCTAAAACATAAGTTTTAGACAAACTGGAAACTCCACTGGTAATTTTGAAGAATTCTGGGTCCCACACCTATATTTTAGACCCAAGCCGGCCAAGAATTTTTCGGAGAGAAAAGAGATAAGAAAGAGAGAGAACAAAATTGTTTAGGAAGGGATAGTGGAGAAGAGCAAGAAATTGTGTTTATTTTTGTTAGGCCATGTGTTTGTCATTCACTAGATAAAAGTTAGCAAGGGTTAACTAAACATGGTAAATGAAAGGTAAAAAAACTCAAACCAATTTTAATGATGTGTCACTTTGGAATTGGAAGAGCTTAAAAATGATGAGTCAGGCCCATCCTATATAAGAATTTCTCTTTTAAGCTATGAATTTGAAATTGTCTACTGAAAAAAATTAAAAACTCTAATTTTTTTTCTTTCGCAAAGGCGCCAATACTAATTGTTGAATAAACATACTTAGGGCTTCAACCAAGCCCTTACTAAAAGTTAAGTACACATAATAAAAATAAAGGAAAGAAGAAACCCGAGAGAAGAGTCGTCAATTCCTCTCCACGGTCTCCTTCCGGCCTCCGGCCTCCGGCCTCCGGCCTTCGTCCTCCCGACCTAAAACTAAACTGAAGCTAAAAGAAGATTGAAAGATAAAAGAAGGGATGAAAGAAGTGATTATTTGTGTGTGCTTTACAGGTGTATTTATAGGGCTTGAGTAGTCCTAGAAGGCTCATGAGTTCCTAAACTTTTCTAAAACACAAAACTCCTTTATTTCCAAAATAGGGTTCTGCAGTTTACTATTCACGCTCATACATATGCGCTCGATCGCATGCGTCTTGCACTCAATCGCATTGCTGCGCTCGATCCTTCATGTGTGCGAACAATTGCATGTGCGCTCGATCGCATGTAGTAGTGCGATCGATCGCACTTTGACCAGAAGCTGCTCCAGGATTTTCAGGCTTCTTCCCTTAAGTGCCAAAGCTGCTTCCTTTTTCTCCAAGACCTATAAAAACATGTGAAACACACAAAATGAAGTAAAATAGACTAAAACGTATAGACAAAGAGCTTAACGCATGTAAATTAAGGGGCTTAAATATGAATATTTAAGCACTTATCAGGGATAGTTGAGAAGAGAAAGAAATTGTGTTTATTTTTGTTAGGCCATGTGTTTGTCATTCACTAGATAAAAGTTAGCAAGGGTTAACTAAACATGGTAAATGAAAGGTTAAAACACTTAAACCAATTTTAATGATGTGTCACTTTGGAATTGGACGAGCTTAAAAATGACGAGTCAGGCCCATCTTATATAAGAATTTCTCTTTTAAGCTATGAATTTGAAATTGTATACTGAAAAAAATAAAAATGTTGGCCAACTATTTTTTATAATAGAGTTCAATAAAATCAAAACAGAATCAATGTACAAAGAAATATGTACATGCTGTTAAGATTTTTTTTTATTAAAGATACTAGCTTTGAGTTGTGACCAAGTCATTTTCCTTAAGTTTTTATTTGCCTCCACCAATTTTGGTGTGCAGCAGGTTGCAAACAAATACACTCCCAGATATAATGAAGCAGTCTATTGTTTATCATCTACATATCTCATAGACTCATTTTTGGGTTTCAGAATAATCAAGACCATAAAAATGATTTGTTGTAGACAAATAGTATTGTAGAAGATCTATAGAAGAAGAAGAGAGATGAGGGAAAAAATTGTATTTTCAAATGTTTGTTACTTGAGTATTTATATACTCATTCATGCCTTTCCAAAAAAAGCACCAGATGTGCGCCATCAAATGAGCCACAAGCACCTAACAGCCTGTGCACACATGTGCGTGTGCTAATGGTGCTAAAGCACCATCCTTAGTACCATTTATGGTTTATCCACATATATATATAAGTACACTCTTATTAAGTGTGTATATTTATATACGCTATTTCTTTGTATATACTTTCCAATGTGGAACAAACTTATCATAAAAGCCTTTTCATTTTCTTGGAAACAATAAAAATCACATCCCGAAACCATTTATTATTTTGAAAATTTCCAACAATCCCCTACCATTTTCAAAATCATTTTAACACTGAACCAAATGTTTGATTATTTAGTGAAGCATATGCGTAAATGAAAATTTCTCTTGGATTTGAATTTTCACTCAATGATAATACTTTGAACCATCTGTAATCTCACACATAATACTACTCCTCATACAAAAGTCTAGAAGAAAAAAATAAAACAATTGTTTATATATTATATGCCATGTAATTTGTATCTTGTTTTCATGAGTGCTCTAGAGCCAAACCCTTGAACTCGATAGAAGTGACCTTACTTCACACTCATTAGGTAGGCTATATTAAAAGTGTACCGTAATTATAACATTCCAAAGAAAATTCTTTTACATGCCTATTAAGGGTAGTTTTCTCATCATTGTCCTTTTCCATTACGATAACTGAATGCTTTTCCTTGGGATAGCTAAATTTCATTGTGCTTGTAACCACGCTAAATAATGTGCTTTTAACTCATTGAACTCAAGAATTGTGTTTAGCAAGAACTGAGTCGAGATTTCCATCATTGGTGATTTTTTGATGTGGGTTTGAGTCCCATCGCTTGTGATGTCTTAATTATCATATTCCTTAGAAGTCTCTTTAATAAAGGTTCTACCAAATTATCCTTAGATTTCACAAATTGAATAGTAATTATCCCATCGATAATCAATTGTCTCATATAGCTATGTCTTAGACTAATGTGTCTTGATTTTCCATTATAGACATTGCTATATCCTCGAGACAATGTAGCTTGACTATCACATCTCATAGAGATGGGAGCCATAGGTTTTGGCCAAATATAAATTTTTAATAATAAATTCCTTAGCCATTCTCCCTCTTTGCTCCCTACAGCAAGTGCTATAAACTCAGTTGCCATAGCAAACTCAGTTATACAGGTCTGTTCCTTAGACTCCTAGGAAATGACGACTCCACCACATGTGAAGATCCAACCACTTGTGGATACATAATCCTCTTTGTCTATCATCCAAATGGCATCCGTGAACCATTCTAAAATAGTTGGAGAACCTTTATAGCATATGCCTGAGTTCATGGTTCATTTCAAGTACTTAGCTTATAAACAACATTCCAATGCATATTACTATGACAACTAGTAAATCTACTGATTTTTCCTACTACGTATGCAATGCCAGGTCTAGTATTGGTCATGGAATACTATTAAGCAACCTATTACTCTTGCACAATCTAATTTCCTAATAACTCTACCATTATTTCAGACAAATTTGATACTTTCTTCGAAAGATGTGCTCACAAGTGTGCAGTTAAAGTGATCAAATTTTTTTTTTTCAATATTATTTCAAACTGATGTGATTTGTGACAATGAAATGCTACAATCATTTCTAAGTATCATTCCACGCCTCTAAAAGTTGGGTACTCTTATAGAGCTGACATGTGTAGATAGTCTTATACGCAACTATCTTCTTCCCCCCTCTCCATATTTGTGTGTTTGTTTCTTGAAAAATTTCTAAAAAAAATGCCTAAGATCACATCAGTAACACCCTTTCATGTCAAAATGTTATTATTTATCTAAGGTTCAAACAGGTCCAACCATGATTTAAAAATGGTTAAAGTCCAAACCAAAGGTGGAGTATCAAATTTCAGCAAGTTAGAAGACTGCACACATGTGTGTGCATCAATTTGGAGCAAGGGAAGGCCATGCGCACTAGTGTGCGCACTTCTGCACACAATGAGGGAAGTGTGCACACAGCAGCAACATCATCAGCACCATGGCGCCCAAAACCAGCACCATGGCGTCCATAATGGTGTGCTGAAGGACCGGACCAGTGCCATGGCACCCAGAACCAGCACCATGGCGCCCAAAAGGTGTGCAAAGGTGCTCTGCCCAGCACCATGGCACCCCCTGTTGAGCGCCTAGGCGCCAGGCAAAGGGCTGCACACATGGACAGCCTATTTTAAGACACTTTTAAGTGTGTGAATGCAAGGATAAAACACACAACACCACTTGGGAAGTGATGAAGAGCTATGATTAAGTGGAAATCATGATTAAAGGGTGGAAATTGATTCACAAGAATGTCCAAGAATTAAGAGGCTATAAAAGGGGTTCTAAAGGCCTCATTTCTACAATAATATACAACACACATACAAGAGAGATTTGTGACATTGTGAGATCATTGTAAACACTTAGAGAGAATTATGTAAGAGTGACAAACACAAGAGGGACTCTTGTAGTGAGGCTGGTTATAATAAGATAGAGAGAGTCTAGATTAGATTAGAGAACATTGTTGAAGTTCTCATCTTCTTCATTCTCTTCTTGTTTCTTCAAGAACTTGGATTCTTGAAGGGGATTGATGTAACTTTGTAAGAACCATTGAGATATTGCAGAGAGTTCAGAGGAACTCACGGGGACGTAGGCACATTTTCGAACCTCGACAACAAATTGCTTGTCTTATTTCTTTCTTTGATTTTCTGTTCTTGTGTTCGATTGCTATTTTCTTTCTACAAGTCATTCAAGACATGGGTGTTTGGAAGATCACCACCTGAGCATCTTGCTAAGGTGATTTCCAACAGTGGTATCAAAGTTAAACAGCTGGTTATCGGAGCAAGAAGTAGAAGGTACGGAGCCAAGACTCTAAGAATCAAAGATCAAACTTCTTGGGTGATTCAAGAACGGTGTAAAGATCAAGACCCGGTCGTGTTCTTGAAGGTTGATTCAAGAATGGTGTTAAAGATCCATCTTCGATCTTTGTTCTTGAAGTTGAAGAAAGCAGTTGTGGTTAGTGTACCAATCTAGGATCTTATCCGCAAAAGATGGCTTCAAATTTCTGTGTGGAGAAGTTTGATGGAAATGGGGACTTTGCCCTATGGAAGCGGAAGATCAAGGCGGTTCTAATGCAGCAGAAAGTGGACTTGGCTATTGGAGAAGATGATACTTTTCCAGCAAGTGTCACGGAGGACCAACGGACTGAGATGAAGAAGATGGCTTACAGCACAATTTTCTTGCACATGTCGGATAGTGTCACAAGGGAGTGCGGAGACTCGGAGGATCAAGCTGTCATATGGAAGAAACTAGATGAATTGTTTCTTATCAAAACTCTCCCTAACAAAATTTATCTTCTTAAAAGAATCTTTGCTTTTAAAATGGACCCTAGTAAGGAGTTGCAAGATAATCTTGATGTCTTTAATAAGTTAGTTCAAGATTTGAATAGCTGTAGTATTTCTTTTCCGGATGAACAATTGGCTGTTATTTTATTAAATTCACTTCCAGATTGCTTTGATAATTTGATTAATGCAATTGAGTATGGAAGGGATTCTTTGACAAAGGAGATTGTGATCAATGCCATAAGGGTACATGATTTCAAAGCCAAGATGAAGGAGACATCAAGTGGTGAAGAGCTGTTCATAAGAGGAAGGCCAACAGCTCGGAATGGCAGTAACAATGGCTACTACCGGGACAATGGTAGAGGAGAAAGCCATAGGAGAGCACACTCTAAACCAAGGGTTGGAGGAAGGAGGTGCTTCTACTGCAACAAGGAGGGCCATTTCAAGAAAGATTGCAAGATGAGGATGTGGGATGAGAGGAGAAGCCATACCAACAATGGAGAGGCTTCGGTTGCCATGGGAGAACAGCAAGGTGATAATGTTCTTGTTGTGTGCTCAGATGTGAGCAGGAGGCAAAGCAGCGGAAAGTGGATTCTTGATTCCAGGTGCACTCATCATATGAGCCCTCACAAAGAATGGTTCAAGAATTTCAAGAAGATCAATGATGGAAGGGTCTTCTTGGGGAATGATAATTCTTGCCAAGTGAGACGGATTGGAGACATCTAATTGAGGATGTTTGATGGAATCATAAGGCTGCTGGAAAATGTGAGGTATGTTCCAGATTTGAAGAGGAACTTGATCTCATTGGGGCAGCTGGATTCCATGGGCTATACATGCAAGATAGAGGGAGGAAAGATCAAGGTAGCCAAGGGATCTTTGGTTGCGATCAAGGCAGCAAGAAACAATGGACTCTATGAGATGATCGGAGACATGGAAATCAAGGATCAAGCAGCAAGCTTGATGGCTGATATGGATGAGGCAACCCTTCGGCACACTCGCTTGGGACATATGAACGAAGAGGGCCTGCAAGTTCTCAGCAAGGAATGTCTACTTGGTGGTGACAAAGTAGAAAAACTGGATTTCTGTGAGAGTTGCATTCTTGAGAAGCAACACCGGGTCAGCTTCAACACCGGAGTGCACAAGGCTAAGGGCATTCTTGACTACATTCATACAGACCTTTGGGGACCAGCTAGGACACCAACACAGGGAGGTAACATTTACTTTTTGTCTTTAATTGATGATTATTCAAGAAAAGTGTGGGTTTATTTGGTGAAAAATAAATCAGATACATTGAATAAGTTAGTGGTGTGAAAAGAGCTGGTTGAGACTCAAATGGGTAGAGTAGTTAAGGGGATAAGAACCGATAATGGCTTAGAAATTTTTAACCAAGAACTTGATCAATTCTGTAGGTTAAATGGCATTCTAAGACATAGGACAGTTGTGGAAACCCCTCATCAAAGTGGAGTTGCTGAGTGGATGAATAAGACCCATAGGGAAAAGGTTAGGTGCATGTTAAATAAATTCGGATTACCCAAATGTTTTTGGGGGGAAGCGGTGTCTACAGCTGCATATTTGATTAACAGATCACCCTCTAGGATTGTATACTATAAGACTCCTGAAGAGATATGGAGTGGAAAACCCCCTGAATTAAACAACCTTAAGACTTTTGGGTGTGCAGCATATACACATCAAAAGGAGGATAAACTTGGACCTAGGTCTAGAAAATGTGTATTTCTAGGATATGGTGATGGGGTTAAGGGATATAGGTTGTGGTCCTTAGAAAAGAAGGGCATGAAACTGATTATAAGTAGGGATGTTATTTTTAATAAATTGCTACTTCCCTACTTGGAGAAAACTAACCCTGCAGGGGCTAGTGAGCAAACCAATTCAGAAATTGTTGAGCATAGCATCAAGGGAGATTCTGTTCAGGTAAAGCAAAGGAGGTAAGAGGGTTCAGACTAGGTAGAGCCCTTGGATGATTGCTAAGCTCAAGAAATTCAAGAAGAGGCTGAACAAGAAGAGGATGCTGCAGCAAGTCAGAGGGACTTTCAGCTCATAAGAGACCGAGAAAGAAGGCTGGTCGGACCACCTTCAAGATGTGGATTTGTGGATGCTGTAGATGTAGCAGCTCCTTGGACAGAAGGAGAGATGAGTGAACAAGAAACTTACATGGTGGCAATGGAGTGTAAGGATTCGTCAAAGTCGCAGCTAGCTATGGAGGAAGAAATGGATTCTTTGAGGAAGAACAACTTTTGGGAATTGGTGAAAATTCCAGGAAATCAGAAAGTTGTGGAATGTAAGTGCACTTACAAGATCAAACAAGGGTGCCCTCCAAGAGATGAAGTCCGAAACAAGGCTAGGCTAGTGGTGAATGGGTTCACAAGAAGAGGAGATATAGGTTTCACAGAAACTTTCTCACCTGGACACAAGGTGGAGAAGATGGTGAGTATCCTCACCTATGTCATTGATAGGCTATTAGTTTGGAATAGTAGGAAAAGAATGGAAAGGTTTACATCTCAACTCAGTGAGGAGTTCGAGAGGAAGGATCTTAGCCTTGCACAAAATATCCTTGGGATGAGGAGAATCACCCGGGAAAGGAAGAGAAACAGGTCAAGTGTTTCTTGGGCAATGGATGTTTTCAGCAAATGTGTGAGTAATCCTGGAAAAGAGCGTTGGCTTGGGATGAAGTGGCTGCTGAGGTACATGGAAGCTCAGTGGCAGACAATGGTAGCACTCATAACAACCAGGACAGAATGCATAGCGGCTACAGAAGCCATAAAGGAGGCTATGGGGTGCAAAGGGTTGTTGGACGAGTGGGAGGTCCTAAAAGAGCAGGTGGTGGTATCTTTGGATAAATTAAGTGTGGGGCACTTGTGGAGGAATCCAGTGTTCCATGAGGGGACGAAGCATGTGGATGTTCGGTATCATTACATTCTGGAAAATGTTACGAAATGATGCATCCATGTGGACAAAGTTGCCACGGAAGAAAATCCTGCGGACTTGGGTACTAAAGTTTTACCTCTAAGTAAGTTCAATCATTGCCTTAAACTACTTAGGATTGGAGTTAGTTAATTGGTGACTCAAGATGAGTTTGGATCCAGAAGCTTTCTGCACAATGGTTCAGGTTTTTGAACACTGAGACAAAGGTAGAGATTGTTGTTATTTGTCTAAGGTTCAAACAGGTCCAACCATGGTTTAAAAATGGTCAAAGTCCAAAAAAAAGGTGGAGTATCAAATTTCAGTAAGTTAGAAGATTGCACACATGTGTGTGCATCAATTTGGAGCAAGGGAAGGCCATGCGCACTAGTGTGCGCACTTCTGCACACAATCAGGGAAGTGTGGGCACAGCAGCAGCATCATCAGCACCATGGCGCCCAAAACCAGCACCATGGCGTCCAGAATGGTGTGCTGAAAGACTAGACCAGTGCCATGGCACCTAGAACCAGCACCATGGTGCCCAGAAGGTGTGCAAAGGAGCTCTGCCCAGCACCATGGCACCCCCTGTTGAGAGCCTAGGCGCTAGGCAAAGGGTTGCACACATGGACAGCCTGCTTTAAGACCCTTTTAAGTGTGTGAATGCAAGGATGAAACACATAGCACCACTTGGGAAGTGATGAAGAGCTATGATTTAGTGGAGATCATGATCAAAGGGTGGAAATTGATTTACAAGAATGTCCAAGAATTAAGAGGCTATAAAAGGGGTTCTAAAGGCCTCATTTCTACAATAATATACAACACACATACAAGAGAGATTTGTGACATTGTGAGATCATTGTAAACACTTAGAGAGAATTATGTAAGAGTGACAAACACAAGAGGGACTCTTGTAGTGAGGCTGGTTGTAATAAGATAGAGAGAGTCTAGATTAGATTAGAGAACATTGTTGAAGTTCTCATCTTCTTCCTACTCTTCTTGTTTCTTCAAGAACTTAGATTCTTGAAGGGATTTTTGTAACTTTGTAAGAACCATTGAGATAGTGCAGAGAGTTCGGAGGAACTCACGGGGACGTAAGCACATTGCCGAACCTCGACAACAAATTGCTTGTCTTCTTTCTTTCTTTGATTTTCTATTCTTGTGTTCGATTGCTGTTTTCTTTCTACAAGTCATTCAAGACTTGGGTGTTTGGAAGATCACCACCTGGGCATCTTGCTAAGGTGATTTCCAACAAAAAATTTGATGACAATAATTTCTTTGTATTTTCAATTTGTCTAAATTAGTACATACCAAAAATTAACACATCATCAATATATAAGAAAATAATTACACCTTTAGTACTGAAAAATTTACTATAAATACATTTATCAAATTCATTAATTGTATAGAAATTTGACAAAACAATTTCATCAAATTTTTGGTGCCACTATTTTGGGGCTTATTTTAGTCCATACAGAGACTTTATCAGTTTGCAAACTTTCTGTTCTTGGCCAAGTACTACAAACCCTTCCGATTGTTTCATGCATAACTCCCCATCCAACTTACCATTTTAAGAATGTTGTTTTAACATCTATTTGGTGAATTTCAACCTTATAAATTGAAACCAATACAATAAGTACTCTAATAGTGGTTATCTTTGCAACTAGTGCATACACGTCGAAATAATCATTACCTTCTTTTTGTGTAAAATGTTTGGCCATTAATCTTGCCTTAAACTTGTCAATCGTAGCATCAACCTTCAATTTCCTCTTGAAAATCCATTTGCAACTAATGGATTTGGAACACGGTGGTAAATCCACCAATTTTCAGATTTGGTCACCTATTATATAGTCCATTTCATCATTGATTGCTTCTTTCCAAAAATAAACATATTGAGACTTCATGGCCTCTTCAAAGGTTTTAGGATCATATTCCATATTTAAGACAATTAGAACCAAGTTACTTTTTTTTTTCTCTATTTCCTTTTAACAAAAATATATAAAAATCAAGACCATAATTTTTGGAGTCCTAAGCTCCACTTCCTGTTCACCTATTTCTTCAAAATTTTCTTCACTTTCAATAGGTTTAGGAATTACTTGGAACATGTTCTCATCAAAGATAGAATTTTTAGACTCAATGATGGTATTTTTTGAATAATATTTATTAGGATCGACTATCATGCATGAAACTTTAAACTATATAAAGCAGTTACAATGAAAATGCATTCGATGCGTCTTTCTCTTAATTTTTTTTTTTTTTATATTTTGGTTTAGGAACTCTTACAATGGCTCTACAGCCTGATACCTTAGAATAATTTAAGTTGGGCTTCTTTTTCTTTCATAATTCATAAGGAGTAACTTTATTTCTTTTGGTAGGAACTCTATTCAGTGTATGGCATATTGTAACTAATGCTTCCCCCAAAAAACCATTTCTAAGACTTGAATTAGAGAGCATGGCATTAACCATTTCAGTTAAGGTTCGCTTTTTCTTTATGCTACACCATTTTGTTGTAATGTGTATGGTGCGGAGATTTCATGTATAATTCCATTTGATTCAAAATATGAAGGATCATGATGAGAGTCATAAAATGCATCTAAACAATACTTAATTGTTAGCATTTTAGGGTTGATCGAGGTTGGAATTACACTTTTATACCTTAATAACTCTAAAGTGTTATTCTTGAATCGTTGACTTATTTCAGTGCATTTTCAGGTACTTTGAGCTTAAAAAAGAGATAGAAAAGCTATCATCATTTTAAACACGAAGCTTCAATGAATACTCGAGTGAGATAATGGTCGCGGAAGAGCCAAGATGAAGAGAAACCAAGAAAGGAGATTTACTAAATTGCCATAATTGCCCGTAGAGATCAATCATTTTTGAAAATTAAACTGTATTGATGCAAGAAGAACCAGGTGATGAGCCATATATGCTTAGAAAGATCCGAAAGTCTATTTTCTGAAGAATTTTACGGCTTGTAAAAATGATTTTTCTAGAGAAAGTTATGGTAGTTTTAGTAGACAAAGGTCAGGCTGTGCGGGCTGTGCGGGATTTCAGCGTGATTTTGGGTTTAAATCCCACATCCCACATCAGTTGGAAAACATATTTCTATATCCCACATCAGATTGGAAACACATTGCACTCATGGTTTTTCCCTATAAAAGGCCTACTCCACTTCAGCTTTGAGGCATCAATCGGAGCTCATCTGAAATCATCAAAGAATGAATCCAGATGACCTTTAGGACGAATCCGAAGTATAATTTTGGAGGGCAAGCTGAGGAATCACCGAAGCTTTTGCTACCAATGAGGAGATGATCGTTGAGAGGTCGGAGGCAACTCAAGGAAGCATGAGCTCTATGGCCAGCTAGTCTCCAAGCAAGGTGAAGGGATGAATCCCTAGGTGTAGTTGTTCTTATTTTTCTTTATTTGATTCAGTTGTAGTTTGGTATTATTTTCATTAAATATTTTTATGTTTTATTCTTTAATTTAATTAGTAGATTTTTATTAGTCTGGTGATTGCATGCTTCTTTTCCATATAAGTCTAGTTATGCTATTCTTATGTGTATTTGTTTAGGTGTGATTGAGTCCGGTAGATCTCTTTTATAGATTTGTCCATTGCTGCGGTATTGTCATTTAGATATATCGTCGTCTTTTGATAATTTATAAGTTAGGTCATATGTTCTTGAAAGTAAAGAATAATTCATATCAATTACATTAGGGTTTATACATGTGCTTTAATTGAATATTTGCCGATTGCCTGTATGGGATGTGAAACTTGCAATCGAGATAAAAACAATTGAATCAAGTTAGGATTAGGGCAACGAACCTAGGGAGGATTTTCGGAATCTTGTTGTTTCTTTATTATGCTATCCATCAATTATTTATACAATTTCTATACAATCAACAAATCAGATTCTGTCATTTGATCTTTTATCATTTGTGCTGAGATTTATACCTTCTTTTGTAATTAACTTGTTTCTCTGTGGAATCGACACCCCAAAACTGTACAATAACTACCGCGTTATGTTTTGGGCGTAATCAAATTCTGGCGCCGTTGCCGGGGAAACGCGCTTAAGTACAAAGAAGATTGTTAACTTTTGACATGACGGTAGAAGAACTGTAAATAGTTTTTCTTTTCAGTAGTTTGTAAAGGCGGTAACTTCGTTCCCTCTTTTAGCTTGCTACGTTAATTTTATTTTATTTTATCTTATTCTTTCTTTTTATAGTAATTTTTTTCATTATTTTGTTACCTTGAATGTAAAGACATAGAGATGCTTATAGACCTGTGCTAGAGTCAGAATTCAATTCATTTCTAAATTCTTTATTTGACAGTCCATCTAGTCCCGAAGAAATGAGTGAATATGAATATCAACCTCCTAGGACCCTTCAGGATTACCTCAACCCTACACGCACAGCCACACCATCATGCATCATATTTCCAACTAATACTCGCCCATTAGAGTTTAAAACAGGGATGATACATTTACTCCCTACATTTCATGGCTTGGATAATGAAAACCCATATGTGCACATTAGAGAGTTTGAGGAAGTAGTCGCGACTTTTCATAGTCAAGACGAAACCGATGACATTGTGAGGCTTAAGTTCTTTCCTTTCACTTTGAAGGATAGAGCTAAGAGTTGGCTATACTCACTTAAACCACGATCTATTGGGTCGTGGACTGAGATGACTCGGATTTTTTTTAATAAATACTTTCCCCAACATAAGACCAATGCTTTAAAAAGGAAAATCTCCACCTTTGCACAAAAGGACAACAAGACTTTGTATCAGTCTTGGGAGAGATTTAAAGAGTTATTGAGTATGTGCCCTCACCATGGGTATGAGAGTTGGCGCTTAATGAGCTATTTTTATGAGGGACTTACATATAGAGAGTGCCAATTTGTAGAGATGATGTGTAATGGTGAGTTTTTAGAGAAAGATCCTGATGAGGCCATAGAGTACCTCAATGAGCTTGCTGAAAAAGCTAACACTTGGACTGGACCTAGTGCTACTGAAAGCACAAATAGGTCACGACCTATAGGGCACCCAAATGGTGGTGGAATTTACCATCTTAGGGAAGAGGATAACCTTAGAGCCAAGGTCGAGATGCTCACTAGTGAGCTCGATGAGTTAAAGACTAAAAGCTTAAAGCCAACACACGTAGCTAATAATGCAAAATCTTTTGAACTATGTTTTGTGTGTGGTGGGGTAGATCATCTCGCCCAAGAGTGTCCCACATTTGTTAAGATGAGAGGGATGTATAAGGAACAATGTAATGCCTTAGGCATGTACAAGAAGCCTTTGACACCTTTCTCTGATACTTATAATCCGGGATGACGAAATCACCCCAATTTCAGATGGAAGTCTAAAAACCAGCAGCTTGCACAAACCCCTACACCGTCTCATACACCTGTGTCTTCTAGGAGTTCTTTAGAAGACAATTTACATGCTTTTATTGAGGCACAGGGTAAGACTAATAAAAGACTTGAATCGTTAATTGTGCAGGTTGTTGAAGAACATAAAGAGATAAAGAGCCAAGTGTCCAAGTTGATGAGCTACTTGAGTGTGATTGAGCAAGGTAAGTTCCATTCTCAAGCTCAGTCCACACCCTATGGTCAGCACCTAGCACAAAAGAATTTGAAGGAGGTGAATGCCATTGAGACACTGAGGGGTAAGTCATTACACATCCCAACAACGGAAAAATTATAGGATGTGGATGAAAGCCATCAAGCACAAGCATACATGATTGACTCATTCATGGAAAAGGTCCAGCACCTTAATCCATTTGAGTCCACCCTCATCCATGGCTTCACCAAAACATACATCGAGCCAAAATTTGCAGATGTTACTGATGACATCCTTGAGGCCCTCCAAAAGCATAGAAGCACCAAATTTGGCAATGAAGCAGTGATAGATGCATTCAACCTATGTTTTTCAAGGAGGGAATAAGAGTGTCTGGCTGAAGACGTAAAACTTAGCACTCATGGGAGGCAACCCAAAACGTATCGTTTTATTTTTATTGTTTTTCATATTTCTTTTTTCTCTTGTTTATTATTATTATCTTGCTATTTTCCAGTTTTACTTTCGCATTTCTTTTTCAGGGACAAAAATACGAAGCAGTTCAAATGGTGGAGCACAATTTTCAGTTTCTGTGCACCTTTGGCTACAAGGGGAGTTTCCTTTACTCTTTCTTTTACATTGAGGTCAATGCAATTTTTAAGTTGGGGGTAGAGGAAACACATCTCTTTGCTTCCATTTTTTTTATTTCCATACATTTTTCTTTTTCCATTGAACTGCTTGGTGTCATTTTCCCTCTCTTTTTGTTTTAAGCATGCTTTGTGGTTGCCTTGGAAATTCACATGTCAATGATATAAACTTAATTGAGATAGCATATAGTATTTAGAAGGAGTTAAATATTGTTTCGGTTTGAAATATAATTTAAATATCAATCTTCATTTGGTTTGAGACTCTAGTTTGTGGGAAGATTGTATAATTAGTCTATAACATCTATAGAAATTTTATGTGTGATTATTTTGTGAATATTTTTGCGGTCTCGACAAGCTCTAGAACTTACTTGATAACCACTTGAGGCGAATTTCTAGAATGCACACTACTTAGGATATGATATAAGCCATTTTTGGACCGTTTGAGCCTTTCAAACCTACCATTGCTATATTTACTACTAGTCACCTATTTGAGCTTTTTCTTGAAAAAGAATTTGAGCCTTGTTTCTTTCAATAGCCCATTTACTCACCCATATGAGCCTAAAGAGAATATTTTATCCTTACCTTTCTCTTAAAAGAACTTAGCTATACATATTTTTTGAGAAGCACTTAAAAAGAATAGGGAGGGAAATATGAAAAATATCACTACCATAACCCAAGTACATTAAAGGAGATAAGTTAGGGGTTGTGGAAAAGAAAAAAAAATGAAAAAGGAGGTGAATGGTCTTATGCCAAAATACAAAAGAAAAGAAAAAAAATGTGAATTATGGCAAAGAAAGAAGAAAAGAAAAGAAAAGTGGTGATCTATTGAGAGATATGATCTTATAAAAATGGTTGAAAGAGTTGGGTGTTGAAGTAAGGTTATCCAGTGCTTAAAGAGTTGTGTTCAAAACTAAGAGATTAAGTTCTTTTACTTGTTGAATCCTTCCCATTCCTTCTTAACCTTTAACTTAGCCTAACGTTACAAGCTTAGTAAAGACCTATTGATCCAATGTAGTGTGATTTTTTCTACAATAGTGGAGAGTGGTTTGAAATGTAAGCAGATGAAGCTTGTTTTTGTGATTGATGTCACGAAATTTATCATGTTTTAGAGGCCAAGACTTGTATTCACGAATCTTATGCATAAAATCATCCTGGTGTTTGGATTAATGGTTTGTGGTAAGATGGATGTTAAGAGTCAATAAAGATTTTAAGATTGATGTTTGGATTACTTTTGGACTTAGGTGAAATTTAATGATTCTATATGCCATATGTTATGTGCAATTTTTGAGAAAAAAAGTGAATTACTCTTGGTTCAACGCTAGCATTTGTTTACTTTGTTTTTAACTCCTACCATAGAATTCATCTCTTATTTTCGCTTCAATTGCTAGGGACTAGCAATAAGCTAGTTTGGGGTTGTGATGAGAGTCATAAAATGAATCTAAATAATACTTAATTGTTAGCATTTTAGGGTTGATCGAGGTTGGAATTACACTTTTATACCTTAATAACTCTAAAGTGTTATTATTGAATCGTTGACTTATTTCAGTGCATTTTCAGGTACTTTGAGCTTAAAAAAGAGATAGAAAAGCTATCATCATTTTAAACACGAAGCTTCAATGAATACTCGAGTAAGATAATGGTCGCAGAAGAGCCAAGATGAAGAGAAACCAAAAAAGGAGATTTACTAAATTGCCATAATTGCCCGTACAGATCAATCATCTTTGAAAATTAAACTGTATTGATGCAAGAAGAACCAGGAGATGAGCCAATACACTTAGAAAGATCCGAAAGTCTATTTTCTGGAGAATTTTAAGGCTTGTAAAAATGATTTTTCTAGAGAAAGTTATGGCAGTTTTAGTAGACAAAGGTCAGGCTGTGCGGGATTTCAGCGTGATTTTGGGCTTAAATCCCACATCCCACATTAGTTGGAAAACAAATTTCTATATCCCACATCCCACATCGGATTGGAAACACATTTCACTCATGGTATTTCCCTATAAAAGGCCTACTCCACTTCAGCTTTGAGGCATCAATCGGAGCTCATCTGAAATCATCAGAGAGTGAATCCAGAGGACCTTTAGGACAAATCCGAAGTATAATTTTGGAGGGCAAACTGAGGAATCTCCGAAGCTTTCGCTACCAAGGAGGAGATGATCGTTGAGAGGCCGGAGGAAACTCAAGGAAGCATGAGCTCCATGGCCGGCTAGTCTCCAAGCAAGGCGAAGGGATGAATCCCTAGGTGTAGTTGTTCTTATTTTCCTTTATTTGATTCAGCTGTAGTTTGGTATTATTTTCATTAAATATTGTTATGTTTTATTCTTTAATTTAATTAGTCGATTTTTATTAGTCCGGTGATTGCATGCTTCTTTTCCATATAAGTCTAGTCATGCTCTTCTTATGTGTATTTGTTTGGGTGTGATTGAGTCCGGTAAATCTCTTTTATAGATTTGTCCATTACTGCGGTATTGTCATTTAGATATATCGTCGTCTTTTGATAATTTATAAGTTAGGTCATATGTGCTTGAAAGTAAAGAATAATTCATATCAATTACATTAGGGTTTATACATGCGCTTTAATTGAATATTTGTCGATTGCCTGTTTGGGATTTGAAACTTGTAATCGAGATAAAAACAACTGAATCAAGTTAGGATTAGGGCAACGAACCTAGGGAGGATTTCCGGAACCTTGTTGTTTCTTTATTATACTCTCCATCAATTATTTACACAATTTCGATACAATCAACAAATCAGATTCTGTCATTTGATCTTTTATCGTTTGTGGTGAGATTTATACCTTCTTTTGTAATTAACTTGTTTCTCTGTGGAAACAACACTCCAAAACTGTACTATAACTACCGCATTATGTTTTGGGCGTAATCAAATCATAATACTCACCTCCACTATCAGTCCTTAAACATTTAATTTTGGCATCACACTGATTTTCAACTTCATTTTTATACACAGAAAATTTTTCAATAGTCTCATCATTAGTGTGCAATAAATTAACATAACAATACTTAGAGTAATCATCAATGAAAGTAATATAGTATTTATTACTTCCTATGGTGGGCATACTATACAAATCACATATATCATTGTGTATTAAATCTAAAAGTTTTGAACTTCTAAGTGCTTCAGGAAACGGTAATTTTGTTATTTTTGCTAACATACAAGTTCTACATTTATCCAATCACACATTCTATCAAGCAATAACTTTAATTTAGCTGTGTCATACAATTTTATTTTATTAACATGTCATAAACGATTATACCATAATAATGTAAGCAAGTCGACATATTAGCATAAACACCGTAGTTATTATTATTAATATTAAGCTTAAGCATCCCTTCATACAAAAATCCTTTCTTTACAAACACCCCTCCCTTAGAGAACAGAATATTGTCTGCCTCAAAAACTTCAGTAGACTTTTAGACACTAAAATTTTCCTAATTTTAGGTACATGATAAACATTTTTCAGAGTTATAATTTTTCCAGAAGTGAACTCAAATTCTACATTTCCTTTTCCTTATACTTGGACGGTTGACAAATTTCCCATGTAAAGAACATGCCATCCTCCATTGGTTTGTATTTTAAAAAAAACTTTTTGTTCTTGCACACATGTTTTGTAGCACCCGAGTCATCATGGTCTTCAAGTACATTAACCTCAAAAATTATAGCAACTAGATTTTTTTCAGATGCATCATTCTTTTTCTTCAGTGCATGGCAGTCTTTCTTGTAGTGACTTGGCTTCCTATAGTGATAACACACACCTTTCTTTTTCTTGTTATTTTTTTTGATCTGTAAATAAAACTTGTATAAATGATCAAAATGTACAAAAATCACTACGCATACCTAGGGGATTAACAATATATGCAAAAAAACAAAGTCAAACAATAGGCTTACATTAGAAGCCAAGAAGCTGGTCAGCAGCTATACACATACTCTGGGCATACCCAGGGGCAAACAATTATGCCACAAAGAGAGAAAATAACATTGGAGCTTACAACAAAAGCCTTGTCTTCGGACAGGCTGCATAAACAATTTTATAAATAACAAACTGAATCTTCTTCACAAGGCTGGCTGGGAGGACAGAAGGCTTGTTAAAAAGTTTGGCATTTCTAGCCAACCATATGCTGTAAACAGTGCTAGCTAAGACTACCCTTTTGGCTATTGCAGGGGGGCTAGTTCCTCTTACTTTGTGAGTCCATTTGATTACACTCTCAATAGTAGTCATTTGTCTCCTACAATCAAGCCACTTTTTAATGGTGTCCCAAGTTTCTTTGCTGATTCTACAGAGAAGAAGAGGTGATCCCTGGTCTCTTCTTGCTCTAACCACAGAGGGCACAGCTTGTCATCTCCCTCTAGCTGGAGTTTGTCCTTAGTGAGAAGTCTATTCTTGATGGCCAGCCAGAGAATGAATGAATATTTAGGGGGGCAATGGCCATACCAAACCAGGGAAGCCCAGCTGACCACATTGCCTTTCTGCCTGCTTTCATTGTAAGCCTTCCTTATGTTCAACTCATCTTGCACCCTCCAATCCAGTAACCTGCTTCTGCCCAGTTGTGGTGAAGGGGGTTGACCAATTAGATCATCTCTGATTTCCAAAATCATTTTCCATAAAGGAGGAGTCATCCTTGCATGCCTTAATCTCCCATATGGATTTGTTCAAGAGGTAGTAATGTTGGACCCACTGGATCCATAAAGAATCCTTCTTCATATGGATGTTCCATAGGACCCTTGTAAGGAGGGCTTTATTCCAAGCTTTAAGGTCAACCAACCCTAAACCTCCCTCTTCTTTAGGCCTATAGATGTCAGCCCAAGCAACCAAAGCCTTCCTCATTCCAGCATTCTTCCCATTCCAAAGGAATGTTCTACACATCCTGATAATATTTTCCAATATGTTACCAGGGATTGGGAATATTGCAAGCCAGAAGCACTCCACACCTTGGAGCACTGCTTTGATCAGCTCAGTTCTACCAGCATAGGAAAGGGAGGAGCCAGCCCAAACATTAATATACCCAGCAATTTTCTTGTTATTTTACTTGAACTTGTTGTAGTTCTTCTTCCTCTTATAACCATCTTTAGTGAATTTCTTGGACCCTTCTCCCTTGTCCAGAACATTAATCTTAGAAATGCCTTCATCTTTGGACTTGTTTTCTTTCCTCAAATCCACCTCAATTATGAATTATTGCTTAACTCTTGTAGAGAAAGGTCTTCCATTTTGTGTTTGAGGCTATTCTTGAAATTCTTCTAAGAAAAAAGGAGTTTATCTATAACTGAATTAACAATTATAAACTCATCCATTTTCAGTTTGTGTTGAGTAAATTAATCAAGAATACTCTTAATTTCATTAAATTGTTCCATAACATGCCTAGCATCAACCATGCGATTATTATTAAATTTAGAAACAATGAACCTCTTACTAGTGGTATCGTCATTCATATATTACTATTCCAATTGAGTACATAGTTCCTTTGCAGTCGTTACATTATGGTAGGCATTAAACAACATGTTGGACATGCCATTCAGAATATGTCTTCTGCAGATTTCATTGTTTTGATCCCATTTTAGCCTTGTTCGAGCTTGGGCCATAATCTCTCCTTCGACAACTTCAGGCCTTGGGGTGTTAATTACATAGTACACCTTGATAGTGGCAAGAAGAAACTGCATCTTTTTTGTGAGCGGATGAAATAACCACCATCAAAACGTTCCAGTCGGTGAAAATCTAAAGCCAATTCATTCAGGGACACCACTAAAATTAAGACAAAATATAAACTTAAGATTGTTAAGAATTTTTTAATTGAAGAAACTGTCTTCAAGTTGTGATCATGTCTCTTTCCTTAAATTTATATTTTCCCCCATATATTCTAGTGTACAGTGGGTTGTAGGTAAATACACTACAAGATACAATGAAGAACTATGTCGTTTAGCGTTTGCACAACTATGAACAACCAACAAACTATTTTTTGGGTTTCAGAATAATAAGGACTACAAGAATTATTTGCGGTAGACAATGATATTATAAAAGATCAACAAAAAAAAGATAGAGTAGGGAAAAATCTGTACATTTTAAATGGTTGTTATTTGGGTATTTATATACCCATTCACCCCTTTCCAGAGAAACACCATATTTGAATTGAGTTTAAAGTCAACCGCTTAATTAATTATAGACATCATTTTTTTTATATCTAAATCTATTTGTTAGATCAAAAAGAAAGTTAAAAGTTAATTGCAAATGTCACTTTAACTGCCATTTTAATTTATTTAATCTCGACCCTTAGATGATAATCATTCTCAGATTCAATCTGAACCGTTCGATTAACTTGATTTTAATACATAAAAATTGATGCCTCTGATCTACTCTAGCTCACAGCAAGCATGTTAAGTGCTATATGCGCGTGCACCATCAAATGCGCCACAAGCATCCAACAACCCACATACACCATTCCTAGTACTATTTATGGTGTATCCACATACATATAAGTCTATTCTTTTCAAGTGTGTATATTTCTGTACATTTTTTCTTTGTATACACTTTTCAATGTAGGACAAATTTATCATAAAAACCTCTTTGTATTTTTTTAAAACAATAAAAAAATACATCTAAAAACTATTTATTATTTTAAAAAATTATAACACGTACAATCCAAATGTTCATTGATATTTTAAGTCCAGAATGTTTAGATTTTGTGTTTGATCCCTTATTCAATTTCATGGATGCTCTTGCGAATTATCCAATATTTTCATAGACAAAGACCTCACTCTCAAATTGTTTTTTAAACAGCATATATGATTTTCCTAATGAACTCAACATTTTTTTTTTCATGAAATTCTTCACTCATTTTTTTATACACGAAAATCTAATATTTGGAGGTTCTCAAATTTTCCAAGTAATTTCATCCAATCACATCCATATTCTTATGAACTTCACATATATATAATATATCTTAACATAAATATAATGTTTTTCCCTTTATTTTTATGTATGGCTAAATCGAATAGATAACAAGCAGTAAGTGATTATCGTAGCCGTTTTAAGCGACCCGCATTTTGAACGCCATAGCATTTATTAAGTAATTAAGCAAATGCCATTCAGTTATCAAGGCAAGTGAGTAACTCAAAACATGAGAACGTTTCAAATATTTATGTGATTCATGCTAAACAATCAAAAATGCCACAACGTTATAATTATGTGATCATGGTTTAGCCTTTGCTAGTATACCGCTTTTTTTTTTCTTCTTTTAGTATGGGCTTATAAAACTTTCATATATTTATAATGTCATAGATATATAAAATTACATTTACGTTTTGATGGGGTAAAATTATACACCACCCAATAGAAAATCAACCTGTGAACATCTTGGAGAGAATTAAAGAAATTTCACCTACAAAGGAAAAGAGATCAATACCCTGCAGTAAAAATTATGAAGCAAAACATAACACTGCACCTAAGGGCAAAAAAATAATTTTTTTCATGGAGGACCTCACCACCTTTTCCATTAGAGTAAGATTCATAACTTTATATAAAGGGCAGAATTCTCCAGTTGTACTATGCATTAAACTCTTTTCCAAAATATTCTTTTCTCATATTCTCTTTCTTACACTACTTACTAACTTAAGCATTGAAAGATCTTCTTCAAAGAACGAAACTCCAAGTGGTTTTCTTTTCATATACCTCAAACTTAGTTGACATGAATCGAACCACGGACTTAACTCGAATAAACCTAATCAAACCTTACTTAGATTAACTTAATTATACTTGACCTAATTTCGAGATCAACACTTTTAATTTTTTATAACTATCATTGTCTACATATTCTAAATAATTTTACAATAGACCAAGTGTTGATGCCCACGCCTCCAAGGCTGAGCATTTTGACTGCTGCTCAAATGTTCGGTCCCACGTCTCTAAGGCCAAGAATTTTGACTGTTGCTCAAATGCTCGGTCCTATGTCTCCAAGGGTGAGCATTTTGACTGCTGCGCAAATGCTCGGTCCCATGTCTCTAAGGCCAAGAATTTTGACTGCTTCTCAAATGCTCGATACCCTAACTCCAAGGCCGAGCATTTTGACTACTGCTCAAATTCTTGGTCCTATGTTTCCAAGTCCGAGCATTTTGACTGCTGCTCAAATGCTTGGTCCCACATATATTTGTTGATGTCAAAAATCTGCCGCTGAGCTAAAGGTATGAGATTCCACAGTTTGCACAAAGAAAGAGGGATGAACTAAAGAATCACCAGAAGAAAGGAGGTGGTGCCTCCGAGGACTCTCCGATGCCTTTATTAGTGCAAGGTTTTGAGGAAATGGAGAGGGTTGTGATTTTAGTGCTTCAGTGATGAACTTAAATTGAGTTGAGATCTACATACCTTGGGTTTTTTATAGCAATTCAGGGGGCAAGTTGACAACGTGCTCGGGATGGCGCGATCCTTGAGATCCTGCTTCTCTAGAAAAAGGGTTTTGTTGTGTGTTCAAAGATGGCACAATCCCTAAAATCTTGCATCCATTCTTGCGTGTGAGAAGTTTGTGAATGATTATGAATTTATCATCTGCTCTGCTACGTGCCCGTTATTGACATGGCCACGTGTCATCCGATCATTGGAGAGGAGTTATCCACATATCACCAGGCTACTGGAGAGTGACTTATTTACTACATTAGAGGCCCCCCACTTCCTTAAGTATATTTATGTGATTGAGGAAGTATAATAGAGCTTCATGTCATTGATTGCATGCTTCGGCCTGTGAAGCCTAGGGCCGAGCATATAGACCTCAGTCAAAATGCTTGGCCTTGTAAGCGTGGGACCGAGCATTTGAGCAGCAGTTAAAATGCGCGGCCTTGGAGTCAGGGGACCCATCATTTAAGCAACAGTCAAAATGCACGGCCTTGGAGTCAGGGGACCGAGCATTTGAGCAGTAGTCAAAATGCTCAACCTTGAAGACATGAGACAGATCATTTGAGAAGTAATCAAAATGCTTGGCCTATGAGACACAGGACCGTGCATTTGAGCAGTAGTCAAAATGCTCAGCTTTGGAAACGTGGGACTGAGCATTTGAGCAGCAATCAAAATGCTCGACCTTGGAGATGTGGGACCGAGCATTTAAGAAGCAGTCAAAATGCTCAACCTTGGAGAAGTGGGATCGAGTATTTGAGCAGCAGTCAAAATGATTGGCCTTGGACATAGGACCGAGCATTTGAGCAGCAGTCAAAATGCTCGGCCTTAGAGTCATGGGACCAAGTATTTGAGCAGCAGTCAAAATGCTCAGCCTTGGAGATATATGACTGAGCATTTGAGCAGCAGTCAAAATGCTTTGCCTTGGATACATAGGACCGAGCATTTGAGTAGCAATCATAATGCTCGGCCTTGGAGACGTGAGACCAAGCATTTGAGCAGCAATCAAAATGCTCAGCCTTGGAGACGCGGGATCGAGCATTCATGCCTCAATCAAAATGCTCTACCTTGGTGACATGGGACCGAGCATACGTGCCTCAATCAAAATGCTTGACCTTAGAGATCTTCGACGAGGAGTGGGCCTACACGGTTTCTTGGGCTCATAGAAGACTTTTAGCTTTAGGCTTATTAAAGACTTTTTTGCTTTGGGCCCATAAAAGGTTTTTTTGCTTTGGGCCCATAAGAGCCTTTTTTTCTTTTGGACCATAGAAGGAGTTTAGCTTTGGGGCTATAGAAGATTTTTTTGCTTTGGGCCCGTAGAAGGTTTTTTGCTTTGGGCCCATAAAGAAGCCTTTGGACTGTTCCAAAATATTAAATGTTGGACCATGCACTATCATTTTGGGGAGTGTAACGGGGGCGCATGCCATTGATGGTACGCCTTTAGCAGCCTTGGGTAGTGTAACGGCACCTCGGTTATGCCAAGCATCGCGTCTTTACAGCTGGGGAAGCCTTGGGGAGTGTAATCGTACCTCGGTTATGCGAAACATCATGTCTTTACAGATAGGAAGGAGTTAATTTTCCTCCTTAATCATGCCCGAGCTTCTATATAAGAGAGGAGTTTCCTCTCATTTCTTCACTTCACTTCATTTGCATTTAGAGAGAAATTTTGAGAGCCCACGGAGTTAGCCAGAGATTGAGAGCCCTCGAAGTCTGCTAGAGTTTGAGAGCTTTTTATCGTGGGGAGGATTGAGGTGTGAGCAAAGAGGGATCTTCTTTTGGGTTTGAAGTGCTTGGAGTTACCGTGGGGATTTACCTTTGGTAAGTTTTCCCTTTCCCATCTTTATAATGTGTTAAGTAGATAATTATTGTGATAGGCCTAATAGTGGTAGTGGTAGTGAGGATCACCATGAACTGCCTAGGGAATTGAACAAGGCTATGGATCTAAACTGAGCCTCTAGTGAAGGTGAAACCTCGGGGAGTGACAACACTCGGGAGTGGCCATTGGCAATGGTTCCCTCTAGGCCTAGGGAAGAGGAAGATGAAGAGGAAGAGGATTCTTCTTCCGAGGATGAGGATGAGGTAGATAATGTTTTAGCTAAGCTGAGGAGGATATGAGGGTGAAAAAGAAGGTGCAGTGGTCATTCGTGGAAACTTTTGTGCTAAATAAGTTGGAGGAATGGGAGTTCGAGGTCATCAGGCGCATGTACCGTATCATATAAGAGTACACCTTGAGGAACATTAGTGTTGGGGAGAGGGCTTGTGATGTTCTCTCGCGCCATGCACCCTTCGAGATATGTGTCTATGAACAGCACATGAGGGCCGGGCTCAGATTCTCATTTCACCCTTTCCTATGCACGGTGCTGAGGCTCTTCGACATAGCAATGTACTAATTGGTGCCTAATTCTATGCGTCTAATCATGGCGTTCATCTGTGTTTTCTTGGATATGAAAAGGCTAATGAACATCAACGTTTTTAAAGCCCACTTCAAAATTAGCAAGAATGACCAGCACGGGTGGGCTGTGATTAGCTCCAAAGCTAGGAAGTGACTACTGAAGAAAAAATTTACCTCCATCAAGCAGTGGAAGAAAGCCTTTTTCTATGTCCAGAGTGAGAAGAGCTTTGAGGTTCCACTATCTTTGGAGTTTGGACCATGCAAGGAAGTGCAAGAAATTGCACCTCTTACACCGCGAGTAAGAGACTGTGAAGGCTATAGTTGCTGCGCCTATTGATGTGGAGATCTTGTATGATAACGAGGAGTAGGTGAAGAATAACCCCTGCCCTCGCTGTCTTAAGGGGACCTTAGAAAATGGTATATACTTAGGTACTTATACTTTCATAATTTCATAATTTTTTTGTTCCCAACTACTCATACTTATGCTTTTTGCTGAGTAGAGATGGAAGCCACGGCCAAAGATATGGAGAAGGTGAAGAAGATGGTTGTGGAAATGAAGAGGGTTATTCAAGCTAGGAAACAGCCTACACAGGCCCAAGGGTCGAGAAAGTGGCTGCAGGCTCCCTTTCCTATCCTTATTGGTGTGGAAACCTTGATCCCTCTCCCATCCCTTCCGATTCTCTGTCGCACCTCTAGGGGGCTCCTTCTGATACTAGGGTCTTTATGCCCAACTAGGGCATAAAAACGGATGACTCAGTTTTTGCTTACGCCAAGGATGCTCGAGAGAACCTTGTCCTTGGGATCCCTCTTTGCCACGTGATCGAGCTATCAAGGAAGCTTATCAAGAGCCTCTGCTTTGTGGCCGAGGTCTTAGCCTCCGAGGTGAGTGTTTCTACCTTCGAATTTTCATTTAAACTTTGCTGCTTTATGGTTTCTTATTTTCTACTTTCTATTTCAGTCAAACATGGTGAATGGGATGCTGTCGCGTCGCTACTTAGATATGGGTAAGAGGTTGACCCGGTGACAGCAAAAACTAGATGACAGCTGCGGGCTCATCCAGCAGCTGCAGGGCTCCTTGGAAGGAGCTCACCTAACTAGAAAAGTGTTGACCGGGCCAAGACCGAGGCTGTGGAGAAGAAAAAGACCATGCACAAAAAGAGGGATACTGTTATAGCCTCCGAGTAGAAGCTGAGGCAGGGAGATGATGGAGGCCATGAGAATGGCCATAAATGAGGCCCTGGCTAGCTTCAAAAACTCCTCTTCCTACCAAGACGTCATAGAGGATGAGGTCGAGCTCCAATTCTTCGAGGAGTTTTTGAAGGCTAAGAGGAAGGCTGAGGCACTCTACCCTCATATCGACATCTCAACCCTCGAACTTTACGCGTCGGGAGACCATGACGGGGCCATGACGGGTGGATCTGGAGGAGAAAAAGAGGCCCAATTGAGTGGCGCCGTGGTAGAGGCTATGTCTGATGGCGAAGTTGACCCTTAAGGGCTTATAGTTTTGTCTTCTTCTTTGTAATAGTTATCCTCCTTTGTAATAGTTTTTCCATCTTTGTAATGATTTTCTTATTGAAATTTCTAGTTTTTTCTTTCACCTTGTCTCCCTTTGTAAGTCTATACTTTTTCACTGTTTTCATTGATAACCGAGGCGTTCACATGTTACACTGTCAACTTATGTGAAGCATGAATTCGAGGGGCGTAAAATATTGGTTAAATTTACAGAGGTTCTCCGTGTTCCAAGTGCAAAGGATGGGCTTGCCATCCAACTTTGCAAGCTCGAAAGTACCGATTTAGAAAACTCTTTTGATGTGATACGGGTCTTCCCAGTTTGGGATGAGCTTCCCCATTTCTTGAGGACGAGACACTTTGTTTTTCGTAGAACAAGATCACGTAACTTAAAGCTTCTCTCTTGGACCTGAGAGTTGTAGTACCTATCCACTCTCTGCTGATATGTGCAAATCGAATATAAGCTTTATCCCGAGCTTCATCGATAAAATCAATGTTCATCCGTAAGGCTTCTTCATTGTTAGTTCACTCGAAGTTCTGTACTTATAACGAGGCACCCTGATCTTTAATGTGATGACTATTGTGCGATTATCTACCTAAATAAATAAGTAAATAAACATACGGTTTTACTTGCAAGTGCACGAGGTCAACAGTAGTACAGTGTGCGAATGCAAGATCATCTCCACAGGGATTGGTGAATTTCGGTTTTAGAATCAGTTTCTTAGTAAGAGAAGTTGAAAAAAAACAGTTGAGCGTGATTTAATAGTAATAAGAGCATAGGTCTTTGATATCCACCTCTAGTTATACTTTCCCAATGAGTAATATGTTAATGCACTAGCCTTCTCATGATTACCTAATGGTTGCCAACCTAAAGGCATGGTATCTACTCCTTAAGCTATTGATTTCCCTAAGCACTGAGTTAGGCGATAGAAGCTTAAATATTCATATTTAAGCCCCTTAATTTACATTTGTTAAGTTCTTTATCTATATATTTTAGTCTATTTTACTTCACTATGCTACATTGTTGACCTTGTGCACTTGCAAGTAAAACGAGTGCGATTATTTACCCATTTATTTAGGTAGATAATCGCTCAACAAGTTTTCATAATTAGTGGTGAATATCAAGCCCTTACGCCTTTATCTTTAGTATTTATCAAAATCAACTCTTTTATTATTTTTATCTTTTTAATACTGCGAAACTAATTCTAAAGTTAAATTTACCAATCCCTGTGGAGATGATCTTGCATTCGCACACTATGCTACATTGTTGACCTTGTGCACTTGCAAGTAAAACAAGTGCAATTATTTACTCATTAATTTAGGTAGATAATCGCTCAACAGCATGGTATCTACTCCAACTCTTTTCTTTCTTAAGGGATTCAGCATGGTATCTACTGAGTTGTTCCTTAAGAAAGCATAAGATTTATGGAAATCGACAACCACATGAGACCTAGGGCATGGTATCTACTCCTGGTTTCCCATGTTGATTAACCCAAGAATCCGGTGTGGATATCTTTTGTTACTATTGTTAGGCCTAGGACTCGGTCATCCAAATTGGTCTAACTAACTAATCCATACCACATGCACATATTGATCAGACATATACATATGAGGAATGTAAATAAACACAGATATTAATCAAGTTAAGCATCATAATCAAGGTTATTGCAAAGAAATCCATGGATATATATATGGGAAAGCATAACTAGGGCTTCAATCGAGCCCTATAAAGAGTTAGTTACACATGATGTCTAAGATAAACATTATAATATAAACTAAACATCAACTATAAAACCCAAAGAATACTGTGGAGACGGGTTGTCAATCCTCTCCAAAGCTTACAACTCCGAGCGAAAGTAGAAGATAAAAGAAGTGATCCTTTTGTGTATGCTTTACAGGTGTATTTATAGGGCTTAAGTAATCCTAGAAGGCTCTGGAAACCCTAACTTTAAAAAACGCAAAACCTACTCTATTTTCAAAACTGGTTCTGTCATTTTACTATTCACGCCCGTACATGTGCGCTCGATCGCATGCGTTTTGCGCTCGATCGCAAGTGCTGCGCTCGATCCTTCTTGTGTGCGCACGATCACTTATGTGCTCGTTCGCACTTTGACCAGAAGCTGCTTCAGGATTTCCAGGTTTTTTCCTTTAGGTGCCAAAAATGCTTCTTTTTCTCCAAGACCCTATAAAAACATGTGAAACACAAAAATGAAGTAAAATGGACTAAATTAACATAACTAAGGACCTAACAAATATAAATAAGGGGGCTTAAAGATTAATATTTAAGCACCTATCACACCCCCAGACTTACATATTGCTAGTCCTTTAGCAATACAAAACTAAAAACTAAAATGAAAAATAATGTCACACAGATAGATCCAATATTCATAATGTCCACAAAAATTTTAAGTCTTCACACAAATTATGATGCGCATTCATGAGTAAGCTTAACAAATATAAACATATCTTTGCAATGAATAGGAGTTTTGAACGCAAATCACTTTCATGAGGCAGTTTAAGACATCACAAGTTTTAACTTTAGTGTGTAGTGAACTAGCACATAAAAGATTAGGTTTCCAAATAATTCTAATGTGTAGTGTTTTGATGACTCAAAATTCACCAAATTTCCTATTAGAATCAACAAAGATGGCATAAATTTTCTTCTTTTCTTTTATTTGTGAGATTTTTGCCAATTAGTTCCCTTAAGCTTTCTATTTAACTCATGTAACCAGCATTTAGCCAATGACTCCCAAACCAGATGGTTTTAGGGCATTAGGTGTAAAGACACCTCTAAGGATTTACTAACTCGAGTCAAAAAGGCTATGAACTAACTGGTCTCAATGCTGCCAATCAGAATTTTCACCTTTTGACATGACACTCACTGCTTACTGAGGCAAGAGGGCCAGTTACTCAGCAGAAAGTTCTTTTTAATGATCTTTTGTGAGCAAAAATTTTTCCACCTTTTGACGTGACACTCACTACTTACTGAGGCAAGAGGACTAGTTACTCAGTGGAAAGTTTGTTTTATTGATCATTAGGAGCATTTTTCTTTTTGAGCACTAATAATCTTTTTCTATTTTCTTATGCCAAAATGTTAATCTAATAGGTCATCTGGTTCACAGTCGAGTAAAAGAAACATACAAATCCAAATTACATGTCATACCCCACACAACTATGTGCTAATGTGCTCGTGTTAGTTCAGGTCAAAATTGTGAATCTTTAAATGCCTAAAAGTAAGTGATCTATGTTCAAAACTTAATTATTGGCCTATATGTTCAAAGTTTTAAGCTCACTTATGAAGTCAAATCATATTCTTTGTTTAGATCACCCAAAATTTTATTGGAACAGAATGAACATGCATTTATCTATAAAAGCAACAAAAAAATGGGACATAGTGTGTGTGTAAGTGTGTCCCCATACCCCCAAACTTAAATTGCACATTGTCTCCATTGTGTGAATATCATGGAAGGAGCTGACCCGGGAGATGGAGAACTATATGGCTGGCATGGCTTATAGCACACCCCCAAACTTCAACTGGATGCACTTACTCTGTCCTTGAAAAAGAAAGACGAACAAACATAAAATGGAAAACAAGTAATAATAAACAGCTATAGAAAAGTAAACTATGAAATACTAATAATAAAATAAAATAAACTATTAAAAAGGATATGCTTTGGGGTGCCTCCCATGAGCGCTAAGTTTAACGTCTTCAGCCATATAGTGTATCCTTTCATTGCTGGTCATCTGGTGTTGTAGTCGAAGAGGTACTGGGGGCAGGGGGCAGACGATCGAGGATAGCCTGCAGCATCGTCTCCTGGTGTGCAAACCGTGCCCTCTAAACTATCTATGCGTTGGTGTACTAGGGATGTAGCTACAGAGACCTCACCTCGGAAGGAGAACAGCTCGTCGAGAAAGTGCTGGGACTCAATGGGTCCCATGTCTGAATGGTCCTCCTCTTGCAATGGGCTGACTGCAGGGGTCTCTGTCTCCATGTGATCCTCCTCAACCCTATCAGCAGGAGACGCAGGCACCTGAAGTCCTCGAGGCATGTGCGATAGGCTCTGTGTCCACTGAGCTTTCCCAAAAAAGAGATGCTCTCTTATTGGTCCGTCACTGGTAGTCCCCTTAATCCCTTTTCTTTTTGAGTATATAGGAGAGTAGGAATGGGAAAGGGAGGCCCCATGCATTGGCCGTAGTGGTCTAACGGCCATGAATATGATCCCAGAATTTATGCAACTGGCTCCAAATAACAGCCGGGATAGAGTACTAGTGGCCTTTGTGGAAGGTATACAAGGTCTGTAGAAGCTAGTCTAGCCGCTGTGTCTTGTGTCCCAATGAGCATACGTTGCGCTGAAGGATGGTATCAACGAGCCAAAGGCGTGGAGGCAACTTTGATCGGCTCACTGCGTTATTATATCTGTCGATGTATTGACCAGCGCACATATCCTCAATAATTATGGATAGGCCAAAAGAGTCCGACTGCTCCTCGATATCGGTGTCCTCCGGAAGGGACTCATCACAATAGTGAAGAGTAGCAGCTATGTCGGCACTAGTCACCTCTACAGGTGTGTTCTGGATGGAAGATGTCATCACGCCTGGTCTGCCGCAGTCAAAGGATAGGCCCGCATAGAACTGAACTACGAGCTGGGTATATGCAGTCGAGCAAATCGTCTTGAAAAGCCTCTTCAACCCTCGATGTCTAAATGCTTGGACGGCCCATTGAGTGGCATCCATGTGTTTGAAGACCTCATCGATGCTGAACGTGGTTTCTAACAATAGCTCACGTTACTTGAAGCTTGGCCAGGATGACTGGGCGCGGCTACTTGAAGCACGAGAAGTGGAGGTAGATGGTTTGGACATGATGATACTAGTTTCTGCCAGAATTGCACTCGATCGCGGAAACGTGCTATCGATCACACTTGGATCTTGCGTTCGATCGCACTTGACTTGTGCTCGATCGCAACCTGTCAAACGTTTTATTAAACAACTCGTGGGCAACAAAAGTTGAAAACTGTGGATAGCCCTCAAATCTGATCGTCAACCTCCTGTAAATATAAAAAAGAGCCAATCACACACCAGATAACATATTTAGATAATAAAAATGTAAAGTAAATGTTGTACAAAACCGTGTGTGAGAATAAAAAAAGGTTACCTTGTAAATGGGGTGAACGTGTAATGGAAAGGGACGTGGTAGTGACAGTGGCGATGATGGTGGTTAGTGGTGATGGGGGTGTGGTGGTGGTGGAGATGGAGTGGGGTGATGTTGGAGTCGAGAGTGTGGGTGAAATGTGTATAAACGGGGGAGTGTGAGTGAGAAGCTATGAGATGTGAAGAGTGAAGTGTTTAAGTTTATTACATGACTATCTGCTACGAGTGCGCTTGATCGCACTAGAGTGCACTCGATCACACTCTTGCGCTCGAGCATATCGAAGGGTGCACTCGATCACAAGCAGTGTGCATGGACACAAATTATAAAAAAAATCAAAACTTACCGTAGTTGAAAATGACAAAGTAGGAACAATACAACCTTACCATGTGTTAGTGGCCTCAGTGCCACTAACCTTAATAAAGATGCTTGAGCTGTATGAGTAATTAAATGTGAGCTGCTCAAGCGTTCTCGTGCCACAGTGCTAGTTAGTTGAAAGGAAACACTTAGAGTCCACCTCTTGTGGCTCCAGTGCTTGTATCTCAACTGTATACTGTACTGATTCAAGTGCCAAGTCTTCGTCTCGCGGAGGAATGTTAATATCAAGGTATGGCTTGGCTCTATGTCCATTTATCGTAAAGGGCTGATTTTCATTAGGGCCACAAACTTCTAAAGCACCATGAGGGAAGACCTTGGTGACTATGTACGGACCGTACCATCTGGACTTGAGCTTACTTGGGAACAGTCTTAATCGTGAGTCATATAGCAACACCTTTTGTCCTACATGGAACTCCTTCCGTACTAGTTGTTTTTCATGATAGGCTTTTGTCTGTTCTTTGTACAACTTGGCATTCTCATAGGCATCATATCTCAATTCTTCAAGTTCATTTAGATGCAGCTTCCTTTTCTCACTTGCTTGTTTCATGTCAAAGTTGAACTGCTTTATGGCCCAATATACTCGATGTTCTAATTCTACCGGGAGATGACATGCTTTTCCAAAGACTAGGCGGTAGGGAGACATGCCAATTGGAGTCTTATAAGCTATCTGATATGCCCATAGAGCATTATTTAAGTGTAGAGACCAATCTTTCCGATTAGGCTTCACTGTCCTTTCTAAGATTCCCTTGATCTCTCGGTTGCTTATCTCCACTTGGCCACTGGTTTGAGGATGATATGGAGTGCCAACTCTATGAGTGATCCCATATCTCCGAAGTAGTTAGGAAAAAGAGCGATGATGAAAGTGGCTACCCCTATCACTGATGATTGCTCTTGGAGTCCCAAACCGCATAAAGATGTTAGCCTGCAGAAACTTTACAACTACTTTGTGATCGTTAGTTTTTGAGGGACAGCCTCGACCCATTTGGACATATAATTCACACCCATAAGAATATATAAATAACCAAAGGAGTTAGGAAAGGGTCCCATGAAATCAATGCCCCATACATCAAAAAGTTATACTACATGAATATTTTGTAGGGGCATCTGATTTCGGGAAAAGATGTTACCTGTCCGCTGGTATCTATCACATGAGCTGCAAAAGAAGAAAACATCTTTAAACATATTAGGCCAACAAAAACCAGATTGTAGCACCTTAAGAGCTGTTCGTTTTGCCCCAAAAAGTCTTCCACAAGCAAACTGATGGCAGTGTTGCAATAAGCTCACGTGCTCCTCTTCTGGGATACATTGTCTGATGATTTGATCGAGGTAAAATTTGAAGAGGTAAGGATCATCCCAATGGTAGTGTCTTGACAGAGATATCAGCCGCTTCTTTTCTTGAGTGGTCATGCTTGGGGGAAAAACTTTAGCAGTTAGATAATTTACTATATCAGCGTACCATGAAGGTTTTACCTCTAGTGCGAACAGTTGTTCATCAGGGAAGTTCTCATTCAAAGGCAACTCTTTATCATCATTCAAAGTTCTAGAAGCATAGTAAATAGCATGAGGTACCTTATTGATTCTTTGACCTAAGACAGCTCCTAAGGCGAAGTCACTGGCATCACATATTAACTCGAAAGGGAGATTCCAATCCGGTGCCATCATTATCGGGGCAGAGGTGAGAACATTCTTCAACGTGTTGAAAGCTTGCATACAGACATCATTCCATTCAAACTTGGTATCTTTAGCCAACAACGCACAAAGAGGTCTCAAGATTTTGGAGAAATCCTTGATGAATCTTCTATAGAAACCGGCATGTCCAAGGAAACTTCTAATGCCCTTGACTGTGAGAGGGGGGGTAGCTTGGAAATGATGTCTATCTTAGCCTTGTCCACCTTGATACCTCTGTTCGAGATGGAGTGACCCAACACAATACCTTGTTGAACCATGAAGTGACATTTCTCCCAATTCAACACTAAGTTACTCTCTTCACATCTCTTTAGGAAACTCTCTAAATGATTTAAGCATTCATCAAAATTAGAACCAAAAACACTAAAAGCATCCATGAATACCTCAATGTATTTCTCCACCATATCGAAAAATATACTCATCATACATCTTTGAAAAGTGGCTGGTGCATTGCATTATCTGAATGGCATTCTTCGATAAGCAAATATACCGAAAGGGCATGTGAAGGTAGTCTTTTCTTGATCCTCGGGTGCTATAGCAATTTGGTTGTACCCACTGTACCCATCTAAGAAGCAGTAATAACTGTGACCGGCTAATCTCTCTAACATTTGATCAATGAATGGCAAGGGAAAATGATATTTTTTAGTTACTTTGTTTAATTTCCGGTAATCAATGCATACCCTCCAACTAGTTGTCTTTCTTGTAGGTATGAGCTCCTCATGTTCATTTTTTACAACGGTAATTCCACTCTTTTTAGGAACAACTTAGATCGGACTCACCCATTTACTGTCTGATATGGGGTAGATACTGCCAACATCTAGTAGCTTTAATACCTCGGCCTTTGCCACCTCTTTCATGTGTGGATTAAGTCTTCTTTGAGCATCTCGAGTGGGCCTTGCTTCTTCTTCCAGGTAGATATTATACATGCATTTGGCTAGACTTATCCCCTTAATGTCAGCAATGATCCATCCAATGGCAGATCTATGCTCCCTAAGAACTCTTAACAACTTCTCTTCTTCTCCACTACTCAAGTTAGCAGCTACATTCATAGGTAAAGTCTCATTTTCTCCCAAATAGGCATAAGTTAAATGCTCGGGTAGCTGCTTTAGTTCCAATGTTGGTGCCTAGACAATAGAAGGCAGAAGAGTAGCATTAGTAGGTATGAGAGATTCAAATGGAGGAGTATACTCACTAGAGTGTTTTGGAGAGGTCTCAAGGAGTTGCATAGCCGAGATGATGTCATCAGTCACATCTTCAAGTTCTTGCTTAATATCCTCTTCGATGAAGCCATGGGCGAGAGTGGTCTCCAATGGATCAATGTGTCGGACCTGAAAAGCTTGCTCGACAAAATTTTGTATCATACATACATTAAAGCATTCCAAACCATCTTGAGGTAGTTTCATTGCATCAAATATTTTAAATTCTATATTCTCACCATTGATTTTCATACTCACTATACCCTTTTTCACACAAATCTTAGTGTCGGTAGTTCTCATGAAGAGTCTCCCTAATATGATGGGCAGGGGTAAGGGCATAGGGCATTCCTCCATATCTAGCACATTGAAATTAGCAGGTAAAATGAATTGTCCTACCTTAACTAGGACATCCTCGAGGATACCCTTAGGTCTTTTAATACTTTTATCTGCCAACTGTAAGGTAATGGAAGTCGGTTGTAGCTCCCCCAAACCTAGGGTTTCGAATACCATGTATGGTAGTAAGTTTACACCCGCTCCTAAGTCTAATAATGCTCTCTCAAGCAGTTGATCACCTATTCTATAGGGAATAGTAAAACTACCCGGATCTTTTAGTTTTGGTGGGAGTTTTCTTAGTAGTACAACACTTACTTCTTCAGTTAATACTACTGTTTCATGCTCTTGGAACTTTCTCTTATGAGTACAACAATCTTTTAGGAAATTAGCATATGTAGGTATTTGGTGAATTGCATCTAATAAAGGAATGTTAATTTCAACTTTCCGCAAGGTTTCAAAAATATCAGTCAGTTTATTGTCTTTCTTTTGTTTTACTAACCTTTGCGGGAAGGGTGGAGCATTTACCTTCTCCGTTTCACTTACCCTTGGTGCTGATGGTTTTTCCTTGGATGCTGTTGCAGACTCGTCGGACCCTATCACTTTGCCATTTCTCAAAGTTGTGACAGCTTTCAGTTGTTGATGCCCCCCAAGGTTGGGCAGTGTTTGAGCTGGAAGCTCTCCTTGCTTTCTGCCACTTAGCTCTTTCGCCAGTTATCCCATTTGTACCTCTAGCCGTTGTATGGCTTGTTCATGTTTTGCTGTAGTTTGTCTTAGTTCAGTCTGGAATTGTCTTTCTTCCGCCATGAACTGATCTTGTTAGGTCATTAATTGCTGCTGCTGAGTGGCCAGTTGTCTCACAAGACTTTTGAGGTTGTTTTTCTTTGATTCAGGAGCAGTATGAGCAGTGGGCTGTGGGTTTCTTTGCTGCCCTTGCTGGTTAAGGGTATTTTGGTTGTTGTTCCAAGAGAAAAGAGATTTACCCATCCAAAAACCTCCTCATTCCTAGTCAAATCTCATTTGTAAATACCAATTTTTACTCCTACCAACATTGATAGGAAAGACTTGATAAAATTTGGAAATGAAAGTAAGGACATATTACAACAAATAAATAATAGACTAAAAGGTTTATCAATCAATACAGAACAGGAAAACTCTTAAAATAATGTTAATGTTATAGAACAAGACATCATTAATGAAATAGATGACACTTTAGAAGAAAACAAAACTCAACAAACTGAAATCAATAAAATCCATAGAAAAAATTATAAACGGAATGCACCCATACGAAGAACACGAAATTATTATCCTAGGCCAATACCTCTTTATCTTCAATTTGAAGATAGAGCAGACAACACTCAAGAAAAATATGATAATAGCTCTATTAGTGAATGAAATATTGATGGTTAACAACAAATCTTAAACATACTTCAAGAAATGACCATGGCAGCCACTGCTTATAAAACCAAAACTGAAGACACTGGTAGAAAGATTGATGCCTTCCTAATAGCTGGGTTTACTAGTTCATTAAAAGGATGGTGGGACAATTATTTATAAGACCAAGATCACTTTAATATAACTGAGTCACAGGTCCAAATTCAAGAAATGAGAATTGACCTACAAGCTAACCAACAAATACCATTCAATATACTAAAATAAAATGCGGCTGAAACTCTTATTTTCTCCATCAAAAACATTTTGTTGGAGATCTTGAAAGATTTCAAGAAAGCCACTATGTATTCTGCCTCTGTTGTTAAGAGTGCTACTACCGGCTGCAACCGAGCCTTCCAATACCTTAACAACCACTTTATCCCAAGCCAAAGCTCTTTTCCGAGATTACTCACAAATCTGCTGAGAACGTCCATTACCTGTGATATGTCGGGTCTAGTGCTCACCATCATGACCATGACCGGTCCATTCGCACTAGAGTAAGAGACCTTTACCATTTCCTTCTTCTCCTCATCCATTCCAGGACATTGTTCGCTGAAGAACTTGAAATGACCAGCAAAAGAAACCTTTATTGGTTTACCATCTTCTATAGAAGACCGAGAAACTTTCAACCTATTTCTCTCCCTTTCCCGAATTCTTCTCATCTCAAGGCTCTTTTGTGTAAGGCTGAGATCCTTCCTCTCGCACTCCTCACTGAGTTGAGATGTAAACCTTTTCATCCACTCCTTACTGTTCCGAACCAACAGCATATCATTGGCATAGATGAGGATAATCACCACTTCATCCACCTTATGTCCAGGTGAGAAGGTTTCTGTGAAATCCATGCCTTTTCTTCTCGTGAACCCCTTCGCCACTAGCCTAGCCTTGTTCTGGACTTCATCTCCTGGAGGGTACCCTTCTTTGATCTTGTAAGTCCACTTACAATCCACAACTCTCTGTTTTCCCGGAATGTGCACCAATTCCCAGAAGTTGTTCTTCCTCAAAGAATCCATTTCTTCCTCCATAGCTAGCTGCCACTTTGACAAATCTTTACACTCCATGGCATCTATGTAAGTTTTTTTCAACCATCCCTCATTCTGTCTAAGGAGCTGCTACATCCACAGCATCCACAAAATCATATCTTGAAGGTGGTCCGACCAGCCTTCTTTCCCGGTCTCTTGTGAGTTGATAGTCCTTCCGACTCCCTACATCATCCTCTTTCAATTTAGCCTTCTCATGAGTGTCCTGAGCTTGACATTCATCAATGGGCTCTACCTAGTCCGAACCCTCTTACCTTCCTTGCTCTACCTGAACCGAATTCTCTTTGATGCTATGCTCCACAAACACCGAACTAGTTTGCTCACTAGCCCTTGTAGGGTTAGTTTTTTCCAAGTAAGGAAATAATAATTCATTAAAAATAACATCCCTACTTATTATGAGTCTCAATCCTTCTTGTTCTAAGGACCACAACCTATACCCCTTAGCCCCTTTCCCATATCCTAGAAACACATATTTTTTAGATCTTGGGCTAAGTCTATCATCCTTTTGTTGTGCATATGCAGCACACACAAAAGTCCTAAGGTTGTCCAACTCAGGGGATTTTCCACTCCACATCTCCTCGGGAGTCTTATGGTACACAATCCTAGAGGGTGATCGATTAACCAAATACGCAGTAGTAGACAACGCTTCCCCCCAAAAACATTTGGGTAATCTGGATCCATTTAACATGCAGCTAACCTTTTCCATAAATTCATCGTCTCAGCAACTCCAATTTGCTGAAGGGTTTTCACAACTGTTCTATGTCTTAGAATGCCATTTAACCTACATAATTGATCAAGTTCTTGGTTAAAATTTTCTAAGCCATTATCAGTTCTTAACACCTTAACTACCCTGCCCCTTTGAGTCTCTACCAGCTTTCTCCACACTATTAATTTATTCAAAGCATCTGATTTATTTTTAACCAAATAAACCCAAACCTTTTTAGAATAATCATAAATTAAAGACAGAAAGTAAAAGTTACCTCCTTGTGTTGGTGTCCTTGTTGGTCCCCAAAGGTCCGCATGAATGTAGTTAAGAATGCCCTTAGACTTGTGCACTCCGGTGTTGAAGTTGACGCGATGTTGCTACCCAAGAACACAGCTCTTGCAGAAATGGAGTTTCTCTACCTTGTCACCATCAAGTAATCAATTCTTGCTGAGAACTTGCAGGCCTTCTTCGCTTATATGTCCCAAGCGAGTGCGCCAAAGGGCTGCCTTCTCCATCTCAACCATCAAACTTGCTGCTTGACTCTTGATGTCCATGTCTCCGATCATCTCATAGAGACCATCCTTCACTGCTGCTTTGATCACTATCAAAGATCCCTTGGCTACCTTGATCTTTCCTCTCTCTACTTTGTATGTGTACCCCATGAAATCTAGCTGCTCAAATGAGATCAAATTCCTCTTCACATCTAGAAGATACCTCACATTCCTCAGCAGCCTTGTCATTCCATCAAACATCCTTAACTGGATGTCTCCTATCCCCCTCACTTGGCAAGAATTGTCATTCCCCAAGAAGACCCTTCCATCATTGATCTCGTTGAAATTCTTAAACCATTCCCGGTGAGGGCACATGTGATGAGTGCCCAGTATCCAAGATCCATTTCCTACTGCTTTCATGCCATTTGCTCACATCCGAGCACACAATAAGAACATCACCATCTTGCTGTTCTGTTTTGGCAACCGAAGCCTCTCCATTCTTGGTCTGGCTTCTTCCCTCTTCCCTCATCTTCTCCTTGCAATCTTTCTTGACATGACCTTCCTTGTGGCAGTAGTAACATTTTTTCCCTCCAAATCTCAGTTTGGAATGCATTCTCCCATGGCTTTCTCCTCTACCTCTGTCCCGGTAGTAGCCATGTATGTTGCTGTGCACTCTCTCATGGCTCTCTTCTCTACCTCCGTCCCGGTAGTAGCCATGTATGTTACTGTGCACTCTCCCATGGCTCTCTCCTCCTCTGTCCCGGTAGTAGCCATGTATGTTGCTATGCACTCTCCCATGGCTCTCTTCTCTACCTCTGTCCTGGTAATAGCCATGTGTTTTACTGTGCACTCTCCCATGGCTCTCTCCTCTACCTCTGTTCCGGTAGTAGCCATGGATGTTGCTGCCATACTGAGTTGCTGGCCTTCTTCTAATGAATAGCCCTTCTCCACTTGATCCACTCCTCATCTTAGCATCAAGATCATCTTGCAACTCTTTATTAGGATTAAATTTAAAAGCAAAGATTTATTTACAAAGATACCTTTTATTAGGGAGAGTCTTGGCAAGAAACAACTCATCTAGTTTCTTCCATATGACAGCTGGATCTTTCGAGTCTCCGCACTCCCTTGTGACATTATCCGACATGTGCAAGAAGATGGTGTTGTATACCATCTTCTTTATCTCATTCTGCTGGTCCTCCGTGGTACTTGCTGGAAAAGCATTGTCTTCTCCAATCGCCAAGTCCACTTTCTGTTGCATAAGAACAGCCTTGATCTTCCGCTTTCACAGGGAAAAAATCTTCCTTTCCATCAAACTTCTCAACCATGAAGTTTGAAGCCATCTTACGAAGATGATCGCAGATTTGTGCAGCACCCGCAATTGCTCTTCAACTTCTTTTAAATCTCAAGAACACAGATTGAAGATTGATCTCAATACCGTTCTTGAATCAACCTCAAGAACACGATCAGATTTTGATCTTTACTCCGTTCTTGAATCACCCTTAAGAACATAATCAGATATTGATCTTAACTCCATCCTTGATTCACCTTAAGAACACGATCAGATATAGATCATAACTCCGTTCTTGAATCACCCAAGAAGTTGACCTCCGATTCTTGGAGTCTTGACTCTGTCACCTTCTCTTCGTGCTCCGACACCCGGCTGTACTAGCTCTGATACCACTGTTGGTGGTATCTCCTCTAGCTCTGATACCATTGTTGGAAATCACCTTGATAAAATGTCCAGGTGGTGATCTTCTAAACACCCAAGTCTAGAATGACTTGTAAAGAAAAGATACAACAACTAAAGAAAGAAAGAAGATAAGCAATTGTTATCGAGGTTCGGCAATAGCCTACGTCCTCGTGATTCCTCCGAACTCTCTGCACTAAATTAATGATTCTTACAATCACAGCAACCCCTCTCCAAGAATCCACAAGTTCTTGAAGAAACAAAGAAGAGAACAAGAAAGTGATAAGGTCTTGAGATACACTGGAACTTTCCCCCTTGGAAATTCCACTTACAAGTCCCTTGAATCCCCTTTCTATACTAATCTCTCTCTTTACAACCAGCCTCTCCAATGAGTCCCTCTTGTATATCTGTGTTTTTGCACTCTCATACAATTCTCTCATTCACATATTCTGTCACAATTATTGTCGAGAATGAAGATAGGTGACCCTTTATATAGTGCACCAACTTCTTGACCAATCTTGAGTGTCATTCTCCACTCTTAGATCTTGATGACCAATCAACCATGGCCCTCCATCAATCCTAAGTGATGCTGTACATTTTGGACTTGCACCCATGCACTTAACAAAAGGCTGAATCAAGTTAATCATGTGTGCATCAGTGTGCTTAGCGCCTAGGCACTGAACAGGGCGCGCTGCGGCCTTGGGCAAAATACCTTTTCCCTACTTTCTGGGTACCGCAGCCTTAGGTAGGGGGCGCCGCTACCTTGGCCTTCCTCTAGCATCCTCACTTGCTGGGCGCCACGGCCTGGGAGAAGCAGGGCTACGGCGCACACTGATGCTGGACCCTTCAAAGTTGTGCGCACTTCTTTGTCTTGCTGAAAGGAGAGGTGTGCACACACCCAAAGTGAGGCGCACACTTGTGTGCACTCCTTTAACATACTAAACTTCACTCTACCATCTCTTGTTTAAACCTTAACCAAGTTTAAACTTTGGACAAATACCAACATCTACAGTCAAAGATATTGTCTTAAGGCACACTTTATCCTTGTCAAGAATATTCATCAAAATATTATTTTAGGAACTCCTTTCCTAACCCAAATTTACCCCTTTAACATCAATCATTGAGGAATAGAGACTAATATTCTAGGACAAAGATTATTCTTTCAGTTTCTACAACCAATAGATGCTAAAGAACTAAATCTATTACAGAGTAATAGTTTGTATAAACAAATAAATCTAATACAAAACAAATAAGTTCATATTAATTTCTTTAAGGAAGAAATTAATTATCCCAAAATAGAATAAGAAGTCCAACAGCCCTAAATTCAAATTCAAATCAAAGAACTCGAAGAATTTTTCAAAAAAGAGATTTGTGCTGATCTTCCTAGTGCTTTTTGGGAAAGAAAAAAGCATGTTGTTTCCTTGCCCTATGAACCCAACTTTAATGGAAAAAAATATCATCCAAGTCCATACCAATCCAGATGAATCAAGAATTATTAAAATACTGTCGAGAAGAAATTAAAACTTTATTGGACAAAAAATTAATAAGGCCAAGTAAGTCTCATTGGAGTTGTTTAGCTTTTTATGTTCAAATACAAGATGAACTTGAAAGAGGAGCCCCAAAACTTGTTATAAATTATAAACCCCTTAACAAGGTTTTACAATGGATAAGGTACCCAATACCTAATAAAAGAGACATTCTCAATAGATTATATGATGCCTCAATATTCTCAAAATTTGACCTAAAATATGGATTTTGGCAGATCCAGATTGAAGAAAACGATAAATACAAAACAACTTTCAATGTTCCTTTTGGTCATTATGAGTGGAATGTAATGCCATTTGGACTAAAAAATGCACCTTCTGAATTCCAGAATATCATGAATGATATTTTCAACGATTATTCTAAAATTGGTATTGTATATATTGATGATTTATTGATTTTTTTTTTCAAAATCAATAGATCAACATTTCAAATATCTAAGGGCGTTTTTTTTAAAAAAAATTATCAAAACCAATAGATTAGTCCTATCTCTTTCAAAAATGAAATTCTCTGATACCACAAAGTTGTTCTTTAACTATATGTCTTTGTTGTGTTGGTAAGCTGCTGAAAATCCATTGGTAAGCCAGTTTGTCTAGGTTTGTTTAGGGTCTTCCTCAGCAACTACTGTAGTAGTTACTGTAGCAATTTTGTCTTTTTCTTAAATTATGACAAGTTTATTTATGAACCTTTGATTTTAAATTAAATTATTCTATCAAAACAACTGAACAGACCTACTCAATAAAAAATGAAAATGAAAGTATTAAATTACTTTCATTAGTATCCATTCAAAAACACAAACAGGAAGGTTTTAAGTATTTACACCTAGGATTGGTACAAATAGCCATCAAACTATTGTATCGATTAGGAATTGATACACCTGTCATGATGATGTTAAGAGATGCTAGACATCTAAATTTTCCAAACTCATTATTATCTTTAATAGAGTCAAATCTAGCAAATAGTCCTGTCTATTTCAATTGATACCCAAATTTTTCTGTGGATCTTTATGACCCTCATCTAGTCGATATCTTAACCCTAGTTATTCAATTAAAAGGGTTGGAAGTTAAAACTGGTACAAGGAATCTAGCCTTAATATACAGGGTTTATTATAACGTTATGACAACAAAAATCAACCCAAAAGCTTTGCTTCAAACTAAACCAGGGGAAACCCTTTTGCTTGAAGCAAATACCTTTCATGCAAATACAATAACACCCAAGTTACTCAAATGGGATCATATCACAATTCAAGACTATTGGAAATTTTAAGAGATCTATCCACTAAGAAACATTGCTAATACCAATGTTTCACAAATTGAAGAAAATAGGGATGGAGGTGTAATTATTAGGTTTGGATCTATTAAAAACCTAACATACTCCCCTATTCTCCCTAAAACAAGGAGTTCTAGAAGATCAATACATTATGAGGATCCCTTGATCATTACGGTAAGAAATAGTATTGATATTCTCTCCAGCTATATTAGATCCTTAAATTTATTATGGAGTAAACTTTGATCCTATAATCCCTAGGACTTATCATAAAAATGAGATTGATCAAATCTCATTCAAAATTGCAGATGACCGATCTCAGATTCCACATTCTGAGAACCAAAAAGATTCTTCTCCTACTCAAATAGATATGAATATGATAGATACTGAACTCAACGTCATCATGAGTTCAAACTTTGAAATTGATAAAGCAAAACTTAAAAGTGAATTCCTCTCTGAAAAGAATAGAGAGAAATCAGATTGGTTTTTCTTTAACTTTTCTGAAGAAGCAGGAACTCAAATTAGAAAAGAGTGGTATACATACATGACAGAAATTCAGAGTAATATGTATTTCTTTGAATTTTTTGAAATGTATACATTTAACAATAAGATTTACAATCCTTTTTTTTCTTCTTCTAAAAATCACCCTAATTTAGACAAAAGAAAAGAAATAGATGTCATCCAACAATTATAGACAACAGCTGATAACCAAACATCTTTATCAGTAAATCCTCCTTTACAAGAGATCATTGTAAATATTCCACATTTACAAACAGAAGTAATTGCATCTCCCTTCAAACAAGGATTAGGTATTGATGATAAAAATATTAAATTTAAAGATATTAAGAATATTTATTCACAAAATAATTTTACTAACCGAAATTTACATACTTTGTCTACCCAAGTATACTCCATTTCCCATACCGTTAATTCTATTGATTAGAAACTTTCGGTTTCTGCATCAATTCCAAAAATTCTTGGAAGAGTTTTACCCATCCAAAAACCTTTTCCTTTCTAGACAAAACCTCATTTGTCAAAACCAATTTTTACTCCTACAAACATTGATAGGAAAGACTTGATAAAATTTGGAAATGATAGTGAGGACATATTACAACAAATAAATAATAGACTAAGAGGTTTATCAATCAATACAAAACTCTTCAAATAATGTTAATGTTATAGAAAAAGACATCATTAATGAATAGAGGATGCTTTAGAAGAAAACAAACTCAACAAACTGAAATCAATAAAATCTATAGAAAAAATTATAATCGGAAGGCACCCTTACCAAGAACTCGAAATTATTATCCTAGGCCAACACCTCCCGATCTTCAATTCAAAGATAGAGTAGACAACACTCAAGAAAAATATGATAATAGCTCTATTAGTGAATGAAATATTGATGGTCAAAGTGAACAACAAATCTTAAACATACTTCAAGAAATGACTATGACAACCACTGCTTATAAAACCAAAACTGAAAAACACTGATAAAAAGATTGCTGCCTTCCTAATAGCTAGGTTTATTGGTTCATTAAAAGGATGGTGGGACAACTATTTATCAGACCAAGATCACTTTAATATAACTGAGTCACAGGTCCAAATTCAAGAAACAAGAATTGACCCACAAACTAACCAACAAATACCATTCAATATACTAAAAGAAAATGCGACTGAAACTCTTATTTTCTCCATCACAAAACGTTTTGTTAGAGTCTTGAAAGATTTCAAGAAAGAGTTTCGGAAGTTCTTTCAAATCTAACTTGTCCAACAATGCAAGACTTTAGGTGGTATAAGGATGTTTTCCTTGCCAAAGTCTACACAAGAAAAGATTGTAATAAATCATATTAGAAAGAGAAATTCATTTCTAGTCTACCAAAATTATTTGCTAAAAAAGTTAGATGAAGAATCAGAGATCAATATTCTGGTTCTATACCTTATGATTATCTCAAATATGGTGATATAATTAATTTTATTAACAATGAAGGCTTACAAATCTATACTGACCTAAAATTAAAATCAAAGATGAAATCTGAACTATATCAAAGTAGAAAAGAACTAGGATCATTTTGTAGCCAGTATGGCTACTAAACCTTAAATGCTCCATCTGCTATAAATAAAAAGAAAAGAAAATTTTTTAAAAGACAAAAGTACAAAAAATACAATAAAACTTCCTTTTTACCAAAACCACAAACTAAGAAAATCCCTTATAAAAGAAACTAAACCCACAGAAATAAAAACCAAACTCTTTCAAAGGCTTGTTTCAAGTGTCGAAGACTTGGACACTGGGCCAAGAATTGCAGGGTAAAACAAAAAATCAATGAATTAGACATAGACGATTCAATGAAAAAACAACTAACCAAAATAATGATAAATGATTCTCAATCAGAACATGAAGATTCAAGTTTTGATAATGAAGAACCCATTTATACAATACAAGAAGAAACAAATTCAAAAGAATCTGAAGAATCACAATGTGATTGTGAAGATGGTCTTTGTTTCTGTAAATCTATCAATATGATTAATTCTAAAAAATAATTTCTTTTATATATGATTGACAAAATTGATGATCTAATTATAAGAAAAGATTATCTAATCAAATTAAGGGATCTTATTTATGAAGAAAATAAAATCAAAACTCCTGAACCTTATAGCCTTGATAAGATTTTTGAAAATCGTTTTCAAAAACCTAAAATAGCCACAACCTAAGATCTGCAAATAGAAATAAACTTTATCTTTGTCAAAAATATTCATCAAAATTGTTGGGAAACCACCCTTAATGATCCCAGGAGGTGATCTTCCAAACACCCAAGTCTAGAATGACTTGTAATGATCAGAACAGAAATAGAAACCAAAGAAAAGAAAGAACACAAGCAATTTGTTGACGGGGTTCGGCAATTTGCTTACGTCCCCATGAGCTCATCCGAGCTCTCTACATTATCTTATCAATGGAATTCCTTACAATCAACAACACCTCTTTAAAAACTCATTGGTTCTTGAAGAACGAAAGAAGAAGAAGTAAAAGAAAGTGATAAGAACTAACCCTGGAATTTTCCCAAGAAAATTCTCCATTGATAAGATAGTGCAGAGAGCTCGGAGGAGCTCACGGGGACGTAGGCACATTGTCGAACCTCGATAACAAATTACTTGTGTTCTTTTCTTTCTTGCTTTCGTTTGCTGTTTCGTTTCATTACAAGTCATTCTAGAGTTGGGTGTTTGGGAATCATCACCTGGGCATTCTTGTGAGGTGATTTCCAACAGTGGTATCAGAGCTTGCACAGTTGGGTATCAGAGCAAGAACAGAAGGTATCGGAGTAAGACTCCAAGAATCAAATAACAAACTTCGTGGGTGATTCAAGAATGGAGTAAAGATCAAGATCAGATCGTGTTCTTGAGATTGATTCAAGAACGGTGTTGAGATCAATCTTCGATCGTGTTCTTGAGGTTTAGAAAAAGTTAGAAAGCATTTGTGGATGCTGCACATATCTAGGATCATCTCCGCAAGATGGGATCAAATTTTGTTGTTGAGAAGTTTGATGGAAAGGGGGATTTTTCTCTGTGGAAGCAGAAGATCAAGGTTGTTCTTATGCAACAGAATGTGGACTTGGCTATTGGAGAAGATAATGCTTTTCCAGCAAGTATCATGGAGGACCAGCGGATCGAGATGAAGAAGATGGCATACATCACCATCTTTCTACACATGTCAGATAGTGTCACAAGGGAGTGCTGAGACTCGGAAGATCCTGCTGTCATATGGAAGAAACTAGGTGAGTTGTTTCTTACAAAACTCTCCCTAACAAGATTTATCTTCTTAAAAGAATCTTTGCTTTTAAAATAGATCCTAGTAAAGAGTTGCAAGATAATCTTGATGTTTTTAATAAACTAGTTCAAGGTTTGGCTAGTTGTAGTATTAAATTCCCAGATGAACAATTGGCTGTTATGTTATTAAATTCTCTTCCTGATTGTTTTGATAGTTTAATTAATGTAATTGAATATGGAAGAGATACTTTAACCAAATAAATTGTGGTTAATGCTATAAAGGCTCATGATTTCAAAGCCAAGAGTAGGGAGGCATCAAGTGGGGAAGGGTTGTTCATTAGAGGAAGGCCAACAACTCGGAATGGCAGTAACAACCATGGCAACTACTGAGAGAAATCAAAGGGTAGAGGGCAGAGCCATGGGAGATCTCATTCCAAATCAAGATTTGGAGGAAGAAGTGCTTCTACTGCAATAAGGAGGGTCACTTCAAGAAAGATTGCAAGAAGAGGTTGTGGGATGAGAGAGGGAGAAGCCATACCAACAATAGAGAGGCTTCGGTTGCCAAAGGAGAACAGCAAGATGATGTTCTTGTTGTGTGCTCAAATATGAGCAGGGGCCAAGGCAGTGAGAGATGGATTCTGGATTTCGGGTGCACTTATCACATATGCTCTCACAAGGAATGGTTCAAGAATTTTAAGGAGATCAATGATGGATGGGTTTTCTTGGGGAATGACAATTCTTGTCAAGTGAGGGGGAGAAGAGACATCCAGTTAAAGATGTTTGATGGAGTCACAAGGCTGCTGCGAAATGTGAGGTATCTTCCGGATTTGAAGAGGAATTTGATCTTATTAGAGCAGCTGGATTCTATGGGCTACACATGCAAAGTAGAGGAAGGAAAGATCAAGGTGGCCAAGGGATCGTTGGTAGTGATCAAAGTAGCAATAAAGGATGGACTCTATGAGATGATCGGAGAGACAAAAATCAATGATCAAGCAGTAAGCTTGATGGCTGAAATAGATAGGGAAACCCTTTGGCACACTCGCTTGGGACATATGAGTGAAAAGGGCTTGCAAATTCTTAGCAAGTGTTGTGATTTTTAATTTACTCGTAAGCACACGAGTCGTTTGCAGTATAGTGTTGTGCAAGTGCGAGGTTGAATCCACAGGGAATTGCGTTGTGAAAATATATTTTTAATCTAAACTAACTTTATCTTAACCTAGTTCCGAATTGTGAATGATATTGCAAAAGAAATATAAACTAAACTAAGTTGATTTAAAAACTAATAATTAAAACACTAAGGTTTCCGAATCCACCCCACCAAAGTTAAGCATATATGTTCTAAAAATATAGCCTATCAAAACATTCCATGAATCCAACTATAAGAAAAAAAACAAAAAATATCCCAACTAAACCAAAAGCATCCAATGTATCCGCTCTCAACAAATCACAAAGGAAATCCAATTTAATTGAAAAGCATTCAATGTATCCATCAGATGAAACACAAGGAATATCCAACAGACAATTTAAACTCAATCAATTATAAGATTAACTCAAATAATTGACAGAACATTTATACTAAAAAATTGTCAAATTTGTACAAGAAAATCTGAACTACTACGCCAAACAACGGCGGGGCTTCATCTTCAACCGTAGCTGAAGAGTTTAGCCACTCATAACTATGAAACTACAATTCATAATAAAAGTGCTAAACATTAAACTACAACAACTAAATAAAAATAAATAAATAAACAACTTTACATGGGAGAAATTCCACTCGCTGACGGGCGGTGCTTCCCCTCGTGGTAGCAATGCCTTCGGGATCCACCAGAATGCTAGTGGACGTCCACCGGTAAACACCAAAGTGGCTCAAGAATTGTACCCAATGGCACAAAGAATTGCACACTGAATGATGAGGCCAGATGGTGTTTATATAGGGGGAGTCCCGGAGCAATATAGGTTGCAGATTCGATGTGGGATACTGTCCGTGTGCGCTCGATCGCAGTGTGGTGCGATCGATCGCAGGTACGATCGATCGCATGTCTTGTGAGCACGATCGCATGTGTGCTCGATCGTATGTCTGCTACGATCGATCGCAGATGCAGTGAACTTCAAATATTTCGATGTGGGATGTTGACCATGCACTCGTTCGTAGGCAGGTGCGCTCGATTGCATATCTTGTGCGATCGATCGCAATGTCTCATGAAGCTTCACATCTCCTGAAATGCTTCAATTTCTCCACAAACTTGTAAAAATATACAAAACACAAAAAAGACATAAAATAAAGTGAAATACTACTAACTAAGAGCATAACAAATATAAGTTAAGGGTCTAAAATATGCAATATTTAAGACTCATCAAATACCCCCAAACTTATATTTTGCTAGTCCCTTAGCAAAACAAAATAAAAGACTCAATGAAAAACAAAGAACATAAAGATAAGTTCATCACTCATGGTATCCAAAAATTTAAGGAGCACACATCACCAAGATATTCATTCATGAGCAAGCTTAAAAAGGTAAACCCATCTTCGCAATGAATAGAAAAGTTAAAATCTAATTACTTACAAAAGGCAGGTTAAGGCATCACAAGCTTGAATCAGTGTAAGGTGAATTAGCATATAAAAATGAAGCTTCCAAGTAACTCTGATGTGTAAGGTCTCCATGTCTCAAGATTCACCGAATTTCCCATCAAAATGAACGAAAAAGGCATAGTTTTTTTTATTTATATATATATATATAAGGCACGGCTATGTCTACTTCCCTTAAGCTTTCTAATTGACCCATGTAGCGAGTGTTGAGTCAATGACTCCCAAACCAGATGGTTTTAGGGCATTAGGTGTAAAGACACCCCACTTTTAATTACCATGATTATCAAATGGCTTGGTACAATTTATTTTTTATTCGATCCAAATCTCATTCATGGTTTATGTTTTTTGACAAAAAATGCCCCAAAAATTTTCCCATTTGGATTTTTGATTGGTGGTCCTTCTTCGGAAGTGATCCTACCCTTCTTCCCCCACAAATCAAAGATTCCTTAGCTTACTTCAAATTAAATACTATAATAGAGAAAAAATATTCTCATAAATTACTTTTCTTTGCTACATTTTTTGTGCCATGGATTCTCTCTTGGGATTTTATCATCTCAGAGACACCATGTTCACAACCCAGCGTGCAAGATCTAAAAATCTCATAAACAACAATCAGTGCTCATCAATAAGATGGCCCAATGAATCTAAATAATTCCCTTTTATTCAACACTCTGATAGCTGCAACATTTTTTCCTTTCAAAACATTTTCTAAAAGCTAGCAAAGCTTTTTAAGAGAGTGAATATGAGCTTTTATGGGGATCTGTATTGGAATTTTTTATTATTATTGTAGACTACTATTAATTATACTGGTTTGGTTTTGTAAAACCGGATCAGTAGATTTCATCTAATGAAAAAAGTACAAAAGTCTATATGTTATTAATTGGTGATAATGCAGTTTGAGTTTATACACATCTTAATATTATTAATATGAGTCAACAGCTAGTGTAAGTCTTTGTCCAATATGGCCCGTAGATGGAAGGGTCCATTTGAACTCTCAGTAACTAGGGTTACTGATGTGTATATAAACATGCTAGATCCCATCTTTGGCTCTCAGTATGTCTGAGTATTTAGTTTTCTATCCATATGAGAAAGTTGCTATTGCAGGAATGTTGATGCGAAAATCTACCAAGGGAAGGAAAAGTCAAAATGTGGTACCTGTGCACACAAAACGAGAGAAAACCTAAAATCTGCCAGAGGATCGATGGAGTTGTGCCTTCGGGGGAACTTTTCAATGCCTAAGTTAGCGTAGGGCTTTCGAATGAGAGGAAAACTAGAGGAACTAGAGAGTTGTGTGTAAAGTTGAATGTACCTTTTGATGGTGAGAGCCCCTTTATAGTACTTTGGAGTAGAGTCCGATTAGGAGAGTGATTGATCATTAAGTATCATGATAAGATCAAGATTCCCGTAGGTCGGGATATTCTGATAAGATTGAATTATCTAAGCTGGATTGTTTAAATGATATTTTATCCATAAGCTAAAGTATCATAGTAGTGTTAGAACTTTGGTGTGAATTTACCATTATGTCTTTTTTTAAGTGTAACCATTTGATTGGTTGATCTGTCTGAGTCATAAAATTACTTTTTTTGCCCTTGGAGGTTGCCACGTGTCACTATATCATTAGATGGAGAATTTCCCTCTACATCAGGTGCCCCTCACTTCTTTGGGCATAGTTATGCGGTCGAGGAAGTAGGTTGTTTGGAGTATGATTCGTTTTTGTGCAATTCAAATCAGGCCTAACATTGTTTATGTACCCAGGTACTGAGAGGGTAGAGAATGAAGGCTCGAACTTGTTCGAGAAAACTAAGGGATAGCTCAGGACTACCTTTTAAATGTCTCGTGTCCAAGGAGGATTAATAGCTCGACACTACCTCATCGAGAGAGAAATGTGTGTTCCAAGAAGGTATAATAGCTCGACACTACCTCCTTGGACGAGTATGTATACTCCGAGGAGACCTAATAACTCGTTGCTACCTCCTCAAAAGAGAAATGTGTGTTCTAAGGGGGCATAATATTTTAGTCCTACACATTTAAGAAAAAATCCTACCATTTCATGCAGTAGTTATGTAGACTAGAAAGTAAGTCCCTATTTGATTAGGTCTTGTAAGGTGACTTGTGTTACTTATTTTCATTTTAAATCTTACTTATTTCAATACTGTTATTTACTAAAATAAGATTGGTGTTGCTGTCTTGTGACTTATATAAATCAATTTTTGGTCTTAATTCAGCCACTTTTCAAAATTAACATTTTGTTACTTATGAAAGTCTCTAAGTCACCTTTGGAAACTTATTTCACCATCTTCAACCTTGGTTCCTCGTTTCCTAAGCCAACTACTTCTCTTTTTTGGCAAATCAATTCCCTTATATCGGGTGATGAAGTACTTGACCTAATTTCTTTTTGTTATTCTTTATTGTTCATGGCCAACAATTTGAGTATAGATTTTTTAATTTTTTAATTTTGAAAAATTAAGAAAAATTTTGCTTTTTTTCCTAGATTTTCTTGCTCTTCTTCTATTCTTTTTTTTTTTGGCCCAAATTGTTTCCCCCATCTTCATAATCCTTGTATTCTTCTCATTCTTCTCCTTTTTTTTTCTGCTTCCTCCTCCTAGCCACCCCTCTTCTCCTCCTCCCCTGCACCTTCTCCTTCCTCCTCCTCCCCTCCCATATCTCCTTATTCTCCACTTATCTGTAATAGATCTAAGAAGATCTATGAGGTTTTCTTATTTTTTAAATAATTAATTTTTACTAATTTATTTATTTAGAAAAATATTAGATAAAGTAACTTTTTAAATAAAATTTTCTTATTTTAAAACTTCTTATTTATATTTAAAACTATTAAATATATAATATATATTTTAGAAAAACTATATAAATTTTATTTCATGGGAAATATTTTTATTATGAATTTGTAATTAATTATGAGATTTAAATACTAAATCAATTCATACTAATCATATTTAAAATTATAATATAATCATAAAATTATTATCAACAGTCACCAGTCAATTGTTATTACCAAACATGAATAATAGTAGCAGACAGTTTTGAATTACAACCTAATAATTTCAACCAAACAGTAAAAAAATCAATCAACTTAATTATAATTTAAAAAATAAAAATTAAATCACTAATCACCAAACGCAAGACAGTTTGACAAGTCTTAACCAAATAAGACCTATCCAACCCATCTGTCATTTTTTAGTCCATTAGGCATCATTTCTCTATGTGATCCTTTGATCCCTAAAATAAAAGCTAAAGAAAAAATTGCATTATTTCCTAAAGTGAAAGGCCTCCACTAGGTAACATATAAGTTAAAATTGGCAATTCTTGTTCCAAACGGTTAAATTTCACTCATATTTTACTTTGCTTATTTGGGCGTGGGCAATTAGTCGACTGGACCTTCATCCCAACAGCTAGTTCTTAAATATAAATGCAAAGATTTTGATTGATTTTTTTTTTAAATTAATTTGCCAATTCATTTTGATATTTGGGTTATAAATACCCAGCCTAATCAAGATTTAAAATAAGGAAGAACAATTCTACGAGCTCAATTTTGTTTCTAAATAATTTCATTTTAAATTGAACCATTATTGATAAGAGAATGAGAGAGAAAATTAGATCTAATTGTAAATTGAGAATTCTCTCTTGTGTTTTTAGGCTTCTTTTCCTTTATCTCTTTTAATTTCTCACAATTTATTATTATTATTATTATTATGCTAATTTTTTATACTAGTGTGAATTTAAAAATTGGTAGATTTAAGAGAAATTTTAGAAACCTAGTTCGTCTTCTCTTGGACTGCCCTCGACTTTCAAATGCTTTAAATCTTATCTTTAAAACTTTAAACCAATAGAAATGAGGTCTCGATTTTAGATAGGAGGGAACGGAGACTTTGTGCTAAGTTGCTTAATCTCTCTATGTCACATACTTTTTCTTTGTGTCTTTGTGTGTATGTCTGGCTTATGTATATATAGCAAGGTTTGTACATGGATACGTTTTATCTTGCAAAGTTTTGTGTGGAAGTTGAAGAGAAAATATATTCTCGTGAATGAAAATTAGAAACTTTTGTACTTTGGATTTATTATGCTCGTGTTTACAACCATCGAATAAACTTAAAATCCGCAAGTTTATTAGGCTCTTGAAGAATATGGTGAATCTGACAATAGGGGAGGAAATAAAACCAAGCAATTTTTCAAAATATAATGAATACGCCAAGGTACAAGAATTATCTGGATTTTCTTCTTAACAAGGTCCATGCATCATATGCTTAGCTACCAATTCATAGAGTTTTGGATATTTTTCTTTGTCTGGAATCTCTGCACAAACAAATTTATCATATTGGTCTGGACTGGAGATCTTATATCTAGGTTGTAATATAATTAATATGTGAGCATGTGGCAAACCCCTCTTTTGAAACATTTCCTTCTTAAATAGTTGGTCTTAAGATCACTCAACTCTGCTTGAATTTTTTTTTTAAAAGAACAAAAAAAAACTTATTTTTCAATTTTGGAGGAAACTTGAGGGCTTTAAGTGAAAGAAACCCAATAACCTAGGCCTAAAGCCTTTTATTCCTTTTTTTTTTTATCTTTTCATTATTTCTTGTTTTTTTTTTAAAAAAAAAATTTCTCTCTTTTACTTATTACAAAACAGAAGGACAAATAATATCATGACAAATAAACTACCAGAAATACCCCTTATTAGAATGTGAAATTACTAATATACCTCTTAACATAAATCCCCAAAATCAGATCATCAAAACCATTTTGTAGTCCCAACACAGATTTTTCAAATGAGAATCATTTAATAAAGCCATTTACCCAGAAGAAGTGCACCAACCTCAAGAAAATATTATCAGTATCACGTAATACCTAAGTGCAATATCAATTGAAAAAGAAGGGAAAAAAACTCGAGAATCATGCTAATACCACCTCTAAGATCAATTATTATCAGATTTCCATTATTAATTTCAATAAGCAGTGAATCCCAAACTGATATAGAAACAGAATAATGTGTGCAACAAAGAAATGCCTAGACGGCTAGACCTAAATCATTTTAAATAATTTACTGCAAGATACCAGCCAAATCCAACTTTTAAGTTAATCAACAAGATAATCCCTTCTTTCTTTTTATTTAAATCATTAAAGATATTATTCATCCAAATACCAAGCTGAGGGCAAGAGATGAATTGAATAAAATGAACCCAATCTCACCTCCAAGAATATCTAGTACCAGCTTCTTTTAGAATTTTTTTAAATTAATTCCTCAAATCTAAAGATTCAAAATGGCTAAACTCAAACTCAAGAATTAATTAAACTCTTAAAGTCAGTCATCAAACTTCCCCATAGTATAGAGATCACCATATATATATATATATGGAATCCACCTTAACATTATAGTATTATACTGCTAGCTATTCCATTTTGGTAAACACAGAAATTTCCAATTCAAATCAAGCCATTTATTGAGCGGGGATAGGAAAAGAGATGCAAAGGTATTTTGGGATCGAGAAATTTACCTGCTACTAGAGATTAATCTGGATTTGAGCTGGTTAATTCGATCTTGGGCGAAGGACGCTTGAGGTAGATTCTCGGCGATGCTACATGCAATTGTCTTCTTGGTGGCGGAGCAACGGCGTGACGACTGAGTGAGAAGCTGTCGTGTTGGCTTTTAAAAGATCACATCAATGGCCGATCTGAACTAAGTAACTACTTCTCGTGCGCCAGAAAATTCCATGAAAGCGAAGAAAAATCCGATGAGACCAAGGCAAACTCTAGCGCCAATGGAATAGCAAAAGGACCAGAAACTAGGATTCTTGGTACTTTTTCTATGGAATTTCTATTGAGGAAAATTATTTAGCTTGAGAGTTAGGAAAGTGAGATAGAAAGTATTTCCTTCTTGGTGATTTTCTTCAAAGAGATATATTACATTCCTGCCAATCTTAAAGAATATGGACTGCTTTTAGGGGATCAGATAATGGTTTTACATTTTTTTCTTTGGATTTTCACAATATAAGGACGAGGTTTCGGTCTGATTGGTATGCAAGAAAATGAAGGAAAATCTAAGCTTTTACTCTTTGTTTTCTCTCCCTCTCTCTACTTGAAACGAAATGAGCTTCCCCTATTTGCCTTCAATTTCTTGCCCTCTTATAGCTGCTGATGTGTAAGTGATGAAGATCCGAGAACTAAGGGCCGTTGCAACGGATTTTTGAGAGGGAAAAGAGAGGACGGGAGTTGAGAGAACTGGCCGTTGCAACCTATATGTTTTTTTCCTTTCCCCATTCTATGGTTTGAAACAAATGTAAGAAAATTTTCTTGTTTGCTAAACGACATTGCTTCAATGAGAACAAAGGATAAATTAGGTCTACAAAACTCTAAATTCTTTTAATTCTGTCTCTAACCGTCCATTTAATTTAAATGAATTCCACCGTTTTTATGAAATTTAATTCAATTCTATAAGTTATTGTGTTTGGTTTGCTAATTGAACGTAGAGTTTATTTACAAATGAACTGACTTCATGTTTGGTTTAACAATAAAAGTATAGAATTAATTTGTAGTGGAATTGAATAAGCTTTATACAAACTCTATCACAATGAACTTTGCACATGAGTTTTAAACTCCGTTTGGTATAAATTCAAGTATATAATTCAGTTCATTTTCAAATGAATTGAAACTAGAATCCATTTGTAAACGAACTTAAATTTCATTTTCAAATGAATTGAAATCAAAATTCATTTGCAAATGAACTTAAATGAATTTTCATGTTAGGTGTATATAGAATTAAAATGAATTTTGTGTTTGGGATCAACTAATAATTCAATTAATTTTTTAAATTTTACTTAATACCCTTAATTACATCACGTTTTAATTTATTTAACATATAAATTTTAATTTTATTGATATTATTCAACAAAATTAACACTACTTACCTTTTCAATTCACAAGATGAATTTATAATCTAAAAATATAATTTGATTTTTTTGCTGGATGAAATCTGGATATTAAATGTTAATTTAACCATTTTAATAAAAAATATTATTTTTAATTTAGTGTACATCAATTTGAATATAATAACATATTCATTTTATTTTTATAATCTATTCTTTTATTTTATTTTATTTTATTCTAAAACAATAAAGGAACCAAAAGTTTGGTGTTCCTAACTAAATATATATCAAGCAAGCATGAAAGACAAAGATAAATGATGAAGAGAAATAGAAGAGAGAGAAGGAAGAAAGAGAAAAGGAGGAAGATTATAGAAGAGAATAGTAATTTTATTCTTCTAATTTTATAAAAACTTATGTCTAGAGTTCATTTGCAAATTTTATCAGTTTTGATAGAATTTGTTCATAATTATTTCAATTCTACTAGAATTCATTTGAAAATGAATTCCACACTTTTATTAACAAACCAAACATGTAATTAATTCATTTGTAAATGAATTCCACATTTTATTAACAAACCAGACACAAGCTTCTATAAAATTCAAATGAATTTCACAAAAACTATGAAATTCAATAAAATCAAATGGAGTGTTAGTAGAATTTGCAAATGAATTTTGCACATGAGCCTTTATGAACTTAAAAGGACATAATTATCATTTTTTGTTATTTTTCGCAACAAATATTTTTTCGGTGAGTTCTTTTCCCCCTTCTACCTCTTCCCTACTCTCTCATCTTCTATTGCTAACAGTAGCCTTCCCTCTTTTTACCGGAATATGTTGTTTAAACATTGTGTAATAATTAATTGCCATTGCTAGAATTTTTTTAAGGTTTTGTACCTGGACATTATGTATATACCTACCTTGATTTGTTTATAACTTAGTTGTAATTGTTTATTGAATTTCAAAATTTTCCTATTGATTAATGTGTTGGTGTTTTGAGGAATTTGGGATTATTTTATTTTTCTTTAGGTTTCACAAATTAGTATTTTCCTTTCTCAAATTTATATGTAGGATTATTGAATATTTGGTGGATTTAATAGGCAACCAATCCTCATCGTGTTAATATCTTTCGGTGAGAGTGTACTGCATATTCTCAATTAAAGCAAGTAAAAAAAAAAAACAATGAGATAAAAAGTGTTATAAAACAACATAATAATGCTAAGGATATTTAAGTAAAGTTTATAAAATGAATTGAATTCTTGTTGATTCCAAACACAAAATCTATTTCGATTCTACAATTTAAATAAAATTATAACAAACATTAAAATTCATTTGAGTTCATTTACAAATGAATTCTAGTTTCAATTCATTTGTAAATGAAGTGTGAATTCATTTGTAAATGAATTATAGTTTCAGTTCATTTAAAAATGAACTAAATTCTATACTTAAGGTCATACCAAACCGAGTGTAAATCCCTTATGGCCACCCTTTCTTATTTCACACTTCATTAGGTTTAAATGAATTTTATAGCTTTTGTGGAATTCAATGAATTTCATAGGTGATTTTGTTTGGTCAGCTAATAAAATGTGGAGTTCATTTGCAAACGAATTGACCACATATTTGATTTGTTAATAAAAATGTATAATTTATTTGTTAATGAATTCTAATGGTATTGAGTAAGCCTTGGAAAAATTCTATCAAAATTGATAAAATTTGCAAACGTACTCTAAACTTGAGCTTGAATAAAATTAAAAGTCTAGTTCATATGGTAAAGAAACTATGTGCATCTTCCGTTCCCAAAAAGCATTGGGAAGATCAGCACAAATTTCTTTTTTGAATAATCTTCAAGTTCCTTAATCTGAGTTTGGATCTATGGCTGTTGAATCTATGTTCAATTTTTTGATAATTTATTTCTACCTTAAGGAAGTTTATATGGGCCTTTTTACTTTGTATTAAATTTATTTGTTTGCACAGAGTATTTGTTTGGAGTAAATTTAATTCTCTGGTATCAACGGGTTTCTATTCCCTGGTGGTGGACATAGAAAGGATAGATTTGGGTTAGGAATGGTGTTCCTAAAATAATGTTTTGGTGTATATTTTTGACGATCACAAAATGAGCCTTTAAACAATATCCTTCATTACATATATAGAAATTTGTGATTTTGTATTCTACATTCAATTTTGAACCGCTGGGCGTGTTTAACCTTTCAGTAGTTTTCTTATAATATTTTGTAGGAATAAGACCTTCCTTGATGCAATTCTGGTCAGCACCAGAATCAACAAGGGCATTAGTATTAAGATGATATTCTTTGTTAATAACAATAAAAAATTTAATGTACCATTTCTGGTAATGCATTCTTTCTATTGAATTAACAAAACTATCTTTAGAATCATCATTAATATTGATTAAATTATGACAAGTGGAAGTTTCAAGAACTTCATTTTTATTGATTTGAGAAGAGATTGATTCTTTTAAATTATTAATTTCTAAATTGATCATTTTTGCTTTTAATTCAACAGTATCTCTTTGAATTTCTTTGATTTGTTCTTTTATTAAGTTTACTTCTGTTTGTAAATCTTGGGTCCTAGCTACTTTGGTTTTTTGAAATCGTTTTTCAAAAATTCTTTCAAGGCTATATGGCTCAGCCATATGCCAGAATGGAATCGGACAATTTGTTCATGGGAATTCTGAGGAATAATCTGTTTTAGAATACCTCTATATCCTATGTCAGAGGCATCTGTTTCAACAATGATTTTTGCCTGAGGATTAAGAATTCCTAAGCAAGGAAGACTCATGACTTTGGATTTGAGTAGTCTGACCATATCAGTGTGTTGTTGTGACCATGGTATTGGATTCTTGCGAACCCTTTTATATAAAGGTTCGCAAATTTGTCTGAGCTGAGGAAAGAACTCGGATATTTAATTTAAATAGCCTAAAAACCTTTGTAGTTGGGTTTTGTCTTTTATTTCATCTGAAAATTTATTTGCAAATTCGATAGACGTATCAATAGGTTTGATAGTTCCCTGATAAATCAAATGTCCTAAAAACCTAACTTTTGTTTGAAATAATTTCATTTTTGTCATAGATAAGACTAAACCGTTAGTCTTGATGATTTGGAAAAATGTTTTCAAATGCTTAAAGTGTTGGTCTATTGATTTTGAGAATATTAATATATCATCAATGTATGTGATACTAAATTTAGAATAATCATTGAAGATATCATTAATAATATTCTGAAATTATGAAGGTGCATTTTTTAGTCCAAAGGGCATTACATTCCATTCGTAATGACCAAATGGGACATTGAAAGCAGTTTTGTATTTATCCTTCTCATTTATTTGTATTTGCCAGAATCCAGATTTTAAATCAAATTTGGAAAATATAGTTGCATCATGTAGTCTATTAAGGAGATCTCTTTTATTAGGTATTGGATACCTAATCCATTGTAGGACTTTATTGAGCGGTTTATAATTGATGACAAGTCTAGGGGCTCCTCTTTCGAGTTCAGCTTGTTTTTTAACATAAAAGGCAGAGCCACTCCAGGGGGATTTGCTAGGCCTAATAAGTCCTTGACTCAAAAGGGTTTTGATTTCTTCTTGGCAGTACTTTAACAATTCTTGATTCATTTGTATAGGTCTGGACTTAGATGGAATATTCTTCTCATCAAAGTCTGGTTCATATGGTAAAGAAACTACGTGCCTCTTCCGTTCCCAAAAGGCATTAGGAAGATCAGTACAAATTTCTTTTTTGAATAAATCCTCAAGTTCCTTAATATAAGTTTGGATCTGTGGTTGTTGCATATGTTGTTCAATTTTTTGATAATTTATTTCTTCCTTAAGGAAGTTTATATGGGCCTTTTTACTTTGTATTAAATTTATTTGTTTGCACAGAGTATTTGTTTGGATTAAATTTAATTCTCTGGTATCAACGGGTTATAAAAATGGAAAGAATAAGTTTTGTCCCAAAATATTGGTTTTTATTCCCTGGTGGTTGACATAGAAAGGATAGATTTGGGTTAGGAATGGTGTTCCTAAAATAATGTTTTGGTGTATATTTTTGACGATCACAAAATGAGCCTTTAAACAATATCCTTCATTACATATATAGGAATTTGTGATTTTGTATTATATATTCAATTTTGAACTGCTGGCTGTGTTTAACCTTTCAGTAGTTTTCTCATAATATTTTGTAGGAATAAGACCTTCCTTGGTGCAATTCTGGTCAGCACCAGAATCAACAAGGGCATTAGTATTAAGATGATATTCTTTGTTAATAACAATAAAAAATTTAATGTACCATTTCTGGTAATGAATTCTTTCTATTGAATTAACAAAACTATCTTTAGAATCATCATTAATATTGATTAAATTATGGCAAGTGGAAGTTTCAAGAACTTCATTTTTATTGATTTGAGAAGAGATTGATTCTTTTAAATTATTAATTTCTAAATTGATCATTTTTGCTTTTAATTCAACAGTATCTCTTTGAATTTCTTTGATTTGTTCTTTTATAAAGTTTACTTCTGTTTGTAAATCTTGGGTCCTGGCTACTTTGGTTTTTTGAAATTGTTTTTCAAAAATTCTTTCAAGGCTATATGGCTCAGCCATATGCCAGAATGGAATCGGACAATTTGTTCATAGGAATTCTGAGGAAGAATCTGTTTTAGAATACCTTTATATCCTATGTCAGAGGCATCTGTTTCAACAATGATTTTTGCCTGAGGATTAAGAATTCCTAAGCAAGGAAGACTCATGACTTTGGATTTGAGTAGTCTGACCATATCAGTGTGTTGTTGTGACCATGGGATTGGATTCTTGCGAACCTTTTATATAAAGGTTCGCAGATTTGTCTGAGCTGAGGAAAGAACTCGGATATTTAATTTAAACAACCTAAAAACCTTTGTAGTTAGGTTTTGTCTTTTATTTCATCTGAAAATTTATTTGCAAATTCGATAGACATATCAATAGGTTTGATAGTTCCCTGATAAATCAAATGTCCTAAAAACCTAACTTTTGTTTGAAATAATTTCATTTTTGTCATGGATAAGACTAAACCACTAGTTTTGATGATTTGGAAAAATGTTTTCAAATGCTTAAAGTGTTGGTCTATTGATTTTGAGAATATTAATATATCATCAATGTATGTGATACTAAATTTAGAATAATCGTTGAAGATATCATTAATAATATTCTGAAATTATGAAGGTGCATTTTTTAGTCCAAAGGGCATTACATTCCATTCGTAATGACCAATGGGACATTGAAAACAGTTTTGTATTTATCCTTCTCATTTATTTGTATTTTCCAAAATCCAGATTTTAAATCAAATTTGGAAAATATAGTTGCATCATGTAGTCTATTAAGGAGATCTCTTTTATTAGGTATTGGATACCTAATCCATTGTAGGACTTTATTGAGCGGTTTATAATTGATGACAAGTCTAGGGGCTTCTCTTTCGAGTTCAGCTTGTTTTTGAACATAAAAGGCAGAGCCACTCCAGGGGGATTTGCTAGGCCTAATAAGTTCTTTACTCAAAAGGGTTTTGATTTCTTCTTGGCAATACTTTAACAATTCTTGATTCATTTGTATAGGTCTGGACTTAGATGGAATATTCTTCTCATCAAAGTCTGGTTCATATGGTAAAGAAACTATGTGCCTCTTCCGTTCCCAAAAAGCATTAGGAAGATCAGTACAAATTTCTTTTTTGAATAAATCCTCAAGTTCCTTAATATGAGTTTGGATCTATGGTTGTTGCATATGTTGTTCAATTTTTTGATAATTTATTTCTTCCTTAAGGAAGTTTATATGGGCCTTTTTACTTTGTATTAAATTTATTTGTTTGCACAGAGTATTTGTTTGGAGTAAATTTAATTCTCTGGTATCGACGGGTTGTAAAAATGGAAAGAATAAGTTTTGTCCCAGAATATTGGTTTCTATTCCCTGGTGGTTGACATAGAAATGATAGATTTAGATTAGGAAGGGTGTTCCTAAAATTATGTTTTGGTGTATATTTTTGACAATCACAAAATGAACCTTTAAACAATATCCTTCATTACATATATAGGAATTTGTGATTTTGTATTCTACATTAAAGTTTGAACCGCTTGCCGTGTTTAACTTTTCAGTGGTTTTCTCATAATATTTTGTAGAAATGAGACCTTCCTTGATGCAATTCTAGTCAGCACCAGAATCAATAAGGGCATTAGTATTAAGATGATATTCTTTGTTAATAACAATAGAAACTTTAATGTACCATTTCTGGTAATGCATCCTTTCTATTGAATTAACAAAGCTATATTTAGAATCATCATTAATATTGATTAAATTATGGCAAGTGGAAGTTTCAGGAACTTCATTTTTTATTAATTTCAAAAGAGATTGATTCTCTTAAATTATTAATTTCTAAATTGATCATTTTTTCTTTTAATTTAACAGTATTTTTTTGAATTTCTTTGATTTGTTATTTTATTAAGTTTACTTCTGTTTGTAAATCTTGGGTCATGGCTACTTTGGTTTTTTGAAATCATTTTTCAAAAATTCTTTCAAGACTATATGGCTCAGGTGTTTTGGTTTTATTTTCTTCATGGATGATTTCTCTTAATTTTGTTAAATAATCCTTTTTTATTATTGGGTCATCTATCTTGTCTATTATGTCTAAAAGAAATTCTTTTTGAGAAGTGATCATATTAACAGATTTGCACAAACAAATGCCATCTTCACAATCACATTGTGAGTAAATGGATTCTTCAGAATCTGTATTTTCTTGAATTGTATAAATGACTTCTTCATTATCAGAAGATGAATTCTCATTTTCTGATTGGGAGTCATTTATCGTGATTTTGGTTAACTATTGTTTCATGGAATCATCAATATCTAATTCATTGATTTTTTGTTTAACTCTACAATTATTTGCCCAATGTCCAAGTCTTCCATACTTGAAGCAGGCTTTCGATGGGTTTTGAGGTTTAGTTTTCTTAGGCTTTTTGTTATAGGTTTTTGGTGCAGAGAAAGTCTGTGTAGGTTTTCTATAATTTCGTTTTTTGAAAAATTTTCTTTTCTTTATAGCAAAAGGGGCCGTTATGGTTTCATAGCCATATTGGCTACAAAATGATCCTAACTCTTTTCTGCTTTGATTTAGTTCCGATTTCATTTTTGATTTCAGTTTGAGATCGGTGCATATAGATAATCTTTCATTATTCACAAAGTTGATTAAATCACCATAGGTGAGATTATCATATGGTATATATTCAATATTTTCATCTCTTATTCTTCTTCTAACCTTTTCTGCAAATAATTTTGGAAGTTCGGATATAAATCTTTCTTTCCAATATGAATTATTGCAGTCTTTTCTAGTGAAGACTTTGGCGAGAAAAACATCTCTATACCATCTAAAATTTTGTAAAGTTCGACAGGTTAGGTTTGAGAGTATTTTTGAATTTCTTTCTCGAAATTTTTTTGGGTCTCCTATGAAATGTTTGGTAATAGCAAATATGAGGGTTTCAACAGTATTTTCTTGGTATATGGGTATAGTCCTAGAGGCTGTATTCCCAGTTTCAGGGTCTTGAATTGTTTAGGTTGTGTATGTTTGAATTGTGGCTTCAAGAACGTCATGACGATCTTGATCTGATAAGTAATTATCCCACCATCCTTTTAATGCACCAGTAAAACCAGCAGTAAGGAGGTAAGCAATTTTCTTATCAGAATTCTCAGGTTTTGTTTTGAAGGCGGTGGCTGCTATTGTCATTTCTTGGAGGATGTTTAATATTTGATGTTCACTTTGACCATCAATATTCCATTCACAGATAGAACTGTCATCATACCTTGATCTAGCATCATTAGGTGCATCTTCATATTGAAGGTCAGAGGGTGTAGGTCTCAGATAGTAATTCCTAGTTTGTGGAAGTGGTGCATTTCTAAAATTTCTTCTATAAATTTTGTTAATATCACTAGGTCTTGATGTACTAACAAATTCTTTTATTTCGTTGATAATATCTTGTTCTATAGTATTAATATTATTTGAAAATCCTTCTATTTGGGTATTAATTGATAATCCTTTTAATTTGTTATCTATTACTCGTAATAAATCTTTATTGTTATCATTTTTAAGTCTTATTAAATTTTCTCTGTCAATATTTGTTGGGGTGAAAATTGGTTTTGATAGCTGAGGTGTGATAGGTTTTTGAATAGGTGTAGGGAATTCCTTCCCGGGGTTTTTTTGGAGTTAATGTACCAATTTTTTGATCAATTGAGTTTATAATAGTAGACATGGACTCTATTTGAGTAGACAGAGTATGTAAGTTTTGGTTGGTATAGTTGTTTTGGGAATAAATGTTTTTTATGTCTTTGAACCTTATTTCTTGATCATCAGCGCCAGATCCTTGCTTAAAAAGGGAGGCAATGACCTTAGTTTGTAAATGAGGGATTTTGACAGTAATTTCCTGTAAAGGAGGATGTATTTATAAAGATGTTTGATTATTGGTTGTTGTCCATAATTGTTCTAATTGTTGGATAACGTCTATTTCTTTTGCTTTTCCTAAATCAGGATGATTTTTTGCAAAAGGATTATAAATTTTATTGTTGAATGTGTATATCTCAAAGAAGTTAAAGAAGTACATATTACACTGTATTTCTTTCATTTGATTGTACCATTCTTCTCTAATCGATATAAAGGTTTGATAATTGAATTATTTTTTTTAGAGAAAGTTCAAGTACATACTATTCTGGTAGCACTCTTTGATACCCAAATTGTAGCATAACATTCCCGGATGAACAATTGGTTGTTATTTTGTTGGATTATCTTTCTGATTGTTTTGATAATTTGATTAATGCAATTGAATATGGAAGAGATACTTTAACCAAGGAGATTGTGATCAATGCCATAAGGGCTCATGATTTCAAAGCCAAGATGAGGGAAGCATCAAGTGGAGAAGGGCTGTTCGTTAGAGGAAGGCCAGCAACTCAGAATGGCAGTAGCATACATGGCAACAAACGGGAGAAATCAAGAGGTAGAGGGCAGAGCTATGGGAGATCTCATTCTAAACCGAGATTTGGAGGAAATAGATGCTTCTACTGCAACAAGGAGGGACATTTCAGGAAAGATTGCAAGAAGAAGATGTGGGATGACAGAGGAAGAAGCCATACCAATAATGAAGAGGCTTCAGTTGCCAAAGAATAGTAAGATGATGTTCTTGTTATGTGCTCAAATGTGAGCAGGAGGCAAGGCAGTGAGAAATGGATTCTGGGTGCACTTATCACATGTGCCCTCACAAGGATTGGTTCAAGAATTTCAAGGAAATCAATGATGGAAAGGTTTTCTTGGGGAATGATACTTCTTGCCAAGTGAGGGGGATAGGAGACATCCAGTTGCGGATGTTTGATGAAGTCACAAGGCTGCTGCGAAATATGAGGTATCTTCCGAATTTGAAAAGGAATTTGATCTCATTGGGGCAGCTGGATTCCATGGGGTATACATACAAGGCAGAGGGAGGAAAGATCAGGGTAACCAAGGGATCTTTTATAGTGATCAAAGCAACAATAAAGGATGGACTCTATGAGATGATCGGAGAGACAGAAATCAAGGATCAAGCAGCAAGCTTGATGGCTGAGATGGATAAGGCAGCCATTTGGCATACTCGCTTGGGACATATGAGCGAAAAAAGCCTGGAAGTTCTCAGCAAGAATGGTCTACTTGGTGGTGACAAAGTAGAGAAATTGGATTTCTGCAAGTGTTGCGTTCTTGGGAAGCAATACCGGGTCAACTTCAACACTGGAGTGCACAAGTCTAAGGGCATTATTGACTACATTCATTCGGACCTTTGGGGACCAGTAAGAACACCAACACAGGGAGGTAACTTTTACTTTATGTCTTTAATTGATGATTATTCAAGAAAGGTTTGAATTTAGTTACTTAAAAATAAATCAGATGCTTTGAATAAGTTTGTGGTGTGGAAAAAACTTGCTGGAAACTCAAACGGGTAGGGTAGTTAAGGCTTTACAAATCGATAATGGCTTAGAATTTTGCAATAAGGATTTTGATAAATTTTGTGAGTTAAATGACATTCTAAGACATAGAACGATTGTAAAATCACCTCAGTAAAATGGAGTGGCTGAGAGGATGAATAGGACCCTTATGGAAAAAGTTAGGTGCATGTTAATTAGGTCCGGTTTACCAAAATATTTTTGGGGGGAAGCTGTGTCTACTGCTGCATATTTGGTTAATAGATCACCCTCTAGAGCTTTAGAGCTCAAGACTCCCATAGAGATGTGGAGTGGGAAAACCCTTGAGTTGAGCAACCTTAGGACTTTTGGGTGTGCTGCATTTGCACATCAAAATGATGATAAACTTAACCTAAGGTATAGAAAATGTGTATTTCTAGGGTATGGTGATGGGGTGAAGGTGTATAGGTTGTGGTCCTTAGAACCAAAAGGAATGAAACTCATAATAAGTAGGGATATAATTTTTAATGAATTTTTATTTCCTTATTTGGAGAAAACTAACGCTGCAAGGGCTAGTGAGCAAACCAGTCCGAAATTTGTGGAGCATCACATCAAGAAAAATTCAGTTTTGGTAGAGCAAGGAAGGCAAGAGGGTTCAGACCAGGTAGAGCCCATTAATGAAGGCCATGCTCAGGATACTCAAGAGGAGGCTGAACTGGAAGGCGATGATGTAGCAAGTCAGAATGACTATCAGCTCACAAGGGACCTGGAAAGGAGGGTGGTCAGACCACCTTTGAGATATGGGTTTGCGGATGCTAATTTAGCAGCTCTTTAGACAGAAGGAGGGATGGTTGAACCAGAAACTTACATGGAAGCCATGGAATGCAAGGAGTCGTCAAAGTGGCAGCTAGCTATGGAGGAAGAAATGGATTCTTTGAGGAAGAACAACTCTTGGGAATTGGTACCCAAACTATAAAAATAGAGAGTTATGGATTGTAGGTGGATCTACAAGATCAAAGAAGGGAACACTCTAGGGAATGAAGTCCGGTATAAAGCTAGGCTGGTGGTGAAGGGGTTCACACAAAGAGAAGGCATAGATTTCACCGAAATATTCTCACTGGTTGTGAAGTACAAGACGATACGGATAGTATTGGCAATGGTGGTCCAATGCAATTGGGAAATCGAGCAAATGGATGTGAAGACAACGTTCTTACATAGAAGGCTTGATGAGACCATCTACATGAGGCAACTCGAAGGCTATGAAGAAGGAAGGCATGGAGAGTTGGTTTGCCAATTGAAGAAATCTCTCTATGGCCTAAAGCAATCACCTCGGCAATGGAATAAGAGGTTTGATTCCTTTGTAACTAGCTTGGGTTTTATGAGGAGCTACTATGATTCGAGCTTGTACTGTAAGGGGCATAAGGTGGAGGAAGTGGTGATCATCCTCATCTATGTTGATGATATGTTGCTGGTTGGGAGCAGCATAGAGAGGATAGAAGAATTGAAGTCTCAACTCAGTGAGGAGTTTGAGATGAAGGATCTTGGCCATGCACAGAAGATCCTTGGGATGTGTATAATTCGGGAAAGGGAGAGAAACAGATTGAAGATTTCTCAGACTTCCTACATAGAGAATATGATATTTAAGTTCTCTATGGAAGATAGCAAACCAGTGAAGGTTCCCCTTGCTGGTCATTTCAAGTTCTCTAGTGATCAATGTCCAAGATCGGATGAGAAGAAGAAAGAAATGGAAAAGATCCCTTACTCTAGTGTGGTTGGATCTGTAATGTTCACCATGGTAAGTACTAGACCTGGCATTGCTAATACAATGAGTGTTCTCAGCAGGTTTATGAGTAATCCCAGAAAATAGCATTGGCTTAGGATGAAGTGGTTGCTGAAGTACTGATAAGTGCTTAAATATTCATATTTAAGCCCTTTAATTTACAGTTGTTAGGCTTTTTGATTATATATTTCAGTATATTCTACTTTATTTTTGTGTTTTTAGTGTTTTTTTATAGGTTTTTGAAGAAAAAATAGCATTTTGGAGCTCTAAGGAAGAAAACTGAAGATCTGGAACCAGATAGGTGCGATCGAGCGCACAAGCACCCAGTGCACACACTAGGATCGAGCATAGCCTGTGCTTGAGCACACAATAGTGGGAGATCGAGCGCACATGTACAGTAAACTGGCAGAACCTGTTTTGGAAATAATGATTCGGGTTTTATTTTGGAAATTAGGGTTTCGAGGTGTCCTTAAAACCCTATAAATAAAATTGTAAAACGCAGAAACAGTATCTTTTTTTTAGTTTTAGTTTTAGGTCGGGAGGCTGGAGGCCAGAGAGGATTTCAGAGAAGAATTGATGACTCTTCAATGGAGCTCTCTCGGGTTTCTTCTTTCCTTTATTTTATTATGTGTAACTAAACTTTTAGTAGGGCTTGGTTGAAGCCCTAATTATGCTTACTCAATAATTCAGTATTGCGCCTTTGCAATATTTATGTTGTGATGCTTAACTTGACTAATGCCTGTTTTTATTTAATTCCTCATATGTGTGTGGCTGATCAATGTATGTATGTGGTATGGATTAGTTAGTTGAATCAATTTGGATGACCGAGTCCTGGGTTCAACAATAGTAACAAAAGGTATCTTATCCGGATTCTTGGGTTAATCAACATAGGAAACCGGGAGCGGACCAAGCCCTAGGCCTTGTATGGTTGTTGATTTCCACAGACCTTATGTTCTCTTAAGGAACAACTCAGTATACACCATGCTGAATCCCTTAAGAGAGAAAAGAGTTAGAGTATGCACCATGCCTAACTTGTTGCTTAGGGAAATCAATAGCCTAAGGAGTGGACCAAGCCCTTAGGTTGACAACCAGTAGGTATTCATAGCATGAGTAGAGCATTGGCATATTGTTTTGTTGGAGCAACATGATTAGTGGTGGATATCAAGTCCCTACGCCTTTATCATTATTATTAATCTAGACTCAATATTTATTTCTATCTATTTTTACTTTGTGAAACTAATTCTAAATCGAAATTCACCAATCCCTGTGGAAATGATCTCGCACTTGCACACTATGCTACTATAGACCTTGTGCACTTGCAAGTAAAACAAGTTTGATTATTTTCTTATTTATTTAGGTAGATAAACATACAACAAGTTTTTGGCGCCGTTGCCGGGGATTGCACTAAATTTCTTTTTGGAATTAATTTCGTTAGATTTATTTTATTTTATTTATTCTGTTTATAGTTTCTTTATCAAAAACCTAATTTTTACTTTCTTTTCGTTTTCTGTTGTTCTGTTTCAGGAACTACAGCAGTGCTGCTTCTGGCCTTGTGATCGGGCGCAAGCTCAAGTGCGATTGAGTGCAGATCAGGGTGTGATCGAGCGCATTTGAAGCAGAGGCTACTCGAGCAACAGCACTGAAACTGCTGCACTGAAGTGGTTTTGCTGATTCATGTAAGGGCCCCGATCCAGGAACCCAACAGTCTTTCCACTCAATACAGAGCTTGAGTAGACCATTCGACAGAGGCCTAGAAATAGCTTTGAGGAGGTAGAAGAAGAATTCGAGGGAGATATACCGATGAAATATCAGCTTCACAACTAGCAACCACCTGAGCGAAGACCTATGAAGCAATCCTTTATCCCACAGAACCTCGACCATCCTTCATGCATTGCATATCAACCTGAGGCTAAGGGCAACTATTACATATCCCCGCAGATACTCAATGCTTTGACTCACTTTAGAGGTACACCTACTGAAGATCCACACTTGCACTTCCGAGAGTTCTTTGATCTCTATAAGTTCTAGCATATTCGGGGCCTAGACCAAGAAGGAATCAAGTTAATTCTTTTCCTTTTTCCTTGAAAGATAATGCTAAACTGTGGTACAATTCATTGCTTGCAGTTTCGTTCCATACTTGGGAAGAGTTGGCTTGTAAATTCCTAAGGAAGTTTTTCCCAGCTCAAAGGACAAGACAAATGAGGAAGGAGATCCAATCTTTCCAACAGAGGGATGGAGACCTTTTCTTTGAAGCATGGGGACACTTCAATGAGCTGCTACTCAAATGCCCACATCACAATCTACCTCAAGATGAGCTGGTACTAGCCTTTTATGAAGGTCTAAACGACATGAATAAAGGTATAGTTGATTCAAGTTGTGAAGGTGTGTTGATGGAAAAAAGTAATAAAGAAGTCATTGAGCTTTTTGAGACCTTAAATGAGCACACACAACAATTCTCATCTAGAGGTAGACAAGGTGTGAAAAAGGGCATGTATGAGGTGAACCTAAATGGCGGATTTTCAAATCAGATGGCTGCAATGGAGAGGAAGCTAGATATGCTTATAAAAGCCATGACTACTCAGAACATCTCACCTCGACCACAAGCTACACAACTCCAGGTATGTGCTTTATGTTCTCAATTTGATCACATTAGTGAGACTTACCATTTATATTCATCTAAAGATCCCGAGCAAACGAACTATTTGGGACCGAACAGTGCATATGCAAATACCTACAATCAAGGAGGGCGAAACCACCCCAACCTCTCATGGAGAAATAATCAAAATGCTATGAAATTTCAAGAGCAGCAAAGGAATTCCCAACCGACAGCCCAATCAGTTCCAGAATCAAAGCAAAGTGACCTAGAGAGTCTTGAAAGGCAGTTGATGACCTCAGAAGAATAATTCATAGCAAAAACAAGACAATTCCGGATTAAGCAAAGGGAAATCATTGCAAAGCATGAGCAAGCCATTCAAATACTTGAGGTACAAATGGAGCAATTGGCTAAGGAGCTAAGTGAAAGAAAGCATAGTGAACTTCCCGCCCAAGCACTACCTAATCCAAGAGGACATCAACAACTAAATGCCGTGACAACTCTCAGAAATGTAAGATCATAGGAGCTGATGAGCTTGTACAAGCATCTCCAATTATAACATCCACATCAAAGGTAAGTGAAATGGAGAAGTGGAATGCACCACCCTTCCCCCAAAGGTTAGTAAAGCCAACAAAAGAAAGTAAAATGCACGATATCTTTGAAACTTTGAGAAAAGTAGAAATCAGTATTCCTTTATTAGATGCAATTAAACAGATTCCTGCATTAGCTAAATTTTTAAAAGATAGTTGCACTAATAAAAGGAAGTTTCAGGAGCACGAAACAGTGGCTTTAACCGAAGAGGTGAGTCCAGTATTGTTAAGGAAACAACCACCCAAGCTAAAAGATTCGGGTAGTTTTATAATTCCTTGCAGGATAGGTATCCAGATTTTTGAGCATGCATTACTAGATCTAGGGGCTGGAGTTAACTTGCTGCCATACACTGTATTCAAGACACTAGGTTTGAGGGAGCTTCAACCAACCTCCATCACCTTGCAACTGGCAGACAGAAGCATCAAAAGATCAAGAGATATTCTTGAGGATATCTTGGTAAAGGTAGGTCTATTTATTTTACCTGCTGATTTTATTGTATTAGATATGGAAGAATATTCTATGCCATTACCCCTACCCATCATCTTAGGAAGACCCTTTATGAGAATACTGATAGAAAAATTTGCATAAAAAAGGGTATTGTAAGTATGAAGGTAAATGGTGAGAAGGTTGAATTTAAAATATTTGATACATTTAAATTACTCCAAGATAATATGGAATATTCTAATGAATGTATGATGCAAGGTGTTGTTGAACAAGCTTTTCAGGTCCATCTCGTTGCTCCATTGGAAGCCACCCTCACCCATAGGTTAACAAGATTGGATGTTGAACCTGCATATCAAGATGTTACTGATGACATCTTTGAGGCTGTGCACCACCTAGAGGCCTCTCCAAAGCATCTAAGCACCAAATTTGGTATTGAAGCAGTTGCTGATGCATTCAATTTATGATTTTCTGGGAGGGAATAAAAGCGTCTGGCTGAAGACGTTAAACTTAGCGCTCATGGGAGGCACCCCATAATTTATCTTTTTATTTTTATTTTTTTTTTCATATTTATTGTTATTTATTTACTTTTAGTACTTCTTATTTTCCCGTGTCATGTTAGTTTTTTTTATTTTTTGTTTTTTTAGGGACAATGTGTGCATCCGTTTAAGTTTGGGGGTGTGCTATGAGCTATGACGGTCCAATTAGTTCTCCATCTCACAGGTCAGATCTTTTCATGTTATTCACACATTAGGGACAATGTGCAATTTAAGTTTGGGGGTATGGGAGACACATTCACACACTTTGTCCCAGTTTTTTTTAGTATTTTTGAAAAGATAAATCCATGTTCATATTGTTTTGAAAATTTTGGTTGATTTAAAACAAATACTATGATAAAACTTCATCAGTAAGCTTTAAATCTAGAACATATAGTCTAAATAATAAAGTTTTAAAAGTCTAATTACCTACTTCAAGGCATTTAAGAATTCACGAGTTTGATCTAAATCTGACACGAGCATATGAGCACATAATGGTGTGAGGTATGACATATAATTTTTATGTATATATTTCCATGACCTAACTGTAATCGGATAACTTGTTAGAATAACACTTTGGCATAAAAAAATAGAGAAAAATTTTTATTATGCAAAAAGAGAAAATAAAATGCTCCTAATGATCATTAAATAAACTTTCCACTGAGTAACTGGACCTCTTGCCTCAGCAAGCAGTGAGTGTTCACGTCACAAGGTGGGAATGATGCATATAATGATCATTAAATAAAGTTTTCACTGAGTAACTAGACCTATTGCCTCAGTAAGCAGTGAGTGTTCACATCAAAAGATGGGGATTTTGCTTAGAAGCATTAAGACCAGTTAGTTTCGTAGCCTTTTTTACTCGAGTTAGTAAGTCCTTAGGGGTGTCTTTAAACCTAATGCCCTAAAACCATCTGGTTTGGGAGTCATTGGATAAACACTCGCTATATGGGTCAATTAGAAAGCTTAAGGGAACTCAACATGGCAAAAAGCTCATAATAAAAGAAAGCGAAAAGAAACAAAATTATGCCATTATTGTTCATTCTGATAGGGAATTCGATGAATGTTGAGACACCGAACACTATACATGGGAATTATTCGGAAGCTTAATCTTTTATATGCTAATCCACCACACACTAAGTCAAACTTATGATACCTTAAACTAGCCTTGTGTAAGTAATTAGAATTTAAAACCCTTATTCATTGTGACGATGTATTTATATTTTAAGCCTACTCATGAACAAATATCATTGTTTTATGTGCAACTCAAATTTTAGATAACATGAATGATGAATTTATCTTTGATTTTGTTTTTCAATTAGTTTTTCATTTTGTATTGCTAAGGGACTAGCAATATGTAAGTTTGGGGATGTGATAAGTGCTTAAATATTCATATTTAAGCCCTTAATTTACAGTTGTTAGGCTCTTTGTTTATGTATTCCAGTATATTCTACTTTATTTTTGTGTTTTTTTATAGGTTTATGAAGAAAAGATAGCATTTTGGAGCTTTAAGGAAGAAAACATAATATTTGGAACCAGATAGGTGCGATTGAGCGCACAGAAGAGTGCGATTGAGCTCACAAGCACCCAGCGCCCACGCCAGGATCGAGCATAGCCTGCGCTCTCGCAAGAAGAAGGCTCGAGCGCAGGTGCACTCGAGCGCAATAGTGTGCGATCGAGCGCACATGTACAGTAAACCGGTAGAACCTATTTTGGAAATAATGGTTCGGGTCTTATTTTGGAAATAATGGTTCGGGTCTTATTTTGGAAATTAGGGTTTCAAGTTGTCCTTAGAACCCTATAAATAAACTTGTAAAACACAGAAACAATATCTTCCTTTTAGTTTTTGTTTTACGTCGGGAGGCCGGAGGCCAGAGGAGATTTCAGAGAAAAATTGACGACTCTTCAATGGAGCTCTCTCGGGTTTCTTCTTTCCTTTATTTTATTATGTGTAACTAAACTTTTAGTAGGGCTTGGTTGAAGCCCTAATTATGTTTACTCAATAATTCAGTATTGGCGCCTTTGCAATATTTATGTTGTGATGCTTAACTTGATTAATGCCTGTTTTTATTTAATTCCTCATATGTGTGTGTCTGATCAGATAACAATAAGAAAAAATAAGCCTAATCCTAATCCTATTCCAATAAGGAAGCTAATTAAGATAATAATTTTTAATATTTCGAATTACATAATTATCCCCATAATTAAAATATCTCCCAATACTTAAATTAAATTCCCTAACTCTACCACTTCTCTTGTACTCCATGAGGTGTATTCAGTAGTGACTACTAGTGCCACATGCACGATGCTCTTTTAGATGTCAATCCGGAGAAACTTTTGATTATTAGTGTTCCATTCCCTTTGTGTGGACATATATGGTGTTGCTCATTAAGCTGCAAATCAGCTGGGCTGGAAATTAAGACAAAGCCAACCCAAATATATAAACATGCCAATAACCCAACCAGACCGGACCTCTAATACATTTTTAAGATAGAGTCAATTATCGTGAAATAAGATGGATTGATTGGAGAGTTAAACGTACACGAGCAAAACAGCTACCAAATCAGTGCCATGTGGAAAAACTTGCTTTGTGTGTATCCTCACCTCAAAAACTCAAAATAAGCCAAAAGAAAATCAAACAAATTTACACCTTTCTAATTAAAGTTTTTTCCCAAAGAATATAAATGATTTTTCGCTCTGCATGGTGAAGATAATCTAAAAGAGAGTATAGCAACGGCTATGGTTTCTTTCCTCCTATTCAAAGTAAATGAAAAACAACAGATTTCAATGTCCTTTGACATTTTTTATTCCTTGACTATATTATAAGGCTTCATCTTAATGTATAACTATCACCTTTTTTGAGCGTATGAACCAAAGAGGAAAAGGAATATGTATGTGAGTGTACATGTGTGGAGTCAAGTTAGAGTTGGGATTGCCCGACAACAAAACTCAAGAATCTTGATTGATGTCAAAATTCCAAGCCAAGCTCAACTGTGCAAAGCATGAACTTAGCCCAACTTTGATCAGAGTCAAGCTACGGCAACACTCAAGTTGATGCCCTAGGAATTAACATTACTTTTCACATTGAGAAGACCAAAATCATGATTATGAAGGGAGAAACACTTAACTAACCTTTCACCACCTCACCACTTGAGGCACAATGCAGGTGGTAAAAATACAAGCATCTACTTTCAGAACTTTCATTTTTTTAATTTTAATTTGTTTGTTTTAGACATCTCTTGGAAGTGTGAATGTTAAAACAGCTAAATGGCCTAATTTTAACGCCCAAACATCCACCATTAACCCAGGCATATCGGTATTGGTAATTGCATAAACCATAAAGCTAATAATGACTATCAAAAAACCTATAGTAAGGAAAAATGGAGCTTAAGATGCTTTTATGAGAGCTTGGGGGAAATTAGACAATTGAATTAATTATTATGCAGAATCACAAATGATAGATGAGTTAAGCCTCAAAATTTCATCCCCATACACTCCAAAATTAGTAATTCAGTAGCACTCCAAACATAGTAATTCATCACTTGAAGGTGCTAGGTCTTAGTGTTCTTTTTAAAAAAAAAATAGTCAAGAAAAAAATTAAAAAGTAACAAATAAAACCTAGACTTTACCATATCCGGTGGAAAGGCTTAATAGTTAGCTAAGTGTGTCGACCTTATGGACAAGGAAAAGATCAAATGATTGGCGAAGGAAATGGGGTTACTACCTTCTAGATCCTTGAATTAATGCTAGAACATTAGTTCAAAAGAGTTCGCCAAATGATAACCATAAAAGCATAAACATAGTAACTGAAAGGAACAACTGAATAGGAAGGTGAAATTCATTGAAGGACCTTATATTTACATTCATTGTAGGCGCAAAGCATATATATATATCATTAATTAAATACAAAGGGAAAGCAAAGAAAACATAACATAGCCAAAGGATAGATTAAACAAGAACTTGACAACTGCAATAGTGTTGCAATTGTTTTTTTTTTGTTTTCAGTTACCGTGTTTCAGCTGTTCTCATCATAATTTGGAAAACTTTTTTGAACGAGCGTTCTAGCATGAGCAAGGACCTCCCAAGTATTCTGCTCTACCAGGAGCAAGTAGCTTAGTGGATAAAAATGTTTCACATTTCATAATTATGTATTTTATATGAACAAGCAGAATATATTTTTCCGTCTTCATGCTCAGAACAGAATGTGATAATGATCAAGCTCATCATTCACACACACATGCACATGCACACACGAAGAAGAAACAAAGAAAAAGAATCAATAGCACTAAACATGCTAATAACAAAAAAGTCTTTATAGTACTACCTCTTGTGCATGTTGTTTAGCTCGTTCTTTGAGTATTTTCTCTAAGCTCAGCCTTTCCCCCTCAAATCTGGCAACAACATTTTCTTGTTCTTTTATGACCTCCACAGCTTTAGCTGCTGCTTTCTCAGCCAAAATCTTCTCTCTCCTCATATTCTCCTCCCTCTCACGTTCATTTTCAGAGTCAGTTGAACCAGAATCTGAATCTGAATCGGACTCCTCATCACTTGTTAAAGAAGAACATCTCTTCAGATCATCAGAGATAGAGCTTTGAGAGGCTGCCTTGGGTACCTCTTTCCCCCTTACGGTATTTGTAAACCGATCAAGAACATTAAACTCACTCATTTTCACAACAGATACCCCATAGTCCTTCCCTGATTCTGAAACCTTTCCCAAAAGGTGGCTCTTATTTACCAACTCGGTACATTCTTACTGAAGTGCTTGCTGCCTGATTAGGTATACTAAGAAGTTTCGTCCAGTCACTATCAGTAAGCGTAGACTTTGGTTCTGCACAAGGCCTTGATGTCTCTTTGTCTTGATCACGATTATTGAATACCTTTTTATTACTATTACTGTTGTTGAGTGCGTCAATAATGGGATCACTTTTTAATTTTCCATTGTATTTGTTAATGCCAAGAAACGGTTGGTGCTGACGTGGTCTGGGAGCTGACATGGCTCGGGTGGTGACATGGTCCAGGAGTTGATATGTCTTGGGTGCGGATACAGCCTGAACCCTGCACAAGTGACAAGGGGGAACTAAAGGTCCTCGGAGAGGGGGAGGGGGAGACCTCTGAGGGTGCTCCGATGCTTAAGTTAGCAAGAGTTTAAAGGAGAAGTCAAGGGCTCAAAAGAAATCGAGGGCTTAAGTAGTTAGAGTATGAGTAAAAGTGTGAATGAATCTGTGAAGTCCATACCTAGGCTTATTTATAACCTTCTGCCTATAGGAAGGCATTGATTGCCTACTTAGGGAACAGCGCGCTGTAGGGTGGCCATAGGGTGGCGCACCATAGGGTGGCTTCGGGGCGGTTGTGGTAGGGTGGTGGTAGGGTTGCGTGTGCAGGTAGTTGCACATTGTAGGTTGGCGTAGCGGCTGTAGAGTGGCGTTCGACAGGAGAGGTCCAGACATAGGTCCACTGGGCCATCCTTCATGGGTCCGGGGATCCTATCAGGCCGGAGAGTTTACTGGGCCATTCATTAGGCCAGAGTGTCTATTGGGTTGGGGCATCTTCGTTGGGCCTGGAGCTTTACTTAGGTTTGGAGTATTCCATTAGGCCTGGAGCTTACTTGGGTTTGGAGTATTCTGTGCCTGGAGTTTACTTGGGTTTGGAGTGTTCTGGGCCATATCATAGGCCTCCTACTTCCTTGAGTACCTTTAGGCTATATCACAGGCTTTCAATAGAGATGAAGAGGCATGCGCAAGTCAAACCAGTGTTGGATGGTTGTCCTTGGGAGCTGATTCATCATTCTCGGGATGTTGGTATTTGTCTAAGGTTTGCACAGGTCTAACCATGGTTCAAAATAGTTAAAGTCTAAACCAAGGGTGGAAGATTAAAGTTCAGCAAGTTATAAGACTGCACACATGTGTGTGCATCACTTTGGAGCAAGGTAAGGGTAAGCGCACTGGTGTGCTCACTTCAGCACACAAGTAGGAAAAAGTGTGCGCACTGCTGGTGAAGGGAAACATCAGTGTGCACCTAGGCGCCCCTCCACCAGTGCCCTGGCACCCAGAATAATGTCTCCCTGACCCGCACCAGCACCTAGGCACTCCCCACCAGCACCATGGCAACCAGAAGGTGTGCAAAGGTGCACTGCCCAGCGCCATGGCGCCCCCTGTTGAGCGCCTAGGCGCTCGGCACACCAAAGCACACAAGGACAGCCTACTTTAGCCTTCTCTTAGGTGCGTGAGTGCAAGGCTAAAATGCATAACACCACTTAGAATTGATGTAGGGCCATGATTAAGTGGTAATCATGATCCAAGGGTGGAGATTAACTCACAAGAATGACCAAGAAGTGTGTGGCTATAAAAGGGGTTTCCTAGCCTCATTTTTCAATAATGCAACAACACAAGTTTTTGACATTATTTGAGATCAATTGTAATACAGGAGAGAATTATGTGAGAGACATAAACACAATAGGGACTCTTTGTAGTGAGGCTGGTTGTAAAGAATCGAGAGTATTATAGAGAGATAGCACTGTAATCTTCTTTCTTCTCTTCTTAGTTCCTTCAAGAACTTGAGCTTCTTAAAGGGGATTGCTGTAACTTGTAAGAACCATTTGAGATAGTGCAGAGAGTTCGGAGGAACTCACGAGGACATAGGCACATTGCTGAACCTCGATAACAAATTGCTTGTCTTCTTTCTTTCTTTAATTTTTTGTTCTTGTGTTCGATTGCTAAAATTTTTCTACAAGTCATTCTAGACTTGGGTGTTTAGAAGATCACCACCTGGGCATCTTGTCAAGGTGATTTCCAATAGTGGTATCAGAGCTGTACAGTTGGGTATCAGAGCAAGAACAAGAAGGTAACAGAGCCAAGACTCCAAGAATCAAAGATCAACTTCTTGGGAGATTCAAGAATGGTGTAAAGATCAAGATCTGATCGTGTTCTTGAAGGTTGATTCAAGAACGGTGTTAAGATCTATCTTCGATTTGTGTTCTTGAGGTTGAAGAAAGCATTTATGGGTAGTGCATAAATCTGGGATCTTGTCCGCAAAATATGGCTTCAAATTTCTGTGTTGAGAAGTTTGATGGAAAGGGAGACTTTTCCCTTTGAAAGCGAAAGATCAAGTCGGTTCTAATGCAACAGAAAGTGGACTTAGCTATTGGTCCAGCAAGTGTCACGGAGGACCAGCGGACCGAGATGAAGAAGATGGCTTACAGTACCATTTTCTTACACATGTCGGATAGTGTCACAAGGGAATGCGGAGATTCAGAGGATCCGACTGTCATATGGAAGAAACTAGATGAGTTGTTTCTTACCAAAACTCTTCCTAACAAGATTTATCTTCTTAAGAGAATCTTTGCTTTTAAAATGGATCCTAGTAAAGAGTTGCAAGATAATCTTGATGTCTTTAATAAGCTAGTTCAAGATTTGAATAGCTGTAGCATTATTTTTCCGGATGAACAATTGGTTGTTATCTTGTTAAACTCTCTTCCTGATTGCTTTGATAATTTGATTAATGTTATTGAGTATTGAAGGGATACTTTGACAAAGGAGATTGTGATCAATGCCATAAGGGCACATGATTTCAAGGCCAAGATGAAGGAGACATCAAGTGGAGATGGGCTGTTTGTAAGAGGAAGACCAGCAACTCGGAATGGCAGTAGCAACCATGGCAACTACCGGGAGAAATCAAGAGGTAGAGGGCAGAACCATAGGAGATCTCATTCCAAGACAAGACGTGGTGGAGGAAGGAGATGCTTCTACTACAACAAGGAGGGTCATTTCAAGAAAGACTGCAAGAAGAGGATATGGGATGAGAGGAGAAGCTATACCAACAATGGATCTGTTGCCAAAGGAGAACGAAGATGATGTTCTTGTTGTGTGCTCAAATGCGAGCAGGAGGCAAGGCAGCGGAAAGTGGATTCTTGATTCCGGGTGCACTTATCATATGTGCCCTCATAAGGAATGGTTCAAGAATTTCAAGGAGATCAATTATGGAAGGGTCTTCTTGGGGAATGACAATTCTTGCCAAGTGAGAGGAATTGGAGACATTCAATTGAGGATGTTTGATAGAGTCATAAGGCTGCTGTGAAATGTGATGTATCTTCCAGATTTGAAGAGAAATTTGATCTCATTGGGGTAGTTGGATTCCATGGGGTATACATGCAAAGTAGAGGGAGGAAAGATCAAGGTGGCCAAGGGATCTTTAGTAGTGATCAAGGTAGCAAGAAACGATGGACTCTATGAGATGATCAGAGAGACAGAAATATCAGGCAGCAAGCTTGATGGCTGAGATGGATAAGGCAGTCTTTTGGCACACTCGCTTGGGATACATGAGCGAAAAGGGCCTGCAAGTTCTTAGCAAGGAAGATCTACTTGGTGGAGACAAAGTAGAGAAATTGGATTTTTGTGAGAGTTACATTCTTGGGAAGCAACACAGGGTCAGTTTCAACACCAGAGTGCACAAGTCTAAGGGGATTCTTGACTACATTCATTCGGACCTTTGGGGACCAGCAAGGACACCAACACAGGGAGGTAACATTTACTTTCTGTCTTTAATTTATGATTATTCAAGAAGAGTGTGGGATTATTTGCTTAGAAATAAATCTGATGCCTTAAATAAATTTGTTGTGTGGAAGAAGTTGCTAGAAACTCAAACGAGTAGGGTAGTTAAGGCTTTACGAACCGATAATGGCTTAGAATTTTGCAATAAAGATTTTGATAAATTCTGTGAATTAAATGGCATTCTAAGACATAGGGCGGTTGTAAAAACACCTCAGCAAAATGGAGTTGCTGAAAGAATGAATAGAACCCTTATGGAAAAGGTTAGTTGCATGCTAATAGGATCCGGGTTACCAAAACATTTTTGGGGAGAAGCTGTGGCTATAGCTGCATACTAGAGCACCCTCTAGAGCTTTAGAGCTCAAGACTTCCATAGAGTTGTGGAGTGGAAAACCTCCTAAATTAAACAACCTTAGGACTTTTGGGTGTGCTGCATATGCACATCCAAAGGAGGATAAACCTAGCCCTAGATCTAAAAAATGTGTATTTCTAGGATATGGTGATGGAGTTAAGGGATATAGGTTGTGGTCCTTAGAAAAGAAGGGTATGAAACTGATTATAAGTAAGGATGTTATTTTTAATGAATTGTTATTTCGCTACTTGGAGAAAACTAACCCTGCAGGGGCTAGTAAGCAAACCAGTCTGGAAGTTGTGGAGCATCACATCAAGGAGAACTCGATTCAGATAGAGCAAATGAGGCAAGAGAGTTCGGACCAGGTAGAGCCCTTGGATGAAGGCTAAGCTCAAGAAGAGGCTGAACAAGAAAAGGTTGATGCAGTAAGTCGGAATGACCACTAGCTCACAAGAGACCGGGGAAGGAGGGTGGTTAGACCACCTTTAAGATATAGGTTTGTGGATGCTAATGTAGCAGCTCCTTGGATAGAAGGAGAGGTTGTACCAGAAACTTACATGAATGCCATGGAGTGTAAGGATTCGTCAAAGTGGCAGCTGGCTATGGAGGAAGAAATGGACTCTTTGATGAAGAACAACTCTTGGGAGCTGGTGCCCAAACCATAAAAATAGAGAGTTTTGGATTGTTGATGGCTCTACAAGATCAAAGAAGGAAATACTCTAGGGGATGAAGTCCAATTAAAGCTAGGCTGGTGGCGAAAGGGTTCACACAAAAGGAAGGCATAGATTTCACCGAAATCTTCTCACCGGTTGTGAAATACAAGACAATCCGGATAGTGTTAGCATTGGTGGTCTAATTTGATTGGGAAATTGAGCAAATGGATGTGAAGACAGCGTTCTTATATGGAGAGCTCAATGAGACCATTTTCATAAGGCAACCCGAAGGCTATGGGAAAAGAAGGTAGGGAGAGTTAGTGTGCAAATTAAAGAAATCTCTCTATGGCCTGAAGCAATCGCCTAGGCAATGGAATAAGAGGTTTGATTCCTTTGTAATCAGCTTGGGTTTCATGAGGAGCTACTATGACTCGTGCTTGTACTATAAGGGGCAGAAGGTTGAGGAAATGGTGATCATCCTCATCTATATTGATGGCATATTGCTAGTTGGGAGCAACATGGAGAGGATAAAGAAATTGAAGGCTCAACTCAGTGAGGAGTTTGAGATGAAGGATCTTGGCCATACACAAAAGATCCTTGGGATGTGTATCATCCAAAAAAGGGAGAGAAACAGATTTAAGATCTCTCAAACTTCCTATATAGAGAAGATGATATCTAAATTCTCTATGGAAGATAACAAACTAGTGAAGGTTACCCTTACTGGTCATTTCAAGTTCTCCTGCGATCAATGTCCAAGATCAGAGGCAGAGAAGAAGGAAATGGAGAAAGTCCCCTACTCTAGTGCAGTTGGTTCTGTTATGTTCACCATGGTAAGCACTAGACCTGACATTGCTTTTGCAATGAGTATTCTCAGCAGGTTTATGAGTAATCCCAGAAAGGAGCATTGGCTTGGGATGAAGTGGTTGCTGAGGTATTTGAAGGGAATCCCAGAAGTAGGGCTGGTGTATGAGAAGAGAGGTAAGTCCATCTGCCTTGAGGGTTTTGCTGATTCGGATTATGGAGTAGACCAGGATAAAAGGAGATCGATTACCTCCTACTTCTTCAACTTAAATGGATGTTTTGTAAGTTAGAAGGCTCAGTTGCAGCCAGTGGTAGCACTCTCAACAACCGAGGCTAAGTACATAGCAGCTATGGAGGCCATTAAGGAGGCTATGTGGTGCAAAGGGTTGCTTAAAGAGTTGAAGGTACTGGAGGAGCAGGTTGTGGTATTTTTGGATAGTCAAAGTGCATTGCACTTGTGTAAGAATCTGGTGTTCCATGAGAGGACAAAGTACATGGATGTTCGATATCATTTCATTCGGGAAAATGTTACGAAAGGATGCATCCATGTGGACAAGGTAGCCATGGAAGAAAACCCTACGGATTTAGGTACTAAAATTCTACCTCTAAGTAAGTTCAATCATTGTCTTGGACTATTTAGGATTGGAGTTAGTTAATTGATGACTCAAGATGAGTTTGCATCCCGAAGCTTTCTGCACAATGGTTCAGGTTTAAACACTTAGACAAAGGTAGAGATTGTTGGTATTTGTGTAAGGTTTGCATAGGTCCAACCATGGTTCAAAGATGGTTAAAGTCTAAACCAATGGTGGAGAATTAAAGTTCCACAAGTTAGAAGACTGCACACATATGTGTGCATCATTTTGGAGCAAGGTAAGGGTAGGCGCACTGGTGTGCGCACTTCAGCACACAAGTAGGAAAAAGTGTGTGCACTGCTGGTGAAGGGCAACATCAGTGCGCGCCTAGGCGCCCCTCAACCAGTGCCTTGGCACCTAGAATGATGTCTCCCTGACCTGCACCAGTGCCTTGGCACCTAGAATGATGTCTCCCTGACCTGCACCAGTGCCTAGGCACTCCCCACCAACACCATGGCATCCAGAAGGTGTGCAAAGGTGCCCTGCCCAGCGCTATAGCGCCCTCTGTTGAGCGTCTAGGCACTAAGCACACCAAAGCACACATGGACAACCTGTTTTAGCCTTCTCTTAGGTGTGTGAGTGCAAGGTTAAAACATACAGCACCACTTAGGATTGATGGAGGGCCATGATTAAGTGGTAATCATGATCCAAAGGTAGAGATTAACTCACAAGAATGACCAAGAAGTGTGTGGCTATAAAAGGGGTTTCCTAGCCTCATTTTTCAATAATGCAACAACACAAGTTTGTGACATTCTTTGAGATCAATTGTAACACAGGAGAGAATTATGCGAGAGACATAAACACAAGAGGGACTCTTTGTAGTGAGGTTGGTTGTAAAGAAGAGAGAGTAGTATAAAGAGAGAGCATTGTAATCTTCTTTCTTCTCTTCTTGGTTTCTTCAAGAACTTAAGCTTCTTGAAAGGGATTGTTGTAACTTTTAAGAACCATTTGAGATAGTGCAGAGAGTTCGGAGGAACTCACGGGGACGTAGGCACATTACCGAACCTCGATAACAAATTGCTTGTCTTCTTTCTTTCTTTGATTTTCTGTTCTTGTGTTCGATTGCTGAAATTTTTCTACAAGTCATTCTAGACTTGGGTGTTTAGAAGATCACCACCTGGGCATCTTGTCAAGGTGATTTCCAACAGGTGGAAAGTCTTCTGGGGGAGGCGAAAATGTCATCTCGAAACCGTAAGAACCTCATCTTTTTTTGTTTTTTGCATTAATTCTTCTCGCAGAACGTGCTTTCCCCTCTTATAAAAAGGGGCTCCTGACACCTTTTCTTGTAAACAGAAAAAGGGTTGAATTTTCTGAGATGAGTTTGTCTTCACTCTCTAACTGAGGGGTCGTGCTCTGGCCTAGAAAGTTTTGATGGTTTTTCTGTTAGGGGGGAAGAGGAGTTATAGTTCCTTCAGGGATTTATGGAAGCTAAAGAAGAAGACCAGATTACTCTGGAGGAGGATCATGGCTCAACGAACATGGACTTCTTCCTGATTTCAAACGGCGGTCAAGACCTCTTTCAGATTCCGAGTGGGGGCAAGGACCTTTTCCAGATTTCGAGTAGGAATGGTGGAGGTTCCTTGTGCCAGGGGCTTTTTCGGACCTTGGAACCGAAGAAGAAGAGGAGGGCAGCTAGCCTCAAAGGAGTACCACTGGTTCATTTAAAGCCAGGAGGGAGGCCGAGGTAGAGGCTGTGTCTCTGGATGGTAGGCTCCTTTGGTTCTGAGCTTATTGAAACTGAAGGAGAATAGGGGGGTTGACTAAAGAAGTCCCTCTGGGCCTAGGGCTGCTCCTGATAGGTGAGCACTTTCGGGTTCATGAGGGTGCCATAAAGAAGGCAAAGGGGCTGGGACAGCTCGTGTACTGGACTACCTAAAAAGCTTGGTGTTTTAGTTTTCTCTTTGTACTTCGGGGTCGTTAGGGCCCTATTTACTTTATACTTGGAGGTCGTTAGTTGTAATCCTTAATAAAATATATTTTTCTTTCAATCTTTTGTCTTTGTGTGATATCCTTGCCTTTCATACTTATTCAACAAAATTAACTTGATTTTGGGCACAATGTGGGAGAAATACTTGAACTGGGAGAAGTCTTGGCCAAGTGTTTCGACAATTGTCTCGCAATGCTCGAACCTGGGGAAATTCGGTCGAGCGTTTAACAAGGCTCTATTTTTTGGAGGAACTTGGCTGAGCGTTTTGACAATCAGTTCAAACGCACAAACCTGGAGAAACCTGGCCGAGCGTTAGACAAGGCTCAGACTTTGGAGAAAATTGGGCCAAGTGTATGCAACGTAGCTCATATGCTCGGACGTGGAGAAACTTGGCCGAGCGTTAGACAAAGCTCGGACTTTGGAGAGAACTTGGCCGACTGTATGCAACGCAGTTCATATGCTTGGACTTTGGAGAACACGGCCGAGCGTTGGGCAAGGCTCAGACTTTGAAGAAACTCGGTCGAGCGTATGCAACGTAGCTCATACGCTCGAACTTTGGAGAACACGGTCGAGCGTTGGGCAAGGCTTGAACTTTAGAGAAACTTGGCCGAGCGTATGCAACATGGCTCAGACGCTCGGAATTTGGAGAACACGACCGAGCGTTTGACAAGGCTCGAACTTTGGAGAAAACTTGGCCGAGCATATGCAACGCAGCTCATACGCTCGGACTTTGGAGAACACGACCGAGCGTTGGGCAAGGCTCGGACTTTGAAGAAACTTGGCCGAGTGTATGTAACGCAGCTTATATACTCAGACTTTAGAGAACACAGCTGAGCGTTGGGCAAGGCTCAGGTTTTGGAGAAAACTCCACAGGCGCGGCCTGTGTCTTCCGAGCCTCGAGCACGGTAGCCCTTGGTTTTTTAGCTTCAGGAATTTTAGTTTTCTTTCCAAGTCACTAATGCTTTGCTTTCACGCAGACATGGATATAGCTGCAAGAGCCAAGCACATGGCTCGTGAGAAGAAAAGGGCCATGGAGGCTGGTGGTTCCTCGCAACCGAAGAAGAAAGCGAAGGCCCCAACTGCGTAGCCAATGCCGGTGGGCAGTCCCCCTAAGCCCCCGGTTCCTGAAGAGCGGGTGGACTCGGTCGCACCTACTCCTCCTCCAAGGCCACCTTTGTCTGGGGAAGGGGCGGGGTTGGCTCCCCTCTTCACTCCTCGGTGGGCCTTAAGGATGGATGACTCCGTGTTCGCCCACCGGAAGGTCACTCGGGAGCATCTGGTGTTGGGGATCCCTCCCCACGACATGGTGGATATTTTGGCGAAGCCCATCGAAGTGCTTTGTTCGGCTGCGGAGGTCAGCTTGTCTCAGGTAATGCTTCCTTTCCCTGCCTTCATTTCCTTAGTTCTTATATTGCCAACTGTTTTTACAAGTCTATTTTTTGCTTTAGGCGGGAGTCCTCACTGGGGTGCTTTCTTGGCATACCATGGACATGGCTGATCAGTTAGCCAAGGCTGAGTATAAGTTAGAGGAATCTCAGGGCTTGGTCCATGACCTGTCTCGCTCTTTTGAGGTGGCGGAGAGGGATAGGGCAGAGGCTATTTTTTAGAGGGACCATTGGCGTCGAGATGAGGATGTCCTTAGGGAGGAGTTGGACCTAGTCCGATCTGAGTTGTAAGAGTTCCGGAGGAAGGCCACAGAGAGGGACCTACTCCAGTCAGTGTTGGATGGGGTCCGTCGTCATGCCGTGGAGATGAAGGAGTTCTTAAACGAAAAGGGGGCAGCCCAGTACCTTGAAGGTTTCGAAGAAGCCAAGAGGAGGGTTGCATCTCTTTTTCCGGAGTTGGACTTCTCCGGTCTTGATTTGGCTGCTGGTTCCAAAGAGTCTGGTGCTGCTTCTTCGAGAGAGTGCGCAGAGGTCACTGCCATAGCCGACGCTCAGGAGGGAGCTGGGAGCGAGACCCAGCCAGCCCCAAAGGGTGAGACCGGGAAGGCGAGAGATGGTGAGGACGGAGCGAGGGGGAGTGATGGCGATGCCCTGGAGGCTCTTGCCTCTCTAGAATAGGCCTGTTTTTTGTATCTGGGGTCGATAATGCTCGACTTTTGTACTCTCTTTTTAACTTAAGAAAAATTATGGAATTCAAACTTTCAACTTTATGGAATTTTTGCTTTTACATTTTACTGATAAAATTTTCGGAGATTCTTCACGTTCCAAGTGCGAGGGATAGGTTTGCCATCCATTTCCTCGAGCTCGTAAGTGCCGACCCGACAAACCTTTCGGATCTGGTAAGGGCCCTCCCAATTTGAGACGAGCTTTCTCGTGTGGCGAGGATGTGATACTTCACTCTTCCCAAGGACGAGGTCATGCAGCTTGAAGTCCTTGAGCCAAACCTGAGAGTTATAGTATCGGGCGACCCTCTACTGGTAGGCAGCCAGACGGATTTGGGCTTTATCCCGGGCTTCGTTGACCAAATCCGCATTCATCCTTAATCCTTCTTCATTGATGCTTGGTTCGAAGCATTGTACTCGCATTGATGGGACCCTGATTTCAAGAGGGATGACGACCTCTGATCCGTATGCCATGAAGAAGGGAGTTTCTCCTGTTGACGTTCATACTGTTGTCCGATAGGCCCAGAGGATATTGGAGAGCTGGTTGGCCCACTGCTTATCTGCCTCATCAAGTCTCCTTTGGATTCCTTAGAGGAGCGTTCGGTTGGTTACTTCGGCCTAGCCATTGGCCTGATGATACTCAACGGATGAGAACCGGTGCTCGATGTGGAGGTCATCACAGAATGTCTTGAACCGAGAGCTATCAAACTACTTTTTGTTGTCGGTGATCAACACCCGAGGGATCTCGAACCGGCCTACTATTGACTTCTAGACAAAATTCTGGGTTTGGTGATCCGTGATGCTGGTCAATGGCTCTGCCTTGACCCATTTAGTGAAGTAATCAATGGCCATGATGAGGTGCTTCTTCTGTCCGGCAGCCATAGGGGACGGGCCAAGGATGTCTGTCTCCCACATAGCGAAGGGGAGGGGACTGGTGATGGAGATAAGTGGGTTAGCAAGGCGGTGCAATATTGGAGACCATCATTGACAGTTCTCACATTACTTGACCAAGTTAGCTGCATCATCCTTCATTTTGGGCCAGTAGTACCTTTGGCGGAGAACCTTGAAGGCTAAGGCCCTGGCTCCCAAGTGACTCCCACATATTTCTTCGTGGACTTCTCGGAGAGCATAATCGGCCTCCTTTGGCCCAAGGCATCGTAGGTAAGGTAGGGTCAGAGCCATTTTGTATAATTTCCCTTCCATGAAGGTGTACCGGGAGGCGCGAGAGATTAGCTTCCTAGCTTGATCCTTCTATTCTGGTATTGTACCATCCCTCAGATACTGGAGGATTGGATTCATCCATGTTTCTCCCTCTTCTACTGGCATGATTGAAGCTTCATTTATACTTGGGACGGAGAGAGTTTCCTGGTAAACAGCTCGGCTTGGCACCAGGTGCCGGGAGGATGCCAGGTTGGCCAGGGCGTCTGCCTTGGAGTTTTTGGCTCGAGGAATCTGAGTTATCTGGAACGTCTTGAATATGGCGGCTAACTCCTTCACTTTTTGGAGATATTGGGCGAGCTTTTTCCCCCTAGCCTCAAACTCTCCTTTTACCTGACTCACTACCAATTGAGAATCGCTGAACGCATCCAGAACCTCAATGGCCAACGCTTTGGCCAACCTCAAACCAGCTAGGAGGGCTTCGTATTTCGATTCGTTATTGGAGGTCTTGAACTCAAATCTTAAGTCGTACTCGATCGTAAAGCCTTCTGGACTATAGAGGATGAGCCTTGCCCTACTCCTTTATGAATTTGAGGATCCGTCTATATGAAGGGTCCATCCTGGGGAAGGTCCATTGGTCACGGACTCTGTAGACTCGTCCAGATCTATAGATAGAGTTGTCTCCACAATGAAGTCAGCCAGAGCTTGACCCTTGATCCTTTGTTGGGGCCGGTAGCGGATGTCAAACTCTCCCAGTTCTACCGCCCATTTCACCATTCTCTCATAAACACTCGGATTATGTAAGACTTGCCTTAAAGGTTGATCTGTCAGGAGGACGATGGTGTGTGCCTGGAAATAAGGTCAGAGTTTTCGTGCACCCACTACCAGGGCGTAGGCCATTTTCTCGATAGGAGGGTATCTTGTCTCGGCCTTGTGGAGAATTCTGCTGACATAGTAAATGGGCTTTTGGATGCTCGCTTCTTCCCGGACTAGGACAGAGGCCACAATGCTCTGCCCAGCCGACAAATAAAAGAAAAGCTCCTCACCCGGGAGTGGCTTAGTTAAGAGAGGTGGCAAGCTCAGGTACTTCTTCAAACCTTCAAAGGCTTCTTAGCAACTTTTTGACTAGGAGAAATCCTTTGCTTTCTTAATGACCTTAAAGAAAGGAAGACACCTTTCGGCAGATTTGGACATGAACCGGTTCAGGGCAGCGACTCTGTCGGTGAGCCGCTGAACTTCTTTCACGGTTTTGGGGGGGCCATATCAAGGATGGCTTTTATCTTCTCCATGTTGACTTCTATTCCCCTCTGGGTGACCATGAACCCTAGGAATTTTCTCCCTGTTACCCAGAACGCGCATTTGGATGGATTCAGCCTCATGTTATTTTGGCACAATACTCTGAATGTCTCTTCCAGGTCGGAGCAATGGTTTTATGCTTCAGCACTTTTGACCAGCATATCATCCACGTAAACCTCCATATTCCGTCCTATCTGCTCCTTGAAGATCTTGTTTACCAGTCTCTGATAGGTTGCCCTGGCATTCTTGAGCCCGAAGAGCATGACTTTGTAGCAGTACAGCCCTCAATCAGTGATGAAGGCGGTCTTGTCCTAGTCTGATTTATGCATAAAGATCTGATTATAGCTGGAGTATGCATCCATGAAAGAAAAGAGTTCATACTCTGAGGTGGTGTCTACCATCTGGTCGATCCGAGGAAGGGGGAAGCTGTCCTTTGGGCAGGCTTTATTTAAATCGGTGAAGTCAATACAAATACACCACTTGCCACTGGCTTGGCAGACTATCACCACATTAGACACCCATTCAGGGTACCTTACCTCCCTGATAAAACCAGCTTCTAGCAGTTTATTTACCTTAGTGTTGACAGCCACCTGGAGTTCGGGGGCAAAGGTTCTCTTCTTTTAGACGACCGACTTGTACTTGGAGTCCACGTTCAGGCAATGCTCGATAGTTTTAGGGCCGATCCCTGGCATGTCCGAGGCCGACCAAACGAACATATCTCTATTTTTCTGGAGCAGGGAGAGGAACTCATTTCTGCGTTCTTCAGAGAGGTCTGCACCTATTTGGACGGTTCGAGCGGGGTCTTTTCCGAAGGGTACAAAGGTCAACTTCTCCACAGATCGTCCTCTAGGTGTCCTCATCTTGTCCCTGAGATCTTCTGCTTCAAGAAGTAGGGCCTCTGTCTTCTTCCCTTCTCTGACAGCGTTCAGGTAACAAGTCTTGGGAGATTTTTTGGTTCCCTTGATCACTCCTACACCTTCACTGTTGAGAAATTTGACCTTTAGATGATAAGTGGAGACAATGGCCTTCAGTTTGTTGAGGGTGGGTCGACCCATGATCATATTGTAGGAGGAGGGCTGCTTGACTACCAAGAAGGTGGTCTGCACTGTAAAGGTCCTTGGCGATGTTCCAACAGTTACTGGTAGGACTATGCTCCATTCGGCGAACACTGGAGAGCTGCCGAAACCGTAGAGGGGGGTCGGGGCTGGCTCTAGGTGCCTATCCTTCAGTTTCATGCATTGGTAAGCATCATGAAACAATATGTCCGCTGAGCTTCCATTATCAATCAGGACCCGCCGTATTTCACAGTTGGCCACCAAGAGAGAGACAACCACTGCATCGTCGTGAGGAGTCTGTACATCCTCTAAGTCATCCTCCGTAAAAGAGATCACTGGCTCCGCTCTCATTTTCTTGTGAGGATCGTTGACGAAGGCTACAGCCCTGGAGTATGCTTTACTGCTCTGCCCCGAACTACCTCCCGGGGTCGAGCCCCCGTAAATTGTCTTGATGATGCGGATGGTTGTGGCCTCTTCCTACTTCTTCTGACTGGGCCTTTCTGGCTCAGTCCTGGGGTTTTTACGCGGGTCTCGCCTCTCTTGTTGTTGGCGATAGGGACGCCTAGCATCCCTTCTCGGCATCGCAGGCTCATCTCTTCTTCGGGGCTCGATAAACTCCTTTAGGTAACCCCGGTTGATAAGAGCTTCAATTTACTCTTTCAGGTCATGACATTCCTTAGTGTCATGACCATAGTTCTTGTGGATCCGGCACCACCGCCTCTGGTCACCCTCGAGATGCAACTTCCTAGGCGGCCACTGGAGAACAGATTTATCTTGGAACTGCATGAGGATGTTGGTCCTGGTGGCGTTGAGGGGAGTGAAGTCATCAGCCCGGGGGTGGGGTCTATACCTGTTCTCCTGGTGGGGTCTTTTGACTCTCCCCCTCTGGGGGTCGGGATCCTTCATCTTCTTCTCAACTTCTCCCTCTCTCTCTTTTCTGAAGGCTTGGTCATCCTCCGCCAGCATGTACTTCTTGGCTTGGGCCAGGATCTCATTCATGTCTCTGGGCGGGCGTCGAGTCAGTTTGGAGCTGAAGATGCCAGACCTCAATCCATTCTTGAAGGCCATTACCTGGACATTTGGATCGAGGTCAGGAATCTCCCATGCTGCTGTATTGAACTGGGATATGTAGGCTCGAAGCCTCTCCCCTCGGTGCTGGATAATATTGAAGAGGCTCTCTGAAGTCTTCTTGGGCCCCTTGCTATTGAGAAAATGCGAGGCGAAGGCGTAGCTGAGTTCTTTGAAATTGCTTATGCTTCTTGGCTTCAACTGTGAGTACCAAGAACCCGCAACCTTCTCGAGAGTCAAGGGGAAGGTCCGACACATGGCTGGGTCAGAATGTCGGTGCAGCATCATAGTTGTCTCATAGTGCTGTAGGTGGTCCATAGGATTCGCGGAGCCATCATACATCCTAACCTGAGGCATCCTGAAGTTGGGTGGAAGAGGGGTCTCGAGGACGTCTTCCGTGAATTAAGGGTCTTGGATGCAGAGTTCATTCATGATACTAGGATTTTTGTCTCTTAGAGCCGAGTCTATCTTTTCTTCCATTTCCTCAAACCGTCTGTCTAGGCTGAGGTTACCTTTCGAGGATGAGCTCTCCTTGGATCGACTGTAACGCGGCGAGGGTTCAGTGCGAGGCTGGTTATAGGTTGGGTCGTCCCTGCCGGATGACTTGGCTTGCTCTGAGGCCTAGTGAGGAGGGCAGGAAGGTTGCTGTCCTCCTCCTCAGACTTAGGCCGCTAGGTTGGCTATCATTCTGGACAGCTCCTGAAACTGGGCTTGAGTCACTGGGGCTTGAAGGTGTGTCGCAGCTTCTCGGTAATTAAGAGAGTCAGTTTCGGAGAGGTGAAGGCGTTGCTCTCTAGCAGGGGTGGCATACTCAGGGATTGTTGGGAACCTAGGTCTGGATTGGTGACTGCAAGCGTCTCCTTGGATAGGAGTTGAGCACGCCATTGGGGCTTACTTGTTAGTTCTTCTGGTACTGTTTTTGGGTGGCATCGTGACAGATGAGTTCTTGTATTTCTTCGCTTGCACTACAGCGAGAGATTGTGGCTTCCCACGGACGATGCCAAGAAACAGTTGGTGCTGACATGGCCTGGGAGCTGACATGGCTTGGGTGGTGACGTGGTCCAGGAGTTGATATGTCTTGGGTGCTGATACAGCCTGAACCCTGCACAAGTGACAGGGGGGAACTAAAGGTCCTCGAAAGGGGGGAGGGGGAGAACTCCGAGGGCGCTTCGATGCTTAAGTTAGCAAGAGTTTAAAGGAGAAGCCGAGGGCTCAAAAGAAACCGAGGGCTTAAGCAATTAGAGTGTGAGTAAAAGTGTGAATGAATCTGTGAAGTCTATACCTGGGCTTATTTATAACCTTCTGCCTGTGAGAAGGCATTGATTTCTTGCTTAGGGAACGGTGCACTGTAGGGTGGCCATAGGGTGGCGCACCATAGGGCGGCTTCAGGGCGGTTGTGGTAGGGTGGCGGTAGGGTTGCGTGTGCAGGTGGCTGCGCGTTGTAGGTTGGCGTAGCGGCTGTAGAGCGGCGTGCGACAGGGGAGGTCCAGATGTAGGTCCGCTGGGCCATCCTTCATGGATCTGAGGATTCTACCGAGTCGGAGAGTTTACTGGGCCGTTCATTAGGCCGAAGTGTCTATTGGGTCGGAGCATCTTCGTTGGGCCCGGAGCTTTACTTGGGTTTGGAGTATTCCATTGGGCCTGGGGCTTACTTGGGTATGGAGTATTCTGGGCCTGGAGCTTACTTGGGTTTGGAGTGTTCTGGGCCATACCAGTAGTCATTGTTTTTGGGCTTTTTTTTCTTTAGCTAATCTTTCAAAGACACAACACTTCCAGTTTTCGTTGGTGTATCAAACATTTGGTCATTTGGTCATCGAATCTAGGCTTCTCGTTCTTCCCAAGCGACTCCGCCGCTTGCTGATGGATCTGAGCTGTCCATCAAATGATTCAATCCCCAATTCACAAAAACAAATCATAATTATTCAAAGTGAAATAACATGGAAGATTCATGGTTAAACATAAAATAAGCCGTCTGGTTGCAGAGAAAGCGCAGTAAACGAAATAGAAAAAGACATTAAACAACCAAATAAAAGCACAGTGATCATTGTACCTCTAGTACACGTCAATTCAACTCAATCAGTAAATCAACAAAAATACAAAATGCAAGAGCTGCAAATTTAACTTTGCCATATTCTTCTCTGTTTTCCCAGCAACCAAGCACAGCACGTAAAGAAACATAAAAATATGTTTGTGTATGCATATGCATATGTATATTTAGATGCATATGTAAATGAGTAAGGATGGAGGAACCTCTACCTGTTGAAGGAGCGTTTCAGCGACTTTGAGTTTGGAGGAGATACAATTCGCCATTTGGTTTTCTTTACTGTTTTATTTAGTCTCAAAACCGAAGGGTGTGTGTTTGTATTGAGACTTGAGAGTGCTAGTGACGCATGTGGTGCATTTTAGAGGAAGGTCTTTTTGTTAGATGCAAATATTTTTCAGTTGCAGAGAAGGGAGAGGAGAAAGGAGGAGGGCGCAGAGTGAATGCTAAAGTGACAGGTCTACGGCGAAGGGACCATTTTGTCACAATCACTTTAATGGCCGTGGTTTTCTAGTAAAAGCACACGGGTTATGGTTATAACTTATTTGTGAATGAAGTGAAAGTGATGGTGGTAAATGTCACGGACAAGCGTATATAAAAGCCCTGTAAAGAGAAAGACGAGCCTTCACATGTTCCAACCTTTCACATGCTCCCTATGTTTCGCAATTTTAGTTATTTATTATTTTTTTTATTTTATTTTGATTTTAGTTATTACACATAAAATATAAAAAAAAATATTTTCTAAAACTTTTAAATTCTATCTATGTACATATGAAGAAAAAAAATTCTTAATAATTTAATATAAAAAAAATTTATATTTAATTAGATAAATAGTAAACGTAACAAAAATTATAGAACAGAATGAGTAGCATTTATCCTTTCCATAAGAATTGATTTTGTGTATTAATCGTAACATATAACATTGCATTTTTCTTTGCATGTATACAAAATTTCATGTCAATATTCAAAGTATTTAAAGTCATGGATTATTTAAGATAATACGGTCTATTAGTCCTCAAACTTGTTTGTAGCCAAAATTGAGTCAAGACCACATTCAATTAGATGCAAAACTATTAGCACTTAAGATTGAAGTCAAATGAGAGTTGAGCCCTCAATCACAATTGCTACAAGTATTGAACACAAGCTTCACCTCATGGCTCCCTTCTTTTGGCACAAACACCCTCTCAAATCCAATGACTTGCTTTTCATGAGTGCCTACACTTCCTTTGGAAGGCTTTGAGTAGACCATGACAACTTCACCTTTATCTCTATGTTCAAAATTTTGGACTTTAACCTCAAATTCAAATTGATTTTCACACTTCAAGTCATCAACTAAAACTGCAAAACAAGGGTTTTTACTATATGTTTTCTTGGTGTAATTCAAGTTGTGGGAGTGCTGGTGCTTTATCAATTTAACCGTTCCGACAATAGGATCAAATTTGAGATGGTAAAAATGCAAGGTTGGTGTAATTAAATTCGTTTTTTTTTTTAAATCTGAATCGCATTTAATGGGTTTGAACGAACTAGATCTAAAATTAAATCTTAATAGACCTAGATCCCCCCTATTGGAACATTCATCAAACAACGAGTACCTTCTTTCTAGAAAGTAACAGTAACAAATTGTCTTGTGGTGGTGGATCCGGTGATCGTGAAGTCGCGGCTGCTGGTGACCCCAACCTTATAATTCTTACTTTACTTGGCTTGGATCAGGAAGAATGAGAGATGACCTTGACCAGGATGAGGGAAAGTCAACTCGGGTGATTCATATTGGGCATTTCAGTCACCCTCCATTCAATTACTTTACTCGGCTCCCACCTCTGATTATTCTCCACCATAAATTGGGCATTTTGACTTCGAATTTGGGCACTTAATTGTATATTTTTGTTGCACTTTTTTGGATTGGATCGTTCTTAGAGAGAGGGCGGTATGGGCTGTGCTATTCTTTTAATTTTATTGATTATTTAATAATTAAATTAGTAACATGTGTAGATTGTTAACCCGATAAATTTTCGTATTTAAATTGGTTATTTAAAAAAAATTATGAAATATGGCTCGATCCATTTAAAAAACAAAAACAAAAAGCAATTGAGAATATTTTTGTGATGAAATATGCAAACTTTGTTCAAATCAGCAACTGACTCTTATTTGCAACAAATAGTCATATTCTTAACAGTTAAAAGGGTTAAAAATGGAAAGTACACTTATTCAGATGTTTTAATCACTTTAGTAATCAAATAGTCTAAATACTTAACCATTCAGCATTCAGACACTGTCTCTTATTGATTCAGTATTATTCAGATGTTCATTCATTATTAAACACTTCAAAAAGCAAATGCCACCTAAGTTTGACGGCCGATGTCATTTTGTTTTACCTATTATAATGAAATATTTTGGTTTTGAAAACATTTCAGCACACAGTTTTAAACTTAACAATATTGTCAAATATGTACCAATGAAATTATATACTTTTCAAAAAAATTATAAATATACATATCATAGAAAATTACCATTATTCAAATACAAATAAAAAATAAGTATTAATCGCCACCAAATTATGTAATTATATTCATAAATTAATGGTTCAAGTGTTCAAATTGTAAGAGAATATATTTATGTACATTCCTCTTGATATTTTTGTCATGTATTTCATGTACTAGCATCTCAAAGGGTATTTTAGACATTGTATTATACTATTTGTGTGTTTGATATATAATCATACATTTATAGTGTGTTTGGAAGTTTAGGAGGAAAGAAAGGGAAGGGTAAGGAAAAAAGGGTAAAAGAGGGGTTAATAACTTTCCCTTGTTTATGAATTTTATAAAGTAAACGAGGATAAAGTGTGTGTGTGTGTCTATATATATATGTATATACAAACATACAAAGAGAGAGACACACACGCCCTTAACTATTAAATATATATCAATATCAATTCACCATAAAAAAATATGAATAAAGAACTATTATAAAACAGAAAATGCATGGTTAGGGAAATTCATGTTGCTACTTAATTATTGTGAGTGTAGGTTGGGCTTAAGATTTAAGCTTGATAACAATTTTATTTAGGCTCTGTTTGCTTTTTTGTAAAATGATTTACGACGTAATTGATTTAAAAATGTAAAATATTTTACATGGAAAATCAATATTTTCTTATAATTTTTTGTTGTTTGTCTATACAACTGAAAATGACATTGAAAATTACCATATTTTACATTCATTTGTTTGGAATCAAAGGAAAATATTTGATTGAAAATAAATTAATTTATAAAAATAATACTACATTTAAACAAGATACTTATGAACAATAATATCATATAAAAAAATAATGTGCATGTTAATATAATAAATACACAAATAATAATAAAATAGAATTTATAACTTTAAAAAAATTAAATATCAAATAAATTATTATTTCCCTCCATCTATTAAATAAATTCAATACCAAATTAATAATAGGTCATATTGTGTATCTAAAAATAAATATATGTATAAATATTAAAAAAACTAACATATTATATACAATGAATAATGTATTTGCTGCATTACAAAGAGGGACTAATAAAGTAAGTTTATTATATATGACAAGAGAAAAATGACATGTAAGGAAGGTGTTTTGATTTTCGTTTCCCAATATAAATCAACTTACGGCCAAAAAAAGAGGAAATTATGTTCTATATCTTATCCTTTAGTGGTGCAAAATCTGATTTTAAGACGAAATTGATTTACATTTTACCAAACACATTGAAAATTATATTTTACCTTGCAAGTGTTTTACGCCTATGATTTTCTTACAAAACAAACGAAGCCTAATCGTACTTCTCCTTAAAAATTGTATTGTCATCTATATCTTTAGAAAGGCTAATCATCCAACAGATCTTTTAGCTAGTTTCTCTCACAACCATGCTAGTATGAAAGTCTTCACCATGCTTGGATCCTTACCTAAAGAGATTTCCTTAGCTTGAAAACATGATTGTAATAGACTTTGATTCCATAGGCCTCCTTATTAGGTTCTTTTATTATAAGGCTTGATTGCCTATTATTGCATATCAATAAATTTCCCACCTTTAGGTGAGTTACAAAAATGGTACAGTAAAACAATATACACATATCATGAAAAATGTTTTCATGATAAAAGATATGTCACCGGGTTTAGATCGGTTTTTTCATACGAGAGATCGCCTCAAGTGTCGTTATAGCGAGTTGAGATGAGACACGATATACTTTTGGCACTTAGAAAGTGAACAAAATGTATAACATGTTTTGTTTGTGTTGCCTTGATTGGGTCAAGATGAGGTTAATGACGTTTATCAATAATAAAACACATGCTCTCTTATGGGAAAAGAGATCCACTATAGCATGTAATTCAAACTATATGTGCTTAATTTGACCTTTAAGGCAATTGACTAGATGAATCAATTCCTTGAGGCTAAGTTAGCCTTAACTAGTTCCATATGTTACTGTTGACTGTGTTCTTGGCGGGATGGGTCAATGCTCGCTACTTCAGTATGTTCCTAACGGTGATGGAATAATTAGTCTTATGGGTCATGCTTAGGAAAACAATTGGCCTGAAACAAATAAAAATGAATGTGAAAGGAAGACTGTTTGGTAACACATCTTGCTTTAGTGATTCATAGCCCAAGCGATTATATTGAAAGATTGAGATTTGATATAATCATGAACACCTAATGGTTAACTTGGTTAAGTACAGTTGTGAGCAAAGAGGCTCATGAGAGATTAGAAATACTTGAATCTGATGTGACCAAAATAGTCTGGGCATATAAAGATATCATTTCTTAATGTATTTTTCTTTGGGTAGTAGCCACTACGTTATCCCTAACAAGTGTATGGTTTTTTAGTTCCAAATGCAAATGTAACGACCCATCCCAAGTGAGCCCTAGACGAGATAGTATCGTCACATTTTAGATCCAAGCACGATATATATGCAATAACTATTGCATTAATTATTTGAAAGTAATTACAAACATTTGCCTCAACTCTTTTATAGAGTAGATACAATTCTTTTACTTACAGTATTCACAAAATATTCAAATATTTTCAAATATGCATGTACATGTACAATACTTTACATATACATATAACTGTTTTTTTCATTTCTTATCTTCTTTTCTTTTCTTTCTTTCTTTCCTTTTGTCTTTCTTTCTTTCATTTCCTTTTACTATCTGAGGATGCCAATCATGAGCACTTATCTAGATACTTACTCTGAGTTTCAAGTCAATAATCTATCAGTCTTGCTTGCAGCCTGAAATTTATTTAATTTTGAGTAAAGAGCTTTATAGGCTCAGTGAATTTCAATATACTAGAAGTACTCTATACTTCTAGTCATAATTATATCACAATTCACATTGATAATTCAAAACTTTTATTCATCTATGAATTCTCATATCATATTGTTTCAATCATCATATAAATATTATTTCTGATTTAATCTCATTTGCTTTATTCAACTTATAATTGTCATTTTTGATATTATTATCACCATCTTTTCATCATAATCACCTTATAATGAGGTTCACATTATATAATATAGTCATTTAATGAATATTATATTAAATCTAATGTTCATCATTTTCTCATCATGAGACTCATATTTATATCATCAACTTCGCAGTCAATCAAATGTCTTAGCATCTCAATAATTATAAATAAATATGAATGCATCCACATCCCATCATATTACTTCTCATCATTTCATTTCTTTTTCAAATCTCATCTCATCACACTACATCTCATCCATACTATAAACGTATGGGTAATTCATACGTTTTCGGGTATCCATACCAGTGTCTAGTACAATTTTTGGAAACATCTCTCCAAATATCGTCATGTTTACATCTAGACCAGCCATGGTTCTGGTCTTCCCTATGACCACACACTCCATCTCTTTAGTGGTCCTAGCATTGCATATAAACAATCACATACAAGCAGGCATAACATTTCATTATACAATTCAAATCATTTTCAATTCATAAAATCTTCATATCATCATATTAATCAGATAATTTCTTTATATATAATATCAACTTATCTATCACATAGATTCAAGAGATTTATTTCTCTTCTTAATGATATAATTTATATCTTATCAATCTTATCCTTCTAAGGATACAATTTCATCAACTTATCATATATTCATTTTTAATCATATCATAAATTATGCTTCTATTTAATCATCCAATTAACACATATAATATCTATTTCATCAAATCAATCATGTTCATAATATATTCAACAATTTTTCTTATAATATTATTCATTTCAAGTTTTATGTATTTTTATTATTCTTCTCGCTTACTAACAATAAATATAATCGTGGATCACCTCCTTAATTTTTTTGCTCTTCTTAACAATTCCACCAGATTACTTACCACTACCTAACCATAAAATTCTCATCAATCTCACTAACTTACATTTCAATTTTTATACCTTGTGCCAGGTTAATTTCATGTATGCATGTTCATCTTAATTTAAATTCAAAATTTGATGAAAATCCTTTTCTTTTGGTTTGAATCCAAGTTCAAACCCTTTTTAAGAAAAGTGCAAGAATTAAGCTCTCAAAATAGAAATCTTATAATCAAATTCTTAAAATTTAACTATCCAAAGCTTTTTCTTCAAATTTCTTGAAATCCTTCCATAATTCAATCAATTTATAAGACAATATTATGAAATCTTTAAGTTTTGTAGTGTTTAAGATGGGCTCAAAAGTCCCAAAACCACAAACGAAAATAGAAGCCTTTCAATTCGCTCCCCATTATATCTTAAAACAAAGCTCACCCTCGAGTCCTGGGCAGGTCGACCAGTTCGTTCCTTCTTATTCCGTTCCCACCATGAGAAAGACGCATGGAAGAGGTATGCCCAGCGCACTTAGGATCCGTTGAGAGTTTTTGTTGTCTCGGTAGGGAGTACGATCTTTTACCCTATTATATTGAATCAATAAAAAAAATAGGCCAGTGCTACGGCCCCTTATTATTTGATCCAATATTGACTGGGAACAAGCCATCTTTTTATGGTATTCTATATATTTAATAGTTCCTTACCTTACCGTGTTAATTACCAATTATTGGTCATTAAGATTCATGGACGAGCTAACCCAGTATCACACCACTACTCTGGACTAAATCTATTTGAATAGCTTGAAGTGCTCTTATCTAAGCTAGCCATTACATTTGGAGGCTGATCGGCAAGAGAGACTGCTTCCTTTTATTTCACTATGCTATTTTTTAACTCAAGTTTTTTTGCCTACACAACTACTAAGCGACGGGTTAAGTCCTCTAGTCATAACTCTAAGTGAATACGTCTATGAATTCCTTGAGAAAGTGGATCGGATGAGAGTTCTTTGGCTCAACTTATGTCAGCAAAGCGCTTGATTAACGTGGGTTCGCAGATTGTTCTCGACACCAAATTTCTTATTTTAACGTCGTCCTCAGTGGTTGGGAGAGAGAAGAAAGCATACAAACATCAAGCATTTTTTTACATGGTTAGTGGATAGAACGGGGGCCTCCGTTTGCTCCTTCATACTAGTGGCTTAGCTGCCTTAGTTTCCCTTCCTTACCGTATTTTTTTTTATTAGCAGTCTTATTCTTTATGTCTATAATTTCTTTTTCCTTTCTTTATAACCCTATCTTCGAACCATTTTTTTAAAATAACCCTACCATTCTCTTCTGTGCATGGAAACTTTGGCGGTGGTAGCCATTTTTGGGTTTTGATCAATTAGAGTCGTAAGGAGTTTGCTGCTCATTAGTAGTGGAATGCTAACTAACTAACTTTTTCCCTCTATGATGAACTCAAGCTTTCCGAGTGGAGGAGGACCAATCTCAAGCTGGACTCGAACCAACACTTCCAAATTTCTTGCATCCAGCTTTATACCAATGATTGTGATTTTTAGTTATCCGATTTATCCTATGTGATTACATTCGGGGTTAGTCCCTCTACTCAAAAAATGGGCTGATGAGGATGACGAAGTTAAGAAAGAAAAGGAAGAAGAACTAGAGCTATTTGAACAGCACGAACAACATTGACTCGTACTATCTCACCAGCTACTCGATAAGTAGTCAAAGAAACTACTACTGCTGGAATTTAAAGAACTAGGATTTTGTTTCAATTCAGTGCATCTAGCTAAAATAAATAGGAATGGGATCAGTCTTTTGTGAAAAGAACCAGTCAATTCCTGAGCCATTCGTTCACCCCTCTCGGTTGGCATTTTCTAGCCACTAGAGCAAGTAAGAGAACCTATAGTGAATGAACTTAAAGAACCATAAATTTTGACCGGTTTGTACACCTTTGTGTCTGGCTATGCATATGGATATTCATAAAGAAGGGATGAGACACCTCTCTCCTTTTTTTTTTGGTGGGTGGGTAGGGGGAGGGGGAGAGAAAGAGAGAGGGAATAAGCTGCAGCGGTACCTCACGAATTTCTTATTGGGCCAGCACCATCCCATAGGCATTTATGAGTGTTTAGATGTACGTGTTTTGTTCATATTCCTTTTTTAAAGCCGCTTGGCAAAGAAAAGAACTTAGAGCGATTTCAAAGCAAGATTGTCAAGGTGACTCCGCTTCCGAATTAACTAAAGAAAAAGCTTCTACTAAGATATTTCACGCAGCAGAAGCAACCTTCATACCTTAACTAACTTAAGCAGAAATCAACGCAAGATCTCGTTTGCTCATAGGCTCGAGAATCTTTATTTTCCTGGTAAAGCACAGATTTTTGGTACCAGCATGCAAAGGTTCAAATCATTTTACTCCAGATTATGAACACCTGATCGGATCTATCAAGAATGAACTGACGACTACAAGGAAAGTGGCTAATTGCAGTCAATGAGCCCAACTTGTAGTAAGCCAAACAAAAGTTTGACTTGAACCTAATTTTCTAAGAGAAGAGAGAGAAGGGAAAGACAGACAACAAATAGCAATCCCTTCCAACCAACTAACCCGAAAAGTTAAACACAACACTAACTTTGGTTGGGTTCTTCTGTTAATCTTTTAGCCCTTACTTAACCCCTTATTCTGTAAACCGATCACTAGTTGATCTGATCGGACCCCGGACACGCGAAAACCCAGCATGGGAGAATGCATGGTTCCTGGACACTTAATGGGATGGGAGTTTATAGTCCCCCTCCCTCTAATCTAACCTCACTCGTCCAAAGAAAAGGCTTTGTTTTTATAGATTAAGAGGTTGGAAAAGGAGGTTTACTTGCTGGCTCTCAAGGCTTATAGTTGTTTTTGTTCTAAGGTATCCTTTTCATTAACTACATGAGATCAGACCTTGACTGAAAAGAAAGGAGAAAGGATAAGTGGCTCTGATAGCACATAGAAGGCTGTTTTTTATAGCACCGAAGATTGCCACTCACTGGCTCCATATCTCCTACTCTTTTTCTCATTGAGCTTCAAAAAAGAGAGAGTGAAGGGGCTCCTAAGGGAAGGCTCGAGCGAACATAAGCTTTAGCTGCTTTTCGTTGGGAATGAGCGAATGTACGATATAACCGTTGCCCCCGTTAGCATTTAAAGCATTAGGGGGAGCAACATACAAGGGAGTGAGCAAGAGACCTAATGGTTCTTGCCTTTTTCATGATCGCTAGACTTCCTTATTTGACTGAAAATAAAACAAGGAATTGGAGCATAGAAAGTTAAGAGTAGTGTTTTTAGAGGCGAAGGCATTGGGCGAGGCGTTTTGCCTCGAGGCATTGGGGCATAAGCTCCGAGGCGTTGGAGCGTAAGTCTTTTGAATATATTGGGGCATTTCAAAATTTTAATAAAATAATAATAATTAATTCATTAGAATAATAAAAATAATTTTAATTAATTAATTAATTATTATCAAAATTTAATACTTTAGTAACTCTCTATAGCGTGATAATTATAATTTTATAAATATTAATATATAAATTATATGGACTGTAACTTATATTTTTATATTGTTGTAACGTGTAAGTGATTAATTAAATAGTTAGTAATTATTACTAAACTAGATAACATGTAATATATATTTATGAAGTAAAATGATATCACAACAAGAACACTAGCTTAGTGGTTAAGATCTATGACCCTTAGGTGATGGGTTCAAGCCTTTAACTTGTAAAATTTTTTTTCTTCTAAATTTTAAGCTTTTTAAAAAAACTTCATAGAGCATACGCCCGAGGCACAAAAGTTACGCTAGGGGCACAAAAATTACGCCCTGGGCACCCAGGCGAACACCCCATATGTAAAGGTGACGCCCAGTAAACAAAACGCCTAAATGGGGCCACCCCAGGGCATTTTTGGTCCGCTTTGCCCATGGACTCGCCCCAGGTGCACCCCACCATCGCCTTTTAATACACTAGTTAAGAGAGAGGGACTCCCAAGGGGAAGCCCAATCAAGGGTTCTCCTCATCTTTTGAGAGATTTTTCTAGAGAGAGTGCTTTGTAGAGAGAGAAAATTGAATTCAAATCGTAAGAAAATGATTTTAAACGCCTCAAATTCTTTTTTTATGAAAATTTTGGTTTGACCGGTAGACCACCCAGCCAACCAATTGGTTACCAATTGATTTTTGGAAATATTACAAGTCAAGAACCAAACTAGACCAGCTGATCGGTTGGTCGATCGGCTGAGTCACCGGCTGACCCGCTCGGTCCACCGGTCAACACTTCACTAGTTGATTTCCTGGTCAATTGGTTCAACCAAACCAATCAACTACCATTAAACTTCCAATTTTCAAACCATCGGTTGGCTCACTAGCTGACCAATCCACCCTTATCAGCTGATCGGTTGGCCGACCAGTCACCCTTATCAGCCGATCGGTTGGGTCACTAGTCGACCACTTGGTATAGCAATTCCTTCATTTTACTTTGAAAATTTCATCTTTCTTCCTTAAAAATTTTATAACTCTTTTTCTTCAAATATGTTAACATATTTCTTCAAAAATTATGTCAAATTCAACTTCTCCATTCATATGTATGCATGTCAATTTCAAAATAATTTCACAATTACTTATTTGCCCTTACATTAAGGGTACAAGTATTACAATTTTACCCTCCATATTAAAATTTCGTTCTCAAAATTTTTCGTACCTACATCATGAAAAAGTTTGGGATATTGTTTTCTCATGCTTGCTTCACATTCCTATATGATTTCTTCAACATCTCGATTCCACCACAACACTTGAACTAGCGGAATAACCTTATTACGCAAGACCTGTTCTTTTATGTCTAGAATTTTGATTGGAACTTACACAAAAGTTAAGTCTTCCTGAAGGTCTACAGATTGACATGGAACGTTATGGGATTCATCAGGTAAATATTTACATAAAATGGAAACATGAAAAACATTATACAATTGTTTTAATTCTGGAGGTAACTTTTGTCTATAAGCCACTGGTCCAACTCTCTCAAGGATTTCATAAGGTCTAACATATCTTGGACTCAACTTCCCTTTCTGCCTGAATCTCAATACTCTTTTCCATGGAAATATTTTCAAATGAACCCAATCATCGACTTGAAATTCAAGAGGTTTCTTTCTATTATCAACATAATTCTTCTATCTATTTTGTGTTACTATAAGGTTTTCTTTGATCAATTTAATCCTTTAAGTTGTTACATCTATTATTTTTTGACCAAATATTTTTCCTTCTCCCACTTCTTCCCAATATACTGGAGTTCTACATCTCCTACCATACAATGCCTTAAATGGTGCCATCCCAATACTAGCTTGAAATTGATTATTATAAGCAAACTCTATCAAGGGTAAGTAAGCATCCTAACTTACTGAGAAACTCATCACACTAACACTCAATATATCTTCTAGTATTCGAATAACTCTCTTAGTCTGCCCATCTGTTTGAGGATGAAAAGCAGCATTAAATTTTAATTATGTACCTATGGCTTTCTAAAAGCCTTTCCAAAATCGAAAAGTAAATCTGGCATCTTGATCTAACATTATACTCAAAGGTATTTCATGTAGTATTACAATCTTAGCTACATACAATTCAACCAATCTTTCTGGACTCCAAGTAGTTCTAATATAAAGAAAATGAGATGACTTAGATAGTCCATCTAAAATTACCTACACAGCATCATGGCCTCTCTGGGTATGAGAAAATCCAGTAACAGAGTCTATACTCACTTTTTCCCATGGCCATTTAGGAACAGGAAGAGGTTGTAGTAAACCTGCCGGATATTTATTCTCTGATTTCACTTGCTAATAAGCTAAACATCTAAAAATATAATCAACTACCTCCATCTTTAATCTTAACCGCCAATAGTTTTGTTTCAATCCCTTGTACATCTTATTATTACCCGAGTGCATTGAGTATATCGCATAATGTGCTTATTTTAATATCTCAGTTCTCAACTCAACATCATTGGGAACACAAATCCTATGTCCCAATACTATAATAGCATCCTCTTTAATTCTAAACTAAAATTTTTTCCCACTAAGTACCACCTTCTTAATATTTTCTACCTCCTCATCTTTACCTTAAACTTCTAAAAGGCATTCTATAATGGATGGATGTATAATCATGTTTGCTAAGAATCCTCATCTCTTATTTACTTTCAACTATATCCTCATATTTCTTAATTCTACCATCAAATTCACAGTATAGGTCTCTATAACAATTAATCTTCATGTGGATTTTCTACTTAAAGCATCAGCTACTACATTTGCTTTCCCTGAATGGTAATGAATTGTAAAATTATAATCATTAGTCAACTCCATCCATCGTCTCTGTATCAAATTCAACTCTCTTTGGGTTGATAAATATGTGAGACTCTTATAGTTAGTGTATATTTCACAAGTGGCTCCATATAGATGATGTCTCCAAATCTTCAATGCAAATACTATGACAGCTAACTCTAAGTCATGAGTAGGGTAGTTTCTCTCATGATTCTTCAATTGTCTAGAGGTATAAGCTACTACCTTCTCATGTTGCATCAATAAACATCCTAACCTTTGATGTGAAGCATCACTATATATCACAAATCTTTCATCTCCATAAGGAAGTACTAATACTGGAGCGGTAGTTAATTTCTCTTTCAATAATTAGAAACTCCTCTCACATTCCTCAAACTATACAAATTTCACATCTTTCCAGGTTAATCTAGTCAAAGGTGTTTTAATTATTGAAAAATTCTATATAAGCCTCATGTAATAACCAACTTCTCCCAATTTAACACTACTTGAACCTTTTGAGGATCAACTGCTATTCATCCTCCAGATACGATATGCCCCAAGAAAGTTACCTCATTCAACCATAATTCACACTTAAATATTTCACATATAATTTCTCTTTCATTAGAATTTCTAACACAATTTCTACATGTTTCACATGCTCTAACTCACTCTTCGAATATATCAGAATATCATCAGTAAATACAACCACAAATTTATCTAGAAATAGTTTAAATGCTCTATTCATTAAATTCATAAATGCAGCTAGAGCATTTGTCAATCCAAATTGCATCACAAGAAATTCATAGTGACTATAATGTGTCCTAAAAGCAATCTTAGGCACGTTCCCTTCTTTAATCCTCAATTGATGGTATCTAGATCTCAAGTCTATCTTGGAAAATACCCTAACTCCTTGTAACTGCTCAAATAGATCATCTATCATAGGTAAATGGCATTTGTTTTTAATGGTTATCTTATTCAATTTCTTGTAATCTATATATAAACTCATTGTTCCATCTTTCTTCTTTACAAATAATATTGGGGCTCCCCATGGTGACACAATAGGGTGAATGAATTGTTTATCTAACAACTTTTTGAGTTGTACTTCTCTCTCAAATCACCAGATTCCATTTTAGAGGGTGCTATAGAATTAGATGCAGAACCTGGAATCAAATTATTGGAGAATTCAACCCAACTAGGAGGTAAACCAGATAACTCATTAGGAAATACCTCCGGATATTCTCTCACTAATATTTCTTTTAGCTTTCTACCTTATTTACTAGAATCCACCACATAGGCTAAGAACCACTCACAACCTTTTCTCAACCACTTGCTAGCTGTCAAGGCAGAAATAAGACAATTTGAAATTATCTTATATTCCCTTTGAAAACTAAGCTCTTCTTGCCTAGGTATTCTAAACACTGCATTCTTTCCGAAACAATCAACCTAGGCATGATATGTTGACAACCAATCCATTCCCATTATCAAATCAAAATCTATTATATTCAGAGGTATATGTTTACTTCAAATTTTCTATCACCCATACGAATAACACAGTCCTGATAAATATTTCTTATCACAACTTTATCCTAGTGGCATCCTCAACAATTATATTCCGAATTAAAGGACTAATAGATGCATTATTAAATTTCGTAAAAGATATGGATGTAAGAGAATGGGTTGCACTAGGATCAATTAATATTCTAGCAGGTCTATTAAGAATAAATATTGTACCCATTGTGACATCAGGTGTAGGTTGGGCATCCTGCTGGGTCAGTGCATACACTCTGCTTTTTTGGGTTGTATATGACTACCACATTCTCTCTCAGCAACTACAACTCTACCTTAATCTCTACCCCGAACACTCTTAGATCAACCACCTCTATCTGACTAACCTTTACCAACACCTCCAGTAGAAACTACCCCAGTTGATCTAATCTTTAGTGGACAATCCACACTAATATGTCTACCCTCTCCATAAACGAAACAAATCAAAGTAAGACAATTCCAAGAAAAATGTTTTGTCTAATTATACCTATAACATACTCTACTCTTTCTATCAGATACAACACTTCCAGCTTCTCTTGGTGGCACACTCCCACCTATACCGAATCTTCTAACTACCAGAGATTGTTTCCTAAACCTAGGTGTTTCTCCAACAGAACTCTAAGTAACTAAGGCCATAGATCCACCCTGCCTCTATTGACTTTGAATAAATGATCCTTGTGAAAAAGAACAACTCCTCCAGGGTGGGCAACCTCCCTGAATCCCTAGACTACCACATCTAAAACTTTTATGTCTACTTCTCTTCAACCACTCCCTACGTCCTCTAGACTCAACTATGTCATTCTCTATCTAAAGTGACATATCCACTAAAGCAGCATAATTCGAATGCCTTAAATATGAGAGTGTAGATTGTATCTCAAAGTGTAAGCCATCATGAAATCTCTTACACTTTCTCTCATCGGTATTCACAAGCTTAGGCATAAATCTAGATAAGGTTACAAATCTATCATCATATTATGCCACAGTCATCGTATTTTGCCTTAATTTAATGAAATCCCTCTCATGCTAAGATATAAAAATATCAAGAAAATACTTTACAAAGAATACTTCCTTAAACTTACTCTAGGTTAAGGATCGATTTACATCCATATTCAGCCTAGGGAGAATATCATCCCACCAATTAGCAGCCTCACCCTCTAATTGGAAAGATACAAAAAAAACTTTCTGTCTATCAGTCACTAGTAATACTCCAAATAAATGTTCTATATATTTAATCCACAATTCAGGTTCAGTTGGGTTTTAAGATTCTCTAAAAGTTGGGGGTTTCAACTTAATGAATCTAGCAAAACAATATCATTGCATCTCCATCACCCCTCTGAACCTTATGCCTCTCAGGACTCCTCACATGTTTTACTACTATATCATGTTCTAGTCTAACTTGCTCATCTAATCTATGCTGCAAATTACCAGCACTATCATTTTCCTAGTTCATTCTCTCAAGAGCACGAGCAAGAGCTTCTCTTAACTCATCTCTTTCAGCTCCAGAATTCGTCACTGCACCACTAGTACTAGGTGTACTATCAACATGTTCCCTTTCAAGAAACATAGATTTAACATTAATCTTTACCTTTTCTCTTCTAAACATAGGGGGCCTACCACGCTCTCTCCGTCCCACAACCCTAGCTCTAGGTCTACCACATCCACACGACATCTTCACACCTATATTAAATATAATTTATTTTAGATTTTCACTTAACTAATTTGTTGAATGTAGTCTACAGAATCTTAAAACCTATAGCTTTGATACCAAAATTTTAACTATCAATCTCGTGTGGGCCCTACTCGAGATGGTGCAATCACGTTTTAGATCCAAGTACGAAATATATGCAATAACTATTGCATTAATTATTTGAAAGTAATTACAAACATCTGCCTCAACTCTTTTACAAAAGAGATAAAATTCTTTCACTTACAATATTCACAAAATATTCAAATATTTACAAATATGCATGTACATGTACAACACTTTACAAATATACACAATTGTTTTTCTCATTTCTTTCTATCTTTCTTTCCTTTTGTCTTTGTTTCTTTCCTTTCCTTTTACTATTTGAGGATGCCAACCACGAGGACTTACCTAAATACTTATTCTGAGTTTCAAGTCAAGAATCTGCTGGTCCTGTCCGCAGCCTGAAATTTTTTTATTATTAAGGAATAAGCTTTGCAAGCTTAATGAATTTCATTTTACTAAAATTACTCTATTTGTATACTTCTAGCCATAATTATGTCACAATTCACATAGATAATTCAGAGCTTTCATTCATCTTTCAATTCAAATATTATATTGTTTTAATCATCACATAAATATCATTTCTGATTTAATCTCATCTACTTCATTCAACTTATAATTGTCATTTTTGATATTATTAACATCATCTTTTCATCATAATTATCTTATTATGAGGTTCAAATTATATGACACAATCATTTAATGAATATCATATTAAATCTCATGTTCACCATTCACTCATCACAAGACTCATATTCATATCATCAACATTTCACAATCAATCAGATGTCTTAGCATCTCAAAAATTATAAATAAATATGAATGCATCCACATCCCATCATATTACATCTCATCATTTCATTTCTTCTTCACATCACATCACATCTCATCCATACTATCAATCTATAGATAATTCATCTATTTTTGGGTATCAATACCAGTCTCTAGTATAGCTTTTGGGGATGTCTTGCCACATGTCGATATGTTTACATCCAGACCAACCATGATTATGGTCTTCCTTAGAACTGCACACTCCATCTCTTTAGTGGTCACAACAATGCATATGAACAACCATATACATGCAGGCATAACATTTCATTATACAATTCAAATCATTTTCTTTTCCTAAAATCTTCATAATCATATTCATCAAATAATTTCTTCATATATAATATCAACTCTTCTATCACATAAATTCAAGACAGTTATTTATCTTCTTGATGAAATAATTTATATCTTATCAATCTTATCCTTCCAAGGATACAATTTCATCAACTTATCATATATTCATTTTCAATAATATCATAAATTATGATTCTATTCAATCATACAATTAACATATATAACCTGTATTTCATTAAATCAATCACATTCATAATATATTCAATACATTTTCTCATAATATTATTCATTTCAAGTTTTACGTATTTTTTTCTTATTCTTCTTGCTTACTAACAACAAATCGGACTCACCATGTAACACTTAAAGCTAATTGTGGATCATCTCCTTGTCTTTCCAGCTCCTCTTAATAATTCCACCAGATTGGTCACCACCACCTAACCATAAAATTCTCATCAATCTCACTATCTCATATTTCAATTTTTATACCATGTACTGGTTAATTTCATGTATGCATCTTCATCTTAACTCAAATTCAAAGTTTGATGAAAAACCTTTTCTGTTGGTTTGAATCCAAGTTCAAATCATTTTTAAGAAAAAATGCAAGAATTAAACTCTCAAAATAGAACTCTTATAATCAAATTATTGAAATTTGCCTTTCCAATCTTCAAATTTCTTGTATTCCTTCCATTATTCAATCAATTTCTAAGTCAAGATTATGAAATCTTTAAGTTTTGTAGTGTTTGAGAGCTTTTTCTAGAGAGAGTGCTTTGTAGAGGGAGAAAATTGAATTCAAATCGTAAGAAAATGATTTTATAAACCTTAAATTCCTTTTATATGAAAATTTTCGTCTGACCATTCGACCACCCAACCGACCAGTTGGTTACAAATTGATTTAAAAAAATATTACAAGTCACGCACCAAATTGGACTAACTGACCAGCAAAATAATCGACTGCGTCACTAACCGACCGACTAGTCAATCAACTGGGTCACCAGCTAATTTCCCGATACCATTTCAACCAAACTAGACAATCTCCATTAAACTTCCAACTTCCAAACCATAGGTCGACTCACCAGTCGATCGGTTTATCCTTATCAGTCGATCAGTCACCCTCACCAACTAACCGGTTGGGTCACTAGTCGACCATCTAGTCGACCAGTTCCCTCCATTTGCTTTGAAAATTTAATCTTTCTTTTTTAAAAATTTTCTAACTCTTTTTCTTCAAATCTGTTTAACATCTTTCTTCAAAAATTATTTCAAATTCAACTTCTCAATTCATATGTATGCATGTTAATTTCAGAATTACTCATTTGCCATTACATTAAGGGTATGGGTATTTGATAAGTGCTTAAATAGTCCTATTTAAGCCCCTTAACTTATGCTCTTTATTTATCTATTTTAGTAGATTCTATTTCATTTTCGTGTTTTATGTGTTTTTCACAGGGCTCGGACAAAAAGATGACATTTTGGAGCTTTAAGGGATGAAAAGTAAAGTTCTATAAATCCAGCAAGGTGCAATCGAGCGCACCTGATTACGCCCAAAACAATAATGTGGTAGTTGTAGCATGGCTTTGGGGTGTCGATTCCATAGGGAGACAAGTTAACTATAAAGAAAGATGTAAACTTTAATATGAGACGATATAATCAGAGTAAGTAGAGAATCTGAAATTGATGATGAAGTAATTGTGTAGTTTGTAAAATATAATAGAGGGACAACAAGGATCTGGGAATCCTCTCTAGGTTCGTTGCCCTAATCCTAACTTGATTCAGTTATTTTTATCTCGATTTCACGTTTCACATCCCAAACATGCAATCAGCAAATATTCAATGAGAACATGTATAAACCCTAATTTGATTGTTATGAAATACTTTTTATTTTCGATTCATGCACACATGATCTATCCTATAGGTTTATCAAGAAACGACAATATATCTTTTATGACCATATTGCAGTAATGGACAAGCCTAAAGGATAAACCTACCGGACTCAATCATACCCAAACAATCTTGACATAAGGAAAGCATGACTAAATTTATATCAAGGAGAAAGATACAATCACTGGATTAGATGAAATCTTATAATTAGATTAAAAAGTAAATCATAACAATGTCTTAACGATAAAGCTCTATTACAACTGAATCAAATAAAGAAAAATAGGAACAACTACACCTAGGGATTCATCCCTTCGCCTTGCTTGGAGATTAGTTAGCCATGGGGCTCATGGTTGAACACTTTGATGGAGGAGAAGTTGCTGCTTCATTGAGTCTTCCAGCTTAATGAATGTCTAATGTCAAACCCTAAGTGATCTATTTATAATACAAGGGTCCAAGGGTGTTTTAGGGTTTTAAACAATCATTAAAGACCTAATTACACCATAACTCGGAGAACAAAGTTCGTGTGCGCGCCTAGGCTTGGATTTTCTCGCGCCTAGGCTTGGTTTTAGGCCAACTTTGTGAACTTGCTGGAAGGTGCGGCGCAGCTCCATCCAGGGTGCACCTCAGCCCTTCAGCGCGCACCTTAGATTAATCCAGGGCGCACCTCACACCTCAGGGCACGACGCCCTTTGGTCCAAGGCGCACCCTGACCTGATGGCCTTCTTTGCTTGCTTTGGCCTTTGTTCTGGAGGGTGCGGCCCAGCTGGTTCCAGGGCGCGACACACATGCTTGGATCTCTTTGTTTAGCCTTTCCGAAATCACTCCTTTGCTTCGGTATACATGAAATCTTTGTGCTTCATTCAACAATAGCTTTTCCATCTCTTTAAGACTCAAAATACCTGAAAATGAATCAAAACAAATTAGTGATGCAAAGATGATACTTTAGAGTTGTTAACATATAAAAGTGCAATTAAAACCTTGATCAGCTCTAAAATGCTAACAATTAAGTACTATTAAGATGCATTTTATAGCTCTCATCACAACCCCCAACTAGCTTATTGCTAGTCCCTAGCAATTCAAGTGAAAACAAGAGATGAATTCTTCGGTTGGGATCACAACAAAGTAAAGCAATATTAGTGTTAACCAAGAGTAATTCACATTTTGTCTCAAAAATTTCACAGAGCACACAACACATAGAATCATTAAATTTCACCCAAGTTCAAAAGTAATCCAAACATCAATCTTAAGATCGTTATTGACTCTTTATATCCATCTTACCACAATCCATTAATCCGAACATCTAGATGATTTTATACATAACATTCGTGAATACATGTCTTGGCCTCTAAAACATGATAAATTGCATGACATCAATCACAAAAACAAGCTCCATAGACTTACATTTCAAACCACTCTCCACTATTGTAGAAAAATCACATTATATTTGATCAATAGGTCTTTAATAAGCTTGTAACGTTAGGCTAAGGTAAAGGTTAAAAAAGAATGGGAAGGATTCACAAGTAAAAGAACTCAATCTCTTAGCTTTAAACACAACCACTTTTAAGCACTAGATAACCTTACTTCAACACCCAACTTTTTCAACTATTTTTCGAGCATTTTTCTCAAATCACCACTTTTCTTTTCTTTTATATTTTGGCATAAGACCATTCACCTTCTTTTTCATTTTTCTTTTCTTTTCCATAACCCCCAACTTATCTCTTTTAATGTACTTGGGTTATGGTAGTGATATTATCTCATATTTCCATCCTTACTCCTTTTAAGTGCTTCTCAACAAATGTGTATAGCTAATCTTTTAAGAGAAAGGTAAGGATAAAATATTTTTAGGCTCATAAAGGTGAGTGAATGGGCTTTTGAAAGAAACAAGGCTCAAATTCTTTTCAAGAAAAGGCTCAAATAGGTGACTAGCGATAAATATAGCAATAGCAAGTTTGAAAGGCTCAAACGATTCAAAATGGCCTATATCATATCCTAAGTAATGTACATTCTAGGAATTTGCCTTAAGTGGTTATCAAGTAAGTTCTAGAGCTTGTTGAGACTGCAAAAGTATTCACAAAGCAATCACACATAAAGCTTCTCTAAATGTTTTAGACTAATCATACAATCTTACCACAAACTAGAGTCTTAAACCAAATGAAGATTGATACTTAAATTAATTTCAAACCGAAACAAGATTTAACTTCTTCTAAACGTTATATACTATCTCAATTAGGCTCATATCATTGACATATGAATTAACTCTAAAGCAAACACAAATCATGCTTAAAACAAAAGGTAAGGGAAGGTAACACCAAGAAATTTTAAAGAAATATATCTCCACCCCCAACTTAAAATTTGCATTGTCCTCAATGTTAAAGAGAAAGTAAAGAAAAACTCCCTTTGTAAGCACGAGTGCACAAGTGCTGAAAAATGTGTACCACCAGGGAATTGCATGCCATTCTTCTTGCTGAAATTCCAATCTACAACATAGAACAAGACAATAAAAAGAAAACAACTGTGGTGTACCCTTAAGATTCCCACCATATGTTAGGTTAGCACATAAAATGTAGAAAAATCACTAAAATGAGAAAAAGAAAATAATGAAAAATAATATGAGGAAAAGGGAAAATAAGAGATAGAACCCAAAATTATTCTTCTAAATTCTCATCATCATCTGCATTCCCTTCACTCTCTTCACCTTCCTCGGGAGGTGGATCAAAAGATGAACTCGGATAGGTTGGTATGGTAGGAAAATGACTCATATTACAACCAGTAGCGGAGGCAAGGTGTTGGTACATTTGACCAAAGGAGGAGTTGACCTCCGCTTGATAATCGGCTTGCTGAGCCAAGAATCAGTCTTGACGATAACCTATCAAATAACAGTTTCTGGTTCTCGTCAAAACGACTCTCTAAATGCTCAAGGTGCTCTACAACAGTGAAATTTCTAGAGGGAGGAGGGGGGCAGTAATCACTTCCTGCTCTCCCGGGATTGGTGGCCTTGAGGTTCTAATTAGAGTGAACAGGCCATCATCGATGGGTTTCTTGGGTGGGTGGTGTTCCTCAATACTACTGTAAGGGACATCAGCTTGGATGCATAGTTGGGCGATCAAAGAAGGAAAGTATAATCCAAGCTTATGTTGCACAGTGTGTAAGATAGAATTGGATATTACTGCGCCCACATCTATGGTCATACCCATCAAAATGGCATATATCAAAACAGCTCTCTCAATAGTCAAGTCACTATAATGTAGAGCAAACATTAATTTGTGACATACAAAATATTGCCAAGCCCGAGCATTGACATTCAAAGATGCACCGGGCAAGGTTTTATGTGTATTACTCGTCATTTTCCAAGTTGTGCCCGAAATACAGAGAGTATGGAAAATCTCATCATAATCAATATTAGATACATATGCAAGATACTCACTGTGTTCTATGTCGGGTAACCCATAGAACCTATTAATGGATGAGCGGCTGAAAGAGACTGTTTTTCCTCTCACCAAAACCTTACCATTCCTATGTTTGTCGGCATTGGCATAGAATTCGTGAACTATATTTAGGAGAGAATTAGATGGTTGTCTTGAAAAGGTACCCCAATTTCTATCAATAATCATTTGAAATAAGAATGGGCTTCCCCTCTCAGTGATATTGAATCCTCTCTCAGGAATGATTTTCCTAGTATTTAACAAGCTATTTGATGAGAGCCATAAAATGTTTTGTGAGTTTTAAATTACTCGCAAGCGCACGAGTCGTTTGCAGTATAGCGTTGTGCAAGTGTAAGGTCGAATCCACAGGGAATTGCGTTGTGAAAATATAATTTAATCTAAACTAACTCTATTTTAACCTAGTTCCGAATTCATATGATAATTTGCAAAAGAAATTAAAATTAAACTAAATTGATTTTTAAAAACTAATAATTAAAACACTAAGGTTTCCAAATCCACCCCACCGAAGTTAAGCATATATGTTCTAAAAATATAGCCTATCAAAACATTCCATGAATCCAACTATAAGACAAAAAACAAAGAATATCCCAACTAAACCAAAAGCATCCAATGTATCCGCTCTCAACAAATCACAAAGGAAATCCAATTTAATCGAAAAACATTCAATGTATCCATCAGATGAAATACAAGGAATATCCAACAGACAATTTAAACTCAATTAATTATAAGATTAACTCAAATAATTGACAGAACATTTATACTAAAAATTGTCAGATTTGTACAAGCAAATCTGAACTACTACGCCAAACAATGACGGGGCTTCATCTTCAACCTTAGCTAAAGAGTCTAGCCACTCATAACTATAAAACTAAAACAACTAAATATAAAGAAATAAATAAACAACTTTACATGGGAGAAATTCCACTCGCTGACGGGCGGTGCATCCCTTCGTGGTAGCAATGCCTTCGGGATCCACCAGAATGCTAGCGGACGTCCACCGGTAAACACCAAAGTGGCTCAGGAATTGTACCAAATGGCACAAAGAATTGCACCCTGAATGATGAGGCCAGATGGTGTTTATATAGGGGGAGTCCCGAAGTACAAAAGGTTACAAATTTGATGTGGGATACTGCCCGGGTGTGCTCGATCGCAGTATGGTGCGATTGATCGCATGTGCGCTCGATCGCATGTCTTGTGCGCACGATCGCATGTCTGGCGCGCTCAATCGTAGGAACACTGCAATGCAAAGATTTCGATGTGGGATATTTTCCATGTGCTCAATCGCAGAATGGTACGATCGATCGCATTTGCTCTTGAAGCTTGACATCTCCCGAAATGCTTTATTTTCACCACAAGCCTATAAAAACACAAAAAACACATAAAACACATAAAATAAAGTGAAATAATACAAGTTAAGAGCTTAACAAATATAAATTAAAGGGCTTAGATATGCAATATTTTAGACTCATCAAAATGCATCGTAATCATATTATTTGTTAGCACTTTAGGGTTGATTCAGGTTTTAATTGCATTTCTATTTGTTAACAACTCTAAAGTGGTATTCTTGGAGCATTAACTTATTTCGGTGCATTTTCAGGTATCTTGAGTTAAAAGAGATTGAAAAATTATTATCATTTTAAACACGAAGCTTCAATGAATACTTAAGTGAGAGAGTGGTCGCGGAAGAGCCAAGATGAAGAGAAACTATGAAAGGAGTTTTCACTAAGTCGTTAGAATTGCCATACAAATCAATCATATTTGCAAATTAAACTGTATTGATGTAGGAAGAACCAGGAGATGAAACATATATGGTTAGAAAGATCTGGAAGTCTAGTTTCTGGAGGATTTTACGGTTCATCAAAAGGATGTTTCTAGAGAAAGTTATGGCAGTTTTAGCGGACAAAGGTCAGATCTCCTGAATCAGCATCAGGGAGAGGCGCACCTTGGATCAGTTGAGGCACACCTTGCAGAAAGAAGGCAAAAAGACGCTGGAAGAAGCATCAGGGAGAGGTGCACCCTAGATTATTTGAGGCGCATCTCACAGCAACACACAAGAAGCTTTACAAAGCCAAGGTGCAGCACAAGAAATCCAAGGTGCTGCGCGCACACTGCCCTTGTTCTCCGAGTTAGACCCTAATTAGGTCTGTAATGATTTGTTCAAACCCTAAAACACCCTTAGGCCTTGTACACTATAAATAAACCACTTAGGATTTGTAATTAGATATTCAAAAACCTATAAAACTCAAGGGAGGTTGCCACACTCTCCCCCATGGCTAACTAATCTCCAAGCAAGGCGAAGGGATGAATCCCTAGGTGTAGTTGTTTCTATTTCCCTTACTTGATTCAATTGTAATAGAGCTTTAATGTTCAAACATTGTTATGATTTACTTTTTAATCTAATTAGTAGATTTCTTATTAGTCCGGTGATTGCATGCTTCTTTTCCATATAAGTCTAGTCATGCTCTTCTTATGTGTATTTGTTTGGGTGTGATTGAGTCTGGTAGATCTCTTTTATAGATTTATCCATTGCTGTGGTATTTTCATTTAGATATATCATCGTCTCTTGATAATTTATAAGTTAGGTCATGTGTGCTTGAAAGTAAAGAATAATTCATATCAATTACATTAGGGTTTATACATGCACTTTAATTGAATATTTGCCGATTGCCTGTTTGGGATATGAAACTTGCAATCGAGATAAAAACAACTTAATCAAGTTAGGATTAGGGCAACGAACCTAGGGAGGATTCCCGAATCCTTGTTATTCCCCTATTATTCTTCACAATCTACTTTACACAATTGTTTCACTATCAATTTCGGATTCTCTATTTAATTTCATCATATCGTTTCAGATTAAAGTTTACACCTTCCTTTATAGTTAATTTGTCTCCCTGTGGAATCGACACCCCAAGGCTATACTACAACACCTCGTATATTTTGGGCGTAATCAAATTTTGGCGCCGTTTCCGGGGAGACGCGCTTACAAACAATGAAGATTGTCAACTTTGAGACAAAACGGCAATATTGTTCCTTTCTTGAAGTTTTGATTTTCTGATTTTTTTATTTATTTTGTTCTTTGCTCTTTGTTTTGATTTTCTAATTTATTTATTTATTATTATTTTTTTTCTTTCTTCTTTTTGTTTTATTTATTTCCCCTAACATGGCCGAAAATCACAATGAAATTGTTGCTAGGATACTTAAAGACTACTTGCACCCTAGCCGAACGGCCACCCCATCTTGTATCATGTTCCCCCTAATGTTCAACAACTTGATTTTGAGCCGGGCATGATCCAATTGCTACCAACCTTCCATGGGTTTGAGAATGAAAACCCCTATGTCCACATTAGGGAATTTGAGGAAGTAGTAGCAACTGTTCACAGTAGGGCTGATATGATAGACACCGTTAAACTTAGGTTTTTTCCTTTTTCACTTAAGGAAAAAGCCAAGGCTTGGCTGTACTCGTTAAGGCCTAGGTCCATAGGTAGTTGGGATGAGATGACACAACTTTTCTTCAAAAAGCACTTCCCAACCAATAAGACCAATAACCTCAAGAGACAAATCTCAAACTTTGCACAAAAAGAGAGCGAAACCTTATATCAAGTTTGAGAATGTTTCAAGGACCTTTTGAATTCTTGTCCACACCATGGGTATGAGAGTTGGCGGGTGGTTAGCTACTTCTATGATGGACTTCTAAGTAAGGAGAGGCAGTTCATAGAAATGATGTGCAATGGGGATTTTCTTCAAAAAGGTCTTGACCAAGCTATAGATTTCCTAGATGACCTATCAGAAAAATCCTACACTTGGACAGGACCAAATGCCATGGAAAGCACTAGGAGAAATCAACCCACTGGGATTTATCAACTTAAGGAAGAGGATAAACTTAAAGCCCGTTTAGAGGCCCTAACTAAGGAAATTGAAGCCTTAAAAACCAGAAATGCTAGGGCTCATGAATCGATTGCTAGGGTAGAGTCCTATGAGCCTTGTTTCATGTGTAATGGGGTAGATCATTTACCTAAGGATTGTCTAGTTTATTTTGAGATGAAGGAAGAGTGTAATGCTGTAGGTATACCCTTTGGGAAACCACACTCACCCTACTCTAACACCTACAATCCCGGTTGGAAAAATCACCCAAATTTTAATTGGAAATCCGACATGCAACCCCCTGCCCACTCTAGTACCCAATGGCAACCGGAAGCAACTTCATATAATGCACCTCAACAATCTTTACCTTTGGAAGATATGTTTAAGTCATTTATGCAAGTACATGCCAAGAATGTGGAAGATCAAGACAAAATAAATCAACAACTGTTAGAGGAGCAACAAGGTATCAAAGCGAAACAAAAGGAGATAAAGAGCTAACTCACTAAGTTGACTAGTTTTTTGGCAATTCAAGAGCAATGATGGTTTCCTTCACAGCCACAACAAAATCCAAGGGGACAACATATGGCACAAACCTCCAATCCTGGAAATCAAAATGTTAAAGAGGTTAATGCCATAATCACCCGTAGCGGTAAGAAAATTGATGGTCCCACTCTACCATCAAACTTGAGCAACAAGGATGAAACCCCCAAGGAACAAGAGGCCCATGATGATTATTCTCCACCGGTGCCTTTCCCTCAAGCACTCCTTAAACCTAAGGAGATAAATTCAGCATCAAAAGGTGAGATTCTTGAACAACTTCAACATGTTAAAATTAACCTCCCTTTTCTTCATGTTATAAAACAGATTCTCAACTATGCTAAAGTCATCAAGGATCTATGCACACTCAAGAAGAGGCACCATGTGAAGAAGACAGCATTCCTAATGGAGCAAGCAAGTACAGTAATTGACAGCAAGACACCGCCCAAATATAAAGATCTGGGCTGTCCAACAGTGGCTTGTCAAATTGGAAACAAATCTTCTGGCCAAGCATTGCTAGATTTTGGTGCTAGTGTGAACCTCATACCATACTCAATGTACTTGCAGCTCGGTCTAGGTGAGATCAAACCAACCTCCATGGTACTTCAATTAGCGGATAGATCGGTAAGAAAACCAAGAGGTATTGTAGAAGATGTTTTGTTGCAAATTGATAATTTCTACTATCCTGTTGATTTTTTGGTTTTAGATACTGTTTCTACTGTAAACACGGAGTCCAAAATTCCTTTAATACTTGGAAGACCATTCCTTGCCACTGCTAATGCCCTCATTAATTGTAGGAATGGTCTAATGACATCATCATTTGGAAATAGAACTTTAGAGGTAAATGTTTTTCAAGTCTCAAAATAGCCACATGAAGAGGATGAGTGTCTCGATACTCACATGGTTGATAAGCTCAATTTAGAGGATGAGCACACTAAAGATAATTCTAACTCTTTGGAATTCCCTCATAATAATTTTAAGTTCGATGATTCTTTAATTTATTCCCATGCCGTTAATGTTGTTGATATTTTTGATAAGTCACTGGAATTTATTAAGAAATCATGGCAACCATGCTTTGAGAAGTCACTTGAGAGAAGTCACATGGATGCGCAAATCAAATACCCTACTGTTGATAGTGAGTGGACAACACCAAGAACACTTGAGCCATATGCGGTGGACTTTAAGTATTCTTTGCCAAAAGATTAGCATTAAGACATTAAATTGGAGCCTCATCTTCAGCACCACAATGAGGCCAGTAGTGAGAGTGGTGCAGCGTCTGGCTGAAGACGTAAAACTTAGCGCTCATGGGAGGCAACCCACAACATATCCTTTTATTTTTATATTTCTTTTTCTTGTTTATTTTGCTATTTTCCAGTTTTACTTTCGTATTTCTTTTTCAGGGATAAATATACAAAGCAGTTCAAATGGCGGTGGACAATTTTCAACTTCTGTGCACTTTTGGCTACAAAGGGAGTTTCCTTAACTTTTGCTTTCACATTGAGGACAATGCTTATTTTAAGTTGACGGTGGAGGAAACATATTCCTGTTTTTCATGTTCTTCATTGAACTACTTGGTGTCATTTTTTTTTATTTGTTTTTAGCATACTTTGTGTTTGCCTTGGATGTAATTCACATGTCAATGATATAAGCTTAATTGAGATAACATACAACATTTAGAAGGAGTTAAATTTGTTTCGGTTTGAAATTAATTTAAGTATCAATCTTCATTTGGTTTGAGACTCTAGCTTGTGGTAAGATTGTATGATTAGTCTACAACATATAGAAAAGTTTTATGTGCAGATTTGTGAATATTTTTGCGGTCTCAACAAGCTCTAGAACTTATTTGATAATCACTTGAGGCGAATTCCTAGAATGCACACTACTTAGGATATGATATAGGCCATTTTTGAACTGTTTGAGCCTTTCAAACCTACCATTGCAAAATATATCACTAGTCACCTATTTGAGCCATTTTTCTTGAAAAAGAATTTGAGCCTTGTTTCTTTCAAAAACTCATTTACTTACCCTTATGAGCCTAAAAATATTTTATCCTTACCCTTATTTTAAAAGAACTGAGTTGTACACATTTGTTGAGAAGCACTTAAGATGAGTAAGGATGGAAATATGAAAAACCATAACCCAAGTATATTAAAGAAGATAAGTTAGGGGTTGTGGAAAAGAAAAGAAAAAGAATGAAAGAGGAGGTGAATTGTTATGTGCCATCTAAAAAAAATGAATTATGGCAAAGAAAGAAGAAAGAAAGAAAAAAAAATGGTGATTCGTTGAAAGAAATGCTCAAAAAATGGTTGAAAGAGTTGGGTGTTGAAGTAAAGGTTACCAAGTGCTTAAAGTGATTGTGTTTAAAGCTAAGAGATTAAGATCTTTTAATTGTGAATCTTTCCCGTTCTTCCTTAACCTTTACCTTAGCCTAGCATTACAAGCTTACTAAAGACCTTTTGATCCAATATAGTGTGATTTTTTCTACAATAGTGGAGAGTGATTTGAAAAGTGAGCCTATGGAGCTTGTTTTTGTGATTGATGTCACGCAATTTATTATGTTTTTAGAGGCCAAGACTTGTATTCATGAATGTTATGCATAAAATCATCCGGGTGTTTGGACTAATGGATTGTGGTAAGATGGATGTTAAGAGTCAATAAAGATTTTAAGATTGATGTTTGGATTACGTTTGAACTTAGGTGAAATTTAATGATTCTATGTGCCATGTGTTATGTGCAATTTTTGAGACAAAATATGAATTACTCTTGGTTAACACTAATACTGCTTTTTATTGACTTTGATTCCCACCATAGAATTGCTAGGGACCAGCAATAAGCTAGTTGGGGGTTATGATGAGAGCCATAAAATGCATCGTAATCGTACTTATTTGTTAGCACTTTAGGGTTGATTTAAGTTTTAATTGCATTTTTATTTGTTAACAACTCTAAAGTGGTATTCTTGGAGCATTAACTTATTTCAGTGCATTTTCAGGTATCTTGAGTTAAAAGAGATGGAAAAGTGATCATCATTTTAAAAACAAAGCTTCAATGAATACTCAAGTGAGAGAGTGGTCGCGGAAGAGCCAAGATGAAAAGAAACTAAGAAAGGAGTTTTCACTAAGTCGTTAGAATTGCCATACAAATCAATCATCTTTGCAAATTAAACTGTATTGATGTGGGAAGAACTAGTAGATGAGCCATATATAGTTAGAAATATCTGGAAGTCTAGTTTCTGGAGGATTTTACGGTTCATCAAAAGGATTTTTCTAGAGAAAGTTATGGCAGTTTTAGCGAACAGAGGTCAGATCTCCTGAATCAGCATCAGGGAGAGGCGCACCTTGGATCAGTTGAGGCGCACCTTGCAGAAAGAAGGCCAAAAGACGCTGGAAGAAGCATTAGGGAGAGGTTCACCCTGAATTATTTGAGGCGCACCTCACAGCAACACACAAGAAGCTTTACAAAGCCAAGGTGCAGCACAAGAAATCCAAGGTGCAGCACGCACACTGCCCCTGTTCTCCGAGTTAGACCCTAATTAGGTCTTTAATGATTTGTTCAAACCCTAAAACACCCTTAGGCCTTGTACACTATAAATAGACCACTTAAGGTTTGTAATTAGACATTCAAAAACCTAGAAAACTTAAGGGAGACTGCCACACTGTCCCCCATAGCTAACTAAACTCCAAGCAAGGCGAAGGGATGAATCCTTAGGTGTAGTTGTTTCTATTTCCCTTACTTGATTCAGTTGTAATAGAGCTTTAACGTTCAAACATTGTTATGATTTACTTTTTAATCTAATTAGTAGATTTCTTATTAGTCCGGTGATTGCATGCTTCTTTTCCATATAAGTCTAGTCATGCTCTTCTTATGTGTATTTGTTTGCGTGTGATTGAGTCTGGTAGATCTCTTTTATAGATTTATCCATTGCTGCAGTATTTTCATTTAGATATATCGTCGTCTCTTGATAATTTATAAGTTAAGTCATGTGTGCTTGAAAATAAAGAATAATTCATATAAATTGCATTAGGGTTTATACATGCACTTTAATTGAATATTTGCCGATTGCCTGTTTGGGATGTGAAACTTGCAATCGAGATAAAAACAACTAAATCAAGTTAGGATTAGGGCAACGAACCTAGAGAGGATTCTCGGATCCTTGTTATTCCCCTATTATACTTCACAATCTACTTTACACAATTGTTTCACTATCAATTTCAGATTCTCTATTTAATTTGATTATATCGTTTCAGATTAAAGTTTACACCTTCCTTTATAGTTAATTTGTCTCCCTGTGGAATCGACACCCCAAGGCTATACTACAACACCGCGTATGTTTTGGGCGTAATCACTATTATATCTCTCACTAGCCTCAAAACTAACAAACTTGTTCTCATCATATTCTTGAGGTTGTTTCCCTCTTGGTCTCTTGGATTTGGGTGCCATGTGAATCAAGTGTATAGAATAATTATATAAAGGTAAAATAAACCACCCAAATAGCACAATTGAACAAGAAGGGAAGAATTTATGCTTACTTGATACTCAAAATTGGAGAGAAGAAAACTAACCACCAACTTGAAGTTTGCTTGATGAACACCAAAAGCTTCTTTGAACCAAATAGGTTGGAGAAATTTTCAACAAAAGTGGCAAGATTAGTGCAAAATCCTACAAGACATAGAGGTAGAATAAAGAAATGTTGACGAAAAATGATGAGGGAGGTTAGGGTTTGGAGAGAGGAAGAGAAAAGGGGGAAAATGGCTGCTGGGTTCGTGTGATGATATGAAGAAGAGAGAGTGAAAAAAGGTTTTAAGTGTGTGTGCAGGTGGCAAATCAGAGCAAGCCACGGCTTGGCTCAGGGTGTGCTACGGCTTGGGCTGTGGGAGTGTGGGAGGCGTTTTGTGGGGCGCGGCGCGGGTTCTGGTGGGGCACGGCACGACCTGATTCAAAAAAAAGTTGTTTGTTTGCCAAAGAGAAAGAGAAAAATAAAATCAGCCAAAATAATAATAAAAATAATATATATATATATAAAAAATCTGATTAAATTAAACTAAAAACTAAAAATAAAAAATAAATTCACAAAACAAAAGAAAAAAAAATAAAAAAAACGTACCTTTGTTGTGTGGTCAAGGTGAATATACCGGATCCATAAACGGAATGTCTTCCACTTCCAGATCTTGTCTATCGATTAAGATCTTAAGTTGTTGACCATTCACTTTAAAAATCCGACCGTTCTTAGTGTCCTCAATTTCCACTGCCCCATTTTCAAAAACATTTTTTACTATAAAAGGGCCGATCCATCTTGACCGAAGTTTTCCAATATGCTTATGAAGTCTAGAGTCATATAAGAACACTCGATCATTAGGTCTAAATGTTTTCCTCAAAATTTTTTTGTCATGGAATGATTTCATCTTGGTCTTATAGATTCTAGAGTTCTCATAAGCATCGTTTCTTAATTCCTCTAACTCGGTTAGTTGATACTTTCTAAGCTTTCCCGCCTCTCCTATGTCAAAATTAAAAGACTTGATGGCCTAATAAGCTCTATGCTCGAGCTCCACGGGTAAGTGGCAAGACTTTCCAAACACAAGCCGATAAGGTGACATACCTAAGGGAGTTTTAAAAGCTGTACGGTAAGACCAAAGCGCATAAACTAGTCTCAAAGACCAATCCTTACGATCCGGGTTAACCATTTTTTCTAAAATTTGTTTAATTTCCCTATTAGTAGGCTCTACTTGTCCACTAGTCTTAGGATGATAGGCAGTAGAGATTTTATGTAATACTCCATATTTTTTCATCAATGCTTCAAAAGAACGGTTGCAAAAATGTGTACCTCGATCACTAATTATAGCACGTGGTGTATCAAATCGAGATAACACATTTTCTTTAAAGAATTTAATCACCATTCTATTATCATTGCTTCAGCAGGCTGCTGCCTCTACCCACTTAGATACATAGTCTATTGCCACAATGATATATTGGTATCCGAAAGAAGGAGGAAAGGGTCCCATGAAATCGATGCCCCAACAATCAAAGATTTCAATTACTAAAATAGGGTTTAGGGGCATCATATTTCGGCAAGACACAGCTCCTAACTTTTGACACCTTTCACATGAGCGACAATAGGTATTTGCATCTTTAAACAAGGTAGGCCAATAAAATCAACACTTCAAAATTTTTACAGCGGTTTTTTTCATCGAAAAGTGACCTCCACAAGCTTGGGAGTGACAAAATTCTAAGACACTTGCAATCTCTTCATTAGGGATGCAACGCCTTAGAATTTGGTCAAGGTAGTACTTGGAAAGATAGGAGTCATCCCAATAGAAATTATGTACGTCATATAAGAATTTCTTTTTCTCTTGAGCGCTCCAATCTATTGGTATCTCACCTGTAGCTAAATAATTCACGATGTGAGCAAACCATGGTAAATAAGTAACGGAGAGTAAATGCTCATCGGGAAAGTCATCTTTGATTGGCATATCATCATAAGTGTCCTCAAAAGTGAGCCTTGATAGATGGTTAGCTACTACGTTCTCCACTCCTTTATTATCCTTGATGGTGATATCAAATTCTTACAAGAGGAGGATCCATCGAATTAGTCATGCCTTAGCATCCTTCTTTGTAAGAAGATACTCGAGGGCTGCATGATCTTCCCTTCGCTGTCCAAGAACAGCACTGACAGCGTAGTCATTAGCATCACACATGATTTCAAAAAGCAAAGTCCAATCTGGTAACTGCATTATAGGTGCGGAAGTAAGCTTGCCGATCAGCATTTGGAATGCTTCTTGACAAGCTTCTATCCACTCAAAAGGGGTGTCTTTAACTAGGAAGGCACATAGTGGCCTAGATATGTTCGAAAAATTTTGTGTGAACCTCCTATAAAAACCAGCATGACCAAGGAAAGATCTTACATCCTTTCTTGTCTTAGGGGTAGGTAGTTTAGAGATTAATTCAATCTTAGATTGATCAACCTCTATCCCTTTAGAGGAGACAATATGCCTTAAGACAATACCGGATGGTACCATGAAATGGCATTTTTCCCAATTTAGAACCAATTCTTTTTCCTCACAGTGAATTAATACTCTTTCTAAATTCATTAAGCATGCTTCAAATGAAGAACCAAAAACAGTTAGGTCATCCATAAAAACCTCCATGCAATTTTCAACCATGTCGCTAAAAATACTCATCATGCAGCGTTGAAAAGTAGCAGGGGCATTACATAATCCAAATGGAATTCTACGAAAAGCATAAGTGCCAAAAGGGACAAGTAAATGTGGTCTTTTCTTGGTCTTCTAATGCAATTTCTATTTGATAATAACCATAATAACCATATAGAAAACAGTAAAAGGGATGACCAGCTACACGCTCAAGAATTTGATCAATAAAAGAGAGTGGGAAGTGGTCTTTCTGGGTGGCAGCATTTAATTTTTTGTAATCAATGCACATACGCCACCCGATCACAAGTTTGGTAGGGACTAGCTCTCCCAGGTCATTCTTTGCCACCGTGACTCCAGACTTTTTAGGAAACTTGCGTAGGGCTTACCCACTTACTATCAGCTATGAGATATATAATACCTGTATCTAACAGTTTCAGCACTTCATTTTTCACTACTTCTTTCATAGTGGGGTTAAGCCTACGTTGAGGGTCTCTATGAGGACTGGTTCTGATGAGAGTCATAAAATGCATCTTAACAGTACTTAATTGTTATCATTTTAGGGTTGATCTATAAAGTATCATTCTTGGATCATTGATCTATTTCGGTGCAATTTCAGGTACTTTAAGCTCAAAAGATGAGTAAAAGTTATCATTTCTTGAGGTACAAATACTCGAGGCATACTGGAGTGAAGGAATTCTTCCGAAAGGACAAGATGGAGGGCTTAAAAGAGCAACAACTGCTGTCCACACTGGAAAGGAGTTTCACTAAATTGCCAGAATTGCCCGTACAGATCAATCATCTTTGCAAATTAAATTGTATTGATACAAGAAGAACCAGAAGATGACCTATATATGCCTAGAAAGATCTGAAAGTCTATTTTTTGGAGAATTTTACGGTTCATAAAAATGATTTTTCTAGAGAAAGTTATGGCAGTTTAAGTAGACAAATGTTAGGCTGTGCGAGCTGTGTGGGATTTCAGCGTGAAGGGCATATAAAGGCTTAAATCCCACATCCCACATTGGTTAGAAACACATTTCTATATCCCACATCCCACACTAGATTGGAAACACATTGCACTCGTAGTATTTGCCTATATAAGACCCACTCCACTTCAGCTTTGAGGACCATCGGAGAATCTGAGATCATCAGAAAGTGAATCCCGAGGGCCTTTAGGAGCAATCCAGAGGGCTTTTAGGAGGAATTCGAAGTAATTTTGGAGGGCAAGCTGAGGAATCATAGAAGCTTTCACTACCAAGGGGGAGATGATCGTTGGGAGGCCAGAGGCAACTCGAGGACACATGAGCCCCATGGCCGGCTAGTCTCCAAACAAGGCGAAGGGATGAATCCCTAGGTGTAGTTGTTCTTATTTTCCTTTCTTTGATTCATTTGTAGTTTGGTATTATTTTCATTAAACATTTTTATGTTTTATTCTTTAATTTAATTAGTAAATTTCTTATTAGTCTGGTGATTGCATGCTTCTTTTCCATATAAGTCTAGTCATGCTCTTCTTATATGTATTTGTTTGAGTGTGATTGAGTCCAGTAGATCTCTTTTATAGATTTATCCATTGCTACGGTATTGTCATTTAGATATATCATCATCTTTTGATAATTTATAAGTTAGGTCATGTGTGTTTGAAAGTAAAGAATAATTTATATCAATTACATTAGGGTTTATACATGCACTTTAATTGAATATTTGTCGATTGCCTATTTGGGATGTGAAACTTACAATCGAAATAAAAACAACTGAATCAAGTTTGGATTAGGGCAACGAGCCTAAGGAGGATTTTTGGAGCCTTGTTGTTTCTTTATTATATTATCCATCAATTATTTACACAATTTTCACACAATCAACAATTCAGATTTTGTCACTTTAACTTTTATCGTTTGTGTTGAAGTTTACATCTTCTTTTGTAATTGGTTTGTTTATCTGTGGAATCGACACCCCAAAGCTGTACTACAATTCCGCATCATGTTTTGGGCGTAATCAAATTTTAGCGCCGTTGCCAGGGAAACGCGCTTAAATACAAAGAAGATTATCAACTTTTGACATGACGGTAGAAGAGTTGTAAATAGTCTTTCTTTTCAGCAGGTGTAAAGGCGGAAACTTCGTTCCTTCTTTTAGCTTGTTGCATTAATTTCTTATTTTTTTTTATTTTATCTGATTCTTTCTTTTTTAAAGTATTTTTATTATTTTGTGATATTGCATGCCCAGATATAGAGACACTTTGGGTAGATTTGCTTGTAGGCCTATACTAGAGTCAGGATTAAACTTTTTAAACCCTTTATTTGATAAACCATCTAGTCTTGAGGAAATGAGTGAACACGAAGATCAACCTACTAGGACCCTTTAGGATTACCTCCACCCTACACGCATAACCACACCATCTTGCATCATGTTTTCAGCTAACATTCCCTAATTAGATCTTAAAACAGGGATGATACAGTTACTCCCTACATTTCATGGCTTGGATAATGAAAACCTATATGTGCACATTAGAGAGTTTGAGGAAGTAATCGCGACTTTTCATAGTCAAGATGAAACCGATGACATTGTGAGGCTTAAGTTCTTTCATTTCGCTTTGAAGGATAGAGCTAAGAGTTGGCTGTACTCACTAAGACCACGATCTATTAGGTCGTGGACTGAGATGACTCGGGCTTTCTTTAACAAATATTTTCCCCAATATAAGACCAATGCTTTGAAAAGGCAAATATCCACCTTTGCACAAAAGGATAGTGAGACCTTATATCAGTCTTGGGAGAGATTTAAGGAGTTATTGAGTATGTGCCCTCACCATAGGTATGAGAACTGGCGCTTGGTGAGCTATTTTTATGAGGGACTTATATATAGAGAGCGTCAATTCAAAGAAATGATGTGTAATGGTGAATTTTTGGAGAAAGATCCTGATGAGGCCATAGAGTACCTCAATGAGCTTGCTGAAAAAGCTCACACTTGGACTGGACCTAGTGCTACTGAAAGCACAAATTGGTCACGACCTATAGGGAACCCAAATGGTGGTGGAATTTACCATCTTAAGGAAGAGGATAACCTTAAGGCCAAGGTCGAGATGCTCACTAGGGAACTAGAGGTGTTAAAGACTAAGAGCTTAAAGCCAACACATGTAGCTAATCATGCAAAATCTTTTGAACCATGTTTTGTGTGTGGCGGGGTAGATCATCTCGCCCAAGAGTGCCCCACATTTGCTGAGATGAGAAAGATGTATAAGGAACAATGTAATGCCTTAGGCATGTACAAGAAGCCTTTGGCACCCTTCTCTGATAACTATAATCCGGGATGGCGAAATCAACCCAATTTCAGCTGGAAGTCTGAAAACCAGCAGCTTGCATAACCCCCTGTACTATATCTTGAACCATATCATGCACCTGTATCTTCTAGGAGTTCTTTAGAAGACACTTTACATGCTTTTATTGAGGCACAGGGTAAGACTAATCAAAGACTTGAATCTTTAATTATGTAGGCTGTTGAAGAAAATAAAGAGATAAAGAGCCAAGTTTCCAAGTTGATGAGCTACTTGAGTGTGACTGAGCGAGGTAAGTTCCCTTCTCAAGCTTAGTCCACACCCCATGGTCAACACCTAGTGCAACAGAATATAAAGGAGGTGAATGCCATTGAGACACTAAGTTATTACACATCCCAACTACGAAAAAATCAGAGGATGTGGATGAAACCCACCAAGCATACATGATTGACTCCTTCATGGAAAAGGTCCAGCACCTTAATCCATTAGAGTCCACCCTCACCCATGGCTTCACAAGAGCATATATCAAGCCAGAATTTAGGGATATTACTGATGACATCCTTGAGGCCTCTTCAAAGCATACAAGCACCCAATTTGACAGTGAAGTAGTTGTTGGTGCATTCAGTTCATGCTTGTTTAGGAGGGAATAAGAGCGTCTGGCTGAAGACGTAAAACTTAGCGCTCATGGGAGGCACCCCACAGCATATCCTTTTACTTTTATTATTTTCATAGTTCTTTTTCTTGTTTATTGTTCGTATTTTTTTTTTCTATTTTCTAGCATTAACTTAGTATTTCTTTTTCAGGGACAAGTATACAAAGCAGTTCAAATGGTGGAGCACAATTTTCAGCTTCTGTGCACCTTTGGCTACAAAGGGAGTTTCCTTTACTCTTTCTTTTACATTGAGGTCAATGCAATTTTTAAGTTGGGGGTGGAGGAAATGCATCTCTTTGTTTCAATATTCTTTATTTCCATACATTTTTTTCCGTTGAACTGCTTGGAGTCGTTCTCCCTTTTTGTTTGTTTTTAGCATGCTTTGTGTTAAGCCTTAGAGTTTATTCACATGTCAATGATATGAGCCTAAATTGAGATAACATATAGCATTTAGAAGAAGTTAAATCTTGCTTCAGTTTGAAATTAATTTAAGCATCAATCTTCATTTGGTTAGAGAATATAGTTTGTGGTAAGATAGTATGATTAGTCTTAAGCATTTAGAAAAGTTTTATGTGTGACTGTTTTGTGAATATTTTTGCGGTCTCGACAAGCTCTAGAACTTACTTAATAACCACTTGAGGTGAATTCCTAGAATGCACATTACTTAGGATATGATATAGGCCATTTTTGGACCGTTTGAGCATGTTAAACCTACCATTGCTATATTTACCACTAGTCGCCTATTGGAGCCTTTTCTTGAAAAAGAAGTGACCATTTACTCACCTTTATGAGCCTAAATAGAATATTTTATCCTTACCTTTCTCTTAAAAGAACTTAGCTATACACATTTGTTGAGAAGCACTTAAAAGGAGTAAGGATGGAAATATGAGAAAATATCACTACCATAACCCAAGTACATTAAAGGAGATTAGTTGGGGGTTATATAAAAGAAAAGAAAAATGAAAAAGGAGTTAAATGGCCTTATGCCAAAATACAAAAAAAAAAGTGAATTACGGCAAAGAAAGAAGAAAAGAAAAGAAAAGTGGTGACTTTGAAAAGAAAAAAAAATTGAAAAATGCTCAAAAAATGGTCAAAAAAGTTGGGTGTTGAAGTAAGGTTATCTAGTGCTTAAAAGTGATTGTGTTTAAAGCTAAGAGATTGAGTTCTTTTTCTCGTGAATCTTTCCTATTTTTTCTTAACCTTTACCTTAGCCTAACGTTACAAGCCTATTAAAGACCTATTGATCCAATGTAATGTGATTTTTCTACAATAGTGGAGAGTGGCTTGAAATGTAAGCATATGGAGCTTGTTTTTGCGATTGACGTCACGAAATTTATCATGTTTTAGAGGCCAAGACTTGTATTCATGAATGTTATGCATAAAATCATCAGGGTGTTCGGATTAATGGTTTGTGGTAAGATGGATGTTAAGAGTCAATAACGATTTTAAGATTGATGTTTGGATTACTTTTGGATTTGGGTGAAATTTAATGATTCTTTGTGTCGTGTGTTATGTTCAATTTTTGAGACAAGAGGTGAATTACTCTTGGTTAACACTAATACTGCTTTTCATTTACTTTGATTCCCACCGTAGAATTCATCTCTAGTTTTCGCTTGAATTGCTAGGGACTAGCAATAAGCTAGTTGGGGGTTGTGATGAGAGTCATAAAATGCATCTTAACAGTACTTAATTGTTATCATTTTAGGGTTGATCTAGGTTTTAATTGCACTTTTATACGTTAACAACTCTAAAGTATCATTCTTGGATCATTGATCTATTTCGGTGCATTTTCAGATACTTTAAGCTCAAAAGAGGAGGAAAAGTTATCATTGCTTGAGGCACAAAGACTTAAGGCATACTGGAGTGAAGGAATGCTTCCGGAAGGACAAGATGGAGGGCTTAAAAGAGCAACAGTTGCTGCTCGCACTGGAAAGGAGTTTCACTAAATTGCCAGAATTTCTCGTACAGATCAATCATATTTTCAAATTAAACTGTATTGATACAAGAAGAACCAGGAGATGACCCATATATGCTTAGAAAGATCCAGAAGTCTACTTTCTGAAGAATTTTACGGTTCATATAAATGATTTTTCTTGAGAAAGTTATGGCAGTTTAAGTAGACAAAGGTCAGGCTATGTGGGCTGTGCGGGATTTTAGCGTGAAGGGCATGTGAAGGCTTAAATTCCACATCCCACATCGGTTAGAAACACATTTCTATATCTTACATCCCACATCGGATTGAAAACACATTGAACTCGTGGTATTTGCCTATATAAGACCTACTCCACTTCAACTTTGAGGACCATCGGAGATTCTGAGATCATCAGAAAGTGAATCCAGAGGGCCTTTAGGAGGAATCCGAAGCACTTTTGGAAGGCAAGTTGAGGAATCACCGAAGCTTTTGCTACCAAGGGGGAGATGATCATTGAGAGGCCAGAGGCAACTCGAGGACGCATGAGCCCCATGGCCAGCTAGTCTCCAAGCAAGGCGAAGGGATGAATCCCTAGGTGTAGTTGTTCTTGTTTTCCTTTATTTGATTCAGTAGTAGCTTGGTATTATTTTCATTAAACATTGTTATGTTTTATTCTTTAATTTAATTAGTAGATTTCTTATTAGTCCGGTGATTGCATGCTTCTTTTCCATATGAGTCTAGTGATGCTCTTCTTATATGTATTTATTTGGGTGTGATTGAGTCCGGTAGATCTCTTTTATAGATTTGTCCATTGCTACGGTATTGTCATTTAGATATATCGTTGTCTTTTGATAATTTATAAGTTAGGTCATGTGTGCTTGAAAGTAAAGAATAATTCATATCAATTATAGTAGGGTTTATACATGCGCTTTAATTAAATATTTACTGATTGCCTGTTTGGGATGTGAAACTTGCAAGCGAGATAAAAACAACTGAATCAAGTTAGGATTAGGGCAACGAACCTAGGGAGGATTTCCAAAACCTTTTTGTTTCTTTATTATATTATCCATCAATTATTTACACAATTTTCACACAATCAACAATTCAGATTTTGTCACTTTAACTTTTATTGTTTGTGTTGAGGTTTACATCTTCTTTTGTAATTAGTTTGTTTCCCTGTGGAATCGACACCCCAAAGCTATACTACAATACCGTGTTATGTTTTGGGCATAATCAAGTTCCTTCATCCAAATTTATTTTATGGGAGCAGATCAGGGGACTAATTCCCTTTAAATCAGCCATGCTCCATCCTAAGGCTGATTTATGTGCATTTAAAGTTTGAATTAATCTCTTACCTTGGGTTTCAGATAATTCAAAAGAAATAATAACAGGAAAGGTATCACCTGGACCGAGAAAGGCATGTTTTAGACCCTTAGGTAGTGGCTTCAATTCGACTTTAGGTGCTTCCACACTTGAGGGGACTTGTGTCTTGCTTCTTTTGGGCAGCTCCTCAAACCTTGGTTGCCATGCTCGAGTGCCATAATCCTGAGATTTGTCAAAAATAGCACAGATATCAATTATATCAGTTTTATCATCAAATAAATCTATCTCAGAATTAATAAGAAAATTTTCAAGAGGATCATAATCATGAGTTAAGGAAACTCCCTCATTGATGAGTGACTCGATCATGTAAAGCTGGTGGTTTTCGTCCTCATCTTCGGGCTATTTTGCAACATTGAAAATATTTACTTCAAGGGTCATGTTGCCAAAGGACAGCTTCATGAGTCCATTCTTACAATTTATTAGAGCATTCACATTAGCAAGAAAAGGTCTACCCAAAGTCAAAGGGATTTTAGAGTTAGTGTCAACAGCAGAAGTGGTATCAAGAATTAAGAAATCAATAGGATAGTAAAATTTATCAATTTGAATCAAAACATCCTCTACCACACCCCGGGGTACTTTGACTGAACGGTCGGCCAATTGTAGTACTACAGCGGTTGGTTTGATTTCTCCTAACCCCAGCTGTAAGTAAATGGAGAATGGCATCAGGTTTACACTAGCTCCTAAATCTAGCAAGGCTTGTCCAACCTCATGATTTCCAATGCTGCAAGCAATGGTAGGACAACCCGGATCTTTGTATTTTGGGGGAATTCTTTGCTCAATTAACACACTAACTTGGATCTCACGATATCATTCGTTCCATCTTGACTATGAAAAGTCGTAACTACTTCCTCAAATTCTCTAATGTGCACATATGGGTTTTCATTTTCTAAACCATGAAAAGTAGGGAGTAATTGTATCATCCCTGTTTTAAAGTCTTGATGGCGAGTGTTGGCTGGAAATATAATGCATGATGGTGTGGCTGTTCGGCTAGGATGTAGGTAATCTTTAAGTGTCCTAGCAATATTTTCATTAGGGTTTTCAGCCATGTTATCAAAATTTTCTAAATTTTTGGGTGGGTGTACACTAGGGTTTGATCTAAGTGAGGTTTCACTAATGGACGTAGAAGGGAAAAGTATTTCTATTTTGGGTCTTTTAATGAATCTCCCTCGCGAATCTCTCGGTCGAAGCATACACCAAAGGAATTAGATAGTAAATAAATAAAACAGAAAAAGAAAATTAGAAAACTTAAAGAAAAGAACGATAGTATCGTCTTGTCTTAGAGTTGACAAACTTCCTTGTATGTAAGCGTGTCTCCCCAGCAACGGTGCCAAAATTTGATTACGCCCAAAACAGTAATGCGGTAGTTGTAGCAAGGCTTTGGGGTGTTGATTCCATAGGGAGACAAGTTAACTATAAAGAAAGATGTAAACTTTAATATGAGACGATATAATCAGAGTAAGTAAAGAATCTGAAATTGATGATGAAGTAATTGTGTAGTTTGTAAAATATAATAGAGGGATAACAAGGATCCAGGAATCCTCCCTAGGTTCGTTGCCCTAATCCTAACTTGATTCAGTTGTTTTTATCTCGATTGCACGTTTCACATCCCAAACATGCAATCGGCAAATATTCAATGAGAACATGTATAAACCCTAATTTGATTGTTATGAAATACTTTTTATTTTCGATTTATGCACACATGATCTATCCTATAGGTTTATCAAGAAATGACAATATATCTTTTATGACCATATTGCAGTAATGACAAGCCTAAAGGATAAACCTACCGGACTCAATCATACCCAAACAATCTTGACATAAGGAAAGCATGATTAAATTTATATCAAGGAGAAAGATACAATCACCGGATTAGATGAAATCTTATAATTAGATTAAAAAGTAAATCATAACAATGTCTTAACGATAAAGCTCTATTAAAACTAAATCAAATAAAGGAAAATAGGAACAACTACACCTAGGGATTCATCCCTTCGCCTTGCTTGGAGATTAGTTAGCCATGGGGCTCATGGTTGAACACTTTGATGGAGGAGAAGTTGCTGCTTCCTTGAGTCTTCCAGCTTAATGAATGTCTAATGTCAAACCTTAAGCGATCTATTTATAATACAAGGGTCCAAGGGTGCTTTAGGGTTTTAAATAATCATTAAAGACCTAATTACATCATAACTCGGAGAACAAAGTTCGTGTGCGTGCCTAGGCTTGGTTTTAGGCCAGCTTTGTGAACTTGCTGGAAGGTTCGGTGCAGCTCCATCCAGGGTGCACCTCAGCCCTTCAGGGCACACCCTATATTAATCTAGAGCGCACCTCACACCTCAGGGCGTGGCGCCCCTTGGTCCAAGGCGCACCTTGACCTAATGGCCCTCTTTACTTGCTTTGGCCTCTATTCTGGATGGTGCGGCCCAGCTGGTTCCAAGGCGCGCGCACATGCTTGGATCTCTTTGTTTAGCCTTTCTGAAAGTACTCCTTTGCTCCAGTATACATGGAATCTTTGTGCTTCATTCAACAATAGCTTTTCCATCTCTTTAAGACTCAAAATACATGAAAATGCATCAAAACAAATTAGTGATCCAAAGATGATACTTTAGAGTTGTTAATATATAAAAGTGCAATTAAAACCTAGATCAACTCTAAAATGCTAACAATTAAGTACTATTAAGATGCATTTTATAGCTCTCATCAGCACCTCCCTTGTGAACGAGCGCACACTTAGAAGGCTCGAGCGCACATCTGCGCTCGAGTGCAGCCCGCATATGCTCGAGTGCACACATTCCAGAGGCGGCAGAGCCAGATATGGAAAGGAGTCTCCCAACCTCAAATAGGAAATTAGGGTTTCGGGACACTCTTAGAGCCCTATATATAGCCTTGTGAAACACAGAAACCATACCTTTTGTTTTAGACTTGAAGTTGGAAGCTTAGGAGAGGAATTGACGACTCGTCCCCCGAGTCTTCTTTGGGTTTTATTTTTCTGTTTTTGTTTTATTATGGTTAGGATGTTTAGTTTAGCTAGCATGTGTAACTAAACTCTTATAGGGCTCAATTGAAGCCCTAGTTATGCTTTTCCACATATATATTCATTGATTACCTTTGCCTATAGCCATGTTATAATGCTTAACTTGATTAATACCTGTTTGCATCTAAATTCCTCATATGTATGTGTCTGATCAACTTATGCATGTGGTATGGATTGGTTAGTTGAATCAATTTGGATGACCGAGTCCTGGGTTCAACAAAAGATATCCACACTGGATTCTTGGCTTAATCAACATGGGAAACCGGGAGTGGACCAAGCCCTAGGTCCTGTGTGGTTGCCGATCTCCACAACTCTTATGCTCTTTTAAGGAACAACTCAATATGCACCCATGTTGAATCCCTTAAGAGAGAAAAGAGTTATAGTATACACCATGCCTAACTCATTGCTTAGGGAGATCAATAGCGTAAGGTGTGAACCAAGCCCTTAGGTTGGCAACCATTAGGTATTCATAATAAGGCTAGAGCATTGGCACCTTACTTAGTGCGAACGTGTAATTAGTGGTGGATATCACAGCCCTATGTCCTTATTATTATTAACACACACCTCACTTTTATTTCTCTTTTCACTTTGGGAAACTAATTCTAAATCGAAATTCACCAATCCCTGTGGAAATGATCTCGCACTTGCATACTATGCTACCATTGACCTTGTGCACTTGCAAGTAAAACAAGTTATTTACTTATTTATTTAGGTAGATAAATGCACAACAAGTTTTTGGCGCCGTTGCTGGGGATTGCACTTAAATTTCTTTTAATAATTACTTTTTCATTTAGTTTTATCATTATTTTCTTTTCATCATATTTCTAGTTTGTCAAAAATCTCAAAAATTTTAAGTTTCTGTTTTTATCTTATTTTTATTTTACAACTCTAATCAAATTCTTTCTATTTTCTGTTTCAGGCATTCTAGGTGAGCTCTTTGTGCCATTTACGATCGAGCGCACCTCCTGTGTGATCGAGCGCAATTGAGGCAGCGAGTTACCCGAGCAGCAGTGTTTGACTGCTGTACTTAAGTGACTGCCACCGATTCATGCACGGGCTTCGATCCAAGCATTCAACATTCTTCCCCCTCGATACCAGGCTTGAGTGAATGATCCGAAAAAGGCTTAGAGACAACTCGGAAGTGGTAGAAGAAGGAATTCAGGAAGAAGTACCAATGGCGGAATAGATCGACAATCAGCAACCACCTAAGCGGAGGCCGATGAAGCAATCCTTCATTCCACAGAACCTCCATCAACCATCATGCATTGCGTATCAACTTGAGGTGGAAGGAAACTACTAGATATCTCCGCAGATACTCAGTGCACTGGCTCACTTTAGGGGTACACCTAATGAGGACCCACACTTTTACCTTCGAGAGTTCTTCGATCTTTGCAAGTTACAACACATCCGAGGCTTAGACCAAGAAGGAATAAGGTTAATTCTTTTCTCTTTTTCTTTAAAAGATAATTCTAAACTGTGGTATAGTTCTTTGCCTGCAGTTTCTATCCACACATGGGAGGAGTTGGCTAACAAATTCTTAAGGAAGTTTTTCCCAGCCCAAAAGACGAGGCAAATGAGAAAGGAAATTCAGTCCTTACAACAAAAGGATGGAGATCTATTTTTCGAAGCCTGGGGACACTTCAACGAGCTACTACTCAAATGCCCACACCATAACCTACCTCAAGACGAACTGGTACAGGCTTTCTATGAAGGTTTGAGTGATACTAACAAAAATATTGTGGATTCAGGTTATGGAGGAGTGCTGATGGAGAAAAGAAGCGAAGAAGCGATGGAACTCTTTGAAACCCTAAGTGAACACACTCAGCAGTTCTCCTCTCGAGGAAGACATGTAACCAAAAGTAAGGGTATGTATGAGGTAAATTTAAATGGAGAATCGTCTACTCAGATAGCTGCTGTGGAGAGGAAACTAGACTTATTGGTTAAAGCCATGACTGCTTAGAATACCCCACCGAACCCACCAGCTACACCACTCCAGGTATATGCTATTTGTTCCAAATTTGATCATAATACTGATGTGTGTCCTTTGTATTCATATGCAGATCATGATCAAGCAAACTTTATGGGACCAAACAACTATCTGCCAAAGAACAATCTTTATGCAAACACCTACAACCCTGGATGGCGGAATCACCCAAATTTTTCTTGGAGCAATAATCAGAACAGTCAAGGGCAGCAAAGAAACTTCCAACCAGCAGCCCACTCAGCTCCCGAGACAAATAAAAGTGACCTCGAAAGTCTTGTGAGGCAATTGGCAACTTAACAACAACAACTAATGACTTCACATGAACAATTCATAGAAAAAACGAGGCAATTTTGGACTGATATGAGACAAATCACTGCAAAACATGATCAAGCCATTCAAGGATTAGAGATACAAATGAGGCAATTGGCCATGAAACTAAGTAGTAAAAAACAAAGTGAGCTTCCCGCCCAACCAATACCTAATCTAAGAGGACATCAACAATTGAATGTTGTGACAACCTTGAGAAATGGAAAGATCATAGGCATCGATGAGCCTGCATGAGCATCTCCAGCCAAAACATCCACCTCTAAAGTAAGTGAGATAGAAAAGGTAAATGCACCTCCACCCTTCTCTCAAAGGTTAGTAAAGTCTAAAAAAAAGACTAAACTGAGTGACATTTTAGAAACTTTGAAAAAAGTGGAATAAACATTCCTTTATTAGATGCAATTAAACAAATTCCTGCGTATGCTAAGTTTTTAAAAGATTGTTACACTAACAAAAGGAAGTTTCAGGAACATGAGACAGTAGCCTTGACTGAAGAGGTAAGTGCTGTGCTATTAAGAAAATTACCACCAAAACTAAAAGATCCGAGTAGTTTTATAATTCCTTGCAGGCTAGGTGACCAGCTATTTGAGCATGCACTATTGGATCTAAGAGTGAGTGTCAATCTGCTGCCATACAGTGTATGCAAGACACTAGGGTTGGGGGAGCTTCAACAAACCTCCATGACTTTGCAATTGGTCGACAGAAGCATCAAACGATCGAGAGGTATCCTCGAGGATGTTTTGGTAAGAGTAGGTAAATTTATTTTACTTGCTGATTTTATTGTCTTAGATATAGAAGAATGTCATATGCCATTGCCACTCCCCATCATCCTAGGAAGACCATTTATGATCATAGCCGACACAAATATTAGTGTAAAAAGGGGCATTGTCACTATGAAAGTAAATAATGTGGAGATGGAATTCAAAATATTTAATACCTTAGAATCAACCAAAAATGATAATGAATATTCTAATGTAAGCTTAATGCAAGGTATTGTTGAGAACGTTTCTCAGGTCCATCACACTGTCCCATTGGAAACCATCCCCAACCATGATGACACAAGATTGGATATTAGACCAGAGGATGAAGATGTGATCAAAGACATAAAGAGCGCTATGCACCCTATCAAGAACACACCAAAACCTTCAAGTAAGTATATTCTTCCAATTGAACCTCCTAAACTTACTAATACTATTTTCCACTCTTCTGCGGTCCAACTACCAAGATTGGAGATGCAACAGCTTTCAAGGGCACTGAAACCACCTGATATGGGCTTTAGGTGCCCCCTGCAAAGAAAGTAGCACTGAAGCTACTATAGAGAGTGCTCGAGCAATTTCCACTTGCATAACATATAGCTCAAGCGCCTCTATCAAGGTTAGTGGTACTGAGGCCACTATAAAATGGTATGGTTGTATCGTTACTAATTTTCTCCTTGTTCATTTCTTTATTTTAAACCTTTTTATTATTAGCAATTTTTGTCTTGCGGTCGAGCACACCGCATGCGCTCGAGTGCCCTCTTGCCCTGCACTCCATTGCATGCGAGCACATCACACTAAGCAATTACGCACAAGTTCGATCGAGTGCACTTCACAAATGCGCTCGAGTGCACTCGGGGCAAAGAGGTCACGTGCATATTATAAACAGTTTCCTTTTTCTCCCCTCATTTACGCTCAAGTGCACGTCCTCTATTTCTCTATCGCACTCTCGCCCTCTCAAGCTCACACATCAATCACATCATTCCAACCGTCTCAACCTCTTACTCCATCTCATTTTCCATCCAAACTTACCTCCCTATCCCACATTTTGTTTCCCTATTATCACCTCACACACCCACTCACCTTATCGCACCCACAAGGTATGACCTCAACTATTTTCATTTTTCTTTTCAAATCAGATACACACGATTTTAGAGTTACATTGGATTAATTACATGTGATGGGATTGTCTGTGATGTTTGCAGGATGTTGAGCTCACGTTTGAAGCACATTCTCATAGCCTCGTGTTTTCCGTGCACATAAACTGTTTGACATATTGTCTGAGCGAAAGTGATCGAGCGCTAGGAATTCGCGATCAAGCACTCATCACTTTGTACAATTGAGCGCACCATCAGTTGTGCACGAGCGCAAACACAATAGAAGCTGCATTATTTTTTTCTCCGCACATGGCCTCCACATCCCGCGCTTCCAGCAGCAGCCACCAAGCATCCCGGCCTAGTTTCGAGCAGCGTGAAATATTGTTCGAGACTATATTTAACGTAGATGAGGACTTCAAAAGTTTGGATGCCACAAGATGGGCGGTCTAAGAGTTCAAGAACTGGGGTCTCAAGCGGCTGTTCAAGCCGATTTGTTCGATGGCATACACCCGATTCGTGGTCAGCTTCTACAAGAACCTGACCTATGACTGCACCAGACCAGAGATTCTATCATCCTCAGTCCAGGGCAGGTTCATCGAGCTGACCATCGCCGACATCGCCAGTTCCCTCCATTGCAGTGATGAGTCCCCTCCAGAGGAAAACAATATGGAGGAGCGGCCAGACCTGTTTTCTCTGCCACACATAATCGAGGACATGTGTGCGGGCCAGTATATAGATCGTTATAACAATGTGGGGAGTCGATCGAGGTTGCCTCCCCGTTTATGGTTTGTTGATTCCGTTCTCCAGCGCAACGTGTGTCCTTTGGGGCATAAGACACTGAGGAGGGATCAGTTCTTGCAGGCTCTCTATACCTTTCTCCGGGGTCACTGGTACTCTATTCCAACAGTCATTTGGAGTTAGATACACAAATTCTAGGATAGTGTACATAGTTGTCAGACCACCACGGCTAATACGTGGGGACTCCCGTTCCCCTTCTTGCTCAGCCACATATTTAAGAAGAAGGGGATTAGAGGCTCCTCTATAGATGGGGGCCAGTTAGCGATCATTCATTCTTTGGGAGAGCCCAGTAGAGCCTCAGCCAGTTCTACATGCCTTGAGGACCCCGGGAACCGATTCCTATTGATGAGCCTATGGCAGAGGATCCTATAGATACCAAGCGCCCGACAGTGAGCCCTTCGAGGGAGGAAGACCATTCGGACATGGGACCCACTAAGTCCCAGCGCTTTCTCACTGAATTGTCCTCCTTTTGAGGTGAGGTATCTACAACTATATCACTAGTGCACCAGTGCATAGATGGTTTGAAGACGCAGTTTACACGGCAGGAGGCGATGCTACAGGCCATCCTTGGTCGCCTACCTCCGGTACCCAGTACCTCTTCGACTGCACCACCCAATGATCAGTAGTGAGAGGATACTCTGTCTGGCTGAAGACATAAAACTTAGAGCTCATGAGAGGCACCCCAAAGCATATCCTTTTCATGATAGTATTTTTCTTTAATTTATGTTTATATTTACATGTTTATTATCCATATTTCTTGTTTTTCGGCACAGTGTTTATTTTTCTTTGTCAGGAACTTAGTACGTGCATCTAGTTCAAGTTTAGGGGCGTGTCCGAGCAATATAAACAATCTAGTTCTCCATCTCCCAGGTTAGATCTTTCCATGCCACGCACACATTGGGGACAATGTGTATATTAAGTTTGGGGGTAGTGGGAGACACATGCACACACTAGGTTCCAGTTTTTTTTAGAAAAGATAAATGCAGGTTCATTTTGTGATAAAAATTTTGGTTGATTTAAAAATATGATAAAACTTCATTAGTAAGCTTAAAATCTAGAACACATAATCTTTTAAATAGTAATTTTAAAAGTTTAGTTACCTACCTCAAGGCACTTAAGAATTCACGAGTTTGATCTCGATCTAACACGAGCACATTAGCCCGCATTTGTGTGGGGTATGACATATAATTCTTATATATATGTTTCCATGACCTAACTATAATCGGATAACTTGTTAAAAGAACACTTTGGCATAAGAAAAATAAAGAAAAATGTCCATCATGCAAAAAGAGAATAAAAAGCTTCTAATGATTATTAAAAACTTTCCACTGAGTAACTGGACCTCTTGCCTCAATAAGTAGTGAGTGTTCACGTCAAAAGGTGGGAATTAAGCATTTAATGATCATAATAAAAATTTCCACTGAGTAACTAGGCCTCTTGCCTCAGTAAGCAGTGAGTGTTCACGTCAAAAGGTGGAAATTTCACTTAGAAGCATTAAGACCTGTTAGTTCTGTAGCCTTTTTGACTCGGGTTAGTAAGTCCTTAGGGGTGTCTTTACACCTAATGCCCTAAAACCATCTGGTTTGGGAGTCATTTTCTAAACACTCGTTACAAGGGTCAATTAGAAAGCTTAATGGAACTCAACATGGCAAAAATCTCATGATAAAAAAAAGAAAAGAAAAGAAGCAAGCATTATGCCATTTTTGTTCTTTTTGCTAAGAAATTCGATGAAGGCTGGGGCACTAAAACACTATACATTAAAATTATTTGGAAGCCCCATCTTATATGTGCTAACTCATCACACACAAATCAGACTTGCGATGACTTAAGCCACCTTTAAATAAGTAACATAATCTTTTAAAGACCCTTATTCAATACAAAAATGTATTTTTATTATAAGCTTATTCATGAATGGTCATCATGGTTTTATGTGCAACCCAAATTTTTGGATATCATGAAAAATGCATTTATCTTTAAATTTTATTTTGACATAGTCTTTTCGTTCTGTATTCCTAAGGGACTAGCAATATGTAAATTTGGGGGTGTGATAAGTGCTTAAATAGTCATATTTAAGCCCCTTAATTTACATTTGTTAGGCTATTTATTTATCTATTTGAGTAGATTCTATTTCATTTTCGTGTTTTATGTGTTCACAGGGCTCGGGCAAAAAAATGACATTTTGGAGCTTTAAGGGATGAAAAGTAAAGTTATGCAAATCTAGCAAGGTGCACTTGAGCGCACCTCCCTTGTGATTGAGCACACAGCACACGAGCTCACACTTAGAAGGCTAGAGCGCAGCCCGCATATGCTCGAGTGCACACACTCCAGAGGTGGTAGAGCCAGATATGGAAAGGAGTCTCCGGACCTCAAATAGAAAATTAAGGTTTTGGGGCACCCTTAAAGCCCTATATATAGCCTTTTAAAACACAAAAACCATACCTTTTGTTTTAGACTTGAAGTTGGAAGCTTAGGAGAGGAATTAACGACTCGTCTCCTGAGTCTTCTTCGGGTTTTATTTTTTTGTTTTTGTTTTATTATGGTTAGGATGTTTAGTTTAGCTAGCATGTGTAATTAAACTCTTATAGGGCTTGATTAAAGCCTTAGTTATGCTTTTCCACATATATATTCATTGATTACCTTTGCCTATAGCCATGTTAAAATGCTTAACTTAATTAATACCTGTTTGTATTTAAATTCTTTATATGTATATGTCTGATCAACTTATGCATATGGTATGGATTGGTTAGTTGAATCAATTTGGATGACTGAGTCTTGGATTCAACAAAAGTAACAAAAGATATCCACACCGGATTCTTGAGTTAATCAACATGGGAAACCGAGAGCGGACCAAGCCCTAGTTCCCGTGTGGTTGCCGATCTCCACAGCTCTTATGCTCTCTTAAGGAACAACTCAGTATACACCCATGCTGGATCCCTTAAGAGAGAAAAGAGTTAGAGTATACACCATGCCTAACTCGTTGCTTAGGGAGATCGATAGCCTAAGGTGTGGACCAAGCCCTTAGGTTGGCAACCATTAGGTATTCATAATAAGGTTAGAGCATTGGCAGCTTACTTAGTGGGAAAATGTAATTAGTGGTGGATATCACAAATCTATGTCCTTATTATTATTAACTCACACCTCACTTTTATTTCTCTTTTTACTTTGGGAAACTAATTCTAAATCAAAATTCACCAATCCCTATGGAAATGATCTCGCACTTGCACACTATGCTACCATTGACCTTGTGCACTTGTAAGAAACACAAGTACGATTATTTACTTATTTATTTAGGTAGATAAACACACAATAGTATTACAGCAAGCGTGCTCAATGGTCGCACGACCAATTTTCCAATATGAGTGATTCTTAGAATGGATAGATGTAAAAGATATTCTCAATATGGTAAAGCAATGTGGAGTCCTTCATGTGCAAGTGAGAGATATTGGAATATAGGTCTTGGACCCAAACTGAGTACCTATGATGGGTTAAACTAGTTCACTAATTTGAAAGGTTTTTTGAGGAAGTGGTTACAACTCCTAAAATATAGCTAATATAACTGCCAAATACCTATCTCTCTAGAGAAGGAGGTTGTCAGTTTTTCTACATAATTAAGAGGGAGAGAGAGAGCACTTAATGAAAGATATTTATAACCATTACTAGAAAAAGTTATGGAACTTCTGCAATGATTGGAGGAGTTTTTCATTTATGTAATTACACCTCTCGATGAAGAGTTTTGGAGGATGATAAGAGGGTTCTTTTGGAGTCGGTGAAGCAGTCCGATAATCTTGAATGCGCGAAAACGTTTCAATTTCTACAATGTAAGTGTATGGTTTATATTTGTTGTATATGCGTAAATATTTTCCTTAATTTTTAGTATATATATTTACTTAAATTTAATTTTAATATATTTATTTTACATGAATTAACTTTAAAATAATAAAGTATGATTTTTTATTTTCTTTCTTTTAAGTTAATAGATTATAGTAATTTGCCTATAAATAAAAGACCTTTAGTAATGTGTTTGATTATATATTTGTTCTAATATATAATCTATAGTCTATAAAATCTATATGAAGTTTGAATAAGGTATAAAACGACAAAAATACTTTTACTTAAACAAAGTAGTTTTGATTCATTCTATAGAAATATATATTCTAATCCTATTAGAATTTGGATTGATATAAATATTGTATTATATTATATATATATATATATTTACTATAAATTTCTATTAGAATTTGAATTCTCAAATTCTCTCTCACCTGCTCATCACTATCAAACTCTCTTTTTTCGTTTTTCTTCATGTGCTTATATAGGAGTAATATTTTATGAGATTTGAAATCTTTTCACCCAATATTAATTTATATTGTTTATAAGACCCTAAAATCTGCATGCATTCATTTATATTAATTTGGTGCATACTATAATGATGAATGCCTGATTTTGTTCATATAAGCATTATTTGATAGAATTATGCATATGATGTGTGTTAACCTAGTTGATTTCACTGTTTAGTTTGAATGACTAAACGATTAATGCTTATTATAAAAATTGATATACTTGCTTAGAATTTTGTGTAGATTATAAATTTCCTATTCGAATCACATTTTGAAATTAAGAAGATCAAGTTTTACCTTTGTGCTTTGAATTGGGCCTTATTTGGGCTTGGGTGATTTTGAGCCCAATGGGCTTGGCCCATTAGGGGTTGTGTTACCTATTGCTTGACATGTATCAAGCATGACAATATTCTTAGCCCTTTAGAGAGTTGCTTAAGTGAGGCTCATGGCCAGATTGTGATATATCTTCTTATAAACCAAAAATTAAAATAAAAATAAGATCGAAACAATGGAAGACAAAGAAGATAGAGAGGAAAAAAGATAGAGGCTTGAAAGTTAAAGAAATTGATTGTGAAATTTAGTAAAAAAGAAGTAAATTTAGTTGGAAGAACTTCCTTCACAATTTCCACAAGATTCTGGGTGTTCAACACTTTAACCGATTCAATTTCAAGAAATTTTGTGTTAAGGTAGGGTTTTTACTTTGCATCACGTTTCTTTTATGTTTTTTGTGCTTTAATGAATGAGCTATATGTTGAATTAATGCAATGAACTAATGAGAGTCAGAAAATGCATCTTAATAGTGTTTATTTGTTAGCATTTAGGGTTGATTTAGGGCTAGATTACACATTTATGCCTTAATAATTCTTAAGCGTCATTCTTGGTATAGTGATTTATTCGATGCATTTTCAGGTATTTTGGGTTTAAAAGAGATGGAAAAGCTAACGTTGATTAAAGCACGAAGATTCTATGCATGTTCACAAGCATTTGGAAAGGAGTTTCACTAAATTGCCATAATTGCCCGTACAGATCAGTCATGTTTGTGGATTAAACTGTATTGATTCAGGAAGAGCCAGGAGATGAGCCATATATTCTTGGAAAGATCCAGATGTCTATTTTCTGGATAATTTTACAGCTCATAAATATGATTTTTCTAAAGAAAGTTATGGCCGTTTTAGTAGACAAAGGTTAGGTCGTGCGTGATTTTAGCGTGACAGATCAGTCATTTTGCGGATTAAGCTATATTAATTCAGGAAGAACCAGGAGATGAGCCATATATGCTTGGAAAGATCTAGATGTCTATTTTCTGGATAATTTTATGGCTTATAAATATGATTTTTCTAGAGAAAGTTATGGAAGTTTTAGTAGACAAATGTCAGGTAGAACCGGGCCTGGACATCAGCAGAACCGGGCCTGGACAGCAGCAGAAGCACACAGCTTGAACAGAAACCCTAGGGTGACTTTTCTGTCTACAAATCCATCTCCATACAGCTATGTATAAGAATTAGACTAAGAGAACAGGGGACGAGAGTTTTTGAAGAGAGCTTCCATCTTCTTCTTCTTCAAGGTGATCAAGGATGAACTCCATGTCCAACTAAACTCCAAGCAAGGCGAAAAGATGAGTTTCTAGGTGTAGTTGTTCTTATTTCTATCTTTGATTCAGTTATATAGATTGATTGTTAAACATTGTTTATGATTTACTCTTTGATTAAATAAGAAGGATTTGAATTCATGTGACAGCTGCAATTTATGTTCTTCTTCTCTTAGATCTTCTTAGTCCGGTGATTGCCTTCTTCTTCTCTATATAAGTCTAGTCAAGCTTTTCTTATATCAAAGTTGTTAGATGCAATTGATTTTGGGAGATCTATCTTATAGGTTTGTCCATTACTGCAGTATTATTATTGAAATATATTGTCGCTTCTTGATAATTTATAAGATAGATCTTGTGTGTTTGAATTAGAATTAAGGAGTAATTTATGAAAATTACATTAGGGTATTTATGTGCTTTGATTGAACATTTACCAATTGCTTGTTTGGGATGTGAAACTAGTAATTGAGATAAAACATTTGAGCCAAGATAGGAATAAGACAATGAACTTAGGAAGGATTCTTGGAACCTTATTTTTTCTTTATTGAAATCTTCATCATATTTTCACGACTCTTTTATTTAATTTCATTCATAAAACTTAGATTTTATTATTTGAACTTTATTGTTTAGTGTTAAGGTTTACACTTTCTTTTGTAGTTTGCTTTCCTAATGGGATCGACACCTAAGCTATACACAATAATCGCGTGTTAGTTTGAGCGTTATCAAATTTTGGCCCCGTTGCCGGGGAATTGTGCTTAATTACAAGGAAGATTGTCAACTTTGAGACAAGATGGTAACATTGTTCTTTGCTCTTTGTTTTGATTTCTTGTTTTGATTTTATTTTGTTTTCTTTATTCGTCTCACCTCTAATTCCTTTGGTGTATGCGTAGACTTAGAGATAAGCGAGGTAGATTCATTAAAAGACCCGAAATAGAGTTACCCTCTCCTTCTTTGTCCGATAGTGAAAGTTCACCTAGATCAAATCATAGTGCACACCTAAATGAGAATTTAGAGAATTTCGTTAACATTACCAACAATAACAATGAGAATGTTGCTAGGACACTTAAGGACTACTTGCACCCTAGCCGAACGACCACACTATCTTGTATCATGTTCCCCCCTAATGTTCAATAACTTGAGTTTAAACTGGGCATAATCCAGTTGCTACCAACTTTCCATGGATTAGAGAATGCAAAACCCTATGTCCATATTAGGGAATTTGATGAAGTAGTAGCAACCTTTCAAAGTAGGGCCGATATGTTAGACACCGTCAAACTTAGGTTTTTCCCCTTTTTGCTTAAGGATAAGGCCAACATTTGGTTGTACTCGTTAAGGCCTAGGTCTATAGGTAGTTAGGATGAGATGACACAAGCCTTCTTCCAAAAGTATTTCCCAACCCATAAGACCAATAACCTCAAGAGACAAATCTGAAACTTTGCACAAAAAGAAAGTGAAACCTTATATCAAGTTTGGGAATGTTTCAAAGACCTTTTGATTTCTTGTCCACACCACGGGTATGAGAGTTGGCGGGTAGTTAGCTTTTTCAATGATGGACTTCTAAGTAAGGAAATTGATAGACCCATTCTACCATCAAACTTTATTCCTAACACCATGAGTAGCAATGATGAAACCCCCAAGGAACAAAATGCCCATAATGATTCGATACCAGTGCCTTTCCCTCAAGCACTCCTTAAACCTAAGGAGAGAAATTCAACATTAAAAGGTGAGATTTTTGAATAACTTAAGAAAGTTAAAATTAACCTTCCTTTTCTTCATGTCATAAAACAGGTTCTTAACTATACTAATGTCATTAAGGATCTATGCACACTTAAGAGAAGGCATAATGTGAAAAAGACGGCATTCTTAATGGAGCAGGCAAGTGCGGTAATTGATAGCAAGACACCACCCAAGTATAAAGATCCGGGTTATCCTATAGTGGCTTGCCAAATTAGAAACAAAGCTTGTGGCCAAGCATTGCTAGATTTGGGGGCTAGTGTGAATCTCATGCCCTACTCCGTTTACTTGCAACTTGGTCTAGGTGAGATCAAACTGACTTCTGTGGTACTTCAACTAGCGGATCGATTAGTAAGAAAACCAAGAGGTATTGTGGAAGATATTTTAGTGCAAATTGACAAATTCTATTATCCCATTGACTTTTTGGTGTTAGATACCATTTCTATTGTGAACACGGAGTAAAAAATTCCTTTGATATTTGGAAGACCATTCCTTGCCACTACTAATGCCCTCATTAATTGTAGGAATGGTCTAATGACATTATCATTTGGAAATATGACTTTAGAGGTGAATGTTTTCCGAGTCTCAAGGCAGCTGCATGAAGAGGATAAGTGTTTCGACACTTATATGATCGATGAGCTTATTTTGGAGGATGAGTACATTAAAGATAATTCTAATTCTTTGGAATTCCTTCTTAATAATTTTGATTTTGATGATTCTTCAATTTATCCCCATGCCGTTGATGTTTTTAATAAGTCGCAGGGATTTATTAAAAAATCATGGCAACCATGCTTTGAGGAGTTGCCTAAAGAGAGGGAGGCACCAAAACCATCTTCCAAGGAGACACCAATGCTTAATTTAGCTCCGCTCCCCAAGCAGACATAAAAGGTATTGGCCCTTTAATTTGTCCTATAGGATTTATCTAGAAAAATGAGCTAACCCTCATAAAGACCCACAAAGAAGGCTAAATCCAACTATGAAAGAGGTAAAAAATGAAGAAGGGGTGTTAGTACCAACTAAGGTATTGACCGGGTGGCGTATGTACATTGATTATAGGAAACTTAATTCAGCTACTCGGAAAGACCATTTTCCCATTCCATTCATAGATCAAATCTTAGAACGTGTGGCTGGTCATAATTTCAATTGGATTTTAGATGGTTATTCGGGATACTACCAAATAGGAATTGCCTTAGAGGATCAAAAGAAGCCCACCTTTACTTGTCCTTTTAGTACTTTTTCTTTTTGTAGAATGCCCTTTGGTTTGTGTAATGCACCGGCTACTTTTCAAAGATGCATGGTGAGTATTTTTAGTGACATGGTTGAAAAATGTATGGAAGTGTTTATGGATGATTTAACTGTGTTTGGAACTTCGTTTGATTCATGTTTATCTAACTTGAAAAATGTTTTATGCAGATGTGAAGAGAAGGGGCTTGTGCTTAATTGGGAGAAGTGCCATTTTATGGTGTCTTCCGGAATAGTTTTGGGCCATATAGTGTCCGAAAAGGGGATAGAAATGGATAAATCAAAAATTGAATTAATCTCTAAACTACCCCACTTCTAAGAATATTAAAGATGTTAGGTCTTTTCTAGGGCATGTCGGGTTTTAAAGAAGGTTTATTCAAAATTTTAGTGCTATCTCTAGACCCTTATGTAACCTTTTGTTGAAGGGTATCGAGTTCAAGTGGAGCCCCGAATGTGAGAAAGCCTTTAAGACACTTGTCTCTAAGCTTACAACCGCCCCTATTATGCAATCACCCGATTTTACTTTGCCTTTTGAGATTATATGTGATGCTAGTGACTATGCTTTAGGAGCTGCTTTAGGACAAAGAAGGGAGGGAAAACCATTTGTTGTTTATTATGCTAGTAGAACCTTGAATCATTCTCAAATGATGTACACCACAACCGAGAAAGAATTACTAGCTGTAGTATTTGCATTGGATAAATTTCTTTCTTATTTAATTGGTTCACCTATCACTATATTCACGGATCACTCCGCCCTTAAATTTCTTTTCTAAAAAACGGATCCTAAGGCCCATTTGATACATTGGATTTTGCTTTTGCAGGAATTTAACTTGACCGTCAAAGACAAGAAGGGGATGGAAAATGTTGTGGTGGACCATCTATCTCGTTTGGAATTTAAGAATGATACCGGCATTTTGCCTATTTGCGAAGCCTTCCCGGATGAGAATTTATTTGCTGTCATTTGTCACACACCATGGTATGCTGACATTGCAAATTACTTGGTTTCCCATCAAGTTCCATCTACATGGAGTGTACAAGATAAGCGTAAGTTTTTGGCTAAGGTAAAGAATTTTTATTGGAATGATCCTTATCTTTTTAAGTATTGTCCCAATAAAATAATAAGAAGATGCATTTCGGATATGGAAATTGATAGTGTATTAACTTTTTATCATACCTATGCTTGTGGTGGTCATTTTTCTATTAAAAAGACAACTGCAAAAATTTTGCAATGTGGTTTTTATTGGCCTACTTTATTCAAGGATACTAATGAGTTTTGTTGTTCATGTGAAAGATGTCAAAAGCTAGGTTCATTTTCCTGTCGTCATATGATGCCTTTCAACCCGATCTTAGTGGTGGAAATCTTTGATTGTTGGGGGATCAATTTTATGGGACCATTCCCACCTTCTTTTAGGTATCTTTACATTTTTCTTGCCGTTGATTATGTTTCTAAATGGGTTGAAGCTATACCCTGCCGCACTAATGATAATAAAGTTACTATTAAATTTCTTAAAGAGCATATTTTATCTAGGTACGGTACTCCACGTGTTATAATTAGTGATCAAGGGTCACATTTTTGTAACTGTTCTTTTGAGGCTTTGATGCGCAGGTATGGAGTCACCCATAAGGTTTTTACAGCTTACCATCCACAAACCAATGGCCAAGCGGAACTAGCAAGTAGGGAGATTAAGCGAATACTTGAAAAACGGTAAATCCAAATTGAAAAGATTGGTCTTTGTGCCTATTGGATGCGCTTTGGGCATACCGAACAACATACAAAACGGTTCTTGGAGCATCTCCTTATCGGTTGGTATTCGGCAAAGCATGTCACTTACTGGTAGAACTTGAGCATAGAGCATATTGGGCTATTCAAAATTTTAATTATGACTTGAAGATGCCTGGTGAAGAGAGGAAAATGCAACTTTGTGAACTTGCGGAGTTGAGGGATGATGCATATGATAATGCTAAGGACTTAAAGTCAAGAATGAAAGCGGTACATGATCAGAAAATACTCCAAAATTTTTTTGAACAAGGTAATCGAGTTTTTCTTTATGATTCTCTGTTATACTTCCATCCGGGAAAATTACGATTACGATGGAAGGGACCTTATGTTGTGAATAGTGTTTTTTCAAATAGAGTGGTAAAAGTTGAAGATCCCTCCGACGGTCGTGCATTTCGAGTTAATGGCCAAAGGTTGAAGCTCTACTTTGAACATGAATGTGTTGAAGATAGGCCTGAAGAGGTCTCTTTGGTGCCCCCAGTTTATCCTTCTTAAGTGGGTACTTTCGTTCCATTGTACATTAGTTTTATTTTTTTTCATTATTTATTTATTTATTTAGTTTTCTTTACTTTTTCTTTCTTTCTTTCTCTCAACTTTTTTTCTTTCCCATTGGGGACAATGCAAGTCTTAGGTAGGGGGTGAAGGAAACACATTTCCTATTTCATACCATTGAATTGTTTAGTGTCACTTTCCCTTTTTCGTTTTAATTCGTTTGTTAGGATAAATTATTAGAAAAATAAAAAAAAATAGTTGAAAATTTGAAAAATTAAAAAAAAAGTAGATTTTGTTTTGTTTGTTTTTAGTATGTTTTGTGTTAGTTTTGGAGTTAATTTACATGTCAATGATATGATTATAATTGAGATAGCATATAGCTTTTAGAAGAAGTTAAATCTTGCTTCGGTTTGAGAATAATTTTAAGTGTCGATCTTCATTTAGTTTGAGACTTTGGTTTGCAGTAAGATTGCACGATTACTTTAAAACATTTAGAGAAGTTTTATGTGCGAATGTTTTGTGAATACTTTTGCGGTCTCGACAAGCTCTAGAACTTATTTCATAATCACTTGAGGTGAAATCCTAGAATGCACACTACTTAGGATATGATGTAGGTCATTTTTGGACTGTTTGAGCCTTTCAAGCTTACTTTTGTTATATTTATCACTAGTTACTTGTTTGAGCCTTTTTAAAATAAAATAAAAAATTAGTTTTGTTTCTTTCGATAGCCATTTACTTACCTTTATGAGCCTAAAATATTTTATCCTTACCTTTCTTTTAAGAGAACTTAGTTTATACACATTTGTTGAGAAGCACCTACGAGGAATAAGGGTGGAAATATGAAAAAATATTACTACTATAACCCAAGTACATTAAAGGAGATAGGTTGGGGTTGTGGAAAAGAGTAACGAATGAAAACAGAGGTGAATGGTTATATGCTAGAAAAGAAGAATAAAAAAAGGGGAGAGAAATTATGTGCTATATAAAAAAAGGAAGTGAATTATGACAAAGAAATAAGAAAAAAAAAGTGCTAAATTATTAAGAGAAATGATCGAAAAATGGTTGAATGAGTTAGGTGTTGAAGTAAGTTTATTTAGTGCTTAAAAAGGTTGTGTTTAAAATTAAGAGACTGAGTTCTTTTACTTGTTTAATCCTTCCTGTTCTTTCTTGACCTTTACCTTAGCCTAACAATATAAGCCTATTAAAGACCTAGTGATCCGATGTAATGTGATTTTTCTACATTAGTGGAGAGTGATTTGAAAAGTGAGCCTATGGAGTTTGATTTGTGATTGATGTCACGCAATTTAATACATTTTTAGAGATTAAGACTTGTTTTTATGAATGTTGTGAATAAAATCATCTAGGTGTTTGGATTAATGGTTTGTGGTAAGATGGATGTTTAAGAGTCGATAACGAATATGAGGTTGATGTTTGGATTGTTTTTGGACTTGGGTGGTATTTAATAATTCTATGTGTTGTGTGTTATATGCAATTTTTGAGACAAAAAGTTGAATTAATCTTGGATTAACGCTAACATTGCTTTGTTTTGTTTTTAGGATTTTGGGTTTTGTTTTGATTTCTAGTATAGAATTCATTTCATTGTTCTTTTGCTTGACTTGCTAAGGAGTAGCAATAAGCTAGTTGGGGGTTATGATGAGAGTAATAAAATGCATCTTGTTGGGAATCACCTTGGAGATGCCCAGGTGGTGATCTTCCAAACACCCAACTCTAGAATGACTTGTAATGAAACGAAACAGCAACCAATCAAAGCAAGAAAGAAAACAAGCAATTTGTTATCGAGGTTCGGCAATGCGCCTACTTTCCCGTGAGCTCCTCTGAGCCCTCTGCACTAATCAATAAGTTCTTACAAGTTACCGCAACTCCTCTTAAAGAAACCTCTAGTTCTTGAAGAATGAAAGAAGAGAAAAGAAAGTGATAAGGACTTAAGTTACCTTGGAATTTTCCCTAGAAAATTCCACTTACAAGACCCTTGAATCCCCTCTCTATACAACCCTCTCTCTCTAAACAACTAGCCTCTCCAATGAGTCTCTCTTGTTTTGTGTCTTTTCACTCTTACAATTGATCTCACTTGTATTGTGAGTTAATGTCTCTTTGAAGCTAGGTGACATTTTATATAGTGCACCAACTTCTTAACCAATCTTGAAGGTCAATATCCACCCTTAGATCTTGAGGACCAATCAACCATATCCCTTCATCAATTCTAAGTAATCCTGTACGTTTTGATCATGCCTCATGCACCATTTGAAATGCTGAAACATAAGCATCAGGTGTGCCTTCAAGCCACGGCCTAGAACAGGGCATGTCGTGGCCTGGAACAGGGCTGAACCACCACCATTCTTCACCTTGCTGGGCGCCGCACCTCGGGGAAGCTGAGCTACGGTGTGGCCTGGAGAGCACACATCCTGGACTTGCTGCAGGGTGAGGTGCGCACACCTTGAGCCGCGACCTGGAGACTTGATGTTGAAGCTTATCTAACCTTGTTTAAACCTTAGACAAATACCAACAATCTCTACCTTTATCTAAGTGATTAAATCCGAACCCATTCTGTAGAGAACTTAGTATCCAAACTCAACTTGAGTCACCATATCCACTGACTCCAATCCTAAGAAGTCCAAGGCAATGATTAAACTTACTTAGAGGTAGAACTTTGGTGCCTAAATCTGTAGGATTTTCTTCCGTGGCCACCTTGTCCACGTGAATGCATCATTTCGTAACATTTTCCCGAATGAAATGGTACCGAACATCCATATGCTTTTTTCTCGCCTGGAATACCGGATTCCTACACAAGTGCAATGCACTTTGGCTATCTGAATACACCACCACCTACTCTTTTAGCACCTTCAACTCTTCTAACAACCCTTTGCACCATATAGCCTCCTTAATGGCTTCCGTTACCGCTATGTACTCAGCCTCTGTTGTTGAGAGTGCTACCACCGGCTGCAACTAAGCCTTCCAACTTATACAACATCCATTTAAGTTGAAGAAGTAGGAGGTAATTGATCTTCTTTTATCCTGGTCTACTCCATAATCCGAATCAACATAACCCTCAAGACAGATGGACTTACCCCTCTTCTCATAAACCAGCCCTACTTTTGGGTTTCCCTTCAAGTACCTCAGCAACCACTTCATCCCAAGCCAATGCACCTTTCCGGGATTACTCATAAACCTGCTGAGAACACTCATTGCATGAGCATTGTTAGGTCTACTGCTTACCATCATGAATATGACTGATCCAATTGCACTAGAGTATGGGACCTTTTCCATTTCCTTCTTCTCCGCCTCCGATCTCGGACATTGATTGCTGGAGAACTTGAAATAACCAGTAAGGGGAACCTTCACTGGTTTACTATCTTCCATAGAAAACTTAGATATCATCTTTTCTATGTAGGAAGTCTGAGAAATCTTCAATATGTTTCTCTCCCTTTCCCGGATTATACACATCCCAAAGATCTTCTATGCATGGCCAAGATCCTTCATCTCAAACTCCTCACTGAGTTGAGCCTTCAATTTTCCTATCCTCTCCATGCTGCTCCCAACCAGCAATACATCATCAACATAGATGAGGATGATCACCATTTCCTCCACCTTGTGCCCCTTATAGTACAAGCATAAATCATAGTAGCTCCTCATGAAACCTAAGCTAGTTACAAAGGAATCAAACCTCTTGTTCCATTGCCGAGGTGATTGCTTCAGGCCATAGAGAGATTTCTTCAATTGGCACACCAACTCTCCATGGCTTCCTTCCTCATAGCCTTCGGGTCGCCTCATGTAGATGGTCTCATCAAGCTCTCTATGCAAGAATGCTGTCTTCACATCCATTTGCTCGATCTCCCAATCAAATTGGACCACCATAGCCAATACTATCCATATCGTCTTGTATTTCACAACCAGTGAGAATATTTCGGTGAAATCTATGCCTTCTATTTGTCTGATCCCTTTCACCACTAGCCTAGCTTTATAACGGGTTTCATCCCCTGGAGTGTTCCCTTATTTGATCTTGTAGATCCACCTACAATCCACAACTCTCTTTTTCTGGTTTGGGCACCAATTCCCAAGAGTTGTTCTTCCTCAAAGAATCCATTTCTTCCTCCATAGCTAGCTGCCACTTTGACGAATCCTTACATTCCATAGCATCCATGTAAGTTTCTGGTTCAACCCCTCCTTTTCAACAAGGAGTTGTACATTAGCATCTGTAAACCCATATCGCAAAGGTGGTCTAACCACCCTCTTTCCCCGGTCCCTTATGAGCTGGTAGTCATTCTGACTTGCTGCATCAGCCCCTTCTAGTTCAGCCTCCTCTTGAGTGTCTTGAGCTTGGCCTTCATCAATGGGCTCTACCTGGTCCGAACCCTCTTGCCTTCCTTGCTCTACTTGAACTAAATTTTCCTTGATGCTATGCTCCACATATACAGGACTGGTTTGCTTACTAGCCCCTGCAGGGTTAGTTTTCTCTAAATAGGGAAATAACAATTCATTAAATATAACATCCCTACTTATTATGAGTTTTAATCCTTTTTGCTCTAAGGACCATAACCTATACCCCTTAACCCCATCACCATACCCTAGAAACACACATTTTCTAGACCTTGGGCTAAGTTTATCATCCTTTTGATGTGCAAATGCAGCACATCCAAAAGTCCTAAGGTTGCTCAATTCAGGGGGTTTTCCACTCCACATCTCCATGGGAGTCTTAAGGTCTAAAGCTCTAGAGGGTTATCTATTAACCAAATATGCAGCAGTAGACATAGCTTCCCCTTAAAAATATTTTGGTAAACCTGACCCAATTAACATGCACCTAACCTTTTCCATAAGGGTTCTATTCATCCTCTCAGCAACTCCATTTTGCTAAGGTGTTTTTACAACCGTTCTATGTCTTAGAATGCCATTTAACTCATAGAATTTATCAAAATCTGTATTGCAAAATTCTAAGCCATTATCGGTTCGTAAAGCCTTAACTACCCTACCCGTTTGAGTCTTCAGCAACTTTTTCCACACCACAAATTTATTCAAAGCATCTGATTTATTTTTAAGCAAATAAACCCAAACCTTTCTTGAATAATCATCCATTAAAGACAGAAAGTAAATATTACCTCCCTGTGTTGGTGTTCTTGCTGGTCCCCAAAGGTCCGAATGAATGTAGTCAAGAATGCCCTTAGACTTGTGCACTCCGGTGTTGAAGCTGACCCAGTGTTGCTTCCTAAGAATGCAACACTTGTAGAAATCAAGTTTCTCTACTTTGTCACCACCAAGTAGGCCATCCTTGCTGAGAACTTGCAGACCCTTTTCGCTCATATGTCCCTAGCGAGTGTGCCAAAGGGCTGCCTTATCTATCTCAACCATCAAGCTTTCTGCTTGATCCTTGATTTCTGTCTCTCCGATCATCTCATAGAGACCATCCTTCATTGCTGCTTTGATCACTATCAAAGATCCCTTGGTTACCTTGATCTTTCCTCCCTCTGCTTTGTATGTGTACCCCATGGAATCTAGCTGCCCCAATGAGATCAAATTCCTTTTCAAATCCGAAAGATACCTCACATTCTGCAGCAGCCTTGTGACTCCATCAAACATCCTCAACTAGATGTCTCCTATCCCCCTCACTTGGCAATAAGTGTCATTCCCCAAGAAAACCTTTCCATCATTGGTTTCTTGGAAATTCTTGAACCAATTCCGGTGAGGGTACATGTGATAAGTGCACCCGGAATCCAGGATCCATTTCTCACTGCCTTGCCTCCTACTCACATTTGAGCACACAACAAGAACATCATCTTGCTATTCTCCCTTGGCAACCGAAGCCTCTCCATTGTTGGTATGGCTTTTTCATCTCTCATCCCACCTCTTCTTCTTGCAATCTTTCTTAAAATGACCCTCTTTGTTGCAATAGAAGCATCACTTCCCTCCAAACTTTGGTTTGGAATGCAATCTCCTATGGCTCTGCCCTCTATCCTTTGATTTCTCCCGGTAGTTGCCATAGATGTTACTGCCATACCGAGTTGCTGGCCTTCCTCTAATGAACAACCCTTCTCCACTTGATGCTTCCTCATCTTGGCTTTGAAATCATGAGCTTTGGCTAGTCATTTTCATGTACTCCTTAAGGGTGTCCTCAAGTGACAGTGAAACTGGCGCTGGTGTTTGAATGAGAGCTTGGTAAGCAGGTAATGGTGCTGGATAGGCTGAGTGACTATAACTTAGAACTGGCGGAGGAAATTCGGGAGGGTATTGATTATGAGCTTGATAAGGGGTTCCTCCCTGATTTCTCAGTTGGTTTTGCATCCATGAAAAATTAGAGTGGTCCCACCACCCTGGATTATATGTTTCAGAGTAAGATCCATTTGATTGCCAACAACAGTCATTGAAAGCATTCATTTGTTCCATGGAATACTCGGCACAAGCCGGCATTGATGGATAATTCTGTGCTAGATGCATAGGACTAGCACAGATGGAACAACTATCAACATTTAATGTGTTGGCATTGATGGACGGGCCGATCATTTTCAAGTACTCCTTAATGGTGTCCTCTAAAGACTGTGAAACCGGCGCTGGATTCATCCACATTTTTTTTTGTTATAAAAAAATTGATAACTAACTAGTAGAAAAATAAAATCAATTCAGACCAAAAAAATTTCATAAACCAAACAATTCCCCGGCAACGGCGCCAAAAACTTGTTGTGAGTTTTAAATTACTCGCAAGCGCATGAATCGTTTGCAATATAGTGTTGTGCAAGTGCGAGGTCGAATCCACAGGGAATTGCGTTGTGAGAATATAATTTAATCTAAACTAACTTTATCTTAACCTAGTTCTGAATTTTGAATGATATTTTGGAAAACAAATTAAAACTAAACTAAATTGATTTTAAAAACTAATAATAAAAACACTAAGGTTTCCAAATCCACCCCACCAAAGTTTAAGTATATATGTCCTAAAAACATAGCCTATCAAAATATTCCATGAATCCAACTTACGACAAAAAACAAAGAATATCCTAATTAAACCAAAAGCATCCAATGTATCCGCTTTTAAAAAATCACAGAGGAAATCCAATTTAATCGAAAACAATTCAATGTATCCATCAGATGAAACACAAGGAATATCCAACAGAACATTGATCACAATTTCCTTGGTTAGTGTATCTCTTACATATTCAATTGCATTAATCAAATTATCAAAACAATTAGGAAGAGAATTCAACAAAATAACAGCCAATTATTCATCCGGGAATGTTATACTATAGCTATTAAAATCTTGAACTAGCTTATTAAACACATCAAGATTATCTTGCAACTCTTTACTAGGATCCATTTTAAAAGCAAAGATTCTTTTAAGAAGATAAATCTAATTAGGGAGAGTTTTGGTAAGAAACAACTCATCTAGTTTCTTCCATATGACAGCTAGATCTTTCGAGTCACCGCACTCCCTTGTCACATTATCTGACATATGCAGGAAGATGGTGCTATATGCCATCTTCTTCATCTCAATCCATTGGACCTCCGTGATACTTGCTGGAAAAGCGTCATCTTCTCCAATCGCCAAGTCCACCTTTTGTTGCATAGGAACAACCTTGATTTTTCGCTTCCAAAGGGAAAAATCTCCCTTTCCATCAAACTTCTCAACAATGAAGTTTGAACCCATCTTGCGGAGAAAATCTCAGATTTATGCAATACCCAAAATTGCTTTCCAACTTCTTCTAAATCTCAAGAACATTATCGAAGAACACCTTCAAGAACACGATCAGATCTTGATCTTTACTCCGTTCTTGAATCACCCAAGAAGTTAATCTTTGATTCTTGGAGTCTTGCTCCGATACCTTCTATTCCAGCTCCGATACCCGCTCACCAAAGCTTTGATACCACTGTTGGGAAATCACCTTGGAGATGCCCAGGTGGTGATCTTCCAAACACCCAAGTCTAGAATGACTTGTAATGAAACGAAACAGCAACCAATCAAAGCAAGAAAGAAATCAAGCAATTTGTTATCGAGGTTCGGCAAAGTGCCTATGTCCCCATGAGCTCCTCTGAGCCGTCTACACTAATCAATAAGTTCTTACAAGTTACAATATCTCCTCTTCAAGAAACCTCTAGTTCTTGAAGAATGAAAGAAGAGAAAAGAAAGTGATAAGGACTTGAGTTACCCTGGAATTTTCCCCAGAAAATTCCACTTACAAGGCCCTTAAATCCCCTCTCTATACAACTCTCTCTCTCTAAATAACCAGCCTCTCTAATGAGTCTCTCTTGTTTTGTATCTTTGCACTCTTACAATTGATCTCACTTGTATTGTGTGTTAATGTCTCTTTGAAGCTAGGTGACCTTTTATATAGTACACCAACTTCTTGACCAATCTTGAAGGTCAATATCCACCCTTAGATCTTGAGGACCAATCAACCATAGCCCTTCATCAATGCTAAGTAATCCTGTGCATTTTGATCATGCCTCACGCACCATTTGAAATGCTGAAACATAAGCATCAGTTGTGCCTTCAAGCCGCGGCCTAGAACAGGGCATGCCGCGGCCTGGAACAGGGCTGAACCACCTCCATTCTTCACCTTGCTGTGCGCCGCATCTTGAGGAAGCTGAGCCGCGGTGCGGCTTGGAGGCCACACATCCTAGACTTGCTGCACGGTGAGGCACACACACCTTGAGCCACGGCCTGGAGACCTGATGCTGTAGTTTATCCAACCTTGTTTAAACCTTAGAAAAATACCAACAAGTATTATAGTCCTAGTGCTATTGACATGGGCCAGGAGAAAGTCTAGGGTGATTGAAAACCTTCTGGTTGTATAGATCAATTCAATAAATAGAAATTAAATCATACACAAAGAAAGAAAATAGATAACTATTGGTCTTCAACTAATTATTGCTAGAATTTGATGACTTACCAAAGTTTATGTGGTACCCCTAGAGAGGTTTCCAATTACTTGAGACTCAAAATATTGATCTTAACCTTTGCAAATAACTAATCTGGACCACACATACAAATAAAGTACGTTATGAAAAAAATATTACTAAAGACTGGAAAAAAGCCAACACTTCTGCTTATCAGACACACAATATTAAAAGGAAAGACTTCTGTGTGTTCTGGGAACAACCTGGCCACAGAGCCATGAAGAGTAGCACTATAATGCGAGGTCCATAACATTGTCATCCTACAAAATGAAAGCTTAAGGCTTCAATCTGCTACCTTTTGTTTCTAATATTAACTTTGACCTATTAATTTCTTTTAGATTTTTCTTTCTTTTTGTTTCTTGTGAATACACTGATTGGTTTTTGTGAACGAATCTCTTTAAATCCCTTAAAACGATACAGCCCCATAGGGTTTAAATAAACATAGTCAAGAAGTTATAGATCCTAGAAAGTAGGAATACCCTAACTGCAGATCTTAGAAAGTAGACAACCATATATTTTTCAAAAGATTTATAAAACAAACCCTTTGACTAATTCTCCTAACTACATCCAAGAATATCTCTAACAAACCCAACACTCCCCTTCAAGCTGGTGAATAAGTATTTTGCATTTCCAGCTTGGAAATTATTCCATGAAAGACCTTATTGCTTAGCCCTTTAGTTAGTATATTAGCCAATTGTTCTGTAGTCGAGACATAAGGAGTACAAACCAGTGCACTATCCAACTTTTCTTTAATAAAATTCATATCAACTTCAATATGCTTTGTTCTATCAACTGATAGCTGACTTGTTATCATAATAAAGTCACATTGGTTCACTCCTCTTGATTTCAAATCATACAGAATAATCTTCAACCAAAGTAGCTCATAAATGCCTAATGCCATTGCTCTGAACTATGCTTATGCACTTGATCTTGCTACCACACTCTGTTTCCTACTTCTCTATGTCACTAGATTTCCTCCAAAGAAAGTATAATAGTCAGATGTTGACCTTCTGTTCACTATTAATTCAGAATAGTCAGCATCTGTGTATGCTTCCAAGACCAAACCTAAGTTCCATTTAAACAAAACACCTTTGCTTGGACTTCCTTTCAAGTAATGTAAAATCTGGTGTGCAGCCCGCAAACGAAATTCTCTTGGTGAGTGCATTAACTGACCATACTAACAGCAGAAGCTATATCTGGCCTTATGTGTGAGAGGTAAATCAACTTCCCAACTAGTCTTTGGTACATCTCTCGGTCCACTTGAATATCCTCAGGTGCCTCACCATGTTTTTGATTTTGATCAATAGGAATAACTACTGGTTTACATCCTAGTTTTTCTGTTTCTTTCAACAAATTTGTCACATATTTTTGCTGAAAAATGAATATACCTTGCTGTGAATGTGCTACCTCAATCCTTAGAAAATATTTCAGCCTTCCCAACTCCTTAATCTTGAAATCTTTGGCTAAACAGACCTTCAATCTCTCCCTTTCTGTCTCATTATCATCACTTATAATGATGTCATCAATGTATACAAGGAGAACAGTTACCTTCCCATCTTAAGAATGTTTAATAAACAAAGTATGATCACCTTGACTTCGTTTGTATCCTGACTTCAACAACACTTTTGCAAATCTCCCAAACCATGCCCTAGGGACTGTTTCAAGCCATAAAAAGCTTTCTTTAATCTGCAAGCCTTGTTAGCTCCTAATGCTCCCCTATAACCTGGTGGTATTCTCATATAAATTTCCTCTTCTAGATCTCCATGTAAAAATGGATTCTTCACATCGAAGTATTGAAGAAGACAATCAAAGTTTGCAGCTAGAGATAACAGTACTCTTACTGTATTCATCTTTACTATAGGTTCAAAGGTCTCCTTATAATCAATACTATAAGTCTGAGTATAACCCTTAGCTACTAACCTCGCCTTGTATCGTTTAAGAGTTCCATCAGCTCTATACTTCACTATGAAGACCCATTTGCAGCCAACAACTTTCTTCTCTTTAGGCATATCAACTATCTCCCATGTCGTGTTCTTTTCCAAAGCTTCCATTTCCACCTGCATAGCTTGTCTCAAATTCTCATTAGATATTGCCTTGGATAAGATGGTTGGAATTGCGATGGTGTTAAGACTCACAAGAAAGCTTTTATGAGATGGTGAAAACTTATCAAAGCTCACATAATTAGAGATAGGATAAAGGGGTTTTTTGGTACATTCACGGGTTCCTTTCCTAACAATAACAGGAAAATCTGAAAAGGGAAGAGTTATCTTAGTACTAGTATTAGGAGCCGATGATGGAGTTTGCTGATAGATAATGACTTGTTTCTTCTTGAATACACATGTGAGAACCTTATAGCATCACGCCCTGAAATACCTGTAGTTGTATGTTGACTTAATGACTTAGGGTTTAGGTTATTTTGTGACTGTTTAGGTTCGGTTTCTGGGTTGGCTTCAGTTTTTGGTATGGTTTCAGGACTAATTGACATTGTTTCAGGTTCAGTAATTGATGTAGGATAGGTTGAGACACCCATAATTGAGGCAGGTAGGTCAAAGGGTTGAAGTTTAAGGAAGTATCAAGCTTATCTTCCAATAAACTCTCCCCCCGAAGATAAGGCTTGATGTAAAATGGCTTGGTTTCATGAAAGGTAACATCAGTTGACACATAAATTTTTTTTTATTTTTTTTTTGTGTAGATGGACGATAACATTTATAACCTTTTTGTGTGGATGAATATCCAACAAAAATGCACTTAATGGCTCTAGGGTCTAACTTACTTCTGAGAGAGCTATGGATGTGAACAAAGGAGGTGCAACCAAACACTTTAGGTGATATAGAACTAGAAGTATTAAAGTGTGGAAAAAACTGTGTGAGAAGAGATATTGGTGATTGAGAGTTTATTGGATAACATCAATTGACCCATAAAATTTTTGTGTAGATGGATGACAACATTTATAACCTTTTTGTGTGGATGAATATCCAACAAAAATGTACTTAATGGCTTTAGGGTCTAACTTACTTCTGAGAGAGCTATGAATGTGAACAAAGGAGGTGCAGCCAAACACTCTAGGTGATATAGAACTAGAAGTATTAAAGTGTGGAAAAAACTGTGTGAGAAGAGATATTGGTGATTGAGAGTCAAAGACTAGAGTAACCAACCTGTTTATGAGATAAATGGAAGTAAAGACTGCCTCCCCCCAATAGGATTTTGGAACTGAATTATGAAACAACAGGGCTCGGGTAGTGTCCATAATGTGTCCATTTTTCCTTTTTGCCACCCCATTTTGTTGGGGTGTGTAAACATATAAAGATTCATGAATGATTCCATCCTTTAGAAAATATGGTGATAAGGTGATTAAAATAATCAGTGGGATTATCATAATGAAATCTTTTTATTTTCTCACCAAATTGATTTTGAATCATTGCATGGAAAGTAGGAAACGCACTACTCACATCAAATTTCCACTTTAGAAGATATACCCATGAAACTCGAGTACAATCATTTATAAAAGACACAAACCATTTTGCATCAGAAATATTAGGAACTCTAGAAGGGCCCCAAATATCACTATGAATCAAATGAAAAGGTTCATGATTACGCCCAAAACAGTAATGTGGTAGTTATAGCACGACTTTGGGGTCTCGATTCCACAGAGAGGCAAGTTAACTATAAAGAAAGATGTAAACTTTAATATGAGACAATATAATCAAAATAAATAGAGAGTCTGAAATTGATGATGAAGTAATTGTGTAGGTTGTAAAATATAATAGAGGGACAACAAGGATCTGGGAATCCTCCATAGGTTCGTGTTGTGCGTTTATCTACCTAAATAAATAGATGAATAATCGTACTAGTTATACTTGCAAGTGCACAAGGTCACCAGTGTAGTCTAGTGTGCGAAAGCAAGGTCATCTCCACAGAGATTGGTAAAGTTACTTTTAGAATTAGTTTCTCTAAAGTAAAAAGAGATAAATAACTATTGGAAAGTGATTTGATGATAATAAAGACATAGGGCTTTGATATCCACCACTAGTCATACATTCCCAATGTGTATAAGGTATCAGTGCACTAGCTTTATTATGTATATCTACTGGTTACCAACCTAAGGGCATGGTATCTACTCCTTAAGCTATTGATTTCCCTAAGCAACAAGTTAGGCATGGTATCTATGATAAATCTTTTCTTCCTTAAGGGATTCAGCATGGTATCTGTTTGAGTTGTTCCTTAAGAAAACATAAGTACTGTGGAAATCGACAACCACATGAGACCTAGGGCATGGTATCTACTGCCGGTTTCCCATGTTGAATAACCCGGGTATCCGGATAAGATATCCCTTGTTACTAATGTTAGACACAGGACTTAGTCATCCAAATTGATCTAACTAACCCTAGAAGAGATTTTATCAATGAATAAAAATATGGAAATGCATAACTAGGGCTTCAATCGAGCCCTAGAAGAGAGTTAGTTACAAATACTAACTAAAGTAAACATTATAAATAAACTAAACATAAAGGAGAAGAATAAACCCGAGAGAAGAGGCGTCAATTCTCTCCCAAGCCCTCAACTCCAATTAAAAGAAAAGAGAGAAGTGTTTTCTATCTAAGGTGTGTATTATGTGTGTGAGTTACAAGTGCATTTATAGGTCTTTGAGAAGTCCTACGAGAACCATGAGTTCCTAAACCTTCCTAAAACAACAATTCCCTTATTTCCAAAATAGGGTTTTACAGTTTACTGTTCACGCCCGTACATGTGTGCTCGATTGCAGTGTGCCTTGCGCTCGATCGCAGTGTGCGCTTGATCCTTTAAGTGTGCGCACGATCGCATGTGCGCTCGATCGCATTGCATGGCGCGATCGATCGCACTTTGTCCAAAGAATGCTCCAGGGCTTCCAGATTTCTTCTTTTAAGTGCCAAAACAGCTTCTTTTTCTCCAAGACCCTATAAAAACATGTAAAACACACAAATGGAGTAAAAGAGACCAAATTAACGTAATAAAGGACCTAACAACTATAAATAAGGGGGCTTAAATATGAATATTTAAGCATCTATCACACCCCCAAACTTATATATTGCTAGTCCCTTAGCAATATTAAATTAAAAACTAAAATAAAAGACATAGATAAATCCAATGTTCATGGTGTCAATCAAAAGTCTAGATTTAACACAAAACTATGATGCGCATTCATTAGCAAGCTTAACAAATGTAAACATATTTTTGCAATGAATAAGAGTTTTGAACGTAAATCATATTCATGAGGTAGTTTAAGACATCACAAGTTTGACTTTGGTGTGTGGTGACTAGCACATAAAAGATTGGGTTTCCAAGAAATTCAAGCATGTAGTGTTTCGATGACTCAAGATTCACCAAACTTCCTATTAGAGTCAACAAACATGGCATAGACTTTTATTTGCGAGATTTTTGCCACGTTAGTTCCCTTAAGCTTTCTTGCTGACTCGTGTAACGAGTGTTTAGCCAATGACTCCCAAACCAGATGGTTTTAGGGCATTAGGTGTAAAGTCACCCCTAAGGACTTACTAGCTCGAGTCAACAAGGCTACAAAACTAACTGGTCTTAATGATACCATTTAGAATTTTCCACCTTTTGACGTGACACTCAATGCTTACTGAGGCAAGAGGGCCAGTTACTCAGCAGAAAGTTCTTTTTAATGATCATTTAAGATTTTCCACCTTTTGACGTGACACTCAATGCTTACTGAGGCAAGAGGGCCAGCTACTCAGCGGAAGATTTGTTTTATTGATCATTAGGAGCATTTGCTTCTTTTGAGCACTAATCAATCTTTTTTATTTTCATATGCCAATATATCAATCTAATAGGTCATCTAGTTCACAGTCAAGCAAAAGAAACATACAAATCCAAATAACATGTCATACCCCACACGATAATGTGTTAATGTGCTCGTGATAGTTAAGATAAACTTGTGAATTCTTAAATGCCTAAAGGGCAGTGATCTAGGTTCAAAACTTGATTATTGGCTTATATGTTCAAAGTGTTAAGCTCGCTGATGAAGTCGAATCATACAGTTTTGTTTAGATCACAAAAAAAAAATGGTTTATTGGACAGAATGAACATGCATTTGTCTATGAAAATAGCAACAAAAATAAAAACAAAAATGTAGGACATAGTGTACTGTGTGAATGTGTCCCCATACCCCCAAACTTAAAATGCACATTGTCCCCAATGTGTGAGCAGTATGAAAAGATCTGACCTGGGAGGTGGAGAACTGATGGCTGACATGGCTCGTAGCACGCCCCCAAACTTCAACTGGATGCACTAACACTGTCCTTGAAAAAGAAAGAAAGCAAATATAAAATGGAAAACAAGTAATAAATAATAGACAAGTGAACTATAAAATACTAAAAAAACTATAAAAAGGATATGCAGTGGGGTGCCTCCCATGAGCGCTAAATTTTACGTCTTCAGCCAGACGTGGTACTCTCTCACTGTTGATCATCAGGTGGTGCAGTCGGATAGGTACTAGGTGCTGGAGGTAGGCGATCAAGAATGGCCTGCAGCATGGCCTCCTTACCAGAGGTGCTTGAGCTTAATAGGTGATCAAATTTTTACTTTGCTCAAGCACTCTCTTGCTACCGTGCTAGTTGTTTGGAAGGAGGCACTTAGAGTCCACCTCTTGGAGCTCTAGTGCTTGTGTTTCAGCTGTATACTGTACTGATTCAAGTGCCAAGTCTTCATCTCTTGGAGGAAATTTGGTGTCGAGGTATGGCTTGGCTCTGTGTCCATTGATTGTAAAGGGCTGATTTCTGTTGGGGCCACAGACTTCTAATGCACCATGAGGAAAAACCTTGGTGACCATGTACGGACCATACCATCTGGATTTGAGCTTGCCTGGGAACAGCCGTAATCGGGAGTCATATAGCAACACCTTTTGCCCTATATGGAACTCCTTCTGGGCTAGTTATTTGTCATGATAAGCTTTGGTCCATTCCTTGTACAACTTTGCATTCTCATAGGCCTCATATCTCAATTCTTCAAGCTCATTTAGATGTAGCTTCCTTTTCTCACCCGCTTGTTTCATGTCAAAGTTGAACTGCTTAATGGCCCAATATACTCGATGTTCTAATTCCACCGGGAGATGGCATGCTTTTCCAAAGACTAGGTGGTATGGAGACATGCCAATTGGGATCTTATAAGCTGTCCTATATGCCCACAAAGCATCATTTAAGCGTAGAGACCAATCCTTCCGATTCGGCTTTACTGTCCTTTCTAAAATTCCTTTGATCTCTCGGTTGCTTATTTCTACTTGGCCACTAGTTTGAGGATGATATAGAGTGCCAACTCTATGAGTACTCCCATATTTTTGGAGTAGTTCGGAAAAAGAACGATGATGGAAGTGGCTGCCCCCATCACTGATGATTGCTCTTGGAGTTCCAAACCTAGTAAAAATGTTAGCCTGCAAAAACTTGATAACCACTTTGTGATCATTAGTCCTTGAGGGGACAACCTCAACCCATTTAGACACATAATCCACACCCACAAGAATATATAAATAGCCAAATGAGTTAGGAAAGGGTCCCATGAAATCAATGCCCCATACGTCAAAGAGTTCTACTATATGAATATTTTGTAAGGGTATTTGATTTCGAGAGGAGATGTTACCTGTCCGCTGGCATCTATCACATGAGTTGCAAAAGGAGAAAGCATCTTTAAATAGGTTAGGCCAATAAAAACCATATTAGAGTACCTTAAGAGCTGTTCGTTTTGCTCCAAAATGACCTCCACAAGCAAACTGATGGCAATGTTGCAATAAGCTCGAATGCTCCTCTTCTGGGATACATCTTCTGACGATTTGATCAGGGCAGACCTTGAAAAGGTATGGATCATCCCAATAGTAGTGTCTTGACAAAGATATTAGCCGTTTCTTTTCTTGAGTAGTCATACCTAGGGGAAAAACTTTAACAGTTAGATAATTAACTATATCAGCATACCATGGAAGTTTTACCTCGAGTGCAAATAGTTGTTCATCAGGGAAGTTCTCATTTAATGGTAACTCTTTATCATCACTCTCATATGGGAGTCTTGACAAATGATCTGCAACTACATTCTCACTCCCCTTTTTGTCTTTGATCCCTAAATCGAACTCTTGGAGTAGGAGTATCCATTTGATTAGCCTAGGCTTTGCATCTTTCTTAGAAAACAAATATCTCAGAGCAGTATGGTCTATGAATACAATAACTTTAGAACCAATAAGATATGATCTAAAATTCTCTAAAGCAAAAATAATAGCTAACAATTCTTTTTCAGTAGTAGAATAGTTAAGCTGAGCATCATTTAATGTTCTAGAAGCATAGTAAATAGCATGAGGTACCTTATTGATTCTTTGACCTAAGACAACTCCCAAGGCGAAGTCACTGGCATCACACATTAATTCGAAAGGGAGGTTCCAATCCGGTGCCATCATTATTGGGGTAGAGGTGAGAACATTCTTCAAGGTTTTGAAAGCTTGCATACAATCATCATTCCATTCAAACTTGGTATCTTTAGTCAATAATGCACAAAGAGGTCTCGAGATTTTGGAGAAGTCCTTGATGAATCTTCTATAAAAACCGGCATGTCCAAGGAAACTTCTAATGCCCTTGACCGTGAGAGGGGGAGGTAGCTTTAAAATGATGTCAACCTTAGCCTTGTCTACCTCAATACCTTTGTCTGAGATGGAGTGACCCAACACAATACCTTGTTGAACCATGAAGTGACATTTTTCCCAATTCAGTACTAAATTACTCTCTTCACATCTCCTTAGGAAATTTTCCAAATGATTTAGGCACTCATCGAAATTAGATCCAAAGACACTAAAATCATCCATAAATATCTCAATATATTTTTCTACCATATCGGAAAAAATGCTCATCATACATCTTTGAAAAGTGGCTGGTGCGTTGTATAAACCGAATGACATTCTTCTATAAGCAAATGTACCGAAAGGACATGTGAATGTAGTCTTTTCTTGATCCTCAGGTGCTATGGCGATTTGGTTGTATCCACTATACCCATCCAAGAAGCAGTAATAACTGTGTCCGGCTAACCTCTCTAGCATTTGATCAATGAATGGCAAGGGAAAATGATCTTTTCTAGTTACTTTGTTTAATCTCCGGTAATCAATGCCTAGTCTCCAACCCATTGTTTTTCTTGTAGGTATGAGCTCCTCATCTTCATTCTTTACCACGGTTATCCCACTCTTTTTAGGAACAACTTGGACTGGACTCACCCATTTGCTATCTGATATAGGGTAAATGATGCCAACATCTAGTAGCTTTAATATCTCGGCCTTTACTACCTCTTTCATGTGTGGGTTAAGTCTTCTTTGAGCATCTTAAGTGGGCCTTGCTTCTTCTTCAAGGTAAATATTATGCATGCACTTTGTTGGACTTATCCCCTTAATGTCAGCAATGGTCCACCCAATGGCAGTTTTATGCTCCCTGAGAACTCTTAACAGCTTCCCTTCTTCTCCACTACTCAAGTTAGCAGCTATAATCACAGGTAAAGTCTCATTTTCTCCCAAGTAGGCGTATGTTAAATGCTCGGGTAGATGCTTGAGTTCCAATGTTGGTTGTTGTGAGTTTTAAATTACTCGCAAGCGCACGAGTCGTTTGCAGTATAACGCTGTGCAAGTGCGAGGTCGAATCCACAGGGAATTGCGTTGTGAAAATATATTTTTAATCTAAACTAACTTTATCTTAACCTAGTTCCGAATTGTGAATGATATTTTAGAAAACAAATTAAAACTAAATTAAATTGATTTTTAAAACCAATAATAAAAACACTAAGGTTTCTGAATCTACCCCACCAAAGTTAAGCATATATAATCTAAAAATATAGCCTATCAAAACATTCCATGAATCAACTATAAGACAAAAAACAAAGAATATCCCAACTAAACCAAAAGCATCCAATGTATCCGCTCTTAACAAATCACAAAGGAAATCCAATTTAATCGAAAAACATTCAATGTATCCATCAGATGAAACACAAGGAATATCCAACAGACAATTTAAACTCAATCAATTATAAGATTAACTCAAATAATTGACAGAACATTTATACTAAAAATTGTCAGATTTGTACAAGCGAATCTGAACTACTACGCCAAACAACGGCGGGGCTTCATCTTCAACCTAAGCTGAAGAGTCTAGCCACTCATAACTATGAAACTATAATTCATAATAGAAGTGCTAAACATTAAACTACAACAACTAAATAAAAATAAATAAATAAACAACTTTACATGGGAGAAATTCCACTCGCTGACGGGTGGCGCTTCCCCTCGTGGTAGCAATGCCTTCGAGATCCACCAGAATGCTAGCGGACGTCCACCGGTAAACACCAAAGTGGCTCATGAATTGTACCCAATGGCACAAAGAATTGCACACTGAATGATGAAGCCAGATTGTGTTTATATAGGGGGAGACCCAGAGCAATATGGGTTACAGATTCGATGTGGGATACTGCCCGTGTGCGCTCGATCGCAGTGTGGTGCGATCGATCGCAGTTACGATCGATCACATGTCTTGTGCACATGATCGCATGTGCGCTCAATCGCATGTCTGCTATGATCGATCGCTGATGCACTAAACTTCAAATATTTCGATGTGGGATGTTGACCATGCACTCGTTCGTAGGCAGGTGCGCTCGATCGCATATCTTGTGCGATCGATCGCAATGTCTCCTGAAGCTTCACATCTCCTGAAATGCTTCAATTTCTCCACAAACCTGTAAAAATACACAAAACACAAAAAAAAAAAACATAAAATAAAGTGAAATACTACTAACTAAGAGCATAACAAATATAAGTTAAGGGTCTAAAATATGCAATATTTAAGACTCATCAAATACCCCCAAACTTATATTTTGCTAGTCCCTTAGCAAAACAAAATAAAAGACTCAATGAAAAACAAATAACATAAAGATAAGTTCATGACTCATGGTATCCAAAAATTTAAGGAGCACACATCACCAAGATATTCATTCATGAACAAGCTTAAAAAGGTAAACCCATCTTCGCAATGAATAGAAAAGTTAAAATCTAATTACTTACAAAAGGTAGGTTAAGGAATCACAAGCTTGAATTAGTGTAAGGTGAATTAGTATATAAAAATGAAGCTTCCAAGTAACTCTAATGTGTAAGGTCTCCATGTCTCAAGATTCACCGAATTTCCCATCAAAATTAACGAAAAAGGCATAATAATTTATTTTATATATATATATATATAAGGCACGGCTATGTCTAGTTCCCTTAAGCTTTCTAATTGACCCATGTAGCGAGTGTTGAGTCAATGACTCCTAAACCAGATGGTTTTAGGGCATTAGGTGTACAGACACCCCTAAGGACTTACTAACTCGAGTAAAAAAGGCTACGAAAATAAACCGACCTTAATACTACCAAGAAAAATTCCACCTTTTGACGTGAACACTCACTGCTTACTGAGGCAAGAGGTCCAGTTACTCAGCGGAAAGTTGTAGTAATTTTTTTTTTCTTTATGCCCAAGTGTTCATCCAATAAGTCATCCAGTTTTAGTTAAGATAAGGAAAAATACACATTAAAATCACATGTCATGCCTCACATAATTTGTGCTAATGTGCTCGTGTTAGATTATGTCAAACATGTGAATTCTCAAATGCCTAAGGTAAGTAACTAAATTTTAAAAATTTATCACCAGATCATGTGTTCAAACTGTTAAGCTCACCAATGATGTCACATCATAGAAAATGTTTAGATCAATCAAAATTTCACGATAACATGAGCATGCATTTATCTCTACGACGAAAAGACAACAAATTAGGACAAAGTGTGTGTTGTGTCTCCCATACCCCCAAACTTAAATTACACATTGACCCCAATGTGTGACTACTATGGAAAGAGCTGACCTGAGATATGGAGAACTATCTGAACTGGTATGGCTCATAGCATACCCCTAAACTTGAACTGAAGTACGCATTGTCCCTGAAAAATAAAAAAAAAAACTGGAAAACAAAAAATACTGAAAACAAACATTAATTATAAAAATGCGAAATAATAAATAAACAGAAAAGATAAGCTGTGGGGTGCCTCCAATGAGCGCTAAGTTTAACGTCTTCAGCCAGACCCAGCATTAGTAAACATGCCCAACTAAGTGCTCCACCATCTGATCAATAAATGGGAATGGAAAATGATCAGGCCTGGTGGCAGCATTCAATTTATGGTAGTCTAGACACTTTCTCCATCTTAACTGCACTCGAGTTGGAACCAACTCATCGTCTTTATTTACTACCGTCAATTCAGCACGTTCGGGCACGACTTTAATCAGGCTCACCCCCTTGTTATCAGAGATGGGATAAATGATCCCTGTCTCTAACAACTTAATATCTTCTGCCCTCACAACCTCTTGCATAGCAGGGTTGAGCCTTCTTTGTGGCTCCCTCGATGGCTTGGCATTCGCCTCCAACTATATCGTGTGTATTACAAACGAGGGGTTGATTCCCTTGACATCTTCAATAGTCCAGCCTATAGCTTCCTTATGCTCTCTTAAGACGTCCAATAATTTCTCCTCTGGAGCATCACCCAAATCTAAAGCTATAATTATAGGCAAAGAATCTGCTGGACTTAGGAACTTATACTTAAAATTGTTCGATAAAGGCTTAAGTTCCTTCTTGGGGGGTTCAGGTGTTGTGGTTTCCTCCGTCTCACTGATCTTTAGAGGAGCAGACTCCAAAGTAGCATTTGCTTGCTCAATCAACTTATCTAAGCCTAAATCCTCTTCAAATTGAGCAAAGCATGCCTCCAGGGGGTCCTCAATACGTGATTCATCCATAGTCTCCTCCATCTCACTGCTCTTCTGAGGATCAGACTCCAAAATGGCATTCACTTCCTCAAGTAACTTATCTAAGCCCAAGTCCTCTCCAAAGTGAGCAAAGCATGCCTCCAGGGGATCCTCAAACTCCTCTCCTTTCTTGGGCGCTTGTAATCCCTCAGGGTAAGGTGCTTTAGGTAAAAACGACCTAGGGAGATCCTTAATGATAGGTGTGGCTGTAGATAGCTCAGCATCTCTCTTTTCTTTGTTGCCACTTTCTTGCCCTTGTATAGGAGTTGATAAATTTCCCACCGCAAACTGTTCCTTTGGGTTAGGATCAGGTTGACTGGGGAACTTTCTTTCCTCTCCTTCACCCACGTAACTTGCGATTTGATCAATTTGACTCTCTAGCTCGAAAATCGCTTGGGTGTTTTCTATGGTTGCACTCATCACTTCACTCGTAGATTGGCTAGTCGTTTTCGTGAAATCATTGAGAGCGTCCTCCAATGACTGTGAAACCGACGCTGGCGCTTGAATGGGAGCTTGGTAAGCAGGTGATGGTGCTGGATACGCATAACTTGGGATTGGTGGAGGAAATTCGGGAGGGTATTGATTATGAGCATGATAAGGGGCTCCTCCCTGATTCATCTGGTTCTGCTCCCATGAAAAATTAGAGTGGTTCCACCACCCTAGATTGTATGTTTCGGAGTAAGATCCATTTGATTCCCAACAACAGTCATTGAAAGCATTCATTTGTTCCATGGGGTACTCGGCACAAGCCGAAATTGATGGACAATTCTGTGCTAGATGCATAGGACTAGCACAGATGGAACAGCTATCAACATTGAATGTGTTGGCAGCATTGAGGGATGGGCCGGTCATTTTCATGTACTCCTTAATGGTGTCCTCTAAAGACTGTGAAATCGGCGCTGGATTCATCCACATATTTTTTTTTTTTGTTAACTAACTAGTAGAAAATAAAATTAATTCAGACCAAAAATTTTCACAAACCAAACAACTCCTCGGCAACGGCGCCAAAATCTTGTTGTGAGTTTTAAATTACTCGCAAGCGCACGAGTCGTTCGCAGTATAGTGTTGTACAAGTGCGAGGTCAAATCTACAAGGAATTGCGTTGTGAAAATATATTTTTAATCTAAAGTAACATTATCTTAACCTAGTTCCGAATTGTGAATGATATTTTAGAAAACAAATTAAAACTAAATTAAATTGATTTTTAAAACTAATAATAAAAACACTAAGGTTTCTGAATCCACCCCACCAAAGTTAAGCATATATGTTCTAAAAATATAGCCTATCAAAACATTCCATGAATCCAACTATAAGACAAAAAACAAAGAATATCCCAACTAAACCAAAAGCATCCAATGTATCCGCTCTTAACAAATCACAAAGGAAATCCAATTTAATCGAAAAGTATTCAATGTATCCATCAGATGAAACACAAGGAATATCCAATAGACAATTTAAACTCAATCAATTATAAGATTAACTCAAATAATTGACAGAACATTTATACTAAAAATTGTCAGATTTGTACAAGAAAATCTGTACTACTACGCCAAACAACGGCGGGGCTTCATCTTCAACCTAAGCTGAAGAGTCTAGCCACTCATAACTATGAAACTATAATTTATAATAGAAGTGCTAAAAATTAAACTACAACAACTAAATAAAAATAAATAAATAAACAACTTTACATGGGAGAAATTCCACTCACTGACGGGCGGCGCTTCCCCTCGTGGTAGCAATGCCTTCGGGATCCACCAGAATGCTAGTGGACGTCCACCGGTAAACACCAAAGTGGCTCAGGAATTGTACCCAATGGCACAAGGAATTGCACACTAAATGATGAAGCCAGATGGTGTTTATATAGGGGGAGACCCAGAGCAATATGGGTTGCAGATTTGATGTGGGATACTGTCCGTGTGTGCTCGATCGCAGTGTGGTGCGATCGATCGCAGGTACGATCGATCACATGTCTTGTGCGCACAATCGCATGTGCGCTCGATCGAATATTTGCTACAATCGATCGCAGATGCACTGAACTTCAAATATTTTGATGTGAGATGTTGACCATGCGCTCGTTCATAGGCAGGTGCGCTCGAGCGTAGGTGCGCTCAATCGCATATCTTGTGCGATCGATCACAATGTCTCTTGACGCTTCACATCTCCTGAAATGCTTCAATTTCTTCACAAACCTGTAAAAATACACAAAACACAAAAAAGACATAAAATAAAGTGAAATACTACTAACTAAGAGCATAACAAATATAAGTTAAGGGTCTAAAATATGCAATATTTAAGACTCATCATTGGTGCCTACACAATGGATGGGAGAAGAGTAGTATTAGTGGGTATGAGAGATTCAAATGGAGGAGGATACATACTGGAGTATTTTGGAGAGATTGCAAGATGGTGCACAGTTGTGATGATGTCATCAGTAACATCTTTATATTCTTGCTCAATATCCATCTCCATGAAGCTATTGGTGAGAGTAGTCTCTAATGGATCAATGTGATGGACCTGAAAAGCTTGCTCAATAAAGTTTTGTATCATACAAACATTAAAGCATTCAAAGTCATCTTGAGGAAGTTTCATTGCATCAAATATTTTTAATTCTATTTTCTCACCATTGATCTTCATACTTATTATGCCCTTTTTCACACAAATCTTAGTATCGGCAGTTCACATGAAGGGTCTCCCTAATATAATGGGTAAGGGTAATGGCATAGGGCATTCCTCCATATCTAGCACAATGAAATCAGCAGGCAAAATGAATTCTCCTACCTTAAGTAGGACATCCTCAAGAATACCCCTAGGCCTTTTGATACTCCTATATGCTAACTGTAAAGTAATAGAAGTTGGTTGTAACTCCCCCAAACCTAGGGTTTCGAATACCATGTACGGTAGCAAATTTACCCCCGCTCTCAAATCTAGTAATGCTCGTTCAAATAACTTATCACCTATCTTACAGGGAATAGTAAAACTAACCGGATCTTTCAGTCTTGGTGGTAGTTTTCTTAACAATACCGCACTTACCTCTTCAGTTAGAGCCACTGTCTCATGTTCTTGAAACTTTCTTTTATTAGTGCAACAATCTTTTAAAAATTTAGCATAAGCAGGAATTTGTTTAATTGCATCTAATAAGGGAATGTTAATTTCTATTTTTCTCAAGGTTTCAAAAATATCAAGCAGTTTATCTTTCTTGGGCATTACTAACCTTTGAGGGAAAGGTAGTGCATTCCATTTCTCTATTTCACTCACCTTGGATGTGGATGGCTTAGCTGGAGATGCTTGAGCTGGCTCATTAACTCCTATAATCTTACCATTTCGGAGAGTTGTAACGGCTTTCAGCTGCTGATGCCCTCTTGGATTTGGTAATGTTTGTGCAGGGAGTTCACCTTGCTTCCTTTCACTTAGCTCCTTAGCCAATTGTCCCATTTATGCCTCTAACCTTTGAATTGCTTGCTCATGTGTTGTCATTAGTTGCTGTTGTTGAAAGGCCAGTTGCTTTACAAGACTCTCTAGATCATCCTTCTTGGCTTCTTGAATGGGTCGGGTTGCTTTATGGACGTTTCTTTGTTGCCCTTAAAGGTTCAAAGTGTCTTGATTGTTGCTCCATGATAGGTTGGAGTGGTTCCGCCATCCAGGGTTGTATGCATATGCACTGTTTGGTCCCACATAGTTTGGGATCTGTAGATGAATACAAATGGCAGGTCTCAGTAGTGTGATTAAATTGGGAACATATAGCACATACCTAGGGTGATGTAGCTTGTGGACTCGGTGAGGCATTTTGAGCAGTCATGGCTTTTACAATCATATCTAGCCTCATATCTAGCTTCCTCTCCAGAGCAGCTATTTGGGTAGAGGTTCTGCCATTTAGAGTAGCTTCATACATACCTTTGCTCTTGACTACTTGTTTATATCTTGAGGAGAATTGTTGGGTATGCTCACTCAATGCCTCAAACAATTCCATGGCTTCTTCACTGCTTTTCTCCATCAGCACCCCTCCACAACCGGAATCAGTAATGCCTTTATTCATGTCATTCAGACCTTCATAAAAGGTTAATACCAGCTCATCTTGAGGTAGGTTTTGGTGTGGGCATTTTAGTATTAGCTCGTTGAAGTGTCCCCATGCCTCAAAGAATAGATCTCTATCCCTTTGTTGGAAAGATTGGATCTCCTTTCTCAATTGCCTTGTCTTTTGGGCTGGGAAGAATTTCCTTAGGAATTTGATAGCCAACTCGTCCCAAGTGTGGATTGAAACTGCAGGTAAAGAATTGTACCACAGTTTAGCATTATCTTTTAAGGAAAAGGGAAATAGAATTAACCTTATTCCTTCTTGATCTAGGCCTTGGATATGCTGGAATTTGCAAAGATCGAAAAATTCCCGGAGGTGCAAGTGTGGATCTTCGTTAGGTGTACCCCGAAAGTGAGTTAGTGCACTTAGTATTTGCAGAGATATGTAATAGTTGCTTTTCGCCTCAGGTTGATATGCAATGCATGATGGCTGACTAAGGTTTCGTGGGATGAAGGATTGCTTCATCGGTATTCATGCAGGTGGTTGCTGGTTTTCTAGCTGTTCCGTCATTGGTGTTTCTTCAGTGAATTCATCTTCTTCCTCCTCAAAATTGTTTCTAAGATTGTGTCGGATGGTCCTCTCAAGCTTGGGATCAAGGGGAAAGACTGTTGGAAGTTGGGATTGTAGTCTGTGCATGAATTGGGAACAATTTCCTAAGTGCAGCAGAAAAATACTACTGCCCGGGTAACTCTCTGCCTTAATTGCGCTCGATCGCACAAGAAGGTGTGATCGATCGCAAGTGGCACAGAAAACTCCCTGGAGTACCTACAACAGAAAAGAAATAGATTAGGATTTTCAATGAAAATAAAAACAGAAACTTAAAATTTTTGAGATTTTTAGCATACTAAAAATAATGACGAAAATAATTCTAAAAGAAAATTTAGCGCAATCCCCGGTAACGGCGCCAAAAACTTTTTGTGCGTTTATCTACCTAAATAAATAGGTGAATAATCGTACTAGTTATACTTGCAAGTGCACAAGGTCATCAGTGTAGTCTAGTGTGCGAAAGCAAGGTCATCTCCACAGGGATTGGTAAAGTTACTTTTAGAATTAGTTTCTCTAAAGTAAAAAGAGATAAATAACTGTTGGAAAGTGATTTGATGATAATAAAGACATAGGGCTTTGATATCCACCACTAGTCATACATTCCCAATGTGTATAAGGTATCAGTGCACTAGCTTTATTATGTATACCTACTGGTTGCCAACCTAAGGGCATGGTATCTACTCCTTAAGCTATTGATTTCCCTAAGCAACAAGTTAGGCATGGTATCTACTCTAACTCTTTTCTTCCTTAAGGGATTCAGCATGGTATCTGCTTGAGTTGTTCCTTAAGAAAACATAAGTACTGTGGAAATCGACAACCACATGAGACCTAGGGCATGGTATCTACTCCTTGTTTCCCATGTTGATTAACTCGGGTATCCGGATAAGATATCCCTTGTTACTAATGTTAGACCCAGGACTTGGTCATCCAAATTGATCTAACTAACCCATCCATACAACATGCATACGTTGGCCTTACACATACATATGAGGAATTTAAATAAGCACAGGTGTTGATCAAGTTAAGTAACATAATAAGCTATTGGCAGAGATTTTATCAATGAATACAAATATGGGAATGCATAACTAGGGCTTCAATCGAGCCCTATAAGAGAGTTAGTTACACATACTAACTGAAGTAAACATTATAAATAAACTAAACATGAAGGAGAAGAATAAACCCGAGAGAAGAGGCATCAATTCTCTCCCAAGCCCTCAACTCCAAGTAAAAGAAAAGAGAGAAGTGTTTTCTATCTAAGGTGTGTATTATGTGTGTGAGTTACAAGTGTATTTATAGGTCTTTGAGAAGTCCTAAAAGAACCATGAGTTCCTAAACCTTCCTAAAACAACAATTCTCTTATTTCCAAAATAGGGTTCTGCAGTTTACTGTTCACACCCGTACATGTGCGCTCGATCGCAGTGTGTGCTCGATCCTTCAAGTGTGCGCACGATCGCATGTGCACTCGATCGCATTGCATGGCGCGATCGATCACACTTTGTCCAGAGAATGCTCCAGGGCTTCCAGATTTCTTCCTTTAAGTGCCAAAACTGCTTCTTTTTCTCCAAGACCCTATAAAAACATGTAAAACACACAAATGGAGTAAAAGAGACCAAATTAACGTAATAAAGGACCTAACAACTGTAAATAAGGGGGCTTAAATATGAATATTTAAGCATCTATCAGTTCGTTGTCCTAATCCTAACTTGATTTAGTTGTTTTTATCTCGATTGCACGTTTCACATCCCAAACATGCAATCAGCAAATATTCAATGAGAACATGTATAAACCCTAATTTGATTGTTATGAAATACTTTTTATTTTTGATTCATGCACACATGATCTATCCTATAGGTTTATCAAGAAACGACAATATATCTTTTATGACAATATTGCTGTAATGGACAAGCCTAAAGGATAAACCTACCGGACTCAATCATACCCAAACAATCTTGATATAAGGAAAGCATGACTAAATTTATATCAAGGAGAAAGATATAATCACCGGATTAGATGAAATCTTATAATTAGATTAAAAAGTAAATCATAACAATGTCTTAACGATAAAGCTCTATTACAACTAAATCAAATAAAGGAAAATAGGAACAACTACCCCTAGAGATATCCCTTTGCCTTGCTTGGAGATTAGTTAGCCATGGGGCTCATGGTTGAACACTTTGATGGAGGAGAAGTTGCTGCTTTCTTGAGTCTTCCAGCTTAAATGAATGAATAATATCAAACCCTAATTCATTAAGGACCTAATTCAGACCTAACTCGAGAGCAAAGTTCGTGTCCGCGCCTAGGCTTGGATTTTCTCGCGTAGGTCAGTCTTGTGAACTTTCTAAAAGGTGCGCCCCAGCTCCATCCAGGGTGCACCTTAGCCCTTCAGGGCACACCCTAGATTAATCCAGGGCACACCTCACACCTCAGGGCATGGCGCCCCTTGGTCCAAGGCGCACCCTAACCTGATGGCCTCCTTTGCTTGCTTTGGCCTCTGTTCTGGAGGGTGCAGCCCAGCTGGTTCCAGAGTGCGGTGCACATGCTTGGATCTCTTTGTTTAACATTTCCGAAAGAACTCCTTTACTTCGATATACGTGGAATCTTTGTGCTTCATTCAACAATAGCTTTTCTATCTCTTTAAGACTCAAAATACCTGAAAATGCATCAAAACAAATTAGTGATCCAAAGATGACACTTTAGAGTTGTTAACATATAAAAGTGCAATTAAAACCTAGATCAACTCTAAAATGCTAACAATTAAGTACTATTAAGATGCATTTTATAGCTCTCATCACAACCTCCAACTAGCTTATTGCTAGTCCCTAGCAATTCAAGCAAAAACAAGAGATGAATTTTTTGGTGGGGATCACAACAAAGTAGAGCAATATTAGTGTTAACCAAGAGTAATTCACATTTTGTCTCAAAAATTTCACATAGCACACAACACATAGAATCATTAAATTTCACCCAAGTTCAAAAGTAATCTAAACATCAATCTTAAAATTGTTATATACTCTTAACATCCATCTTACCACAATCCATTAATCCGAACATCTGGATGACTTTATGTAAGACATTCATGAACACAAGTCTTGGCCTCTAAAACATGATAAATTGCGTAACATTGCCAAGGTGATTGCTTCAGGCCATAGAGAGATTTCTTCAATTTGCACACCAACTCTCCCTACCTTCTTTCCTCATAGCCTTCGTGTTGCCTCATGTAAACGGTCTCATCGAGCTCTCCATGTAAGAACACTGTCTTCACATCCATTTGCTTGATTTCCCAATCAAATTGGACCACCAATGCTAACACTATCTGTATCGTCTTGTACTTCACAACCGGTGAGAAGATTTCGGTGAAATCTATGCCTTCTTTTTGTGTGAGCCCCTTTGCCACCAGCCTATCTTTATACCGGATTTCATCCTCTGGAGTATTCCCTTCTTTGATATTGTAGATCCATCTATAATCCATAACTCTCTGTTTTTTTGTTTTGGGCACCAACTCCTAAGAGTTGTTCTTCATCAAAGAATCCATTTCTTCCTCCATAGCCAGCTGCCACTTTGATGAATCCTTACACTCCATGGCTTCCATGTAAGTTTCTGGTTCACTTATCTCTCTTTTTGTCCAAGGAGCTGCTACATTAGCATCCGCAAACCCATATCTCAAAGTGGTCTCACCACCCTCCTTTTTCAGTCCCTTATGAGTTGGTAGTCATTCTGACTTGCTGCACCAGCCTCTTCTAGTTTAGTCTCTTCTTGAGTTTCTTGAGCATGGCCTTCATCAATGGGCTCTACTTGGTCCGAACCCTCTTGCCTTCCTTGCTCTACTTGAACTGAAATCTCCTTGATGCGATGCTCCATAAATTCTGGACTGGTTTGCTCACTAGCCCCTGCAAGGTTAGTTTTATCCAAGTAGGGAAATAATAATTCATTAAAAATAACATCCCTACTTATTATGAGTTTCATGCCCTTCTTTTCTAAGGACCACAACCTATATTCCTTAACCCCATCACCATACCCTAGAAATACACATTTTCTAGACCTTGGCCTAAGTTTATCATCCTTTTGATGTGCATATGCAGGGCACCCAAAAGTTCTAAGGTTGCTTAATTCAGGGGGTTTCCCACTCCACATCTCCATGGGAGTCTTGAGCTCTAAAGCTCTAGAGGGTGATATATTTACCAAGTATGCAGCAGCAGCCATAGCTTCTCCCCAAAAATATTTTGGTAAACCGGATCCTATTAACATGCACCTAACCTTTTCCATAAGGGTTCTATTCATCCTCTCAGCAACTCCATTTTGCTGAGGTGTTTTTACAACTGTTCTATGTCTTAGAATGCCATTTAATTCACAAAATTTATCAAAATCCTTATTGCAAAACTCTAAGCCATTATCGGTTCGTAAAGCCTTAATGACCCTACCCGTTTGAGTCTCCAGCAACTTCTTCCACGCAACAAATTTATTCAAGTCATCTGATTTATTTCTAATTAAATAAACCCACACTTTTCTTAAATAATCATCAATTAAAGACAGAAAGTAAAAGTTACCTCCTCGTGTTGGTGTTCTTGCTGGTCCTCAAAGGTTCGAATGAATGTAGTCAAGAATGCCCTTAGACTTGTGCACTCCGGTGTTGAAGCTGACTCAGTGTTGCTTCCCAAGAATACAACTATCATAGAAATCCAGTTTCTCTACTTTGTCTCCTCCAAGTAGACCATCCTTGCTAAAAACTAGCAAGCCCTTTTTGCTCATATGTCCCAAGCGAGTGTGCCAAAGGGCTGCCTTATCCATCTCTGATACCACTGTTGGAAATCACCTTGACAAGATGCCCAGGTGGTGATCTTCCAAACACCCAAGTCTAGAATGACTTGTAAAGAAAAAATACAACAACCAAAGCAAGAAAGAAGACAAGCAATTGTTATCGAGGTTTGGCAATAGCTTACATCCCCGTGAGTTCCTCTGAACTTTCTGCATTAAATCAATGGTTCTTTACAATTACAGAAACCCTCTCCAAGAAACCTCAAGTTCTTGAAGAAACCAAGAAGAGAAGAAAGAAGATGATAAGAACTTTTACAATGCTTTCTATCAAATCTATACTACTCTCTCTTTACAACCAGCCTCACTACAATGAGTCCCTCTTGTGTTTTGTGTCTTTGCACTCTAACACAATTCTCTCTTGTATGTCATAATGTCTCTCAAGTAGTCTTATAATATGATGATGTTATATATTGATAATGAAGCTAGGTGACCCTTTATATAGTGCACCAACTTCTTGTCCAATCTTGAGAGTCAATCTCCACCCTTAGATCTTGATGACCACTCAACCATGGCCTTTGATCATTCTTTAGTCAAGCTATTCATTTTGATCTTGCATCCATGCACTCAACATAAGGCTAAAAAACTAGCCTTGGTGTGCCTTCAGGGTGCGGCCTGAAACAGGGCAAGGTGTGGCCTAGAACAGGGCACACTTGTTGTCCTTCTGTGCGTCGCAGCCTGAACTTCCTCCAGCATTCCTCCATGCTATGCACTGTAGCCTAGACAAAGCTAGGCCATGGCCTGACCTGATGCATATACCTTCCAGCTTGTGTTCTTAGGCGCACACACTAGTGTGCCTACCTTTGCCTTGCTCCAAGGTGCCGCGCACAGTTGTGTGCACTTCTTTAACTTGCTGAAATTTATTCTTCCAACCTTGGTTTAGAAACTAACCTTATTTAAACCATGTTTAAACCTTAGACAAATATCAACATGATCGAGTGCAACCTCCTGTGCGATCGAGTTCATTTGAGGAAGAGAGTTACCCGAGCAGTAGTGTTTGACTGCTGCATTTACGTGACTACCACCAATTCATGCATGGGCGTCGATCCAAGTATCCGGCATTCTTTTCCCTTGATACCGAGCATAAGGAGACTATCCGACAAAGGCTTAGAGACAACTCAGAAGAGGTAGAAGAAGGAATTGAGGAAGAAGTACCAATGGCGGAACAGATCGCCGAATAGCAACCACCTGAGCGAAGACCGGTGAAGCAATCATTCATCCCATAGAACCTTGATCAGCCATCGTGCATTGCGTATCAACCTGAGATGGAAGGAAACTACTACATATCTCCGCATATACTCATGCACTGACTCAATTTAGGGGTACACCTAATGAGGATCCACACTTGCACCTTCAAGAGTTCTTCGATCTTTGCAAATTCTAACACATCCGAGGCTTAGACCAAGAAGGAATAAGGTTAATTCTTTTCCATTTTTCCTTAAAAGATAATGCTAAATGTGGTGCAATTCTTTGCCTACGGTTTCTATTCACACTTGGGAGGAGTTGACTAGCAAATTCCTAAGGAATTTTTTCCCAGCCCAGAAGATGAGTCAAATGAGGAAGGAAATTCAATCCTTCCAACAAAAGGATGGAGATCTATTCTTCGAGGCCTGGGGACACTTCAACGAGCTGCTACTCAAATACCCACACCACAACCTACCTCAAGACGAACCGGTACAAGCTTTCAATGAAGGTTTGAGTGATACTAACAAAAGTATTATGGATTCAGGTTGTGGAGGAGTGCTGATGGAGAAAAGTAGCGAAGAAGCTATGGAGCTCTTCGAAACTTTAAGTGAACACACTCAGCAGTTCTCCTCTCAAGGTAGACATGTAACCAAGAGTAAAGGTATGTATGAGGTAAGCTTGAATGGAGGATCATCTCCTTAAATAGCTGCTGTGGAGAGGAAACTAGACCTATTGGTTAAAGCTATGGCTACTCAAAACACCTCACCTAACCCACTAGCCACACCACTCCAGGTATGTGCTATTTGCTCCCAATTTGAACATAATGTTGATACATGTCCCTTGTATTCATTTGCAGATCATGAGCAAGCAAACTTTGTGGGACCAAACAATTATTCGCCGAAGAACAATCCTTATGTAAACACATATAACCCTAGATGGCGGAATCACCCAAATTTTTCTTGAAGTCAGAACAGTCAAGGGCAGCAAAGAAACTTCCAACTAGCAGCTCAATCTGTTCTCGAACCAAAGAAGAATGACCTCGAAAGTCTTTTGAGGCAATTGGCATCTCAACAGCAACAACTAATGATGTCACATGAATAATTCATGGAAGAGACTAGACAATTTCGGACTGAGATGCGACAAATCACTACAAAACATGATCAAGCCATTCAAGGACTAGAGGTAAAAATGAGGCAATTGGCCAAGGAACTAAGTAATAGAAAACAAGGTGAGCTTCCCGCCCAACCAATACCTAATCCAAGGGGACATCAATAATTGAATGTTGTGACAACCTTGAGAAGTGGAAAGATCATAAGCATCGATGAACCTGCACCAGCATCTCCAGACAAAGCATCCACCTCTAGGGTAAGTGAAATAGAAAAGGTAAATGCACCTCCACCCTTCCCTCAAAGGTTAGTAAATTCTAAAAAAGAGACTAAACTAAGTGACATTTTCGAAACTTTAAAAAAGTTGGAAATAACCATTCCTTTATTAGACGAAATTAAACAAATTCCTGTGTATGCTAAGTTTTTAGAAGATTATTGCACTAACAAAAGGAAGTTTCAGGAGCATGAGACGGTCGCCTTGACCGAAGAGGTGAGTGCTGTGCTATTAAGAAAATTACCACCAAAACTAAAAGATCCAGGTAGTTTTACTATTCCTTGCAGGCTAGGTGACCAGCTATTCGAGCATGCACTATTAGATCTAGGAGCAAGTGTAAATCTGCTGCCATATAGTGTATTCGAGACACTAGGTTTGGGGGAGCTCCAACCAACCTCCATTACTTTGCAATTGGCTGACAGAGGCATCAAATGACCGAGAGGTATCCTTAAGGATGTTTTGGTAAGAGTAGATAAATTTATTTTACCTACTGATTTTATTGTGTTAGACATGGAGGAATGCCATATGCCATTACCATTCCCTATCATCTTAGGAAGACCATTTATGATCACTACTGACACAAATATTAGTGTAAAAAGGGGCATTGTCACTATGAAAGTAAACAATGAGGAGATGGAATCCAAAATATTTAATACAATAGAATCAACCAAAAATGCTAATGAATATTCTAACATAAGCCTAATGCAAGGTATTGTTGAGAAAGGTTCTCAGGTCCATCACACCGCTCCATTGGAAACCATCCCTAACCATGATGATACAAGATTGGATATTAAACCAGAGGATGAAGATATCATCAAAGACATAAAGAGAGCTATGCACCCTATCACGAACACACCAAAGCCTCCAAGTAAGTATATTCTCCCAATTGAACCTCCTGAACTTACTAATACTACTTTCCCCTCTTCTACTGTCCAAGTACCAAGATTGAAGATGCAGTAGCTTTCAAGGGCACTGGAACCACCTGATGTGGGCTCTAAGTGCCTCATTGAAAGAAAGTAGCACCAAAGCTACTATAGAGAGCGCTTGAGCAATTCCCACTTGCATAACATATAGCTCAAGTGCCTCTATCGAGGTTAGTGGTACTGCGGCCACTACAAGATGGTATGACTGTATCGTTACTATTTTTCACCTTATTCATTTCTTTATTTAAACTCTTTTACTATTAGCAATTTTCTGTCGCGCGATCGAGCACAAACCACATGCGCTCGAGTGCCCTCTTGCCCTACACTCCATTACGCGCGAGTGCATCACACTAAGCAATTGCGCACAAGTGCGATCGAGTGCACTTCACAAATGCACTCGAGCGCACTCGAGATAGAGAGGTCATGTGCATATTATAAATAGTTTCCCTTTTCTTTGCTCACTTACACTCAATTACACCTTTGATATTTCTCTCTCACACTCACCATCTCACATAGCAAAAGCTTACCCTCAATCCAGATCTTGGCACATCACCAACCCAACCCCACCCCAATTTCATCAACCACACCCTGCATCTCATCATCCTCTACCCAACCATACCCATTCACGACCCCGGGTAAGCTATACCCATATTTTTTGCAAATTTTACATCGATTGTTGTATTACACGAACATACATTTTTGAAATACATTTCATTAGTTAAATTGCATTTTCATTTCACTGAGGAATAATATTTACAATTTGCAGGAGGTTGGGCTATCATTGGTCTAAATTCTATAGCTTCAAAGTTCTCATTGCACATCAACTGCTCGACAAATTGTCTGACTCAGTGTGCTCGAGCACTGGTAATTTGTGATCGAGCGCACCTCAATCTGTGCGATCGAGCGCACCATCAACTATGATCGAGTGCAATCACACCAGAAGCAACACTGTTTTTCCATAACACATGGCTTCCACATCCCAAGCTTCCCACAGTCTCCACCAGGCATCTCGGCCCAGTTTTGAGCAGTGTGAAATACTGTTCGAGACCACATTTAACGTAGATGAGGACTTCAAGAGTTTGGACGCCATGAGATTGGCGGTCCAAGAGTTCAAGAATCGGAGTCTCAAGCGGCTGTTTAAGCTGGTCTGTTCAACGGCATACACTCGATTCAAGGTCAGCTTCTATGAGAACCTGACCAACGACTGCACCAGACCAGAGATCTTATCTTCTTCAGTCCAGGGCAGATTCATAGAGCTAACCATCACTGATATAGCCGGTTCTTTACACTGCTGTGATGAGTCCCCATCGGAGGACAGCCACATGGAGGAGCAGCCTGACTCGTTTCCTTTACCACATATCATAGACGACATGTGTGTGGGCAAGTATGCAGACTGCCATAACAATGTGGGGAGTCAGTCGAGGTTGCTTCCCCGTTTATGGTTCGTAGACTCCGTCCTCCAGCGTAATGTGTGTCCTTTGGGGCACAAGACACAGAGGTGGGATCAGTTTTTACAGGCTCTCAACACCTTTCACCAGGGTCACTGGTACTTTATCCCAGCAGTTATATGGAGTCAGATACACAAGTTCTTTGACAGTGTACATAGCCGTCAGACCACCACGGCTAATGCATGGGGCCTCCTTTTCCCTTTCTTGCTCAATCACATCTACAATAAGAAAGGGATTAGAGGCTCCTCTATAGAAGGTCCAGTTAGTGATTATCCTTTCTTTGGGAGAGCCTAATGGAGCCTTAGCCAGTCCCACATGCCCCGAGGACCCCAGGTACAGATTCCTGTTATTGAGCCTGAGGTAGATGATCCGATGGAGACCGAGCATCCACCGGTGCGCCCTACATGGGAGGAGGACTAGCCCGATATAGGGTCCATGGAGTATTAGCACCTTCTAGATGAGTTGTCTTCTTTCCATTGTGAGCTGTTCGACATCCGCCAAGAGGATCATGAGGCAACCCGTTTGATCCATCAGCGGATCGATGGGTTAAAGGCGTAGTTTGCATGGCAGGATGCGATGCTACAGGCCATCCTTGAGCGCCTACCGCTTGCAACCGGTACCTCTTCGACTGTACCCACCGATGATCAGCAGTGAAAGGATACCCCATCTAGTTGAAGACGTAAAACTTAGCGCACATGGGAGGCACCTCAAAGCATATCCTTTTCATTTTAGTATTTTTCTTTTGTTTCTGTTTATATTTACATGTCTATTATACATATTTCTTGTTTTTCGGCACAACATTTATTTTTCTTTATCAGGAGCTTGGTGCGTGCATCCAGTTCAAGTTTGGGGGTAGTGGGAGACACTGTTGCATACACACTTGAAACACATGCACACACTAGGTCCCAGTTTTTTGTTTTAGAAAAGATAATTGCATGTTCATTTGGTTATAAAAATTTTGGTTGATTTAAAATATGATAAAAATTCATTAGTAAGCTTAAAATCTAGAGCACATAGTCTTATAATAGGAATTTTACAAAGTTTAGTTACCTACCTCAAGGCACTTAAGAATTCACGAGTTTGATCCAGATTTGCACGAGCACATTAGCACGCATTTGTGTGGGGTGTGACATATAATTCTTTTGTATATGTTTCCACGACCTAACTGTAATCGGATAACTTGTTAAAAGAACACTTTGGCATAAGAAAATAAAGAAAAATGTTCATCATGCAAAAAAAAGAAAATAAAAAGCTTCTAATGATCATTAAAAACTTTTCACTGAGTAACTGGGCCTCTTGCCTCAGTAAGCAGTTAGTGTTCACGTCAAAAGGTGGGAAGTAAGCCCTTAATGATCATAATAAAAATTTTCACTGAGTAACGGGCCTCTTACCTCAGTAAGCAATGAGTGTTCACGTCAAAATGTGAGAATTTCACTAAGAAGCAAAACCTGTTAGTTCTGTAGCCTTTCTGACTCGAGTTAGTAGGTCCTTAGGGGTGTCTTTACTCCTAATGCCCTAAAACCATATGGTTTGGGAGTTATTGGCTAAACACTCATTACAAAGGTCAATTAGAAAGCTTAATGGAACTCAATATGATAAATATCGTATGATAAAAGAAAAAGAAAAGAAACAAGCATTATACCATTTTTGTTCTTTTTAATAAGGAATTCGAAAAAGGTTTGGACACCGAAACACTATACACTAAAATAATGTGGAAGCCCCATCTTATAGGTGTTAATTCATCACACACAAATCAAACTTACAATGCCTTAAGCCAACCTTAGGTAAGTAACATGAGCTTTTAAAAATCATTTTTCAATACAAAAATGTGTTTTTATTATAAGTTTACTCATGAACGGTTATCATGATTTTATGCACAACCCAAATTTTTGAATATCATGAAAATGAATTTATCTTTAATTTTGTTTTAACATAGTCTTTCGACTAGCAATATGTAAGTTTGGGGGTGTGATAAGTGCTTAGATAGTCATGTTTAAGCCCCTTAATTTACACTTGTTAGGCTCTTTGTTTATCTATTTTAGTAGATTCTATTTCATTTTGTGTTTTATGTGTTTTCCACAGGGCTTTGACAAAAAGATGATATTTTGGAACTTTTAAGAGTAAAAAGTCAAGTTCTGCAATCCAGCAAGGTGCGCTCGAGCGCACCTCCCTCATGATCGAGTGCACAGGCACACGAGCACACTTGTAGAAGGCTCTAGAGCACAATGTGCTTGAGCATAGCGCGCATATGATCGAGTGCAAACACTCCAGAGGCGACAGAGCCAGATATGGAAAGAAGTCTCTGGATCTCAAATAGGAAATTAGGGTTTTGGGACACCCCGAAAGCCCTATATATAGCCTTGTAAAACACAGAAACTATACTTTTTTTTTAGACTTGAAGTTGAAAGCTTAGGAGAGGAATTGATGACTCGTCTCCCGAGTCTTCTTCGGGTTTTATTTTTCTGTTTTTGTTTCATCATGTTTATGATGTTTAGTTTAACTAGCATGTGTAAGTAAACTCTTATAGGGCTTGATTGAAGCCCTAGTTATGCTTTTCCACATATTTATTCATTTATTACCTTTGCCTATAGCCATGCTAGAATGTTTAACTTGATTAATACCTGTTTGTATTTAAATTCCTCATATGTGTGTGTCTAATCAAAGTATGCATGTGGTATGGATTAGTTAGTTGAATCAATTTGAATGACCGAGTCCTGGGTTCAACAATAGTAACAAGCGATATCCACACCAGATTCTCGACTAATCAACACGGGAAACCAGGAGTGGACCAAGCCCTAGGTCCCGTGTGGTTGCCAATCTCCACAGCTCTTATGCTCTCTTAAGGAATAACTCAGTATACACCCATGCTGAATCTCTTAAGAGAGAAAAGAGTTAGAGTATACACCATGCCTAACTCGTTGCATAGGGAGATCAATAGCCTAAGATGTTGACCAAGCCCTTAGGTTGGCAACCATTAAATATTCATAATAAGGCTAGAGCATTGGCACCTTACTTAGTGGGAAAGTATAATTAGTGGTGGATATCGTAGTCTTATGTTCTCTTTATTATTAACTCACACTCAATAGTTATTTCCCTTTTTACTTTGAAGAAACTAATTCTAAATCGAAATTGACCAATCCTTGTGGAAATGATCTTGCACTTGCATACTATGCTACCATTGACCTTGTGCACTTGCAAGTAAAACAAGTATGATTATTTGCATATTTATTTAGGTAGATAATTGTCCAACACTTAGATGCTAGCATTTAGAGTTTTTAGTCAAATTTTGAATCGATATCTTGTTAAGGTTAAAGTCATTAATGTTCTTGGCAGATCTGATGTCTTAAAGCTCTCTTGGCTTGATTATATTGGTGATAATAGTGTTATTTGTGTTGATTACTGTTTATTTAATTTTTTTCCTATTTGCTTAGATATTAGAATTTAGAGTTAGTAGTCAAATTCTATGTTGATCCTTATTAAAGTTAAGGTTATTAATGTTCTTCGCGGATTTGATGTCTTAAAGCTGCCTTAGCTTGATGATATTGGTGATAATTGTTTGATTTGTGTTTATTGCAGTTTATTTACTTTATCCCCTATTTATATTGACAACACAAAAGAATGATTATATTTGTGACAATGTTACGTACATGAATGATAGATAATATTTGCTTTAAATTAAATATTGTTTGTGTATTGATTATCAAAGAATAATAGTCATTCTTTAGTGTTGTGAGGTACATTGTGTCAATTCAATATCTAGATCAAAAAAAATGATTCTAATGCATATTTTTCTTTTTCCTTTGTATATTTTGTTTGTTGTTTAAATGTGTGGTGACCATGAGTCTGAGTTCCTCTGTTGTTTTCGCTGCCTCGTCTTGTAATTGTTCGTCTTGGATATAAATGGAAGTTTCCCAAGCACTCTTTTATGCTAGTTAGAACACTAAGTAACAACCTAGTTATGATTGCTTATATGTTAGAATTTAGAGTTAGTAGTCAAATTCTGAGTTGATCCCTTATTAAGGTTAGAATCATTAATGTTCTTGGTGGGTCTGATGCCCCAAAGCTCCCACAACTTGATTATATTAGTGACAAAATCTTTATTTGGGTTGATTATAGTTTATTTATTTTCTATACTATTTGTTTGGAATGATCGCTTAGATCTTAGCATTTAGAAGTAGTAGTCAAATTCTTAGTTGATCCCTTGTTAATTTTATGGTCATTAATATTCTTTACGGGTCTATTGTCTTAAAGCTCCATTGACTTTATTGTATTGGTTGCAATAGCTTTATTTGTGTTGATTATAGTTCATTTATTTTTTTTCCTATATGTTTGTAATGATTGCTTAGATTTTAGCATTTAGAGTTAGTAGTCAAATTCTAAGTTAATCCCTTGTTAAAGTTAGGGTCATTAATGTCCTTGGCAAGTCTGATGTCTTAAAGCTCCCGTAGGATGACTATATTGGTGACAATAACTTTATTTCTATTGATTACAGTTTAATTATTTTTTTTCCTATTTGTATTGACAATGCTAAAGAATGATTATATTGGTGACAGTGTTGTTTACATGATTGATATATGATATTTGCTTTGCATCAAATATTGTTTGCGTATTGATTTTCAAAGCGTGATAAGCATTCTTTTGTGCTTTGATGTTCATTGTGTTTATTCACTATCAAGATCAACAATGATGACCCTCATGCGTATTTTTCTTTTTCCTTTGGATATTATATTTTTTGTTTAAATATGTGGTGGATATGAGTCTCTCTACCTCAGTTGCTTTCTTTTCCTCGTCTTGTGAGTATTCTTTTGAGATGGAGAGGTAAATTTTCCTCAGCTATACTTGTCAGTACATCAAGAAACAACCTAGTCATGCTTGTTTAGATGCTAGCATTTAGAGTTAGTAGTCAAATTTTGAGTTGATCCCTTATTTGGGTTAGAGTTATTAATGTTCTTGGAGGCTATAAAGTCTTAAAGCTCCCTTGCCTTGATTATATTGGTGGCACTTGCGTTATTTGTGTTTATTACAATTTATTTATTTTCTGTCCTATTTGTTTACAATGATTCCTTAGATGTTAGAATTTAGAGTTAGTAGTCAAATTCTAAGTTGATCCCTTATTAAGGTTAGGGTTGTTAATATTCTTGGCGGGCCTAATGTTTTAAAGCCACCTTAGCTTAATTATATTGGTGAGAATTGTTTTATTTGTATTGATTACAGTTAATTTATTTATTGTCATATTTGTGTTGGCAACGCTAAAGAATGATTATATTTGTGACAATGTTGCTTGCAGGAATGATAAATTATATTTGTTTTGAATCAAATACTTTTTGCGTATTGATTATCAAAGCTTGATAAGCACTCTTTAGAGTTGTGATATGCATAGTGTTAGGTCACTGTCGAGATTAACAATGATGACCCTTATGCGTATTTTTCTTTTTCTTTGTATATTATGTTTGTGGAGTCACTGTGTCGTGAATATAAGTTTGTTTTCCTTTGTTGTTTTTATTGCCCCGTCATGTGATTATTCCTCTGGGATGGAATGGGAAGTTTCCCAAGGACTCTTCTATGTTAGTTAGCACACTAAGGAACAACCTAGTTATTTTTGTTTAGATGTTAACATTTAGAATTAGTAGTTAAATTATGAGTTGATCCCTTTTGAAGGTTAGGGTTAATAAAGTTCTTCCCAGGTCTGATGTCTTCAAGCTCAAGTCTTTAGTTGATTCCTTATTAATGTTAGAGTCATTAATGTTCTTTATGGGTCTCATGTCTTAAAGCTCCATTGGCTTGCTAATTGTGGTGACAATAATTTATTTTGTGTTGATTACTGTTTATTGATTTTCTGTCTTATTTGTTTGTAATGATTTCTTAGATGTTAGGATTTAGAGTTAGTAGTAAACTTCTCGGTTGATTTCTTGTTAAGGTTAGGGTCATTAATGTTTTTGGTGGGTTTGAAGTCTTAAAGCTTCCTTGGGTTGACTATATTAGTGACAATAACTTTATTTGTGTTGATTATAGTTTATTTACTTTCTATCCTAATTGTGTTGACAACGCTAAAGAATGATTATATTGATGACAATATTGCTTACATAAATGATATATTATATTTGCTTTCATAAACTATTGCTTACATATTGATTATCAAAGCTTGATAAGAATTCTTCTGTGTTTTGATGTGCATTGTGTCTGGTCACTACCGGGATCAACAATGATGACCCTCATGCATTTTTTTCTTTTTCATTTGTATATTATGCTTTCATCGCCTCGTTTTGTGCGTATTTCTTTAGGATTGAAAGGTAAATTTTTCAAGGACTCTGCTATGCTAGGTAGCACGCCAAGGAACAACCTATTCATGCTTGCTTCTATGCTAACATTTAGAATTAGTAATCATATTTTGAGTTGATCCCTTGTTAAGGTTATGGTTATTAATATTCTTGGTAGGTCTAATGTCTTAAAGCTCCCATGGCTTTATTATATTTGTCGTAATAGCTTTATTTGCGTTAATTATAGTTTATTTATTTTTTGTCCTATTTGTTTGTAATGATTGCTTAGATTTTAGCATGTAGAGTTAGTAGTCAAATTCTGTGTTGATCCCTTGTTAAGGTTAGGGTCATTGATGTTCTTGATGGGTTTGATGTCTTAAAGCTCCCTTGGGGAGACTGTATTGGTGACAATAACTTTATTTCTATTGATTATAGTTTATTTATTTATTTGATCCTATTCATGGTTACAATGCTAAGAATGATTATTTTGGCAACAGTGTTGCTTACATGAATGATAGATAATATTTGCTTTGAATCAAATATTGTTTGCGTATTGATTATCAAAGCATGATAAACATTCTTTAGTGTTGTGATGTGCATTGTGTCAGTTCGCTGTCGAGATCAACAAAGATGACCCTTATACATATTTTTCGTTTTTTTATATTATGTTTGTTATTTAAACGTGTGGCGAATATGAGTGTGTGTGCATCTGTTCTTTTCATTGCCACATCTGTGATTATTCCTCTTGGATGGAAAAGGAAGTTTCCCAATGACTCTTTTATGCTAGTTTGCACACTAAGGAACAACCTAGTTATGATTGCATAGATGTTAGCTTTTAGAGTTAGTAGTGAAATTCTGAGTTGATACCTTGTTAAGCTTAGGTAATTATTGTTCTTGGTGAGACCACCACTCTGTTTTTAGGGACTAAGAAACCTATAGCCACTGGTCAATTGAGGATTGAGATTCATGGGTTCGAATATTGAGTGCGCGATAAAGAGATCAAAAGTGAACGCATTACCAACACCTAGACCTTAAGGGGCAACCCGTATTCTTGCATTTCAAATGCATTCTCTTTATGTTGGTTAATTATAATTAACTTGATTTCTTTACTTAATTTAAGTGATCAAACAAGCACACAATGAATATAGAGCGCACACAAAACATGAGCATTCATATGACAATATAATCTATCCATAGTAGTTTAAAAAATTGGAGAAAGTAAATGCGATTACATAAGAAATTGCAAAATTTAAAAGTGTCTAAACGTGGCTTATATCCCTAAAAATAAATGAAAGAAAGGAAATTACATGGAAATAGCGAAATTTAAAAGTGTTTAAACGTGGCTTACATTCCCAAAAATTGCATAACTTAATTAAAAGCGCTAAAGTAGATCATCTATAAGTGCGTAAAAGTAATCATTCATCCATATCAAAAATAAGAGGTAAAATAAACTCATACGTACCTTTATCATCCACAAGATAAATAAGAACAACAACTATTATGAATAACAATGCATATAAATATGTCCAATCTCATCAATTTACCTAAGCAAAATCACATAAAATCTCAATATACAAATACAAGTATGTTATGAGAGGGAAGAAACTTTATTAAGCATTATCAATCTTATACAACAATTTATTTCATCCAAAACAAGCATGTGATCAAAAGGAATATCATAGAGAACACATAGAACATGTGAACCACCATACAAACAATAGATATTTAAGATTTAACTGAAAACAATGACTTTAACATGATTAAATTATCATACTAAACCTATGAACAACATGGTAATGATTTTGAAGCCAACGAAAGCTAAGAAAGCATGTGAGAGCACATAATCAAGCATAGACTTAGATTTAAATCAAGGAACAATATAAATGCATGGTGAATAGTATATCATATAATCATGAACTTTCTAAGTGTCATGTGAGTTATACAAAAATGTTAAAAGTCATAAAAACATGCAAACAAATCCAGGAAAACAAATCGAAGATGAAACTGTTGGGAAACCACCTCAAGATGCCTAGGTGGTGATCTTCCAAACACCCAAGTCTAGAATGACTTGTAAAGAAAAGAAACAACAAATGAAGCAAGAAATAACACAAGCAATTGTTATCAAGGTTTAGCAATATGCCTACGTCCCCGTGAGTTCCTCCAAACTCTCTGCACTAAATTAATGGTTCTTACAATTACAACAACACCTCTTCAAGAACACGATCAGAGATGGATCTTAACCATTCTTGAATCACCCTCAAGAACACAATCAGATCTTGATCTTAACACCATTCTTGAAGAACGAAAGAAGAGAGAAAAGAAAGTGATAAGGTCTTGAGTTACCCTAAAATTTTCCCCAAGAAAATTCCACTTACGAGTTCCTTTAATTCCCAATCTATACTACTACTCTCTCTAAACATCCAACCTCTCTACAATGAGATCTCTCCTGTGTTCAGTGTCTTTGCACTCTCACACACCCATGTGTTCTATTTCACACACACTCACATGTCATCACATATAGTGCACCACTTCTTGAACCTATCTTGAAGGTCAATCTCCACCCTTAGATCTTGAGGATCAATCAATCATAGCCCCTCATCAATCCTAAGTGATCATGTGCATTTTGAACTTGTCCCACGCACCATTTAAGAAGGTTGAAAAATCATGCCTCAGGGTGCCTTGCGTCGCACCTTGAAACAGGGCATGCTGCGGCCTAAGCCAGGGCTGAAACCTCACCATTTCTTCACCTTGCTGGGCGCCGCTCCTTGGGGAAGTCAGGCCGCAGTGTGACCTGATTGCTGAACTTCCTGGAGCTTTTGGAGGCCGCGGCGCCCAAGGCTGTGCCGCGGCTCAGAGCTTGACCTGATGCTGAATTACACTTATTTAAACCTTAGACAAAATACCAACAATCTCTACCTTTGTCCAAGCGATTAAACCCAAACCCAATGTGTAGAGAACTCAGTATCCAAACTCAACTTAGGTCACCATTTAACCGACTCTAATCCTAAGAAGTCCAAGGCAATGATTGAACTTACTTAGAGGTAGACCTAAATCTGCAGGACTTTCTTCCATTGCAACTTTGTCCATATGAATGCATCATTTCATAACATTTTCCTGAATGAAATGATATCGAACATCCACATGCTTAGTCCTCTCATAGAACACCGGGTTCCTATACAAGTGCCACACACTTTGGCTTTCCGAAGACACCACCACCTGCTCTTTTAGGACCTTCCACTCGTCCAACAACCCTTTGCACCACATAGCCTCCTTTATGGCTTTCAAAGCCGCTATGTACTCTACCCCAATTGTTGAGAGTGCTACCAATGGCTGCAACTAAGCCTTCACATACCTCAGCAACCACTTCATCCCAAACCAAAGCTCATTTCCGGGATAACTCACAAATCTGCTGAGAACTCTAATTACCTGAGAAATATCGGGTCTAGTGCTTATCATCATGGACATGACTGATCCAACCGCACTAGAGTAAGGGACCTTTTCCATTTCCTTCTTCTCCTTATCCATTCCAGGATATTGTTCGCTGGAGAACTTGAAATGACCAGTAAGAGGAATCTTCACTGGTTTACCATCTTCCATAGAAAACTTGTACAACACCTTTTCTATGTAGGAAGACCGAGAAACTTTCAACCCGTTTCTTTCCCTTTCCCGAATTCTTCTTATCTCAAGAATCTTTTGTGCAAGACCAAGATCTTTCCTCTCGAACTCCTCACTAAGTTGAGATGTAAACCTTTCTATCCTCTCCCTGCTGTTCCCAACCAATAGCATATCATCGACATAGACGAGGATAATCACCACTTAATCCACCTTGTGTCCATGTGAGAAGGTTTCTATGAAATCTATGCCTCCTCTTTGCGTGAACCCCTTCGCCACCAGCCTAGCCTTATTTCGGACTTTATCCCCTAAAGGGTTCCCTTCTTTGATCTTGTAAGTGCACTTACAATCCACAACTCTCCGTTTTCCTGGTTTGGACACCAATTCCCGAAAGTTATTCTTCCTCAAAGAATCTATTTCTTCTTCCATAGCTAGCTGCCACTTTGACGAATCCTTACATTCCATGGCATCCATGTAAGTTTCTGGTTCAACCCCTCCTTCTATCCAAGGAGCTACTACATGAGCATCAGCAAAACCATATCTCAAAGGTGGTCTAACCACCCTCCTTTCCCGGTCCCTTGTGAGCTGGTAGTCATTCTGACTTGCTGCATCAACCCCTTCTAGTTCAGCCTCCTCTCGAGTGTCCTGAGCTTAGCATTCATCAATGGGCTTTACCTGGTCCGAACCCTCTTACCTTCCTTACTCTACCTTAACTGAATTTTCCTTGATGCTATGCTCCACAAATACTGAACTAGTTTGCTTACTATCCCCTGCAAGGTTAGTTTTCTCTAAATAAGGAAATACATGCTTATTAAAAATGACATCCCTACTTATTATAAGTTTAAATCCTTTTTTTTCTAAAGACTATAACCTATACCCCTTAGCCCCTTCCCCGTATCATAGAAACACACACTTTCTAGATCCTGGGCTAAGTTTATCATCCTTTTGATGTGAAAACGCAGCACATTCAAAAGTCCTAAGGTTGTCCAACTCAAGGGGTTTACCACTCCACATCTCCTCGGGAGTCTTGAGCTCTAAAGCTCTAGAGGGTGATTTATTAACCAAATACGCAGCAGTAGACATCGCTTCCCCCCAAAAACATTTGGGTAATCCAGATCCTATAATCATGCACCTAACCTTTTCCCTAAGGGTTTTATTCATCCTCTCAACAACTCCATTTTGCTGAGGGATTTTTACAACCGTTCTATGTCTTAGAATGCCATTTAACCTACAGAATTGATCAAGTTCCTTGTTAAAAAATTCTAAGCCATTATCGGTTCTTAACACCTTAATTACCCTGCCTGTTTGAGTCTCTTCCAGCTTTTTCCAAACCACTAACTTATTCAAAGCATCTGGTTTATTTTTAAGCAAATAAACCCAAACTTTTCTTGAATAATCATCAATTAAAGACATAAAGTAACGATTATCTCCCTGTGTTGGTGTTCTTGCTGGCCCCCAAAGATTCGCATGAATGTAGTCAAGAATGCCCTTAGACTTGTGCACTCCGGTGTTGAAGCTAACCCGATGTTGTTTCCCAAGAACACAACATTCACAGAAATCAAGTTCCTCTACTTTGTCACCACCAAGTAGACCGTTCTTGCTGAGAACTTGCAGGCATTCTTCACTCATATGTCCCAAGCGAGTGTGCCAAAGGGCTACTTTATCCATCTCAGCCATCAAGCTTGCTGCTTGACCCTTGATCTCCGTGTCTCCGATCATCTCATAGAGACCATCCTTCATTGCTGATTTGATCACTACCAAAGATCCCTTGGTTACCTTGATCTTTCCTCCCTCTACCTTGTATGTGTATCCCATGGAATCCAGCTGTCCCAATGAGATCAAATTCCTTATCAAATCTGGAAGATACCTCACATTCCTCAGCAACCTTGTCATTCCATCAAACATCCTCAACTGGATATCTCCTATCCCCCTCACTTGGCAAGAAATATCGTTCCCCAAGAAAACCTTTTCATCATTGGTTTCCTTGAAATTCTTGAACCAATCCTTGTGAGAACACATATGATGAGTGCACCCGGTATCCAAGATCAATTTCCCACTGCCTTCTTGCTCCTTGCTCACATTTGAGCACACAACAAGAACATCATCATCTTGCTATTCTCCCTTAGCAACCGAGCCTCTCCATTCTTGGTATGGCTTCCTCCCTCATCCTTTACCATCTTCTTGCAATCTTTCTTGAAATGTCCCTCCTTATGGCAGTAGAATCATCTATTTCCTCCAAATCTCGATTTGGAGTGTGCTCTCTCATGGCTTTCTCCTCTACCTCTGTCCTGGTAGTAGCCATCTATGTTACTGTGAGCTTTCCCATGGCTTTCTCCTCTACCTCTGTTCCGGTAGTAGCTATGTATGTTATTATGCGCTCTCCTATGGCTTTCTCCTTTACTTTTGTCCCGGTAATAACCATGTATGTTGCTGCCATACCGAGTTGTTGGCCTTCCTCTAACGAACAACCCTTCACCATTTGATACTCTCCTCATCTTGGCATCAAGATTATCTTGCAACTCTTTATTACGATCCAATTTAAAAGAAAAGATTCGTTTACGAAGAGACATCTTATTCGGGAGAGCCTTGGTAAGAAACAACTCATCTAATTTCTTCCAAATTGCAACTGGATCTTCCGAGTCTCCACACTCCCATGTGACATTATCTAACATATTCAGAAACATGGTGCTATATGCCTTCTTCTTCATCTCATTTCGCTGGACCTCTATGAGACTTGCTGGAAAAGCGTCATCTTCTCCAATCACTAAGTCCACCTTTTGTTGCATAAGAACCGCCTTGATCTTCTGCTTCCAAAGGGAAAAATCTTCTTTTCCATCGAACTTCTCAACAATGAAGTTCGAACCCATCTTACGGAGAAAATCCCAGATTTATACAGCACCAATAATTACTTTTCAAATTCTTCTAAATCTCAAGAACACGACTAAAGATTGATCTCAATACCGTTCTTGAATCACCCTTAAGAACACGATCAAATATTGATCTCTACTCTGTTCTTGAATCACCCAAGAAGTTGACCATTGATTCTTGGAGTCTTGCTCCGATACCTTCTGTTCTTGCTCTGATACCCAACTGTGCAAGCTTTGATACCATTGTTGTGGTATCTCCTCTAGCTTTGATACCACTATTGGGAAACCACCTCAAGATGCCCAGGTGGTGATCTTCCAAACACCTAAGTCTAGAATGACTTGTAAAGAAAAGAAACAGCAAATGAAGCAGGAAAGAACAAAAGCAATTGTTATCGAGGTTCGACAATGTGTCTACGTCCCCGTGAGTTCCTCTGAACTCTCTACACTAAATCAATGGTTCTTACAATTAAAGTAACACCACTTTAAGAACATAATCAAAGATGGATCTTAACCGTTCTTGAATTACCCTCAACAATATAATCAGATCTTGATCTTAACACCGTTTTTGAAGAATGAAAGAAGAGAGAAAAGAAAGTGATAAGGTCTTAAGTTACTTTGGATTTTTCTATTTTCCCCTAGAAAATTCCACTTACAAGTCCCTTGAATCCTCAATCTATACTACTCTCTCTCTAAACATCTAGCCTCTGTACAATGAGAACTCTCCTATGTTTAGTGTCTTTGCACTCTCACACACCTATGTGTTCTATTTCACACACACTCACATATCATCACATGTTATGTCACACTTGTTAAGATTGAAGCTAGGTGGCCCTTTATATAGTGCACCACTTCTTGAACCTATCTTGAAGGTCAATCTCCACTCTTAGATCTTAAGGACCAATCAATCATAGCCCCTCATCAATCCTAAGTGATCCTGTGCATTTTGAACATGTCCCACGCACCATTCAAGAAGGCTGAAAAATCATGCATCAGGGTGCCTTACACCGCACCTTGAAACAGGGCATGCTGTGGCCTGAGCCAGGGCTGAAACCTCACCATTTCTTCACCTTGCTGGGCACCACACCTTGGGGAAGTCAGGCCACGGTGCAACCTGATGGCTGAACTTCCTAGAGCTTCTGAAGGCCGCGGCGCCCAAGGCTATGTCGCGGCTCAAAGCTTGACCTGATGCTGAATTACATTTGTTTAAACCTTGGACAAAATACCAACAGAAACAAGCAACAAAAAGAGACAAGTGAATATGGCCACCACTTTAAAGTGGTAGGAAGGTCCAACTGCTACTTCAAAGTGATGGGTCACTATGAACAGCCAAGTGGTGGCCAAAGGTTGATGCAGTTTAGATCTAGCTTTGGGTTTTGATTTTAATCCTTCAATTCAATAAGTTTTAATTTATAAAGACATGCAAATAGCTTTAATAAATCACTAATAAATGTATTTTAATCATAAAAATAAGTTTAAACATGATTTAAAACAAGCAACAAGTGGTTAATTCAAACTAGTTAGCGAGATATCAAAAGAGATATACAAGGGAGTGTAATTGAATTTATACCTTAATAACGTATAAAAATCTTGCGAAGATCAATGAATTGCTATATTAGATCTTCCTTAAGTAGCATTCCATGAAATTCTAAGCTAGATTTTGTTCTCCTTTCGTGAAATTAGGTGGTTGCCTCCTTGGAAGCTCTCAAGAAGATGCCGTTGCGATGCGTTTGATTGGTGAACAAAATGAGTATTTTTTATCACTTACTGTCATCATAGAATAAATGAAACACAAAAGTAAAATCCTTTTGATGAAGGATATTGGTTGAGTATTGAGTACGGACTATGTTTTGATGTTAGATGAGTGTTCAGTTAATAATTAAGTTCTCACTTATGTCTTATCAGATCAAAGCTTATAATATACAGATGAAAAGATATTTAAAAGTTATATTGATCTCGAGAAGGTTAGGTTTTCAAGTATTTGGGGAAAAAATATATTGCTCTCAAAATTCAGATTCTCAAAAGAGAGAAATGGATATTTTGCGAAGAGACATCTTTTGTGGTTTAGGAAATATCCTATTCTCTTGTGTCAATCAATCTTTGACGTGGTAAGCACATTAACTCAGCGAAGAATGAACCTCAATCACACACAACAACTCATCACTTTAGGGGATTATCATTTATCTAATGGTACAAAATTGGGTGTATACAATTATGTATTTGTCGGTGTTTATAATTTGATTTCAACAATTGAATTTTATCATTTGAATTTATGTAAACTTAAAATATATTTTAGTCTTTTATAATATATTTCTTAGGTACAAATATCCACAATTAATGTACGAAAACTTTATGATATGTTAAGCAACCACATTATCACAAATTAAAACAACAACAATTAAATTAACTAAATTGAAATTTATTATTGCTGATAAAAATCCCTTGTATAGTCAAAGGACAACATGTAGTGTAAAGAACATAAAAGTTTATTTCACAAATTAGATGTAAAATAGTATTTACTTGTCTAAAGACAAAAGGGTAATTTATACATCCTACCCTTGTCCAATCTCAATTATCAATTAGATCTTCATCCGACAGTCCATAAAAAGTGAATTAAACACCTTAGAACTAATTTTCAGGTAATTGGAAAATCAGCAAATTTGCACTCTCTCTATAAATCTCTTTATTTTTATAAAGCTTTGATAAATTTATTACCTTATAACTTTAAAGTTTACTGACTTGAATTCCAGAAATTTTTCTTAGAGATCCGAACTCCAAGCCACCACTTAGTGTTTTTTAAGTACCTTACAAGTACCCGCAGGTTCCCTCACACACGTAGTAGGTCTTTTTTCATGCATTCCTTCACCTATCTGATCCTCGATCTTTTGTGGGCATCAATAGATTTCATCTATGAGAATTTACATAATCCACACCAATCAAATATATATATGAAATTTGGCCCCAAAGAAGATGATACTAAAAGGTGATAGGCATAATAAAGACCTCAGTGTTGTGATTTCACCTAGTTTTTGAAGATATCAATTAAGTGTTGATCTTCATCACTTGAGGTTCAGACACACTCATCAAATGTTAGCTCCTCCCTTGATGTTAGGCTTACACACCAAGTGTTTTCACTTTCTTTCTCATGTCGAGGTCTTAACATTAGAATCTTGAGGTCTATGCCTTTGAGGTATGCTTTGAAGAGTTAGGATCCAAGTTAGAGGGCTTGCTTAGTTGGCCAATAAGAAGGATACCTTATTCACTAACATGCACAAGTCATCCTAGGTTGGCCATATCGCTTGGTCAGTTTCCTTCGCGGTGTGCGTGCTTTCTCACTTGGTAATGTCTTTGTTTGAAAAGTTCGTTAACTTTTGATGTATTATGTGAACATTAATGTTTTTAATTTTGTTTCAACAATTTAATTTTAACATTTCAATTTATGTATACTAAAAAAGGATTTTAATTTTTGATAATAACTTTCTTAGATACAAAAGATTACCAACTAGATACAATGACTTTTTGATAGGTTAAGAAACCAAATTATCACAAATTAAAGGATCAATAATTAATCAAAAAATTTAAAATTGATTATTGTGGGAAAAATACATTGTCCAATCAGAAGACATCATATGGTATAATAAAGGAAAAAAGAGGTTATGTCATAAATAGGGGTAAAATAATAATTATTTGTTAAATGAAGAAAGGCAATTTCTACATCAAACCCATATTCTAATCTCAACCATCGATCAAATCTTCATCTGACAGTTAATAAAAGGTGGATTAAACATCTTCCTAAATTCGTTTTCACATAATTGGTGAATCACCAAATTAGAACTTTCTCTCTCTTTCTAAAATGGTTCAATAAATTCGGTTACCTTATAATTGTCAAATATCCTTACTTGAGCGTTAGAGAGTTCCTCTAGAGATCCCAACTCTGGGCCATCATTTAGTGTCTTTCATATACCTAACAAAAACTTGTAAGCGTCCTCTCACTCCTTGGACGTCCTCACACGTCCGCACCTTCACCCTTTCAATCCTAGATCTTTTTTGGGCATCAACAAGTTTACACCATATGTGGGAATCTAAGTAATCCACACCAAACAAATATCTACTTTGCAATACATATGATCCCAAAGAAGATGACACCAAAGGTGATAGGAATAGCAAATACATTGGCATTATGGACTTTGTTTAGTTTTCAAAGATATCAATTAAGTGTTTATCTTCATAATTTGGTGTTTAGATGCACTCATTGAGTGTTAAACCTCACTTGGCGTTAGGTGTACTCATCGAGTGTTATTCTCTTCCTCGATGGTTTAGAGGGCTTACTGTTAGAATCTTGAGGTCTAGGCATTAGAGGCATTCTTCAAAGACTTAGGATCAAAATTAGAGAGCCTGTTCCGTTGGTCGATTAACATGTATAGGCCGTTCTAGGTTGGCCAAGTGGCATGGCTGGCTTCCATCACAATGTACTTCCTCACTCCGTATATTCTCTTTTTGAAAATTGCATTAACTTTTGATGTATTATGTACATGTCAGAGTTTATAATTTGATTTTAACAATTTAATTTTAATCGTAAATAAGTGTTTCGATTTTACTAGTGAAGCACCTAGGTGTTTATTTCCATAGTCTGTTTCGGTAGGGCAAATATTTTTATAGAAGTTTCACTCTTCCTAAATATTAAAATATATGTTCACACGAATTCAAATAAGATATTCACAAGCTAGAATAAAAAAAATAATAATCATCTATCCTTTTATGTGTAATTTATTATTTTAGGTAAATTTTTTTGTACTTACATTGACGAAGAGGAGAATCAAATTCTGATATCTTATATGGAGAGCTTGGAGATGACCTAGCTTAATCTTGGCCAAAAGGCTATAATCTTATTTTAGGTAACCAATGAGTCATGATTTGAAGTTTGGTATGTTTCAAGTTATCCAAATCAATTGAGTATTAATTTGGCTAATTGAAAAGTGTAATTTGAAGTTTGGTAATTTTTCAACTGTATAAAAAAAAAGAGTCGTAAATAAAAAATGGGTGCAACTATATTGTCTTACGTTAGACTGTGTTACCAAATTACTGTCAAATACTGGGTATATATACTTTTTTGGTCATGAAAAAAATATCATTTTTTATGCTTACGGAAAAAAAAACATAAGTCCCATAGTAATGGAAGAATGTCCTATAGTTTTAGTATAGGTGACAGCCATTTTAGAATACTACACGTTTAATTCAAATAAACTAGTGAGAAGATTTAGGCTCCTTCATATTTAGAATAAAGATTGTGGGAGACCCATTAGTAGACTCAAACTCATACTCTGAGAAGTATGACAGTAATTGCCACTAAACTATCCAGAGTGTATGAAATGAGTGTGGGATGTCTTATTAGCACCACTCTAAATAGTTTCAGATGTTTTGTTATGAAGAAACTAAATGAATCCAGTTAAGAGAGAGTGACTAGCACTTGATAAAACCAAAGAGCCCCTATTTATTATCAATTTGTACACTAAACAATAGAGAGAAAACGATAGAGACAGAGAGAGACTAACACTCAAAAAACTTTAGGAGCCTCTATTTATTATCAATTTGTACACTAAACAAAACATTCCATATAAGACATGTTGTCGAGGGCAAATGATGGAATATCAACCAAGAGTTTTGAGGCTCCATATGATTCACTTACTCAGGGTTTTGAGACTCCTTCATAAGATTCACAACATTCAGGGTTATGGCTACAACATGCAGGAGTTCCTTGTTCGCTCACACCAAGGAAGGATACTAGTGTCATAAGTACTATGACAGTAAACTTCACGATGAACCTGATTGAAACTTGCATTGATATAAGAATATATAAAAAACTTGTAAAAAATTTAATTTTCTTTTTTGTATATCCAAAGCTTATCGTTGAATTCTATTTATATTGACTAAGGTAGAGAATTGATATGGAATCTCTATAATAAAAGAAGAAATTTGCAGCATCTATAGTATGAAATCATAAAAGGATTAATACTTACCAAAGTAGTTTGAGGAAAGCTGTAATTTGCCATATAAAGGTGCTACTAGCTTATAATGACCGAAAAGATTAATGCTGTTATAATTTCTTGCCATAGTAGCTTGAGTAAAGTTGTAGTTTTTCATATAGAGGTGCTACTCTTTGGTGATGAATAATAATGATCACATCTTATTACATGCCTAAAGGAATGAATTTGTGGCTACTATTTATTAAGTCAATATCTTTAAATTCTTCAAAGGTCACTATGGTGTTGTTGTTGTTAAATGGTTCAAATTACTATCAAATGATACCATATGCCAGTTTATAAATCAATAATTGATATATCGTTTTATAATGATTTACTTAAAAATATTATTTGAGTTATCATGAAATTACTGTAATTGAGGTATCATTTGATAATAAATTAATAAAACTCTACTATTTTGAAAAAATATATCGTTTGACAATAATTAGGGTTTTTTTTTTATAATGTGTAAGTTTGTCATGTTTTAGGGGTTTATGGTGCTTGTGAACTTAAAAAAATAATAATAATTTGATATCGCCAGCTAACGCGACGACATCATAGTTGGACACATATTCTAAAGGTATAGGATCTTTTTTCTGTTGTTTTTCATCTGAATATGTAATAGATTGCATTAATAGTCACCAATTAAGGAAATGATCCTTGAAGATTTTGTAGGATTTCAAACTAAAGATCCTTAATCTCATTGAATCACCATAGAAGAGTAAAGAACACCTAATGTCAAATATATAGAAAGAACATGTATCTTTCTTAGGATAAATGATTGATAATGCAACAAAATATTTGATCAAGCCTAAGAATTGATCCTTAGTTCTCCTTTAGCACACTATCTCTCATCGGGGCAAGCTTTTCCCACTATGTTTCTTATGGTTGTGAATAGGAGAGGGACCTAGCTGTCCATCAAAAGTCCAAAGGTGTATTACGACCTACATTAGCTAACCCATGTTAGACACTTTAGAGTATTAAGCACATTGTAAATAGATTGCTCTATTGGGCTCCCTTTATGTCTCCCTTAATAGACCAATACTTAGCGCGTTTTATAAAAAAAAACCCAATAAGCCCCAATTAATGTAAGCCTACATTATGGAATAGTTTTGACAAACTTAAGAAAAATAAATAATAAAGTTTTGGCTAGTGATAAGCTGTGACCATTATGGAGTACCTAGCATCTAGTAATGTTAGAAAAAAAATATTGTAACAATTTTGGTAATAAACTATAAAAATAATTATTATTTGGTTTTATATGATTTGTTATAGATTTTTATACATAATATATTTGGAAACAATCATAACATTGACAAGGTATGCATGGAAAATGCAACAATTGTTTTTCCTTTTATTTTTCTTATGATTCTAAACTATATATGTTGCATGTCTTCATTCACATTTAAAGCTTTTTTATCAAGAATTGTTTTAATCATTATAAATAGGTTCTAATCTTCAGTGTTCATTATCTTAGGTTAATAACAATGGAAGGTTCAACGAGTTTTTTCATGAAGTTTATTATGATGGTACTCCTAGCTTTTGGAATTTTCAGTGGTGATGCATGACTAGATCCTGGTAGAAAGTGTTGTTTTCCTTATCACAATTGTTGTACGTCTAATGAAGAGCTCTCAAAACCCTAATCGTAAGAAGATATTTTATCAATTTGGACATTTCCCTTCCACACTCCACAATATGTGTCCTTTTGTTTACTTATTTACATAGCCAATGATTTTATGTACTGTTTTGCTTAATGTAACTTCTTGATAAGTGGAGGCTCATAAATTTGTTTGCATATGATATTATGATTATATCTCTTTCATACACACACATACTGAGAAACGACTACTATTATGATGTTGTTACATTAGATGATGCTATCAAATTTGAATCAAATACTACTTAATTTATAGTCAAATAGTGTATTTTACCAAAATGGTATCATTTTATCAAATTATTGTTAAATGATACCCTAAATTACTATCAAATGGTACCAAAAAGCCATGTGCCATTGCTTTTATCAACGAAATAATAGTCTCACCCGAGAGTAAGGACACAGGTTTTTTCTCAAATATGGGCAATTTAAAATCTTATTTCCCTATATAAGGTTGTTTTAAACTTAATTCTAAAATAAGGTAATTTTTACCACATGATAATGAAACAAGAGCCGATAATTTTACATGAGATTCAAATTAATCCCGAAGAAACTTGTCTCTACAACCCCTTTTCCTTCATATTATCTATAAGTCTAGGGCTAAACAAAAATTATAGAATGGTAGCTCTTGGAATTTTTGGTTTATGCCTTTGGAGAAAAAAGTTTAAGATTTGATCTCAAGCTTCAAATTATGACCATTAATATTCGCATCAAATAGAAACCCTATTTATATAGAATCTTTACTCCTAAAACCTCTAGGATTTTTAGAATTGCAATTAAACCTTTATTTTAATTTAATTCCTTGAAATCTCTCAATGAGCCCTTTATTTTCTTTATTCTTCCAATTGCCTTATATATAGCATTTGTTTACTTCATTTATATCCCATGTTTTAATAGACAATATAATTTTCCTATAAGGTAAACCTTACTGTAGCACAATAAATTTACACAAATAAAAAACTTTGAATATTGACTATAATGGTGGTAAGCTATGAATAATCATTCCTAATGATTTTTTATTTCCAACTTAATTTTAATTTATGTGCATTGGGGATTTTAGTCTTTATGTTTGAGTCTCATCATACAATCATGCATTAAATACATATTAAAGCATATAATCTAATCACATACATATATCTAGGTGGATGATTTTGGATTTCTAAGTGTGATTTACTTGAGCCAAATAAGTAAATCACTTGGTCAAATCCTAGGTAATTATAACATGAATATATCCCATACATTCATGGGACTTCAATCTTCAAATGATCCATCATGTTTCCTTGCGCATTATTTGATTCACCCAATTTTAATCCTATCTAACTCTAAGTAACTATACATATCAAATATATAAACCCCATATTCTAATCCTATTAGGTTTCCAAGAACTTTTCTCAATAATATCCCAAATAAGATTTAGGTTTCTTATTTATTAGAATTCATAATTCTAATACGATAAGGCTATTGGAGTTTTCAATTCTTAATTAATCTTCAATTTTTTAAAACTTTAATCTAGAATTAATAATGTTAATGTGTGTGTGTGTGTATATATACAATGTATATGTTAGTCCCATGTTAGTTAGAATGGGAAACATTCCCTTTAGGTTAGGCTATAAATAGGAGACCTCCCTGATAAGCAAATCACACCATTCAATACAATTCTCTTCTCTTTGTATTGTCTCACTTCCTTTCTTAAGTTCAACTTGGTATCAAAGCCAGGTTCTTAGTGGTTCTCGGTATATCAAGAGTTGAGTATGCTCTATGATTGCCACTATTAGTGGATGCTTCACATTAGAAAGACTTCTTATATATCCTCTTCATGTTAGGCATGATGACCCAAGTTTCTAGTTTGGGAGAAACTTGGGCTTGGAGAGTCTGCTAAACAAAGGCCCAATATATGATGTAGAAGACTATATGAACCCAAAAGCTTAAGTTAACGGGTTCTGGTTCCACCACCATATATATGTCATTCATTTATCTAGTTTTTTTCTTTATTTGGGATTGATTTTCCACATCTCTTTGCTCACATGTGAATATTCACAACAATCTCCCCATAACATGTGAGTCCATTGCTCCCTCTCACCATCATGCTTATACCAATTTCAAACTCGCACCATAGTCTAACACACACACTTGGAAAGTCACCCGTTCTCCTATCGGAGTCAGAGAACCAGACACCAACTTTCAACAATGAGCTCCATAGACTCCACCATGCGAACCAAACAGACTTCATTGTGTGAGAATCACCCGCTCGCTATACAAGTCACATTGTTCGCGCTACACGAGTCCCTCGAGCTCCCCCTGTTGTTTTGACTATACCACCATGAGCATCCCAAAGTTAACCGCATGATTTGGTCAAGCCCAGCCGGACCATCGACTCTGATACCACTGTTAGGCATGACGACCCAAGTTTCTAGTTTGGGAGAAACTTGGGCTTGGAAAGTCTGCCAAGCAAAGGCCCAATATATGATGTAGGAGACCATATGAACCCAAAAGCTTAAGTTAATGGGTTCTGGTTCCGCCACCATATATATACCATTCACTTATCTAGTTTTTTTTCTCCATGTGGGATTGATTTTCCACATCTCTTTGCTCACATGTGAATATTCCCAACACTTCATACCTGCCGAGTCATCACTATAGCCAGAGTCTTATTCTCCATTGATGTCACCTTAATCACCACTCCCAGGGAACCTCAACTCAACAACAAAGGGCATCCATCTGGATCTTTTCAACCAAACAACAAAGGGCATCAATCTAGATCCTTAAAATCCTGTAATTCTATAAGAAGCAAGCCCCTGGTCCTCTTCAGCATGATTGTTTCCAAAACCCTAATAGACATTCCCAATAATACATGTCTCATGGTACTCCTTCTAGATTTATTGCCCGTATTGCTGAAACTTCATCATCCACTACTCCATTTAAATGTTTTCTGCCTCTGACATAGAGGAAATTGTCAAAAAAGTCCTTGCTCATTCTGATAATCTATCTTCTACTGCTATGTCAGTCACTTCAGGTAATTCATCTTAGTTCTTTGACTCTGCCTGTTGTAATCATATGACTCTTGATTCCACTCTCTTTTCCACCAAATGTCTTGCTAATCATACTCCGACTATTCAAACTGCTGATGGTTCTCCTATAACCGTGAGTCATATCGAAAAAGTTGCAACATTAAACACTTCTCTTCCTGATACTTATTGCATTCCCCAACTCACTCTCAATCTCGTATCTATTTGTCAATTATATGACTTCGGTTTAACTGTCCTTTTTTTCAACTTCTGGTAGTTTTGTGCAGGATCCAAAGACAGGACAAACACTTGGGATAGGCCGTAAGGTCAACTCTTTGAGCTCATCAATCTTCACATTCCATTCCATTTCTCCTCATCAGTTCAAACAACAACCCCAGTCTCATCTACCCCATCCATTAGTCTCAGGCATTCTCGTCTAGGTCATGCTTCTGTCGGTCGTCTTCAATCCTTAGTGTCTAGTGGTCATTTATGGCTTGTTAATAAAGAAAAATTTGATTGTCTTCCTTGTCAACTTGCCAAAAAATCTACATTTCCTTTTCACAAAAGTGATTCTTTTTCTTTTGCACCATTTGACTTGATTCATTCTGATATTTGGGGCCCGTCTCCCACTGCTACTCTAGGAGGCTCTAGATATTTTAACATTTTTGTTGATGATTACTCCCATTACACCTAGATATTTCTTATACATAATCGATTTGAATTACCTTAATTGTACTTTGATTTTGCTACCATGGTCAAAACTTCATTTTCTTGCAATATCAAAGTGTTTCGTGCTGACAATGCTGCTGAATACACAGACTCTAATGTCCTTAACTTTCTTCGCCAACATGGCACTTTTCCTCATCGTTCATGTCAAGGCACCTCCCAAAAAAATGGGTGTGCTAAGTGTAAACACCGAGACATTCTCAACACCGCCCGTGCTCTTCTCATATCTGCTTTGTGTCCTGAACAATTTTGGGGTGAAGCTGCTCTTACGACTGTTTACACCAAGAACCATGTACTTTTTCCCATCACTGGGAATCAATCACCCTTTGAGCATCTCTATGGTCACCCTCCTAACTATAGCACTCTTAAGGTATTTGGTTGTGCCTGTTTTGTTCTCCTTTAGCTTTATAAGCGCACCAAATTGGAACCTAGATCTCGCTTAGATTGTTTCTTGGGATATGATGTTGAACACAAAGGCTACAGATGTTGGGATCCTTCCTCTAAACGTCTCCAAGTGTCTCGTCATATTGTTTTCTGGGAACACAAGATGTTCGCCTCCATGTCCAAGTTTCATCTGTTGCGCGACAACACCTCTCTCCTATTCACTGACCTTTCAAAGGATCTTTTTCCTGAAATTCTTGAGACAAACTCTACTTCTGAGTCAACATCTCCACCAACACATCCTATCTCTTTATTAGATATGTTATTACCACCTAACATGTCTACAGACACCTCCATTGAGTTATCCACCTTACCCTCTTCTAAGCAAATTGTCTCTTCTGATGGATCCGCTCCAACACATCCTATCTCTTTATCAAATATCTCATTACCACCTAACATGTCTACAGATACCTCAATTGAGTTATCCACCTTACTCTTTTTTGAGAAACTTGTCTTTTCCGATGGATCCGCTCCAACAGCTTCTGATCTCCCTCCTCGGTGAAGTAACCGGGTAAAAACTCATTATGTTAAGCTTCATAACTTTGTTGTATTTTTTATTATTCTTTCTCACCATGAACTATAGTCTTATCACAAAGCTAGTTCTAATCCTATTTCACAAAAAGCAATGAATGATGAACTACAGGCACTCGAAAACACTCACACTTGGGAAGTCAAACATGTTTTGGGATGCAAGTGGGTTTACAAGATCGAAACTCACTCTGATGGGTAAATTGATTGATACAAGGGTCGCTTGGTAGCTAAAGGGTTTACCTAGGAGTATGGGATCGACTATGAGGAGATCTTTGCCCCGGTTGCCCACCTTACTTCAGTTCGCAGCTTAATTTCAGTTGCTGTCATTCGTCATTAGGGATTATTTCATATTGATGTGAAAAATTCTTTTCTTAATGGTGAACTCACCGAAGAAGTTTATATATGCCCTCTTCTAGGTTCTCATTATCTTCCGCATCAAGTCTGCAAACTTCGTCAGGCTCTCTATGGCTTCAAGCAAGCTCCTCGAGCTTGGTTTGCCAATTTCAACACCATTTTTGGAGATTTTGGATTCACTCCCATCTCACATGATTTTGATCTTTTTATTCGGAAAATAGACCAGGGTACTATCCTTCTTCTCCTCTATGTTGATGATATGATCATCACTGGTGATGACACATTTAGAATTTTGAATCTCAAGACTTATCTCAGCCAACATGTCGAGATGGAAGATCTTGGGAAGCTTACTTACTTCTTAGGACTTAGGATCACTTCTAACTCCGAGGGATACTATCTTTCTCAAGCAAAGTATGCTTCTGACCTTCTTACTCGAGTGGGACTCACAGATAGTATGACTTGTACCACTCCTCTTGAGCTCAACTCCAAACTCACTCCTCTGTATGGTACACCTTTGGAAGACCCCACCTTGTTTCGCCGATTAGTTGGTAGTTTTGTTCATCTTACAGTTACTCACCCTGACGTCTCTTATCCTTTCCATATTGTCAGTCAATTTCTCTTTGCTCCTCGCACACCCTATTATGCTGCAGTTCTTTGACTTCTCGGGTACATTAAGAGGACCCTATTTAATGGTCTTCATTTTTCAGCTCACTCTTCATTTGAGCTTCGTGCCTACTCAGATACAAATTGGGCACGTGATCCCACTGATCGTAGATCCACCACTGGTTATTTCTTCTTTCTTAGTGATTCTCTTATTTCTTGGCGAAGCAAGAAGCAAACAATAGTCGCTCGATCTAGCAAAGAAGCTGAGTATCGAGCCTTTGCTGATACAACTCAGGAACATCTTTGGCTTCGCTGGTTACTCGAAGACATGGGCGTCACTCATTCTACTACCATTATCATCTGATGCGATAATCAAAGTGCTATCCAGATTGCTCACAATGATGTACTCCACATACGCCCAAAACACATTGAGATCGATTGTCACTTTGTGCATCATCAGCTCACCCATGGGACTATTGGACTATTCTCATTTTCTTCTGCTGACCAAACTACCGATATCTTCACTAAAACACATCCTCCTAGACACCTTGAAGATTTAGTTTCCAAACTCAAGTTGGTCTCCATTTTACCACCTTGAGTTTGAGGGGGGCTGTTAATGCGTATATATATATATATATATGTTAGTCCCACATCGGTTAAAATGGAAAACATTCCCCTTAGGTTAGGCTATAAATAGGATACCTCCATTGTTAGCAAATCACACCATTCAATACAATTCTCTTCTCATTGTATTATCTCACTTCGTCTCTTAAATTCAACTAATAAAATTCTTAATTAACTAAAATATATATTTTTTACAATAAAAATAATTTTATGAGTTGAATGAAAGTTAATATTTTGAATTTCAAGTCAAACCGAATTCGGAAAATCAAGAACTTGCAATTTTGGAAAATTTGATTTTCTGATTTGTATATAGTCTGGTTTTCTAATTATATGTAAAAAAAAATAATTAGAAGTTTGATGCACATTCAGTTTCATGTGAAACTATACATCTGTATCTTTCCAATGCTCCCAAAAAAACCGTAAACTGATTTAAAATGAGTTAATTATGGTCGTTTGAAGTTGGACCAGAAAATCAGTTTTGTTGTAGGTTTTTAATGTGATTTTCACAATTTTTTCCCCAAAACCATTTTTCATTGATGCAAAATCAAATTTTCATCAACAAAATTGCTTATAATCAATATCTATTGCTTTAACCTATTTTAAAAATAATCCACAACTTGATCAGCATCACATGACGATAATCAATTCAATAAAACATTTTTGAATTTTCTTATTCTAGGGTTTCATTAACCCTAATTTGATTTTCATAATTCTCTATTGGAAATAATACTTTTGTATTATGTTTTTTTTTTTGTGGAAATAAGGTTTATATCTGCTTCATTTTTTGTATTTCTACTACTTTTTGGTTTATTTATTAAAACTTATAGGGTTTGCCAAACCCTCTCCACCTTAAGGAGGCTTTGTTTAAAAAAAAACATAAAAATTTTAATATCGAATCTACAAAGCTATAACAATAGAATTGAACTTAATATAATAATTCATAGAGTTGGTTCTGATACCACTGTAAATTTATTAGCATAAAAAATGCAGTGAAAATTAAAAAAATTATGTCGATAAACTTCCACCAAGAAATTATCTAGGATTCATTACGATGAGAAATCATGCACTATACAAGGTTAGGGATTATATCTTTGCTCAATGGATATTTGTTAGAACTCCAAATCAGTTTCACAAGATTTTCAAGCATTCGACCTCTGACCATATCCAAACGAACAACAAAAAGTAAGGATCACCTTCTTCTTTGATGTCGAACACCACAAAAAAAGAGGAACTAGAGTTGGCCAAAAATTACAGAGTGCTAGCTCTTGAAATTTTCTATTTTTTCCGTTAGAGAGAAAAGTTTAAGATCTAATCTAAAACTTCAAATTATGTCTATTAGGATTCCATCAAATAGAAGCCCTATTTATAACCATTACTCCTAAAGGCTCTAGAATTTCTAGATATATAATTAAACCCCAGGTTTAATTTAATTATTAAAAATCTCTCTATTGGCCCTCTATTTTCCTTATTTTTGCAATTGCCTTATTATGTGTGACCTCTTAGGTTCAATATTACACTGATTGTAGGTCGTAACATTTACGTGACAATTGGACCCAAATAGATTAATTAAAACTCATATTAATTTAATTCGGATTAAAATCCTTTTTAATTATCCCTTTCATAATAATTAATTACAATTAATTGTTAGGTCTTCTACAAGTCATGAGTGACAACTAGAAGTATGTCATTACTACCCAGATAAGATGACTTTGGAATGAACCTTTCTATTGTTAGTTATCGTGCAATTCAATTATTTCATGATGTCATTCCCCTAATTAAATTTAAGGTATGGAATTACTATCAAACCTTAATTATTTAATTATATATATCTAAATCTCATGTCCATAACTTAAATGGTGAAATTAAAAACTCATTTCTAATTTCTACCCCACATTAGTAAAGGTATTTCCAAGCTATGACTTAATCATGTCAAATAGGTATTTTCTCTATTTTACTAAGTGTGATAGATCATCTATTGTACACTCACATACCTACATGCATAAGTGATCATATCCAATTACTACCTTTATGTTGCCCATCATTATAACCATATTTAAGTAGCATCAAAGCATGATAACCTATACAAACAACATCCACAGTGCCTCAAGTCTAAGGATCACTTGCACAACTGCAATATAAGAACTCCTACTGATAGCTAGTAAAATGTCAATTAAGGCATTCTTAAGTCGAGTCAGTCTAGTGTACCCATTCCCTATTGAGCACCTATATGTTTTGTGTAGGAAATCACCTAACAAGAATGCTTAGGTGATGATCCCCAAACACCCAAGTCTAGAATGACTTGTAATGAAATGAAACAGCAAACGAAAGAAAGAAAGAAAAGAACACAAGCGATTTGTTATCAAGGTTCGGTAATAGCCTACGTCCCCGTGAGTTCACTTGAACTCTCTGCACTAATCAATGGTTCTTTTACAATCACAGCAACCCCTCTCTAAGAAGCCTAGGTTCTTGAAGAAACAAAGAAGAAGAAGAAACGAAAAGTGATAAGAACTAACCCTAGAATTTTCCCAAGAAAATTCCCTTTACAAGCCCTTCAATCCCCTTTCTATTCTACTCACTCTTCTAAACAACTAGCCTTACAAATGAGTCTCTCTTGTTTTGTGTCTTTGCACTCTTTATAATTCTCTCACTTTTGATCACAAGTTATGTCACATTGTTATTTGAGAATGAAGCTAGGTGACCCATTATATAGTGCACCAACTTCTTGTCCAATCTTGAGGGTTAATATCCACCCTTAGATGAACAATCAACCATAGCCTTTGATCATTCCTTAGTCAAGCTGTGCATTTTAGACATGTCTCGCGAACCATGGAAGAGGTTTACACATGTGTGCATCAGTGTGCCTGGCGCCGTGGCCTAGAACAGAGGACGCCGCGGCCTAGGGCATAGCACACACTCCTCAGCTTCTGGGCACCGCAGCCTTGGGGAGAGAGCACCGCGGCCTGGCCTTTCTCCAGCACCTTCCATCTATTAGGTGCTACATCCTGGGAAGAGCAGGGCCATGGCCTGACTTGATGCACAGACCTTTTTCCAGCTTTGCGCTGAGGCACACTCCTAGTGTGCTGAGGCTTCAAGGACTTCATGCTTGAACTCTTCCAACCTTGTTCAAACCTTAGACAAATACCAACAATCTCCACCTTTGTCTAAGTTTCTAAACCCAAACCATTATGCAAAGAACTCAGGATCCTAACTCATCTTGAGTCATCAATCAACCGACTCCAATCCTAAGTAGTCCAAGGAAATGATTGAACTTACTTAGGGGTAGAACTTTAATACCTAAATCCGCAGGGTTTTCTTCCGTAGCTACCTTGTCCACATGGATGCATCGTTTCGTAACATTTTCCCGAATGAAATGGTACCGAACATCCATGTACTTTGTTATCTCATGGAACATCGGATTCTTGCACAAATGCAATGCACTTTGGCTATCCGAATACACCATAACCTGCTCCTCTAGTACCTTCAACTCTTTCAGTAACCCTTTGCACAACATGGCCTCCTTGATGGCTTTCGTAGCCACTATGTACTCAGCCTCGGTTGTTAAGAGTGCTACCACCTGCTGCAACTGAGCCTTCCAACTTATACAACATCCGTTTAAATTGAAGAAGTAGGAAGTAATTGATCTCCTTTTATCTCGGTCTGCTCCATAGTTCGAATCAGGATAACCCTCAAGGCAAATGAACTTACCCCTCTTCTCATAAACTAGTCCCACATCTGGACTTCCCTTCAAGTACCTCAGTAGCCAATTCATCCCAAGCCAATGCTCCTTTTCGGGATTACTCATAAACCTAGTGATAACACTCATTGCATGAGCAATGTCAGGTCTAGTGTTTACCATCATGAACATGACTGAACCAATCACACTAGAGTAAGGGACCTTTTCCATTTCTTTCTTCTCCTCATCCGATCTTGGACATTGATCACTGGAGAACTTGAAATAACCAGCAAGGGGAACCTTCATTGGTTTGTTATCTTCCAGAGAGAACTTAGATATCATCTTCTCTATATAGGAAGTTTGAGAGATCTTTAATCTATTTCTCTCCCTTTCCCAGATAATACACATCCCAAGGATCTTTTGTGCATGGCCAAGATCCTTCATCTCAAACTCCTCACTGAGTTGAGCCTTCAATTTTCTTATCCTTTCCATGTTGTTCCCAACCAGCAACATATCATCAACATAGATCAGGATGATCACTACTTCCTCCACCTTGTGCCCCTTGTAATACAAGCATGAATCATAGTAGCTCCTCATGAAACCCAAGCTGATTACAAAGGAACCAAACCTCTTATTCCATTACCAAGGTGATTATTTCTGGCCATATAGAGATTTCTTCAGTTGGCTTACCAAATCTCCCTGCCTTTCTTTCTCATAGCCTTCAGGTTGCCTCATGTAAATGGTCTCATCAAGTTCTCCATGTAAGAACGCTGTCTTCACATCCATTTGCTCGATTTCCCAACTGAATTAGACCACCAATGCTAACATTATCCTGATTATCTTATATTTCACAACCAGTGAGAAGATTTCAGTGAAGTCTATGTCTTCCTTTTATGTGAACCCCTTTACCACCAGCCTAGCTTTATACCGGACTTCATCCCCTGGAGTATTCCCTTCTTTGATCTTGTAGATCCATCTATAATCCACAACTCTCTGTTTTTCTGGTTTGGGCACCAATACCCAAGAGTTGTTCTTCCTCAAAGAATCCATTTCTTCCTCCATAGCTAGCTACCACTTTGATGAATCCTTACACTCCATGGCATCCATGTAAGTTTCTGGTTCAACCATCCCTCTTCTGTCCAAGGAGCTGCTACATTAGCATTTGTAAAACCATATCTCAAAGGTTGTTTAACCACCCTCCTTTCTCGGTTCCTTGTGAGCTGGTAGTCATTCGGACTTGCTGCATCTCTTCTAATTCAGCCTCCTCTTGAGTTTCTTGAGCTTGGCCTTCATCAATGGGCTCTACCTGGTCCGAACCCTCTTGCCTTTCTTGCTCTACCTGAACTGAATTCTCCTTGAAGCAATACTCCACAAATTCTGGACTGGTTTGCTCACTAGCCCTTGTAGGGTTAGTTTTCTCCAAGTAAGGAAATAACAATTCATTAAAAATAACATCCCTACTTATTATGAGTTTCATTTCTTTTGGTTCTAAGGACCACAACCTATACCCCTTAACCCCATCACTATACCCTAGAAACACATTTTCTAGACCTTGGGTTAAGTTTATCATCCTTTTGATGTGCATATGCAGCACATCCAAAAGTCGTAAGGTTGTTCAACTCAGGAGGTTTTCCACTCCACAACTCCATGGGAGTCTTAAGGTCTAAAGCCATAGAGGGTGATCTATTAACCAAGTATACAGCAGTAGACACAGCTTCTCCCCAAAAATATTTTAGTAAACCAAACCCAATTAACATGCACCTAACCTTTTCTATAAGGGTTCTACTCATCCTCTCAGCAACTCCATTTTGCTGAGGGGTTTTCACAATCGTTCTATGTCTTAGAATGCCATTTAATTCACAGAAGTTATCAAAATCCTTATTAAAAAATTCTAAGCCATTATCGGTTCTTAACACCTTAACTACCCTACCCATTTGAGTCTCCAGCAACTTTTTCCACACCACAAATTTATTCAAAGCATCCAATTTATTTTTAAGTAAATAAATCCAAACCATTCTTGAATAATCATCAATTAAAGACAGAAAGTAACGATTACCTCCCTGTGTTGGTGTCCTTGCTGGTCCCTAAAGATCTGCATGGATGTAGTCAAGAATCCCCTTAGACTTGTGCACTCCGGTGTTGAAGCTGACCCTATATTGCTTCCCAAGAATGCAATTCTCACAGAAATCCAGTTTCTCTACTTTTTCACCACCAAGTAGACCATCCTTGCTGAGACCTTGCAGCCCCTTTTCACTCATATTTCCTAAGTGATTGTGCCAAAGTGCTGGCTTATCCATCTCAGCCATCAAGCATGCTGCTTGATCCTTGATTTCTGTCTCACTGATCATCTCATAAAGTCCATCTTTGATTGCTGCTTTGATCGCTATCAAAAAACCATTGGTTACCTTGATCTTTCCTTCTTCAGCTTTGCATGTATACCCCTTGGAATCCAGCTTCCCCAATGAGATCAAATTCCTCCTCAAATTCGAAAGATACCTTACATTCCGCAGCAGCTTTGTGACTCCATCAAACATCCTTAATTGGATGTCTCCAATCCCCCTCACTTGGCAAGAATTGTCATTAGCCAAGAAGACCCTTCTATCATTGATCTCCTTGAAATTCTTGAACCATTCCTTGTGAGGGAACATGTGATAAGTGCACCCGAAATCCAGAATCCATTTCTCGCTGTGTTGCCTCCTGCTCACATTTGAGTACACAACAAGAACATCATCTTGCTATTCTCCTTGGGCAACCGAAGCCTCTCCATTGTTGGTATGGCTTCTCCCTCTCTCATCCCACAACCTTTTCTTGCAATCTTTCTTGAAATGACCCTCCTTGTTGCAGTAGAAGCACCTCTTTCCTCCAAATCTTAATTTGGAATGAGATCTCCCATGGCTCTATCCTCTACCCTTTGATTTCTCCCAATAGTTGCCATAGTTGCTACTTGCCATTCCGAGTTGCTAGCCTTCCTCTTACGAACAACCCTTCCCCACTTGATGCCTCCCTACTCTTGGCTTTGAAATTAAGAGCCTTTATATCATTGACCACAATTTCTTTAGTTATTATATCTCTTCCATATTCAATTGCATGAATTAAACTATCAAAACAATCAGGAAGAGAATTTAATAACATAACAGCCAATTGTTCATCCGGGAATTTAATACTACAACTAGCCAAATCTTGAACTAGTTTATTAAAGATGATGCAATGAAATTAACACTAGCAAGTGCACTAATCGTTCAAGTAATAAAATGATGAGTAAATATCGTTCCCAATGAGGACTGAGCAAATACTATAGAAATTATGACTCAACTCTTGCTGTTATTTGAGCAAACGAATAATTGTAGGAGAAATGTTTACTAGAAATTAACTAAAGAAAAAAACAGAAGCACTAATAATTAACGGAAGATTTGCAAACTTTGGAATGAAGACTCTTATGAACTAACATGCTAAGGACTCGACTTCACCTAAACCATAATTGACAAGAGTTTTGAATGGACAAGTTTCACTTACTGTGTTTTTCAAGATGGTAGAATTCCCAATGAATTGGTTATCCTTATTCAGGTCTAACCACAATTTCAAGAATCATCAACTTCAAATATCCATATTCCAGGTCTATTCTAGATTGATTCAACTTAAGAAGCATTAAGTTCAACGGAATTCCTTTCAGTTAAATCTCCCTATTCGGTTACGATTTAAACGGACCACGTGAACTTCCTAGAATCCCTATTCGGTTACTCCTATTTCATTCATGGCACGTTTTACCCTGGCTTTGCATAGCTAACAATCCAAAATCATATTTATTAATTCAACTATTCATAAAAGCATAGCTTCTCTATTCGACACATCACTGTACCTCAAGAAGGAATCAAAATAATAAACAGCATTAAGAACAATAAAACACACTATTTGAAAAACAAAGTAAATTCCAACTTGTCCAAATAGCACTAAAGATATAGGTTTAGGATCCATCTATCCTTAACACAAAAATATCTACTCCATAATAATATTCAAATAACCCATGTTCATATTATAAAACATCAATATAGCTAGATAAGAATAATACAAAACCAAAGAAGAATGAATTAAAAGCTTGATGCGTAGCCTCCCAGAGTATCTCCAACTCTCCTTTTGCGTCTCCTCTTCTCCAAATTCTCTTTTTTTCTTCTACGGCCGTACTTTTCCCTCTTGTTCAGCTAGGGTCTCTATTTATAACTTTCAAAATCCGTGGGCTAGCGCTGCAGCTTCAATACGTATTTCTAACCCTAGTCTGGCGCTGCAGCTTCCACTTTCCAGTGCTACAGCGCCAACTTTCTGTCCAAATCCTCTCTTTTTGTCAGCTACCAGCGCTGCAGCGCCAACATCCCAGCGCTGCAGCCTTGAGTTTCTATCTCCTTTGTGCATTTTGGCCTTCCAGTGCTCTCCAATGCTCCAGCAAGTGTTTGCACAATAGATTTCCATGACTTAGCATTGATCATTCAACTAAAACAACTTATTAGTAGAATAAGATAAACTAAACTCAAATTGCTAAAAACTCATGCAACACAATTCTAATGCTTAAGATCAACACCAAAAATGTGCCTAAAAGAAGTATAATAACATGATTTAGTCATAGTTATCAGACCCCTAAACTTACGTTTTTGCTAGTCCTCGAGCAAACTAGAACAAAATTCTATGCACACACAGCCTAAGAGTGAGAGATGGTTTGATTTGATTTGATATAACATGCCTCAAAGATTGCATATAGATTATAACGCATGAAAACTTTCCAAATGCTGCTAATGTCCAGAATTTCAAATTTATCGCTAGCTTTATCTTACATCAAATTCTTCAAACGTGTGTGTGTGTAACACCTTTATTACCTTAATCGTCTCGCCACTCTGATCGATTTATGCAGGAAAGTAGGATAATACCAATCTTTCAAAGTCCATAAGCTTGCTTTTCACACCACTCTCCACTAATGTAGGCCATGACAATACCCGAGATCACCAGGACTTTATTCAGCTTATAACTTTGGCTAAGGTTAAGGTATGGTAAAAGATTGATTTGAGGCCCACATCACCTTAAGGATATCAACCAATAACAATTTTATTTCAAACTTTCCCTCAGTTATCATGAAATACTTCCAATACTTTGCTGTTGTCACATCTTCTTCTTCTTCTTCTTCTTTTCTTCTTTTTTTTTTTTTTCGTATGCTTGTACTATAGCAGCACCATTCTTTATTTCCGTGTGCATTAATGAAACTACAACATAGCATGTACACGACAATCAAACACGGCTTTGCCAGCTTTGATCAAATAGTTTGTTTAGTACACTTTTTAACTTCGATCTTTCCCTTGGTCACTCTCGATGGAAAATATTTGGTACTTAACACAGCCAAGTCGAAGACCGCTTTCTTTTGCTCAATCCTCTGCCACCACTTAAGAGAATAGTCCATTCATTAATCGATGTGCTTACAGGTGAAAGGTAGAGTTGTAGCAAATTTTTTTTTTCTTTGAAAAAGAAATAGATTAGATGATCAGGTGACAAAACAATAGATATCCAAGCTCAAAAGGGGAAAACTAAGGATAATCACATATCAAGGGTTGGCTAGAATGGCTCAAACTTTCCAAACATAGTCTGGATCCTTTATTTGGTATAGTACTACCTAGGATTTCTCCTCGAGTGGTCTTCAAACAAGTTCTAGAGTCTAAGAGATCACAAGAACTACACTACTCATATAAACGTTCTCCGAAACAACAAGACAACAAAGTGCTTAGGTGTAAGTGCTCATTGTGTTCAAAGGGTTCGATGTAAAATAAATCCAACAACAAATTCAAGCACACAGACAAACACAACATTTTTCAAATTTTCAATGGCTATAATCAAGTCAATCTATTTCTCATCATTGGAAGAATCAAAATCAAACAACCGAAAGCACTCAGATATAACAAACAGAAAAATAACTAGAAACATGAGCAGCGCACAACACTCAGATAAAGTTCCCACCCCCAAACTTAAATGATACATTATCTGCAATGTATAAAATTTGAATTATAAAGTAAGAGAATGGAACTCCCCTGATTAGTCGGAGGCTGAATCAATCGTCTTTATCAATGTCCTCATCCTCTGGATCACTACTATGACCGGGATATGGTGGTAGTGGAGGTAGCTGCTATGTGTCGATGCCCAAATGATTGGAAAAAATCCTCATCATCTGGTCATTGGTTTGAAAACAACCTGCAACATAGGATGCCTGTTGCTGACTCCATTGCCGAAGCTCATGAAGCTTTGTCTCAACCACTGTCAGACGATCAGAAAGTGATATATTTCGTTGTTGGCGTGCTGGAGGAGGCTGTGAGGAAGAGGCGCCTGGGCTCGGTGCTTCTTCTATATCCGTGATATGATAGATAGTCCTGAGATCCAGTGGATGCATTGGTTGTTTGATTTGTTCCCCCGCAGTCCAGGTAACACCACATGATCCACAAAGTGTTGTTATCAAAGATGGGAAATACAACGCCGCACTGATCGAATTTGCGCTGTATAGAATGCTGTTCAGGATAATGCGTCCCACATCAATACTCAATCCTTGGTAGATGATGAATAAAAGGATTGCTCTGTCTCTTGTGACATCACTTAAATGGGTCGTCGGAAGTAAACGAGCGCCTACAAAGTAATGCCAAGCTTTTGCTGTCCTATCCATTGCACTTGATGGAAATAAAGTCCGCTCATCACCAAAAAATTTCCATTGTGTCTCAACTTGCAAAGAACCCGGAGTACCTCGTCGAGGTCAGGCGCACTGGCATAAGCACTGTACTCATCCATTGGGATGGTAGGAGCGGCGAGCAATTTGTTGATTGTGCCTCTGTCGAATGCCACTAATTTTCCTCTAACCTTTACCTTCAGATTCGTGTGCTCTGCAGCATTTGCATAAATTTCACGCACAACCGGAATAATTGTAGCTTCTGGTGTTGTGCATAATTGTTCCCATTTTCGAGCAGCGATGATCCTGTGAATGAGGGGGAAGTTTCCCTTGGTGATATTAAATCCCCGTTCAGGAATTGGGACTTTCTTGAGTTGAGAACGCTCAAACCTCTGTTTTGCTTCCTTTGAGACAAAAAGCTTGGAATTGTAACTGGTGGAGCTAGGTCTCGTGCATTTGGGAGGAGCCATTTAATCAAGACTTTTGTGCTTTAAATAATCAAACTTAAAACTGCAGAAAACAACCAAGAGCAACACCCACTTCCTCACACACAGATTCCCAAAAAAAATGTTTCAGTAGAACTTTCAATCCAAATTATGCAATGTCTTCAATCAATTGAGTCTTGAATAACCCAGCATAATAGAGTGCATATTTAACCCATTAACACCAGAAATTTATTCAACTACAGTACCCTTCTCTTCCAACGTATAGTCCCATGAAAATTTTCAGCATAAACTTATGAAAATGCAACTAATCAATTCATATCTTCCTCAATTTTTCATCAAATCACCATGTATTATAAACTACCCATAAACAACTCAAGTGATTTCACTTAAAAATCTGAAGTTTGGGAGTCTCAAAGTGGAGAAATCTTACTTGATTAGAAGACCTCAACAGCACCCAAAATCACTTGAGATGAGTTATTCTCGGGAAGGATAGAAGCAATCGATGGTGGAAAATGCAAAAGACCCAGGATTACGTATTGCGATGGAGAAGGGAAGTGTAATTTTGGTGTTTTGGAGAGAGAGAGAGCAGCTGGAAATCTAATTTTGGAATGTCCTAACAGTGGAAGTAGTGTTTATTTAAACACTGGTGTGCGACCTAGCGCTGCAGCTCCCACTTTCCAGCGCTGCAGCACTGAATTTCTGGGTAGTTTAACGTGTGAGCAAGAACAGTGTGTGGGTGCAGGTCCTGGCGTTGCAGCGCCAAAAATGTGAGGCTGCAGCGCTGAATCTCTGACCTGGTTAGTGTGTAGGGGTAGGAACTGGTGCTGCAGCGCCAAAAATGTGAGGCTGCAGCACTGGAGCTCTGTCCTGACTCCAAGTAAGCCTGAAAATAAACCAAGAATACACACTGTAAGGCCATAAAAATTGAAGTAACAGATAAATTAAACAAAACAAAAAAATTGAAACACACAAAATAACTTCAAAAGGCAAGAAAAATAAAAAGTAAGAACCAAAATGGTAGTTCTAATTTATAGTCTTTAGCTTGACTTTCAGATTTATGGCTCTTGGAGACTGGTTGTGGACGATTGTGGGTCAAAAGTCCCCATAATGTAGTGCTTCAATCTGTGCCCGTTAACCTTGAATGTCTCCTTGTTTTTCTCGTGTTGAACTTCAACGACCCCAAAAGGTGAGACACTTATCACGGTATACGGTCCAGTCCATCGAGATTTCAGTTTTCCCGAAAATATGTGCATTCTTAGGACTCCCAGCAACCATTGTTCCATTTTACCTGTCAACAAAGAAGATATTATAGCAGGGAAAATATTTTTCTCTAAATAAGCATATTTCAAATGAGAAAGTAAAGTTTTCAATTCAGTTATTATAATTTGTTCTTCTGGCACTTCTTTTCCCATTTTAGACTCTAAGTTCCTTGCTTCTTCTTGTATGACGAGTTCTTCAGTGGTAGTAGTTCCTGATTCCATGATGCATCTCTCCGAAGTATCTTCATTTAATGTTTTCTCCTGAAACTCCTCAATGAGGTTATCAACAATATCCACTTGAAAACAAGAAGAAGTAGATAAGCCAGAAGGGTATTTCATAATTTTATACATATCAAAAATAACTTGTTCATCATTAACTCTCAAAATCAATTTCCCTTGTTGTACATCAATCAGGGCTCTCCCTGTAGCAAGGAATGGACATCCGAGTATAAGAGGTACCTCCCGATCCTCTTCCATGTCAAGAACAATGAAGTCTACAGGGAATATAAATTTATCAACTTTTACCAGTACATCTTCTATAATTCCTCGTGGTCTCTTAATAGATCGATCAGCTAATTGCAATGACACTGTTGTTGTTTTGACTTCTCCTAATCCAAGTTTCCTAAAAATTGAAAGAGGTATAAGATTAATACTGGCACCAAGGTCACATAAAGCTTTATCAAAAAATGAATTTCCCAAAGTGCAAGGTATAGTAAAACTCCCTGGATCTTTCAATTTTGGAGGTAACTTGTTTTGCAGTATAGTACTGTACTCTTCAGTTAACATTACTGTTCTGTGTTCCTTGAGCTTCCGTTTATCAGACAAAATTTCCTTCAAAAATTTAGTGTAGCTAGGCATCTGTGCTAATGCCTCTGCAAATGGTATATTAATATGCAACTTCTTGAAAATCTCTAAAAATTTTGAGAATTGTTTGTCTAATTTTTCTTTTTGGAATTTCTGAGGATAAGGAAGAGGTGGCATATATTTAGTTTCAGAGTTAGAATCAATCAAACCTTTACCAGTAGACATCTTTGCTGAAACTTGTTTTTCCTCTTGCTCAGTCTCCTCTTTCTCGCCAACTTGCTGAGTAATTTCCTTAGGTTGTGGCTCTTCCAATTGTGTGCCACTCCTTAGTGTTATGGTCTTCACATCCTCCTTAGGATTCTTTTCTGTGTTGCTCGGGAAGGAACCTTGTGCATGTCCAAAAATTATGGTTGCTACTTGACCGACCTGAACTTCCAGATTTTTTATGGATGCTTCTTGATTTTGGAATTTAGTTTCTGCTGTACTTAAGAATTTGGCCATCATATCCTCCAAGTTGGACTTTTTTTCTTGAGAAGCTTATTCAGGATGAGGTTGCTTCACATTGCTTTGATTCCACGAGAAGTTTGGATGATTCCTCCATCCCGGATTATATGTGTTGCTGTATGGATTGTTTTGCCTATGAAAATTTGAGACAAAATTAGCTTGTTCAGCAGATGAATTATATGCAAACTGATTACCTGCTTGACAGCTACTACTGTGATGGCCATTACCACCACAATTCACATATTGAATGTGAGTTGGGATTAAGTCCATCAATCTTCTTGTTGAGAGTCTCCAGTTGTGCTGCTAGAGCTGTAACAACATCTACATTGTGCAATCCTGAGGCTCTATTGACAAGTAACCTTTCAATTGGCCATTGATAAGAGTTTGTGGCCATTTTTTTCTAGTAATTCAATGGCTTCTTCTGGAGTTTTTCTCATGATAGTGCCACCTGCAGCTGCATCAATCATGTTTCGGGTTGTACTAGTTAAACCATTATAAAAAGTTTGTACCTGCATCCAAGTGGGCAACTCGTGATGAGGACATTTTCTCAATATGTCTTTAAAACGTTCCCATGCCTCATAGAGTGACTCCCGATCGACCTGCAAGAACATAGTAATTTCATTACGTAACTTTGCAATTTTTGCAGGAGGGAAGTATTTCCCTAAAAATTTATGTGCCAATTCTACCCATGTTGTTATGGATCCGGCAGGCAAAGAAGTCAACCAGCTTTTTGCTTTATCTCTCAATGAAAATGGGAAATGCCTTAAGCGAATTGCATCCTCTAATACTCCGTTATGCTTGAATGTGTCACAAATTTCAAGGAAATTAGTCAAGTGAACATTTGGATCTTCTTGCGATAGGCCCCCAAATTGTACTGAATGTTGAATCATCTGAATGATGGCGGGCTTAATTTCAAAATTGTTTGCTTGTATAGGTGGTCGCCGAATGCTAGACTTAACACCATCCATCTTTGACATGGCATAATCCCACAGTGCACGTTGCACCTCTGCATTGTTTCCTTCTGCCATTGTGTTACTTGTTACTGGTGTTGCTCTTCTCAAAGTGTGAAAAGTGCGCTCAATCCCTGGATTTAGTTCTGCAAGTATTCTCCCACTAGTACATGTCATGCACTAGAAACGAAAACCCTGCAAAATAGACTTAAAAGACCAAATTAATAAACTCTCAAATTAACTAGTAGAATCACAATGAATGTAATATTTTATTTCAGTCCCCAGCAACGGCACCAAAAACTTGATGCGATGAAATTAACACTAGCAAGTGCACTAATCGTTCAAGTAATAAAATGATGAGTAAATATCGTTCCCAACGAGGACTGAGCAAATACTATAGAAATTATGACTCAACTTTTGCTGTTATTTGAGCAAACGAATAATTGTAGGAGAAAAGTTTACTAGCAATTAACTAAAGAAAAAAATAGAAGCACTAATAATTAACGGAAGATTTGCAAACTTTGGAATGAAGACTCTTATGAACTAACGTGCTAAGGACTTGACTTCACCTAAACCATAATTGATAAGAGTTTTGAATAGACAAGTTTCACTTACTATGTTTTTCAAGATGGTAGAATCCCCAATCAATTGGTTATCCTTATTCAGGTCTAACCATAATCTCAAGAATCATCAACTTCAAATATCCATATTCCAGGTCTATTCTAGATTGATTCAACTTAAGAAGCATTAAGTTCAATGGAATTCCTTTATGTTAAATCTCCCTATTCGGTTACGATTTAAACGGATCACATGAACTTCTTAGAATCCCTATTCAGTTACTCCTATTTCATTCTTCGCATGTTTTACCTTGGCTTGGCATAGCTAGCAATCCAAAATCATATTTATTAATTCAACTATTCATAAAAGCATAGCTTCTCTATTCGACACATCACTATGCCTCAAGAAGGAATCAAAATAATAAACAACATTAAGAACAATAAAACACACTCTTTGAAAAACAAAGTAAATTCCAACTTGTCCAAATAGCACTCAAGATATAGGTTTAGGATCCATCTATCCTTAACACAAAAATATCTACTCCATAATAATATTCAAACAACCCATGTTCATATTATAAAACATCAACATAGCTAGATAAGAATAATACAAAACGGGAGAAGAATGATTTAAAAGCTTGATACGTAGCCTCCCAGAGTATCTCCAACTCTCCTTTTGCGTCTCCTCTTCTCCAAATTCTCTTTTTTTCTTCTACGATCGCGCTCTTCCCTCTTGTTTAGCTAGGGTTTCTATTTATAACTTTCGAAATCCGTGGGCTGGCGCTATAGCTTCAAGACATATTTCTAACCCTAGTCTGGCGCTGCAGCTTCCACTTTCCAGCGCTGCAATTCCAACTTTCTGTCCATATCCTCTCTTTTTGTCAACTACCAGCGCTGCAGCGCCAACATTCCAGCGTTGTAGCCTTAAGTTTCTGTCTCCTTTGTGCATTTTGGCCTTCCAATGCTCTTCAGTGCTCCAACAAGTCTGCACAATATATTTTCATGACTTAGTTTTGATCATTCAACTAAAACAACTTATTAGTAGAATAAGATAAACTAAACTCAAATTGCTAAAAACACATGCAACACAATTCTAATGCTTAAGATCAACACAAAAAATGTGCCTAAAAGAAGTATAATAACATGATTTAGTCAGAGTTATCAAAAGACATCAAGATTATCTTGCAACTCTTTATTAGGATCTATTTTAAAAGCAAAGATTCTTTTAGGAAGATAAATCTTGTTAGGGAGAGTTTTGGTAAGAAATAATTCATCTAGTTTCTTTCATATGACAGCAAGATCTTCCGAGTCTCTGCACTCCCTTGTGACACTATTCGACATATGTAAGAAAATGGTGCTGTAAGCCATCTTCTTCATCTCAATCCACTGGTCCTCCATGATACTTGCTGGATAAGCATCATCTTCTCCAATAGCCAAGTCCACCTTCTGTTGCATAAGAACAACCTTGATCTTCCGCTTCCATAGGGAAAAATCTCCGTTTCCATCAAACTTCTCAACAATGAAATTTGAACCCATCTTGCGGAGATGATCCCAGATATGTGTAGCACCCATAAATGCCTTTCAGCTTTTTCTAAACCTCAAGAACACGATTTGATCTTGATCTTTACTCCGTTCTTGAATCACCCAAGAAGTTTATTCTTTGATTCTTGGAGTCTTTCTCCGATACCTTCTGTTCTTACTCCGACACCCAGTTGTACTAGCTCCTTCGGCTCTGATACCACTGTTGGAAATCACCTCACAAGAATGCCCCGGTGATGATCCTCAAACACCCAAGTCTAGAATGACTTGTAATGAAATGAAACAGCAAGCGAAAGCAAGAAAGAAAAGAACACGAGCGATTTGTTATCGAGGTTTGACAATAGCCTATGTCTCCGTGAGTTCATCTGAACTCTCTGCACTAATCAAGGGTTCTTTTATAATCATAACAACCCCTCTCCAAGAAGCCTAAGTTCTTGAAGAAACAAAGAAGAATAAGAAACAAAAAGTGATAAGAACTAACCCTGGAATTTTCCCAAGAAAATTCCTTTTACAAGCCCTTCAATCCCCTTTCTATTCTAATCACTCTTCTAAACAACCAGCCTTACAAATGAGTCTCTCTTATTTTGTGTCTTTGCACTCTTTACAATTCTCTCACTTTTGATCACAAGTTATGTCACATTGTTGTTTGAGAATAAAGCTAGGTGACCCTTTATATAGTGCACCAACTTCTTGTTCAATCTTAAGGGTTAATATCCACCCTTAGATCTAGATGAACAATTAACCATAGTTTTTTATCATTCTTTAGTCAATTTATGCATTTTGGACATGTCTCACCAACCATGGAAGAGGTTTACACATGTGTGCATCAGTGTGCCTGGCACCGCGGCCCAGGGTATAGCACACACTCCTCAGCTTCTGGGCACCAGAGCCTTAGGGAGGGGCTACCGTGGCCTAGCCTTCCTGCAGTACTTTCCATCTTCTGGGCGCCGCGGCCTGACCTAATGCACACACCTTTTTCCAGCTTTATGCTGACGCACACTCCTAGTGTGCTGAGGCTTTAAGGACTTAATGCTTGGCCTCTTCCAACCTTGTTCAAACCTTAGACAAATACCAACATTTTGGTCTAGTGTCTCATACACTAGTGACCATATGATCAATCACCCTCAACTCCTTGAGGATATAAGATACGTACTAATTTGATAGGATTCACTAATTCCTTTTTTAGTGATCCTATAATTAGGAACATTTATGAAAGAAGCTTAAGGAGATACATCTCCTTAGCATGATCTTATCATGGAGCTTATTTTCATTGCATCTATTCTATGAGATTTATCATATAAACACATAAAAAATGAATTATAATACACATGATAAATATCTTTTATTTGTGTAATAAGAATTTCAAACTTATTTTTCTTTTTATATGACATAGTACTACCATATCTTGAATAGAAATCGACTACTTTAATGGAATCAAACCTTTATAAACACATGGGTGCTAACTAATTTAGTTGGTAGAGTCATTTGTTATTTCATGGGATACCATGGATCAAAACCCACTCACACAAAAAATATGGGGAGTAAAGGAAAAAATGTCATTTCACAAATTATGGGTAAAACAATAATTACTTAGCCAACGACAAAAGGGTAATTTCTGCATCAAACCCCCTTGTCCAATCCTAAACATCGATCATACTTTAACTAACAATCCTTAGAATATGAATTAAACATCTTCTTAAATCAGGTAATTAGTGAATCCACAAATTAGCATTTTCAATATCTAAATGTGAGTTTGGGATTGTTGTAGAGTTTTTGAATGTACAGTAATAAAATTGCTATGCAACAAACCCAATATAAGGTTTAGTACATTACATATTTAAAATTACCTATTTTTATCTCTCACATTTTAGGGAAGGTAATCAACTTGCTGAAATAGTAGCTAACTATGGTTATTCTCATATAGTGTCCAATTTATATTGATCTTCAAACTCTCTTCCCATGGCTTGTATCACTACTTTTAATTTAGATAAGTATGGCATTGCTATAATTGGACAAAAATCTTGATTTTTAGTTATATTTTTTTAAGGTTTTTCCTTCCTTCTAAGGGCCAAGCTATGAGTTGCCTCCAGAGACTTTCTTGGTATAGCTTGCCTTGTTTTCCCCTATTTGTATTTTGTTTTGATTCTAATTTAATAATTTGGTAAGGATCTATGCCAAATTCTCTTCCATCTCAAAGAAGTTTTGTTAAAAGTAAGTGTTGTAGTTAATTAAATTATATAAAATATGCATAAATGTATCTATAGTTGAAAAGAGCAATAAAATATCTTTGTATATAAGGAAATTTCATTAAATAAAATGATATTTTTAGATAAATTTAATTGCTGTTAATTTTTCTTCATACTTTTCAAAACACAGTTTGTCTGTAGCACCCTATGAGTAGCTTTGACAAATCAAAGTTTTGTACCACAACTTTTGCTAAGACAATTAGTAATTCAGTTTTCCCAAACACAGTTTAAATTTGTGCAATGGAAAAAAATATATTATGTAACCCCATCGATATATCAAAATGCACTCTAAAACTTTCTCTTTCTAAAATTATTTGGTTAATTTAGTTACCTTATAACTTTCAAGTATACTAACTTGAGAATAGTTTTCTTTTTTTTCCTAGAGATCCCTACCTTCACTCTTTTGGTCCTCGATCTTTTTTAGACATCCATAGATTGGCATCGTCTATAGGTATCTAAGTATTCCCCCCAAACAAATATCTATCTACAAAATGGCCGTAAAGAAGATTATAACAGAGATGATAGGCACAAAAAAGACCTCGGCATGGTGTGACTTCACTTCATTTTTAAAGATATCAATTAAGTGTTGATCTTCATCACTTGGGGTATAGACGAACTCATCAAGTGTTAGCTCCTCATTTGATGTTAGGTGTACTCTCCGCGTGTTCTCCACTTCCTCATTCATGTTACGTTCTTGCCATTAGAGTCATAAGATCTAAGCCTCGAGTGAGGCATCTTATCAATAGTTATTATAGCATTCCTAGGACGGGTAGTCATACCTATCTCTCTAATTTGGATGTGGCCTTTTTGTGGAGTTTTCTAATTGTGATCAAATACAATTTGTATGCTCTGATTTTAAGTAAGATGATAGAAGCCGCTGAAACAACAAAAAGGTGGTTTACCTTTTGGTATTCTTATCACTTAGATTTTAGCCTACTTTAGGATATCACTTTATGAGTCAGAATTTGAAGATTTAGATCGTACATATACCTTTGATCATCATACCTTGAAAAGGATAAAATTTTTGGTTCATGAGGATAGCAGTAGGATTGAATTGAACCTTGGTGCGGCTTGTAGTTGAGGAAAAAGAAGATAAAGAATTGGGTGATGAGGAGGCTAATGGTAATGAGGGATCTCTTGATGACATCTGGGAAATTTTGACTCACAATTATGATCAGGATTGCTTACGTACTAATTATCGATGCTTGATAAGCATTCTTTTACGCTTTGATGTTCATTGTGTCTATTCATTATCGAGATCAACAATGATGACCCTCATGCGTATTTTTCTTTTTTTCTTTGTATATTATATTTGTTGTTTAAATATGTGGTGGATATGAGTCTCTCAACCTCAGTTGCTTTCATTGCCTTGTCATGTGAGTATTCTTCTGAGATGGTGAGGTAAATTTTCCTCAGCTATACTTGTTAGCACATCAAGAAACAATCTAATCATGCTTGTTTAGATACTAGCATTTTGAGTTAGTTGTCAAATTTTGAGTTGATCCCTTGTTCGGGTTAGAGTTATTAATGTTCTTGGTGGCTCTAAAGTCTTAAAGCTCCCTTGCCTTAATTATATTGGTGGCACTTGTGTTATTTGTGTTTATTACAATTTATTTATTTTCTGTCCTAATTGTTTACAATGATTACTTAGATGTTAAGATTTAGAGTTAGTAGTCAAATTCTGAGTTGATCCCTTATTACAGTTAGGGTAGTTAATATTCTTGGTGGGCCTAATGTTTTAAAGCCACCTTAGCTTAATTATATTGGTGAGAAATGTTTTATTTGTATTGATTATAGTTTATTTAATTTTTGTCATATTTGTGTTGGCAACACTAAAGAATGATTATATTTGCGACAATGTTGCTTGTAGGAATGATACATTATATTTGTTTTGAATCAAATATTTTTTGCATATTGATTATCAAATCATGATAAGCATTCTTTAGCGTTGTGATGTGCATTGTGGTAGGTCATTGTCAAGATTAACAATGATGACCCTTATGTGTATTTTTTTTCTTTGTATATTATGTTTATGGATTAAATGTGTGGTGAATATGAGTTTGTTTTCCTTTGTTGTTTTTATTGCCTCGTCTTGTGATTATTCCTCTGGGATTGAATGGGAAGTTTCCCAAGGACTCTTCTATGTTAGTTAGCACACCAAGGAACAACCTAGTTATTATTGCTTAGATGTTAACATTTAGAATTAGTAATCAAATTCTGAGTTGATCCCATTTTAAGGTTAGGGTCAATAAAGTTCTTTCCGGATCTGATGTCTTAAAGCTCAAGTCCTAAGTTGATCCCTTATTAATATTAGGGTCATTAATGTTCTTTACGGGTCTCATGTCTTAAAGTTCCATTGGCTTGCTAATTTTGGTGACAATAACATATTTTGTGTTGATTACTATTTATTTATTTTCTATCTTATTTGTTTGTAATGATTGTGTTGGGAATTTGTCTAAGAATTAAAAGATTGGACATATCTAGCTTCAGCAGTAGGTGCATGCCGCGGCTCAAGCTTGGTGCACCACGATGCCCAGCAAGTGATGAAGTTCTCTCCTGTTGTGCACCGCGACTTGCCCTGTTCTGAGCAGCAGCATGAGGCACACCTGATACTTGATTTCAGCATTTTTCAGCTGGTGCGTGGGTTTTGATTAAAATGCACAGGATCACTTAGACCACTTAGAGAGCCATGATTCTTTGGTTCTTGAGATCTAAGGGTTGAGATTGACTTCAAGTTGGGTGTGGTAGTTATTGCTCTATATAAATGGTTATCTAGGAGCAATAACAAAAAGAGAGAGATCAAGGGTTAAAAGACACAACAACAAGAGAGACTCATTGCAAGATTGGCTGGTTGTTTTAGAGAGAAAGACTCTCAAATCTTCAGATGTTTTTCTAGTGAGAGAGTGCAAGAGAGATTAGGGTTGTAGGGCTTTGTAATTTGAATTTTCTTGGGGAAAATTCCAGGGAAACACTTAGTTCTTATTTCTTTCTTTTCTCTTCTCTCATTCTTCAACGAAACATGGTTCTTAAAGGGGTGCTGCTGTAATTGTAAGAACTCTATTGATTTAGTGCAGAGAGCTCGGAGGAGCTCACGGGGACATAGCCAAATTGCCGAACCTCGATAACAATTGTTTGTGTTTTCTCATTTATGGTTTGATTCTTTTTTAGTACAAATCATTCTGGATTTGGGTGTTTGGAAAGATCACAACCTAATTTCTTGCAAGGGTGATTTTCCAATAGTGGTATCAGAGCTAGAACAGTGGAATCAGAGCAAGACTCCAAGAATCAAAGGAAACTTCTTAGGTGATTCAAGAATGGTGTTAGGATCAATATTTGATCGGGTTCTTGAGGTTTAAGAACGGTGCTGGGATCAAGATTTGATTGGGTTCTTGAAGTTTAGAAGTTGGAGAGAAGAGGTTTGGAAAGTAATTGTGGGTGCTGCATAAATCTCGGGATTTTTTCCTGCAAGATGGGTTCAAACTTCATTATTGAGAAGTTTGATGGAAAGGGAGACTTTGCCCTTTGGAAGCGGAAAATCAAGGCGGTTCTAATGCAACAAAAGATGGACTTGGCGATCGGAGAAGAAGATGATTTTCCAGCATGTATCACGGAGCTCCAGCGGAATGAGATGAAGAATATGGCGTAGAGTACTATCTTTCTGCATATGTCGAATAGTGTGACAAGGGAATATGGAGATTCGGAAGATCCAGCTGTCATTTGGAAGAAACTAGATGAGTTGTTTCTTACCAAAACTCTCCCTAATAAAATCTATCTTCTAAAACGCATCTTTGCTTTTAAAATGGATCCTAATAAAGAGTTGCAAGATAATCTTGATTTGTTTAATAAACTACTTCAAGATTTGGCTAGTTGTAGTATAAAATTCCTAGATGAACAATTGGCTGTTATATTGTTGAATTCTCTTTCCGATTGTTTTGAAAGCTTGATTAATGCTATTGAATATGGAAGAGATACACTAACTAAAGAAATTGTGATTAATGCTATAAGGCCTTATGATTTCAAAGCCAAGATGAGGAAAGGATTAAGTGGAGAAGGTCTGTTCATTAGAGGAAGGCCTGCAAGTCGGAATGGTAGCAACATGTATGGCAACTACCGGGACAAACCAAAGGGTAGAGATCAAAGCCATGGAAGATCGCATTCTAAATCAAAGTTTGGAGGAAAGTGATGCTACTACTGCAATAAGGAGGGTCATTTCAAGAGAGATTGCAAGAAGATGATAAGGGATGAGAAAGGAAGAGGCCATACCAACAATGAAGAGGCTTCGATTGCCAAGGGACAACAGCAAGATGATGATGTTCTTGTTGTGTGCTCAAATGTGAGTGAGAGGCAAAGCACCGAGAAATGGATCTTGGATTCTGGGTACACTTATCACATGTGTCCTCACCGTGATTGGTTCAAGAATTTCAAGGAAACCAATGAAGGAAAAGTTTTCTTGGGGAACGATACTTCTTGCTAAGTGTGGGGCATGAAGACATCCAATTGAGGATGTTTGATGGAGTTATAAGGCTGCTGTGGAATGTGAGATATCTTTCAGATTTGAGAAGAAATTTGATCTCATTGGGGCAGCTAGATTCCATAGGGTACACATACAAAGCAGAGGGAGGAAAGATCAATGTAACTAAGGGATCTTTGGTAGTGATCAAAGGAGCAATAAAGGATGGTCTCTATGAGATGATTGGAGAGACAGACATCAAGGATCAAGAAACAAACTTGATGGCTGAGATTGATTAGGCGGTTCTTTGGCACAATCTTTTAGGACACATGAGCGAAAAGGGGTTGCAAGTTCTCAACAAGAATGGTTTACTTGATGGTGACAAGGTAGAAAAACTTGATTTCTACGAGAGTTATGTTCTTGGGAAGCAACATCGGGTTAGCTTCAACACCGGAGTGCACAAATCAAAGGGTATTCTTAACTACATTCATGCCGATCTTTGGGGACCAGCAAGAACACCAACACAAGGAGGTAATCTTTACTTTCTTTCTTTAATTGATGACTATTCTAGAAAGGTTTGGGTTTATTTGCTTAAAAATAAATCAGATGCTCTAAATGAATTTGTTGTGTGGAAAAAGTTGCTAGAAACTCAAATGGGCAAGGTAGTTAAGGTTTTGAGAACCAATAATGGCTTAGAATTGTGCAACCAGGATTTTGACAAATTTTATGAGTTAAATGGGATTCTAAGACATAGAACGGTTATGAAAACCTCTCAGCAAAATGGAGTTACTGAGAGGATGAATAGGACCCTTTTGGAAAAGGTTAGGTGCATGATTATTAGTTCCAGGTTACCTAAATGTTTTTGGGGGAAAGCTGTGTCTACTGCTGCGTATTTGGTTAATAGATCACCCTTTAGAGCTTTGGATCTTAAGAGGAGATGTGGAGTGGAAAACCCCCTGAGTTAAGCAACCTTAGGACTTTTAGATGTGCTGCATTCGCACATCAAAAGAATGATAAACTTAGCCCAAGGTCTAGAAAGTGTGTGTTTCTAGGATATGGTGAAGGGGTTAAGGGGTATAGGTTGTGGTCCTTAGAGCCAAAAGGAACTAAACTCATAATAAGTAGGGATGTCATTTTTAATGAGCTATTATTTCCCTATTTGGAGAAAACTAACCTTGCAGGGGAAAGTAAGCAAACCAGCCCGGTTTATCTAGAGCATAGCATCAAAGAAATTTCAGTTTAGGTAGAGCAAGGAAGGCAAGAGGGTTCAGATTAGGTAGAGCCCATTGATGAAGGCCAAGCTCAAGACACTCTAGAGGTGGCTGAACTAGAAGAGGATGATGCAGCAAATCGGAATGATTATCAGCTTACAAGAGACCGGGAAAAAAGGTAAATAAGACCACCTTTGATATATAGTTTTACGGATGCTAATATATTAGCTCCTTATTTAGAAGGAGGGATAATCAACTATGAACCAAAAACTTACATTGATGCCATAGGATGTAAGGATTTGTCAAGATGGAAGCTAGCTATGGAGGAGGAAATGCATTCTTTGAGGAAGAACAACTCTTGGGAATTGGTGCCTAAACCAGAAAAATAGAGATTTGTGGATTGTAAGTGGATTTACAAGATTAAAGAAGGAAACACTCCACGGGATAAATTCTGGTATAAGGCTAGGCTGGTGGCGAAGGGGTTCACACAAAGAGAACGCATAGATTTCACAAAACTTTTCTAACCGGTTGTAAAATACAAGACGATAAGGATAATGTTAGCTATGGTGGTCCAATTTAATTGGGAGATTAAGCAAATGGATGTGAAGACAACGTTCTTACATGGAGAGCTTGATGAGACCATCTACGTGAGACAACCCGAAGGCTATGAGGAAGGAAGGTAGGGGGATTTGGCGTGCAAATTGAAGAAATCTCTCTATTGCCTGAAGCAATCACCTTGGCAATGGAATAAGAGGTTTGATTCCTTTGTAACTAGCTTGGGTTTCATGAGGAGCTACTATGATTCATGCTTGTACTACAAAGGTCACAAGGTGGAGGAAATGGTGATTATCCTCATCTCTGTTGATGACATGTTGTTGGTTGGAAGCAGCAAGGAGAGGATAGAAATGTTGAAGTCTCAACTCAGTTCAGAATTTGAGATGAAGGATCTTGGTCATGCTCAAAAGATCCTTGGGATGAGTATAATCTGGGAAAGGGAGAGAAACAGGTTGAAGTTTTCTCAGACTTCTTACATAGAAAAGATGATATCTAAGTTCTCTATGGAAGATAGCAAACCAATAAAGATTCCCCTTGCTGGTCATTTCAAGTTCTCCAACGATCAATGCCCTAGGTCGGATGAGGAGAAGAAGGAAATGGAAAACATCCCTTACTGTTGGAAATCACCATGATAAGATGCCTAGGTGGTGATCTTCCAAACACCCAAGTCTAGAATGACTTGTAGAAAGAAATACAGCAATCGAAAGCAAGAAAGAAAAGAAGACAAGCGATATATTATCGAGGTTCGGCAATAGCCTACGTCCCCGTGAGTTCCTCTGAACTCTCTGCACTAAATCAATGGTTCTTTACAATTACAGCAACCCTTTTCAAGAAGCTCAAGTTCTTGAAGAAACCAAAAAGAGAAGAAAACAAGAAGATAAGAACTACCAATGCTCTCTATCTAATCTAGACTCCTCTCTCTTTACAACCAGCCTCTCTACAATGAGTCCCTCTTGTGTTTGTGTCTTTGCACTCTTACATAATTCTCTCTTGTATGTCACTCTTTATAATTGATCTCAAAGTATATCACAAACTTGTGTTGAGAATGAAGCTAGGTGACCCTTTATATAGTGCACCTACTTCTTGTCCAATCTTGAGAGTCAATCTCCACCCTTAGATCTTGATGACCACTTGACCATAGCCCTCCATCAATCCTAAGTGGTGTTGTGCATTTTAACCTTGTATTCACGCACCTAAGAGGAGGTTTAAACAAGCTATCCATGTGTGCATCAGTTTACCTAATGCCTAGGCACTGAACAAGGGGCGGTGAGGCGCTAGGCAAAGCTCATTTGCACCACATTCTGGGCGGTGCGGTGCTGGTGAAGGGGCGGTGTGGCGCTGCCCTTCTCCAAGATGCTTCCTTGCTGGGCGGTGAGGCGTTGGTGAAGGGGAGGTGAGGTGCACCCTGATGCTACCCTTCACACAGTAGTGCACACTACTTTGCTTTGTTGATTAGGGATGTGCACACACACCCAAATGGATGTACACACATGTGTGAACTCCTTTAACATGCTGTATTTTAATTTTCCAACCTTAGTTTAGACTTTAACCATCTTTGAACAATGTTTAGATATGTTTAAACCTTAGATAAATACCAACAATCTCTACCTTTGTCTAAGTGTTTAAACCCGAATCATTGTGCAGAGAGCTTCAGGATCCAAACTCATCTTGAGTCATCAATTAACCAACTCCAATCCTAAGTAGTCCAAGGTAATGATTGAACTTACTTAGAGGTAGAACTTTAGTACCTAAATCTGCAGGATTTTCTTCCATGGCTACCTTGTCCACATGGATGCATCTTTTTGTAACATTTTCCCAATGAAATGATACCGAACATCAATATGCTTTGTCCTCTCATGGAACACTAGATTCTTATATAAGTGCGATGCACTTTGACTATCTGAAAACACCACAACCTGCTCTTTTAGGACCTCCCACTCGTCCAACAACCCTTTGCACCCCATAGCCTTCGTTATGGCTTCCGTAGCCGCTATGCATTTTGCCCCGGTTGTTATGAGTGCTACCACCAGCTGCCACTGAGCCTTTAAATACCTCAGCAACCACTTCATCCCAAGCCAATGCTTCTTTCCGGGACTACTCACAAATCTGTTGAGAACACCCATTGCCCAAAAAACTCTTAACCAGTTTCTCTCCTTTTCTTGGATTATACACATCCCAAGGATCTTTTGTGTAAGGCTGAGATCCTTCCTCTCGATCTCCTCACTGAGTTGAGATGTAAAACTTTTCATCTTCTTCCTGCTATTCCGAACCAACAGCACGTCAACAACATAGATGAGGATACTCACCATTTTCTCCACCTTGTGTCCAGGTGAGAAAGTTTCTGTGAAATCTATATCTTTTCTTCTTATGAACCCCTTCGCCACCAGCCTAGCCTTGTTCCGGACTTCATCTCCTAGAGGGTACCCTTCTTTGACCTTGTAAGTCCACTTACAATCCACAACTCTTTGATTTCCTGGAATGTGCACCAATTCCCAGAAGTTGTTCTTCCTCAAAGAATCCATTTCTTCCTCCATAGCTAGCTTCCATCTTGGCGAATCCTTACATCCAATGGCATCAATGTAAGTCTCTTGTTCACTCATCTCTCCTTCTGTCCAAGGAGTTGCTGTATCTACAGCATCCGTAAACCTATATCTTGAAGGTGGTCCGACCAGCTTTCCTTCCCAGTCTCTTGTGAGCTAATAGTTCTTCCGACTCCCTACATCATCCTCTTTCAGTTTAGTCTCCTCAAGAGTGTCCTGAGCTTGGCATTCATCAATGGGCTCTACCTGATCCGTACCCTCTTACCTTCCTTGCTTTACATGAACCGAATTCTCCTTGATGCTATGCTCCACAAATACCGAACTGGTTTGCTCACTTGCCCCTACAGGGTTAGATTTCTCCAAGTAGGGAAGTAACAATTCATTAAAATTAACATCCCTACTTATTATGAGTCTCAATCCTTCTTTCTCTAAGGACCATAACCTATACCCCTTAGTTCCTTCCCCATATCCTAGAAACACACATTTTCTAGATCCTAGGCTAAGTCTATCATCCTTTTATTGTGCAAACGCAGCACACCCAAAAGTCCTAAGGTGGTCCAACTCAGGGGTTTTCCACTCCACATCTCTTCGGGAGTTTTGAGCTCTAAAGCTCTAGAGGGTGATCTATTAACCAAATATGCAGCAGTAGACATAGCTTCCCCCCAAAAATAGTTTGGTAAACCGGAACCATTTAACATGCACCTAACCTTTTCCATAAGGGTCTTATTCATCCTCTCTACAACTCCACTTTGCTGAGGGGTTTCCACAACCATCATAGGTCTTAGAATCCTATTTAACCTATAGAATTGATCAAGTTTTTGGTTAAAAAATTTTAAGCAATTATCGGTTCTTATCCCCTTAACTACCCTGCCCATTTGAGTCTCTACTAGCCTCTTCCACACCACTAACTTATTCAATGCATCTGATTTATTTATAACCAAATAAACCCAAACCTTTCTTGAATAATCATCAATTACAAACAGAAAGTAAAAGTTACCTTCCCGTGTTGGTGTCCTTGCTAGTCCCCAAAGATCCACATGAATATAGTCAAGAATGCCCTTAGACTTGTGCACTCTGGTGTTGAAGCTGACCCGGTGTTGCTTCTCAAGAACACAACACTCACAGAAATCAAGTTCCTCTACTTTGTTTCCACCAAGTAGGCTATCCTTGCTAAGAACTTGCAAGCCCTCTTCGTTCATATGTCCAAAGCGAGTCTGCCAAAAGGCTACCTCATCCATCTCAGCCATCAAGCTTGCTGCTTGATCCTTGATCTCCATGTCTCCGATCATCTCATAGAGTCCATCCTTCATTGCTGCTTTCATCACTACTAAATATCCCTTGGTTACCTTAATCTTTACTCCCTCTATCTTGCATGTGTATCCCATGGAATCTAGCTGCCCCAATGAGATCAAATTCCTCCTCAAATCCAGGAGATACCTCACATTCTCCAGCAGCCTTGTCATTCCATCAAACATCCTCACCTGGATGTCTCTTGTGCCCCTCACTTGGCAAGAAATACCATTCCCTAAGAAAATCATTTCATCATTGGTTTCCTTGAAATTCTTGAACCAACTTCGGTGAGGGCACATGTGATGAGAGCACCCAGAATCCAAGATCCATTTCCCGCTGCCTTTTTTCCCTTTACTCACACTTGAGCACATAACAAGAACATCATCATCTTGCTGTTCTATCTTGGCAACCGAAGCCTCTCCATTCTTGGTATGGCTTCCTACTCTATCCCTTGTCATCTTCTTGCAATCTTTCTTGACATGACCCTTATAATGGCAGTAGTAGCAACTCTTCCCTCCAAATCTTGGTTTGGAGTGTTCTCTCTAATGGCTCTCTCCTCTACCTCTGTCCCGATAATAGCCATGCATGCTACTGTGCACTCTCTCATGGTTCTCTCCTCTACCTCTATCCTAGTAGTGGCCATGCATGTTGCTGTGCACTCTCCCATGGCTCTCTCCTCTACCTCTATCCTGGTAGTAGCCATGTATGTTGCTATGCACTCTCCCATGGTTCTCTCCTATACCTTTGTCCCAGTAGTAGCCATGTTTGCTGCCATACCGAGTTACTGGCCTTCTTTTAAAGAACAACCCTTTACCACTTGATGCACTCCTTATCTTGGCATCAAGATTATCTTGCAACTCTTTATTAGGATCAAATTTAAAAGCACAGATTCGTTTACGAAGATACCTCTTCTTAGGGAGAGTCTTGGCAAGAAACAACTCATCTAATTTCTTCCATATTGCAGCTGGATCTTCTGAGTCTCCGCACTCCCTTGTGACATTATTCGACATGTGTAAGAAGATGGTGCTTGATAAGGGCCATAAAATGCATCTCAACAATGTTTAATTGTTAGCATTTTATGACTCTTCTCGGTCTTTATTGCACTTTTATGTGTTGATAACTCTTAAGTAATATTATTGGACCACTAACCTATTCTAGTGCATTTTCAGGTATTTTGAGTCCAAAGAGAAGAAGAAGCGATCGTTGTTTAAAAGCACAAAGGTTCCATGCACGACGAAGCATAGGAGTGCCTGCGGAGAGGCAAAGCAAAAAGAAAATTAGCAAACAGCCAGCACCACGGTGCTCCTTAGTCAGCACCGCGGTGCCCAGAAACTCCCTTATTGTTAACAAACAGCCAGCACCGTGGTGCTCCTCAGCCAGTACTGTGGTGCCCAGAAGCTCACCCAACTAGATTATGCCTAGCACCGCGGTGCTCCTCAAGCAGCACTGCAGCGCGCACACAGGATTGTATCTCCGAGTTAGACTTTAATTAGGGTTTTAAACACTAGATTAAAACCCAAGAACACCACTTGAACCCTTATACTATAAATAGGACACTTAGGGCTTAAGAGAGGGGATCTTGGTTATGAAGAAAAACCCAGAAAACTGAAGGTAGCAGCTCTCATCCACAAAAGTGTTTAGCCATGGACACCATTGCTAACTAACGTCCAAGCAAGGCGAATGGATGAATCCCTAGGTGTAGTTGTTCCTACCTTCCCTTATTTGATTCGATTGTAATAAGAATTTATTGTCAAACATTGTCATGATTTACTTCTTTATCCAATTATAAGATCTTATCTATTCCGATGATTGTATCTTTTTCCTTGGTATAAATTTAGTCATGCTTCTCTTATGTCAAGATTGTTTGGGTATAATTGAGTCCGATAAATCTAGCTTTTAGCTTTGTCCATTACTGTAATATTGTTGACAAAGATATATTGTCGTTTCTTGATAAACCTATAGGATAGATCACATGTGCATGAATCGAAAATAAGAAGTATTTCATTACAATCATATTAGGGTTTATATATGTGCTCATTGAATGCTTGCCGGTTGCCTGTTTGGGATGCAAAACTTACGACCGAGATAAAAATAACTGAATCAAGTAAGGTGTAGGGCAACGAACCTTGGGAGGATACCCGGATCCTTGTTATCCTCTTATTATATTTTACAATCTATTTTACACAATTACTTCATTATCAGAAATTCATATCTACTCATTTAAATCTTTATCGTTTGTGTTATGGTTCACACCTTCTTTTGTAGTTAACTTGTTTCCCTGTGGAATCAACACCCCAAAGCCGTGCTACAACAACCGCATATGTTTTGGGCATAATCAAATTTTGGCGCCGTTGCTGGGGAGATGCGCTTACTTACAAGGAAGTTTGTCAACTCTAAGACAAGACGGTACTATTGTTCCTTTCTATTAGTTTTGATTTTCTGATTTTGTTGTGTTCGATTTTATTTATCACTTTTAAAAACTCAGTTGGTGTATGCTTTAACTAAGAGATTCACGAGGGAGATTCATTAAGGGACTCGAATTAGAAATACCTTTCCCTTCCATGTCCGTTAGTGAGACCGCACCTAGATCACTCCCTAGTGTACACCAAACAGAAAATATAGAAAATTTTGTTAACGTGGCTAAAAACCCTAATGAAAATGTTGCTAGGACACTTAGAGATTTCCTTCACCCTAGCTGGACAGCCACACCATCATGCATTATGTTTCCAGCCAACACTCGCCAACAAGATTTTAAAACAGGGATGATACAATTACTCCCTACTTTTCATGGCTTGGAAAACGAAAACCCCAATGTGCACATTAGAGAATTTGAGGAAGAAGTCGCGACTTTTCATAGTCAAGATGCAACTGATGATATCGTGAGACTTAAGTTTTTTCCTTTCTCCTTGAAGGATAAAGCTAAGAGTTGGTTATACTCGCTGAGACCATGATCAATTGGGTCATGGAATAAGATGACCAAAGTCTTTTTTAACAAGTACTTCCCTCAACATGAGACTAATGCATTGAAAAGACAAATCTCCACCTTTCCACAAAAGGAAAACGAGACTTTGTATCAGTCTTGGGAGAAGTTTAAAGAGCTGTTAAGTATATGCCCACATCATGGGTATGAAAATTGGCGTTTAGTGAGCTATTTCTATGAGGGTCTTACCTATAGAGAACGCCAATTTGTAGAGATGATGTGCAATGGTGAATTTTTGCAAAAAGACCCTGATGAGGCTATTGAGTACCTCAATGAGCTTGCTGAAAAAGCTCACACATGGACTGGACCTAGTGCTACTGAAAGCACAATTAGGTCACAACCTATAGGAAACCCTAGTGGTGGAGGAATCTACCTTCTTAGGGAAGAGGATAATCTTAAGGCCAAGGTCGAGATGCTTACTAGGTAGTTAGAGGCATTAAAACTAAAAAACCAACACACATGGTTAATTAAGCCGAACCTTTAGAACCATGTTTTGTGTGTGGTGGGGTTGATCATCCTGCTCAAGATTGCCCCACATTTGTTGACATGAGAGGGTTATACGAGGAACAATGTAATGCCTTAGGCATGTACAAAAAACCTCCAGCACCCTTCTCTAACACTTATAATTCGGGGTGGCGAAATCACCCCAATTTCAGCTGGAAATCTAAAAATCAGCAGCATACACAACCCCTTAGATCATACCCAGCACCTTATCATGCACCCTCATCCTCTAGGACCTCTTTAGAAGACACCTTACATGCTTTATAGAAGCACAAGGTAAGACAAACCAAAGGTGTGAGGCTCTAATTACACAAGTGGTTGAGGAAAACAAAAAAATAAAGAGCTAAGTATCTAAATTAATGGGCTCATTGAGTGTGACTGAGCGAGGTAAGTTCCCTTCCCAAGCTCAATCCATACCTCACGGTCCACATATGGCACAAAAAAATTTAAAAGATGTAAATGCCATTATGACCCGAAGTGGTAGGTCACTACACATCCCACCAATGAATAAACCCGAGGATGTGAGAAAAGGTCAAACTAGTAGTGAAGCCGAACTGCCTACAGAGCCTGAAGTGACCAAAAATTATGTTAAGGCACCATTCCCCCAAGCCTTAAAATCCAACAAGAAAAATATGGAAATAAATAATGAAATCCTTGAGAACTTAAGGCAAGTGAAACTTAATCTTCCTCTTTTGCATGTGATTAAACAAGTCCCTACCTATGCAAAGTTCTCAAGGATTTATGCATAATTAAGAGGAAACACCATGTCAAGTAAACAGCATTCCTAACTGAGCAAGTTAGTGCGTTAATTGAGCAAAGAATTCCCCCAAAATACAAAGATCTGGGTTGTCCTACCATTGCTTGTAGCATTGGAAATCATGAGGTTAGACAAGCTTTGCTAGATTTAGGAGCTAGTGTAAACCTGATGTCGTTCTCCATTTACTTACAGCTGGGGTTAGGAGAAATCAAACCAACCGGCGTGGTATTGCAATTGGCTGACCATTCAGTCAAAGTACCCTGGGGTGTGGTAAAGGATGTTTTGATTCACATTGATAAATTTTACTATCCTGTTGATTTCTTAATTCTGGATACCACTTCTGCTGTTGACACTAACTCTAAAATCCCTTTGATTTTGGGTAGACCTTTTCTTACTACTACGAATGCTCTAATAAATTGTAGGAATGGACTTATGAAGCTGTCCTTTGGCAACATGACCCTTGAAGTGAATATTTTCAATGTTGCAAAACAGCCCGAAGATGAGGATGAAAACCACTAGTTTTACATGATTAAGTCACTCATCAATGAGGGAGTTTCCTTAGCCCATGATTATGATCCTCTTAAGAATTTTCTTGTTAATTCTAAGATTGATTTATTTGATGATAAAACTGATATAATTAATATTTGTGTTGTTTTTGACAAATCTTAGGATTATAGCAATCGGGCATGGCAACCGAGATTTAAGGAGTTGCCTGAAAGAAGCAAAACACAAGTCCCCTCAAATATGGAAGCACCTAAATTCGAATTGAAGCCGCTACCTGAGGGTTTAAAACATGCCTTTCTCGGTCCAGGTGATACTTTTCCTGTTATTATTTCTTTTGAATTATCTGAGATCCAAGGTAAGAAATTAATTCAAACTTTAAATGCACACAAATCAGCCCTAGGATGGAGCATGGCTGATTTAAAGGGAATTAGTCCCCTAATTTGCTCCCATAAAATAAATTTGGATGAAGGAACTAGTCCTCGCAGAGACCCTCAACGTAGGCTTAACCCCACTATGAAAGAAGTAGTGAAAAATGAAGTGTTGAAACCATTAGATGCGGGTAATATATATCCCATAACAGATAGTAAGTGGGTAAGCCCTACACAAGTCGTCCGTAAAAAGTCTAGAGTCACTGTGGTGAAGAATGACCTAGGAGAGCTAGTCCTTACCAAACTTGTGACCGGGTGGCGTATGTGCATTAATTATAGAAAATTAAATGCTGCCACCCAGAAAGACCATTTTCCACTCCCTTTTATTGATCAAATTCTTGAGTGTGTAGCTGGTCATCCCTTTTATTGTTTTCTAGATGGTTATTATCAAATAGAAATTGCATTAGAAGACTAAGAAAATACCACTTTTACTTGTCCCTTTGGCACCTGTGCTTTTCGTAGAATGCCATTTGGATTATGTATTGCCCCTGCTACTTTTCAACGCTGCATGATGAGTATTTTTAGTGACATGGTTGAAAGTTGCATGGAGGTTTTTATGGATGACCTAACTGTTTTTGGATCTTCATTTGAAGCATGCTTAATGAATTTGGAAAGAGTATTAATTCGCTGTGAAGAAAAAGAATTGGTTTTAAATTTGGAAAAATGTCATTTCATGGTATCATCCGGTATTGTCTTAAGGCATATGGTCTCTTCTAAAAGAATGGAGGTTGATCAATCTAAGATCAAATTAATCTCTAAATTATTTATCCCTAAGACAATAAAGGATGTGAGATCTTTCCTTGGTCATGCTGGTTTTTATAGGAGGTTCATACAAAATTTTTTAAACATTTATAGACCTCTAAGTGCCCTTCTAGTTAAAGAACTCCCTCTGAATGGACAAAAGCTTGTCAAGAAGCATTCCAAATGCTGATCGAGAAGCTTACTTCCACACCTATAATGCAGTCACCAGATTGGACTTTGCCTTTTGAAATCATGTATGATGCTAGTGACTACACTGTAGGTGCTGTTCTTGGACAATGAAGAGAGGGAAAACCTTTTGTCATTTACTATGCTAGTAAGACTTTAAATAGTGCTCAAATGAATTACTCTACAATTGAAAAAGAATTACTAGCTGTAGTATTTGCTTTAGATAAATTCTATGCTTATTTAGTTTGGTCACCTATCCTTATTTTTACAGATCATGTCGCCCTCAAGTATCTTCTCACAAAGAAGGATGCTAAGGCACGACTAATCCGATGGATCCTCCTCTCGCAAGAATTTGATATCACCATCAAGGACAAGAAAGGAGTGGAGAACGTAGTAGCCAACCACCTCTTGAGACTTACATTTAGGGACACTTGTGATGACATGCCAATCAAGGATGATTTTCCCAATGAGCAATTACTATCCATTACTTCTCTACCATGGTTTGCTCACATCGTAAACTATTTGGCTACAGGTGAGATACCTATGGATTGGAGCGCTTAAGACAAAAGGAAATTCTTATATGAGGTATGTAATTTCTTTTGGGATGACCCCTATCTTTTCAAGTACTACCCTGACCAAATTCCAAGGTGTTGCATCCCTAATGAAGAGATTAAGAGTGTCTTAGAATTTTGTCACTCCCAAGCTTGTGGAGGCCACTTTTCAATGAAAAAAACCACTGCAAAAATTTTGCAGTGTGGATTTTATTGGCCTACCCTGTTTAAAGATGCAAACACCTATTGTCGCTCATGTGAAAGGTGTCAAAAGTTAGGAGCTGTGTCTCACCGAAATATGATGCCCTTAAACCCTATTTTAGTAATTGAAATCTTTAATTGTTAGGGCATCGATTTCATGGGACCCTTCCTTCTTCCTTCGGATACCAATATATCATCGTGGCAATAGATTATGTATCTAAGTGGGTAGAGGCAGCAGCTTGTCGAAGTAATGATAACTGAATGGTGATTAAATTCCTTAAAGAAAATGTGTTATCTCGATTTGGTACACCACGTGCTATAATTAGTGATCGAGGTACGCATTTTTGCAACCATTCTTTTGAAGCTTTGATGAAAGAATATGGGGTATTGTATAAAATCTCTACTGCTTACCATCCTTAGACTAGTGGACAAGTAGAGCTTGCTAATAGGGATATTAAACAAATTTTAGAAAAAACAGTTAAGCTCGATCACAAGGATTGGTCGTTGAGACTAACTTATGCTCTTTGGACTTACCGTACAGCCTTTAAAACTCCCTTAGGTATGTCGCCTTATCGGCTTGTTTTTGGAAAGCCTTTCCATTTAATCGTGGAGCTTGAGCATCGAGCTTATTGGGCCATCAAATCTTTTAACTTTAATATGGGCGAAGCGGGTAAGCTTAGAAAATATCAGTTGACCGAGTTAGAAGAGTTAAGAAATGATGCTTATGAAAATTCTAGAATCTATAAGGCTAAGATGAAAGTATTCCATGATAAAAAAATTTTGAGGAAAACATTTAAACCCAATGATTGGGTGTTCTTATACGACTCTAGACTTCATAAGCATCCTGGAAACTTCGGTCAAGATGGACCAGCCCTTTTATCGTGAAAAATGTTTTTGAAAATGGGGTGGTAGAAATTGAGGATACCAAAGATGGCCGGGTTTTTAAACTAAATGGACAGTGCCTTAAGATCTTAATCGATAGGCAAGACCCGAAAGTGGAAGAAATTCCACTTATCGATCCGGTCTATTTCCCTTAACTTCACCACACAGGTACGTTTTCATTTATTTTTCTTTCGATTTGTTTGTTTTATTTTTAATTACGTTTTATTCAATCTCAATTGTTAGTTTTTATTTTAGTGTAATTTAAATTTTTAAGGATTACTTTTTAACTTTAATTTATTTTTCTTTTGGCAACCAACACAGTTTTTTTTGGACACCAGTGTGCACTGCGGTGCGCCTTAACCAGCACCGCGATGCCCTGAACCGAGCTTAGCAGCGCCAGGCCCAGCACCGCAGCGCACAGCGTAGCATACAGGACCAGGCCCAACACGCCAGGCCCAGCACTGCAACGTACTGTACAGCGCTAGCTCGAGCCCAACACATAGCTAACCCTAAATTCTGCACTATAAAAGCCATTTTACAGCCTCCTTCTTCATTTCTCCTTTCACAAAACCAGCAGCACACTACCTCCTCTCTCCAGTTTGCAACAAATCCTTACTTGCCCACTCACTTGACCTCAAAACTTTCTTGTTTCTACCATCATTGCTCACTAATTTTGCTACCTTCTCTCTCTCAAGTTTGGTTACAAGAAGACTTGGGGTTTCTCAAAGCACACTTCAAAAGGAAGGTAATCTTTCTTCTCTCCAACATAGACATCAAGTAAGCCCACTTTCTTCCATTTTATTGCTTATTTGTGCCATTTAGTGGTTACATTTTGCCTTAAGTCTACTATATTATACATATATTTGATTTCAATGGCACCTAAGACCAAGAGACCTAGGGGGAAAGCACAACAAGAGTATGATGACACTAAATTTGTGAGTTTAAAGGGAAGTGAGAGATATATTAGTACGTTGCACAGTCGAAAACCCATTTCTGAAAGAGAATTCAACATCACCGAGAGGGGAAATCCAACCTTATTTAGAATGATTCTAGATAAGAATTAGGGTACATTTACAAGACCACCCTCTCTCTCCCTCCCAAATTTGGTTAGAGAATTTTACGCAAATGCACCTGAGCATAGGAATGGTAAAGTAAGAGTACGAGGGCGAACAATTTCTTTTAGCAGCTCAACCATTAATAGCTTCTATGGCTTACCTGACATTGAACATAGTGAATACAGTGCATATGTGTCCACCCTTAATTATGAAGAGATTTGCACTACCCTTTGTATTCCGGGCACTACATGGAAAATGATGGGTGATATCCCTGTCGCTTTGCTCAGATACTTCTCTCAATGCCACTGCTAGGGCTTGGCAATATTTTATATGTGAGCGGATGATGCCTGCTTTACACTATAGTGCCTTAACTATTGAGCAAGCTGTGTTAATCTATGCAATTTTGATGGGAATGACTATCGATGTAGGCCAAGTCATATATGATTCGATCAAACACACTATTAGACAAAAGCTTGGATTATATTTTCCTTCTTTAATAACCCAATTATGCATCTGAGCAAGAGTCCAATACAGCTCTGATGAGGAGACTCAGCCACCTAAAAGACCCATTGATGATAACTAGCTAGCTCAGATTAAAACCTCTAGGCCACCAATTCCGAGAGAGGAGGCAGTATTTGCTGCTCATTCCTTCACCTCTAGGTATTTCACAGTTGCCGAGAGACTTGAGCGGATATAGAGTCAACAGAAAGTATTGATTGCTAGGTTAGATCATCAAGACCAATTTTTGGCTCGGCAACCTGATTATCAAGCGGAGGTCAACTCCTCCTTTGGTCAAATGTACCAACACCTTGCCTCAGCTACTAATTGTAATATGGGTCATTTTCCTACTATGCCACCCTATCTGGGTTCGTCTTTTGATCCACTTCCCGAGGTAGGTGAAGAGAGTAAAGGAATGCAAATGATGATGAGAATTTAGAGGAATAATTTTAGATTCTGTCTCTTATTTTCCCTTTTCTTTAGTTTATATTTCGTTATTTTCTTTTTCTCATTTTAGTGATTTTTTTTTCTACATTTTATATGCTTACCTAACATATGGTGGAAATCTTTAGGGTGCACCATAGTTGTTTTCTTTTTGTTATCTTGTTCTATGATTGTAGATTGGAATTTCAGCAAGAAGAATGGCATGCAATTCACCTGGCGTAACATATTTTTCAGCAGCTGTACACTCTTGCTTACAAAGGGAGTTTTTCTTCACTTTTTTTTAAACATTGAGGACAATGCACATTTTAAGTTGGGGGTGGATACGTATTTCTTTATAATTGCTTGGTGTTACCTTTCCCTACCTTTTGCTTTAAGCATGATTTGTGTTTGCCTTGGATATAATTCACATGTCAATGATATAAGCTTAATTGAGATAACATACAGCATTTAGAAAAAGTTAAATTTTGCTTCGGTTTGAAAATACTTTAAGTGTCACTCTTGATTTAGTTACGGACTCTAGTTTGTGGTAAGAGTGTATGATTAGTCTTAAGCACTTAGAAAAGTTTTATGTTTGATTATTTTGATAATATTTTTGCGGTCTCGACAAGCTCTAGAACTTATTTGATAATCACTTGAGGCAAATTCCTAGAATGCACATTACTTAGGATATGATATAGGCTATTTTTGAACCGTTTAAGCCTTTCAAACTTACCATTGCTATATTTATCGCTAGTCACCTTTTTGAACCTTTTTCTTGAAAAATAATTTGAGCCTTGTTTCTTTTAATAGCCCATTTACTCACCTTTATGAGCCTAAAATATTTTATCCTTACATTCCTTTTAAAACAACTTAGTTATACACATTTGTTGAGAAGCAATCAAGAGGAGTAAGGATGAAAGTATGAGAAAAAAAAATGATGAAAAAGGAGGTGAATGGTCTTATGTACCAAAATAAAAAAATAAAAAAATAAGTGAATTATGGCAAAGAAAGAAGAAAGAAAGAAAAAAAAATGGTGATTTGTTGAAAGAAATGCTCGAAAAAATGGTTGAAAAAGTTGGGAGTAGAAGAAAGGTTATCTAGTGCTTAAAGAGTTGTGTTCAAAACTAAGAGATTAAGTTCTTTTACTTGTTGAATCCTTCCTGTTCTTTCTTAACCTTTACCTTAGCCTAACATTACAAGCTTAGTAAAGACCTATTGATCTAATATAGTGTAATTTTTCTACAATAGTGGAGAGTGATTTGAAAAATAAGCCTATGGAGCTTGTTTATGTGATTGAGGTCACACAATTTATTATATTTTTAGAGGCCAAGACTTGTATTCACGAACGATATGCATAAAATCATCTGGGTGTATGGATTACTGGATTGTGGTAAGATGGATGTTAAGAGTCGATAACGATTTCAAGATTGATGTTTGGATTACTTTCGAACTTGGGTGAATTTAAACGATTTTATGTGCTGTGTGTTATGCGAAATTTTGGAGACAAAATGTGGATTACTCTTGGTTAACACTGATATTGCTTTACTTTTTTCGATTCCCACCATGGATTTCATCTCTTATTTCTGCTTGAATTGATAGGGACTAGCAATAAGTTAGTTAGGGGTTGTGATAAAGGCATAAAATGCATCTCAACGATGTTTAATTGTTAGCATTTTATGACTCTTCTTGGTCTTTATTGCACTTTTATGTGTTGATAACTCTTAAGTAATATTATTTGACCACTAACTTATTCCAGTGCATTTTCAGGTATTTTGAGCCCAAAGAGAAGAAGAAGCGATCGTTGTTTAAAAGCACCAAGGTTCCATGCACGACGAAGCATAGGAGTGGCTGCGGAGAGTCAAAGCATGAAGAAAATCAGCAAACAGCCAGCACCGTGGTGCCCAGATGCTCGCCTAGCCAGATTATGCATAGCACCGCGGTGCTCCTCAAGCAGCACCGCAGCGCCCATATGGGATTGTATCTCCGAGTTAGACTTTAATTAGGGTTTTGAACATTAGATTAAAACCCAAGAACACCCCTTGGACCCTTGTACTATAAATAGGACACTTAGGACTTAAGGGAGGGGATCTTGGTTGTGAAGAAAAACCCAGAAAACTAAAGGCAGCAGCTCTCATCCACAAAAGTGTTTAGCCATGGACACCATGGCTAACTAACTTCCAAGCAAGGCGAATGGATGAATCCCTAGGTGTAGTTGTTCCTACCTTCCCTTATTTGATTCAGTTGTAATAAGAATTTATTGTCAAACATTGTCATGATTTACTTCTTTATCTAATTATAAGATCTTATCTATTATTGTGATTGTATCTTTTTCCTTGACATAAATTTAGTTATGCTTCTCTTATGTCAGGATTGTTTGGGTATAATTAAGTCCGGTAAATCTAGCTTTTAGGTTTGTCCATTACTGCAATATTGTCGACAAAGATATATTGTCGTTTCTTGATAAACCTATAGCATAGATCACATGTGCATGAATCGAAAATAAGAAGTATTTCATTACAATCATATTAGGGTTTATATATGTGCTCCTTGAATACTTGCCGGTTGCCTGTTTGGGATACGAAACTTGCAACCGAGATAAAAATAACTGAATTAAGTTAGGTGTAGGGCAACGAACTTAGGGAGGATTCACAGATCCTTGTTATTCTCCTATTATATTTTACAATCTATTTTACACAATTACTTCATTATCAGAAATTCATAACTACTCACTTAAATCTTTATCGTTTGTGTTATGGTTCACACCTTCTTTTTTAGTTAACTTGTTTCCCTATGGAATTGACACCCCAAAGCCGTGCTATAACAATCGCATATGTTTCGGGTGTAATCAGTGCTGTAAGCCATCTTCTTCATCTCAATCCGCTGGTCCTCCGTGACACTTGCTGGAAAAGCATCATCTTCTCCAATAGCCAAGTCCACTTCCTGTTGCATTAGAACCTCCTTAATCTTCCGCTTCCAAAGGGCAAAGTCTCCATTTCCATCAAACTTCTCAACCATGAAATTTGAAGCCATCTTTTTAGATAAGATCCCAAATTTATGCAATACCCACAAATTGTTTCTTCAACCTCAAGAACACGATCGAAGATGGATCTTAACACCGTTTTGAATCACCCTCAAGAACACGATCTGATCTTGATCTTTACTTCGTTATTGAATCACCTAAGAAGTTGATCTTTGATTCTTGGAGTCTTGGCTCCGTCACCTTCTTGTTCTTGCTCTGATACCCAGCTGTGCAATCTCTGATACCACTGTTGGAAATCAGCTTGACAAGATGCCTTGGTGGTGATCTTCCAAACACCTAAGTCTAGAATGACTTGTAGAAAGAAATACAGCAATCGAAAGCAAGAAAGAAAAGAAGACAAGCGATTTGTTATCGAGGTTCAGCAATAGCCTATGTCCCCGTGAGTTCCTCTGAACTCTCTGCACCAAATCAATGGTTCTTTACAATTACAGCAACCCTCTTCAAGAAGCTCAAGTTTTTGAGAAACCAAGAAGAGAAGAAAGGAAGAAGATAAGAACTACCAATGCTCTTTATCTAATCAATACTCCTCTCTCTTTACAACCAGCCTTTCTACAATGAGTCCTTCTTGTGTTTATGTCTTTGCACTCTTACACAATTCTCTCTTGCATGTCACTCTTTACAATTGATCTCAAAGTATATCACAAACTTGTGTTGAGAATGAAGCTAGGTGACCCTTTATATAGTGCACCTACTTCTTGTCCAATCTTGAGAGTCAATCTCCACCCTTAGATCTTGTCCATGTGTGCATCAGTTTGCTTAGCGCCTAGGCGCTGGACAAGGGGCAGTGAGGCGCTAGGCAAAGCTCATTTGCACCATATTCTGGGCGGTGCGGTGCTGGTCGAGGGGCGGTGCGGTGCTACCCTTCTCCTAGCTACTTCCTTGCTAGGCGGCGAGGCGCTGGTGAAGGGGAGGTGAGGCACACACTGATGCTGCCCTTCACATAGTAGTGCGCCCTACTTTGCTTTGTTGATTAGGGGTGTGCACACACACCTAAATGGATGCACACACATGTGTGCACTCCTTTAACATGCTGTATTTTATTCTTCCAACCTTGATTTAGAATTTAACCATCTTTGAACCATGTTTAGACATGTTTAGACCTTAGATAAATACCAACAATCTCTACCTTTGTCTAAGTGTTTAAACCCGAACCATTGTGCAGAGAGCTTCGGGATCCAAACTCATCTTGAGTCATCAATTAACCAACTCCAATCCTAAGTAGTCCAAGGCAATGATTGAACTTACTTAGAGGTAGAACTTTAGTACCTAAATCGACAGGATTTTCTTTCGTGGCTACCTTGTCCTCAGTGCTAGGCCTGGCATGTTGGGCCTGGTTCTGTGTGCTACACTGTGCACTGCAGTGCTGGGCCTGGCGCTGCTGAGCTCGGTTCTGGGCATCGCGGTGCTGGTTGAGGCGCACTGCAGTGCACACTGGTGTCCAAAAAAAACTGTGTTGGTTGCCAAAAGAAAAATAAATTAAAGTTAAAAAGTAATCCTTAAAAATTTAAATTACACTAAAAGAAAAACTAACAATTGAAATTGAATAAAACGTAATTAAAAATAAAACAAACAAATCAAAAGTGTGTGAAAGTGTGTGTGCACAATACCAAAACGCACAGCATCACTTGAAATGTGATGAAGTGCTAAGACTAAAAGGAGGTCATGATCAAAGGATAGAGATTGATTCACAAGAATGTCCAAGAAGTGAAAGGCTATAAAAATGGTTCTCAAGCCTCATTTTTCATATAGAATACATATAGTATACACATATAGAACAAGAGAAAGTTGTGACATTGTGAGATAAATTGTAAATACAAGAGAGAATTGTGTGAGAGACATAAACACAAGAGGGACTCTTTGTAGTGAGGTTGGTTGTAAAGAAGAGAGAGTAGCATAGAGAGAGAGCATTGCAATCTTCTTCCTTCTCTTCTTGGTGTCTTCAAGAACTTGGTTTCTTGAAGGGGATTGCTGTAACTTGTAAGAACCATTTGAGATAGTGCAGAGAGTTCGGAGGAATTCACGGGGACGTAGGCATATTGTCGAACCTCGATAACAAATTGCTTGTCTTCTTTCTTTCTTTGATTTTCTATTCTTGTGTTCGATTACTGAAATTATTTCTACAAGTCATTCTAGACTTGGGTGTTTGGAAGATCACCACCTGGGCATCTTGTCAAGGTGATTTCCAATAGTGGTGTCAGAGCTTTGGACAGTAGTATCAGAGCTGCACAGCTAGGTATTGAAGCAAGAACAAGAAGGTGACGGAGCCAAGACTCCAAGAATCAAAGATCAACTTCTTGGATGATTCAAGAACGGTGTAAAGATCAAGATCTGATCGTGTTCTTGAAGGTCGATTCAAGAACGGTGTTAAGATCCACCTTCGATCTGAGTTCTTGAGGTTGAAGAAAGCATTTGTGGGTAGTGTATAAATCTAGGATCTTATCCGCAAAAGATGGGTTCAAATTTCTGTGTAGAGAAGTTTGATGGAAAGGGAGACTTTGCCCTTTGGAAGCGAAAGATCAGGGCTGTTCTAATGCAACAGAAAGTGGACTTAGCTACTGGAGAAGATGATGCTTTTCCAGCATGTGTCTCGGAGGACCAGTGGACTGAGATGAAGAATATGACTTACAACACCATTTTCTTGCTCATATCGGATAGTGTCACAATGGAGTGCGGAGACTCGGAGGATCCGGCTGTCATATGGAAGAAACTAGATGAGTTGTTTCTTACCAAAAGTTTTCCTAACAAGATTTATCTTCTTAAAAGAATCTTTGCTTTTAAAATGGACCCTAGTAAAGAGTTGCAAGATAATTTTGATGTCTTTAATAAGCTAGTTCAAGATTTGAATAGCTGTAGCATTATTTTTCCGAATGAACGATTGGCTGTCATTTTGTTAAATTCTCTTCCTGATTGCTTTGATAACTTGATTAATGCCATTGAGTATGGAAGGGATAATTTGACAAAAGAGATTGTGATCAATGCCATAAGGGCACATAATTTCAAGGCTAAGATGAAGGAGACATCAATTGGTGATGGGTTGTTCATAAAAGGAAGGCCAATAACTCAGAATGGCAGTAGCAACCATGGCAACTACCGGGAGAAATCAAGAGGTAAAGGGCAGAACCATGGGAGATCTCACTCCAAGACAAGACTTGGAGGAGGAAGGAGATGCTTCTACTGTAACAAGGAGGGCCATTTCAAGAAAGATTGCAAGAAGAGGATGTAGGATGAGAGGAGAAGTCACACCAACAATGGAGAGGCTTCGGTTGCCAAAAGAGAGCAGCAAGATGATGTTCTTGTAGTGTGCTCAAATGTGAGCAGGAGGCAAGGCAGCAGAAAATGGATTCTTGATTCCGGGTGCACTTATCATATGTGCCCTCACAAGGAATGGTTCAAGAATTTCAAAGAGATCAATGATGGAAGGGTCTTCTTGGGGAATGAAAATTCTTACCAAGTGAGAGAGATTGGTGACATTCAATTGAAAATGTTTAATGGAGTCACAAGGCTGCTGCGAAATGTAAGATATCTTCCAAATTTGAAGAGGAACTTGATTTCATTGGGGCAGCTGGATTCCATGGGGTATACATGCAAAGTAGAGGGAGGAAAGATCAAGGTGGCCAAGGGATCTTTGGTAGTGATCAAGGCAGCAAGAAACGATGGACTCTATGAGATGATCGGAGAGACAAAAATCAATGATTAAGCAGCAAGCTTGATGGCTGAGATAGACAAGGTAGCCCTTTGGCACACTCGCTTGGGTCACATGAGCGAAAAAGGCCTGCAAGTGCTTAGCAAGGAAGGTCTACTTGGTGGTGACAAAGTACAAAAACTGGATTTCTGTGAGAGTTCCATTCTTGGGAAACAACACCGGGTCAGCTTCAACACCAGAGTGCACAAGTCCAAAGGGATTCTTGATTACATTCATTCGGACCTTTTGGGACCAGCAAGAACACCAACACAGGGAGGTAACTTTTACTTTCTATCTTTAATTGATGATTATTCAAGAAGAGTGTGGGTTTATTTGCTTAGGAATAAATCTAATGCCTTGAATAAATTTGTTGTGTGGAAGAAGTTGTTGGAAACTCAAATGGGTAGGGTAGTTAAGGCTTTACGAATCGATAATGGCTTAGAATTTTGCAATAATGAGTTTGATAAATTCTGTGAATTGAATGGCATTCTAAGGCATAAACGGTTGTAAAAACACCCCAGCAAAACGGAGTTGCTGAAAGAATGAATAGAACTCTTATGGAAAAAGTTAGGTGCATGTTAATAAGATCCGGGTTACCAAAATATTTTTGGGGAGAAGCTGTGGCTACAACTGCATACTTGATAAATAGATCATCCTCTAGAGCTTTAGAGCTCAAGACTCCCATGGAGATGTGGAGTGGAAAACCTCCTGAATTAAGCAACCTAAGGACTTTTGGGTGTGCAGCATATGCACATCAAAAGGAGGATAAACTTGACCCTAGATCTAGAAAATGTGTATTTCTAGGATATTGTGATGGGGTTAAGGGATATAGGTTGTGGTCCTTAGAAAAGAAGGGCATGAAACTGATCATAAGTAGGGATGTTATCTTTAACGAATTATTATTTCCCTATTTAGAGAAAACTAACCCTGCAGGGGCTAGTGAGCAAACCAAACCGAAAGTTATGGAGCATCGCATCAAGGAGAACTCGGTTCAGGTAGAGTAGAGGAGGCAAGAGGGTTTGGATCAGGTAGAGCCCTTGGATGAAGTCCAAGCTCAAGAAACTCAAGAAGAAGTTGATGCAGTAAATGACTACCAGCTCACAAGAGATCGGGGAAGGAGAGTGGTTAAACCACCTTTGAGATATGGGTTTGCAAATGCTAATATAGCAGCTCCTTGGAGAGAAGGAGAGGTTGAATAAGAAACTTACACGGATGCCATGGAGTGTAAGGATTCGTCAAAGTGGCAGCTGGCTATGGAGGAAAAAATGGAGTCTTTGATGAAGAATAACTCTTGGGAGTTGGTGCCCAAACCTAAAAAACATAGAGTTATGGATTGTAGATGGCTCTATAAGATGAAAGAAGGGAATACTCCAGGGGATGAAGTCCAGTATAAAGCTAGGCTGGTGGCAAAGGGGTTCACACAAAAAGAAGGCATAGATTTCACTGAAATATTCTCACCGGTTGTGAAGTACAAGACAATCCGGATAGTTTTAGTATTGGTGGTTCAATTTGATTGGGAAATTGAGCAAATGGATGTGAAAACAGCATTCTTACATGGAGAGCTCGATAAGACCATTTTTATGAGGCAACCTGAAGGTTATGAGGAATGAAGGCAGGGAGAGTTAGTGTGCAAATTAAAGAAATCTCTCTATGGCCTGAAGCAATCACCTAGGCAATGGAATAAAAGGTTTGATTCCTTTGTAATCAATTTGGGTTTCATGAGGAGCTACTATGATTCGTGCTTGTACTATAAGGGGCAAAAGGTTAAGGAAATGGTGATCATCCTCATTTATGTTGATGACATATTGCTGGTTGGGAGTAGCATGGAGAGGATAAATAAATTGAAGGCTCTACTCAGCGAGGAGTTTAAGATGAAGGATCTTGGCCATACAAAAAAGATCCTTGAGATGTGTATCATCCGGGAAAAGGAGAGAAATAGATTGAAGATCTCTCAAACCTCCTACATAGAGAAGATGATATTTAAATTCTCTATGGAAGATAGTAAACCAGTGAAGGTTCCCCTTGCTGGTCATTTCAAGTTCTCCAGCGATCAATGTCCAAGATCAGAGGTGGAGAATAAGGAAATGGAGAAAGTCTCTTACTCTAGGGCTGTTGGTTCTGTTATATACACCATGGTAAGCACTAGACCCGACATTGATCATGCAATGAGTGTTCTTAGCAGGTTTATGAGTAATTCCAGAAAGGAGCATTGGCTTGGGATGAAGTGGTTGCTGAGGTATTTGAAGGGAAGCCCAGAAGTAGGGCTGGTGTATGAGAAGAGGGGTAATGCCATATGCCTTGAGGGTTTTACTGATTCAGACTATGGAGTAGACCGGGATAAAAGGAGATTGATTACCTCATATTTTTTCAACTTAAATGAATGTTGTGTAAGTTAGAAGGCTCAGTTGCAGCCAGTAGTAGCACTCTCAACAACCGAGGCTGAGTACATAGCAGCTACGAAGGCCATTAAGGAGGCTCTGTGGTGCAAAGGGTTGCTTGAAGAGTTGAAGGTACTAGAGGAGCAGGTTGTGGTATTTTCGGATAGTCAAAGTGCCTTGCACTTGTGTAAAAATCCAGTGTTCCATGAGAGGACAAAGCATATGGATGTTCGGTATCATTTCATTCGAGAAAATGTTATGAAAGGATGCATCCATGTGGACAAGATTGCCATGGAAGAAAATTCTGCGGATTTGGGTACTAAAGTTCTACATCTAAGTAAGTTCAATCATTGCCTTGGACTACTTCAGATAGGAGTCGATTGATAGATAACTCATGATGATTTTGGATCCCGAAGCTTTCTGCACAATGGTTCAAGTTTAAACACTTAGACAAAGGTAGAGATTGTTGGTATTTGTCTAAGGTTTGCACAGGTCCAACCATAGTTCAAAGATGGTTAAAATCTAAACCAAAGATGGAGGATTAAAGTTCAGCAAGTTAGAAGGCTGCACACATGTGTGTGCTAAGCACACTGGTGTGTGAACTTCTGCGCACAAGCTGATGGAGTGTGTACACTGCTGGGCAGCATCAGTGTGCACCGCTAAGAAGGTAGGCTCCAGGACCGCACTAGCAGTGGACCAGCCATCCACCAGTGGTGCAGCATCCAGTAGGGGTGCTACTGGGACAGAACCAGCGCTGCACCACTCAACCATCCGCGGTGCATCGCCCAGCTTGCACGCAAGCACATTATACCTCAGCGCCTCACCGCGCCCTGCTGAGTGCCGCACCTCTAGGCATACTACTGTACTCATAGGCAGTAGGCTTAAAGGCTCTCCAAAGTGTGTGTGTGCAATACCACACTTGAAAAGTGATGAAGGGCTAAGATTAAAAAGAGATCATGATCAAAGGGTGGAGATTGATTCTCAAGAATGTCCAAGAAGTGAAAGGCTATAAAAGGGGTTCTCAAGCCTCATTTTTTATATAGAATACATATAGTATACACATATAGAATAAGAGAAAGTTGTGACATTATGAGATAAATTGTAAATACAAGAGAGAATTGTGTGAGGGATATAAACACAAAAGGGACTCTTTATAGTGAGGCTGGTTGTAAAGGAGAGAGAGTAGCATAGAGAGAGAGCATTGTAATCTTCTTCCTTCTCTTCTTGGTGTCTTCAAGAACTTGGTTTCTTGAAGGGGATTGCTGTAACTTGTAAGAACCATTTGAGATAGTGCAGAGAGTTCGGAGGAACTTATGGGGACGTAGGAACATTGCCGAACCTCGATAACAAATTGCTTGTCTTCTTTCTTTCTTTGATTTTCTATTCTTGTGTTCGATTACTGAAATTATTTCTACAAGTCATTCTAGACTTGGGTGTTTGGAAGATCACCACCTGGGCATCTTATCAAGGCGATTTCCAACATGATCTATTAACCAAATATGCAACAGTAGACACAACTTCCCCCCAAAAATAGTTTTGTAAACCGGAACCACTTAACCTTTTCCATAAGGGTCTTATTCATTCTCTCAACAAATCCACTTTGTTGAGGGGTTTCCACAACTATTATATGTCTTAGAGTCCCATTTGACCTACAGAATTGATCAAGTTCTAGGTTAAAAATTTCTAAGCTATTATCGGTTCTTATCCCCTTAACTACCCTACCCATTTGAGTCTCTACCAGCCTCTTCCACACCACTAACTTATTCAAAGCATCTGATTTATTTCTAACCAAATAAACCCAAACCTTTCTTGAATAATCATCAATTAAAGACAGAAAGTAAAAGTTACCTCCCTGTGTTGGTGTCCTTGCTGGTCCCCAAATGTCTGCATGAATGTAGTCAAGAATGCCCTTAGACTTGTGCACTCCGGTGTTAAAGCTGACCCGATATTGCTTCTCAAGAACACAACACTCACAGAAATCATATTCTTCTACTTTGTTTCCACCAAGTAGGCCATCCTTGCTAAGAACTTTCAGACCCTCTTCACTTATATGTCTCAAGTGAGTGTGCCAAAGGGATGCCTCATCCATCTCAGCCATCAAGCTTGCTGCTTGATTCTTGATCTCCATGTCTACGATCATCTCATAGAGTCCATCCTTCATTGCTGCTTCGATCATTACCAAAGATCCCTTAGCTACCTTGATCTTTTCTCCCTCTATCTTGTATGTGTATCTCATAGAATCTAGCTGCCCCAATGAGATCAAATTCCTCCTCAAATCCAGGAGATACCTCACATTCTCCAGCAGCCTTGTCTTTCTATCAAACATCCTCACCTGGATGTCTCCCGTGCCCCTCACTTAGTAAGAAATATCATTCCCCAAGAAAATCCTTTCATCATTGGTTTCCTTGAAATTCTTGAACTAACTCCAGTGAGGGCACAGGTGATGAGTGCACCCAAAATTCAAGATCCATTTTCCGCTGCCTTTTTGTCCCTTGCTCACACTTGAGCACATAACAAGAACATCATCATCTTATTGTTCTGTCTTGACAACCGAAGCCTCTCCATTCTTGGTATAGCTTCCTCCTCTATCCCTTGTCATCTTCTTGCAATCTTTCTTGACATGACCCTCCTTATGGCAGTAGTAGCAACTCTTCCCTCCAAATCTCAGTTTGGAGTGTTCTCTCCCATGGCTTTCTCCTCTACCTCTGTCCTGGTAGTAGCCATGCATCCTACTGTGCACTCTCCCATGGCTCTCTCTTCTACCTCTATCTCGGTAGTGGCCATGCATGTTGTTGTGCACTCTCTCATGGCTCTCTCCTCTATCTCTGTCCTGGTAGTAGCTATGTATGTTGTTGTGCACTCTCCCATAGCTCTCTCCCCTACCTCTGTCTTGGTAGTAGCCATGTTTGCTGCCATACAGAGTTGCTGGCCTTCTTTTAAAGAACATCCCTTTACCACTTGATGCACTTCATATCTTGGCATCAAGATTATCTTGAAACTCTTTATTAGGATCAAATTTAAAAGCAAAGATTCGTTTACGAAGATACCTCTTCTTAGGGAGAGTCTTGGCAAGAAACAACTCATCTAATTTCTTCCATATTGCAGTTGGATCTTCCGAGTCTCCGCACTCCCTTGTGACATTATCCGACATGTGTAAGAAGATGGTGCTGTAAGTCATCTTCTTCATCTCAATCCATTGGTCCTCCATGACACTTGCTGGAAAAGCATCATCTTCTCCAATAGCCAAGTCAACTTTCTATTGCATTAGAACCGCGTTGATCTTCCGCTTCCAAAAGGCAAAGTCTCCCTTTCCATCAAACTTCTTAACCATGAAATTTGAAGCCATCTTTGCGGATAAGATCCCAGATTTATGCAATACCCACAAATGCTTTCTTCAACCTCAAGAACACGATCGAAGATGGATCTTAACTCCGTTCTTGAATCACCCTCAAGAACACGATCTGATCTTGATCTTTACTCCGTTCTTGAATCACTCAAGAAGTTGATCTTTGATTCTTGGAGTCTTGGCTCCGTCACCTTCTTGTTCTTGCTCCGATACCCAGCTGTGTAAGCTCTAATACCACCATTGGAAATCACCTTGACAAGATGCCGAGGTGGTGAGCTTCCAAACACCAAAGTCTAGAATAACTTGTAGAAAGAAATACAGCAATCGAAAGTAAGAAAGAAAAGAAAACAAGCGATTTGTTATCGAGGTTTGGCAATAGCCTATGTCCCCGTGAGTTCCTCTAAACTCTCTGCACTAAATCAATGGTTCTTTACAATTATAGCAACCCTCTTTAAGAAGCTCAAGTTTTTGAAGAAACCAAGAAGAGAAGAAAGGAAGAAGATAAGAATTACCAATGCTCTCTATCTAATCTAGACTTCTCTCTCTTTATAACCAGCCTCTCTACAATGAGTCCCTCTTGTGTTTGTGTCTTTGCACTTTTACATAAATCTCTCTTGTATGTCACTCTTTACAATTGATCTCAAAGTATATCACAAACTTCTGTTGAGAATGAAGCTAGGTGACCCTTTATATAGTGCACCTACTTCTTATCCAATGTTGAGAGTCAATCTGCACCCTTAGATCTTGATGACCACTCGACCATGGCCCTACATCAATCCTAACTGGTGCTATGTATTTTAACCTTGCATTCATGAACCTAAGAGGAGGTTTAAACACACTGTCCATGTGTGCATCAGTTTGCCTAGTGCCTAGGCGCTGAACAGAGAGCGGTGAGGCGCTAGGCAAAGCTCCTTTGCACCACATTCTGGGTGGTGCGGTGCTAGTGGAGGGACGGTGTGGTGCTGCCCTTCTCCAAGCTATTTCCTTGCTAGGTGGTGAGGCACTGGTGAAGGGGAGGTGAGGCGCACACTGATGCCGCCCTTCACACAGTAGTGCGCACTACTTTGCTTTGTTGATTAGGGGTGTGCACACACATGTGTGCACTCCTTTAAAATGCTGTATTATAATCTTCCAACTTAGTTTAGACTTTAACCATCTTTGAACCATGTTTAGACATGCTTAAACCTTAGACAAATAACAACACTTACTCTAGTGCGGTTGGATCAGTCTTGTTCACCATGGTAAGCACTAGACCTGACATTTCTTGTGCCATTAGTGTTCTTAGCAAGTTTATGAGTAATCTTAGAAAGGAGCATTGGCTTGGGATGAAGTGGTTGCTGAGGTATTTGAAGGGAAGCTCAGATGTGGGGCTTGTTTATGAGAAGAGGGGTAAGTCCATCTGGTTAAAAGGTTATGTTGAGTCGGACTATGGAGCAGACCGAGATAAGAGAAGATCAATTACCTCATACTTCTTCAACTTAAACAGATGTTGTATAAGTTTGAAGGCTCAGTGGCAACCAGTGGTAGCACTCTCAACAACCGAAGTAGAGTACATAGCAGCAACGAAAGCTATTAAGGAGGCTATATGGTGTAAAGGGTTGTTAGAAGAGTTGAAGGTCATAAAAGAGTAGGTGGTGGCGTATTTGGATAGCTAAAGTGTGTTGCATTTGTGTAAGAATCCGGTGTTCCATGAGAGGACTAAGCATATGGATGTTCGGTATCATTTCATTCGGGAAAATGTTACGGAAGGAAGCATTCATGTGGATAAATTGGCAATGGAAGAAAATCCTGTAGATTTAGGCACTAAAGTTCTACCTCTAAGCAAGTTTAATCATTTTCTTGGACTTCTTAGAATTGGAGTCGGATGATGTGGTGACTTATGCTGAGTTTGAATCCTGAGTTCTCTACACAATTGGTTCGGGTTTAATTGCTTAGTTAAAGGTAGAGTTTGTTGGGAATTTGTCTAAAAATTAAGAGATTGGAGATATCTAACTTCAGTAACAGGTGCACGCCGTGGCTCAAGCTTGGTGCGTCGTGGCCTCCAGCAAGCAATGAAGTTCAGGGTGGTGCGCGCCGTGGCTTAAGCTTGATGAGCCACGGTGCCCAGCAAGTAATGAAGTTCTCCCCTGTTGTGCACCGCAGCTTGCCCTATTCTGAGCCGCGGCACGAGGCACACCTGATACTTGATTTTAGTATTTTTCAGCTGGTGCGTGGGTTTTGATTAAAATGCATAGGATCACTTAGACCACTTAGGGAGCCATGATTCTTTGGTTCTTAAGATCTAAGGGTTGAGATTGACTTCAAGTTAGGTGTGGTAGTTATTGCTCTATATAAAGGGTTATCTAGGAGCGATAACAAAAAGAGAGAGATCAAAGGTCAAAAGACACAACAACAAGAAAGACTCATTCCAAGATTGGCTGGTTGTTTTAGAGAGAAAGACTCTCAAATCTTCAGAGGTTTTTCTAGTGAGAGAGTGCAAGAGAGATTGGGATTGTAGGGCTTTGTAATTGGAATTTTCTTGGGGAAAATTCCAGGGAAACACTTAGTTCTTATCTCTTTCTTTCCTCTTCTCTCATTCTTCAAGAACACATGGTTCTTAAAGGGGTGTTGCTGTAATTGTAAGAACTCCATTGATTTAGTGCAGAGAGCTCAGAGGAGCTCACGGGGACGTAGGCAAATTACCAAACCTCGATAACAATTGCTTGTGTTTTCTCTTTTATGGTTTGATTCTTGTTTAGTACAAATCATTCTGGATTTGGGTGTTTGGAAAGATCACAACCTAGATTCTTGCAAGGGTGATTTTCCAACAGTTTGCTTAGATATTAGGATTTAGAGTTAGTAGTAAACTTCTGTTTTGATTTCTTGTTAAGGTTATGGTCATTAATGTTTTCGGCAGGTCTGATGTCTTAAAACTTCCTTAGGTTGACTATATTAGTGACAATAACTTTATTTGTGTTGATTATAGTTTATTTACTTCATGTCCTAATTGTGTTGACAATGCCAAAGAATGATTATATTGAGGACAATATTGCTTACATGAATGATATATTATATTTGCTTTCATCAACTATTGCTTACATATTGATTATCAAAGTTTGATAAGCATTCTTTTGCATTGTGATGTGCATTGTGTTTGTTCACTACCGGGATCAACAATGATGACCCTCATGCGCATTTTTCTTTTTCATTTATATATTATGTTTGTTGTTTAAATATATGATGAATAAGAGTCCCTCTGTCGCAGTTTCTTTCATCACCTCGTCTTGTGCGTATTCCTCTGGGATTGAAAGGTAAATTTTCCAAGGACTCTGCTATGCTAGTTAGCACACTAAGGAACAACCTAGTCATACTTGCTTATATGCTAGCATTTAGAATTAATAATCATATTCTGAGTTGATCCTTTATTAAGGTTAGGGTCATTAATGTTCTTTGCGGGTCTAATGTTTTAAAGCTCCCTTGGCTTTATTATATTTGTTGCAATAGCTTTATTTGCGTTAATTGTAGTTTATTTATTTTTTGTCCTAGTTATTTATAATGATTGCTTAGATTTTAGTATGTAGAGTTAGTAGTCAAATTCTGTGTTGATCCTTTGTTAAGGTTAGGGTCATTAATGTTCTTGACGGGTCTGATGTCTTAAAGCTCTCTTGGGTTGACTATATTAGTGACAATAACATTATTTCTATTAATTACAGTTTATTTATTTTTCTGTCTTATTCGTGGTAACAATGTTCAGAATGATTATTTTGGCAAACAATGTTGCTTAAATGAATGATAGATAATATTTGCTTTGAATAAAATATTGTTTGCGTATTGATTATCAAAGCATGATAAGCATTCTTTAGTGTTTTGATGTGCATTGTGTCAGTTCGCTGTCGAGATAAACAAAGATGACCCTTATACATAATTTTTTTTGTTTATTATGTTTGTTATTTAAATGTGTGGTGAATATGAGTGTGTGTGCATCTGTTCTTTTCGTTGCCACATCTTGTGATTATTCCTCTAGGATGGAAAGGGAAGTTTCTCAATGACTCTTTTATTCTAGTTTGCACACTAAGGAACAACCTAGTTATGATTGCATAGATGTTAGCTTTTAGAGTTATGTTGGAAAATCACCTTGAATCCCAGATTATGATCTTTCCAGATCCCCAAATCCAGAATGATTTGTATTGAACAAGAATCAAATCATAAAAGAGAGAAAACATAAGCAATTGTTATCAAGGTTCGGCAATTTGCCTATGTCCCCGTGAGCTCCTCCGAGCTCTCTGCACTAAATCAATGGATTTCTTACAATTACAGCAACACTTCCTCAAGAACCCTGAGTTCTTGATGAATGAAAGAAGTGAAAAGAAAGAGATAAGAACTAAGTGTTTCCTTGGAATTTTCCCCAAGTAAATTACAATTACAAAGCCCTTGAATCCTCAATCTTGACTACTCTCTCTCACTAAAAATACCTCTGAAGAATTGAGAGCCTAACTCTCTAAACACCAGCCACTCTTGGAATGAGACCTCTTCTTGTGTTGTGTTTCCTCTATCTCACACTTGTGTCTATGCACTTTTGTGGAAATCTTGTTGTTATTGCTCCTAGATGACCCTTTATATAGAGCAATAACTTCTTTAACCAATCTTGAAGTCAATCTCAACCCTTTGATCTTGAGAACCAAACAATCATAGCCCTCCAAGTGGTCCTATGCATTTTAATCCACGCACAATGCACCAGCTGGAAAAACAGAACATAAGGTGTCAGGTGTGCCTGGCGTTGTGGCCCAGAACAGGGTAAGCCGCGGCGCACACTAGAGCAGAAAGCCTCCCATGCTAGTGGCCGCGGCGCACAAGGCCTGGGCGGCGGCGCACACTAGAGTAGAAAGCCTCCTATGCTGGTGGCCGTGACGCACAGCCCAGTACTGCGACGCACACCAGCCTATGCCCGCAGTGCACGGCTGGTGGAGGAACTTTCTAACTTTGCTGGAGGTCGCGACGCCCAAATCTGTGCCGCGGCTCAAAGACTGCTGAAGCTTCAATCTTTAATTCCTTTAATTCTTAGACTAATTCCAATAAACTCTACCATTGTCTAAGCAATTAAACCTGAACCCATTATGCAGAGAACTTAGGATCCAAACTCAACATGAATCACCAATTCATCCAAATCCAATCTTAAGAAGTCCAAGGTAATGATTGAACTTGCTTAGAGGTAGAACTTTAGTGCCTAAATCTATAGGATTTTCTTCCATGGCCACTTTGTCCACATGAATGCATCATTCTGTAACATTTTCCTGAATGAAATGATACCAAACATCCATATACTTTGTCCTCTCATGGAACACCAAATTCTTACACAAATGCAACGCACTTTGGCTGTCCAAATACACCACCACCTACTCTTTTAGGACCTTCAACTCTTCCAAAAACTCTTTACACCACATAACCTCCTTAATCGCTTCCGTTGCTGCTATGTACTCTGCCTCGGTTGTTGAGAGTGCTACCATCGGCTGCAACTGAGCCTTCCAACTCATATAACATCCGTTTAAGTTGAAGAAGTATGAGGTAATCGATCTTCTCTTATCCCGGTCTGCTCCATAGTTCGAATCAGCATAACCTTCTAACCAGATGGACTTACCCTCTTCTCGTAAACAAGCCCCACATCTGAGCATCCCTTCAAATACCTCAGCAACCACTTCATCCCAAGCCAATGCTCTATTTTGGGATTACTCATAAACCTGCTGAGAACACTAATTACATGAGCAATGTCGAGTCTAGTGCTTACCATCATGAACATGACTGATCAAACCGCACTAGAGTAAGGGACCTTTTCCATTTCCTTCTTCTCAGCATCCAATCTCGGACATTGATCGCTGGAGAACTTGAAATGACCAGCAAGAGGAATCTTTACTGGTTTACTATCTTCCATAGAAAACTTAGATATCATCTTTTCTATGTAGGAAGACTGAGAAACCTTCAACCTGTTTCTCTTCCTTTCCCGAATTATACTCATCCCAAGGATCTTCTGTGCATGACCAAGATCCTTCATCTCAAACTCTAAATTGAGTTGAGACTTCAATCTTTCTATCCTCTCCTTGCTGCTACCAACCAACAGCATATCATCAACATAGATGAGGATGATCACCATTTCCTCCACCTTGTGACCTTTATAGTACAAGCACGAATCATAGTAGCTCCTCATGAAACCCAAGCTAGTTACAAAGGAATCAAACCTCTTATTCTATTGCTGAGGTGATTGCTTCAGGCCATAGAGATATTTCTTCAATTTGCACACCAAATCTCCCTGCTTCCTTCCTCATAACCTTCGGGTTGCCTCATATAGATAGTCTCATCAAGTTCTCCATGTAAGAACGCTGTCTTCACATCCATTTGTTTGATCTCCTAAATTAATTGGACCACCATAGCTAACACTATCCTTATCGTCTTACATTTCACAACCGGTGAGAAAATTTTCGTGAAATCTATGCCATCTCTTTGTGTGAAACCTTTTGCCACAAGCCGAGTGTTCCTTTCTTTGATATTTTAAATCCACTTACAATCCACAACTCTCTGTTTTTCTGGTTTGGGCACCAATTCCAAAGAGTTGTTCTTCTTCAAAGAATGTATTTCCTCCTCCATAGCTAGCTTCCATCTTGACGAATCCTTACATCCTATGGCATCCGTGTAAGTTTCTAGTTCATAGTTGATTATCCCTCCTTCTGAATAAAGGGTTGCTACTTTAGCATCCGCAAAACCATATCTCAAAGGTGGTTTGATCTGCCTCCTTTTCCAGTCTCTTGTGAGCCGATAATCATTCTGATTTGCTACATCATTCCTTTCAAGTTCATCTTCTTCTTAAGTGTCTTGAGCTTGGCCTTCATCAATGGGCTCTACCTGATCCGAACCCTCTTGCCTTCCTTTCTCTACCTGAACTGAATTTTCTTTGATGCTATGCTCCACATACACCAGACTGGTTTGCTCACTATCCCCTGTAGGGTTAGTTTTCTCTAAATAGGGAAATAAAAGGTCATTAAAAATAACATCCCTACTTATTATGAGTTTAGATCCTTTTGGCTCTAAGGACCACAACCTATACCCTTTAACCCCTTCACCATATCCTAAAAACACACACTTTCTAGATCTTGGGCTAAGTTTATCATCCTTTTCATGTACATACGCAACCCATCCAAAAGTCCTAAGGTTGCTTAATTCAGTGGGTTTTCCACCTCACATCTCCTTAGGAGTCTTAAGTTCCACAACCCTAGAGGGTGATCTATTAACCAAATACGCAGCAATAGACACAGCTTCCCACCAAAAACATTTGGGTAAGCTGGAGCCTATAATAATGCACCTAACCTTATCCAACAGGGTCCTATTCATCTTTTCAGCAACTCCATTTTGCTTTACCACCGTTTTATGTCTTAGAATCCCATTTAACTTACAGAAATTGCCAAATTCCTTATTAAAAAATTCTAAGCTATTATCGGTTCTTAACACCTTAACTACCTTGCTCGTTTGAGTTTCTTCCAGCTTATTCCACACCACAAATTTATTCAAAGCATCTAATTTATTTTTAAGCAAATAAACCCAAACCTTTCTAGAATAATCATCAATTAAAGAAAAAAAAGTACATATTACCTCCTTGTGTTGGTGTTCTTGCTGGTCCCCAAAGATCGGCATGAATATAGTTAAGAATACCCTTTGATTTGTGCATTCCGGTGTTGAAGTTGACCTGATGTTGCTTCCCAAGAACGTAACTCTCACAGAAATCAATTTTTTCTAATTTGTCACCATCAAGTAAACCATCCTTGCTGAGAACTTATAGGCCCTTTTCGTTCATATATCCCAAGCGATTGTGCCAAAGAACTACTTTATCAATCTCAGCCATCAAGCTTGCTGCATGATCCTTGATGTCTGTCTCTCCAATCATATCATAGAGACCATCTTTTATTGCTGCTTTTATCACTACCAAAGATCCCTTGGTTACCTTGATATTTCCTTCGTACCCAATGAAATCTAGTAGCCCCAATGAGATCAAGTTTCTTCTCAAATCCGAAAGATATCTCACATTCGACAGCAGCCTTGTAACTTCATCAAACATCCTCAATTGGATGTCTCTCGTGCCCCTCACTTGGCAAGAAGTATCATTCCCCAAGAAAACCTTTCCCCCATTGGTTTCCTTGAAATTCTTGAACCAATCTCGTTGAGGACACATATGATAAGTGCACCTGGAATCCAAGATCCATCTCTCGATGCTTTGCCTCCCGCTCACATTTGAGCACACAACAAGAACATCATCATCTTGTTGTTCTCCCTTGGTAATCGAAGCCTCTCCATTCTTGGTATGGCCTCTTCCTTTCTCATCCTTTAACATTTTCTTGCAATCTCTCTTAAAATGGCCCTCCTTATTGCAGTAGTAGCATCACTTTCCTCCAAACTTCGGTTTAGAATGCAATCTTCCATGGCTTTTCCCTTTGCCCTTTGGTTTATCTTGGTAGTTGCCATAGATGTTGCTGCCATTCCAAGTTGCAGGCCTTCCTCTAACGAACAACTCTTCCACACTTGATGCTTCCCTCATTTTGGCTTTGAAATCATGAGCCCTTATAGAATTAATCATAATTTCTTTGGTTAGTGTATCTCTTCTATATTCAATAGCATTAATCAAGCTTTCAAAACAATCGGGAAGAGAATTCAACAATATAACAACCAATTGTTTATCCAGGAATGTTATACTACAACTAGCCAAATCTTGAACTAGTTTATTAAACACATCAAGATTATCTTGCAACTCTTTATTAGGATCCATTTTAAAAGCAAAGATTTGGTTTAGAAGATAGATTTTATCAGGGAGAGACTTTGTAAGAAACAATTCATCTAGTTTCTTCCAAATGATAGTTAAATCTTATGTATCGTCGCATTCCCTAGTCACACTATCCAACATATGCAGAAAGATGGTGCTATATGCCATCTTCTTCATCTTATTTCGCTAGAGCTCCATAATACTTACTGGAAAATCATCATCTTCTCCAATCGCCAAGTCAACCTTTTGTTGCATAAGAACCGCCTTGATTTTTCACTTCCAAAGGGCAAACTCTCCCTTTCCATCAAACTTCTTAACAATGAAGTTTGAACCCATCTTGCTGAAAAAGTCCCAAGTTTATGTAGCACCCATAATTGCTTTCGAAACTTCTTCTCTTCAACTTCTAAACCTCAAGAACCCGATCAAATCTTGATCATAACACCGTTATTAAACCTTAAGAACCTGATCAGATCTTGATCCCAGCACCGTTCTTGAATCACCAAAGAAATTTCCATTGATTCATTGAGCCTTGCTCTGATACTACTATTATAGCTTTGATACCATTGTTGGAAAATCACCTTGAATCCCAAGTTGTGATCTTTCCAAACCCCCAAATCCAGAATGATTTGTACTAAACAAGAATCAAACCATAAAAGAGAAAACACAAGCAATTGTTATCGAGGTTCGGCAATTTTCCTACGTCCCTGTGACCTCCTCCGAGCTCTCTGCACTAAATCAATGGAGTTCTTACAATTACAGCAACACCTCCTTAAGAACCCTGAGTTCTTGATGAATGAATGAAGGGAAAAGAATGAGATAAGAACTAAATGTTTCCTTGGAATTTTCCCAAAGAAAATTCCAATTACAAAGCCCTTGAATCTCAATCTTGAATACTCTCTCTCACTAGAAACACCTCTGAAAAATTGAGAGCCTAACTCTTTAAACACCAACCACTCTTGGAATGAGACCTCTTCTTGTGTTGTGTTTCCTCTATCTCACACTTGTGTCTTTGCACTCTTGTGGAAATCTTGTTGTTATTTCTCCTAGATGACCCTTTATATAGAGCAATAACTTCTTTAACCAAACTTGAAGTCAATCTCAACCCTTTGATCTTGAGAACCAAACAATCATAACCCTCAAAGTAGTCCTATGCATTTTAATCCATGCACAATGCACCAGCTGGAAAAACATAACATAAGGTGTTAGGTTTGCCTGGCACGGTGGCCCAGAACAGGGCAGGCCATGGCGCACACTAGAGCAGAAAGCCTCCCATGCTGGTGGCCGCGGCCCACAAGGCCTAGGCCATGGCGCACACCAGCCTGTGCCATAGTGCACACCTAGTGGAGGAACTTTCTGACTTTGCTGGAGGCTGCGGCGCCTAAACCTGTGCCGAGGCTCAAAAACTGCTAAAGCTTCAATCTTTAATTCCTTTAATTCTTATACAAATTCTAACAAGTTAGTAGTGAAATTTTGAGTTTATACCTTGTTAAGCTTAGGTTAATTAATGTTCTTGGGTAGACCGCCACTTGGTTTTTAGGGACCAAGAAACCTACAGTCACTTGTCAATTGAGGATTGAGATTCATGGGTTCGAATATTGGGTGCGCGATAGGGAGATCAAAAGTGAACGCCTTACCAACACCTAGACCTTAAGGGGAAACTCTTATTCTTGCATCTCAAATGGATTCTCTTTGTGTTGGTTAATTATAATTAGCTTAATTTCTTTACTTAATTTAAGTGTTCAAACAAGCACACAATGAGTATGGAGCGCACACAAAACATGAACAATCATATGACAATATAATCTATCCATAGTAATTTAAAAAATTGAAGAGAGTAAATGCGATTACATAAGAAATTGTGAAATTGAAAAGTGTCTAAACGTGGCTTATATCCCCAAACATAAATGAAAGAAAGGAAATTACATGGAAATAGCAAAATTTAAAAGTGCCTAAACGCGGCTTACATTCCCAAAAATTGCATAACTTAAATAAAAGTGCTAAAGTAGATCATCCACAAGTGTGTAAAAGTAATCATTCATCCATAGAAAATATAAAAGGTAAAATAAACTCATACATACCTTTATAATCCTCAAGATAAATAAGAACAACAACTATTATGAATAACATGTATATAAATATGTCCAATCTCATCAATTTACCTAAGTAAAATCACATAAAATCTCAGTATACAAATATAAGTATATTATCAATCAAGTTTTAAACATAAGAAAGCAAATCATATGAGAATCATGAGAGGGAAGAAACTTTATTAAGCATTATCAATCTTATACAACAACTTATTTCATCCAAAACAAGCATGTGATCAAAGGGAATATCATAGAGAACAAATAGAACATGTGAACCACCATATAAACAATAGATATTTAAGATTTAACTCGTAACAATGACTTTAACCTGATTAAATTATCATACTAAACCTAGGAGCAACATGGTAATGATTTTGAAGTCAACTAATGTGCAAATTTTAAATGCTCGCAAGTGCACGAATCACAAATAGTATTGCGATGAGTTTACTCTCAAGGTCGATCTCTCAAAGAAATGCAGTGGTTTAAATCCTAAATTACTTTCTTAAAATTACTAAGATGAACTCTGAAATTAAATCCTAAACACTCTAATTAAAAGATTGGAGAAGACAAAAATGAAATAAAAACAATTAAGTAAATTAAAAAAAAATGAATTATGAAGAGATGAGTATAATCAATAAGAACAATTTGGAGTTTAACTTGCTATCCAATTATGAATTGGAACATTTGGTTAATATAAAGAATTAATCAACATCCAAGATTATTGGTATCTCCATTAAGATTAGAGAATGCCATTGATCGTGTTTATTCTCAATTTATAACTAATTAATTAAATCCCATAGATCGTGTTCATCAATTAATTAGTTAAATTAAGTATAAGGAAAACACAACCACCTAAATGACAATTTGATTTGAATCCTGATTTAAATTCCTATTCAAGATAGCTTAATTAGGTCTAGATGATTTGTCCTCAACCTAATCTCAAATGTTAACTTAACTATCAATAATAGATGGCCAATCCACAAGCAATAATCAAAGGTATGGACGATATTGAATAAGAAATAATCTGAAAAATTTCATAAAACTAAATCCACCAAAATATCCAAAACAATCAAGGCAGCTAAGCCAAACGCCCAACAATGTGCTCAACCACTCATGTTTAAATCCCAATCACAAAATTCAAATACTAGGGTTACAAGCATATTGAAGGACAAAAGGAGCAAAGATAGAATTTCTTCCCGAATTACAAGATGAATCCTCAAAGTCTTGAAGCTATTGATTGTCATCCTCAATTTCTTGATAAGTCGTCTTGATGAAAGAAACCGTCACCTCCTTCAATCTCCCAAAACTCCTCTTGATAATATCTCTCCAAGAACTTTCATCATCTCCCCTATTCTCTGAGTTTAAAATTCCTATATATAGTTGTATGGAGACAGCTTTGTAGACAGAAAAGTCGCCCTATGTTTTCTGTTCAGGCCATGTGCTTCTGCTACTATCTATGCCCGGTTCTGCTGTTGTCCAGGCCATGTGTTTGCTATTGTCTAGGCCATGTTTCTGCTATCTAGAACCGGTCTGGTTGTGCTGCTGTCCAGCCCGTGCGAATCCCAAAAAAAATCAGAATTTAATAGCTCCTTCACTTCTGCCACGCTGAAATCACGCATAGCCTGACCTTTGTCTACTACAACTACCATAACTTTCTTTAGAAAAATCATATTTATGAGCCGTAAAATTGTCCAGAAAATAGACATCCGGATCTTTCCAAACATATATGGATCATCTCCTAGTCCTTCCTTAATCAATACAGTTTAATCCATAAATATCACTTCTGCCACGCTGAAATCACGCATAGCCTGATCTTTGTCTACTAAAACTGCCATAACTTTCTCTAGAAAAATCATATTTATGAGCCATGAAATACTCCAGAAAATAGACAGCCGAATCTTTCCAAACATATATGGATCATCTCCTAGTTATTCCTGAATCAATGCAATTTAATATGCAAAAATGACTGATCTGTATGGGCAATTCTGGCAATTTAGTGAAACTCCTTTCCAAGTGCTTGTGAACCTGTAAAATTAGGAAAAACAACTCAAAGTAACAAATTAGAAAGCTAAATATATAAATAAATACTTGAAAAACATACAAACTACTAAGACAAATATTCATTCATCAAATATCCCCAAACCTAGATTTTGCCTAATCCTCAAGCAAAACAAAACAAACCTAAAAACTTAAATCAACAAAACCCTCATGCCTTAATTCTTATTATGACTCATATCTAGATATCTTATGCACAATTGTGTTCACAGTCTCAACACTTCACAATTCATTGCTCAAATCAAGTACTCATTGCACATCCATATTCCAGTGCTCAAAACACCTCACGTCAATTACCCCCAAACCTAAGGTCAAGAATCAGAATTCGTTTCGACTCTAGGCTTCACAGGATTCACTCATTAAGCACACCGAGCCTAGGTTTCAAACACTCATTAAGCATATGCGAATATAAGTTATGTAAATAAGAAATTTCAAATATAAATTCGCATATGAATATGGATATCATCAAAGAACGGTCATATGTTCGCAAAATAGATCTCATGAAAGGAATCAAATATTAGGATTGCAAAGCTATCACATCGACTATATTATATCCTAGTCAAACACCTCAAGCAAAACATATTGAGTATGAACCTATGCGTAGATGGGCGTTGTTGGCCGAACCAGATTTACACCAAAGCTCTTTCTTTTCAACTCTTTATAAGAGCAACTTCAATACCCTTGAAGTATCTCAGGTCCTCTTTCTTGTCTAACCAAATCCCTTTTTGTCATATGTATCATATATATATATATATATATATATATTATTTTATTTACTTTCTCTTTTTTTTAATAAGAATTTGGATCTTTCTCTAGAGACAATGGTAACTGGGGGGTATAACGGTAGACACATACTCAAACTTCTTACTTAAGTCATTCAACTAAAATAATGAGAATGCACAACATGATACTTTAAGTGAATTATATAATCCTAGCATTCAATGCAAAACCCATAGAGATCATCTAACAATTAAGGTCATAACGAAGAGTGTTTAAGAGTACCAAGAAACTAACTCTCAGAATAAAACGCTTATGGCTCAAATAACTCACTAGGTAGTCTCCACTATTTGATTCTTGATGGAAATCACCTTGACAAGATGCCCAAGTGGTTATCTTCCAAACACTCAAGTCTAGAATGACTTGTAAAGATCAAGAATCAAAAACAGAAATAGAAATGAAAGAAAGAAAGAAGACAAGCGATTTGTTATCGAGGTTCGGCAATAACCTATGTCCCCGTGAGTTCCTCTGAACTCTCTGCACTAAATCAATGGTTCTTTTACAATCACAGCAATCCCTCTCCAAGAAGCTTAATTTCTTGAAGAAACCAAGAAGAGAAGAAAGGAAGAAGATAAGAACTATTACAATACTCTCTATCTTAATCTATGCTACTCTCTCATTTACAACCAGCCTCACAAATGAGTCGCTCTTGTGTTTTGTGTCTTTGCACTCTCACACAATTCTCTCTTGTATTGATCACTTGTACGTCACAACTCTTGTCTTGTATTGAGTGTTTTTTAGAATAAAGCTAGGTGACCCTTTATATAGTGCACCAACTTCTTGTCCAATCTTGAAAGTCAATATCCACCCTTAGATCTTGATTACCAATCAACTATGGCCCTTGATCCATCTTTAGTCAAGCTGTGCGTTTTGATCTTACATCCATGCACTCAACATAAGGCTGAAAAACTAGTCTTGGTGTGCCTACAGGCCACAGCCTGGAATAGGGCGCGCTGTTGCCTGAAGCAGGGCTTAAACCATTCTTCTTTGTGGCCTTTCTGGGCGTCGCGGCCTGGAGGAGGGGGCGTCGCAGCCTGGCCTCCCTCCAACACCTCCTCCTTGCTAGGCACCGCGAAACCCTATAAATAAACTTGTAAATGATCTATAACCACATTCTCATTGCCTTTCTTGTCTTTGATTTCCAAATCAAATTCTTGCAATAGGAGTACCCATCTGATTAACCTAGGCTTTGCATCTTTCTTAGAAATTAGATATCTCAAAGCAGTATGGTCAGTGAATATAATAACCTTTGAGCCAATAAGATATAATCTAAACTTCTTTAAAGCAAAAATAATAGCTAACAATTCCTTTTTAGTAATAGAATAGTTAAGCTGAGCATCATTTAAAGTTCTAGAAGCATAGTAAATAGCATGAGGTACCTTATTAACTCTTTGACCTAGGACAGCTCCCAAGGCAAAATCACTGGCATCACACATTAATTCGAATGGAAGATTCCAATATGGTGCCATCATTATTGGGGCAAGGTTAGAACATCCTTCAATGTGTTGAAAGCTGTCATACAGTTATCAGTCCACTCGAATTTGGTATCTTTAGCTAACAATGCACAAAGAGGTCTTGAGATCTTGGAGAAATCCTTGATGAATCGTCTATAAAAACTAGCATGTCCGAGAAAGCTTCTAACACCCTTGACTGTGAGAGGAGGAGGTAGCCCTGAAATGATGTCTATTTTAGCCTTGTCTACCTCAATACCTTTGTTGGAGATGGAATGACCTAATACAATGCCTTGTTGGACCATAAAGTGACATTTCTCCCAATTCAACACTGAGTTGCTCTCTTCGCATCTCTTGAGGACACTCTCTAGATGACTTAAGCATTCATCAAAATTAGAACCACAGACACTGAAATCATCCATGAATACCTCAATGTATTTCTCCACCATGTCGAAAAATATGCTCATCATACATCTTTAAAAAGTGGCTAGTGTGTTGCATAAACCGAATGGCATCCTTCGATAAGCAAATGTACCGAAAGGACATATGAAGGTAGTCTTTTCTTGATCCTCAGGTGCTATGGCAATCTGGTTATAACCACTGTACCCATCCAAGAAGCAATAATAGTTGTGGCCAACTAATCGCTCTAACATCTGATCAATGAATGGCAAGGGGAAGTGATCTTTTCTGGTCACTTTGTTCAATCTTCGTTAGTCGATACAGACTCTCTAACCAGTTGTTTTTCTTGTTGGTATGAGCTCCTCATCCTCATTCTTCACCACTGTGATCCCACTCTTTTTCGGAACAACTTGGACCGGACTTACCCATTTACTGTCTGAGATGGGGTAAATAATGCCAACATCTAGCAATTTTAATACCTCGACCTTTACTACTTCTTTCATGTGTGGGTTAAGTCTCCTTTGAGCATCTCGAGTGGGCCTTGCTTCATCCTCAAGGTAGATACTATGCATGCACTTGGCTGGACTTATCCCCTTAATGTCAGCAATGGTCCATCCTATGGCAGATCTATGTTCCCTAAGAACTCTTAATAATTTTTCTTCTTCTCCAATACTCAAATTAGCAGCCATAATCACAAGTAATGTCTTATTCTCTCCCAAGTAGGCATAAGTTAAATGCTCTGGTAGTTGCTTTAATTCCAATGTTGGGGCCTGGACAATAGAAGGAAGAAGAGTAGTATTTAGTAGGTATGAGAGTTTCAAATGGAGGAGCATACTTACTTGAATGTTTTGGAGAAGCCTCAAGGAGGTGCACAGCTTCCATGATGTCATTAGTAACATCTTCCAGTTTTTCCTCAATATCAACTGTTGTGATGTTGTGGGTAATAGTAGTCTCCAATAGATCGATGTGCTAGACCTGAAAAACTTGCTCAACAAAATTGTGTATCTGATTACGCCAAAAGTATAACGTGGTAGTTGTAGCATAGCTTTGGGGTGTCGATTCCACAAGAAAAAGCATTCTATGAAGGAAAAGTGCAACCCTTAACACAAACGATAACAATCAAGTGAGAAAATATGAATTTTGATAATGTAGTAATTGTGAGAAAATAAATTAAGAATTATAATAGAGAAACAACAAGGTTCTGGGAATTCTCCCTAGGTTCGTTGCCTTATTCCAATCTTGATTCAGTTGCTTTTATCTCGATTGCAAGTTTCACATCCCAAACAGGAAATCGACAAATATTCAATCTAAGCATATATAAACCCTAACTTAATTGATATGAATTACTCTTACTTTCGATTTAAGCATACATGACATATCCTATAAGTTTATCAAAAAACAACAATATATCTTATCGAAAATATCGCAGTAATGGACAAACCTAAAAGATAAATTTACCGGACTCAATTACATCTAACAATCTTGACATAAGAAGAGCATGACTAGACTTATATCAAAGATAAAGATACAATCACCGGATTAAGAGAGAATTTTCTAATTAGATTAAAGAGTAACCCATAACAATGTTTGACAATAAATACCAATTACAACTGAACTAATAAAGGAAAATATAGAACAACTACACCTAGGGAATCATCCCTTTGCCTTGCTTGGAGATTAGTTTGCCATAGAACTCATGGTTGAACACTTTGTTAGAGGAGAATGTGGCTGCTTCTCTGAGTTTTCTAGACTTAATGGATGTTTAATTACAAACCTTAAGTGGTATATTTATAATGTACAAGGTCCAAGGGTGTTTTAGGGCTTAAAAGTCTTAATTAGTTCATATCTCAGAGAAGTGGACCGGGTGGGCGCCGCGGCTTCCCCTTCTTTGTGTCATGGCTTCCACTGTTTCTTTGTTTTCTTGCCTTGCTGGAGGCCACAGCCCTGCCTAGTCCAGGCTGCAGCTTCCACTGAAGCTTCTTCCTTGTTCTTTTGCTCGGTTCTGGAGGTCGAGGCTTGGATATCTTTAGGCCGTAGTGCGCACACTCAAGACTTGTTTTTTTCTTCATTTATCCTTCCATAACTATGCTTTCACTCCGGTATGCCTCGAGTCTTTGTGCTTCAAGCAATGATAACTTTTTCTCCTCTTCTGAGCATAAAGTACCTGAAAATGCACCAGAATAGATCAATGATCCAAGAATGATACTTTAGAGTTGTTAACGTATAAAAGTGCAATTAAAACCTAGATCAACCCTAAAATGCTAACAATTAAGTACTGTTAAGGTGCATTTTATGACTCTTATCACAACCCCCAACTAGCTTATTGCTAGTCCCTTAGCAATTCAAGTGAAAACAAGAGATGAAGTTTACGGTGGGAATCAAAACAAGGTAAAGCAATGTTAGTGTTAAACTAGGAGCAATTCACTTTTTGTCTCATAAATCATATATAACACACAGCATATAGAATTATTAAATATCACCCAAGTCCAAAAGTAATCCAAACATCAATCTTAAAATCGTTATCGACTCTTAACATCCATCTTACCACAATCCATTAATCCGAACATTCGGATGATTTTATGCACAACATTCATGAATGCAAGTCTTGGCCTCTAAAAACATAATAAATTGCATGACATCAATCACAAATCAAGCTCAATAGGCTTACTTTTCAAATCACTCTCCACTATTGTAGAAAAATCACACTACATCGGATCAATAGGTCTTCAATAAGCTTGTAACGTTAGGCTAAGGTAAAGGTTAAGAAAGAACGGGAAGGATTAAAAAAGTAAAAGAACTTAGTCTCTTAAGTTAAACACAACCACTTTAACCACTGGATAACCTTACTTCAACACCCAACTCTTTCAACCATTTTTCGAGCATTTCTAATCTCCACTTTTGTTTTTCTTTTCTTCTTTCTTTGCCATAATTCACTTTTTTTTTGTTTTTTTTTTTTTTGGCAAGTAACCATTCACTTCATTTTTCATTTTTCGTTTTTTTTTCTTTTCCACAACCCCCAACTTATCTCCTTTAATGTACTTGGGTTATGGTAGTAATATTTTTTCATATTTCCATCCTTATTCCTCTTAAATGTTTCTCCACAATTGTGTATAACTAAGTTCTTTTAAGAGAAAGGTAAGGATAAAATATTTTTAGGCTCATAAAGGTAAGTAAATGGGTTACTGAAAGAAACAAGGTTCAAATTATTCAAAAAGAAAAAGGCTCAAATAGGTAACTAGTGATAAATATAGCAATGGTAAGTTTAAAGCGCTCAAACGGTCCAAAAATGGCCTATATCATATCCTAAGTAGTGTGCATTCTAGGAATTCGCCTCAAGTGATAATCAAGTAAGTTCTAGAGCTTGTCAAGACTGCAAAAGTATTCAGAAAAACATTCACACATAAAACTTCTCTATATAGTTTAGACTAGTCATACAATCTTACCGCAAACTAGAGTCTCAAACCAAATCAAGATTGATACTTAAATTATTCTCAAACCTAGGCAAGATTTAACTTCTTCTAAATGCTATATGTTATCTCAATTAAGTTCATATCATTGACAAGTGAATTACATCCAAGACTAACACAAAGCATGCTTAAATCAAACAAACAAAATGAAAGTTGCACCAAGTAGTTCAATGAAAAACAAAAATATGTTTCCTCCACCCCCAACTTAAAAATTGCATTGTTCTCAATGCAAAAGAAAGAGTAAAGGAAACTCCCTTTGTAGCCACAAGTGTACAGTAGCTGAAAATTATGCACCACCATTTGAACTGCATGCCATTCTTCTTGCTGAAATTCTGATCTACAATATAGAACAACACAACAAAAAGAAAGCAACTGTGGTATACTATTAAGATTCCCATCATATGTTAGGTTAACACGTGAAATGGAAAGAAATAACTAGAAATGAAAAGAAAATACAAAAAATAAAATAATAAAAAGGGAAAACATAATAAATGTTAGTACAGTTATCTTAAACAAAATAAAATAAAAAGAGACAAATAAGATAGAACCCAAAACAAATCCTCTAAGTTTTCATCCTCTTCTTCATTCTCTTTATTTTCTTCATTCTCTTCACCTTCCTCAGGAGTTGGATCAAAAGATGAACCCGGATAGGGTGGCAAAGTGGGAAAGTGATCCATGTCATAACTAGTAGCAGAGGCAAGGTGTTGGTATATTTGACCAAAAGAATAGTACACCCCCGCTTGATAATTAGATTGCCTAGCCAAGAAGCATTCCTGACGATCAAATTTATCATGCAAAAATTTCTGATGCTCGTCAAAATGAATCTCTAAACGCTCAAGGTGCTCTACAACAGTGACATGCCTAGGGGGAGAAGGGGCTGCAATTGCTGCTCTTTCTCCCGGAACTGGCGGCCTTAAGCTTTTAATCATATTAAGCATGCCATCATCGATGGGATTTTTTGGTTGTTGGGCGTCCTCATCAAGACTATATTGAACTCCGGCTTGGATGCATAATTGGGTAATTAAGGAAGGGAAATATAATCCAAACTTTTGTTGTACAGTGTGTATGATAGAATTAAATATGATCTGACCCACAACAGTAGTCATGCCCATCAAAATGGCATAAATCAGCACAGCTCTCTCAACAATAAGGTCATTATAGTGCGTGGCAGGGATCAATCTCTGACATATAAAATATTACCAAGCTCTAGCATTGGTAGTCAGAGAAGTACCGGGCAAGGTTATAGGGTTATCACTAGTCATTTTCCATGTTGTGCCCGGAATACAGAGAGTATTGCAAATCTCTTCATAATCAATGTTAGTCAAATATGGAATATACTCACTATTTGCTATATTAGGTAGCCCATAGAATCTATTAATAGAGGTGCTACTAAAAGAAACTATTCTTCCTCTCACTCTCACCTTACCATTCCTATGTTCGTCTACATTAGCGTAGAATTCTCTAACCACATTTGTGAGGGAGTGAGATGGTTATCTAGCAAATGTACCCCAATTTCTATCAATAATCATTCTAAACAAGGTGGGGTTTGATCTCTTTGTTATATTGAATCCTCTCTCAGAAATGTGTTTTCTAGTGTGCATCATCCTAACATACCTCTTACTAGCCTCAAAACTAACAAATTTGCCCTCACCATACTCTTGTGCTTGCTTCCCCCTTTGTCTCTTAGGTTTAGGTGCTATTTGAATCAAATATGTAGAAAAATATTACTAATTCAAAATCAACCACCCAAATAACACAAATGAACAACAAAGAGAAGAAATTTAGCTTACTTGATGCCCAAAGTTGGAGAGAAGAAAGACTACCCACCAATTTGAAATCTTCTTGAAAGACCCAAAATCTTCTTAGAACCAAGCTATATGAAGAAATTTTCAACAAAATCTGCAATATTAGTGCAAAATCCTATAAGAAATGATGTTAGAATCAATAAATTTTTAGCAAAAGGGAGTGAGTAAGTGAGGGTTTGGAGAGAGGATGAGAGAAAGGGAGGTGTGTTGCTGTAATCTCAAATTTAGAAATGAAGAAGAAAGGCATAATTTAGGGTTTAAAAGGGCTAGGTCTCGGGTGGCAGAACAGGTCAAGTCGCGGCTTGGGCTGAGGTGCAGAAATGGGCTTTCTGTGTGCTGCAGTTCGCATAATGATGGGCCTAGGCGCTACTGGGCTGCTGCTGTGTGTGCACACTATGCACTGTAGCCCGCACATTAGGCCTAGGCGAGGCCCAATCTGGTTCTAATATGAAAAACTCGTTTGGTCACTTAAAAAAAACATATAAAATAAAGTTAGTAAGAATAACCTTAAAATAAAAAGTAGATTAAATGAAACTAAAAGCTAAAAATTAAGCTGAAGATAAACTTAATTAAAAATAAAACAAACAAAAGAAAAGAAAAATAAAAGTAAAAACATACCTTCGGTGGGTGGTCAAGGTGAATAGACCGGATCCATAAGTGGAATGTCTTCCACTTCCAGATCTTGTCTATCAATTAAGATCTTAAGTCGCTGACCATTTACTTTAAAATACCGACCATCTGTAGTATCCCCAATCTCTACCGTTCCATTTTCAAAAACATTTTTCACCATAAAAGGACCGGTCCACCTCGATCGAAGTTTTTCGGGATTCTTATGGAGTCTAGAATCATATAAGAATACCCGATCATTAGGTTTAAATGTTTTCCTCAAAATATTTTTATCATGAAATACTTTCATCTTAGTCTTATAGATTATAGATTTCTCATAAGCATCATTTCGTAACTCCTCTAACTCGGTCAACTGATATTTTCTAAGTTTACCCGCTTCTCCTATGTCAAAATTAAAAGACTTGATGGCCCAATAAGCTCGATGCTCGAGCTCGATAGGTAAGTGACAAGGCTTTCCAAAGACAAGCTGATAAGGTGACATACCTAAGGGAGTTTTAAAGGCTGTATGGTAAGCCCAAAGCGCATAAACTAGTATTAAAGACCAATCATTGTGATCCGGGTTAACCGTTTTTTTCTAAAATTTGTTTAATTTTCCTATTAGCAATCTTTACTTGTCCACTAGTCTGAGGATAGTAGGCAGTCGAAATTTTGTGTAACACCCTATATTTTCTCATCAAAGCTTCAAAAGAACAGTTGTAAAAATGTGTACCTCGATCACTAATTATAGCACGTGGTGTACCAAATCGAGATAACACATTTTATTTCAGAAATTTAATTACCGTTCTATTATCATTGCTTCGGCAAGCTGCTGCCTCTACCCATTTCGACACATAATCTATTACCACAATGATATATTGGTATCCGAATGAAGGGGGAAATGGTCCCATAAAATCGATGCCCCAATAATCAAAGATTTCAATTACTAAAATAGGGTTTAAGGGCATCATATTTCGACAAGACACAGCTCCTAACTTTTGACACTTTTCACATGAGCAACAATAGGTGTTTGCGTCTTTAAACAAGGTAGGCCAATAAAATCCACACTGCAAAATTTTTGCAACGGTTTTTTTCATTGAAAAGTGGCATCCACAAGCTTAGGAATGACAAAATTCCACGACATTAACAATCTCTTCATTAGGGATGCAACGCCTTAAAATTTGGTCAGGGCAAGACTTGAAAAGATAGGGGTCATCCCAATAAAAATTATGTACCTCATATAAGAATTTCCTCTTGTCTTGAGTGATCCAATTCATTGGTATCTCACCTGCAGCCAAATAATTCACGATGTGAGCAAACCATGGTAGAGAAGTAACGGAGAGTAAATGCTCATCGGGAAAGTCATCCTTGATTGGCATGTCGTCGCAAGTATCCTCAAAAGTGAGCCTTGATAGATGGTCAGCTACTACATTCTCTACTCCTTTCTTGTCTTTGATGGTGATGTCAAATTCTTGTAGGAGTAAGATCCATCGTATTAGTCTTGCCTTAGCATCTTTCTTTGTAAGAAGGTACTTGAGGGCTGCATGATCTATAAAAATAAGGATAGGAGAACCAATTAAATAGGCACGAAATTAATCCAAAACAAATACTACAGCTAGCAATTCCTTTTCAGTGGTGGAGTAATTCATTGTGGCACTATTTAAAGTTTTAATAGCATAGTAAATGACAAAAAAGTTTCCCCTCCCTTCGTTGTCCAAGAACTGCACATACAGCATAGTCACTAACATCACACATGATTTCAAAGGGTAAAGTCCAATCAGGTGACTACATGATAGGCATTGAAGTAAGCTTGCCAATCAGCGTTTTAAAGGCCTCTTGACAAGCTTGAGTCCACTTAAAGAGGTTATGCTTAACTAGAAGGACACATAGTGGTCTAGATATGTTCAAAATTTTTTGTATGAACCCCCTATAAAAACCAGCATGACCAAGGAAAGATCTCACATCCTTTATTGTCTTAGGGGTAGGTAATTTACAGATTAATTTGATCTTAGATTTATCAACCTCTATCCCCTTAGAAGAGACAATATGCCCTAAGACAATACCGGATGGTACCATGAAATGGCATTTTTCCCAATTTAAGACCAATTCTTTCTCCTCACAGCGAATTAACACTCTTTCTAAATTCATTAAACATGCATCAAATGAAGATCCAAAAACAGTTAGGTCATTCATAAAAACCTCCATGCAATTTTCAATCATGTCACTAAAAATACTCATCATGCAGTGTTGAAAAGTGGCAGGGGCATTACACAATCCAAATGGCATTCTACAAAAAGCATAAGTGCCAAAAGGACATGTGAAAGTGGTTTTATCCTGATCTTTTAATGCAATTTCAAATTGATAATAACCATAATAACCATCTAGAAAACAGTAAAAAGGATGACTAGCTACACACTCAAGAATTTGATCAATAAAAGGGAGTGGGAAGTGGTTTTTCTGGGTGGCAGCATTTAATTTTCTATAATCAATGCACATACGCCACCCGGTCACAAGTTTGGTAGGGACTAGCTCTCCTAGGTCATTCTTTACCACAGTGATTCCTGACTTTTTAGGAACAACTAGTGTAGGACTTACCCATTTACTATCAGCTATGGGATATATGATTCCCACATCTAACAGTTTTAACACTTCATTTTTCACTACTTCTTTCATAGTGGGGTTAAGCCTACATTGAGGGTCTCTATGAGGACTAGTTCCTTCATCCAAATTTATTTTATGTTAACAAATCAGGGGACTAATACCTTTTAAATCAGCCATGCTCCATTCTAAGGCTGATTTATGTGCATTTTGAATTCGAATTAATTTCTTACCTTGGGTCTCAGATAATTAGGATGAGATAATAATAGGAAAAGTATCACCTAGACCGAGAAAGACATGCTTTAAACCCTTAGGTAGTGGCTTCAATTCGAATTTAGGTGCTTCCACACTTAAGGGGACTTGTTTCTCACTTCTTTCGAGCAGCTCCTCAAACTTTGGTTGCCATGCCTGAGTGCCATAATCTTGGGATTTATCAAAAATAACACAAATATCAATTATATCAGTTTTATCATCAAATAAATCAATCTCTGAATTAACAAGAAAATTTTCAAGAGGGTCATAATCATAAGCTATGGAAACTCCCTCATTGATCAGTGACTCGATTATGTATAACTGGTGGCTTTTGTCTTCATCTTCGAGCTATTTTGCAATATTACAAATGTTCACTTCTAAGGTCATGTTTCCAAAGGACAGCTTCATAAGTCCATTCCTGTAATTAATAAGAGCATTTGCAGTAGCAAGGAAAGGTCTACCCAAAATCAAAGGAATTTTAAAATTAGTGTCAACAGCAGAAGTAGTATCAAGGATTAGGAAATCAACAGGATGGTAAAATTTATTAATTTGATACAAAACATCCTCTACCACACCCCGAAGTACTTTGACTGAACGGTCAGCCAATTGTAATACCACAGCAGTTGGTTTGATCTCTCATAAACCCAGCTATAAATAAACTAAAAATGGCATCAGATTTACACTGGCTCCTAAATCTAGCAATGCTTGTCCAACCTCATGATTTCCAATGCTACACGCAATGGTTGGACAGCCAGGATCCTTGTATTTTGGGGGTATTCTTTGCTCAATTAAAGCACTAACTTGCTCAGTTAGGAATGTTGTTTTCTTTACATGGTGCTTCCTTTTAATTGTGCATAAATCCTTGAGAACCTTTGCATAAGTAAGAACTTGTTTAATTATATGCAAAAGTGGAAGATTCAGTTTTACTTGCCTTAGGTTCTCTAGGATTTCGTTATTTAGGCCCATATTTTTCTTGTTTGATTTTAAGGCTTGAGAGAATGGTGCCTTAACAAGGCTTTTAGTAACTTCAAGGTCCTTGGGAAATTCAGCATCACTACCTTGACCCTTTTCCACATCCTCGGATTTATTCATTGTTGGGATGTGTAAGGTCTTACCACTTCTTGTCACAATAGCATTTACATTTTCCAGATTTGTTTGTGCCATGTGTTGACTATGGGGTGTGGACTGAGCTTGGGAAAGGAACTTCCCTCACTCAATCACACTCAATGAGCCCATTAACTTGGACACTTGGCTCCTTATTTCTTTGTTTTCTTCCACAACCTGTGTAATTAATGCCTCACACCTTTGGTTTGTCTTGCCCTGTGCCTCAATAAAAGCATGTAAAGTTTCTTCTAAAGAACTCTTAGAGGATGAGGGTGTATAATATGTGCAGGGTGTGATCTAGGGGGTTATGCAAGCTGTTGGTTTTCAGATTTTCAGCTAAAGTTGGGGTAATTTTGCTATCTCGGATTATCGTATTAGAGAAGGGTGCATGAGGCTTCTTGTACATTCCTAAGGCATTACATTGTTCCTTATACATCCCTCTCATATCAACAAATGTAGGGCACTTTTGAGCGGGATGATCTACCCGGCCACACACAAAACATGGTTTCAAAGGTTCGGCTTGATTAACCACGTGTGTTGGCTTTTTAGTTTTTAATGCCTCTAACTCCCTAGTAAGCATCTCGACCTTAGCTTTCAGGTTGTCTCCCTCCCTAAGATGGTATATTCCACCACCACTAGGGTTTCCTACAGGTCATGACCTATTTGTGCTTTCAGCAGCACTAGGTCCAGTCCAAGTATGAGCTTTTTCAGCAAGCTCATTAAGGTACTTTATGGCCTCATCAGGGTCTTTTTGCAAAAATTCACCATTACACATCATCTCTACGAATTGGCACTCGCTATAGATAAGTCCCTCATAAAAGTAGCTCACTAAGCACCAACTCTCATACCCATGGTGTGGACACATACTTAATAGCTCTTTAAATTTATCCCAAGACTGATACAAAGTCTCATTTTCCTCTTGTGCAAAGGTGGAGATTTTTCTTTTTAGAGCATTGGTCTTATTTTGAGGGAAGTATTTGTTAAAGAAGACCTGAGTCATCTCATTCCATGTCCCAATGGATCATGGTCTCAGCGAGTATAACCAACTCTTAGCTTTATCCTTCAAAGAGAAAGGAAAAAACTTGAGTCTCACAATATCATCAGTTGCATCTTGACTATGAAAAGTCGCAACTAATTCCTCAAACTCCCTAATGTGTACATATGAATTTTCATTTTCTAAGCCATGAAATGTAGGGAGTAATTGAATCATCCCTGTTTTAAAGTCTTGATGATGAGTGTTGGTTGGAAACATAATGCATGATGGTGTGGCTGTCCAGCTAGGATGTAAATAATCTTTAAGTGTCCTAGCAACATTCTCATTAGGGTTTTCAGCCATGTTAGCAAAAAAAATTAAATTCTCGGTTGGGTGTACACTAGGGTTTGATCTAGGCGAGGTTTCACTAACGGACGTGGAAGGAAAAGGTCTCTATTTCGGGTCCCTTAATGAATCTACCTCTTGAATCTCTCGATCTAAGCATACACCAACTGAGTTAAAAAGAAATAAAACAGAACGAATAAAAGAAATCAGAAAACTTAAAGAAAAGAATGATAGTACTGCCTTGTCTTAGAGTTGACAATCTTCCTTGTATGTAAGCGTGTTTTCCCTGGCAACGGTGCCAAAATTTGATTATACCCAAAGTATAACGCAGTAGTTATAGCACAGCTTTAGGGTGTCGATTCCATAGGGAAAAGTGATCTATGAAGGAAAAGTGCAAACCTTAACACAAACGATAACAATCAAGTGAGAAAATATGAATTTTGATAATGAAGTAATTGTGAGAAAATAAATGAGAATTATAATAGAGAAACAACAAGATTTTAGGAATCCCCCCTAGGTTCATTGCCTTATTCCAATCTTGATTCAGTTGCTTTTATCTCGATTGCAAGTTTCACATCTCAAACAGGCAATCGACAAATATTTAATCTAAGCAAATATAAACCCTAATGTAATTTATATGAATTACTCTTACTTTCGATTTAAGCATACATGACCTATCCTATAAGTTTATCAAGAAACGACAACATATCTTATCGACAATATCACAGTAATGGACAAACCTAAAAGATAAATTTACCGGACTCAATTACATCTAACAATCTTGACATAAGAAGAGCATGACTAGACTTATATCAAAGATAAAAATACAATCACCGGATTAGGAGAAAATCTTCTAATTAGATTAAAGAGTAACCCATAACAATGTTTGACAATAAATACCAATTACAACTGCACCAATAAAGGAAAATAAAGAACAACTACACCTAGGGAATCATCCCTTCGCCTCGCTTGGAGATTAGTTAACCATGGAACTCATAGTTTAACACTTTGTTGGAGGAGAATGTGGCTGCTTCTCTGAGTTTTTCAAACTTAATGAAATGTTTAATTACAAACCCTAAGTGGTCTATTTATAATGTACAAGGTCCAAGGGTGTTTTAGGGCTTAAAAGTCTTAATTAGGTCGTATCTCGAAGAAGCGGACCGGGTGGGTGCCACTACTTCCCCTTCTTTGTGTCGCGGCTTTCATTGTTTCTTTGTTTTCTTGCCTTGCTGGAGGCCGTGGCCCTGCCTAGTCTAGGCCACATCTTCCACTGAAGCTTCTTCCTTGTTCTTTTGCTCGGTTATGGAGGCTGAGGCCTGGATATCTTTAGGCCGCAACTCGCACACTCAAGACTTATTTTTTTCTTCATTTGTCCTTCCACAACTATGTTTTCACTCTGGTATGCCTCGAGTCTTTGTGCTTCAAGCAATGATAACTTTTCCTTCTCTTTTGAGCATAAAGTACCTGAAAATGCACCGGAATAGATCAATGATCCAAGAATGATACTTTAGAGTTGTTAACGTATAAAAGTGAAATTAAAACCTAGATCAACCCTAAAATGCTAACAATTAAGTACCGTTAACATGCATTTTATGATTCTCATCAGTATCATACATATATTAAAGCATTCCAGATCATCTTGAGGTAATTTTAATGGATCAAATATTTTAAACTCTATTTTCTCACCATTCACCTTCATACTTACTATACCCTTTCTCACCCTAATCTTCGTATCGGTAGTTCTTATAAAGGGTCTTCCTAAAATGATGGGCAAGGGTAAAGGCATAGGGCATTCCTCCATATCTAACACAATGAAATCAGCAGGTAGAATGAACTCACCTACCTTTACCAGGACATCCTCGATAATACCCCTAGGTCTTTTTACACTTCTATTTGCCAACCTCAAGGTAATGGAAGTTGGTTATAGCTCCTCCAATCTTAGGGTTTCAAATAATGTGTATGGTAACAAATTTACACCCGCTCTCGAATATAGTAATGCTCGCTCAAATAACTGATCACCTATCCTACAGGGAACAGTAAAACTACCCGAATCTTTTAGTTTTGGTGGGAGTTTTCTTAATAGCACAGCAGTTACTTCTTCAGTTAAGGCTACAGTCTCATGCTCTTGAAACTTTCTCTTATAACGAATTGATTTGTGGGAGAACCATTCACTAGCACTGAAACTTAAGTCGTTGACAAGCGTTCACTAATCCAATATCTCCATTTTGCTCCAAATCCATATTCTCCATAATGTTGTATAAAAATTTCTAATCAAGTCTATTTTAAGTCTTTTCAAAATCGAATTTGAAGATAGAACCTTTGTTCTTTTGTCTCTTCATAAAATTCATTACTTTATTTGCAATCATAATGTTATCAATAATCTGTTTTCCTCCTACAAAGGCAGTCTGAATTTCGCTTATTATACAATCCATCACTTTCTTCATCCAGTTAGCAAGAAATTTTACCAAATCTTATAAATACATACTATAAGACTGATTGGCCTATTGTCACCTATACTCGAAGGGCATGATACCTTGAGAATTAAACCCATAAAAGATGAATTCAATTCTTTAACCAGTTTTCGATATTTATTAAAGTCACTGAAAAAAGCCACTAATCCTCTTTGAGCAACCTCTATTTAGCCTTAATAAAATTCATGTTAAAACCATCGGGCCCTGGTGCTTTGCTCTAAAAAAAAAACATTCATAGCATCCAGTATTTCTTCCTTAGAGAATATCTCTTCTAAAAATCTTGCTTGCTCATCCTTTAGTTGTTTTACCTCTATGTTGTCATAAGTGGCTACAATTGTCTTTTTTTTTTCAAATTTATTTTTAAAATGAACATGGACGCATTGTTTCAACTCTTCAGGTGAATGTACCATCCTTCCTTCATACTAAATAGATTTCATCGCGTTTCTTTTATACCTCATGGCTGCCTTCAAGGGAAAAAACTTAGTGTATTTGTTCCCCACCTTCATCACCTTTGCTTTGGCTTTTTTGCCTCACTCGCTCTTCTCTATCCTTAACCATTTCCATAATTCACAATGGGTTGTACTAAGCTCCAACTTCTCTGTGTGGAAGTATTATAAGAAGAAATTTCATAACCCAATAGATCACGATGGATAAATTTAGAACACCGAAAAGAGAAATCATTAGAAATTATATACCTTGTGGACATAGCCGTCTCTTTATATAGTGATTCATTAGCCCACTCATCACAAGCCTAATAATCTCCTATGGCACACAATAGCTAGTCTATATTAGACAATTAAAGTTACAGACATGTTAGGCCCACTGTATGTCCCGATTAATAGACCAATCCCTTAGCCTGAATATTTTAAAACCCGAAATCCCAATTATTATTAGCCCGTACTTGTGGAATTATTCTAACATTCTCCCACTTGGGCGACATTAATTGAGATTAATTTTTTAACACAAATTTATTTTTGAAAACTACTCTCAAGCTAAGTTAACAGAAAAATTTTGTGCCCACATTTTGAAAACATTGGTCTTGGGATTATTCTAAATATCATTCCGGTCCAATGTAGTCCTCTACACAGAACCATAGTTGTAACTACATATTTTGAGCGACACAGGACCTTTCATGATCATAAGAATCTATAAACTCCATTGATATGAATCCAATATAGTAGTGTGGCAACCAGATAAAATCCACAAAGTTGTTCCTTTGTATGTTATCCTCTTGTCACTTTCAATTTTATCTTCCTTAAGTATCATAAGGATACTAGAGAAAATTCTTTATTGTATATCTTATCTTTAATCTCTCGAGATATGATTTATGTGTCACAAGACATACCCTTAAGGCTAATAACCAAATGGCCCTAGCCTTTGCGTAAGTTTTATACTAAACTTAAGTCTTCTATATATATATATATATATGTGTGTGTGTGTGACATATCAACCATATAAAAACAACCATATGCTAAATATGACATTAATGTAAAAAAAAACTTTATTAAATTTCATGCAATAGACATAGTTAATATAATCCAGAACATCATCAAATGATATACAAATATATGAATATATAGATGAAAATCTTATTACACAAATGGAGGCAAAATATGTCTCCCACTAACCAAGTGTATTAAAAGATACTTCTACGCCCATACTGGAAACATATTTTTTTTTTATAAAAAAAGCACTATGGCTAAGGCCTTTAGTCAATGGATCAACAACCATATCATCTATACCAATATGCTCAACTGTGATGTCATCTTTCTTTACAAGTTCTTTAACCGTCAAATATTTGACTTCCATATGCTTGGACCTTGTGATACCTTTATTATTCTTAGCAAACAACATAGCAGAGCTGTTATCATGTTATCACGGTACAACTGGATGGGCCTAGCAATGGAATCCATAATTGTCAACTCTGAAATGAGGTTTTTGAGCCAAACAACTTGAGTAGTTGCTCTATAGCGTGCTACAAACTCTGCCTGCATGGTAGAAATAGTGATCAACGTTTGTTTGATAATCTTCCAAGATAATACCCCACCTACCATCATGAAAACATACCCCATAGTAAACTTCCTATCATCTTGACAATTGGTAAAGTTTGAGTCTGTATAATTGTCAATTCCAGGTTTTGAACCGTTTTATAATTCAACATGTAGTCTCTTGTCCCCTTTAAGTATCTTAGTACCTTCTTGGTAGCCACCCAGTGATTATGACTAGGGTTTGATTGGTATCCACTAAGTCTAATTGAAAAAGCAATATTTGGCCTAGTATAGACTTGAGCACACATAATTCTCCAAACTACACTAGCATAAGGTACTTTCTTTATAGGTTCCCTCTCAACATCATTCTTAAGGCAGTGAGACAAGTTCAATTTATAACCTTTTAGAATTGAAGCATTCCCTGGTTTGCAATCCCACATACTAAACCTATCTAGAGCATGCCTTCTAAGAGAGTCCCATCATATAGCGAAAATGATCCCTGTGGATCTCAATGCCTGGGAAAAAAGATGCCTCACCAAGGTATTTCATGTCAAAATATATAGGCAATAGTTGCTTTGTTTCATACAATAGTGACTTTTTGATATATACACCAATCTACTTGTCCTCAACAAAACTAAATGAAATCACTACATCGTCAAATTTCAAACACCGTTGCATGGAAGCTTGCTTGAGACTATATATAGACTTATTGAGTCTACACACAAGATGATAATTGCTATCTTCTTTAAAACCCTCAAGTTGCACCATATAGACCTCCTCCATTAGGTTTCCATATAGAAAAGTTGTCTTCACATCCATCTAGTGTAACTCCAAATCAACTAGCTCTTAAACACCATTATAACCCATTGATTTTATTTCATCCCTCATTGTATCCTACCATAACTAAGATTGAGGACTAAAATCACATTTCTTATAAGTTAGAGGATCCACCAAACAACCAATATCATAGTCATTCTCTCCTAGATAGACCATGTAGTCTGGTGGAATGATTGATCTTTTCTCCCCGATGGATTTTTTAACTAGAACCTCTACAACTATATCCTGCTCTTGAGGAACCTCAATAAGAACTGGTTTAACAACTGGTTCTTGCACCTCTAAAAGTGCTATCATAGCTGTAAGAACAACAACATTCATCTGTACAGGTGTAAAAAAAAGAAGATATAGTTCTTCCAAGCTCTTCATTTTTCTATACAATCTAAGAACAACTACCTTGCTTGGCCACATCTAACACCGAGATATTGGTTGTCTGTGCCTTCAAAATTTTAGTACGTCCACTAGGATTATAAAAACAATACTCCTCTGAATGATATGGGTACCCAATGAAATAGCAGCGAGTGGATCTAACATCCAACTTAGTCTTAAAAGTATTATATAACCTCACTTCTATAGAACAATCTTAAACTCTTAGATGGTTAAGACTAGATTCTCCTTGTCCTTAACTCAAAGGGTGATTTAGGAAGGACTTTACTAGGAAATCTATTGAGGATATTTAGAATATTTTTATTGCCTCACCCAACAAAAACTTTGATGAGTTTGATCTATTTATCATACTCCTCATTATATCCTTTAGGGCATGATTTCTCATTTCGGCCACACCATTTTGTTCAGGACTTCCAAGCATAGTAAATTGATTCACTATCCTAGAATTCTCCAAATACTTGGCAAATTGGCCTTTATATTGTCCTATATCTCCATGTTTATAATAGTATTCACCACCCTGATCAGATCTAACAATCCTGATAACTTTCCCCATTATTTTCTCGACCTCAGTCCTAAAGATCTTGAATTTAATCTTCAATGAAAATGATAAAATATTTATTTTTACACAATGTATCTTAATAGGGTCCACAAATATCTATGTGGATCATTTCTAAAAAGTTTGACCTATAGGTTGCAGCTCTATTTTTTACCTTGGTCATTTTACCCATACAACAGTCAATACATGTTTCATAGGTCACTGAAATTAAGAGTAGGTAGGATATCATTCCTTATCAGCCATTCTACTCTCTCCCAAGAAATGTGATCAAGCCTTTTATGCCACAACACGTAAGACTTTTCCTTAGTTAAGGGTCTTCTACTTACAACATTTTCAACATTGTAAGAAGAGGCATAGATATCATTATGAGCTAAACACATTCTATATAATCCATAAGACATAGTGCAATTGCAAAAAGTTTTGAATAAAAAATTAATTTAACTATAGTATTTTTAAATTCAAAAGCATAACCACACTTGTCCAAAACCGAAACGAAAAATTAAATTCCGCCTAAAAGCAGGTATATAAAATACGTTCCTTAACATCAGTCTAAATCTAGAATATAAATTTAAACTAACATCTCCTACGAATTCTACATCTACTATTTTGTTGTTTCCAACTATGAGATTTGACTCTTCCTTATTTGCCTTCCTCTTACTTATGAACCCTTGTATGGTAAAAGTAATATGGATAGTTACACCACTATCTAGCCATAAAAACTCGATGGAGCTTCAAATAAATTGGATTAAAAAACTACAAGGGCCAATGTGTCATTATTACCTTTACACTCACGTTTAGCTAACCAAGACTTATATTTGGTGCAATTATTCTTTAAATGACCTGCTTTTCCATAGAAGAAGCATGATTCCATTTCTTTTTTTTTTTAAAAAAAAAACTTTCTTAGGACCCTTACATTATGAGATTGACTAGGTTCCTTAGTGGTATCCTAAACTATTAGGGTTCTCAGTTTTTAGTACCTTGCCTTTATTGGTAATAGAATTGGAGGCATAAAGGGAAATTTAGGTTTTTTCTTTCCTTAAGTTTTCCTCCTCAGCTACTACCCAAGAAATAAGATCACCAATTTCTTTTGGATTTGGATTATGGCTTTATTTTGGGAATTATAATTGGTTTTGATAATTCCAAAGTAAGTGAAGGAGTGTTTGAGGCTTGGTGAACTATGCAAGTATCAAGAAGTGTCACATTAAGGACTTTCAGCTTGGTTTGGTAATCCACAATATAGATAATATAGTCTTTAACCCCACTAGAACCATTATACCTCATGGAAAATAGTTCTTGCAGAAGTGTACCTATCTCAGTATTCGATGAGACTTTGTACCTGAGTGAAATAGCGTCTATGAACTCCTTAGTTGTGCACTTAGTGGGTAGGCTACTCTTTATATCGACTTTCTCATCAACAACAAACAAATTCTATTACTCTTTGCCCATGCAATATGAACCGTCTTCTTATCTTTAGTACTTGTAGGAGTGAGGTTAGCTACTTGGTCCATTATCAATGAGGTATGTGCATCTGCCATCTCCATGACAAATTTCACATCTTCCTTCAATTTCTTGAAATTTGACAAGTCAAAAACTCAATTGAAACCATATTGTTTTAAACGAAAAAAGGGGTTGTAATGATTAAACAATGAAATAAGATTAGCTAATTGTGGAGTAATATTTAGTTCAAAATTGTAAAATTTCTCCTCATGAGAGCTCATACGTATCATCATATAAACACCTTTGGGAATAATACATGACATACAATTACAAAACTCTCCACATAGTAACAACCATGAAATTCTATTCCAACTTTTGATAATCTACCACCTTAGGCTAGTCAATTCGCAACCTTATGCTTCCTATATGACCCTCTCAATTCCAATACACTATCACCAACTTTGTATATATGACTATATACTAGAACTAGAGACATCTCACTACCATACAAGACAGATATTCCATAAATCCAACCAAAAAATGCCACTTTAGCGGCTACAATTTCAACTAAATCTATGAAAAACTTCCATACCGAGATATACCTTATATTATGCACACCTTGTTTGCTTGATATGATCTTTGCCTTATAGATTTTGAGCTCATTTTGTCTCTAAGATCATAACTCAATGACATGACATCAACCTTATTAAATGCATGACTAGATGCACTTATATTATAATGTCATAATTTCTATGCTAATTACATTGTTAACTTCTTTTTGAGGTATGGATAATGTCCACCTTCTAAATACACAATTTAGGGCAATGCTCTAACGAGGTTCAGGGTAACACCCCAATGAGAGGTAATGGGGGCAATGCCCCCCGTTCGGCAGGGTTAAAGGGCTATCAGTAGTCCCCAACCCCCACAGTAGACCTTACGTACACATGACGTAACATGTGGACAAGTTAAAAGGTGTATCTTGATTACAACAACTTTAATTTTTCATAAGAAGTGATTTTAAGTTGAATTGGAAACAAATTTGGGTAATCTTATGTGAAAAAGCATAAAAATACAGTCATAGTCGACTACAAAAACTTTTTATCCAAAAGACAGTTGAGACTGTGAAAAGTTTCTGCCCGAAAGACAATCGACTGTGTCCTTTATGATAACCGACTGTGCAAACTGTCTACCCGATACCTAATGTATTTTCTTCGATTTTTAAGACTTTTCATACCAAAATTCTAATTTTCTTCATATCCAATCAACTTTTAAGGGTTCTAGTACAAGCTTTATGTGTTTTAAGCCTTATAAACATTATTAATTCATTTAGTTAACCTTTATCTAGTGTATAACTATAAAATCATGAATTGTATCAATAAAATTAAGAACTTAGCATCTATTCTACCAAATTTTATCAAATCTCAATTCTTACAAGAATTTAAACTTGAATAAGGATTCTAAATTCAATCTATAATGGCTTTGATACTACATGTTGAATGTATTTCAATAAGAAATTCCAAAATCCTAATAGATCACCATAAATAAATTTAGAACACTCAAAAGATAAATCAATAGAAATCATGTACTTCGTTTACAATCCATTGTATGATCCAGAACAGAATTGCAATAATGAATCATTCTGTATTGGCATAAGTACTTCCCTTTCTTGATTGCTAGCCTTAATGAGAGAAGTTATATAACTCAGGAGAAGCAGTTGTATATTTCTTTTGAAAATTTTGAGCGTTGTGTTCTGTTGAGATCAGATTGGGGGACCTAGTTGTCTCTTTATATAGTGATTCATTAGCCCACTTATCACAAGCTTAATGATTTACTATGGTCCACATTAGCTAGTCTACATTAGACAATTAAGGTTACAAGCTTGTTAGGCCCACTGTATATAGTGATTAATAAACCAATCCCTTAACCTATTTATTTTAAAACTTGAAAGCCTAATTAATGTTAGTGTATACCTATGGAATTACTCTAACACTATGCTTCAGTCAAACCTTTTGTTGGTATTTGTCTAAGGTTTGCACAGGTCCAACTATGGTTCAAAGATGGTTAAAGGCTAAACCAAGGTTGAAGGATTAAATTTTAGCAAATTAAAAGACTGCACACATGTGTGTGCATCAATTTGGAGCAAGATAAGGGTAGGCACACTGGTGTGCGCACTTCAGCACACAATCAAGAAAGTGTGCGCACTGCTGTGTGGAGGGGCAGCATCAGTGTGCGCCTAGGCACCCTCCACCAGTGCCCTGGCACCCAGAATGATGTCTCCCTGACCTGCACTAGCACCTAGGCACTCCCCACCAGCACCATGGCATCCATAAGGTGTGCAAAGGTGCCCCACCCAACGCCATGGCGCCTCCTATTGAGCGCCTAGGCACTAGGCACACCAAAGCACACATGGACAGCTTGCTTTAGCTTTCTCTTAGGTGCATGAGTGCAAGGTTAAAATACACAAAACCACTTAGGATTGATGGAGGGCCAAGATTAAGTGGTAATTAAGATCCAAGGGTGGAGATTGACTCACAAGAATGACTAAGAAATGGGTGGCTATAAAAGGGGTTTCCTAGCCTTATTTCTCACAAGACAAGACATATAGAACAACACAAGTTTGTGACATTGATAGAGATCAATTGTAATATAAGAGAGAATTATGTGAGAGACATAAACACAAGAGAGACTCTTTGTAGTGAGGCTGGTTGTAAAGAGAGAGAAGTCTAGATTAGAGAGATATAGCATTGTTAGTTCTTATCTTCTTCCTTTCTTTTTTTCTTGGTTTCTTCAAGAACTTGAGCTTCTTAAAGGGGATTGTTGTAACTTGTAAGAACCATTTGATTTAGTGCAAAGAGTTCGAAGGAACTCACGGGGACGTAGGCACATTGTGGAACCTCGATAACAAATTGCTTGTCTTCTTTCTTTCTTTAATTTTTTGTTCTTGTGTTCGATTGCTGTATTTCTTTCTACAAGTCATTCTAGACTTGGGTGCTTAGAGGATCACCTCCTGGGTATCTTGTCAAGGTGATTTCGAATAGTGGTATCAGAGCTCGGTTAGAGGGTATTGGAGTAAGAACAAGAGGGTGATTGAGCCAAGACTCCAAGAATCAAAGATTAACTTTTTGGGTGATTCAAGAACGGTGTAAAGATCAAGATCTGATTATGTTCTTGAAGGTTGATTCAAGAGAGGTGTTAAGATCCATCTTCGATCTGTGTTCTTGAGGTTGAAGAAAGCATTTGTGGATAGTACATAAATCTGGGATCTTGTCCGCAAAAGATGGCTTCAAATTTCTATGTAAAGAAGTTTGATGGAAAGGGAGACTTTGCCCTTTGGAAGCGGAGGATCAAGGCGGTTCTAATGCAACAGAAAGTGGACTTGGCTATTGGAGAAGATGATGCTTTTCCATCAAGTGTCACGGAGGACCAGCGGACCAAGATAAAGAAGATGGCTTACAGCACCATTTTCTTGCACATATCGGATAGTGTCACAAGGGAGTGCGGAGACTCGAAGGATCCGGCTATCATATGGAAGAAACTAGATGAGTTGTTTCTTACCAAAGCTCTCCCTAATAAGATTTATCTTCTTAAAAGAATCTTTGCTTTTAAAATGGATCCTAGTAAAGAGTTGCAAGATAATCTTGATGTCTTTAATAAGCTAGTTCAAGATTTGAATAGCTGTAGCATTATATTTCTTGATGAACAATTGGCTGTAATTTTGTTGAATTCTCTTCCTGATTGCTTTGATAACTTGATTAATGCCATTGAGTATGGAAGGGATACTTTGACAAAGGAGATTGTAATCAATGCTATAAGGGCACATGATTTCAAGGCCAAGATGAAGAAGACATCAAGTGGAGATGGGCTGTTCATAAGAGGAAGGCCAGCAACTCGAAATGACAGTAGCAACTATGGCAACTACCGGGAGAAATCAAGAGGTAGAGGGCAGAACCACGGGAGATCTCATTCCAAGACAAGACTTGGAAGAGGAAGGAGATGCTTTTACTGCAACAAAGAGGGCCATTTCAAGAAAGATTCCAAAAAGAGAATGTGGGATGAGAGGAGAAGCCATACCAATAATGGAGAGGCTTTGGTTGCCAAAGGAGAACAACAAGATGATGTTCTTGTTGTGTGCTCAAATGTGAGCAAAAAGCAAGACAGGGGAAAATATATTCTTGATTCTGAGTGCACATATCATATGTGCCCTCACAAGGAATGGTTCAAGAATTTCAAAGAGATCAATGATGGAAGGGTCTTCTTGGGGAATGACAATTCTTACCAAGTGAGAGGGATTAGTGACATTCAATTGAAGATGTTTGATGGAGTCACAAGGCTGCTGCGAAATGTGAGGTATCTTCCAAATTTGAAGAGAAATTTGATTTTATTGGGGTAGCTGGATTCCATGGGGTATACATGCAAAGTAAAGGGAGGAAAGATCAAGGTGGCCAAGGGATCTTTGGTAGTGATCAAGGCAGCAAGAAACGATGGACTCTATGAGATGATCAGAAAGACATAAATCAATGATCAAGCAGCAAGCTTGATGGCTGAGATGGATAAAGCAGTCCTTTGGCACACTCGCTTGGGACACATGAGCGAAAAGGGCCTGCATATTCTTAGCAAGGAAGGTCTACTTGGTGGTGACAAAGTAGAAAAACTAGATTTCTGTGAGAGTTGTATTCTTGGGAAGCAACACTGGGTTAGCTTCAACACCGGAGTGCACGAGTCTAAAGGGATTCTTGACTACATTCATTCGGACCTTTGGAGACCAGCTAGGACACCAACACAGGGAGGTAACTTTTACTTTCTGTCTTTAATTGATGATTATTCAAGAAGAGTGTGGGTTTATTTGCTTAGGAATAAATCTGATGCCTTGAATAAATTTGTTGTGTGGTTGAAATTGTTGGAAACTCAAACAGGTAGGGTAGTTAATGCTTTACGAACCAATAATGGCTTAGAATTTTGCAATAATGATTTTGATAAATTATGTGAATTAAATGGCATTCTAAGGCATAGGACGGTTGTAAAAACACCCTAGCAAAATGAAGTTGCTGAAAGAATGAATAGAACCCTTATGGAGAAGGTTAGGTGCATGTTAATAGGATTCGGGTTACCAAAATATTTGTGGGGAGAAGCTGTGGCTACAGCTGCATACTTGATAAATAGATCACCCTCTAAAGCTTTAGAGCTCAAGACTCCCATGGAGATATGGAGTGGAAAACCGCTTAAATTAAACAACCTTAGGACTTTTGGTTGTGCTACATATGCACATCAAAAGGAGGATAAACTTAGCCCTAGATCTAAAAAATGTGTATTTCTAGGATATGGTGATCGGGTTAAGGGATATAGGTTGTGGTCCTTAAAAAAGAAGGGTATGAAACTAATCATAAGTAGGGATGTTATCTTTAATGAATTATTATTTCCCTACTTGGAGAAAACTAACCCTGCAGGGGCTAGTGAGCAAACCAAATCGAAAGTTGTGGAGCATTGCATCAAGGAGAACTCGGTTAAGGTATAGCAAAGGAGGCAAGAGGGTTCAGACTAGGTAGAGCCCTTGGATGAAGGCCAAGCTCAAGAAACTTAAGAAGAAGCTAAACAAGAAGAGGTCGATGCAGCAAATGACTACCGGCTCACAAGAGACCGGGGAAGGAGGGTGGTTAGACCACCTTTGAGATATGGGTTTGCAAATGCTAATGTAGTAGCTCCTTGCAGAGAAGGAGAGGTTGAACTAGAAACTTACACGAATGCCATGGGGTGTAAGGATTCGTCAAAGTGGCAGCTGGCTATGGAGGAAGAAATGGATTCTTTGATGAAGAACAACTCTTGGGAGTTGGTGCCCAAACCTGAAAAACATAGAGTTGTGGATTATAGATGACTCTACAAGATCAAAGAAGGGAATACTCCAGGAGATAAAGTCCAGTATAAAGTTAGGCTGGTGGCGAAGGGGTTCACACAAAAGGAAGGCATAGATTTCCCCAAAATCTTCTCACCGGTTGTAAAATACAAGACGATCCGGATAGTGTTAGCATTGGTAGTCCAATTTGATTGGAAAATTGAGCAAATAGATGTGAAGACAACATTCTTACATGGAGAGCTCCATGAGACCATTTTCACGAGGCAACCCGAAGGCTATGAGGAAGAAAGGCAGGGAGAGTTAGAGTGGAAATTGAAGAAATCTCTCTATGGCCTGAAGCAATCACCTCGGCAATGGAACAAGAGGTTTGATTCCTTTGTAATCAGCTTGGGTTTCATGAGGAGTTACTATGATTCATGCTTATACTATAAAGGGCAGAAGGTTGAGGAAATGGTGATCATCCTCATTTATGTTGATGACATATTGCTGGTTGGGAGCAGTATGGAGAGGATAAATAAATTAAAGGCTCAACTTCCTATATAGAGAAGATGATATCTAAATTCTCTATGGAAGATAGCAAACCAGTAAAGGTTCCTCTTGCTGGTCATTTCAAGTTCTCCAGCGATCAATGTCCAAGATCAGAGGTGGAGAAGAAGGAAATGGAGAAAGTCCCTTACTCTAATGCTGTTGGTTCTGCTATGTACACCATGGTAAGCACTAGACCCGACATTGCTCATACAATGAGTGTTCTCAGCAGGTTTATGAGTAATATCAAAAAGTAGCATTGGCTTAGGATGAAGTGGTTACTGAGGTATTTGAAAGGAAGCCCAGAAGTAGGGCTGGTGTATGAGAAGAGAGGTAAGTCCATCTGCCTTGAGGGTTTTGCTGATTCAGACTATGGAGCAGATCGGGATAAAATGAGATCGACTACCTCCTATTTCTTCAACTTAAGTAGATGTTGTGTAAGTTGGAAGGCTCAGTTGCAGCCAGTGGTAGCACTCTCAACAATCGAGGCTGAATACATAACGGCTACGGAGGCCATTAAGGAGGCTATGTGGTGCAAAGGGTTGCTTGAAGAGTTGAAGGTACTGGAGGAGCAGGTTGTGGTATTTTTGGATAGTCAAAGTTCCTTGTACTTGTGTAAAAATCCAGTATTCCATGAAAGGACAAAGCATATGGATGTTCGGTATCATTTCATTCGGGAAAATGTTACGAAAGGATGCATCCATGTGGACAAGGTTGCCACGGAAGAAAATCCTACGGATTTGGGTACTAAAGTTCTACCTCTAAGTAACTTCAATCATTGCCTTGGACTACTTAGGATTGGAGTTGGTTAATTAATGACTCAAGATGAGTTTGGATCCCGAAGCTTTCTGCACAATGGTTCAGGTTTAAACACTTAGACAAAGGTAGAGATTATTGGTATTTGTCTAAGGTTTGGATAGGTCCAACCATGGTTCAAAGATGGTTAAAGGCTAAACCAAGGTTGAAAGATTAAAGTTCAGCAAGTTAAAAGACTGTACACATGTGTGTGCATCAATTTGGAGCAAGATAAGGGTAGGCACACTGGTGTGCGCACTTCAGCACACAATCAGGAAAGTGTGCGCACTGCTGTGTGGAGGGGCAGCATCAGTGTGCGCCTAGGTGCCCTCCACCAGTGCCCTGGTGCCCAAAATGATGTCCCCCTGACCTGCACCAGCACGTAGACACTCCCCACCAGCACCATGGCATCCAAAAGGTGTGCAAAGGTGCCATGCCCAGCGCCATGGCGCCCTCTGTTGAGTGCTTAGGCGCTAGGCACACCAAAGCACACATGGACAGCCTGCTTTAGCCTTCTTTTAGGTGCATGAGTGCAAGGTTAAAATTCTTAGTACCACTTAGGATTGATGGAGGGCCAAGATTAAGTGGTAATCAAGATCCAAGGGTGGAGATTGACTCACAAGAATGACCAAGAAGTGGGTGGCTATAAAAATGGTTTCCTAGCCTCATTTCTCACAAGACAAGACATATAGAACAACACAAGTTTATGACATTGATAAAGATCAATTGTAATACAAGAGAGAATTGTGTGAGAGACATAAACACAAGAGGGACTCTTTGTAGTGAGGCTGGTTGTAAAGAGAGAGAAGTTTAGATTAGAGAGAGAGAGTATTGTTAGTTCTCATCTTCTTCCTTTCTTTTCTTCTTGGTTTCTTCAAGAACTTGAGCTTCTTGAAGGGGATTGTTGTAACTTGTAAGAACCATTTAATTTAGTGCAGAGAGTTCGGAGGAACTCATGGGGACGTAGGCACATTGCTGAACCTCGATAACAAATTACTTGTCTTCTTTCTTTCTTTGATTTTCTGTTCTTGTGTTCGATTGCTGTATTTCTTTCTACAAGTCATTCTAGACTTGGGTGTTTGGAGGATCACCTCCTGAGCATCTTATCAAGGTGATTTCCAACACCTTCACTTTTAGCTTTTTTTTAACACATTAATTTTTACCTCTTGTTTTTTAACTTCCATAGATGAAAAGGTATGGGACTTCCTTCTCCACCCATTAATAACTTCTTTTGCCACCCATAGCCTTTCAGCAATCTTGAATCTAGTCTATCCTTGAGGATTATAGTACTTGCACTTTTACACTATAAGATCATTCAAACCAATTTCCTCTAGCCAATGATTGAAAAAATGAAATTGCTTTGGCCACGCCAATCTTTTTAATTCTATCCAAATCACAAGGCCTAAGCCCCACTTTTGACACTCTATTAACTATTGGCCCATTTGAATCTATCCCATCCTTGCTAGCCCAATTTTCTGGCTTATTGAGACATGTTTGCAATCCACTTTCACTATTTTGTATAGAGCAGTTTCCTCATAAAAACCGTTGTCCTAAGGATAGAGTTCATTTAAACCTGCATTAGTTCCCATGTCTTTAGTGTGTTCCAAAGTGTTAACCGTGCAAAATTTTTCATTATTACCTCCATTTGTCTCCACAATCACACACATCTTCCCATAACTATTACTTCTTAATTTACTGCTTAATATTCCATTGCCTAATTAACCTACACCAACACCACCGATTTCTAAAGACCTATTAATTGCTTTGGCATCTTGACCATTAATGGACCTATTGTCTTTGTCCACCTTAGCAGCTATCAAATGAGTCCTCTATATCATCGTTTTCTTCCACCCTAGCCTACTGACTGGATTCTTTTCCTTCTTGCTCTGTGCTTTCATCCAAATAATCCATGAAGGGATTCAACTCTGACTGATAATTTATAGCAAGAATGATTTTTTTTTCCATTGCATACAATGTCATATTATAGGTTGGTTCAACAAAGATTTTAATTGTAAAAACTGAACCTTCAATCAGAACTTGTAACTCATTAGAAATTCCATCTTTATCATCAATGGATACTAAGATTCTTCCTGTATTAAGCCTAACTTTCTCTGATGTACTCCCATCAAGAGTTATGAATTGGACCCATTTATTTCCAATGATTGAAAAGAACTTTGGATTCCACGCTTGAATAGAAACACCCTCACATCTTAACCAAACAAGCCTTACTCATCATTTTCTGAGACCACGAATGAACAACAAAGAACCAATTACTCACCCAATCCATACATTTGTTCAACCAGTCATCAAGTTCATCCTTGGAAGATGAAGTTAGCAATACCATTTTCCCTCCCATCGGTCATATTGTGCAAATGAATACTCTGTCAATCTCAAATTGATTCAGAAGTATATAGGAACACTATGGTAATTATGCAAAACACCAACAACACTTCTCAATAACCATTCTTTGTCAATTTCCTCTACCTTGCACTCTTCCATCTCTTTGTGACCTCCTGCCTCTTCATGACCTTAATTGTCTTTGTTAGTGCACCCATCATTAACTTTTCTTTAATTTTAGATTTCCCTAAGCCCTTAACCACCTCCACATATGACCTGCTATCTCTTAAGGTCTGCCTTCTTTCCACAATCTTCTTGATCTTTCACTCCATTTTTGGTATTATCGTATTCTGCACTACTTGAATCCTTCAAAACTTTCCTATACTCTTTAGCATAGTCCACAAATTCGACCTCTAATTACTGACCTATATTGATAACCTTCCAAGCATCTATTGCATCAACATATCTAACAAAACCAAAAGAATTGTTCCTACCCTTGTAAACTTTCCGAGACTAATACATCTTTCACATCCCCAATTACTCGAAACAAGGCTCTTAAAGCATATCTTGAAACTTTTGGTTACAAATGATTAACAAACAGTATTACCAATTTTCCCCATATGAACTGATTGGCTTACCATCTCTACTAATATGTCTTGGGTTCTTACTAATAAAGTCCTTTACCATCTCAAATCTTAATATATTGCATACTCTATTGATATCGCTTTTTCCAAAGCAAGCTAACTTTAATGGCCAGTTTATGACCTAACAGATTTTTTCCATTGGCATTCCTGATAGTATTCTATGCTTCCCACAAATTGCGAAAAATTCACAAATACAAAACAATATCTTATGTTCTTTCTCTTTCTTGGAGATAAACATGTTTATAACCTTTCCATATTCATTAAATTAAAAATCTTTTTGGATGTACTTTTTAGCCTTTGGACTAATGTAACCAACTATGGGTATCACGCTCTATACCACCCTTATTTAATTAGTAAGGGCGGCTCTTTTGAGGAGAAAACTTTTAGATCGGGGCAAACTTCCCATATTTTGGACTTATGTCACCAAAGCACGGAGCAAAGGTGACGAGTAAGGGGTCACTATTTGACCTTCAAAGGGCCCAAATCTTTTTTCATTAGACTATGTGCAAGAGATTTGAGGCAAGGAGATTCGGTATGAGAAAAAGAGGAAATATAGCTCTCTCTCACATAGGCTGAGACCTAACCGTTTATAGTTTAGGACAATAATTTAAAAATTAAGTAAAATTACCCTACCACACTCTTACATTCGACATATAAATATACAATTTATATTAATTAATGAAAATTAAAAAAATATATCACAAAAGGAGGAGAAATATGAATACATGGAATATTACTAAGCTCACAAAATTGTGAACAATATTGTCCTTCCACTGACGAGCTTAATCCTCCACTCAATTTTCTTTTTCAATACATCAATTATAGCAAATTAAGCATAAGACATTTAATCATTCAAAGAAATGATATTAAAAAATGAGACCAAAAAAATAAAGAGAAGATATGCGTTCATAAAAAAACGAATTAGTAAGCAAAGACATATAACCAGAGAGAAGATAAACAAAAGAAAGAGAAGCGATGTAAGATGATACAGAGTAAAATATTAAAGAAGCTTAAATGAAATTAAGAATATAAATAGGTCTTAAAACTAGAGGGCATAAAACTGATGAAAGTAATATAAAGTTAAAAGACTTTGATTTAGATTCTTTGAGAAAGAGAAAAAAAGGTATTATGAAACATTCGAATAAAAAAACAATGGAGAACATCATATAAGCATTAACATTCATGGCATCTCAAGGAGGTTTAAATAATAAGCTTGCAAGATGAGAGATCATTTTCATGGTTGCATAGAAATGAACATGTAATTAGAAGAACTAATTAATTTAGTTCAAGAACAAATTAAAAAAACGAAAAAAAAAACTAACCTTTGAGTGTATAGGACCCACCAAATGTCAAGTGAATGCCCTCGAAAGGTCTCTTTATTTTTTGAATGAACTTTGTACCTTGGACTTGATCTTGAGTTAGAAATCGATTACAACAAGTATAAAGCTTTGGCTAGTAATTGTTATGTACGAAAGGAGTTGGAGAACCCAACCTATTATAAATTCTTCACCCAAAGAATACCCAAAATATGGTTTTTGCAAGGAGAGATTGCCAGAGTTTCGGCTAAAAAAAAAGAGTTGTAGGTGTCAAAGACTGTCTTCAAATGATGGAATGAAGGGGCATTTATAGGGTGATTTTGGAGACAAAGGAATAAATGGGAGTTAAGGGGTGTAAATGGGTTGCTTGTAAACTGTTACATAATTAATTATGTAAAGGTTTTGTATAGAATTGTAGATAGAATCATAAGGATGAAGCTATGGATTAATTTTCTGTCTGGTAATGGTTGGGGCTGATTGGCTCGTTGATCGAGATGATCAGTTTGTTAACCGAATCAATTGGTTCAAAGGCTGAGTTGATCGGCCCAAATTCCCAAGTAGGGTTCTTGTTCGAGTTTTAGCACTAGTTTTTGTCTTGCATGCAGGTTTTAGGCTTATTTGGGCTGTATTATAGGCTTTTGGGCCTTAGGTTAGGTTTGTAATTGATTCTTTCTAAAAAACAAAGCCTTGATTCTCTTTTTTTTTTTTCAAATTCGAGCATTTTGGTATCAAATTCTTATTAGTGGGCTCCACATATGGCCCATTCTAAAGTTTGGAACAAAATTAATTGTCTAAACCAATGAAAACTAAAACATAATTGTCCTATAATACCTCCATTGTCCTTAAAAAACTGTAACCTGCTTTTTATCTATATCTATAAATTGGCTTATATTATTTTGTGAAGTAAAGAGTTGAAAGGACAATCAATACAAAATAGATTGTCTTATACTTTATGGGTTTCAACCTTTTAGAGCCGATGAATAATAGAGCAATTCTATCTTATCAGTTTAGACTTTGCAGGTTTCAACCTTCTTCTTCTTGTGCAGGTATATATTCTCATTTGAAACTTAATTTGTGTGAATAGGAATATTATGTTAGTATGCCTTTTTGAAACCTTCTTCTTCTTCTATTGTTTGTGTATATATTCTTATCTAAAACTTAAATTGTGTGAATAGTAATATTATGTTAATATGCCCTTTTGAAATATTCTTTTTATTACTTAGCCTTCTTGTTTAAGGAACATTGTGTGGATATGCTTGTTTGAAACTTTATATGTGTGAATATGAATTTGGTGTTATTTGATATGCCTCCTTGAAATCTTCATCTTCTTACATAGCCGTCTTGTTTAAGGAATATTGTGGATATGCTTGTTTGAAACTTAAATTGTGTGAATAGGTTTAAATTGCTCGAATAGGAATATTGTGTTAATACACTTGTTTCAAATCTTCATCTTATTACTTAACCTTTTTATTTAAGGATTAATATTGTATGTATATGCTTGTTTGAAACTTAAATTATGTGAATAGGAATATTGTGTAATTATGCCATTTTGAAATTTAAATTGTTTGAATATGCTTGCAGTTTGAGACTTATATAACTTTTTTTCTTGATAAGATATATATGTGTGTGTGTATATATATATATAACAACCCTACTCCACGATACCACTTTTAGGCTATAAATGGTGATAGAGAAATGTGAGGAATAAAAAGTGAGATGAAAGAAAAAAATTTCCTCTGTGTTTGGTATGTAAAAAAGGGTGGAAAAGTGGGAAAAAAAAAAGATAAAGATAACAAAAAAGTAATTCATTTTACTTTTCACTCTTATCATTTCAATTTGGGAGGATTAACAATTATAATATGAAGAGAAAAAGTTTAAGGAAAATGTGGATCCTCATATTTTATTTCTTCCAACATTTCTCTCTAACCAATCAATAGAGAAATGTTTTCTTCCTTAAGATATGCGATTCACATAGCATTAAACTAAAAGAGTTTTAACTCATCAAGTGGTAGAATGAATTAAGATAAGCAATTCACATAGTATGGTGTTGTGTTTGACTTCTCATTGAATGCTAAACTCCTTGAGGGTCAAATATGTGGAATTTACTACGAACTTGGTATACATGGATGGTGATTTTCATGTACGTATCCGAATGATTAGTTAGCCCAAAAGTCCAAGGATACCCAATTATGCAAGAACAAAAATATGAAGACTTTTTTTCTTTTTAAGGAGGAAGGATATTTATTCATGAATCCAATTAAAGTGTGTGATGGATTCTATCTTATGCATTTGATTTCTTCATTATTCACTCAAAACTTAATTATGTTCCTTAGCTAAATATCTTACCTCTCTATAACAATCATGTGCATAATGAAGAGTAGTATCACCAATCCCTTTCTCCTGCCTTATTTGTTAGGTTGCATAAGGTAAAATTAAAAGCATTCTTAACTTTCAATGACTATTTGAAGAGTAAATTTAAAGAACTAGAAAGTTATTGCTAGTAATTTCTTCACCTAGAAACAGAATGCCGATAAAGACCTTTTATTTAAAAATAAATAAATTGATTAAAAAATAAACCAGAAGAGTGAGGAAGGAAACAGTTGAGTTGCGAGTACATCTTCATATTTTACCCTGTAGAAACCACTCTGCTCAATATGACTTCCACCCATAAATTATAATTTTCATCACGTTCCTTTTGAATCTTCTCCTTGAATGAGCTTAAACTGACATATGAAAAAAGAAACAGTTCTCTATCTACTATTTCACATGGAGAAACATATCAAGTCATATGGTCATAATTTCATTCTAATAAAAATTAAGGACATTTATGAAGTGCAAGTAAGAATGGATGCATAATAGACAACATTCTCCACACTTCAATATTAGCAAAGAAACAAATGTACAAACAGAGAGTTGTATGCACATCGATCATTAGCTACTAAGTTCAGTATATATTCCATATGAACCAATAATAAAAACATGCCATATCTCAATTGGTTGTGTGTTTGTTGGTATTTGTCTAAGGTTTAAATATGGTTAAGGTTTAAACAAGAGGTGGAAGAGTGAAGTTCATTATGTTAAAGGAATGCACACAAGTGTGCGCGGCACCTTGGAAGTGTGTGCACCTCACCGTGCAATGAAGCAAAAGAGAACACACCAGTGTACGCCATGGCCCAGCTCTTCCCAAGCTGCGACGCCCAGTATGGAGGCTACCCAGAACCAGTGTGCGCTGCAGCTCAGACTCCTCTAGGCCGCGGCGCCCAGAAAGGTCACAAAGGAGACTTGTTTCAGCCCTATTTCAGGCCGCGACCTGAAGGCACACCAAGGCTAGTTTTTTCAGTCTTATGTTGAGTGCGTGGATGCAAGATCAAAATGCACAGCTTGACTAAAGATTGATCAAGGGCCAAGGTTGATTGGTCATCAAGATCTAAGGGTGAAGAATGACACTCAAGATTGAACATGAAGTTGGTGCACTATATAAAGGGTCATCTAGGTTCAATCTCAAGAGAATGTAATGTGAAAGACATTGTGACAAGACACAAGTGAGACACAAGAGTGTGTGTGAATGAGAGAATCATGTGAGAGTGCAAAGACACAAACATATAAGAGGGACTCATTAGAGAGGCTGGTTGTAAGAGAGAGACTAGTATAGAAAGTGATTAGGTCTTTCTTGTTCTCTTCTTTGTTCCTTCAAGGACTTAAGTTTCTTGAAGAGGGTTGCTGTAACTTGTAAGAACCATTGGGATTTAGTGTAGAGAGTTCAAAGGAACTCACGGGGACGTGGGCTATTGCCGAACCTTGATAACAAATCGCTTGCTGTTTCATTTCATTACAAGTAATTCTAGACTTGGGCTTAGAAGATCACCACCTGAGCATCTTGTCAAGATGATTTCCAACAGTATTCTTTACCTCAACCGAGTGTGTTTGTTCTTGTGAATCTTGACATAGGCCACATTTAAGGTTCGTTAAAGAACTTGCATCTATATTTTTCACTCAGGAAACAAGATGTTAGTTGTTAAATAACTAACCTGGCAACATATTAACAAAGAAAATGTTGAGATACAAAGAACAAAAATTTGCATCTAATGCAATGTCCAATAAGTGAGGTAGTTGAAAAGACAAAAAAAAATTACTCGAGTTGCCAAAGAAGATTAAGCCATAAATGTAATCTTCAAGGATCATAGCTCAACAAGCACAACCTCCTCCATACTCAACTTCTAAACTCCAAGTCTTGTAAATCTCATCAACCTTGAACTCCTTAGCCAAGTTATGTAACAGAAACACCCACTATATCCCAAGCCTCCAGTTGGTACTTGATGCCTTGATGGTCAACAATGCATAATCCAAATACTAAATCAAAGTAAATGCAATCAAGAAATACTTGAAGATAAGCTATGCATAATAATATAATCATAATATAGAAAAATAATCCTCCTATTTACACAGAAAATCAAAAGAATAAAAAAAAAAAAAGAGTAGAGAAAAAGGGATGAAATGGCATTCCTCTTGCGGCAAGGTAGCATCAACAGTATTAAAAACCCAATGCATAATTAAAACAAGTTCCATTGAAACAAGGGAAGTGGACCTGATAAATTTAAATTATTCAATTCAAATAAATTAATTTACAATGTTACATTTACGAACTTCTGCATTGTGATGAGATGTTTAATGAATATGCTATTTTATACTCAAGCCTTTCCTGCTCCCAACTAAACTCTACCTTCTCTATTGTGATACTCTGCTCAGAAAGCATGAATACACGAGTGAATTATCATCAATAATGTTAGTTGATCACAAGCAACTTACAATCCAAAAGAACAACATAAAAGGGAATTCTATTCATTTTGTTGGATACAATTCTTTTGAGATTTCTTGCTAGACCCCTAAAATGTTTAAGCTCCCATTCCTCATAAGAAAATGAAAAATTGCTATGTAAATTTAAGTATCAAAGTGAACTAGCATAGAAGGAAAAACTAAAATAAAAAACCTAAAACAAAATTCATTTTTACCTTTAGATTTGATTCTAACATTTGTAGCATTAGGGGTGACAACTTTCTTCCAACCTTTCTCTTTATTTTATGCAAAAAATTTAGAGAAAAATAATACTACAAAAATCAGGTTTTAATGCCTAAATCTTTTTTTATAAAAAAATTGAATAAGGTGTCTCGACATATAAACCACCTTAAAATCGACTCCACATTTTACTGCCTCTTTGTGGGAGAACACACAATTTTCTAACTATTTACATAACAATACTTAAGTTCTACAACAAAATTATACTAAAAATTGAAGCAATTCACTAACTAATGATGAAAACAATAAAAAATAAACCATTAATTATTGAGTCGACCACAAGCATAGACATAGAATAAGGATATGTTAGCATAAGTCCCTATTAGGTTGTTGAGGGAAAACAGGGGAAATAGCAAAGAATTTATAGGGAACATATGAAAACAACAAAATTGATCCCAAAACTTGCAAAAATCTTCCAAAAATATTTTGAAAAATAAAGCGAGTATGATATAAATAAAATTACCATTAAAGAGAATGATTGAATAAGGGATTAGTTAGTTGTTAGTAGTTGGTTAATAGTTTGTTAATTAGTTAGTTAGTTAAAAGGTTAGTTGGCTAATCTTTGTGTTAATCCCTCATAGCCTATATAAGTCATTGTACACTCATTTGTAGAATTAAGGAATCGATCAATAAACCTTTGAGTTAATAATCTTTCTTTTCTCTCTACACTCATTTGTAGAATTACGCAATTAATCAATAAAAATTTGAGTTAGTAATCTCTCTTTTCTCTCTAAACTTATTTGTATAGTCAAGCAATCAATCAATAAACATTTGAGTTAGTTATCTCTCTTTATTCTCCATTTTCTTAAGGGTTTGGTCACTAGCCATTAAGTAGTTCTAATTATCTTCATCGTCCCTACAATTCACTATCAAATCCATCTTCATTACCATTAACACTAGGAATCATCATCCACCTAAAAATTAGTTCGTATTATTTTGGTCCTTTCATTGTTATTCATCTACAAATTCTTCATCACTTTCTTAATTGGCTACCTCAACTTCATCCATCGATCTTACATAGGACAACATAATGACCTTGATTCGGGAATCTCAAAAAGAATTGGGTGAAGAATTCATGGCTCACATTCATTCAATCTATGATCAAATTGCCAAATTGCAATCCTCTTTTCCTACTCTTTCTTTGTCATCTCAAAAAAATGAAGATTGTGTTTATATCCAAGAGATGGATGAATAAGATTTTGCCTTTACTCAAGAGAAGCCACAAGTTCAAAATGAAATCCAAGATCAAGAGATGGAACAACAACAAGAGATTCAAGAAGATGTAGAAATAGTAGACAACTTTCTTGAAGAAAACGATGCAAGAATATCTTCACTTTCAAATATGCAAAAAGTTACCGAAACAAATCTAAAGAGCCCATCATCTTCAACAAAGGTACCAAGTTAGCTTCTGTATAAAATCTTGCTTTTGATGGATTTATAAGTCATGCAATGAATTTCTATCTTCGTTATAAACTGCAAAGAAAGAAATTGCCCCAATTTTTAGAATTTCAATTACCTTTCCAATGGCTGCCATGTATAGTGATCTCCCTTTTGGCCTTAGGTGGAATCATGGCATAAGTAATGTTTTAGTTCATACGATTACATTGTGGGATCCTAGAGGAATTGAGTGCATGACGCATGCAAGGAATTTCTGGCCACCCTCTTTATCTTTTACTCTGTATGTCCAAGAGACTTAAAAGTCAATTACTTCCAATTGGATTCCATTACTTTTTGTTCAATTCTTCTACAAATTACACTACTCTTCTACTTGGTAATATTGATGTTCGAAGAAGAGTTATTTTATGCTTATCTTTCAACACAATTAGGGAGTATGTCAATCAAGTGAAGGAGATTGCAAAATCATTTCAGTCAGTTGAACATTATATCGGTTCATATGTTTTTCCTTTCTTGGAAGAAACACGAGTGTACACTGAGGTTTCAACCCAAGAGGGGGCTGAATTTGGTTTTTAAAAACTTTCGTGGATTAAACACAAGTTTATAAAAACAGATAAACCAACAAGCATGTAAACAAGTAATATGTGCTATAAATAAAGAGCTTAAGGAATAGAGGATGCAAACTCAGTTTATAGTGGTTCAGCGATATCGGATTCGTTTCGACCCTATGTCCACTCTCTTCAAGGAACCTCCTTGAAGTAATCCACTAAGAAACTTAGTCGTGCAACTTCACGGATGTTGCACAAACCTTACAATTAATCTCTTCCTCTCGAAAGCAAACCCCTTCCTCTCAGAAGCAAATCCCTTTACAATAAATACTATAAAGTAAATAGTAGAGAGACTACAATGAAACTTATACAACTAAATAATATCTCACTTTCAAGGTAAAGCTTGAAGAATGGCTCAACAATCAATATTTCAAAGCTTTTGTGTATCAATGAGTAAAAACTTGATTGAATGTGTATTTCTCTTTTTGAAATGCTCAATGGAGTGGGTTTATATAGCCTTGATATAATATACACGTTTGTAACTGATTTGATACATTTTGGTGCAAGTTGTGTTGAAATCTCGCGTCTCAACGGTCATATTTTTTGAACTACCAGTCGACTGGGTCATGCTTAAAAATCACATCTTTAAGGCTGTTGAAAGTACCAGTCGACTGGGAACCTTTTGCCCAAAGTACCAGTCGACTGGGGACATATTGTCCTATATACCAGAAGACTGGTATAAGTACCCAGTCAACTGGGTTGCTTAACAACCCAGTTTTCATGTTTTGAAGAGATTTTAACTTTAAAACATTTGATTAAAAGGTTATGTTAAAATGCTTTTCAAAAAGAGCCATTGGACAAGCTAATTACCTGAACAAGTGAGATTTACAACTTGTTTTAATACCTTCAACCTATACTAGTTCTTCTGTCTTCACTTGATGTTTGATTCAGGTTGAGTTCTTGCACCTTGATCCTTGGTTGAATGCTCTTATTGCTTAATACACTTAGATAACATTGTTAGTATAATAAGAGTTGTGTTTTGTCATCAATAAAATATAGTGAGGGTCAATAATCTCTCCCTTTTTGATGATGACAAAACTCATGAGAGAAAAAACAGTTTTTAAAAACTAAGTGTTGGATTTTTTGGGAAATCGGGCAGAGTCTCCTTTGTTTTTTGAATAAAACCAACTTGTAAAAAGGTAAAGAACGGTTTATATACAACCTAACCAAGCAAATCAACATTTATAAACATATACCAATATTTTTTGAGCAACACTCCCCTTAAATCTATGCACTAGATTGAGTTTACATGTAGTTTTCACATTTTCTCATTTTTCTCCCCCATTTTGACAATAGCAGAAAAGGGGGCCATAAACTAAAAAAATAAGTTATATAGGCACCATAAACATGAAGAGTATGCTTAAAAAAACTTGTACACAAAAATTTGGCATCATTCGGAGTTTGAAAGCCTTCCCGGGATGAACCGAAAGTTTTCATACATGTAGAAGCAGTTTTAAAGCATTTAACCGAATATTAAGAGATATAAAGCATGTAAGTATATTACATATAAGTAAAAAAAGTACATGATATAGGTCTAAGCATGAAGCATCATCATATATCAAAAGGCTATACAAGGTAGGCTTCGTAGAGCCGAAACAGAAGTATAAAAGACATAAAAATATGAAAATATGTCCGTGCTAAGACAATGAGAAACAATATCATCATGTACATCAAAAGGGGATAGAAAAAGGACTCAAGGAGTAGGAAAGTCAGAGCCATCATGAATGAGATCCCGAATCTTAGCCAGGGAACTCTCGGTACACTCTCGGTGTAGCTCAAAGTCATCCCGAAAGGACTCAATGGAAGAGCTCAAGGTTTGGAAGCCAGACTACATGGTTAACTGGAGGCTCATGATAGCCTAAAGTAGATCATCGTACCTAGCCTAACCAGCACTCGAGTCACCTATAGGAGGTGCTTGGGCATCCGTATCCATATCAATAGCATCAGCAGTAGCACTCTCATCCTCATCATCACTGTTGTTGTCCTCTCCAATCCGAATATGCTTCTTGGCCTTAGAGTAGATGAAGCCTTCTCAAATTGTGCATCCCATCTTCTTCAGCGAGAAGACATTGATGATGTTCTTGAGGCCGATATCCTGAGCCTCAGAGGCGGGGAGAGGCACCCAGAAGTGCTGGAGTATGAGTGTGATGAGCATCCCGTAGGGAAGGCATCCAGAGTCACTTGTTTCGCCATTAATCATGTTGGCGAGCAGCATGCGGTATATATTGAAGTGGTGCCCGGTTTTAAGGCACCAAATCAATACAATATCTATCTTAGATAGATACTCTCGACTCCCTAGTCTCGGGTGGATGGTCCAACTCACAATGAGGTTGAACAATTTTGAGTCAAGGGGTATGTCACTACATATGTGAAATGTAGTGGGTCGAAACACATAGTTAGGGTCGCCCCTAACTATCTAGCATGTCTCCTTAACCTCTAAATTGTCTGGACATCCATCCAGACTCCACTGAGGGATCCTCAAAATGCTTATCAAAAGGTCAGTATTGACCTCAAACTCCACACCCATGACACTGGTTCTGAATCTCAGAGCCAGTAGACTGGGTTTCACTAGGTTCGCATAGAACTGGTGAATCAGTCTAGGGTAGTACTTCTCATGTATCTTGACCAGTGGGGTCAAGTTAATAGCCTCAAAAGCAGGTAAAATATCAAAATTACTATAACAAATAGAGTCGAAGTCGACAATTTTACCCGTCATGATTTTCCTTTTCCTTATTACAAAGGTATACCTTTCCTTGGCCACCGGGCTGGAGAACAAAGAGTCGTCGAGCTCTGTTATGGGCTTCTTGCTGGATAAGCCCGCCACGCCCTTCCCCCATGAATCCAGAGCCATGGATTTGGTGGACCTTGGCCTTGTAGGCGCATTTGGTCCCCTAGTGGTGTATTTTACTCGGATTCTATCAGACATTTTTGGAAAAAGAGTTTTTGGGTAAAATGGGTTTTGAGAGGAAATGGTGGATTTCAACCTTAGAAATTTGAAATAGATGTTGGGGATGAGTAGATCGATGTGTTTTGATGGTTTTTGGATCAAAATGGCGAGATTTGTAGAGAGATAAAGCTAGGGTTTTTGAAAATGGCGTGAAAATCTGAAAAAATGAACAACCTATTTATAGAATCACAATACCAATCGACTGGGGTAAGGATACCAGTTGACTGGGTCCTTTGCAGAGATGAAGGATTTTGCATACTAGTCGATTAGATGAATTAGCATAAGGATACCAGTCGACTGGGGTGATAACTGAATTTTAAAAAAAATGGCTCCAAACAAAGTCTAGATGAACTAGTCGACTGGTATTGACTTACTAGTCAATTGAGAAATTAGGTAGAGATTTTCCAGTCGACTGGGATAGACTTACCAATTGACTGGACCTTCAAGAAAATTTTTAGTCTTGAGTCTTAGCACGAAATTTTTTTATCTATGCCATCTTGAGTGAGGGAGATATTTAAACAAGGATTAATACTCTTTCACTAGATGTCAAGTATGCATAATGATGTATGATGAAGCAATTAGACATTCAGTTTATCATAATCTAATAATCCCATTAACATTCTAATATTGCAAAAACTAGCTTCACTTAGAGGTTCTGAATGTATGAGCATGGTCTCTTAAGAAATGATGTGTAATTTCTATGTATTTAGTTCTAGAGTGCTGAATAGGGTTCTTGGTTAGGTTGATAGCACTAGTACTATCACAATGTATTGAGATATTTTTAAAGTTCATGCCATAGTCTTCTAGTTGTTGTTTCATCCATAACACTTGGGCACAACAACTTCAAGTTACTACATATTTCGCTTCGGCAGTTGATAGTGCAACGAAGTTTTGCTTCTTGGAGAACCAAGAGATTAACATTGCACATAAGAATTGGCATGTTCCACTTATGCTTTTTCTATCTAACCTACGTCCAGCAAAATCAGCATCTGAATATCCTACAAGCTCAAAATCTATAGAGTACTATAATCCTATGGTTTGAGTTCCTTGTAGGTATCTAAGGATTCTTTTTATTGCAACTACATGTGATTCCTTAGGATTAGCCTAAAATCTAGCACACATGCATACACTGAACATAATATCAGGTCTACTTGCAGTCAAATAAAGCAATACTCCTATCATGCTTCTATAATATTTAGTATCTACACACTTACTTCCCTCATCAAGATCAAGGAGCTCATTAGTGTACCAAGTGACTTTGAGCTTTCCATCCTGAAGCTCTTTAGTAGGTCCTTAGTGTACTTTGATTGATTAATAAAGTTGCCTCCTTTCAATTGTTTGATTTGAAGTCCAAGGAAGTAGGTAAGCTCTCCCATCATGCTCATTTCAAATTCACCTTGCATGCACTTGGCAAACTCTTGACACATAGATTCATTAGTAGCACCAAATATAATATCATCAACATATATTTGAACTAGTAGAGTGTCATTTATGTGAGTTTTTGTAAAGAGAGTTGTGTCTACTTTACCTCTTATGAAATTATTGTTAATAAAAAATTTACTTAGTATTTCATACCATGCTCTTGGAGCTTGATTCAGCCCATATAGAGCTTTAGAAAGCTTGTAGACATGATTTAGAAGACTAGGATTTTCAAATCCAAGAGGTTGTTCAACATAAACCTCTTCTTCTATAAAGCCACTTAAGAAAGCACTCTTTACATCCATTTGAAATAACTTAAATTTATTAAAGCATGCAAAGGCTAATAACATTCTAATAGCTTCTAATCTAGCTACGGGAGCATAGGTCTCATCAAAGTCTATTCTTTCTTCTTGATTATATCCCTTGGCAACTAGTCTAGCCTTATTCCTAGCTACTATTCTATTCTCATCCATCTTATTTCTAAATACCCATTTAGTCCCAATACATTAGGGTTATCATTTAGAGATTTCTCTTATAGATTTGTCCATTACTGCAGTATTATCATTATGATATATTGTTGTTTCTTGATAATCTATAAGTTAGGTCATGTGTGCTTGAAAGTAAAAAGATTTCATAACAATTACATTAGGGTTTACTTGTGCTTAATTGAATATTTTTCGATTGCCTGTTTGGGATGAGAAACTTGCAATCGAGATAAAAACAATTGAATCAAGATTGGAATAAGGCAACGAACATAGGGAGGATTCCTGGAACCTTGTTCTCCAACATAATCTATCTGCACAATTTTCACAGAACACTTTATTCTCTCACTTAATCTTTATCGTTTGTGCTAAGGTTCACGCCTTCTCTTGTAGTTAACTTGTTTCCCTGTGGAATCGACACCCCAAAGCTGTGCTACAACTACCGCGTTATGCTTTGGGCGTAATCAAATTTTGGCGCCGTTGCCGGGGAGACGCACTTAAGTACAAGGAAACTTGTCAACCTTGAGACATGACAGTAGAAGAATTGTAAATAGTTTTTCTTTTCAGCAGCTATAAAGGCGGTAACTTCGTTCATTCTTTTAGCTTGCTGCATTATTTTTTTCTTTCTTTCTTTTTATAGTATTTTTTTATTATTGTTCTTTTTTCTAAGTTTTGATTTTCTGATTTTTTTATTTATTATTATTATTTTTTTTATTTCCTCTCTGATTCATTTGGTGCATGCTTAGACCGAGAGATTTGTAAGGTAGATTCATTAGAGGACCCGAACTAGAATTACCCTCTCCTTCCACGTCCGCTAGTGAAACTTCGTTTAGATCAAACCATAGTGCACCCTCACACGAGAATTTAGAGGATTTTGTTAACATGGCCGATAACCCTAATGAGAATGTTGCTAGGACACTTCAGGATTACCTCCACCCTACACGCACAGCCACACCATCATGCATCATGTTTCCAGCCAATACTCGCCAATTAGATCTTAAACCAGGGATGATTCAATTACTCCCTACATTTCTTGGCTTGGATAATGAAAACCCATATTTGCACATTAGAGAGTTTGAAGAAGTAGTTGCGACTTTTCATAATCAAGATGAAACCGATGACATTGTGAGGCTTAAGTTCTTTCCTTTCGTTTTGAAGGATAAAGAGCCAAGTGTCCAAGTTAATGAGCTACTTGAGTGTGACTGAGCGAGGTAAGTTCCCTTCTCAAGCTCAGTCCATATCCCATGGTCAGCACCTGGCATAATAGAATTTGAAGGAGATGAATGCCATTGAGACATTAAGTGGTAAGTTATTACACATCCCAACAATGGAAAAATCAGAGGATGTGGACGAAAGCCACCAAGCATACATGATTGACTTATTCATGGAAAAGGTCCAGCACCTTAATCCACTGGAGTCCACCCTCACCCATGGCTTCACAATAGCATATATAGAGCCAGAATTTTTGGATGTTACGGATGACATCCTTGAGGCCTCTTCAAAGCATACAAGCACCCAATTTGACAGTGAAGCAGTTGTTGGTGCATTCAGCTCATGTTTATCTAGGAAGGAATAAGAGCGTCTGGCTGAAGAAGTAAAACTTAGCGCTCATGGGAGGCACCCCACAGCTTATCCTTTTTACTTTTATTGTTTCATATTTCTTTTTCTTGTTTATTGTTCGTATCTTTTTTTTTTCTTTCTGTTTTTCGGTATTGACTTAAGTATTTCTTTTTCAGGGAAAAATATACAAAGCAGTTCAAATTGTGAAGCACAATTTTCAGCTTCTATGCACCTTTGGCTACAAAGGGAGTTTCCTTTACTCTTTCTTTTATATTGAGGTTAATGCAATTTTTAAGTTGGGGGTGAAGGAAACGCATCTCTTTGTTTCCATATTCTTTATTTCCATACATTTTTTTTCCATTGAATTGCTTGGTGTCGTTCTCCCTTTTTGTTTATTTTTAGCATGCTTTGTGTTAGCCTTAGAGTTAATTCACACGTCAATGATATGAACTTAATTGAGATAGCATATAGCATTTAGAAGAAGTTAAATCTTGCTTCGGTTTGAAATTAATTTAAGTATCAATCTTCACTTGGTTTGAGACTCTAGTTTGCGGTAAGAATGTATGATTAGTCTAAAAGATTTAGAGAAGTTTTATGTGTGATTGTTTTGTGAATACTTTTGCGGTCTCGATAAGCTCTAGAACTTATTTGATAATCACTTTAGGCGAATTTCTAGAATGCACACTACTTAGGATATGATATAGGCCATTTTTGAACCATTTAAGCCTTCCAAACTTACCATTGCTATATTTATCACTAGTCACCCATTTGAGCTTTTTTCTTGAAAAAGAATTTAAGTCTTGTTTCTTTCAATAGCCCATTTACTCACCTTTATGAGACTAAAAATATTTTACCCTTAACCTTCTTTTAAAAGAACTTAGTTGTACACAATTGTTGAGAAGCACTTAAGAGGAGTAAGGATGAAAAATATGAAAAAAAAAATATTACTGCCATAACCCAAGTACATTAAAAGAGATAAGTTGGGGGTTATGAAAAAGAAAAGAAAAGAATGAAAGAGGAGATGAATGGTCTTATGTCAAAATAGAAAAGGAAAAAAAAAGAACAAAAAGAAAAGTGAATGATGGCAAAGAAAGAAGAAAAGAAAGGAAAGTCAGATATGCTCTTATAAAAAAAATAAATAAAAAATGGTTGAAAGAGTTGAGTGTTGAAGTAAGGTTATCCAGTGCTTAAAAGTGGTTGTGTTTAAACTAAGAGATTAAGTTTTTTTTATTTTGTTGAATCCTTCCCGTTCTTTCTTAACCTTTACCTTAGCCTAACGTTACAATCTTATTAAAGTCCTATTGATCCAATGTAGTGTGATTTTTCTACAATAGTGGAGAGTGGTTCGAAAAGTGAGCCTATGGAGCTTGTTTTTGTGATTGATGTCATGCAATTTAATATATTTTAGATGCCAAGACTTGTATTCATGAAAGTTGTACATAAAATCTTCCGAGTGTTCGGATTAATGGATTGTGGTAAGATGGATGTTAAGAGTCAATAATAATTTTAAGATTGATGTTTGGATTACTTTTGGACTTGGGTGAAATTTAATGATTCTATGTGCCGTGTGCTATGTGCAATTTTTGAGACAAAAGTGAATTACTCTTGGTTTAACACTAACATTCCTTTACTTTGTTTTGATTCCCACCGTAGAATTCATCTCTTGTTTTCGCTTGAATTGCTAGGGACTAGCAATAAGCTAGTTGGGGGTTATGATGAGAGTCATAAAATGCATCTTTACAGTACTAAATTGTTAGCATTTTAGGGTTGATCTATGTTTGAATTGCACTTTTATACCTTAACAACTCTAAAGTGTCATTCTTGGATCATTGATCTATTTCGATGCATTTTTAGGTACGTTAAGTTCAAAAGAGATGGAAAAGCTATCATTGCTTGAAGTATAATGACTCAATGAACACTGGAGTGAAGGTTCACAAGCACTTGGAAAGGAGTTTCACTAAATTGCCAGAATTTCCCATACAGATCAATCATCTTTACAAATTAAACTGTATTGATGAAAGAAGAACCAGGAGATGAGCCATATATGCTTAGAAAGATCCGGAAGTCTATTTTCTGGAGAATTTTACGGCTCATCAAAATGATTTTCCTAGAGAAAGATATGGCAGTTTTAGTAGACAAAGGTCAGGCCTCCAGAACAGCACCAGCCAGCACCACCGCTCCTCAGCCAGCACCGTGGTGCCCAGAACCTCCACATCTTGAACCACCAGCCAGCACCGCAGTGCCCACAAAGGAGCACCGCAGCGCGAACACATTTTTCTTCTCCTGGCTTTGACCTAATTAGGATTTTAATGACTTTTTAAACCCTAAAACACCCTTGGACCTTATGTATTATAAATAGACCACTTAGGATTTGATATTATTATTATTCAAAACATCTTTTGGGAGAGGCCGGAGGCCGGGGAAAACATCATGAAGGCTGCCACACTCTCCCCCATGGCCAACTAATCTCCAAGCAAGGCGAAGGGATGAATTCCTAGGTAGTTTTGATTCATTGTAGTTTGGATTTATTATAATTAAACATTGTTATGATTTACTTTTTAATCTAATTAGAAGATTACCCCTTAATCCGGTGATTACATCTTCCTCCCCTATATAAGTCTAGTCATGCTCTTCTTATGTGATGTTGTTGAGGTGTGATTGAGTCTGATAGATTTCTCTTATAGATTTATCCATTACTGAAGTATTGTCATTATGATATATTGTTGTTTCTTGATAATCTATAAGTTAGGTCATGTGTGCTTGAAATTAAAAAGATTTCATAACAATTACATTAGGGTTTACTTGTGCTTAATTGAATATTTGCCGATTGCCTATTTGGGATGAGAAAGTTGCAATCGAGATAAAAACAATTGAATCAAGATTGGAATAAGGCAACAAACCTAGGGAGGATTCCCGCAACCTTGTTCTCCAACATAATCTATCTGCACAATTTTCACAGAACACTTTATTCTCTCACTTAATCTTTATCGTTTGTGTTAAGGTTCACGCCTTCTCTTGTAGTTAACTTGTTTCCTTGTGGAATCGACACCCCAAAGCTGTGCTACAACTACCGTGTTATGCTTTGGGCATAATCGTGTACTTATTGGACTAAATAAGTCTATATGCAAAAGTTCCAATGGTCTAGTAGTTGAGACTATATTCTTTGATTTAAAAGAAATCCTAGTTTGTTTTCCCATTTGACAAGTGTCGCATATTTTGTCTTTTTCAAAATTGATTTTGGGAAGTCCAATGACTAAGTCCTTCCTAGAAATGGTTTTAAGTAAATTCATGTTCACATGGCCAAGCCTTCTATGCCATAGCCATGGATTTTCACTAAATGCGGGAAAACATTTTTCCTTATCAGAATGCAATGATTTTAAATCAACTATATAAACATTTTCATGTCTATGCCCAACAAACTTGATCTTGTTACTCTTGATGTCTATAACTAGACAATGAGATGTTTCAAATATGACTTTGTTTCCTTTTTCACAAAGTTGACTAATACTAAGTAAATTTGGCTTAAGGTCTTGTACTACCAATACATTATATAAGGTTGAGAAATTATTACCAACTTTTCCATTCCCAATGATCTTTATTTTTGTGTTGTCTCCAATGGTGACAAGTCCATCATCTCTTAGAGTTAGCTCCTTGAATACACTTTTATCATCGGTCATGTGTTTTGAGCATCCACTATCAAGGTACCAACAGTTACCTTTTTCCTTGGTGTGGAGACATATCTACATCACACAAGGATATACAATGGCATTTTTAGGTACCCAAAATTTCTTGGGTCATTTGGGGTTAGTCCTTGAAAATATGGTTCCTTTTGGGACTCATACTTTCTTAACAACATATAGAGTTCCATAGACATGATGATGCACAATCCTAGGATGATAGTTATTGAATTTTCTAGGAGTATTTAGTTGTGCATGCCTATAATGCTTAGGATATGAATTCCTAGGATACATGTTTCTATTGTGAGGATTATGAATATACATGTCATTTCCAGAAAATGTATGTAGATGATTTCTAGGATACATGCTTGTATGCACACTATTTCTAGGATGATGGTAACTCTTAGTTTGTGCAGTGTGCAAGTTTTGGTTATACATATAGTGTCTAGGATGCATATTTTGTTTAGTCCTTGCATGTGTATAAGCATTCTTTGAATGAGCATACATATAAGCATGAGTATTTCTAGGATTCTTCATTCTTATATAAGTATTAGAATTAGTATTTCTAGACATGCTATCATTCATTGTGGGTGTGATTTTGACCTTTAATGTAGAGGCTTCATTCACACATGAAGCTTTCATGAATAAGCTCTCTTTTGATTTTTGCTTGCCTAATGGAGAGTATCCTAACCCGGATTTTCCTCAACTCAATCTTTGGCAAGAAAGTACTTCATCAAGCTTTTCTTTTCCAAGCATGAGTCTAGATATAGTGCCATTCAATTCTAATATTTTATTCTTTAAGTTTTCGTTTTCATCTTTTAGGAATCATTTCTTTAAAAAAAGATGATACCTCTTTCTTAAGAGTTGAGTTTCTAGAATCTAATTTCTTCAATTCATCATGCATTTCATTTATGACTTCTAACAATTCTTCACTACTACTCACAATGTTATTTTTAGAAGAGGGAGAAGATAATACCTCATTTTCATCATCAATTGCCATAAGGCATAGGTTGGCAATTTCCTCGTATCCGACTTCTTTATCCGAGGATTCTTCTTCTTCTTTGTCATCACTCCAAGTTTTTGCAATCATAGCCTTTTTCTTGAAGTTCTTGTATGGTTTGCTTGTAACCATACAATCGACCTTGATGTGACCGGGCTTCTTGCATCCATAGCACACAAGTGGTTCCCTTTTTTAGATGGGATCCGTTGTGTATGGTTTCTTGCTCTTCTTCAAGAATCTATGAAACTATTTGGTGATTAAAGCCATCTCACCATCTTCTTCGCTACTCTCCACCTCTTCTTCCGATTCCTCTTCTCTGTTGTATGTAGAAACTTTGAGAGCAATCACTTTCTTCTTATTCTCGTCATCATTGACAATGGAATTCATTTCCTCCATCTCATATGTCAACAATGACCCAAGAAGTGTCTCAACATCAGTTTGTCGAGATCCTTGGCCTCTTGAATGGCTGTCTTATTTGGTTTCCATGAAGGTGGTAGAGATCTTAAGATTTTTCTTGTTAGTTCAAACTCCTCAATGTTCTTACCAAGAAGCTTCAAACCATTAACAATAGTTGTGAAACGTGAGTACATTTGAGAAATTGTTTCGTTAGGAGACATTCTAAAAGATTCATATTCAGATACTAGCATATAGATTTTTGATTTTTTAACCTCACTAGTTCCTTCATATGTAACTTGCAATTTATCCCATATTTCCTTAGCTGAAACACATACAAAAATTTTATTGTATTCAGATATATCTAAAGCACATTGTAAAATACTTGTTGCACTACTATTGAAAGACATCATTGTACTCAGTTTTGAGTTTAGGCATTGTATGATTGATTTCTCCAATAGTGATATCCTTTGATGGAATTCTAGGTCCATCTTCAATGACTCTCCATAGATTATAACTTTGTCCTTCAACAAAGATTTTCATCCTGTTTGTCCAATAGTTATAGTTGGAGCCATTGAACAAGGGAGGCCTAGTATATGAGTGTCCCTCAGAATAGCTATTTGCTACCATCGGATCAACTCAAGGATATTAAGCCTAAAATTGAGAACGAGGCTCTGATACCAATTGTAGACTAAGGTTTCAACCCAAGGTGAATTAGGTTTTTAAAAACTTTCGCGGATTAAACACAAGTTTATAAAAACAGATAAACCAACAAGCATGTAAACAAGTAATATGTGCTGTAAATAAAGAGTTTAAAGAATAGAGGATGCAAACTCAGTTTATAGTGGTTCGACAATATCGGATTCGTTCCGACCCTACGTCCACTCTCTTCAAGGAACCTCCTTGAAGTAATCCACTAAGAAACTTAGTCATGCAACTTCACGGGTGTTGCACAAACCTTACAATCAATCCCTTCCTCTCGGAAGCAAATCCCTTTACAATAAATACTGTAAAGTAAATAGTAGAGAGACTATAATGAAAGCTTATACAACTGAATAATATCTCTCTTTCAAGGTAAAGCTTGAAGAATGGCTTAATAATCAATATTTCAAAGCTTTTGTGTATCAATGAGTAAAAACTTGATTGAATGTGTATTTCTCTTTTTCAAATGCTCAATGGAGTGGGTTTCTATAGCCTTGATGTAATATGCCCATTTGTAACTGATTTGATATGTTTTGGTGCAAGTTGTGCTGAAATCTCGCGTCTCAACGGTCATATTTTTTGAACTACCAATCGAATAGATCTTAGAACTAGTCGACTGGGCCATGCTTAAAAATCACATCTTGAAGACTGTTGAAGGTACCAGTCGACTGGGAACCTTCTGCCCAAAGTACCAGTCGACTGGTATGTTTGACCCAGTCGACTGGGGACATACTGTCCCATATACCAGAAGACTGGTATAAGTACCCAGTCGATTGGGTTGCTTAACAACCCAGTTTTCATGTTTGGAAGAGATTTTAACTTTAAAACATTTGATTAAAAGGTTATGTTAAAATGCTTTTCAAAAAGAGCCATTGGACAAGCTAATTACCTGAACAAGTGAGACTTACAACTTGTTTTAATACCTTAGACCTATACTAGTTCTTCTGTCTTCACTTGATGTTTGATTCGGGTTAAGTTCTTGCACCTTGATCCTTGGTTGAATGCTCTTATTGCTTAATACACTTAGAAAGCATTGTTAGTATAATGAGAGTTGTGTTTTGTCATCATTAAAATATAGGTGAGGGTCGACAACGAGCATAAATGCATTCAAGTACGGAGATTATATCTAGAGCACCTTTTGATGAAGTGATCGCTTTTAAAGATCCCAAGCCATATGGAACATTGTTATATGATGTTAAGGTTGAATATTAGAGAAACAGAATCAATGATCATGGTAAAGAGCCTTATAAAACATTGCTTGGAGATGTCTTTGTTCTAGCAGATGCTAAACCTGAAACTATTTCTGATCTACAAGGGTGGGAAGGATATGGACATTTGCCTCATTTACTAAAATCTCAGAGGATGAAAATGAGGATGTTAGTTCAACTACATCTTTTAAAGTGAAGGTGTCAAAGGACATTTTAGCATATAGGATGCAACAACTGTTTGTGATTTTCTTGTTCAGTTACTTCTTGTATTCATAGATTGCAATGCAAACATAAGTCTACCATGGAACTAATATGAAGTCGTTGATTTGGGAAAATGTCCGGTTATGTTTTAGTTTTCAAAAGGTGAGATTTATGATGGGTGGGTGGGTTTGTCTTCAATTTTGTATTGAGATATGCAATTACAACAGAGGAAAGGTAAAAACATTGAACATGTAGAGACTTAGAGATTTATCTAAAGTGGGAAAATGCTGTAGAAGCTAGTAGATTGCAATTTCCCATTGGTTATTCAATAGTCTACTATAGTGCACTTATCTCATAGCTGCAATTTTAAAGGAAACTGTACTTACATCAAATGGTAAATGGCAATAGGGATAAAAGGCAAGAGAATTGTTTTATTAAGTTCATTGGAGAGGTTTCTAATGTGACCATTATTTGAACTTTGAGGACAAGATTCATTTCATAGGTTAGGTAATGATATGAATATAATTACTATTAAAGAGCATGATTGAATAAATGATTAGTTAGTTGTTAGTAGTTGGCTAATAGTTTGTTAATTAGTTAAAATTTTAGTTGGTTAATCTTTATGTTCATCTCTCATAGCCTATATAAGGAATTGTACACTCATTTGTAGAATCAAGTTATCAATCAATAAACCTTTGAGTTTGTAATCTCTCTTTTTTCTCTATTTTCTTAAGAGTTTGGTCACTAGCCATTAAGTAGTGACTTCCCTACAATTCACTATCAAATCCATCTTCATCACCATTAACACTAAGAATCATCATCCACCTAAAAGTTAGTCTGTATCAATGTACCATATTTCTTGTCCTCATTGTCATCATCACAACACTTATTTACGTCAACATCAATGGGTTATCATTCCTCATCCTTGAGCTCAACCTCAAATGCGACAATCGACAAAAACATATTCGAAATTGATAATCTAAGAAATTTACAAAGAAATTAGGTTTTTCTCATAGGAGCTGACTTCGTAGAGCAAAATCGTGGAAAATATTAATCCACTATCTCGACATTGCATAGATAAATCGATCAAGAGAAAGTGAGAATGAGATAAACGGAAGGAGGGAGAGAGAGAAAGAAAGTGGGAATGAAGAGATGAGGAATCGAGCCACATAGACTAAGAGCGATCGATCGATTGTGGGAGTTAGCAGAAAGGGGAAATTATGTCGAAGAAAAATTAAGCAAAGGTATTTTAGTCTTTTTTAAAATTATAAGATCTATTTCTCTAATTATATTCTTTTTGTTTTTCGATTTTTTACATATGACGCCATCCTAGACTATTGACTTTGGGGCGGGTCAAAAATAGGGAAATTTCTTGCCTAGCACACAAGTTAAAAAAATACATGATATAAGAGTCTATTTCACTATTGGATAGCATAAGAAGAGAGAAAAAAAAATATTTTCTTTCATCGAATAGTGAAATGAACCTTTGTACTATGTATCTTTCATGGACCCAAGCTAAAAAAGAAATTTTTCAAAAATAACCTATATTAACATAATTGGTCGTAGGTTTTAATGGTGGTTAAAAGAATTGCTCAAAAAACCAATTTTCCTGTAGTGTGATCTTTCTTAATTACTATTAGTTTCAAAGACATGTTATACATTGCTAGTGATTAAGTACTTAAAATATCCTATAAGTACTCCATCCTTATTCCTTCCCGATTTATGGAATAGTCTCGATCACCATCGTGAATCTTTGAAATGTCCTTTTTTTTATTATTTTTGGTCTATACAGTGATGGTCTTCGATAATGCGGCCAGTTAGACTCATTGTCACCTATGGCAAGCTGTGGAGATGAACCTTTCAACAAATTCAACTGCATGTAAGTTCGAATAATTTTTTTTAAAGAACACCTCCGTGTGGTGGAGGGGGTTTGGCGGGACATCTACTAGTTTATTAATTAAACAAAGAAAAGTACAAAAAAGTGGGGGACAAAAGGGCACCATGTTTGAGGCAGACATAAACCTAATAGAAAAGTGATTACAGTCTCCTATACGATGCTAAACATGAGTTGCCAAAATGCAACGCTGGTTTACTTGTTTCTAGAAGGTCAGAAACAACCCAGTGCACCTGAGAGCTACCATGTACCAGTCCATGCTTTGCTAGACTATCCACAAGTTGATTTCCTTCATGATAGACATGCTGAATTGTCACTGTAGCATGAAGCAAATCATGAATTTTTCGAATAATATATTTTACTTCCCAAGGGAAGGAACAATCTTTCTTCAGAATCTGGACAAGGGCTTGAGAGTCACTTTCAATATGCGTAAGTGCTATATAGTGCGCTTGTGCCAACTGCAGGCCCACAAAAAGAGTGCACGCTTCTACTTGCATATTTGTACAAGGCCTAAAAACACTTGAAAACAAAAGGACCAGAGTGGATGGCCTTGACCTAAAAACTCCACAACCTACGCCTTCGTGCTGCGATGTAGACCCATCACAATTCAATTAAACTTTGTCTAATTCCAGCCCAATCCATCGCAACCATTTATTGCGTTTGATAGAAGGTTGGTTTACTTGCAAAACCAAATCATTTATGCATAACATACTATGAAAATCACTCCCCATTTTTGGCCCAAAATATATGTTTAAGTCAGCCAGCTCATAATTAATTCTTGCAATCACAGACTCATCGTTCATAGGTAAGCCTTTGAAATTTACATCATTTCAGGCCAACCATAAAGCCCAGCAACCCAATACAAACCTCCCAATTTTAAGAAACCCTAATTAGGAAGCAAACCAAGACCAATGTAACCAATTTTTTTTTCTAATTGGTTGATAGAAGATGGAGTGGCTACATCCAGTTTAGACCCAAAAAACCTCCAAACCTGTTAAGCCACCTCACTCCCTACAAATAAATGTTCCACCAACTCCGTTTTAGCTTGAGAATAGTTGACACACTTAGATGCTATGAAAATATTGATACTCTGCACCTTACTATCAACAAGCAGTCCCCCAAAGAGTAACTTCCCTATGAAACAACCAATTTTTGGAGGAATCCACCTCTTCTAGGTATTTTTTTCCCATCTAAATTTGGGGTTTTTAACATGCAACCGTTCCCAATATTCCTTAGTGGAGATTTTACCTAATGCAACATGGTTCCAGATAAGTTTTTCAGGACCATTATTAAATTGAACTTTTAGAAATTCAGTATGAAGAGCAAGAAAACAATTTTTTAACACTCATTTTCACAACATCTCGACTTACCTCTGCAACTAAACTTCCCTCAAAAGGATCATCTTCTTCAGGCATAGGTTGATTGTGCCAATGCGAACTCCAGAAACTTATATCTCTTTTACCCACAACCCAAGTAGAATTGTTCAAAATTACTTAGATGTGAAGAACAATAATCTTCTAGAATTTAGAACTATACCAAGGAAGAGCAGATGACTTAGGATACTTATAACGCATAAAAGTAGCCCAGATTGAGTTCCTAGATAAATAACTTCAAGCAAGCTTTGATTGTAGCCCCATTAAAACTTCCTACAATTGCTTCAACCCAAGCCCACCTTCGTTATATGGCTTGCACACTTTATCCCACGCTAACCAATGTTTTCTAATACATTCCCCCGAGTTCCAAAAGAAAGTAACAAAACTTTTTTCCAAGGAAACCTTTCGAAATTGGTTTGGCGTAAAGAGTGAGAATTGGAATGGAGCTCATTATGCTTTTCACTAAGGTTAATTCCCCCTCCCCCCATTGACAAAAATTCACCTTCCACATTGCCAAATTTTTTTTCTTGATTTTTTCTTCCATGTAAAAAAAGTATCATCCCACACAACGACCTTTAAACAAAGGGATGCCCAAATATTGAATTGGTAGGTAAATCCCTTTGAAAGATGTCAATCTCCTCATCATAGCCTCTCTACTCGCTTACCATTTTTGGCTAGCAATGAAAGAGACCTGAGGTTGCTTCATAATTTTCAACAACTTTGTACAAATATCAACTGAAGATTTTCTACTGTTTAGGAGTAGTAACATGTCATCTGTATACATAAGGTGAGACACACTAACTACATTGTCCAAAACTGAATGTCTACCAATTAAACCTCGAGATATCCAGTCATTAAAATTGCAAAGAACACATCCTCAACCAAGATGAACAACAAAGGAGACAGTGGATCTCCTTGTCTCAACCCTCTAGAAGAAGGAAAGAAACCATGTTGATTCCCATTTAGCCACATTGAGTACCACACATTTGATAAGCAACGGAAAATAAAGTCACACCATACCTTGACAAAACCAAATTTCCACATTGTTTGAAATAAGAACCTCCATTCTAATCTATTATAAGCCTTAGACATGTCGATTTTAAATACTACATTTGACCCAGGCACCTTCTTATCTATATCATGTAGTATCTAATGAGCTAAAACAATGTTTTTGTGAATACTTCACCCAACCATTAAACCAGACGTAAGTCTCTCAAAGATTCAGGGTTTTCCACTTTGGGCAATATAATTAAGTTGGTTACAGTATAAGACCAAGGGAGAGTACCCCCTGCAATGAAATCCTGGACTGTTGTGATCGTATCCACTTTGATTGTGTCCCAACACAATCTAAAGAAATTCCCGTTGAAACCATCCACACTTGGAGCACTATCTATATCAAGATCCACTATAGCATTGCGAATCTCTTCCTTTTGAGGCATACTGCAAAAATTAACATTTTGATCTGTTTTGATTACCGTAGGGACGCAACTCAACAAAGTATAATCAGGATCTTGAAGAGATAAACACGAGAATAATTCTTGAAAGTAGTTACAAGCCTCTTGACCTAAACATTGCTCATCTATAAGCCATGAACCATCTTCAAGTTTAATCTTAAACTTTAGACGCACTAATCGCTCTTTTAAAGTGGCATGAAAAAACTTGGTGTTACGATCACCTTCTTGAAGGAATTTAATTCAAACTTTTTCTCTAGCCATTTACTTCTCTACTTTTAGCCGTTTTTCAAACGTAGAACGTGTTGTACATAAATATGTATATGATCTACAGCAAAAGTGTCTTGAGGTTTGCATTCTACCCGAATTACCTCGTCTTGAGCCCTATTAATATGATTCTTTACATTCCCCAAAATTGGTCTAGTCCAATTTTTCTTATATAAGCTTTAACCTTTTTCAACTTTTGATAGAGAACTACAATTGGAAGTCCTTAGATATCAACATTCCACCAAGAAACAATAGACTCCTAAAAAGACTCATGAGTGGCCCAGGCTATAAAAAATCAGAGCAACATGATCTGTATATAATCTAACATAATGAGTTACCTTTAGTGGTGGGAAAGCCAATAGAAATTCACTATTCAACAGAATTTGGTCTAATTTGCACCAAAACCTGGACGAATCTTGATGATCATTAGACCATATAAAGTTGTTGCCTTCAAATCTATAGTCCAAAAGATTATTATAATCTGCTTGAAAATCTATAGGAACCCTACCACACTTTTCATCAAAATGTGCCACGACATTAAAATTTCCCCTAACAAATCCGGAAGCATTTAAATTAGACCCAAAAATTCTCAAAGGATCCTATAAAGATCTATGATACTGCTTTTTGCCTTTAACACACACAAATGAGCCATAAAATATTGTTCAAGTAGTTACTATGCAGATTTTAACATAAATAGATTGATCAATGATCTGCAAAATCTCCATAATTAAATCATTTTTCTACGACACCCAAATATGCATATTGTCAGGATTCCCATGCGCACAATTAGAAAAATTTGAGCTTGCTGGCATATCTTGGTAACTCTACGCCGTCATGCTTTAGCTCTATTAAAACTACCAAAGAGGTTTTATTTTTATGAATGTTCTTACACAACAGCCCCAACTTATCCGGACTATCCACCCCTAATATTTCACATGATTGCACTAAACATTAATTAGTATTTGAGTGGGATATAAAATGAGTCTTTCTTTTAGCACGGGTCTTTTTTCGTTTCGGCTTAATAAGTTTAGTGGCTTTTCTTTTTCATGACTTTGGTGATTGTTTTAGAAAATTAAATGAATTCGGCAATAGGACCAGGGGTAAATTTATCTTAGAAGTGTTTATCTAAGGCTCTATTAGATGAAACAGGGGCTTTTGGTATCGGGTAATGAATAAGTTCAGGGGTCATAATGTCATCCATTCAGTTTAAAAATGCAATATTAGTACAAGCTGGGCAGCTAACTAAATTAGCATTTTCAGATGGAGTTACCGCATGTTAATTACAAAATAATTCCACAATTTATTTATTTATCCTTACATTAAGGGTACAGGTCTTACACTATCTTTCCTCTTCTATTTTTTTTGTGATGTTGACAAAAAGGGGAGAAGAAACTAAGATTCAATGACTTAATGATGCTATCTATTTTTTGTTATTAAAATTGATTCTTCTTGTCTCTTTATGTTATTGATAAGCTTGAATTCTTTTTCTCTTTAAGAAAGGGGGAGTAATAATTTTATAATTCCTTTGCTTGGGTGGATGGATGTTTTTTGGTTGGATATATATAAAATTGATTTTATTTGCAAGAGAAAATATTATAAAAAAAAAATAGGAAAACTTTGTGAAAATTTTCTCAAAATTTTAATGCTTAGTTTTTGCAAAGCAATTTTGGTTTTGTGATCATAAAAAAGGGGGAAATTATTAATCCACTATTGATTTTCATAATGAAAAAACATATTTTTGTGCTAAATCTATTTTATCTTGTCATTTTAAGTGACATGGTGCAAGACACACACGTAAGAAACAATGCACGCACATGAAAATCTAGGGAGATTTGAAGAAAAATAAGCAAAGTAAGATGTTTTTAGTTTAGCCAAGGTTAAGACATTTGTTAATCCCTCTCTATGCTCTTAGTTCAAATACGGCACAAAATGTATTTTACACAAATGATTTTTACAAGTGTTTTAGTAAAAAAAATAAATGTTTTTGCATAAGGGATAGTCGACTACATGAAATATGACCAAACTTCAATAATGGACTAAAACTTCAGGCAGTCGACTACCTTTCTAGGATAGTCGATTACCTCATTGAAAATTTGAGTACCTGATGATTTTTTTGAGTTAGTTGACTACCTTCTTGGGATAGTTGAATACACTCTCAAAAATTCAAATTTTGACTTATTTTTTAAAAGAGATAGTTGACTACCTTCTTAAGATAGTTGATTACCCTATCAAAATAACAACTAGTTTTCAAACATTAAAACACATATCAGTGCATTGAACACAACGAACAATCATTTTTTGTGTTTAACGGTCATAAGAAGCTAGAATTATAAATACCCATCATCAATGAGCACTTAATTTCAACTAGAACATCATTGAGCTCATTAATTCAAAAAATCAAGCTTCCAAATTTTCTAATTGAGCCATTCTTACGCTAAGTGTGTTTGGGGGAGAAATTTTCAGTTTCAATCATTCATTGAGCTCTCTATCTTGTTATACCAAAATCATTCCTCTTGTTTTCTTGATGTAAAAGAGTTGTTGCAACTCTTTTTGGGGTTTCTTGAGTGTTTTGGTTTTAAACACTTGTGAGAAATTTTCTAGTGAGAGAAAATCTCTTATAAAAGGTTTGAGAAACACCTTGGAAGTTGTTTGGTGTAATATTTGCTTAGAATAGTGAAGTGAACTCTCAAGAAGGTTTTTTTAGGAGTAAACTAGGCACACAGAGTGATCGAACTACTGTAAATCAAGTTTGGAAGCTCTTCTCCTTAACTATCTTTTTTTTTCAATAAGTTTATATTTATTTCTCATATATTGATTAATTTCTTAACTTGCTTGATTATCTTGTGTCTAAATTTTAATTAATAAAAAAAAGTTTAAAATCCATTTCATTCCTCTCTTGGGTTGCCTATTCAACAATAACAATAAACTACCATGTTCTATATAAATCATAAGGATGACTCTGATACCACTTGAAGAAAATCGATCTAGAAAACACAATGAGAATTTTAAAATTTTTCATCAATTCCTATAAACCCTAATCACCTTATGATTTGTATAGAACATCTCACAATCAAGAACATTCAAGGTTTAGAATTGTTACCTTTGATTTTTTGTGTTCTTGACTCTTTTGATATGTTGTAGCCAAATTCTCCACTACATTTGAATCCAAATTTCCTCACGTTCTTAAATTCACAACAATCACAAATGTACGTGATCTCAAAGGCTGATCCACTTAGAGCAAAACTCAAATTAAGATTAATTAAGATTTCTCTAAATTCACTCTCTCTTTTAAGAGAAACTTGTGTGTAGATTATGTACTAGCAAAATTTTGCTCACTAATAAACTATTTATAGTGTTAGAGTTAAGTGAAACTAACTATTAATTGCAAACTAAATCTCTGTAGTTAATTTTTTAATTACACATTATTCCTTTTATATATGACCCCTTGGGTTCAAATTAATCTGGTTGTAGGCCATAACTTTTATGTAATTACAATTGAAACCTTTTTTTTCAATTAATTAGAATTCGTTCTAATTTATTTTGAATCAAAACTCTTTTTAATTGTCCCTTTTATAATAATTAAATAATTTTCCATTAAATTAAGCCTTGGGGCTTCCATAATCATGAGTGATACCTAGTAGCATATCATGACTACCTAGACAGTGTAAATTTAGTTATGAAACCTTAAACCTTTCTTTTATCACTTACCATGCAATTCAGTCATTCCATCATGAAATATCTCGATTAAACTAATTAAGGTACAAAATTATTATCAACCCTCAAAATTAATTCTATGTTCCTAAATCTCTAGAATATAATTCTAATGGTGAAATTAGAAACTCCTTTCAAATTATCACACTGCCTTGGCCAAAGAACTTCTCAAATTATATCTTAGTAGATTATATAGGACATTCTCTCATTTTACTTAGAAGTGATAGATCATTTGTTGTACACTCACATACCTCCATATGAAACCCATTATACCTAATTACTTCTTCCTAATGATCCCTAAATAGAACCATATTTAATAACATCAAAGTATAATAAGTCTCATACAAGATAACCATGGTGCCTCAGGTTTAAAGATAATATACAAAATTGTAACATGAGAACTACATATTGATAGGCAAGTAAAACTACATGTAGGTGTTCTTAAGTCGAGTCACGTTCAGTGAATTCATTCTCTAATAAGCACCCAGATACTTGTTTTAGTGTTTAACACATAAGTGAAAATGAGATCAGCCACCCTCTTTATTGAGAAAACATAATATGTGCTACTCTAACAAGATTACTAACATTTAATTAGTATCCTATGACGAGGAACATTTAAGAGAAAATCTTTCATGAAGATTAAGCTCTACTATGGGTAGGGTGCTTACTTAGAACCTTAGGAAGTATCTTGGTGTGCCACTTTTACATTCACATGTGTCTCCTAATACTTATAAGGAGGTGATTGAGAGGGTTCAGTTCCGTCTTATTGGCTGGTAGGCCTAACACCATTCTCTATCCAACAGAGCTATTCTAGTCCAGTCAGATTGATTTTTATTTGAGTGTCCATTTTATGTGTTTAGAATTGGGGTGTCCATTTTGTTAAAATATGTAAATATTTTTGTATTTAATATGGGATTCATATTTAATACTATTTCCATTCTTTGCCTTTGACTTTAATAGTTTCCTTTTTTTGGGAATTTTTAGGGTTTTCTACATATATATATATATATATATATATAGGGTTTGCAATCCTTGGAATAAATCATACAATTTCTTCCTCTGCATAATTTCATTCTTATATATTTTTCTTGATTAGTTTTCATGGTATCAGAGTTGGGCCTTTCTCTACTTTGAAATCCCTTATATCCTCAAAATCAAAATTGTTTGGTAGCCTCAAATATATCCTTAAAATCAAATTTTATTTTTTTCTTAATGCAAATTCCTTGTTCGGTCATTTATGCTAACTAGTTCACGTGGGTGTGCTTTTTCTTGCTTAGCAGATTGGGTTATTGTATGGATAACTTGTTGTAGCTAGTTCATGTGGGTCTATTTTTTCCTTGCTTGGCAGATTGGGTTCTTGTACAAAGGATAAAGTACAAAGTTTAAGACATGGCATCCTCTTGATTGAAAAATCAACCAATTATTGTTAAATTGGATGGTACAAATTTTAGCCATCAGTCTTATTTGATGCGTAATTTTTTGCAAGGAAAACTTCTTTGGGAGTATGTTACTGGTGATATAAAATATCCTGCTAAATTTGACAAAGACTTTAAACAATGAGATATGAAAAATAGTAAAATTGTGACTTGGATTGCTAATACTGTTGTTATTTCTATAAGCACGCAATTTGGAAAGTTTGAAATTGTTAGAGAAATTTAGAATTTTCTTGGGAAACATTTTGTTCAAACTGATTTTGCGCGAATTTACAAACTTGAAATGGATCTCTCTATGTTGAAACAAAAGAAAGGCAATCTATTTCTGATTTTCATGCCGAGATGTTAGTTATTTAGGACCAATTGGCTTTAATGGAACATAAATGGATCGTTGATGTTGAGATGTATTATCAGTTTAGGGAGGAAACTCGATATGAACATTTTTTATGGCACTTCTAGATGATTTTGAGTTTAGTAGAGCATCAATTTGTTGCCAAAGAACACAATAAACCACATTTTCAATCCACAAATTCATATGGGTCATATTTGAGGGTTCGAAGAGATACAAACTTATTTGGGAACAAAGATATGTCTAGCATTCAATGTATATACTGCCAATAGTTTAGGCATGTGAAGTTTACTTGTACAAAAGTGAAGCAAAAACTCAGTTACCGTAGAGGAAGCCAATCAGTTGTTGTAGCAACAACATCTGAAACTACTGCCTCTTAACCTACTGTATTGAATTCTTGTAATGTCACTACATATCAATTTCAAGAGACGATTAGACAAGCCATTCCTAGTATGGGTAATGATTTTATTGCTACATTTGTCTTGTCAACCATCCTAGGTACTCATTCGAAAGATTAGTTTTTGATTTTATTTTATTTAGGTGCCTTTAATCATATGACTTGTGATAGTAGTCAATTGTGCTCATCTACTTCTATCTCTCATTCTCCCTTTATTCATACTGTTGATGGCTCTATTATGTCTATGATTCATATTAGTTTAGCTTCTAAAACTTTTCGTGAATTTGTTGTCAGTTGGTCAATTATGTGATCAAGGTTGTGATGTGTGTTTTTCTTCCTCTGGTTGTTTGGTGCAGGATCGCTTGATGGGGAAATTTGTTGGTACAAGCCGTAAAAGAAGGAGAACGTTTACTTTGGAGACCATGCGAGTTTCTACTCATTTTGAAAACTCTTAATCCTCTTCTGTTAAAGCTTTTCTTTTAGCTGCCTCCATTCAGAAGCATTCACTTTTTGCTCTTTGGCATAATAGGTTAGGTCATGTTTCTATTTTTAAATGTAAGTATTTGACATCTAATGGGAAACTGGGACTTGTTAAGTTAGAAGATTCACTTTATTGTATCAATTGCAAACTAGCTAAACAATTATCATTACCTTTTACTAAATGTGAGTATGTTACTTTATCTCCCTTTATTTTGGTCCATTGTGATGTGTGGGGGCCTTCTTTGATTTCTACTATTGGTGGCTCTCGTTATTATGTTATTTTTATTGATGATTATTCCCGTTACACTTAGATTTATTTTTTTTTTCATCGTCATAGCTCATCCAAATCTATAAAGACTTTTTCTGCTATGAAAAACATATAGTTCTCTAAAGTCACTAAACGATTTCTAGTTGACTCTACTAGAGAAAATCAATCTAGACCATTCAAAGAGTTTCTTGCTTCTCAAGGAACGCTTTCTGTATCCTTATGTACTAATACTCCTCAACAAAATGGTGTCACTGAAAGAAACATCATCATATCACGGAAACCACTAGAGCCTTATTGTTGTCTTCATTAGTTCAAAAAAGATTTTGGGGAGAAGTTTCACTCACTTCTGTCTATATCATTAATCGTAGTCTTTTTTCTATCATGGGTGGGGTTTTACCTTTTAAACGTTTAAATAACTCAGTGCCTACTTATAGTGAACTACGTGTTTTTGGCTCTACCTACTTTGTATCTCTTCCTAGAGTGGAATGTGATAAATTGTCACAAAAATAAGCTATATGTGTGTTCTTAGGTTATGGTATTTGTCAAAAAGGATATAGTTGTTATGACCTAGTTGCACAGAAAATTCATGTCTCTAGATATGTCACATTTTGGGAAAATATTCATCTATACTTGTTACCTCGTTTTCGTGCAACTGCTAACCCTTCCTTTGAGTCATTTTAGTTTCTTGATCTTTTTATTTTGTATACTTTAACTGGTCAAACTATTCCCTTTTTTGATGCTAACGTGTAGGAACATTGTGGCATACCTCAAGTTGAACCCAATGACACATGTCCTATTGCTGACCCATCGTTAAGTGATTCGGCGTCATCTATACCTAAAATTCGTCATTCCAATTGGGATCGAATCACTCCTCAAAGATATAATGATTTTCATTGTTTCTTGTCTACTATTCTCTCTGTTTATGAACCTAGATCCTTTTATAAAGCTTCATCTGATCCTCATTGAAAACAAGGTATGAGTGAAGAATTAGATGCCTTAGACAAAATCCATACCTAGGATCTTGTTTCTCTTCTTCTTGAAAAATCTGCAGTGGGATGTAAGTGGGTATATAAAGTCAAAACAAAATAAAATGTATCCATTGAGAGATACAAGGCTTGGTTGGTTACTAAAGAGTTTACTTAGGAGTATGGGATAGATTATGAAGAGACTTTCACTCCCGTTACTTGAATGATTTATGTTCACACCCTTATTGTTGTTGCTTCAGTTCGAAGGTGGAAACTATCTCAATTGGATGTCAAAAATGCATTCTTGAATGGAGATATTCAAGAGGAAGTTTACACAGACCCTCCTCCTGGATTATCTTGTCAGCTTAACCAAGACTATCTACTTCGTCAAGCTTTTTTATGATCTTAAACATACTTCTTGTGCATGGTTTGAAAAATTCAATTTGGTGGCTCTTTAGTCTGCCTTTGTGCGGAGTGATTTTGATTCAACATTGTTTATTCATCGATCAGATCAAGGTATTGTTCTCTTACTTTTGTGTGTTGATGATATAGTGATTACTAAAGATGATATTGTTGGTATTCATGGCGTTAAGGATTACCTCATTAATCATTTTGAGATAAAGGATCTTGGTCCCCTGCCTTACTTTCTCGGTATTAAGGTTTGATCATTCCCCTCGAGGATACGTATTATTATAAGTGAAGTATGCGTCTGATCTTCTTTCTCGAGCAGGGTTAACTAACACTAAGACTATTGACACTACTCTTAAACAAAATGTTAAGTTTCGAGCGACTGATGGAGAACTTCTTTTTGATGCCACTCTTTATAGATAGTTAGTTGGCAGTCTTATTTATTGGACCATTACTAGACCAGATATCAGTCATGCAGTTCATGTAGTTAGCTAGTTCATGTCAACTCCTCGCTTAGTTCATTTTGCTGTTGTTCTTCGAATTTTGAGATACTTACATGGTCTTTTCGTCAACTTTTGAACTTGAAGTTTATGGTTTTTCAAATTCTGATTGGGCTAATGATGTTCAAGATCGTCGATCAACTACGGGATTTCGTAGTTTTCTCTATGATTCATTGATTTCTTGGCGGAGTAAAAAGTAAAGTGTTGTAGCTCGTTCTAGTGTTGAAGTTGAGTATAGGGCACTAGTTGACACTACTGCTGAAACTATGTGGTTACGTTGGTTACTTGACAATATGGGACTGAGTCTTTCGAAACCAACCATGTTATTCAGCGATAACAAGAGCGCAATCCAAATAGCACATAATGATGTCTTCCATGAGCCGACTAAGCATATTGAGATCCATTATCATTTAACTCGTCCGAAACTACGTTGAGGCACCATTGTCTTACCACATGTCTCTTCTGAGCTGCATGTCACCAATCTTCTTACCAAGTCACATCCTATCTCTCGCTTCCACTACTTGATATACAAATTCTAGATGTTTCAACTTGACGCATCTTGAGTTTGAGGGGATATTGAAATATATAAATAATTTTGTATTTAATACTCCTTTCATTCTTTGCCCTTGACTTTAGTAGTTTCCTTTTTTGGGATCTTTTAGAGTTTTCTAAAGTTGTATGTATACATAGTTTGCGACCCTTGAAATAAATCATACAATTTCTTCCTCTGTGTAGTCTCTTTCTTGCATACTTTTCTTGATTAGTTTTTACATATATCCTTACCGTACACTCAAAACTTAACCAAGGTCCAAGAGGAAATCTGCACAGATGATCACCTCTGGTTTTTCATTACTCGTTAAAGCAAAACATTAAATGAGCCAATGCACCTTGCATTACAAAACAAATCCCACATGAGTAAGGGAAAGAATTAATGGGCGCTGCTTTAGTGCTTTACAGTACATTTTCTTCCCACGTGAACCTTCATCGGAAACTGCTGAATTTCCGGCGGCCCCCACAGGAAGCTTTTGTATTTATCCTGGGTCCATGCTTATCTTGAGTTTGCATGCAGTGCAATAAAACCAGACACCAGCTGATCTTATTTTTTACTGTTGGCTGATACATGCAGGATGTAACCAACGGCTTTGATTCAACCAGCTGTTACAGGAAACAAAAGGATGGTGGTTTTTTTCTCAGGGGAGGAAACCACACGTGGCAGCCCCTGCTTCAATCAACTTTTTCATGCCCTATGCATGGCTTATAGGTCCAACTTTTCACTTCTTTATGAACCCTACCCATTCTTTTCACTTGAGACACATAGAAAACCAATTTTCTCTTTTCCTCTTGTTTTCTTTAATTTGTTGTTTCCATGGCTGCCTCTGTTGATCCTCTTGTTGTTGGAAGAGTGATTGGTGATGTGGTTGACATGTTTGTTCCAACCGTTAACATGACAGTCTACTATGGCTCCAAACATGTCACTAACGGTTGTGACATCAAACCTTCCATGGCCATCGATCCTCCGAAGCTCAACATTTCAGGCCATTCTGATGAGTTCTATGCTTTGGTAATATATCTTCTTTGTCTCTGTCTCATCTTGTACTTGTTAAGGGTTGCATGTGTTACCACGGGTTGGCTTGAGTTGGGGGATGAAACTCTCGACACGAGAGATTTTTTCTGAATAGAACCAGATTGGATTGTTTGATGTGTCAAACGATTATGCACATGCATGGTCCTAATGTTGATGGCTTATTCAGGTGATGACGGATCCCGATGCACCCAGCCCGAGTGAGCCGAGCATGAGAGAGTGGGTCCATTGGTGAGTCACTAATTATGCAATTGAATTTATTGAATTTTTTTTTGATTTTTTTTAAAGGAGAAAGGTGTTTAAATTTTTAACTGAATAAATTTTCGTGTATATACAAACTGTTTTGTTTATATATAAATTATTTCATTTATATATATTGTAGTAAATTAAATTTAACTCAAAATAAATAGTTACATAACATTATATTTCAGGATCGTGGTGAACATTCCAGGAGGCACCAATCCAACTCAAGGTGAACACTAGGAGAAATATTTATCTGCATGCCCAACAAATATTTTTCAATAGAGAAAGATCTTACATGCATGCAGAAAGCTTCATCAAGAAAATCGGTATTTATAAACATTTAGGCCAAGAAAAATCAGTGGACATGAATAATATTCGGTCCAGCATTATCAACACGGGAAAAGCATTCTTACAACATGCATTATGCATTATTATAGCAATAATTTTTTTGTATTTAAGAAATTCTCTAGGGACTATATCACATCATGACACGGCCAATTTCTTGAAACTTTCCAACACCCAATGGCAATTAAACATATGTCTACAGCTGTAAAGTCTCCAAATTGACCTATATAACCCTTACCTCGATGTGTTGTAGTGCACTAGTCGTGAAATATGCTCCTTCCACCACGTGTTTCAAGTATGCTTCTTCTTTTTTCTTTCTTAGTAACGCCTGCTTTTTGCCATTTGTTTTGTATATTTGCATGCTCCACTTTTGTGACACTTGGCTGATTCGTGAGTAACCAAGTATCCCTCGTTTTGATTCTTTGGGTGTCATTCTTACCACGTGTTGTGCGTCAGCTATACACAAGGCAATCATGTACAACACCTGGTCGCCACCTAGGGTGTTTTTCGTAACAGCAAACGAGAAGTTTTTTTTTTCCTGGCACGGTGTTAGGATTTGTTTCTTGACACGGGTCTATGAAATGGATGGTAAAATGAAAGACCCAACAAGAATTATTGGTCGAATTAATTTGTGAGATGTCCAATTGCTCATTGACCCATGCTAGGAAATGAGTCTTGATTTGTGTTTAACAAAAAAAATTCAAGGAAATATTATTTACGTACTCTTGATATTAGACACTAATATCATCTATTCACACTCGGTTTTTTTTTAAAGGATATTCACACTCACTTTTAGTTTATTAATATAGCGCACATATTAATATCACTTAAATTTACACTCTGATAAGTTTGGTAATTACCAACTTGTGGGCACTCTAATCAGTCTACTAATAACTTGTGGGTAGCTCACTAGTAAGTTATTACTGGAATGTTTGGTGTACGTTTTGGTGGAATAATAATGCTGTTATTAATAATGAATCTTAAAATCGTATTCTTTTATTTAAAATAATTTTCTTAAAAAATATTGAAAATCACATTTATTTTTATATATGAATTGAATTAAAAAAATTGGCCGCCAATAATCACATTTTGACAACTTATTAAATTCTCGTATTGACAAATTGTTACATATTTTAGAGGGTCCTGTTACAGTTTTTTTTTTTTTTTTTAACGCGTTAAAGTCTGAAATATTTGCAGGGAAAGAGATACTGCCCTACATGGGACCACGCCCCCCGGTGGGCATACATCGGTACATATATGTGCTGTTTCAACAGAAGGCACCCATGAGGCTAGTTGAGCAACCCCCGAGTCGTGCTAACTTCAACACCCGTCTTTTTGCTGCGCATTTAGACCTTGGCCTTCCAGTTGCTACTGTTTACTTCAATGCCCAAAAGGAGCCAGCCACCAAGAGACGTTGAGCGCTGATTTAGTCGCATCGTATTATGAAGAGTTGCTAGTTGCTTGTGGTATATTTTAGTTTAACAAGTCCTATATACTTCCTCCCAAGGGTTGTAGTTTGGGCAGTTAGGGAGTGTGGTCTGTTTTAGTCTTCTTGCTATGTTTCCTTTCCTTTTCAATACAACTTTGTTTCCGCTTTCTTTTGCGTTAAAATCGTTCGTGTGCTACAGGGTTTTCAGTTTTATTTATCCTTCAAAAGGTCGTTTAATTATGTGTTTTTGTTGACTTTCTCTTTTCTTTTTTTTCATGGATTTGTTAAAGCATGATGTGGGCTTTGTTGAGCTTGGTCTGGCCCATGGAAAACGATGGAAAGAGAAACAAATGGCAGCCCTTTATGTAGTTTTTAGTGGCTTGTTGCCACGTGTGCACTAAGAAATCTCCGGTCTATCTAGGAATTCATGACAACTCTAAGAAAACCCGATTTTGTCACACATTTGTTGCACATTGTAACTCCAGTTCACTGTTAACACGTTGCCATATTGTTGATGCCCAAAATTTAACGAGTTAAAATTAGAAACTTATAATTGGGTCCTTGTTGGGGTGAGTCATTCGAAGAGAAAGTTGATTGCTTCTCTCGAAATAAGACAAATCGAAGACACTAGTTAGGTGACCCAAAATTGCGTTCTCTACAGTAATCCTTCAATACTTAAGTCAGTTACCGTGGGTTACTCTAATGCTTAAGTCAGATACCACAAAAAAGAAACTGAATGGACTTATGTAGTAAAAAGTTTAGAGGAAATTTTTTTATACTAGAAATGGTTTCCGAGGCTCAATTTTATAGTGAAAAGAGGTTGATCATGATTAAGAAACCATTAATGTTGAACGATATAAGTCGTTGATTTGAATGTCTGCGATTGAATTAGAAATTTTAGCATAATAAGTGCTTATTCACCTTAAGGTGAGTGATTACTGTTTTGCCCTTGGTCAAGTCACATGTTGTATTTTGATTGGAAGGTGGATTTTTGCCCACATTATAAACCCCCACTTCCTTGAGCTACACGGAGGCTAAGGAAGTAGTTGTTGCCATGATGTTTTGGATGTCCACGTTCAGGGACCTCATTAGTAGGTTGTATCTCTTTATGTCTATCCACCTTGGAGAATGTGGTCTTCTTCCACTTTGCAGAAGGTGGTATTCAAGTCCATTGACCCATTAATAGGTTGTATAGCTTCTGAAGTCCTATGAGTGTGAAAAACTATGGTTGAAGCTCAATTTCTGTACTTAAAAACTTTTACTAGTGAAAAAGAAATATATATATTTTTTTTCAAAAAAGGGCTTGAAAAAATTTTGGACTTGGACCTGACTTTGAGGGTTGGTTAGGGCGTGTCAGACCCTAGGAGGTTGACTGGCTAGAGTCCATTTCAATTATTTTTTTCTTCGAAAAACGACTTGGAAAAATTTGGACTTCGACTTGAGAGGGTTAGTCTAAAGGGCCAACAATGATGTGTTCGGCCGCATGACTGGCTGGCCCGAGTCCTTTGATGCCTTCCCTAGCTAAAAAATGTGACTTTATTCGAATACAAGTCTAAACTCCAAGAATGTAACCAAAGAGAAGAAGAGAAATTTTTGTATTTTGATTGAATTGTTGCCATCTACTTCCATCTCTAGGTTTTGAAGGTGTTGTTTGCTTTCTTTGTTTGCAACAGCATCAATGCTTCCCTCATTGAAACGACACCTTGTCCTCAAGGTGGAATTGTGGAAAGCCTTTCTAAAAATTTGAAGCAGTTTCCCATGTAGCTTCTTCCACTGGCTAAATCAACCATTGTAAGATCAAGCTCCCTTTCCTCCAAACTTATCTCTCTTCTATTACAGCCAGTGGTTTGTAAATGGGATGACCTTCCTCAACACAGGTAGGTAAAATAGATGGAGAAATTCCTTCATTGGGTCCTTTATATAGCTTTAGTAAGGAGATATGAAAGATATGATAGATTTTTGCATCTTGTGGCAGCTAAAGTTTGTAAGCAACCTTACCAATTTTTTTGAAGATAGGAAATGGCCCACAAAATTTTCTTCCCAGCTTATTGGACTATCCAGTAGCTACTAAGGTTTGTCTATAAGGTTGTATCTTAACCAGCACTAAGTCTCCAACCTTAAAAGACTGATCCTTCCTATGCTTATCAACTGAAGCCTTCATTTGTGATTGAGCATTATGGAGATGAAGCTTCGCTATTTGGAGTTTTGTCTCCTAAGTCTTAATAAATGCTTGCTAAGCTAGTTTCTTCTCTGGAGTATACTACAATATTATGAGGTTTTCTACCAAAAACTACTTCAAATGAGACATGCCAATAGAAGAATGAAAGGCAATGTTGTAATGAAATTCTACCCATCATAAGAACTTTGGCCATTTTCCATGGTTATCATTCACAAAACACCTTAATTACTGCTCTAGGGTTCTGTTGACTACCTTAGTTTGGAAATCAGTTTGAGGATGGTAAGGACTACTCATGTTAAGAACAATGCATTTTAGCCTAAACAGCTCTATATAGAATGAACTCATGGACATTGAGTCTTTATCTGAGACAATTGTCATAGGAAAACCATGTAGCTTGCATACCGTGTTGACAAAGAGGTCGGCCACCTTAGCAGCAGTATAATGTTTTGGAAGGCAGCCAAAATGAGCAAATTTTGATAGTCTATCAACTAATATCAAAATTACTGTGAATCCCTAGGCAAGAGGTAGATGTGTAATGAAGTCCATTATGATATCTTTCCATATCTGCTCAGGTATTGGCAGAGGTCGAAGAGACCATAAGGAGCATGTTTCACAAGCTTACTCTGTTGGCAAATCAACCATTGTTATACAAAGTTCACTAGTTCTTTCCTCATATGTCTCTATTAGAAACTGGAAGATAACCTAGCATATGTCCTTTGAATGCTAGCATGTTCTCTTATATATGAAGAATGATATTCTTGTAACAATTTGAACTTTACTATAGACTGAGGGCTGAGATAAAGTTTTTCCCTCCAATAGATCAGTCCATTTCTAACTGCTCATTCAGGGTATTGAGCAGGTTTACTAGCAATGGCAGCTGCTAACTCTACTAACTCAAGAAGTTGAGAGTTTTCTAGTTTCAAAATTTCTAAAAATTCAAAAGAATGCAGTGAGAGAGCAAGATAAGATACCTTGTTCTTATTGTCTAAGTGCATCCTTGATAAGCCATCAGCAAATACATTGTCTTTGCCTAGCTTATACACAATTTGAAATCTGAAGCCTAGAGGCTTCCTTAAAAACACTTGCTGCTCTAGTGTTAGAATTGTTTGGTCCATTAGTGGCCTTAGGCTTCTCTGATATGTGTGAATAAGGAATTCAGACCAAGCAAGTATTGTCTCCAATGTTTCACAATTGTAATGATGGCAAGCATTTCTCTAATGTATGATGATGCTAGTTATAATTGATAGCACAACTTCTTACTAAAGAATACTATAGGATGTCCTTGTTGTAGAAGTACAACTCCAATACTATATCTAGAGCCATCAGTTTCAATCATAAAGGTCTTAGTGAAGTTTGATAATGCTAATACTAGAGTTGTAGTCATCAATCTTCAAGTTCTGAAATGCCTCAGTCGCACACTCAATCAATTAAAAGCTATCTTTCTTGAGGAGGTAAGTTAGTGGTGAAGCAATTAAAGCATAACATTTCACAAATTTCCTGTAATAGCTAGTAAGGCTTAGGAAGCTTCTGAACTATTTCACAGTAAGTGGTGTAGGCCATTTCAACATAGCCTTGATCTTTTGGGGATCAGGGGCCACACCATTCATAGAGATTATATGTCTAAGGTAATCAATTGAAGATGTTTCAATGCTCCATTTGGAAAGTTTAGCATACGTAGAAGTTTTTGTAAAGAATTCAACACAAGTTATAGATGTTCAAATGCGCCTCCATGGACTAATTGTATACTAAAATGTTGTCAAAGAAAACTATGAAAAATTTTCTTAGATAGGCGTCAAAGATTTGGTTCATTTCAGCTTGGAAAGTAGATGAGGCATAACTAGGAACTCATAATGTCCATGATGAGTCCTAAATGTTGTTTTCTCAACGTCTTCTGGTTGCATTCTGACTTAATGATATCCAGCTCTCAAATCCAATTTTGAGAAGACCTCAGCACCATGTAGCTCATCAATCAGTTCATCCATGGTAGGGATAGGAAAATTTTCCTTGACAATGACTGTATTCAACCCTCTATAATCCACACAAAACCTCCAAGTTCCATTTTTTTTTTACTAGCAACACTGGGGAGCTATAGGGGCTTATGTTGTATTGAATGACTCTCATTTGCAACATGTCTTTAACTATTTTTTCAATTTTTATCTTCTAAAAATGGTGGTACCTATAAGGCTTGATGCTGGCAAGAGAAGAACCGGGTAACAACTGGATCTTATGATCCATTTTTCTTATTGGAGGTAAGCTAATAGGTTCATCAAAGACTACCTTAAACCTTTGTAGAATGTTCGAAATTTAAAGGTCAATTGTTTCTTTGAAAATCACATACCCTTGTTCTTATTGGTGAAGGTCAAGAACAAACATTAACATAAAACAAGAAGATAAGGAATCAGTAATGATTTCCTAAGTTTTCTATACCCTACCATATCATAATCTAGTCTTTATTGGCTTTGTAACAATACTGATTTTCCCTCTTATATAAATTCCAAGGTTAAAGTCCTATAATCAATGATGATAGGACCTAAATTCTTTAACCATTGGACTCTTAACACAACATCAGTTCCTTGGATACGTATGATAAAGAAGTCGATACTAAACTTATGATCTTGTAGTACACATACCAATACAAGACAAATACTCTCCATTTCCTACTTGTACTTTGAAATAATTGGAAGGGGTAATAGGTAATTCCAAGAAGTGTGTAATCCTTTCTTAGATAAAAATGTGTGTACTACATCCATCAATTAGTACTTATAATGTTTAGCCCCCAATCTTTCCTTGTAATCTTAGTGTTTTGAGAGATACATGACCCATCAATGTATGAAAACTAATAGCAGGGCTAGGATCATTACCTTGAAGCCAATCTTTTGAATTGTTAGACTCCTCCAGCGTGGTGTCCTATTCTGTTTCCATTCCTTAAAAAAAAAAAACAATGTGCCTTTGTTCTTGCATTTGTATCCAGGGCTATACTTCTCATCACAATTGAAGAAGAATCACTTCTCCCTCCTGATTTTTTGTTCTTGTGGTGTAATCTTTTTGACAATGGCTTTTGGTCTTGGCAATGTTGACATAGTCTGCTGCACTGGTTTAGGGCTTAGGAGAAAAAGATTAGTAGTTTTTTTAGGACCGTAACTCCTGGTGGAAGAGTATCTCTCAACTACTTCTTCATCCATCATTCTTACTATACTAATGGCTTCATATAAACAGTGGGGTCTTTGCATTAAGATCTCCCTTCTGATTGAAAGTTTCAGTCCTAAAATGAAACAACTCTTCAAAACTTCTCAATCAAGCTAGGAACTTTGCAAGATAGCATTTCAAACTTATCTTGATAATCTTGAACAAATGTTTTTTGTGTGAGCTTGGGGATCATAAAAAAGAGATGATCCAAATCTTTCCTTGAAAGAAATAACAAATTCGGTTCATCCCCTTAATTGATTGCTTTGGTACATTCATTTATACCAACTTGATGTTGGACCATCCAAATGGAAGGAAATCATAGTAAGTTTGTGAAATTTAGGAGTTTGATGATACAAGAAGAATTTTTCCACCTTGAACAACTAATTTGAGGGATCTCTAGAACTGAATCTTGGAAAATCCAGTTTGACTTGCTTAAATGGTGTTACATTGTAGGTTACACAATAGCCCTCTTCTTGATTGTCATGAGATGATGGTTCATGACAATCATGTTCATTGGTAGTGATCTTCTATGTCAGAGGTGATTTTGGCCACTTGTTGTCCAACTTTATGGAAATCTTGGTGGAAAGAAACCAATATCTCATACTTCATTTGTTTCTAGATTTGAAGAACTTTGTCCCATGTGACCTCATTACTCTTTGATCTTGTTCCTTCAACCATGGTAAGTGATTTGAAGAGAGAAAATGGAGAAGATTATATAGTCAATGAAAACAAGAATGAAACATTTCTTAAGCTAAAAAATGTGACTTGATTCGAGTACAAGCCTAAATTACAAGAATGCTACAAGAATATAACCAAAGAGAAGAAGAGAAAATTATGTATTTTGATTGAATGCATCAGTTCTCTCAATACAAGTCCTATTTTTATTAGCTTAGGACTACTTAGTTAGCTAAGTTGATAGTTACAAAAGTAGTTACAATTTTGTTTTGGTACTAACAACCCTTAATAGCCTTGTAACTAACTAACTAACTAACTTGTCTTTTTCTTAGCTCTTTTCCTTTGTTCTATCCGTATTGTTGTGGTTGTAATCATTGGATCCTTAGTGACCTTCTAGGATTTAAGGCAATTGTTTTAACAACATTTTCCCTCTTTTCAGCTTGGTAACATTGTTGCATTCTACTTCTTTAATTAGGTTTTGTAGGAGTTGTTTGCTTTATTTGTTTGCAGCTTTATCATCCTTCTACAATTTTTTTTCCTTTTTGAAAAGGAATTTTTAAAAGTTCTAGACTTACACCTGGCTTGGAGGGCTGACCATGGTATGTCTAGCCTCGAGAGGCCAACCTTAGGGATGGCTGGCCCAAGTCTTGAACCCGAGAGGACCCGACTTAGAGGATCAACTAGGGCATGTCTTGCCTTGAGGCCAACCCTAAGGCCAGCCCTAAGGCCAACTGGCCCGGGTCCTTCTCTAATTTTTTTCAGGTCTCGTCTAGACTTGAGAGGTTAGTAGGAGGGACTTATAAAAGCTATTGGTAAGTCTTTTCAAAAACAACTTAGAAAAATTTGAAGAGATTTTGGGAAACTATGTGAGGTCGGGAAAAGAGTCTTGTCCACTAGCTTTTTGGGACTAGAATTGTTATCTGCTACGATTTTTCTTCTTATATTGTGTGAAGACATCGGGTTTGCATTTGGCTTCTCTCTTCAGGTAGCCTATAGTGCGTATTGGAGATTCGTTTAAGGATCTGATCAGATCCGTCATGGGGAAGCTGGTTGGATCAACTCTTTTCTCATTGGGCATCATCCCCTCATAAAAAAAATAGTTTTTCTACGAAGTGTTATTCACTTAGCATTTGATGCACTCACTAAGGCTTACTCGACTAAAGCCCTCCATACCTCATAAGTCAGCGGACATCAATTATCTCCTCCACTTGATGCTTTGTGACTTCCATCCTTTGCATAGAGGAGTGGAGCAGACTAGAGTCGGTCTGTTGAGGTGACCATGTGACAAGTGACTAGGTGTTGAGAGACTAATAACTTGGTGCCAAATGGCTTGATGACCTAGTGACGAATTTAGGTGGTGTAGACACCACATTTCGTTCCAAAAATTAACATGGGCCACGTATTTTCCTGATGATGAGACTAAGGTCTTAAGATGGTTAAGTGTGACGAACGATCGAACCAAATTTTTATTTTGGAAGGAACCTGACTCCTAAATTCCAAAAATATGCTTAAAAGAAGTTGGATTCTAGAAAAAATTCAACCTAGCTGATCGGTAGGGTTGACCGATGGATTGGTAGGTTTGACCAGTCCATAGGTTTTCCATTATATAGTCGTCAGTTTCAAGAAAAAACTGTTTTTGCCAATTCTATCTTCAAAAATCACCATTTCATCTCCTACTTTAACCTCCCATGGTCATCCAAAGGCTATAACACTCTCAACCTCCATTTTGTTCCCTTCTAGGCTTATATAAACCCCCATCTTCCACGATTTCAAGACTCCTCTCAACCTTTTAAGCTTTTGAAACTTTTACCACTTCTACCTTTAAATATAGCCAACTTTGCTAGATATTTGGGTTTAGTCATCTTGTATAGGTTGGATAAAAACACTTCTCTTCCATATAAAATACAAGTCAAATTGTTTATTTCATTCTTAACTGGTTCTTTTCCAAAGTCCAACATCGTTCTTGAGTTCATCCATCCAAAGAACCAAATGACCATTTGAGGGCATCTACACTACACGTGAAAAAACTAAGATTCCCAAAAGGTTAGTATTATCTTCCTTTTGTTTATTTGCTTTCAAATTTTCATTTAATTTGGTATTTTCATTCGATTTTTCAATTTTGATTTAATTGTGTGTTCATAGAATGGTATTCCATTCTAGGACTTTGATTTTCAAACCCCCTTAAATATCTATTAGTTATTTATCTCTTTGATTTAAGTGTTTCTTGAAATCAAGAATATAAATCATCATCTTTCATGTGCCATATAACCGTAGAATCATTCTTTATATTTTTGCATATCATTTCTAAACCATTTAGACAAAACTAGAATTTTTGTGCTCAAAACATTATGTCATCTCCTCATCTTCATATGCCATTTAGTTCTAAGGGATATTTTTAAGTACCATTTCGCATGTCATTTGCTTTAAGAGTCATCTTATGTCTTTCCATCTACATTTTTTTTTTCATTTCTTCTATATATACGTTATTCGCCCACTAATTTGCTCTTTTGATTATATGCTTTTTTCTTTGATATGCCATATCTTTAATATTGTTTGTTTGAATGTCTAAATGATTCATTCTTCATTTTATTTTATTTTTCTTGATTGATGTAATGAAAAACAATTGGTTGGAGAGCCAAATTAGTCCTTAGAAGGACTAAGTTGTCAACCAATTCATGTTGATCTTAGTAATATTCCAAGTATACATGTTCTCCTTCCACTTATGATGTTTTGTTTAACTGCTTCATGTAGACATCGTATTTTGCACTCTTTAATAATTAGTAATTATTTGTCTTCTTTTTTACCGATAAATAAAATGGTTTGTTTGAATGATTAATATGAATTCTATATCAAATTCAGTTATTTGCTATGGTTACGAGATGATCTAATGGATGAATAAACCTTAAAAATGAGCTTAAAGAGATAAAGATAAAAAGGTCAATTTTCACTACTTTGAGGATCTCACTTTCGAGCTTTATAACTTTTTATCCACAAAACTTGAGAACTTTTTCTTCTCCAGATCAATAGATCTTTTTAATTATCTTTCCAGATAAATATTATTGTCATTTTTTCGATAAGGAATGAGTAAATAATTAATATTTTTGCCAAAACAACTGTAGAACTGAACAATTTTAGTGCTTTGAGCCTCATTTAAAATTCGTGAGAAATTTGTGTGTCCCACCACTTGAACTTGAAAGGAAACTCTCTAGGCTTTCCAAAAAGTCTAAGAACGCATCCAAAATCTTTTGGAAGAGTGAGAATGGCTCGTTTGAAGTTGAGGTATACAATTTGTTAGCTTTCCAAATCCAACCGAATTTATGTTTTGGAAACTGCCTAAATGGAGAGACTTTCTCCCCAAGTCGGCTAGACCTTATTCCTAACGCTAATAGGACCCTTTGTAACCTATAAATACATATTTTTTAGACTTTAAAAGGTGTTATCCCCTGTAATCCGTCCGGGTGTTTATGTGTGTTGCAGGTGTGCCAGAAGCTAAAAGTTTTAAGTGATTGTTATAGTGTACCTTATTTTGACCTAGATAAGTCTGATAGTAAAGTGAATGTTTAGTAATTTCGGGTTACAAAATCACCTAGGCTCTTGAACGTCTATTACAAATAGCAATTCAAAAATAAATATAAATTGTTCAAATGAATAATACTTTAAATTTGTATTTTGATTGGAGAGAATAAAATTTAGAGTGATAGTAACCGGTTTATAACAGCCTGGTTACAGCAGACAGTTAGAAAAAGAGATTAAGAGGAAAATAAATGGGAGAATTACGAGTGGAGAATTGAGATTGAAGAGGATTAAGATAGAATAAGGTACAAAAGATTTAGAATGAGATTGATAAGTTATGTTTAGTTGTTTTCTTGATGCTCCTTGCTTATATATACTTTCAATGACAATTACAAATATTATTCCTTGATTCTCTTAATTTTCTTCCCATTATCTTGAGCTAATCCCAATTTTATTGTTGTGCAAGTGTTGTGGGAATCATGGGCACGTGGAATTATGGTGGACTGAGTCAAAAATAGTAGTTGCTTGCCCCCAAATCTTGCTGCTGATAAGATCCTCAACCCATTATTCCTGCCTAGGTTAGGCCGACAAGATTTAATTGGGCCACAATTTGTTCTAGCCCATAATAGTATTTGTATGATTAACTTTGGTTCATATCTTTTGGGCTTTCTTCATTTTTACATCTCATGGCCTAAAGGTCCCACAATCATTTCAACTCTGTACTCATGTTTAGACTGACCCAAAGGCCTGATCCAATCTTTCACTTTAGTCCCCAAGTTAACCAAAATCACCGGAATAGCGCACGGGCTCATACTTTCTCTTACGTACCCTGTTTCCATCAATCCACTAACTTGCCTTTGTAGCTCATTTGTTTCCTCCGGATTGCTTCGATAGGCTGGTCGGTTTGGAATTGTAGCACCGGGCACGAAATCAATTTGATGTTCAATTCCTCGAATAGGAGGTAAGCCATGTGGAATCTCCTTAGGAAAGATATCATCAAACTCCTGTAAAAGAGAAACAATAGAACTAGGCAAAGATGAGTCAAATTGGTTAGTGTTTAACGCCTCTTTGTACAAAAGTACAATCATTGGCTGATTTAAAACCATCACTATTTTTATTTCACTCGCTCTTGCATAGAAATTTGTTTTTCTCTCAATGGCCGAATCAGCTCTCTTAGTTTCTCTCTCAATTTTTTCGGCCTCTCTCATTTTCTCTTTATGATTTTCATTCATTCTCTTTTTCTCACTCTCTTTCGTTTGCTCACTCTCTTTTTGTAACCTCACTTGATCTTCATAAACCTGCTTTGGTGTCAAAGGAACTAGAGTGATTGTTCTTTGATTTCTTACAAACGAATATTTGTTGGTGAAGCCATCATGCTTAACACATCGATCGAATTGCCATGGTCGGCCGAGTAACAAGTGTCCAGCTTGCATCGAAACTACATCACACAAAACTTCATCTTCATATTTTCTAATCCGGAAGGAAACTAACATCTGTTTGTTCACCCTCACTTCACCACTTTCATTGAGCCATTGCAACTTGTAAGGCCGAGGATGTTTAATTGTTGGCAGTCCTAATTTCTCAACTATTGTAGTGCTAGCAACGTTAGTACAACTACCTCCATCAATAATCACACTACATACCTTGTTTTGCACGTGGCATCTAGTATGAAAGATGTTTTCTTGCTGCACTTCGTCATCTTCTTTGATTTGCATATTTAGAGCTCTCCTTACAACCAACAATTCTCCTTAGGCAGTGTATTCCTCATCTCTTGCATCCTCCAATGGTGGCATAGATTCGATATCTTCTTCGCCCTCGGTTTCAATTTCACTATTATCTCGCAATACTATAACTCTTTTGTTCAGACATTGGCTTGCTGTGTGACCCCTGCCTTGGCATTTAAAACACTTAATATCACGATTTCTAGTGGTGGAAGAATCAGTTTTACCTTGATTTCCATGGCTGGTACTTTCTTGCTTTGGTTCAATTTTGGGCTTGACCATGGCTTGCTTCACAAAATTTGGCCTCTAAGATGAACCCGAGTTAGGGTTTTGCCGTGTATTGTTGTCTCTCCTCTTGAGTTGGTTCTCAATTTTGACAGCCATGTGCACCATATCTTCCAACTCCATATAATGATGCAACTCCACCGAATTAGCAATTTTCAGGTTCAAACTAGCCAAGAACCTAGCCATAGTAGCCTCTCGGTCCTCCTCTACATTTGCTCGGATCATAGCTACTTTCATCTCTTTATAATAATCCTCCACACTCCGACTACCTTGTGTAAGACTCACGGTAGTAATGGCTTGGAACAAACTGTTTCCTCATCACGATTTTCATCTCCTCCCAAGTCTCTATTAGACACTCTCTATTTCTCCTCCTGTTTAACACTAGTTGATCCCACCAAATAATCGCATAGTCAAAAAATTCAATGGCTGCAAGTTTAACCTTTTTAAGCTTGGAATAATTATGATAATCAAATACTAATTCTATCTTCTTCTCCCACTCAAGGTAAGTTTCAGGATCGTTTTTGCCTTGAAACGATGGAATCTTCATCTTAATACTACCCAAGTTATTATCTTCCTGATTCCTAGCTTCTCTACCTCGATCACCGAATCTCCTATGGCTAACATCCGATTCCGATCATCTTCTTCATTAAATCCATTCCCATAATGCTCTTCATCTTCAACTCTCTCCCCCTAGGTTAAATTCTCTCCCTCCTACGCATATTAGGAGCGTTTTGTTGCTGCCCCACATGTGCATTCTCTACTCGATCTATCTGCTCATGAACCTATTCCATCTCCGTTCTCAATACTCTCCTCATCTCACCCATTAAAGCCTCCATGAGCAACTCCGGATCACCATCTCCCGATGTATCTCAAGAATTATTTTTGTTCTTGTTGTCTAACATGTTTGCTGCAAAAATAAGTTAGAAAAAAAAAAGACCTCACACACTCCCTCACGTGTTTCACTCATAGAATGAGTCACTTAATTTTACTCGTGTTTTTACACAAAATCATATTAGCTTTTACCGTCTTATGTGCTCACCACTCTTGCCTTTTTCCACTCGCAATAATCCTCTATAGGTTCTTATCAAATTAACCAAACAAGTATCAAGTTTCCAGCAACAATTTACCAACAACTCACAAATAAATTCGGATTTAAAGGCTAAAATACAAGGAAACAAAGATGAGAAATCAAAACAAAAATTGAAAGGATTGAATCTAAATATCACACTTTTTTTCATGTCTTTTTTTCTAAACTGGAAATTCGTTATTTTTTTTTTAATCTTGTTTTTTTTTCACTTTTTTTTTAATGAATCGAAACAAAAGATTAAGTAAACCTGCAACTAGAAGGCTCTGATACCAACTGATACGATCCACACCAAGAACTAAGAACTTAATGGATCAAGAAGACTTCTAAGATCGTCTAGAATCAGATTTATGTGAGACCGCGACCCGTTGCTTATAGTGAAGCAAGAACCTTGGTATAATGAAGACTGAGACCGTGACCCATTGCTTATATTGAAGCAAGAACCTTGGTATAATGAAGACGCCACAATCAATTATGGAAGGATTGATTGATAAGTCGAAGATGAACACCACAGAAACTCCGATAAGTTCAGAAGTTCTAAAAGAACCAAAGGGAATTTTCTCTCCAAAAGTATGAATCAAATTTGAATTGTCCTATTCTAAAAAGCCAATGGCTATTTAAATACATGAGAATTCATAACCAATTAGAAAAAAGAAAATAAGAAATAGGTAATAAACCTAAATAGAATTCTGGTAGGAATAAGAAACTAAGAAATAGGAAATAAACCTAAATAGAATTCTGGTAACCTAAAATCCAAATAAGGAAAGTACCTAACTTGGCATGCAAGTCTTATAATTCAGCAATTAAATTAATAAGGAAACAATTGAAAAAAGTTAATAAGTAAAATTGCAGCTTGGTAACCTAAAATTCTTGATGAGCCAACCAAAACAAGTAAGTCTCCAATTTTGGGAAACTAAGATTTTAATTCACCATCTTGAGTTGCTAGATTATTCCAAAGCTTGAATTATGGAAACTCTTCCTTGTGGATCACATATAGCATCATCTTTGGGCCCCCAAAGATGGTTCTTAGCCCAAATGTGTTGAATCAGCCCATTAAGAGTTTTCTTGATTCTTTTAGCTCGAGCCCTTGTAACTGGTCCAATTGGAACTTGAATAGGAAGATGCCATTTGTTAGTCGTGTCCTCATCACGTATCAATCCAAGCCACCATTTTAATTCAAAATTCATTTAATTATCTATAACATTATTATTTTTTCTTCCCAATAATACCCACCAGCATATGACCATGATTTATTATCTTGCTTTTATCCAAATCGACAAATTAAATATCCTTTAGAACCAAACTCATCTAATCATGAGTATATACTCTCACAGCTCAAGCACTTGTTCAAGTCGTTCAATCCCAAATCAAACCATCAATAACATAACTCCTATCCTATAATCATCAAGGAACCGAGAACCAAATCCATCAAATTTAACCAACTAAAAAATCAACAGTTAAATTTTAAAACCCATTCACATACCCATTTATCCATAGAACCAATGGAAATTAAAGATTTGAACAGAATTTATATTAACTCAACTAGATTTTATTTTAGGTTTAAACCATGCTTATTCAGTAAAAAGGAAGTACAAATGTATGTGTTTGAATCAAATCATCTATATATTTACAACACTGAAATTCATTATTTAGAATTAGTCTAAATAAATAATTACTAATATTGAGGATGTAGACGCCACAACTCAATCTTGTGTAAGAACCCATGGCCCATGTGAGCGACTCTTGTGTGGATGATAAGGCAACACCTTCAACGGGAAAGGTATGGTGGCTTAGGTTCTTCTTGAAGATCAAGTGCAACCACACTTCCAATTACACATGATGGGTCTTAGACAAGGATTTATTTTGCTCAACCAAATATCATTAAGGTGTTTTTATTGAGTAGGTACGTATGGTTAGGTTTCCACAAACTTGATTGTACATAATTGACGTGAGCAACTAGAAAAAAAAAGGCTGGAATAAGAGAAAATGAAGCTTTTATACCCTCTGTTAGGTTTTCTCCCTTTTTTATATTTTTTTTAATAGGCTTTAGAATCAATTTGGCCTAAGCCCATTTAAAAATTTAGGTATAAAATGAAATTAAACCATGTTATTTAATTTACTCTTATTTTATAACCAATTAAAACTAGTAAAGAGAAAAAATTCAAATATACTTTTTTCTAGAATATCCAAATGTACAAATAAAAATTTCTTTAACTAACTCAATAAATGATTCTTCCAAAAATTATTTATTTCATTTTTATTAAATCACCAAAAGAACATAGTGCTTTATTTTATGGGGATGCATGGGTCATTCTCAACAAATTTTAGATTATCTTTCCCTTTCTATTATTTTTTAGATTAAGTATTCCTTGTGTGTCCATGGTTTATGTATGTAATATAATAAAAATGCTCCAATATTAGGGTAGAGTGTTATGTTCTTTTCCCTTAAAAGAATTTTGTCTTCGAAATTCAAAATCATTAATGATTTTTTTTTTTTAAATGGGGATATTGAGCTTTGACACCCTATATTACGCTCTTTAATCATTTCCTTAGTCGTTTAAACTCCATGTACTCTTGATAAAATTCTCACATTCTTTCACAAAAACCAACCCAATTTACACTAAGCTTACTTTAACCGGAATATATTAATTTACTTCTTAGGTGATTTTACTAGTTCTCGGATTATCTATTATTTGGTTTTTCTTCAAAATTGGCTTCCTATTACAGTCTTATGCTCATACAATCAAAATTTAACCATAACATCATTTTCTTTAGCATAACATCTTCATATTACGTACATATCTATTGCTTTCTATAATCTTATCAATAACACCCATTTAAGATCATTTATATAATTCTCATCTTAAACTAACATTTTTTTTATCACTTAACATTTTCAAAGAGATTTATATAGTCTAAGAAATGTTCCTTTTACCAATCAACAATTCTTTTTTATTTCTACTCAACCCCAAAACTTTATATGAACATTTGTCACACCTACTACAATCCCAAAGTAATTAGGCATATTTTTACGGTCTTTAATTAGATTCATCCCTCCTATATTAAATGTATGTAGTCTAAAGCTTCATATATATATTTGACCACAAATCATGTTTGAATGCCTTTAATTTCTTGAAGAATTCCACATCAATCAAACTCCTGCTTTTTTTTCTCACTAAGAGACACATCATATGCCGACTTTCAATTATTTCGCATGAACCACCACTCTTACATATTCTAAGTAACCAACCTTGTCTTTACAAATTCTTATTCCTCACAATTATTAAACAACAATTCTTATGAGTTCAATTCTACTTAAATTTTTTAAACCAAGCTTCTTCTATAAATATCCAAATTCTCTAATTATGAAACTCCCAGCTCTTTATGCTTTCTAGTGGACTCAAGTAACATTACAAACATCTTAGTATACTTACTTCTCTCTAGTACACCAAATCAATAAATCTATAACCTTACACCCCTCTCATTTTATATGATTCAACACCTTATCTCCACTATATAGTCATTTTTTAGAACTGATATTATTACCATAACTTTAAAATATTCATTTGAGTCACTATCTTAAACTTCAAGAATTTCCAAAATCTTATCCATAAATTTTGATCATCTCATTCATAATACTGCTCCTTTACCAACAAAATTCACTATTAACTCTATAGTATCCACAACTTAAGAAAACTTAGAGTGTTGTTGAACCTTCTCAAGAAACATTCTCTATAGAACCCTTCACACTAGCATGCCCCTCACAATAACCCTTTTTGGATAATCCATTAAGGAGAAGCTATGTTCCTTCAGATTGTCCCTTCGGAATTGTCCCTTTCAGCAAAAACCCTCGAAAATGAATTGACCTCCAAGTGGATATTGATTGGAGAAATCCATGGATCCACAGTTTGGTGACTCCGCTGGGGAGATTAAATTAGAAATTACACTTAATGGATTCCTTTGATTAAATAATTTATTAGTTATTTCTTCTAAACACTTGCACATGAATATATCAAGTTACCTCTAGGAAGTCCCTTGAGGAGAACGGAATCGGGCGTAGGCATCCATTTAATACTAAGTCATAACCGAGAAAGTCCCTCAACCCATGATGGTTGTGAAGTCCATCCAATGACACATACCAAGGGATTGTCAAGAATTATTCAACCTTGAGTCAAAATGTTGTCCTCTTGGAAGGTATATGAAGTATCCTATCTCATGGGGTACCAAACCAACCATTCTAGTGTCTAGATGTTTGGAACCTCAAGTCAATAAAGGGCCAATGCTCGCCAAACTTGGTTTCTTGTTGATTGAGCATTTGTGTTAGCATACATCACATCATCGTTAATTATGGAACTCCATTGATCACGTGCTTATGTGTGCTCATGCATACCTAGAAATTTGTCCTATACGAGCCATAAGTCACACAATAGAGTGTCAAGCTTATTCATTCTCGTTTATGCCTAGAGTTTCATCTTAAACAAGCCAAATACGACCTATGATTGAGAAAGTCAATCGATTATATACTTATACATACCCATGTATATCTAGGTTTTTCCCCTTATAAACCATAAGTCATATATTCAAAAGGTCCAAATCATGCATTAATTACCATGGATGGATTGCTTTTTCTTGATGGGATACATAACTACCATGTTTTCCATAGTCACTTGGACAGTATTGCTTGAATGAGCCTAAAAAGATTAATCACCAATATTTGCTTGCTTGCGAGCTTCATTTTCTAAAACCCGCCTTGCATACATGATGCGTTAAAATTTAGAACAAACAAATGTCACTAATCCTAGGTTTAATTCATTTCTACGTAAGCTATAGTGTCTAAAAACAAAAGCCCACCTCAACTAGCTTGAAGTAGGCCACTAAGGGAAAAACTAAGAAGAGTTACCCCAATTATCACCATGGGAGATCATTTTGAAACCTTAGGAAATCTTATGGACATGAATGATGAAGGACTAGAAGAAGGTTATGGAGAGGTTTGTTGTGGTTGAGGAATCTACTAAGAAGTATTAGGTTGAGGTCACAAAAATCGAGTTTGAGAGTAAGAAAACCAATTTTGGGGATGGCTATTACAATGATGATGATGAGGATGAAATTGTTGAGGCTAAGAAGGGTACTAAGAATACACCTAGGAGTGAGTCGAAGTGCATGAAGAAGTTTGGTGGTGAGATTAAGAAGATGAAGTTGATCTTAAAGAAGGCCCAAGGCATTGATGATTATTTGTTTGAGATGGAAGTATTCTCACTTGCCCCTAAGAGCAACTTCCCTATAAGTTCAAGATGTTTGACTTTTACAAGTTTGATTGTATTGGAAATCAGAAGAATCACTTGAAGTAATACCTTACCACTGTGCAATTGACTGACTTGTCTAAGAGTTGGATCCTTCACTTATTCCAAAGAACCCTTATTAGCCTTGTATCCAATAGTTCCTTACTCTTGATTTATCTAAGACTAAAACCTTTAAAGACATTGCCTTCAAATTCACCAAACAGTATGACTTTAACACCCAACTTGATGTCACCCTTTCGTGATCTTGAAACCACCAAACAAAAGCACAATGAGTTTTCTTTTGAATTCATCACTTGCTGGAGAGACAAGGTTGCCAACATGACGAACCACCCCATTGAACGCCTTATCCTAATGAACCTCCAACCCACATACTTCTAGAATCTCTTTACCATACCCTTTGACACCTTCCAACAACTATACAACTTTGGAATCCAAGTATAGGATGTTATGCTAAGTGGTGTAATTTTGAAGAATGATTCTAAAAAATATCTAAGAAAATGGAAAAATTCCAATGTTAATGCTAATGCTAGCAATGCCAAGGTCAATGATGTCAATGCAATAAATAGGTTCATCTTCGATTTGATGATTTGGGTTGCTCTATGTCCAATATCATTAACAAGCTAATCAACGATGGTCTCTTGACTCTATGTGGTCCCTTAAGTGATCCAACTGGCAAGTCAAATTACAACTCCAACCAATGCAATAACTTTTACCAACCATGTGCCCACCTTAATAACAAATATGGGCATCTCCGCCATGTTATCCATGACATTATTGAAAATGATGATATCTCTAAACCTAATGCTCAGAATAGAAAACCTAATGTCCACAAGAACCTATTATCAAATTACCAAAATATCCCTCCTCTTATCCATATAAACTTTCTAGATGATGAAAAAGATAATGATATTGGCCCCACTAATTTTATCACCCCACAAAGATCTATACCTACCTTCACTTATAAAGCTAATGACCCTAATTGTGCTTCTTTTGTTATAGCCATAACCTCATTTTGGGAAAAAATTGATGGAGACAATAGGAGAACCAATAACGAGGACTTTTAGAGTTTCAGTGACGGTGTGCTTGAATGGCCCATTGCACTTGAGGGAGAAGATGCACTTTACTATGAGATTGAAGAATTTAACTTTATGACTCGAGGTTGTAAGCAGTTCAAACTTCCTAATCTTGAGCAAGACCATAAAAAAAAATGTGAGACTTCCAAGGGTAATGAGAAGATCAGAAAGAAGATTAATGGCAAGGGTAAGGAGAAAGTTGTTGATGAATATAAAGACTATGTGATCAAGTAGTTGGAAAAGATACAAGCTAATATCTTTATGTGGAGTTCACTAGAGACATCTTATTCTTATAAAAAAAAAAAGCATTGATAGAAGATTTAGTGAAGAAAGAAGTCCCAATTGACACCACACCTGAAGATTTAGTTGCCTATATAATGTCTGCATTAAACTAAGGTGCAGAAGTGACATTCACTGATAATGACATCCATATAGAAGGTAAAAATCACAACAAGCCCTTGCATATCACTCTTGAGTTTCATAGTAAGAATGTCCCTATGGTTATTGTTGATAATGATCCCAAACTTAACATATGTTCTTTGCACACTATAAAATGCCTAAGAGTGGATGATAAGGAGTTGACACCCGCTTTTCATACTGTCAATGCCTATGATAACATCAATAGGAGAATGCTAAGTATGTTCAAAATGGAAGCCAAGATAAAATCTATGGTTGGAGAGATAGATTTTTATGCGATTGATGTACCCACATTTTTCAATATTTTGCTAGGAAGGCCTTGGTTATATTATGTGGAAGCTATCCCATCTATTTTCCACCAAGTATTCAAGATCAAGAGAAATTGTGGGGTCATTTCTATAAGTGGAGATAAAATCAATATGAAAGTACTTAGAACTGGATTTGGCATGGATGAAACTATATTAAATGGGTTGACTTCTCTATAGATATGGTTGGCATAGATGTGAGTCCAATATTTGAAGACATGATGAAGAGCATGGATTATCTAGAAGACAAAGGCTTAGGAAGGGATCTTCTAGGTTTGTCTCAGTTCTCCAACATTTTTGTTATGAAAGATCGTCAAGGGATAGGATATGAGCCTCAAATGAAAGGTAAAATTGAGAATTGGAATTGTAAGAACCCAAACCTTAATGGTTTATTTGTGAAAAGTGGTGAATATTTTTCTTATTATGGATTCCTAGTGCCTTGGATTAACATTATTAATAGTATTAGGTACCATGGATTGGAACTCTTTTATGACATCTAAGTGGATTGGTATAGCGATGAAAATGAAGAAAATATCCCCATAGATGACGAGAGAGTGAAGGAATTGATGAGTGAGGGTGAGTATGAAAAAAGTTAAGAAGAATGAAACAAGAATGGGTTCTGGAAATCAAAGAAGAGATCACTAAGCAGTTGAAAGCCAAGTTCTTAATCATTGTCAAGTATCCAAATTAGGTTGCCAACATTGTGCCAGTACTGAATAAGGATGGAAGAATTCGTTGTTGTGTTGATTATCAAGATCTCAATAAGGCCAGTCCCAAGGATGATTTTTAATTGGAATATATATACATGCTTATTGATAACACTACATGTTATACTTTGTTATCCTTTATATATGGGTTCTTAGATTACAATCAAATTCAAATGGCTCTTAAAGACATAGAAAGGAAACTTTCATCACCCAATGGGGTAACTTTTGCTATTAAGTCATGCCTTTTGGATTAAAGAATGTAAGTGCGACGTACCAGAGAATGGCCATTACTTTGCTCCATGATATGATTTAAGAAAGTTGAGGCGTATTTGGATCCTATAATAGTAAATTCAAAATATATGGAAGGTCACATTAAGGCTTTGAGGAAGTTCATAGAGAGAATTTGAGAGTACAAGTCGCAAAAGTGTGGGTTTGGAGCTACCTCTGGTAAGATTTTATGTTTTATAGTAATTCATAGAAGTATTAAGATGGATCCATCCAAGATAAATTCCATCATTGACATGCACGTGCCTAAGATTGAAAAAGAAGTTATAGATTTCCTAGAAAGAATTCAATACATCAATCGTTACATTATGAAGCTCATAATAGTATGCGAACCAATTTTCAAGTTTTTAAAGAAAAATACCAAGATTGAATGGACTCGTTAGTGTCAAAAAAATTTGATAAAATCAAAGATTACTTGGCCATTTTTCCAATTCTAGTTCTGCCAAAAACAAAGAGCACTATTGTTGTTGTATCTTGCTAATATTGACACTACTATAGGATGTATGTTAGCATAAGAGGACGAAGAAAGGCAATAAGGATTCATATATTATTTGAGTAAGAATATGTTAAAGTATGAGGTCAGGTATACTAAGGTTGAAAAGGTTTCTTTGACATTAGTTTAGGCAACAAAAAAATTAAAGCATTACATATTTTTTTTTCCAAGTCATGGTATTTCTCAAATTGATCCACTCAAGTATTTGTTTGAAAAGTTTGCCTTGATTGGATGAATGTCTTGTTGACTCATGTTCTTGTCCGAATTTTACCTCAAGTATGTCACCAATAAGTCTATCAAAAGTAATGATATTGCCAAGCACTTCGCCGAGCACCCCATAGATGATGGAGAGGAAGATTCTATGTATGTATTTCTAGATGATGATTTAATGGCCATTGATACCAGTATGGGATAGAAAATGTACTTTTATAGAGCTTTGAATCATAATGGTTATAGTGTTGGTGTAGTGATAGTGTTGCTAGAACAGTCGCATACTCCTTTAGTAATCAAGTTAGATTTTAGTGCAATAAAAAATGTGGTCAAGTATGAAGCATATACAACAGGTTTGGAAGCTTTGATAGTTATGGGATTAAAGAAGTAAAGGTTTTTGGTAATTCGACTTTGATTATCCTTCAAGCATAAAAAAAGTGGAAGATCAAGCAAGAGAAGCTTCAACCTTACCAAGAATACATAAGGGACCTAGTACAAGAGTTTGATAAAGTCACTTTAGCTTATCTCCCTAGAGCTTAGAATCAGTTTTTTGATGCTTTGGCTACTCTAGCCTCATGGTGGACATACTTGAAAGAGTCGGGTTTAGATTTTTTTCAATCAAGAAAAAAGAAGAGCTTGTGTATTGTCATAAGGTTAAGATTAAAGCAAAAGCCTCCGATGGATTGTCATGGTTCACTAACATCAAGAACTTCATTGTGTAATGACCCATCTCGGGCTGGCCACCCCTAAGACGGTGTCGTCACGTTTTGAAATCCCAGCATGACAAATATATGAAACAATATAAAAATGTACATCAACTGAATGTTTGTATGTATATATGTATATGTATATGTATATATATATATATATATACACACACACACACACACATTAATCCTCAACCCTCAACAGGGGAGTTACATTATTAAAATTTCAATTAAAATAATATATACAACATATGATGCATGAATATTTACAAATATATTTTTTTCTTTCCATTAGTATGAGGATGTGGACCATGTGGCTTACAGATAATGACTTAATTTGAATCTCAGCTCCCCAATCTATCTGTCCTGCCAGCTACTTGAAATTTTTTAACAATGAAGAGTGAGCTTCACAAGCTCAATGAATTAAATTTACTAGAAGTACACGATTATATACTTCCAATCACATCTTATAATTCAATTGTTTCTAATAATCTTCTAATATTCATTCATCTATTTTCTCATATAACTCAATAACAACATTCTGTTATCACTACTCATATTATAATTCTAACCATTATGCAATCTATTCTTAAATTAATCATCAAACATATCATTTTTTCAATCATATATTTAATCATCTCGAGATTTTCAATTCAACATCATTATTTATCTCGTTATGAAGTTCGCAACGTATAATTAATCAATCAAATACTTTTTTTTATTATATCATACTTTCACATTTCTTTTTCATCATATATGTCTTTCTTTGAGACTCATATATCTATCATTCATTTCATAATCAAGACTGATGCCTTAGCATCTTAATCAATAAAAATCAATATTTAAAACAAATGCAATGCATGAATTTAAATTATCTTTCTATCTTTCTCATCAGATCATTTCATATTATTATCTAGGAACGTCTTCCCACATATCGACATGTTTCAGCCAGACCAGCTGCCTTCCTAGTCTTTTCGGCTAGACCAGTTGCCTTCCCGGTCTTTTATTTTTCAGTTAGACCGACTGCCTTCCCGTTCTTTTTTTTTTAACTAGACCGGTTGCCTTTCTGGTCTTTTATTTTCAGCTAGACCTGCTGCCTTCTTGGTCTTTTATTTTTAGTTAAACTGACTGCCTTCTCAGTCTTTTATTTTCAACTAGACCGGCTGCCTTCCTGGACTTCTATTTTCACCAAGACCGGCTGCCTTCCCAGTCTTTTATTTTATGCATATGAGCAATAATATGAAAACAAGCATATATTCAATCATTCAATTTAGCTATCCAACTATTTCTCAAAATTATTATTTTTATCATATTCATTAAATTATCTCCTCATATATCAAATCCAATTTTCAATTATATTTTCAGAAATTTCATAAAACTTCTCAACATATTTTTCATTCATCCAGCCCTTTTTAATTATAAATCTTATATAATTAATATTCAACATAGTTTCTAATTCCTAATCAATAAACCCATCAATTTTCATATATAACAGAAACTATATCATTAAATTATTGTAATTCACCCATTTATTCAAATATATTAATTCCATATTTTTATTGGTTTCGATTACTAAAAGTAAATCTAACTCACCACGTAGCACTTAAAGCTACCCGTAGATCACCTCCTTACATTTCCTGCTCCTTTCAGTAATTTTACTTTATTACTGATCGTCAACACCTGACATAATATTTATATAAAAATTTCTAATTTATTCTTAAATTCTTCCGAGATTCATACCTTTACCTTTCTACATCAAATTTTCGGGTATTTTCATGTATGCATAATTTCAAAAATTAAAATTCACATTAATACCTTCAATTTTCTTTTTTCTTAAAGCTTCCCTCGAATCTCTTTAAAATTCTCCCGTCAATCTCTTCAAACCTTTCTTTTAGTCCCCAGGTGTTTAAAGAAATAGAGTAATTTGAGAAAGTGTAAACTAATTTTGTAACAAGTTAAACAAAAGATTAATTTTTAATTTATACCAAACCGTACTTAACGAACAACATTCTTTATGTTTTCCTTTTGCTTGGTGTCTTGCATGCAAGACACTAGCAAATTTCAAAAGCCACACCTGGATGCTTAGTGTCCAGGTGTCTTTAACATAAAAAAAAAAAAAAAATCACATTGTAACTTTGTTTCCTTAGTTGCCCAACATGCAAAGTATGCATGTTGGGCAATCTACACCTGAACATCCAGGTATTTACTCCAACCCTTTTTCCTTTGAGATCACAAAACATTACACTTGGACGCTAAACGTCCAGTTTTTTTTTTTTTCAAAAGAATTATTTTGTGCCATAATAAATCTTTTGTGTATATATTATTTTAATTTCATGTAACATCTATCAAATTACTTCTTTACCATTACTTTAAGAACACGGGTATTACAATTCTACCCATCTTATAAAAATTTTTCCCTAGAATTTCCTTATCTAACTCATTAAAAAATTGAGGGTACTCTTTCCTTATTCTTGCCTCATGCTCCCAAGTAATTTCTTCAACATATTGGTTCTGCCACAATACTTGATTCAAAGGACTAACTTTATTACATAAGACTTGTTCCTTTCTATCTAGGATTCTGACTAGTACTTGTATAAAGGTCAAATCTTCCTGAAGTTCTACAGCCTAATTTAGAATACTATTGGATTCATCATGTAAATACTTTCTCAAAAGTGAAACATGAAACACATTGTGTAATTGTTTTAACTCTGGAGGCAAATCCAATATGTATGCTACTGTTCCAACTCTTTCAATTACCTCATATGGCCCCACAAATCTCGTACTCAACTTTCCTTTCTTTTTAAATCTCAATACACCCTTCAACGAAGATATCTTCAAAAACACCCAGTCACCAACTTGAAACTCAATAGGTCATCTTCTATTATCAACCTATCCCTTATATTTGTTCTGTGCTGCTCTAAGGTTCTTTCTAATCAGTTTGATCCTCTCAGTAGTCAAATTTATCATTTCTGAACCCAATATCTTTCTTTCTCTAACTTTTTTCCCAACATATTGGAGTTCTACACCTTCTACCATATAAAGCCTCAAATGGTGTCATCCTAATACTAGTTTGATACTGATTATTGTATGCAAACTCGATCAAAGGTAAATAAGGATCCTAGCTCACTAAAAAACTCAATACGCTTGCCCTCAACATATCTTCTAGTATTCTGATGATTCTCTCTGTCTGCCCATCAGTTTGTGGATGAAAAGCTATACTAAACTACAATTTCATACCCATAGCTTTTTGAAAATGCCTACAAAATCTAGAAGTGAATCTAGAATCTCTATCTGATATAATGCTCAAAGGTACTCCATGTAATCACACAATCTTCGCTACCTACAATTTAGCCAACTTTTCAGGACTCTATATAGTTTTAATAGGAAGAAAATGCGAAGATTTATAAATTCTATCCACTATAACCCATACAACATCATGACCTCTCTGGGTACGGGGAAAACCATAAACAAAATCCATGCTACATTCTCCCATGGGCATTCAGGTATTGGAAGAGTCTGTAATAAACCTACCAGATGTCTATTCTCAAACTTCACTTATTGACAAGTCAAACATCTAGAAATATACTTAGCTACATCCTTCTTCATCCCATACCACCAATAATTTTATCTCAACCCCATGTACATATTATTATTACACGGGTGCATAGAATACACAGAATCATGAGCCTATTTTAGTATCTCATTTCTTATCTCAACATCCTTGGGAACACAAATTCTATGTCCTAATACCACAATACCATCTTCTCTAATTCTAAATTCAGTCGGCTTCTCACTTAATATTTATTATTTGATCTTCTCTAATCCTTCATCTCTACCCTGATCTGTAATAAACGATCAATAATAGAAAACTGCACCACCATATTTGCTATCAATACTCCTCTATCGCTAACACTATCTCTAAATGTTGCCCATACTCCTCTTCATTTTTGAAATATACCATAATATCATCAAAAATACAATCACAGATCTATCCAAGAATGGTTTAAACACCCAATTCATTAGATCCATATATGTTGCAGGAGCATTAGTTAATCCAAATGGCATTACAAGGAACTCATGATGGTAGTAACGTGTCTAAAAAGCAGTCTTAGGCACGTCCCTCTCCTTTATCCTAAACTGATGATAACCCAATCTCAGGTCTATCTTAAAAAACACCATATCCCTTTGTAACTGCTCAAATAAATCATCTATCCTAGGAAAAAGATATTTATTCTTAATGGTGATCTTATTCAATTGTCTATAGTTAATACATAACCTCATCGTTCCACCTTTTTCTTCACAAACAACACAGAAGCTCCCCAAGGTGACATACTGGGTCGAATAAATTGTTTATCTAGCAACTCCTGAGGCTGAACTTTTAAGTCTCTTAACTCAGCTGGTGTCATTCTATAAGGTGCTACAGATATAGGTGATGATCCCAGAATTACCTCAATAGAAAACTCAATCGCTCTGTTGGGAGGTAAACCAGACAATTCCTCAAAGAACACATCAGAAAAATCTGTCACTACTGAGATTTCTTCTAACTTCCTAATCTCCTTTCTAGAATCCACCACATATGCAAAATACCCCTCACAACCCTTCTTTAATCATCTACTAGCAGTCATAATAAAAATAAGATAGTTGGCAAATATCTTACGATCTCCCTGAAAGTTAAACTCCTCTTGTCCTGGTATCCTAAATACCACATTCTTCCTAAAACAGTCTACCCAAGCATGATGTGCAAATAACCAATTCATCCCCAGAATTAATCAAATCTATTATATCTAAAGGCAACAATCAACTTCAAATTCTCTACCAGCCATACTAATCACACAACCCCAATAAATTGTCCTAATAATAACCCTATCCCCAGTAGGAACCTTAATAATAATAGCATGCATCAAAGGACTAACACTAGCATCATTAGATTTCATATAAACACTGGATGCAAAAGAATGAGTTACACCAAGATCAATCAATAATCTAGCAGGTCTATCAAGAATAGATACTATACCCATAACAACATCAGGAGTGGCATGTGCATCATGTTGGGTCAACGCATAGACTTTGGTGTCTTTGGGCTATAACTGACCACCGCGTCCTCTTTCAGCTACTGATCTTCTGCCTCTGCCCCATATACTTCCTGCTCCATGACCTCTCTCCACCTGTTTTCTCTTAACACCTCCAGTTTTTATCTCAACAGGTTCCCCACTGGACAATCTACACTCATATGTCGTCTCTCACCACATACAATGCACATTAGAGTAGGACAATTCTGAGACAGATGCGCTATCTGATTACATTTAAAGCAAACTCTTTCCTCTCGATCATACATCAGATTACCACTTCCCCTTTGTGGCATACTTACTCCTCTACCATAACTTTCAATTCTCATATCCTGTCTCCCAAATCTAGGGGTTCTACTAATATTACTCTGAGCTACAGAAGCAAGAGATCCTGCTTGCCTCTAACTCTGCATTACAGTTTCTTGTGACAAGGAACGCCTCCTCTAGGGTGGTCACCCTGCACACTCATACTGCTACCACCTCTAGGTCCCTTAAATCTATACCTCTTCAACCAATCCCTCATACCTCTAAACTCATCAAATCCTTCTCAATATGTAATGCTTTATCCACCAGTATAGTATAATTCTCAATACCCATATAAGAGAGTTTAGTTTAAACTTTATAATGTAACCCGTCTAAAAATCTCTTTCATTTTCTTTCCTCCGTATTTACCAACTCAGGTAAAAACCTCGACAGGGCTATAAATCTACTATCATACTCAGCCACAGATAAAGTTATGCCTTAAATGAATAAAATCTCTCTCCTGCTGTGCACGAAAAGTATCTGAAAAATACTTCGCAAAGAACAAATCTTTAAACTTACACCAAGTTAAGGGTTGATCCACCTATGTACTTAATCTAGGCAGAATATCCTCCCACCATTGAGAAGCCTCACCTTTTAGCTTAAATGAAGCAAAAACAACCTTCTGCCTATCTATCACTAGTAAGACTTCAAAATAATTTTCAGTTTGTTTAATCCATTGCTCAGTTTCAATAGGATTTACAGATCTTTAAAAGACTCGGGTTTAAACTTAAGAAATCTCACAAAACAGTCCCCTTGCATCTCATGTGCAAACACACCCTTTCCCTCATAAGCCTCTTGTCTCACCACATCAAGTTCTATTATACCCTTTTCCTCTAATCTCCTTTGCAAAATATCAACCCTTTCTTCTGCTGCATTCATTCTCTCTATAGAACAACCAAGAGCTTCCCTCAACTCATCCCTCCTAATATGAGACTTTCTCCCCCCTCTACTAGTACTAGCAGTACTAGCAACCTGTTCCTTTGCACGAACCATAGACTCAACCTCCCTCTCTGCTTCAAATCTTCTAAATATTGGGGGTCTACCATGTCCTTTATGATTTAGAACTCTACCTCTACCTCTAGCACATCAACGTGTCATCCTCATGCTTTCCATTAAAATGTAGTTTATTTAAATCTTCCACTTATTTAAATTTTTATGCAGTCTAAAGAATCATAAAACCTAATGCTCTTATACCAAAATTGTAACGACCCATCCCTGGTTGGCCACCCTCGAGATGATGTCGTCACATTTTGAAATCATAAGATGACATATATATGCAACAATATAAAAACATACATCAACTAAATGTGTATATATATATACACACACACACACACACATCAATCCTCAACCCTCAATAGGGGACTTACATTATTAAAATTTTAACTGAAATAATATATACAACATATGATGCATGAATATTTACAAATATATATTTTTTTCTTTCCATTAGTCTGAGGATGTGGACCACATGGCTTACAGATAATGATTCAATTTGAATCTCAGCTCACCAATCTATTTGTCCTACCCGCTACCTGAAATTGTTTAACAATGAGCAAAGCTCAGTGAATTAAATTTACTAGAAGTTCTCGATTATATACTTCCAGTCACATCTTATAATTCAATTATTTCTAATAATCTTCCAATATTCATTCATCTATTTTCTCATATAATTCAATAACAACATTCTACTATCACTACTGATATTATAATTCCAACCATTATACAATCTATTCTTAAATTAATCATCAAACATATCAATTTTTCAATCATATATTTAATCATCTCGAGATTTTCAATTAATCATATATTTATTTATCTTGTTATGAGGTTCGCAGTGTATAATCAATCAATCAAATAATTTGTTTATCATATCATACTTTCACATTTCTTTCTCATCATATATGTTTCTCTATAAGACTCATTTTTTTATCAATCATTCCACAATCAAGACTGATGTTTTGGTATCTCAATCAATAAAAATCAATATTTAAAACAAATACAATGCATGAGTTTAAATTATCTTTCTTTCTTTCTTATCAGATCATTTCATATTATTATCTTAGAATGATTTCCCACATGTCGACATGTTTCAGCCAGACTAGGTGTCTTCATGGTCTTTTTGGCTAGACCGACTGCCTTCTAGGTCTTTTATTTTCAGCTAGACCGGCTGCCTCCCCGGTCTTTTATTTTTAACTAGACCAACTACCTCCCCGGTCTTTTATTTTCAACTAGACCGACTACCTCCCTGGTCTTTTATTTAATGCTAGACTGACTGCTTTCCTCGTCTTTTATTTTCAGCTAGACTAACTGTCTTCCCGGTCTTTTATTTTTTTAGCTAGACCAGCTACCTTCTCGGTCTTTTATTTTATGGATATGAGAAATAATATAAAAACAAGGATACATTCAAGCATTAAATTTAGCCATCCAGCTCTTTCTCAAAATTATTATTTTTATTATATTAATTAAATTATCTTCTCATATATCATATCCACATTTCAATCATATTTTTAGAAATTTAATAAAAACTTCATATTTTTCATTCATCCATCCTTTTTAAAATATAAATTCTTATATAATTAATATTCAACATACTTTCTAATTCCTAATCAATAAATAAATTATTTTTCATATATAACAGAAAATACATCATTAAATCATCATAATCCAACCATTTATTCAAATATCAAAAATTCATATTTTTATTAGTCTCGATTACTAAAAGTAAATCTAACTCACCACGTAGCACTTAAAGCTACTCGTGGATCACCTCCTTGCATTTTCTGCTCCTTTCAACAATTTCACCCAATTGTTGATCGTTAACACTTGATATAATATTTATATTAAAATTTCTAATTTATTCTTCAATTCTTCTGAGATTCATACCTTTACCTTTTTACATCAAATTTCCAGGTATTTTCATGTATGCGTAATTTCAAAATTTAAAATTCACATTATTACCTTCATTTTTCTTTTTTCTTTAAGCTTCCCTCGAATCTCTTTAAAATTCTCCCATAAATCTCTTCAAAATTTCAATCTTTTAACCTTTCTTTCAGTCCCCAGGTGTTTAAAGAAAGAGAGTAATTTGAGAAAGTGTAAATTGATTTCTTAACAACTTTAACAAAAGTGTAATTTTTAATTTATACCAAACCGTACTTAACGAACAACCTTCTTTATGTTTTTGTTTTGCTTGGTGTCTTACATGCAAGACACCAGCAAATTTCAAAAGCCACACCTAGACACTTAGTGTCCAGGTGTCTTCAACTTTAAAAAAAAAGTCACACCTATAACTTTGTTTCCTTAGTTGCCCAACATGCAAGTATGTATGTTACGTAGCCTACACCTGGACATCCAGGTGTTTACTTTCCCTTTTTTTTTCCTTTTGAAATAACAAAACATTACATCTAGACGCTAAGTGTACAGGCGTTCAGTTTTTTTTTTAAAAGGAATTATTTTGTTCAATAATAAATCTTTGATGTATATATAAGGTAAGAGATTACTTCTTTACCCTTACTTTGAGAACACGGGTGTTACACAAGGTGTCGATAAGATAGACAGATGGGTTATTCAAATGCTAGTTTCTCAATATATCCTTTATGGTGGATGTATAAGAGATTGTATGATGAAATCCAACTTCTTTGTGTCGATGAAGATGTAGTTGTCAAATTGATTGAGAGAATACATGCTGGTGAATGCGGTCCTCCTTATTCGATCAATTTGAAAATCGATTCATACTAACCTCAAGCGTATGTCGCCGTCTCTTTTGTACAACATGACCACTTGTAGAGACCTAATTTCATTCTGATTAATAGAATGGGCCACGTGTGTAGCCCGATGATAAGAATTCTATCCTAAATGCTTAGATGTGAAAAAAATGAGAATCAAGACTTTTCTTTTGAGGAAGAATTGGTTACAAACCCATTCCCAAGCCCAAAAGACCTTGTTGAACCCAAAATGAGCTCATTTAAACCAAAAAAACTTGCACTAAAACAATACAACCCACACCTTGACCTAAAAACCCACGCTTTGACCTTACCTGGAAAGTTAGGCAGATCAGCTCAGCTTTGGAACCTATCTGTCTGGTTAACGGACTGATCGGCTTGATCAATGGACTGATTGGCTCCTAGCCATTACCAAAGAATAAATTCAATACAACTTCATTCTTGTGATTCTGCTTTCAATTTCAAACAAAACTATTACATAATCAATTATGTAATGGCCCCTAACAATCATTTAACTCTCATTCACTCATTTATCTCTCATTAACACATATAAATACCTCCTCCATTTCCTTCCAAAACACGCACACATCTTTTACTCCCTAGCTAAAACAATATCTATTTTCCTACTCACCAAAACTTTACATTCTGGATATTTTCAATATGTAGAACTTTTGTAATAGATTGCGTATTTCAAATACACCAATATGTAGAACTTTTGTAATAGATTGCGTATTTCAAATACACCACTCCCCGCACAAACAATTACTAGCCAAAGTTATTTCTCCTATGTAATATGTTCTCTTAATAAAGAATAAATACAAGGTTTGAGTTCATCCATTTCCAAGATGAGTTTGTGGATATTTGAGGGCAGTCACACACATGCACACATGGTGTTTCAAAATTTTCATTTTCTTCAAAAGTTGGTAATTTTTCTTTTTAATGTAGTCATATTGCTTTTACTATTTCACTAGAATAAAAATGATTATCGCTTTCACAATATTTGAACCACCTTGAATTTGGATGATAAAAATGGATTTCATATTTCATTTAAATTAGGAATTAATATGCAAGTTCACATATAAAATATGATTTCGTAGTTGTTTTTTTCTCATTCATATCTGTATGTTTAATGTATGCTCAAAATTGTTTAAATATAGTTGTTTTATGCTCAAGTATGTTGACTTGTGTCTCTTTTTCTTTTTTTTTGTACTTGATGCATCTAGACCGATTGGGCCCCATACCTATAGGGTCCAATCGGTCAAGGTAGCTAGCCGATCAGTCTCCCCTTGTAGTCGATCATTATGTCCTCTATTTGGACAGAAACTTCACTTTGTTTCATTTTTGTTTTGATATGCATGCTTTTTGTTTTTTCATTTAATCATTATTTTTGACAACATTAACATGTTTACATGGTTATACTCATTTTCCTTTATATTAATATGTCGTTAAATTTCCTTTTTTCAAGATTGTACTTGTAATCAATTTATAAACTATTGTTTTCCAAGAATTTAATGGAATTAAAATCATTGTCTTTGGGATGACAATGTCGTCTAACAAAATAAATGTTAGGTCAATAATCTCCTAAGTATACATGATGTTTGTTTAATTCTCACTTTGTTTGATCTTAATTGTGTTAGTAGTATGCCCTACAAGCCAATGACATTAGATGTCTTAGCATATTATTTGTGAAACAATCTTATTCAAATTGTTATCATTATTAATGAAAAGTTTTATTTATCATGAATATTTGTTAAATTACATTGTTATGATTAAGTCCATAGAGTAAAAGCAATGAAGGTAGTAATATGATGAGATCATAATTTTGAGACCTAATCTTCTCGAAAACTTTATTCTTAAATGTTCCTGGTCTTAGTATGCTAATTGGACGTTAGTAATCTAGTTAGACTAGTGGATACTATGTTTGCTCAATTGGGAGTATGACTGATCTCAATGCCACTTATGCTAAAACAAGTGTGTGAGTGCTCATTAGAGAATGAGTTCATTTAACATGACTAAACTTAAAAATTTTAAAAAAAAAATACTGGAAGGAACCAATATGATTAAAGATCAAATCTATTGATGGAAAAGAAAATTGAATAGATGCTAATTTTCTACTGTTGCTGACTTGTAGATCACAATGACCAACCTAAACCCTCTATCCAGACTTCTTAATAACAATAGATCGATTGGGCCTAATTTACTAGATTGACTAAGGAATTAGAGAATAGTTCTTAATTATGATAAAATTGGTTATGTTCTTGATCAAACACTTTAAGCAATTGTTATTGAGAATGCTCTAGAAGAAGAGATCACTACTTTTGAGAAGTGGCAAGAGGATGACATGAAGGCTAGGTGCTTCATGCCAGCATCAATGTCTAATGAGTTTCAGAGTCTATGAGCATGGATTGAAATGATCAACTATATTGAGTAGTTTGATAGACTCTGTGTTAATATGGATGCAAAATTACGCAATGACTTGATCCTACAGCCCCATCAGGATTCTTTCTTACGGATTGTTATGAACTATAACATGAACAAGATAAAAGCTATACTTTCAAAGCTTGTTAACATGTTAAAGGCTATAGAGGAAATGATCAAGAAAGGCAAAGCACCCAATATTCTTACCGATGGGGCTTTTTATTCTAAGCTCAAGGGCAAGAATGTCTCAAAGAAGAAGAAACCATTGAAAGCAATTGGAGGTGTCGACAAGGTTAGTTCTTCAAAATCCAAGAATGAAAATGGCAATGCTTCTATTGTGGAAAGAATGGATACTGGAAGAGAGTCACAAGGATCACCTTGTAAGATTAAAAGGATAAACCTTTGGAAGGAATGTCTAAGTTATTACTTGTTGAAATTAGCTTATTAGTTAAAGAAACTTTTACTGGGGTATTAGATACCAAGTGTGGTGCTCACATTTGCAAAAGGTTGCAAGTGCTCAAAAGAAGTAGAAAGCAAAGTAAAAAAAGAATTCAAGCTTTGCCTTGGAAGCAAGTGTTGTGGCATTAATCGAAAAGACTTTTTGCTTAGCTTTACCATCTGGAACTGGATGGTAAAATATTTGATATTAACAACAAGGTAATAAAAAGAAAAAAATATGAAATTAATCCTTCCTATGTATGGCATCTAAAACTTGGTCATATTGATGAGAGTTGGAGTAGAAAGTTGGCTAAAGATGGATATTTTAATTCATTGAATTTCGAGTCATTCCCAACATGTGAATCTTGTCTCATGGGAAAGATGACTAAAACTCCATTTAATTGACATGGAGGAAGAGCTGTTGACATAGTAGGATTAATCCACACTAATTTTTATTGGTCATTAAGTTAAATTGCAGGGGATGTTATTCTTACTTCATTACCTTCATCGCTGACCATTCGAGGTTTGGGTATGTGTACCTTATGAAGTCAAATCTAAATCCTTTGAAAAGTTAAAAAAAGAATAGATATGAAGTAAAAAAACAAACTGAAAAAAATATCAAAGTTCTTTGATCTGATCGAGGAGGTGAATATTTGACCAATGAATTTTTGGATCATCTCAAGGAGAATAGGATTCTCTCATAGTGGACTCCTCTTGAAACACCTCACCTCAGTGGTATATCCAAAATAAGAAATCATACTTTATTGGATACAGTGCGATCAATGATGAGTTACATTGACCTTCCAATTTTATTTTGTGGTTATCCTGTAGAAGTTGTCCTATATCTATTAAATATAGTTCCTTCTAAATTTGTACCTAAGTATAGACACCCAATTTTATTCCAAAATTTTGAATGAGCCACACGCGGGTTCCGATGATGAACCTTTGATCCTAATGTGCACTCAGACTTGATATTTTAGGAGGTTAAAATTTGATTTTGGATTAGGGTCAATTTCGAACCAGTTTATCCCAACCATTAAATCCACCTTAAGCTTAAATCAATTGAGACTTAGTTGATTTTATCAATTTCAAGCTCAAAGTCTTTAATTAAATTTTGGCTCAATTTAAAACCCACTAAAACTCATTGATTCTTTCTAAGCCCAAACACTAAAGTTTAAGCCCAGGAAGACTTCCAATTTTTGTGGGTGAATTCCCAATTTCATTATCCAATTGGAATCTTTTGATTTTCCAATTTTCAAGGTAAACTCTTTCTTTCTCTCTCTCTTGAACTAAAAAAAAGTTGTTTGTTGCTCTCCCCCTCATATAGCCAGCCATTATATTCCATTTTGAAGAAATATTTTTCCTCTCTTCTGCCTAGTTAATTCCCTATTTCATCTTTTAGTTCCCACACCTTTTCATGCACTAAAATCAAATGACTAACTTAAAAAATCTGTACTTCTTCCCTCCTTGGTGGCCACCCATTTTAAAGAAAAAGAGAAATTTTTTTCCCTTTTTCTTTTCCCTTGTTATTTTCCCATTTTCCCTTTTGGTTTCCACCTTTTCTCATGCACCAAAATCACATGTCCAACTTAAAAATCTGCACTTCTCCCCTCCTTGGTGATTGACCTTTTTGAAGAATAAAAGAGGAATTCTTTTCCATTTCTTTTGCCTTGTTATTTTCTCATTTCTCCTTTTGGTTTCCACATTTTCCCATGCACCAAGTCACATGTTTTGCTTAAGAAAAATCTGCACTATTTTCCTCCCATGATGGCCAGCCATTGTGTGCCAAAATGAAGAAATACTTTTCTTCTCTTTTTGCTTTGACACTTGCACTTTCCCCTGTTAGCTTCCACACTTTTGTATGCATTAAATCCCTTATTTTCACATAAAAAATACTCACATTTTCCCCTCTACATAGATGGTCTTATGATGTAAAAAGGAGGAAGTCTCCTTCTTTTTTTGCTTTGATTATTACACACTTTCTCTTTTAGCTCTCACACATTTCTATACATCAATGTCACATGTTAAGACTCAAAATTCTGAACCTCTCACCCTTGTGATGGCCGCCTATGTGAGGAAGAATTCCTTCTCATTTTCTTTTTCATTTTATGCTAAAATACCTCCCACTTGTCTACCTCAAAATTTATTCCATAACTCTTGCATGCGACCACTAAAAAAAGGAAGTTTTCTTCCTCTCATTCCACATTTTTCATTGCACCATACCATTTCATGCTTGTACACTTTCTCATGTGTCATAATATCCTTCCACCTTCTTCCTTATTACTTTTTACCTTGCTAAAGCCACAACTCCATTCTTAGCTCCCACCCATTTCCATGCATTCAAAAGTCACTTCCACCTCAAAATTTGCACTCTTCTCTCCCTCACATGTAGTGGTTGGCCATACAAAGCTTCCACTAGGACAGCCCATACTCTTCCTATAAATACCATTTTCCCCTATTTCAACTCAAAGGGATTCAATTCTTATGAAAAAAAGAGAGAGCAACATAATGTAGAAGTAGATTTTATGAGGTGAAAAAAATATAGAAGGAGAAACTTTGTGGTGAAAGAGACTTTATGCTCTTGAATAACAAAAAATAGAGAATCAAAGTAATCAATAGGAGCACATAAACTAAAAAGAAAATAGAGAAAAACACAAGAGAGAAACAAATAAGAACAAGAGAGTGTTATTCCATCCATTTTTGGCCACCTAAGCTATTTAGCCTTCTAATCCTTCATCAAAGTTAATCTTTCTACTTCATCAAGTCCATTAGAGAATGTGGATCTCTGATGATTATCCCTACACAGAGAAATTTCCCTTAGCCAAAGAAGGTTGATTAAGCTTTTTCTTCTTGAAAAATAAATTGTTAGTATGATTTATGTGTTCAAACCACCTTGAAAATGGACTAGATTAATTTAGCTCACTTATTAAAATCCACCTTAGTTTTAGGTATTTACTAGTTTCTTAGCACTTATTTAATCTTCATTAGGTATTTTTTTTTCTCTTTTTAGTTACTGTAATGACCCAGCCCGAGTTGACTACCCCCGAGACGGTGTCATCACGTTTTGAAATTGCAGTAGACATTTATATTCAACAATATAAAATACATCAACTGAAATTAAAAATTTCATCAAATCCTTAACTCTTGTCAGAGAAGATAGATCATCATCCTCCTTTCAGAAACAATATATACATATAACAAAATACATGAAAAGATTTTTATTACAAATTTTTATTTCTTCTTTTTTACAATGTCTGAGGACTTGACCACGGGACTTACTTAAGGTAGTTACTCTGTTATCAGCTTTAAACTGAAAATTTTCAACAATGAGGAGTGAACTTCACAAGCTCTGTGAATTAAATTTACTAGAAGTACCTGATTATATACTTCTAGTCACATCTTATAATTTAATGTTTTCCAACTTACCAATATAAATCATCTATTTCTTCATAGATAATCATTCAATCTTTCAAATAATCTTTCCATATTCATTCATCTATTATCTTATATAAATCAATAATAACATACGATTATAATTTCAACCATTTATCAACCATATCTTAAATTAATTATCAAACATATCAATTATTCTTCTCATATATTCAATCATCCTGAGATTTTCAATTTAACATCATTATTTACCTCGTTATGAGGTTCACAACATATAATCAATTAAGCAAATCAATTTTTATCATATCATACTGTTATATTTCTTTCTCATTATATTTGTTTCTCTGTGAGACTCATTTATCTATCAATCATATCATAATAAAGATTGATGCTTTAGCATCTCAATCAATATGCAACGCATGAATTTAAATTATCTTTCTTTCTTCCTCATCAGATCATTTCATATTATCATCTGGGACCGTCTTCCCACATGTCGACATGTTTCAGCTAGACTAGCTACCTTCATGGTTCTTTTATTTCATGCATGAGAGTAATAATATGAAAACAAGCATACATTCAGGCGTTCAATTTAGCTATCCAGCTCTTTTCAAATTTATTATATTTTATTCTATTCATTAAATTATCTTCTCATATATCACATCCACTTTTTAATCATATTTTTCAAAAATTTCATAAAACTTCTCAGAATACCTTTCATTCATCCATCCTATCTAAAATATAAATTCTTATATAATTAATATTTAACACACTTTCCAATTGCTAATTAATAAATCCATCAATTTTCATGTATAACAGATAATATATCATTAAATTATTGTAATTCACCCATTTATTCAAATACCTTAATTCCATATTTTTATTATTTTCGATTACTAAAAGTAAATCTAACTCACTGTGTAGCACTTAAAGGTGCATTTCTTGCTCTTTCAGTAATTTCACCCTATTGCTGATTGTCAACACCTGACATAATATTTATATTAAAATTTCTAATTTATTCTTCAATTCCTCCATAATTCGTACCCTTTAAATTTCTACATCAACTTCCGGGTAATTTCATGTATACATAATTTCAAAAATAAAATTCACATTATTACCTTTTGTTTTTCTTAAAGCTTTCCTCGAATCTCTTAAAAATTCTCCCGTAAATTTCTTCAAAATTTCAATCTTTCAACCTTTTTTGAATCCCCAGGTGTTTAAAGAAATAGAGTAATTTGAATTGAAGAAAGAAGGAAACCAAACAGGATTTGGTAGGAAAAAATAATAAAACAAAACAAAAATTTAAATTCTTATAAAAAAACGGTTTGCCATCATTTCAGCACCGTTTTTAAAACTTTGGCTACTTAGTGTCCAACACCATTCTTCAAATTGGTGCTTAGTGTCCAAGGGTGACAACACCTGGACGTCCAGGTGTTGTCCAACACCATTTCTTTTCCTAATAGTAAATCTTTCTTTTATATATATATATATATATATATATATATATATATATATATATATATAATTTTAAATCTATGTAATATCTATCAAATTACCTCTTTACCCTTATTTTAAGAATACGGCTATTACAATTTTATCCGCCTTATATAAATTTAACCCCCAAAATTTTCTTACTTAACTCATAAAAAAACTAGGGGTACTATTTCCTCATTCTTGCCTCATGCACCCACGTAATTTCTTCAACATCTTTATTCTGCCATAATACTTGAACCAAAGGACTAACTTTATTATGCAAGACTTATTCCTTTCTGTCTAGAATTCTGACTGGTACTCGCATAGAGGTCAAATCCTCCTGAAGTTCTACACCTGACTCAGAATGCTATGGGATTCATTATGTAAACACTTTCTCAAAAGTGAAACATGAAACACATTATGTAATTGCTTTAACTCGGGAGGCAAATCCAATCTCTATGCTACTAGTCCAAATCTCTCAATCACCTCATATAGCCCTACAAATCTCAAACTCAACTTTCCTTTCTTTCTAAATCTCAATACACCCTTCCACAGAGATATCTTCAAAAATACTCAGTCACCAACCTGAAACTCTAGAGGTCGTCTTCTCTTATTAGCATATCCCTTCTATCTGTAATGTGCTGCTCTAAGGTTCTTTCTAACCAGTTTGATCATCTTAGTAGTCAAATCTATCATTTTTGGACCAAATATCTTTCTTTCTCCAACTTCTTCCCAACATACTTGAGTTGTGAACCTTCTATCATATAAAGCCTCAAATAGTGTCATCTCAATACTAGTTTGATATTGATTATTGTATGCAAACTCAATCAAAGGTAAATAAGCATCTCAGCTTACTAAAAACCTCAATACACTTGCCCTCAGCATATCTTATAGTATTATGATGATTCTCTCTACCTGCTCATCAATTTGTGGATGAAAATCTGTACTAAACTGTATCTGTGTACTTATAGCTTTCTGAGAACTTCTCCAAAATCTAGATGTAAATCTAGAATCCCTATCTGATACAATTTTCAAAGGTACTCCATGCAATCTCATAATTTCCACTATATACGATTCAACTAACTTTTTCAGGACTCTAGGTAGTTTTAATCGGAAAGAAATGCAAAGACTTAGAAATTTTATCCACAATAACCCATACAGCATCATGACCTCTCTGGGTACGAGGAAAACCAGAAACAAAATCCATACTTACATTCTCCCATGGCGATACAGGTACTAGAAGAGGATGTAGTAAACCTACTAGATATCCATTCTCATATTTCACTTGTTAACAAATCAAACATCTAAAAATATACTTAGCTATATCCTTCTTCATCCTTGACCACCAATAATTATGTCTCAATCCCCTATACATCTTATTATTACCCAGGTGCGTAGAATACACAGAATCATAAGCCTCTCTTCGTATCTTCTTTCTCATCTCCACATCATTGGGAACACAAACTCTATGTCCCAATACCACCATACCATCTTCTCTAATTCTAAACTCATTTAGCTTCCCACTCAATATTTTTTGTTTGATTTTCTCTATCCCTTAATCTCTACACTGTATCTTTAACAAACGATCAATAATAGAAGATTGCACCTTCATATTTGCCATCAATACTCCTCTATCACTAACACTTTACTACATCCTAATTTCTCTCAATTCTATCATCAAGTTAATATCATGACTCACAATAGCAACTAATCTCCCTGTAGACTTTCTACTCAATGCATCAACTACTACATTAGCCTTCACTGGATGATAATGAATCGTACAGTCATAATCACAAATCAACTCCATCCACCTCCTCTACCTAAAATTAAAATATTTATGGGTAGATAAATGTGTCAAACTTTTATGATAAGTAAAAATTTCATAAGTGGCTCCATATAGATGATGTCTCCAAATCTTCAAAGCAAAAACTATAGCAGCCAATTCTAAATAATGGATCGGGTGATTTATCTCATGGTTCTTCAATCGTGTAAAAACATAAGATATAACTCTCCTATGTTGTATTAATACGCATCTCAACCACTGATGTGATGCATCACTATATACCACAAATCCTTCATCACCGGAGGAAGCACTAATACCGGAGCAGTCGTCAATTTCTTTATCAACAACTAGAAACTCCTCTCACATTCTTCTAACCACATAAACTTCACTTCCTTCCTAGTCAATTTGGTCAATGGTTAAGCAATAATAGAAAAATTCTGGTTAACCTCCTATAATAACCAGCCAACCCCAAAAAGCTTTTAATTTCGATCACACTAGTGGGTCTTTCACAATTCAACACTGCCTCTACTTTCTGTAGGTCAACTGCTATCCCATCTCCTGATACAACATGCCCCAAGAAAGATATTTTAGTTAACCAAAACTCACATTTAGAGAATGCTGCATACAATTTCTCTCTCCCCATAATTTCCAACATGATCTTCAAATGTTGCCCATGCCCCTCTTCATTCTTGGAATATACCAGAATATCATCAATAAATACAATCACAAATCTATCCAAGAATGGTTTAAACACTCGATTCATTAGATCCGTAAATATTACAAGAGCATTAGTTAACCCAAATGGCATTACAAGGAACTCATGATGGCCATAACGTGTCCTAAAAGTAGTCTTAGGCACACCCCCTTCTTTATCCTCAACTGATAATAACCTGATCTCAAGTCTATCTTAGAAAACACCCTAGCCCTTGTAACTTCTTGAATAAATCTTCTATTCTGGGTAAAGGATATTTATTCTTGATGGTGATCCTATTCAACTGTCTATAATCCATCCTTCTTCTTCACAAACAATACCGGGGCTCCCCAAGGCGACATATTAGGTCGAATAAATTGTTTATCTAACAACTCCTAAAGCTGAACTTTCAATTCTCTCAACTCAGCTAGTATCATTCTATAAGGTTCTATAGATATGGGTATTGATCTCAGAATCACCTTAATAGAAAACTTAATCTTCCTGTTAGGAGGCAAACCAGACAACTCCTTAGCGAACACATCAGAAAAATATTTTACTACCAAGATTTCTTCTAACTTCTTAATTATCTTTCTAGAATCCACCACATACGCCAAATACCCCTCACAACCCTTCTTCGACCACCTACTAGCAATCAAGGTAGAAATAAGATAGTTGGCAAGTATATTACGTTCTCCCTGAAAGTTAAACTCCTCTTATCCTGGTATCTTGAACACCACATTCTTCCTAAAACAATTTACCCAAGCATGATATGCAGAAAACCAATTCATCCCTAGAATTAAATCAAAATCAATTATATCTAAAGGCGACAAATCAACTTCAAATTCTCTACCAAACATACTAATCACACAACTTGATAAATTGTCCTGATAATAACCTTATCCCCAGTAGGAACCTTAACAATAACAACATATATCAAATGACTAAAACTAGCATCAATAGATTTCATATAAAAAACTACATGTCTATTAAGAATAGATACCATACCCAAAACAATATCAGGAGTGGCTCGTGCATCCTGTTGGGTCAATTCATAGACTTTGTTGTCTCTAGGCTATAACTGACCACTGCGTCCTCTCTTAGCAAATGATCCTCTGCCTCTACCTCGTATACTCCCTGATCCACCACCTTTCTCGACTTGTTTTCTCCTAACACCTCTGGCACCTACCTCAACAGATTTCTCCACTAGACAATCTACATTGATATGTCCTCCTTCACCATATACAAAGCACATATGAGTAGGACAATTCCAAGATAGATGCCCCGTCTTATTACATTTAAAGCAAACTCTTGTATCTCGATCATACATTAGGTTACCACTTCCCCTTGGTGGCATACTTACTCCTCTACCATAACTCCCAGTTCCCATAGCATGCCTTCCAAATCTAAGGGTCCCACCAATATTACTCTAAGCTACAGAAGTAACAGATCTTGCTTGCCTCTGACTCTGTATTGCAATTCCTTATAATAAGGAACGACCCCTTTGGGGTGGTCTCTTACCCTGAACACTCATACTGCTACAACCTCTCGGTCCCTCAAATTTAGACCTCTTCAGTTAATCCCTCCTACCTCTAAACTCCATCACATCCTTCTCAATTTGTAATGCTTTATCCACCATTATAGCATAATTCCTAATACCCATATAAGAGAGTTTAGTCCGAATTTCATAGTATAATCTGTCTAAAAATCTCTTACATTTCCTTTACTCCGTATTTACTAACTCAGGTAAGAACCTTGACAGGACTATAAATCTACTATCATACTCAGCCACATATAAGGTATTCTGCCTTAAATGAGTAAAATCTCTCTCATGCTATGCTCGAAATGTATCTGGAAAATACTTTGCAAAGAACACATCCTTAAACTTACACCAAGTTAAAGGTTGATCTACTTGTGCACTTAATCTAGGAAGAATATCCTCCCATTTTTTAGAAGCCTCACCTTCTAGTATAAATGAAGCAAAAGCAACCTTTTGCCCATCTGTCACTGGTAAGACTTCAAAATTTTCCTCAACATGTTTAATCCACTGTTTAACTTCAATAGGATTTATAGATCCTCTAAAAGAATGGGATTTAAACCTAAGAAATCTCATAAAACAATCCCCATGCATCTCATGTGCAAACGTACCCTCTCCATTATAAGCCTTTGCCATTTTAGGTTCTATTCTACCATTTTTTTTTCTAATTTTCTTTGTAAATTATCAGCCCTTTCTTCTGCTACATTCATTCTCTCTATAGCACGATCAAGAACTTTGCTTAACTCATCCCTCCTAATATCAGATTCTCTCCCACCTCTACTAGTACTAGGTGCACTAGCAACCTGTTCCCTTGCATGAACCATAAACACGATCTCCCCCTCCACTTCAACTCTTCTAAATATTTGGGGTCTACCACGTCCTCTCTGATTCAGAACTCTACCTCTAGCTCTAGCACATCCACATGTCATTTTCAGAATCTACATTAAAATATAGTTTATTTAAATCTTCCACTTCTTTAAATTTTTATGCAGTCTACAGAATCATAAAACCTAATGCTCTGATACCAAAATTGTAACGTCCTATCCCGGGTTGGCCGCCCCCGAGATGGTGTCGTCACGTTTTGAAATCCCAGCACAACACATATATGTAACAATATAAAATACATCAACTAAAATTAAAAATTTCATCAAATCCTTAACTCTTCTCAGAGAAGATACATCATCATCCTCCTTTAGGAAACAATATATACATGTAACAAAATGCATAAAAGGATTTTTATTACAAAATTTTCTTTCTTCTTTCTTACAATATCTGAAGACTTGACCACGAGATTTATTTAAGATAGTTACTCTATTATCAGCTTTAAACTCTATCTGCCCAGTCCACTGCCTGAAAATTTTCAACAATGAGGAGTGAGCTTCACAAGCTCAGTGAATTAAATTTACTAGAAGTACTCAATTATATATTTCCAATCACATCTTATAATTTAATCTTTTCTAACTTACCAATATAAATAATCTATTTCTTCACAGATAATCATTCAGTATTTCAAATAATCTTCCCATATTCATTCATCTATTATCTCATATAAATGAATAATAACATCCTATTATAATTTCAACCATTTATCGAACTTATCTTATATTAATCATCAAACATATCGAATTTTCTTCTCATATCTTTAATCATCATGAGATTTTCAATTTAACATCATTATTTACCTCATTATGAGGTTCACATCATATAATCAATTAAGCAAATCAATTTCCATCATATCATATTATTATATTTCTTTCTCATCATATGTGCCTCTCTGTGAGACTCATCTGTCTATTAATCATATCATAATCAAGACTGATGCTTTAGCATCTCAATCAATAATAATCAATAATTAAAAAAATGCAATGCATGAATTTAAATTATCTTTCTTTCTTTCTCGTCAGATCATTTCATATTATCATATAGGAAAATCTTCCCACATGTCGACGCATTTCAGCTAGACCAACTGCCTTTCGGGTTCTTTTATTTTCAACTAGAGCGACTACCTTTTCGGTTCTTTTATTTCATGCATATGAGCAATAATATGAAAACAAGCATACATTTATACATTCAATTTAGCTATCCAGCTCTTTATCAAAATTATTAATTTTTTATCCTATTCATTAACTTATCTTCTCATATATCACATCCACTTTTAAATTATATCTTTGAGAAATTTCATAAAAATTTTCAGTATATTTTTCATTCATCCATCCTATCTAAAATATAAATTCTCATTTAATTAATATTTAACACACTTTCCAATTCCTAATCAATAAATCCATTAATTTTCATATATAACAGAAAATATATCATTAAATTATTGTAATTCACTCAATTATTCAAATATATTAATTCCATATTTTTATCGGTTTTGATTACTAAAAGTAAATCTAACTCACCACATAGCACTTAAAGCAATCGGTGGATCACCTCCTTACCTTTCTTGCTCCTTTCAGTAATTTTACCTAATTACTGATCATCAACACCTGACATAATATTTATATTAAAATTTCTAATTTATTCTTCAATTCTTCTATAATTCATACCCTTTAAATTTCTACATCAATTTTCGGGTAATTTCATGTATACATAATTTCAAAATAAAATTCACATTATTACCTTTTGTTTTTCTTAAAGCTTCCCTCGAATCTCTTAAAAATTCTCCTATAAACTTCTTCAAAATTTCAATCTTTCAACCTTTTTTTAAGTCCCCAAGTGTTTAAAAAAATAGAGTAATTTGAATTGAAGAAAGAAGGAAATCAAATAGGATTTGGCAGGAAAAAATAATAGAACAGAACAAAATTTAAATTCTTATATAAAAACGGTCTGCCACTGTTTTTAAAACTTTGGGTGCTTAGTGTGCAGCACCATTCTTCAAATTGGTGCTTAGTGTCCAAGGGTGACAACACCTGGACGTCTAGGTGTTGTCCAACACCATTTTTTTCCTAATGGTAAATCTTTCATGTATATATTATTTTAATTCCATGTAATATCTATCAAATTACTTCTTTACCCTTACTTAAAGAATACAGGTATTACAGTTAGCTACTAGTCATAATGTAATATCCATTTGATAAATGTAATATTGAGTTAATGGTAGTTTTAAACTTCTTTCCTTTAGTTTAGTTCTTTAAAAAAGTCTATTTCATACTTTCTAAGTTAGATGCTCTCTTTTAAGTTGTTTATTAAGACTTCTAGGATTACTTAAATTTGGACCCCTTTTTGGTCCATGAAAATTCAGACCCCTATAGATCCATTAAGAATGTTTCATATTTCTATGTTACTAATCATTTTAAGTCTTCAATTTAATAACATATTAGTTTTGTTTAATCTATGTTTTATCTATCTATTTTAATTAGCTTAGTTTTAATCCATCTAATTTAAATCTGCACACACTTGGTACGCACCCGCACATGCATCTACACACTTAGCACACATCTGCACACACGTGCGCACACCTGCACACACGTGCGCACACCTGCACACACCCGTACACATCTGCACACACCTGGCATGCACCCGAACACATGTGTGCACGTCTACACACACCAACACACACCAAAACACATCTGCACACATTTGAACACATGTACGCATTCCTGCAGACACCTAACACACACTTGGACACATCCAGCACACATGTGCGCACACCCGCACACACCTACACGCACTTAGAATTAATCTGCATGCATATCACACATATTTAGTTTAATCTTTATGTTTGATCCACCTAGTTCAATTTAGATTAATACATTTCCTTAGTTTTAATCTATACCTTATAAAGTACTTTTGCTCATTTCTTTATTTAAAGTACAATCTCTTTTAAATACTTACTTTCATGTACTTACTTTTACCGCACCATTTCTTTATGTATTTATTTTTACCACGTCATTTTAATTACAATGTTTGTGCACCATTTTGTGTGAATATAAATTGCAAAATGAGTGTTTGGCTTTATTATCAGTGTATGGTAATAAAACTTGAATGAAAATTTTGATTAATTTCTTTGAAACGCCTGTTGGTATTTGTCTAAGGTTTAAACATGTCTAAACATGGTTCAAAGATGGTTAAAGTCTAAACCAAGGTTGGAAGATTAAAATACAGCATGTTAAAGGAGTGCACACATGTGTGTGCATCCATTTGGGTGTATGTGCACACCCCTAATCAACAAAGCAAAGTAGTGTGCACTGCTGTGTGAAAGGCAGCATCAGTGTGAGCTGCACTGCCCCTTCACCAGCGCCTCATCGCCCAGTAAGGATATAGTTTGAAGAAAGGAAGCACTGCATCGCCCCTCCACCAGTACCGCACCACCCAGAACGTGGTGCAAAAGAGCTTTGCCTAGCGCTTCACTGCTCTTTGTTCAATGCCTAGGCGCTAGGCACACTGAGGCACACATGGACAGCTTGTTTCAACCTCCTCTTAGGTGCGTGAATGCAAGGTTAAAATGTATAGAACCACTTAGGATTGATGGAGGGCCATGGTTAAGTGGTTATCAAGATCTAAGGGTGGAGATTGACTCTCAAGATTGGACAAGAAGTTGGTGCACTATATAAAGGGTCACCTAGCTTCATTATCAGCATATTGTTGTGACATACTTTGAGATCAATTGTAAAGAGTGACAAGACACAATACAAGATAGAATTGTGTGAGAATGCAAAGACACAAAACAAAAAAAGGACTCTTTGTAGAGAGACTGGTTGTAAAGAAGAGAGAGCAGTATAGATAGAGAGCATTTTAATAGTTCTTATCATCTTCTTTCTTCTCTTCTTGATTTCTTCAAGAACTTGAGGTTTCTTGGAGAGGATTGCTGTAATTGGAAAGAACCATTGATTTAGTGCAGAGAGTTCAGAGGAATTCACGGGGACATAGGCTATTGCTGAACCTCAATAACAAATCGTTTGTCTTCTTTTCTTTCTTGCTTTCGATTGCTGTATTTCTTTCTACAAGTCATTCTAGACTTGGGTGTTTGGAAGATCACCACCTGGGCAACTTGTCAAGGTGATTTCCAATAGTGGTATCACAGCTTTGAACAGTGGTATCAGAACTTTGGATAGTGGTATCAGAGCCGAAGGAGCTTGTACAGCTAGGTATCAGAGCAAGAATATAAGGTATTGGAGCAAGACTCTAAAGATCAACTTCTTGGGTGATTCAAGAACGAAGTAAAGATCAAGATCAGATCATGTTCTTGAGGGTGATTCAAGAACGGTGTTAAGATTCATCTTCGATCATGTTCTTAAGGTTGAAGAAAGCATTTATAGGTATTACATAAATCTGGGATCTTATCTGCAAAGATGACTTCAAATTTTGTGGTTGAGAAGTTTGATGGAAAGGGAGACTTTGCCCTTTGGAAGCGGAAGATCAAGGCGGTTCTAATGCAATAGAAAGTGGACTTGGCTAGTGGAGAAGATGATGCTTTTCCAGCAAGTGTCATGGAGGACGAGCGGATTGAGATAAAGAAGATGGCTTACAACACCATTTTCTTGCACATGTCGGATAGTGTCATAAGGGAGTGTGAAGACTCGGAAGATCCGACTGTCATATGGAAGAAACTAGATGAGTTATTTCTTACCAAAACTCTCCCTAACAAAATTTATCTTCTTAAAAGAATCTTTGCTTTTAAAATAGATCCTAGTAAAGAGTTGCAAGATAATCTTGATGTCTTTAATAAGCTAGTTCAAGATTTGAATAGTTGTAGCATTACATTTTCGGATGAACAATTGGCTATTATCTTGTTAAATTCTCTTCCTGATTGCTTTGATAATTTGATTAATGCTATTGAGTATGGAAGGGATACATTAACAAAGGAGATTGTGATCAATGCCATAAAGGCACATGATTTCAAAGCCAAGATGAAGGAGACATCAAGTGGAGATGGGTTATTTGTAAGAGGAAGGCCAGCAACTAGGAATGGTTGTAGCACCCATGGCAACTACTGGGAGAAATCAAGAGGTAGAGGGAAAAGCCATGGGAGAGCACATTCCAAATCAAGATTTAGAAAGAGGTGCTTCTACTGCAACAAGGAGGGCCATTTCAAGAAAGATTGCAAGAAGAGGATGTGGGATGAGAGAAGAAACCATACCAACAATGGAGAGACTTTGGTTGCCAAGGGAGAACAGCAAGATGATGTTCTTGTTGTGTGCTTAAATGTGAGCAGAAGGCAAGGCAGTAGTGGATTCTGGATTTCGGGTACACTTATCACATGTGCCCTCACAAGGAATGGTTCAAGAATTTTAAGGAGATCAATGATGGAAGGGTCTTCTTGGGGAATGACAATTCTTGCCAAGTGAGAGGGATTGGAGACATACAATTGAGGATGTTTGATGGAGTCACAAGGCTGCTGCGAAATGTGAGGTATCTTCCAGATTTGAAAAGAAATTTGATCTCATTGGGGCAGCTAAATTCCATAGGGTATACATGCAAAGTAGAGGGAGGAAAGATCAAGGTGGCCAAAGGATCTTTGGTAGTGATCAAGGCAGGAAGAAACGATGGACTCTATGAGATGATCGGAGAGACAGAAATCAATGATCAAGCAGTAAGCTTGATGGCTGAGATGGATAGGGCAGCCCTTTGGCACACTCGTTTAGGACACATGAGCAAAAAAAGCCTACAAGTTCTTAGCAAGGATGGTTTACTTAGTGGTGACAAAGTAGAGAAACTGGATTTCTATGAGAGTTGCATTCTTAGGAAGCAACACCAGGTTAGCTTCAACATCGGAGTGCACAAGTCTAAGGAGATTCTTGACTACATTCATTCGGACCTTTGGGGACCCACAAGAACACCAACACAGGGAGGTAACTTTTACTTTCTGTCTTTAATTGATGATTATTCAAGAAGAGTGTGGGTTTATTTACTTAGAAATAAATCAGATGCCTTAAATAAATTTGTTGTGTGGAAGAAGTTGCTGGAAACTCAAACGGGTAGGGTAGTTAAGGCTTTACGAACCGATAATGGCTTAGAATTTTGCAATAAGGATTTTGATAAATTCTGTGAATTAAATGGCATTCTAAGACGTAGAACGGTTGTAAAAACACCTCAGCAAAATGGAGTTGCTAAGAGAATGAATAGAACCTTTATGGAAAAGGTTAGGTGCATGTTAATAGGATCCGATTTACCAAAATATTTTTGGGGAGAAGCTGTGGCTACAACTGCATACTTGGTAAATAGATCACTCTCTAGAGCTTTAAAGCTCAAGACTCCCATGGAGATATGGAGTAGAAAACCCCCTGAATTAAGTAACCTTAAGACTTTTGGGTGTGCTGCATATGCACATCAAAAGGAGGATAAACTTAGCCCAAGATCTAGAAAATGTGTATTTCTAGGCTATGGTGATGGGGTTAAGGGATATAGGTTGTGGTCCTTAGAAAAGAAAGGCATGAAACTCATTATAAGTAGGGATGTTATTTTTAATGAATTGTTATTTCCCTACTTGGAGAAAACTAACCGTGCAGGGGCTAGTGTGCAAACCAGTCTGGAAGTTGTGGAGCATCACATCAAGGAGAACTCAGTTCAGGTAAAGCAAAGGAGGCAAGAGGGTTCAAACCAGGTAGAGCCCTTGAATGAAGGCCAAGCTCAAAAAACTCAATAAGAGACTGAACTAAAAGAGGTTAATGCAGCAAGTCATAATGACTACCAGCTCACAAGAGACCGGGGAAGGAGGGTGGTTAGACCACCTTTGAGATATGGATTTGTGGATGCTAATGTAGCAGCTCCTTGGATAGAAAGAGAGGTTGAACCAGAAACTTACACGGATGCCATGAAGTGTAAGGATTCATCAAAGTGGCAGCTGGCTATGGAGGAAGAAATGGATTCTTTGATGAAGAACAACTCTTGGGAGTTGGTGCCCAAACTAGAAAAATAGAGAGTTGTGGATTGTAGATGGATCTACAAGATCAAAGAAGAGAATACTTCAGGGGATGAAGTTCGGTATAAAGCTAGGCTGGTGGCAAAGGGATTCACACAAAAAGAAGGCATATATTTCACCGAAATCTTCTCACCAGTTGTGAAGTACAAGACGATACGGATAATGTTAGCATTGGTGGTCCAATTTGACTGGGAAATCGAGCAAATGGATGTGAAGACAGCGTTCTTACATGGAGAGCTTGATGAGACAATTTTCATGAGGTAATCCGAAGGCTATGAGGAAGGAAGGCAGGGAGAATTGGTGTGCAAATTGAAGAAATCTCTCTATGGCCTGAAGCAATCACCTCGGCAATGGAATAAAAGGTTTGATTCCTTTATAATCAGCTTGGGTTTTATGAGGAGCAACTATGATTCGTGCTTGTACTATAAGGGGTAGAAGGTGAAGGAAGTGGTGATCACATCCTCATCTATGTTGATGACATGTTGCTGGTTGGGAGCAGCATAGAAAAGATAAGGAAATTGAAGGCTCAACTCAGTGAGGAGTTTGAGATGAAAGATCTTGGCCATGCACAAAAGATCCTTGGGATGTGTATCATCCGGGAAAGGGAGAGAAACAAATTGAAGATCTCTCAAACTTCCTACATAGAGAAGATGATATCTGAATTCTCTATGGAAGATAGCAAACCAATAAAGGTTCCCTTTGCTGGTCAGTTCAAGTTCTCTAGCGATCAATGTCCGAGATCGGAGGCGGAGAAGAAAGAAATGGAAAAAGTCCCTTATTCTAGTGTTGTTGGTTCTGTTATGTTCACCATGGTTAGCACTAGACCTGACATTGCTCATGCAATGAGTGTTCTCAGTAGGTTTATGAGTAATCCTGGAAAGGTGCATTGGTTTGGGATGAAGTCGTTGCTGAGGTACTTGAAGGGAAGCCCAAAAGTAGGGCTGGTTTGAGAAGAGGGGTAAGTCCATCTGCCTTGAGGGTTTTACGGATTCGAACTATGGAGCAGACCAGGATAAAAAGAGATCGATTACCTCCTACTTCTTTAACTAAACAGATGTTGTGTAAGTTAGAAGGCTTAGTTGCAGCCAGTGGTAGCACTCTCAACAACCAAGGCTGAGTACATAGCGGCTACAGAGGCCATTAAGGAGGCTATGTGGTGCAAAGGGTTGCTGGAAGAGTTGAAGGTATTGGAGGAGCAGATTGTGGTGTTTTCAGATAGTCAAAGTGCATTGCACTTGTGTAAGAATTTGATGTTCCATGAGAGGACAAAGCACATGGATGTTCGATATCATTTCATTCGGGAAAATGTTACGAAATGATGCATCCATGTGGACAAGGTAGCCACGGAAGAAAATCTTGTGGATTTAGGTACTAAAGTCCTACCTCTAAGTAAGTTCAATCATTGTCTTGGACTACTTAGGATTAGAGTTGGTTAATTGATGACTCAAGATGAGTTTGGATCCTGAAGCTCTCTGCACAATGGTTCGGGTTTAAACACTTAGACAAAGGTAAAGATTGTTGGTATTTATCTAAGGTTTAAACATGTCTAAACATGTTTTAAAGATGGTTAAAGTCTAAATCAAGGTTGGAAGATTAAAATACAGCATGTTAAAGGAGTGCACACATGTGTGTGCATCCATTTGGGTGTGTGTGCACATCCCTAATCAACAAAGCAAAGTAGTGTGCACTGCTGTATGAAGGGCAGCATCAGTGTGCACCACACTGCCCCTTCACCAGCGCCTCACCGCCCAGCAAGGATGCAGTTTGAAGAAGGGCAGCGCTGCACCACCCCCCTGTTCAGCGCCTAGACGTTAGGCACACTGAGGCACACATGGACAGCTTGTTTCAACCTCATCTTAGGTGCGTGAATGTAAGGTTAAAACACACAACACCACTTAGGATTGATGTAGGGCCATGGTTAAGTGGTCATCAAGATCTAAGGGTGGAGATTGACTCTCAAGATTGGACAAGAAGTTGGTGCACTATATAAAGGGTCACCTAGCTTCATTATCAACATATTATTGTGACATACTTTGAGATCAATTGTAAAGAGTGACAAGACATAATACAAGAGAGAATTGTGTGAGAGTGCAAAGACACAAAACACAAGAGGGACTCTTTGTAGAGAGGCTGGTTGTAAAGAAGAGAGAGTAGTATAGATAAAGAGCATTGTAATAGTTCTTATCATCTTCTTTCTTCTCTTCTTGGTTTCTTCAAGAACTTGAGTTTTCTTGGAGAGGATTGCTGTAATTGTAAAGAACTATTGATTTAGTGCAGAGAGTTCAAAAGAACTCACGGGGACGTAGACTATTGCTAAACCTCGATAACAAATCATTTGTCTTCTTTTCTTTCTTGCTTTCAATTGCTGTATTTCTTTCTATAAGTCATTCTAGACTTAGGTGTTTGGAAGATCACCTGGGCATCTTGTCAAGGTGATTTCCAATAACACCAATGGCTAAACTTCAATCTAAACATGAGAGGGTGTTTTAATTGCTCACTCTCATGTACCCAAATCTCCCTAGCCTCAGAATTCGGAAGCCTTCTCGAGAAGAGCCAGAAATTTTCATACAAGCATAACCAGTTTCAGAGCATACTGTTGAATTAAAGCAGTTAGAATCTATGCAAGCACATCACAATTAAAGTAAATAGATACATAAAATATGTCTAATGAAGAAGCATCAGCATATACAAAATGTCAATACACGAACGGGCTTCATAAAGCCATATATGAGACAGAAATACATAAGTATGTCCGTGCTACATGCTAAGAGCTGGAAACTACTATGTACAACAAAATATCATAAAAAAAAAGCTCAAGGAATGGGAGAGTCCAAGCCGTCACGAATGAGATCTCGTATCTCAGCTAAGGAACTCTTTGTACGCTCTCGGTGTAGCTCGAAATCATCCCTTAGATTCTAGATGGAGGAGCTCAATGTCTGGAACCTGGACTGCATGGTTAGCTGGAGGCTCGTGATAGCCTGAAGTAGATCGTCATACCTAGCCTGACCAGTACTCGAGTTACCAATGGGAAGTGCTTGGGTATCCGTGTCCATGTCAGCAGTATCAACAGCAGCCTCTTCATCATCACTGCTCTTATCCTCCCGGATCCGTATGTGCTTCCCGGTCTTTGAATAGATGAAGCCGTCTTGGACCGTGCATCCCATCTTCTTTAGGGATGAGACGTTAATGATATCCTTCGGCCCGATATCCTGAGCCTCGGAGGCAAGGAGAGGCACCCGGAAGTGCTGGAGTATAAGTGTAATGAGCATCCCATAGGGTAGACACCCGGAGTCGCTTGCTTCACCATTAATCATATTGGCGAGCAGCAGGGGATATTTATTGAAGTGGTGCCCTGTTTTAAGGCACCAAATCAATATTATATCTATCTTAGATAGATACCCCCAACTCCCGAGTCTCGGGTGGATGGTCTAACTTACTATCAGGTTTAACAATTTTGAGTCCAGGAGCATATCACTACATGTGTGAAATGTAGTGGGTCTGTACACATAGTTAGGGTCGCCCCTGAGTATCTGACAGGCTGCCTCGACATCAAAATTGTCTGGCCATCCGTCCAGACTCCATTGGATCCCTCCTACAAGGATCCTTAGTATGCTCATGAGGAGGTCAGTGTTGACCTTAAACTCCACACCCATTACACTGGTTCTGAATCTCAGACCCAGTTGACTGGGTTTCACTAGGTTCGTATAGAACTAGTGAATTAGTCATGGGTAGTATTTTTCATATACTCTGACCAGTGGGGTCAAGTGGATTACCTCAAAGGCTGGCAAGATATCGAAGTTGCCATGACGAATAGAGTCGAAGTCGACGACTCTACCCGTCATGATCTTCTTGTGGTGGATAATGGAGTCATACCTTGCTTTGGCTATAAGGCTGGAAAACAAAGACTCATCAAGCTCTGTTCTGGGCTTCTTGCTTGATGAGCCCACCACGCCCTTCCCATGTGTATTTGAATCCGTCTGTTTGGTGGATCTTGGCCTTGTTGGCGCATTTGGTCCCCCAGATATGTATTTTATACGGATTCGATCTGACATTTTTGCGAAAAATAGGGTTTTTGGGGAAAAAGATTTTTGATGAAAATGGAAGATTTCAACCGTAGAAAGTTGAAAATAAGGTTAAGGATGGTTAGATCGATGTGTTTAGGTGTTATTTGGATGGTTTTTGGATCAAAATGGTGAAATTTCCTAGAGAGAGAAAGCTAGGTTTTTCGAAAATTGCGTAAAAATCTGAAAAAAAAAATGAACAGTCTATATATAAAATTGCGATACCAGTCGACTAGGTCCTTTCGAAAAGATGAACATTTTTCATACCAGTCGACTAGGTTATTGGGCAGTAAGATGCCAGTCGACTAGATAGTTTTCACCAGTCGACTGGATGATAACTGAATTTCAAAAAATTGGTTCCAAACAGGGTCTAAAGGTACCAGTCGACTGGATAAGATTTACCAGTCGACTGAAAGAATTGGCAGAGACTTACCAGTTAACTGGATCATATTTACCAGCCGATTGGAAGAATGGGCAGTGACTTACCAATCGACTGGAACTGATTTACCAGTCGATTGGACCCTTAACAAAATTTCTAGTCTTGAACTGTAGCACGAAATTTGTTTATCTACGACATCTTTGAGTGAGGGAGATATTTGAACAAGAATAAATACTCTTTCACTAGATTTTAATTGTGCAGATGATGAATTATGAAGCAATCAGACATTCAGTTTATCACAATCCAGCAATCCCATTAACATTCTTATCTTACAGAAACTAGCTTCACCTAGAGGTTTTGTAAGAATATCAGCTATTTGATCTTCTGAAGGTATGAATTCTAGTCTTATATCACTTTTTTTAGCATGGTCTCTTAAGAAATGATGTCTTATTTCTATGTGTTTGGTTCTAGAGTGCTGAATAGGGTTCTTGGTTAGGTTGATAGCACTAGTATTATCACAAAATATTGGGATGTTTTTGAGGTTCATGTCATAGTCTTCTAGTTGTTGTTTCATCCATAACACTTGGGCACAACAACTTCCTACTGCTATATATTCCGCTTCGGCGGTTGATAGTGCAACGAAATTTTGTTTCTTGAAAAACCAAGAGGTTAACATTGCACCTAAGAACTAGCATATTCCACTTGTGCTTTTTCTATCTAACCTACATCCAGCAAAATCAGCATCTGAATATCCTACAAGCTCAAAAGATGAATCTCTAGAGTACCATAATCCTATGGTTTGGGTTCGTTATAGATATCTAAAGATTCTTTTTACCGCAACTACATGTGATTCCTTAGGATTCGACTGAAATCTAGCACACATGCATACAATGAACACTATATCAGATCTACTTGCAGTTAAATAAAGTAAAGCACCTATCATGCTTCTATAATATTTAGTATCTACAGATTACCTCCTTCATCAAGATCAAGTTTTGTAGTTGTGCTCATAGGAGTTCCAAATGACTTTGAGCTATTCATTCCGAACCTCTTTAGTAGGTCCTTAGTGTACTTTGATTGATTGATGAAGATGACTCCTTTTAGTTATTTGATTTGAAGTCCAAGGAAGTAGGTGAGCTCTCCCATCATGCTCATTTCAAATTCACCTTGCATGCACTTTGCAAGCTCTTGACACATAGATTTATTAGTAGCACCAAATATAATATCATCAACATATATTTGAACTATCGAAGTGTCATTTTTGTGAGTTTTTGTGAAGAGAGTTGTGTCTATTCTACCTCTTACAAAATCATTGTCAATCAAAAATTTACTTAGTCTTTCACATCATGCCCTTGGAGCTTGCTCTAACCCATATAAAGCTTTAGAAAGCTTGTAGACATGATTTGGAATACTAGGATTTTCAAACCCAAGAGGTTGCTTAACATAAACCTCTTCTTCTACAAAGCCATTTAAAAAAGCACTTTTTACATCCATTTGAAGTAGTTTGAACTTATTAAAGCATACAAAGGCTAATAACATTCGAATAGCTTCTAATCTAGCTACGGGAGCATAGGTCTCATCAAAGTCTATTCCTTCTTATTGATTATATCCTTTAGCAACTAGTCTAGCCTTGTTTCTAGTTACTATTCCATTTTCATTCATCTTATTTCTATAGACCCATTTAGTTCCAATTATTGAGTGATTTTTAGGTCTTAGAACTAGATTCCAAACTTTGTTTCTCTCAAATTTATTTATTTCTTCTTGCATTGCAATTATCCAATCATTATCCTTTTCCACTTCTATAAAAGTCTTAGGTTCTACTTGAGACAAATAAGCTACATAATTGCAAATATTTCTAATAGAATAGCGAGTTCTTACCCCTTGTGAAGGATCACCAATTACTTGATCAATCGGGTGATAATTTACATACTTCCAATCTTTGGGAAGACTATCCTCTTGTTGGCTTGTAGATGGTTGGTCCGAATTGGGAGTTTCCATCTCTACATTTGCTTGAGGTGTACTCTCCTTTAGGCCTTTAGGTCAACAATGGGAGTAGGAGTTTCCATTCTTGGAATAAAATCTGCATCATCTTTAAAGGAAACTTCTCTACTACTAATTGGGTTAGACTCATAAAGAGTTACATGTACAGATTCTTCTACCACTAGAGTTCTCTTATTGAAAACTCTATAAGCCTTACTAAATGTTGAATATCCTAAAAATATCCCTTCATCGGTCTTAGAATCAAATTTACCCAAGTTAGTTTTATTGTTATTTAGGATGGAGTATTTGCAACCAAACGTATGAAAATAGGAGATATTAGGCTTTCTACCTTTCCATAGTTCATATGGAGTTTTATCAAGCATAAGCCTAATTAGAAGTCTATTTAAGATATAGCAAGAAATGTTCACGGCTTCAGCCCAAAATTATTTTGGTAAACTATTTTCACAAAGCGTTGTTCTTGAAAATTCTTCTAAAACTCTGTTTTTCCTCTCAATAACTCCATTTTGTTGGGGAGTTCTAGGAGCTGAAAAGTTGTAATTAATTCCATTTTCATCACAAAATCTTGAAAAACTTTGGTTTTCAAATTCTTTTCCATGATCACTTCTAATGTTTGAAATACAAATTCCTTTTTCATTTTGAACCTTTTTGCAAAAGTTTTCAAATCCTTTGAAAGCTTCATCCTTGTAAGCAATAAAAATAACAAAGGTATATCTTGAATAGTCATCAACAATAATAAGAGCATATTGATGGCCACCTAGACTAATGGTACTAATTGGACCAAATAAGTCCATATGCAAAAGTTCCAAAGGTCTAGTTGTTGAGACCACATTTTTTGCTTTAAAAGAAATCCTAGTCTGTTTTCCCATATGACAAGCATCACATACTTTGTCTTTTTCAAAATTGATTTTGGGAAGTCAAATGACTAAATCTTTTCTTGAAACGATTTTAAGCAAGTTCATGTTCACATGACCAAGCCTTCTATGCCATAGCCATGGATTTTCACTAAATGCAGGAAAACATTTTTCATTTTTAGAATGCAAGGATTTCAAATCAACTATATAGACATTTTCATGTCTGTGGCCAAAAAATTTGATCTTGTTGCTCTTGATGTCTATAACTAGACAATGAGAGGTCTCAAATGTGACTTTGTTGCCTTTGTCACAAAGTTGACTAATACTTAATAAATTTGGCTTAAGGCCTTGTACTATTAATATATTATCTAAGGTTGACAAATCATTACCGACTTTTCCATGCCCAATGATCTTTATTTTGGTGTTGTCTCCAATTGTGACAAATCCACTATCTCTTAGAGTTAGCTCCTTGAATACATTTTTATCACTGGTCATGTACTTTGAGCATCCACTATCAAGGTACCAACAGTTACCTTTCTCCTTGGTGTGGAGACATATCTACATCACATAATGATATACAATTGCACTTTTAAGTACCCAAAATTTCTTGGGTCCTTTGGGGTTAGTCCTAGAAAACACGGTTCCTTTTGGAACCCATACTTTCTTAATAGTATATGGTGATCTAAGGACATGTTGATGATGTATAATCCTAGGATAATAATTATTGATATTTCTAGGATTTCTTACTTGTACATAACTATAATTCTTGGGATAGGAGTTCCTCGGATACATATTTCTATGATAAGGAATATAAGTATGCATGTCATTTCCAGAAAATGTATGACGATAATTTCTAGGATACATGCTTGCATTAATATAAGTATGCATATTGTTTCTAGGATAACCATGATGGTAATTCCTAGGATGTGCATGTGCAGAGTGCATATATTGATTATACACATTGTTCCTAGAATGCACATGATGGTCATTCCTAGGACGTGTATAAGCCCTTCTTGAGTGAGCATACATATAAGCATGTGTATTTCTAGGATGCTTCATTCTTGTATATTCATTAGAGTTAATATTTCTTGACCTACTAGCATTTATTGAGGGAGTGCTTTTAACCTTGCTAGAGGTTTTTGAAGTAGAGGCTTCATTCACACATGAGGCTTTCATGAATAAGCTCACTTTTGATTTTTGCTTGCTTAATGGAGAATAACCTAATCTTGATTTTTCTCCACTTAATCTTTGGCAAGAAAGAACTTCATCAAGCTTTTCTTTTCCAAGCATAAGCCTAGATATTGTGCCATTTAATTCTAATATTTTACTCTTTAAATTCTTATTTTCATTTTAAAGGAAATCTTGAGAAGAATCATATAGAAATGAAGATAATTTATCTTTTTCTTCTCTAAGACTTATCATCTCTTTAGAAAGAGATGATACCTCTTTTTTAAGAGTTGAGTTCCTAGAATTGAATTTCTTCAATTCATCATGCATTTCATTTATTACTTCTAGCAGCTCTTCACTACTACTTACAATATTATTCTTAGAAGAAGGAGAAGATGATACCTCATTTTCGTCGTCAATTGCCATGAGACATAGGTTGGCAATTTCCTCGTATCTGACCTCATTGTCCGAGGACTCTTCTTCTTCGTCATCACTCCAAGTGGTTGCTATCATAGCTTTCTTCTTGAAGCTCTTGTATGGTTTGTTTGAAACAGTACAATCAGCCCTGATGTGACCGGGCTTCTTGCACCCATAACAGATAAGTGGTTCCCTTTTTGATGTGGGATCCTTTGTGTAAGGTTTCTTGCTTTTCTTCAAGAACCTATGAAACCGTTTGGTGATTAAGGCCATTTCACCATCTTCCTCGCTGCTCTCTGCTTCTTTTTTCGATTCCATTTCTTTTTTGCTTATAGAAGCTTTGAGAGAAATTGCCTTTTTCTTCTTCCCATCATTATTGACAGTAGGAGTCATTTCTTCCATTTCATATGTCAATAATGATACGAGGAGTGTCTCGACATCAAGTTTGTCAAGATCTTTAGCCTCTTGAATGGCCATCTTCTTTGGTTTCCATGAAGGTGGCAAAGATCTTAAGATTTTTTCTTATTAGCTCAAACTCCTCAATGTTCCTACCAAGAAGCTTTAAACCATTTACAATAGTTGTGAACCGTGAGTGCATTTGAGAAATGGTTTTGTTAGGAGACATTTTAAAAGATTCATATTTAGAAACTAGCATATAGATTTTTGATTTTTTGACCTCACTAGTTCCTTCATATGTAATTTGCAATTTATCCCATATCTCTTTAGCCGAAACACATGCAGAGATTTTATTATATTCAGAAATATCTAAAGCACAACGTAAAATACTTGTTGCTCTACTATTGAGAGACATCATTCTACAATCCTCATCATTGTACTCAGTTTTGAGTTTAGGCATTGTATGATTGATTTCTCCATTAGTAATTTCCTTTGAATGAATTCTAGGTCCTTCTTCAATGACTCTCCACATATTATAATCTTTTCCTTCGAAAAAGATTTTCATTTTTTTTTTCAATAGTTATAGTTGGAGCCATTGAATAAAGCAGGTCTAGCATAAGAGTGTCCCTCAGAATAGCTATTTGCTGCCATCGGATCAACTCAAGGATATTAAGCCTAAAAATTGAGAACGAAGCTCTGATACCAATTGTAAACTGAGGTTTCAACCCAAGAGGGGGGTGAATTGGGGTTTTAAAAACTTTCATGGAATAAATACAAGTTCATAAAAACATATAAGCAACAAGCAATTAAACAAGTAATGTGCTATAAATAAAGAGTTTAAGGAGTAGAGAATGCAAACTCAGATTATAGTGGTTCGGCAATATCGGATTCTTTCCGACCCTACGTCCACTCTCTTCAAGGAAACTCTTTGAAGTAATCCACTAAGAAACTTAGTCGTATAACTTTATCAGTGTTGTACAAACCTTACAATCCTTTCCTCTCGGAAGCTATCCCCTTCCTCTTGGAAGTAATCCCTTTCCTTTCGGAAGTAATCCCTTTACAATAAATGTTGTAAAGTAAATGGTAGAGAGACAACAACTGAAAGCTTATACAGCTGAATAATGTCTCTCTTTCGAAGAAAAGCTTGAAGAATGGCTCAGCAAGAATATTTCAAAGCTTTTTGTGTTTCAAATAGTAAATGACTTGATTGTGAGTGTTCTTCTCTTTTGAATCTCTCCAGCTCTCTATTGAATGTTCAATAGAGTGGGTTTATATAGTCCTTAATTAATATGGCCGTTGGGACTTTAATTTGAAATGATTGTGCCTTTAAAAGATCAGATTTCGAGTCCAACAGTCATATTTTTTGAACTATCAGTCGACTGGGTCGAGATACCAGTCAACTGGGTCCTCTTAAAAATTCTCGTTTTTAAAGCTTCTGGGATACCAGTCGACTGGGTTAACCTTACCAATCAACTGGGGACTGTCTGTCCATTTTACAAATCGACTGGTATGTTTCATCCAGTCGACTGGGGACTTACTATCCCATATACCAGTCGACTGGTATATGTACCCAGTCGACTGGGTTGTCTTCCAACCCAGTTTTTCTGTGTAAGAAAAAGTTTTAACTGAAAAATGTTTGAATAAAAAGTTCTGTTTAAAAAACATTTTGTGTGCTAGCCATTGAACAAGCTATTACAATGTACAGGTGAGACTTACACTAGTTTTAATATCTTAGACCTATACTAGTTCTTCAGTCTTCACTTGAAATATTGATTCGGTTTGAGTTCTTGCACCTTGATCCTTGGTTGAATGCTTTTGTTACTTACTACACTTAGATTGTACTATTAGTATAATAACAGTTGTGTTTTTTCATCATTAACATACAGGTGAGGGTCAACAGTAAGTATATGACAATCAGTCAAATTTTAGCTTTTAAGAAACTTTTCCATGGAAGATTTAGGTGAAGCATCCTATATTTTGGGAAAAAAGATCTATAGAGATAGATCTAAAAGGATGCTTGAGTTGTCCTAATCTATATACATAGATAAAATGTTGAAGATGTTCAACATAGAAAACTCCAAGAAATTATTGTTACCTTTCTGACATAGAATACATCTCTCTAAACAGATATCCCCGAAGACACCTAAAAATAGAGAGAACATAAATCAAATCCCCTATACTTCGACGATAGAAAGTCTCATGTATGCTATGTTATAACTAGACCTAATATTAGTCATGCTATAAGTTTTACTACCAGAAGAACATTCTTAAATGCTTAAGAAGGATTATAGATTTGTTCATCACATATAGAGAAAATGACTTGAAATTGGAAGGGTATGCTGATTTAGACTTCTAGTCTGATGTGGATGATAGAAAATCCACTTTTAGATTTATGTTCACCTTGAATGGTGGACCAGTGAGTTGGAAGAGTTGTCAACAAGAAAAAATATCAAATTCCACCACTAAGGTTGAATACATTGTTGCATCAAAAGCTACAAAGGATGAGCTTTGGATGAAAAATTTCATCATCGAGCTTAGAGTAGTTCTTAGCATTGAACTCCTAGTACCTTTATAATGTGACAACAATGGGGCAATACTTTGAGCTAAGGAACTAAGGTCTCATTAGAAATCTAAGCACATTGAGTATCATTTCCACTTGATTAGAGAAATCATTGGAAGAGGGGATATGGGTATATAAAAGGTTATGTCAGCAAAGAATACAATAGATCCACTAACTAAAGCATTGACACAATAACATTTTGATTGTTATCTTGAGAAGATGGGTATAAGATTCTTGAGCGATTAGCTTTATTGCAAATGGAAGATTATTAGTAGTATGCCCTACAAGCTAATGACATTTGATATCTAGGCATATTATTTGTAAAACAATCATATTCAAATTATTATCATAATTAATGGCAAGTTTTATTTATCATTAATATTTGTTTAATTACATTGTTATGATTAAGTCTGTAGAGTAATAACAATAGATATAAGATTATGACGAAATTATAATTTTGAGACCTAGTTTTCTCGAAAGCTTTTCATTTAAATGTTCATGGTAGTGGGATATTGATTAGACATTAGTAATCCAGTTAGACTGACACATACTATACTTGCTTAATATAGAGGGTGATTGATCTCAATGTTACTTATGTGTTAGACGCTAAAACAAGTATGTGGATGCTTATTAGAGAATGAGTTTACTGAACATGATTCGACTTAAGAACACCTACATGGAGTTTTACTTGCATGTCAATAGGTAGTTCTTATGTTACAGTTGTGCATGTGATCCTAAGACCTGAGGTACCATAATTATCTTGTATAGGACTTATTATACTTTGATGTTATTTATATGGTTCTATTCATGAATCATTAGTAAGTAGTAATTAGGTATAACAGGTTTTATATGGAGTTATGTGAGTGTATAATAAGGGATCCATCACTCCTAAGTAAACAGAGAGAATATCCTATAAGATCTACTAAGATATAATTTTGAAAACTTCTTGGCCAAGGCAAGGTGAGAATTAGAAAAAAATTTCTAATTTCACCATTAGAATTATAATCTTAAAATCTAGACATGTATAATTAATGTTAAGGGTTTGACAGTGATTTCATATCCTAATTAGCTTAATTGAAAAAAATTGCATAAATGAAGGATTGAATTACACGGTAACTGATAACATAAAGGTTCAAGGTTTCACAACCAAATTCAAATTGTCTGGGTTGTCATAATATGTTGCTAGGTGTCACTCGTGATTGTAGAAGCCCTAAGAATTAATTTAATGGATAATTAATTAATTGTTATAAAAGAGAAAATCAAAGGGGTGATTTAAAAATAAATTATGAGTTCTATTTAAATGAAAACAATTCCAATTGTAATTACATAAAGTTATGGCCTACAACTAGATTAGTTTGAATCTAGGGGGTCACACGCAAATGAGGCAATGTGTAATTAGAAAATAATTAAGTGGGTTTAGTTTGTAATTAATGGTTAATTGTACATATCCCTAACACTATAAATAGTTTATCAGTGTACAGAATTTTGCTAGCACATAATCTACACACAAGTTTCTCCTAAATAATTTTGGTTCTTCTTCTTTCTAAAAGAGAACAAAAATTTAGAGAGAAATCCTAATTGAGGATTTGACCTATGTGGATCAATCTTGGAGATCATATAGAATGTGAGGGAATTTGGATTCTAGCATGGTTGAGAACTCAGCTATAGTATATCCATGGAGTCAAGAACACAACGAATCAAATGTAGCGATTCTAAACTTTGAATGTTTTTTTTATTGTGACAAATCATAAGGTGATTATGGTTTAGAAGAATCAATAAAATTTTTAAATTTTTACTGTGTTTTCTAGATTGATTTCCTTTAGTATGAAAGTTCTTGAGGGCAAGGCAGACTTGATCTTTCTCACTAGGACGATTGGTCATTTTGGCATCTTTCTCTCCAATGGGTTATAAATTTGGAAAATGTTTCATTGGGATTTTGTTTACTGGTTTCAAGGTCATTGAGGGTGATATTGATTTTGGTGTTGTAAAAGTACTATTTGATGAATTTGATGATACTGTCTTCAAGGGTTTTGACTTTGGAAGACTCAAGGGAAAGGTGCCAATGGAGAGTAGGGCCAATGAGGGTTCTTTGGAAAAGGTGTGAGATAAGTGTTTTGGATATTCGAGACAGTTAAATAGCTCCAACATGTTGCTTCAAGTGGTTCATGAGATTGCCAATGCCATCAAACTTGTCAAGATTAGGCATCTTGAACTTAGAAAGGAATTATTCTTCAAGGGTGGGTGAGAGAGCTTCCATCTTAAGCCAATAGTCTTTGGTGCCTTAATCCTTCTTCAAGAGTGTCTTCATCTTTTCCATCTCATCACTGACTTATTTCAAGTTGTTGGATCCATTCTTGGGTGCGCTCTTGAGAGCCTTGGTTTCCTCAACAACTTTGTCACCTCATTGTCAATGTAGTTATTAGCTTCATCATCAACTTTATTCTTTCCAATCGTAGACTCCTCAACCACAACTAAACTCTTTGTGACTCTATCTTGGTTACTAATCAACTTTCCCATCATCTCCTCAAACTTCTCCATTTTTGTAAGATTGTATCTCATGATGGTGTTCAAAGTTACTCTCTTCAGTCTTTGTCCCTCAACACAACTCTAACCAACTTGTGGTTGACCTTGGTGATTAGACACTATTTTTTACCTAAAGTTTAATCAAACCTATAATGAGTGACTCTTCAAGTTTTTTAAAATTTAGGTGCATGAATGCATGAAGTGGAGGGTTTTGGAAAACAAGTTTTGAAAAAAAAAAAAAACTTTTAGTGATTAAGCCTTTAGGTTCATTAAAACATTTTCTCTTTAGAAGTTAAAACCATGAGGGAAAACCATGATAGTGATACATGCTAACTCCATATGCTCAAGTAAGGTAAATTAAGCAAGGATGGGTGTTAGACCTTTTTATTAACTCGATGGTAACATCTATACAAGGTACAATTGAGTTGGTACAACATCACATAAGGTATCCTATATACTTTCCTAGTTGGTAGTATTTTCAACAAGGTCAAACAATATTTGGCAATCCCTCGGTGTGTGTCATCGAATGGACTTTATGACTTTCATGAGGTGGAGGGACTATGTGGGTTACACATTAGAATTAAATGGACATCCTTGCATCCTATTTCATCCTTCCCAAAGGGTTTCCTAGAGTTGGACTTGATAGGGAAGTGTGTACGAGTGAGGCGAAAAGCAATCGAACTAATAATTATTAATAAAAAGATTCATTTAAATGTAATTTTAGGTTTAATCTCCAAAGCAGAGTCACCAACTGTGGGATATGAAATAGTACCTCACAATCACCACTTAAATCGTGATATGAGCATATCATCATAATGGACAAATCGAAAGGACATAACTTCTCTTCAATGGATTATCCAATAGGGTACCGAGGGACATGCCAACTACATAAGGCCGTTGGAGGATACATCAAGGAGTCACCACTTGGATTTAAGGACCAAAAACCCTATAGCCACTGGTCAATTGAAGGTCAAGATTCATGGGTCTAGAGATTGGGTATGCGATAAGGTGGTCATAAATGAACGGCTTACCAACACCTAGACTTTGAAGGGCCAAGCACTTACTCTTGCATTTCAAATGAATACCTTTAATGTTTATTAATTATAAACTTGATTACTTTTCTTATTTTTAGTGATCAAACAAGCACACAATAAGTATGGAGCACACACAAAACATTAACATTCACATGACAAGATAATCCATCTATAGCAGTTAAACTGCGAGAAAAATAAATGTGATTATATCAAAAATTACATAACTAAAAAGTGCTTAAATGCAGCTTACATCTCCAAAATTACATAAACTCCCATAAAAGTGAGAAAAATAAATCATCCACAAGTGCATAAAAGTTAATCATTCAACTATAGCAAGTATAAGAGAATAAAAATAAATCTATTCATCCACAAATAATAATTAAGCGAGGACAATAACTATTCTAAATAATAATGCATGTAAAATCAATCAAAACCATTAATTTAACTAATCGAGATCACACATAATCTCAATATGCAAGTATAGACATGTGATCAATCAAGATCTAAGCATAAAGAAGCAAGACATGTGAGAATCATAAATAGGGTAGCAACTTTTTCATGCAAGAATAATGCAAAACAATAACTTACCTCACTCAAATCAAACATGTTATTAAGGATAAAACCATATAGCACTTATAACATGAAAGCATCATACAAACTATGGAACCTAGGGTTTAACATTCTAAAATATTAATCTAAACAAACAAAACATGTGAGTAAAGATAAATACAGAAACTTTAACATGATTTGATTATCAAGGTAACTCAAGAAACATCATGTCAATGATTTAAGAATCAATCAAAACAATTACAGCATGTTGAGGCATATAGTTAAACGGAGAATTAGATTTGAATCAAAGCACAGGTTTAATGTATGATGAACCCTAAATCATATAATCATATGATTTCTAGATTTCATATGAATCACAAAATAATGTTAGAAATTATGCAAATGTGCAAACATATCAAAGAAAAAAATCAGGGAATGAAACAAATAAAGAAGAGGGAAAAGAGAGTCTAGCTGCCACTTTCAAGTAGTGGAAAGGTTTAGCTTCCACTTCAAAGTGGTGGGACACTATGAACCACGGCTAGAGGGTGGTGAAATTAAGGTTTTTTAATTTTGGGTTTTTTTTATTCTGACACTCAATTCAACAAGTTTTAATCTAAAAGAACATTCAACTAACTTTAAACAATCATACGTGAGTGGATTTAAATCATAAAAAAACACATCAAATATTAATTGAAAGAAGCAACAACTGACTTTGTTAGGAAATCACCTTCTAAGATGCCCAGGTGGTGATTGTCCAAACACCCAAGTCTAGAATGACTTGTAAAGAAAAGAAACAGCAAACGAAGCAAGAAATAACACAAGCAATTTGTTATCGAGGTTCGGCAATGTGCCTACGTCCCCGTGAGCTCCTCCAAGCCCTCTGCACTAAATCTTATGAGTTCTTACAAATAGCAACACCTCTTCAAGAAACCTCTAGTTCTTGAAGAATGAAAGAAGAGAACAAGAAAGTGATAAGGACTTGAGTTACCCTGGAATTTCTCTCAAGAAATTCCACTTACAAGGCCCTTGAATCCCCTCTCTATACTACTCTCTACAATGAGTCTCTCCTATGTTTAGTGTCTTTTCACTCTCACACAACTCTCATTTACATCACAAGTTATGTCTCACACATCTATGTCACACACCTCTTAGAGATTGAAGCCAAGTGACCCTTTATATAGTGCACCACTTCTTGAACCTATCTTGAAGGTCAATTTCCACCCTTAGATCTTGAGGACCAATCAATCAAAGCCCCTCATTAATCCTAAGTGATCCTATGCATTTTGATTATGCCTCATGCACCATTTGAAATGCTGAAACATAAGCATCAGGTGTGCCTCGTGTTGAGGCTTGGAACACGGCGTGCTGAGGCTTGGTGCTTGGTGTTGAGGCTTGGATGGGTTAGGCCGAAGCGCAGACCAGGGCACCCTCTTCATCCTTTCTGGGTGCCACACCTTAGGGAAGCTGAGCCACAGCACAGCCTGGAGGGCACACATCCTAGACTTGCTACAGGGTGAGGCACACATACCTTGAGCTGCGGCCTGGAGACCTGATGCTTAAGCTTCTCCAACCTTGTTTAAACCTTAGACAAATACCAACAATCTATACCTTTGTCTAAGTGATTAAACCCAAACCCATTGTGCAGAGAACTCAGGATCCAAACTCAACTTAAGTCACCATATCAATCGACTCCAATCCTAAGTAGTCCAAGGCAATGATTGAACTTACTTAGAGGTAGAACTTTGGTGCCTAAATCTGCAGGACTTCTTTCTGTTGCGACTTTTTCCACATGAATGCATCCTTTCGTAACATTTTCCCAAATGAAATGATACCGAACATCCACATGCTTAGTCCTCTCATAGAACATCGGGTTCGTACATAAGTCCCATGCACTTTGGCTATTCGAAGACACCACCACCTACTCTTTTAGGACCTTCCACTCGTCCAACAACCCTTTGCACCACATAGCCTCCTTTATGGCTTCCGTAGCCGCTATGTACTCAGCCTCGATTGTTAAGAGTGCTACCACCAGCTGCCACTGAGCCATCACGTACCTTAGCAACCACTTCATCTGTTGAAAATCATCTTGGAGATGCCCAGGTGGTAATCTTCCAAACACCCAAGTCTAGAATAACTTGTAAAGATGAATCAGAAACATAAACATAAATCAAATAAAGGAAAGGACACATCAATTGTTATTGAGGTTCAGCAATAGTCTACGTCCCTGTGAGTTCCTCTGAACTCTCTACACTAAATTAATGGTTCTTTAGAAATACAGCAACCCTCTCCAAGAAACTCAAGTTCTTAAAGAACCAAAGAAGAGAAGAAAGAAAGTGATAAGAACTAACCCTGGAATTTTCCCAAGAAAATTCCCCTTACAAGCCCTTGAATCCCCTTTCTATTCTTCTCTCTCTTTCTAAATAACCAGCCTTTACAATGAGTCTCTCTTGTTTTGTGTCTTTGCACTCTTACAATTGATCTCATTTTCAATCACAAGTTATCTCACATTTATCACATTGTGTCTTAGATTGAAGCTAGGTGACCCTTTATATAGTGCACTAATTTCTTGTCCAATCTTGAGGGTCATTATCCACCCTTAGATCTTGAGGACCAATCAACCTTAGCCCTCCATCAATCCTAAGTGATTTTGTGCGTTTTGAACATGCCTCACACACCTAACAAAAAGCTAAACCAAATGGACCATGTGTGCCTTCAAGTCGCGGCCCAGAACAGGGCAAGTCGCGGCTCAAGGCAGGGCTGAACTTCCACCACTTGCATTCATTCTAGGTGTCGCAGCCTGGGGGAGGCTGAGCCATGGTGCACACCTCCTCCAGAACTCCTCTTTTGTTGGGCACCGCACCTTGGAAGACCTGGGCCGCGGCGCACACTAGTGTGCTCTTTATACTATTTTTCCTTCTTCCATCTCCCATTTAATCTTTTGATAAACTCCAACAATCTCTACCTTTGTCTAAGTGATTAAACCCGAACCCATTGTGCAGAGAACTCAGGATCCAAACTAATCTTGAGTCATCATATCAACCGACTCCAATCCTAAGTAGTCCAAGGCAATGATTGAACTTACTTAGAGGTAGAAACTGGGTGCCTAAATCTGCAGGATTTTCCTTCGTGGCCACCTTGTCCACATGAATGCATCATACAGTAACATTTTCCAAATGAAATGATACTAAACATCCATGTGCTTTGTCCTCTCATGGAACATCGGATTCTTACACAAGTGCAATGCACTTTGACTATCCAAATACACCACCACCTGCTCTTTCAGGACTTTCAACTCTTCCAACAACCCTTTGCACCACATAGCCTTCTTAATGGCTTCTGTTGCCACTATGTACTCAGCCACGGTTGTTGATAGTGCTACCACCGACTGCAATTGAGCCTTCCAACTTATATAACATCCGTTTAAGTTAAAGAAGTAGAAGGTAATCAATCTTCTTTTATCCCGGTCTGCTCCATAGTCTGAATCCACATAACCCTCAAGACAGATGAACTTACCCCTCTTCTCATAAATCAGCCCTACTTCTGAGCTTCCCTTCAAGTACCTCAGTAACCACTTCATTCCAAGCCAATGCTCTTTTCCATGATTACTCATAAACCTAGTGAAGACACTTATTGTATGAGCAATATCAGGTCTAGTGCTTACCATGGTGAACATAATTAAACCAATCGCACTAGAGTAAGGGACCTTTTCCATTTCCTTCTTCTCCGCCTCCGATCTCGGACATTGATCACTGGAGAACTTGAAATGACCAGCAAAGGAAACCTTCATTGGTTTGTTATCTTCTATAAAGAACTTAGATATCATCTTCTCTATTTACGAGGTCTGAGAAATCTTTATCTTCTATAAAGAACTTAGATATCATCTTCTCTATTTACGAGGTCTGAGAAATCTTCAATCTATTTCTCTCCCTTTCCCAAATTATATTCATCCTAAGGATCTTATGTGCATGGCCAAGATCCTTCATCTCAAACTTCGAATCGAGTTGCGACTTCATTTCTTCTATCCTCTCCCTACTGTTCCCATCCAATAGCATATCATCGACATAGATGAGGATGATCACCAATTCCTCTACCTTGTGCCCCTTGTAATACAAGCACAAATCATAGTAGCTCCTCATGAAACCCAGGCTGGTTACAAAGGAATCGAACCTTTTATTCCATTGCCGAGGTGATTGCTTCAGGCCATAGAGAGATTTCTTCAATTTACACACCAACTCTCCCTGCCTTCCTTCCTCATAACCTTCTGGTTACCTTATGTAGATGGTCTCATCAAGCTCTCCATATAAGAACGTTGTCTTCACATCCATTTGCTCAATCTCCCAATCAAATTGGACCACCATAGCCAATACTATCTGTATCGTCTTGTATTTCACAACTGGTGAGAATATTTCGATGAAATCTATGCCTTATTTTTGTGTGAACCCCTTTGCTACTAGCCTAGCTTTATACCGGACTTCATCCCCTAGAGTGTTTCCTTCTTTGATCTTGTAGATCCACCTACAATCCACAACTCTCTGTTTTTCTGGTTGGGCACCAATTCCTAAGAGTTGTTCTTCCTCAAAGAATCCATTTCTTCCTCCATGGCTAGCTGCCACTTTGGCAACTCCTTATATTCCATGGTATCCATGTAAGTTTCTGGTTCAACCTTTTCTTTTATCCAAGGAGCTGCTACATTAGCATCTGCAAACCTATATCTCAAAGGTGGTCTGACCACCCTCTTTTCTCGGTCCCTTATGAGCTGGTAGTCATTCTGACTTGTTGCATCAACCTCTTCTACTTCAACAACCTCTTGAGTATCCTGAGCATGGCCTTCATTAATGGGCTCTACCTAGTCTGAACCCTCTTACCTTCCTTGCTCTACCTAAACTGAATTTTCCTTGATGTGATGCTCCACAAATTTCGGACTGGTTTGCCCAGTAGCCCCTGCTGGGTTAGGTTTCTCCAAATAGGGAAATAACAATTCATTAAAAATAAAATCCCTACTTATTATGAGTTTCATTCCTTTTGGTTCTAAGGACCACAACCTATACCCCTTAACCCCATCACCATACCATAGAAATACACATTTTCTAGACCTTGGGTTAAGTTTATCATCCTTTTGATGTGCAAATGCAGCACACCCAAAAGTCCTAAGGTTGCTCAACTCAGGGGGTTTCGATTCCACATCTCCATGGGATTCTTGAGCTCTAAAGCTCTAGAGGGTGATCTATTTACCAAGTATGCAGCAGTAGACACAGCTTCCCCCCAAAAATATTTTGGTAAACCAGACCCAATTAACATGCACCTAATCTTTTTCCATAAGGGTTCTATTCATCCTCTCAGCAACTCTATTTTACTGAGGTGTTTTTACAACCATTCTATATCTTAAAATGCCATTTAACTCATAGACTTTATCAAAATCCTTATTGCAAAATTCTAAGCCATTATCGGTTCGTAAAGCCTTAACTACCCTACCCGTTTGAGTCTCCAGCAACTTTTTCCACACCACAAATTTATTCAAAGCATCTGATTTATTTTTAAGCAAATAAACCCAAACCTTTCTTGAATAATCATCAATTAAAAATAGAAAGTAAAAATTACCTCCCTGTGTTGGTGTTCTTGCTGGTCCCCAAAGGTCCTAATGAATGTAGTCAAGAATGCCCTTAGACTTGTGCACTCCGGTGTTGAAGCTAACCTGGTGTTGCTTCCCAAGAATGAAACACTCATAGAAATCCAAACTCTCTACTTTGTCACCACCAAGTAGACCATTCTTGCTGAGAACTTGCAGGTCTTTTCGCTCATATGTCCCAAGCGAGTGTAACAAAGGGCTGTCTTATCCATTTCAGCCATCAAGCTTGCTACTTGATCCTTGATTTTTGTCTCTCCGCTCATCTCATAGAGTCCATATTTTATTACTGTTTTGATCACTATCAAAGATCTCTTGGTCACCTTAATCTTTCCTCCTTCTGCTTTGTATGAATACTCCATGGAATCCAGCTGCCCCAATGAGATCGAATTCCTTTTCAAATCCGAAAGATACCTCACATTTCGCAGTAGCTTTATGACTCCATCAAACATCCTCAACTAGATGTCTCCTATTCCCCTCACTTGGCAAGAAGTGTCATTCCCCAAGAAAACCCTTCCATCATTGATTTCCTTGAAATTCTTGAACCAATCCTTGTGAGGGCACATGTGATAAGTGCACCAAGTATCCAAGATCCATTTTTTACTGCCTTGCCTCCTGCCCAAATTTGAGCACACAAAAAGAACATCATCTTGCTGTTCTCCCTTCGCAATCGAAGCCTCTCCATTTTTGGTATGGCTTCCCCCTTTCTCATCCCACATATTCTTCTAGCAATCTTTCTTGAATTTACCCTCCTTATTATAGTAGAAGCATTGCTTCCCTCCAAACTTTGATTTGGAATGTGATCTCCCATGGCTCTGTCCTCTACTTCTTGATTTCTCTTGGTAGTTGCCATGAATGCTACTGCCATTCCGAGTTGCTGGCATTCCTCTAACAAATAGCCCTTCTCCACTTGATGCTTCCCTCATCTTGGCTTTGAAATCATGAGTCCTTATAACATTAATCACAATTTCCTTGGTTAGTGTATCTCTTCAATATTCAATTGCATTAATTAAACTTTCAAAACAATTAGGAAGAGAATTTAACAAAATAACAGCCAATTGCTCATTCGGGAACTTTATACTATAACTAGACAAATCTTGAACTAGTTTGTTAAACACGTCAAGATTATCTTGCAACTCTTTATTAGGATCCATTTTAAAAGAAAAGATTCTTTTAAGAAGATAAATTTTATTAGGGAGAGTTTTGGTAAGAAACAACTCATCTAGTTTCTTCCATATGACAGCAAGATCTTCCAAGTCTCCGCACTCCCTTATGACACTATCCGACATGTGCAAGAAAATGGTGTTGTATGCCATCATCTTCATCTCAATTCGCTGGTCCTCCGTGATGCTTGTTGGAAAAGTATCATCTTCTCCAATAGCCAAGTCCACCTTCTGTTGCATAAGAACAACCTTAATCTTTCGCTTCCAAAGGGAAAAGTCTCCCTTTCCATCAAACTTCTCAACAATGGAATTTGAAGCCATCTTGCAGAGAAAATCCCAGATTTACGTAGCACCCACAATTGTTTTCCAACTTTTTCTAAACCTCAAGAACATGATTGAAGATTGATCTCAATACTGTTCTTGAATCATCCTCAAGAACATGATCTGATCTTGATCTTTACTCCGTTCTTAAATCACCCAAAAAGTTGATCTTTGATTCTTGGAGTCTTGACTCTGTTACCTTCTGTTCCAGCTCTGATACCCACTGTCCAAAGCTTCTCCTGCTCTGATACCACTGTTGGAAATCACCTTGGAGATGCCCAGGTGGTGATCTTCCAAACACCCAAGTTTAGAATGACTTGTAAAGATGAATCAAAAACATAAACAGAAATCAAAGAAAGGAAAGGACACAGTAATTTTTATCGAGGTTCGGCAATAGTCTACATCCCCGTGAGTTCCTCTGAACTCTCTACACTAAATCAATGGTTTTTTTACAAATACAGCAACCCTCTCCAAGAAACTCAAGTTCTTGACGAACCAAAGAAGAGAAGAAAGAAAGTGATAAGAACTAACCTTGGAATTTTCCAAAGAAAATTCCCTTTACAAGCCCTTGAATCCCCTTTCTATTATTCTCTCTCTTTCTAAACAACCAGCCTTTACAATGAGTCTCTCTTGTTTTGTGTCTTTGCACTCTTACAATTGATCTCACTTTCAATCACAAGTTATCTCACATTTATCACATTGTGTCTTAGATTGAAGCTAAGTGACCCTTTATATAATGCACTAACTTCTTGACCAATCTTGAGGGTCATTATCCACCCTTAGATCTTGAGGACTAATCAACTTTAGCCCTCCATCAATCCTAAGTGATGCTGTGCATTTTTAACATGCCTCACACACCTAATAAAAGGCTGAACCAAATGGACCATGTGTGCCTTCAAGCCACCACCCAGAATAGGGCAAGCCGCGGCTCAAAGCAAGGCTGAACTTCCACCACTTGGATCCATTCTTGGCGCCATGGCCTGGGGGAGGCTGAGCTGCGGTGCACACCTCCTCCAAGACTCCTCTTTTGCTGGGCGCCGCACCTTGGAAGACCTGGGCCGCGGTGCACACTGGTGTGCTCTTGATGCTGATTTTTCCTTCTTCCATCTCCTGTTTAATCCTTTGACAAACTCCAACATCATCCTAAGCCAAAGCTCCTTTTTGGGATTACTTATAAATCTGCTGAGAACACTCATTGCTTGAGAAATGTCGGGTCTAGTGCTTACCATCATGAATATGACTTATCCAACCGCACTAGAGTAAGGGACCTTTTCCATTTCTTTATTCTCCTCATCTATTCCAGGACATTGTTCGCTGGAGAACTTGAAATGACCAGCAAGGGGAATCTTCGCTAGTTTACCATCTTCCATAGAAAACTCATACAACACTTTTTCTATATAAGAAGTCCGAGAAACCTTCAACCCGTTTCTCTCCCTTTCCTGAATTCTTCTCATACCAAGGATCTTTTGTGCAAGGCCAATATCCTTCCTCTCGAACTCCTCACTGAGTTGAGATGTCAACCTTTCCATCCTCTCCCTGCTGTTCTCAACCAACAGCATCTCATCAGCATAGACGAGGATACTCACCACTTCCTCCACCTTGTGTCCAAGTGAGAAGGTTTCTATGAAATCTATGCCTCCACTTTGCATGAACCCCTTTCGCCACCAACTTAGCCTTGTTCTGGACTTCATTCCCTGGAGGGTTCCATTCTTTGACTTGTAATTCCACTTACAATCCACAACTCTCTGTTTTCCTAGAATGTTCACCAATTCCCAAGTGTTGTTCTTCCTCAAAGAATGCATTTCTTCCTCCATAGCTAGCTTCCATCTTGACGAATCCTTACATCCCATAGCATCAGTGTAAGTCTCTAGTTCACTTATCCCTCCTTCTGTCCAAGGAGCTACTGTATTCGTAGCCGCAAAACCATATCTCAAAGGTGGTCTGACCAGCCTTCTTTCTCAGTCCCTTATGAGTTGATAGTCATTCTGACTCGTTGCATCATCCCCTTCTAGTTCAGCCTCCTCTCGAGTGTCTTGAGCATGGCATTCATCAATGGGCTCTACCTGGTCTGAACCGTCTTGTCTTCTTTACTCTACCTAAACTGAATTTTCCTTGATGCTATACTCCACAAATTTTGAACTAGTTTGCTCACTATCCCCTGTAGGGTTAGTTTTCTCTAAATAGGGAAATAAATGCTCATTAAAAATGACATCCCTATTTATTATGAGTTTAAATCTTTTTTCTCTAAGGACCACAACCTATACCCCTTAGCCCCTTCCCCATCATCCTTTTGATGTGCATACGTAGCACACCCAAAAGTTCTAAGGTTATTTAATTCAGGGGGTTTACCACTCCACATCTCCTTAGGAGTCTTGAGCTCTAAAGCTCTAGAGGGTGATCTATTAACCAAATACAAAACAGTAGACACCACTTCCCCCCAAAAACATTTGGGTAATCCGGATCCCATTAGCATGCACCTAACCTTTTCCATAAGGGTCTTATTCATCCTCTCAGCAACTCCACTTTGTTAAGGGGTTTTCACAATCGTTCTATGTCTTAGAATGCCATTTAACCTACAGAATTGATCAAGTTCCTTGTAAAAAAATTCTAAGCCATTATCGGTTCTTAACACCTTAACTACCCTGCCCATTTGAGTCTCCTCCAGCTTTTTCTACACCACTAACTTATTCAAAGCATCTGATTTATTTTTAACCAAATAAACCAAAACCTTTCTTGAACAATCATCAATTAAAGATAGAAAGTAAAGATTACCTCCCTGTGTTTGTGTTCTTGCTGGTCCCCAAAGATCCATATGAATGTAGTCAAGAATGCCCTTAGACTTGTGCACTTTGGTGTTGAAGCTGACCCGATGTTGTTTTCCAAGAACATAACATTTGCATAAATCAAGTTCCTCTAGTTTGTCACCATCAAGTAAACCATCCTTGCTAAGAACTTGCAGGCCCTTTTCGCTCATGTATCCCAAGTGAGTGTGCCAAAGAGCTGCCTTATGCATCTCAGCCATTAAGCTTATTACTTGATCCTTGATGTTTGTGTCTCCGATCATCTCATAGAGACTATCCTTCATTGCTTCTTTGATCACTATCAAAGATCCCTTGGTTACCTTGATCTTTCTTCCCTCAACCTTATATGTGTATCCTATGGAATCTAGCTGCCCAAATAAGATCAAATTCCTTCTCAAATCTGGAAGATACCTCGTATTCCAGTAACCTTGTCATTCCATCAAACATCCTCAACTAGATGCCTCCTATCCCCCTCACTTGGAAAGAAACATCATTCCCTAGGAAAACCTTTTCATCATTGGTTTCCTTAAAATTCTTGAACCAATCCCTGTGAGGAAACATATGATGAGTGCACCCGGTATCCAAGATCCATTTTCTGCTGCCTTATTGCCCCTTGCTCACACTTGAGCACACAACAAGAACATCATCATCTTGTTGTTCTCCCTTAGCAACCAAAGCCTTTCCATTCTTGGTATGGCTTCCTCCCTCATCCCTTATCATCTTCTTATAATCTTTCTTGAACTGACCTTCCTTATGGCAGTAGAAGCATCTATTTCCTCCAAATCTCAGTTTGGAGTGTGCTCTCCCATGGCTTTCTCCTCTACCTCTATCCCAGTAGTAGCCATATATGTTACTGTGCACTCTCCAATGGCTTTCTCCTCTACTTTTGTCTCGGTAGTAGCCATGTATGTTGTTGTGTGCTCTCTCATGGCTTTCTCCTCTACCTCTGTCCCGATAGTAGCTATGTATGTTACTATGTGCTCTCCCATGGCTTTCTCCTCTACCTTTGTCCCGATAGTAGCCATGTATGTTGCTGCCATACCGAGTTGCTGGCTTTTTTCTAACGAACAACCCTTCTCCACTTGATGCTATCCTCATCTTGGCATCAAGATTATCTTGCAACTCTTTATTAGGATCCATTTTAAACGAAAAGATTCGTTTATGAAGATACCTTTTATTAAGGAGAGTCTTGGTAAGAAACAACTCATCTAGTTTCTTTCGAATTACAGCTGGATCTTCCGAGTCTCCGCACCCCCTTTTGACATTATCTGACATGTGTAGAAAGATGGTGCTGTATGCCATCTTTTTCATCTCATTTCGCTGGACCTTCATGATACTTGCTGGAAAAGTGTCATCTTCTCCAATAGCCAAGTCCGCCTTTTATTGCATAAGAACAGCCTTGATCTTTCGCTTCCCAAGGGCAAAATCTCCTTTTCGATCAAACTTCTCAACAATGAAGCTCGAACCCATCTTGCGGAGAAGATCCTAGATTTAATCAGTACCCACAATTGCTTTCCAACTTCTTCTAAATCTCAATAACATGATTGAAGATTGATCTCAATACCGTTCTTGAATAACCCTCAAGAACACGATCAGATCTTGATCTCTACTCCATTCTTGAATCACCTCAAGAACACGATCAGATATTGATCTCTACTCCATTCTTGAATCACCTCAAGAACACGATCAGATATTGATCTCTACTCCATTCTTGAATCTCCTTAACAGCACAATCAGATATTGATCTCTACTCCGTTCTTGAATCACCCAAGAAGTTGACCTTTGATTCTTGGAGTCTTGCTCTGATACCTTCTGTTCTTGCTCTGATACCTGCTCACCAAAGCTCTGATACCACTACTGGGAAATCACCTTCTAAGATGCCCAGGTGGTGATCTTCCAAACACCCAAGTCTAGAATGACTTGTAAAAAAAGAAACAGCAAACGAAGCAAGAAAGAACACAAACAATTTGTTATCGAGGTTCGACAATGTGCTTACGTCCCCGTGAGCTCCTCCGAGCCCTCTGCACTAAATCTTATGAGTTCTTACAAATAGCAACACCTCTTCAAGAAACCTCCAGTTCTTGAAGAACTAAAAAAGAGAACAAGAAAGTGATAAGGACTTGAGTTAATTTGGAATTTCTCCCAAGAAATTCCACTTACAAGGCCCTTGAATCCCCTCTCTATACTACTCTCTCTCTAAAAAATCAGCCTCTCTACAATGAATCTCTCTTGTGTTTAATGTCTTTGCGCTCTCACACAACTCTCATTTACATCACAAGTTATGTCTCACACATCTATATCACACACCTCTTAGAGATTGAAGTTAGGTGACCTTTTATATAGTGCACCACTTCTTGAACCTATCTTGAAGGTCAATTTCCACCATTAGATCTTGAGGACCAATCAGTCATAGCCCCTCATTATTCCTAAGTGATCCTATGCATTTTGATCATGCCTCACGCACCATTTGAAATGCTGAAACATAAGCATCAAGTGTGCCTCGTGCTGAGGCTTAGAACACGGTGTGCTAAGGCTTGGATGGGCTGGGCAGCAGTGCGGACCAGGGCACTCTCTTCATCCTTTCTGGGCATAGCACTTTGGGGAAGCTGAACTGTGGCACAGCCTAGAGGGCACACATCCTGGACTTGCTGCAAGGTGAGGCGCGCACACCTTGAGCCGCAGCCTGGAGACCTAATGTTGAAGCTTCCCCAACCTTGTTTAAACCTTAGACAAATACCAACAATTAAATCAAAATAGATTGGAAAAATAGTAAGGAGAGATATACAAGGGAATGTGCTTGAGTTTGTGCCTTGATTACGCATAAAACTCTTAGAAAGATCAATGAATTTCTTCCTTGGATCTTCCTTAAGAAGCCTTACATGAAATTCTAAGGTAGAATACTCTTCTCCTTCTTTAAAATTGGGTGGTTGCCTCATTAGAAGCTCTCAAGAAGACATCATTGCGATGCATATGATCGGTGAATAAATCGGACATTGTTCATCGCTTACTGTCATCAAATGATTGATGAAACATGAAAATAAGACCTTTTCATGAAGGATTTAGATTGGTTATTGAGTGGGGGTTATGCTATTTTATGTTAGATGAGTGTTTGGAGGTTAGAGTTTGTATTTAGGTGGAAAAGAAAGAAAAAATCTGAAAATTGCTTACTTTGTGGCTAGGGTTTATGTGGAGATCAAAAGTGCTGGAAAGGATCCCCTCTAAGGCTGCTAAGAGGGATTTATAAGGTTTAAGAGATCTTATTAGGTTAGGAATAAGCTTTAGTCATCCTAAAGAGAATAGGTAAGTGTTTAATGACTTTTTAAATCTAATTCTCATACTAATTAGGAAATGAGTCGTTCTCACTCATATGAACAAGTTTGGGGGTGTTCTTGGACTTTCTAGAAATTCCAGAGAGTGTTCTTTCAAGTCCAAGTAGTTTAGCGTGCAAATTCATCATGGATTTTAAACGGTAGCCTATACATTAAAATTGGTTAGTTTTGACACTGTTTTGGTAAACAATTAAGATCTCACTACTCTATTTTTGGATCAAGACCCATAATATATTGTTAGAAAGCTAATTAAAAGATCTATTATTTGGAGGATGGAAGATTTTAATTATTTGAGGATCAAAAGTTATGAAGCTAGAAAAGTCATCTTTTTTGGCTAAGGAGTTATCTTATTCTCTTGTGTCAATCAACCTTCAACATGGTGCACTTAAACTCAGCAAGGAATAAACCTCAATTGCATACGAAAACTCATCTCCTTAGTTGTTTTCACAAAGATCCAAGAATATAGATTATCATTTATCAAAAGGTATAAAATTGTATGTCTACAGTAGCATAATCACATATTGAAAGCGAGGGAAAATTAGAGAATACCACACTTATTGCGAGTAAGTGTGGCTATCTTAAGGAACAAAGAAATCATTCTTAAATATCTCGAGTGCTTAAAAAAAAACATTCATGCAAAGGAGTAAGGCAAGCCATTATGTCGTGTAGAAAAAAGTGAAACAGCATCAACAAACCCAAGCACACAAAAAGCATCCCAAATTGGGGTAAGGAAACAGTATTACCTTATAACCATGCTCAATTCAAGGAAATCAAACATCAAATCTCAACACAATCAACCCAACATAGTCAGCAAGTGCAAACAAACAAAGAAGACAATCAATGATTCAAATATATTGACTTGAAGAGCAAACATATAAACAATCATTTCCAAATAAATGCATGCTCAATCTTTCGCTCAACTGTCTGAAAAATATTTAAACAAAACCATGCAAGCATACATTCATCTATGAAAAGCATAAGTAATATCCCAAACACAATTCATTTGCAGGAGCTATATATAGAGTTTATGAATTTTATTTTACTTGTACTGGATAGAGAGTAGTTGAACAGTCACTAATAAATCGTTTCTTTCAATTATTTGAGCAATCTATAAATCAGATCACAAATACCCAGAGTTTTAAGTTTAGGAATTACAAAACCACTCAAACCCTCACCATTAATACCTAAAACTAAACCCCCAAATTAAAAACCTCGGCTCGTGATATTTCTTAGTGAATCTATAATGAGAGACCATAAAGAAATGGAGCTAAATTTCCTCTATGATTCTTTCTTTTACTCAAATGAAAACCCTAGGCTACTTTCCAAATTATTTCTAAAGATAAATTTTGAAGAATACAACCTTTTTTTAGAGTTCAATAAAAAAAAATACACACATATGAAGAGGGAAAAGAAAGAACAAGACTTAAATGTTCCTCTCTGCTACCTAGTAAAATGGCAAATCAATCAGTATTTATAGGAAAAATACTGACAAACATGAGAGAAATTACATAAGAATTGAGCCATGAAATGTTTGAATCATGTTGTGCATCCTTGCTGGTAAGGATTGTACAAAGGGAGGTAAAGAATCATATATGGCTCGAGACAAAATGACAAGAAACTCTCAATCAAAAACCCTCACTACAGAATCATCCCTTGTAGGTAATTGTAATGTTTATTGGACCATAGTTTTTTAATCTAACTTTGATAAGATCTACATTTACCTTCAATCAATTCGGAAGATCAATAAAATTTTAACTACAAAGAAACTAAATTCATTTTTCTTTGTTTCTTAAGTATTAATATTGCGTATATTTGCTCAAGTTAATGGTGACATTTGGATTAAGTACAAAAAATACAAACAAATGTTCAATCAATTGATTTTAATGAACACGCCATAGAAAATAAAGAGTCAACATATATAAGTAAATAACACTACGATCATAGAATATAAAATTAAAATTTGATACGGTATATCTATATGTCTTTCATACTTAGTGGTTTGATGGTTGAGAACTGAGAAATAGAGAGGTCAATGTAATTAATGAGAGGAAAAAAAATCACCTTTGAGTGGTTTATATAAATAGATAGGTTGAAGATTAAACAAATTCATTGAGAACAAAATCGTTTGCACAAATAAAAAAGAAATTTCTGCCAATTGCAAAAAGTTATATTACCTTATAATGTATTTGTGAGAAAGGATATTAGCGGAGAAGGGAGGGGATTGAGTATCATATCCTTGTTTGGGATTTTTTTTAATAATCCCCAATTTTGGGGTATAGAATGGGATATGATTGGGGTTATTGTTATATATTATGTAATTCAACTTTACCATTTATCTAGTGATTTAAATTTTATAAGAAATGGTATACTTATAATATGATGATAATAACTTAACTATTCACTTCCTTTTCCCTTCCTAATCAAATAAATAGATGTATTTTACCATTACTTACTCTCCCGTTATTTTCTAAAATATCCAAACAAAGGACTAACCAACCTTCCCTTCCTCTTCCATTCCTTTTACCACTCTTTCATCTTTACTTCAAACTCTCAAACATACCAACGGCATGTTTGGGAGTTTTAATAGAATGAAAGGTAATGATTTTTAATGGAATGAAAAGTAATGAAGAGTAAGATAAAGGGGGTGGTTAACCTTCCCTTATTTAGATATTATAATTAAAGGAAAGGCATTGAAAGAGAGTAAATGTAACTTTCCCTTGTTTGGATGGAGGATAGAAAAGAATGGAACGGTTAAGTTATAATAAAAATTTACATAAATATCGTTAACTATTAATTATAAAGAAATTGAATAAAATTTAGTTTTGATATTTTTAATTAAAATTAATAAATGAGGTTATGTTGCCTCCAAAAACCTCCAAATTGGGAGAACTCCAAAAATGAGGTTTTGAAGGTACTAGAAGATTATCAAAGTACCCTCTAAATATAATACCATATTTAAGAAGAAAAAAAATTCCAAACAAAAAGAGTTAGGTGGTGTTTGTTTGTACTTAATGTACTATTGAATGGCACCACATCTGAATCGGTCAGATGTGATGCTATTAAGCTCGTTTGTTTTTCACTTCTTAATGGCACTTAATAAGTCTGACCAAATTAGACCTAAAATTGAGTCTTAATGACATCTGAATGGTATTTTGGATAAAAATACCCTCACTATATTATCATTATGTCACAAATACCATCTATCGTAATTTTATATCTCTTCACATAACCAAAACCCATCTCTTATTTTTTCTTTCTAAACCCTCCACTGGCGCCAGTCTCGTCTACCAACCACATCCACATTACCAAAGCTTTTAACTGCAGGCACTGATTTAATGACCGCAACTAGCCTTAACCTTTCATCATCAAATGCATTGGCACTAAGATGCAACCGATATGAATTCCTTGGATGATAAACATCCAACAAATGGCAAAAGATCTGGACCTTGTCATTGCAGCTACCGGTTATTTAGTAGGCGAAACTTGGCAGGAAATGGGTGCCGTGGTGGATTATTGAAGGGAAGAGTCTTGGGGAGCTGAAAGCAGAGATGGAGTAAAGCAAGATGAGAAAGATAAAGAGCAATTGTGTAGAGAAGATAGTGAACAACCATTTCTTTTTAGCTCTTATAATATTGTGTATCTTTTTTTTATTTGCTTTTGTTTTTGTGATGATTAAGCATATGGGTATTGATCATATTAGGAATTTGGGGTTGAATTTGGGTTTTGAGATAAATTAGAGACCAAAATGTTACACAACGCTTTTAACCCTTTTTTTAAAAAAGAAAATACTACACATACCTTTTTGGGTAGCCTCAGTCTTTAAAGAAACAATACCTATTGCTTTTTCGGTTCTCTTTGAAATTTAGGCTGTCTCTTTTCAATGAAGAAGACAGTGAACAGTGTCATTACATAGTAACGCTACATGTGATGTCTTTAGTGCTCTTTTCAATCTTTAGATAAGTAATGGGTTATGGGTATTATTATATGTGATGCCGGACAAATGATAGAAACAGAAGCATAATAAAGAAAGGGGAAAAACATATATCAGACAGAAATAGACTAGGTAGAAAAGAAATTAGAGCATAGGGGAAATAACCAACAGTGAAAGTAAGAGGATAATCAATTCTCAATTCATAATTCTAGTATACCAAAATTAACATAATAAGGTGCTTATATAAGCACCAAGCATGCTAGAAAATCCTACTAATTAATAACATCCCTAACATAAAAGGAAATAAATCAAAACAAAATAACTCTCAAATAAAATGCCCAACATAATAGGAAATAAATCAAAACATAATAATTCCCTAATATCCCAAAAATCCTAGAACAGTACATAATTCTTTTCCTTTTTTGCATCATTTTCACCCACTTAAAAAAAAAAAAAAAAAAAAAAAAACTCGACCACGAGTTTTGAAGTGGTGAAGTATCAAAACTTGTGATTTGTGAAGTTGCGTGGCAAAGACTTGCAATTTTTGAGATGTAGCATTCTCGATCCAACAGAAGAAGGATATCAAGAGGAGTTGTTGAGGAGCATTAATCCAGTGCAAGAGACAAAATCAATGTAAGGAAGGTGACACGCACAAATCTTGCCCTCATCTTGGCTTTAGTCTTATTCGTTTTGAAGTGACAAAACAAGTACATCCTCACAGTAAATGGTAGAGCTTTCTTCAATGATTTATTCATTCTTTACAAAGTCCATGTGGATTGGAGAAACAAATTCAGACTTGTCTTGAATGGAATCAAGATTGGTAGAATTTTTGGTGAAAGTTGTTTCCACTTATTGTTTCACTTGTTAAAGGAATTGCTGCATCTTGTGAATTCAAGTCTCAAATGTGGAATACTCAATCTCCAATTGATAGCAATTAGCATAAATACACCGACTATCCAACTCGGTTTTAGCTCAAATAGCATCTTGAGGCCAATAGAGTATTGCACGAGAGCTTGAAATTTCACTGAGTTAGAGAAAAGAATAATTTTCTCCACATTGCCAAATGGACCAAAAACTTGGTAAGCACATATTTGATAATGGGAGTACATGATGAACTGTCAGACGATCTCGACTAAACTCACGCATTCCTCACAAGTGACTCAATTTTGATGTTAATAAAAAAAAGAACAGAAATAAAAAAAAATGATTTTGAGGTTTTTTTTTAATCTGGGTTTAAGGAGAGAATTTGTTGAGGGAGGGATTTAGCTTCAATACCATTTGATGCCGGACAGATAGTTAGAAACAGAAGAGAGAAGCAACAGAGGAACAATATAGAAGTAGTTGAGATAACAGACAAAAATAGATTAGGTAGAAAAAAAAACATAACAAAGGGAGAACAAAACAAGCTGAGAAACAGAGATATGCAAAGAGATAATCAATTTTCAATTCAAAATTTCAGTCTACCAAAATTAACATAATAAGGTGCTTATATAAGCATCAAGCACACTGGAAAATCATACTAATTAATAACATCCCTAACATAAAAGGAAATAAATCAAAACATAATAATTTCTTAATATCCCAGAAATTCTAGAACAGTACATAATTCCTTTCATTTTCTGCATCACTATGTTTACTATATCACAAGTTCACATGACTTCACTGTTCAGATTTTTTTTTAATTCTTTAATAATTTAATAGCTTAATGATCCTTTCAACTTCATCCTTTAAAGCTATATAGACTATAGGAAGTAGTACCTAATGTCTAATCACTATAGAATAATTATACTATTGTTCATTATATTATAATATTATAGGTTTATTATTTGTTCATGATGAATTACTCATCAGTGCATGGTGCATACTGCCTTAGTTGTTATTAATTTTTATTTATTTTATGAGTCTAAATTATTTTTAATACTTACCTTATTTATGCATATAGACTATATGACTGCAATATGTTAATTAGAATAGATCATGGTAGGATTCAGACTCACATCACTTGGTAAACACCTTTCCAATAGGCCATATGATCTTTCAATGTGTTAAAATATTTTGATTTAATGTATTTTGTTTGTTTTATAAATAAGTATGTCAATTTAAATTGATTTAAAAATTTTGTGCAAAATCTTATGACTCGATTCGATTTTAGATTCACAAAATTGAGATTTTGATTTACTATTCGAATCTCGATTTGATAATTATGCACATATATTTCACAGCCATATGATACACACTATATATCATAAGCTTTGAGTACGATGTGCTATATGAAGCCAATGTTATACCAGTTTAGAGTTCATATACCTTGCATGTAGTACCTGAGGAGGACATCTGAACTCCTGGACTTCACTTTTAATCTACACAGAACTTTATTCTCTGTTAATGTAAGTTTAAAGATTAAAGAACAATTTGATAAATGAGATTTCTTAGAACAAAAGTAAGAAAATAGAGGAAGATATATGGGAATGCAAACTGGGAATTCAATCCATTAATAATGCATCAAGCATACATTATATAAAAAATTGAACAACTAACAAAGAGGTCGAGAATCAAGCCATGAAGCACTGTTCGACATAACAAATTAACCATTTCCTACAAACTAGGAACCATAACTTGACTAAGTAAAAAAAAAAATAAAACACATGGGCAGCAAACGTGAGGTAGTCATCCTGATGCAAATAACCAACACTTCTCCTTGCGTTAAGAGCTGCAAACTCCAAGTCTCTACCTAAGAAGCTCAAATTTGTTTGCTGGTAGATGCTTTGTGAAAATGTCTGCAAGCTGATCTTTAGATCTGTAATAAACCAAGCTCATATCTCCTTCCTTATGCACTTCTCTTAAAAAGAATAGCTTAATCTTAAAATGTTTAGTTTTTCCATGAAAAACCATATTATGAGATATTGTAATAGCAGCCTGATTGTCCACAAATACCTCTGTATCATTCAGTTGCTTCAAATGTAAATCACATAACAACTTCCTCAACCACAAGACTTGATTCACTGCTGCTGTAACAGTAACAAATCAGCCTCTGCAATAGACTGTGCTACAATCTCTTATTTCTTAGAACATCAAGAGAACACACCTGATCCTAGACTAAAGCAGTACCTAGATGTACTCTTCATATCATCCATGAATCCACCCCAATCACTATCAGAAAATCTCATCAACTTGAAGTTTTGACACTTCTTGAATTTTACACCAAAGTTAACAGTCCGTTTGATGTACCTAATGACTCTTTTTACTGCTTTAAGATGCATTTCACTAGCACAATGCATAAAATGAGAGAGAATGCTTATAGTAAAAAGGATATCTGGCCTGGTTGCAGTTAGGTACATTAAACATCTAACCATGCTTCTGAAATAGCCTTCTTCGACTTTGTATGTGCCATCCTTCTTACTTTAGCTTTCCTTCTGACTCATTGGTGTAGCTGTTTCTTTGAATTCCTCCATACAAAACTTTTTTAGTATTTCCTTAGCATACTTTCTTTAATAAACGAAAACTTCTCTTTCATCTTGTTTGATCTCCATACCAAGGAAATATGTCATCAGACCAAGATCTATCATACCAAAAACCAGCATCATCTCTTGCTTAAATTCATCAACAAGTTTGGCATTGTTACCTGTCACCAACAAGTTATCCACGTACAATGATGCAATAAGAAAGTCATTCCCTTTTTTCTTAACATAGAGAGTGACTTCTGATAGGATTTTTGTAAAATCCAAGCTCAATAGATGATCATCTATCCTACTATACCAGGCTCTAGGCGTTTGTTTTAAGCCATAGAGAGCCTCTTTTAGTAGATATACGTTGTCTTCATGGCCTTCTTCAATGAATCCTTCTGGTTGCTCAAAAAAGATCTCCTGCTGCAATAGACCATTTAGGAAGGCTGAGTTTACATCTAATTGGAACACTTTCCATCCATTTTGGGCTGCTATAGCTAGCACCAGTTGAATAGTGTCTAATCTAGCCACAGAAGCAAATGTATTCGTGTAATCAACTCCAAAAACTTGAGCATACCCCTTGACAACAAGCTTGGCTTTATGTTTGTTGATGGGTCCATCAGCATTGAGCTTGGTTCTAAACACCCATTTTACTCTAATGACTTTTTTATCCTTCACTCTATCAACTAGCTCATAAGTCTTGTTCTTTTTTATCATTGACAACTCCTCCTCCATTGCCTTCTTCCATTTCTGGTCTTTAATGGATTTTTCATAATTCGCAGGTTCACAAATGGCCACATTGCATCTTTGATAGATATCATAGAGCGGTCTTGTTCCATGGATTGGTTGATCATCTTCCAAATCTTCTTACCACTATTTAGGAGCTTGCACTTCTGATGTTTGGAAAGGGAGACTTGATTTCTACATGCTTGTGGATGTCTCTTGTGTCTGTTCCCAGTTCCACTTCTCATCTTCATTGAAGAACACATCTCTACTAACAATTAACTTCCCTGTTTGAGGTTGATACACCTTGTACACCTTAGAAGAAGAACTGTAACCCATGAAGATGCCTGGTTCTGATTTCTTGTCAAGTTTATCACGCTTGACCTGTGGAACATGAGAGAAACACATACAACCGAACACTCTAAGGAAATTGAGAGAAGGTTTATTGCCATACCATGCCTCGAATGGAGTTTTATCCTTTAATGCCTTAGTAGGCAATCTGTTCTGCAAGAAAACTGCAATACTTACTGCCTCAGCCCAAAACTTCTTTGGAAACTCCTTGTCATGAATCATACATCTGGTCATCTCCATTATGTATTTGTTTCTCCTTTCACTAACTCCATTTTGTTGCAGAGTATATAGAGCAGTAAGATGGTGTTCTATGCCCGCTTCCTCACAAAACAAATTAAATTCTTCTAAGGTGTATTCTTTTCCATTATCTGACTTTAGAGCTTGAATTTTGCAGCCACTTTGGTTTTCCACCATTTTCTTGAACTTCCAAAACATTCCAGCCACTTCTGACTTGAATTTTAAGAGAAAAATCCAGCACAATCTTGTAAAATCATTAATGAAAGCAATGTAATACCGGTTACCTGCTAATGATAGAGTTCTTTGAGGACCGAATACATCTGTGTGGATTAGCTACAACTTGTGAGTGGCTTCCTAGGTTGACTATGGGAATGGTCTCCGTTTTTGTTTACCATATTAACAAGCATGACAATTTGGTAAGTGATATCCAAATGTTGGTAAGCCAACTGTGAGCTTCTTTTTCTTCATGAATTGCATCCTTTACAAGTGACAATGACCAAGTCACTTGTGCCATATCTCGGTGTTGCTAGCTTCGGTTGAAAATGCAGCAAGCTCTTCTTTGATGGGATCAAAAAAAAACTTTTGCCCTTCATTCTCACTTTGAGAATTTCTTGACCCATGACATCAAGAATGTGACGGAAACTATCATCAAAGATCACTTTAAAGCCTTTTTTTTAATCAATTAACCTACACTCAACAAATTTTGGTCAATTTCTGGTACGTAGAGAACACCAAAAATTCTCTTTGTGCCTACAATGTTGGTTATGGCGATTGTCCTTTTCCCTTTGACAGAGATGTAATCACCATTGCCAATTATGACTTTAGTAATGTCAGTTGGCCTCAAATCTCTGAAGAGTCCCTTGTCATTGGTCATGTGGTTGGTATATCCGCTGTTAATTAACCAACTTTCAGTCAAACTACTACTTGCAAAGCAAGATGCCACAAAAAGCTGATCTACAACTTAGGCTTCAACTTTCTGCTGCTGAGCTTTTCCTTTGCAAATTACTGCTTCATGTCCAACTTGATTGCATTTGGAACACTTAGCATCAGGTTTTTATCGTGCAAAAATATACCTAAATTAATAAGCAAATATTTGAACAGTTTTACTTGCAAGTGCATAAGGCCAACAGTAGTATAGTGTGCAAATGCGAGACCATCTCCACAGGGATTGGTGAATTTCGCTTTAGAATTAGTTTCGCAATAATAAAATGAAAGAAATAAATATTGAGATTGAATTAATAATGATAAAGGCGTAGCGACTTGATATCCACCACTAATCATACTACCATAATATGCCAATGCTTTATTCATGTCATGAATATCTAATGTTTGTCAACCTAAGGGCATGGTCTGCTCCTTAAGCTATTGATTTCCCTAAGCAACAAGTTAGGCATAGTATATACTCTAATTCTTTTCTTTCTTAAGGGATTCAACATGGTGTTGATAAGTGCTTAAATAATCATATTTAAGCCCCCTTAATTTACACTTGTTAGGCTTTTTGTTATATGTTTTAGTAGATTCTACTTCATTTTAGTGTTTTATATGTTTTTCATAGGTCTTTGAAGAAAAGAAGACATTTTGGAGCTCTAAGGAACAAAAAGTGAAGATTTGCAAACTAGTAGAGGTGCACTCGAGCACACCTCTCTTGTGATCGAGCACACAAGCACTCGTGCGCACACTTAGAAGGCTCGAGCGCAGACCCATGTGATCAAGCACACACACACCAGAGGCGACAGAGCTAGATTTGGAAAGAAGTCTCTGGACATTAAATTGGAAATTAAGGTTTCAGGGCACCCTTAGAGCCCTATATATAGATTTGTAAAGCACAGAAAACATACTTTGGATTTTACCTTTCGATTTTGCTTGAAGTTGTAAGCTCTAGAGAGGAATTGACGACTCGTCTCCACAGCATTCTTCGGGTTTTATTTTTCATACTTAGTTTAGTTATGGTTATTATGTTCAATATACTTAGCATGTGTAACTAAGCCCAAGTAAGGGCTTGGTTAAAGCCCTAACTATGTTTAACCAATAATTCAATATTGGCACCTTTTCAATATTTATGCTATGATTCTTAATTTTATTAATGCTTATTTTTATTTAAATTCCTCATATGTGTATGTCTGATCAACATATGCATATGGTACGGATTAGTTAGTTAAATCAATTCGGATGATCGAGTCATGGGTTTAACAATAGTAACAAAAGATATCTTATCTGGATTCTTGGGTTAATCAACATGGGAAACCAGGAGCGGACCAAGCCCTAGGTCTCATGTGGTTGTCGATTTTCACAGACCTTATGCTCTCTTAAGGAACAACTCAGTATATACCAAGCTGAATCACTTAAGAGAGAAAAGAGTTAAAGTATACACCATGCCTAACTCATTGCATAGGGAAATCAATAGCCTAAAGAGCGAATCAAGCCCCTAGGTTGACAACCAGTAGGTATTCATAGTATAAGTAGAGCATTGGCATATTGTTTTGTTGGGGTAGCATGATTAGTGGTGAATACCAAGTCTCTACGCCTCTATCATTATTATTAATCTAGACTCAATATTTATTTCTATCTATTTTTACTTTGTGAAATTAATTCTAAATTGAAATTTACCAATCCCTGTAGAAATGATTTCGCACTTGCACACTATGCTACTGTAGACCTTGTGCACTTGCAAGTAAAACCGTACGATTATTTGCTTATTTATTTAGGTAGATAAACGAACAACATGTTTTTGGCGCTGTTGCCGGGGATTGCGCTAAATTTCTTTCTAGAATTATATTCCGTTTAGTTTAGTAATTTTTTTTTATTTATTCTGTTTTATTTTTGTCAAAAATCTCAAATTTTAAGTTTATGTTTTTCACCTTTATTTTTGTTTCATTGAAAACCTAATCTATTTCGTTTTCGTTTTCTATTTCAGGTACTACAGCAGAACTCTCTGTGCCATGTGTGACTGAGTGCACCCCTCTGTGCGATCGAGTGCACTTGAGGCAGAGAGTCACCCGGGCAGCAGTATTGAACTGCTACACTGAAGAAATTGTTACTAATTCATGCACGGGCTTCAATCCAGACATCCAACATTCTTTCCCCTCAATATCGAGCTTGAGCAAACTATCTGACAAAGGCTTAGAAACAACTCTAAAGAGGTAAAAGAAGCAATCAAGGAAGAAGCACCCATGGTGGAACAGATCAAAAATCAACAACCACCTGAGCGGAGACCGATGAAGCAATCTTTTATCCCACGGAACCTCGGCCAACTATCTTGCATTGCTTATCAACCAGAGGCAGAAGGCAACTACTAAATATCTCCGCAAATACTCAGTGCATTGACTCACTTTAGGGGTACACCTAATGAGGATCCACACTTGCACCTTCAAGAGTTCTTCGATCTCTGCAAGTTCCAGCACATCCGAGGCTTAGACTAAGAAGGAATCAGGTTAATTATTTTCCCTTTTTCCTTAAAAGATAATGCTAAACTGTGGTACAATTCATTGCCTGTTGTTTCTCTCCACACTTGGGAGGAGTTGGCCAGTAATTTCTTAAGGAGATTCAATCGTTCCAACAAAAGGATGGAAACCTATTCTTTGAGGCATGGGGACATTTAAATGAGCTGCTACTCAAATACCCACATCACAACCTACCTCAGGATGAACTGGTATAAGCTTTTATGAAGGTTTAAGTGATACTAATAAAAGTATTGTAGATTCAGGTTGTGGAGGAGTGCTGATGGAGAAAAGCAGCGAAGAAGCCATGGAGCTATTCGAGACCTTAAGTGAACACACCCAGCAATTCTCCTCTCGAGGTAGACATGGAACCAGGAGCAAAGGTATGTATGAGGTTAACCTAAATGGAGGATCTTCTACCCAAATAGTTGTTGCGGAGAGGAAACTAGATTTGGTAGTTAAAGTCATGGCTGCTCAAAATACATCACCTAATCCATTAGCTACACCACTCCAGGTATGTGCTATATGTTCTCAATTTGATCATAATACTGAGACATGTCTCTTGTATTCATCTACAGACCCTGAGCAAGCAAATTATATGGGACCAAACAACTATCCGCCAAAGAAGAACCCGTATGCAAACACTTACAACCCTGGATGGCGAAATCACCCTAAATTTTCTTGGATCAACAATCAAAACGGTCAAGGACAGCAAAGGAACTCCCAACCAGTAGCCCACTCAGTTCCCAAAACAAAGAAAAATTACCTAGAGAGGCTTATGAGGCAACTGGCAACTCAGCTACAACAGTTGGTATCCCAACACCAACAGCTGATTAATTCACAAGAACAGTTCATGGCAGAAACAAGACAATTTCGAACTGAGATGAGACAAACCACTGCAAAACATGAACAAGCTATTCAAGGGCTAGAAGTAAAAATGGGGCAATTGGCCAAGGAACTGAGTAGTAGAAAGCAAGGTGAGTTTTCAGCCCAACCACTACCTAATCCAAGAGGACATCAGCAACTGAATGCTGTGATAGCCCTAAGAAGTGGTAAGATCATAGGCATTGATAAGCCTACATAAGCATCTCTAGACAAAGCATCCACATCTAAGGTAAGTGAGATGGAGAAGGTGAATGCACCACCCTTCCCTCAAAGGTTAGTAAAGCCAAAGAAAGAGACTAAATTGATTGATATTTTCGAAATTTTGAGAAAAGTAGAGATTAACATTCCTTTATTAGATGCAATTAAACAAATTCCTACATATGCTAAATTTTTGAAAGAATGTTGCACTAATAAAAGGAAGTTTCAGGAGCATGAGACGGTAGCCTTAACTGAAGAGGTAAGTGTTGTGCTATTAAGAAAACTATCACCAAAACTAAAAGATCCAAGTAGTTTTACTATTCCTTATAGGATAAGTAACCAGCTATTTGAGCATGCACTATTGGATCTAAGGGCGAGTGTCAATCTGCTGCCATATAGTGTATTCGAGACACTAGGTTTAGGGGAGCTTCAACCGACTTCCATTACCTTGCTACTAGCTGACAAAAGCATCAAACGACCAAGAGGCATTCTTGACGATGTTTTGGTGAAAGTAGGTAAATTTATTTTACTTGCTGATTTTATTGTGTTAGATATGGAAGAATGTCTTATGCTGTTAACTTTACCCATAATTTTAGGAAGAGCCTTTATGATAACTACTGATACAAATATTAGTGTGAAAAAAGGTATTGTCACTATGAAGGTAAATGGTGAGGAGATTGAATTTAAAATATTTGATACATTAACGTCACCCAAAGATGATATAGAATGTTCTAGTGTAAGCTTGATACAAGGTGTTGTTGAGCAAGTTTTTCAGGCCCATCACATTGATCCATTGAAGACCACCCTCAACCATGGTGTCACAAGATTGGATATTAAGCCAGAGGATGACGATGTGATTAAGGACATCAATAAAGCTATGCACCCCCTTAAGGCCAAACCAAAGCATCCAAGTAAGTTTATTCCTCTAGTTGAACCTCCTGAGCCTACTAATACTACTCTTCTCTCTTCTATTGCCCAGACACCTAAATTGGAGATAAAACAGCTATCAAGAGAACTTAAACCACATGAGGTGGGCTCTAAGTGCCCCCTTTAAAGGGAGTAGCACTGAAGCTACTGTAGAGAGCGCTTGAGCAATTTCCACTTTCATACCAATATAGCTCAAAGCGACTCTATCAAGGTTAGTGGTATTGAGGCCACTAAAGTACGGTATGGTTGTATAGTTCTAAACTCTTTATTTTTGGTAAGTTTTAATTTGTCTATACATGCTGCCTTGCGTTCGAGCGCACCACTCAGTGTGCTCGAGCGCACATTTACTGTGCTCCATAGCGCGCGAGCGCACCCCACCACACACTTGTGCACAAATGCGATCGAGCACACTTCACCTTGCGCTCGAGCGCACTCAAGACAGAGAAGGCACGTGAGGGTTTTTAAACACATTTCACTCACAAACCTTATTCACCCAAGATTACACTCTCGCACACACCTTCTTACTGTCTGTCGCACTCACCTTTGTTCTACCAGAATTCCACCTCATGTCTCCTTCTCACCACCACCCTACCATCATACATCACCCTACTACCAGCACAACCATCCTCCTTCCCCCATCACACGCCCTGTACTTTCCCAATTCAAACACGGTATGCAAAACTCATTTTTGATCTAATTACTTACACACTATCACACACGAGTTTTTAATTTATATTTTCATCCTATTATGTATTTATCTCATGTGTTGGTTATTTTGTTTCATGTTTACAAGAGGTTGGGATCGAGTTCATGTGATTTCTATAGTTTCAAGTTTCTGTTGCACAGAAACTGTTCAACAAATTGCCTGAACCAGTGCGATCGAGCGCCAGGCCTTTGTGATGGAGTGCACCTCAATCTGTGCGATCGAGCGCACCATAAACTGTGATCGAGTGCACTCACACCAGAAGCTGCACTATCATGCCTAAGCAAATGGCCTCTAGTTCCCGAGCTCTTCGACATCCGCCGAGAGGACAGGGAGGCGACCCGACTGATCAATCAATAGATAGATGGTTTGGAGGCATAGTTTACATGACAGGAGGCGTTACTATAGGCCATCCTAGATCGCCTATCTCCTGCATCCGGTACCTCTTCGACTACAACACCCAATGACCAGCAGTGAGAGGATACCCTGTCTGGTTGAAGACATAAAACTTAGCGCTCATGGGAGGCACCCCACAACATATCCTTTTCATTATAGTATTTTCTTTTCTTGTTAGTATTTATGCTTATTTGACTATTTATTATCCATATTTATTATTTTTCGGCACAACGTTTGTTTTTCTTTTTCAGGAACATAGTGCGTGCATCAAGTTCAAGTTTAGGGGCGTGCTACGAGCCATGCCAGCCATCTAGTTCTCCATCTCCCAGGTCATATCTTTCCATGTCACTCACACATTGGGGACAATGTGTATATTAAGTTTGGGGGTAGAGAGAGACACTTGCACATACATGCACACACTATGTCCCAGTTTGTTTTAAAAGATAAATGCATGTTCATTTTGTTTTAAAAATTTTGGTTGATTTAAAACAAATATAATAAAACTTCATTAGTAAGCTTAAAATTTAGAACACATAGCCTAGTAATAAAAATTTTAAAAGTTTAATTACCTACCTCAAGGCGCTTAAGAATTCACGAGTTTGATCTAGATCTGACACGAGCAAATTAGCACGCAATTGTGTGGAGTATGACATATAATTTTTATGTATATGTTTCCATGACCTAACTATAATCAGATAACTTGTTCGAAGAACACTTTGGCATGGAAAAATAAAGACAAATGTCCATCATGCAAAAAGAGAAAATAAAATGCTCCTAATGATCATTAAATAAACTTTCCATTGAGTAATTGGACCTCTTTCCTTAGTAAGCAGTGAGTGTTCACGTCAAAAGGTGAGAATTTCACTTGGTGGTATTAAGACCTGTTAGTTCCGTAGCCTTTTTTACTCGAGTTAGTAAGTCCTTAAGGGTGTCTTTACACCTAATGTCCTAAAACCATCTGGTTTAGGAGTCATTGGCTAAACATTCGCTACAAGAGTCAATTAGAAAGCTTAATAGAACTCAACATAGCAAAAATCTCATGATGAAAGAAAAAGTAAAGAAGTAAAAACTATACCATTTTTGTTCTGTCTGATAAGGAATTCGATGAAGGTTTGGACACCGAAACACTATACATTAGAATTATTTGGAAGCTCCATCTTTTATGTGCTAATTCGTCACACACCAAATCAAACTTGCGATGCCTTAAACTAACCTTGGGTAAGTAACATAAACTTTTAAAATCCTTATTCATTGCAAAAATGTGTTTTTATTATAAGCTTACTCATGAACAGTCATCATGGTTTTATGTGCGAGCCAAATTTTTGGATATCATGAAGAATGAATTTATCTTTGATTTTGTTTTTATATAGTCTTTCGTTTTGTAATGCTAAGGGACTAGCAATATGTAAGTTTGAGGGTGTGATAAGTGCTTAAATAGTCATATTTAAGCCCCTTAATTTACACTTGTTAGGCTCTTTGTTTATATGTTTTAGTATATTCTACTTCATTTTCGTGTTTTCTGTGTTTTTCATAGGTCATTAAAGAAAAGAAGACATTTTGGAGCTCTAAGGAACAAAAAGTGAAGATCTGCAAACTAGCAGAGGTGCACTCGAGCGCATCTCTCTTGTGATCGAGCGCATAGGCACTCGTGTGCACACTTAAAAGGCACGAGCGCACCCATACGCTCGAGTGTAGACTCATGTGATCGAGCGCACACGCACTAAAGGCGGCAGAGCCAGATTTGGAAAAAAGTCTCCAGATCTTAAATTGGAAATTAGGGTTTCGGGTTACCTTTAGAGCCCTATAAATAGAATTGTAAAGCACAGAAAATATACTTTGGATTTTACCTTTCGATTTTGCTTGAAGTTGTAAACTCTGGAGAGGAATTGACAACTCGTCTCCACAACATTCTTCGGGTTTTATTTTTCATACTTAGATTAGTTATGGTTATTATGTTCAATATACTTAGCATGTGTAACTAAACCCTAGTAAGGGTTTGGTTGAAGCCCTAATTATGTTTAACCAATAATTCAATATTAGTGCCTTTGCAATATTTATACTGTGATTTTTAATTTGATTAATGCATGTTTTTATTTAAATTCCTCATATATGTGTGTCTGATCAACGTATGCATATGGTACAGATTAGTTACTTAAATTAATTTGGATGACCGAGTCTTGGGTTTAACAATAGTAACAAAAGATATCTTATCTGGATTCTTGGGTTAATCAACATAGGAAACCGGGAGCGGACTAAGCCCTAGGTCTTATGTGGTTGTCGATTTCCACAGACCTTATGCTCTCTTAAGGAACAACTCAGTATATACTATGTTGAATCCCTTAAGAGATAAAAGAGTTAAAGTATACACCATGCCTAACTCATTGCATAGGGAAATCAATAGCCTAAGGAGCGGACTAAGCCCTTAGGTTGACAACCAGTAGGTATTCATAGCATGAGTAGAGCATTGACATATTGTTTTGTCGGGGTAGCATGACTAGTGGTGGATACCAACTCCCTACGCCTCTATCATTATTATTAATCTAGACTCAATATTTATTTCTATCTATTTTTACTTTGTGAAATTAATTCTAAATCGAAATTCACCAATCCATGTGGAAATGATCTCGCACTTGCACACTATGCTACTGTAGACCTTGTGCACTTGCAAGTAAAAATGTATGATTATTTGCTTATTTATTTAGGTAGATAAATGAACAACAGGTGTATACTGAGTTATTCTTTAAGAGAGCATAAGATCTGTGGAAATCGACAACCACACGAGACCTAGGGCATGGTGTATACTCTCGGTTTCCCATGCTGATTAACCCAAGAACCCGGCGTGGATTTCTTTTGTTACTATTGTTAAACCCAAGACTCGGTCATCCAAATTGATTCAACTAACTAATCTATACCACATGCATACGTTGATCAGACAAACACATATGAGGAATTTAAATAAAAACATGCATTAATCAAGTTAAGCATCACAAAATAAATATTGTAAAGGCGCCAATACTGAATTACTGAGTAAACATAATTAAGGCTTCAATCAAGCCCTAAATAAGATTAGTTACACATAGTTGTGATGCTAAACATCTTCATAAAATAAAATAAAGGAAAGAATAAACCCGAGAGAAGAGTCGTCAATTCGTCTCCTAAAGCTCCAAACTCCAAAAAAACAAAAAGAAGATCCTATTTTTGTGTTTTTCAAGTCTATTTATAGGGTCCTAAGGACACCTCAAAAATCTAATTTTCAAAACAAGACCCGAACCATCCTTTCCAAAACAAGTTCTATCGTTTTATTACACGTGTGCGCTCAATCTCATGCTTGTGCGCTCGAGTGCTTATGCGCTCGATCACACTCTTCTGTGCTCGATCGCACTTGGTTACTTCTAGGTCTTCCAAATTTCTTCCTTTGAGTTCCAAAATGCTATATTTTCTCCAAGAACCTATAAAAACATAGAAAACACAAAAATGAAGTAAAGTGGACTAAAACACGTAAACAAATAGCTTAACAAATGTAAATTAAGGGGCTTAAATATGAATATTTAAGCACTTATCACACCCCCAAACTTATATATTGCTCGTCCCTTAGAAATATGAAACAAAAAACTAACTGAAAACAATAAATAAATCCACTATTCATGATATCCAAAAATTTGGGTTGCACACAAAACCATGATATTTATTCATGAGCAAGTTTAAAATATAAACATATCTTTGCAATTAATAGAGTTTTAAAATCTAATCACTTACACAAGGCTGGTTAAAGTATCACAAGTCTGACTTAGTGTGTGGTGAATTAGCACATAAAATGTGAAGCTTTCAAATAACTCCAATGTGTAGTGTTTTGGTGTCTCAACATTCATCGAATTTCTTATCAGAATGAACAATAATGGTATAGTTTTATTTCTTTCTTTTTATTTTATTATGAGACTTTTTTTTCCATGTTGAGTTCCTTTAAGCTTTCTAGTTGACCCATGTAGCGAGTGTTTAGCCAATGACTCCCAAACCATATGGTTTTAGGGCATTAGGTGTAAAGATATCTCTAAGAACTTACTAACTCGAGTAAAAAAGGCTACGAAACTAACTAGTCTTAATGCCGCCAAGCAAAATTCCCACCTTTGACGTGAACACTCACTGCTTACTGAGGCAAGAGATCCAGTTACTCAGTGAAAACTTTATTTAATGATCATTATAAGCATAATTCCCACCTTTTGACGTGAACACTCACTACTTACTGAGACAAGAGGTCCAGTTACTTAGGGGAAAGTTTATTTAATGATCATTAGGAGCATTTTGTTTTCTCTTTTTGTGCAATAAATTTTTTTTTCTATTTTTTTATGCCAAAGTGTTCTTTTAATAGGTCATCCGATTACAGTTAGGCCATGGAAACATACATATAAAAATTATATGTCATACCCCACACAATTATGTGCTAATGTGTTCGTGTCAGATTTAGATCAAACTTGTGAATTCTTAAATACCTTGAAGTAAGTAATTAAATTTTTTAAAACTTTATTATTAGACCACGTGTTCTAGATTTTTAAGCTTACTGATGAAATCTTATTATAATATTTGATTAAATCAACCAAAATTTTCAAAATAATATGAACATGTATTTATCTTTTCAATAATAATAAAAAAAAACTGGGACAAAGTGTGTGAATGTGTCTCTCATACCCCCAAACTTAAACTACACATTGTCCCAATGTGTGAACAACATGGAAAGATCTAACCTGGGAGATGGAGAACTAGCTGGCTGGCATGGCTCATAGTACACCCCCAAACTGGAACTGATGTACACACCTTATCCTTGAAAAATAAAAACGAAAGTAATACAGGAAAACAAAAGATACTAAAATGAACTAGTTATAAAGATAAATACTAATAAGAAATGTAAAAAATATTGAAATTAAAATGATATGCTGTGGGGTGCCTCTCATGAGTGCTAAATTTAATGTCTTTAGCCAAATGGTGCACCTTTCTCACGGCTGGTCTCTAGGTGGTGCAGACGATGAGGTGCTAGGGGCGGGAGGTAAACGATCAAGAATGGCCTGGATCATCGCCTTCTGTCTCATAAAACGTGCCTTCAAACCATCGATGTGCTGATGCACTAGTAATGTAGCCTCTCGATCCTCCTAACGAATATCAGAGAGCTCACACCGAAAAGAGGACATCTTTTCGAAAATGTGCTGGTACTTAGTGGGTCCCATGTCCGAATGGTCCTCCTCCCAAGTATAGCTTATTATAGGGGCTTTGGTGTCCATAGGATCATCTACTACTCCCTCTGCAGCTGATGCCTGCCCCCGGAGTCCTCAAGGCATGTGTGACTAACTCAGTGTCCACTGAGCCTTCCCAAAGAGGGAGTGTTCCCTGACTGGTCCATCAATGGAGGAGCCCTTAATCCATTTTTTCTTGAAGATGGAGCAGATTAGGAATAGGAATGGGAACCCCCATGCATTGGCCAGGGTGACTTAGCATGCATGGACATGGTCCTATAACTTATGTATCTTGCTCCAAATAACAGTAGGGATGGAGTACCAGTGGCCTCTGTGGAATGTATATAATGTTTGTAAGAATTGGTCCCTCTTCTGGGTCTTGTGCCCCAATGGGCACACATTCCGCTGGAGAATGGAATCCACGAGCCAGAGTCGTGGAGGCAACTTGGACCGGCTCCCAGCATTGTTATGCCGATCGACGTACTGCCCACCACATATGTCCTTAATGATGGAGGACAAGGGGAAGGACTCTGGCTGCTCCTCCATTTGGGTGTCCTCAGAAGGGGACTCATCATAACAATGAAGAGCAACAGCTATATTTGCAGAGGTCACATCGATATACTTGCCCTAAACTGATAAGGACAAGACCCTCACCTTGTTACAGTCGAATTATAGGTTCTTGTAAAACTGAACCACGAACCAAATGTAGGCAGTAGAGCACACAGGCTTAAACAACCTCTTAAAACCCCGATGCTTGAATTCTTGGACCGTCTATTGAGTGGCTTCCAAGTTCTTGAAGTCAGCATCAATGTTGAATGTAGTTTCGAACAAGATCTCTCGTTGTTCAAAACTAGGCCGGGAGGACTGGGCACGGCTACCCGTGGCACGGAAGGCGAAGGCTGTCTATTTAGGCATGTTGGTTGAGTTTTTGCAAATATTGTGCTCGATCTCAGTGGAGTGCGCTTGATCGCACTAGCTGGTTTTTCACTGAGTATTTTTAGCGAACAACTTATGGGTGATAGTGAATTGAAGCTGTGGGCAGCACTTCTAACAAGGTCTAAACCTTCTAAAGTCACGGAATGGTGCAGTGTTTTGGTGAAATGTGGTGATGATGATTGATGGTTATGAGTGATAGAGATGAGTGATGGTGAGAGTGCAGGGGTGAGGGTTGGTGTGAGTGAGGTTTGAGTGTCGTGTGAGAGTGAGAGTGTGAGAGAGAGAGAGAGAGTGTGAGAGTGCAGGTGAGAGTGAAGAGTGTTAAGTGAGGGAAGTGTATTAAAATAAACATGTGACTTTCTGTCCCGAGTGCACTCGATCGCACTTTGAAGTGCGCTCGGTCGCACTTGTGCGCAAGTGTGTGCATTGGTGTGATGCGCTCGCGTGCCATTGAGCGCATGGCGAGGTTGTGCTCGAGCGTACTATGGAGTGCGCTCAATCGCAAAGACTGAAAGTGCTGACAACTAAAGGAACTATAAAAAGGACTGAAAATTAAAAATAATGAAAACAATTAGCAAAAATAAATAAAACTGTACTGTACTCAATGGCCTCGATACCATTGACCTCAATAGAGGCACTTAAGCTACATGTTTTTCAAAGTCTGAATTGCTCAAGCGCTCTCTATAGTAGCTCTAGTGTTAATATTTTGGCAGGGGGTACTTAAAGTCCACTACATGTGGCTCAAGTGCCCTTGGTGTTGCTGCATAATCATCATGCTTCAGCTCATGCAAATGTAACTGCCTCTTATCACTTGATCTGGGATGCATTTGAGAGACCTCAAGGAGGTGCACAGCTTTAAAGATGTCATCAGTAACATTTTCAGTTGCAGGCTCAATATCCGATCTGTTGAAACTCTGAGTTAGGGTGATCTCCAATGGATTAATGGGCCGGACCTAAAAAACTTGCTCAACATTACCTTACATCATACAAACATTAACACATTCCATATCATCTTGGGGTGAATTTATTGCATCAAATATTTTAAATTCTATCTACTCACCATTTAGCTTCATACTGACAATACCTTTTTTCACACATATATTTGTATCAACAGTTCTCATAAAGGGTCTTCCTAAGATGATGGGCAGAGGTAATGGCCTAGGACATTCTTCCATATCTAATACAATAAAATCAACCGGTAAAATAAATTTACCTACCTTTACCAAGACATCCTCAAGAATACCTCTTGGTCGTTTGATGCTTCTGTCAGCCAGTTGTAAGGTGATGGAGGTTGGTTGAAGCTCCCCCAAACTTTGTGTCTCGAATACAGTGTATGACAGTAAATTGACACTCGCCCCTAGATCCAATAGTGTATGCTCAAAAAACTGGTCTCTTATCCTGCAAGGAATGGAAAAACTGCTTGGATCTGTTAGCTTTGGTGGTAGTTTCCTTAACAACACTACACTTACCTCTTCAGTTAAAGCCAATGTTTCATGCTCCTGAAACTTCCTTTTGTTAGTGTAATATTTTTAAAAAATTTAGTATAAGCAGGAATTTATCGAATTGCATCTAATAAAGGAATGTTTATCTCTACTTTTCTCAGAGTTTCAAAAATATCAAATAATTTATTCTCTTTCTTTCGCCTTACTAACCTTTGAGGGACGGGTGGTGCATTTACCTTCTCCATCTCACTTACCTTTGAGGTGTGATGAGTGCCAAATATTGCATATTTTGGCCATCTAATTTACATTTGTTAGCTTAGGAATTTGTTACTTTGAGTTGTTTTCGTTGTTTTTCAGGTTTACAAGCACTGGGAAAGGAGTTTCACTAAAATTGCCAGAATTGCCCGTACAGATCAATCATCTTTGAAAATTAAACTGTATTGATTCAAGAAGAACCAGGATATGAGCCCTATATGCTTAGAAAGATCCAGAAGTCTATTTTCTGGAGAATTTTACGGCTCGTAAAAATGATTTTTCTACAGAAAGTTATGGCCATTTTAGTAGACAAAGGTCAGGCTGTGCGAGCTGTGCGGGATTTCAGTGTGAACAGAAGTTTTGAAGGGCATGTGAAGACTTAAATCCAACATCCCACATTGGTTGGAAACAAATTTCTATATCCCACATCCCACATCAGATTGGAAACACATTCCACTTGTGGTATTTGCCTATATAAGACCCACTCCACTTCATCATTCAGTGTACAATTCCTGAGCCACTTTGGTGTTTACCGGTGGACGTCCGCTAGCATTCTGGTGGATCCCGAAGGCATTGCTACCACGAGGGGAAGCGCCGCCCGTCAGCGAGTGGAATTTCTCCCACGTAAAGTTGTTTATTTATTTCTTTATATTCAGTTGTTTTTAGTTTAAATGTTTAGCACTTGTTATTATAGTTTTATAGTTATGAGTGGCTAGATTCTTCAGCTAAGGTTGAAGATGAAGCCCCGCCGTTATTTGGCGTAGTAGTTCAGATTTGCTTGTACAAATCTGACAATTTTTAGTATAAATGTTCTGTCAATTATTTGAGTTAATCTTATAATTGATTGAGTTTAAATTGTCTGTTTGATTTTCTTTGTGTTTCATCTGATGGATACATTGAATGCTTTTCGATTAAATTGGATTCCCTTTGTGATTTGTTAAGAGCGGATACATCGGGTGCTTTTGGTTTAGTTGGGATATTCTTTGTTTTTTGTCTTATAGTTGGATTCATTGAATGTTTTGATAGGCTACATTTTTAGAACATATATGCTTAACTTCGGTGGGGTGGATTCGGAAACCTTAGTGCTTTTTTTTATTATTAGTTTTAAAATCAATTTAATTTAGTTTTAATTTATTTTACAAATTATCATTCAAAATTCGGAATTAGGTTAAGATAGAGTTAGTTTAGATTAAAAATTATATTTTCACAACGCAATACCCTGTGGATTCGACCTCGCACTTGCACAACGCTATACTGCAAACGACTCGTGCGATTGCGAGTAAATTAAAACTCACAACAAGTTTTTGGCGCCATTGCCGGGGACTTGTTTTGTTTGTGAAAATTTTTGGTCTGAATTGATTTTATTTTTCTACTAGTTAATTTAATTTTAAAAAAAAAAAAATTTAAGTTGTGTGTTTGTTTTATTCTGCAAGTTTCTGCTAGTTAGTTTACTTTAGTGTTTTTTTTAGTTGGTGTATGCTTGGTCGGAGATCCTTGGACTTAGATTTGATACATTTAGATCCCGGCTTAGAAAGAACTCTTAGGAGACAGAAAAGAGCGCTAGTTGAGAGAGAGACTGTTGAGATGGCAGAGAATTATAGGAATGCAAATCATCCTGAACATGTAGAGCAACCTAGAGCTTGGAACGTGGACTCCACTACATCCCTTAGGGATTTGTTCGCACCCGTTGCGACTAACTCATCTTCCTGCATAGTGTTGCCACCAACCAATGCCACACACTTTGATTTGAAGCCACATGTCATCCAACTCTTACCCTCATTCTATGGCTTAGATCTTGAAAATCCTTATAGCCATGTGAAGAAGTTCAAAGACATTTGTGCCACATTCAAATTCCAGAACTTCTCTGAAGAGTCAGTCCATCTTCGACTCTTCCCTTTCTCCCTTCACGATAGAGCTAGGGCGTGGTTGGACTCCAACACGTCCGGGTCTATTACATCTTGGGAAAACCTGCTTAGCAAATTTTACCATAAGTTTTTCCCAATGTCTAGAGTGAATGAGTGCCGAAAGGAGATTAGCTCTTTCACTCAGGACGAGGATGAGAAGTTCTCTGAAAGCTGGGAGCGCTTTAAAGAGTTACTGATCAGATGCCCTCCACATGGATATGAGAAGTGGAGACTCGTTCAATTCTTCTACCAAGAGTTGACTCAACCCAACCGTAGTATGATCGAGTCTATGAATGGGGGGGCATTCTTGAGTCTGACAGGAGACGAAGCATATGTGGCATTGGACAAGTTGTCCGACAACTCACAGCAGTGGGATTTTTCAAGCTGTCGAGATAAGTCCATTCGTGCTCCTAAGAGGGGAGGCATCTATGAGGTCAGAGAGGACGCTGATTTGAGGATAAAGTTAGATGCCCTCACTAAGAAGATTGACACTCTCACTGTGAGGCAATCCATCAATGCTGCTAACACATTCAATGTTGAAAGCTGTTCCATCTGTGCTAGTCCCATGCATCTAGCACATAATTGCCCTTCAATACCTGCTTGTGCCGAGTATCCTATGGAACAAGTAAATGCTTTCAATGACTTTCGAAGGCAGTCAAATGGATCGTACTCCGAGACGTACAATCTAGGGTGGCGGAACCACCCAAATTTTTCATGGAGGCAGAACCAACCAATGAATCAGGGAGGAGCCCCTCATCATGCTCAAAGTCAATATCCTCCCGGATTTGCCCCATAAATTCCTAATCATGGTCGTTCTGCCCATCCAGCACCTTCATCTACTTACCACGCACCCACTCAAACACCAGCGCCAGTTTCACAGTCGCTAGAGGACACCCTTAAGGAGTTCATGAAGGCGACTAGCCAAAATATAAGTGATGTGAGGAGTGCAACAGTGGTAAATACCCAAGCAATTGCCAAGCTGGAGAGTCAAATAGGGCAAATTGCAAGTCACTTGGGTGAGAGAGAGAAGGGGAAGTTCCCCAGTCAGCCCGTGCCCAACCCAAAAGGACAATTTATGGTTGAGAGTTCATCAACTCCTACGCACGGGGAGGAACAAGTATAGTCGATTGTCACACTGAGGTCTGGGAGACAAGTGGACAATCGAGTGGAAGAGAGCCCTGCTATGCAGCAAGGGCAAGGGAGTGGCAACACAGAGAAGAGAGATGCTGAGCCATCTACAGCCACACCTACTGAGAAAGACCCTCCTAGGTCGTTTGTACCTAGAGCGCCCTACCCCGAGAGATTACAGGCGCCTAAGAAATGAGGGAAGTATAAGGAAATTTTGGAGGTATTCAAGCAAGTCCAAATCAATATCCCATTTTTGGATGCCATCCATCAAATGCCATCATATGCCAAGTTTCTAAAGGACTTGGTCACTATCAAAAGGAGGACGAATGTCCCAAAAAAGGCATTTTTGACCGAGCAGGTCAGCTCAATCCTTCAGTGCAAGCTACCCATCAAGTATAAGGACCCGGGGTGTCCTATAATCTCTTGCACGATAGGAGTCAGCCACATTGAGAGGGCTCTCTTGGATCTAGGGGCGAGTGTGAATCTTCTACCCTACTCAGTCTATTTACAATTGGGGTTTGGAGAATTGAAGCCCACATCCACTACGCTTCAATTGGCTGACAGGTCAACGAAAAGACCACGGGGAATAGTTGAGGACGTTTTGATAAAAGTTGATAAGTTCTATTTCCCCGTGGATTTTATTGTGCTTGACACAGAGCCGGTTCAGAATGTAGGAATTCAAATACCCGTGATTCTAGGGCGACCATTCTTAGCCACGGCTAACGCCCTGATAAATTGTAGGACAGGGGTGATGAAGATCTCCTTCGGAAATATGACAGTGGAGTTGAATATTTTTGATATCACTAGGCAACCACATAAATATGATGAAGTGAGAAATGTATGCTTGATAGAGGAGATTCTTGAGGAGACTGTGAATGAATCAAGCACTGAGGACCCCCTGGAGGCATGTTTTGCTCAATTTGGAGAGGATTTGGATTTAGATAAATTACTTGAGCAAGCAAATGCCATTTTGGAGTCTCCTCCTCAGGAGAGCAATAAGACGGAGGAGATTGTGGATGACTCCCGCACTGAGAACCCTCTAGAGGCATGCTTTGCTCAATTTGGAGAGGATATGGATTTAGATAAATTACTTGAGCAAGCGAATGCCATTTTAGAGTCTCCTCCTTGGAAGAGCAATAAGACGGAGGAGACCACCGCACCTGAAATCCCCAAGAAGGAACTTAAGCCTTTACCAGATAATCTTAAGTATAAGTTCCTAGGTTCAGCTGATAGTTTGCCTGTGATTATACCTTCCGATTTGGGTGATGCTCTAGAGGAGAAATTATTAGACGTCTTAAGAGAGCATAAGGAAGCTATAGGCTGGACTATTGAGGATGTCAAGGGGATCAGCCCCTCGGTGGTGACGTACACGATACAGTTAGAGGAGAATGCCTAGCCATCGAGGGAGCCACAAAGAAGGCTCAACCCTGCTATGCAAGACGTTGTGAGGGCAGAAGATATTAAGCTGTTAGAGGCAGGGATCATTTATCCCATCTCTGATAGCAAGTGGGTGAGCCAAATTCATGTTGTGCCCAAATGTGCTGAATTAACGGTAGTGCAGCATAAGGACAACAAGTTGGTTCCAACTCGTGTTCGGTCAATTTGGAGAGTGTGTATCAGCTACCGTAAATTGAATGCTGCCACTAGGCCTAATCATTTTTCATTCCCATTTATTGATCAGATGGTGGAGCACTTAGTTGGGCATGTTTACTAATGTTGGGTCTGGCTGAAGACGTTAAACTTAGCACTCATGGGAGGCACCCCACAGCTTATCTTTTCTTTTGTTTATTTATTATTTCGCATTTTTATGATTAATGTTTGTTTCCAGTTTTTTTTGTTTTCCAGTTTTTATTTTTCAGGGACAAAGCGTACTTCAGTTCAAGTTTGGGGGTATGCTATGAGCCATACCAGTCCAGATAGTTCTCCATATCTCAGGTCAGCTCTTTCCATATTAGTCACACATTGGGGTCAATGTGTAATTTAAGTTTGGGGGTATGGGAGACACATCACACACTTTGTCCTAATTTGCTATCTTTTCGTCATAGAGATAAATGCATGCTCATGTTATCGTGAAATTTTAGTTGATTTAAACATTTTATGTGATGTGATGTCATTGGTGAGCTTAACATTTTGAACACATGATCTGGTGATAAATTTTTAAAATTTAGTTACTTACTTTAGGCATTTTGAGAATTCACATGTTTGATCTAATCTAACACGAGCACATTAGCACAAATTATGTGAGGTATGACATGTGATTTTAATGTGTATTTTTCCTTATCTTAATTGAAACTGGATGACTTGTTGGATGAACTCTTGGGCATAGGAAAATATATAAAAAAAAAATTATCAATAAACTTTTCGCTGAGTAACTGGACCTCTTGCCTCAGTAAGCAGTGAGTGTTCACGTCAAAAGGTGGAATTTTGCTTGGTAATATTAAGGTCGGTTTAATTTCGTAGCCTTTTTTACTCGAGTTAGTAAGTCCTTAGGGGTGTCTTTACACCTAATGCCCTAAAACCACCTGGTTTGGGAGTCATTGACTTAACACTCGCTACATGGGTCAATTAGAAAGCTTAAGGGAACTAAACATAGCCGTGCCTTATTAAAAAAAAAAAAATACTATGCCTTTGTCGTTCATTTTTGATGGGAAATTCGGTGTATCTTGAGACATGGAGACCTTACACATTAGAGTTACTTGGAAGCTTCATTTTTATATGCTAATTCACCTTACACTGATTCAAGCTTGTGATGCCTTATCCTGCCTTTTGTAAGTAATTAGATTTTAACATTTCTATTCATTGCGAAGATGGGTTTACCTTTTTAAGCTTGCTTATGAATGAATATCATGGTGATGTATGCTCCTTAAATTTTTGGATACCATGAGTGATGACTTTATCTTTATGTTCTTTGTTTTTCATTGAGTCTTTTATTTTGTTTTGCTAAGGGACTAGCAAATTGTAAGTTTGGGGGTATTTGATGAGTGCCAAATATTGCATATTTTGGCCATCTAATTTACATTTGTTAGCTTAGGAATTTGTTACTTTGAGTTGTTTTCGTTGTTTTTCAGGTTTACAAGCACTGGGAAAGGAGTTTCACTAAAATTGCCAGAATTGCCCGTATAGATCAATCATCTTTGAAAATTAAACTGTATTGATTCAAGAAGAACCAGGATATGAGCCATATATGCTTAGAAAGATCCAGAAGTCTATTTTCTGAAAAATTTTACGGCTCGTAAAAATGATTTTTCTACAGAAAGTTATGGCCGTTTTAGTAGACAAAGGTCAGGCTGTGCGGGCTGTGCGGGATTTCAGCGTGAACAGAAGTTTTGAAGGGCATGTGAAGACTTAAATCCAACATCCCACATTGGTTGGAAACACATTTCTATATCCCACATCCCACATCGGATTGGAAACACATTCCACTTGTGGTATTTGCCTATATAAGACCCACTCCACTTCATCATTCAGTGTACAATTCCTGAGCCACTTTGGTGTTTACCGGTGGACGTCCGCTAGCATTCTGGTGGATCCCGAAGGCATTGCTACCACGAGGGGAAGCGCCGCCCGTCAGCGAGTGGAATTTCTCCCATGTAAAGTTGTTTATTTATTTCTTTATTTTCAGTTGTTTTTAGTTTAAATGTTTAGCACTTATTATTATAGTTTTATAGTTATGAGTGGCTAGATTCTTCAGCTAAGGTTGAAGATGAAGCCCCGCCGTTGTTTGGCGTAGTAGTTCAGATTTGCTTGTACAAATCTAACAATTTTTAGTATAAATGTTCTGTCAATTATTTGAGTTAATCTTATAATTGATTGAGTTTAAATTGTCTGTTGGATTTTCTTTGTATTTCATCTGATGGATACATTGAATGCTTTTCGATTAAATTGGATTCCCTTTGTGATTTGTTAAGAGCGGATACATCAGGTGCTTTTGGTTTAGTTGGGATATTCTTTGTTTTTTGTCTTATAGTTGGATTCATTGAATGTTTTGATAGGCTATATTTTTAGAACATATATGCTTAACTTCGGTGGGGTGGATTCGGAAACCTTAGTGCTTTTTTTTATTATTAGTTTTAAAATCAATTTAATTTAGTTTTAATTTATTTTACAAATTATCATTCAAAATTCAGAACTAGGTTAAGATAGAGTTAGTTTAGATTAAAAATTATATTTTCACAACGCAATTCCCTGTGGATTCGACCTCGCACTTGCACAACGCTATACTGCAAACGACTCGTGCGCTTGCGAGTAAATTAAAACTCACAACAAGGTGGACACTTTATTTGGAGATGCTTGTGCAGGCTCATCAGTGCCTATAATCTTACCATTTTTTAGAGTTGTCACGGCATTCAGTTGCTGATGTCCTCTTGGATTAGATAGTGCTTGGGCTAGAAGTTCACCCTGCTTTCTTCCACTCAGCTTCTTAGCTAATTGCCCCACTTGTACCTCCAGTCTTTGAATGACTTGCTCGTGCTTGCAATTGTTTGTCTTTGCTCAGTCCGAAATTTTCTTTCCTCTGTCACGAACTGTTCTTGTGAAGTCATAAGTTGCTGTTGTTGAGTGGTTAATTGCCTCACAAGACTTTCTAGGTCACTCCTCTTTGATTCCAAAACTGGTTGGGCTGTTTGTTGGAAGTTCCTTTGCTGCCCTTGAAGGTTCAAGGTACTTTGATTAATGCTCCATGAGAGGTTAGGATGGTTTCGCCATCCAGGATTGTAGGTATTTGCATATGGATTGTTTTTTGGCGGATAGTTGTTTGGTCCCACATAGTTTTATTGCTCTGGATTTGCAAATGAATATAAAGGGCAAGTTTCAGTAGTGTGATCAAAATGAGAACATATAGCACATACCTGGAGTGGTGTAGCTTGTGGACTAGGTGAGGCGTTCTGAGCAATCATGGCTTTAACAAGCATATCTAGCTTCCTCTCCACAGTAGCCATCTGATTTGAAGATCCACCATTTAAGGTCACCTCATACATACCTTTGCTCTTAACTCCTTGTCTACCTCTAGACGAGAATTGCTGGGTGTGCTCACTTAATGTCTTAAACAGCTCCATGGCTTCTTCACTGCTCTTCTCCATCAGCACACCTCCACAACCTGAATCCACAATACTTTTATTAGTTTCACTCAAACCTTTATAGAAAGCTTGTACCATTTCATCCTGAGATAGATTGTGATGTGGGCACTTGAGTAGCAGCTCATTGAAATGTCCCCATGCCTCAAAGAACAGGTCTTCATCCTTCTGTTGGAAAGATTGAATCTCCTTCGTCATTTATCTTGTCTTTTAAGCTGGGAAAAACTTCCTTAGGAACTTACTGGCCAACTCTTCCCAAGTATGGATAGAAACTGCAGGCAATGAATTGTACCACAGTTTAGCATTATCTTTTAATGAGAAAGGGAAAAGAATTAACCTGATTCCCTCTTGGTCTAGGCCCCGAATATGCTGGAACTTGCAGAGATCAAAGAATTCCTGAAGGTGCAAGTGTGGATCTTCAGCAGGTGTACCCCTAAAGTGAGTTAATGCACTAAGTATCTGCGGAGATATGTAATAATTGTCTTCCGTCTCTGGTTGATAAGCAATGCATGATGGCTGGTCGAGGTTCCGTGGGATAAAGGATTGCTTCATAGATCTTCGCTCAAGTGGTGGTTGGTTGTTAAGTTATTCCGCCATTTGTGCTTCTCCCTCGAATTCCTCTTCTACCTCTTCAACGTTGTCTCTAAACCTCTGTCGAATGGTCCACTCAAGCTCTGTATCGAGTGGAAAGAAAGTTGGATTCCTAGATCGAAGTCCTTGCATGAATTAACGGAAACACTTCAGTGTAGCAGTTTCAGTACTGCTGCTCGGGTACTCTCTGAACCTTTTGCGCTCGATCGCATCAGGTACTGCACTCGATCGCAGTGCCAGAGATTGATCTTCTACACACCTGAAACAGAACTGCAGAAAACAAAAAGAAAAATAACTTAGGTTTTTGATGAAACAGAATAAAATATAACAGACAAAATAAAAAATGAACGAAAAATAATCCTAAACAAAAATTTAGTGCAATCCTCGGCAACGGCGCCAAAAATTTATCATATAAAAATATACCTAAATTAATAAGAAATATTTGAACAGGTTTACTTGCAAGTGCACAAGGTCAACAGTAGTATAGTGTGCAAATACGAGATCATCTCTATAGGGATTGGTGAATTTCGCTTTAGAATTAGTTTCGCAATAATAAAATGAGAGAAATAAATATTGAGTTTGAATTAATAATGATAAAGGCGTAGCGACTTGTTATCCACCAGTAATCATGCTACCACAATAAAATAAAAAAATGCCAACACTTTACTCATGTCATGAATACCTAATGTTTGTCAACATAAAGGCATGGTCCGCTCCTTAAACTATTGATTTTCCCTAAGCAACGAGTTAGGCATGGTGTATACTCTAACTCTCTGCTTTCTTAAGGGATTCAGCATGGTGTATACTAGTTGTTCCTTAAGAGAGCATAAGATCTGTGGAAATCGACAACCACACAGGACTTAGAGCATGGTGTCTACTCCTGGTTTCCCATGTTGATTAACTCAAGAACCCGGCGTGGATTTCTTTTGTTACTATTGTTAAACCCAGGACTCGGTCATCTAAATTGATTCAACTAACTAATCCATACCACATGCACACATTGATCAAACAAACACATATAAGGAATTTAAATAAAAACATGCATTAATCAAGTTAAACATCACAACATAAATATTGCAAAGGCGCCAATACTGAATTATTGAGTAAACATAATTAGGGCTTCAATCAAGCCCTTACTAAGAGTTAGTTACACATAGTTATGATGCTAAACATCTTCATAAAATAAATAAAGGAAAGAAGAAACCCGAGAGAAGAGTCGTCAGTTCGTCTCCCAAAGCTCTAAACTCCAAAAAAAAAAAAAAGATAATGTTTATGTGTTTTACAAGTCTATTTATAGGGTCCTAAGGACATCTTGAAACCCTAATTTACAAAACAAGACCAGAACCATCCTTTCCAAAACAGGTTCTGTCATTTTACTACACATGTGTGCTCAATCTCATGCTTGTACACTCGATCACACTCTTCTGTGTTCGATCGCACTTGGCTGCTTCCAGATCTTCCAGATTTTTTCCTTGGAGTTCCAAAATGCTATATTTTCTCCAAGAACTTATAAAACATAGAAAACAGAAAAATGAAGTAAAATGGACTAAAACACGTAAACGAAGGGCTTAACAAATGTAAATTAAGGGGCTTAAATATGAATATTTAAGCACTTATCAGTTTTCTTCAGCATCTAAACGAAGGATGACCCTTATTTCTGCAGTGTTGGCAAGGTGATAGGATTTCCTCTAATTTTCATTCTTACCTTTTGCATTGGATGATGCTGTACTTGCTCTATTTCCTTCAAAATCCTTTTTCTTTTTCTTTTTCTTTTTGGCCACGTTTTGATGCTTGGCTACCAAAGCTCCTTTGATTGTCGTATCCTCCTTCATCAGTCTTCTTTGCTCTTGTTCTTGCAATGCGTTAAGCAATTCTACTAAGGAAATTTTTATCAGATCCTTGGTATTCTCCAACGTAGTGATGGTTGCTTCATATCTTTCAGGTACTGTAACAAGAATTTTTTCTACAATTCTTGAATCAGTAAACACATATCCAAGAAGCCTCACTTTGTTTGCGATGCTAAGAAGCCTGTCAGAGTAATCTTTAATCATCTCGGAGTCCTTCATTCTTTGAAGTTCGAATTCTCTGATCAAGTTCAGGGCTTGCATCCCTTTAATTCTTTCATCTCCTGTATATTCTTCCTTGAGATAGTCCCAAATGGCCTTAGCTATTTTGAGAGACATAATTCTGGTAAAAATCATTGGTGAAACCACTGCAAGTAGACATGTTTTCACCTACAATTTTCTTGTCCTTTTCTCCTTTTGTGTCTTGATCTATGCCACAGTAGGATTTAATAGGAGAGGTTGAACTTCATAATCTTCTTCTACAGCCTCCCACAGATCCAACGCGTCTAGGTAGGTCTCCATACGCACCGCCCACATTTGATAGTTGTCTCCATCGAAAACTGGTGGAGCCATTGATGACAAACTAGATTCACCTTCCATTAGAACACTCAAATGAACTCACAGATCCCTCAAGAATAAAGCTCTGATACCAATTGTTAGTTTAAAGATGAAAGAACAATTTGATAAATGAGATTTCTTAGAAAAAAAGTAAGAAAATAGAGGAAGATATACGGGAGTGCAAACTGTGAATTCAATCCATTCATAAAGCATCAAGCTTACATTATATAAAAAACTGAACAACTAACAAAGTGGCCGAGAATCAAGCCATGAAGCTGCTCGACATAACAAATTAACCATTTCCTACAAACTAGGAACCATAACTTGACTAAGTAAAAAACAAATAAAACACATGGGCAGCAAAGGTGAGGTAGTGATTCTAATACAAATAACCAACAGTTAATAAGAACTTTATACACAATGTTAAGATTGATCTATTTCTTGAGGAAGTAGGGCAGGTTTAGAAAAGCTACATCACCTTGAATCTGTCCCTTTGCTCTTTCTAGAGAGGACTTTCATCAGCCACTTGGGCTTATTAGCTCACATGGTATGGTCAGTGGGGGTAGAGGTAGAGATCTTAGGTTCAAATCCCTTGCACAAAAGGGTGGGGGTGAGGACATTTATCAAACCCGTGATAAACTTGCTATTCCTTAATGCTATAATAATCTTAATGCTCCATATTTCTCACTTGCAATGCTACCATCGAGGTATACACCATGGATTGATGAAGATCCTGACCAAAAAATCATGGCCTCACAGTTTTAATCTACATGACTGCCTTCCAAAAACATAAATAAATAATAATTTAATAAATCCTACCTACGGTGTGTTTCAAGGTTCCACTTTTTTCACGTATTTGTCTGCAATCTGTATGCATGCATATTAATTGGTATAGATGTGCATCTGTATGTGTGTGCTTGAATGCATTTTAATCTTTTTGCGTTCTCTTTTCGGATATAAAGTACCTATATGCCTACTCGATGCATATGTGTGTGGCATGATAGTGTACTTATATTTAGTTGTAATTTTCAGGTCTTGACAGTCTCTGTAGACAAGTCGGCCAAAGTGTGGGAGATCTCTGAAAATGGTAACGGAAAGATGAAGAGAACATTGACTTGTCCTGGCTCAGATCGAGTGGATGACATTCTTGTTGGATGTCTTTGGCACAATGATCATCTTCTTGTTGTTTCTCTTGGTGGTACCATTATTCTTTTTTCAGCAAGTGATCTTGATAAAACCCCACTGCAGTTATCCGGCCACATGAAGAATGTTACTTCAGTAGCTGTTCTCAAAAGTAACCCAACATTTATACTGTCCAGCAGCTATGATGGCCTAATAGTTAACTGGATTCAAGGTATTGGATATAGCGGTAAATTACAAAGGAAAGAAAATTCTCAAATAAAATGTTTTGCTGCTGTTGAAGAAGAGATCGTAACATCTGGATTTGACAATAAGGTGATTAATATGGTCATAACTTTCCTTCCTTAAGTGAAAGGATGACTATTATTTTACTCTATTCATCTTTTTTGCCACTTATGTTAGAGGAGACTGAGTACTTCTCACATTTCTCTCCTCTTGTCTTTGTATTTATTATGTAACCACATTGTGAGTAAGCCATTCCATTATGGGATGGCTGATGGCCCCATGTTAAAAGGAAAGTTTGCATATGAAGCCACGCAAATCTCCAAGAGCATTTTAATTCAAGCTTTAATTTTGTTTTCCTTACATCAAATATGAATTGAATTTTTCTTATATTGAACCTATGATTAATAGTTTTCTTGGTAATATAACCGAGATGAAGATGAAGAAAGATATTTTTTCTTCCCCAAGTAGTGACACTCTTTTTGTGAAGGATGGTGAAGTTTTAATTGTGAGGTTTATTGAAATTGACAAATTTATTATGTGATAATCATGCAAGAGATGAAGTGGTCAGTTGTCGTAGAGTTATGTTCTATATTTTCCAGAACTCTTTGGTCTGTATCAGAATTCAATTTCTTTTTCTTTAAATTTATTCTTTTAAAATGTGTCCTGGTCTCTTTTGGAGCGTTGGTAAGGACATTTCCCTAAGTGGAGTTCGGTGTGCATATGGGCTTTAGTAATAAAAAAGAAAAAAATATATTCTTTTAAACCTAATCTAGGACTTGAATCTGTCAAAGCATAGGGGGTCTTGGATGTACCGTTATCACCCACTATGTCTACAAAAGCACCGTGCAACATTTGTTCATTCAAAAAGTATAATCAGGAAATTTCTGGTAAAGTTTTTTTTATTAACTAAAAATTATATGATGTCTTCTATTTCTAATGCTTTCCCTTCTAATTTCTTATGCTATTACCAAATATGCATACCAGATATGGAGGGTCTGCATGGGGATCAATGCGCAGATGCAGGCTCCATTCATGTTGGCAGTCAACCAAAAGATTTAAGCCTTTCTCTTCTCTCTCCTGAACTTGCTTTGGTCACAACTGATTCGGGAATTGTTATGCTTCGCAGTACAAAAGTAGTGTCAACCATTAACCTTGGTTTTGCTGTAACAGCATCTGCAATAGCACCTGATGGGAGTGAAGCCATCATTGGTTGTCAGGATGGTAAATTACATGTATATTCTATCAGGGGTGATGAGTTTAAAATATTGCATATTTTAGACCCTTAACTTATATTTGTTATGCTCTTAGTTAGTAGTATTTTACTTTATTTTACGTTTTTCTTGTGTCTTGTGTATTTTTACAGGTTTGTGGAGAAAATGAAGCATTTCAGGAGATTTGAAGCTTCTGGAGACATTGCGCTCGATCGCACGAGATATGCGATCGAGCGCACCTGCCTATGAACGAGCGCAAGGTCAACATCCCACATCAAAATAGTTGCTGTTCAGTGCGTCTGCGATCGATCGTAACAGACATGCGATCGATCGCACCATTCTACGATCGAGCGCACTCGGGCCAGTATCCCACATCGAATCTGAAACCTGCAGTGCTCCGGGTGTTCCCCTATATAAACACCATTTGGCTTCATAATTCAGTGTACAATTCCTGAGCCACTTTGGTGTTTACCGGTGGATGTCCACCAGCATTCTGGTGGATCCCGAAAGCATTGCTATCATGAGGGGAAGCACCGCCCGTCAGTGAGTGGAATTTCTCCCATGTAAAGTTTTTTATTTATTTCTTTATATTCGGTTGTTTTAGTTTAAATGTTTAGCACTTGTTATTATAGTTTTATGGTTATGAGTGGCTAGACTCTTCAGCTAAGATTGAAGATGAAGCCCCGCTGTTGTTTGGCGTAGTAGTTCAGATTTGCTTGTACAAATCTGACAATTTTTAGTATAAATGTTCTGTCAATTATTTGAGTTAATCTTATAATTGATTAAGTTTAAATTGTCTGTTGGATTTTCTTTGTGTTTTATCTGATGGATACATTGAATGCTTTTCGATTAAATTGGATTCCCTTTGTGATTTGTTAAGAGCGGATACATCAGGTGCTTTTGGTTTAGTTGGGATATTCTTTGTTTTTTGTCTTATAGTTGGATTCATTGAATGTTTTGATAGGCTATGTTTTTAGAACATGTATGCTTAACTTCGGTGGGGTGGATTCGGAAACCTTAGTGCTTTTTATTATTAGTTTTAAAATCAACTTAGTTTAGTTTTAATTTATTTTGCAATATCATTCTGAAATTTGGAACTAGGTTAAGATAAAGTTAGTTTAGATTAAAAATATATTTTCACAACGCAATTCCCTGTGAATTCGACCTCGCACTTGCACAACACTATATTGCAAACGACTCGTGCGCTTGCGAGTAATTTAAAACTCACAACAAGTTTTTGGCGCCGTTGCCGGGGAATTGTTTGGTTTGTGAAAATTTTTGGTCTAAAATGATTTTATTTTTCTACTAGTTAGTTATCTTTTTGTTAAAAGAAAAAACAATAAAAAAAATAAAAAAAAATCATGTGGATGAATCCAGCGCCGGTTTCACAATCTTTAGAGGACGCCCTCAAGGATTTCATTAAAATGACCGGCCCGTCCCTCAACGCTGCCAACACTTTCAATTTTGAAAGCTGTTCCATCTGTGCTAGTCCCATGCATCTAGCACAGAATTGCCCATCAATGCCGGCTTGTGCCGAGTATCCTATGGAACAAATGAATACTTTCAATGACTGTTGTTGGCAATCAACTGGATCTTGCTCCGAAACATACAATCCAGGGTGGTGGGACCACTCTAATTTTTCATGGGAGCAGAACTAACCAATGAATCAGGGAGGAGCCCCTTACCATGCCCACAATCAATACACTCCCGAATTTCCTCCACTAATTCCAAGTTATGGTCACTCAGCTTATCCAGCACCATCACCCGCTTACCAAGCTCCTATTCAAGCGCCAGCGTCGGTTTCACAGTCATTGGAGGACGCTCTCAATGATTTCATGAAAACGACTAGCTAATCTATGAGTGAAGTGATGACTGCAACAATAGAAAACACCCAAGCGATTGCCACACTAGAGAGTCAAATTGATCAAATCGCAAGTTATGTGGGTGAAGGAGAGGAAGGAACGTTCCCCAGTCAAACTGATCCTAACCCAAAGGAACAGTTTGCAGTGGGAAATTTATTAACTCCTATGCATTGGCAGGAACAAGTGCCATCAATTGTCCCATTGAGGTCTAGGAGACAAGTGCACAATCAAGTGGAAGAGAACCCTGCTATGCACCAAGGGCAAGAAAGTGGCAACAATGAGAAGAGAGATACTGAGCCATCTACAGCCACTCGTATTTTTAAGGATCTCTCTAGGTCGTCTTTACCTAAAGCGCCTTACTTTGAGAGACTACAAGCGCCCAAGAAAGAAGGGAAGTCTGAGGACATTATGGAGGCATGCTTTGCTCAATTTGAAGAAGATTTGGATTTAGATAAGTTGTTTGAGCAAGCAAATGCTATTTTGGAGTCTGCTCCTCAAAAGATCAGTGAGATGGAGGAAACCACAACACCTAAACCCCCCAAGAAGGAACTTAAGCCTTTACCAGACAATATTAAGTATAAGTTCCTAGGTCCAGCAGATTCTTTGCCAATAATTATAGCTTTAGATTTGGGTGATGCTCCAGAAGAGAAATTATTGGACGTCTTAAGAGAGCATAAGGAAGCTATAGGCTGGACTATTGAGGATGTCAAGGGGATCAGCCCCTCGGTGGTGACGTACATGATACAGTTGGAGGAGAATGCCAAGCCATCGAGGGAGCCACAAAGAAGGCTCAACCCTGCTATGCAAGAGGTTGTGAGGGCAAAAGATATTAAGCTGTTAGAGGCAGGGATCATTTATCCAATCTCTGATAGCAAGGGGGTGAGCCTGATTAAAGTCGTGCCCAAACGTGCTGAATTTACGGTAGTAAATAAAGACAACGAGTTAGTTCCAACTCGAGTGCAGTCAAGATGGAGAAAGTGTCTAGACTACCGTAAATTGAATGCTGCCACTAGGCTTGATCATTTTCCATTCTCATTTATTGATCAGATGGTGGAGTGCTTAGCTGGGCATGTTTACTAATGTTGGGTCTGGCTGAAGACGTTAAACTTAGCGCCCATGGGAGGCACCCCACAGTTTATCTTTTCTTTTGTTTATTTATTATTTCGCATTTTTATGATTAATGTTTGTTTCTAGTATTTTTTGTTTTCCAGTTTTTATTTTTCATGGACAAAGCGTACTTCAGTTCAAGTTTGGGGGTATGCTATGAGCTATACCAGTCCAGATAGTTCTCCATATCTCAGGTCAGCTCTTTCCATATTAGTCACACATTTGGGTCAATGTGTAATTTAGGTTTGGGGTATGGGAGACACATCACACACTTTGTCCTAATTTGTTGTCTTTTCGTCATAGAGATAAATGCATGCTCATGTTATCATGAAATTTTAGTTGATCTAAACATTTTTTGTGATGTGATATCATTGGTGAGCTTAACATTTTGAACACATGATCTGGTGATAAATTTTAAAATTTAGTTACTTACCTTAGGCATTTGAGAATTCACATGTTTGATCTAATCTAACACGAGCACATTAGCACAAATTATGTGAGGTATGACATGTGATTTTAATGTGTATTTTTCCTTATCTTAACTGAAACTGGATGACTTGTTGGATGAACTCTTGGGCATAAAAAAAAAAAAAAAAAAAAAAAAAAAAAAAAAATTATCAATAAACTTTTCGCTGAGTAACTGGACCTCTTGCCTCAGTAAGCAGTGAGTGTTCACGTCAAAAGGTGGAATTTTGCTTGGTAATATTAAAGTCGGTTTAATTCCGTAGCCTTTTTTACTCGAGTTAGTAAGTCCTTAGGGGTGTCTTTACACCTAATGCCCTAAAACCACCTGGTTTGGGAGTCATTGACTTAACACTCGCTACATGGGTCAATTAGAAAGCTTAAAGGAACTAAACATAGCCGTGCCTTATTAAAAAAAATAAAATAAAAACTATGCCTTTTCGTTCATTTTTTATGGGAAATTCGGTGAATCTTGAGACATGGAGACCTTACACATTAGAGTTACTTGGAAGCTTCATTTTTTATATGCTAATTCACCTTACACTAATTCAAGCTTGTGATGCCTTATCCTGCCTTTTGTAAGTAATTAGATTTTAACATTTCTATTCATTGCGAAGATGGGTTTACCTTTTTAAGCTTGCTTATGAATGAATATCATGGTGATGTGTGCTCCTTAAATTTTTGGATACCATGAGTGATGACTTTATCTTTATGTTCTTTGTTTTTCATTGAGTCTTTTATTTTGTTTTGCTAAGGGACTAGCAAAATATAAGTTTGGGGGTATTTGATGAGTCTAAAATATTGCATATTTTAGACCCTTAACTTATATTTGTTATGCTCTTAGTTAGTAGTATTTTACTTTATTTTACGTTTTTCTTGTGTTTTGTGTATTTTTACAGGTTTGTGGAGAAAATGAAGCATTTCAGTAGATTTGAAGCTTCTGGAGACATTGTGCTCGATCGCACGAGATACGCGATCGAGCGCACCTGCGCTCGAGCGCACCTGCCTATGAATGAGCGCAAGGTCAACATCCCACATCAAAATAGTTGTTGTTCAGTGCGTCTGCGATCGATCGTAACAGACATGCGATCGAGCGCACATGCGATCGTGCACATGAGACATGCGATCGAGCGCACATGTGATCGATCGCACCATTCTGCGATCGAGCGCACTCGGGCCAGTATCTCACATCGAATCTGAAACCTACAGTGCTCCGAGTGTTCCCCAATATAAACACCATTTGGCTTCATAATTCAGTGTACAATTCCTGAGCCACTTTGGTGTTTACCGGTGGATGTCCGCCAGCATTCTGGTGGATCCTGAAGGCATTGCTATCACGAGGGGAAGCGCCGCCCGTCAGTGAGTGGAATTTTTCCCATGTAAAGTTTTTTATTTATTTCTTTATATTCAGTTGTTTTAGTTTAAATGTTTAGCACTTGTTATTATAGTTTTATAGTTATGAGTGGCTAGACTCTTCAGCTAAGGTTGAAGATGAAGCCCCGCTGTTGTTTGGCGTAGTAGTTCAGATTTGCTTGTACAAATCTGACAATTTTTAGTATAAATGTTCTGTCAATTATTTGAGTTAATCTTATAATTGATTGAGTTTAAATTGTCTGTTGGATTTTCTTTGTGTTTCATCTGATGGATACATTGAATGCTTTTCGATTAAATTGGATTCCCTTTGTGATTTGTTAAGAGCGGATACATCGGGTTCTTTTGGTTTAGTTGGGATATTCTTTGTTTTTTGTCTTATAGTTGGATTCATTGAATGTTTTGATAGGCTATATTTTTAGAACATGTATGCTTAACTTCGGTGGGGTGGATTCAGAAACCTTAGTGCTTTTTATTATTAGTTTTAAAATCAACTTAGTTTAGTTTTAATTTATTTTGCAATATCATTCTAAAATTTGGAACTAGGTTAAGATAAAGTTAGTTTAGATTAAAAATATATTTTCACAATGCAATTCCCTGTGGATTCGACCTCGCACTTGCACAACACTATATTGCAAACGACTCGTGCGCTTGCGAGTAATTTAAAACTCACAACAAGGGGCGATAGCCTTATGGAAGAGGCAGTCCTTGAGAAGCACCGGGGTGCTGTTAGTGTTATACGCTACTCTCTAGATTTTTCAATGTTCGCGTCAGGTGATCTAAACCGAGAAGCTGTAGTCTGGCATCGTGTCTCCAGAGAGGTATCTTGATTGCCCTTTATATCTATTTTAGATAATTTTATTTTAATGTTTCATGCATTTGCTTCTGACACTTGATTAACTCACTAAATGTGTTGACTTTTCAACCTTTCACCAGCTAATGTTTTGTGTGTTCGCTTATGCATCCATGCATGCATTCTGCATCTTGTATTTGATTTGTTCATGCCTGTACCGTACATATGTGTGTGCACGCGCACTTTGGGGGGTTGGGTAGGGAGCCTAGTCCCTCATCCTTTTTGTTCAAAATACGGCATCATGTAATTGATTTGTTGAAGGCCCTAATCGCTTCTATCAAACTTTGTTTCTCTCTCTCTCTCTCTCTCTCTCTCTCTCTCTCTCTCTCTCTCTCTCTCTCTCTCTCTCTCTTTGTCTATACCTACCTCTATATTTATCTATCTATTTGTTTTCTTCTTTTCCGCTCATTATGGCATTATAAGCGACGTTTGGGTACTGATTTAAATCAGCACCCAAACGTTGCCATAATGTGGTTGTGAAAAGGACCACAGCTTAATTAATCAGGCAAAGCGCCCAGACCTTTTAGGGGAAAGGTGTTGGTTGTGTTGAGGATCCTCTGCCTTAATCTAAGGCCTTCCATATATGCATCCATTGACCCTCAATTATAGGAGCTTGTTTAGCTAATTCTTTCCATTTATTTTGTAATCAACATTTATGTGTAATTAAGCCGTTATACAATCTGTAAAAAGAATATATATGAAAGACTCTCACCACTCTAAAAGTGCAGTGGTTTTTCAAATATTTTCATTGTATCAGAGCTCACCTGGATTAGCATCCCACGATCCCCAATGGCCTCTGATTCTTCTCCCACCCTCCTTCCCTTCAACACCATGATTCACATGGTTACCATCAAACTCTCCTCCTCGAACTACCTCTTATGGAAGAGCCAACTTCTTCCACTTCTCGAGAGCCAAGGTCTGCTGGATCATGTGGACGGTACCCTTGTGCCGCCACCTCCATTTGATCCTCCCATCTCTCAGACACCAAATACCAAACACCTGGGATGGAAAGCCACCGATCAGCGCCTACTAAGTCTTCTACTCTCCTCTCTCACAGAGGAAGCCATAGCTGAAGCCGTCGGCCTCTCCACATCCCGCGAGGTCTGGACTGCTCTCGAAAATACATTCAGCCACCGCTCCAAAGCTCATGAAATACGCCTCAAAGATGACTTCCAATCGATGAAGCGCGGCACCCGTCCAGTCACTGCCTACGCCCGTGCCTTCAAGGCCTTATGCGATCAGCTTCATGCCATCGGTCGCCCTGTTGATGGAACCGACAAAGTTCACTGGTTTCTTCATGGCCTAGGACCCCATTTCTCCAGTTTTTCTACTGCCCAAATGGCACAGACACCTCTCCCCTGTTTCCCGGATCTTGTGTCCAAGGCTGAGAGTTTTGAACTCTTTCAAAAGTCTCTTAAAATTCTGGTGCCTTCAGCTGCAGCGTTCACCGCTAGCTGTGGCTCTTCTCAACATGGGGGTGGCTCATCTCGGACCAGACATGGCCGCGGAAATGGCCCCAGCCACGAGTTCTCCAGTCACGGACAAGGTCATGCCCAACCCACTCAAGGTCGCCGTCCACCACTGTGCCAGATTTGCCGCTTGGAAGGCCACTATGCTAATCAGTGGAGGCAACGCTATGATCAGCACCGGCATGACCCCTCGGCACACCTTGCAGAAGCTTTCAACGCTTCATGCTCTGTATTTGGCAATGAAGTTTCGGATTGGTTCTTGGACACAGGGGCTTCGACCCATATGACTCCAGCCCACTCCACTTTGGACCAGTCCACCACTTACACAGGTAAGGGTTGTGTGATTGTAGGGAATGGTGCGTCCCTACCCATTACCCACACTGGTAAAATTTCCCCTTCTCCAGATCTTCATCTATTAGATGTTTTGGTTGTCCCTCACCTCACTAAAAATCTTTTGTCCATTAGTAAATTAACGCATGATTTTCCGTTATCCGTTACATTTACTAATAATTTTTTCACTGTTCAGAATCGCCAAACGGGAAGGGTGGTGGCAACCGGTAAAAGAGATGGAGGCTTATATGTACTAGAGCGCGGAAATTCTGCTTTTATTTCTGTCCTTAGAAATAAATCCCTTTATGCTTCGTATGATTTATGGCATTCTCGCCTTGGACATGTAAATCATACTGTTATCTCTTTTTTAAATAAAAAAGGGCAGCTTTATCTTACCTCTTTATTGTCATCTCCTACATTATGTGATACATGTCAACTTGTGAAGAGTCATCGTTTGCCTTATTCTTGTAACGAACATAGATCGTCTAATGTTTTAGATCTTATTCATTGTGATATCTGGGAACTTTCCCCCGTAAAATCAAATTTGGGTTTTGCCTACTATGTTTTATTCATTGATGATTATTCTCGTTTCACTTGGCTTTATCCATTGAAATTAAAATCTGACTTTTATGATACTTTCATTCATTTTCAAAAATTTGTGGAAAATCAACATTCTGCTCGTATCAAAATTTTTCAAAGTGACGGTGGTGCAGAATTTACTAGCAACTGTTTTAAAGCCCATCTTCGTACCTATGGCATTCATCATCAACTCTTTTGTCCATATACTCCCGCCCAAAACGGTCACGCAGAACGAAAACACCGTCATGTGACTGAGACCGGTTTGGCCCTGCTTTTCCATTCCCACACTTCCCCTCACTTCTGGGTTGACGCCTTTAGCACTGCAGCTTATATCATCAACCGATTGCCCACACCACTTCTTGGAGGTAAGTCCCCATTTGAGCTTCTATATGGTTCCTCTCCAAATTATGAAAATTTTCATCCATTTAGTTGTCATGTTTATCCTTGTTTACGTGATTATATGCCTAACAAATTTTCTCCCCGTAATATTCCTTGCATTTTTTTTGGGTTACAGCTCCTCTTAAAAAGGGTTCCGTTGTCTTGACCCTACCACTTCTAGGCTATATATCACCCGCCATGCTCAACTTGATGAGACTCACTTTCCCTTCCTCGATACCTCCCAGGCTCAACCCATATCCTCCCTCCAATTTTCAAATTTTATGGAACCCAGTCTTCCCCTTACAGACATGCTACCATTTTCCCCTACGCCTCACTCCCGGCACATTACACAATCCGGATCTAACCCTTGTGGTATTTGTACTGATTCAGTGGATGAGTCTTTGCAGGTAAACGATTCTCTTACAGGTCCATCTTTACCGCACTCGGATCCTAGCCCCGCTTCTCCTGAGCTCACCACCGAACTGCCTACCCTTGCTCCTATTGCGGCTACTCCGATGGTTTCTCATCCCATGCTTACATGAGCCAAAGCTGGTATTTTCAAAACTCACCACCCGGCAAATCTTGCTCTCTTAGGATCCTCTGGTCTTCTCTCTGCTCTTCTTGCATCCACTGAGCCCAAAGGATTCAAATCTGCTGTTAAGAATCCGGCTTGGCTCGCCGTTATGGATGAAGAAGTTCAAGCCCTACAAACTAATCGTACCTAGAATTTGGTTCCTCGACCTGCCAACACCAACATTGTGGGTTCCAAATGGGTGTTTCGGACCAAATACTTGCCTGATGGATCTATCGAGTGTTTCAAAGCTCGCCTTGTTGCCAAAGGTTATACATAGATACCTGGTCTTGACTACACTGACACTTTTAGCCCTGTTATCAAGGCTACCACTGTTCGTGTTGTCCTCTCTCTTGCTGTGACCAACAAATGGTCTCTTCGCCAACTTGATGTCAAGAATGCATTTCTTAATGGTCATCTTAATGAACATGTCTATATGGAACAGCCTCCTGGGTATATTGACCCCCGCTTCCCTAATCATGTCTGTCAGTTGAAGAAAGCTCTTTATGGCCTCAAACAGGCTCCTCGTGCCTGGTTTCAGCGATTCAGCTCCTTTCTCATTCAACTTGCTTTTTATTGCAGTCGCGTCGACACATCACTTTTTGTCTTTCACAAGCAGTCTGATATTATTTATTTGCTTCTTTATGTTGATGACATCATTATTACTGGCAACAACTCATCTCTTCTTGACAGCTTTACTCGTAAGCTTAATTCTGAGTTCGCTACTAAGGATTTGGGTTCTCTCAGTTACTTTCTTGGTCTGGAAGCTACATCCACCACTGATAGTCTCTTTATCAGTCAGCTGAAATATGCACGGGACATCCTCATGCGAGCTCAGTTACTTGACAGCAAGCCTGTTCACACCCCATGGTTGTTTCTCAGCACCTGTCTTCTGATGGTCCTCTGCTTTCGGATCCTACTCTTTACCGATCTCTTGTTGGTGCTCTCCAGTATTTGACTATCATGCGTTCCGATATTGCTTATGCTGTAAACTCTGTCAGTCAATTTCTGCACTCTCCGACTGAAGACCACTTTCTTGATGTCAAGCGCATTCTTCGCTATGTTAAGGGCACACTGCATTTTGGCCTCACTTTTCATCCATCTACTGCTGCTCCTGGTGCCTTAGTTGCTTACTCTGATGCAGACTGGGCAGGATGTCCTGACACTCGTCGCTCTACCTTTGGTTATTCTATTTACCTTGGCGATAACTTGGTTTCCTGGAGTGCCAAAAAGCAACCTACTGTTTCTCGTTCCAGCTGTGAGTCTGAGTATCGTGCCCTTGCTCTCACTGCCGCTGAACTTCTTTGCCTCACGCATCTCCTTCGTGACCTTAGAATTTCTCTTCCAGGTTTCCGAATCCACCCCACCGAAGTTAAGCATACATGTTCTAAAAATATAGCCTATCAAAACATTCTATGAATCCAACTATAAGACAAAAAACAAAGAATATCCCAACTAAACCAAAAGCACCCGATGTATCCGCTCTTAACAAATCACAAAGGGAATCCAATTTAATCGAAAAGCATTCAATGTATCCATCAGATGAAACACAAAGAAAATCCAACAGACAATTTAAACTCAATCAATTATAAGATTAACTCAAATAATTGACAGAACATTTATACTTAAAATTGTCAGATTTGTACAAGCAAATCTGAACTACTACGCCAAACAACGGCGGGGCTTCATCTTCAACCTTAGCTGAAGAGTCTAGCCACTCATAACTATAAAACTATAATAACAAGTGCTAAACATTTAAACTAAAAACAACTGAATATAAAGAAATAAATAAACAACTTTACATGGGAGAAATTCCACTCGCTGCCGGGCGGCGCTTCCCCTCGTGGTAGCAATGCCTTCGGGATCCACCAAAATGTTGGCGGAAGTCCACCGGTAAACACCAAAGTGGCTCAGGAATTGTACATTGAATGATGAGGTCAGATGGTGTTTATATAGGGGGAGTCCCGGAGCACAATGGGTTTCAAAATCGATGTGGGATACTGCCCGAGTGCGATCGATCGCACTCTGGTGCGCTCGAGTGCACATTGGCTCACTACAGAGCATTTTTAACCGATGTGGGATGTGCAAGAGCGCATTTGCGATCGATCGCAAGTCTGGTGCGATCGAGCGCACTAGACTTCTTCAGCTTGAACCTTGTTTACTAAAATGGCCATAACTTTCTCTAGAAAAATCGTTTTTGCAAGCCGTAAAATCCCTCAGAAAATAGACTTCCGGATCTTTCCAACCATATATGGCTCATCTCCTAGTTCTTCCGGAATCAATACAGTAAAATCCACAAAAAGGACTGATCTGTAAGGCGATTTTGGCAATTTTAGTGAAACTCTTTTCCCAGTGCTTGTAAACCTGAAAAACAATGAAAACAACTCAAAGTAACAAATTACTAAGCTAACAAATGTAAATTAAAGGGCCAAAATATGCAATATTTGGCACTCATCAAATACCCCCAAACTTACAATTTGCTAGTCCCTTAGCAAAACAAAATAAAAGACTCAATGAAAAACAAAGAACATAAAGATAAAGTCATCACTCATGGTATCCAAAAATTTAAGGAGCACACATCACCATGATATTTGTTGTGACTTTTAATTTACTCGCAAGCGCACGAGTCGTTTGCAATATAGCGTTGTGCAAGTGCGAGGTCGAATCCACAGGGAATTGCGTTGTGAAAATATAATTTTGGATCTAAATTAACTCTATCTTAACCTAGTTCCGAATTTTGAATGATAATTTGCAAAATAAATTAAAACTAAATTTAATTGATTTAAAATCTAATAATAAAAAGCACTAAGGTTTCCGAATCCACCCCACCGAAGTTAAGCATACATGTTCTAAAAATATAGCCTATCAAAACATTCAATGAATCCAACTATAAGACAAAAAACAAAGAATATCCCAACTAAACCAAAAGCACCCAATGTATCCGCTCTTAACAAATCACAAAGGGAATCCAATTTAATCGAAAAGCATTCAATGTATCCATCAGATGAAACACAAAGAAAATCCAACAGACAATTTAAACTCAATCAATTATAAGATTAACTCAAATAATTGACAGAACATTTATACTAAAATTGTCAGATTTGTACAAGCAAATCTGAACTACTACTCCAAACAACGGCGGGGCTTCATCTTCAACCTTAGCTGAAGAGTCTAGCCACTCATAACTATAAAACTATAATAACAAGTGCTAAACATTTAAGCTAAAACAACTGAATATAAAGAAATAAATAAAAAACTTTACATGGGAGAAATTCCACTCGCTGACGGGCGGCGCTTCCCCTCGTGGTAGCAATGCCTTCGGGATCCACCAGAATGCTAACGGACATCCACCGGTAAACACCAAAGTGGCTCAGGAATTGTACACTGAATGATGAGGTCAGATGGTGTTTATATAGGGGGAGTCCCGGAGCACAATGGGTTTCAAAATCGATGTGGGATACTGCCCGAGTGCGATCCATCGCACTCTGGTGCGCTCGAGTGCACATTGGCTCACTACAGAGCATTTTTAACCGATGTGGGATGTGCAAGAGCGCATTTGCGATCGATCGCAAGTCTGGTGCGATCGAGCGCACTAGACTTCTTCAACTTGAACCTTGTTTACTAAAATGGCCATAACTTTCTCTAGAAAAATCGTTTTTGCAAGCCGTAAAATCCCTCAGAAAATAGACTTCCGGATCTTTCCAACCATATATGGCTCATCTCCTGGTTCTTCCGGAATCAATACAGTAAAATCCACAAAAATGACTGATCTGTAAGGCGATTTTGGCAATTTTAGTGAAACTCTTTTCCCAGTGCTTGTAAACCTGAAAAACAATGAAAACAACTCAAAGTAACAAATTACTAAGCTAACAAATGTAAATTAAAGGGCCAAAATATGCAATATTTGGCACTCATCAAATACCCCCAAACTTACAATTTGCTAGTCCCTTAGCAAAACAAAATAAAAGACTCAATGAAAAACAAAGAACATAAAGATAAAGTCATCACTCATGGTATCCAAAAATTTAAGGAGCACACATCACCATGATATTCATTCATAAGCAAGCTTAAAAAGGTAAACCCATCTTCGCAATGAATAGAAATGTTAAAATCTAATTACTTACAAAAGGCAGGATAAGGCATCACAAGCTTGAATCAGTGTAAGGTGAATTAGCATATAAAAATGAAGCTTCCAAGTAACTCTAATGTGTAAGGTCTCCATGTCTCAAGATTCACTGAATTTCCCATCAAAAATGAACGAAAAGGCATAGTTTTTGTTTTATTCTTTTTTTTTTTTTTTTTTTTTTTTTTTTTTTTTTTTTTTAATAATGCACGGCTATTGGTTAGTTCCCTTAAGCTTTCTAATTGACCCATGTAGCGAGTGTTAAGTCAATGACTCCCAAACCAGGTGGTTTTAGGGCATTAGGTATAAAGACACCCCTAAGGACTTACTAACTCGAGTCAAAAAGGCTACGAAATTAAACCGACCTTAATATTACCAAGCAAAATTTCACCTTTTGACGTGAACACTCACTGCTTACTGAGGCAAGAGGTCCAGTTACTCAGCGAAAAGTTTATTGATAATTTTTTTTTTTTTTATATATTTTCCTATGCCCAAGAGTTCATCCAACAAGTCATCCAGTTTCAGTTAAGATAAGAAAAAATACACATTAAAATCACGTGTCATACCTCACATAATTTGTGCTAATGTGCTCGTGTGAGATTAGATCAAACATGTGAATTCTCAAAATGCCTAAAGTAAGTAACTAAATTTTAAAAATTTATCACCAGATCATGTGTTCAAAATGTTAAGCTCACCAATGACATCACATCACAGGAAATGTTTAGATCAACTAAAATTTCACGATAACATGAGCATGCATTTATCTCTATGACGAAAAGACAACAAATTAGGACAAAGTGTGTGATGTGTCTCCCATACCCCCAAACTTAAATTACACATTGACCCCAATGTGTGACTAATATGGAAAGAGCTGACCTGAGATATGGTGAACTATCTGGACTGGTATGGCTCATAGCATACCCCCAAACTTGAACTGAAGTACGCATTGTCCCTGAAAAATAAAAACTGGAAAACAAAAAATACTGGAAACAAACATTAATCATAAAAATGCGAAATAATAAATAAACAAAAGAAAAGATAAGCTGTGGGGTGCCTCCCATGAGCGCTAAGTTTAACGTCTTCAGCCAGACCCAACATTAGTAAACAGACCCAACTAAGCTCTCCACCATCTGATCAATAAATGGGAATGGAAAATGATCAGGCCTAGTGGCAGCATTCAATTTACGGTAGTCTAGACACTTTCTCCATCTTGACTGCACTCGAGTTGGAACCAACTCGTTGTCTTTATTTACTACCGTAAATTCAGCACGTTTGGGCACGATTGGAATCTGGCTCACCCACTTGCTATCAGAGATGGGATAAATGATCCCTGCCTCTAACAGCTTAATATCTTCTGCCCTCACAACCTCTTGCATAGCAGGGTTGAGCCTTCTTTGTGGCTCCCTCGATGGCTTGGCATTCTCCACTAACTGTATCGTGTGTATTACCAATGAGGGGTTGATTCCTTTGACATCCTCAATAGTCCAGCCTATAGCTTCCTTATGCTCTCTTAAGACGTCCAATAATTTCTCCTCTGGAGCATCATCCAAATCTAAAGCTATGATTATAGGCAAAGAATCTGCTGGACCTGGGAACTTATACTTAAGATTATCTGGTAAAGGCTTAAGTTCCTTCTTGGGGGTGTCAGGTGCGGCGGTCTCCTCCGTCTTATTGCTTTCTCTAGGATCAGACTCCAAAATGACATTTACTTCATTAAGTAACTTATCTAAGCCCAAGTCCTCTCCAAAGTGAGCAAAGCATGCCTCCAAGGGATCCTCAATACGGGATTCATCCATAGTCTCCTCTGTCCTACTACTCTCTCGAGGAGCAGACTCCACGATAGCATTTGCTTGCTCAAGTAATTTATCTAAATCCAAATCCTCTTCAAACTGAGCAAAGCATGCCTCCATAATGTCCTCAGACTTCCCTTTTTTCTTGGGCGCTTGTAGTCTCTCAGGGTAAGGCGCTTTAGGTAAAAACGACCTAGAGAGATCCTTAATAATACGAGTGGCTGTAGATGGCTCAGCATCTCTCTTCTCATTGTTGCCACTCTCTTGCCCTTGGTGCATAGCAGGGTTCTCTTCCACTTGATTGTCCACTTGTCTCCCAGACAAGTATGGGACAGTTGATTGCACTTGTTCCTGCCAATGCATTGGAGTTGAAGAATTTCCCACCGCAAACTGTTCCTTTGGGTTAGGCTCAGATTGACTGGGGAACTCTCCTTCCTCGCCTTCACCCACGTAACTTGCGATCTGATCAATTTGACTCTCTAGTGTGGCAATCGCTTGGGTGTTTTCTATTGTTGCACTCATCACTTCACTCATAGATTGGCTAGTCGCTTTCATGAAGTCATTGAGAGCGTCCTCCAATGACTGTGAAACCGACACTGGCGCTTGAATGGGAGCTTGGTGAGCGGGTGATGGTGCTGGATAAGCTGAGTGACCATAATTTGGAATTGGTGGAGGAAATTCGGGAGTGTATTGATTGTGAGCATGGTAAGGGGCTCCTCCCTGATTCATTGGTTGGTTCTGCTCCCATGAAAAATTAGAGTGGTCCCACCACCTTGGATTGTATGTTTCGGAGCAAGATCCATTTGATTGCCAACAACAGTCATTGAAAGCATTCATTTGTTCCATAGGATACTCGGCACAAGCCGGCATTGATGGGCAATTCTGTGCTAGATGCATGGGACTAGCACAGATGGAACAGCTTTCAACATTGAAAGTGTTGGCAGCATTGAGGGACGGGCCGGTCATTTTAATGAAATCCTTAAGGGCGTCCTCTAAAGACTGTGAAACCGGCACTGGATTCATCCACATTTTTTTTTTTAAAAAAAATTAAATTAAATAAAATTAATTTAATTTTTTTTAAATTAAATTAACTAGTAGAAAAATAAAATCAATTCAGACAAAAAAATTTTACAAACAAAACAATTCCCCGGCAACGGCGCCAAAAACTTGTTGTGAGTTTTAATTTACTCGCAAGCGCACGAGTCGTTTGCAATATAGCGTTGTGCAAGTGCGAGGTCGAATCCACAGGGAATTGCGTTGTGAAAATATAATTTTTGATCTAAATTAACTCTATCTTAACCTAGTTCCGAATTTTGAATGATAATTTGCAAAATAAATTAAAACTAAATTTAATTGATTTAAAATCTAATAATAAAAAGCACTAAGGTTTCCGAATCCACCCCACCGAAGTTAAGCATACATGTTCTAAAAATATAGCCTATCAAAACATTCAATGAATCCAACTATAAGACAAAAAACAAAGAATATCCCAACTAAACCAAAAGCACCCAATGTATCCGCTCTTAACAAATCACAAAGGGAATCCAATTTAATCGAAAAGCATTCAATGTATCCATCAGATGAAACACAAAGAAAATCCAACAGACAATTTAAACTCAATCAATTATAAGATTAACTCAAATAATTGACAGAACATTTATACTAAAATTGTCAGATTTGTACAAGCAAATCTGAACTACTACGCCAAACAACGGCGGGGCTTCATCTTCAACCTTAGCTGAAGAGTCTAGCCACTCATAACTATAAAACTATAATAACAAGTGCTAAACATTTAAGCTAAAACAACTGAATATAAAGAAATAAATAAAAAACTTTACATGGGAGAAATTCCACTCGCTGACGGGCGGCGCTTCCCCTCGTGGTAGCAATGCCTTCGGGATCCACCAGAATGCTAGTGGACATCCACCGGTAAACACCAAAGTGGCTCAGGAATTGTACACTGAATGATGAGGTCAGATGGTGTTTATATAGGGGGAGTCCCAGAGCACAATGGGTTTCAAAATCGATGTGGGATACTGCCCGAGTGCGATCGATCGCACTCTGGTGCGCTCGAGTGCACATTGGCTCACTACAGAGCATTTTTAACCGATGTGGGATGTGCAAGAGCGCATTTGCGATCGATCGCAAGTCTGGTGCGATCGAGCGCACTAGACTTCTTCAGCTTGAACCTTGTTTACTAAAATGGCCATAACTTTCTCTAGAAAAATCGTTTTTGCAAGCCGTAAAATCCCTCAGAAAATAGACTTCCGGATCTTTCCAACCATATATGGCTCATCTCCTGGTTCTTCCGGAATCAATACAGTAAAATCCACAAAAATGACTGATCTGTAAGGCGATTTTGGCAATTTTAGTGAAACTCTTTTCCCAGTGCTTGTAAACCTGAAAAACAATGAAAACAACTCAAAGTAACAAATTACTAAGCTAACAAATGTAAATTAAAGGGCCAAAATATGCAATATTTGGCACTCATCAATATTCATTCATAAGCAAGCTTAAAAAGGTAAACCCATCTTCGCAATGAATAGAAATGTTAAAATCTAATTACTTACAAAAGGCAGGATAAGGCATCACAAGCTTGAATCAGTGTAAGGTGAATTAGCATATAAAAAATGAAGCTTCCAAGTAACTCTAATGTGTAAGGTCTCCATGGCTCAAGATTCACTGAATTTCCCATCAAAAATGAACGAAAAGGCATAGTTTTTATTTTATTCATTTTTTTTATTTTTTTATTTTTTTATTAAGGCACGGCTATGCTTAGTTCCCTTGAGCTTTCTAATTGACCCATGTAGCGAGTGTTAAGTCAATGACTCCCAAACCAGGTGGTTTTAGGGCATTAGGTGTAAAGACACCCCTAAGAACTTACTAACTCAAGTCAAAAAGGCTACGAAATTAAACCGACCTTAATATTACCAAGCAAAATTCCACCTTTTGACGTGAACACTCACTGCTTACTGAGGCAAGAGGTCCAGTTACTCAGCGAAAAGTTTATTGATAATTTTGTTTTTTTTTATTTTTTTATTTTTTTTTATATTTTCCTATGCCCAAGAGTTCATCCAACAAGTCATCCAGTTACAGTTAAGATAAGGAAAAATACACATTAAAATCACGTGTCATACCTCACATAATTTGTGCTAATGTGCTCGTGTTAGATTAGATCAAACATGTGAATTCTCAAAATGCCTAAAGTAAGTAACTAAATTTTAAAAATTTATCACCAGATCATGTGTTCAAAATGTTAAGCTCACCAATGACATCACATCACAGGAAATGTTTAGATCAACTAAAATTTCACGATAACATGAGCATGCATTTATCTCTATGACGAAAAGACAACAAATTAGGACAAAGTGTGTGATATGTCTCCCATACACCCAAACTTAAATTACACATTGACCCCAATGTGTGACTAATATGGAAAGAGCTGACCTGAGATATGGTGAACTATCTGGACTGGTATGGCTCATAGCATACCCCCAAACTTGAACTGAAGTACGCATTGTCCCTGAAAAATAAAAACTGGAAAACAAAAAATACTGGAAACAAACATTAATCATAAAAATGCGAAATAATAAATAAACAAAAGAAAAGATAAGCTGTGGGGTGCCTCCCATGAGCGCTAAGTTTAACGTCTTCAGCCAGACCCAACATTAGTAAACAGACCCAACTAAGCTCTCCACCATCTGATCAATAAATGGGAATGGAAAATGATCAGGCCTAGTGGCATCATTCAATTTACGGTAGTCTAGACACTTTCTCCATCTTGACTGTACTCGAGTTGGAACCAACTCATTGTCTTTATTTACTACCATAAATTCAGCACGTTTGGGCACGACTGGAATCTGGCTCACCCATTTGCTATCAGAGATGGGATAAATGATCCCTGCCTCTAACAGCTTAATATCTTCTGCCCTCACAACCTCTTGCAAAGCAGGGTTGAGCCTTCTTTGTGGCTCCCTCGATGGCTTGGCATCCTCCTCTAAATGTATCATGTACGTCACCACCGAGGGGCTGATCCCCTTGACATCCTCAATAGTCCAGCCTATAGCTTCCTTATGCTCTTTTAAGACGTCCAATAATTTCTCCTCTAGAGCATCACCCAAATCGGAAGGTATAATCACAGGCAAACTATCGGCTGAACCTAGGAACTTATACTTAAGATTATCTGGTAAAGGCTTAAGTTCCTTCTTGGGGGTTTCAGGTGCGGTGGTCTCCTCCATCTTATTGCTCTTCCGAGGAGGAGACTCTAAAATGGCATTCGCTTGCTCAAGTAATTTATCTAAATCCATATCTTCTCCAAATTGAGCAAAGCATGCCTCTAGGGGGTCCTCAGTGCGGGAGTCATCCGCAATCTCCTCCATCTTACTGCTCTCCCGAGGAGGAGACTCCAAAATGGCATTTGCTTGCTCAAGTAATTTATCTAAATCCAAATCCTCTCCAAATTGAGCAAAACATGCCTCCAGGGGGTCCTCAGTGCTTGATTCATTCACAGTCTCCTCAAGAATCTCCTCTATCAAGCATACAATTTCTCACTTCATCATATTCATGTGGTTGCCTAGTGATATCAAAAATATTCAACTCCACTGTCATATTTCCGAAGGAGATCTTCATCACCTCTGTCCTACAATTTATCAGGGCGTTAGCCGTGGCTAAGAATGGTCGCCCTAGAATAACCGGTATTTGAATCCCTATATTCTGAACCGGCTCTGTGTCAAGCATAATAAAATCCACGGGGAAATAGAACTTATCCACTTTTATCAAAACGTCCTCAACTATTCCCCGTGGTCTTTTCACTGACCTGTCAGCCAATTGAAGCGGAGTGGATGTGGGCTTCAATTCTCCTAACCCCAATTGTAAATAGACTGAGTAGGGTAGAAGATTCACACTCACCCCTAGATCCAAGAGAGCCCTCTCAATGTGGCTGACTCCTATCGTGCAAGAGATGGTAGGACACCCCGGGTCCTTATACTTGATGGGTAGCTTGCACTGAAGGATTGAGCTGACTTGCTCGGTCAAAAATGCCTTTTTTGGGACATTCGTCCTCCTTTTGATAGTGACCAAGTCCTTTAGAAACTTGGCATATGATGGCATTTGATGGATGGCATCCAAAAATGGGATATTGATTTGGACTTGCTTGAATACCTCCAGAATTTCCTCATACTTCCCTCCTTTCTTGGGCGCCTGTAATCTCTCGGGGTAGGGCGCTCTAGGTATAAACGACCTAGGAGGGTCTTTCTCAGTAGGTGTGGCTATAGATGGCTCAGCATCTCTCTTCTCTGTGTTGCCACTCCTTTGCCTTTGCTGCATAGCAGGGCTCTCTTCCACTCGATTGTCCACTTGTCTCCCAGACCTCAGTGTGACAATCGACTGTACTTGTTCCGCCCCGTGCATAGGAGTTGATGAACTCTCAACCATAAATTGTCCTTTTGGGTTTTGCACGGGCTGACTGGGGAACTTTCCCTTCTCTCTCTCACCCAAGTGACTTGCAATTTGCCCTATTTGACTCTCCAGCTTGGCAATTGCTTGGGTGTTTACCACTGTTGCACTCCTCACATCACTCATATTTTGGCTAGTCTCCTTCATGAACTCCTTAAGGGTGTCCTCTAGCGACTGTGAAACTGGCGCTGGTGTTTGAGTGGGTGCATGGTAAGCAGGTGAAGGTGCTGGATGGGCAGAACGACCATGATTAGGAATTTGTGGGGCAAATCCGGGAGGATATTGATTTTGAGCATGATAAGGGGCTCCTCCCAGATTCATCGGTTGGTTCTGCCTCCATGAAAAATTTGGGTGGTTCCGCCACCCTGGATTGTACGTCTCGGAGTACGATCCATTTGACTGCCTTCGAAAGTCATTGAAAGCATTTACTTGTTCCAGAGGATACTCGGCACAAGCCGGCATTGATGGGCAATTCTGTGCTAGATGCATGGGACTAGCACAGATGGAACAGCTTTCAACATTGAATGTGTTGGCAGCATTGATGGATTGGCTCACAGTGAGAGCGTCAATCTTTTTAGTGAGGGCATCTAACTTTATCCTCAAATCGGCGTCCTCTCTGACCTCATAGATGCCTCCCTTCTTAGGAGCACGAATGGACTTATCTCGACAGCTTGAAAAATCCCACTGCTGCGAGTTGTCGGACAACTTGTCCAACGCCATATATGCTTCATCTCCTGTCAGACTCAAGAATGCCCCCCCATTCATAGACTCGATCATGCTACGGTTGGGTTGAGTCAACCCTTGGTAGAAGAATTGAACGAGTCTCCACTTCTCATATCCATGTGGAGGGCATCTGATCAGTAACTCTTTAAAGCGCTCCCAACCCTCAGAAAATTTTTCATCCTCATCCTGAGTGAAAGAGCTGATCTCCTTTCGGCACTCATTCACTCTAGACATTGGGAAAAACTTATGATAAAATTTGCTAAGCAGGTTTTCCCAAGATGTAATAGACCCGGGCGTGTTGGAATCCAACCACGCCCTAGCTCTATCCTGAAGAGAAAAAGGGAAGAGTCGAAGATGGACTGACTCTTCAGAGAAGTTCTGGAATTTGAATGTGGCACAAATGTCTTTGAACTTCTTCACATGGCTATAAGGATTTTCAAGATCTAAGCCATAGAATGAGGGTAAGAGTTGGATGACATGTGGCTTCAAGTCAAAGTGGGTGGCATTGGTCGGTGGCAACACTATGCAAGAGGATGAATTAGTCGCAACGGGTGCGAACAAGTCCCTAAGGGATGTAGTGGAGTCCACGTTCCAAGCTCTAGGTTGCTCTACATGTTCAGGATGATTTGCATTCCTATAATTCTCTGCCATCTCAACTGTCTCTCTCTCAACTAGCGCTCTTTTCTGCCTTCTAAGAGTTCTTTCTAAGTCGGGATCTAAATGTGTCAAATCTAAGTTCAAGGATCTCCGACCAAGCATACACTAACAGAAAAATAATGAGATACTAACCAGTAGAAGCAACAGAATAAAGCAAATACAAAACTCAAAAAAAATTTATTTTTTTATTTTTTTATTTTTTTATTTTTTTTATTTTTTTTTTAAATTAAATTAACTAGTAGAAAAATAAAATCAATTCAGACTAAAAATTTTCACAAACAAAACAATTCCCCGGCAACGGCGCCAAAAACTTGTTGTGAGTTTTAAATTACTCGCAAGCGCACGAGTCGTTTGCAATATAGTGTGTGCAAGTGCGAGGTCGAATCCACAGGGAATTGCGTTGTGAAAGTATATTTTCAATCTAAATTAACTCTATCTTAACCTAGTTCCGAATTTTGAATGATAATTTGTAAAATAAATTAAAACTAAATTAAATTGATTTTAAAACTAATAATAAAAAGCACTAAGGTTTCTGAATCCACCCCACCGAAGTTAAGCATACATGTTCTAAAAATATAGCCTATCAAAACATTCTATGAATCCAACTATAAGACAAAAAACAAAGAATATCCCAACTAAACCAAAAGCACCCGATGTATCCGCTCTTAACAAATCACAAAGGGAATCCAATTTAATCGAAAAGCATTCAATGTATCCATCAGATGAAACACAAAGAAAATCCAACAGACAATTTAAACTCAATCAATTATAAGATTAACTCAAATAATTGACAGAACATTTATACTTAAAATTGTCAGATTTGTACAAGCAAATCTGAACTACTACGCCAAACAACGGCGGGGCTTCATCTTCAACCTTAGCTGAAGAGTCTAGCCACTCATAACTATAAAACTATAATAACAAGTGCTAAACATTTAAACTAAAAACAACTGAATATAAAGAAATAAATAAACAACTTTACATGGGAGAAATTCCACTCGCTGCCGGGCGGCGCTTCCCCTCGTGGTAGCAATGCCTTCGGGATCCACCAAAATGTTGGCGGAAGTCCACCGGTAAACACCAAAGTGGCTCAGGAATTGTACATTGAATGATGAGGTCAGATGGTGTTTATATAGGGGGAGTCCCGGAGCACAATGGGTTTCAAAATCGATGTGGGATACTGCCCGAGTGCGATCGATCGCACTCTGGTGCGCTCGAGCGCACATTGGCTCACTACAGAGCATTTTTAACCGATGTGGGATGTGCAAGAGCGCATTTGCGATCGATCGCAAGTCTGGTGCGATCAAGCGCACTAGACTTCTTCAGCTTGAACCTTGTTTACTAAAATGGCCATAACTTTCTCTAGAAAAATCGTTTTTGCAAGCCGTAAAATCCCTCAGAAAATAGACTTCCGGATCTTTCCAACCATATATGGCTCATCTCCTGGTTCTTCCGGAATCAATACAGTAAAATCCACAAAAATGACTGATCTGTAAGGCGATTTTGGCAATTTTAGTGAAACTCTTTTCCCAGTGCTTGTAAACCTGAAAAACAATGAAAACAACTCAAAGTAACAAATTACTAAGCTAACAAATGTAAATTAAAGGACCAAAATATGCAATATTTGGCACTCATCACACAGCAGCCTCTTCTCCTATGTGACAACAAAAGTGCAATTTTTTTAAGCTCCAACCCCATCTCTCACAAACGGGCCAAGCATGTTGAGTTAGACTACCACTTTCTTCGTGAACTTGTTGTTGCTGGCAAACTTCACACCCAGTATGTGCCCTCTCACTTACAGGTTGCTGATATCTTCACCAAAAGTGTGCCTCGGCCTCTTTTTCAATTCTTTCGCTCCAAGCTCCACGTCTGTTCAAATCCGACGCTCAGCTTGCGGGGGGGTGTTGAGGATCCTCTGCCTTAATCTAAGGCCTTCCATATGTGCATCCATTGACCCTCAATTATAGGAGCTTGTTTAGCTAATTCTTTCCATTTATTTTGTAATCAACATTTATGTGTAATTAAGCCGTTATACAATCTGTAAAAAGAATATACATGAAAGACTCTCACCACTCTAAAAGTGCAGTGGTTTTGCAAATATTTTCAGGTTGGTCCATGGTTTGACCTGCATTGCCCTGCTTCAGTTTCAGTATTATCTCATCTAGAGGACTTGGTGTGAATATCTTTTTTCTTTCTTTTTTTGGTTGAAGATCTCAGATCACATGAATAACAAAGCAGCAGTTTAAGTCGCATACCATGAAACTGATTTTGCAGTTTCACAAATAGCCTTCCACAAGCCATTCCCCCCTCCTCTCCCTTGGTTCACAGGGTCTCAGTCCATATTTGTTGGGCTTCAGGTTTTACTTTTTTGTGACTATGCAGATTTATATCAACTGGTATCAACATGATGATTTATTAAATTAAGGATGCTAACATCTGGTTTCTCTTTATCTTGATGTATGAAATCTCTTATTTTAGGTTTGCACTGATTTTTGCAGTTGAAGCTAAAAAACATGTTGTACCACACTGCCCGTATAAACTGCATTGCTTGGTCTCCGGGCAGAAGTATGGTTGCTACTGGATCTCTTGACACCTGTGTCATTATATACGAAATTGACAAGCCGGCATCTAGCCGTATTACTATAAAGGGAGCTCATTTGGGTGGAGTTTATGGATTAGCTTTCACAGATGACTCCAGTGTAGTGAGCTCTGGTGAGGATGCTTGTGTCCGTGTTTGGAGGTTAACACAGCAATGAAATAGGTGTATCGAGACCATTTAGGAGATACCGAGACCAGGATTTTGAAGTTTGGTGAGCTTAATGGATTTTTGGTTTTGATTATTGTGTGTGGCTTGTAGTAATGTGAAAGAATATTGAACTTCTATGACTCGGAATTTCATGGTATCATGAACATCATTCTAGCCCTTTCTGGTTATCTGGTACATTGCTGCCAACTATGTGCAAACAGTTTGACTGAGAGTCGAGACTCTTGACCTTTTTTGCCGCTTGGAGTTGGTTTTGTTTTCTCATAGCCAGTTACTGAGCACGTGAGTTTGCGCAACTGTTGTACACATTTTTTCCTGATAAGTAACTGTTGTACATTTTGGATTGTGAATAATTCTTGTTTATGGTTTAAAAATGCTGGAGAGCAGGTGATTACTCGCTCGGCTGGCTAACTGATCCAAACTGCTTGAATTCCAGGAAAATGAACTTTAGAATTCATGGGTTTAAGTCGTGGTTGGGCAGTGGAATTGTTCTCCTTCTGAATGGAGTTAACATAAAATCAGTTGAAATATGTTGAGATCATAGCTCAAGTATTGAATTCCATAGATTTTCATTTTGAATCCTGACTTCTTTGGTAACTCATTGCATTCGCACATCAATTTTCTCCATTATGTTCTTGTTACAGTCAAGTACAAATTGGACAATGAGGGCTTTGTCTCTGAATTTATGGGGGCTCTATCTCAACTAGTCCATTGTTGATTTCTCACTTGCAATTTGCAAATGCAGGGCTTGGCTTTACTCCAACTATTTGTTGGGTTTTCTTGCACCAAGAGGTTCCAAGTCAATATTGATGGCTTGACCCCATCCACAAGAATACAAAAAACCAGGGGACCATTTGACAAGCGGTTCACTTAACTCAGGGCAAAAGGTCAAGTCTACTCATCATCATCTAAATCCGCCAGCCTCTAGCCTCTAGCCTCTAGCCTCCAGCCTCCAGCCTCCAGCCTCCACAGAGGGAATTTTTGGTGAAGTTGCCTGTGGATCCATCGCGTAATAGAGTTGTAAATGGGGGCATCATTAACATTCTAACTTTCCTATGTTTTAATAATAAATGAAATTTTTTTTACTATTTTTTCAATTAAACTAACAAAGAGATAAAGACACAAGCAATTATAATTTTATATTATTTTAATTAATATAAAGTTGGTCTGATTATCTTTTTACCTACATTAAGTTAAAAGGACGGTTTAACAATAATAATTTGTTTTTTTTCTCCAAATTTTTTAAATGCAAAAGTATTGTCAAATTAAATACAATCATATTCAAATGTCTATTAACATACAAAATATGCTAAAGAGATAAACTATTAAATAGGATTATCGTTCATGGACAATCATATAAAAGTATGGGGGCCATGAGGATTAATCGAGTCTTTGTCTAAAGTGGACCATATTTGTGTAACCACCAACTTGAAAATTTTGTTTTTTACTTTTTCATATTTTGTTACATTTCAAATGCTTTATTTTTTGGTCTCTAGGTGTCACCATTGACTTGAAAGTTGTTTGCACCTTAATTTTTTTCAAATAAAATTATTACATAATATTAAAAAAAAGGGTCATGTGCCTAGTCTAACCGATAGGTAAGGTGAAAAAATATAAAAATATGGCATATCATGATTGATAGGTAAAAAAAAGTAATAACATGACATTATATAAATTATTGGTTTTAACGTGGTTAGTTCAAGAGAAAAATAAGAGATTTGTTAGGATACAAGTCAATTTTTTATTAATTAAAAAAAATTCAAGTAAAATAAGTAATTAAGTAAAAATTAATCAACCAAAAAGATAAGTTTTGAAAGCATTTAGAAATCCAAGTAACTGTTGAGGAAATCTAGCATCCTGGGTTAGGTGGTGAAATCTTATTAGCCAAAAGCTCTTGAAAAGGAAAAAATGTTTGGTAAGTGAAATAAGACATTTTTACTGTTATTTAAAGTTGAAATTTAAAGACAATACTTTTTATAATATTAAAAATAATGAAACACATGGCCATCAACACTAACTAAAAAAAAAAAAAAAAAAAAACAAGGTTGATTATCAAGGAAAACATGTAACATTATGTGAAACATTAAAAAAAAAATGAAGCTTAGAGACCAAATAAAATTAGCCTATAAATAGGAGGCAATGAATTTAGTAGTGGAGGACCCTCTCAACAAAAGAAAATAAATAAATAAATAATAATAATAAATACAATTTAAATGGAAATTCTGTTAGAGATTAGTTTTAGTTGATAGTTTATGTAGCCTTTAGTCGTCTATCAGCTTTTCGGCAGTCTACCAATGAATTTTTCGAAAGTGTTACTTTTACAATTGTATATTGAGTAGTTAAATTATTATTAGAAATCGGTTATCATCTTTATCAATTAGTTAGTTAAGTCCCTTTAGTGTGTAAGCATTTTGTATAGCAAATTTATGTAATTATACTGACAGAGATTGTCTTTAATAATGCTCGTGTTGATATAAATTTGTTCACATTTATTTGCTCTAATTATTTTATGATTATTTGGTCAATGCTCTAATTCTCTTCTTGTTACAAGTTTGTCAAAGTTTGATATAAAACTAGTTTCTTATTATTGAAAGTTGATATTTAAGCTTCTTATATTATTCAGCTCGTGTTTTTAATTGATGTTATAATTTTTTATTATTTAACTTTATATGTTTATCATTTAATTTTTTGTCAAGAGAAATGCTTTGTTTAGTTTTGAATAGTTAGATAAAAGGGACCCAAAATATCTTTGATTTTTTTTAATGTAATTGAGAGATCGGTCCAGACTTCAATCATTTTTTATGAAGACGTCTTGAATTTTAAACTTTGAGATGCATAATTTTCATGTTTCATGAAAAAACAAACTATTTAATTAAATAATATTATAATAATTATAAAAAAATATTAAATTTAAAATCTTACACCATAAAATCTTAAACTCAATCAGTAAAACAAAAACAAAAAAAAAAACCTAGAGAAATTTGTCGTACTTTACGCTTTTTGGACATAGAAGCTCTCAGATTAGGTAGATCAAATAGGCAAAACTTATTCCACCTGTCCGCAAGCCCCTAAAGATTTTTCTTGTGATCTCTAGAACGGTACTCTGCTTCTACATATAAAAGTGTCTCGATAATGCTGACGGTCCAAGTAGTGCGGTAGATGGCAATTGATAAGGACAATACAACTTGACCAATTTACTCTTACGTTCATACCAATTGACAAAATGGTACACCTTTTTGTCTGCATAGCAAAACTGGTACCAACATCGTCTCTATGCTACTCATTAAAAAAAACTTTAGTCTCTATTATTGGATACCCGTGAGGCACTAATGTTATTTTCATGTGACGAAACTTGTTTCTATTAGTGTCTCTATTATAGGGATGGTGGTATAATCCTGCACAACTGTGTTTTCCTAGAACTGGAAATGCATTAATAAATCAAATTATGATGTTTTGTTGCAAAACAAGGTATTTGTGCCTTTTTAATACGTTTTTACAGTAAGGAACATAGATTTCATCGCAAAATGAATGTATTCGGTTGTGAAATTTAATATATTTAATGATAAAAAAATTTTAAATTTTATTATCAAATATATTGATTATTTTATGAAATTTATGCATCTTAATATGAAATATTAGAAAAGCATCAATGTTTTGTTTGCAATAAGACATGATAGAATCTTTCAACATAAATTACTGTTTTACATATTTCTTAAAATAATGCTTGTAAATATAGGTTCAGCTTATGAAATGACTGATAAGCATTCTGAATTAAGAAGCAAAAATTTAAATTATAAATAGATATTTTTATCACATAATAAAATCGAATGTCCTAAAATAATATCAATTTAACTATCATTCACACCACAAAATTACAGTTTGTTTTTACAAGGGATTATAATTAGAACCCAGCTTTCTCAAATTGAAAAGAAAAAACATATTAAAAATATTCTTGTAAAGTACGTTGTATTTAACTATTTGTATTCTTTTAAAATGTGACAAACAATTTGCCACATCGAACGGTAAAAATAAGTGACACATAAAACTTGATTGAGGGAGTAAGAATCACATTGTCCCAAAAGAAGGCAGGAATACAATTCCAAATCAACTCCCCTTTTCTTTTTATATATACACTCACTCCCTACTCTCCACATTTCTCTCTCTCTCTCTGTCAAAATGAGAACCACGACAACATTCTGCCTTTTGCTTGTTCTTCTTGGTATCGAGTGCGTTGCGCGTGCATCAGAGTCCAATGGAGCCGTGCAGCCTGAGACCGTCAGTTTTGACACCGGCGGTCTGAGCAGAGCGACCTTTCCGAAGGGCTTCGTGTTCGGAACTGCAACGTCGGCTTATCAAGTGGAGGGCATGGCCAACAAGGAAGGCCGTGGGCCCAGCATTTGGGACGTGTTTGTTAAAATTCCCGGTATAACTTCTACTAAAACAATTCTCCATCTCTATTGATATTTTAATAAATTAAAATTTATCATTGTTATCCTTCTGGTTATTTGAAAATACTAAAAATAGTAAATTTTTTTAACAGGGATTGTTGCTGATAATGCTACCGGTGATATTTCGGTGGACCAATATCACCGCTACAAGGTATGCTACAGAGAAAAATTAAAACTTCAGTGGATTAATAATTTTTAATAAATAGTTATTAAATAATTTAATTCTACACTCACGCGCGATATAAATTCCTTATCTAATAATAATTCAATATATTTAAATTTTCTTTTTTTCTTTTCATTTTCTTAAAATAACATAATATTTTTTTTTATTTTATATAATAACAATAATGACAATAATTTGAGTGGCCGTGATATCGGAGGATAAAACCTTTCTTTTTGTGTCAAGCCATTTTTATTGTACCCTTTAAGAGGATAAGATCTTTGTCTCAAGTCATTATATTGTACACGTTGGAAAATTGAAGATAAAAGAACATCAAAACAAGTAAAAAAATAAGTACATCCGGGGTGTTCATAGGTCAGTTTGGATCGGTATCAGCGGGTTGAAATAAAATTCAATTCAATTTTATCGGGGTTAAAGAGATCTCAATCCAATTTAATCCATTCAAATTAGTTTGAGTTAGTTTGAATCGTCGATTTAATTTTTTTACTTAAAATTTATTTAAAAAATATTACATAAAAAAAATATTCTACAATAACAATTCATCATTTATTAAATTAAAACTCAAATCCATACAAAAAAATCATTAACACTAATTTTAAAACTAAATACAAATGGAATTTATTTCATTTTCAAATAAAATGAAAAAAGAATTCATTTATAAATGAATTGCAATGAATTTTTTTTTATATGTTTGGTTTTTTATGCTAAATCATAAAAAAAAAATTTAATTGAACTCTCATGTTTAAAATATCTGAAATAAATAAATAATTCAAAAAATAAAAGAAAGAGAGGTGGGGATGGAAGGGGAAGGGAAGGGGGAGGGAATAAGAAATGGAAATAGAGAGAAAGAGAGAATATTTTAGTCAATATAATTTTTTACTCTTATTTATTTTGTAGAATTCATTTGTAAATTCTATCAATTTTGATAGGATTTGCAACCACTAACTTAATTCTATAGTGAAAATATTAGATTTTGGAAGCTTAAGATTATTTTAAAAAATTTATATATATATATATATATATACACAATAAATATTTAATATATAATATTATTATATTATGATCTGATTATCGGTTTGGATGGAATTAAAAAATTTAAAACACATGACCCTAACCAACCTAACCCAACGGGTCCACCAGGTTGGATGCTCACGTCTAGTTAACATTAGTGACATTTTTTTATTTAATAAGAATAATAATAATAAGTTTACATTAGCTGGATTTGAAAAATAGTCAAATATTTTATAAATCTAACAATTGTGAGCACCGAATACTGAAGATTTTTCTAAGAAGAAAAAAGTAGAGATCGACATGGCCCCAATAACTAAGCTGTTTTTCTCAAACCAAAATCATGATTAATTAGAAGTTATTTTTTTGTGTTCATGATCAAGGTGCAGCTTAAACATGAAAAACTGGATTGGCTTCTGTTCTATTAAAATGTCAAATTTAGCTAGCACTGGCAATAAAACTACTACATATTCTAATACTTGACGAGGGCTTGTTTCTTTTAATGGATAATATTATACTGTAATTTATAATCTTCTACTCTTGCCACAGGAAGATGTGGATATCATGGCAAAACTGAACTTCGATGCCTACAGATTCTCAATTTCCTGGTCTAGAATTTTCCCATGTAATTCATCAACTTGTTTTTTTCTTTTTATGCTTTTTACACCAAGCTATACTAGTCTTTTTTAGTGAAACATAACAAAACTGATTGTTAAATGTTAATGCAGATGGAACTGGGAAAGTCAATTGGAAAGGAGTTGCATATTACAATAGGTTGATTAACTACTTGCTTAAAAGAGGTAAATTTATATGAAGGAAAAAAAATATTTGCTGCTACGGAACATCAGTTTTCGAAATTTGAAAAATGATATCATCATCCAAATCCTTTGTAGGCATTACTCCTTATGCCAATTTGTATCACTATGATCTTCCTGAAGCACTTGAGAAAAAGTACAATGGATTGTTAAGTGACAAAGTAGTGTAAGTATCAGAGGAATTGGTTGATTAAATCTTTCCCCAAATTATGTGATTTTGCTTTGTTGTGTCAACCAATGTTTTTTTTTTCCTCTTGTTAGAGTGAAATTTGATTAAAAGATTCAAAACCTTGTAGGAAAGATTTTGCCGACTACGCTGACTTTTGTTTCAAGACCTTCGGAGACAGAGTGAAGAATTGGATGACATTTAATGAACCAACAGTGGTGGCTGCTCTTGGGTACGATAATGGATTCTTTGCTCCTGGAAGATGTTCCAAAGCATTTGGAAGTTGCACTGTTGGCAATTCAGCAACTGAGCCTTACATTGTTTCCCATCATTTGATTTTAGCTCATGCAGCTGCAGTTCAGAGATATCGGGAAAAGTATCAAGTAAGATCAGATAATGGTATTAATTTAGTACTATATCATTTGAACACACAATAGCTTATTTTTTTAATTCATAAATGCATACATTTTCAGGAAAAACAAAAGGGAAGGATCGGAATTCTCTTGGATTTTGTGTGGTATGAACCTCTTACCAGATCCAAGGCCGACAACTATGCAGCTCAAAGAGCAAGAGACTTTCACGTTGGATGGTAAAATGTTGAACCTGTTAGTCTATTAAGATAACTTAAGTTTTATGTATTTACTCAATACCTTTGACCAGAATGATACATTGAAGACTTAGAAATTGTTCATCACCAACAATTCGTAGTAGGGAACTCATGCATTGCAAATAAAACTGCTAGCAGAGTAGATGAAAGAGTATTGAAAGGTAGAATTACGCTATTATCTGCTTTTAAGTAGTTCAAGGAATCGTATTATAAACGGAAAATGATTATCATTTCAGGGGCAGGTGAAAAGTTTGACACAGTTCAGAAGTTTTTCATGCATTCAGAGAACTTTGTAACAATGGTTTTGGCATGATTGTAGGTTTATTCATCCCATTGTATATGGTGAGTATCCAAAGACAATGCAAAATATTGTTGGGACTAGGCTACCCAAATTCACAAAAGAAGAGGTTAAAACGGTGAACGGCTCAATAGATTTTGTGGGTATCAACCAGTATACTACCTATTACATTTATAATCCACATCAATCAAAACCAGCAAAAGACTTGGGCTACCAGCAAGACTGGAATGCTGAATTTGCTTGTAAGATGTTTCTCTCTTCTGATACATAGTAATTATTATTTATTCGATCTTCTTGCACTCATTTGTTACTCAAACATCTTGTCTGACCTTTGCAGATGCGAAGAATGGAGTGCCGGTTGGTCCAAAAGTAAGTCTATTCCAATAACAAATATTTCTTTTATTTTATTTTTACATTTATTTATGGATGAATTAATCATGAGTTTAACTCTATTAAACGGTTGATTGAACATTTGAAGGCACATTCTTATTGGCTGTATAATGTACCTTGGGGAATGTACAAGGCTTTAATGTACATAAAGGAACTCTATGGGAACCCTGCTGTGATTCTGTCTGAAAATGGTATGAGTTGACAAACATCTATGCCTTCTTGAATTTAGTTAACTTTCATCCTATCTTGGTGAGGCATTTTTATCAGTTAATCAGAAATAAAACTTTAAAATTGTTTTGGATCTCATATTGTTAACCTATGGTTATCAGGAATGGACGATCCGGGTAATCTGACACTTCCCAAGGGATTACATGACACCACAAGAATCAACTTCTACAAGAGCTATTTGACTCAACTGAAGAAGGCAGTAGACAAAGGAGCAAATGTAGGAAGGTATTTTGCGTGGTCGCTGCTTGACAATTTTGAATGGAGATCAGGATACACTTCAAGGTTTGGTATTGTATATGTTGATTACATTAATAACCTAAAGAGGTACCCAAAGATGTCTGCCTATTGGTTCAGACAACTACTTAAGCGAAACAAGCATTAAGCAGTGCTACTTAGTGGAAGTGACTATGCAGTAATAGTGCTTAGGTTTTCCTTTAATAGTAGTAATGGTGTTTGTTCTTCTACAAATGTAACAGTATGGCTTAGTGACGTCAATAAAAACTACTGAAACTGCACAAGAATGGGTTTTACAATGAGTTTGACAACTATGTCTATTGCCCTTCGCAATGCACCAATGTGATAATTTGTAACCACACAAGCACATATATTTTGAATTTGATTCTCGATTTACAAAATTGAGATTTTGATTTACAATTTGAATATCAATTTGACAATTATGCACATGTATCTTACAGCCATTTGATACAAGCTATATGTCGCAAGCTCTGAGTACGATGTGCTATATGAAGCCAATACTGTACCAGTTCAGAGTTCATATAGTTTGCATGTAGTACTTGAGAAAGACATTTGAACTCCTGCATCACTTTTAATCTACACAGAACTCCATTCTCTGTTAATAAGAACTTTATACACAATATTAAAATTGATCTAGAGGAAGTAGGGCAGGTTTAGAAAAGCTGCATCACCTTGAATCTGTCCTTTTGCTCTTTCTATAGAGGACTTCCATCAGCCACTTGAGCTTATTAGTTCACATGGTATGGTCAGTTGGGGTAAAGGTAGAGATCTTAGGTTCAAATCCCTTGTGATAAACATGCTATTCCTTAATGCTATAATAATCTTAATGCTCTATATTTCTCACTCGCAACGCCGAGGTATACACCATGGATTGATGAAGATCCTGACCAAAAAATCACGGCCTCAAAGTTTTAATTTACATGACTGCCTTCCAAAAACATAAATAAATAATAATTTAATAAATCCTACCTGCGGTGTGCTTCAAATAAGCGTTTGTGGGCAGCTTTTGTGTTGGCACAGCAGAAACTCGGCTAAACGGCTAAAATGAAAATGGCTTGCAAGTATGCGCTGCGGTGTAAAAAGTTGGGCGAGTGGTATTTTGTAGCTGTTCACGTTACTCAACTATAGAGTAGTATTTTTTTTATTACAATAGAAAGAACGTCATATACATTTAACTTTAGCTGAAAACTTATACATGGGACGCGAACCCACATTAACAAAGTCGGTGAAAGTGATCTTAACTAATCGTGCCAAAAGGCGCGGGGCGAGTAGTATTTATTTTTATTAGGTGATGTTTTGCACCTCTAAAGTCTAAACCAAGTGCGACACATTAGTTTCTTTTCCTTCTTCAAATCTACATTTAAACCTTTAATTAATAGCTACAATATATGATAAAAAGATGTGAGAGAGGATTTATAGATCATCGTCCATGTCACACTGTCACTAATACAGAAAATAATTACATTAGTAAACAATGAAATATTATATAAACAATAAAGATTAATTTTCTTTTCTTTATGAGAAAAATAATCTTTGAAGGGATCTGCTTCTATGATTATTTTTCTCATAAAAGAAAGATTTATAAAGAAAAAAAGCATTTCGGTTTACTTAATAAACAAACAATAAAATTATAATTATATTTTTTTTGGTAATTTCAATATTTAAAAACACTTTAACTTCTTTTTTGGTTGACAACATTTTTACCATAAATTTTACTAGACACTAAAATAGTTTTTGCTAAAAGTAGCAACCACAATAAAAAGCTATTTAATGGTGCTTTGACCCGACCACAACAGAAGCAACAACAAAGCCAAACATGATGAAAATGGTGAGGTACTAGCATAACTAGCTTAGAGGTTGACATGGTACAATTACCATACAAATAAGATGAATCATCACCATAATCAAAATTTTAGTTTTTCCAAAACTACAACCATAACTCAAATTATTTATTTTGGTTATCAAAATTTTACGATTAACCACGATTTAACAAAAAAAAAAAAAAATCAAAATTTTGCACAATCAAAATAGAAGCGTTAATGGCGGTCCTTGCATTAGCTAAGGTGGATGGTAGTTGCGAGCTTTGCAAGTTGATGTGGGCAAATATGCATTGTCTAATCAAAGGACGACACGTAATTTGTTCGAAGAATTTTTTTTTTTTTATTTTTCCACTAAGAGTAAAAACGTAATTACACACCTTATGGAGAAACTGTAATTACTATGACAAAATCTTTGGTTTAGTCTCAGCCATAAAAATCAATGACTAAGATCATTCAACAATAATGGTTACTTAATTAGAATCAACCTCTTTTCATTATAAAAAGGAGCCTAAAAAACCATTTATGTTATGAAAAATTCTACTTTCTAAACTATTTGCATCTTAAGTCTTTCAAGTTTCTTCTCTACAGTAACTAACTTAGGTATTAAAGGGTTACCCTAGAGATGGTATAGATTATCTAGAAGAAGCTATCTCTAGGTCACCTAGTATATTTGAGTGGTCTTATTTCAAGAGAGGTAGTCAACCTACCTTTTAAACGACTAACCCCAACAGGACTCAATTGCGAGTTGTCCTTTTTAACCCCATTAGATTTTGGGCATCTACATATTAACTTCATTTGTGGGAAGCAAGTAACATACACTAGAGGTGTTCATTAATCAGTTAAAATTGATTAACCGAACCGTTTTAAACCGTTTAAGTAAAATGATCTGGTTAATCAGTTAAATCAGTACTTAATTGGTCAACCGAATAATATATATTATTTTATCGATTGGTTGGTGGTTAGAAATTTTTTTAACCGTTTTGACTATTTAACCGATTAAGAAATTAATTATATTAATATTAACATTGGATGTTGGGAAATATGGAAGGCTCGTAATTCCCATCCCCATAACTCAACTCTGGTCTCCTAAAAAAAAAAAAACCATTAAAAAAGTAATTTTCTTGACCAAGAACATTTTCAGAACCTTTACTCCAGCTTTGCTGGCATATTTTATGGGGTCTTTATCTCTCCAATCAATTATGTTACCCATTTTTTCTCCCTAATTAAATAGAGGTTTATGGGTTAAATGGCTTGCTCCCCCTCCTGGTTGTTTGAAACTTAACACGGATGGTTCCAGCCATTGGGGTCTATGCTTAGGAAGAGGTTTGGTTAGAGACTCGCATGGTACAATTTTTCTTTCTTTTTCATACTTTTATGGACCTGGTTACAATATGGAGGGAGAAACCAGGGCTTTGTTAATAGGTTTGGAGATATGCAAAAGAAGAAATATTGTGCTATCCCAGATTAAATCAGACTCTCGAGTTTTGATTGATTGTTTTAACAATAACTAGATACCATGGAAGATTCATTATATTATTCAGGAGTGTCGAAATCTCGTCTCTTCTACAATGGTTCCTAGTCACACATATAGAGAAGGAAAACGACCAACGAATGACTTAGTTGATTTTTTTCACCATTTTCTTTCTAATAAGATTTTTACCATTACATGTTCGCTACCTCAAGAGATATCTCGTCTTTGTTTTGAAGATAAAAATGGTCTTCCCAAATTTCGGCCTTCAACGAGAAGAAGTTTGTAGTTTTCATTGTTGTATTTTTTTTTATTCAAACTTTGTTTGTCTAAGTTTTTTTAGGCTTATAGTTGGCTTTAGTTATAATCGTTTGTATTCTTTCATGCACTGTTTTGCAAGGTTTGGTTTAAGCCTCTTTTGCTTTCTTTGTGTTGACCCTTATTTGATTTAATTAATGACAAAACAGTGCTTTAACTGTGCTAACAGTTTTATCTAAATGTTTTTCATTAAGCTTAAGCATCCAACTCAAGGAAAAAACGTATGTCAAGCATAAAAAGGAAGAGATTGCACTTGAGTGACACTCAAAAGAAGATCAAAGACTAAGTTTGGATTCTAAGGTAGTTTACCTTCACATGTAAATATCTCATTTTAATCTTTTAGCTTGATCTTGGCTCAAAAAATCTTTTTGAAAATGTTTTGGTCAATTGAAAACTCACTTCTTTCAAAAACTGACTTAAAAGTCTAAGTTTTACAAAACAGACAGTCGACTGTGGCTTTTCAACAGTTGACTATCAAGTCTCTGTGCTGACCATTTTTAGAAAAACTAAAATGAACAGTCGACTGTAGGTAATTGATAATTGACTGTGAAAGAGACAGAGAGTTTTATAATCGACTGCCCATTTAAACAGTCGACTATCCAAATCATCTTAAGCCCATAATTTCAAATTCAAGAGAGGACAATCGATTGTCCATTTTCATAGTCGATTGTCTTGTAAAAACGGCTAGTTTTCAAAATCTGGACACGAAATTTGAGCAATTAATGCTCTAAACCTACCAAATGTGTGTCTAACGGTCATATAAAGCCAAGGCTATAAAAACCTCTTATCAATGAGCATTCAAAAATAAGAAAAAACATTCAATTTGAAAACAAGCTCATTAATACTCAACACCCATGAAGTTGCTCGACTATAATTAGTGGATTACTTCAAGGAAGTTCCTTGAAGAGAGTGGACGTAGGATCAGAGAAATTTCGATATTGTTGAAACACTATAAACGACTTTGCATATTCTCTCCCCTTACTCCTTTAATTTCAAGCATCTTATTTATTGTGTGTCTTGCTTAATTAAATGGTTAGAAACTTACGTGTTAATTGCAAAAAGTTTTTAAAATTCAATTCACCCCCCTTTTTGGGTTTGTACCTCGGTTTACAATTAGTATCAGAGCCATGTACTCAATTTTAGGCTTAAAATCCTTGAGCTGATTCGATGGCTTCAAATAGCTGTATCGAAGGTCATTCATATACTAGACCTCCCTTGTTCAATGGGTCAAATTATAATATCTGGAAAAATAGAATGAAAATCTTTGTTGAAGGACAAGATTATAATTTGTGGAGAGTAATTAAAGAAGGACCTAGAATTCCTACAAAGGAAATAACTATTGGAGAAATCAATCATACAATGCCTAAACTCAAATCGGAGTTTAGTGAAGAGGATTGTAGAATGATGTCTCTAAATAGTAGAACTACTAGTATATTACATTGTGCTTTAGATATTGCTGAGTACAATAGAATTTATGCATGTGTTTTGGCTAAGGAGATATGGGAAAAACTAAAAGTTACTTATGAGGGCACTAGTGAAGTTAAAAAATAAAAAACCTATATGCTAGTGTCCGAGTATGAATCTTTTAAAATGTCTCCTAAAGAAACAATTTCTCAAATGCACTCCCGTTTCACCACTAGTGTTAATGATTTAAAGCTTCTTGGTAACATTGAGGAGTTTGAACTAATAAGGAAGTATTGAGATCTTTGCCATCAACTTGGAAAGCTAAGAAGATGGTCATATCAGAGGCCAAAGATCTCGACAAACTTGATGTCGAAACGCTTTTCGGATCATTATTGACATATGAGATGGAAGAAATTAATCTCGGTGCCAATGATGATGAGATGAAGAAAAATAAAATGATTGCTCTCAATGCTTCCACAAGCAAGAAAGAGGAAGAAGAGAATGAGAGTAGTGAAGAAGATGGTGAAATGGCTTTAATTACCAAGAGGTTTCATAAGTTCTTAAAAAAGAGCAAGAAACCTTACACAAAGGATTCCACTCCAAAAAGAGAATCTATTGTCTGTTATGGTTGCAAGAAGCCCGGACACATTAAAGCAGATTGTCCAACAACAAACAAACCATACAAGAGCTTAAAAAAGAAAGCCATGGTTGCAACCACTTAGAGTGATGATGAAGAATAAGAACTTTCGGACAACGACCTCGGATATGAAGAAATTGCTAATCTTTACTTGATGGAAATTGATGATGAAAATGAGGTAATAAATTATTTCCCCTCTAATAATAATAATATTGTTAGTAGTAGTGAAGAATTGACTGAGGTAATTAATGAAATGCATGAATAATTGAAAAATTTTGATTCTAAAAATATTGCTCTTAAGAAGGAAGTCTCATCTCTCTCTAAAGAGATGGAAAGTCTAAAGGAAGAAAAAGAAAAACTATCTTTCATGCTCTATAACTTATCACAATATTTTTTGAAAAATAAAATGATGGTTTGAAAACGAAAGTGATGGAGTTAAAAAATACTATATCTAGGCTTATTCTTGGCAAAGAAAAACTAGATGAAGTGCTATCTTGCCAAAGAATGAGTGGAGGAAATCTGGTTTGGGTTATTCTCCATTAGGCAAACAAAAATCAAAAGAGGCTTTGTTCATAAAAGCAATATGTGTGGATGAACCCTCCACCTCTAAGTCCACTAGCAAGGTTAAAAGTTTTCCTTTAAAGAATGCTAATAAGCCTAAGAATGCAAATTTCAATTAAAATACTAAGAATTCTAATGCAAATGCTAGAGATAGAAATCCTAGAAATACATATGCTTATATGTATGCTCATCCTAGAAGTTAAAATGCTAGGAATACACATCCTAGAAATAGAAATGCTAGGAATACACATTTAAGATATACAAATGCTATGAATACACATTTAAGGCATGCACATGCTAGGAATGCACACCCTAAAAATTACCATCATGCATATTGTAGAGATAACATGTATGTTCATAACTCTCATGCTAGAAACATGTATCCTAGGAATGCTCATCCAAGGAATAATGGGCATATATATTCAAGGCATTCCAGAGACTTCTACATCTATCATCCTAAAATCATGCATCATCATGTCGACAATTATAGAACACCCTATAATGTTAAGAAAGTATAGGTCCCCAAAGGAGCCGTACTTTCTAAGACTAACCCCAATGGACCTAAGAAATTTTGAGTACCTAAAAGCACAATTGTATATCCATGTGTAATGTAGATGTGTCTCCACACCAAAGAAAAAGGTAACTATTGGTACCTTGATAGTGGATGCTCAAAGCACATGATCGGTGATCAAATCATGTTCAAAGAACTAACTCTAAGATAAAGATTATCGGACATGCCAAAGTAGGTAAAGATTCCTCAGCCATTGACCATGTTTTATATGTATACTTCGTATTAGTCAACTATGTGATAAAGGAAACAAAGTCATATTTGAATCCTCTCATTGTCTAGTAATAGACATCAAGAGTAACAAGATCAAGTTTGTTGGTCATAGACATGAAAATGTCTATCTAGTTGATTTAAAATCTTTATATTAAGAAAATGAAAAAATATTTTCCTATTTTTAGTGGAAATCTATGGCTATGACATAAAAGACTTGGCCATGTGAACATGGATTTACTCAAAATTATTTCAAAAAAAGATTTAGTTATTGGACTTTCCAAAATCAAATTTGAAAAAGACAAAGTTTGTGATGCTTGTCAAATAGGAAAACAGACTAGAATACGTTTTAAATCTAAAATGGTAATCTCAACCTCTAGACCATTAGAACTTCTTCATATGGACTTGTTTAGTCAAATAAGCACCATTAGTCTAGGTGGCCATTAATAAACTATTATTATTGTTGATGTTTATATACCTTTGTTGTTTTTATTTCTTATAAGGATGAAGCTTATAAAGGTTTTGTGAACTTTTGTAAGAAGGTTCAAAATGAAAAAGGAATTTCTATCTCAAGTATTAGAAGTGATCGTGGAAAAGAATTTGAAAACCAAAATTTTGTGATGAAAATGGAATTGATCACAATTTTTTAGCCCCTAGAACTCCCCAACATAATGGTGTTGTTGAGAGGAAAAATAGAGTTCTAGAAGAATTTGCTAGAACCATGCTTTGTGAAAATAGTTTACCAAAATATTTTTGTGCGAAATCCGTAAATACTTCTTGCTATATTTTAAAGAAATTATTAATTAGGCCTATGCTTGATAAAACTCCATATGAACTATGGAAAGGTAGAAAGCCTAATATCTCTTATTTTTGTGCTTTCGATTGCAAGTATTTAATCTTAAACAACAATAAAACTAACTTAGGTAAATTTGACTATAAGACCGATGATGGGATATTCTTAGGATATTCAACCTCTAGCAAAGTTTATAGAGTCTTTAACAAAAGAACTCTAGTGGTTGAAGAATCTGTACATGTTGCTTTTGATGAATCTAACCAAATTAGTAGTAGAATAGTATCCCTTGACGATGATGCAGATTTTACTCCAATAGTAGATGCATCTACTCCCATTGTTGACTCTAAGGAAAGTCAACCTCAAACAAATCAAGAAGTAGATGATCCCAATATTAATCAACCTTCTACAAGTCAACAAGGAGATGGACTTCCCAAAGATTGGAGGTATGTGAATTATCATCCAATCGATCAAGTGATTGGTGATCCTTCATAAGGGGTAAGAACTTGATCTTCCATGAGAAATGTTTGAAATTGTATAACTTATTTATCCTAAGTAGAATCTAAAATTTTTGTAGAAGCCGAAAATTATGCCAATTGGATAAATGCTATGCAAGAAGAGTTAAATCAATTCGAAAGAATTAAAGTGTAGACTCTAGTTCTTAGACCAAAGAATCTTACTATCATAGGAACTAAATGGATATATAGAAACAAAATGGATTAAAATAGAATACTAACTAGGAACAAGGCTAGACTAGTTGCTAAAGGTTACAATCAAAAGAAGAAATAGACTTTGATGAGACCTATGCTCCCGTAGCTATATTAGAAGCCATTCGTATGTTACTAGCTTTTGCATACTTTAATAATTTTAAACTATTTCAAATGAATGTAAAAAGTACATTTTTAAATGGTTTTATAGAAGAAGAGGTTTATGTTGAGCAACCTCTTGGTTTTGAAAATTATAATATTCCAAACCATGTTTATAATTTTCTAAAGCTCTCTATGGGTTGAAGCAAGCCCCAAGAGCATGGTATGAAATGTTAAGTAAGTTTTCACTTGAAAATGGTTTTACAAAAGGAAAAATAGATACAAATATTTTTATAAAAACTTATAAAGATGACACACTTTTAGTCCAAATATATGTTGATGATATCATATTTGGTGCCTCCAATGAATCAATATGTCAAGATTTTGCTAAGTGTATGCAAGGTAAATTTGAGATGAGTATGATGGGAGAGCTCACCTACTTCCTCAGACTTCAAATAAAAAAAATTGAAAGGAGGCATCTTCATCATTCAATCCAAATACACCAAGGACCTATTGAAGAGGTTTGGGATGGAGAGCTAAAAATCTATTGGCACTCCTATGAGCACCTTTACAAAATTTTACCTAGATGAGGAAGGTAAGTGTGTAGATACAAAAACATATAGAAGTATGATAGGAACTTTACTATATCTAACTGCAAGTAAACCCGATATAATGTTTAGTGCATGCATGTATGCTAGATTATAAGCAAATCCTAAGGAATCTCATATTGTTACTGTGAAAAAAAATCCTAAGATATTTGCAATGCACTAAAAATCCAGGTTTATGGTATTCTAGAAAATCAACTTTTGAGCTTGTTGGGTACTTGGATGCTGACTTTATAGGTTTTAGTTTAGATAGAAAAAGCATTAGTGGAACATGCCAATTTCTAGGTGCTATGTTAACTTCTTGGTTTTCAAAGAAACAAAATTCAGTTGCACTATCAACCGCTGAAGAGGAATATGTAGCCGCCGGTAGCTGTTGTGTACAAGTTTTATAGATGAAGCAACAACTAGAAGATTATGGCATGTGTTTTCAAAACATTCCAATTCATTGTGACATCACAAGTGTTATCAACTTGACAAAAAACCCAATTCAGCATTCTAGAACCAAACACATTGAGATAAGACATCACTTCATAAGAGATCATGCTCGAAAGGGTGATATTATGCTAGAATTCATTCCCTCCAAAGATCAAATTGCTAATATCCTTACTAAACCTTTAAATGAAGACCTTTTTTTTTTTGTTGCATAATAAGACTGTTAATGTGATTAAAAAAAACTATGACTATGTGTGTGTTTGATTACATTAACATTCATCATGTGTATAATTGTTATTAAGTAAATGAGGATTAATCTCAAATTTAATGTTTCCTCACTTAAGAATAGCATAGAACAATAAATCCTTGCAAAAAGACCTTCAAATTTCTGTTATAGGCATTCCACAGTTGACTATGCATATTTGACAGTCGACTGTCCAAAGGACAGAGACTTTCGCAGTCGACTGTCCATATGTATATGGTATCTGACAATCGACTGTGCAAGGGACAGAGACTTTCACAGTCGACTGTCCATATGAACAATCAACTATCCCTCCTGTCCAGTCATTTGATTTAAAAACCACAGCCAACTGCCCATTTTTGACAGTCGACTGTCCAATCGCAACTATAAAGCCTACACTTCGTCTTCAACCTTATAAATCCCCAATTTTTGAAAACCTAGCCACACACTTTTCTCTCTCCTTTAAAATTCAGACATTTTCACCAAATTAGCCCAAAAACCGTCAATTTTACTCCATAGAAACACTTTCCCTTCACTTCTTAAGCATTTTCATGGTTTATTCTCTCACAAAAATGCCTGAAGCCGTACCTTATTTGAGTTATAAGAAAGGTGGTGATGGCACAGGGAAAAAACGTTAGAAAATTTCCATGGATCCCAATCTTTTAATCAATGCCGCTGCTAAATCACGACATGATAACCAAATCTCTATCAAAGAAATAATCATGGGTTGTTTAGTAGATTTTCAAAATTTATGTAGTAATGACATGGACATATAGCACTACTTTACTGCAGTAGGATGGAAACCAATAGTCACCCTATCTGAGGTTGCATACTGCAGACTCATTAGGCTATTTTATACCAACCTAGAGAGAACAACCTGTGCTAGGTTATCATTCAACACCTTTGTTAAAGGCAATACAATACTGGTAAATGAAAAGGTGTTGTTTGAAATATTGCAAATACCCAGGGTTGGTCAGGAGTGGGTAGACACTTTCAACTGGGCTGAGGACTTTGATAAGTAGGGAGGGCTCCCCCACCTATACCTTCAGTGCAACCTTTAAAGACACCAATGCCCTTACCATAGTCAGTTGGGTGGTTCACCTAATTATTGGCTACTGCATATCTCTTAAGAAGGGGAGTCACACATCTGAGTCAGCTAGATGTGTACATCTTATGGAATTTGATGAATGAGATTCAATACAACATCTACAGTCTAATCATGGTTAAGATGATTGAGAAGGCTGAGAAGAAATTGGCTGGCCTACCATTCATGATGCTTATCACTCGCATTCTGAAGTACTATAGAGTTTTCCTTTTTGGTGATGAGAAGATGGAGATGCTCACCACTGATATCTTCAACAAGTCCACTCTTACAAGAATGAAGTTGATTTAATTGGAGGACTTCACCTGGGAGCGCACTGCAAATGCCAACTATGATCCAACTAAGAAGGTTTGGGGATGAAATCCTGCTAGAGCTGCTCCCACTGATGAGGACCTCCCAAAAGATGATAAGGTCGAGTATGAGATAGCTGTAGGTGCTAGTGCTAGCAGATCGGGATCATCAGATTATAATGCATCAGTGTTAGCCGCACTCAGGGATCTCAAGGTGAGATGTCTTCTCGTTCACTCATGATGAATGTTCAATTCGACATCATCGATGGCGAGCTTGAGGAGATGAGAGACTAGATTATAAGGCTTCATTGACCCTCTAACACACCCTAGACATCTTTCTTTATTCTTTAATTTAGAACTGTTTCGAAAACTTTGCAAGGACATGTATTTTTCTTTCTTTTTTATGCATTTTACCACATGATATGCTATTTCTGTTGATTTGCTGGGTTTATGGGAACCTCAGCTATTTATCTTTATTTAGTGCATATGGTTTATTCCATTTCTTACAATGGTTAATATACTCACGGTGTATATTTTCAGAAAATCTACTGTTTGATGAGCTATAATGCTTTGTCTTACTTTCTCGCTTTACACTTTGTTTATCTTTGAACTAATGTGCATACCTTTGTCTATCTACCGCCCCCTTTGTGTTGATGATAAACGGGGGAGAAAACATAGAAAAATGAAAGAATATAGAAGGTAGAAGGTAGAAGGTAGACAAAAAGAACAAGACAATAAGAACAATAAGAACTGTCTGTATGTATAGACTAAGGGGGAGCCTTGCTCCAATTTTACAAGTTCATATATATTGCTTGGTTGGATGTTCTTTTTAAATTCTTTTTACAGGTTAGTTTTATCCTAAAAATAGAGGAGACTCTATCCATGTTTTGTAAAAACTCAACACTTAGCTTTTAAAACTGTTTTCTCACCTTAGTTTTGTCATCATAAAAAAAAAAGAGATTATTGATCCTTATTTGATTTTAATAATGACAAAACAATGCTTTAACATTGCTAACAGTTTTACCCAAGTGTTATTCATTAAGTTTAAGCATCCAACTCAAGGATAAAACGTATGTCAAGCATAAAAAGGAAGAGATTGCACTTGAGTGACACTCAAAAGAAGACCGAAAACTAAGTTTAGATTCTAAGGTAGTTTATCTTCACATGTAAATCTCTAATTTTAATCTCTTCGCTTCATCTTGGCTCAAAAACTCTTTTTGAAAATGGTTTTGTTAATCGAAAACTCACTTCTGTAAAAAACTGACTTAAAAGTCTAAATTTTACAAAACAGACAGTCGACTGTGGCTTTTCGACAGTCTACTATCAAGTCTCTATGCTAATCATTTAAAAAATAAATAAAATGGACAGTCGTGTAATATCCGTATTCTTAAAGTAAGGGTAAAGAAGTAATTTGATAAATATGACATGGAATTAAAATAATATATATGAAATATTTATTATTGAGTAAAATAATTCTTTTGAAGAAAAATGGACGCGTGGACAACGTAAGTAAGGAAGAAAAGGAAAACAAAAGACACTGTATGGAGGATAAGAGGAAAAAAAACAAAAACAAAAAGTTTTGTTTAAAAAAAAAACGTGACAACACCTGGAGTCCAGGTGTTGTCAACAAAATACAAAATTGCTGCATGTTACACAGCACAATGATAAAAATGGTGGGGCAGTTAATATTTATATACTTTTACTTTATTTTAATTAGTTTTACTAAATCCTGTTTGGTTTTCTTCTATCATCAATTCAAACTGCTCTATTTCTTTAAGCACTTGGGGACAGAAAGAAAGGTTGAAAGGGTAAAATTTTGAACAGGTTTATGAGAGAAATTTTAAAAGAGTGGAAGAAAGCTCTAAGAAAAACCAAAGGTAATAATGTGAATTTTATTTTTGAAATTTAACATACATGAAATTTCTTGGAATTCAATGTGGAAATTTTTAAAGGGCACTAATTATGGAAGAATTGAAGAATAAATTAGAAATTTTAATATAAATATTTTGTTAGGTGTTGACGATCAACAATAGGGTGAAATCGTTGAAAAGAGCAGAAAACGCAAGGACGTGATCCACGGGTAGCTCTAAGTGTTACGTGGTGAGTTAGATTTACTTTTAGTAATCAAGATAAATATGAGATATAGAATGATGATATTTGAATTAATTATTAACCTATGATATGATGATAGATGAAAGTTGGTTTATGAGTATGATAGAAATAATTGATTTGTTAAAGTTTTATTAGATGAAGAGTAATATTGTTGAAATAATGATTGATAATTTGATAGGAACTATGAAGAGATAATTTAATGAATATGATAAAATAACAAAGAGCTGGATAGTTAAATTGAATGTATGAATGTATGCATTTTTTTTTATATTATTGTTTATATGATTCATATGCATATACATGAAATGAAAGAACTGGGAAGGTAGCCGGTATAAATAAAAATAAAAGAATCGGGAGGGCAGCCGATCTAAATGAGAATAAAAGAACCGAGAAGGCAGTCGGTCTAAATGGCAATAAAAGAACCGGGAAGGTAGCTGGTCTAAGCTAAACATATCGACATATGGGAAGCTGTTCCCAAATAATAATAACATTTAAATTCATGCATTGTATTTGCTTTAAATGTTGATTTTTATTGCTTGAGATGCTAAAGTGTTATTTTTTATTGTAAATTCATTGATAGACGAATGAGTCTCACAGAAAAACAAATATGATGAGAAAGAAATATGAAAGTATGATATGATGAGAATTGTCTAAGTGATTGATTATATGTTGTGAACCTCATAAGAGGTAAATGGTGATGTTGAATTGAGAATTTAGAGATGATTAAATATATGATTGAAAGATTGATATGTTTGATGAGTAACTTAAGAAGAGATTATGTAATGGGAGAATTATGAAATTGAGTAGTGATTATAAAATATTATTACCGAATTATATGAGGAAAGAAATGAATGAGTATCGAAAGATTATTAGAAGAAATTGAATTGTAAGATGTGACTGGGAGTATATAATCAAGTACTTCTAGTAAATTTAATTCACTGAGCTTGTGAAGCTCACTCCTCATTGTTAAATAATTTCAGGTAGCAGGCAGGAAAGATAGATTGGTGAGCTAAGATTTAGACATAGTCATTATCTGTAAGCCACGTGGTCCACATCCTAAAATTAATGAGAAAAAAATATTTGTAATCATTCATGTATACTATGTTGTATATATTGTTCAGCTAAGATCTGAATGATGTAACTCCCCTGTTGAGGGATGATGATTTATGTATATAGATAATTCAGTTGATGTTTATATATTTTTGCATATATGTGTCATATTAGGATTTCAAAAAATGATGATACCATCTCGGGGGTGGCCAACCCGGGATGGATCGTTACAATTTTGGTATCAGTGCATTAGGTTTTATGATTCTATAGTCTGCATAAGAATTTAAAGAAGTTGAAGATTTAAATAAACTATATTTAATGTAGAGTTTGAGGATGACACGTGGACGTGCTAGAGCTAGAGGTAGAGTTCTAAATCAGAGGGGACGTGGTAGACCTCCAATATTTAGAAGAATTGAAGCAGAGGGGGAGGTTGAGTCTATGGTTCCTGCAAGGGAACAGGTTGCTTATGCAACTAGTACTAGTAAAGGTGGGAGAAAATCTGAGATTAGAAGGGATAAGCTGAGAGAAGTTCTTAATCGTGCGACAGAGAGAATAAATGCAGCAGAAGAAAGGGCTGATAATTTGTAGAGGAGATTAGAGGAAAGACGTAGAATAGAACCTGATATGGTGAGACAAGAGGTTTACGAGGGAGAATGTGTGTTTGTACATGAGATGCAAGAGGATTGTTTTGTGAGATTTATTAAGTTTGAACCCCAGTCTTTTAGAGGATCTATAAGTCCTGTGGAAGCCGAGCAATGGATTAGACATGTTGAGAAATATTTTGAAGTCTTACCAGTGACAGATAGACAGAAGGTTGTTTTCACTTCATTTATGCTAGAAGGTGAGGCTTCTCAATAGTGGGAGGATATTCTACCCAAGGTGATTACATAGGTAGAACAACCCTTACCTTGGCATAAGTTTTAGGATGAGTTCTTTGCGAAATATTTTCTAGATACATTTCAAACACAGCAGGAGAGAGATTTTATTCACTTAAGGCAGATTACCTTATTAGTGGCAGAGTATGATAGTAGATTTATACCTCTATCGAATTTTTACCTGAGTTAGTGAATATGAAAGAGAGGAAATGTAAACAATTTTTAGACGAGTTACACTATGAAATTCGATCTAAACTCTCTTACAAGAGTATAGGGAATTATGTTATACTAGTGGATAAAGTATTACAAATTGAGATGGATTTGATGGAGTTTAGAGGAAGGAGAGATTGGTTAAAGAGGTCTAGATTTAAGGGACCTAGTGGTGGTAGCAGTATGAGTGTGCAGGGTGGGAGACCACCCAGAGAGGGCGTTCCTTGTCATAGGGAACAATAGTATAGAGTTAGAGGCAAGCAAGATCTGTTGCTTCTGTAGCTCAGAGTAATATCGGTGGGACCCCTAAATTTGGGAGACATGTTATAGGAACTGGGAGTTATGGTAGAGGAGTAAGTATGCCACCAAGGGGAAGTGGTAATATGATATATGATCGAGAGGCAAGAGTTTGTTTTAGATGTAATCAGGTAGGGCATTTGTCTCAGAATTTTCCTACTATAATGTGCTTTATATGCGGTGAGGGAGGATATGTTGGTGTAGATTGTCCAGTGGAGAAATCTGTTGAGATATGTGTTAGAGGTGTTGGGAGAAGACAATTGGAGAGAGGTGGTGGATCAGGGAGTATGCGGGGCAGAGGTAGAGGATCAGTAGCTAAGAGAGGACGCGATAGCCAGTTACAGTCCAGAGACAGCAGAGTCTATGCGTTGACCCGACAGGATGCACAGGCCACTCCTGATGTTGTTATGGGTATGGTATCTATTCTTAATAAACCTGTTAGATTATTGATTGATCCTAGTACAACCCATTCTTTTGCATCCAGTGTTTATATGAAATCTATTGATGCTAGTGTTAGTCCTTTAATGCATGCTATTGTTGTTGAGGTTCTTACTAGGGATAAGGTTATTATCAAGACAATTTATCAGGGTTGTGTGATTAGTATGGCTGGTAGAGAATTTGAAGTTGATTTATTGCCTTTAGATATGATAGATTTCGCTTTAATTTTGGGAATAAATTGGTTATCAACATATCATGCTTGGGTAGATTGAGGACAAGATGAGTTTAATTTTCAGGGAGAACGTAGGATACTTGCCAACTGTCATATTTTTGCCTTGATTGCTAGTAAATGGTTGAAGAAGGGTTATGAGGGGTATTTGGCATATGTGATGGATTTTAACAAGAAGATTAGGAAGTTAGAAGAAATCTTGGTAGTGAAAGATTTTTCTGACATATTCCCCGATGAGTTATCTGGTTTGTCTCCCAATAGGGAGATTGAGTTTTCTATCAAGGTGATTTTGGGATCAGCACCCTATAGAATGGCACCAGTTGAGTTGAGAGAGTTGAAAGTCCAGCTTCAGGAGTTGCTAGATAAATAGTTTATTCAACCTAGTATGTCACCTTGGGAAGCCATTGTGTTGTTTGTCAAGAAGAAGGATGTGACAATGAGGTTGTGTATTGATTATAGACAGTTGAATAAGATCACCATCAAGAATAGGTATCCTTTACCCAGGATAAATGATTTATTCGAGCAGTTACAGGGAGCTAAGGTGTTTTCTAAGATAGTCATGAGATCGGATTATCATCAAATGAGGATAAAGGAGGGAGACGTGTCTAAAACTACTTTTAGGACACGTTATGGCCATCATGAGTTCCTTGTGATGTCATTTGGGTTGACTAATGCTCTTACAACATTTATGGATCTAATGAATCGGGTATTTAAACCATTCTTAGATATATTTGTGATTATATTTATTGATGATATTCTGGTATATTCCAAGAATGAAGAGGAGCACGGGCAACACTTAGAGATAGTGTTGGAAATTATGAGGAAAGATATATTATATGCAAAGTTCTCTAAATGTGAGTTTTGGTTGAGTGAAATATCTTTCTTGGGGCATGTTGTGTCAGGAGAGGGGAGGATAGTTGACCCACAGAAAGTAGACGCAGTATTGAATTGGGAAAGACCCACTAGTGTGACTGAAATTAGAAGTTTTTGGGGTTGGCTGGTTATTATAGGAGATTTATCCAAAAAATTTCTATGATTGCTGGACCATTGACTAGATTGCCCAAGAAGAAAGTGAAGTTTAGGTGGTCAGAAGAATGTGAGAGGAGTTTCCAGCTGTTGAAAGAAAAATTGACTATTGCCCAGGTATTAGTGCTTCTTTTTGGTGATGAAGGATTTGTGGTATATAACGATGCGCCACATCAGGGTTGGGATGTGTATTGATACAACATGGGAGAGTTATAGCTTATGCTTCTAGGCAATTGAAGAACCATGAGAGGAATTACCCAACCCATGATTTAGAATTGGCTTCCACAGTTTTTTCTTTGAAGATTTGGAGATATCATCTGTATGGAGCCACTTGTCAAATTTTTACTGATCATAAAAATTTGACGCATTTAATTACCCAGAAAGAGTTGAATTTGAGGCAGAGGAGGTGGATGGAGTTGATTAATGATTATGACTGTATAATTCATTATCATCCAGGAAAGGCTAATGTAGTTGCTGATGCATTGAGTAGAAAGGCTACAAGAAGATTAGCTGCTATTGGGAGTCATAATACTAGCTTTATGATATAATTAAGAAAAATGAGGATGCAGTTGAGTATCAATGATAGATGAGTATTGATTGAAAATATTGTGGTACAATTTTATATTATTGATCATTTATTACAGATGTAGGGTAAAGATGAAGGGTAGAGAAGATCAGACAGGAAGTATTTAGTGGGAAACCGAATGAGTTTAGAATTAGAGAAGATGGTATGGTGGTATTGGAATATAGAGTTTTTGTTCCCAATGATGTGAAGATGAGAAATGAGATACTAAGATAGGCTCATGATTTTGTATATTCTATGCACTCGGGTAATAATAAGATGTACAGGGGGTTGAGACAGAATTATTGGTGGTTAGGGATGAAGAAGGATGTAATGGAGTATATTTCGAGATGTTTGACTTGTCAACAGGTAAAGTCTGAGAATAGACATCCACCAGGTTTATTACAATCTCTTCAAATACCTGAATGGCCATGGGAGAATGTGAGCATGGATTTTGTGTTTGGTTTTCCCCGTACGTAGAGAGATCACGATGCTGTATGGGTTATAGTGGATAGGCTTTCTAAATCTTCACATTTCCTTCCTATTAAAACTACCTGGAGTCTTGAAAAGTTGGTTGAATTGTATGTAGCGAAGATTGTAAGATTACATAGAATACCTTTGAGAATTATATCAGATCAAAATTCTAGATTTTGGAGGGGTCTTCAAGAAGCTATGGGTACACAATTACAGTTTAGTACAGATTTTCATCCACAAACTGAAGGGTAGACAGAGAGAATCATCAGAATACTAGAAGATATGCTGAGAGCAAGTGTATCGAGTTTCTCAGTGAGCTGGGACGCTTATTTACTGTTGACCCTCGCCCGTATTTTAATGATGGCAAAACACAACTGTTATTTAACTAACATGTTTAAACTAAGATGTATTAAGGATCAAACACATTCAACCAAGGAACAAAGTGCAAAAACTCGAACCAAATCAAGTATCAAGTGAAGACTGAAGATCTAGTATAGGTCTTAAGGTTTAGAACCAATGTAAGTCTCACTCATACATTGTATTAGCTTGTTCAATGGCTCAAACACAAAAGGTTTTTCTAAAACCATTAATTTTAAATGTTTTTAATAAAAAACAGAAGAAAAACTGGGTTGGAAGACAACCCAGTCGACTGGGTACATATACCAGTCGACTGGTATATGAGTCAGAAGGTATCCAGTCGACTGGATGAATTAACCCAGTCGACTGGTACATTGACCAGTAATATCCCAGTCGACTGGATGATTCAACCCAGTCGACTGGTAAAATGGACAGAAAGTCCCCAGTCGACTGGATACCCAGAAGGTCTGAAAACGTATATTTTTCAAGTGAACCCAATCGACTGGTATCTCGACCCAGTCGACTGGTAGTTCAAAAATATGACCGTTGGACTCCAAATCTGAACGTTTTAAAGTAAATCTTTTTCAAATTAAAGTCCAAAACGGCCATATTAATTGATTGCTATATAAACCCATTCAGAAAAGCATTCAAAAACAAGAAGCAAATATTCAAAAAGAGTTGATCTCATATAATCAAGTTTATATACTCTTGAAACACAAAAAGCTTTGAGATAATCTTATTGAGCCATTTCTTCAAGCTTTACTTTGAAAGAGAGACATTTCTGTTGTAATAAGCTTTCATTTGTTGTCTCTCTACCTTTTACTTTACACCATCTTTGTAAAGGGATTACTTCCGAGAGGAAGGGTAAACTTCCGAAAGGAAGGGGATTTTTCGGTTTAAGCAATTCCTGTAAATTGCTTGTGTACGGTTTGTGCAACACCCGGCTAAGTTGTGCGACTAAGTTTTCTTAGTGGATTACTTCAAGGAGTTCCTTGAAGAGAGTGGACGTAGGGTCGGAACAAATCCGATATTGCCGAACCACTATAACTGTGTTTGCATCCTCTTTCCTTAAACTCTTTATTTACAGCTTTTTACTTGTATTAATTATTTGTTGCTTATCAGTTTTTATAAACTTGTATAAATTCCGCAAAAGTTTTTAAAAACCCAATTCACCCCCCCTCTTGAGTTGAAACCTCGAGCTACAATTGGTATCAGAGCCTCGTTCTCTTTATAAGGCTTAAATTCCTAGAGTTGATCCAATGGCAGCAAATAGCTACTCTAAGGGACACTCTTATACTAGACCACCATTGTTCAATGGATCAAATTATAACTACTGGAAAAATAGAATGAAAATCTTCGTAGAAGGACAAGATTACAATCTATGGAGAATTATAGAAGAGGGACCTAAAATTCCCTTAAAAGAAATAGTTATTGGAGAGACTCTTCATACAATGCCTAAACTCAAAACTGAGTTTACTGACGAGGATTGTAGAACGATGTCTCTCAATAGCAGAGCAACAAGCATGCTACATTGTGCATTAGATATTTCTGAATACAACAAAATATCTGCATGTGTTTCTGCTAAAGAAATATGGGACAAATTGCAAGTCACATATGAAGGAACAAGTGAAGTAAAAAAGTCTAAAATTTACATGCTAATTTCTGAATATGAATCTTTTAAGATGTCTCCTAACGAAACCATTTCTGAAATGCACTCACGATTTACTACTATTATAAATGGTTTAAAATTGCTTGGCAAGAATATTGAGGAAGTTGAACTAACCAGAAAAATCTTGAGATCTCTGCCACCAGAATGGAAACCAAAGAGGACAGCCATTCAAGAGGCCAAAAATCTTGACAAGCTTGATGTTGAGACGCTGCTTGGGTCATTATTGACATACGAGATGGAAGAAATGACTCCCATCGTCAATGATGATGAGAAGAAGAAAAAGCAAATTGCTCTCAAAGCTTCTACGAGCAACAAAGAAAAAGAATTAGAACAAGAAGCAGAGAGCAGTGAAGAGGATGGTGAAATGGCTTTAATCACCAGACGATTCCATAGGTTCTTGAAGAAAAGCAAGAAACCTTACTCAAAGGATCCCACCTCAAAAAGGGAACCACTTATGTGCTATGGCTGCAAGAAGCCAGAACATATAAAAGCTGACTGTCCGGTTTTAAGCAAACCATACAAGGGCTTCAAGAAGAAAGCTATGGTAGCAACTACCTGGAGTGATGACGAAGAAGATAAATCATCAGACAAAGAAATCGGATACGAAGAAATTGCCAACCTTTGTTTGATGGCAATCGATGATGAAAGTGAGGTAACTTCTTCTCCCTCTTCAAAAAATAATATTGTTACTAGTAGTGAAGAACTTTTAGAAGTCATAAATGAAATGCATGAAGAATTAAAGAAATTTGACTCTAGAAATTCTGTTCTTAAGAAAGAAGTATCATCTCTTTCTAAAGAAATGATAGTTCTTAGAGAAGAAAAAGAAAAATTATCATCTTTACTGTATAATTTGTCTCAAGATTTTCTTAAAGATGAAAATGAGAATTTGAAAAATAAAATTTCTGAATTAAACAGCACTGTGTCTAGACTTATGCTTGGTAAAGAAAAACTTGATGAAGTGCTTTCTTCCCAAAGATTAAGTGGAGGAAAATCTGGTGTAGGATATTCTCCATTGGGAAAACAAAAAACAAAAGAGAGCTTATTCATGAAAGCCTCTTGTGTAGATGGAGCTTCTACTTCAAAAGCTCCTAACCTTGTTGAAAGCACTCCCTTGATAAATCCGAGGAAGTCTAGAAACTTAAATGATCATACTAAATTGAAGCATCCTAAAAATACTCATGCTTATTTGTATGCTCATTCTAGAAATGCTCATACACACCCTAGAAATAATCATCATGCTCTTTCTAGGAACAATGTGTATAATCAAAGAATGCATTCTGCTCATGCTCATCCTAGGAATCACCATCATGGCTATTCTAGAAATAACTTGCATACATATGCTAGCATGTATCCTAGAATGCATCATCGTTCATTTTCTGGAAATGACATGCATTTTCATACCCCTTACCATAGAATCATGTATCCTAGGAACTATCATCCTAAGGATTATAGGAATGCACATTTAAAATTTCCTAGAAATTTCTATGACTATAATGCTAGGATTGTGCATCATCAACATGTTCATAGAGCACCATATATTGTTAAGAAAGTATGGGTCCCAAAAGGAACCGTATTTTCAAGGACTAACCCCAAAGGACCCAAGAAATTTTGGGTACCTAAAAATGCTATCGTATATCCTTGTGTGATGTAGATTTGCCTTCACACCAAGGAGAAAGGTAACTGTTGGTACCTTGATAGCGGTTGCTCGAAGCATATGACCGGTGATAAAAGCGTATTCAAGGAGCTAACTCTAAGAGATGGTGGACTTGTGACCATTGGAGACAATACTAAAATAAAGATCATCGGGCATGGAAAAGTCGGTAATGATTTCTCAACTTTAGATAATGTATTGCTAGTACAAGGCCTAAAGCCAAATTTACTTAGCATTAGTCAATTATGTGACAAAGGATATAAAGTCATATTTGAGACCTCTCATTGTCTAGTTATAGACATCAAGAGCAACAAGATCAAATTCATTGGCCATAGACATGAAAATGTCTATATAGTTGATTTGAAATCCTTACATTCCAATAATGAAAAATGTTTCCTGCTTTTAGTGAAAATCAATGGCTATGGCATAGAAGGCTTGGTCATGTAAACATGAACTTGCTAAAAATTGTTTCAAGAAAAGATTTAGTTATTGGTCTTCCTAAAATCAATTTTGAGAAAAATAAAATTTGCAATGCTTGTCAAATGGGAAAACAATCTAGGATATCTTTCAAAGCAAAAAATGTTGTCTCAACTACTAGACCTTTGGAACTTTTGCATATGGACTTATTTGGTCCAATTAGTACCATTAGTCTAGGTGGCCATCAATATGCTCTTGTTATTGTTGATGACTATTCAAGATATACCTTTGTTATTTTTATTGCTTATAAGGATGAAGCTTTCAAAGGATTTGAAAAGTTTTGCAAAAAGGTACAAAATGAAAAAGGAATTTGTATTTCAAGCATAAGAAGTGATCATGGCAAAGAATTTGAAAATCAAAGCTTTTCAAAATTTTGTGATGAAAATGGAATTAATCATAACTTTTCAGCTCCTAGAACTCCTCAACAAAATGGAGTTGTTGAAAGGAAAAATAGAGTTCTAGAAGAATTTTCAAGAACAATGCTTTGTGAAAATAATTTACCAAAATATTTTTGGGCTGAAGCCGTGAATACTTCTTGCTATATTTTAAATAGAATTTTGATAAGGCCCCTGCTTGATAAAACACCTTATGAACTATGGAAAGGGAGAAAGCCCAATATTTCCTATTTTCGTGCCTTTGGTAGTAAGAGCTTCATCTTAAATAACAATAAAACTAACTTGGGTAAATTTGATTCCAAGACCGATGAAGGGATATTTTTAGGATATTCTACTACTAGTAAGGCTTATAGAGTTTTCAATAAGAGAACTCTAGTAGTAGAAGAATCCGTGCATGTAACTATTGATGAATCTAACCCAATGAGTAGTGGAGAAGTTTCCTTTAAAGATGATGCAGATTTTATTCCAAGAATGGAAACTCCTACTCCCATTGTTGACCTAAAAGAGAGTTCTACTCAAACAAATGAAGGGATGGCAACTCCTAATTTGAACCAACCATCCTCAAGTCAACAAGAGGAAAATCTACCCAAGGATTGGAGGTATGTAAATCATCATCCAATTGATCAAGTAATTGGTGATCCTTCACAAGGGGTAAGAACTCGCTCTTCCATTAGAAATATTTGCAATTTTGTAGCTTATTTGTCTCAAGTAGAACCTAAGACATTTATAGAAGCTGAAAAAGATAATGATTGGATAATTGCAATGCAGGAAGAGATAAATCAATTTGAGAGAAACAATGTTTGGGAACTAGTTCCAAGACCTAAAGATCATTCAATTATTGGAACTAAATGGGTATATAGAAATAAAATGGATGAAAATGGTATAGTAACTAGAAATAAGGCTAGGCTAGTTGCTAAGGGATATAACCAAGAGGAAGGAATAGATTTTGATGAAACCTATGCTCCCGTAGCTAGATTAGAGGCTATTCGAATGTTATTAGCCTTTGCATGCTTTAATAAATTTAAACTGTTTCAAATGGATGTGAAAAGTGCCTTTTTAAATGGCTTTATAGAAGAAGAGGTTTATGTTGAACAACCTCTTGGTTTTGAAAACCCTAGTCTTCCAAATCATGTCTACAAGCTTTCTAAGGCTTTATATGGGCTGAAGCAAGCTCCAAGGGCATGGTACGAAAGACTAAGCAAATTTTTGATTGATAATGATTTTGTAAGAGGTAGAATAGATACAACTCTCTTCACAAAAACTCACAAAAATGACACTTTGATAGTTCAAATATATGTTGATGATATTATATTTGGTGCTACTAATGAATCTATGTGTCAAGAGTTTGCAAAGTGCATGCAAGGTGAATTTGAAATGAGTATGATGGGAGAACTTACCTACTTCCTTGGACTGCAAATCAAGCAACAAAAAGGAGGTATCTTCATCAATCAACAAAAGTACATCAAAGATCTACTAAAGAGATTCGGGATGGAAAGCTCAAAGCCTATTGGAACGCCTATGAGCACAACCACCAAACTTGATCTTGATGAAGGAGGTAAAACTGTAGATTCTAAATATTATAGAAGCATGATAGGTGCTTTACTGTACTTGACTGCAAGTAGACCTGATATAATGTTCAGTGTATGCATGTGTGCTAGATTTCAATCTAATCCTAAGGAATCACATGTAGTTGTAGTAAAAAGAGTCCTTAGATATCTACAAGGGACCCAGACCATAGGATTATGGTATTCTAGAGAATCATCTTTTGAGCTAGTAGGATATTCGGATGCTGATTTTGCTGGATGTAGGTTAGATAGAAAAAGCACAAATGGAACTTGCCAATTCTTAGGTGCTATGTTAACTTCTTGGTTCTCCAAGAAACAGAATTCAGTTGCACTATCAACCGCTGAGGCGGAATATGTAGCAGCTGGCAGTTGTTGTGCCCAAGTACTATGGATGAAACAACAACTAGAAGACTATGGCATGAGTCTCAAAAATATTCCTATATTTTGTGATAATACTAGTGCCATCAACCTAACCAAAAATCCTATTCAGCACTCTAGAACTAAGCATATAGAGATTAGACATCATTTCTTAAGAGACCATGCTCAAAAAGGTGATATAAGATTAGAATTTATACCTTCAGAAGATCAAATAGCTGATATTCTTACAAAACCCTTAAGTGAAGCTAGTTTTTGTAAGATTAGAAAGTTAATGGGATTGCTTGATTTTGATAAATTGAATGTTTGATTGCATCTCATTTCATCATTTGCATGTTTGACATTGAGTGATAGAGTATTAATCCATGTTTAATTATTCCCTTCACTCAAAAATGTCATAGATAAACAAAATCGTGCTAAAAATTCAGGACTGGAAATTTTACTCAGGATCCAGTCGACTGGTAAATGTTCTCCAGTCGACTGGTAAGTCTCTGCCTGTGTTTCCAGTCGACTGGTAATTTTGACCCAGTCGACTGGTAACTCTCTGTCAAAACTTCCAGACGACTGTTAAGTCTTCTCCAATCGTCTATAAGATCAAATCCTGCTTGGAGCCATTTTTTTTGAAAAATCCGTGTCCTCCAGTCGACTGGTAAAAATAGCCCAGTCGACTGGTAACTCACTGCCAATTTACCTAGTCGACTGGTACGTTTACCCAGTCGACTGGTAAAGAAACTGTTCTTTTTTTCAAAGGACCCAGTCGACTGGTATAGCGATTCTATAAAAGGGACTGTTCATTTTCGCCATTTTTACGCCATTTTCAAAGAGCCCAAGCTTTCTCTCTCTAGAAAAATTCATCTTTTTGATCTAAAAACCATCCAAATCCCTTCTAAACACACCGATCTACTCATTCTTAAAGAGATTTTTAACTTTCTACGGTTAAAATCTCTCATTTTTACCAAATTTCCTTTTTCCAAAAACTTCAAATTTCTTAAAAATGAGTGACAAAATCCGTATAAAACTCACAACAAGTGGACCTAATGCGCCCAAAAAGCCAAGGTCTTCAAAACCTTCGGCTTCGGAGTCGAAAGAGAAGGGAGTAGCAGGGTCATCCAGTAAGGAGCCCAGAACAGAGTTGGAGCAGGCTCTGTTTTTCAGCCCAGCGGCTCATAAGAGGTATAACTCTATAATCCGTCACAAGAAAATCATGACGGGTAGAGTCGTTGATTTCGACTCCATTCGTCATGGTAATTTTGATATTCTACTAGCCTTTGAGGCAATAAATCTGACCCCACTGGTCAGAATTCATGAAAAATATTACCCGCGACTGATTCACCAGTTCTATGTGAACTTGGTGAAACCCAGTCCTCTGGCTCTGAGATTCAGAACCAGAGTTAGCGGTGTGGAGTTTGAGGTCAACACTGACCTCTTAATGAGCATTCTGAGAATCCCTATAAGGGGGGTTCAATGGAGTCTGGATGGATGGCCAGACAACTTTGAAGATGAGGAGGCCTGTCGGATAGTCAGGGGCGACCCTAACTATGTGTACAAACCCATTACATTTCACACATGTAGTGACTTGCCCCTCGACTCAAAAATGCTTCAATTGATTGTCAGTTGGACCATCCACCCGAGACTTGGGAGTCGAGGGTATCTATCTAAAATAGATACGGTATTGATTTGGTGCCTAAAATCTGGGCACCACTTCAATATATATCCTCTGCTGCTCGCCAACATGATAAACGGCGAAGCAAACGACTCCGGGTGTCTTCCTTATGGGATGCTCATTACACTCATCCTCCAGCACTTCCGGGTACCTTTCCCTGCCTCCGAGGCTCAGGATATCGGATTGACGGATATCATCAACATCTCATCTCTGAAGAAGATGGGATGTACTGTTCGTGAAGGGTTTCTCTATCCTAAGGCCGGAAGGCGCCTAAAGATTCGAGAGGATGCGAGTGACAGTGATGAGGATGCTGATACGGCTGCTGAGATGGAGACAGATACCCGAGCACCTCCCATTGGTGGCTCGAGTACTGGTCAGACTGGATATGGTGACATCCTACGAGCTATCACGAGTCTACAGATGACGATGGAGTCCGGTTTTCAGTCCATGCAGTCCGATTATCAGAGGCTGAGCTCCTCCATAGACCACCTACGGGATGACTTCGAGTTACATCGAGAGCACACCGAGGGTTCCCTAGCTGAGATTAGGGAACTTCTTCGTGACAGCTCGGACTCTCCTGCACCTTGAGTCTCTTTCTTTTATCAGTTCTTAGTACTTTTCCAGTTTTTGTCACATAGCACGGACATCTCATGTTTGTTTTTCTTAGCTATGGCTCTATGAGGCCCTACATGTATTGACTTTTTCTCTATGATGATGTAATACTATTAGCCATATTTATTGCATTTATTTACGCTATTTGTGATATGTTAGAACTGTTTTAAATATCTGTTTAGTCACTAAATCTGATATAAACTGCTTATATGCTTAAAAAAAAAAAACTTCCGGTTCTTCCCGGGAAGGCTTCTGAAATTCAAAAGAAGCCACATCTTCGCGTACATATTTTTATTCTTATAACCTATTTGACTGTATTGGCTAAGTAGCTTATTTTTTATATAATGCCCCCTTTGGTTGCTGTTGTCAAAACGGGGGAGAAAAATGAGAAAAACGAGAAAATCTAAGTAAAACGCAACCAATGCATAGATTTAGGGGGAGCATTGCTCCATATCTGTGTAAAAATGTTTATTGATTGGTTGAGTTTAATTCTAGATTGGTTGAAAGAAATATAAACTGTGTTTGCTTGTTTACAGGGTGGTTTTACTCGAAAAACAGAGGAGACTCTGTCCAAATTTTTGTAAAAATTTAACACTTAGTTTTTAAAACTGTTTTTACATTATTAGTTTTGTCATCATCAAAAAGGGGGAGATTGTTGACCCTCGCCCGTATTTTAATGATGGCAAAACACAACTGTTATTTAACTAACATGTTTAAACTAAGATGTATTAAGGATCAAACACATTCAACCAAGGAACAAAGTGCAAAAACTCGAACCAAATCAAGTATCAAGTGAAGACTGAAGATCTAGTATAGGTCTTAAGGTTTAGAACCAATGTAAGTCTCACTCATACATTGTATTAGCTTGTTCAATGGCTCAAACACAAAAGGTTTTTCTAAAACCATTAATTTTAAATGTTTTTAATAAAAAACAGAAGAAAAATTGGGTTGGAAGACAACCCAGTCGACTGGGTACATATACCAGTCGACTGGTATATGAGTCAGAAGGTATCCAGTCGACTGGATGAATTAACCCAGTCGACTGGTACATTGACCAGTAATATTCCAGTCGACTGGATGATTCAACCCAGTCGACTGGTAAAATGGACAGAAAGTCCCCAGTCGACTGGATACCCAGAAGGTCTGAAAACGTATATTTTTCAAGTGAACCCAGTCGACTGGTATCTCGACCCAGTCGACTGGTAGTTCAAAAATATGACCGTTGGACTCCAAATCTGAACGTTTTAAAGTAAATCTTTTTCAAATTAAAGTCCAAAACGGCCATATTAATTGATTGCTATATAAACCCATTCAGAAAAGCATTCAAAAACAAGAAGCAAATATTCAAAAAGAGTTGATCTCATATAATCAAGTTTATATACTCTTGAAACACAAAAGGCTTTGAGATAATCTTATTGAGCCATTTCTTTAAGCTTTACTTTGAAAGAGAGACATTTCTGTTGTAATAAGCTTTCATTTGTTGTCTCTCTACCTTTTATTTTACACCATCTTTGTAAAGGGATTACTTCCGAGAGGAAGGGGAAACTTCCGAAAGGAAGGGGATTTTTCGGTTTAAGCAATTCCTGTAAATTGCTTGTGTACGGTTTGTGCAACACCCGGCTAAGTTGTGCGACTAAGTTTTCTTAGTGGATTACTTCAAGGAGTTCCTTGAAGAGAGTGGACGTAGGGTCGGAACAAATCCGATATTGCCGAACCACTATAACTGTGTTTGCATCCTCTTTCCTTAAACTCTTTATTTACAGCTTTTTACTTGTATTAATTATTTGTTGCTTATCAGTTTTTATAAACTTGTATAAATTCCGCAAAAGTTTTTAAAAACCCAATTCACCCCCCCTCTTGGGTTGAAACCTCGAGCTACATTTACCTTTGATCGAGTTTGCATACATTAATCAGTATCAAACTAGTATTGGGATAGCACCATTTGAGGCTTTATATGGTAGAAGGTGTAGAACTCCAATTTGTTGGGAAGAAGTTGGAGAAAAAAAGATATTTAGTCCAAAAATGATAGATTTGACTAATGAGATGATCAAATTGGTTAGAGAGAACCTTAGAGCATAATAGGTCAGACAAAAAGGATATGCTATAATAGAAGACAACCTCTGGAGTTTCAGGTTGGTGACTGGGTATTTTTGAAGATATCTCTATTGAAAGGTTGAGGTTTAAAAAGAAGGGAAAATTGAGTCCAAGATTTGTGGGGCCATGTGAGGTGATTGAGAGAGTTGGACCAGTAGCATACAGATTGGACTTGCCTCCAGAGTTAAAGCAATTACATAATGTGTTTCATGTTTCACTTTTGAGAAAGTGTTTACAAGATGAATCCTATAGTATTTCGAATCAGGCTGTAGAATTTAAGGAAGATTTGACCTTTATGCAATTACTTGTCAGAATTCTAGACAGAAAGGAACAAGTCTTACATAATAAAGTCATTCCTTTGATTCAAGTATTATGGCAAAACAAAGATGTTAAAGAAAGTACTTGGGAGCATGAGACAAGAATGAAGAAAGAATACCCCTTAACTCTTTCATAAATTAGATAAGAAAATTTCGAGGATGAAATTTTTATAAGGTGGGTAGAATTGTAATACCCGTATTCTTAAAGTAAGGGTAAAGAAGTAATTTGATAAATATTAAATGGAATAAAATAATATATGTGAATGATTTATTATTGAATAAAATAATTCTTTTGAAAAAAAACTCTGGACGCGTGGGTAAGGAAGAAAAAGAAAAACACTACGTGGAGGATAAGAAGAAGAAAAAAACAAAAAGTTTTGTTTAAAAAAAGTGATAACAACACTTGGACTCAAACTTGCTACATGTTACCCAACACAAAGATAAAAATAGTGGGGCGATTAATATATATATATACACACAGACACACACACTTACTTTTACTTTATTTTAATTAGTTTTACCAAATCTTGTTTGGTTTTCTTCTATCATCAATTCAAACTACTTTATTTCTTTAAACACTTGGGGACTGAAAGAAAGGCTGAAAGGGTAAAATTTTGAAGAGGTTTACGAGAGAAATTTTAAGAGAGTCGAGAAAAGCTCTAAGAAAAACCAAAGGTAATAATGTGAATTTTATTTTTGAAATTTAGCACACATGAAATTTCTCGAAATTTAATGTGTGAATTTTTAAAAGGTATGAATTATGGAAGAATTGAAGTATAAATTAGAAATTTTAATATAAATATTTTGTCAGGTGTTGATGATTAGCAATCGGAAGAAATTTCTAAAAAGTGCAGAAAAGGCAAGGAGGTGATCCACGGGTAGTTCTAAGTGCTATGTGGTGAGCTAGATTTACTTTTAGTAATCGAGATAAATATGAGCTATACAGTGATGATATTTGAATTAATTATTAACCTATGATTTAATGATAGATGAAAGTTGGTTGATGAGTATGATAGAAATAATTGATATGTTAAAGTTTTATTATACGAGGAGTAATATTATTGAAGTAACGATTGATATTTTGATAGGAATTATGAGGAGATAATTGAATGAATATGATAAAATAACAAAGAGCTGGATAGCTAAATTGAATGTCTAAATGTATATCTGTTTTTATATTACTGTTTATATGATTCATATGCATATGCATGAAATAAAAGAACCGGGAAGGAAACCAATCTAAATCAAAATAAAAGAACCGGGAGGGCAGGCAGTCTAAATGAGAATAAAAGAACCGGGAAGGTAGTCGGTCTAAATGAGAATAAAAGAACCGGGAAGGTAGCTAGTCTAAATAAGAATAAAAAAACCGGGAAGGCAGCTAGTCTAAGCTAAACATATCGACATATGGGAAGACGTTCCGAAATAACAATAACATTTAAATTCATGCATTACATTTGCTTTAAATGTTGATTTTTATTGCTTGAAATGGTAAAGTGTTATTTTTATTGTAAATTTATTGATATACGAATGAGTCTCACAGAGAGACAAATATGATGAGAAAGAAATATGAAATTATGATATAATGAGAATTGTCTGAGTGATTGATTATATGTTGTGAACCTCATAACGAGGTAAATGGTGATGTTGAATTGAGAATTTAGAGATGATTAAATATATGATTGAAAGATTGATATGCTTGATGAGTAACTTAAGAAGAGATTATATAGTGGGAGAATTATGAAATTGAGTACTGATTACAGAATATTGTTACTGAATTATATGAGAAAAGAGATGAATGAATATCGAAAGATTATTAGAAGAAATTGAATTATAAGATGTGACTGGGATTATATAATCGAGTATTTCTAGTAAATTTAATTCGCTGGACTTGTGAAGCTCACTCCTCATTGTTAAATAATTTCAATTAACAGGCAGGACAGATAGATTGGTGAGCTAAGATTCAGACGGAGTCATTATCTGTAAGCCACGTGGTCCACATCCTCAAACCAATGAGAAAAAAAATATTTGTAAATATTCATGCATATTATGTTGTATATACTGTTCAGCTGAGATCTGAATGATATAACTCCCCTGTTGAGGGTTGAAGATTTATATATGTAGATAATTTAGTTGATATTTTTATATTGTTACATATATATGTCGTGCTGGGATTTTAAAAAGTGACGACACCATCTCGGGGGTGGCCAACCCAGGATAGGTCGTTACAAGTCTACTGTAGGTAATGGACAGTCGATTGTGAAAGAGACAGAGTGTTTCTTAGTTGACTGTCCAATTCTCTGTAAGCTAGCCATTTTGAAAACAAAGTGGATAGTCGACTGTAGATCAAGGACAATCGACTGTGAAAGAGATAGAGAATTTCACTTTGGACTTCTCATTTAGACAGTCGACGGTCCAAATCATCTTAAGCCTAGAATTTCAAATTCAAGAGAGGACATTCAACTATCCATTTTCCACAGTAGACTATCCTGTCGAGAAAAAACGGTTAGTTTTCAAAATCTGGACGCAGAATTTGAGCAATTAATGCTCCAAACCTACCTAATGTATGTCTAATGGCTATATAAAGCCAAGGCTATAAAAAACTCTCATCAATGAGCATTCAAAAATAAGAAAGAATATTCAATTTGAAAACAAGCTCATTAATACTCTTGAAAGCTTTGAAAAATTCCTTTGAGCCATTTATCAAGCTTTGTTCTTAAAAAAGAGATCATCTTCATCTTGTAAAGCATTTATTTCTATCTTTATTCTTTTTCTTTACATTCAATACCAATCATTGTAAAGAGAAAGAGTTGGCATAACTCTTAGAGTGTTTTGGATTAAATAATTTATTGTAACTTCCTTGTGGAAGAGAGTGCTTGTAAGGTTTGTGCAACACCCATGAAGTTGCTCAACTATAATTAGTGGATTGCTTCAAGTAAGTTCCTCGAAGAGAATGGACGTAGGGTTGGAGAGATTTCGATATTGCCGAACCACTATAAACGGAGTTTGAATATTCTCTTCCATTACTCCTTTAATTTCAATAATCTTATTTGTTGGGTGTCTTGCTTAATTAAATTGTTAAAAATTTGTGTGTTAATTGCAAAAAAGATTTAAAATCCAATTCACTCACCTCTTAGGTTTTTACCTCGGTTTACACTTTGTAATATTTTTTCATATTTTATAAACTGGTAGGAGTCCTTGCCAAACCCCCTCCACCTTAAGGAGGCTTTATTAAAAAACTATTAATAATATGCTAAATATAAATATAATATATATAATAAACAAAAAATTCTAAGTATTAATTAAATATATAATAAAGTAAAATCTTGATTATATAAACAGTGTCGGTTAACCGATTATCTAACCGTACCAAACAAAATAAATTCGGTCAGTTAATATCAAAATTTTAGGTTAATTCGGTTAAAACGGTTAAAAATAAATTTGAACAAAAAAAAGTTGGTTAAAATTTTTAATCGACTATACTGACCATTTGCACACCCATAACCTACATCACCAAATATTATCTGGAAGATGGCTTCCAAGACAATGACAACCAGACAAGATGCTTATAACTACAACCCCCAAAGTAGTCGCTCGGCCGACCAGCCTCATTACATGGTCTCCAAAGCCATTGTAGCTTCTAAACAGGCCACTCCCCACGAAATAGTGAGCCCCAAGAAAGCTCACTACTTGCTGCTCGATCTCCTCTTAAGTTGATTAGAAGGATATCCTAGTCTAGTTCCCATCGTAACTAGAACAAGGATGCTGTTAAGACTGAGCACCCTCCAACCTTGGAGGAAAAGGTGATTAACCCGATAACCTACTCAATAGCCTCTTCCTATTAGACTCACCTACGAATCACAGTGTACGGTCTAGGCAGACCAGGTTCCATCACAAGAGCCAAGCTAGAAGAGTGACAGAGAGGCGTTTAAGGGACATATCTGTGGCCCTAAAAGGTCATGCGAAAGAGAGAGATAAGACCTCTTAGCAACACATAGCAGTCAGAGAAGTGGTCCTACACCCGTACGAAAGTTTCCAAGTCTAAAGAATCTGTCTTCGACATTCTATCCTATGGCGCCCCTTCCAGTAGGCACAAAAGGAGTTCAATGAGCTTGGAAAGAAATATAGAAGAAAAAGAATGCCACCAAGGGAAGGGGCAGTGAAACCCTTGAACTTGACTGAAGTAAGTCTCCCTTCACTCAAGACATCCTTGACGAGCCACTAGTTAAAGGCTTCAAGCTACCCTACACTGACCCATATAATGATTCCACCTGTCTTGAGGTGGTCATCTGGCTAATTACCAATCTCTTATGTTGTTCCACAATGCCACATATGCCTTCATGTGCAAGGCTTTCCTTGTAACTCTTAAGATGGAAGCCCACACCTAGTTCTCAAAGCTACCCTCGAGGTTCATAGATTCATTCAACACATTAAGTCATAAGTTTATGACTAACTTCCTTAGTAGCCGAAAAACCCATAAGACCATAACCCTTCTTTTAAACCATTGATAAAGAGAAAATGAGAGCCTTCTAATTATATCGGCTGATACTCCAAAGAGTCTTTAGAATTAAATGACTTGACACCCAACTTTTTCCTTGTTATCTTGGTTTATATGTTGAGAGAGTCCAAGTTCCACTTTTCCCTAGCCAAGTGACATGCACGTTCTCTGGCTGAGTTTCGAGAAAAAGCAAATAAGTACATCAATACTGAGAAATTCATCTACCTGTAAAAGGAGAGTGATACCAACTAAGATTTTCGGAGGCTCAAACACCTTGAACTCTTGAGAGGCAAGAGCTAAAAACATCCAAGGGGTCAAGAAGGGAGGAAAGGATTTGACATCTTGAGCACCAAATTTTTTTTGAAAAGTACACCTCAATAGCTAACATGCTCATAGAGATTGAAGGGGAAAGGTATATCAGTGGACAAGAAAGATAAAATCTGGAAAGTGAGAAAGGACAAGAACAAGTGGTGTCGCTTCCATCACGACTATGGGCATGACACTTATCAGTCCAAGGTCCTAAAGGATAAAATTGTAGACCTGATCCAAAGAAGATAACTCAAGAAGTTTTCTTGTTTAGAGACTGACCCAACACAAGCGCCAAAAGGGCTCCCCTGAATTGGGGCATGTAGAATCCCAATCAACCGAGAAAATCTTCCCCATTGCTGGGGGGCTGGCTATCTAGAGCATCTCCAAGCAGGCCAAGAAAGCTTGCATAAGGAAAGTTAAGACCGTGAATGACTGAAATAAATAAACCAAGGTTGACCAAGTTTTGGTGCCACTCATTTTTCTTCCTCATGACCCCGAGCTTAATAACCAAGGTTATTCCCTCCCAAAGAGTATCAATGTGCGAGGGTGTGAATCAAAGTGGGTTGGAATATGGAAGGATTAGAGCCTACCATGTCTTTCACTGCCCGTTATGAGTAATAAGGGCTCTTAAAGATAGTGCACTTTTAGGTGTTAGATTGCATATTTGAGACATCTAACTGTTTATGGCATAAGTCCTTTCGAGGGGCATGTCATCTAAGCACGAAGCTAAGACGACAAGTAAATTGGAGTCATCATTTGACCTTAAAAATGGCCAAATCCGTTATCATTAGTCTGCGAGAGATTTGGAGAAAGAGACTAGGGTACAAGATAATAAGGATTTAAAGCTTCCCCTTTCACCAAGGTTGAAATCTAGTCCTCGTGTTCTTTGAAAAATATTTAATAATTAACCTAAACTATTCCTACTACACACTAACATGAAAGCATACTCAATCACAGTTAATATCAAACAATTTGCAACTCAACAATTATATCCTTTCATCAAAATTGAAAGAAAACCATGTGCACTTGAGAAATTACTGACCCCAAATCATGTTAGACAGCTTTGTCCTCACAAGAATTTGTGAGATTTTTGATCAATTGCTTTTCAAACAACAGGTTTAATATGCGTCCATAGAATTAATAAAAAAAATCAAGCTAAAGAGAATAAAAGTCATCCAAGAAAGAAATCAAGTTAGAAACAAGAGGTATAAACATAAATAATTAAGAAAACCAGAAATTCAAGAAACTGGGGAAACCAGCCTTGAATCAAGGTCGATCGACTCTATGCAAGAACCAATCATATGCTATATGTGGCTAGTCAAACTTAAAGCGAAACTGGTTAACTATGTTGGCACCATATATGTTTTCTTTTTCTAATTTTAACAATAATCTTATATTTTGAGAAATTCCAAGGTGATCTAATTGACACAAAAAATATGCAAAACCTAATCTAAATGACATGTGAGCATGCAATAATCCTAAAGAAAAATTAGAATTTTTGTTGGTATTTATCTAAGGTTTAAACAAGGTTTGAATGGCTTCAGCATTAGAGCATGCACACCAGTGTGTGCCACAGCACAGAACTTCCAAGGTGCGGCGCCCAGCATGGAGGAGCTTCTGGCTAGGTGTGCGCCGTGGCTCAGACTCCCCCAGGCCACGACACCCAGAATGTTAGAGATGTGTGCTTTGCCCTAGGACGCGGCCTGCCCTATTCTGGTCCGCAGTGCCAAGCACACTGATGCACACATGTTTTAGCTCTTTGAGTGGTACGTAGGACATGTCCAAAACACACAGCTTCACTTAGGATTGATGGAGGGTCATGTTTAATTGGTCATCAAGATCTAAGGGTGGAGATTGACTCTCAAGATTGGACAAGAAGTTGGTGCACTATATAAAGGGTCACCTAGCTTCAATTTCCAACAAGATGTGTGAGGAATAACTTGTGATTAAAAGTGAGATCAATTATGAGAGTGTAAAGACACTAAACTCAAGAGAGATTCTGTAGAGAGACTGGTTGTTTAGAAAGAGAGAATAGAATAGAAAGGGGATTTAAGAGCTTGTAAGGGGAATTTTCTTGGGAAAATTCCAGGGTTAGTTCTTATCACTTTCTTCTTCTTCTTCTTTTGTTCTTCAAGAACCCGTGAGTTCTTGGAAGAGTGTTACTCATTGTAAAGAACTCTTTGATAAGATAGTGCAGAGAGCTCAGAGGAGCCCACGGGGACGTAGGTATATTGCCGAACCTTGTCAATAAATTTCTTGTGTTCTTTTCTTGCTCTGATTGGTTGCTGTCTCTTTTCTTTATACAAGTCACTCTAGACTTGGGTGTTTGGAATATCACCTCCTGGGCATCAACCAAGGTGGTTTCCCAATAGTGGTATCAAAGTTAGAGGAGATACCACAACAGTGGTATCAGAGCTTGCACAGCTGGATATCGGAGCAAGACTCCAAGAATTAAAGAACAAACTTCTTGGATGATTCAAAAATGGAGTAAAGATCAAGATTAGATCGTGTTCTTGAGGGTGATTCAAGAACAGTGTTGAGATCAATCTTCGATCGTGTTCTTGAGGTTTAGAAGAAGTTGGAAAGCATTTATGGGTGCTGCACAAATCTAGGATCATCTCCGCAAGATGGGTTCAAATTTCATTGTTGACAAGTTTGATGGAAAGGGAGATTTTTCCCTGTGGAAGCGGAAGATCAAGGTTGTTCTTATGCAACGGAAGGTGGACTTGGCTATTAGAGAAGATGATGCTTTTCTAGCAAGTATCACGGAGGACCAGCGAATTGAGATGAAGAAGATGCCATACATCACCATTTTCTTGCACATGTCGGATAGTGTCACAAGGGAGTGCAGAGACTCGGAAGATCCTGCTATCATATGGAAGAAACTAGATGAGTTGTTTCTTAGCAAAACTCTCCCTAACAAGATTTATATTCTTAAAAGAATCTTTGCTTTTAAAATGGATCCTAATAAAGAGTTGCAAGATAATCTTGATGTCTTTAATAAACTAGTTCAAGATTTGGCTAGTTGTAGTATTAAATTCCCGAATGAATAATTGACTGTTATGTTATTAAATTCTCTTCCTGATTGTTTTGATAGTTTAATTAATGCAATTGAATATGGAAGATATACACTAACCAAAGAAATTGTGGTCAATGCTATAAGGGTTCATGATTTCAAAGCCAAGAGTAGGGAGGCATCAAGTGGGGAAGGGTTGTTCGTAAGAGGAAGGCCAGCAACTCGGAATGGCAGTAGCATTCATGGCAACTACTGGGAGAAATCAAGAGGTAGAGGGCAGAGCCATGGGAGATCGCATTCCAAACCGAAGTTTAGAGGAAGGTGATGCTTCTACTACTACAAGGAGGGTCACTTCAAGAAAGATTACAAGAAGAGGTTGTGGGATGAGAGAAGGAGAAGCCATACCAACAATGGAGAGGCTTCGGTTGCTAAAGGAGAACAACAAGGTGATGTTCTTGTTGTGTGCTCAAATGTGAGCAGGAGGCAAGGCAGCGAGAAATGGATTCTAGATTCCGAGTGCACTTATCACATGTGCCCTCACAAGGAATGGTTCAAGAATTTCAAGGAAACTAATGATGGAAGGGTTTTCTTGGGGAATGACAATTCTTCCCAAGTGAAGGGGATAGGAGACATCTAGTTGAGGATGTTTGATGGAGTCACAAGGCTGCTGTGAAATGTAAGGTATCTCCCAGATTTAAGGAGGAATTTGATCTCATTGGGGCAGCTGAATTCTATGGGGTATACATACAAAGCTGAGGGAGGAAAGATCAAGGTGACCAAGGGATCTTTGGTAGTGATCAAAGCAGCAATCAAAGATGGACTTTATGAGATGATCGGTGAGACAGAAATCAAGGATCAAGCAACAAGCTTGATGGTTGAGATGGATAAGGCAACACTTTGGCACAATCGCTTGGGACATATGAGCGAAAAGGGGCTACATGTTCTTAGTAAGGATAGTCTACTTGGTGGTGACAAAGTAGAGAAATTGGATTTCTGTGAGAGTTGCATTCTTAGGAAGAAACATCGGGTCAGCTTTAACACCGGAGTGCACAAGTCTAAGGGGATTCTTGACTACATCTATGCAGATCTTTGGGGACCAGCAAAGACACCAACACGGGGAGGTAATCGTTACTTTCCATCTTTAATTGATGATTATTCAAGAATGATTTGGGTTTATTTGCTTAAAAATAAATCGGATGCTTTGAATAAATTTGTGGTGTGGAAAAAGTTGCTGGAGACTCAAACGGGTAGGGTAGTTAAGGTGTTAAGAACCGATAATGGCTTAGAATTTTTTAATAAGGATTTTGATAAATTTTGTGAATGAAATGGCATTCTAAGACATAGAACGATTGTGAAAACCCCTCAGCAAAATGGAGTTGCTGAGAGGATGAATAGAACCCTTATGGAAAAGGTAAGGTGCATGTTAATTGGGTCCGGTTTACCAAAATATTTTTGGGGAGAAGCTGTGTCTACAGCTGCATACTTGGTTAATAGATCATCCTCTAGGGCTTTAGACTTTAAGACTCCATGGAGATGTGGAGTGGAAAACCCCCTGAGTTGAACAACCTTAGGACTTTTGGATGTGCTGCGTATGCACATCAAAAGGATGATAAACTTAACTTAAGGTCTAGAAAATGTGTGTTTCTAGGGTATCGTGATGGGGTTAAGGGGTATAGGTTGTGGTCTTTAGAACCAAAAGGAATGAAACTTGTAATAAGTAGGGATGTTATTTTTAATGAATTGTTATTTCCCTATTTGGAGAAAACTAACCCTGTAGGGGATAGTGAGCAAACTAGTCTGGAATTTGTGAAGCATAGCACCAAAGAGAATTCAGTTCAGGTAGAGCAAGGAAGAAAGGAGGATTCAGACCAGGTAGAACCCATTGCTGAAGGCCAAGCTCAAGGCACTCAAGAAGAGGCTGAACTGGAAGGGGATGATGCAGCAAGTCTGAATGACTACCAGCTCACAAGAGACCGGGAAAAGAAGGTGGTTAGACCACCTTTGATATATGGGTTTGCGGATGCTAATGTAGCAGCTCCTTGGATAGAAGGAGGAATAGTTGAACCAGAAACTTACACGGAAGCCATAGAATGTAAGGATTCGTGAAAGTGGCAACTAGCCATGGAGGAAGAAATGGATTCTTTGAGGAAGAACAACTCTTGGGAATTAGTGCCCAAACCAGAAAAACAGAGAGTTGTGGATTGTAGATGGATCTACAAGATCAAAGAAGGGAACACTCCAGGGGATGAAGTCCTGTATAAAGCTAGCTTGGTGGTGAAGGGGTTCACACAAAGAGAAGGCATAGACTTCACCGAAATATTCTCACTAGTTGTGAAATACAAGACGATCAGGATAGTGTTAGCATTGGTGGTCCAATTCAATTGGGAAATCAAGCAAATGGATGTGAAGACAGCGTTCTTACATGGAGAGCTTGATGAGACCATTTACATGAGGCAACTTGAAGCCTATGAGGAAGGAAGGTAGGGAGATTTGGTGTGCCAACTGAAGAAATCTCTATATGGCCTGAAGCAATCACCTCAGCAATGGAATAAGAGGTTCGATTCCTTTGTAACCAGCCAGAGTTCCATGAGGAGCTACTATGATTCGTGCTTGTATTATAAGGGGCACAAGGTGGAGGAAGTGGTGATCATCCTAATCTATGTTGATGATATGTTGCTGGTTGAGAGCAGCATGGAGAAGATAAGAAAATTGAAGGCTCAACTCAGTGAGGAGTTTGAGATGAAGGATCTTGGCCATGCACAGAAGATCCTTGGGATTTGTATCATCCGGGAAAGGGAGAGAAACAAATTGAAGATCTCTCAAACTTCTTATATAAAGAAGATGATATTTAAGTTATCTATAGAAGATAGCAAACCAGTGAAGGTTCCCCTTGCTGGTCATTTCAAGTTCTCCAGCGATCAATGTCTAAGATCGAATGAGGAGAAGAAGGAAATAGAAAAGGTCCCCTACTCTAGTGCGGTTGGTTCAATCATGTTCATGATGGTAAGCACTAGACCTGACATTGCTCATGTAATGAGTTTTCTTAGTAGGTTTATGAGTAATCTTGGAAAGAAGCATTGGCTTAGGATGAAGTGGTTGCTGAGGTGGGGCTCGTTTATAAGAAGAGGGGTACATCCATCTGCCTTGAGGGTTATGCTAATTCGGACTATGGAGCAGACTGAGATAAAAAGAGATCGATTACTTCCTACTTCTTCAACTTAAATGGATGTTGTGTAAGTTGGAAGGCTCAGTTACAGCCGATGGTAGCACTCTCAACAACTGAGGCTGAGTACATAGCGGTTATGGAAGACATCAAGGAGGCTATGTGGTGCAAAGGGTTACTGGAAGAGTTGAAGGTACTAGAGGAGCAGGTTGTGGTGTATTCAGATAGCTAAAGTGCATTGCATTTGTGCAAGAATCCAGTGTTCCATGAGAAGATAGAGCACATGGATGTTCGGTACCATTTCATTCGGGAAAATGTTACGAAAGGATGCATCCATGTGGACAAGGTGGCCACGGAAGAAAACCCTGCGGATTTAGATACTAAAGTTCTACCTCTAAGCAACTTCAATCATTGCCTTGAACTTCTTAGGATTGGAGTCAGTTGATATGATGACTCAAGATGAGTTTGGATACTGAGTTCTCTGCATAATGGGTTTGGGTTTAAACGCTTGGACAGAGGTAAAGATTGTTGGTATTTGACTAAGGTTTAAACAAGGTTTGAATGGCTTCAGCATTAGAGCATGCACACTAGTGTGCGCCATGGCACAGAACTTCCAAGGTGTGGTGCCCAACATGGAAGAGCTTCTGGCCAGGTGTGCTTTGTGGCTCAGACTCCCCCAAGCCGCAGCGCCAAGAAAGTTAGAGATGTGTGCTTTGCCCTGGGACGCGGCTTGCCCTGTTCTGGGCCACGGCGCCAGGCACACTGATGCACACATGTTTCAGCTCTTTGAGTGGTGCGTGGGACATATCCAAAATGCAAAACTTCTCCTAGGATTGATGGAGGACCATGGTTAATTGGTCATCAAGATCTAAGGGTGGAGATTGACTCTCAAGATTGGACAAGAAGTTGGTGCACTATATAAAGGGTCACCTAGCTTCAATCTCCAACAAGATGTGTGAGGAATAACTTGTGATTAAAAGTGAGATCAATTGTGAGAGTGCAAAGACACTAAACTCAAGATAGATTATGTAGAGAGGTTGGTTGTTTAGAAAGAGAGAGTAGTATAGAAAGGGGATTCAAGGGCTTGTAAGGGGAATTTTCTTAGGAAAATTCCAGGGTTAGTTCTTATAACTTTCTTCTTCTTCTTCTTTTGTTCTTCAAGAACCTGTGAGCTCTTGGAAAGGTTGCTAATTGTAAAGAACTCCATTGATAAGATAGTGCAGAGAGCTCAGAGGAGCTCACGGGGATGTAGGCATATTGCAGAACCTCGTCAACAAATTTCTTGTGTTCTTTTCTTTCTCGCTTTGATTGGTTGCTGTCTCTTTTCTTTATACAAGTCACTCTAGACTTGGGTGTTTGGAAGATCACCTCCTGGGCATCATCAAAGGTGGTTTCCCAATAATTTTTATATGACATGTTAAGCTATTTTATCCCTGGTGATTCAAAATAATAAATTTTTTGTGAATGTTGAAAAAAAAAGTTAATTTTTTTTTGAAGAAACACCTCCTTGTGGTGGAGTGAGGTTTAGCAGGACCCCTACCAAGTTATTAAAATAAAGCAAAAGTACAAATAAATTAGGGTACAAAAGGGTAACCATTCTTGAGGGAGACAAGAACCTTAACCCAGAGGGCCCTAAGCTTTACCCTAAGAAAAGCAATTACATTTTTTTTATTCCAAATAATCTATTCTACTTTCCCCAAACTAAGCCTTGCATACCAAAGCATGAACAAATAAAGGATAACTCAATGAAAAACTACATAATTCTATTTTTAACGGTACAAAATTTGGGGAAACTGTATTTATCTTTAAAGCAAAGGCAAGTGATGTCATGTGGAAGAGAGCATGTAATAGAAAAAATCTTATTGGAAAGAGTGTGATGTGCCAAAGCTGCTAAACTATCTACTGATCGATTTCCTTCTCTGCATGTGTGACTAAGGAAAAAAGGAGTAGGGAATAAATTTTGGCTATCATAAATTATATAATGAATCTTCTAGGGAATGGTCTTGTTTTTGAAACAATCAATGAGCACTCTTAAGTTAGATTCAATGTGTGAGATCGCAATGTTTTTGCTTCTACATACTTACAAATTTGTTAATGAAGCTTTTGCTAGTTAAATTATTGAACATGTGAGGATGAATGAATGTAGGAACTCTAAACTTTGATTTAGAACTGGTGAATTTATAGTTTTGTGTTTGTAAGGTTTGTGGAGTAAAACTAGGGTTTTGGGTAGTAGGTATATTACTGAAAATATTAGTAGCTTGTTGTTACGTTATTTTTCTAAATGAATGGTATATGTCAATTATGTTTAGTAGATGGGGGTTTATATAGGAGATGTGGTGGCTAGGGTTTTTTCAAGACCAATGGTGATGATTGGTTGGATTTTATCCAGCAACCACTTAAGTTTCTTGTAGAAGAGAACAAAAATTGGACTTTTAGGGATTCTTGGACCAAAACGACTTCTGAAAGGCTATGAAACTGGAAAAATCTGGTGGCACAATTGATCGACAGTTTGGACCAGCCAGTTGGCTAGTAGGCCCAACCAATCGACTAGGCCTTAGATCTTTGTTTTTTTTCTTCCTTTTTTTGGATTGCATAGTTAAATCCGAGTCTAGTATTGTTAAACCTCAAATTTCAATAATTTATTCATATATTTTAAGTGTCATGGGACCAAAGTTGCATAATTTGGATGAGTCTAGTATTTTTTTATTTTTTTATTTTTTATCCTAGTGCCCCTCTTAGAAGATGACCAAAAAAAATGGTGCAGATCGGCTTAGGATGAATATAAATCTGTTCAAATCCGAGTGACCGAGCAACTACACATGAGAACTTCACTTCGGACATCCTCCACAACCGAAGATCGACGTAAAGCATCCAAAATAGCCTTCACCTCAGACACCATCCTCATCCAAGGACTGAAGTGGAGCACCAAAAATCATATACCAAGTCGACCTCAAAACCAAACTATGGGCACCCTTCTTCGGTGGAATTACGACCTAGACACCATACTCAAGTGCCTCAGAGGTCACTAATCACTTCGGCTTGGGATAACAATACCGAGGACCGAAGTGAAGATCCCGAAACTGAGCACACTCTGAAGAATCTAAGACTTGATAAAAGTTAAGCTCTAGAAAGAAAAACCTTAACTTAAGTACAGACATGTGACACTTAGTGGGATTTTTATCCAAACATTAAGTATCGGCATCGAGAGTATGCCTCGGATCATAAAAATTCAAAAAAAGTTGAAGATACGGAATGAGAAAACTCAACTTGGGCACAAACATGCAAAACTTAGTGGGATCCTCATCCAAACACTAAATTCAGCACTGAGAGCACACCTCAGATTACGAAGACCCGAGAAAATAAGTTGAGGTTCCAAAAATATAAACCCTAACTCGGGCATAAAGACCCAAGAAAGTTGAGGTTTCATAAAGCAAAGCCTCAACTTGGACATAAACACATAACACTTAGTGGGATCCACTATGAAACACTAAGTGTTAGTGCCAGAGAGCACTCTTCGAATCATAAAGACCCAAGAAAGAATTAAGACTCCCAAAGAGAAAAGTCTTAACCTGGGCACAAGACTCGAAAGAGTTTGAGACCCCAAAGAAGGAGATCTTAACACGGACACAAAGATAAAAATGGTAAATATAGGAGGAAACTCAGCCTATACCTACACTGATAAAAGAAGCAAACACAAAAAGATCCATTTTATTACACACAAACAATACACAAGAAGGCTTCTAGGCCAAGTACAAAAAGGAAGAAAAATTAAAATAAAGAAATACTAAACCTCATCCTCTTACTCACTATGATCCCTAACATACTCTGCCATGACCTGGTTATCAAAACCAGTGATAGTAACCACAACCTCTCGAGGGCGAGATTGGGCACCATCATCCCTAGCAACAACGTTGCGTCTCTCAGTCTCTTGAGAGAGTATGATATCTAGAAAAAGGATGCACACCTGGTCCAGATCTAGCTGAGGAAATATCTTGGGTACCTCCATCTTGGCTTGTTTGAAGCCCGCAACGTACTTCTCAGTGGTTTTCTCATAACCCAAGTCATTGAAGGTCGAAGACCGCCTAAACTCCTTTATGGTCACCTCTTTAGACCTAGCCAACTCAACCATATGTCTTTCTATTTCAGCATTGGAAGACTCGAGCTTCGCAGTCAAAACTTGCACTTACTCACGAAAACTATGTCATTCTTTCTTTAGCTCTGAAACCTGTTAACCCGAGAGCACAGATGAGCCTTCAGGTCATGCTTCTCATTCGAAAGTCGGTCGCAATCTACCACAGCCTAAGGGTATAGCTCAGTAACTATAGTATAAAACATGTCCATCTAGAGAAGCACAACAAGAAATTGATATGGTAACAAAAAGTTGAAAATAATTCCAAGTATGGAAATAAGTATACCATCTGCGCGTACTGACTCATGATCCCAAGCATGACTTCCGAAGGATAACTAAAGATCTCAGCCTCATATTTGGGAAGATAAACCCTCAGATAAGCTAATGAGCAATCCTCAGATGAATAAACACCAAGATAAAAGGAAGAGCAAGATAACTGCCTCAAAAAACCTATAGGGTTGAGCTGCTGCTGCCTTCACCATGGGGAACAATACTTAGAGGTCAGACCCCTTCTCCAGTACTTAATGCATCCGTACCACTGATGAGTCTTAAATATTGCATATTTTAAACCCTTAACTTATATTTGTTATGCTCTTAGTTAGTAGTATTTCACTTTATTTTACATCTTTCTTGTGTTTTGTGTATTTTTATAGGTTTGTGGAGAAAATGAAGCATTTCAGGAGATGTGAAGCTTCTGGAGACATTGCGATCGATCGCACGAGATATTCGATCGATCGCACTATGCTGCGATCGAGCGCAAGGTCATCAATCCCACATCGAAATGTTTGCAGTGCATCGCACCTACGCTCGAGTGCACAGACTTGCGATCGATCGCAAGTGATCATCCCACATCGATCAGAATCTTTACAGCGCGATCGAGCGCACCAGACACGCGATCGAGCGCACCTGCGATCGATCGCAACATACTGCGATCGAGCGCACTCGGGTAGTATCCCACATCGTTTCTGCAAGCCACATTGCTCCGGGTCTTCCCCTATATAAGCACCATCTGGCTTCATCATTCAGTGTACAATTCCTGAGCCACTTTGGTGTTTACCGGTGGACGTCCGCCAACATTCTGGTGGATCCCGAAGGCATTGCTATAACGAGGGGAAGCGTCGCCCGTTAGCGAGTGGAATTTCTCCTCTGTAAAGTTGTTTATTTATTTATTTTTATTTAGTTGTTGTAGTTTAATGTTTAGCACTTTTATTATGAATTATAGTTTCATAGTTATGAGTGGCTAGACTCTTCAGCTAAGGTTGAAGATGAAGCCCCGCCGTTGTTTGGCGTAGTAGTTCAGATTTGCTTGTACAAATCTGACAATTTTTAGTATAAATGTTCTGTCAATTATTTGAGTTAATCTTATAATTCATTGAGTTTAAATTGTCTGTTGGATATTCCTTGTGTTTCATCTGATGGATACATCGAATTGTTTTCGATTAAAACGGATTCCCTTTGTGATTTGTTAAGAGCGGATACATTGGGCGCTTTTGGTTTAGTTGGGATATTCTTTGTTTTTTGTCTTATAGTTGGATTCATGGAATGTTTTGATAGGCTATATTTTTAGAACATGTATGCTTAACTTCGGTGGGGTGGATTCGGAAACCTTAGTGTTTTAATTATTAGTTTTTAAATCAACTTAGTTTAGTTTATATTTCTTTTGCAATATCATTCAAAATTCGAAACTAGGTTAAGATAGAGTTAGTTTAGATTGAAAATATACTTTGACAACGCAATTCCCTGTGGATTTGACCTCGCACTTGCACAACGCTATATTGCAAACGACTCGTGCGCTTACGAGTAATTTAAAACTCACAACAAGTTTTTGGCACAGTGAACTGAGATTGGTCCCTTGGACTTGAATTGCCATCCTCTCTGGGCCTCTTCCTTTGACTAGAGAGAGGAAGAGAAGCTTAGGAACCTAATTAAGGAGGGTTAGTTGAAGAAGAGGCTCTCTACCTCCGAACCACCTATTAGAGAAGACGATTCCTATTTGCTACTATCTCTACAAAAATAAGAAGACATATTAGTATCAGAAAAATGAAGGAACCAAAATGTAAAGTAACTAGGAAAATAAAAAATGATAATTTTTCCAAGTATAAAGTAACTACTAAGAGTAGCTTGACTTAGACCATATTGAATGAGGACATTCTCCTTCAGCATCTCGGAGACATAAACTGGATTTGAGAAAACATTGTGTTGATCAAATTCTCCTCAGCCTCAGTCACTAGAGGAAGATACTTCTGAGAGTCAAAGATATATTCCCATTCCCTTTTGATAAGGAAAGGCTTCACATGTCGAACATAGAAATATCTCGTCTTCTGATGAGTGCCAAATATTGCATATTTTGGCCCTCTAATTTACATTTGTTAGCTTAGGAATTTGTTACTTTGAGTTGTTTTCGTTGTTTTTCAGGTTTACAAGCACTGGGAAAGGAGTTTCACTAAAATTGCCAGAATTGCCCGTACAGATCAATCATCTTTGAAAATTAAACTGTATTGATTCAAGAAGAACCAGGATATGAGCCATATATGCTTAGAAAGATCCAGAAGTCTATTTTCTGGAGAATTTTACGGCTCGTAAAAATGATTTTTCTACAGAAAGTTATGGCCGTTTTAGTAGACAAAAGTCAGGCTGTGCGGGCTGTGCTGGATTTCAGCGTGAACAGAAGTTTTGAAGGGCATGTGAAGACTTAAATCCAACATCCCACATTGGTTGGAAACACATTTCTATATCCCACATCCCACATCGGATTGGAAACACATTCCACTTGTGGTATTTGCCTATATAAGACCCACTCCACTTCATCATTCAGTGTACAATTACTAAGCCACTTTGGTGTTTACCGGTGGACGTCCGCTAGCATTCTGGTGGATCCCGAAGGCATTGCTACCATGAGGGGAAGCGTCGCCCGTCAGCGAGTGGAATTTCTCCCATGTAAAGTTGTTTATTTATTTCTTTATATTTAGTTGTTTTAGTTTAAATGTTTAGCACTTGTTATTATAGTTTTATAGTTATGAGTGGCTAGACTCTTCAGTTAAGGTTGAAGATGAAGCCCCGCCGTTGTTTGGCGTAGTAATTCAGATTTGCTTGTACAAATCTGACAATTTTTAGTATAAATGTTCTGTCAATTATTTGAGTTAATCTTATAATTGATTGAGTTTAAATTGTCTGTTGGATTTTCTATGTGTTTCATCTGATGGATACATTGAATGCTTTTCGATTAAATTGGATTCCCTTTGTGATTTGTTAAGAGCGGATACATCGGGTGCTTTTGGTTTAGTTGAGATATTCTTTGTTTTTTGTCTTATAGTTGGATTCATTGAATGTTTTGATAAGCTATATTTTTAGAACATGTATGCTTAACTTCGGTGGGGTGGATTCGGAAACCTTAGTGCTTTTTATTATTAGATTTTAAATCAATTTAATTTAGTTTTAATTTATTTTGTAATATCATTCTGAAATTTGGAACTAGGTTAAGATAAAGTTAGTTTAGATTAAAAATTATATTTTCACAACACAATTCTCTGTGGATTCGACCTCGCACTTGCACACACTATATTGCAAACAACTCGTGCGCTTGCGAGTAATTTAACATTCACAACAAGTTTTTGGCACCGTTGCCGGGGAGTTGTTTGGTTTGTAAAAATTTTTGGTCTAAAATGATTTTATTTTTCTACTAGTTAGTTATCTTTTTATTAAAAAAAAAAAATCATGTGGATGAATCCAGCACCGGTTTCACAGTCTTTAGAGGACGCCCTCAAGGATTTCATTAAAATGACCGGCCCGTCCCTCAATGCTGCCAACACTTTCAATGTTGAAAGCTGTTCCATCTGTGCTAGTCCCATGCATCTAGCACAGAATTGCCCATCAATGCCGGCTTGTGCCGAGTATCCTATGGAACAAATGAATGCTTTCAATGACTGTTGTTGGCAATCAAATGGATCTTGCTCCGAAACATACAATCCAGGGTGGTGGGACCACTCTAATTTTTCATGGGAGCAGAACCAACCAATGAATCAAGGAGGAGCCCCTTACCATGCTCACAATCAATACACTCCCGAATTTCCTCCACCAATTCCAAATTATGGTCACTCAGCTTATCCAGCACCATCACCCGCTCACCAAGCTCCCATTCAAGCGCCAGTGTCGGTTTCACAGTCATTGGAGGACGCTCTCAATGATTTCATGAAAGCGACTAGCCAATCTATGAGTGAAGTGATGAGTGCAACAATAGAAAACACCCAAGCGATTGCCACACTAGAGAGTCAAATTGATCAGATCGCAAGTTACGTGGGTGAAGGCAAGGAATGAGAGTTCCCCAGTCAATCTGAGCCTAACCCAAAGGAACAGTTTACAGTGGGAAATTCTTCAACTTCAATGCATTGGCAGGAATAAGTGCAATCAACTGTCCCATACTTGTCTGGGAGACAAGTGGACAATCAAGTGGAAGAGAGCCCTGCTATGCACCAAGGGCAAGAGAGTAGCAACAATGAGAAGAGAGATGCTGAGCCATCTACAGCCACTCGTATTATTAAGGATCTCTCTAGGTCGTTTTTACCTAAAGCGCCTTACCCTGAGAGACTACAAGTGCTCAAGAAAGAAAGGAAGTCTGAGGACATTATGGAGGCATGCTTTGCTCAGTTTGAAGAGGATTTTGATTTAGATAAGTTACTTGAGCAAGCAAATACTATCGTGGAGTCTGCTCCTCGGGAGAGTAGTAGGACAGAGGAGACTATGGATGAATCCCGTATTGAGGATCCCTTGGAGGCATTCTTTGCTCACTTTAGAGAGGACTTGGGCTTAGATAAGTTACTTGATGAAGTAAATGTCATTTTGGAGTCTGATCCTAGAGAAAGCAATAAGACGGAGGAGACCGCCGCACCTGACACCCCCAAGAAGGAACTTAAGCCTTTACCAGATAATCTTAAGTATAAGTTCCCAGGTCCAGTAGATTCTTTTCCTATAATCATAGCTTTAGATTTGGGTGATGCTCCAGAGGAGAAATTATTTGACGTCTTAAGAGAGCATAAGGAAGCTATAGGCTGGACTATTGAGGATGTCAAGGGAATCAACCCCTCATTGGTAATACACACGATATAGTTAGCGGAGAATGCCAAGCCATCGAGGGAGCCACAAAGAAGGCTCAACCTTGCTATGCAAGAGGTTGTGAGGGCAGAAGATATTAAGCTGTTAGAGGCAGGGATCATTTATCCCATCTCTGATAGCAAGTGGGTGAGCCAGATTCCAGTCGTGCCCAAACGTGCTGAATTTATGGTAGTAAATAAAGACAACGAGTTGATTCCAACTCGAGTGCAGTCAAGATGGAGAAAGTGTCTAGACTACCGTAAATTGAATGCTGCCACTAGGCCTGATCATTTTCCATTCCCATTTATTGATCAGATGGTGGAGAGCTTAGTTGGGCCTGTTTACTAATGTTGGGTCTGGCTGAAGACGTTAAACTTAGTGCTCATGGGAGGCACCCCACAGCTTATCTTTTCTTTTGTTTATTTATTAATTTGCATTTTTATGATTAATGTTTGTTTCCAGTATTTTTTTGTTTTCCAGTTTTTATTTTTCAGGGACAAAGCATACTTCAGTTCAAGTTTGGGGGTATGCTATGAGCCATACCAGTCCAGATAGTTCTCCATATCTCAGGTCAGCTCTTTCCATATTAGTCACACATTGGGGTAAATGTGTAATTTAAGTTTGGGGGTATGGGAGACACATCACGCACTTTGTCCTAATTTGTTGTCTTTTCGTCATAGAGATAAATGCATGCTCATGTTATCGTGAAATTTTAGTTGATCTAAACATTTTCTGTGATGTGATGTCATTGGTGAGCTTAACATTTTGAACACATGATCTGCTGATAAATTTTTAAAATTTAGTTACTTACTTTAGGCATTTTGAGAATTCACATGTTTGATCTAATCTAACACGAGCACATTAGCACAAATTATGTGAGGTATGACATGTGATTTTAATGTGTATTTTTCCTTATCTTAACTGAAACTGGATGACTTGTTGGATGAACTCTTGGGCATAGGAAAATATAAAAAAAAAAAAAATTATCAATAAACTTTTCGCTGAGTAACTGGACCTCTTGCCTCAGTAAGCAGTGAGTGTTCACGTCAAAAGGTGGAATTTTGCTTGGTAATATTAAGATCGGTTAATTTCGTAGCCTTTTTTACTCGAGTTAGTAAGTCCTTAGGGGTGTCTTTACACCTAATGCCCTAAAACCACCTGGTTTGGGAGTCATTGACTTAACACTCGCTACATGGGTCAATTAGAAAGCTTAAGGGAACTAAACATAGCCGTGCCTTATTAAAAAAAAAAAATACTATGCCTTTGTCGTTCATTTTTGATGGGAAATTCGGTGTATCTTAAGACATGGAGACCTTACACATTAGAGTTACTTGGAAGCTTCATTTTTATATGCTAATTCACCTTACACTGATTCAAGCTTGTGATGCCGTATCCTGCCTTTTGTAAGTAATTAGATTTTAACATTTCTATTCATTGCGAAGATGGGTTTACCTTTTTAAACTTGCTTATGAATGAATATCATGGTGATGTGTGCTCCTTAAATTTTTGGATACCATGAGTGATAACTTTATCTTTATGTTCTTTGTTTTTCATTGAGTCTTTTATTTTGTTTTGCTAAGGGACTAGCAAATTGTAAGTTTGGGGGTATTTGATGAGTGCCAAATATTACATATTTTGGCCCTCTAATTTACATTTGTTAGCTTAGGAATTTGTTACTTTGAGTTGTTTTCGTTGTTTTTCAGGTTTACAAGCACTGGGAAAGGAGTTTCACTAAAATTGCCAAAATTGCCCGTACAGATCAATCATCTTTGAAAATTAAACTGTATTGATTCAAGAAGAACCAGGATATGAGCCATATATGCTTAGAAAGATCCAGAAGTCTATTTTCTGGAGAATTTTATGGCTCGTAAAAATGATTTTTCTACAGAAAGTTATGGCCGTTTTAGTAGACAAAGGTCAGGCTGTGCGGGCTGTGCGAGATTTCAGCGTGAACAGAAGTTTTGAAGGGCATGTGAAGACTTAAATCCAACATCCCACATTGGTTGGAAACACATTTCTATATCCCACATCCCACATCGGATTGGAAACACATTCCACTTGTGGTATTTGCCTATATAAGACCCACTCCACTTCATCATTCAGTGTACAATTCCTAAGCCACTTTAGTGTTTACTGGTGGACGTCCGCTAGCATTCTGGTGGATCCCGAAGGCATTGCTACCACGAGGAGAAGCGCCGCCCGTCAGCGAGTGGAATTTCTCCCATGTAAAGTTGTTTATTTATTTCTTTATATTCAGTTGTTTTAGTTTAAATGTTTAGCACTTGTTATTATAGTTTTATAGTTATGAATGGCTAGACTCTTCAGCTAAGGTTGAAGATGAAGCCCCGCCGTTGTTTGGCGTAGTAGTTCAGATTTGCTTGTACAAATCTGAAAATTTTTAGTATAAATGTTCTGTCAATTATTTGAGTTAATCTTATAATTGATTGAGTTTAAATTGTTTGTTGGATTTTCTTTGTGTTTCATCTGATGGATACATTGAATGCTTTTCGATTAAATTGGATTCCCTTTGTGATTTGTTAAGAGCGGATACATCGGGTGCTTTTGGTTTAGTTGGGATATTCTTTTTTTTTTGTCTTATAGTTGGATTCATTGAATGTTTTGATAGGCTATATTTTTAGAACATGTATGCTTAACTTCGGTGGGGTGGATTCGGAAACCTTAGTGCTTTTTATTATTAGATTTTAAATCAATTTAATTTAGTTTTAATTTATTTTGTAATATCATTCTGAAATTTGGAACTAGGTTAAGATAAAGTTAGTTTAGATTAAAAATTATATTTTCACAACACAATTCTCTGTGGATTCGACCTCGCACTTGCACACACTATATTGCAAACGACTTGTGCGCTTGCGAGTAATTTAAAACCCACAACATCTTCCACCCATGGATAGATGAAGGTTTATTTATCACTATCTTCCTACCAACCCTGAGAGTTAATATATACTAACCGGTATCTTAAAGCTTCTTAATAAAGCAAAAGCTTCGAAATAAGTTCATCGAAAAAGGCACATTTGTATCATGTCTCCGATGACAAATGAAGAAGCCAATAACAATCTTCATGGCATTTGGAGGTACCTATTGAGGATTGATACTGAATAAATTTAATACTTGTGCTACCTACGGGTCCATAGGAATATGAAATGCTCCTTGAAGAAATCCTTGTAAAAATACATCTCGTAAGGCAACCAACCATGGATTGGGCTACATGCAATTTCATAGGAGGTGGGAAGTTAGATCTTATACTCATCAGGAATACAATATTTATGGCAGAAAGTGGAAAAATACTTTTATGATATAGTACACATATAAAGCTCAGCTTTATAATGGAAACGATCGTGGTCGTGCGACATCTCGGCATAGATCTATTCCATAGGAGGAGCATTAACCCTAATTTTTAAGTTAGGATATATATAACCCTCCTCAGACCTATGACTCAAACTCTTACTAGATGAAGTCCTCTTAAAAGAAGATACCTCAGTGTCAACAAGGTGACAGACCTCTCTTCCTCATTAGAATTACTAGACATTATGAAAAAGGAGAGATGACAAAGCTTTTATCGAAAAAGGAGAAAATCGAATGAGAATAGGTGACTTGACTGAGGAAAATACCAGCGAAAGCAGAAGAGCTTTGAAGGTAGAGGACGATGATGATAAGCTCCGAGAGATGAGAAAGAAGAGCTTGAGAAATGAGGATGAGGAGCTCTAAAGGCAGGGGAAAATGAGCTTTAGAGACCAAGGATGAAGAGGCTTTTAAGGCTGAGGACGAAAAGGCTTTAGGTGTTTAGAAAAGTTTGGAAAAGTGAAGTGTAAGGGTTCTCACCCCTCTTATATAGAATTTTATTTGCCTTAAATAATGCAAAAGCCACTCAGAGCGCTGTAACAGTCACATCAAGTAGTGCAAAGGTTCATTAAGAAGTGCAAAGAGCTCCTCAAGCAGAGCAAAGGTCACGTCTTAATTAATGCTTACGTGGTAAGAGAACAACCCAGAAGAATACATAAGACCGAGTACGCAAACACCTCGTAACTTGGTTGGGTCCAAAAATCTAGTTGGGTTGTGTAAGGAAAAAACCACCTCAAGCTCTACCAGGCCGAGGACCGAGGTAAGTCATCACAAAAAAAAAACATAAGCCAAAGTTAAAAACCACCTCGTACATTTATGGTCCGAGGTTCACGATGTTCGAAATACGTGAACAAAATTGAAACCCACCTCACATCTTTGTATTTCAAGGTTTGAGATTAAAACCCAAGATTGGCCAAGTTCCAAGACCATCTCGGACCCAATACAAGTCAAAGTACAAAGTGGATCGCCAAAATCTACCTCCTCAGACCCTTCATTTCAAAGGTACGAGATCAATTGACAAAATTCTACCTCATCGGATACTTTAGCTCCAAGGTACGAGGTGGATGGCGAAAATCTACCTCCTTAGACCCTTTAACTTGGAGGTACAAGGTGGATTGCCAAAATGTACCTCCTTAAACCCTTCACCTTCAAGGTACGAGGTGGATGGCCAAAATTTACCTCATCGGACCCTTTAGATCCAATGTAAGAGGTGGATTGCCAAAATCTACTTCATCAGACCTTTTAGTTTTGAGGTACGAGATGGATGGCTAAAATCTACCTCATTGGACCCTTCCACTCTGAGGTACGAGGTGGATTGTCAAAATATACCTCATCGGATCTTTTAGCTCTGAGGTACGAGGTGGATGATAAAAATCTACCTCATAAGACCCTTCATCTACGAGTTGCAAGGTGGAAGTATGAGGTGGATGGCCAAAATTTACCTCCTTGAACCCTTTAGCTTTGAGGTACGATGTGGATTGCCAAAATCTATCTCATCAGACCCTTCAGCTCAGAGGTACAAGGTGATGGCCAAAATCTACCCTTCGTCTCAAAGGTATGAGGTGGATGGCAACAATCTACCTTTTCAGACCCTTCATCTCTAAGGTACTAGGTAGATTGCCAAAATCTATGTCATCAAACTCTTTAGCTCTGAAGTATGAGGTGAATGGCCAAAAACTATTTTCTCTGAACCTTCAACTTTGAGGTATGAGGTAGATTGCAAAAAATTATCTCCTCAAACCCTTCATCTATGATGTACGAGGTGGATGGCCAAAATTTATATAATACCCATGTTGGTATTTGTCTAAGGTTTTCTCAGGTCTAACTATGGTTCAAAGATGGTTAAAATCTAAACCAAGGTTGGAGAATTAAAGTTCAGCAAGTTAGAAGACTGCACACATATGTGTGCATCAATTTGGAGTAAGGGAAGGCCAAACGCACTAGTGTGTGCACTTCTGAACACAAGCTGAAGGTGTGTGCGCACTGCAGGAGATGGCCAGCACCCCACCGCTCACCATCCAGTACCGCACCGTCCAGTATGAGTGTTGCTGGGACAGGGCCAGCACCGCACCGCACACCATCCAACACCGCACCATCCAATAGGTAGGCTGCTTGATGCGCACCAACACCTCACCACTCACCCATCAGCGGTGCAATGCCCAGAAGGTGTGCAAAGGCACTCTGCCCAGCACAGCACTGCGCCCTGTTGAGCACCTAGGCGCTAGGCAAAGGGTTGTACACATGGACAGCCTGTTTTAAGACCCTCTTAGGTGCGTGGGTGCAATGTTAAAATTCACAGCACCACTTGTGAAGGGATGGAGGGCTATAATTAAGTAGTAATCATGATCAAAGGGTGAGGATTGAATCTCAAGAATGACCAAGAAGGGGTTTCCTAGCCTTATTCTTCACATATAGAACAACAGAAAAACAAAAGTTTGTGACATACTTTGAGATCAATTGTAATACAAGAGAGAATTGTGTGAGAGACATAAACACAAGAGGGACTCTTTGTAGTAAGGCTAGTTGTAAAAGAGAGAGAAGTCTATATTAGAGAAATCATTGTTAGTTCCCATCTTCTTCCTTTCTTCTCTTCTTGTTTCTTGAAGGGGATTGATGTAACTTGTAAGAACCATTGATATAGTGCAGAGAGTTCGGAGGAACTCACGGGGACGTAGGCACATTTTCGAACCTTGATAACAAATTGCTTATCTTCTTTCTTTCTTTGATTTTCTGTTCTTGTTTTCGATTCCAACTCTTTCTACAAGTCATTCTAGACTTGGGTGTTTGGAAGATCACCACCTAGGCATCTTGTCGAGGTGATTTCCAACAGTGGTATCAGAGCTTTGTTAGAGGGTATCGGAGCAAGAACAAGAAGGTGATGGAGCTAAGACTCCAAGAATCAAATATCAACTTCTTGGGTGATTCAAGAACGGTGTAAAGATCAAGATTTGATCGTGTTCTTAAAGCTGATTCAAGAACGGTGTTAAGATCCATTTTCAATCTGTGGTTTTGAGGTTAAAGAAAGCATTTGTGGGTAGTGCGTAAATCAGGGATGTTGTCCGCAAAAGATGGCTTCAAATTTCTGTGTTGAGAAGTTTGATGGAAAGGGAGACTTTACCCTTTGGAAGCGGAAGATCAAGGCGGTTCTAATGCAACAAAAATTGGACATGGCTATTGGAGAAGATGATGCTTTTCCAGTAAGTGTCACGGAGGACCAGCAGACTAAGATGAAGAAGATAGCTTACAACACCATTTTCTTGCACCTGTCGGATAGTGTCACAAGGGAGTGCGGAGACTTGGAGGATTCGGCTGTCATATGGAAGAAACTATATGAGTTGTTTCTTACCAAAACTCTCCCTAACAAGATTTGTCTTCTTAAAAGAATCTTTGTTTTTAAAATGGATCCTAGTAAAGAATTGCAAGATAATATTGATGTCTTTAACAAGCTAGTTCAAGATTTGAATAGCTGTAGCATTATTTTTTTGGATGAACAATTGGCTGTTATTTTGTTAAATTCACTTCCTGATTGCTTTGATAACTTGATTAATGCCATTGAGTATGGATGGGACACTTTGACAAAGAAGATTATGATCAATGCCATAAGGGTAAATGATTTCAAGGCCAAGATGAATGAGACATCAAGTGGTGATGAGCTGTTCATAAGAGGAAGGCTAGCAACTCGGAATGACAGTAGCAACCATGGCAACTACTGAGAGAAATTAAGAGGTAGAGGGCAGAACCATGGGAGGTCTCATTCCAAGACAAGACTTGAAGGAGGAAGGAGATGCTTCTACTGCAACAAGGAGGGCCATTTCAAGAAAGATTGCAAGAAGAGGATATGGGATGAGAGGAGAAGACCAACAATGGAGAGGCTTCGGTTACCAAGGGAGAACAGCAAGATGATGTTCTTGTTGTGTGCTCAAATTTGAACAGGAGACAAGGCAGCAAAAAGTGGATTCTTGATTCTGGATTGCACTTATCACATGTGCCCTCACAAGGAATGGTTCAAGAATTTCAAGGAGATCAATGATGGAATGCTCTTCTTGGGGAATAACAATTCTTGCCAAGTGAGAGGGATTGGTTACATTCACTTGAAGATGTTTGATAGAGTCACAAGGCTGCTGCAAAATGTGAGGTATCTTTCAGATTTGAAGAGAAATTTGATCTCATTGGGGCAGCTGGATTCCATGGGGTATACATATAAAGTAGAGGGAAGAAAGATCAAGGTGGCCAAGGGATCTTTGGTAGTGATCAAGGCAACAAGAAACAATAGACTCTATAAGATGATTAGAGAGACAAAAATCAATGATCAAGCAGCAAGCTTGATGGCTGAGATGGATAAAGCAGCCTTTTGGCACTCGTTTGGGACACATGAGCGAAAAGGGCCTGCAAGTTCTTAGCAAGGAATGTCTACTTGGTGGTGACAAAGTAGAAAAACTAGATTTTTGTGAGAGTTGCATTCTTGGGAAGCGACACCGGGTCAGCTTCAACACCGGAGTGCACAATTCCAAAGGGATTCTTGACTACATTCATTCGGACCTTTGGGGACCAGCAAGGACACCAATAGAGGGAGGTAACTTTTACTTTCTGTCTTTAATTGATGATTATTCAAGAAGAGTGTGGGTTTATTTGGTTAAAAATAAATTGGATGTCTTGAATAAATTTGTTGTGTGGAAGAAATTGCTAGAAACTTAAACTGGTAGGGTAGTTAAGGCTTTACGAACCGATAATGGCTTAGAATTTTGCAATAATGATTTTGATCAATTCTATGAATTAAATGGCATTCTAAGGCATATGATGGTTGTAAAAACACCCCAGCAAAATGGAGTTGCTGAAAGAATGAATAGAACCCTTATGGAGAAAGTTAAGTGCATGTTAATAGGATCCGGGTTACCAAAATATTTTTGGGGAGAAGCTATAGCTACAACTGCATACTTGATAAATAGATCACCCTCTAGAGCTTTAGAGCTCAAGACTCCTATGGAGATGTGGAGTGGAAAACCCCCTGAATTAAACAACTTTAGGACTTTTGGTTGTGCTGTATATGCACATCAAAAGGAGGATAAACTTAGCCCTAGATATAAAAAATGTGTATTTCTAGGATATGGTGATGGGGTTAAGGGATATAGGTTGTGGTCCTTAGAAAAGAAGGGCATGAAACTGATTATAAGTAAGGATGTTATCTTTAATGAATTGTTATTTCCCTACTTGGAGAAAACTAACCCTGCAGGGGGTAGTGAGCAAACTAAACCAAAAATTGTGGAGCATTGCATCAAGGAGAACTCGGTTTAGGTAGAGCAAATGAGGTAAGAGGGTTCAGACCAGGTAAAGCCCTTAGATGAAGGCCAAGCTCAAGAAACTCAAGAAGAGGCTGAACAAGAAGAGGTCGATGCAGCAAATGACTACCAGCTCACAAGAGACCAGGGAATGAGAGTGGTTAGACCACACTTGAGATATGGGTTTGCGTATGCTAATGTAGTAGCTCCTTGGAGAGAAGAAGAGGTTGAACCAGAAACTTACACGGATGTCATGGAGTGTAAGGATTCGTCAAAGTGGCAGCTAGCTATGGAGGAAGAAATTGATTCTTTGATGAAAAACAACTTTTTGGAGTTGGTGCCCAAACCAGAAAAATAGAGAGTTATGGATTGTAGATGGCTCTACAAGATCAAAGAAGGGAATACTCCAGGGGATGAAGTTCGGTATAAAGCTAGGCTGGTGGCGAAGGGGTTCACATAAAGGGAAGGCATAGATTTCACCGAAATCTTCTCACCGGTTGTGAAGTACAAGTCGATCCGGATAGTGTTAGCATTGGTGGTCCAATTTGATTGGGAAATTGAGCAAATGGATGTGAAGACAGCGTTCTTACATGGAGAGCTCAATGAGACCATTTTCATGAGGCAATCTGAAGGCTATGAGGAAAAAAGACAGGGAGAGTTAATGTGCAAATTGAAGAAATCTCTCTATGGCCTGAAGCAATAACCTCGGCAATGGAACAAGAGATTTGACTCATTTGTAATTAGCTTGGGTTTCATGAGGAGCTACTATGATTCGTGCTTGTACTATAAATAAATTGAAGGCTCAACTCAGTGAGGAGTTTGAGATGAAGGATCTTAACCATGCACAAAAGATCCTTGGTATGTGTATCATCTGGGAAAGGGAGAGAAACAGATTGAAGATCTCTCAAACTTCCTATATAGAGAAGATGATATCTAAATTCTCTATGGAAGATAGCAAACGAGTAAAGGTTCCCTTTGTTGGTCATTTCAAGTTCTCCAGTGATCAATGTCCAAGATCGGAGGTGGAGAAGAAAGAAATGGAGAAAGTCCCTTACTCTAGTGCTGTTGGTTCTGTTATGTACACTATGGTAAGCACTAGACCTGACGTTGCTCATGCATTGAGTGTTCTCAGCAGGTTTATGAGTAATCCCGGAAAGGAGTATTGGGTTGGGATGAAGTGGTTGCTGAGGTACTTGAAAGGAAGCCCAGAAGTAGGGCTGGTGTATGAGAAGAGGGGTAAGCTCATCTGCCTTAAAGGTTTTGCTGATTCGGACTATAGAGCAGACTGGGATAAAAGAAGATCGATTACCTCCTACTTCTTTAACTTAAATGGATTTTGTGTAAGTTGGAAGGCTCAGTTGCAGCTAGTGGTAGCACTCTCAACAACCGAGGCTGAGTACATAGCGGCTACGGAGGCCATCAAAGAGGCTATGTGGTGCAAATGGTTGCTTGTAGAGTTGAAGGTACTGGAGGAGCAGGTTGTGGTATTTTCGGATAGTTAAAGTGCCTTGCACTTGTATAAAAATCTAGTGTTCCATGAGAGGACAAATCATACGGATGTTCAGTATCATTTCATTTGGGAAAATGTTACGAAAGGATGCATCCATGTGGACAAGGTTGCCACGGAAGAAAATCCTGCAGATTTGGGTACTAAAGTTCTACCTCTAAGTAAGTTTAATCATTGCCTTGGACTACTCAGGATAGGAGTTAGTTGATAGATGACTCATGTTAAGTTTGGATCCTGAAGCTTTCTGCACAATGGTTCAGGTTTAAACACTTAGACAAAGGTAGAGATTGTTGGTATTTGTCTAAGGTTTGCTCAGGTCCAACCATGGTTCAAAGATGGTTAAAATCTAAAACAAGGTTGGAAAATTAAAGTTCAACAAGTTAGAAGACTGCACACATATGTGTGCATCAATTTGGAGCAAGAGAAGGCCAAGCGCACTAGTGTGTGCACTTCTACACACAAGCTGAAGGTGTGTGCGCATTGCAAGAGATGGCCAGCACCGCACCGCTCACTATCCAGCACTGCACAGTCTAGCATAGGTGCTACTGGGATAGGGCCAGTACCACACCGCTCATTATCCAGCACCGCATCGTCCAGTAGGTGGGCTGCTTGATGCGCACTAGCACCTCACCGCTCACCCATCAGCAGCGTGCCACCCAGAAGGTGTGCAAAGGCACTCTACCTAGCACCGCACCGTGCCCTGTTGAGCACCTAGACGCTAGGCAAAGGGCTGCACACATGGACAGCCTATTTTAAGACCCTCTTAGGTGTGTGGGTGCAATGTTAAAAGGCACAGTGCCACTTGCGAAGTGATGGAGGGCTATGATTAAGTGGTAATCATGATCAAAGGGTGAGGATTCAATCTCAAGAATGACCAAGAAGTGAGTGGCTATAAAAGTGGTTTCCTAGCCTCATTCTTCACATATAGAACAAGAGAAAAACATAAGTTTGTGACATACTTTGAGATCAATTATAATACAAGAAAGAATTGTGTGAGAGACATAAACACGAGAGGGACTCTTTCTAGTGAGGCTGGTTGTAAAAGAGAGAGAAGTCTAGATTAGAGAGAGAGCATTGTTAATTATCATCTTCTTCCTTTCTTCTCTTCTTGTTTCTTCAAGAACATTGTGGTTTCTTGAAGGGGATTGTTATAACTTGTAAGAACCATTGATATAGTGTAGAGAGTTCGGAGGAACTCACGGGGACGTAGGCACATTGCCGAACCTCGATAACAAATTGCTTGTCTTCTTTCTTTCTTTGATTTTTTGTTCCTGTTTTCGATTCTAACTCTTTTTACAAGTCATTCTAGACTTGGATGTTTGGAAGATCACCACCTGGGCATCTTGTCAAGATGATTTCCAACAACCCATAACCTTGATATAAGGATAAATAAGTAAATTTAAAATATATATTGAATTTAATATGCATACAAGAAACTCTTCATCTCTAAGGTACGAGGTGGATGGCAAAAATTTATATAATACCCGTACCTTTGATATAAGGATAAATAAGTAAATTTAAAATATACATTGAATTTAATATGAATACAAGAAAGAAAGAAAGTTGAAATTTGAAAGAATTTGTGAATAAAGATATTGAACATTTTATTTGAAAAGAGCTAGAAATTTACAAGAAAGAAAGTGATTTAAAACTCAAATTTGAAGCAATTTTGAGGTATGAATTTGAAAATATATTGGAAAATGAGTTAGAATGCATAAAAATAGTAAAAATAGATTTTTAAGGCTTTAAAAACGGTGTCGGTCAACTGGTAAGTCGATTGGTATTCTTACTAGTCTACTGGGTGATTGATTGGTAATTGTTGGGTGACTGACTGATGAGTCAATTGGTAACCTTACCAGTAGACTAGGTGACCGATTGGTAACTGCTGGGTGGTATACTAGTAAATTTGGAGAGGTTGACTGGTAATTTCTAGGGTTCGACTGGTAAGTCAATTAGTAAGCAAAAATTTTAGTATATAAAGGTTTTTAAGACCAAACTTCATTTTTCTTCATTCAAACTCAATTTTCTCTCTCAAGAAAATCTTATAAACACATTCTAACACTTTACAATTAAATGATTTGATAATCTCGTCTTGAAATTAAGTAATTTACGGAAGGATTTTCAAGAAATCTAAGGAAAAACTTTGAAAAGGTAAAGTTATGAATTTGATTATAAGAATTTCATTCTTGAAGAGATATTTTTTCTATTTATCTTAAAAAGAAGATTTGGATTTGAATTTAAATTTAAATTGAAAGAAAAAATAATTTCATTGAAATCTTTGAAATTAAAGAATGTGAACATGCATACATGAGAAATTAAAACGAAATAAGGTATAGAAATTTAAAGTATAAGATACAGAAAAATTAATGAATATTGTATTATGATTAGTTGCTAGTGATCAGCAATCTGGTGTAATTGTTGAAAGGAGCAAGAAAGGAAAAGAGGTGGCCCACAAGTAGCTTTAAGTGCTACGTACATGGTGAGTTGAGTTTACTATTAGTAAGTGAGACAAACATGAAAATCTACATGAAATTTTAATTGAGAATAATATGAGTTAATTATTGAAATATATTATGCACATATTGATTTAATGAAATATATGTGATATGTGATAATTGGATGATTAAATAAGAAATATGAATATATGATATGCTTGAAAATAAATATATGAGAAGTTAATGAGAATATATCCTTAAAAGGATAAGCTGATAGAAATTGATGAAATATATATATATATATATATATATATATATATTGAAAATAGAAATGGATTTCTTGAAGTTATGATTAATGAGTTGATATATTATGTGAAGAGATGAATTGATATATTTGAAGGAAAACTATTTGATGAGAAACTGATGAATTATAAGTTGAAATATATGATCATAAAAGAAAGTTTTTATAAAAGAAAATGACTTGATCTGTATGATGCTATAATATGCCTCCCTGTATGTTATTGATTATATGCATAGAGGGAAGGCCAAAATCCATGGCTGGTTTGGATGACGGATTTTGACATGTGGGAAGACATTCCCAGATGATATACCAGAGATTGGTATTCCTATACGCTGATAGTATGGAGTGATATATGAAATGATATGATGAGAAAGAAAGAAAGAAATGAAATAATCCTGTGCGCACTACTAGTGATGGCCAGCACCGCACCGCACACAACCCAGCACTGCACCATCTAGAATACATGCCTCCTAAAGCACCCCAGCATCACACCACTCCCCACCAGCAGTGCACTACCCAAAAAATGTGCAATGGCACTCTGCCCAGCACCGCACCGCGCCCTGTTGAGCACCTAGGTGCTAGGCAAAGTAAAGCACACATGAACAACCTGTTTTAACCCTCTCTTAGGTGCGTGGGTGCAAGGTTAAAATGCACAGCACCACTTAGGAGTGATGGAGGTCCATGATTAAATGGTAATCATGATCAAAGGGTGAGGAATGAATCTCAAGAATGACCAAGAAGTGGGTGGCTATAAAAGGGGTTCCCTAGCGTCATTTTTCACATATAGAAATATAAAATAACACAAGTTTGTGACATACTTTGAGATCAATTGTAATACAAGAGAGAATTGTGTGAGAGACATAAACACAAGAGGGACTCTTTATAGTGAGGCTGGTTGTAAAGAGAGAGAAGTCTAGATTAGATAGAGAGCATTGTTAGTTCTTATCTTCTTCCTTACTTCTCTTCTTGGTTTCTTCAAGAACTTAAGGTTTCTTGAAGGGGATTGCTGTAACTTGTAAGAACCATTTGATTTAGTGCAGAGAGTTCAGAGGAACTCACGGGGACGTAGGCACATTGCCGAACCTCGATAACAATTGCTTGTCTTCTTTCTTTCTTTGATTTTCTGTTCGTGTCTTTGATTGCTGTATTTCTTTCTACAAGTCATTCTAGACTTGGATGCTTGGAAGATCACCACCTGGGCATCTTGTCAAGGTGATTTCCAAAATTTCTCTTCACCAATCTTTTGATTAGAGTGTTTAGGATTTAATTTCAGAGTTTGTTTTAGTAATTTTAAGAAAGAAATTTAGCATTTAAACCACTATAATTCCTTGAGAGATCGATCTCTAGAGTAAACTTGTCACAATACTATTTATGATTCGTGCACCTGCGAGCATTTAAAATTTGCACATCAAGTTTTTGGTGCCGTTGCCGGGGAATTGGCATTTAACTCTTTAGTTATTTTCTTTGTTTTTATTTTTATTTTTTTAGTTTATCAAATTTTCTTTATTTGCTTCTTGATTTTCTTGATGTTCGCTCTCTTGATTCCTGATAGCTTAATTTTTCTTTTATTTTCTTTAGGTACATGCATGGTAGAAGATCCCAAGGGAGAAATCTAGTGCCAGCAATAGACAGCATCCATAGGCTAAGGGAGATGTTACAGCCTACAGAAGAAGAAGAAAAGGTTGAGGGAATAGAAAAAGAGGAGCCAGAAAGAATAGAAGGAGCTGAAAGACAAATTATGATGAAGGAGTATGCAAGGTCGATCATCAGCACTTCCACATCTTGCATCCAATTGGGAGAAGCTGCATAGAATTATGAGATAAAAAATATCCACTTTAGCGTGCTCCCTTCATTCTAGGGAATTCCAAATGAAGACCCATTAACCTTCATAAGGGATTACTATGCAACAGTGTAATGAATGAGGATCAACTCAGGATGAGATGCTTCCCCTACACATTAAAAGATAGAGCAAAAGCGTGGTTGATGACTCTTCGACCCGTTCTTTGACTATATGGGAAGCGGTCTACAATTAGTTCATGAACAAATTCTACTCCCATCAGAAGACCACTAAGTTGAGAATTAAGATTGCCACGTTCTCACAAATGAAGGGAGAACCCTTCCATGAAGCACGGTACAGGTTCAAGATACTTCTAATCCAGTGTCTCCACCATCATTACCCATTGCAGCTACAAAATCAATTCTCCTATGATGGATTGACACAACAGTATCAATATACGGTTGATAACGCTGTCGGTGGAGCCATGGGAGAAAAGACTGCTGAGGAGATATGCGAGCTATATGAGATGTTGGGTGCTAATTCCCAACAAAAGAGTGTAAGAGGAAGGAGAGTTGGGGTTAATGAATTGAGCTCCAACAATGATACAACAATGCAACTTGCAGAGTTGACCAAAGAAGTCAAACTTCTCACTACCACAAACACGCCCAACAATAAGGTATGTGGAGTTTGTGGGGGTTTTTGGTCACGGTGCTAACACTTGTTCTTTGTCTTATGAATCTTATATAGGAAAAAAACAAGGAAAAATTAATGCAATAGAGTCTTACCAACCTAGGCCGAGGAATGATCCATATTCTAACACCTACAACCCTGGGTGAAGAAATCATCCCAATTTCTCCTTGAAGACTAACAACACTCCGGTATATGCTCAAAGTTCAAGACTAGTTCAATATCATAACTAAGTTGCACCACCCAATCAGCCTAGAAATCCAACTTTGGAGGAGAACTTGAGTGCTTTTATTCAAGTTAGCAAAGAGAACCATGAAAGATAGAGCAAAAGGTTGGATTCCTTAGAGACATCAATGAAGAGGGTGGAAATACAAGTTGGGAAACTTGGGAAACAATTGCAAGTACATTAAAAAGGGAAGTCGCCTAGCCAACCTGAGCAAGAAAAGGCTATTACAATGTTGCGAAGTGGTAAAATTCTTAACAACAATTTTGATGATAAAATTTCTTATGACTTGCCACATGATGCAGGAAAATCAATTGAGTAACAAAAGAAGCATGACACTCCTAAAGCAAATCCAACTGAAGATCCACAATCTTCTCAAACATCTGAGGAGAGTAAGGAGAATGAGCCATCTTCCTTCACGACACTGCACAAGGCGACCGAGTCTTACATGCCTCCTATTCCTTATCCAAGCCGTCTGAAGGATGTTAAACAGGATAAGCAATTTTTTGATATTTTTGACATGCTTTCTAAAGTGAATATTAATTTGCCTCTTTTGGATATTATCAGGAATGTGCCATCATATGCGAAATTATTTAAGGAATTTAACACCAAAAAGAGGAAATATGAGAAGAACGAGAAAGTGATGGTGTTAGAAGTTGCTAGTGCGGTGCTCCAACAAAGCTTGCCACCTAAGTTAAAAGATCTTGCAACTAGGTTTGAGGGAGCTTAAGTCAACAACAATGTCCCTTCAACTAGCTGACAGGTCAGTTAAATATCCTAAGGGAATAGTGGACGATATATTGGTGCAGGTAGACAAAGTGATTGTGCCTGTGGATTTTGTGGTATTGGAGATGGAACGAACCCCATCTAAGGACAAGGACTAACAATTCTTCTTGGTAGACCATTTATGGCCACAACCAAGACAATTATTGATGTCCATAATGGGAGGTTAACGATGACAGTCTTAGGAGAGACTGTACAATTTAAAGTGTTTGGATCTCTAACCACTCATTCTTCTATTTCTACTAACGATGAGTGTTCTTTTATTGATTGTGTGGACTCACTTCTTTATGACACTTATTTGCAAACAAAAATAGAGGACAAGCTTGAAGTTGCTCTTACAATAGAGAGAGTAGAGGAAACACTAGAAGATAAGACTAAAGGGTATTATGAGATGTTAGATAGTGCAATACCAGTGTCACCCCAAGAAGAGACTAGAAAACTTTTAGAATTGCCAAGTTCCCTACCTAGGGAAGATACTACTCCACCTAAGCTTGAACTTAAAGAGTTACCTAAGCACCTTAAGTACATATTTCTGAGAGAGGGAGACACATATCCTGTGATTATTTCATCTACTTTGACCCAAACCCAAGAGGAGAGAGTTGTGAAGGAGCTTAGCATACTTAGGAGAGCCATAGGATGGAGTATAAGTGACATAAAGGGGTATTAGTCCTGCTACATGTATGCATAAGATCATTTTAGAGGATGGTACCAAACCTGTGAGAGAAGCTTAAAGAAGACTAAACCCTAACCTACTAGAGGTAGTGAAGAAAGACATTTTAAAACTCCCGGATGCAGGAGTTATTTACCCTATTTCAGATAGTAGATGGGTTAGTCCAGTTCATGTTGTGCCTAAGAAGTTTGGGATTACAGTGGCGCGAAACGAGAAGAATGAGCTAGTGCCCACTAGGATGACTACAGGATGGAAAATGTGCATTGATTACAGGAAATTGAACTCAACTACTAGAAAGGATCATTTTCCACTTTCTTTTATTGATAAGATGTTGGAAAGACTAGCAGGGCATGATTTTTATTGTTTTCTTGATGATCTTTTAGGTTATTATCAAGTTGATTGCGCCAAAGGATCAAGAGAAGACAACATTCACATGCCCATTTGAGATATTTGCCTTTAGGAGGATGCCGTTTGGCCTATGCAATGCTCCAGCCACATTCCTAAGATGTATGATGTCAATTTTCTCGGATATGGTGGAGAAATTCATTGAGGTATTTATAGATGATTTTTTCAGTTTTTAGAACCTTATTTGATAACTATTTGCATAATTTGACTTTAGTACTTGAAAGATGCATTGAGTGTAATTTAACACTCAGTTGGGAGAAGAGTCATTTTATGGTACAATACGGCATTGTATTAAGGCATGTGATTTCTTGTAAAGGTATTGAAGTAGATAAGGCTAAACTTGACTTGATTGCTAAATTGCCACCCCCGATTTCGGTTAAGGGGATTAGGAATTTCTTAGGACATGCAGGTTTCTATAGGAGATTTATCAAATATTTTTCTAAAATAAGTCACCCATTATGTAATTTGTTATCTAAAGATGTTCTTTTTACTTTTGATGATGATTGCCTTATCGCCTTTAATGCTTTGAAAGAAAATTTGACATTGGTGCCTATTATCATGACACCTAACTGGTCAGTTCCTTTTGAGATTATGTGTGATGCATCTGATTATGCTATAGGGGTTATTTTGGGGCAACGAGTGGATAAGTGTTCACATGGGATCTACTATGCTAGTAGAACACTTAATGATGCCCAACTCAACTATTCCACCATGGAAAAAGAGTTTTTGGCTATTGTGTTTGCATTAGACAAGTTCAAGCCTTACTTGGTAGGGTCTAAGGTCATTGTGCATTTGGATCATGCGACATTGAGACACTTATTAACTAAACCAAATGCTAAGCCAAGACTTATTCAGTGGGTCTTGCTTTTGCAAGAATTTGACCTAGAAATAAGGGATAAGAATGGTAGTGAGAACCTTGTTGCAGATCACCTTTGTAGGTTAATTTCGAACTTTGATTCACATAAGCAAGAAGAAGATAAGAAAATTGTTGACACTTTTCCCGATGAACAATTAATTGCTATAAGTCAAGAGCCATGGTATGCTGATATTGTAAATTATCTTGCTTGTGATGTCTTGCGACCTAACCTCTCTTTTCAAGAAAAGAAGAGATTCTTGTCTTCTTACAGGGGTTACCATTGGGATGAGCCTTATTTGTTCAAATTTGGTCAAGATTAAATCATTTGAAGATGTGTACCTGAGGCTGAGCATGAGAGTGTTCTTTCTTTTTGCCACGAACTTCATTGCGAGGGTCACTTTGGAGGTAAGAAAACTGCCCTCAAGGTATTGCAATCTGGATTTTATTGGCCAGCTCTTTTTAAATATGCTCATAAATTTTGTATGTGTTGTGATAAATGTCAAAAGACTGGTAGTATTAGAAAGAGAAATGAGATGCCTCTGACTAACAATCTTGTCATTGAATTATTTGATGTATGGGGAATTGATTTCATGGGTCCTTTTCTGCCTTCACTTGGATATGAATATATATTAGTTGCGGTTGATTATGCGTCCAAATGGGTTTAGGCTATCCTAACCCGAACCAATGATGCTAACTGTGTTGTGAAATTTTTGAAGGATGTGATATTTGGCAGGTTTGGACACCGAGGGCCATAATCAGTTATGAAGGAATCCATTTTTGCAATAAACTCTGTGACGGGTTGTTGAAGAAGAATAGCATCACACACAAGGTGGGGACTTCATATCACCCACAAACTTCGGGTCAAGTTAAGGTAAGTAATCGATAAATCAAGGGCATTCTGGAAAAGACGGTGCGACGATCACGAAAGAACTGGGCAACCAAGCTTAATGACGCATTGTGGGCACACCACACGACCTACAAGAATCCTATTAGGATGAGCCCCTATTAGTTGGCTTTTGAAAAAGCATGCCACTTACCACTTGAGCTTGAGCATCGGGCGTATTAGGCAATCAAGGGATTGAACATGGACATGGCAATGGCAGGAGAGAAGCGGTTACTACAACTTAATGAGTTAGAAGAGATTCGTGATGAAGCCTATGAGAATTCAAAGATCTACAAAGAAAGCACTAAGTGTTACCATGACCAAGGCCTTATCCGTAAGTCTCTTTATCCTGGAATGAAAGTTCATTTATTTAACACTCATTTCAAATTATTTCCAGGAAAATTGAAGTCAAGATGGTGCAGACCGTTTTCGGTAGTCAATGTTTTTTCTCATGGAGTGGTAGAGTTGCTGAACCCGAAGACTCAAATGACATTCAAGGTCAATGGGCATTGTGTGAAGCCTTACTTGGAAGGAGTCCATGAGAAGGGTGTTGTTGAGTGCATTGAGGTGCACGATCCTGAATAGGTTCAACCAATGTCTTGCTAAGACGTTAAAGAAAACGCTTGGTAGGAGGCAACCCACTCATATGATAGAGCATGTTTTCTGTTCTTTTATTTTCATTATTCCCTTCTAAATGTTTTTCTAAATGCGTGTTTGATTTCATACATTGAGGACAATGTTTAATTTAGGTTTGGGGGTACAATTAGAACTTGCTGAGACAAAATTTTCATGCTACAATTTGTTTTATGGTTAGTAATCAAGTCTTTTATACATGTTGAGTTTAGTTTCTTTAACATTGACAAGTTGTTGTGAGGATTGATGCATATTCATATTCCATAGACCATGCTCTTGATGTTGATACTGAGATGAACCTAGATCTAATGATTAAGAATCAAATAGTGGAGACTACCTATTGAGTTATTTGAGCCATAAGCGTTTTATTCTGAGAGTTATTTTCTTGGTACTCTTAAACACTCTTCGTTATGACCTTAATTGTTAGATGATCTCTACAGGTTTTGCATTGAATGCTAGGATTATATAACTCACTTGAAGTATCACGTTGTGCATTCTCATTATTTTAGTTAAATGACTTGAGTAAGAAGTTTGAGTATGTGCCTATCGTTATACACTCTAGTTGCCACTGTCTCTGGAGAAATATTCAAATTCCTATTAAAAAAAGAGAAAGTAAAAGAAGAAGAATATATATATATATATATATATATATATATATATATATGAGAAACATGTCAAAAATGGATTTGGTTAGACAAGAAAGAGGACCTAAGATACTTCAAGGGTATTGAAGTCACTCTTATAAAGAGTTGAAAAGAAAGAGCTTTGGTGTAAATCAGGTTCGGTCAACCACACCCATATATGCATAGGTTCATACTCAATATGTTTTGCTTGAGGTGTTTGACTTGGATATGATATAGGCAATGTGATTGCTTTGCAAACCTAACATTTGATTCGTTTCATGAGATCTATTTTGCAAACATATGAGTGTTCTTTGATGATATCCATATTCATATGCGAATTTATATTTGAAATTTCTTGTTTACATAACCTCTATTCGCATATGCTTGATGAGTGTTTGAAACCTAGGTTCGGTGTGCTTACTGAGTGAATCCTGTGAGGCCTAGAGTCGAAGCGAATTCGGATTCTTGACGTTAGGTTTGGGGGTAATTGACGTGAGGTGTTTTAAGCATTAGAATATGGATGTGCGATGTGTACTTGATTTGAGCAATGAATTGTGAAGTGTTGAGACTGTGAACATAATTGTGCATAAGATATCTAGATATGAGTCATAATAAGAATTAAGGCATGAGGGTTTTGTTGATTTAGGTTTTTAGGTTGGTTTTGTTTATGTTTTCTTTTAGTTTTGCTTGATGACTAGTAAAATCTAGGTTTCGGGGTATTTGATGAATGAATATTTGTCTTAGTATTTTGTATGTTTTTCAAGTATTTATTTATATGTTTAGCTTAGGAATTTGTTACTTTGAGTTGTTTTTCGTTGTTTTACAGGTTCACGAGCACTTGGAAAGTAGTTTCACTAAATTGCTAGAATTGCCCGTACAGATCAGTCATTTTTGTGGATTAAATTGTATTGATTCAGGAAGAACCAAGAGATGAGCCATATATACTTGGAAAGATCCGGATGTCTATTTTCTGGAGAATTTTATGACTCATAAATATGATTTTTCTAGAGAAAGTTATGGTAGTTTTAGTAGACAAAGGTCAGGCTGTGTGTGATTTCAGCGTGGCAGAAGTGATTTTTGCGGATTAAACTGTATTGATTCAGGAAGAACCAGGAGATGACACATATATGCTTGGAAAGATCCAGATTTCTATTTTCTGGAGAATTTTACGGCATGTAAATATGATTTTTCTAGAGAAAATTATGGCAGTTTTAGTAGAAAAAGGTCATGCTGAGCGTGATTTCAGCGTCATAGAAGTGAAGGAGCTATTAAATTCTGATTTTTTTGGGATTTGTATGGGCTGGACAGCAGCACAACCGGACCAGTTCTGGATAGCCAAAACCTGGCCTGGACAACAGCAAACACACAGCCTGGACAACAGCAGAACCGGGCCTGGACAGCAGCAGAAACACACGTCCTGAACAGAAACCCTAAGGCGACTTTTCTGTCTACAAAGCTGTCTCCGTACAGCTACATATAGGAATTTTAGACTCAGAGAAGAAAAGGACAATGGCAGTTCTTGGAGAGATATTATCCAAAGGAGTTTTGGGAGATTGAGGGAGATGACGATAGTTCTTGGAGAGATATTATCAAGAGGAGTTTTGGGAGATTGAAGGAGGAGACGGTTTCTTTCATCAAGACGGCTTATCAAGAGATTGAAGACGATCAATCGCTTCAAGATTTTGAGGATTCATCTTGTAATTTTCCAGATTATTTTTTATTCAATATCCTTCATACCTTTGATTATTGCTTGTGGATTGGCCATCTATTATTGATAGTCAAGGTTAATATTCAAGATTAGGTTGAGGACAAATCATCTAGACCTAATTAAGCTTTCTTGAATATGAATTTAAATCAGGATTCAAATAAAATTGTGATTTAGGTGGTTGTGTTTTCCTTATACTTAATTTAACTAATTAATTGATGAACACTATCCATGAGATTTAATTAATTAGTTATAAATTAAGAATAAACACTATCAATGACATTCTCTAGCCTTAGTAGAAATACCAATAATCTTGGATGTTGATTAATTCTTTATATTCACCAAATGTTCTAATTCATGATTGGATAGCAAGCTAAACTCTCAGTTGTTCTCATTGATTATACTTATCTCTTTATAATTCATTTTTTTTAAATTACTTAATTGTTTTTATTTCAATTTTCTCTTCACCAATCTTTTAATTAGATTGTTTAGGATTTTATTTCAGAGTTTGTTGTAGTAATTTTAAGAAAGTAATTTAGGATTTAAACCACTGCAATTCCTTGAGAGATCGACCTCGAGAGTAAACTCATCGCAATATTATTTGTGATTCATTCACTTGTGAGTAATTAAAATTTGCATATCAGTTGGCTTCCTTTAAAGGTACCTCAGATCCAACTTAGATCAGACTAACCTAAACCAGTATACGCCCATGTAGATTAGACCATACCCAACTCCAGCAACCAACCTAGTCTAACTTGAACTGTAAAGACTCGACCTAAATGGGCCCTACTTGGAATGGTATCTAATACTTTTCAAGATTGAGCACCTGGACAATTATATATATAACAATAATATAACCTGATAAACATCATAATATATATAAACATTTACATAGTTATGCCAATAGCTATAAGCATAACATTTAAAGATTTACAAAAGGTGTCTCAAGGGACACAACCTTCAAGGGTTATTATTTGACAATATGCCAACCTAAAAGACTTTGTTTTCTTCATAGTCTTGCCACTTAAGATTCAAAATCTTCTGAAAATCTTCCAGAAAAGTTTAAAGGGAATAGGGTGAGCTGTAAAGCTTAGTGAGTACTTACTTTACTCAAAGTAATCTCTTGCATTTACTTTTATATCAATAATTATTCTTACAATAATAAACACTTCAAGTAATCAAATCTTGAGAATGATATATTTTTATTTTTAACATGAACATCTGATATATATATATATATACACACACACACACTAAAAAATATTAGAATTCCACTAATATTACAATCAAGGTATTACAAGTCTTTCAATAGGCAAATCAAATCAAACACCCTTCATGGATTAATCAAATCCACACGCCCTTCATGGGCCAATCAATTCAACTTTCACATAATATATAATGCAATGTGATATGATATGATATGATGCAGAATTCAATTCATCTCACAATCAATACAATGGGGACGTCTCCCCATTTATCGACACGTCAATCATCATAACATATATCAATGAAACAACTTCGGATCCTCTACACCCTTATCCGAGCGGAGTTCTACACCAAATTTTCTTTGATACCCTTACAATCCTTATGGGAATGGACCTACCGCAAATCTCACTACTCCCCTCTCATTAACATAAAGTTAAAACAATGCATGACATAAGAGATAAAAACATAATACAATTACCAATCTATTTCCAACTATTCATTATTTTCAACATGATATTAAAATAAAAGAATATTTTTTGATCTGTAAATAAACATGTATTGATTGATCAAAAATGTACAAAAAGCACTGGGCATACCCAGGAGATATACAAGTGAGGCATATACAACAAAACAAGCGGCTAATACAAAGCCTAAAGAACTAAACAAGAAATCCCAAACATGGGATCAACAAGTATCTAGCTGACCTTAACTTGCAGCCCTCACAAAAACAACCAACCAAAAGTTTACATGGGAGCAGGGCATACCCAGGAAATACCCAAAAAAGCAAAACAGTAAGGGGGAGCCAAACTGAACAATACAAACCAGGGCATACCCTGGGAAATACAAGGGAAACAAAGCAAGAAGGAGAACCAAACACCACACATAAGGGGCAAGGAACCTTCTGGGCAGAATCTAAAGCAGTAGCCTATGCTCAGGGTAAGCAGCATAGACAATTCTGTAGATGCCAGTCTGGATCTTCTTTACTATGCTGGCAGGTGTGACAGGGGCCTTGTCAAAAATCTTGGCATTTATGATAAGCCAGATGTTGTAGACTGTGCTAGCGAAGGCTGACTTCCTAGCCACAGCAAGGGGGCCAGTACCTTTCACTTTGAGTGTCCATCTAATGGCACTCTCAATTGTTATCATTTGCCTAATGTGGCCCAGTCATTTGATGATTGATACCCAGATTTCCTTGCTGACTCTAAAAGAGAAGAAGAGGTGCTCCTTGTTCTCTTCCTGGTCAGAGCATAGAGGGCACAGCTTGTCATTACCTTCAAGATAAAGCTTGTCTTTGGTGAGGAGCCTGTTCTTTATTGCTAGCCAAAGAATGAATGATTTTTTGGGAGGGCAGAGCCCATTCCATACCATGGAAGCCCATCTGACCTCATTGCCTTTCTGTCTCATTGCATTATACATTTTCTTAATGCTCAACTCATCATTCTGCTTCCACTCCATCAGCTTATTGGCAGCTTGCAGGGCACAAGGTGGTTTTCCAGAATCCTCTTCCAAAGAGGGGAGTCCCCCTTGCATGCCTTGACCTCCCATATGGATTTGTGCACAAGGTAGTAATGTTGGACCCATTGGATCCATAGGGAGTCCTTTTTCATATGAATGTTCCACGAGACTCTTGTAAGGAGAGCTTTGTTCTAGGATTTGAGCTCCACCAGACCAAGACCCCCTTCAAGCTTAGGTTTGCAAATGTCAGCCCAAGCAATAAGAGCTTTCCTCATGCCCCCATTTTTACCATTCCACAGAAAGGTTCTACAACGCCTGACATTCTTCTCAAGTATGTTACCTGGGATAGGAAAGATTGCAAGCCAGAAGCACTCCACTCCTTGGAGCACTGACTTATTGAGTTCAGTTCTCCCAGCATAAGATCGAGAGGAGCCAGCCCATGCACTAATGTAACCTAAAATTTTCTCAATGAGAGGGGCATAATGGGTAGCATTTACCCTTGAAGAGGCAAGAGGGACCCCAAGGTACTTGAAGGGGAGGCATCCATCCTCCATACCAGTGCATCTTCTAATTTCCATTAGCTCATCGGGCTTAACTCCAGCATGAAAGATGTTAGATTTTACAAGGCTAGCCTTTAACCCTGTACGCTCACTGAAGGTGTTGACACACTCCATTAGCATCCCCACTGATTTTGCCTCCCCCTTAGCAAATAAAATCAGATCATCAGCAAAGGCCAAGTGGGTGATCTTGAGTTTGTCACACTTGGGGTGGAATCTGAAACCATCTTCCACTTTCAACCTCTTGAGAAGCCTTGATAGGTATTCCATACTCAAAACAAATAAGTAGGGAGATATAGGATCACCCTGTCTCAGACCCCTTCTGCCTTTGAAGAAACCATGCAGGCTACCATTAATTGATAAGGAATATGTTGTGGAAGAAGCACATTCCATAATCCAGCCTATGAACTTTGCAGGGAACTCCAGCCCCTCAAGCAGCCTGTTGAGAAACTCCTATTCCACAGTATCATAAGCTTTCCTGAGGTCTATCTTGATCATACACCTAGGAGGGATCCTCTTCCCACAATATTTCCTAAGAAGCTCCTGTACCAGGTATATGTTTTCAGCCATACTTCTAGACTTTATGAATGCAGCCTGTGCAGGGTTGACAACGAGATTTAAGCAGGGAGCTAATCTTGAAGCAAGAATCTTGGAGATAACCTTGTAGATCACATTACAACAGGCAATTGGCCTGAATTCCTCAACTGTAGAGGCATGCTTGCCTTTGGGAATCAGGACTAGGGAGGAGTGATTAATCTGCTTTAAAAGTTTCCCACTCATGAAGAACTCTTGAACAGCCTCAATAATCTCAGAGTGGACAACCTCCTAAGCTTTCTTGAAGAATTTAGATGAGAACCCATCTGGTCCAGGTGACTTATCCTCCACTATACTCCACAAAGCAGCCTTGATCTCTTCCTCAGTTACATTCTTGACCAATTCTTCAGCTTGGCTCTCTTGAAGGACAGGCCCCTCTCTAGTAACTTCCATCTCAGTGGGGTTACATCTTCCAGAGGAACCTAGAAGCTCCTTGTAGAAGTTGAAAAATTCCTGAACCACTTCAGCTTCAGAATTAGTTTGGCAACCATTTGCATTTCTTATAGTAGCAATATGATTCTTTGTAGATTTCCTCTTTACCAAGGCATGAAAAAACTTGGTCCCCCTATCACTATTGAGTAGGTATTTGCATTTAGCTTGCTGGGACAGGAAGCTTCTCTCAGCCTCTGCAAGCTGGAAAGCTTTCAACTTAGAATTTGCCACTCTCACTTGTAAGTCAGTATCATTTGGGTTGTCATGTAGATCTTGCTGCATGCCAGACAGCTTGGAAGCAGCCTCCAAGGCTCTCTAAGAGATATGACTGAAGTGCTTCTTATTGAGGTCCTTAAGATGGGGTTTGAGGCCTTTCAAAAGCTTACATAATATGAACTGTTTGGTGCCCCTCATAGCGCACCCTCAATGATTGCTAATGAGGTCCATGAATTTCTCATGATCAGCCCACATGTTGAAAAACTTGAAAGATCTCCTACCCCCTCCCCCCCCAACCTCATCCATCAAGCTGACTATACAAGGAGAGTGGTCAGAGAGGCACCCAGCAGGCAGAAATGAAGCTTGAGCTCTCATCCCCTTTTGGAACCACACATTATTTACCATTGCTCTATCCAACTTGCACCACACTTTGTTGTTGGACCAAGTGAAGAAGCACCCACTTGCATTTATATCAGACAGGCCAGTTTCCCTATAACAAAATGAGGGGTCTCTAATTTCATAATCTGTTACAGGCAGCCCATTAGTTTTCTCATCAATAGCAAACACATTATTAAAATCACCCAAGATAAGCCAAGGGGAAGACAAGTCATATCCAAAATTACATAATTTTTCCCATAAGGGCCTCCTTGATACAATGGAGTTGAACCCATACATAAAACTAGTCACAAAATTACATGAGGAGATTAAACAAGTCACATTACAATGGATAACTTGGGGGGAAGAATCAATAATAGATACACTGACCTTGGAGGGGTTCCAAAGAAGCATAATTCTGCCTGAAGAGTGAGTGGAGAAGTTGTTTGCCTGGCTCCACCCATTGAGTTTGTTCCCCATGATCTTTAGCAGCTTTGTCTCATCAAGCTTACTTTCCAAAATCCCCATTACATCTATCTTATGTGTCTTCATGAGGTTTAGCACCCCATTGTGCTTCAGGGGCTTGTGAAAGCCCCTGATGTTCCAGCAAGCAACTATCATTTGAGAGGTAGGGAGGCATACCCTCCCTTCCTAGATGGATGTGCTTCTTTTTGGTCTATTCTGCCTTTCCTTCTCTTGACTGCTTGGAAACCATCACCCCCTTGAACTCCTGGCCCCCCCGTCTCTTTCACTAATGCCATGGACCAGCCCAGATTTATCCTTAGGATCCATGATGGGAGGGTCAGGAAGATTGGGAGATTTGGGACCAGCCACCCCAGGGATTGGGGGGTTAGCATCCTGGACTCCCTCCCCACTTGAGACATTGGGGCTTTGATCTTCTAAGTTAACCCCATTCTCTTCTTAGCCAGCTTCTCTAGGCTCATGGTTGGGATCATCCTTTTCAAGCTCATCCAAGCTTGCCTTTTCTCTACTAGGCTCCACAGCCTGGTCACTAGCCTCTTTGGCTTTATCACCCTTAGCCTTGGATCCTTCCTTTCTAGCAGGCTCTTTCCCTTTCTCATTTGGCTTTTTACCCCTTTCAAGGTTGGCATTCTGGCTACAAGAGTGGAGGTGATGCTCTACAACCTTACACTTTGAACAATATCTAGGGAGGTTTTCATAGCAGATCTTTAGTTCAAATGAATCTCCATTGAGGAGAGTCAATGGAACTGAGAATTGTATATCCTTAGCTACATCCATTTCAACCAGCAATCTAGCATATGATATTCTCTCTTTAGTCCTTATGAATTGGTCAGTCTATAGGGGCTTCCCAATTAAGGTACCAATCTTACTAAGGCAGCTAGCTGACCATAGCTCAAGGGGCAAGCCCTTTAGTTGAATCCAAACAGGAATGGTGGTGATTTCCTCATTGCCAAACTTAAACATATTAGGCATTGACTTCAAGAGTAAAGGCCTACCATACACATGGTATAGGCCTTCTTGCAGCACTTTTAAACTAGCATCTTCATTATCAAATTTAAATACTATCCAACCATTTTCATGGAACTGAGTGGAGACTCTTACCTTCCATGAGTCAGTGAGTAGTTTGAGGGCAGCCCTCCCTGGAAACCTCCCTGCAAAATATCCCACCAAGCAGAAAGGTTGATCATCAAACACTTCAAGCATATCTTCCTGTGTGACTCTGACTATTCCTCCCTCACTGGCTATGGAGGAGAGCTGGAGACCCTTACTTTGAATCCTATTCTCTGCAAAGAGGCTGACCCAAAGAGCTTTCTTGGCCTCCTTAACATTTACAGGCCTTTTGCCCTTAGACTTGAAGATATGCTGGGCTCCTACAGGACCCGGATCAGGGGAGGCTGCATTGTCCCTTGAGTCAGCTTGAAGGCTCACATTCTTCAAGGGTGAGTGAGGTCTAGACTCACTGCATTCCTCTTCCCTACCTTGCCTTGCAACAGGCTTTCTACCATGAACAGTTCCGTGAACAGTAGCTTCACAGCTTGCATCATCTTCTTCACTGGAAGAACATGATTCCATTTGACCAGAGCCTTCTACATTCTCACCAGAGAAGCTTAGGTTCTCATCTTCAATGTCTAGGGACTCTTCTTGCAATGTTTGGCTAGCTGCATTGCTTTGCATTTGAACTTTGGTACTGTTCACCTTAGAAGCTCTAGCAGAGCTTCCATTCTTGCCCAAGCTAGAATCTTCCATTTGAGACCCTAAGGTTTGGGAATCCTTCTCTCCCAAGGAGTAGGAAGAGAAAGCTGATCCTTTGAATGGTCCCTTGGCTCCATCCAAGCTAGCACTACCTGCAACTTCTTCTCGCGACAAAGCTACTGTAGCAGTTTTGTTCTTGAAATGATTCTGGACATATTCCAGATCGTTTTGTTCCTGGATTATGAGAGGATGTTTCCTCTTCCCCATGTTGAACTAGGCTGAAAGAATGGCACAGAAAGAGGTGGAGAAGGTGGAGAGATGAACTGGTTACCATGGGCAGCACTGTTCACAGTTGAGAGCTTCTCTCTCTAGCTGCCCGGATTAGACTAAATACAAGAATATTCATTATATACAAAGTAAATTTTTTTTGTATAAGTTATAATTCTCATAAGTATTAATCTCTCTATTTTCATTATCAATTTCCACAATTACTATAAGTAAGGTGAAACTCATCTCACTACCTGATCCACACTTTTGTCTCAAACTACTTCATTTGTTCTTTAACCGTTGGTATTTTTCAAAGGTTCAAACATGTCTAAACATGGTTCAAAGATGGTTAAAGTTTAAATAAGGATTAAATTTCATCAAGTTAAAGGTCTACACACATGTGTGTGCATCACTTTGGAGCAGGGTAAGGCTAGGCGCACTAGTGTGCGCACTTCTGCACACAAGCAGAAGGGGTGTGCGCACAGCGAGGTGAAGGGGCAGCATCAGTGTGCACCGCACCGCCCCTTCACCAGCGGTGCACCACACAGAATGAAGGCTCCAGAAACACAACAATGCTACACTATCCATCTGTCAGCACCGCACCGTCCAGAAGGTGTGCTGCTTGATGCGCACCAGCACCGCACCACCCAGAGAGTTTGCAAAGGAACTCTGCCCAGCACTGTACTGAGCTCTGTTGAGCGCCTAGGCGCTAGGAAAAATAAAGCACACATGGTTAGCTTGTTTTAACTCTCTCTTAGGTGTGTGGGTGCAAGGTTAAAATGCACAGTACCACTTAAGAGTGATGGAGGGCCATGATTAAGTGGTAATCATGATCAAAGGGTGAGGATTGAATCTTAAGAATGACCAAGAAGTGGGTGGCTATAAAAGGGGTTCCCTAGCCTCATTTTTCACATATTGAATAACATAAGTTTGTGACATACTTTGAGATCAATTATAATACAAGAGAGAATTGTGTGAGAGACATAAACACAAGAGGGACTCTTTGTAATGAGGCTGGTTGTAAAGAGAGAGAAGTCTAGATTAGAAAGAGAGCATTGTTAGTTCTTATTTTCTTCCTTACTTCTCTTCTTTGTTTCTTCAAGAACTTGAGGTTTCTTGAAGGGGATTGCTGTAACTTATAAGAACCATTTGATTTAATGCAGAGAGTTCAGAGGAACTCAAGGGGACGTAGGCACATTGTCGAACCTCGATAACAATTGCTTGTCTTCTTTCTTTCTTTGATTTTCTGTTCTTGTCTTTGATTACTGTATTTCTTTCTATAAGTCATTCTAGACTTGGGTGTTTGGAAAATCACCACCTGGGCATCTTTTCAAGGTGATTTCTAATAGTGGTATCAGAACAAGCACAGTTGGGTATCAGAGTAAGAACAAGAAGGTGACAGAGCCAAGACTCCAAGAATCAAAGATCAACTTCTTGGGTGATTCAAGAATGGTATAAAGATCAAGATCTGATCGTGTTCATGAGGTTGATTCAAGAACAATGTTAAGATCCATCTTCGATCTGTGTTCTTGAGGTTGAAGAAAGCATTTGTGGGTAGTGCATAAATCTAGGATCTTGTCCGCAAAGATGGCTTCAAATTTCTGTGTTGAGAAGTTTGATGGAAAGGGAGACTTTGCCCTTTAGAAGCGGAAGATCAAGGCTGTTCTAATGCAACAGAAAATGGAATTTGCTTTTAGAGAAGATGATACTTTTCCAGCAAGTGTCACAGAGGACCAGCAGACCGAGATGAAGAAGATGGCTTACAGCACCATTTTCTTGCACATGTCGGATAGTGTCAGAAGGGAGTGTGGAGACTCGAAGGATCCGGCTGTCATTTGGAAGAAACTAGATGAATTGTTTCTTACCAAAACTCTCCCTAACGAGATTTATCTTCTTAAAAGAATCTTTTCTTTTAAAATGGATCCTAATAAAAAGTTGCAAGATAATCTTGATGTCTTTAATAAGCTAGTTTAAGATTTGAATAGCTGTAGCATTATTTTTCTAGATGAACAATTGGCTGTTATCTTGTTAAATTCTCTTCCTGATTGCTTTGATAATTTGATTAATGTTATTGAGTATGGAAGGGACACTTTAACAAAGGAGATTGTGATCAATGCCATAAGGGCACATGATTTCAAGGCCAATATGAAGGAGACATCAAATGGAGATAGGCTGTTTGTAAGAGGAAGGCCAGCAACTCGGAATGGCAATAGCAACCATGGCAACTACCGGGAAAAATCAAGAGGTAGAGGGCAGAACCATAGGAGATCTCATTCCAAGACAAGACTTGGAGGAGGAAGGAGATGCTTCTACTGCAACAAGGAGGGCCATTTCAAGAAAGATTGTAAGAAGAGGATGTGGGATGAGAGGAGAAGCCATACTAACAATGGAGAGGCTCCAGTTTCCAAAGGAGAACAGTAAGATGATGTTCTTGTTGTGTGCTCAAATGTGAGCAGGATGCAAGGCAGCAGAAAGTGGATTCTTGATTCTGGGTGCACTTATCACATGTGCCCTCACAAGGAATGGCTTAAGAATTTCAAAGAGATCAATGATGGAAGGGTCTTCTTGGGGAATGAGAATTCTTGCCAAGTGAGAGGGATTGGAGACATCCAATTGCGGATGTTTGATGGAGTCATAAGGCTGCTGCGAAATGTGAGGTATCTTCCAGATTTGAAGAGAAATTTGATCTCATTGAGGTAGCTAGATTCCATGGGGTATACATGTAAAGTAGAGGGAGGAAAGATCAAGGTGGCCAAGGGATCTTTGGTAGTGATCAAGGCAGCAAGAAACGATGGACTCCGTGAGATGATCGGAGAGACAGAAATCAATGATCAAGTAGCAAGCTTGATGGCTGAGATGGACAAGGCAGCCCTTTGGCACACTCGCTTGGGACATATGAGCGAAAAGGGCCTGCAAGTTCTTAGAAAGGATGGCCTACTTGGAGAAGACAAAGTAGAGAAACTGGATTTTTGTGAGAGTTGCATTCTTGGGAAGCAACACCGGGTCAGCTTCAACACTGGAGTGCACAAATCTAAGGGGATTCTTGACTACATTAATTCGGACCTTTGGGGACCAGCAAAGACACCAACACAGGGAGGTAACTTTTACTTTCTGTCTTTAATTGATGATTATTCAAGAAGAGTGTGGGTTTATTTGCTTAGAAATAAATCAGATGCCTTGAATAAATTTGTTATGTGGAAGAAGTTGCTGGAAACTCAAACGGGTAGGGTAGTTAAGGCTTTACGAATCGATAATGGCTTAGAATTTTGCAATAAGGATTTTGATAAATTCTGTGAATTGAATGGCATTCTACGGCATAGGACGGTTGTAAAAACACCTCAACAAAATGGAGTTGCTGAAAGAATGAATAGAACCCTTATGGAAAAGGTTAGGTCCATGTTAATAGGATCTGGGTTACCAAAATATTTTTGGGGAGAAGCTATGGCTACAGCTATATACTTGGTAAATAGATCACCCTATAGTGCTTTAGAGCTCAAGACTCCCATGGAGATGTGGAGTGGAAAATCCCCTGAATTAAGCAACCTTAGGACTTTTGGTTATGCTGTATATGCACATCAAAAGGAGGATAAACTTAGCCTTAGATCTAGAAAATGTGTATTTCTAGGATATGGTGATGGGGTTAAGGGATATAGGTTGTGATCCTTAGAAAAGAAGGGCATGAAACTGATTATAAGTAGGGATGTTTTTTTTAATGAATTATTATTTCCCTACTTGGAGAAAACTAACCCTGCAGGGGCTAGTGAGCAAACCAGTCTGGAAGTTATGAAGCATCGCATCAAGGAGAACTCGGTTCAGGTAGAGCAAAGGAGGCAAGAGGGTTCAGACCAGGTAGAGCCCTTGGATGAAGGCCAAGCTCAAGAAACTCAAGAAGAGGCTGAACAAGAAGAGGTTGATGCAGCAAGTCGGAATGACTACCAGCTCACAAGAGACTGGGGAAGGAGGGTGGTTAGACCACCTTTGAGATATGGGTTTGCAGATGCTAATGTAGCAGCTCCTTGGATAGAAGGAGAGCTTGAACCAGAAACTTACACAGATGCCATGGAGTGTAAGGATTCGTCAAAGTTGAAGCTAGCTAAGGAGGAAGAAATGGATTCTTTGAGGAAGAATAACTTCTAGGAATTGGTGAAAATTCCAAGAAAGCAAAAAGTTGTAGAATGTAAGTGCACTTACAAGATCAAAGAACGGTACCCTCTAGGAGATGAAGTCTGGAACAAGGCTAGGCTGGTGGTGAATGGGTTCACACAAAAAGAAGGCATAGATTTCACCGAAATCTTCTCACCGGTTGTGAAGTACAAGATGGTCCGGATGGTGTTAGCATTGGTGGTCCAATTTGATTGGGAAATTGAGCAAATGGATGTGAAGACATCGTTCTTACATGGAGAGCTCGATGAGACCAGTTTCATGAGGCAACCCGAAGGCTATGAGAAAGGAAGGCAAGGAGAGTTGGTATGCAAATTGAAGAAATCTCTCTATGGCCTGAAGCAATCACCTCAGCAATGGAATAAGAGGTTTGATTCCTTTGTAATCAGCTTGGGTTTCATGAGGAGCTACTATGATTCGTGATTGTACTATAAGGGGCAGAAGGTTGAGAAAATGGTGATCATCCTCATCTATGTTGATAAAATGTTGCTGGTTGGAAGCAGCATGGAGATGATAAAGAAATTGAAGGCTCAACTCAGTGAGGAGTTTGAGAGGAAGGATCTCAGCCTTACACAAAAGATCCTTGGGATGTGTAGAATCCAAGAAAAGGAGAGAAACTAGACAAGGGTTTCTTGGGAAATGGGTGTTCTCAGCAGATTTGTGAGTAGTCCCGGAAAGAAGTATTGGCTTGGGATGAAGTGGTTGCTGAGGTATTTGAAGGCTCAGTGGTAGCCAGTGGTAGCACTCATAACAACCGGAGCAGAATGCATAGCGGCTACGGAAGCCATAAGGAGGCTATGTGGTGCAAAGAGTTGCTGGAAGAGTTGAAGGTACTGGATGAACAGGTTGTGGTATTTTTGGATAGTCCAAGTGCATTGCACTTATGTAAGAATCTGGTGTTCCATGAGAGGACAAAGTATATGGATGTTCGGTATCATTTCATTCGGTAAAATGTTACGAAAGGGTGCATCCATGTGGACAAGGTAGCCACGGAAGAAAATCCTACGGATTTGGGTACTAAAGTTCTACCTCTAAGTAAGTTCAGTCATTGCCTTGGACTACTTAGGATTGGTGTCGGTTGATATATGACTCATGATGAGTTTGGATCCCGAAGCTCTCTGCAAAAATGGTTCGGGTTTAAACACTTAGACAAAGGTAGAGATTGTTGGTATTTGTCTAAGGTTCAAACATGTCTAAACATGGCTCAAATATGGTTAAAGTCTAAACCATGGTTGGAAGATTAAAGTTCAGCAAGTTAAAGGTTTGCACACATGTGTGTGCATTACTTTGGAGCAGGGTAAAGCTAGGCGCACTAGTGTGCGCACTTCTGCACACAAGTAGAAGGGGTGTGCGCACAGCTGGGTGAAGGGGCAGCATCAGTGTCCGTCGCACCACCCCTTCACCAGCAGTGCACCGCACAAAATGAAGGCTCCAGAAATGCACCAGCACCGCACTGCCCATTTGTCAGCGCTGCACAGTCCAGAAGGTGTGCTGCTTGATGCGCACCAGCACCGCACCGCCCAGAGAGTGTGCAAAGGAACTCTGCCCAGCACCGCACCGCGCCCTATTGAGCGCCTAGACGCTAGGCAAAGTAAAGCAAACATGGGCAGCCTATTTTAACCCTCTCTTAGGTGCATAGGTGCATAGGTGCAAGGTTAAAATGCACAACACCACTTAGGAGTGATGGAGGGCCATGATTAAGTGGTAATCATGATCAAAGAATGAGGATTGAATCTCAAGATGACCAAGAAGTGGGTGGCTATAAAAGGGGTTCCCTAGCCTCATTTTTCAGATATAGAACAACACAAGTTTGTGACATACTTTGAGATCAATTGTAATACAAGAGAGAATTGTGTGAGAGACATAAACACAAGAGGGACTCTTTGTAGTGAGGCTGGTTGTAAAGAGAGAGAAGTCTAGATTAGATAGAGAGCATTGTTAGTTCTTATCTTCTTCCTTACTTCTCTTTTTGGTTTGTTCAAGAACTTGAGGTTTCTTGAAGGGGATTGCTATAAATTGTAAGAACCATTTGATTTAGTGCAGAGAGTTCGAAGGAACTTATGGGGACGTAGGCACATTGCCGAACCTCAATAATAATTGCTTGTTTTCTTTCTTTCTTTGATTTTCTGTTCTTGTCTTTGATTGCTGTATTTCTTTCTACAAGTCATTCTAGACTTGGGTGTTTGAAAGATCACCACCTGAGCATCTTGTCAAGATGATTTCCAACATTAACTATTTTTCTACTTATACCTAGGAGTTAACAATACTCAATCCCATTACTTAAAGTCACATAAATTTATATCAAACAATCCCAAAGTGTATGGTTTCATGTGCGCATTTTGAGCACAACAAAAATAAAAGGAACCAAAAGTTATGCTCTTTTTTCAATCTTTTTTAAAATCATTAAATTTAGATTTCAAAAATGTTTTAATCTTATGAATACTAGGAATTTCAAAGGTGTTTTAAGCATGTTTCAAATAAATATAAATATTAAAAATCAAATGGAAAATGGAAAATTTTCACGTTCAAAAACTAAAGGAAAAAGTAAAAAATTTCAAAAATCAGTATGGTTCAGTTGATTGAATGCCTGATTCAGTCGACTGAAAAGGGTCCAGAAAGTTCAGCCCCTTCATTTAGTCGATTGAGTGATGTGGTTCAGCCATGGTTTTGTTCAGGTGCTTCATCGAGTCGACTGGATCCCCATTTTTTAACAAAAATCACCTTGAAAGCTTATGTTTTTCTCCAAAAGTCTTCTTAATTTCCATAGATCCTTTCAGTTCTTTAAAGATACAAGTTTATAGAGGTTCAAAGTTAAACACTTTGCAGTACCCATGACAAAATTTCAAGTTGAAACTCTTAGTTCATCAAACCTAACATAAAACCCATTTTTTTCAAACTTTTTCTTAAGCATTTCTTCAAATTTCAAAGTTTTAAAAACTAAAATCCTTAGCTCACTAAGCATGCTAGAAGAAGAATGGTAAAGAAAACCAAATCTTACCTAAATTTTTGCAAGAGATCCCCATCTTTCCTTTTTCTCTTCTTCCCTTTCGTTCACTCTTTCCTTTTTTTCTTTTTCTTTTTTAACTTTTCTTCCCTCTTTCTCTCCTCTCTCCCGAACCTTTTAGAGATTTCTCTCAAAATATCTTATGTCACTCACCCTTATATAGCCCAAATTTCTTGTTATTATACCATTACCCCTCTTCTTTGAACTTCTTTTACTTTTCGCCACATAACTCTAAATTTTTGTTTTCACTTATTTTTTCTTATTGTTCTTCATAAATTTCATTTTTTTAAAATTCTCTTGTGAAAAATGTTTTTATCTCTATTCTTATTTATGCGTCAAAGTACAAACCCCGAAATTAAAATATTCTAATTAAGGTACTGGGCTCCACAGGGACAGATCTGACTTATTTTCAGCATCAACAGTCACTGATCGTGCTTTCATTTATTATAACTTTCAATTGATGAATGGAGTGGGTGCACCTATCTTTATTAATATAGATTCCTACTAATGCAAAAATCTTTTGTGTGATACTACACAATTAGTTAATTTTATGCTACATATCGTTAGAGACGTTGTTGATTTTTCTATGACTTTCGTAGGACAACAAAATGTGAGTTGATCTTGATTTAATGCAAGCAAGATTTAGCTAGCTAGCTTGTTTTATAGATATATAAGGCGGTTGATCAAAGTTACATGCACACAGTCTCAACCTCAAGTCATTAATTGTTCAAATGATGGTAATTAAGATAGGAATAAAACCCCAAGCCCTCCATGTCTTGCCACTAGGTCGTGGAATTATGGTTGACAATATGCTGTGAAACTAGAGATGACAATGGGGTAGGAAATGAGCGGGGTTGGATTCCCCATCCTTGTCCCCGCCAAGCTCATGGGGGGAAAAAATTCCCAATCCCCGCTTTCGGGGATGAAGGCAGGAAATTTTTTATCCCTATCTTGGTTCTCCATGGGAAATCAGATTCCCGCAGGAAAATTTCCCTAATAAAACCTAAGTCATGAGGCTACATAAAATTTGAACTATTTTAAGCCAAAAACCCATAAAAAGGGGACTTTTAAAGGCCTAAGTTGGGTAACACCGAAAATTTTAACACTTTTACTTGTTAAAGCCTAAGTTGGAATTGTGGCTATTAAGAAATAGAATGTTATAAAAAAAGGAAGCGCAAGTGATATTTATAAAAGATGAAGTGCAAATGGTATTTATAAGACATAAATTTAATAACTTATCATTAAGACATGAATTATCATTTAAGTTAAAATGTTGTAAATATAAAGTGGGAATTCAATAAATTCATTTAATAAAAAATGAATTTAAAATGAAAAATATAATATATTATTTATAGGGTTCGAAGAATTCGGGGCGGGGACCTATATCCTCGTCCCCATCCCCGCCAAGGCAACAGGGAAAATTTTTTTTCCATCATCGTCCCCATCCCCACACGGGGTGAGGATTTTTCCCCAAACTAAGGCGGGGCGGGACATAACCCTACAGTTTTGAACAAAATTGCCAACCCTATACGAAATGAGGTAAGAGAGATATGGTAGGAAGGGGAAATTGAACTTACAACCCATTTGGTAGGGCTTTTGTGTCGATACAATAGAAACTCGGCTTAAAATGAAAATGGCTTACAAATATGCGTTGCGTTGTAAAACCGCATTTAAGAGGCTGAAAATTGAGCTTGATTTTGTAGCTTTTCTGTTTTTCTTTTTACACTCCCTTGCTCAACTATAAAGTATTTTTTATATAATAATATAAAGAACATCATATACATTTAACTTTATCTGAAAACTTGTATATGGGACTCGAACCCACATTTACAGAGTGGGTGAAAGTGACCTTAACCAATTGTGCCAAAAGGCCAGTGATATTTATTTTTAGAGAAAATTATGTTTTAGCTTCTGAAATTTGTCAAATATTTTTATTTACTTTTGAGTTTTTAATTTCTTTAAATCAACTATTTACGTTTCAATAGTGCTTCAATCATGGCTTCTGTCAAGTGTTGTTCATTTATACGTTAAAACTACATTTGCGTCGCACGTGTATTATAAGTCAGGGTATTTTCATAACAGCCACTCTAAATTAGTGTTCTACCTTCCTCCCTGATGAAACAAAACAGGTCCCTAATTGATTCAGAGCAAATCAAACGTGAAGAGAAAGACGATTCTTGGAGCAAATTGCGTGCGAAAAATCAGGAGAAGAGAGAATACGTCACTGGTTCATACTAAGAAGCTGAATGAGCAAAAGGAAAAGCCGGAGATCACCGGGAATGAGCTTGGACTCCGGTCTTTGGCTAGTGATCGGAACCGCAACATGCCTTTCCTGTATATTCGTTTCCTTCTTCAAAGACATCGGCGCCAACGCCGGCATTTCTTAGCTGCTGTAACTATGAACGTTAGCGTGATGTCAGTAGCAGGCGCATGTTTATAGTCCGCAAGGCACACGTTAGTAACGATCAAAAGATGTTCCTTTCTATCATCAAAAGATGATCCTCTGCAGCGAAGGAACACTGCACTCGCACCATGAAAGCTCGTGATTCGTGCTGACAGAACTACTCTTTCTCAATCGGTGACTCTGCAAAGGGATTTTATTCTTGTGTTCCTAACAGCTTCAATCAGATGGTAGTCGGTGAGTGTTGACAAATTTTGTGCAAATTTTGCTGGAGATTCTTTTGCTGGACCTTCTTATAGACTAGGGACATCAGCAAATGTTTCCACTAAGAAGCCATTTCTGCTCAACTCTTTTGGGGCTAGCAACTTGTGTTCACTAGGTTTGAATTGCTCAAGTAGCTTCAGAGAAGAGAAGAGGAACATAGTGCCGTTAAGTATGGGAAATTGCCTAGTCTTCTAGACAGACCACTGCCCAATTTGTTTAATTCGCACAGTAATTTGGGCAAGGGTGAATCACCAGTTCAGGATTGCTCCGTGACCTAAATAAAGTGTTTAATCTTTCCTATTCAAAGGGAAAAGAAGTAGCTGGAAATAATTCTTCAGATAACAAGCTAACCCATTGATTACGAGAAGCTCTAAATCACCAGGAAACGTCTTCTCTTCGCGTTTGATTTGTTCTGCATACGAGGGACCCGCTTTGTTTAGTGAGAGAAGAAGGTAGATGAAGACCAATTTACAGTGGATGTTACGAAAATACCCAACTTATAACACTTGTGCGGTGCACGTCTGGTTTTAACGTTTGAACTGAAAGGGACTTGAAAGAAGTTTGATTGAGGTAATTTGAAAACGTGAATGATCGAATTAAGATAATTAAAAAATCAAAAGTTAGTTGGAATATTTGATAAGCCTCAAAAACTAAAATATAGTTTTCTTTTATTTTTATTAGATAATGTTTTGCACCTCTAAAGGTTGAACCAAGTGCGACACATTAATTTTTTTTCTTTAAAATCTATATTTAAAGATTTAATTAATAACTATAATATATGATAAAAATATGTGAGAGTGGATTTATAGATCATTGTCCGTGTCACACTATCACTAGCAGAGAAAATAATTACATTTGTAAACAATAAAAAATGATATAAATAATAAAGATTATTTTTCTTTTCTTTATTAGAAAAATAATCTTTGAAGGGATCTGCTTCTATGATTATTTTTCTCATACAAAAAGATTCATGAAGAAAAAAATGCATTTTGGTATACTTAACAAACAAAAAAAAATTATAACTATGTTCCTTTTGGTAATTTCAATACTTAAAAACACTTTTACTTGTTACTCAACCAAACATAATAGTTTCTACTTTTTTGATTGACAAAATTTCTACATAACTATTACCAAACACTAAAACAACTTTTGCTAAAAGTAGCAACCACAACAAAAGCTATTTAATGGTGCTTTTACCCGGCCACAACAAAAGCAACAACTAAGCCAAACAGGATGAACATGGTGAGCTACTAGCATAACTAGTTTAAAGGTGGACATGATTTAATTACCATACAAATAAGATGAATCATTACCGTAATCAAAATTTTGATTTGTATGAAACTATAACCATAACTCAAATTATTTATTTTGGTTATAAAAAATTTGCAATTAACTACCATTTAACAAAAATAAATCAATTTTTTGTACAATCAAAATAGAAGAGTTGATGACGGTCCTTGCATCGGCAAAGTTGGATTGAAGTTACGGGCTTTACGAGTTGATGTGGGAAAAAACCCATTGTCTAATCAATGGATGATATGTGGCCTAATTGAAGAATTTTTTTTTATTTTTCCACCAAGAGTAAAACGTAATTACACACCTTATGGAGAAACTATAATTACTATGCCAAAATATTTGGTTCAGTCTCAACCATCCTAATCAATGACTTAGATCATTCATCATCAATGATTTCATAATTAGAATCAACATCTTTTCACTATAAAAATGAGTCTAAAAAACCATTTATGTTATGAAAAATTCTCCCTTCTAAACTATTTACATCTTAAGTCCTTCAAGTTTCTTCTCTAAAGTAATTGACTTAGGTATCAGAGGGTTATCCTGGAGATAGTATAGAGGTTTACCCTAAAGAACTCATCTCTAGGTCTCCTAGTGTTTTTGAGTGGTCTTATTTCAGGAGAGGCAGCTAACCTACCCTTTAAACGACTCACCCAGCGGGAGTCGATTGCGAGTTGTCCTTTTTGATCCCATCAAATTTTGGGCATCAACAGTTTGACTTCATCTGTGAGAAGCAAGTAACATACACTAAGGGTGTTCATTAATCGGTTAAAATTGATTAACCAAACCGTTTAAGTAAAACAATTTGGTTAATTAGATAAATCGATACTTAATTGGTTAACTGAATAATATATATCGGTTAATCAATCGGTTGGTGGTTAGGAAATTTTTTAACCATTTCGACCGTTTAACCGATTAAAAAATTAATTAATTATATTAATAATATGTTAATATAATTATAATATATATCTATAAACTAAGAAATCATAAGTATAATTTAAATATATAATATATAATAAAATAAAATATTAAGTATATAAACAATGTTGATTAACCAATTAACCTACCGTACCAATCAAAATTAATTCAGTCAGTTGACATCAAAACGCTTAGGTTAATTCGATTAAAATTATCAAAAATAAATTTAATCGAAAAAAGTCAGTTAAAATTTATAATCGACCATACTGACCATTTGCACACCCCTAACCTGCACCACCAAATGTTATATGGAAGATGACTTCCAGGACAATGACAACTAGACAGGATGCTTGCAAACGTAACCCTCAAAACACTCGCCCGTCGACCACCCTCGAAATGTGGTTTTCGAAGCTGTTATAGCTTCTGAACGAGCCATTCCCAATGAAACAATAAGCCCTAAGATGGCTCCCTACTTACTGCTCGGTGTCCTCTTCAGTTGATTAGAAGGCCATCCTAGTCGAGCTCTCATTATAACTAGAATAAGGATGTTGTTGGGGCTGAGCACCCTCCAACCTTGAAGGAAAAGATGATTAACCTGATAGCCCTGGTCCATAGTCTCCTTCTAATAGTTCCACCTACGGAACACAACACACAATCTAGGTAAACCAGTGGCCATCGCGAGAGCGAAGTTAGAAGAGAGATAGAGACACGTCAAAGGGACATATCTGTGGCCCCAATAGGTGGCGTGAAAGAGAAGGGCAAGGCCCTTTAGCAGCATGTAGCAGTCAGAGAAAGCGATTCTGTATCTGCAGGAAAGTATCCCAATCCAAAGAATCTGTCTCTGACACTCTGTCCTATGGCATCCCTTCCAACAAGCGTAAGAGAAGTTCTAGGAGCTTGGAAGAACTATAGAAGAAATGGAACGTTATTGAAGGATGCCACTAAAGGGAGGGGTAGTGGTACCTTCAAACTTGACTGAAGTAAGTCGCTATTCATTCTGGACATCCTTGACAAGCCCTTGATGAAAGGCTTCAAATTGCCCCACACTAACCCGTATGACAGTTCCACCTGCCTTGAGGTGGTCACTTGGTCAATTACTGATCTCTTGTGTTGTTCCAAAATGCCACAGATGCCCTCATGTGCAAGGCTTTCCTTGCAACTTTTCAAAACGACAGCTCATACCTGGTTCTAGAAGCTATCCTCAAGGTCTATAGACTTATTTGACACATTAAGTCACAAGTTTGTGACCCACCAACTTCCTTAGCAGTCGAAAAACCCATAAGACCACAACCCTTCTCTTCAGTGAAGAAAATAAGAGCCTTCGTAACTACATCGGTTGATACACCAAAGAGTCTCTAGAAGTCAATGACTTGACACCTAACTTTGTCCTGGCCATCTTGATCTCTAGGCTGAGAGAGTCCAAGTTCCACTTTTCCCTAGCCATACGACATGCACATTCTCTGGCCGAGTTCTGTGAAAAAGTAAACAAGTACATTAATACTAAGAAAGTCACATAGTTGTAGAAAGAGAGTGATGTCAACCGAGATTTTCGGAAGCTCGAACACCTTGAACTCTTAAGAGGCAAAGAGTTAAAACATTTATGCTATCAAGAAGAGAGCAAATGATCCAATGTCCTGAGCAACAGAGGAACTTCAAAAAGTACACCTTACTAGTTAACATGCTTATGGAGGTTGAAGGGAAAGGTACATTAGTGGCCAAGAAAGATAAAGTCTGGAAAGGGAAAAATGACAAGAGTAAGTGGTATCGCTTCCGTCATGACTATAGACATGACACTTATGAGTGAAAGGTCCTAAAGGATGAAATTATAGACCTAATCCCAAGAGGAGACCTCAAGAAGTTTTTCCGTTAAGAGACTAAGCCACAAGAAAAGTGCCACAGGGGCTCCGTCGAAGCGGGCTGTGTAGAATCCTAATCAACAGGGACAATCTTCACAATTACTAGAGGGTTGGCTATCTAGAGCATCTCCAAGTAGGCCAAGAAAGCCTACATCAGGAAAGTCATGATCGTAGCAACCCAAACAAGTAGATCAAGGTTAACTAAGTGTAGGTATCACTCCGTTCTGTTTCCCCATGGCTCCAAACTTAATAACCAAGTTTATTCCCTCCCAAAGAGCATCAACAAGCGAGGGTGTGAATTGAAGTTGGTTGGAATATGGAAGGATTAGAGCATGCCATATCTTTCACTTCCTATTATGAGTAGTAAGGGCTCTTAAAGATAGTGTGCCATTAGGTGTTAGACTACATGTTTAAGAAATCTAATTGTTTATGGCTTTAGGCCTTTCGAGGGCAATGTCATCTAAGAACGAAGCTAAGATGACAGGTAAATTTGAGTCATCATTTGACCTTAAAAGGGATCAAATCCTTTATCACTGGTCAGCGAGAGAAAAAGATTAGGGTACAAAAAAAGAATGATTTAAAGCTTCCCTTCTACCTATCCCTCGTGTTCTTGGAAAAATATTTAATAATTAACCTAAACTATTCCTACTACAAACTAACATGAAAGCATACTCAATCATAGTTAATATCAAACAATTTGGAAAATCATCAATTATATCAAATCATCACAGTTGATGGAAAACAATGTGCACTTGAGAAATTACTGACCCCAAATCATGTTGGACAACTTTGTCCTCTTAAGAATTTGTGAGGTTTTTTATCAATTTCTTTTCAAACAACAAGTTTATTATGCATGCATAGAATTAATAAAAAAAAATAAAGAGAATAAAAGTCATCCAAGAATGAAAACAAGTGCTGTAAACACAAATAATCAAGAAAACCAAAAATTCAAGAAACTGGGGAAACCAGTCTTGGATCAAGGTCGATCGACTCTATGTAGAAGCCAATCCTATACTAGGTGGTCGATCGGCTCTATTTCAAAAAAAAAAAAAAATGACCAGCTATATTGGCATCAGATATGTTTTTTTTTTCTTTTGATTTTAATAATAATCTCGCATTTTTAGCAATTCCAAAGAGATCTAATTGACACGAAAAATATGAAAAACCTAATCTAAATGACATGTGAGCATGGAAATAATCCTTAAACAAAATCAGGATTTTTGTATGACATATTAAGCTATTTTATCAATGGTGATTCAAAATAATAAATAATCTTTTGTGAATGTTGAAAGAAACGATTAATTTTTTTTTTAAGAAACACCTTCTTGTGGTTGAGGGGGGGGGGGGGGGGGGTTTGGCAGGATCCCTATGAATTTATTAAAATAAAGAAAAAGTATAAATAAATGGTAGGACAAAAGGGTAACCATTCCCAAGGGGCCCAAAAACCTTACCTAAGAGGGCCTTAAGCTTTACCCTAAGAAAATCAATTACAGTTTTTTATTCTAAATAATATGTTCTATTTTCTCCTAAACAAACCCCACAAACCAAAACATGAACAAATAAAGGATACATTAATGAAAAACTACATAAGTTAATTTTTTTGTGGAATGAAAGTTGGGGAAACCATGTTTATCTTCAAAGCAAAGGCAAGCGATGCCCTATAGAAGAGAGCCTGTAATAGAAAAAAATATTATTGGAAAGAATTTGATGTACTAAAGCTGTTAAACTATCCGCTGGTCAATTTCCTTCTATGTACATGTGACTAAGGACAAAAGGAGTAGGGAATAAAATCTGGCAATCCTGAATTATATAATGAATCTTCCAGGGAATGGTCTTACTATTGAAACAATCAATGTGCATTCTTGAGTCAGATTCAATGTGAGATTGCAAAGTTTCTGATTCTACATATTTGTAAACCTGTTAATAAACTTTTCTAGTTAAATTACTAACCTTTTTATGATGCGATCTCTTCACGTGTTGTGAAGAGAATAATCGTGAAAAACTAATCCAAATTTGTAGAAGAACAAGAATATCCCATGCGTTGTGTGGGATGTGCTCAAAATCTGATTATTGAGCGCTTGATGATGAACTAATATAGGAACTCTGAACTTTGATCAAGAACTAGTGAATTTACAGTTTTGTGTGATTGTTTGCTTTTAGAAAACTAGGGTTTTGAAGTGTTTTTGGGGGAAAAAATAGGGTTTTGGGTAGTACGAATATTGCTGGAAATATTAGTAGCTTGTTGTTGCGCTATTTTTCTAGATGAATGGTGTGTGTCAGTTATGTTTGGTAGATGGAGGTTTATATAGTAGAGGTGGTGGGTAGGGTTTTTTCAAGACCAATAGTAAGGATTAGTTGGATTTTATCCAACGACCACTAGAGTTTCTGGCGGAAGAGGACAAAAGTCTTACTTTTAGGGTTTTTTTTTTGGGACCAAAATAACTTTTGAAAGTTTGAGAAACTGGAAAAATATAGTGGCACATTTAATCGACTATGATTGGTTGGCCCTTAAATCCTTGGTTTATTGTTCTTTTTTTGCTGTGTGTTGGTTTGATTCAAGTCTAGTATTATTAAGCATCAATTTCCACAATTTATTCATCTATTTTGACTGTGATGGGACTAAAGTCTCATCATTTGGCTCTACATATGGTTCGTTCTAATATTAGGAATGAAATTGGGTGTCTACGATACCAAGTTATCAACTTTTTTTTACTCAAACCTGAAAGGCATCCACACTTCTCACTAGGACACATTGGTAACTTGTAGTACTTGTATTCATAAAATAAGGATAAAAAAGTAATTTTATATATATTATATTAAATTAAATAATCCATTGATGAAAGATTTAGTATTGATTCGAAATAATATCTGAAAGATAATATTAAAAATTTTGTTGAAAAGAGTTAGAAATTTTTGAAGAAGAAAGTACTAAAATTTTTTGAAATTTGAAGTTGAAATGAAAGAATTTTGAAGAAAAATTATGACTGAAGTTGAGGATGATAATTAAATTTTTTTTTGGAAGAAAATCTAAATTTTTGTATTTCTCTATAATTTTTATAAATATTTGGAAGGAAGAAGAGATGAAAAATTGATTTTAAAGGATAAATGGCAAAACTGTAATTACATAATGGTAAAACAATAAATTTTAAATGATGGCAAAATTTTAAATAAACAATGGTAAATATGTAAATTGTATTTTAAAAAAAAATCGCAGACTTCACGTAAACTGGTGAAGCCACAAAGCGGAAAAATAAAAAAATCTGAACGGTCTCTAAGTGAAGGAAAAAAAAATCTGAACGGTGAAGTGGTGGAGAAGGAAATAAAAGAGAAAGCTTATAAGTCTCAGAGAGCTCAGAGACTTTGTTTTCTACCAAATCATATTTGGTTTTTTTCTTTCTTCAATTCAAATTTTTTAGCAAAAAGTTATAAAGAAAGTTTATCCAAAATTAGAGATAGTACAGTCATTCAATTACAATAGCAAGATTTCATCATATTTGAGGTAAATTTTCAATAAGACTCATAACTAAATAATTATATTGTTTGAATTAAGTTATAAAATAATATGATTTATGAAAGTTTATTATTAGGTGCTGGTTATCAACAATCTCAAGAAATTACTGAAAGGAGTAGAAAAGGCAACGAGGTGATCCATGGGTAGCTTTAAGTGCTACATGGTGAGTTAGATTTATTTTTAGTAATCAAGACCAATAAAAATATGAATTTATGATATTTGAATAAATTGTTGAATTATAATGATTTAATGTTGTATTTTCTGTTATGTATGATAATTAATTGATTTATTAATTAGGGATTTAATAGTATATTGAATATTAATTATATAAGAATTTATATTTTAAAAAGGATGGATTAATGAAAAAGATGCGGAGAAGTTATATGAATTTTTTTTAAAATATAATTGAAAAGTTGATATGATATATGAGGAGACAATTTAATAAATATGATAAAAATAATAATTTTGAGAAAGTGCTAAATAGTTGAATTAAATGCTTTGATATATGCTTGCTTGCATGTTATTGCTTATATGCATAAAAGAGAAGACCAGGAAGGCAGCTGGTCTGGCTGAGAAGACCATGAACGCAGCTTTAAGAGCTACATGATGAGTTAGATTTACTTTTAGTAATCGAGACCAATAAAAATATGAATTTATGATATTTGAATAAATAGTTGAATTATAATGATTTAATGATGTATTTTATATTATGTATGATAATTGATTGATTTTCTGATTAGAGATTTAATAGTATGTTGAATATTAATTATACAAGAATTTATATTTTAAAAAGAACGGATTAATGAAAAATGTGCTGAAAAGTTATATGGAATTTTTGAAAAATATAAATGAAAAGTTGATATGATATATGAGGAGACAATTTAATAAATATGATAAAAATAATAATTTTGAGAAAGATCTAGATAGTTGAATTGAATGCTTTGATGTATGCTTGCTTCAATGTTATTGCTCATATACATAAAAGAGAAGACCAGGGAGGCAGCTAGTCTGGTTGAGAAGACCAGGAAGGCAGCTTTAAGTGCTACATGGCGAGTTAGACTTACTTTTAGTAATCGAGACCAAAAAAAATATGAATTTATGATATTTGAAAAAAAAATTGTTGAATTATAATGATTTAATGATGTATTTTCTGTTATGTATGATAATTGATTGATTTATTGATTATGGATTTAATAGTATGTTGAATATTAATTATATAAGAATTTATATTTTAAAAAGGACGGATTAATGAAAAACATGCTGAGAAGTTATATGAAATTTCTGAAAAATAGGATTGAAAAGTTGATATTATATATGAGGAGACAATTTAATAAATATGACAAAAATAATAATTTTGAGAAAGAGATATATATTTGAATTGAATGCTTTAATGTATGCTTGCTTGCATGTTATTGCTCATATTCATAAAAGAAAAGACCAATATGGCAGTTGGTCTAGCTAAGAATACCAGGAAGACAGCTGGTCTGGCTGAGAAGACTAGGAAGGTAGTTGGTCTAGCTGAAATATGTTGACATGTGGGAAGATGTTTCCAAATAATAATATGAAATGATCTAATGAGAATGAAAATTTAAATTCATGCATTATATTTGTTTTAAATATTTATTATTAATGTTTGAGATGCTAAAGAATCAGTTTTGAGTATTAAATGATTGATATATAAATGACTCTCATAATGAGACAATTTTAATGATAGATAAATAGAAAAGATGACATAATAAAATATATGAGATATATGTATTGAAAGAGGATAGCCTGATAATTTATTTACTAAAAGAAATTGATAAATGATTGAATTAGAATGTGAGAAAAGATAGATAGTTAATTATGCTGATTTAACAATGAATGAATATAACTAGAAGTGTACAAATCGAGTACTTCTAGTAAATTTAATTCATTGAGCTTGTGAAAGCTCACACCTCATTATTAAATAATTTCAGGTAGCGGGTATGACAGATAGATTTGTGAGCTGAGATTCATACCGAGTTATTATCTGTACGTCTCGTGGTCAACATCCTCAAACTAATGGAAAAAAAATTATAGTTATTCATGCATAATATGTTGTATATATTGTTTTAGATAGGATATTAATAATATAACTCCCCTGTTGAGGGTTAAGGGTTGATGTGTGTATATATATATATATATATTTTTATTATTGCATATATGTGTCATGTTGGCCAACCCGGGATGGGTCGTTACAATTTTGGTATCAGAGCATTAAATTTTATGATTCTCTTAGACTGCATAAAAAATTTAAAGAAGTAGAAGATTTAAATAAACTACATTTTAATGTAGAGTCCGAGGATGACACGTGGACGTGCTAGAGCTAGAGGTAGAGTATTGAACCAGAGAGGAGGTGGTAGACCCCCAATATTTAAAAGAGCTGAAGTAGAGGGGGAGGTATAGTTTGTGGTTCATGCAAGGGAACAGGTTGCCAGTACAGTTGGTACTAGTAGAGGTGGGAGATATTCTTATATTAGGAGGGATGAGTTGAGAGAAGTTATTGATCGTGCTATAAAGAGAAAGAATACAGCAGAAGAAAGGGTTGATAATTTACAGTGGAGGCTAGAGGAAAGGGATAGAATAGAACCTGATGTGGTGAGGTAAGAGGCTTATGACAGAGAGGGTGTGTTTACACATGAGATGCAAGGGGATTGTTTTATGAGACTTATTAAATTTAAACCCAGTCTTTTAGAGGATTTATAAATCTTATTGAAGCTGAGCAGTGGATTAAACATTTTGAGAAATATTTTGAAGTCTTACCAATGATAGATAGGCAGAAGGTTGCTTTTGCTTCATTTAAGCTAGAAGGTAAGGCTTCTCAATGGTTGGAGGATATTCTACCTAGATTGAGTACACAGATAGATCAACCTTTAACTTGGTGTAAGTTTAAGGATGTGTTCTTTGCGAAGTATTTTCCAAATACGTTTCAAGCATAGCATGAGAGAGATTTTATTCATTTAAGGCAGAATACTTTATCTATGGCTGAGTATTATAGTAGATTTATAGGCCTGTCGAGTTTGTACTTGAGTTAGAAAATACAGAGGAGATGAAATGTAAGAGATTTTTAGACTGGGTTACACTATGAGATTCGAACTAAACTCTCTTATATGGGTATTGTGAATTATGATATAATGGTGGATAAAGCATTACAGATTGAGAAAGATGTGTTGAAGTTTAGAGGTAGGAGAGATTGGCTGAAGAGGTCTAGATTTGAGGGACCTAGAGGTGGTAGTAGTATAAATGTGCAGGGTGGGAGACAACCCCAAATGGGACGTTACTTGTCACGGGGAATTGTAATGTAGAGTTGGAGGCAAGTAGGATCAGTTACTTCTATAGCTCAAAGTAATATTGGTGGGACCCCTAGATTTGGGAGACAGGCTATGGTAACTGGAAGTTATGGTAGAGGAGTAAGTATGCCACCAAGGTGAAGTTGTAATCTAATGTATGATCGAGAGGCATGAGTTTGCTATAGATGTAATCAGACAGGGCATCTATCTCAGAATTATCTTACTCTGATGTGCTTTGTAAGTGGTGAGGGAGGATATATAAGTGTAGATTGTCTAGTTGGGAAATCTGTTGAGATAAGTGCTGGAGGTGTTGGGAGAAAACAGGTGGAGAGAGGTGGTGGATCAGGGAGTATGCGGGGCAGAGGCAAAGGATCAGTAGCTAAGAGAGGACACGGTGGCCAGTTACAGCCTAGAGACAGCAGAGTTTATACATTGACCCAACATGATGCACTGGCCACTCTTGATATTGTTATGGGTGTGGTATCTATTCTTGATAGACCTATTAGATCATTGATTGATCCTGGTGTAACCCATTCTCTTATATCCAATGTTTATATGTAATCTATTGATGCTTATGTTAGTCCTTTGATGCATGCTGTTATTGTTGAGGTTCCTGCTAAGGATAGGGTTTTTACCAGGACAATTTATCGAGGTTGTGTGATTAGTCTGGCTAATAGAGAATTTGAAGTTGATTTGTTGCCTTTAGATATGATAGATTTTGATTTAATTATGGGGTTAAATTAGTTATCTGCATATCATACTTAGGTAGATTGTTTTAGGAAGAATGTGGTGTTCAGGATAATAGGACAAAAGGAGTTTAATTTTTAGGGAGAACGTAAGATACTTGCCAACTGCCTTTTTTTTGCTTTGACTGCTAGTAGATGGTTGAAGAAGGGCTGTGAGGGGTATTTTGTGTATGTGGTGGATTCTAGAAAGAAGATTAGAAAGTTAGAAGAAAGATTTTTCTGATGTGTTCCCTGAGGAGTTGCATAGTTTGCCTCCCAACAAGGAGATTGAGTTTTCTATTGAGGTGATTCCGGGACCAGCACTCATATCTATAGCACCTTACAGAATGGCACTAGCTGAGTTGAGAGAATTGAAAGTTCTACTTCAAGAGTTGCCAGATACACAAATTATTCGACCTAGTATGTCTCCTTAGGGAGTGCCTGTGTTGTTTGTGAAGAAGAAGGATGGAACGATGAGATTGTGTATTGATTATAGATAATTGAACAAGATCACCATCAAGAATAAATATCCTTTGCCTAGGATAGATGATTTATTTGAGCAGTTACAGGGGCTAGGGTTTTTTCTAAAATAGATCGGAGATTGAGTTATCATTAGTTGAGGATAAAGGAAGGGAAAGTTCCTAAGACTACTTTTAGGACATACTATGGCCATCATGAGTTCCTTGTGATGCCATTTGGGTTAACTAATGCTCCTGCAACATTTATGGATCTAATGAATCTGTGGATTAAATCATTCTTAGATAGATTTGTGATTGTATTTATTGATGATATTATGGTATATTCCAAGAATGAAGAGGAGAATGTGCAACATTTAGAGATATTGTTGAAAATTCTGAGGAGAAAAAAATTGTATACAAAGTTCTCTAAGTGTGAGTTTTGACTAAATGAAATATCTTTCTTAGGGCATGTTGTGTCAGGAGATGGTATAGCAGTTGACCTACAGAAAGCAAAGGTAGTGTTGAATTAGGAAAGACCCACTAGTGTGATTGAAATTATAAGCTTTGGGGGGTTAGCTGGTTATTATAGGAGGTTTATCCAAAAATTTCTATTATTACTGGACCATTGACCAAATTAACTAGGAAGGAAGTGAAGTTTATGTGGTCAGAAGAATGTGAGAAGAGTTTTTAGCTATTGCAAGAAAAATTTACTATTGCTCTGGTATTAGTGCTTCCTTTTGGGGATGAAGGGTTTGTGATATATAGTGATGTGTCACATCAGGGGTTAGGATGTGTGTGTGTTTATAGCCTATGCTTCTAGGCAATTGAAGAACCATGAGAGAAATTACCCAACCCATGATTTAAAATTAGCTGTCATAGTTTTTGCTTTGAAGATTTGGAGACATCATCTGTATGGAGCCACTTGTGAAATTTTTACTGATCATAAAAGTTTGATGCATTTACCTACCCAGAGAGAATTGAATTTGAGGCAGATGAGGTGGATGTAATTGATTAGTGGCTATAACTGTACAATTTATTATCATCCAGGGAAGGTTAATATGGTAGCTGATGCATTGAGTAGAAAGTCTACAGGGAGATTAGCTCTTATTAGGAGTCATGATATTAGCTTGATGATAGAATTGAAAGAAATGATAAAGCAGTTGAGTATTAGTGATAGAGGAATATTGATGGAAAATATGGTGGTACAATCTTCTATTATTGATCGCTTGTTATAGATGTAGAGTAAAGATGAAGGGATAGAGAAGATCAAAAAGGAAGTATCGAATAGGAAGCCGACTGAGTTAGAATAGAGAAGATGGTATGGTGGTATTGGGACATAGAGTTTGTGTTCGCAATGTTAAGATGAGAAAGAAGATACTAAGAGAGGCTCACGATTCTGTGTATTCTATGTACCCAGGTAATAATAAGATGTACAAGGGTTTGGGACAGAATTATTGGTGGTCAAGGATGAAGAAGGATATAGCTGAATATATTTCTAGATGTTTGATTTGTCAATAGGTGAAATCTGAGAATAGACATCCATCAGGTTTATTACAGCCTCTTCTAATACTTGAATGGTCATGGGAGAATGCGAATATGGATTTTGTTTATGGTTTTCCCCGTACCCGGAGAGGTCATGATGCTGTATGGGTTATAGTGGATAGATTTTCTAAGTCTTCGCATTACCTTCTTATTAAAACTACCTAGAGTACTGAAAAGTTGGCTGAATTGTATGTAGCGAAAATTGTGAGATTACATGGAGTACCTTTGAGCATTGTATCAAATAGAGATTCTAGCTTTACTTCTAGATTTTGGAGAGGTTTTTAGAAAGCTATGGGAACACAGTTGCAATTTAGTACATATTTTCATCCTCACACTGATGGGCAGACAGAGAGAATCATCATAATACAAGAAGATATGCTGAGGGCAAGTGTATTGAGCTTTTCAGTGAGCTGGGATGCTTCTTTACCTTTGATCGAGTTTGCATACAATAATCGGTATCAAGCTAGTACTGGGATGGCACCATTTGAGGCTTTATATGGTAGAAGGTGCAGAACTCCAGTATGTTAGGAAGAAGTTAAAGAAAGAAAGATATTTGGTCTGAAAATGATAGATTTGACTACTGAGATGATCAAACTGGTTAGAAAGCACCTTAGAGTAGCATAGAATATACAAAAAGGATATGTTGATAATAAAATATGACCTCTTGAGTTTCAGGTTGGTGACTGGGTGTATTTGAAGATATCTCTGTGGAAGGGTGTATTGAGATTTAAAAAGAAAGGAAAGTTGAGTTCGATATTTGTCGGGCCATATGAGGTGATTGAAGGAGATGGACCAGTAACATATAGATTAGATTTGCCTCCTGAGTTAAAGCAATTACACAATCTGTTTCATATTTTACTTTTGAGAAAGTATTTACATGATGAATCTTATAGTATTTTGAGTTAGGTTGTAGAACTTCAAAAAGATTTGACCTTTATGCAAGTACCAGTCAAAATTCTAGATAGAAAGGAACATTTCTTGCATAATAAAGTTATTCCTTTAGTTCAAGTGTTATGGCAGAACAAAGATGTTGAGGAAATTACTTGGTAGCATGAGACAAGAATGAGGAAAGAGTACCCCCAGCTTTTTCATGAGTTAGGTAAGGAAATTTTGGGAACGAAATTTTTATAAGGTGAATAGAATTATAGTACTCGTGTTCATAAAATAAGGATAAAGAAGTAATTTTACAAATATTATATTAAATTAAATAATCCATTAATGAAAGATTTAGTATTATTCGAAATAATATTTGAAAGATAATATTGAAAATTTTGTTGAAAAGAGTTAGAAATTTTTGAAAAAGAAAGTGTTGATGCCAAAGAAATGGTTGGTGCTGACGTGATCTGGGAGTTGAAATGGTCTGGGAGCTGGGTGTTGATGTGGTCTGAGAGCTGATAAGGCTTAGGCGCTGACACGACCTGAACCCTGCACAAGTAACAGGGGTGAACTAAGGGCCCTCGGAAGGAGGGGAGGGGAAAACCTCCGAGGGTGCTTCGAAGCTTAAGTTAGGAAGGGTTTAAAGAAGAAGCCGAGGGCTCAAAAGAAATCGAGGGCTTATGCAGTTGGAGTGCAAGTAAAGGTGAGTCTGAATGAATCGGTGAAGTCTATACCTAGGCTTACTTATAGCCTTCTGCCTGTGGGAAGGTATTGATTGCCTGCTTGGGAACGGCACGCTGTAGGGTGGCTATAGAGTGGCGCGCCATAGGGCTGCTTCAGGGCAGTTGTGGTAGGGTGGCGGTAGGGTTATGTGTGCAGGCGGCTGCGTGTTGTAGGGTGGTGTAGTGGCTGTAGAGTGGCATGTAGTAAGGGAGGTCCAGGCGTAGGTCTGCTGGGCCATCCTTCATGGGTCCGAAGATTCTACTGGGCCGGAGAGTTTACTGGGCCGATTATTGGGCCGGAGTGTCCATTGGGTCGGAGCATTCTGTCGGGCCTGGAGCTTACTTGGGCTGGAGTATTGTTATGCATTTATCTACCTAAATTAATGCGTAAATAATTGAACTTGTTTTACTTGCAAGTGCATAAGGTCAACGGTAGTATAGTGTGCGAATGCAAGATCATCTCCACAGGGATTGGTAAATTTCGGTTTTAGAATCAGTTTCTTAGTAAAAGAAATTTGAAAAAAACAGTTGAGTGTGGTTTAATAGTAATAAGAGCATAGGGCTTTAATATCCACCTCTAGTCATACTTTCTCAATGAGTAATAGGTCAATGCACTAGCCTTATCATGATTACCTAATGGTTGCCAACCTAAGGGCATGGTATCTACTCCTTAAGCTATTGATTTTCCTAAGCAACAAGTTAGGCATGGTATCTACTCCAACTCTTTTCTCTCTCAAGGGATTCAGCATGGTATCTACTGAGTTGTTCCTTTAAGAGAGCATAGGTCCTATGGAAATCGACAACCACACAGGACCTAGGGTATGGTATCTACTCCCGGTTACCCATGTTGATTAACCCAAGAATCTGGTGTGGATATCTTTTGTTACTAATGTCAGACCCAGGACTTGGTCATCCAAATTGATCTAACTAACCAATCCATACCACATGCATACGTTGGCCATACACATACATATAAGGAATTTAAATAAACACAGGCATTAATCAAGTTAAGCAACATAATAAAGGCTATTGGCAAAGATAATCAATGAATAAATATATGGGAAAGCATAACTAGGGCTTCAATCGAGCCCTATAAAGGCGTTAATTCTCTCCCAAAGCTTACAATTCCAAGTTAAGCTAAAGATAAAAGAAGTGATCCAAGAAGTGATGTCTTTGTGTGTGTTTTACAAGTGTATTTATAGGGCTTAAGTAATCCTAGAAGGCTCTGGAAACCATAATTTCCAAAAACGCAAAAACTCTCTTATTTCCAAAATAGAGTTCTGCCATTTTACTGTTCACGCCCGTACATGTGCACTCGATCACATGCATCTTTGGCTCGATCGCAAGTGCTGCGCTCGATCCTTCTTGTGTGCACAGGATCGCATGTGCGCTCGATCACATGCAGCAGTGTGCTCAATCACACTTTGACCAGAAGCTACTCCAGGATTCTTCCTTTAGGTGCCAATAATGCTTCTTTTTCTTTAAGACCCTATAAAAACATGTAAAACACACAAATGGAGTAAAATAGACTAAATTAACATAACTAATGACCTAACAAATGTAAATAAGGGGGCTTAAATATGAATATTTAAGCACCTATCACACCCCCAAACTTACATATTGCTAGTCCCTTAGCAATACAAAACTAAAAAATGAAAATGAAAAATAATGACACACAGATAGATCCAATATTCATAATGTCCACAAAAATTTTAGGTCTTCACACAAAATTATGATGCGCATTCATGAGCAAGCTTAACAAATATAAACATATCTTTGCAATGAATAAGAGTTTTGAACGCAAATCACTTTCATGAGGCAGTTTAAGGCATCTCAAGTTTGACTTTAGTGTGTGGTGAACTAGCACATAAAAGATTAGGTTTCCAAATAATTATAATGTGTAGTGTTTCAATGACTCAAGATTCACCAAATTTCCTATTAGAATAAAAAAAGATGGCATAGACTTCCTTCTTTTCCTTTATTTGTGAGATTTTTTCCAAGTTAGTTCCCTTAAGCTTTCTATTTGACTCATGTAACGAGCGTTTAGCCAATGACTCCCAAACCGGATGGTTTTAGAGCATTAGGTATAAAGACACCCCTAAGGACTTACTAATTCGAGTAAAAAAGGCTATGAAACTAACTGGTCTCAATGCTACCAATCAGAATTTCCACCTTTTGACGTGACACTCACTGCTTACTGAGGCAAGAGGGCCAGTTACTCAGCAGAAAGTTTGTTTTATTGATCATTAGGAGCATTTTTCTTTTTTTTTTTTTGAGCACTAACAATTTTTTTCTATTTTCTTATGCCAAAATGTTAATCTAATAGGTCATCAGGTTCACAGTTAAGCAAAAGAAACATACGAATCAAAATTACATGTCATACCCTATACAACTATGTGCTAAACGCAAAAACTCTCTTATTTCCAAAATAAGGTTCTACCATTTTACTGTTCACGCCCGTACATGTGCACTCGATTGCATGCGTCTTGCGCTCGATCGCAAGTGCTGCGCTCAATCCTTCTTGTGTGCGCACGATCGCATGTGCGCTCGATCGCATTCAGCAGTGCACTTGATCGTACTTTGACTAGAAGCTACTCCGAAATTTCCAAGATTCTTCCTTTAGGTGCCAATAATGCTTCTTTTTCTTCAAGACCCTATAAAAACATGTAAAACACACAAATGGAGTAAAATGGACTAAATTAATATAACTAAGGACCTAACAAATGTAAATAAGGAGGCTTAAATATGAAAATTTAAGCACCTATCAAGTATTCTGTTGGACCTGGAGCTTACTTGGGTTGGAGTATTTTGTTGGGCCTGGAGTTTACTTGGGTTGGTGTATTCTGTTGGACCTGGAGCTTACATGGGTTGGTGTATTCTGTTGGACCTAGAACTTACTTAGGTTGGTGTATTTTGGGCCATATCACAGGCCCCCCACTTCCTTGAGTACCTTTATGTGCTTAAGGAAGTATTGTGTGGGATGGGCTTTCAATGGAGCTAAAGAGGCACGCGCGGGTCAAGCCGGGGTTGGATGGCTGTCCTTGGGAGTCGATTCGTCATTCTCAGGAGGTGGAAAGTCATATGGGGTAGGTGAAAGGGTCATCTTGAAACCGCAAAGGTCTCCTCTTTTTTTGTTTTTTGCATTAATTCCTCTCGCGGAATGTGTTTTTCCCTCTTATAAAAAGGGGCTCCTGACACAGTTTCTTTTTAAATTGAAACGAGTTTGGTTTCTTATGGGGCTTGGTTTTACTTTCTTCTTGAGGGATCACCCTCTGACTTAGGAAGTCCTGATGGTCTTGCTGTTGGGGAGGAAGGGGAGCCAACAGTTCCTCGAGGGATTTATGGAAGCTAAAGAGGAAGACGAGGCTACCCTGGAGGAGGATCATGGCTCAACGATCATGGACTTCTTCCTGATTTCAAACGGGGGTTAGGACCTCTTTCAGATTCTGAGCGGAGGCAGGGACCTCTTCCAGATTCCAAGTAGGAGTGGTGGAGGTTCCTCATGCCAGGAGCTTCTTCGGGCCTTGGAACCGAAGAAGAAGAGGGGGGCGACCAGCCTCAATAGAGTACCACTGGTTTATTTAAAGCTAGGAGGGGGCCGTGTCTCTGGATGGTGGGCTTATTGGGCCTGGGGGTGCTCCTGGTAGGTGAGCGATTTCAGTCTCAGGAGGGTGTTGCGAAGAAGGCAAATGGGCTGGGACAGCGTATGTACTAGACTGCCTAAAAAGCTTGGTGTTTTAGTTTTCCCTTTGTACTTCGAGGCTGTTAGAGGCCCATTTACTGTGTACTTCGAGGTCGTTAGTTGTAATTCTTTGAATTAATAAAAATATATTTTTCTTTCAATCTTTGCCTTTGTACGATATCCTTGCCTTTCATACTTAATAAAATGAACTTGATTTTGGACACAATGTGGGGGAAATGTTTGAACTAAGAAAGGCCTTGGCAGAGTGTTTCGACGACTGTCTCGGTATGGTCGGACCTAGAGAAATTTGGTCGAGTGTTTAACAAGGCTTGGTCTTTGGAGAAAACGACCGAGAGTTGGGCCAGGCTCGGGCCTTGGAGAAAACACGGGCGAGTGTATGCAACGTAGCTCATACGCTCGGACTTTGGAGAAAACGACCGAGTGTTTGGCAAGGCTCGGACTTTAGAGAAAACTCGGCCGAGCATATGCAACGTAGCTCATACGCTCGGACTTTGGAGAAAACAGTTGAGCGTTTGGCAAGGCTCAGACTTTGGAGAAAACTCGACCGAGCGTTTGCAACACAGCTCATATGCTCAGACTTTGGAGAATACGGCCGAGCGTTGGGCAAGGCTCGAACTTTGGAGAAAACTTGGTCGAGCGTATGCAAAGCAGCTCATACGCTCGGACTTTAGAGAAAACTTGGCCGAGCGTATGCAACGCAGCTTATACGCTCGGACTTTGGAGAATACGGCTGAGCGTTGCCAAGGCTTGGACTTTGGAGAAAACTTGGAGAAAACATGGCCGAGCGTATGCAACGCAGCTCATATGCTCGGACTTTAACAAATACGGCCGAGCGTTGGGTAAGGCTCGGACTTTGGAGAAACCTTGGAGAAAACTTGGCCGAGCGTATGCAACGCAGCTCATATGCTCGGACTTTAGAGAATATGGTCGAGTGTTGGCAAGGCTCGGACTTTGGAGAAAATTTGGAGAAAACATGGCCGAGCGTATGCAACGCAACTCATACGCTCGGACTTTAGAGAATACGGCCGAGTATTAGGCAAGGCTCAGACTTTCGAGAAAATTTGGAGAAAACATGGCCGAGTGTATGCAACGCAGCTCATATGCTCAGAATTTGGAGAATACAGCTGAGCGTTGGGCAAGGCTCGGACTTTGGAGAAAACTTGGCCGAGCGTATGCAACGCAGCTCATACGCTCGGACTTTGAAGAATATAGCCGAGCATTGGCAAGGCTCGGACTTTGGAGAAAACATGGTCGAGCATATACAACACAGCTCATATGCTCGGACTTTGGAGAATACGACCGAGCGTTGGGCAAGGCTCGAACTTTGGAGAAAACTTGGATGAGCGTATGCAACGCAGTTCATACGCTCGGACTTTGGAGAATACGGCCGAGCGTTGTCAAGGCTCGAACTTTGGGGAAAACTTGGAGAAAACATGGCCGAGCGTATGCAACACAGTTCATATGCTCGGACTTTGGAGAAAACGACCAAGCGATCAAGACTTGGAGAAATTATGTTCATGTGGCTTCCTCCTCCCTCGTACGTGGGCTTTTCTGTCAACTCTGGGCTTACTAGGTTTACTTTTCTGTAGGTGTGACAAACGATGACGGCTGAAAAGAAATGGCGATGCATTAGCGACAGCAAAGGGCATGTTTTAGCGACAGTTGGCACCTCGGTGTCTGGAAACAGCGCCTAGAGAATAGTAGGGGGCGCGTTTAACACCCTTTGTTATTGCTGCCAAAGTCTCTATATAAGGGAGTTCTTTCTCACTTCAATCCTCACTTAGCATTTTCGAGAGTTCACAGCCAGAGAAGAGTTTTGAGAGCGCTCGGTTTTTTCAGGAGGCAATCCTAAAAAGAATTTGGTGAGTGAGATGTCCGAGAGTGATATAAGCGGGGATCTTTCCAGGGAGCTGGAGAAGGCAATGGGAATTTCCTCTAGTGAAGAGGTCTCTTCCTCCGAAATCATCCATCAAGATGGGGCTTTGGCTCTTGTGCCTTACGCTCCAGAGAGTGAGGATAGGGAGTCATCTGGGGAGGAGGATCTTCGGGCGTTAATGCTCGTTAGGGACGACGCCCTAGATACTGAGAGGGAGGAGTGGACGTTCGACGCGAACTCCATTCCAAGTTCTATAGTGGAGTCTGAGCTTGTAGGGATCAGGATTAGGTTTAGGATCCCTATAGATTACCATATGAGGGCTCCAGAAGGCGGAGAGAGGGCCTGCGATGCCCTCCCTGAGTGGGTGCCTTATGAGTTATGCGTTTACGAGCAACAGCTGAAGGTCGAGCTCAGGTTCCTTCTCCATCCGTTTTTCAGCTCGGTGCTTTGGTATTTTGGCATCGCACTGAGTCAATTGGTGCCCAATTCTATCCGACTGATCCTGGCATTCATTGTCGTGTGCCAGGAGGTGGGAGGAATAATGAACATGAACATGTTCAAAGTGCACTTCCAATTAGCCCGCCTTGGCCACACGAGATGGGTTATTGTGAGTTCGAGGAGGCGGAAGAAGGTTTTAAAATACAAGCCTTCTTCCGTGAAGAGGTGGAAAGAAGCTTTCTTTTTCTGTGAGTTCGACATTCCCCTTGCTTGGGGTTTGGAGCGTGTTGGCAAGTGTAAAAGGCCGCACCTCCTACACCGAGAACAGGAGACGGTGGAGGCTATGTTGGCCGCGCCTTTGGAAGTTGGGGTGCTCGGAGATAACGAAGAGCTCCACAAGCACGGCTTCTGCCCTCCTAACCTTCCATCGGACCTCGAACATGGTAGCCCTTAGCCTTTCATTCTTGTAGTAACTTTGATTCTTTGCTCCCAAGTTGTTAATGCTCGTCCTTCGTGCAGAGATGGATGCGGCTGCCAAGATTATGGAGAGGACGAAGCGTATGTCCCCGGAGACGAAGAGGGCTACGGAGGCTGGTAACTCGGGGTAGGAGCAGAAGAAGGCCCGGGCCTCGACCTCGGTTCCAGCAGCTAAAGGGAGCCCTTCGAGGGTTCTCGCTTCAGAGGGTACGAAACATCCAACTGCGCCTATTCCTCCAGAGCTGTCTTCCTCCAGCGGAGGATCTGGAGCTACTGTTATTTTTATGCCGCGGTGGGCGCTGAGAGATGATGACTCGGTCTTTGCTCATATGAAGATCGCGCGTGAGCACCTTATTATGGGAATCCCTCCCAGCGACATGCTGGAGCTCTCGGCGAAGCCTCTTGAGGCATTGTGCTCTGCTGCGGAGACTGCCTTTTCTCAGGTAACGCCCTTTTATCTTAGTCTGTTTTTTACTTGCTTTCTTTTAATAATGTTTATATTTCAGGCCGGAGTCCTTGGCAGTGTCCTCGCTTGGCATTGTGCGGAACTTTGTGATCGCTTGGTGAAGACCAAGTATAAGTTAGAGGAGACTCGAGAGCTAGTCCGAGCTTTATCTTCCTCTTTGGAGTTGGCTGAACGGGCTAAGGATGATGCCGTCTTTGAGAGGGATCAGCACTGTAAGTCCAAGGACGCCCTGAGGAAGGAGAGGGACGTGGCCCGGGCCCAAATGGAGGAGGCAGTCACGAAGGCTGCTAAAAAAGATGAAGAACTGCTGGATTAGGCCGGAGATCAGATCATGATGGGCTTTAATGAGGCTAAGAGGCAGATTGAGCTCCTTCACCCGGGGCTCGATTTTTCAGGCTTTGATCTTGGTGCTCCTCTGGAGGAAACGGAAATGGTGGCTGTGGCGGATCCTAGCACTAGGGAGGTTGCAGAGGATGGGGCTCAAGGGACTACTGGTAGTGATACCCAGGAAGCAGGGGGTGAGGACGAGGCCCAGGAGGCTCCCACTCCCTTAGTTTAGGTTTTCTTGTGTTTTACTGTATCCAAGGCCATTAGCGCCTAATTTTTGTGCTTTAGTTTTTAATGAATGAAATTTTCAGAATTTTGAACTTCAGATTTTATTAAACCTTCGCTTTTACATTTCACTGGTAAAATTTACGGAGACTCTCCGCATTCCATGTGCGTGGGATGGGTCTGCCATCCAATTCCTCGAGCTCATAGGTGCTGATCCGGCAAACCTTTCGGATTTGGTATGGGCCTTCCCAATTTGAAACAAGCTTTCCCATGTGGCGAGGACGGGACACTTCACTCTTGCACAGGACGAGGTCATGCAGCTTGAAGTCCTTGAGCCAAACCCGAGAGTTATAGTATCGAGCAGCCCTCTGTTGGTAGGCGGCCAGGAGGATTTGAGCATCGGGCGTATTAGGCAATCAAGGAGTTGAACATGGACATGGCAATGGTAGGAGAGAAGCGGTTACTACAACTCAATGAGTTAGAGAGATTCGTGATGAAGCCTATGAGAATGCAAAGATCTACAAAGAACGCACTAAGCGTTACCATGACCAAGGCCTTATCCATAAGTCTCTTTATCCTGGAATGAAACTTCTTTTGTTTAACAGTCGTTTCAAATTATTTCCAGGAAAATTGAACTCAAGATGGTGCGGACCATTTTCGGTAGTCAACAATTTTTCTCATGGAACGGTAGAGTTGTTGAACCCGAAGACTCAAGTGACATTCAAGGTCAACGGGCATCGTGTGAAGCCTTACTTGGAAGGAGTCCATGAGAAGGGGGTTGTTGAGTGCATTGAGGTCTATGATCCTCAATAGGTTCAACCAACATCTCGCTAAGACGTTAAAGAAAGCGCTTAGTGGGAGGCAACCCACCCATTTAATAGAGTATGTTTTCTGTTCTTTTATTTTCATTATTCCCTTCTAAATGTTTTTCTAAATGCGTGTTTGATTTCATACATTGAGGACAATGTTTAGTTTAGGTTTGGGGGTATAATTAGAACTTGCTGAGATAAAATTTTCATGCTACAATTTGTTTTATGGTTAGTAATCAAGTCTTTTATGCACACTGAGTTTAGTTTCTTTAACACTGACAAGTTGTTATGAGGACTGATGCATATTCATATTCCATAGACCGTTCTGTTGATGTTGATACTGTGATGAACCTAGATCTAATGATTGAGAATCAAATAATGGAGACTACCTAGTGAGTTATTAGAACCATAAGCGTTTTATTCTGAGAGTTAGTTTCTTGGTACTCTTAAAAACTCTTCGTTATGACTTTAATTGTTAGATAATCTCTATAGGTTTTGCATTGAATGCTAGGATTATATAACTAACTTGAAGTATCATGTTGTGTATTCTCATTATATTAGTTGAATGACTTGAGTAAGAAGTTTGAGTATGTGCCTATCGTTATACACCCTAGTTGCTACTATCTCTAGAGAAATATCCAAATTCCTATTTAAAAAAAAAAGAAAGTAAAAAAAGAAGAATATATATATATATATATATATATATATATATATATACACACACATATATGAGAGAGAGAAACATGTCAAAAAGGGATTTGGTTAGATAAGAAAGAGGACCTGAGATACTTCAAGGGTATTGAAGTCGCTCTTATAAAAAGTTGAAAAGAAAGAGCTTTGGTGTAAATCAGGTTCGGCCAACCACGCTCATCTATGCATAGGTTCATACTCAATATGTTTTGCTTGATGTGTTTGACTAGGATATGATATAGGCGATATGATTGCTTTGCAATCCTAACATTTGATTCCTTTCATGAGATCTCTTTTGCGAACATATGAGCGTTCTTTGATGATATCCATATTCATATGCGAATTTATATTTGAAATTTCTTATTTACATAACTTCTATTCACACATGCTTGATGAGTGTTTAAAACCTAGGTTCGGTGTGCTTAATGAGTGAATCCTATGAGGCCTAGAGTTGAAGCGAATTCAGATTCTTGACGTTAGGTTTGGGGGTAATTTATGTGAGGTGTTTTGAGCATTGGAATATGGATGTGCGATGTGTACTTGATTGGAGCAATGAATTATGAAGTATTGAGACTGTGAACATAATTGTGCATAAGATATCTAGATATGAGTCATAATAAGAATTAAGGCATGAGGGTTTTGTTGATTTAAGTTTTTAGGTTTATTTTGTTTATGCTTTCTTTTAGTTTTGCTTAAGGACTGGCAAAATCTAGGTTTGGGGGTATTTGATGAACGAATATTTGTCCTAGTATTTTGTATGTTTTTCAAGTATTTATTTATATGTTTAGCTTAGGAATTTATTACTTTGAGTTGTTTTTCATTGTTTTACATGTTCACAAGCACTTGGAAAGGAGTTTCACTAAATTGCCAGAATTGCCCATACAGATCAGTCATTTTTGTGAATTAAATTGTATTGATTCAGGAAGAACCAGGAGATGAGCCATATATTTTTGGAAAGATCCGGATGTCTATTTTTTGGAGAATTTTACGACTCATTAATATGATTTTTCTAGAGAAAGTTATGGCAATTTTAGTAGACAAAGGTCAGGCTGTGCGTGATTTCAGCATGGAAAAAGTGATTTTTTCATATTAAACTGTATTGATTCAGGAAAAACCAGGAGATGGGCCATATATACTTGGAAAGATTTGGATATCTATTTTCTGGAGAATTTTATGACTCGTAAATATGATTTTTCTAGAGAAAGTTATGGCAGTTTTAGTAGACAAAGGTCAGGCTGTGCGTGATTTCAGCGTGACAAAAGTGAAGGAGCTATTAAATTCTGATTTTTTTGGGGATTTTCACGAGCTGGACAGTAGCACAACTGGACTAGTTCTAGACAGCAAAAACCGGGCCTAGACAGCAGCAAACACATTACCTGGACAGCAGTAGATGCGGGCCTGGAAGAACACGGCCTGAACAGAAACCCTAGGGTGACTTTTCTATCTACAAAGCCGTCTCTATATGGCTATATATAAGAATTTTAGACTCAAAGAAGAGGGAAGACGATGGCTGTTCTTGGAGAGATATTATCAAGAGGAGTTTTGGGAGATTGAAGGAGGAGACGGTTTTTTTCATCAAGACGACTTATCAAGAGATTGAAGATGACGATCATTCGCTACAAGACTTTGAGGATTCATCTTGTAATTCGAGAAGAAATTTAATTTTTGCTCCTTTTGTCTTTAAATATGCTTGGAACCCTTGTATTTGAATTCTATGATTGGGATTTAAACATGAGCGGCTGAACGCATTGTTGGGCGTTTGGCTTAGCTGCCTTGATTGTTTTGGATATTTTGGTGGATTTATTTTTATGAAATTTTCAATATTATTTCTTATTCAATATCCTTCATGCCTTTGATTATTGCTCGTGGATTAACCATCTATTATTGATAGTCAAGGTTAATATTCGAGATTAGGTTGAGGACAAATCATCTAGACCTAATTAAGCTTTCTTGAATAGGAATTTAAATCAAGTTTCAAATCAAATTGTGATTTAGGTGGTTGTGTTTTTCTTATACTTAATTTAACTAATTAATTGATGAACAAGTTCCATGGGATTTGATTAATTAGTTATAAATTGAGAATAAACATGATCAATGACATTCTCTAGTCTTAGCAGAAATACCAATAATCTTGGATGTTGATTAAATCTTTATATTCACCAAATGTTCCAATTCATGATTGGATAGAAAGCTGAAGTCCCAATTGTTCTCATTGATTATACTCATCTCTTCATAATTCGTTTTGTGTAATTTATAACTAATTAATAACTATAAGAAAAACACAACCACCTAAATTCCACATCCTCAGACTAATGATTTTTTTTTGTGTAGATATTTATGCATAATATGTTGTATATATTATTTCAAATGAGATATTAATAATATAACTCCCTTGTTGAGGATTGAGGGTTGATGTGTGTGTGTGTCTATATATATATATATATATATTCAGGCAATCTATGTTTTTTTTTATATTGTTGCATATATGTGTCGTACAGGGATTTCAAAACGTGACGACACCGTCTCAGGGGTGGCCAACTAGAGATGAGTCATTACATAATTTCTCTCACCGTAGCCAACTTTTAGGTGAAGAGGATACTGGTAGATGGGGGTAGTTCAACAAACATCATCTTTATGGAAGCCTTAGAGAAAATGAAGATCGGGGTGCATCACCTCTAGCAAGTGGGCACCTCTCTTTATGGCTTCTCAAGTGATCTAGTCATGCTTGGAGATTCTATCATGCTACTTGTCATAGCAAGGAAGACATCGTGCCAAGTAACTATAATGGTCATCTTTATTGGGGTCAAGATTTTTTCTCCCTACAATATGATCTTGGACTGACCTAATGGCTTCCATGAGAACAATAACTTCTAGCTACAATCTGAAGATGATATTCCCAACTTACTATGACATAGGGGAAGTTTTTGGAGACCAAATCTAAGCTAGATAGTGTTACATGGCCTCTCTGAAGGAGAGGGGTCTGAAAGAACCGCCAAATACCTCGGTTTTAAAGCTTGGAGGAGGCAAAATGAAAGAGGACGATAATTGTAAACACCTCATTTTGTACCCATTTAATTGATAAGTATTCTCCCTCTTGAATCCTATTGAAAATAGATATGATACAGATGATTAAGACTTTGAAAGTAATTTCAAAAAAATGAATTTTGATAATTATGGCTACAAGCACGTGCTAAACTTAAAAAAATAAAATATGGAAAAAGGAAGAAAGAGAAATAGGTTTTAGACGCATAGGAAGAACGAAGCACCACAGACCTCAAATCAAAATTATGGGTTTATAGTTAGTTTGCACACATCGTCAATAAGTTATAGTTAAAACACTTTCGTAAACAAACCAGGATTGAATTATCTAGATATGTGTAGATTACAAATAAGGTCAATCATGTAGAAAACTTTTTGACCAGTCTTATCTCACTTTTTGAGCTTTGTAGATCATCTTAGAGTGATCAAATTAGTACCAAAGAATTTTGTTTTTATCCACAAACCTAGAGACCTATCCATAATCAACCATATCACTTAAGCACTATAAATAAGACCCAGGGGTTCATTATTTGACACAAAAAATCAAGGAAATAAATAAGGAAAAGGTTGAACTTATTTTCTCTAATATAAATATTTTAGTGAGGTCATAAGCTTTTAAGCATTTGAGTGAATCCAAACACGAGTGTGAATTTTTTAGTTGGGTTTATTTGAATACAAGGGAAACACTTAGGTGAGGATTTTAGTGATTTTCATCATCATTGTGCTAAGTCATAATTGAAGAAAGGAAATGCTGTAATCATCTCCAACAGTCAGAATTGAAATGTTCTTCTTGAGAGTTTCAAGAGGGAACCACAAAATTGAAGTGTCTATGTCCGAATTAGTGGAAAGTGCGGGCTAAGAATGTGCAATTACATGGATCCAGTTGCACTCCCAAAGGTAGATGTGGATGTATTAATTTCTATATAAATTATGATTCACATGTTTATCTAAATGACATGAGATAAATTGTTTGGTTTAATTGGTATGAAAGCATACAATTTTGTGGGATCATATATGTTGGAAATCTATTGTAAAATGATGATTTAATGACTGTATGAAAATGAAATCTGTAATGTAACTAAATCTATTGGAGGTTTTAAGTTAGGGTTTTGCCAAGGTATGTGTGCCCTTTTTTCATTTTTTTACTGAAAATTTGATAGTAACAAAGAAAGTTTACGTGAAAGTGAATTATGAATGCGTGCTACTGTTGTTATGCTGCATGGAGGTCAAGCAAGTTTTATATGCATATCTAGATATTCATGAGCCATATTTTTGAGTCAAATTGTGCTTATATTTTTCCAATATCTTAGAAATTTAGTGTGCACTCTATCTACCATATCAAAACTGTATGATAACACGTTTAAGCATGATGAACACTAACATGCTTGATTTTATATGTAAATCAAAAAAACCATGATTCTAATCTCAAATCTGATTTGTTGTGATGAAATTAACTTGTTATACCTACTAGAAGTTCATATATTCATGTGTGCCTATTTGATTAGTTGAGGACATGATGCTTTGCTTTGTGCACTTGTATATATATTGTTTATTTGCTTTAATTACTTGCTTTGATATAACTCTCATCCATCCATTGTGGTATTTCCTGCTCTATATTGCTGCTTATCTGAATGATTACTGAAAAAGTTGAGGAAATATAAATAAAAGATTCTTATCTAAATTATCCCTTAAATTAGCAAAGGTAGAGACTATATCCTTTATGGTCTAGGCATGTGTGGGATGCTCTTCCTTTCGACCTTCCCACAATGCACCTTAAGCCCCGAATGCGATATCTCTTTGACCAGTGACTGAAGCTTCTTGGTTCCCTAAGTTAACTAAGTGGTGACTCCAATCAAGGTTTCCTACTTTTGACTTTATGTGTTAGGTTCGCTACTTATTTGATTGGAGTTGACCATTCGGATTAGCTCCTGTTCAAAGATATACAATTTATGAGACATTGTTACATTGGTAAGAGGTTTAAAATTAAAGTATCCCTTAAATGAGCAAAGGTAGAGGCTATATCCTTTTGTGATCTAGGTATGTCTGGGGTTCTCTTCCTTTCAACCTTCCCATAGTGCACCCTAAGCCCCGAATGCAATTACTCTCTTTGACCAGTGGCTAAAGGTTCATGGTTCCTTGAGTTAACAAGGTGGTGACTCTAATCAAGTTTTCCTACCTTTGATTTTGTGTCTTAGGTTCATTACATCTTTGATTGGAGTTGACCATTCGGATTAACCCATGTTCAAAGATATACAATTCATGAGACATTGTTGCATTAATAAAAGGCTTAAAGGGAAAGTACTTCATAAATGTTTGAAACTTAAAAGCACTCCTCTTATGAGGAGCCATCTTTCTATTAATGAAGGGCTGTGAAAAGTGTAGTTCAACTCTTGATTTTCCATTATGTTGAACCTTTCTGATTCATACCCTCATTCATCGATCTTCACTTGGAAGGGATAGCCTTGGGTATTAAGCTGGAGTTGTGAAAGAGGAAAAATCTCGAGAGGGTACCCTATAATTGGAGACTCTACTAGGGACTTAAAACTCAAAAACTTGCCCTTAAGTAAATATTTCAAAAAGAACCTTTTACTTCATTTTCTTAAGATGATCTTGATTAAAATCTTAAGAAACCTCCGAAGTTAGAGGTTTGGTGCACCTGTTTTCTTGACACAGAGCTGTAACTTGGGTTCCTTCCTCATTCTATGATGGTGCATTTCGATGCACCAAGGGACTATCAAGTACCGCTCGACTATGACATGGCAATACGTTGCAATGGGAAGTATATATGATGTCCTATGCCATAGCGACCAAACCCACCATACCCTTCATTAGATAAATCAAATCCTAATCTAAATGAGACAAACTTTGCATGTTATGCCTGAGCATCCATGTGTTAGTATGCATCATGAATCCCTATATATGTTAACCCATCTCCTTCATATGACATGCATCATCCATTTCATTCATGAATTCATAATCAATTATAAGTCATTCACACTAAGGTGTTTTGCATTTTAGGCAATAATATATTTAAATGAGAGTCAATCCTTTTTTGGTTGGAGTCAACTTGAAAGTTCAAGAAGGTTAGTAAGAGTCACCAAGTGTAGCCATGACAACATCCAATTATGCCACTATTTAGAGGATTGTAGAGCTTTTAAGTAAGCTGGTAGAAAAAGGTTGATATGCTAAAGCAAGCCTAGTAAAAAAGAAGACAATGAATGAAAATGTGTACTATGATGAAGAGGAATGAAATGGAGATGAGTCTCATAAGGATCCTATACCACTTGCTAAGGAAAGTACCATGGAAATGGAGGCAACCAGTGATGAAATTGAGAAAGTTAAGTCAATATAGAAGATATTTCATGGTGCTGATGATTACCTATTGGAAATGGGGTGTTTTGCTACCCCTATGGAAGAACATGTATCCCCCAAATTCAAAATACATGACCTAGACAAATTCAATAGAACTAAAAATCTAAGGAATCACCTCAAACAGTATATAAACACTGTGCACCTCACCGGCCTAAACAAGAACCTTATCACTCGCATTTTCCAAAGATCCTTTACCAGTCCCGCACTTCAGTGGTACTTCAACGTTGATTCAACCAAGCTAAAAACCATGGAAGACATAGCCACTGAGTTCATCAAGTAATATTCTTATAACACCCAGCTCGAGGTCACTTTCCGTGATCTCAAATACACCAAATAGAAACCAAATGAAAACTTCTTTAATTTCATTACTTATTGGAGAGATAAGGTGTCCAAAATGATTAACCACCCAAGTGAGAAGGATTAAGGCGGTATAGCTATGAAGAACTTTCAGCCGACCTCTTTCTAAGCACTGTATGCCATTCTTTTCGCTACATTTGAACAACTATATAACTCATGTATTCAAGTGGAGGATGCCATCATCAGTGGAGCTATTCCAAAAGGTGAGACTAATAAGTACCAAAGAAAGAACAATGCCAATGTGAGCAATTCCAAGCTTGTTACCAAGACCAATGAAGTGAATGTTATGGAACAAAGAATAACTCTTTTGCAAATTCTCTCATTTGGGTTGCCACTAAACTAATGAACCATTTGATAAAAAAAGGCCTTACTACAACTTAGGGCTCAATCCCAAACTCATCTTATCGTGGATTCTACTATAATGAATATTGCGACTTTCACTAACAAAATGGCCATTTAACCAATAATTGCAGCCGCTTCTGCCATACAATCCAAAACCTAATTGATGATAGAACCCTGCCGAAGCCCAAGAAAAATCCTAACATACACACTAACCCATTACCAAATTACCGAGTTGTTGCCCTACCTGTCAAAATCAACTTTTTTCTAGATGATCATGAGGACATTGACCTAACCCTATTCATAACCCTAATTGGAATGTAAGCCATATTCACCTTTGAGTCCGAATACTTATTCTTTGCTTCATTGGTTATGACCATCAATTCAATTTGGAAAGAAACTGATGATGATAATGTGCAAAACTATGGTGGTATTTAGGATTAAAGCAGTGATTTCGAGTGGAGCAGTGATTAAGAAAAAGATTAAGCAGATAAAAGAATTAGAACATGTTACCTGAAGTAGTAGACATTTTAAACCACCTTTTCTTAGGAATGATCATCATAAGCAAGAGCTAGAGAAAGAGAATGATAAGGTCAAGAAGAAGATAGAATATGAAGAAGAGAACCTAGTGATGAACAAATGAAGAAAAACCAAGCCAATGGGGACTTCTCATCGCTTTCAAGACACATAGAAGAACATTGATCCAAGCTTTGAATAAGAAAGAAGTTCCTTTTGAGACTACCCCTGAAAATTTAGTGAATTTTGTGATTGCAACCAAGAGAACCAATGAGATAACATTCATTGATACTGATTTTCCAAAACGAATGGAAACACCATAACAATCGTCTTTATGTGACCTTAGAAGCCTGTGATAAGAACATACCTATAGTACTTGTGGACAATGGATCTATCTTGAACATATGTCCATTACTAACTATGAAATATTTTGGGATAGAAGAAAAGGAGTTGGCACCAACCTTTTATATTGCAAAAGATTATAACAACACCAAAAGGAAAGTTCTTGGAGTTGTTAAGATCAAAGCTGAGTTTAAACCCTTAAAGGCCTTGTTGAATTCCATGTTATAGATGTATCAAACTCCTTTAATTTGTTGTTGGGTTGCCTATGGTTGCATGATGTAGGGGTAGTACCATCTTCTTTGCACCAAATGATAAAGATCAAAATCAAAGGAGAAGTTTTGATAATTCGGGATGTTTGAGTTCTAGTGGACAATTTAGTGATTCCAAATATGATAAAAAAGATGGGCTGCTTAAAATGAAAAGGTTTGGGTAAGAACCTTTAAGGCCTCCATGAATTTCCAAACTTCAAGCCTACTAAAAACTTCCATAGGTTAGGATATGAGCCCACCATTGATGGTGACCAAGGTAGAGTAAGAACTTGACACTGTAAGTCCCCTACTTTATATGGTATTTTTGTTAAAAGTGGAGAAGATTATCCATATTGTGGTTTTCCATAATCGTGGGTTGATTTAATCTCTAGAATTGCGTATCATAGGCTTGAAATATTCATTCAATGATGAGGTTGATTGGGATGATGAAGAAGATAATCATGAAAGATGACAAGAAATGAGAGATGAAGAAGACAAAGAAGGAGAATGGAGTAAAAAGTTAAGTTCTGCAATCCAGCAAGGTGCGCTCGAGCGCACCTCCCTTGGGATCGAGTGCACAGGCACATAAGCGCACTTGTAGAAGGCTTGAGTGCACACATACGCTCAAGTACAGACCACATACTCTCGAGTGCACACACTCCATAGGGGGCAGAGCCAGATATAGAAAGAAGTCTCCGGAACTCAAATAGGAAATTAGAGTTTTGGGGACTCTTAGAGCCCTATAAAACACAGAAACCATACCTTTTGTTTTCGTTTCATTATTTTTAGAATGTTTAATTTAACTAGTATGTGTAACTAAACTCTTATAGGGCTCGATTGAAGCCCTAGTTATGCTTTTTCCATATATATATTCATTGATTACTTTTTCTTATAGCCATGATTAGAGTGTTTAACTTGACTAATACCTATTTATATTTAAATTCCTCATATGTGTGTATCTGATCAACGTATGCATGTGGTATTGATTAGTTAGTTGAATCAATTTGGATGACCGAGTCTTGGGTTCGACAATAGTAATAAGAGATATCCACATCGGATTCTCTGGTTAATCAACATGGGAAATCGGGAGCAGACCAAGCCCTGGCTCCCATGTGGTTGCCAATCTCCACAGCCCTTATGCTCTCTTAAGGAACAACTAAGTATACACCCATGTTGAATCCCTTAAGAGAGAAAAGAGTTAGAGTATACACCATGCCTAACTCATTTCATAGGGAGATCAATAGCCTAAGGTGTAGACCAAGCCTTTAGGTTGGCAACCATTAAACATTCGTAATAAGGCTAAAGCATTTGCACCTTACTTAGTGGGAAAGTATAATTAGTGGTGAATATCGTAGTCCTATGTTCCTATTATCATTAACTCACACTCAACATTTATTTCTCTTTTTACTTTGAAGAAACTAATTCTAAATCAAAATTAACCAATCCCTGTGGAAATGATCTCGCACTTTCACACTATGCTACCATTAACCTTGTGCATTTGCAAGTAAAACAAGTACGATTATTTGCATATTTATTTAGGTAGATAATTGTTCAACAAGTTTTTAGCGCTGTTGCCGGGGATTGCACTAAATTTCTTTTTAGAATTATTTTCGTTAGTTTTATTTTATTTTGTTTTATTATTTTATTTTTATCAAAAATCTATAAAAAAAAATTCTATGTTTCTGTTTTTCGTTCAGTTTTATTTTATCTCATCAAAACCTTAATTTATTTCTTCTTTTCCGTTCTGTTTTGTTTCAGGTACAGCAGCAGAGTGATTTGTGCATTGCGATCGAGCGCCCTCCTCAAGTACAATCGAGTGCATTGCTGCAATCGAGCGCACTCCTTTGTGTGATCGAGCGCATTTGAGGCAGAAGCTGCCCGAGCAGCAGTGCTGAACTTAAGCTGTTTTTACTAATTCATGCAAGGGCTTCATTCCAGGCATCCAAATTTCTTTCCCCTCAATACAGAGCTTCAGTGGACCATTCGACAAAGGCTTAGAGATAACTCTAAAGAGGTAGAAGAAGGATTTGAGGAAGAAACATCAATGGCAGATCAGCTAGAAAACCAGCAACCACTTGAGCGAAGACCGATGAAGCAATCCTTCATCCCAAGGAACATCGACCAGCCATCGTGTATTGCATATCAACCTGAGGCTGAAGGAAATTATTATATATCTTCGCAGATACTCAGTGCACTTACTCACTTTAGAGGTACACCTAATGAGGATCCACATTTGCACCATTTAGAGTTCTTTGATCTTTGCAAATTCCAGCATATCCAGGGCCTAGACCAAGAAGGAATCAGGTTAATTCTTTTTCTTTTTTCCTTAAAAGATAATGCTAAACTGTGGTACAATTCATTGCCTGTAGTTTTTATCCACACTTGGGAAGAGTTGACCAGCAAGTTCCTAAGAAAGTTCTTCCCAGCTCAAAAGATGAGACAAATGAGGAAGGGGATTCAATCTTTCCAATAGAGGGAAGGAGACCTTTTCTTTGAGGCATGGGGACACTTTAATGAGCTGCTTCACAAATGTCCACATCACAACCTACCTCAAGATGAGCTTGTACTAGACTTTTATAAAGGTCTAAATAATATTAATCAAAGTATTATGGATTCAGGTTGTGGAGGAGTGCTGATGGAGAAAAACAGCGAAGAAGCTATGGAGCTATTCAAGACATTGAGTGCGCAAACCCAACAATTCTCCTCTCGAAGTAGACATGGTTCCAAGAGCAAAGGTATGTATGAGGTAGCTCTAAATGGTGGATCATCTACCCAAATAACTGCTGTAGAAAGGAAACTAGACCTACTTATGAAAGCAATGACCACTCAGAATGCCTCACCCAATCTACCAGCTGCACCACTCCAGGTATGTGCTTTATGTTCTCAATTTGATCACACTACTGAGACTTGCCATTGATATTCATATGCAGACCCAAAGCAAGCAAACTATGTGGGATCGAACAACTCTCCTCCTAAGAACAATCCCTATGCAAATACCTACAACCTTGGATGGCGAAACCACCCCAACTTCTCATGGAGCAACAATCAAAATGCCTTAAATCTTCAAGGGCTGTAAAAGAACTTCTAACCAGTAGCCCAACCAGTTCTGGAATCAAAGAAGAATGATCTAAAGAGTCTTGTAAAGCAATTAGTCACTCAACAACAACAACTAATAACAACAATGATGACTTCACAAGATCAGTTTATAACTCAGCAAAGACAAACCACTGCAACACATGAGCAAGCAATTCAAAGGCTAGAGATACAAATGGGGCAACTAGCTAAGGAACTGAGTGGAAGAAAGCAAGGTGAGCTTCCAGCCCAAGCACTACCAAATCCAAGAGGACATCAGCAACTAAATGTCATGACAACTCTCAGAAATGGTAAGGTCAAAGGAGTTAATGAACCAGCACAAGCATCTCCTGCTAAGCCATCCACATCCAAGGTAAGTGAAAGGGAGAAGTGGAATGCACCACCCTTCCCTCAAAGGTTAGTAAAGCCAAAGAAAGATAAATTGTTTGATATTTTTGAAACTTTGAGAAAAGTAGAAATTAACCTTCCCTTATTAGATGCAATTAAACGAATTCCTGCTTATACTAAATATTTAAAAGATTGTTGCACTAATAAAAGAAAGTTTCAAGCGCATGAAACAGTGGCTCTAACTGAAGAGGTAAGTGCAGTATTATTAAGAAAACTACCACCAAAGCTATAAGATCCAGGTAGTTTTACCATTCCCTATAGGATAGGTGACCAGTTTTTTGAGCGTGCACTATTGGATTTAGGAGCAAGTGTTAATTTGCTACTATACATAGTAGTTGAAAAGCTAGGTTTGGGGGAGCTTCAACCAACCTCCATCATTTTGCAATTGGTAGATAGAAGCATCAAAAGACCTAGAGGTATACTTGAGGACGTCTTGGTAAAGGTAGGTGAATTTATTTTACCTGCTGATTTCATTGTGTTAGATATAGAAGAACGCTCTATGCCATTACCTCTGCCCATCATCTTAGGAAGACCCTTTATGAGAACTGCTGATACAATAATTAATGTGAAAAAAGGTATTGTAAGTATGATGGTAAATGGTGAGACAATAGAATTTAAGATATTTGATGCAATGAAACTACCCCAAGATGATAATGATGATGAATGTTTTAATGAATGTATGATGCAAAGTGTTGTCAAGCAAGCTTTTTAGCTCCATCACACTGATCCATTGGAGACCACCCTCACCCATAGCTTCACAAGTTCAGATGTAGTTCCTAAGCCAGAATCTGAAGATATTACAAATGACATCATTGAAGCTGAGCACCTCCTTGAGGCTTCTTCAAAACATCCAAATAAGTTCACTCCTCCGTTTGAAAATCTTGAGCATACTAATACTATTTTTCTCTCATCTATTGTCCAGGCACCAAACTTGGGAGTGAAGCAGTTGCCAATAAAAAATCAGAAATTCATGGTACATGGACACAGAGTCACACCACACTCTAAAATTATAGTGCAACATAGAGAAGATAATTTAGCACCCTAGACTATCCAGTATGCAGCAGCAACAAGAGCACTTGAGCCACATACAGTGACTTTAAGTACTCCCTGCCGAAAGACTAAATGTTGAAGCTGCTATAGAGAGGACTTGAGAAGTCCAGACTTTGATAAACATGTATCTCAAACGCCTCTATTAAGGTCAGTGGCACTGAGGCCACTGAGTACGCACTTTCTGCCATAATATGCGATCGAGTGCACTTCACAGTGCAATCGAGCGCATATTGGACAAAAACTTGCTAGGATGCCCAAACTGTGAACCTCCACCCCCTGCACCCAATGCCTCTTTAACTGCACCACTCGATGACCAGTAGTGAGAGGATACCCCGTCTGGCTGAAGACGTAAAACTTAGCGCTCATGGGAGGCACCCCAAAGCATATCCTTTTCATTTTAGTATTTTTCTTTTGTTTATGTTTATATTTACATGTTTATTATCCTTATTTATTGTTTTCCGGAACAACGATTAGTTTTCTTTGTCAAGCACTTAGTGCGTGCATCCAGTTCAAGTTTGGGGGCGTGTTACGAGCCAAGCAAGCAATCTAGTTCTCCATCTCCCATGTCAGATCTTTTCATGCCACACACATATTGGGGACAATGTGTAGATTAAGTTTGGGGGTAGTGGGAGACACTGTTACGCACAAACTTGAAACACAAGCACACACTAGGTCTCAGTTTTTTTTTTTAGAACAGATAAATGATGTTCATTTGGTGACAAAAATTTTGGTTGATTTAAAAATATGATAAAACTTCATTAGTAAGCTTAAAATCTAGAACACAAAGTCTTGTAATAGGAATTTTACAAAGTTTAGTTACCTACCTTAAGGAACTTAAGAATTCACAAGTTTGATCCAGATTTGCACGAGCACATTAGCACGCATTTGTGTGGGTATGATATATAATTCTTTTGTATATGTTTCCACGACTTAACTGTAATCGGATAACTCGTTAAAAGAACACTTTGGCATAAGAAAATAAAGAAAAATGTTCATCATGCAAAAAGAAAATAAAAGGCTCCTAATGATCATTAAAAACTTTTCACTGAGTAACTGGGCCTCTTACCTCAGCAAGCAGTGAGTGTTCATGTCAAAAGGTGGGAAGTAAGCGCTTAATGATCATAATAAAAATTTCCGTTGAGTAACTGGGCCTCTTGCCTAAGCAAATAATGAGTGTTCACGTCAAAAGGTGGAAATTTCACTTAGAAGCATTAAAACTTGTTAGTTCTGAAGCCTTTTTGACTCGAGTTAGTAAGTCCTTAGGGGTGTCTTCACACCTAATGCCCTAAAACCGTATGGTTTGGGAGTTGTTGGCCAAACACTCGTTACAAGAGTCAATTAGAAAGCTTAATGGAACTCAACATGGCAAAGATCGCATGATAAAAGAAAAAGAAAAGAAGCATGTATTATGCCATTTTTGTTCTTTTTGATTAGGAATTCGATGAAGGTTTAGACACCGAAACACTATACACGAAAATTATGTGGAAGCCTCATCTTATATGTGCTAATTCATCACACACAAATCAACCTTGCGATGCCTTAAGCCAACCTTAGGTAAGTAACATGAGCTTTGAAAAATCCTTTTTCAGTACAAAAATGCGTTTTTATTATAAGCTTACTCATGAACGGTTATCATGGTTTTATGCACAACCCAAATTTTTGAATATCATGAAAATGAAGTTATCTTTAATTTTGTTTTAACATAGTCTTTCGTTTTGTATTGCTAAGGGACTAGCAATGTGTAAGTTTTGGGGTGTGGTAAGTGCTTAAATAGTCATATTTAACCCCCTTAATTTACGCTTGTTAGGCTCTTTGATTATCTATTTTAGTAGATTTTATTTCATTTTCATGTTTTATGTGTTTTTCATAGGGCTTGGGCAAAAAGATAACATTTTGGAGCTTTAAGGAGTAAAAAGTCAAGTTCTGCAATCTAGAAAGGTGCGCTCGAGCACACCTCCCTTGGGATCGAGCGCACAGGCACATGAGCGCACTTGTAGAAGGCTTGAGCGAACACATTCGCTCAAGTGCAGACCGCATACGCTCGAGGGCACACACCCCAGAGGCGGCAGAGCCAGATATAGAAAGAAGTCTCCGGACCTCAAATAGGAAATTAGTGTTTCGGGGCACTTTTAGAGCCCTATATATAGCCCTGTAAAACACAGAAACCATACCTTTTGTTTTAGACTTGAAGTTGCAAGCTTAGGAGAGGAATTGACGACTCGTCTCTTGAGTCTTCTTCGGGTTTTATTTTTTTGTTTTTGTTTCATTATGTTTAGAATGTTTAGTTTAACTAGTATATGTAACTAAACTCTTATAGGGCTCTATTGAAGCCCTAGTTATGCTTTTCCACATATCTATTCATTGATTGCTTTTGCTTATAGCCATTATTAGAGTGTTTAACTTGATTAATACCTGTTTATATTTAAATTCCTCATATGTGTATGTCTGATCAATGTATGCATATGGTATGGATTAGTTAGTTGAATCAATTTGGATGACTGAGTCCTGGGTTCGACAATAGTAACAAGAGATATCCACACCGGATTCTCGAGTTAATCAACATGGGAAACCAAGAGCAGACCAAGCCCTAGGTCCCGTGTTGTTGCCGATATCCATAGCCCTTATGCTCTTTTAAGGAACAACTCAGTATACACCCATGTTGAATCCCTTAAGAGAGAAAAAAGTTAGAGTATACATCATGCCTAACTCGTTGCATAAGGAGATCAATAGCCTAAGGTGTGGACCAAGGCCTTAGGTTGGCAACCATTAAACATTCATAATCAGGCTAGAGCATTGGCACCTTACTTAGTGGGAAAGTATAATTAGTGGTGGTTATCGTAGTCGTTATGTTCCTACTATCATTAACTCACACTCAACATTTATTTCTCTTTTTACTTTGAAGAAACTAATTCTAAATCGAAATTAACCAATCCTTGTGGAAATGATCTCGCACTTGCACACTATGCTACCATTGACCTTGTGCACTTGCAAGTAAAACAAGTACGATTATTTGCATATTTATTTAGGTAGATAATCGTCCAACAAAGAGCCAAAATCACCAACCCCTCCAATTTAATCACAACCATCAAAGAAAGGATGATTGTTTGTCAATGGAGATTTTAAAGAGAGATTTCAAGCATAGTCCAATTTAGTCCACCTGCGAGTAGCACTGAGCTGTTTCCAATTTATAGTTCAAGTTCTAAGTCTAGTTTAGTTTCAAGTTTAGCATTGAGTTCTAGGATCGAGTCAAAGTCTTTGTCAAATTGTGACATTGCTAATTTGAAAACTATTTATAAGGTCCAGTCTGAGTCCGAGTTAGAGTTTGTAATTTCATTTTTCAATAATGAAGTAGCCATTGATTCTAAGTATATGCTTATCCTTTTTTTGTAATAATAAAGTCCATGATGAATTTGAATTAAATTAAAATGAGAAAGAATATAATGCTTTACTAAAATTAGATGACACTATTCTAATCAACATTAGTACTAACGAAAATACTAAGGAAATTAAAATTGGAAATATATTAATACTCCAGGAACAAAATAGTACAAGAATTTCAAAATATATTTTCTTGGTCATATGAAGATATACGTTGCATAGATCCACTAATTGCATAGCATCTCATTCCATTATGATCATATGAAACTTGTTAAGCAAAAATTAAGAGATATAAGGCAAGAATGGGTTCTAAAAATCAAGAAAGAAACCATCAAGAATTTGAAGGCCAATTTTCTTGTTGAATGGGTAGCAAATACGGTACCAGTGCCAAAGAAAGATGGAAGCATCCGAGTTTGTATGGCTTACAAAGACCTCAACAAAGTGAGCTCTAAAGATGACTTCCATCTGCCTCATATTGATTTTCTTGTTGATAACATAACTCGTTATGAACAGTTGTCTTTTAAGGACAAATTCTCATGCTATAACCAAATTCAGGTGGCACTACAAGATAAAGAGAGTACTACCTTCACCACACAATGGGTAATATTTTGTTAAAGAGTTAATCCATTCATATTGAAGAATGTTAGAGCAACTTATCAAAGGATGTCCACAACTCTCATTTATGACTTAATGCAAAAAGAAGTAGAAGTGTATCTAAACGATATAATAGTCAAGTCCAAGGAAAGAGAAGCGCATTTTGAGGCTCTTAAAGTTATTTTAGAGGATTTTGGAGTATAAGTTGAGTTTGAACCCCTAAAAGTGTGTTTTCAAATCCACAACAGGTAAAGTGTTGAGTTTTATAGTTAGTCAACAAGGAATTTAGGTTGATCCATCCAAAATCAAAGAAATTATTGAAATGCCCCAACCCATAACTAAGAAATAAGTTAGAGGTTTTCTTGAAAGAATCCAATACATATGTCGATTTATTGCCAAACTTATCACTAACTACGAACCCATTTTCAATCTACTTAAGAAATGATCTGTTGTGAGTTTTAAATTACTCGTAAGCGCACGAGTCGTTTGCAATATAGCGTTGTGCAAGTGTGAGGTCGAATCCACAGGGAATTGCATTGTGAAAATATATTTTCAATCTAAACTAACTCTATCTTAACCTAGTTCCAAATTTCAGAATGATATTGCAAAATAAATTAAAACTAAACTAAGTTGATTTTTAAAACTAATAATAAAAAGCACTAAGGTTTCCGAATCCACCCCACTGAAGTTAAGCATACATGTTCTAAAAATATAGCCTATCAAAACATTCTATGAATCCAACTATAAGACAAAAAACAAAGAATATCCCAACTAAACCAAAATCACCCAATGTATCCGCTCTTAACAAATCACAAAGGGAATCCAATTTAATCGAAAAGCATTCAATGTATCCATCAGATGAAACACAAAGAAAATCCAACAGACAATTTAAACTCAATCAATTATAAGATTAACTCAAATAATTGACAGAACATTTATACTAAAAATTGTCAGATTTGTACAAGCAAATCTGAACTACTATGCCAAACAACGGCGGGGCTTCATCTTCAACCTTAGCTGAAGAGTCTAGCCACGCATAACTATAAAACTATAATAAAAAGTGCTAAACATTTAAACTAAAACAACTGAATATAAAGAAATAAATAAACAACTTTACATGGGAGAAATTCCACTCGCTGACGGGCGGCGCTTCCCCTCGTGGTAGCAATGCCTTCGGGATCCACCAGAATGTTGGCGGACGTCCACCGGTAAACACCAAAGTGGCTCAGGAATTGTACACTAAATGATGAAGCCAGATGGTGTTTATATAGGGGAAGACCCGGAGCAATATGGGTTGCAGATTCGATGTGGGATACTGCCCGTGTGCGCTCGATCGCAGTGTGGTGCGATCGATCGCAGGTACGATCGATCGCATGCCTTGTGCGCACGATCTCATGTGCGCTCGATCGCATGTCTGCTACGATCGATCGCAGATGCACTAAACTTCAATTATTTCGATGTGGGATGTTGACCATGCGCTCGTTCTTAGGCAGGTGCGCTCGAGCCCAGTTGCGCTCGATCGCATATCTCGTGCGATCGATCGTAATGTCTCCAGAAGCTTCACATCTCCTGAAATGCTTTATTTTCTCCACAAACCTGTAAAAATACACAAAACACAAGAAAGACGTAAAATAAAGTGAAATACTACTAACTAAGAGCATAACAAATATAAGTTAAGGGTCTAAAATATGCAATATTTAAGACTCATCAAATACCCCCAAACTTATATTTTGCTAGTCCCTTAGCAAAACAAAATAAAAGACTCAATGAAAAACAAAGAACATAAAGATAAAGTCATCACTCATGGTATCCAAAAATTTAAGGAGCACACATCACCATGATATTCATTCATAAGCAAGCTTAAAAAGGTAAACCCATCTTCGCAATGAATAGAAATGTTAAAATCTAATTACCTACAAAAGGCAGGATAAGGCATCATAAGCTTGAATCAGTGTAAGGTGAATTAGCATATAAAAATGAAGCTTCCAAGTAACTCTAATGTGTAAGGTCTCCATGTCTCAAGATTCACCGAATTTCCCATCAAAAATGAACGAAAAGGCATAGTTTTTATTTTATTCTTTATTCTTTTTATTTTTTTTAACAATAATAAGGCACGACTATGTTTAGTTCCCTTAAGCTTTCTAATTGACCCATGTAGCGAGTGTTGAGTCAATGACTCCCAAACCAGGTGGTTTTAGGGCATTAGGTGTAAAGACACCCCTAAGGACTTACTAACTCGAGTCAAAAAGGCTACGAAATTAAACCGACCTTAATATTACCAAGTAAAATTCCACCTTTTGACGTGAACACTCACTGCTTACTGAGGCAAGAGGTCGAGTTACTCAGCAAAAAGTTTATTGATAATTTTTTTTTTAATATTTTCCTATGCCCAAGAGTTCATCCAACAAGTCATCCAGTTTCAGTTAAGATAAGGAAAAATACACATTAAAATCACGTGTCATACCTCACATAATTTGTGCTAATGTGCTCGTGTTAGATTAGATCAAACATGTGAATTCTCAAATGCCTAAGGTAAGTAACTAAATTTTAAAATTTATCACCAGATCATGTGTTCAAAATGTTAAGCTCACCAATGACATCACATCACAGAAAATGTTTAGATCAACCAAAATTTCACGATAAAATGAGCATGCATTTATCTCTACGACGAAAAAAAAAACAACAAATTAGGACAAAGTGTGTGATGTGTCTCCCATACCCCCAAACTTAAATTACACATTGACCCCAATGTGTGACTAATATGGAAAGAGCTGACCTGAGATATGGAGAACTATCTGGACTGGTATGGCTCATAGCATACCCCCAAACTTGAACTGAAGTACGCTTTATCCCTGAAAAATAAAAACTGGAAAACAAAAAATACTGGAAACAAGCATTAATCATAAAAATGCGAAATAATAAATAAACAAAAGAAAAGATAAGCTGTGGCGTGCCTCCCATGAGCGCTAAGTTTAACGTCTTCAGCCAAACCCAACATTAGTAAACATGCCCAACTAAACACTCCACCATCTGATCAATAAATGGGAATGGAAAATGATCAGGCCTGGTGGCAGCATTTAATTTACGGTAGTCTAGACACTTTCTCCATCTTGACTGCACTCGAGTTGGAACCAACTCATCGTCTTTATTTACTACCGTCAATTCAGCACGTTTGGGCACGACTTTAATCAGGCTCACCCCCTTGCTATCAGAGATGGGATAAATGATCCCTGCCTCTAACAGCTTAATATCTTTTGCCCTCACAACCTCTTGCATAGCAGGGTTGAGCCTTCTTTGTGGCTCCCTCGATGGCTTGGCATTCTCCTCCAACTGTATCGTGTGTATTACCAACGAGGGGTTGATTCCCTTGACATCCTCAATAGTCCAGCTTATAGCTTCCTTATGCTCTCTTATGACGTCCAATAATTTCTCCTCTGGAGCATCACCCAAATCTAAAGCTATAATTATAGGCAAAGAATCTGCTGGACCTAGGAACTTATACTTAAGATTGTCCGGTAAAGGCTTAAGTTCCTTTTTGGGGGGTTCAAGTGTTGTGGTTTCCTCCGTCTCACTGATCTTTAGAGGAGCAGACTCCAAAGTAGCATTTGCTTGCTCAAACAACTTATCTAAGCCCAAATCCTCTTCAAATTGAGCAAAGCATGCCTCCAGGGGGTCCTCAATACGTGATTCATCCATAGTCTCCTCCGTCTCACTGCTCTTCTGAGGATCAGACTCCAAAATGGCATTCACTTCCTCTAGTAACTTATCTAAGCCCAAGTCCTCTCCAAAGTGAGCAAAGCATGCCTCTAGGGGATCCTCAAACTCCTCTCATTTCTTGGGCGCTTGTAATCTCTCAGGGTAAGGCGCTTTAGGTAAAAACGGCCCAGGGAGATCCTTAATGATAGGTGTGGCTGTAGATGGCTCGGCATCTCTCTTTTCTTTGTTGCCACTTTCTTGCCCTTGTATAGGAGTTGATAAATTTCCCACCGCAAACTGTTCATTTGGGTTAGGATCAGGTTGACTGGGGAACTTTCTTTCCTCTCCTTCACCCACGTAACTTGCGATTTGATCAATTTGACTCTCTAGCTCGGCAATCGCTTGGGAGTTTTCTATGGTTGCACTCATCACTTCACTCATAGATTGGCTAGTCGTTTTCATGAAATCATTGAGAGCGTCCTCCAATGACTGTGAAACCGACACTGGCGCTTGAATGGGAGCTTGGTAAGCGGGTGATGGTGCTGGATAAGCTGAGTGACCATAAATTGGATTTGGTGGAGGAAATTCGGGAAGGTATTGATTGTGAGCATGATAAGGGTCTCCTCCCTGATTCCTTAGTTGGTTTTGCGTCCATGAAACATTAGAGTGGTCCCACCACCCTAGATTGTATATTTCAGAGTAAGATCCATTTGATTGCCAACAACACTCATTGAAAGCATTCATTTGTTCCATAGGATACTCGACAAAAGCCGGCATTGATGGACAATTCTGTGCTAAATGCAGAGGACTAGCACAGATGGAACAGCCATCAACATTGAATGTGTTGGCAGCATTGAGGGACGGGCCGATCATTTTCATGTACTCCTTAATGGTGTCCTCTAAAGACTGTGAAACCGGCACTGGATTTATCCACATTTTTTTTAAATTAAATTAATTTTTTTTTTAAATTGATAACTAACTAGTAGAAAAATAAAATCAATTCAGGCAAAAAATTTTCACAAACCAAACAATTCCCCGACAACGGCGCCAAAAACTTGTTGTGAGATTTAAATTACTCGCAAGCGCACGAGTCGTTTGCAATATAGCGTTGTGCAAGTGCGAGGTCGAATCCACAGGGAATTGCGTTGTGAAAATATATTTTCAATCTAAACTAACTCTATCTTAACCTAGTTCCAAATTTCAGAATGATATTGCAAAATAAATTAAAACTAAACTAAGTTGATTTTTAAAACTAATAATAAAAAGCACTAAGGTTTCCGAATCCATCCCATCGAAGTTAAGCATACATGTTCTAAAAATATAGCCTATCAAAACATTCCATGAATCCAACTATAAGACAAAAAAACAAAGAATATCCCAACTAAACCAAAAGCACCCAATGTATCCGCTCTTAACAAATCACAAAGGGAATCCAATTTAATCGAAAAGCATTCAATGTATCCATCAGATGAAACACAAAGAAAATCCAACAGACAATTTAAACTCAATCAATTATAAGATTAACTCAAATAATTGACAGAACATTTATACTAAAAATTTTCAGATTTGTACAAACAAATCTGAACTACTACGCCAAACAACGGCGGGGCTTTATCTTCAACCTTAGCTGAAGAGACTAGCCACTCATAACTATAAAACTATAATAAAAAGTGCTAAACATTTAAACTAAAACAACTGAATATAAAGAAATAAATAAACAACTTTACATGGGAGAAATTCCACTCGCTGACGGGCGGCGCTTCTCCTCGTGGTAGCAATGCCTTCAGGATCCACCAGAATGTTGGCGGACGTCCACCGGTAAACACCAAAGTGGCTCAGGAATTGTACACTGAATGATGAAGCCAGATGGTGTTTATATAGGGGAAGACCCGGAGCAATATGGGTTGCAGATTCGATGTGGGATACTGCCCGTGTGCGCTCGATCGCAGGTATGATCGATCGCATGCCTTGTGCGCATGATCTCATATGCACTCGATCGCATGTTTACTACGATCGATCGCAGATGCACTGAACTTCAATTATTTCGATGTGGGATGTTGACCATGCGCTCGTTCGTAGGCAGGTGCGCTCTAGCGCAGTTGCGCTCGATCGCATATCTCGTGCGATCGATCGCAATGTCTCCAGAAGCTTCACATCTCCTGAAATGCTTTATTTTCTCCACAAACCTGTAAAAATACACAAAACATAAGAAAGACGTAAAATAAAGTGAAATACTACTAACTAGGAGCATAACAAATATAAGTTAAGGGTCTAAAATATGCAATATTTAAGACTCATCAGGATCTAAAGTAGTTTGGACCCTAGAATGCCAACAAGCCTTTGACAAAATCAAAGATTATATATCCAACCCTTTTATACTAGTTCCTCCAAGACATGGGGAACTTTTGTTGCTCTACCTAGCTACTATAGATACCACCATGGGATGTATGTTAGCACAAGAATATGAAGAGAAATAAGAAAGAGCCGTATATTACCTCGCTAAAAATATGTTAGAGTTTGAAGAAAGGTATTCCATAATTGAGAAGGCATGTTTGACACTGGTCAAAGCCACTAAGAAGTTGAAGCACTATGTGGTTGCATTTCAGGTATTGGTTAATTCTAGAGTTGATCCATTGAAGTACTTATTCGAGAAATAAGCCTTAAATGGGATAATGTCAAGGTGGATAAATTTTTGTATGGATTTGATCTTAAGTACATATCAAGGAAGTCAGTCAAAGGTAATTCCATAGTTAAGCACTTTACAGAATGCCTACAGAGGATGAAGAAGATGTCCTTTACGCTTTTCCAGCTAAAGAATTAATGGTAGTAGTTATGGAGAAAGATCGGAAGATGTAATTTGATGGTGCATCGAATCATAATGGATTTGGAGTAAGGAATATAATCGTCTCTCATAATCCGTCTTTTATGCCTTTATTCGTTAAGTTGAATTTTCCCGCCATAAACAATGTTGCCGAGTATAAAGCTTGTGTGACTGGTCTAGAAGCACTGTTAGCAATGGGAGTGAAAGAAGTAGAGGTGATCATTGATTCGACATTGGTTATTTTGCAAGTACAGAGAAAGTGGAAGATCAGATAAGAAAAGTTTTGTCCTTACTAAGAGTACATTGAATAATTAATCTTGCAATTTGAAAGTATTTCCTCCATATACCTTCCTAGAGCCCAAAACCAATTTGTTAATGCCTTAGCCACCTTAGCCTCACTAGCAAACATGCTTGAAGAAGTTGAATTCAGACCTCTTACCATTGGAAAGTAAGAGGAATCCCTTTATTACCACAAGATTGAGATTGAAGCAAGAGTCAGTGACAGATTACCATGAGTACATCCTAGTAGCCATCAATTACTTCACAAAATGGGTTGAAGCTACATAAACACATAGCCAAATTCATTATAACCAATATCATTAGCCACTTTGGAGTTACACATGAAATGATTTATGATAATGGCATACATTTTTAAGTGAAGTGATAGACCTGCTACAAGAGTTCCAAATTGTTCACCACGAATCTTCCCTATATCGACTTCAAACTAATAGTTTAGTGGAAGCAACCAACAAAAATGTCAAGGTGATAATAGAGAAGATGACTGAAACTTACCAAGATTGGCATAAGAAGCTACCATATACCTTGTGGGGTTACCACACTTCATTCAGAGTATCAACTAGTGCCACGCAATATTCATTGGTCTATAGGATGAAAGAAATTTTGCCTATAGAAATAGAGGTTCAGTTTCTCTGTGTAGCCTTTGAGAGAAAAATGTCAAAAGAAGAATGGTTGAAAGCTCGGTATGAAGAATTGAATCTACTAGATGAGAATCGCATGAAAGCTTTGCACCATGTACAAGGCTACCAAAGAACGATCATTAAGGCATTCAACAAGAAGGTGAAGCTAAGGAATCTCAAGAAAGGTGATTTAGTGCTAAAAGAATTCAAACCTTTTATTTTCGACCCAATGGGCAAATTCAAGCCCAAGTGGATTGGGACTTATGTGATTTAGAACATTTTGAGTGGTAGAGATGCCAAGATATCTAAAATTAAAGGAAATGAATTTTCAAAAACCATTAATCTAGAAAAAATAAAAAAAAAGTATCACATATAAAAACTAATTCTCTTAAACAAGAAAAGAAATTTCAAAGCAATAAAAAAATTTCATGAAAAATGATCTCTTTAGTTTGAAAACCCGAAAGGGCGACCTAGACAAAAATTATAGCAAAGCAAAAAAATTTTAAAAAAATTGAATTCGCTAGGTTGAAAATCCGAAAAGGCAGTGTAGACAAAACTACAAGCAAAATGGCTAAGTTTGGGAGAATCTAGCACCTTTTCCTCTATTAATTTCATTTAGCAAATAATTAGCAACATTTTGATAAGAATATTGCAATTGAATTTTCGAAACAACATAAATATAAAATTCTTATTAACATAAATAAATTTCGAGGCTTCATTATTGTATGAATGGATTTTTTTATTGTTAATTTTCTTCTTGTACATTATTCTTGTCCAAACATAAGTCTTACTTCTCTACGTTCTCTTGTCCATTTCATAAGATCTTGCATGTTGATTCTTTCCATCAAGTGAAAATAGAAGCCTTCTTCATGCTACATGACATCAGCAACATACACCACTTGAGTTGTTAGAGGGTTAGCCCATGTTTCAATAATCTTCTTAACTACTCATCCAGACATGACCAAACACCTGTATTTGTAGTCATCAGAAGGAATTCCTTATGGTAGCCCATATTTGCATTGGATGAAAGGAGGAATGTAGTAGGAGGATAATTCGAATCTAGTCAACAGTACCACTCCACTTTTAGTCCACCAATAATTGCAGTTTCAAAATCCCAGCAGGGGCAACTCCATTGAATACCATTTGAAGAAAAAAAAACAACGGCCAATGGCCCCAAGTCTATTTTTCTTTCAAAGATTGAAGTATGCATTGTAGGCACTTACAAAAATTAGTAGAGGCATAATTAGGCATAGAATGAGATGTGACCAACTTTAATTTATCATATAACCATACCTGTAAATAAAGAGCACAACAACATTAAAAAAAATGTGAATAGTACTCTCTTGTAGCAATAAAGGACTTTAACACAAAAATTTTAGCTTTACCTTTTGATTCCAAATCCAACCAATGGAAAGTTTCTCTTAAAAATAAAACAATTGGATTCATGCCTTTTTCTATGCCCTCAACATCGATTGCACCTTACATGTCCATCTTTCGAATTCAAGAAATAATAGCTCGCAAAGCAAAAGCATAGAACAAGCTGATGAGACCGAATATACCCATTGGACTAATTTTTGTCTACATATAATGATCAAGGATTGGCAAGAGATGTGTGGTTACCATAAATCCAAGCAGATGTTGCACCTAAAGGGATTATACAAATCATAAAATTTCTTGGCATAGTTGAGGAAAATGAGGAACAAAAATATTTTTGGAAGAAAAAGTTCATAGAATTGCACCACATTCTTCAAGTGTATAGCATGATTTACTAAAGTCGAAAAGAAAGATGTGCCTCTCAAGGTTCCAAAAATGTGCAACCATCAGAATAAATTTGTTATCTAGCTTCACATGAGAAAGAGTAAATATGGGATCCAAGATGAATTTTTTAGAAGTTGAACCAAAAAATTCCCTTGCAATCCTACAGCCACAACTTGATCTCTATTTCAGTGAATGTTTCCATGGCTGCATAGAACTTAGAAAAATTGAATTAAAAGGTCTAGGAAGTGTCTAACTCTTTTTATAAGAGTTTAATGGTATTATAATACAATTATAAGTAAAAAAAATAGTCGAACATGAACTGAACAACAAAAAGTGGGATCAAGTACCATGCCCCATTCTAGAATGGTGCAAAAGACCTTGCGCTACTCTAGAGTAGTTCAGGTCTCAAGATATCCTAGAAAAATCTTCCATCTTTCAGACTAGTTCCAGAACCTTGCACACCTATAAAATTCATACATCCATGCATAAATCAGCTCATTCTGTTGGAAAATCACTTTCTTGCGGAATCCCAGGTTGTGATCTTTCTAAACACCCAAGGCTAAAATGACTTGTAATAAATAGCAATCAGACCAATCAAAGAAAGAACACAAGCAATTGTTATTGAGGTTCGGTAATGTGCCTACGTCCCCGTGAGCTCCTCCGAGCTCTCTACACCAAATAAATGGAGTTCTTACAATTGCAGAAACACCTCTTCAAGAACCCTCTTGTTCTTGAAGAACGAAAGAAGAGAATACGAAAGTGATAAGAACTAAGTGTTTCCCTGGAATTTTCCCAAAGAAAATTTCAATTATAAAGCCCTTGAATCCTCAATCTAGACTACTCTCTCTCTAAACAACTAGCCTCTCTTGAATGAGTCTCTCCTGTGTGTTTTGTGTCTTTGCACTCTCACACACCATGTGTTCTATTTCACACATATTGTCGCACATGTCTCACCCTTGTGATTGCTCCTAGATGACCTGTTGTGAGTTTTAAATTACTCGCAAGCGCACGAGTCGTTTGCAATATAGCGTTGTGCAAGTGCGAGGTCGAATCCACAGGGAATTGCGTTGTGAAAATATAATTTTTAATCTAAATTAACTCTATCTTAACCTAGTTCCGAATTTTGAATGATAATTTGCAAAATAAATTAAAACTAAATTTAATTGATTTAAAATCTAATAATAAAAAGCACTAAGGTTTCCGAATCCACCCCACCGAAGTTAAGCATACATGTTCTAAAAATATAGCCTATCAAAACATTCTATGAATCCAACTATAAGACAAAAAACAAAGAATATCCCAACTAAACCAAAAGCACCCGATGTATCCGCTCTTAACAAATCACAAAGGGAATCCAATTTAATCGAAAAGCATTCAATGTATCCATCAGATGAAACACAAAGAAAATCCAACAGACAATTTAAACTCAATCAATTATAAGATGAACTCAAATAATTGACAGAACATTTATACTAAAAATTGTCAGATTTGTACAAGCAAATCTGAACTACTACGCCAAACAACGGCGGGGCTTCATCTTCAACCTTAGCTGAAGAGTCTAGCCACTCATAACTATAAAACTATAATAACAAGTGCTAAACATTTAAACTAAAACAACTGAATATAAAGAAATAAATAAAAAACTTTACATGGGAGAAATTCCACTCGCTGACGGGCGGCGCTTCCCCTCGTGGTAGCGATGCCTTCGGGATCCACCAGAATGCTAGCGGACATCCACCGGTAAACACCAAAGTGGCTCAGAAATTGTACACTGAATGATGAGGTTAGATGGTGTTTATATAGGGGGAGTCCCGGAGCACAATGGGTTTCAAAATCGATGTGGGATACTGCCCGATTGCGATCGATCGCACTCTGGTGCGCTCGAGCGCACATTGGCTCACTACAGAGCATTTTTAACCGATGTGGGATGTGCAAGAGCGCATTTGCGATCGATCGCAAGTCTGGTGCGATCGAGCGCACTAGACTTCTTCAGCTTGAACCTTGTTTACTAAAATGGCCATAACTTTCTCTAGAAAAATCGTTTTTGCATGCCGTAAAATCCCTCAGAAAATAGACTTCCGGATCTTTCCAACCATATATGGCTCATCTCCTGGTTCTTCCGGAATCAATACAGTAAAATCCACAAAAATGACTGATCTGTAAGGCGATTTTGGCAATTTTAGTGAAACTCTTTTCCCAGTGCTTGTAAACCTGAAAAACAATGAAAACAACTCAAAGTAACAAATTACTAAGCTAACAAATGTAAATTAAAGGGCCAAAATATGCAATATTTGGCACTCATCAAATACCCCCAAACTTACAATTTGCTAGTCCCTTAGCAAAACAAAATAAAAGACTCAATGAAAAACAAAGAACATAAAGATAAAGTCATCACTCATGGTATCCAAAAATTTAAGGAGCAATCATCACCATGATATTCATTCATAAGCAAGCTTAAAAAGGTAAACCCATCTTCGCAATGAATAGAAATGTTAAAATCTAATTACTTACAAAAGGCAGGATAAGGCATCACAAGCTTGAATCAGTGTAAGGTGAATTAGCATATAAAAATGAAGCTTCCAAGTAACTCTAATGTGTAAGGTCTCCATGTCTCAAGATTCACCGAATTTCGCATCAAAAATGAACGAAAAGGCATAGTTTTTATTTTATTCACTCTTTTTTTTTTTTATTATTAAGGCACGGCTATGCTTAGTTCCCTTGAGCTTTCTAATTGACCCATGTAGCGAGTGTTAAGTCAATGACTCCCAAACCAGATGGTTTTAGGGCATTAGGTGTAAAGACACCCCTAAGGACTTACTAACTCGAGTAAAAAAGGCTACGAAATTAAATCGACCTTAATATTACCAAGCAAAATTTCACCTTTTGACGTGAACACTCACTGCTTACTGAGGCAAGAGGTCCAGTTACTCAGCGAAAAGTTTATTGATAATAATTTTTTTTTTTTTTTTATATTTTCCTATGCCCAAGAGTTCATCCAACAAGTCATCCAGTTACAGTTAAGATAAGGAAAAATACACATTAAAATCACGTGTCATACCTCACATAATTTGTGCTAATGTGCTCGTGTTCGATTAGATCAAACATGTGAATTCTCAAAATGCCTAAAGTAAGTAACTAAATTTTAAAAATTTATCACCAGATCATGTGTTCAAAATGTTAAGCTCACCAATGACATCACATCACAGAAAATGTTTAGATCAACCAAAATTTCACGATAACATAAGCATGCATTTATCTCTATGACGAAAAGACAACAAATTAGGACAAAGTGTGTGATGTGTCTCCCATACCCCCAAACTTAAATTACACATTGACCCCAATGTGTGACTAATATGGAAAGAGCTGACATGAGATATGGAGAACTATCTGGACTGGTATGGCTCATAGCATACCCCCAAACTTGAACTGAAGTACGCTTTGTCCCTGAAAAACAAAAACTGGAAAACAAAAAATACTGGAAACAAACATTAAACATAAAAATGCGAAATAATAAATAAACAAAAGAAAAGATAAGCTGTGGGGTGCCTCCCATGAGCGCTAAGTTTAACGTCTTCAGCCAGACCCAACATTAGTAAACAGACCCAACTAAGCTCTCCACCATCTGATCAATAAATGGGAATGGAAAATGATCAGGCCTAGTGGCATCATTCAATTTACGGTAGTCTAGACACTTTCTCCATCTTGACTGTACTCGAGTTGGAACCAACTCGTTGTCTTTATTTACTACCATAAATTCAGCACGTTTGGGCACGACTGGAATCTGGCTCACCCATTTGCTATCAGAGATGGGATAAATGATCCCTGCCTCTAACAGCTTAATATCTTCTGCCCTCACAACCTCTTGCAAAGCAGGGTTGAGCCTTCTTTGTGGCTTCCTCGATGGCTTGGCATCCTCCTCTAAATGTATCATGTACGTCACCACCGAGGGGCTGATCCCCTTGACATCCTCAATAGTCCAGCCTATAGCTTCCTTATGCTCTTTTAAGACGTCCAATAATTTCTCCTCTAGAGCATCACCCAAATCGGAAGGTATAATCACAGGCAAACTATCGGCTGAACCTAGGAACTTATACTTAAGATTATCTGGTAAAGGCTTAAGTTCCTTCTTGGGGGTTTCAGGTGCGGTGGTCTCCTCCATCTTATTGCTCTTCCGAGGAGGAGACTCTAAAATGGCATTCGCTTGCTCAAGTAATTTATCTAAATCCATATCCTCTCCAAATTGAGCAAAGCATGCCTCTAGGGGGTCCTCAGTGCGGGAGTCATCCGCAATCTCCTCCATCTTACTGCTCTCCCGAGGAGGAGACTCCAAAATGGCATTTGCTTGCTCAAGTAATTTATCTAAATCCAAATCCTCTCCAAATTGAGCAAAACATGCCTCCAGGGGGTCCTCAGTGCTTGATTCATTCACAGTCTCCTCAAGAATCTCCTCTATCAAGCATACATTTCTCACTTCATCATATTCATGTGGTTGCCTAGTGATATCAAAAATATTCAACTCCACTGTCATATTTCCGAAGGAGATCTTCATCACCCCTGTCCTACAATTTATCAGGGCGTTAGCCGTGGCTAAGAATGGTCGCCCTAGAATAACCGGTATTTGAATCCCTATATTCTGAACCGGCTCTGTGTCAAGCACAATAAAATCCACGGGGAAATAGAACTTATCCACTTTTATCAAAACGTCCTCAACTATTCCCCGTGGTCTTTTCACTGACCTGTCAGCCAATTGAAGCGTAGTGGATGTGGGCTTCAATTCTCCTAACCCCAATTGTAAATAGACTGAGTAGGGTAGAAGATTCACACTCGCCCCTAGATCCAAGAGAGCCCTCTCAATGTGGCTGACTCCTATCGTGCAAGAGATGGTAGGACACCCCGGGTCCTTATACTTGATGGGTAGCTTGCACTGAAGGATTTAGCTGACTTGCTCGGTCAAAAATGCCTTTTTTGGGACATTCGTCCTCCTTTTGATAGTGACCAAGTCCTTTAGAAACTTGGCATATGATGGCATTTGATGGATGGCATCCAAAAATGGGATATTGATTTGGACTTGCTTGAATACCTCCAGAATTTCCTCATACTTCCCTCCTTTCTTGGGCGCCTGTAATCTCTCGGGGTAGGGCGCTCTAGGTATAAACGACCTAGGAGGGTCTTTCTCAGTAGGTGTGGCTATAGATGGCTCAGCATCTCTCTTCTCTGTGTTGCCACTCCTTTGCCCTTGCTGCATAGCAGGGCTCTCTTCCACTCGATTGTCCACTTGTCTCCCAGACCTCAGTGTGACAATCGACTGTACTTGTTCCGCCCCGTGCATAGGAGTTGATGAACTCTCAACCATAAATTGTCCTTTTGGGTTTTGCACGGGCTGACTGGGGAACTTTCCCTTCTCTCTCTCACCCAAGTGACTTGCAATTTGCCCTATTTGACTCTCCAGCTTGGCAATTGCTTGGGTGTTTACCACAGTTGCACTCCTCACATCACTCATATTTTGGCTAGTCTCCTTCATGAACTCCTTAAGGGTGTCCTCTAGCGACTGTGAAACTGGCGCTGGTGTTTGAGTGGGTGCATGGTAAGCAGGTGAAGGTGCTGGATGGGCAGAACGACCATGATTAGGAATTTGTGGGGCAAATCCGGGAGGATATTGATTTTGAGCATGATAAGGGGCTCCTCCCAGATTCATCGGTTAGTTCTGCCTCCATGAAAAATTTGGGTGGTTCCGCCACCCTGGATTGTACGTCTCGGAGTACGATCCATTTGACTGCCTTCGAAAGTCATTGAAAGCATTTACTTGTTCCAGAGGATACTCGGCACAAGCCGGCATTGATGGGCAATTCTGTGCTAGATGCATGGGACTAGCACAGATGGAACAGCTTTCAACATTGAATGTGTTGGCAGCATTGATGGATTGGCTCACAGTGAGAGCGTCAATCTTTTTAGTGAGGGCATCTAACTTTATCCTCAAATCGGCGTCCTCTCTGACCTCATAGATGCCTCCCTTCTTAGGAGCACGAATGGACTTATCTCGACAGCTTGAAAAATCCCACTGCTGCGAGTTGTCGGACAACTTGTCCAACGCCATATATGCTTCGTCTCCTGTCAGACTCAAGAATGCCCCCCCATTCATAGACTCGATCATGCTACGGTTGGGTTGAGTCAACCCTTGGTAGAAGAATTGAACGAGTCTCCACTTCTCATATCCATGTGGAGGGCATCTGATCAGTAACTCTTTAAAGCGCTCCCAACCCTCAGAAAATTTTTCATCCTCATCCTGAGTGAAAGAGCTGATCTCCTTTCGGCACTCATTCACTCTAGACATTGGGAAAAACTTATGATAAAATTTGCTAAGCAGGTTTTCCCAAGATGTAATAGACCCGGGCGTGTTGGAATCCAACCACGCCCTAGCTCTATCGTGAAGAGAAAAAGGGAAGAGTCGAAGATGGACTGACTCTTCAGAGAAGTTCTGGAATTTGAATGTGGCACAAATGTCTTTGAAATTCTTCACATGGCTATAAGGATTTTCAAGATCTAAGCCATAGAATGAGGGTAAGAGTTGGATGACATGTGGCTTCAAGTCAAAGTGGGTGGCATTGGTCGGTGGCAACACTATGCAAGAGGATGAGTTAGTCGCAACGGGTGCGAACAAGTCCCTAAGGGATGTAGTAGAGTCCACGTTCCAAGCTCTAGGTTGCTCTACATGTTCAGGATGATTTGCATTCCTATAATTCTCTGCCATCTCAACTGTCTCTCTCTCAACTAGCGCTCTTTTCTGCCTTCTAAGAGTTCTTTCTAAGTCGGGATCTAAATGTGTCAAATCTAAGTTCAAGGATCTCCGACCAAGCATACACTAACAGAAAAATAATGAGATACTAACCAGTAGAAGCAACAGAATAAAGCAAATACAAAACTCAAATTTTTTTTTATTTTTTTATTTTTTTATTTTTTTTTAAATTAAATTAACTAGTAGAAAAATAAAATCAATTCAGACTAAAAATTTTCACAAACAAAACAATTCCCCGGCAACGGCGCCAAAAACTTGTTGTGAGTTTTAAATTACTCGCAAGCGCACGAGTCGTTTGCAATATAGCGTTGTGCAAGTGCGAGGTCGAATCCACAGGGAATTGCGTTGTGAAAATATAATTTTTAATCTAAATTAACTCTATCTTAACCTAGTTCCGAATTTTGAATGATAATTTGCAAAATAAATTAAAACTAAATTTAATTGATTTAAAATCTAATAATAAAAAGCACTAAGGTTTCCGAATCCACCCCACCGAAGTTAAGCATACATGTTCTAAAAATATAGCCTATCAAAACATTCTATGAATCCAACTATAAGACAAAAAACAAAGAATATCCCAACTAAACCAAAAGCACCCGATGTATCCGCTCTTAACAAATCACAAAGGGAATCCAATTTAATCGAAAAGCATTCAATGTATCCATCAGATGAAACACAAAGAAAATCCAACAGACAATTTAAACTCAATCAATTATAAGATGAACTCAAATAATTGACAGAACATTTATACTAAAAATTGTCAGATTTGTACAAGCAAATCTGAACTACTACGCCAAACAACGGCGGGGCTTCATCTTCAACCTTAGCTGAAGAGTCTAGCCACTCATAACTATAAAACTATAATAACAAGTGCTAAACATTTAAACTAAAACAACTGAATATAAAGAAATAAATAAAAAAACTTTACATGGGAGAAATTCCACTCGCTGACGGGCGGCGCTTCCCCTCGTGGTAGCAATGCCTTCGGGATCCACCAGAATGCTAGCGGACATCCACCGGTAAACACCAAAGTGGCTCAGGAATTGTACACTGAATGATGAGGTCAGATGGTGTTTATATAGGGGGAGTCCCAGAGCACAATGGGTTTCAAAATCGATGTGGGATACTGCCCGAGTGCGATCGATCGCACTCTGGTGCGCTCGAGCGCACATTGGCTCACTACAGAGCATTTTTAACCGATGTGGGATGTGCAAGAGCGCATTTGCGATCGATCGCAAGTCTGGTGCGATCGAGCGCACTAGACTTCTTCAACTTGAACCTTGTTTACTAAAATGGCCATAACTTTCTCTAGAAAAATCGTTTTTGCAAGCCGTAAAATCCCTCAGAAAATAGACTTCCGGGTCTTTCCAACCATATATGGCTCATCTCCTGGTTCTTCCGGAATCAATACAGTAAAATCCACAAAAATGACTGATCTGTAAGGCGATTTTGGCAATTTTAGTGAAACTCTTTTCCCAGTGCTTGTAAACCTGAAAAACAATGAAAACAACTCAAAGTAACAAATTACTAAGCTAACAAATGTAAATTAAAGGGCCAAAATATGCAATATTTGGCACTCATCATGACCCTTTATAGAGTGCAACCACTTCTTGAACCAATCTTGAAGTCAATCTCAACCCTTAGATCTTAAGGACCAATCAATTATAGTCATTCAATAAGTCTAAGTGATCCTGTGTGTTTTAATCAAGTGCCACGCACCAGGAGAAGAGTGTTGAACATTGGCATCAGGTGTACAGGGCACACCACCTCTAGTTGCTGGGCGCTGCAGCACACACCACCTTGTGTCACGGCACACACTACCCAGAACTTCATCCTTTGTTGTAGGCCGCAGCACACACTCCTCGTGCTGCGACTCCAAAGTCTGATGAAGCTTCATTCTTTATCCCGTTTAATCCTTAGACAAATACCAACAATCTCTATCTTTGTCTAAGCGATTAAACCCAAACCCGTTGTGCAAGGAACTCAGGATCCAAACTCAACTTGAGTCACCATATCAACCGACTCCAATCCTAAGAAGTCTAAGACAATGATTGAACTTACTTAGAGGTAGAACTTTAGTACCTAAATCTGTAGGATTTTCATCCGTTGTGACTTGGTCCACATGAATGCATCCTTTCGTAACATTTTCCCGAATGAAATGATACTGAACATCCATATGCTTAGTCCTCTCATGGAACACTGGGTTCCTACACAAGTGCAATGCACTTTGGCTATCCGAATACACAACCACCTGCTCTTTTAGGACCTTCAACTCTACCAACAACCTTTTGCACCACATAGCCTCCTTAATGGCTTCCGTTGCCGCTATGTACTCAGTCTTGGTTATTGAGAGTGCTACCACCGACTACAATTGAGCCTTCACGTACCTCAACAACCACTTCATCACAATCCAATGCTCCTTTCCGGGATTACTCATTAATCTGCTGAGAACACTAATTGCCTGAGAAATGTCGGGTCTAGTGCTTACCATCATGAACATAACTGATCCAACCGCACTAAAGTAAGGGACCTTTTCCAGTTCTTTCTTCTCCTTATCCATTCCAGGACATTGCTCACTGGAGAACTTGAAATAACTAGCAAAGGAATCTTCACTGGTTTACCATCTTCCATTGAAAACTTACACAACATCTTTTCTATGTAGGAAGACTGAAAAATCTTCAATCTGTTTCTCTCCCTGTCCTGAATTATACTCATCCTAAGGATCTTTTGTGTAAGGCCAAGATCCTTCCTCTCGAACTCCGAACTGAGTTGAGACTTCAACCTTTCTATCCTCTCCCTGCTGTTACCAACTAATAGCATATCATCGACATAGATGAGGATAATCACCATTTCCTCCACCTTATTTCTAGGTGAGAAAATTTCTGTGAGATCTATGCCTTCTCATTGCGTGAACCCCTTCGCCACTAGCCTAGCCTTATACCGAACTTCATCCCCTAGAGGGTTCCCTTCTTTGATCTTGTAAATCCACTTACAATCCACAACTCTCTAGTTTCCTGGAATGTGTACCAATTCCCAAGAGTTGTTTTTCCTCAAAGAATGCATTTCCTCCTCCATATCTAGCTTCTATCTTGACGAATCCTTACATCCCAGAGCATCAATGTAAGTTTTTGGTTCACTTATCCTTCCTTCTGAATAAGGAGCTACTACAATAGCAATCCAAAACCATATCTCAAAGGTGGTCTGACCAGCATTCTTTCCCGGTCCCTTATGAGCTGATAGTCATTTTGACTTGCTGCATCATCCCCTTCTAGTTCAACCTCCTCTTGAGTGTCTTGAGCTTGGCCTTCATCAATGGGCTCTACCTGGTCTGAACCTTCTTGCCTTCCTTGCTCTACCTAAACTAAATTTTCCTTGATGCTATGCTCCACAAATACCGAGATGGTTTGCCCACTATCCCCTGCAGGGTTAGTTTTCTCCAAAAAGGGAAATACATGCTTATTAAAAATGACATCCCTACTTATTATGAGTTTAGTTCCTTTTTGCTCTAAGGACCACAACCTATACCCCTTAGCCCCTTCCCCATATCCTATAAACACACATTTTCTAGACCTGGGGCTAAGTTTATCATCCTTTTGATGTGCATACGCAGCACATCCAAAAGTCCTAAGGTTATTCAACTCAAGGGGTTTTCACTCCACATCTCCTCGGGAGTCTTAAGGTCCACAGCCCTAGAAGGCAATCTATTAACCAAATACGTAGCAGTAGACCCCACTTCCCCCCAAAAACATTTGGGTAATCCATATCCTATAATCATGCACCTAAACTTTTCTATAAGGGTGTTTTTCATCCTCTCAGCAACTCCATTTTACTGAGGGGTTTTCACAACCATTCTATGTCTTAGAATCCCATTTAACTTACCGAATTGATCAAGTTCCTTGTTAAAAACTTCTAAGCCATTAACGGTTCTTAAAACCTTAACTATCCTACCCATTTGAGTTTCTTCCAGCTTTTTTCACACCACAAATTTATTCAAAGCATCTGATTTATTTTTAAGCAAATAAACCCATACCTTTCTAGAATAATCATCAATTAAAGACAGAAAGTAAAGATTACCTCCCTGTGTTGGTGTTCTTGCTGGCCCCCAAAGATCGGCATGAATGTAGTCAAGAATACCCTTTGACTTGTGCACTCTAGTGTTGAAGCTGACCCGATGTTGCTTCTCAAGAACACAATATTTGCAGAAATCAAGTTTCTCTACCTTGTCACCATCAAGTAAACCATTCTTCCTGAGAACTTGCAGGACCTTTTCGCTCATGTGTTCCAAGTGATTGTGCCAAAGAGCTGTCTTATCCATCTCAGCTGCTTGATCCTTGATGTCCATGTCTCTGATCATCTCATAGAGACCATCTTTCATTGCTACTTTGATCACTATCAAAGATCCCTTGGTTACCTTGATCTTTCCTCCCTCTGCTTTGTATGTGTGCCCCATGGAATCTAGCTGCCCCAATGAGATCAAATTTCTTCTTAACTCAGGAAGATATCTCACATTCCTCAGCAGCCTAGTAACTCCATCAAACATCCTCAACTGGATGTCTCTCATGCCCCTCACTTGGTAAGAAGTATCTTTCCCTAGGAAAACCTTTCCCCCATCGGTTTCCTTGAAATTCTTGAACCAATCTCAGTGATGACACATATGATAAGTGCACCCAGAATCCAAGATCCATCTCTCGCTGCCTTCTTGCCCCTTGCTCACATTTGAGCACACAACAAGAAAATCATCATCTTGTTGTTCTCCCTTGGCAACCGAAGCCTCTCCATTCTTGGTATGACTTCTTCCTCCCTTATCCCTTAACATCTTCTTGCAATCTTTCTTGAAATGACTCTCCTTATGGCACTGGTAGCATCTCTTACCTCCAAATCTCAGTTTAGAGTGTGCTCTCCCATGGCTTTGTCCTTTACCTTGTGGTTTGTCCTGGTAGTAGCCATGGATGTTGCTACCATACTTAGTTGCTGGCCTTCCTCTAACGAACAACCCTTCCCCACTTGATGCTTCCCTCATCTTGGCTTTGAAATCATGAGCACTTATAGCATTAATCACAATTTCTTTGGTTAATGTATCTCTTCCATACTAAATAGCATCAATCAAGCTTTCAAAACAACTAGGAAGAGAATTCAACAATATAGCAGCCAATTGTTCATCCGGGAATGTTATACTACAACTAGTCAAATCTTGAACTGGTTTATTAAACACATCAAGATTATCTTGCAACTCTTTATTAGGATCCATTTTAAAAGCAAAGATGCATTTAAGAAGATAAATCTTATTAGGGAAAGTCTTAGTAAGAAATAACTCATCTAGTTTCTTCCAAATGGCAGCTGGATCTTTCGAGTCTCTGCACTCCCTTGTGACACTATCCGACATGTGAAGAAAGTTAGTGCTGTACGCCATCTCCTTCATCTCATTCCGCTGGACCTCCATGAAACTTGTTGGAAAATCGTCATCTTTTCCAATCACTAAGTCCACCTTTTGTTGCATAAGAACCGCTTTGATTTTTCCCTTTCAAAGGGCAAAGTCTCCATTTCCATCAAACTTCTCAACAATGAAGTTTGAATCCATCTTGCAGAGAAAATCCCAGATTTATGCAGCACCCACAATTGCTTTCCAACTTCTAAATCTCAAGAACACGATCAAATCTTAATCTCAACACCGTTCTTGAACCTCAGGAACACGATCAGATCTTGATCTCATTACCCTTCTTGAATCACCCAAGAAGTTTTCTTTGATTCTTGGAGTCTTGCTCCGATACCCCCTGTTTAACTCTGATACCTACTGTTGTAGCTCTGATACCACTATTGGAAAATCACCTTCTTGCGGAATCCCAAGTTGTGATCTTTCCAAACACCCAAGTCTAGAATGACTTGTAATAAATAGCAATCAGACCAATCAAAGAAAGAACACAAGTAATTCTTATCAAGGTTCGGCAATGTGCCTACGTCCCCGTGAGCTCCTCTGAGCTCTCTGCACTAAATTAATGGAGTTCTTACAATTACAGCAACACCGCTTCAAGAACCCTCTTGTTCTTGAAGAACGAAGAAGAGAAGAAGAAAGTGATAAGAACTAAGTGTTTCCCTAGAATATTCCACAAGAAAATTCCAATTACAAAGCCCTTGAATCCTCAATCTAGACTACTCTACCTATAAATAACCAGCCTCTCTTGAATGAGCCTTTCCTATGTGTTTTGTGTCTTTGCACTCTCACACACATTGTCTCACATGTCTCACCCTTGTGATTGCTCCTAGATGACCCTTTATATAGTGCAACCACTTCTTGAACCAATCTTGAAGTCAATCTCAACCCTTAGATCTTGAGGACCAATCAATCATAGCCCTTCAATAAGTCTAAGTGATCCTGTGTGTTTTAATCAAGCCCCACGTACCAAGAGAAGAGTGCTGAACATTGGAATCAGGTGTGCCTGGCGCTGCAGCCCAGAACAGGGCAGGCCACGGCTCACTACAGGGCACCCTACCTCTAGTTGCTGGGCGCCGCAGCGCATACTGCCCAGAACTTCATCCTTTGCTGTAGGCCACAGCGCACACTCCTTATTCTGCGATTCCAAGGCCTGATGAAGCTTCATTCTTCAACCCGTTTAATCCTTAGACAAATACCAACACATTCACGCATCATAAAATATTCATAAAACTAACTAACATCCATTGACATCCATTCTATTTTCATTCATCACATCACTATGAGCTTGTTAACCTAGGCTATTCATTCATTACTCTAGATAGTCATAGTCAAGCCTATCCAAAAATATTCATAGAACCAAACATAGCACACAATTGTGACAACCCTAAAATTGCACTAAGTCATGGTGCACCACATATACATCTCAAAATAAGTAATATCCTCATTACAATCCATCTTGACATAAAGAAAGAAAAAAAGGAAAAAAGAAAAGAGTTATGCATTGCATCAATCATCTATACATCCTAGCATTGTAAATTTCCTTGTCTCTACAACTACAGTCAAGACCCATCTCAGGTGGGTCGTACTCGAGATAGAATTGTTACTTTTAAGCACCAAACTCTAACCTGAAAATGATTTATTATAAAATATGTCTCAAATAATAAAATCTTTTAAAAACATAATAAGTAGAAATTTATATAATTTCATTATATGAAATAACCATTTTTTTACAACAAAATATAACATGAGAAAAGGATACCAAAGATACTACCTAAACCAGAAGAATGCTCCTGATAGCGAAAAGGACATCTAAAACTCTTTCAAACCTAGCCATTTCACCAAAGAAAGGACCAATCAACTTTTAAGCCGATATGAGTTTAAAGTACAAAAATCTAAATTCTTTGTAACGATCCATCCCGGGTTGACCACCGTCGAAACGGTGTCATCACATTTTGAAAATCCCAGCACGACACATATATGCAACAGTAAAAAATTTCCAACTGCAAGTATTTATATCAATCCTTAACCCTTAACAGGGCAGATACATTATTAAGATCTCAACTTAAACATTGTATACAACATAATTTGCATGAATATTTACAACTATTTTTTTTCTCATTAGTCTGAGGATGTGGACCATGTGGCTTACAGATAATGAATCCGTCTGAATCTCGACTCACCAACTATTTGTCCTGCCTACTTCCTGAAATTTTTTAACATTGAGGGATGAGCTTCACAAGCTCAGTGAATTAAATTTACTAGAAGTATTTAATTTGTATAAATAGTTTTTTAATATTTAATCATTTATATCTCATATAACTTGATAATAGCATTCTACTGCCACTACACATATCATAAGCCCATTCTCTATCAATATATTCTTCTTATTTATTTGTTCACCTTAAGACTATCAATTATCTCATAATTACTGATGAGTGCCAAATATTGCATATTTTGGCCCCTTAATTTACATTTGTTAGCTTAGTAATTTGTTACTTTGAGTTATTTTCATTGTTTTACAGGTTTACAAGCACTCAGAAAGGAGTTTCACTAAAATTTCCAGAATTACCTATACAGATCAGTCATTTTTGTGGGTTTTACTGTATTGATTCAGGAAGAACCAAGAGATGAAGAATACAAACTTTGAAAGATCCGAATTTTATTTTTTGAGGAATTTTACGGCTCATAAAAATGATTTTTCTAGAGAAAGTTATGGCAGTTTTAGTATACAAAGGTCAAGCAGTGCACCATGCTACGCTCGAGCGCACAAGACTATGATCGAGAGCACTCAGGCAGTATCCCACGTCGAATTTGAAGCACATTGCACTCTTGAGTTTCCCTATAAAAGCCCCACATTATTGAAGTAATTAGTGTGCAATCTGGAATACTTCTGCTAGCATTCTGGTGGATCTCGAAGCCTTTGCTACCAAGAGGGGAAGCGCCGCACGACAGCTGCGAGTGGAATCTCTCTATCCATGTATTGTTAGTTTTAATTTATTTTAAGTTTTAAAGTTTAAATGTTTAGCACTATAATTGTGAAAATTATGTTCATAATTATGCGAGGCTAAAATCTTCATCTAAGGTTGAAGATAAAGCCTTGCCATTGTTTAGCATTATATTTTCATATATGTTCGTACAATTCTGATATTTTTAGTATAAATGTTCTATTTCATTTGTTTGAGTAAACTCTTATGATTGATGGTTTTCAAATTGTTAAATTGGATATTCCTTGTGTTTCATCTGCCAGATACGATGGATCATTCAAATTAGAGTGGATATCCATTGTGATTTCTGAATTAAACGGATACATTGGATGGTTTTGGTTTAGTTTGGGTATTCACCGTGATTTGTATAATGGTGGATTCATGGAATGATTTGATAAATTATTTTTATATAGAACATGAAGATATATTCTTTACTTTGGTGGGATGGATTCAGAAAACCTTAGTGTTTTTATCAGTTGTTTTTAAATCAATTTAGTTTAGTTTATATTTCTTTGCAAGATACAATCCAAAATTCGGAACTAGGTTAAAATAGGGTTAGTTCAGATAAAAATATAATTTCACAACGCAATTCCCTGTGGATTCGACCTCGCACTTGCACAACACTATATTGCAAATGACTCGTGCACTTGCGAGTAATTTAAAACTCACAACAAGTTTTTGGCGCCGTTGTCGGGGAGTTGTTTGGTTTGTGAAATTTTTGTCTGAATTGATTTTATTTTTCTACTAGTTTAGTTAGCATTTTTGTTTTATTTTCTTTTGCAATTTTATTTTAGTTTATTTGTTTCTATCTGAAATTGCCCATAAAAAATAAAAAAAAATAAAAAAATATGGATGAATCTAGCGCTGGTTTCACAGTCTTTAGAGGACAACCTCAAGGATTTCATGAAGATGACCGACCAGTCCATCAATACAGCCAATACATTCAATGTTGATAGTTGTTCCATTTGTGCTAGTCCTATGCATTTAGCACAGAATTGTCCATCTACACCAGCTTTTGCCGAGTATCCCATGGAACAAATGAACGCTTTAAATGACTATCGGTGACAACCAAATGGATCTTACTCCGAGACGTACAATCTAGGGTGGCGGAACCACCCTAATTTTTCATGGAAGCAAAACCAACTAATAAATCAAGGAGGAGCCTCTCATTATGCTCACAATCAATACCCTTCCAGATTTCCTCCACCAGTTCCAAGTTATGGTTGCTCAGCCCATCCAACACCATCACCTGCTTACCAAGCTCCCACTCAAGCGCCAGTGTCAGTTTCACAATCATTGGAGGACACCTTCAAGGATTTCATGAAGTTGACCGGCCACTCCATCAGCGAAGTAAGGAGTGCGTAAATAGTAAACAACCAAGTGATTGCCAAGCTAGAGAGTCAAATGGATCAAATCACAAGTCATGTGGGTGAAGGAGAGAAGGGAAAGTTCCCCAGTCAACCTGTGCCCAACCCAAAGGAACAGTTTGTGATGGGAAATTCATTGACACCTACGCACGGACAGGAATAAGTGCAATCGATTGCCATATTGAGGTCTGGGAGACAAGTGGACAATCAAGTGGAAGAGAATCTTACTATGCAGCAAGGGCAAGAAAGTGAAAACAAGGAGAAGAGAGATGCTGAGCTATCTACAGCCTCACCTATTATTAAGGATCTTCCTGGGGTGTTTGTACCTAAAGCGCCTTACTTTGAGAGATTACAAGCACCCAAGAAAGGAGGGCAATCTGAGGATATTGTGGAGGCATGCTTTGCTCAGTTTGGAGAGGATTTGGATTTGGATAAGCTATTTGAGCAAGCAAATGCTATCTTAGAGTATGCTCCTCGGGAGAGCAGTAAGACGGAGGAGACTGTGGGTGAATCAAGCATTGAAGACCCCCTGGAGGCATGCTTTGCTCAGTTTGGAGAGGATTTGGATTTAGATAAGTTGCTTGAGCAAGCAAATGCTACTTTGGAGTCTGCTCCTCAGAAGAGCAGTGAGACGAAGGAGACCACAACACCTAAACCTCCCCAAGAAGGAACTTAAGCCTTTACCGGACAATCTTAAGTATAAGTTCCTAGGTCCAGCAGATTCTTTGCTGTGATTATAGCTTCAGATTTGGTTGAGGCTCAAGAGGAGAAATTAGTGGACATTTTAAGAGAGCACAAGGAAGCTATCGGCTGGACTATTGAGGATATTAGGGGAATCAGCCCCTCGGTGGTGATGTACAAGATACGTTTGGAGGAGAATGCCAAGCCATCGAGGGAGCCACAAAGAAGACTTAACCCAACTATGCAAGAGGTTGTGAGGACTGAAGTGATTAAGCTATTAGATGTAGGGATCATTTATCCAATCTTTGATAGCGAGTGGGTGAGCCCGATTCATTTCGTACCAAAGCGGGCTAGATTGGCAGTTATGATGAATAAATATGACAAGTTGGTTCCAACTCATATGCAGTCACGATGGAGAGTGAGTATAGACTACCGTAAGTTGAATACTGCCACAAGGAATAATCATTTTCCACTCCCATTTATTGATCAAATGGTGGAGCGCTTAGCTGGGCACGATTACTAATGCTGGGTCTAGCTGAAGACGTTAAACTTAGCGCTCATGGGAGGCACCCCACAACATATCCTTTCTGTTTGTTTATTATTTTACATATTTCTTGTTACTATTTTTATCTAGTGTTTTTTGTTTTCCAGTCTTTATTTTTTAAGTACAAAGCGTACTTCATATCAAGTTTGCGGGTATGCTATGAGCCATACCAGTCCAGATAGTTCTCCATATCCCATGTCAACTCTTTCCATATTATTCACACATTGAGGTCAATGTGTAATTTAAGTTTAAGGGTATGGGAGACACATTACACACACTTTGTCCTAATTTGTTGTTATTTTTCTTCATTTAAAAAAAAAAAGAAAAAGAAGAAGGTAAATGCATGCTCATGTTATTTTGAAATTTTAGTTGGTCTAAACAAATACTGTGATGTGATGTCATTGGTAAACTTAAAATTGTGAACACATGATTTGATGATAGAGTTTTAAAACTTTGTTACTTACTTTAGGCATTTGAGAATTCACATGTTTGATCTAATCTGACACAATCACATTAGCACAAAATTGTGTGAGGTATGACATGTGATTTCAATGTGTATGTTTCCTTGACTTAACTGAAACTGGATAACTTATAGGATAAACATTTTGGCATAAAAACAAAAAAATATATTTATAATGATCATTGCGAAACTTTCCGCTGAGTAACTAGATCTCTTGCCTCAGTAAGCAGTGAGTGTTCACGTCAAAAGGTGGGAATTTTGCTTGGTAGCATTAAGGACAGTTTAGTTTCGTAGCCTTTTTAACTCAAGTTAGTAAGTCCTTAGGGGTGTCTTTACACCTAATGCCCTAAAACCATCTGGTTTGGGAGTCGTTGACTCAATACTCGATACATGGGTCAATTAGAAAGCTTAAGGGAACTAAATGTAACAGAGCCTTATAATAAAAAAAAATAAAATAAAACTATACCATCGTTCTTCATTCTGATGAGAAATTCTGTGAATCTTGAGACATGGAGACATTGTACATTGAAGTTATTTGGAAACCTCATATGTATATGTTAATTCACTTTACACTGATTCAAGCTTGTGATGTCTTAGCCTGCCTCTTGTAAGTAATTAGGTTTTAAAATTGCTATTCATTGCGAAGATGGGTTATATCTTTTTTAAGCTTGCTCATGAATGAATATTATGGTTTTGAGTGCTCCTTAAATTTTTGGATACCATGAGTGATGAACTTATCTTTATGTTCTTTGTTTTTCATTTAGTTTTTTATTTTGTTTTGCTAAGGGACTAGCAAAATGTAAGTTTGGGGATATTTGATGAGTGCCAAATATTGTATATTTTGGCCCCCTTAATTTTCATTTGTCAGCTTAGGAATTTGTTACTTTGAATTGTTTTCATTGTTTTACAGGTTTACAAACACTCGGAAAGGAGTTTCACTAAAATTACCAGAATTGCCTGTACAGATCAGTCATTTTTGTGGGTTTTATTGTATTGAATCAGGAATGAGATGAGCAATATATGCATTGAAAGATCTAGATGTCTATTTTTTGAGGAATTTTACGGCTCATAAAAATGATTTTTCTAGAGAAAGTTATGGCAGTTTTAGTAGACAAAGGTCAGGCTGTGTGTGATTTCAGCGTGGCAAATCAGTCCTTTTTGTGGATTTTACTGTATTGATTCAAGAAGAACCAAGAGATGAGCCATATATTCTTGGAAAGATCCGGATGTCTGTTTTCTGAATAATTTTATGGCTCATAAAACTGATCTTTCTAGGGAAAGTTATGGCAGTTTTAGTAGACAAAGGTTAGGTAGTGTACCATGCTGCGCTCGAGTGCATAAGACTGTGATCAAGCTCACTCGGGCAGTATCCCACATCGAATTTGAAACACATTGCACTCTTGAGTTTCCCTATAAAAGCCCCACCTCACTGAAGCAATTAGTGTGCAAACTGGAGGACTTCTGCTAGCATTCTAGTGGATCTCGAAGGCTTTGTTACCAAGAGGGGAAGCGTTGCACGACAGCTGCGAGTGGAATCTCTCTATCCATATATTGTTAGTTTTAATTTTTTTAAGTTTAAATGTTTAGCACTGTAATTGTGAAAATTATGTTCATAATTATGTGAGGCTAAAATCTTCATCTAAGGTTGAAGATGAAGTCTCGCCATTATTTAGCATTATATTTTCAGATATGTTCGTACAATTCTGATATTTTTAGTATACATGTTCTACTTCAATTGTTTAAGTAAACTCTTATGATTGATTGTTTTTAAATTGTTAAATTGGATATTCCTTGTGTTTCATCTGTTGGATACGGCAGATCATTCAAATTAGATTAGATATCCATTGTGATTTGTGAATTAAACGGATACATTGGATGGTTTTTGTTTAGTTTGGGTATTCGCCGTGATTTGTATAATGGTGGATTCATTGAATGATTTGATAAATTATTTTTATATAGAACATAAAGATATATGCTTTACTTTGGTGGGGTGGATTCAGAAAACCTTAGTGTTTTTATCAGTTGTTTTTAAATCAATTTAGTTTAGTTTATATTTCTTTGCAAGATACAATCCAAAATTCGAAACTAGGTTAAAATACGGTTAGTTTAGATAAAAATATATTTTCACAACACAATTTCCTGTGGATTCGACCTCGCACTTGCACAACACTATATTGCAAACGACTGGTGCACTTGCGAGTAATTTAAATTTCACAACAATTACCTCGTTATGAGGTTCACAGTATATAGTATACCATTTAGATAGTTCTTATCATATCCTGCTTCCATGTTTCTTTCTTACCCTAACTGTCTCTCTGTGAGACTCATTCATCTATAAATAAATTTACAATAGCAAACAACACTTTATCATTTCAGTAATACAATCAATATTTAAAACAGATGTAATGCATGAATTATTATTAGGGAACATCTTCCCACATGTCGACATATTTTTTTCTTAGACCGGCTGCCTTCCCGGTTCTTTTATTTCATTTAGACTGGCCCTCTCCCGGTTCTTTTATTTTCAGCATATACCAGTTGTCATGGTTTTTCGTTTAGACTGGTCCCCTCCCAGTTCTTTTTCATGCATATGCATATGAACAATGATATGAAATATGGATATGAACAATAATATAAAAACAAGCATGTATTCAAATATTTAATTTAGCTAGCCTGCCTTTTCTCAAATTACTATTTGATCAGTTTCACTAATTTCTTCTCCTCATATATCACATCAATTTATCAACCATAACTCATTAAGAATTTCATTTATGACCTTCATTATTAAATGGACTCATTATTTCAATAATATTACTTCTCATACAATAACTTTCCACGTATCAATTATACCTATCATACCCATCAAACAACTTTCATCTATTATCAAATCATAGGTCAATAATTTATTCAAATATTATCACTATATATTTCATATTTATCTTGATTACTTAAAGTAAATCTAACTCACCACGTAGCACTTAGAGCTACCCGTGGATCACCTCCTTGCCTTTTTTGCTCCTCTCAGCAATTTCCCTCGGTTGTTGATCGTCAATACCTGACATAATATTCATATTAAATTCTAATTTATTCTTCCATAATTTACACGTGTTGAAAATTCCCACATTGAATTCCAAGAATTTTATATATGCTAAATTTCAAAAATAAACATCACATTATTACCTTATGTTTTTCTTAGAGCTTCCCATGACTCTCTAAAAAATTCTCTCGTAGTTGAAGGAAAACCAACAAGATTTGGTAAGTAGTTAATAAAATAAACTAAAGTTATATATATATATATATATATATATATATATATATATATATATATATATATATATATATGTGTGTGTGTGTGTGTGTGTGTGTGTGTCTATATATATATATATACACCCCAAATTTTAAAGGCAATAGTCAACACCTCCCCCCCCCCCCCCCCGAAATTGCCACGAATTTGACAATGTGTCTTACATGCATCCTTTCTTCCCTTTTGGCAATAGGTGTTGCCACCTGCTGCCACGTTTTTTTTTCTTTTTCTGTTTCCTTTTCTTTTATCTGGATGATTTTTTTTATTTTTATTTTTATTTTCTTTATACTATCATGCTTCCCTTTTTTAAAAGAATTGTTTTATAAAAATTAAAATTTTCGCATATATATTATTTTAAGTCCATGTCATATTAGTAAATTACTTCTTTCCCCTTTCTTTATGAATACGGTTATTAAAATCCTACCCACCTTACAAAAATTTTGTCCCTGAAATTTCCTTACCTAATTCATGAAAGAGTTGGGGGTATTCTTTCCTCATTCTTTCTTCATGCTCCCAAGTGACTTCTTTGACAACTTTGTTCCGCTATAATATTTGAATCAAATGAATGGCTTTATTGTGCAAGACTTTATCCTTTTTGTCTAGAATTCTAACCAGTACTTGCATAAAAGTCAAATCTTCCTGAAGTTCCTTCGCCTGATTTGAGATACTATGGGATTTATCGTGTAAGTACTTTCTCAAAAGTGACACATGAAACACATTATGTAATTGTTTTAACTCTGGAGGCAAATCCAAAATTTTTCTCTTTCAACCTTTCTTTCGGTCCCCAAGTATTTAAAGAAATAGAGTAATTGAAGGAAAACCAAACAGGATTGTAAGTAATAACATAAATTACGTTTATATATATATATATAGAAAAAATGTTTAAATTTTCGGCAGCTTAAAATTGCATTCTCAGCAGCCATGTTGCCTTACATGCAGCAAGGGTTGCTCTCCTAACGATAGGTGGCAACACTTGTTGCCAGCTTTTTTTTTTTTTTTCTTCTGTTTTATCATTCTGGATGATGCCAAAAAAATTTTTTTGGACATCCTAGAATTTTTTTTAATTGTTTTATAAAAATTCGACTTTTCGCATTTAAATATATATATATATATATATTATTTTAACTCTATGTCATATCTATTAAAGTATCTTTACCCTTACTTTACAAATATGGGTATTACAATTCTACCCACTTTACAAAAATTTCATCCCCAAAATTTTCTTACCTAATTCAAGAAATGTTGGGGGCATTCCTTCCTCATTCTTGCTTCATGCTCCCACGTGACTTCTTCGACATTTTTGTTCTGCTAGAATACTTGAATCAAAGGAATGACTTTATTGCGCAAGACTTGTTCCTTTCTGTCTAGGATTATGACCGGTACTTGCAGAAAAATCAAATATTTCTGATATTCTATCGCCTAATTCGAGATACTATAGGATTCATCGTGTAAGTACTTTCTCAGCAGTGACACATGAAACACATTATGTAATTTCTTTAACTCTGGGGGAAAATTCAATCGATATGCTACTGGTTCAACTCTCTCAATCACCTCATATGGCCCCACAAATCTCGGGCTCAACTTTCCTTTCTTTTTAAACCTCAACACATCCTTCCACAGAGATATCTTAAAAAATACCCAATCACCAACTTGAAACTTGAGAGGTCATCTTCTATTATCAGCATATCCCTTCTGTCTGTTTTGTGCTGCTCTAAGGTTCTCTCTAACCAGTTTGATCCTCTTAGTAGTTAGATTTATCATTTATGGACCGAATATCTTTCGCTCTACAACTTCTTCCCAGCATACTGGAGTTCTACACCTCCTACCATATAAAGCTTCAAATGGTTTCATCCCAATATTAGTTTGATACTGATTATTATATGCAAACTCGATCAAAATCAAATAAGCATCCCAGCTCACTTAAAAACTCAGTACACTTGCCCTCAGCATATCTTCTAGTATTATGATGATTCTCTCCGTCTACCCATCAGTTTGTATATGAAAAGCTGTACTAAACTTTAATTGCGTACCCATAACTTCTTGGAAACCTCTCCAAAATCTAGAGGTAAATCTAGAATCTCTATCTCATACAATACTCAAGGGTACTCCATGTAATCTTACAATCTTCACTATATACAATTCAGCTAACTTTTCAGGACTCCAGGTAGTTTTAATAAGAAAAAAATGTGAAGACTTAGAAAGTCTATCTACTATAACCCATACAACGTCATGACTCCTATGGGTACAGGGAAAACTAGAGAAAAAATTCATACTCACATTTTCCAATGGCCACTCAGGTACTAGAAGAGGTTGTAATAAACCTACTGAATGTTTATTCTCATACTTCACCTGTTGACAAGTCAGACATCTAGAAATATGTTCCGCTACATCTTTCTTCATCCCTAACCACCAATAATTTTATCTCAATCCCCTGTACATCTTAATATTACCTGGATGCATAGAATATATAGAATCATGAGCCTCCCTTAGTATCTCTTTTCTCATCTTCACATTATTGGGAACACAAACTCAGTGGCCCAATATCACCATACCATCTTCTCTAATTCTAAACTCAGTTGGCTTTCTACTCAACACTTCTTGTTTAATCTTCTCTATCACCTCATCTCTACCCTGTATCTGTAATAAATGATTAATAATAGAGGATTGTATCACCATATTTGCCATCAATACTCCTCTATCATTGACACTCAATTGCATCCTCATTCTTCTTAATTCTATCATCAAGCTAGTATTATAACTCCTACTAGTAGCTAATCTCCCTATAGCCTTTCTACTCAATGCATTAGCTACTACATTAGCCTTTCCTGGATGATAATGAATCGTACATTCATAATCACTAATGAACTCCATCCACCTCCTCTGCCTCAAATTCAACTCCTTATGGGTCGGTAAATGGATCAAGCATTTAAGATCAATAAAAATTTCACAATTGGCTCCATATAGATGATGTCTCCAAATCTTCAAAGCAAAAACTATGACAGTCAATTCTAAATTATGGGTCGGGTAATTCCTCTCATGGTTCTTCAATTGCCTAGATGCATAAGTTATAACTCTCACATGTTGCATCAACACACATCCTAACCCTTGATGTGACGCATCATTATATACCATAAATCCTTCATCACCAGAAGGAAGCACTAATACCGAGGCAGTAGTCAATTTTTCTTTCAACAGCTAGAAACTTCCCTCACATTCCTCTGACCACCCAAACTTCATATCCTTCCTGGTCAATTTAGTTAATGGTCCAGCAATCATAAACAAAATTTGGATGAATCTCGTATAATAACTGGCCAACCCCAAAAAGTTTCTAACTTCAGTTACACTAGTGGGTCTTTCACAATTCAACACTGTTTCTACTTTCTGTGGGTCAACTGCAATTCCCTCTCCCGACACAACATACCTCAAAAGAGATATTTCACTCAACCAAAACTCACACTTAAAGAACTTTGCATATAATTTCTCTTTCCTCAGAATTTCCAACACTATCTCTAAATACTGCATATGCTCCTCTTCATTCTTGGAATATACCAGAATATCATCAATAAACAGTATCACAAATCTATCCAAGAATGGTTTAAACACCCAATTCATTAGATCCATAAATGTTGCAAGAGCATTAGTCAACCTAAATGGGATGACCAAAAACTCATGAGGGCCACAACGTGTCCTAAAAGCAGTCTTAGGCACGTCCTCCTCCTTTATCCTTAATTGATGATAACCTGATCTTAGATCTATCTTAGAAAACACCTTAGCTCTCTGTAACTGCTCGAATAAATCATCTATCCTAAGCAAAGGATATCTATTCTTGATGTTGATCTTATTTAACTATCTATAATCAATATATAATCTCATTGTCCCATCATTCTTCTTGACAAACAATACAGGGGCTCCCCAAGGTGACATACTAGGTCGAATAAACTGTTTATCTAGCAACTCTTGAAGCTAAACTTTCAACTCTCTCAATTCAGCTGGTGCCATTCTATAAGGTGCTATAGATATGAGTGCTGATCTTGGAATCACCTTAATAGAAAACTCAATCTCCCTATTGGGAGGTAAACCAGACAACTCTTCAAGGAATACATCAGAAAAATCTTTTACTACCAAGATTTCCTCTAACTTCCTACTCTCCTTGCTAGAATCCACCACATATGCTAAATATCTTTCACAACCCTTCTTCAACCATTTACTGGCAGTTAAGGCAGAAATAAGACAGTTAGCAAGTATCTTATGTTCTCCTTGGAAATTAAACTCTTCCTATTCAGGTATCTTGAATACCACATTCTTTCTAAAACAATCTACCTAAGTATGATATGCAGATAACCAATTCATCCTCAGAATTAAATCAAAATCTATCATATCTAAAGGTAATAAATCAACTTCAAATTCTCTATCAGCCATATATATCACACAACTTTAACAAATTGTCCAGATAAGAACCCTATCCCCAGTAGGAATCTCAACAACAATAGTATGCATCAAAGGACTAACACTAGCATCAATAGATTTCATATAAACACTGGATGCAAAAGAATGGGTTGCACTAGGATCAATCAATAATCTAGCAGGCCTATCAATGATAGATACCATACCCATAACAACATCAGGAGTGGTTTGTGCATCTTGTTAGGTCAATGCATAGACTCTACTGTCTCTGGACTGTAATTGGCTACCATATCATCTCTCAGCTACTGATCATCGACCTCTGCCCTGCACACTCCCTGATTCACCACTTTTTTCCACTGATTTTCTCCCAACACGTCCGATGCCTACGTCAACAGATTTCTCCACTGGACAATCTACAGCAACATGTCCTCCCTCACCACATACAATGCATTTTTGCGTAGGGCAATTCTGAGATAGATGCCTCATCTGATTACATCTAAAGCAAACCCTTGACTCTCGATAATACATCAGATTACCACGTCCCCTTGGTGGCATACTTACTTCTCTACTATAACTCTCACTTCCCATAGCTTGTCACCCAAATCTAGGGGTCCCACCGGTATTACTCTAAGCTACAGAAGCAATAGATACTGCTTGTTTCTGACTATGTACTACAGTTTCTTGTGACAAGGAACACCCTCTCTAGGTTGGTCTCCCACCCTGCACACACATACTGTCACCACCTCTAGGTCCCTCAAATCTAGACCTCTTCAGCCACTCTTTCTTACCTGTAAACTCCATCAAATCTTTCTCAATTTGTAATACTTTATCCACCAGTATAGCATAATTTCCCATGCCCATATAAGAGAGTTCAGTCTGAATGTCATAGTGTAATCCATCTAAAAATCTCTTGCATTTCCTCTCATCCGTATTTACTAATTCAGGTAAAAACCTTGACAGGGCTATGAATCTATTATCATATTCAGCCACCGATAAATTACCATGCCTTAGATGAATAAAATCTCTCTCTTGTTGTGCTCGAAAGGTATTTGGAAAATACTTTGCAAAGAACTCATCCTTAAACTTACTCTAAGTTAAAGGTTATTTTACTTGTGTGCATACCCTGGGCAAAATATCCTCCCACCATTAAGAAGCCTCACCCTCCAGGTTAAATGAAGTAAAAGCAACCTTTTGTCTATTTGTCACTAGTAAGACCTCAAAATATTTCTCGACATGTCTAATCCACTGCTCAGCTTTTACAGGATTTACAGATCCTTGAAAAGACTGGGGTTTAAACTTAGGAAATCTCACAAAACAACCACCTTGCATCTCATGTGCAAACATATTTTCTCTCTCATGAACCTCTTGTCTCACCACATCAGGTTCTATTCTACCCATCTCCTCTAATCTCTTTTGCAAATTATCAGCCCTTTCTTCAGCTGCATTCATCCTCTCTAGGGCATGCTCAAGAGCTTCTCTCAATTCATCCCTTGTAGCCTCAGATTCTCTCCCAGCTCTCCTAGTACCTGCCGCACTATCAATATGTTCCCTTGCAGGAACCACATACTCAACTTCCTCCTCTGCTTCAAGTCTTCTAAGTATTGGGGGTCTACCACGTCCCCTCTAATTCAGAACTCTACCTTTAACTCTAGTGCGTCCATGTGTCATCCTCATACTCTGTATTAAAATATAGTTTATTTAGGTCTTCCACTTCTTTAAGTTCTTATGCAGTCTGCAGAATCATAAAACCTAATACTCTGATACCAAAATTGTAACGAACCATCCCAGGTTGGCCACCCCCCCAAGATGGTGTCTGATAAGTGCTTAAATGTTCATATTTAAGCCCCTTAATTAACATTTGTTAAGCTTTTAGTTTGTGTATTTTATTCTATTTTACTTCCTTTTTGTGTTTTCTGTGTTTTCTGTGTTTTTATAGGTTTTTGGAAGAAAGTAAGCATTTTGGAACTCAAAGAGCAAAACTGGAACTAGGAGCTGTAGAAGAGTGCGATCGAGCGCACAAGGAGGACGCTCGAGCGTAAACTCATGCGATCGAGCGCACATGAATCAGTAAAACATCAAACGGCAGTTCCTATTTTGGAAAGGAGGGTTAGAGCCCTGTTTTAGAAATTAGGGTTTCCAAGTGTCCTTAGAACCCTATAAATAGACTTATAAAACACAGAAACAGTATCTTCCTTTTAGTTTAGTTTTTGTTCGGGGAGATCAGAGAAGGAAATTATGGAGGAGAACTGACGACTCTTCTCTGGGTTTCTTTTTTCCTTTATTTTTATTATGTGTACTTAAACTTTTAGTAAGGGCTTGGTTGAAGCCATAATTATGTTTACTAAATAAATTCAGTATTGGCACCTTTATGATATTTACGTTGTGTTGCTTAACTTAATTAATACCTATTTTTATTTAAATTCCTCATATGTGTGTGTCTGATCAACGTATGCATGTGGTATGGATTAGTTAGTTGAATCAATTTGGATGACCGAGTCCTGGGTTTAACATTAGTAACAAAAGATATCCATGCCAGATTCTTAGGTTAATCAACATGGGAAATCAGGAGTAGATGCCATGCCCTAGGTCCCGTGTGGTTGTCGATTTCCACAGATCCTATGCTCTCTTAAGGAACAACTTAGTATACAACATGCTGAATCCCTTGAGAGAGAAAAGAGTTAGAGTAGATACCATGCCTAACTCATTGCTTAGGGAGATCAATAGCTTAAGGAGTAGATACCATGCCCTTAGGTTGACAAACATTAGGTATTTAGGCATGAGTAAAGCATTGGCATACTGTTTTGTTGTGGTAGCATGATTAGTGGTGGATATCAAGTCCCTACGCCTTTATCTTTATTATTTCAAACTCAATATTTATTTCTCTTGTTTTTATTTCATTATTTCGAAACTAATTCTAAATTGAACTTTACTAATCCCTGTGGAGATGATCTTGCATTCGCACACTATGCTACTGTTGACCTTGTGCACTTGCAAGTAAAACCGTAAGATTATTTGCTCATTAATTTAGGTGGATAAACGCATAAAAACTTGTTGTGCATTTATCTACTTAAATAAATAAGCAAATAACCGTACAGTTTTACTTGCAAGTGCACAAGGTCAATTTAGTAGTATAGTGTGCGAATGCAAGATCATCTCCATAGGGAATGATAAATTTTGATTTAGAAGTAGATTCGCAATAATAAAATAAAAATAAGAGAAATAAATATTGAGTTGGAATTAATAAATATGAAGGCGTTGGGACTTGATATCCACCACTAATCATGTTACCTTAATAAAACAATATGTCAATGCTTTACTCATGTCATGAATACCTAATGGTTGTCAACCTAAGGGCATGGTATCTACTTCTTAAGCTATTGATTTCCCTAAGCAACGAGTTAGGCATGGTATCTTCTCTAACTTTTTTCTTTCTTAAGGGATTCAGCATGGTGTATACTGATTTGTTCCTTAAGAGAGCATAAGATTTATGGAAATCGACAACCACACGAGACCTAGGGCATGGTATCTACTCCCGGTTTCCCATGTTGATTAACTCAAGAATCTGGCGTGGATATCTTTTGTTACTAATGTTAAACCCGAACCATTTTGCAGAGAACTTCAAGATCCAAACTCATCTTGAGTCATCAATTAACCAAATCCAATCTTAAGTAGTCCAAAGCAATGATTGAACTTACTTAGAGGTAGAACTTTAGTACCTAAATCCACAGGATTTTCTTTCGTGGCTACCTTGTCCACATGGATGCATCCTTTCATAACATTTTCCTGAATGAAATGATACCGAACATCCATGTGCTTTGTCCTCTCATGGAACACCAGATTCTTACTCAAGTGCAATGCACTTTGACTATTCGAAAACACCATAACCTGCTCCTCCAGTACCTTCAACTCTTCCAGTAACCCTTTGCACCACATAGCCTCCTTAATAGCCTCCGTAGTCGCTATGTACTCAGCCTCGGTTGTTGAGAGTGCTACCACTGGCTGCAACTAAGCCTTCCAACTTACACAACATCCATTTAAGTTGAAGAAGTAGGAGGTAATCAATCTCTTTTTATCCCAGTCTGCTCCATAGTCTGAATCCGCAAAAACCTCTAGGCAGATGGACTAACCCCTCTTCTTATAAACCAACCCTACTTCTGGTCTTCCCTTCAAGTACCTCAGCACCCACTTCATCCCAAGTCAATGTTCCTTTCCGGGATTACTCATAAACCTACTGAGAACACTCATTGCATGAGCAATGTCAGGTCTAGTGCTTACCATGGTGAACATAACAGAACCAACAACACTAGAATAAGGGACTTTTTCCATTTCCTTCTTCTCCGCCTCCGATCTCGGACATTGATCGCTGGAGAACTTGAAATGACCAGCAAGAGGCACCTTCACTGGTTTGCTATCTTCCATAGATTAAATATCATCTTCTCTGTGTAGGAAGTTTGAGAGATCTTCAATCTGTTTCTCTCCCTTTCCCGGATAATATACATCCCAAGGATCTTTTGTGCATGGCCAAGATCCTTCATCTCAAACTCCTCACTGAGTTGAGCCTTTAATTTCCTTATCCTCTCCATGCTGCTCTCAACCAACAACATTTCATCAACATAGATGAGAATGATCACCAATTCCTCAACCTTGTGTCCAGGTAAGAAAGTTTCTGTGAAATCTATGTCTTTTCTTCTTGTGAACCCATTCGCCACCAGCCTAGCTTTATACCAGACTTCATCCCCTGGAGTATTCCCTTCTTTGATCTTGTAGATCCATCTACAATTCACAACTCTCTGTTTTTCATGTTTGGGCACCAACTCCCAAGAGTTATTCTTCATCAAAGAGTCCATTTCTTCCTCCATAGCCAGCTGCCACTTTGACGAATCCTTACACTCCATGGCATCCGTATAAGTTTCTAGTTCAACCTCTCCTTCTGTCCAAGGAGTTGCTACATTAGCATCCGCAAACCCATATCTCAAAGGTGGTCTAACCACCCTCCTTTCCTGGTCTTTTGTGAGCTGGTAGTCATTATGACTTGCTACATCAACCTCTTCTTGTTCAGCCTCTTCTTGAGTTTCTTGAGTATAGCCTTCATTCAAGGGCTCTACCTAGTCTGAATCCTCTTGCCTTCCTTGCTCTACCTGAATCGAGTTCCTTGATGTAATGCTCCACAACTTTCGGACTGGTTTGCTCACTAGCCCCTACAGGGTTAGTTTTCTCCAAGTAGGGAAATAACAATTCATTAAAAATAACATCCCTACTTATAATCAGTTTCATGCCCTTCTTTTCTAAGGACCACAACCTATATCCCTTAACCCCATCACCATATCCTAGAAATACACATTTTCTAAATCTTAGGCTAAGTTTATCCTCCTTTTGATGTGCATATGCAGCACACCTAAAAGTCCTAAGGTTGCTTAATTCAGGGGGTTTCCCACTCCACATCTCTATGGGAGTCTTGAACTCTAAAGTTCTAGAGGGTGATCTATTTACCAAGTATGCAGTTGTAGCCATAGCTTCTCCCCAAAAATATTTTGGTAACCCAGATCCTATTAACATGCACCTAACCTTTTCCATAAGGGTTTTATTCATCCTCTCTGCAACTCCATTTTGCTGAGGTGTTTTTATAACCGTTTTATGTCTTAGAATGCCATTTAATTCATAGAATTTATCAAAATCTTTATTACAAAATTCTAAGCTATTATCAGTTTATAAAGCCTTAACTACCCTACCCGTTTGAGTTTCCAGCAACTTCTTCCACACAACAAATTTATTCAAGGTATCAAATTTATTTCAAAGCAAATAAACCCACACTCTTCTTGAATAATCATCAATTAAACACAGAAAATAAAAGTTACCTCCCTGTGTTGGTGTTCTTACTGATCCCCAAAGGTCCGAATGAATGTTGTCAAGAATCCCCTTAGACATGTGCACTCCGGTGTTGAAGCTGACCCGGTGTTGCTTCCTAAGAATGCAGTTCTCATAGAAATCTAGTTTCTCTACTTTGTCTCCTCCAAGTAGACCATTCTTGCTAAGAAGTTGCAAGTCATTTTTGCTCATATGTCCCAAGCGAGTGTGCTAAAAGGCTGCCTTATCCATCTCAGCCATCAAGCTTGCTGCTTGATTATCGATTTCTGTCTCTCTGATCATCTCATAGAGTCCATCCTTTATTGCTGCTTTGATCACTTCCAAAGATCCTTTGGCCACCTTGATCTTTCCTCCCTCTACTTTGCATGAATACCACAAGGAATCCAACTGCCCCAATGAGATCAAATTCCTTATCAAATCTGGAAGATACCTCACATTTCGCAGTAGCCTTATGACTCCATCGAACATCCTCAACTGGATGTCTCTTATCCCCCTCACTTGGCAAGAATTGTCATTCCCCAATAAGACCCTTCCATCATTGATCTCTTTGAAATTCTTGAACCATTCCTTGTGAGGACACATGTCATAAGTCACCCGAAATCCAGAATCCACTTCTCGCTGCCTTGCCTCCTACTCACATTTGAGCACACAATAAGCACATCATCTTGTTGTTCTCCTTTGGCAACAAAAGTCTCTCCATTGTTGGTGTGGCTTCTTCTCTCATCCCACATCTTCTTCTTGCAATCTTTTCTGAAATGGCCCTCCTTATTGCAGTAGAAGCACTTCTTTCCAAATTTTGATTTGGAATGTGCTCTCCCATGGCTTTGCCCTCTACCTCTTGATTTCTCCCGGTAGTTACCATGGTTGCTATTGCCATTCTGAGTTGTTGGCCTCTCTCTTACGAACAACCTATCTCCACTTGATGTCTACTTCATCTTGGCTTTGAAGTCATGTGCCCTTATGATATTGATCACAATCTCCTTTGTTAAAGTATCCCTTCCATACTCAATAGCATTAATCAAATTATCAAAGCAATCAGGAAGGGAATTTAACAAGATAACAGCCATTTGTTCATCCGGAAATGTAATGCCATAGCTATTCAAATGTTAAACTAGCGTATTAAAGACATCAAGATTATCTTGCAACTCTTTACTAGGATCAATTTTAAAAGCAAAGATTTTTTAAGAAGATAAATATTGTTAGGGAGAGTTTTGGTAAGAAACAACTCATATAGTTTCTTCCATATGACAGCCGGATCTTTCGAGTCTCCGCACTCCCTTGTGACACTATCCGACATGTGCAAGAAAATGGTGCTGTAAGCCATCTTCTTCATCTCAGTCCGCTGGCCCTTCGTGACACTTGCTGGAAAAGCATCATCTTCTCCAATAGCCAAGTCCATTTTCTGTTGCATTAGAACCGCCTTGATCTTCCGCTTCCAAAGGAAAAAATCTCCCTTTCCATCAAATTTCTCAACACAGAAATTTGAAGCCATCTTTGCAGACAAGATCCCAGATTTATGTAATACCCACAAATGCTTTCTTAAACCTCAAGAACATGATTGAAGATGGATCTTAACACTGTTCTTGAACCACCCTCAAGAACACGATCTGATCTTGATCTTTACTCCGTTCTTGAATCACCTAAGAAGTTGATATTTGATTCTTGGAGTCTTGACTCCGTCACCTTCTTGTTATTGCTCTGATACCCTCTAACCAAGCTCTAATACCATTGTTGGAAATCACCTTGACAAAATGCCCAGGTGGTGATCTTCCAAACACCCAAGTCTAGAATGACTTGTAGAAAGAAATACAGCAATCGAAAAGAAGAAAGAAAAGAAGACAGGCGATTTGTTATCGAGGTTCGGCAATAGCCTACGTCCCTGTGAGTTCCTCTGAACTCTCTGCACTAAATCAATGGTTCTTTACAATTACAGCAACCCTCTTCAAGAAGCTCAAGTTCTTGAAGAAACCAAGAAGAGAAGAAAGGAAGAAGATAAGAACTAACAATGCTCTCTATCTAATCTAGACTCCTCTCTCTTTACAACCAGCCTCACTACAATGAGTCCCTCTTGTGTTTGTGTCTTTGCACTCTTACACAATTCTTTCTTGCATGTCACTCTTTATAATTGATCTCAAATTATATCACAAACTTATGTTGTTGTTGTATCTGAAAATGAAGCTAGGTGACCCTTTATATAGTGCACCAACTTCTTGTCCAATCTTGAGAGTCAATCTTTACCCTTAGATGTTGATGACCACTTAACCATGGCCCTCCATCAATCCTAAGTGGTGTTGTGCATTTTAACCTTGCATCCATGCACCTAAGAGAAGGTTTAAGTAAGTTGTCCATGTGTGCATCAGTTTGCCTAGCGCCTAGGTGCTGAACAGGGGGCGGTGAGCCGCTAGGCAAAGCTCCTTTGCACCACATTCTGGGCGGTGCGGTGCTGGTGGAGGGGCGGTGCAGTGCTGCCCTTTTCCAAGCTGCTTCCTTGCTGGGTGGTGAGGCACTGGTGAAGGGGTGATGAGGCGCACACTGATGCTGCCCTTCACACAACAGTGAAAACTACTTTGCTTTATTGATTAGGGGTGAGCACACACACCCAAATGGATGCACACACATGTGTGCACTCCTTTAACATTCTGTATTTTAATCTTCCAACCTTGGTTTAGACTTTAACCATCTTTGAACCATGTTTAGACATGTTTAAACCTTAGACAAATACTAACATGAATTATTAAGTAAGCATAATTAGAGCTTCAACCAAGCCCTTACTAAAAAATTAGTTACACATAGTTGTGATGCTAAACAACATCATAAAATAAAATATAAAGGAAAGAAGAAACCCGAAAACACTATGGAGAAGAGTTGTCAATTCATCTCCACAATCTCTCCTCCGGGCTCATCTGTCCTCCGGACTCTTCAAAAAAACTAAACTAAAAGGGAGATCAGCTCCTCAAAAGAGAGATACTATTTCTGTATTTTACAAGTCTATTTATAGGGTTCTAAGGACACTTGGAAACCCTAATTTCCAAAACAGGACTCAAACCCTACTTTCCAAAATAGGAACTGCCATTTTGATGTTCCACTGATGCGTGTGCACTCGATTACATGAGTTTGCGCTCGAGCCTTCTCCTTGTGAGCACGAGTGCTTGTGCGCTCGATCGCACCAAGCACTGCGCTTGATCGCACTCTTCTGTAGCTCCCAATTTCAATTTTGCTCTTTGAGTTACAAAATGCTTCTTTTCTTCCAAAAACCTATAAAAACACAGAAAACACAAAAAATGAAGTAAAACAGAATAAAATACGCAAACTAAGAGCTTAACAAACATAAATTAGGGGGCTTAAATATGAATATTTAAGCTCCTATCACTGTCATCATATTTTGAAAATCCCAGTATGACACATATATACAACAATAAAAATTTACCAACTATAAGTATTTACATCAATCCTCAACCCTTAACAGGGGAGATACGTCATTTAGATCTCAACTTAAACATTGTATACAACATAATATGCATGAATATTTACAGCTGTTTTTTTTCTCATTAGTCTAAAGATGTAGACCACGTGGCTTACAGATAATGAATCCGTCTGAATCTCAACTCACAAACTATTTGTCTTGCCTGGTGCCTGAAATCATTTAACATTAAGGGATGAGCTTCACAAGCTTAGTGAATTAAATTTACTAGAAGTATTCAATTTGTATAAATAGTCTTTTAATATTTAATCATTTATATCTGTTAGAAAATTACCTTCTTGCGGAATCCCAAGTTGTGATCTTTCCAAACACCCAAGTCTAGAATGACTTGTAATAAACAACAATTAGACCAATCAAAGAAAGAACACAAGTAATTGTTATCGAGGTTCTGCAATTTGCCTACGTCCCCGTGAGCTCCTCTAAGCTCTCTGCACTAAATCAATGGAGTTCTTATAATTACAGCAACACCTCTTCAAGAACCCTCTTGTTCTTGAAGAACGAAAGAAGAGAAGAAGAAAGTGATAAGAACGAAGTGTTTCTCTGAAATTTTCCCCAAGAAAATTCCAAATACAAAGCCCTTGAATCCTCAATCTTGACTACTCTCACTCTAAATAACCAGCCTCTCTTGATTGAGTCTCTCCTATGTGTTTTCTGTCTTTGCACTCTCACACACCATGTGTTCTACTTCACACACATTGTTTTACATGTCTCACCCTTGTGATTGCTCCTAGATGACCCTTTATATAGTGCAACCACTTCTTGAACCAATCTTGAAGTCAATCTCAACCCTTAGATCTTAAGGACCAATCAATCATAGCCCTTCAACAAGTCTAAGTGATCCTGTTCATTTTAATCAAGCCCCACGCACCAGGAGAAGAGTGTTGAACATTGGCATCAGGTGTGCCTGGAGCCGCAGCCCAGAACACGGCAGGCCGTTGCTCACTATAGGGCACACCACCTCTAGTTGCTGGGCGCCACAACGCACACCACCCTGTGCCACAATGCACACTGCCTAGAACTTCATCCTTTGCTGTAGGCCGTGGCCCACACTCCTTGTGTTGTGGCTCCAAGGCTTGATGAAGCTTCATTCTTCAACCAGTTTAATCCTTAGACAAATGCCAACAATCTCTACCTTTTGTGCAACGCAATGATTGAACTTCCTTAGAGGTAGAAATTTGGTGCCTAAATCTATAGGATTTTCTTCTGTTGCGACTTTGTCAACATGAATGCATCCTTTCGTAACATTTTCCAGAATGAAATGATACCGAACATCCATATACTTAGTTCTCTCACGGAACACTGACTTCCTGCACAAGTGCAACGCACTTTAGCTATCCGAATACATCACCACCTGCTCTTTTAGGACCTTCAACTCTTCCAACAACCCTTTGCACCACATAGCCTCCTTAACCACTTTCGTTGCTGTTATGTACTTTGCCACGGTTGTTGAGAGTGCCACCATCGGCTGCAACTGAGCCTTCCAACTTATACAACATTCGTTTAAGTTGAAGAAGTAAGAGGTAATTAATCTTCTTTTATCCCGGTCTGCTCCATAGTCCGAATCAGCATAACCCTCTAGACAGATGGACTTACCCCTCTTCTCGTAACCAAGCCCCACATCTGGGATTCCCTTTAAGTACCTCAGCAACCACTTCATCCCAAGCCAATGCTCCTTTCCGGGATTACTCATTAATTTGCTGAGAATACCAATTGCTTGAGAAATGTCGGGTCTAGTGCTTACCATCATGAACATGACTGATCCGACTGCACTAGAGTAAGGGACCTTTTCCATTTCTTTCTTCTCCTCATCCGTTCCAGGACATTGTTCGCTGGAGAACTTGAAATGACTAGCAAGGGGAAACTTCACTAGTTTACCATCTTCCATAGAAAACTTATACAACATCTTTTCTATGTAGGAAGGCTGAGAAACCTTCAACTTGTTTCTCTCCCTGTCCCCAATTATACTCATCCCAATGATCTTTTGTGCAAGGCCAAGATCCTTCCTCTCGAACTCCAAACTGAGTTGAGACTTCAACCTTTCTGTCCTCTCCCTGCTGTTACCAACTAATAGCATATCATCGACATAGATGAGGATAATCACCATTTCCTCCACCTTGTGTCCAGGTGAGAAAATTTATGTGAAATCTATGCCTTCTCTTTGCGTGAACCTCTTCGCCACCAGCCTAGCCTTATACCGAACTTTATTCCCTGGAGGGTTCCCTTCTTTGATCTTGTAAATCCACTTACAATCCACAACTCTCTGTTTTCCTGGAATGTGCACCAATTCCCAAGAGTTGTTCTTCCTCAAAGAATCCATTTCCTCCTCCATAGCTAGCTTCCATCTTGACGAATCCTTACATCCCATGGCATCAATGTAAGTTTCTGGTTCACTTGTCCCTCCCTCTGAATAAGGAGCTGCTGCATTAGCATCCGCAAAACCATATCTCAAAGGTGGTATGACCAGCCTTCTTTCCCGGTCCATTGTGAGCTAATAGTCATTTTGACTTATTGCATCATCCCTTTCTAGTTTAGACACCTCTCGATTGTCTTTAGCTTGGCCTTCATGAATGGGCTCTACTTGGTCCGAACCCTTTTGCCTTCCTTGCTCTATCTGAACTGAATTTTCCTTCATATTATGCTCCATAAATGCTGAACTGGTTTGCTCACTATCCCTTACAGGGTTAGTTTTCTCCAAATAGGGAAATAAATGCTCATTAAAAATGACATCCCTACGTATTATGAGTTTAGTTCCTTTTTGCTCTAAAGACCACATCCTATACCCCTTAACCCCTTCCCCATATCCTAGAAACACACATTTTCTAGACCTTGGGTTAAGTTTATCATCCTTTTGATGTGCATACGCAGCACACCCAAAAGTCCTAAGGTTGCTTAACTCAGGGGGTTTACCACTCCACATCTCCTCGGGAGTCTTGAGCTCTAAAGCTCTAGAGGGTGATCTATTAACCAAATACGCAGTAGTAGACACCGCTTCCCCCCAAAAACATTTGGGTAATTTGGATCCCATAATCATGCACCTAACCTTTTTCATAAGGGTCTTATTCATCCTCTTAGCAACTCCATTTTGCTGAGGGGTTTTCACAACCATTCTATGTCTTAGAATCCCATTTAAATTACAGAATTGATCAAGTTCCATGTTAAAAAATTCTAAGCCATTATCCGTTCTTAAAACCTTAACTATCTTTCCCGTTTGAGTTTCTTCCAGCTTTTTTCACACCACAAATTTATTCAAAGCATCTGATTTATTTTTAAGCAAATAAACCCAAACCTTTATAGAATAATCATCAATTAAAGACAGAAAGTAAAGATTACCTCCCTGTGTTGGTGTTCTTGCTGGCCCCTAAAGATCGTCATGAATGTAGTCAAGAATGCCCTTTGACTTGTCCACTCTGGTGTTGAAGCTGACCCGATGTTGCTTCTCAAGAACACAATATTTACAGAAATCAAGTTTCTCTACCTTGTCACCATCAAGTAAACCATTCTTGCTGAGAACTTGCAGGCCCTTTTTGCTCATGTATCCCAAGCGATTGTGCCAAAGAGCTGCCTTATCCATCTTAACCATCAAGCTTGCTGCTTGATCCTTGATGTCTGTGTCTCCGATTATCCCATTGAGACCATCCTTCATTGCTGCTTTGATCACTATCAAAGATCCCTTGGTTACCTTTATCTTTCCTCCCTTTGCTTTGTATGTGTACCCCATGGAATCTAGCTGCCCCAATGAAATCAAATTTCTTCTAAAATTCGAAAGATATCTCACATTCCACAGCAGCTTAGTAACTCCATCAAACATCCTCAACTGGATGTCTCCTATCCCCTGCACTTGGCAAGAAGTATCATTCCCCAAGAAAACCTTTCCATCATTGGTTTCCTTGAAATTATTGAACTAATTCCTGTGAGGACACATATGATAAGTGCACCTGGAATCCAAGATCCATCTCTCGTTGCCTTCTTACCCCTTGCTCACATTTGAGCACACAACAAGAACATCATCATCTTGCTATTCTCCCTTGGCAACCGAAGCCTCTCCATCATTGGTATGGCTTCTTCCTTCATCCCTCATCATCTTCCTGCAATCTTTCTTGAAATGACCCTCCTTATGGCAGTAGTAACATCCCTTTCCTCCAAATCTTAGTTTAGAGTGCGCACTCCTATGAATTTGTCCTCTACTTTGTAGTTTATCCTGGTAGTAGCCATGGTTGTTGTTGCAATACCGAGTTGCTGGCCTTCCTCTAACAAACAACCCTTCCCCACTTGAAGCTTCCCTCATCTTGGCATTGAAATCATGAGCCCATATAGCATTGATCACAATTTCTTTGGTTAGTGTATCTCTTCCAATTCAATAGCATTAATCAAACTTTCAAAATAATCAGGAAGAGAATTCAATAACATAACAACCAATTGTTCATCCGAGAATGTTATACTACAACTAGCCAAATCTTGAACTAGTTTATTAAACACATCAAGATTATCTTATAACTCTTTATTAGGATCCATTTTAAAAGCAAAGATTCATTTTAGAAGATATATCTTATTAAGGAGAGTTTTGGTAAGAAATAACTCATCTAGTTTCTTCCAAATGGCAGCTGGATCTTTTGTGTCTCCACATTCCCTTGTTACACTATCCAATATGTGCTGAAAGATGGTGCTCTACGCCATCTTCTTCATCTCATTCCGCTGGACCTCCGTGAAACTTGCTGGAAAAGCATCTTTTTCTCCAATCGCCAAGTCCACCTTTTGTTGCATAAGAACCGCCTTGATTTTTCGCTTCCAAAGGGCAAAGTCTCCCTTTCCATCAAACTTCTCAACAATGAAGTTTGAACCCATCTTACGGAAAAAATCCCAGATTTATGTAGCACCCACAGTTGCTTTCCAGCTTCTAAATCTCAATAACACGATCAAATCTTGATCTCAGCACCGTTCTTGAATCTCCCAAGAAGTTTTCTTTGATTCATAGAGTCTTGCTCTGAAACCCCCTGTTCCAGCTTTGATACCCGCTATTGTAGCTCTGATACCACTATTGGAAAATCACCTTCTTGCGGAATCCTAGGTTGTGATCTTTCCAAACACCCAAGTTTAGAATGACTTGTAATAAACAACAATCAGACCAATCAAAGAAAGAACGCAAGCAATTGTTATCGAGGTACGGCAATGTGCTTACGTCCTCGTGAGCTCCTCCGAGCTCTCTGCTCTAAATCAATGGAGTTCTTAAAATTACAGCAACACCTCTTCAAGAACCCTTTTATTCTTGAAGAACGAAAGAAGAGAAAAAGAAAGTGATAAGAGCTAAATGTTTCCCTAGAATTTTCCCCAAGAAAATTCCAATTACAAAGCCCTTGAATCCCCAATCTAAACTACTCTCTCTCTAAACAACTAGTGTCTCTTGAATGAGCCTCTCCTGTGTGTTTTGTGTCTTTGCACTCTCACACACCATATGTTCTATTTCACATACACTGTCTCACCCTTTTTTTGATTGCTCCTAGATGACACTTTATATAGTGCAACCACTTCTTGAACCAATCTTGAAGTTAATCTCAACCCTTAGATCTTGAGGACCAATCAATCATTGCCCTTCAACAAGTCTAAGTGATCTTATTCATTTTAATCAAGCCCCACACTCTAGGAGAAGAGTGCTGAACATTGGCATCAGGTGTGCCTGGCACCGCGACCCAGAACAGGGCAGACCGCGGCTCACTACAGGGCACACCACCCTTAGTTGCTGGGTGTCGTGGCGCACACCACCCTATGCCATGGAGCACACTACCTAGAACTTCATTCTTTACTGTAGCCTGCGGCGCACACTCCTTGTGCTGCGGCTCCAAGGCCTGATGAAGCTTCATTATTTAACCCGTTTAATCCTTAGACAAATACCAACAATATCTCATAAAACTTGATAACAGCATTCTACTATCACTACACATATCATAAGCTCCATTCTCTATCAATCTCTTCTTCTTATTTATTTGTTCACCTTAAGACCATCAATTATCTCATAATTACCTCGTTATGAGGTTCACAACATATAGTCTACCATTTAGATAGTTCTTATCATATCATACTTCCATGTTTCTTTCTTACCCTAACTGTCTCTCTGTGAGACTCATTCATCTATAAATAAATTTACAATAATAAACAAAACTTCAGCATTTCAGTAATACAATCAATATTTAAAACATATGCAATGAATGAATTATTATTAGGGAATGTCTTCCCATATGTCAACATGTTTTTATTTTAGACTGGCTGCCTTCCCGGTTCTTTTATTTCATTTAGATCGACCCCCTCCCGAATCTTTTATTTCATGCATATGCATATGAACAATGATATGAAATATGCATATGAACAATAATATAAAAACAAGCATGTATTCAGACATTTAATTTAGCTATCCTGCCTTTTCTCAAATTAGTATTTGATCAATTTCACTAATTTCTTCTCCTTATATATCACATCGATTTATCAACCATAACTCGTCAAGAACTTCATTTATCACCTTCATTATTAAGTCGACTCATTATTCTAATAATATTACTTCTCATATAATAACTTTCCACATATCAGTTATACCTATCATACCCATCAAACAACTTTCATCTATTATCAAATCATAGGTTAACAATTTATTCAAATATTATCATTTATATTTCATATTTATCTTGATTACTTAAAGTAAATCTAACTCACCACGTAGCACTTAGAGTTACCCATGGATCACCTCCTTGCCTTTTTTGCTCCTCTCCGTAATTTCCCTCGGTTGTTGATCGTCAACACCTGACATAATATTCATATTAAATTCTAATTTATTCTTCAATTCTTCCGTAATTTACTCCCTTTGAAAATTCCCACATTGAATTATGGGAATTTAGATGTATGCTAAATTTCAAAAATAAACTTCATGTTATTACCTGTTGGAAATCACCATCAAGACGCCCAGGTGGGAATCTTCCAAACACCCAAGTCTAGAATGACTTGTAATGAATAGATACAACAATCAAGCAAAGAAAGAGCACAAGCAATTATTATCGATGTTTGACAAATGCTTATGTCCCCGTGAGCTACTCCGAGCTCTCTGCACTAAATCAATGAGTTCTTACAAATACAATAACACCTCTGCAAGAAGCCTCTTGTTCTTGATACATGAAATAAGAGAAAAGAAAGAGATAAAAACTAAGTGTTTCCCTGGAATTTTCCCTAAGAAAATTCCAATTACAAAGCCCTTGAACCCCTCTTCTTGTATGCTCTCTCTCTCTCAATCCCAACCACTCTTGAATGAGATTTATTCTAGTGCCTCTTTTGTGTTTTGTGTCTTTGTACTCTCACACTTGCACTTGAATTCTCTTGTATGATGATGTTATCCTTTTTCTTGTTGAGATTGAAGCTACGTGACCCTTTATATAGTGCACCAACTTCTTGACCAATCTTGAAGTCAATCTCAACCCTTAAATCTTGAGGACCAATCAATCATAGCCCTTCAACAAGTCTAAGTGATCCTGTACATTTTAATCAAGCCTCACGCATCAATCCAAAGTGTTGATCAAGAAGTATTAGGTGTACCTGGCGTCGCAACCCAGAACAATGCAGGCCGCAGCTCAAACCAAGGCACACCACCTCCACTTTCTAGGCGCCATGGTGCACCCTCCTTATGCTATGGCGCACACCTGGGCAGAAGAATCCTCTTATTGGGCGCTGAGGTGCACATTTCTTGGGCCGCGGCTCAGACCTATATCTGAAGCTGAATTTTATTCCCTTTAGTTCTTTTACAAAACCCAACAAATCTCTACCTTTGTCTAAGCAACTAAAACCCGAACCCTTGTGTAGAGAACTCAGGATCCAAACTCAACTTGAGTCACCATATCAACCGACTCCAATCCTAAAAAGTCCAAGACAATGATTAAACTTACTTAGAGGTAGAACTTTAGTACCTAAATCTGCAAGATTTGCTTCCGTGGCCACCTTATCCACATGAATGCATCCTTCCATAACATTTTCTCGAATGAAATGGTACCGAACATCCATATACTTTGTCCTCTCATGGAACACTGGATTCTTGCACAAATGCAACGCACTTTGGCTATCCGAATACACCACCACCTGCTCTTTTAGTACCTTCAACTCTTCCAACAACCATTTGCACCACATAGCCTCCTTAATGGCTTCTGTTGCCGCTATGTACTCAGCCTCGGTTGTTGAGAGTGCTACCACCGGCTACAACTAAGCCTTCAAATACTTCTACAACCACTTCATCCCAAAAAAAAGCTCCTTTCCGGGATTACTCACAAATCTACTGAGAACACTAATTGCCTAAGAAATGTCGGGTCTAGTGCTTACCATCATGAAAATGACTGATCCAACCGCACTAGAGTAAGGGACATTTTCCATTTCCTTCTTCTCCTCATCCGTTCTAGGATATTGTTCACTGGAGAACTTGAAATGACCAGCAAAGGGAATCTTCACTGGTTTACCATCTTCTATAGAAAACTTAGACATCACATTTTCTATGTAGGAAGACTGAGAAACCTTCAACCCATTTCTCTCCCTTTCCTGGATTATTCTCATCCCAAGGATCTTTTGTGCAAGGCCAAGATCCTTCTCTCAAACTCCAAATTGAGTTGAGACTTCTACCTTTCTTTCCTCTCCCTGCTATTATCAACCAACAGCATATCATCAGCACAGATGAGGATACCCACCATTTCCTCCACCTTGTATCCAGGTGAGAAAATTTTTATAAAATCAATGCCTTCTCTTTGGGTGAACCCCTTCGCCACCAGCCTAGCCTTGTACCAGACTTCATCCCCTGGAGGGATCCCTTCTTTGATCTTGTAAATCCACATACAATCCACAACTTTCTGTTTTCCTGGAATGTGCACCAATTCCCAATAGTTGTTCTTCCTCAAAGAATCCATTTCTTCCTCCATAGCTAGGTTTCATCTTGATGAATCCTTACATCCCATGGCATCAATGTAAGTTTCTGGTTCACTTATCCCTCCTTCTGTCCAATGAGCTGCTACATTCGCAGTCACAAAACCATATCTCAAAGGTGGTCTAACCAGCCTTCTTTCCTAGTCCCTTGTGAGCTGATAGTCATTTTGACTTGCTACCTCTTCTAGTTCAGCCTCCTCTCAAGTGTCTTGAGCTTGGCCTTCATCAATAGCTCTACCTGGTCTGAACCCTCTTTCCTTCATTGCTCTACGTGAACTAAATTTTCCTTGATGCTATGCTCCACAAATACTGAACTGGTTTGCTCACTATCCCCTGTAGGGTTAGTTTTCTCCAAATAGGGAAATAAAAATTCATTAAAAATGACATGCCTACTTATTATGAGTTTAGTCCCTTTTGGCTGTAAGAACCACAACCTATACCCCTTAACCCCATCAACATACCCTAGAAACACACATTTTCTAGACCTTAGGCTAAGTTTATCATCCTTTTGATGTGCAAACACAGCACATCCAAAAGTTCTAATGTTGTTCAACTCAGGGGGTTTCCCACTCACTATCTCCTCGGGAATCTTAAGGTCTAAAGCCCTAAAGGGTAATCTATTAACCAAATATGCAGCAGTAGACACAGCTTCCCCCCAAAAAAATATTTTGATAAACCGGGCCTAAATTAACATGCACCTAACCTTTTCCATAAAGGTCTTATTTATCCTCTAAGCAACTCCATTTTGCTGAGGGGTTTTTACAACCGTTCTATGTCTTAGAATCCCATTTAACTTATAGAATTGATCAAGTTCCTTGTTAAAAAATTCTAAGCCATTATTTATTCTTAACCCCTTAACTACCCTGCCCATTTGAGTTTCCTCCAGCTTTTTCCACACCACTAACTTATTCAAAGCATCTGATTTATTTTTAAGCAAATAAACACAAACCTTTCTTGAATAATCATCAATTAAAGATAGAAAGTAAATATTACCTCTGTGTGTTGGTATTCTTGTTGGCCCCCAAAGATCAACATGAATGTAGTCAAGAATGCCCTTAGACTTGTGCACTCTAGTGTTGAAGCTAACCCGATGTTGTTTCCCAAGAACACAATATTCATAGAAATCAAGTTTCTCTACTTTGTCACCATTAAGTAGACTGTTCTTGCTAAGAACTCGCAGGCCCTTTTCGCTCATGTGTCCCAAGCACTTATGCCAAAGAGCTGCCTTATCCATCTCAGCCATTAAGCTTGCTACCTGATCCTTGATGTCCGTGTCTCCGATCATCTTATAAAGACCATCCTTCACTGCTGCTTTGATCACTATCAAAGATCCCTTGGTTACCTTGATCTTTCCTCCCTCTGCCTTGTATGTGTACCCCATGGAATCTAGCTACCCCAATGAGATCAAATTTGTTCTCAACTCTGGAAGATATCTCACATTCCTCAGCAGCCTAGTAACTCCATCAAACATCCTCAACTGGACGTCACCCGTGCCCCTCACTTGGCAAGCAATATCATTCCCCAGGAAAACCTTTCCCTCATTGGTTTCCTTGAAATTCTTGAACCAATCCCTATGAGGACACATGTGATAAGTGCACCTGGAATCCAAGATCATCTCTCGCTGCCTTCTTACCCCTTGCTCACATTTGAGCACACAACAAGAACATCATCATCTTGCTGTTCTCCATTGGAAACCAAAGCCTCTCCATTCTTGGTATGGCTTCCTCCCTCATCCCTCATCATCTTCCTACAATCTTTCTTGAAATGGCCCTCCTTATGGCAATAGTAGCATCTCTTTCCTCCAAATCTCGGTTTAGAGTGCGCACTCCCATGGCTTTGTCCTCTACCTTGTGGTTTGTCCTGATAGTAGCCATGTATGTTGTGGCCATACCGAGTTGCTGGCCTTCCTCTAACGAACAACCCTTCTCCACTTGATGCTTCCCTCATCTTGGCTTTGAAATCATGAGCCTTTATAGCATTGATCACAATTTCCTTGGTTAGTGTATCTCTTCCATATTCAATAACATTAATCAAGCTTTCAAAATAATCAGGAAGAGAATTCAATAACTTGAACCTTCCCTCATCTTGGCTTTGAAATCATGAGCCTTTATAACAGCCAATTGTTCATCCGAGAATGTTATACTACAACTAGACAAATCTTGAACTAATTTATGAAACATATCAAGATTATCTTGCAACTCTTTATTAGGATCTATTTTAAAAGCAAAGATTCGTTTCAGAAGATATATTTTTTTAGGGAGAGTTTTGGTAAGAAATAACTCATCTAGTTTCTACCAAAAGACAACTGGATCTTTCGAGTCTCCGCACTCCCTTGCGACACTATCTGACATGTGTAGATAGATGGTGCTGTATGCCATCTTCTTTATCTCATTCCACTAGACCTCCGTGATACTTGCTGGAAAATCATCATCTTCTCCAATTGCCAAGTCCACCTTTTGTTGCATAAGAACCACTTTGATTTTTCGCTTCCAAAGGGCAAAGTCTCCCTTCCCATCAAACTTCTCAACAATGAAGTTTGAACCCATTATGCGGAGAAAATCCCAAGATTTATGCAGCACCAACAATTGCTTTCCAACTTCTTCTAAATCTCAAGAACATGATCAAAGATTGATCTCAATACCGTTCTTGAATCACCCTCAAGAACACGATCATATCTTGATCTCTACTCCGTTCTTGAGTAACCCAAGAAGTCTCCTTTGATTCTTGGAGTCTTGCTCCATACCTTCTGTTCCAGCTCCGATACCCACTCACCAAAGCTCTGATACCACTGTAGGAAATCACCTTCAAGATGCCTAGGTGGTGATCTTCCAAACACCCAAGTCTAGAATGACTTGTAATGAACAGATACAACAATCAAGCAAAGAAAGAACATAAGCAATTGTTATCGAGGTTCGGCAAATGCCTACATCCCCGTGAGCTACTCCGAGCTCTCTACACTAAATCAATGAGTTCTTACAAATACAACAAAACCTCATTAAGAACTCTCTTGTTCTTGATATATGAATGAAGAGAAAAGAAAGAGATAAGAACTAAGTATTTCCCTGGAATTTTCTTGTTCCCTAAAATTTTCCCCAAGAAAATTCCCATTACAAAGCCCTTGAACCCCTCTTCTTGTATGCTCTCTCTCTCTCAATCCCAACCACTCTTGAATGAGATCTATTCTAGTGCCTCTTTTGTGTTTTGTGTCTTTGTACTCTCACACTTGCACTTGAATTCTCTTGTATGATGATGTTATCATTTTTCTTATTGAGATTGAAGCTAGGTGACCCTTTATACAGTGCACCAACTTCTTGACCAATCTTGAAGTCAATCTCAACCCTTAGATCTTGAGGACCAATCAGTCATAGCTCTTCAACAAGTCTAAGTGATCCTATGTGTTTTGATCAAGCCTCACGCATCAATCCAAAGTGCTGATCAGGAAGCATCAAGTGTGCCTAGCGCCGCGGCCCAAAACAGGACAGGCTGCGACTCAAACCAGGGCACACCACCTCCACTTTCTTGGCGCCGCGGTGCACCCTCCTTGTACTGTGGTGCACACCTGGGCAGAAGACTCCTCTTGCTGGGTACTGAGGCGCACACTTCCTGGGCCGCGGCTCAGACCTGTATATAAAGCTGAATTTTACTTCCTTTAGTTCTTAGACAAATCCCAACACCTTTTGTTTTTCTTAGAGCTTCCCGTAACTCTCTATAAAATTCTCTCGTAAACCCCTTCAAAATTTTACTCTTTCAACCTTTCTTCCAGTCCCCAAGTGTTTAAAGAAAGAAAGTAATTTGAATCGTAGTTGAAGGAAAACCAAACAGGATTTGGTAAGTAATTAATAAAATAAACTAAAGTTATATAAATATATATATATATATATATACCAAATTTTAAAGGCAATAGTCAGCTCCTCCCTCCTTGAAATTGCCACGAATTTGAAAATATATCTTACATGCATCCATTCTTCCCTTTTGGCAACAAATGTTGCCACATTTTTTTTTTTTTATCTTTTTCTTTTTCTTTTTCTATTTCGTTTTCCTTTATCTTGACGATGTTTTTTTTCATTTTCTTTTTCTTTTTCTTTACACCATCATGCGTCTTTTTTTTAAAAAATTAAATTATTTTATAAAAATTAAATCTTTCACTTATATATGTTATTTTAATTCCATGTCATATTTATTAAAATACTTTTTTACTCTTTCTTTACGAATACGGTTATTACATTCTCATACAATAAGAAACAACATTTATACAAAACACATAAACACGATGATAAATCATTTAAAACATGAACTCTGAATTTAAATCATCACAAATCATTCTTCATCTTTCAAAACAAATCAACATAAATCATTAACTGGTCATAACATTGAAAATCATCAAAACAATTTCTTATCATCTTCTCAAAACTCATAAATAATTTAATCACCTCTTTCCTTGGGTTGGTTTCCAAAGAGCCATTATACACAGAATTCACACACACACACATATCATATCTCATCATTGTGAATCTAGTACATAACCAGAAAACGTCCAAAATACAATAAAAGTCTCCAAACAAACACGTATCTGGATACTGTAACAGACTGCACTTGAGGGCAAAGTAATCTTTAGGACACACCTTTATCATCAAAGCGAATCCAACACACAACCAAGAAATTTCTATAATAATAATAATAAATGTCCCCAAATCCATGCAAGACACTTCTGTGTATGATTACAACATCAGTACCAAGACCAATTCTCATCATTTCAATAATAAATTTTATTCTCAGTTATTCTTCATATTCAAAACATCTCATACACCTTTTATTTCAACAAATTCAACTCTTCTCATAAATTATTTTAAAAAAATTAATCATATTAATTTAGAGACAAAAATTCATACATTTTCACAAATATTTCAATCCAAATGTACAATTTATCAATTTCTCAAACAGTTCATAAATTCAAGCACAAAAACAATTTTACCACATAAAATGCAATGAGAATTTTATATAGTCTGGTAGTAAAAATTCACCTCAACTACACCTAATCCAAATACTTTTCACAAAGTAGGGTTACTCAAATCTACATCTCCCACTATACCTCAACCTAATAAAAATACGCTAACCAGTATTACTATCTCATAACTTGATCTAAACCCTTTTTAATAGGTTAAATGAATGTATATATGCATGCAAGTTTCAAATCTATTCTCAAATTCAAAGTTTTGGTTGAACTTTTTGTCTTCATTTTTAATCAAAATCCAAACTTTATTTAAGAAGAATATGAGGTCTTAAACTCTTAAAATTATGATTTCTATATAAAAATGAACAAGAAAGAAGGAGATTACCTCCACAAAGCTTTTGTTAGAAACTTCTTGAAATCAATTCTTGAACAATTGAATCCAATAATTGTTTATGAAAATCTCAAGTTTTAATATAGTTCTTCAATAATTTGAGAGAAATTTAGAAAGAGAAAGAGTTCTAGAGAGGGAAATTAGAGATTTTGATAAAAGAAATGAAGTTTGGTTGAGAAATGGAGTTTATATATTGCCCAACACCTTACTAGTCAACTATCTAGTTGACTGATATACCTTAGTAACTACCTAGACGACTTGTAAGGTACTAGTCAACTACCTAGTCCACTGGTATATTCTGATGCCCTCCAAAACCCATTTTTGATAATTTTTTTGCCTTCCCACCACTTTTCTTAGGTATATTTTTAAATTATTGTTTCAATATTGCCTCAAATTTGAATTTTAACTTAAACCAATATGTATGGGTATGAATGATAATCAAAAATAAAATAGGAGATTACCAAATCACCCTTACTCCTAGGGTGATGATTTTACATTTTTACCCTCCTATAGAGAAATTTAGTCCTCGAAATTTACTTAGTTTTGAAATTTAACCTCAAATATCATTCTTGTAATTACCACTATCATGTTAATAAAATAAAATTTCTTCCATTCTTGACATAATTCTTATCGTCCCACCATAACCATGATAAGTTCTTTTTTCACTTATATGGAGATTTAATTAATTCTTGGGTTATCTACTACTTTGCTTTCCAAATATTATCTCAAGCCTAAAAAATTAAACTATACTAATGATAGTATTGCATTTAGCATAACATCTTATATATATATACTTGCTCGTTATAAAATCATCAATACCACCAATTGAAGGTCTTTCCTATACTTACAACTTACATTTTCTTTTAACCACACTTAATACTTCTAGAATTTTTTTTATAAGCCAAGCTATATTCCTTCTACCAATCAACTATTTTTTTGCTTTCTACTTAACCCTAGTAGTTCTATATGAACCTCATGTTATCAAAATAGATATGCAAATAACCTTATGTTTTTCTCTTTCTCTGTAAATTGTCATCTTTACTCCTATAAAAAATCTTTGTTGTTACTAAAACCTCAAAAGAAAATTATTATCGAAACTTCAACAATTTTAAGAAACCAGTGCATAAACTTTTATTAAACTGATTCACCGTGAAACTGTATTACGGATATAGTTCTCTACCAACTTCTTGGTATCCATAACTTCAAGAATTTTCCCAAGAAACATTCCTTTGAATAATCATCACTTATCATCAATAGTTTCTTGTCAAAGTTATTTAATCTCAAGAATTCAGAAGAGTTAGTTCAACTTCATCTTGTATTTAAAATCATAATTGCCACTAATATCCACTCCTTTACTAAACAGTCGTCTTTATTTCTCGTTTTCACAACTTAAATACCACTATATAAATGTAATGTTTTCATTATTAACTTGATTGACCCCAATCCATGTTACTAAGTCCTTCTCTAAACATCACCAAATTGCGATAAACTTACTTCCAAAGAAAATTGGTAACTTTCAATTGTACTCAACTACTAGTGTGATCTAAATATGACACACCAACAAGAACTTCACATACATTAAATTTTGTTTCTTCCATTAAGGATGCATTTCTATAATCCCATTTATACATTTACTATAATGTTTTTCGACCTCAAACTGTAACAACCCATCTAGAGTGGGTCCTACTTGCAACAACTCCATTACCTTTCAGAACTGAGCACCTTGACTCAAGATGCAACCGTGTAATACTCATCAAGAATACAAACATTCTATCAAACTTCACAAGTTTATGAAATTACATATATTTTTACACATCCAAACAATCTTTACAATACAAAAGAGTCAAATATTTTAAAATTTTCAAAAGACACAAATGAAAGAAAACTCCCCAACTTAAATAAGCCTTGAACACTTTCTTTTACAACGACTAAACCAAGACCAAGGGCTTAGACTCTCAACAAAAAAACCCCAAAAAATGAGGATCTCGTAATTGAAAGCCTTATTTAGGACTTCCTTCAACTTTAACTATCAAATTCCAAGTATTACTTAAAATATTAGAAAATAAAAGAGTGAGCTAAAAAGTTCAGCGAGAAACACATTACTAAGAGTAATCGTTTTAAAAGTTTTATTCTCTATTTTCAAACCTTAATTTAAAATTTCTTTCTTTCTAAGTACGGGAAATAATACAGCTTATAAGTATAAACCTTTTAGCTTACTTTTCTCATTTCTTGTTACTAAAGAAGTAGTCATTACAAGTATTCCTTATTTCTTTAATAAATTAGAAAGTATATAGTTCTTATCACTTCGCAAATATCATAAGATCAATCTTTTGAGAGTAATGAAAAATCTCAAACATTTTCATACTACAATAATCAACATTTCATTTCATACTCATTATTGGACCATATACATTCAACATCATTCATTAGGCAAATCGCAACACATGCCCTTCACGGGCCATTTACAATACTTGTGCCTCTCATGGGCTAATCAAAGTCATCAATTATACACTAAACATCCATTATGAATGTAATAAAATGCAATATGATGCATGTTCAATTCTTTATTTAATTCATTTCATTTCACTTCAAATCATATTCAATTTGTCGTCATCTACCCCTTCTTGGGCTAATCATAAAAAAGGGATGTCTCCCGTCATAAATAATTCAAATCCCCTCCTTGCCCCTTACTGGGTGGAGTCCTATCTCTTAAACAACTAGGATCCCCTCTTCACCCCTTACTAGGTGGAGTCCTATCTTTTATACAACTAGGATCCCCTCCCTACTCCTTACTAGGTGGAGTCCTAACCTCACATGATTACTTCATTCATTTACATTATCATTAAGAAATGAAGTTATATGAAAGGGATTCACTGCACAATCAATTCTCAATGCAAGTTACATTATGAATTAAGAAATGCACTCAATTCATAATGAACCACCATATCCAAAAAAGAATATATCATTTAAACAAATTAACAATTTCTCAAACATAATATTTATCAATTAATCATATCACAACAACTTATCAAAAATAAACACATCAAGACTTATTTACACTCATTTCCTTTACATTCGTTTATATACTTTATGTCTTTTGTATCCCCTTAGTCCTTCATTAAATTAATCATATCATAATCCTTCTTCGAGGTACAATTGTATATTATTTTATATTATTCTTTAAATAATATTTTATTCATATTTCCAAAATCCTTTATATTTATGTGCTTCTATTTTTCTTTTTCATTTTTCATTATAGTTTTCTATGCTTTCCAAAAGTAAGGTGAAACTCACCTTTGTCGAGCCAAGATCCAACCTCGGGTTTACTTCTTAGCCTTTGAGTTTTTCTTTGAATCACACTAAACAAATACATATATATTGATGCAGGAGGATCCGAGTCAGATGATGCTGAGTTGTCAGATAACACGTTGTTGGCACTGAGACACCTTGAGTTGGCAAATCAGCGCAAAAAAGGCAGGTGGACTACCTAGAACGGTTAACTACCGTTGATTCTGTTTTAGACCTTCAAATTTGCAGTTTCTAGTTTTAGGAAACTTTCCATTTGCAATTTCCTTTTGTATTCAAGTCAGAATTGGCTGCCGTTGATTCTGCCTTAATACGCTCGCTTAATTTTAGTAATTTCCTTAGTTTTCCCCAGGATTATGTTTTCGGGGATTTTTTTCTTTTTTTGCTTTGACCTTATAAATAAGGAGGCCACATACAGAAAAGACAGATTATCATTATTATTGGTATTTGCATAATTTTAAATAAAGCATCAGAGCTGTTTCTCTGGGTTTTTAGGGTTTTTCTTATGTTTCTCCCTGTGAAATATCTGTTACGATTAGCCTACAGAATAATTGTTATTCTGCCTGGTGTCAGTTGGCATCAGAGCTTCAGCATCTTCCTGGGGTGAGATTTCATCAGTTTCCATGGCTGGTGGTCGTGGTCGTGGTCGTCGCGGGCAGGTTACGAACGAGGAAGCCCCACACCGTGATCGTAACGTTCAGGATGCATTGATTGAGGATTTACAGAGGCAAGTTGCAGAGTTAACCTAGCGTCTAGCGATGCAGAATTTTGGTGATCGTGAAATGGAAGATCACGATTCTGATTCTAGTTTCGAAAACCTATATCACAATCTTGCTCAATTCTGGGAGCACTGTGGTCGGGAGAATCGTTATGGAGACCTCGGTTTCAAAGTGGATCTGCCCGAGTTTTCAGGTACATTACAGGCCGAAGGATTCGTCGATTGGTTGAATGAAGTAGAGCATATTTTCGAGTATAAGGAAGTCCCAGATCATGTCAAAGTGAAACTGGTCGCCATCAAACTCAAAGGCAGAGCATCTGCGTGGTGGGAGTAGTTGAGGCGCTCACGCGATCGGCAGGGCAAGGCCAAGATCACAAATTGGGAGAGGATGAAGAAGAAGATGAAGGGTCACTTCCTTCCTTTCGGCTACACTCAAACTTTGTTTTAACGACTTCATTCGTTGAGGCAAGGCACAAGATCGATGGATGATTACAAGGAGGAGTTCTATCAATCGATAGCCCGGAATGATTTATCTGAGACAAAAGAGCAGATGGTGGCATGGTATTTGGGGGGATTATGGCAGCCCTTGCAGGATGTCCTCAGCTTTCACTCACTGTGGACCGTTTCTGAAACATACCAGCGTGCATTTGCGGTGGAAAAACAACAGAACAGGAGGCCAGTGATCAGAAGCGATCAAAGCAGTCAGCCAGTTCACCCTCAAGAATCCCGTCCTGCCCAGCAGCCACCCCAGGGTAACTCTAACTCAAATATTAGATGTTTCAGATATGGTAAATAGGGACATAAAGTGACTGAGTGTAGGAAGCCTGCTAATCAGAAGGGCCAAAATCTCCTGATTGAGGACGACGTGGTAGACGAAACTAAGGAGATTGGAGAGCCTGTGTATGACGATGATGAAGATGGAGATGTGTTGTATGGAGATGGCCATGAGACTATGGTCGTTTAAAAGAGTCTACTGACTCCCAAGGGTGATACAAGGGACGATTGGTTGAGAACCAATATTTTCCACACGACCTACACAGTTGTAAATAAAATCTACAAGATGATCATTGAAAGTGGTAGTTGTGAGAATGTAGTGTCTGAAGAGACTGTCTAGAAACTGTAGTTGAAGACAGATCGTCATCCTAAGCTGTATAAATTGTCGTGGCTGAATAAAGGCAGTGAGGTAACAGTAGATAGGCGATGCCTAGTGTCTTTTTCGATTGGTAGGAAATATTTTGACAATGCTTGATGTGATGTTTTGTCTATGGATGCTTGTCATATATTGTTAGGCAGACCTTGGCAGTATAATCACAGTGTTATTCATGATGGGCGAAAAAATAAATATTCTCTTAGCATCAAAGGGAAGAAGATCGTGTTGGCATCTCATCGGGAAGGAACCACTCTTACCCCGGTAGCCAATAATACTAATCTGCTTTCGATGTCCAGGTTTTTAGCTGAGATTGAGCATGGAGATGTGGTCCATGCTCTGCTGCCTTGTGGGAATAGTGCAGCAGACATGAATCCAGATTTACCAGCAGAGGTGCAGCAGCTGCTAGTAGAGTTTTCTGACCTGATGCTAGAGGATCTTCCTCTTGGGTTGCCACCTAATGTCTTTAATGTGAAACACCTGAGTCCTTGTTTTGTGGATTCCGATGAAGCTATTGTGAACTCAAGGATGAGTTCTTTTCAACCGAAGGTGACTGATGTAGGAGGATCCGAGTCAGATGATGCTGAGTTTTCAGATAACACGTTGTTGGCACTGAGATACTTTGAGTTGGCAGATCAGCGCAAAAATGGCAGGTGGACTACCTAGAACGGTTAACTGCCGTTGATTCTGTTTTAGGCCTTCAAATTTGCAGTTTTTGGTTTTAGGAAACTTTTCATTTGCAATTTCCTTTTGTATTCAAGTCAGAATTGACTGCCGTTGATTCTGCCTTAACACAATCTCTTAATTTTAGTAATTTCCTTAGTTTTCCCTAAGATTATGTTTTCGGGGATTTTTTCCTTTTTTTCCTTTGAACTTATAAATAAGGAGGCCACATACGAAAAAGACAGATTATCGTTATTATTGGTATTAGCATAATTTTAAATAAAGCATCAGAGCTGTTTCTATGGGTTTTTAGGGTTTTTCTTGTGTTTCTCCCTGTGAAATATCTGTTACGACTAGCCTGCAGAATAATCACTATTCTGCCTGGCGTCATATATTTAGTATAATCACTCAAAATCATAAAAGCATTTAACACCCAAAGCCTATCATAGAATTTTTACAAGCATATGAAATCTATGGGTTAAGTTATAAACTCTTTTTTTCCGTTTTATTTAAAACTTTTATAAAAATCGTTCTAACATGTTTTAAAACAAAAGAAATCATTTCAAGATCTTAAATTTTAATACTTTATCATATAATCAAGCTTATAGTACCTTTGGAGAAGTTTACGATTGAAATACTATAAAAAAAAAGTTACTTATTTTCGATAGACTACCCAAAAACTTGGACAATCGACTATCCCAGGTCCAAAGAGTTTCACAGTTGACTGTTTGGTCGCGAATTTAAAAAAAAAAATTAAGGGCAGAAACTCCATTTTTCTTCAAAATTACCTCTTGTCTCCTATAGGACTTCCAACCCAAGCCAAATACAAGTTCATAAGGGTTTTAGATCAAAGATTTTTTACTTCCCAATAGAAGAATTGAACTCAAAATCATTAAATCAACACACCTGTACATAAACCCATTTTCCTTTAAGAACATAGAACTTTCTTAGACTTTCTTCAGAAATATTCAAAATCAACTTTCAATAATTCAAATATTTAGTTAAATACACATGCTTACTAATTAGAAGTAAAGAGAAATGAACTTTTACCTTGATTTTGTCACTAATCTCCCATCTTTTCTTTTCTCTTTCTTCCTTCTTCCTCTTCCTCTTTCTCCCTTCTTCCTCTTCCTCTTTCTCTTATTTCCTTCATTCTCTTCTCTTTCTCTCATCTCTCTCATTTTCACTAGAAGGTTCGAACACAATTGCTGGCCTTCTCTCCTTATCTCTTCCTATTTATACAAAAGTTTCTTCCTTAATTACATACTTAACCTTCCACTTTGCTTCTCCATCACAAAAATACCCCAAACACTTTAAAATTCTAGCATTTCCCCCAAAACAAAATTTTAATTTCTCAAATTCTCATTTATATACTCATTTCTAATTCTATAAGTCCTAATACGAATTAATTACGACTCAAATCTGTATGAGTACACAATTTACGCGTTGAGTGCAAACCTCGAGATTAAAATATTCAAATTAAAATATCGAACTCTACATAAACCATCTTCAAAACCTTAACTTTCTTAAAGAGTATATATTCAGTAATTTCCTTAATCTTTGCGTCAACTTTTTGTGGCTATTAAATTCTCAAATAAAGTATCTATTACAACTTCATAAAAAATTACTTAACCTTTAATAAGTATCCAACTTTTTCAACCCAAATTCGATATTCCCTTCAAAAAGTCCATTTTTGCCACATTTCATACTCCAACCTAATTATTCTTAAGAAAAATGTTTATCATCCTTCATCAGTTCTATATCCATTACATCTATTCTCAAACTTTATCTTCTAAGTTGTTTACCATCTCTCTCTTATACTCTTTTGAATGATATTTGTGCTTATCATTAAAAATTCCATATAAAATCATCAAATCCTGATAATTTCAAAATAACTAGTTTAACTTGATCTTGTAATCCAAATCATTGATGTTATTAACATTCAATCATTTCAAAAATTAATTATTTTAAGTCCTTACATCCTCAATTTAATCATATAATCTTTAAAACATGTTTTGGTCCATGTATCTCCCAAATACATAAAGATTTAAAAAATTTATAATCTTTTTCTTCTTACATCACTTATTTAGTATAACTCTTAATCCCCACTTATTTACTTATCTTCAAGAATCATTTTTTGCTATCAAGATAAATTTAAAATCAAATACCCTATGATGCACTCCCAAGTTGCAAAGAATATAAACCACAATGAAATTTTTTTATGTTATCATATCGAAGTGTCATTGATATTAAGATTATCACATCATCAAAGATTTTACTAATTAGTTCAAAAAGTTTCTCAACTCAACCATTACATTAAACAAAAATGATCTTTTCAAGTTCTACTTCAAAAAAAATTCAAAATTCAATAAAATCTTTAAAAGTTACTTCTTGCTTCACATCCCCTATCCTTTGACCATAACACAATCCTTAACTCTCAAAGTCTTACATTAATACTTCATTTTTACCAAATTCAATGCCTTGAACCGAACAAATATTTGGTCTTATGAATTGCTAATCGCCATCAATTTATTAACTTTAAAGCACACATTCAGATCATTTCCCAATGATATGCAAAGAAATGTGATTCTAGTTAAACCGAAGCATAGTTCGATTCTAATTTTCGATAAATTACTACCAACACAAAGAATAATCCGGCCATTTCAATTGAAAAATATGTGAATACCTATATTTTGGATTTGTAATTTAACTACCCCAAAATTATATGTATACTCATCAATTATTACTTCAAACTTTAATCTAGCTACCATCAAGTAAAACTATTTCAATGGAATACTCTAAGAGATTTTTGCATAATACCTCGGGTTCATTCAGTATTTTCCCATTAAGCTAATTTATCTACTGAGCAATTTGTTTATTGTTTGACCCTTAATTTCTCTTATTAGTCAAATTAAATGAATTATCTACTTAGTGAAACCCAAATCAATAAATCTCAAGTAAAACATATTGTTCATACTACTCGCTAATTAAACATAAATTACTTAACTTTCAATCCCATTATATTTATCAAATACACCAATCCTTATCAAGATTACATCATAATCGAAATTTATCTTGCCTTAGACAACCCCTGAATTCATGCACTAGAAAATCCTCCACCCTGAAACAATATCACTAATCCATAAGACTCTTAGTTTCTATTTAATAATATCTCAATTCCAGTTTTGTTATGATATCCATCATCCTTTACCACAACGGTACCTTACCTTGATTATTATAACAATGTTCACCGAATATCTATAAATATTTTTCCTTTGTCAAGTACAATTATTTATTTATTTACCAAAACAATAAAACTATAGATAAATTTCCTATTAATCCAATTTTTCTATCATTAAGATCATCGAAAATCATATACTGATCGTAATACTTAGATTTTTCTCCTAACTCAAAATTTAAAATTTTCATTTTACTTACATGCCTATTAAAATAATTGTTATGTCATTCCATAATACAATACTACCACCATCAAATCATAGATTTGTCATTAATAGATTTAGCTCACGGAATCTTATTCATTAAATGGCCAAAAATAAAAATAAAATCCAATTTACATATATAACGTTCTTTTAAACATTTAACAATTCCTTTGTCAATTGTACTCATTCCTTCTCATAAATTTGTAACATCAATACTAGTATATTAATTACTAAAATCACTTGATAATAAAATATAACTTTTAAATTGATTATGTTATGATAGTTGATAATTTTCTTTATACAGAAAACTATTCATAAATCCTTATGGTAATAACATCAAATATTTATTTATCAAGTGAATTTTCAATCTCTAAAACTTTATTGTTATTCATAACCACTTTTCTAAATTAAATACACAACCACTTTTTTCCAAGGTAATAGATCACAAAGCAAAAACAGGCTAACAACATAGTCTATATCACCTTGTAGTTAAGTTTATTTTAAACTTCTTATACCAATCTAATTATCAAATAATCTTAAGCATTTTGGTCATTTACTAGTTAAAATTTTAACATCACTATGCATCATTTTAATTTTTCAATTTATGAAACGTTAATAAATTCTTCCGTCTTGAGACATAAAACAACCGATACAACTAAAAGATTTAACTACACTCAACTCGATTTCATTTCTCACTTTTGATATGCTTTATCTTGCTCACAATGAATTTAAGGATGAAAATAAAATAAAACCATAAATTGTTTCGGAAACTCAATTACTAACTTCTTTAAAACCAATGAACTCATGCTCCATTGAAGGGTTAATATCTTATCAACCCAAATCATAAGGGTTCAAATATCACATAGAGTATAAGAAGGATGAAACTAACGAAAGTTACATGGACTACATGATTTTGTCATAATTGCCGAAAATACTATAAGATAAAAGATTGAGAATGCATTACCTAAATTGCAATCAACCTTTAGACAACAATGACTACTATTATTAAAACCACAACTTTAACTGACATTCTCAGAATCCTACATGGCATAAGAAAACTTTTAGATAACTTTCAAACAATTTCCCAAAACATTTATCCTGAAACATGATTTCAAAACATTTATTAAAAGCATTCATGTAAAATACTTCTTCAAAGGTTTCCTCAAAAGTATTTCAGTTAAAACCAAGTCTATAGAATCTTAAATCAAAAGTTCTGATACAAAAATTGTCAAGACCCATCCCAGGCGGGCCCTACCCAAGACAAAATCATCACCTTTAAGAACCAAGCTCTAACCTGTAAAAGATCTATTACAAAACAAGTCTCAAACTATAAAATCTTTCAAAAACATAACTAGGAAAAATTTGTATAATTTCATTATACGAAACAACCGCTGTTTTTTTTTTTCAACAAAATATAGCATGATGAGAGGATACCAAAGACACCACCTAAATTAGAAGATGCTCCTAATAGTGAAAGGGACATCTAAAACTCCTCCAAACCAAGTCATTTCATGAAATAAGCGATTAGTCAGCTTTTTAAACCAATATGAGTTTAAAGTACCAAAATTCAAATTCTCATACAACAAGAAATAACATTTGCTATAAAAAAAAAACACATAAACATAATGATAAATCATTTAAACATGAACTCTAGATTTAAATCAATATAGATCATTCTCTATCTTTCAAAACAAAGCAACATAAATCATTAATTGATTATAACATTGAAAGTCATCAAAAATAAATTTTTTTTCATCTTCTCAAAACCCTTAAATAATTTAAGCATCTATTTCCCTGGGTTGGTTTACAAAGAGTCATTATACACAGAATCCATATATATCATATCTCATCATCGCGAATCCGACACAAAGGAATGAAACCCCTAAAATATAATAAATGTCTCCACACAGACATGCATCTAGATTCTATAGCAGACTGCAGCTGAATACGAAATAATCTCTAAGGCACACCCTTATCATTAACACAAATCCAACACATAGCCAGGAAAGGATGCAAACTAGAAAGCCTATTGCGCAATTGGTAGAGAGTTAGGCTATAAATAGGGTGTTAAAGAGAAGGAGAAATCCAGCAAGTGCTGGAAATTTCTAGAAAACTAAAGAGAAAATGAGAGAAAGAGGAGAGAAAGAAGGAAAGAATGAAGAGAAGAGAAAGGAAAGGATGAGAATTTCTTGTCAACCTATAAATCTTGTTCTTCTGTACTTTTAAAGCATTAAACTTGTTTATTACTCTAAGATTTGAAGTTTTAGAAGCTTGAATGGAAAATATGATTAGCCCAGTGAGAGACAAATGAGAATGAAGTGAAATTGAGATGAAGAGAAATGATTAAAAAAGTGAACTCACATCGCATTGCATTGCATTCTTCCATTGATGAATTAAATTTAGCTCATGAGATGTATGAAGTATATTTGGCCCATGAGAGACATGAATTATATTTGGCCCATGAGTGGCATGAGTTATACTTAGCCCATGAGAGGCAAATTTTATGTTTGATCCAGAAGAATGTTTTGTGTTTGGCCCACTAAGGGTATCGATTTTTGTTTTATAAAAGGCATACAATGTGACTTATTAAATGAAATACATGTTTTTTATAATTACTTGTGATACGATAAGAATATATAAAGATATGAACGTTATAAATAGATAGTTTGCACAAATATTACTTTAAGATTGTATTTATATAATAAATATTTATTTTTCTAAATATTGGACTCATTGTCGAGTCTACTTGTGAGTTTATGTTCTATTTTCAGTCTAGTATTGTAAAAGATGTTTGAGTTAGAAGTACTTGAAAGAGTTTTCTTTTGCTTTGTGTCTCCTGTAAAATCTTAGAGTTGGTAATTTGTATTGAAGGATTTATTGTATTCAAATTTAATGTTTATATTAAATTGAAATGATTGAAAGAATTGTTGCTTGATTTATATGTTTGCATCTTGAGTCAAGGTGCTCAATGCTGAAATGTAATGGAGCTGTTTCGAGTAGGGCCCACTCGGGATGGGTCATTAAATTTTTTGCATCGGAACTTTAGGTTTAAATTCTTGTAGACTTAGTTGCATGGTGCATGGTGCATGGTGCATGGTGCATGGAGTAGTTATAGAAAATCGATGGTGTAGAGTTAGAGAGGATGTTATTTAAGAGTTGAGTCCTATAATGGTTTATGTGGGAGTAATATGGTTTAAGATTTAAGCTGAGTCGATTTGTGTGTGATTGTTATATGAAATTGATGTTCCTTGGATTGAATTGTTGTGTTGTGGAATCTCGTTAATTATATTTTTTTATGAGAGTATTTGATAGGATACCTTGGTGTAAAGAAATGTTTGATTGATATATCATTCTCGTGCAATGGTGGAAAATTTTATGTGGTCGAATGTGTTGGAAATCACCTTGACAAGATGCCCAGGTGGTAATCTTCCAAACATCCAAGTCTAGAATGACTTGTAAAGATTAGGAATAAAAAACAGGAACATAAATCAAAGAAAGAAATAAGACAAGCGATTTGTTATCGAGGTTCGGCAATAGCCTACGTCCCCGTGAGTTCCTTTGAACTCTCTGCGCTAAATCAATGGTTTTTTTACAACCACAGCAACCCCTCTCCAAGAAGCTCAAGTTCTTGAGGAAACCAAGAAGAGAAGAAAGAAGATGATAAGAACTTATTACAATGCTATCTATCAAATCTATGCTACTCTCTCTTTACAACCAGCCTCACTACAATGAGTCCCTCTTGTGTTTTGTGTCTTTGCACTCTCACACAATTCTCTCTTGTATCTCTTGATCACTTGTATGTCACAACTTGTAATCACTCAAGTGATTATATGTTGTTATAGAATGAAGCTAGGTGACCCTTTATATAGTGCACCAACTTCTTGACCAATCTTGAGTGTCATTCTCCACCTTTAGATCTTGATCACCAATCAACCATGGCCCTCCATCAATCCTAGGTGATGCTGTGAGTTTTGGACTTGCACCCATGTACTTAACAAAAGGCTGAATCAAGTTAACCATGTGTGCATCAGTGTGCCTAGCGCCTAGGCACTAAACAGGGCGCGCTGCAGCCTTGGGCAAAACACCTTTTCACCACTTTCTGGGCTCCGCGACCTTGTGTAGGGGGTGCCGAGACCTTGGCCTTCCTTCCGCATCATCACTTACTGGGTGCCACAGCCTGGGAGGAGCAGGGCTATAGCGCACACTGATGTTGGACCCTTCAAAGCTGTGCGCACTTCTTTGTCTTGCTAAAAAGATAGGTGTGTACACACCCAAAGTGAGGCGCACACTTGTGTACACTCCTTTAACATGCTGAAATTCATTCTTCCATCTCTTGCTTAAACCTTATCTATGTTTAAACCATGTTTAAACCTTAGACAAATACCAACAATCTCTACCTTTGTTTAAGTGTTTAAACCCGAACCATTGTGCAGAGAACTTCAGGATCCAAACTCATCTTGAGTCATCATATCAACCGACTCCAATCCTAAGTAGTCCAAGGCAATGATTAAACTTACTTAGAGGTAGAACCTTGGTACCTAAATTTGTAAGATTTTCCTCCATGGCTACCTTATCCACATGGATGCATCATTTCGTAACATTTTCCATAATGAAATGGTACCGAACATCCATGTGCTTTGTCCTCTCATGGAACACCAGATTCTTACACAAGTGCAATGCACTTTGGCTATCCGAATACACAACAACTTGCTCCTCTAGTACCTTCAACTCTTCCAGAAACCTTTTGCACCACATAACCTCCTTGATGGCTTCCGTAGCTGCTATGTACTCAGCCTTGGTTGTTGAGAGTGCTACCATAGGCTGCAACTAAACCTTCCAACTTACACAACATCCATTTAAGTTAAAGAAGTAGGAGGTAATCGATCTTCTTTTATCCCGGTCTGCTCCATAGTCTGAATCCGCAAACCCCTCAAGACAAATGGACTTACCCCTCTTCTCATAAATCAGCCCCACTTCTGGGCTTTCCTTCAAGTACCTCGGCAACCACTTCATCCCAAGCCAATGTTCCATTTTGGGATTACTCATAAACCTACTGAGAACACTTATTGCATGAGAAATATCAGGTCTAGTGTAAGGGACTTTTTCCATTTCCTTCTTCTCCACCTCCGATCTTGGGCCTTAATCTCTGGAGAACTTGAAATGACCAGTAAGGGGAACCTTCACTGGTTTGCTATCTTCAATAGAGAACTTAGATATCATCTTCTCTATGTAGGAAGTTTAAGAGATCTTCAATATGTTTCTCTCCCTTTCCCGGATGATACACATCCCAAGGATCTTCTGTGCATGGCCAAGATCCTTCATCTCAAACTCCTTACTGAGTTGAGCCTTCAATTTTCTTATCCTCTCTATGCTGCTCCCAACTAGCAACATGTCATCAACATAGATGAGGATGATCACTACTTCCTCAACCTTCTGCCCCTTGTAGTACAAACACGAATCATAGTAGCTCCTTATGAAACCCAAGCTGATTACAAAGGAATCAAACCTCTTATTCCATTTTCGAGGTGATTACTTCGGGCCATAGAGAGATTTCTTCAATTTTCACACCAACTCTCCCTACCTTCCTTCCTCATAGCCTTCGGGTTGCCTCATGTAGATGGTCTCAATAAGCCCTCCATGTAGGAACACTGTCTTCGCATCCATTTGCTCAATTTCCCAATTAAATTGGACCACTAATGCCAATACTATCCGTATCGTCTTGTACTTCACAACCAGTGAGAAGATTTCAGTGAAATCTATGCCTTCTTTTTGTGTGAACCCCTTCGCCACCAAACTAGCTTTATACCGAACTTCATCTCCTGGAGTATTCCCTTCTTTGATCTTGTAGATCCATCTATAATCCACAACCCTCTGTTTTTCTGGTTTGGGCACCAACTCCCAAGAGTTGTTCTTCATCAAAGAATCCATTTCTTCCTTCATAGCTAGATGCCACTTTGACGAATCCTTACACTCCATGGCATCCATGTAAGTTTCTGGTTATACCTCTCTTTCTGTCCAAGGAGCTGCTGCATTAGCATCCGCAAACCCATTTCTCAAAGGTGGTCTAACAACTCTCCTTCCCCAGTCCCTTGTGAGTTGGTAGTCATTCCAACTTGCTGCATCAACCTCTTCCAATTCAGCCTCTTCTTGAGTTTCTTGAGCTTCATCTTCATCAATGGGCTCTACTTGGTCCAAACCCTCTTGCCTTCCTTGTTCTACCTGAACCGAATTCTCCTTAATGCGATGCTCCACAAATTTTGAACTGGTTTGCTCACTAGCCCTTGTAGGGTTAGTTTTCTCCAAGTAGGGAAATAACAATTCATTAAAAACAACATCTCTACTTATAATGAGTTTCATTCCTTTAGGTTCTAAGGACCACAACCTATATTCCTTAACCTCATCACCATACCCTAGAAATTATTTTCTAGACCTTGGGTTAAGTTTATCATCCTTTTGATGTGCAAATGCAGCACACCCAAAAGTCTTAAGGTTGCTTAACTCAGGGGGTTTCCCACTTCACATCTCCATGGGAGTCTTAAGGTTAAAGCCCTAGAGGATGATCTATTAACCAAGTATACAGCTGTAGCCACAGCTTCTCCCCAAAAATATTTTGGCAAACCGGACCCAATTAACATGCACCTAACTTTTTCCATAAGGGTTCTATTCATCCTCTAAGCAGCTCCATTTTGCTGAGGTGTTTTTACAACCGTTCTATGCCTTAGAATGCCATTTAATTCACAGAATTTATAAAAATCCTTATTATAAAATTCTAAGCCATTATCGGTTCGTAAAGCCTTAACTACCCAACCTGTTTGAGTCTCCAGCAACTTTTTCCACACAATAAATTTATTCAAGGCATCTAATTTATTCCTAAGCAAATAAACCCAAACTTTTCTTGAATAATCATCAATTAAAGACAGAAAGTAAAAGTTACCTCTCTGTGTTGGTGTTCTTGCTGGTCCCCAAAGGTCCGAATGAATGTAGTCAAGAATCTCCTTAGACTTGTGCACTTCGATGTTGAAGCTAACCGGGTGTTGCTTCCCAAGAACGCAACACTCGCAGAAATCAAGTTTCTCTACTTTGTCTCCATCGAGTAGGCCATCCTTGCTAAGAACTTACAGGCCCTTTTCGCTCATGTGTCCCAAGAAAGTGTGCCAAAGGGCTACCTTATCCATCTCAGCCATCAAGCTTGCTGCTTGATCATTGATTTTTGTCTCTCCGATCATCTCATAGAGTCCATCCTTTATTGCTGCTTTGATCACTTCCAAAGATCCTTTGACCACCTTGATCTTTCCTCCCTCTACTTTGCATGAATACCACAAGGAATCCAACTGCCCCAATGAGATCAAATTCCTTATCAAATCTGGAAGATACCTCACATTTCGCAGTAGCCTTATGACTCCATCGAACATCCTCAACTGGATGTCTCTTATCCCCCTCACTTGGCAAGAATTGTCATTCCCCAAGAAGACCCTTCCATCATTGATCTCCTTGAAATTCTTGAACCATTCCTTGTAAGGGCACATGTGATAAGTGCACCCAAATCCAGAATCCATTTCTCACTGCCTTGCCTCTTGCTCACATTTGACCACACAACAAGAACATCATATTGCTGTTCTCCTTTGGCAACCGAAGCCTCTTCATTGTTGGTATGGCTTCTCCTTCTCTCATCCCACAACCTCTTCTTGCAATCTTTCTTGAAATGGCCCTCCTTGTTGCAGTTGAAGCACTTCTTCCCTCCAAATCTTATCTTGGAATGAGATTTCCCATGGCTCTGCCCTCTACCTCTTGATTTCTCCCGATAGTTGCCATGAATGCTACTGCCATTCTGAGTTGCTGGCCTTCCTCTAATGAACAACCCTTCTCCACTTGATGCTTCCCTTATCTTGGCTTTGAAATCATGTGCCCTTATGGCATTAATCACAATCTCCTTGGTTAAAGTATCTCTTCCATAGTCAATAGCATTACTCAAATTATCAAAACAATCAGGAAGAGAATTTAACAAAATAACAGCCAATTGTTCATCGGAGAATTTAATACTACAACTAGCTAAATCTTGAACTAGTTTATTAAAGATATCAAGATTATTTTGCAACTCTTTATTAGGATCCATTTTAAAAGTAAAGATTCTTTTAAGAAGATAAATCTTGTTAGGGAGAGTTTTGGTAAGAAATAACTCATCTAGTTTCTTCCATATGACAGCCGAATCTTCCGAGTCTCCGCACTCCCTTGTGACACTATCCGACATGTGCAAGAAAATGGTGTTGTAAGCCATCTTCTTCATCTCAACCCGCTGGTCCTCCGTGATACTTGCTGGAAAAGCATCATCTTCTCCAATAGCCAAGTCCACTTTCTGTTGCATAAGAACCGCCTTGATCTTCCGCTTTCAAAGAGTAAAGTCTCTCTTTCCATCAAACTTCTCAACACAGAAATTTGAAGCCATCTTTGAGGAGAAAATCTCAGATTTATGCAAAACCCACAAATGTTTTCTTCAACCTCAAGAACACGATCAAAGATGGATCCTAACACCATTCTTGAATCACTCTCAAGAACACAATCAGATCTTGATCTTTATACCGTTCTTGAATCACCCAAGAAGTTGATCTTTGATTCTTGGAGTCTTGACTCCGTAACCTTCTTGTTCTTGCTTCGATGCCCTCTAACCAAAGCTCCTCCGGCTCTGACACCACTGTTGGATATCACCTTGACAAGATGCCTAGGTGGTGATCTTCCAAAGACCCAAGTCTAGAATGACTTGTAAAGATTAGAAATCGAAAACAGGAACAGAAATCAAAGAAAGAAAGAAGACAAATGATTTGTTATCAAGGTTTGGCAATAGCCTACGCCCCCATGAGTTCCTTTGAACTCTCTGCACTAAATCAATGGTTCTTTTACAATCACAGCAACCCCTCTCCAAGAAGCTCAATTTCTTGAAGAAACCAAGAAGAGAAGAAAGAAGATGATAAGAACTTATTACAATGCTCTCTATCAAATCTATGCTACTCTCTCTTTACAACCAGCCTCACTATAATGAGTCCCTCTTGTGTTTTGTGTCTTTGCACTCTCACATAATTCTCTCTTGTATTTCTTGATCACTTGTATGTCACAACTTGTAATCACTCAATTGATTATATGTTGTTATAGAATGAAGCTAGGTGACCCTTTACATAGTGCACCAACTTCTTGACTAATCTTGAGTGTCATTCTCCACCGTTAGATCTTAATCACCAATCAACCATGGCCTTCCATCAATTCTAAGTGATACTGTGTGTTTTGGACTTGCACCCATGCACTTAACAAAAGGCTGAATCAAGTTAATCATGTGTGCATCAGTGTGCCTAGCACCTAAGCACTGAACAGGGCACGCTGCGGCCTTGGGCAAAACACCTTTTCACCACTTTCTGGGCGTCATGGCCTTGGGTAGGGGGAACCGCAGCCTTGGCCTTCCTCCAGCATCCTCACTTGTTAGGCACCGCGGCCTGGGAGGAGCAGGGCTGCAGCGCACACTGATGCTGGACCTTTCAAAACTGTGCGCACTTATTTGTCTTGCTGAAAGGAGAGGTGTGCACACACCCAAAGTGAGACGCACACTTGTGTGCACTCTTTTAACATGCTGAAATTCATTATTCCATCTCTTGTTTAAAACTTAACCATGTTTAAACCTTAGACAAATACCAACAGAATGTTTGATGAAAACGTTAAAAATTGAAAAAAGTAAGAATAAATTTTTTCTCTCTCTTTAAATCATATTGCTAACTTGAAGCCTTACCATGATTTTGTGAACTTAACTCTGTTGAAATGACTTATTATGTTTTGTGAAACCTTATGGATAATTTCCTTTGATGAAATCATATATTTTGAATGCTTTAAATTGATGCAAATACTTTGATTATTATGTCATTAATGTGTTTGTAAAGATGTTTATGACGTGGTTTGGTTGTTGGAGGAAGTATAGTAAAGCGAAGAGAGTAAGTGAAGCTTTTCACCATAAGAAGAGCAATTTCGTTCAAAAAAATTTTGCTTTGATGTGGTGGACATAGTTGATTATTAATAAACTACAAATTAAAAAGAATTAAAGATTTTGTTAAGAATGTTTCCTTGAAGGAATTAGTTGTGTTAAATTAGCGAAAATAAATTTAAATTATGTAAACATGTTTTGTTGAGACTTTTGTTTTCAGGTTGTTTGCACTATGGTGCTTGTGTTCAGATATTGTGTAACTTTGACTTAATAAATAGTTATTATGGAAATTTTAGAGATTATGAATTTGAAACAAATAGAGTTTTGATTTGTACGTTTGAATGTGCTTGCATTTGAGAGTTGAGTATATACTAAAAGTAGTTGTTTGAATGTTAGTTTGAAGTATTTTGAAAATCCGGACTATGTTAGCAATTGAAAAATATGGGAAGTTCAAGAGTCGGGAAGTAGTAATGATTCACAAAAGTTGCAAGTATATCGTTGGAGTGCAAGATTTAAAAGGAGATAATTAAAGTATTGGAAAGGACGTAGATGGAGCAACAAGTATATAAAGAAGTAAGAGTAAATTGTTTTTTGGATAAGTGTTTAGTGTAAGCAATTAGGTATAGTAGGAAGCTATTTAAATAAAATGAGAGGAATATTGACTTGGTTATGGTAATAGATATGTGATGATGAATTTAGATTTTTGAAACAATAAGAAATTGAAAGATTTATGGATAGCTTGTTGTATTTACGGTTGGAGTATTAGAAAGGATGGTCATTAATGTTAGAAGGATTTGTGAATTGCGAATGTATGTTATATTTTCTTAGAGAAGGAAACTGTTACTTAATTAGATGTATCTTGGGAATGTGACTTAGAAGAGAGATGGATATTGTATGCAAGGCCAAGAGAAAGTTGAACAAGAAAAATAAAAGAAAGAATTAGGATTCAGAGAGAGGATTAATATCTCAAGAGCTTTTAAAGTTTGGAACACCCTAGGAAGGGTTAGTGTTAAAAGAAATTCTTATCAATGAGATAGTTTGAAAGGTTAGGGGATTTATGAGCAAACTTAATGAAAGGTGAAAAGAAGATCTTAAGCTAACCAATGAGTCATTGAGAAACTTAAAAGAGTTGAAAGTAGACCTTTGCTAAGTGTGTGAAGGAAAGTACCATTTATGATTGAGTTAAGGGATGCCTTTTATTATTTGATTAAGATTTTGTGCTGTAAATGTTGAATATTATTTTGAAGGTATCGTTAAATCAAGAAAGCAAGTCCAGCATGTAAAGATTTTTGGAAAGTTAGAGGCGAAGTAAAGGGGCAAGGATATTATATTTTGAGTAAACTTGAGAATGATGAAGAAATTTATTGGTGCTTGTATTGGTCTGTGGTGTTAAATGTGAGAACAAGTTAATTTAGATTTGAGAAATTTCAGAATTGTATCTAATCATTGATTTAGTTAGAACTCTCTTCGAAATATAAAATGTGAAAAAGATTTTATTTATTTTAAACCATTTGAGAACAAGGCTTAAAAAAATTTTATACAAAAGGAAGAAGATTTGTGACTTAACCTCTAGTTTTGTTTGCTAGTATAGGATTTATGGTATGTTTAGGTATATTTAAATTATATGTTTCTTGAATAAGTATACTAAGAATTATTTACTTTAGGTGTGATCAAAGAAAAACACTAAAGGCTAAGAAGTAATCCAAGGTTGGAGCTTGGTATGGCAAATGTTAGATTCACCTTACTTTTAGTAAACCCTATAGCATGTTTAAAAGTATGCAATATAATTAAATTGTTGAATCATAAATATTAGTATATTGAGATTGATGCGTACATAGAGGTTGAGGTTTAGTGATGACCTATAATGATAGATGTATGAGAATATAACGACCATAGTGATTAGAACCATACTCCAAAACTATTTGAAAATAAATACTTAGTACGTAACTATATACATAAATGTATATATTATTGCTTGTATAAGCTTAGTGGTAGGACCTCTCTAGTATGAACAATATACTACCTGAATTGATGACTACTAAATTGAAAAGTTATTGAATTATAATCAACAGTGAAATGAGAAATGTATACATATATGAAGCGATATAATTGTATAAAAATTGAACATAGAAATGGCTTGATGTCTACATATTAAAAGGTGTTGAATGTACACCCTTGAATGGAAATGACTTCTTCTGAATCTCAACTCACCAAACTATCTGTCTTGCCTGCTACATAAAATCATTGTACAATGAGGTGTGGGCTTCACAAGCTCAATGAATTAAATTTACTAGAAGTATTCGATTATATACTCTCAGTTACATCTTATAATTCAATTACTTCTAATAATCTTTTGATATTCATTCATCTCTTTCCTCATATAATTCAATAACAATATTCTGTAATCACTATTAAATTTCATAATTCCCCCATTATACAATCTCTTCTTAAGTTACTCATCAGATAAATCAATCTTTCAATCATATATTTAAGCATCTCTAAATTCTCAATTCAACATTATCATTTACCTCGTTTTGAGGTTCACAACATATAATCAATCACTCAAACAATTCTCTTCATATCATACTTCCATATTTCCTTCTCATGATATTTGTCTCTATGTGAGACTCATTATTCTAATAATATTACTTCTCATATAATAATTCTCTACATATCAATTATTTTTATCATACCCATCAACCACCTTTCATCTATCATTGAATCATAAATTAATGATTTATTCAAATATTATAACTATATATTTCATATTTATCTTGATTATTTAAAATCAATCTAACTCACCACGTAGCACTTAGAGCTACCCGTGGATCACTTCCTTGCCTTTTCTGCTCTTCTCAGCAATTTCTCTCAGTTGCTGATCGTCAACACCTGACATAATATTTATATTAAAATTTCTAATTTATTCTTCAATTCTTCCATAATTCACACCCTTTGAAAATTCCCACTTTGAATTCTGAGAAATTTCATGTATGCTAAATTTCAAAAATAAAATTCACATTATTATCTTTTGTTTTTCTTAGAGCTTCTCGTGACTCTCTATACAATTCTCCTGTAAACCTCTTCAAAATTTTATTCTTTCAACTTCATTTCAGTCCCCAAGTGTTTAAAGTAGTAGAGAAATTTGAATTGAAGAAAGGAGAAAACCAAACAGGATTTCGTAAGGAATAAATAAATAAAAGAAAAACTAATATATATATATAGACTTCACCGCTTGCACCATCCTTGTGTCTTGCATGCACAATGCATGCAAGCCAAAGCCTACACCTGGGCGTCCAGGTATAGCCATCTTTTTTTTCTTTTTTTTTCTTCTTCTTACCCACACCTGAACACATCCATTTTTTTTCAAGAGAATTATTTTATTCAATAATAATTCTTTCACGTGTATATATATATATATATATATATATATATATATATATATATATATTATTTTAACTTCGTGTTATATTTATCAAATTACTTATTTACCCTTGCTTTAAGAACACGCGTATTACAGGTATAGATCCTAATTATTTTCTAATTATTTAAATTTAAGGACTCTGCCTAGTAAGAGGTAGGGAGGAGATCCCAATGGTTAAGACATTAAGACTTCGCCCATTAAGGGGTAAGAAAGGTATCCAAATTAATTATGTGGGGAGACATCCTAGTTACTATATGATTAGCCCAGTTAGAGGAAAATGATAATGAAGTGAAATTAAGATGAAGGGAAATGATTAAAGAAGTGAACTCGCATCGCATTCTTCCATTGATGAATTATATTTGGCCCATGAGAGGTATGAATTATATTTGGCCTATGAGAGGCATGAATTATATTTGGCCCATAAGTGACATGAGTTATACATAGCTCAAGAGAGGCAAAATTTGTGTTTGATACATGAAGATGTTTTATGTTTGGCCCACGAAGGGTATTGACTTTAGACCTATGAAAGGCACACGATGTGACTTATTACATGAAATACATGTGGTTGATAATTACTTGTGATACGATAAGAATATATAAGGAGGTGAACGTTATAAATAAATAGTTTGCACAAATGTTATGATAAAATTGTATATATATAATAAATATTTACTTTTCTAAAGATTAGACTCTTCCTTGAAAAATCTAAAAGATGTAAGTCATTTTACACCTACATCTACTTATTGGAATTTAAGAAAAATGTCCCTAAAATGAATACTCTTAGTAAGACGTTTTACTCATTGAGCTATTTAGCTTACCCCATCAGTTTTACTAATATTTCAGGAAAATCACCGGAAGGTTTATGGTCAGAGTTGATGGAATACCTTATTGTTGAGTCTCCTTTGGAGTTTAAGTTTTGTTTTCAATCTAGTATTGTAAAAGATGTTCGAGTTAAAAGTACTTAAAAGAGTTTTCTTTTTCTTTGTGTCCCTTATAAAACCTTAGAGTTTGTAATTTGTATTGAATGATTTATTGTATTCAAATTTCTTATTTGTATTAAATTAAAATGATTGGAAAAATTGTTGCTTCATCTTGAGTCAAGGTACTCGGTGCTGAAAGGTAATGGAGTTATTACGAGTAGGGCCCACTCATGATGGGTCGTTACATATTTTAATCCAAATGTACAAATTTATCTTTTTCTCAAACATTTCATAAATTCAAGCACCTAATACATTTTTACCACATAAAATGCAACAAGAATTTATATACAGTTTGGTAGTAAAAACTCACCTCAACTACACACAATCCAAATACTTTCATAAAGTAGGGTTACTCAGACATACTTCTCCCACTATACCTCCGCCTAATAAAAATACACTAAATAGTATTACTATCTCATAACTTGATCTAAACAATTTTTAATGGGTTAAATGCATGTATGTATGTATGTATGCATGTTTCAAATCTGTTCTCAAATTCAAAGTTTTTGTTGAACTCTTTTTCTTCATTTTGAATCAAAATCCAAACTTTACTTAAAAAAGAATATGAGGTCTTAAACTCTTAAAATCATGATTTTCATATAAAAATGAACAAGAAATGAGGAGATTATCTCTACAAAGCTTTTGTCAGAAACTTCTTGAAATCAATTCTTGAACAATCGAATCCAACAATGGTTTATGAAAATCTCAAGTTTTAGTATAGTTCTTCAATAATTTGAGAGAAATTTAGAGAGAGAAAAAAGAGATTTTGACTAAAGAAATGAATTTTGGTCGTGAAATGGGGTTTATATAGTGCCCAACACCTTACTAGTCGACTACCCAATTGACTGGTATACCTTAGTCGACTACCTAATCGACTGGTAAGGTACTAGTCGACTACCTAGTTGACTGGTAAGGTACCTTTCAATGCCCTCCAAAACCTTTTTTTTTTTTTTTTCATTTTTAGCCTTCTTACCACTTTTCTTTAGTATATTTTTAAATTCTTTTTTCAATATTGTCTCAAATTTTAATTATAATTTAAACCAATATATATTTATGCATGATGATCAAAAATAAAATAGTTGCTTAACAAATCACCTTTACCCCTGAGGTGAGGATTTTACATGTACGATCTCATCACCTCTTGTTCGAGCGCCTTAGCTCAACTCCAAGAACAAAACTAGTGTTCTCTACATGATGAGGGGACAGTGTACTCTCATCATCGTCATCCTCGCCATTCTCACCTTGGAACCGTCTCTGTTGGAGTTTGTCTAAGATTTAAACGGACAAAGGAATGAAGAAAAATCAAAATGTTCAGCAAAGGGTGCACACCAGTGTGCGCCACGGCCCAGCCTTGTCCAGGCCGCGACGCTGCCTTCCCCAGGCAGCAGCGCCCAGAGGGGCAGCAAGTGTGCCCAGCTCTAGGCCGCCGCGCTAGGCACACTAATGCACACATATTTCAGCCTTTAGTTGAGTTCGTGAGACATGCTCAAAATGCATAGGATCCCTAAGGATTGATGGAGGGCCATGGTTGATTGGTCATCAAGATCTAAGGGTGGAGAATGGCACTCAAGATTGGACAAGAAGTTGGTGCACTATATAAAGGGTCACCTAGCTTCATTCTCATCAATTAATTGAGAGATTACAAGAGACACATTGTGACATATAAGTGATCATTACACAAGAGAGAATTGTGTGAGAGTGTAAAGACAAAAAACACAAGAGGGACTCATTTTAGAGAGGCTGGTTGTAAAGAGAGAAGTAGTATAGATTGTGGGTAGAGTGCTTTTGTAATAGTTCTATCACTTTCTTTCTTCTTTTCTTGGTTCTTCAAGAACTTGGGTTTCTTGGAGAGGGTTACTGTATTTTGTAAAGAACTTCATTGATAAGATAGTGCAGAGAGCTTAGAGGAGCTCACGGGGACGTAGGCACATTGCCGAACCTCGATAACAAATTGCTTGTGGTCTTTTCTTTCTTGCTTTCGTTTGCTGTTTCATTTCATTACAAGTCATTCTGGACTTGGGTGTTTAGGAATCATCACTAGGGCATTCTTGTGAGGTGATTTCCAACAGTGGTATCAGAGCCGAAGGAGCTTGCACAGCTAGGTATAGGAGCAAGAACGAAAGGTATCGGAGCAAGACTCCAAGAATCAAAGAACAAACTTCTTGGGTGATTCAAGAACGGAGTAAAGATCAAGATCAGATCGTGTTCTTGAGGTTGATTCAAGAACGATGTTGAGATCAATCTTCGATCATGTTCTTGAGGTTTAGAAGAAGTTGGAAAGCATTTGTGGGTATTGCATAAATCTGGGATCTTGTTCGCAAAGATGGCTTCAAATTTCGTTGTAGAGAAGTTTGATGGAAAGGGAGATTTTTCCCTGTGGAAGCGGAAGATCAAGGTTGTTCTTATGCAATAGAGGGTGAACTTGTCTATTGGAGAAGATGATGCTTTTCTAACAAGTATCATGGAGGACCAGCAGATTGAGATGAAGAAGATGGCTTACAGCACCATTTTTTTGCACATGTCGGATAAGGTCACAAGGGAGTGCGGAGACTCGGAAGATCCTGCTGTCATATGGAAGAAACTAGATGAGTTGTTTCTTACCAAAACTCTCCCTAACAAGATTTATCTTCTTAAAAGAATCTTTGCTTTTAAAATGGATCCTAATAAAGAGTTTCAAGATAATCTTGATGTCTTTAATAAACTAGTTCCAGATTTAGCTAGTTGTAGTATTAAATTCCTGGATGAACAATTAGTTGTTATGTTATTAAATTCTCTTCATGATTGCTTTAATAATTTAATGAATGCAATTGAATATGGAAGAGATACACTAACCAAAGAAATTGTGGTCAATGCTATAAAGGCTCATGATTTGAAAGCCAAGAGTAGAGAGGCATCAAGTGGAGAAGGCCTATTCGTAAGAGGAAGGCCAGTAACTCGGAATGGCAATAGCATTTATGGCAGCTACCGGGAGAAATCAAGAGGTAGAGGGCAGTGCCATGGGAGAGCACATTCCAAACCAAGATTTGGAGGAAAGAGGTGCTTCTACTACAACAAGGAGGGCCATTTCAAGAAAGATTGCAAGAAGAAGATGTGGCATGAGAGAAGAAGTCATACTAACAATGGAGAGGCTTCGATTGCCAAAGGAGAACAATAAGATGATGTTCTTGTTGTGTGCTCAAATGTAAGCAGGAGGCAAGGCAGGGAGAAGTGGATTATGGATTTCGGGTGCACTTATCACATGTGCCCTCACAAGGAATGGTTCAAGAATTTCAAGGAGATCAATGATGGAAGGGTCTTCTGGGGTAATGAAAATTCTTGCCAAGTGAGGGGGATATGAGACATCCAGTTGAGGATGTTTGATGGAGTCACAATGCTATTGTGAAATGTAAGGTATCTTTCAGATTTGAAGAGGAATTTGATCTCATTAGGGCAGCTGGATTCCATGGGATACACATACAAAGTAGAGGGAGGAAAGATCAAGGTGGCCAAGGGATCTTTGGTAGTATTCAAAGTAGCAATAAAGGATAGACTCTATGAGATGATCAGAGAGACAGAAATCAATGATCAAGCAGCAAGCTTGATGGCTGAGATGGATAGGGCAGCCCTTTGACACACTCGCTTAGGACATATGAGCTAAAAGGGCCTGCAAGTTCTTAGCAAGGATCGCCTACTTGGTGGAGACAAAGTAGAGAAACTTGATTTCTGCGAGTGTTGCATTCTTGGGAAGCAACACCGAGTCAGCTTCAACACCGGAGTGCACAAGTCTAAGGGGATTCTTGACTACATTCATTCATTCCTTTGGGGACTAGTAAGAACACCAACATAGGGAGGTAACTTTTACTTTCAGTCTTTAATTGATGATTATTCAAGAAAGGTTTGGGTTTATTTGCTTAAAAATAAATCAGCTGCATTGAATAAATTTGTTGTGTGGAAAAGGTTGCTGGAGACTCAAACGAATACGGTAGTTAAGACTTTACGAACCGATAATGGCTTAGAATTTTGATAAATTCTATGAATTAAATGGAATTCAAAGACATAGAACGGTTGTGAAAACCCCTCTGCAAAATGGAGTTGCTGAGAGGATGAATAAAACCCTTATGGAAAAGGTTAGGTGCATGTTAATTGGGTCCAGTTTACCAAAATATTTTTGGGGAGAAGCTGTGTCTACAGCTGCATACTTGGTTAATAGATCATCCTCTAGGGATTTAAACCTTAAGACTCCCATAGAGATGTGGAGTGGAAAACCCCTGAGTTGAGTAACCTTAGGACTTTTGGGTGTGCTGCATATGCACATCAAAAGGATGATAAACTTAACCCAAGGTCTAGAAAATGTGTGTTTCTAAGGTATGGTGATGGAGTTAAGGGGTATAGGTTGTGGTCCTTAGAACCAAAAGGAATGAAACTCATTATAAGTAGGGATATTATTTTTAATGAATTGTTATTTCCCTACTTGGAGAAAACTAACCCTACAGGGGCTAATGAGCAAACCAGTCCAGAATTTTTGGAGCATCGCATCAAGGAGAATTCGGTTCAAGTAGAGCAAGGAAGGCAAGAGGGTTCGGACCAGGTAGAGCCCATTGATGAAGGCCAAACTCAGGGCACTCAAGAAGAAGCTGAACTGGAAGAGGTTGATGCAGCAAGTCAGAATGACTACCAGCACACAAGGGACCTGGAAAGGAGGGTGGTTAGATGACCTTTGAGATATGGGTTTGTAGATGCTAATGTAGCAGCTCCTTAGACAGAAGGAGAGATGAGTGAACCAGAAACTTACATGGAAGCCATAGAGTGTAAGGATTCATCAAAGTGGCAGCTAGCTATAGAGGAAGAAATAGATTCTTTGATGAAGAACAACTCTTGGGAGTTTGTGCCCAAACCAGAAAAACAGAGATTTGTGGATTGTAGATGGATCTAAGAAGGGAATACTCAAGGAGATGAAGTCTGGTATAAAACTAGGCTGGTGGCAAAGGGGTTCACACAAAAGAAGGCAGAGATTTCACCAAAATCTTCTCACCAGTTGTGAAGTACAAGACGATACGGATAGTATTGGCAATGGTGGTCCAATTTGATTGGGAAATCGAGCAAATGGATGTGAAGACAGCGTTCTTACATGGAGGGCTTGATGAGACCATCTACATGAGGTAACCCGAAGGCTATGAGGATGGAAGGCAGAGAGAGTTGGTGTGCAAATTGAAGAAATCTCTCTATGGCCTGAAGCAATCACCTCGGCAATGGAATTAGAGGTTTGATTCCTTTGTGATCAGCTTGGGTTTCATGAGGAGCTACTATGATTTGTGCTTGTATTACAAGGGGCACAAGGTGGAGGAAATGGTGATCATCCTCATCTATGTTGATGATATGTTGCTGGTTGGGAGCAGCATGGAGAGGATAAGAAAATTGAAGGCTCAACTCAGTGAGGAGTTTGAGATGAAGGATCTTGGCCATGCACAGAAGATCCTTGGGATGTGTATCATCCAAGAAAGGGAGAAAACGGATTGAAGATTTCTCAAACTTCCTACATAGAGAAGATGATATCTAAGTTCTCTATGGAAGATAGCAAACCAGTGAAGGTTCCCCTTGCTGGTCATTTCAAGTTCTCTAGCGATCAATGTCCGAGATTAGAGACTAAGAAGAAAAAAATGGAAAAGGTCCCCTACTCTAGTGTGGTTGGTTCAGTCATGTTTATGATGGTAAGCACTAGACCTAACATTGCTCATGCAATGAGTGTTCTCAGTAGGTTTATGAATAATCCCAGAAAAGAGCATTGGCTTAGGATGAAGTGGTTGCTGATGTTGGTATTTATCTAAGGTTTGCACATGTCCAAGCATGGTTCAAAGATGGTTAAATCTAAACCAAGGGTGGAGGATTAAAGTTCAGCAAGTTAGAAGACTGCACACATGTGTGTGCATCAATTTGGAGCAAGGTAAGGCTAGGTGCACTAGTGTGTGCACTTCTACACATAAGTTGGTGGAGTGTGCGCACTGTTGGGCAGCATCAGTGTGCACTAGCACCGCACCGTCCAGCATAGGTGCTACTGGGATAGGGCCAGCACCACACTGCTCACCATACAGCACCACACCGTCCAGCATGGGTGCTGCTGGGACAGGGCCAGCACCGTATTGCTCACCATTAAGCACCACACCGCCCAGAAGCTGCTGCAAACATGCTCTACCCAGCACCGCACCGCGCCCTGTTGAGCGCCTAGGTGTTAGGAAAAGTCAAGCACACATAGGTAGCATGCATAAAGACTCTCTTAGGTGCATGTGTGCAAGGTCAAAACATACAACACCACTTAAGAAAGTGATGAAGGGCCATGATTAAGTGATGATCTTGATCAAAGGGTGAGGATTGAATCTCAAGAATGTCCAAGAAGTGGATGGCTATAAAAGGGGTTTCCTAGCCTTATTTTTCACATATAACATAATAAAGAATAGAGAATACATTGTGACATTATGTGAGATCAATTGTAATACAAGAGAGAATTGTGTGAGAGACATAAACACAAGAGGGACTCTTTGTAGTGAGGCTGGTTGTAAAAGAGAGAGAAGTCTAGATTAGATAGAGAGCATTGTTAGCTCTCATCTTCTTCCTTTCTTCTTTTTTTGGTTTCTTCAAGAACTTGTGGATTCTTGAAGAGGATTGCTGTAACTTGTAAGAACCATTGATATAGTGCAGAGAGTTCGGAGGAACTCATGGGGACGTAGGCACATTACCGAACCTCGATAACAAATTGCTTGTCTTCTTTCTTTCTTTGATTTTTTGTTCCTATTTTCGATTCCAATTCTTTCTACAAGTCATTTTAGACTTGAGTGTTTGGAAGATCACCACCTAGGCATCTTGTCAAGGTGATTTCCAATAGCTGAGGTACTTGAAGGAAAGCCCAGAAGTAGGGCTAGTTTATAAGAAGAGGGGTAAGTTCATCTACCTTGAGAGTTATGCTGATTCGGACTATGGAGCAGACCAGGATGAAAGGAGATTGATTACTTCCTACTTCTTCAACTTAAATGGATGTTGTGTAAGTTGGAAGGCTCAGTTGCAGCCTATGGTAGCACTCTCAACAACCAAGGCTGAGTACATAGTGGCTACGGAAGCCATCAAGGACGCTATGTGGTGCAAAGGGTTGCTAGAAGAGTTGAAGGTACTAGAAGAGCAGGTTGTGGTGTATTCGGATAGACATAGTGCATTGCACTTGTGTAAGAATCTGGTGTTCCATGAGAGGACATAACACATGGATGTTCAATACCATTTCATTCGGGAAAATGTTATGAAATGATGCATTCATGTGGACAAGGTAGCCACAGAAGAAAACCTTGCAGATTTAGGTACTAAAGTTCTACCTCTAAGAAAGTTCAATCATTGCCTTGGAATTTTTAAGATTGGAGTCGGTTGATATGATGACTCAAGATGAGTTTGGATATTGAGTTCTCTACACAATGGGTTCAGTTTATTTTCTTAGACAAAGGTAGAGATTGTTGGAGTTTGTCTAAGATTTAAACGGAAAAGGGAAAGAAGAAAAATCAGCATGTTCAGTAAAGGGTGCACACTAGTGTGCGCCATGGCCCAGCCTTGTCCAGGCTACAGTGCCCAGCAAGGAGGAGTGCTGGAGGAAGGAGCAAGCCACAGTACTGCCTTCCCCAGGCCGTAGCACCCAGAGAGGCAGCAAGTGTGCCCAGCTCCAGGCCGCAGCACTAGGCACACTGATGCACACATATTTCAGCCTTTAGTTGAGTTCATGAGACATGCTCAAAATGCATAGGATCACTAAGGATTGATGGAGGGCTATGGTTGATTGGTAATCAAGATCTAAGGGTAGAGAATGGCACTTAAGATTGGACAAGAAGTTGGTGCACTATATAAAGGGTCACCTAGCTTCATTCTCATCAATTAATTGAGAGATTACAAGAGACACATTGTGACATACAAGTGATCATTACACAAGAGAGAATTATATGAGAGTGAAAAGACACAAAGCACAAGAGGGACTCATTGTAGAGAGGCTGGTTGTAAAGAGAGAAGTAGTATAGATTGTGGGTAGAGTGCTTTTGTAATAGTTCTATCACTTTCTTTCTTCTCTTCTTGGTTCTTCAAGAACTTAGGTTTCTTGGAGAGGGTTGTTGTTTTTTGTAAAGAACTCCATTGATAAGATAGTGCAGAGAGCTTAGAGGAGCTCACGGGGACGTAAGCACATTGCTGAACCTCGACAACAAATTTCTTGTGTTCTTTTCTTTCTTGCTTTTGTTTGCTGTTTCATTTCATTACAAGTCATTCTGGACTTGGGTGTTTGGGAATCATCACCTGGGCATTCTTGTGAGGTGATTTCCAACAGCCTCAATCTTACCAGGTGTGGGAGTAGTAGCCTTCTCACCCAAAGAAGGGTGCTCTACATAAGTCTGAACCCGAGAAGGCTCAGTTGAGTCAACAGGATCATCTAACATCTCATTAATCACATTCCTCAACTATGTCTCATAAGGTGGTCTCTGCTGAGTAGGTGTAACGACCCATCTTGAGTGGGCCCTACTCAAAATAGTTTTATTATCGTTCAACACTAAGCACTTTAACTCAAGATGCAAATATACAACATTTACAATTCAAACAACATTCTTTCCAAACATTACAAATCTATACAAAGATATTTCTTTACAATTTTGAAAACTTTTCAATACATTAAACCAACTCTCAAAATTTTACAAAAGATATAAGTAAAAAAAAGCTTCCTCAATTTACAACTAATTTGTACACATTTACAAAAATAAGACATGATAAAAAACTTAGACTCTTAACATTATCCAAGAGATCAGGATGACATGGACGATGAATGATTCAAGACCTGTCAATCACACGAATTATAACTGAAAGAAAAGAAGACAAGATTTACCTAGGTTCACCCAAGAATAGGGCTACGTCCTGCCAAAAGTTTCTTATTATCAACCTCACAAATCTCTCTATTACAATGTATGCTCAGCACATAAAGAATATTTATATGCAACTTAAGACGTCCTAATTAGGGTCTAATTAGGTTTCCGTAACATGTATTTATAGAATCCTAAACAAAACCCTAGTAATTGAACGTGTCCCTATTTTTGTTTTTTTGCTTTTTGCCTAGACCTATTTAGGCACTCAACTTCCTTTTCCAGCTGTGCAAATCCCAAAAAAAAAAATTGGAATTTAATAGCTCATTCACGTCTACCACGTTGAAATCACGCACAACCTGACCTTTGTCTACTAAAACTGCCATAACTTTCTCTAAAAAAATTATGTTTACGAGCCGTAAATTCTTTAGAAAATAGACGTCCAGGTCTTTCAAAGCATATATGGCTCATCTCATGGTTCTTCCTGAATCAATACAGTTTAATCCGCAAAATGATTGATCTGTACAGGAAATTCTGCCAATTTAGTGAAGCTCTTTTTCACCCTTTGCTAGTGACAACATGATTTAGCAAAATGCTCAATTTATCTTTAACAGTCTAGAAATGATGGGTTTTTTTGCACTCCTCTTGGGAAACCTTAAAGCATGTAAAACACTACAAAAGATCAAATTGTAACAAGGCTAAAGGATTAATGTATGCAAATTAAGGGGCTTGAATGTGTGAAATTCAGCGCTTATCACACCCCCAAACTTATATATTGCTAATCCCTTAGCAATACAAACTAAAAAAAAAATAACTACCTACTTTCATCTTTCGTTAGGTGTACGGTTGCATTTAGCACATGCAATAAGCCTTTTAAACCCCTAGGCATCCCTAGAGGACGAGTGAAGTCTTGTGAGGGTTTAACAGAAAACTTCCCTAGGGTCTAACAATCTCACCGAGGAGCGGGACCCTGTGTTCGTCCGAGGTTTTACAGATCTGGTCCCGTGAAGTATGCACCAACTCTAACAGATGAGAACTTTAATAAGGATCCCTTTTTAACTTTAAAGACAACCTTTCGGTGCTTTCCTGAAAAGTTAGTTAAAAAAATGAGGGGTGAGCTAAAAAGCTCAAAGAGTAAACATCTTACTAGAAGTAATCATTTTGAGAATTTAGTTTCTTTATTTCCAAACTTTATTACATAGTTCATTTTATATGCATTATACCTTTTATATATACATTTCCGGTTACTTTTCTCAATGTTCTGCAATAGAATGGAAACCTAATTAGACCCTAATTAGAACGTCTGAAGTTGCATATAAATACTCTTTATGTACTGAGCAAACGTTGTAACAGAGAGATTTATGAGGTTGATAATAAGAAACATCTGGCAGGACGTAGGCCTATTCTTGGATGAACCTGGGTAACTCTTGTCTTATTTTCTTTCAGTTATAAATCATGTGATTGACAGGTCTCGAATCGTTCAATTGGTATCAGAGCCTTGTGTTCGAGGATTAACGATCAGAGATGTCGATTGGATCACGGATTGAAATTAAGAAGTTCGGAGGGAAGAGCTTCGAGTTATGGAAACTAAAGATGAAGGATGTACTCATGGATAGGGATCTGTGGATGGTGGTAGTCAATGAGATACTGAAGAGTATGACATCCACGGTAGAGGCATCACCAGTGTTGATTTCGACATCATCTTCAGTAACCATCACGGAGTGGGAGAAGCTCAATCGAAAGGCACGAAGTCTGATTCGGTTGTGCCTGACTGATTCTGTCCTGATAAATGTTTCTAGAGAAAAGACCGCGAAAGATATCTAGAAGAAGCTGGAAAGCCTTTATTAGAGTAAATCTCTGGTAAACAAACTGTTTCTGTGGAAGAAGTTGTACAACCTTCGGATGGCTGAGGGCGATTCTTTCTCTGTTCATCTACATGAGTTCAACACTTTGATAGGTCAATTATTATCTATTATTATTCATGTGATAGATGATGATAAGGCTATTACGCTGCTCTATTCATTGCCTGATTCGCGGGATAACTTGATGCAATTGGTAGTGGTATGACTGATCTGTCTTTTGAGAATGTCATGGCAGCCCTATTATCTGAGGAGATGAGGGATAGGGTATAGAAAACTCGTCAAATAAGGCCTTATCTATGAGAGGGCGAACCCATGATAAAGCCTACAATTAATCTAGTGATAAACCCAAGTTCAGGGGAAGATCGAAAAGTAAAGATAAATCTGGGTTGAAGTGTTGGAAGTGTAGGAAGCCTGGGCATCTAAAGAAGGAGTGCAAAAGTAAATGTATGAACCCTAAAAAGCGAATAGGTGAGATATCAGCTTCAGGTAACAGGAACTAATATGATGATGATGCTGGTGACTTAAATATGGTATCTTGTTTGGCTTAATCAGATCAGAGTGTTTAGATAATTGACATAGAAGCATCCTTTTATATGACACCTCACAAGGACTAGTTTCGTGAGTATGAAACCTTTGATGGGGGAAACATTTTACTGGGAAATAACTCTTCAGTGAAAATTATTGGTCATGGGAAGGTAAAGTTGAGATGAATGATGGGACAATCAGAACACTTCCAAGTGTAATATATATTCCGAGTCTCAGCAGGAACCTAATATCAGTCAACAAGATTACAGATGGGGGAGTGAATTTCAGCTATAACAAAAATTTATGCAAGATGACTCATGGATCATTAGTAATTGCACGAGGTGTTCGGTATGGTACATTGTACAAGCTGCTGAGAAATACAGTACAAAGTCAGTGTAGTGGAGGTTTTATCTCTGAGAAGGTAACTGATGATGAGGCAACGTCCTCTATGTTGTGGCATCAGAGGCTTGGGCATATCGGTGAAAATGGACTATCAAATTTACCATCAAAGAAGATGGTGAAATGAGTCCCAGATTGCTCCATGGGATTTGATTTCTGTAAGCATTGTCTACATGGCAAGCAGAACCGTGTGAGTTTTAAGTCCGCTAGCACGAGGGTAATGGGTATTTTGGATATAATACATAATGATGTGTTTGGGCCAGTTCCAGTCCAATCTCATGGAAAATCAAGGTATTATGTCTCTTTCATTGATCATTTTTCAAGGTATGCATGGATTTATTTCATTAAGAGTAAAGCTGAAGCATTTGATAAGTTCCGTAAGTTTAAAGCATTGGTAGAAAATCATATGGAAAGAAAGATAAAGGTACTGAGAATAGATAATGGAGGGGAATTTTGCTTCAATAAGTTTGAGTAATTTTGTGTGGCAAATGGCATTACAATACAGAAAACAACTCCATATACACCTCAATAGAATGGGGTGGCTGAGAGACTCAATTGGTCACTCATGGAGAAATCGATGAGTATGTTGAGTTTTGCAGGCTTGGAGCCAGAGTTCTGGGCAGAGGTTGTAGCTATGACATGTTATCTGAAGAACAGGTAACCTACATTAGCTTTATAGGATCAGACACCGTTTGAGGCATTATTCGAGAAAAAGCCGAGTTTGGCTCATGTTAGAGTGTTTAGGTGTGATGCTTATATACATGTGCCAAAAGAAAATATGAACAAACTTGACAGCAAATCAATGAAGTGCATCTTCATTGGTTATAAGGATGAGGTCAAGGGGTACAAGTTATTGAATCCAGAAAACAAAAGTACAGTTTACAGCAGAGATGTTGTGTTCAGGGAAACACAAAGGGATGCGGCGATTGTCCAAGATATATCAAAACAGCTAAAATAGGTTCAGATTGATCTTAGCCAGAGAGATAAAGAGTGGGAGACTACCCCACAGACTGCACCGAATACTTCATATACTAAGTTAGTTGGGTCTAAGCAAGATATTCATGTTTTTGATGTAGAGGATGAGGATTCAGATGCTGGCTCGAAGGTAGAGACCATGCCTGTCATAAGGAGATCGACACGGGTTAGGAGACCACCCATCAGGTATTCCCCTAGTACTTGCAGTGCAATATATGCTTTAAATATTATTGGTGATGATCCTAGCACAGTGAAAGAGGCAAGGACCTCGGAGGATGCTATGAAAGAGGTGATGCAGGCACTAGACAAGAATGAAACATGGAGCCTTGTGAAATTGTATAAAGATATTAAGGCAATTGGGTGCAAATGGATTTTCAAGAAGAAAACAAATGCAGATGGAATGGTAGAAAAGTACAAGGCACATCTAGTTACAAAGGGGTACTCGCAAATAGAGGGAATTGACTATGGTGAGATATTTTCCCTGGTAGTAAAGTTTATATCTATTAGATGTGTCTTATCCATGGCAGTTGTTTATGATCTAGAGATTAAGCAACTAGATGTGAAGACAACTTTCCTTCATAGGGACTTAGAGCAGGAAATTTACACGAAATATCCCGAAGGCTTTATCAGCAAAGATAAGGAAGAGCTATTTTATAAATTAAAGAAGTCTATGTACGGACTAAAGCAGTCACCATGGATGTGGTACCAGAAGTTTGATACATATGCCATTCAGCTTGGATTCACTCATAGCTATACTGATCACTGCGTCTACATGAAAAAGTTAGGGGTTGATTTTGTCATTTTAACCTTGTATGTGGATGATATGATGTTGATTGGAAATAACAAGAAGATGATTAGCACTGTAAAGGCATTGTTGGCAAGGCAGTTTGACATGAAATACCTAGGGCCAACAAACTTTATATTGGGCATGCAGATAAAGAGGGATCATGAAAATCGAAAACAATGGCTAAGTCAAAAGAAGTATATTGAAGAAGTGTTGAAGAAATTCAACATGTCTGACAGCAAGCCGGTAGGGATTCCCATGCCTTTGGGAACCAAATTATCTATGGAATAATGTCCGAAGATGGAGGAAGAAGCTGAAGATATGGTGCACGTACCTTATGCTAGTGTAGTTGGAAGCTTGATGTATGCCATGGTGTGTACGAGACCAGATATTGCCCAAGCAGTGGGAGTGTTGAGTAGATATATGTCTAATTCTGGGAAAGAACATTGGACTTCAATCAAGAGAGTTCTTAGATATCTTCATGGCACGTCAGATTTTGCATTATGTTATGGAGGTATGGGAAGTAAAAAGAATCTTGATATTGTAGGATCAGTTGATGCTGACTGGGGAGGAGACATTGATAGCAGGAGGTCTACAAGCGGGTATGTGTATAATCTGTTTGGTAGGGTAGTGAGTTGGATGAGCAAAAGGTAAAGTTTTGTTGTACTTTCATCTACAGAAGCAAATTATATGGCAATAACTCATGCTGGAAAGGAAGTGGTTTAGCTTCAAAGGTTATGTGCTGAGCTTGGGTTTAAACAAAAAGTAGTGAAGGTGAAATGTGACATTCAAGGTGCTATCTTCTTAGCAATGAATCCTACATTTCATTCACGAATGAAGCACATTGACATCCAATATCACTTCATCTGGGAAAAGATTGAAGAAAAGGTGATAATCCTGGAAAAGGTCGATACAGCAGTGAACATCGCAGATTTCTTGACTAAAGCAATTAGTCTAGCAAAGTTTGAGTGGTGTGCTACCGAGGTGGGGTTGAAGAAACAAAGTCCTAGGAATTTTTCCATGTGTGTGAAGTATTTACCAAGTGGGAGATTGTTAGAGTTGGTGCATACTTCACAAGACCAGATCTGTAGAACCCCGGATGAACATGGGGGTCTCGGTCCCCGGTGAGCAAAACTACGGCTCTTTATGGGTCGTAGTTTTGCTCACTGGGGAGCAGTACCCCTGTGTTCGTCTAGGGTTCTACAGATCTGGGCCCGTGAAGTATGCACCAACTCTAACAAGCAAGAACTTTAATAAGGATCCTTTTTCAACTTTAAAGACAACCTTTCAATGCTTTCCTGAAAAGTTAGTAAAAAAGATGAGGGGTGAGCTAAAAAGCTCAATGAGTAAACATCTTACTAGAAGTAATTGTTTTGAGAACTTAGTTTCTTTATTTCCAAACTTTATTACATAACTCATTTTATATGCATTATATCTTTTATATATACATTTCCTGTTACTTTTCTCAATACTTATCACAAAAAGATACATGATTTCAAGAAAACGCTAATACGTTGCATAAATCATATAACACACAATTTTTACCACATCATATGCATCTCAAATTATTTATGAATAATCATCATCTTAACATTTTTCCTGATTACAAACAACCAACATCTAAATGATTCTCACTAATTCAATCACATCATCTACCCTAATGGGCCAAACAAAACATATGCTCCTCATGGGCCAATCACAACATGTGTCCCTCATTGATCAATCGCCACATATGCCTCTCATAGGCCAATCACAAGAATGTATCAATGAAATACAATGCGATATAGTACAATGCATAATCATGTCTCAATCATCTCATCATAACGCCCCTCACTAGGTCAATCATATAACAACGGGGACGTCTCTCGACATATCGGTACGTTTTCTTAATAACATTTCTCAATAATACCATTTCGGATCCTCTACACCCTTTCCCGAGTGGGGTCTACACGTCCAATTTTTCTTGGTACCCTTATAGCCCTTGTAGGAAGGGACCTACCGGCCTCACCCATCACTCCCCCCTCATTAACATACCGTTAAACAATTATTATCATGAAAATGAATTCATAATGAAATGATTTTGCGCTCAAGCAAAGATCAACCAATCACATCACTAAATTCATAACAATCCATCAATCATTTTCTTTACAACGAAAAGCATCACATTTTCTCAAACATAGCTACATCAAGCCACTTCTATACTCACTTCTTATACAATCATACCTCAATATATATATATATATATATATGCTCATAATACTATCATTTATAATTTCACAATCAATCATATTTTTCATATTTTTAACCGTTTATTTCTATTATACAAATTTTTACGCTTATTAAAAGTGAGGTGAAACTCACATTTGTCATGCCAAGATCAAACCTTTGGATTATTTCCTAGTCTTGGTGTTTTTCCTTTCAATCACTTAAGAAACATATAATTAAATAACACCCAAATATATCATAAAATTTATATAAGCCTAGAAATGTAGGGATTGAGTCAAAAACCTTCTTCAATTTTAATTAATATCTTTTCAAGATTTGTTTTAGCATGGTTTAAAACAAAAAATATATATATTTTCAAGATTTGAATTTTAAAAATTTATCAAGTATTAAAGGTCATAATATATTGGAGGAGTTTAGGATTGAAATTCTTTAAGAAAAAATATTTATTTTTGAAAATAAGGAATGAAAAACAATTTTAGGGGCTTGGACAGTCAATTGTCCATCTTAGGCAGTAGCTTGCACAGTCGACTATCCAAATAAGAAATCTACTGTCAATTTACCAAAAGGTTGCATAGTTAACTATGCACTCGAGACAATTGACTGTCTGGTTCAAATATTAGAAAAATTTAGGACAAAACCACCATTTTTCTTTGAAATAACCTCTTATCTCTCTTGGGACTTCCAATCCAAACCAAGCAAAAGTTCTCAAGGGTTTTAAATTAAAGATTTTACAATACCTGTGAGAAGAATTTGAACTCAAAACCCTCAAATCAACACACTTATCAAAAAATCCATTTTTTTCTTGAAACAACTATTTTCTCAAACTTTTCTTAGGCAAATTTTTCAAATCAAACTTTCAAGAACTCAAATATTTAGTCTAACAAACAAAATAGAAAGAAAAAAAGGAGAAGTTATTACCTTGAGGTTTAGCAAGAAACCTCTAATATTTTCCTTTTTCTTTTTCCTCTTCTTCTTCTCTTTCTTCTTCTTCTCTTTCTTCTTCTTCTTTCCTTATCTTTCTTCTCTTTCTTTTTCTCCTCTATTTATCTCTTTTTTCATGGTCCCTCTAGAAGGATCTAACACATTCTAGTCCTTTCTCTCCCTCTCCCAATCTATTTATAAGCCAACTTTTTCCTTTATTACACCATTATCCCTTCCACTTTACACCTTTTCCAATATCTACCCCATTACACTTTAAAATTTCAATAATTAAGCCAAAACATATTTTTATCACTTAAATTCTTATTTTATTTACTTGTCACTAAGTTTTCACAAACCTAATACAAATAAATTATAAGTTAAAACTGAACAAATGCACCAGACATGCGTTGAAGCGCACACCTTGAAAAACATTCTAATCAAGGTACCGAGCTCCACAGTTCTCCCCCAATAATAAATTTTTTGTCCTGGAGGTTTCCTCAACCAGAGTTCATAGAAAATCAGTAGTATCACTTTCCTAAGTTTGTCTCATAATCTCAAATATACTCTTCAATTTCTCTACTCTCATCAAAATTCATCAATATAAAGTTAAACTTCTAATTCATCATCAACTTGAACTTTTTCTATATCATTGCCGATCAATTATTTAATTACTAAGGTGATTTAATATACTATTCTAATTAACTCAATTCAATCTTACTAGAAACTTTTTTATTTATTAAGTGATACTCCCCCTTCTATCAACCATTCAACCTCATATTCTATTATTTCCCTATCATTCGATTCATCCAATTAGTCCTTCCAACTAAGTATTCTCAAACAAAAGTATCATTCTAATTTTTTCCCTTTTTACATCTTTCTATTACTCTTGTTTTTCAAAATTAAAATTTCTACCATCTAATATTCCCCTTTGAATCCTTTAATTTCTAACTTGACTTCATGCTTCAAGTACCTCAAATACAGCATGACTTCATGCATCTCCCTCAAGATATCTCTTCACCAAGTCACTTACCAATTAATCATTTTCTCTCATCAATTAGTAATTCCCTCCTTAACTATATATTATAATTAGGATTCGGCAACAATGTTACCAAAATTTATGTACTTACTTCAACTTATTCCTTTACTCAAATCCTTAATTCTTTTAATTCATGGTTCCAATTTTACCTACGGAAAAGAAATAATCAACTACAAGTGAACTTTCCAATCATTTACAAAAAATTTCTATCATCCCGCAAACAAAATGATTTAATTAGTAATTCGAACACAGATTTCTTTATTTTCTTCACCAGGGTATATTAACCAATAAATTCGTAAGTAATCCTCCACTAGTAACGGTTAAGTACTTTACTCTCCACTACAACTCCAATTGACTAGTCTCCCTTTAACAACAACAGTACGTCTTAACCATTCCATAACATCATTTTTACAATGACAAATTAGTTATTCCTATTCATAGGTTAACAAACTCAATTCTACAACTCTCTTCTCCAACTTCGTCACTTAGTATCCAAAAATATAACTTAATTAATTTTGTCTTTAACCTCTACTTGAACTTCCCAAAGATCTTACTTACATAAACTTTTCCTTTGGTATCGATCGAACTTCAAATTTACCATCCTTTCAAAATATTTTCATTTATTTACGTATTTTCCTATATCAAATCTTCTACTCATTCCCCATGTTTCCAAATTTTAACTCACCCATAAGCGTAACATCTTAATTAGTACTTAAAATTTCATCTTAAAACTTGGATTCTTATCTCCTCCTAACTCATCTTTTTATACTTTTTTCCTTTTAACCATTCCATCTTCAACATTATCAATAACCTCACACTTTTCGAGATTATACTTTATAAAAGGTTCCAACTAAACCATCAATCAAACACAAATCCATGAAAACTTATGTCTATTCTAATACATCCTTAACTTCTTGATTGCTATCACATTCATTACCTTTACTAAGTTACTCCATCTCCGTTTAATCCTAGGAACAAAACCCAATACCAAGCACCCAATATTTTTTCCTCACCTATCGTAAACTTAATCTCTTATCGTTTAGCTCACCGAACTATAATATCTTCATTTCTTTTATTCCATATCTATCTCTCTAACCATCATTTACGTACTCAAAAATTTGTTGACTTAATTACACTTCCAACTCCTTTTATTTCTCATTTCTCCTTCCGGTCTATTTAGGAAATCAAATCCTATAGGAAAACATTTAATGCATTACCTCCACACTTTTCCTTGCCAAATCTTATATCTAGTCACACCATGTACGTCGAAATCCAACACTCTCTGCAATTTCACTATAATGAAAGGTCTTCGAATATAGTATTTAGCATTCAAAACTTGGGGTCTATACAATTCTTCAAAAGGTAACTCTTAATCTAGTCATAATTTGCTACTTCCCTCATACATTTAGTAAAATTCTATTCTCATCTCTTTAGCGCTTCCCAATAATTCCTTGATTGGTTTAAGATTCTTCCCTCCACTTTACATTAAGTTTCATCACAAAATCACAATATTTAATGATCTCTAATCTCTTTAACTATCACCTTTACTTAACATTTCTTCCAATACTATCCTTTTCTAGTGTACTCCAAACTTCATTGATTCTTTGAGTTAATGACTTTCCTCTTGAATTTATTTTTCCCTCTTCCATTTTCCTTGCTCAACCATCTATTAGCCTTATATCCAATATATATCTCTTTTCTACAATAATTACTCTAATAATATTATTTCTTATTAAAATTTTGGTCTTCTTTAATACACTTTCTTAACACCTCTCTTTACATCGTAACCTCTTTTGCTAAGCATATACATCATGTTTTCACTAGTCACTATTTTTTTCTAATATTCCAACCATAAATAAAATAAGTCATCTACTAAACTTTAGCTTTTCGAGTACCTTAGTTCATTATCGCACATCTCTTTGTATTAGCTTTGCTTAAAGTTTCCTCTCGTTTAAATTCAAATACTCCCTACTACACCATACTCCTTACTCTAACCACTTATCCAACAATTGCTCTTATCCCTTTTTATACTTGTTAATCTATTTACACTCCTACTAGTATACTAATCATTCTCCTCAAATATCACTTCATATTTAGATACTTACAATTTCTATAAATTAATATAACTTCCCAATTCTCAAACCTCTCCACATATCTAATAGATAATCACTACCCAAACTTTCAAAATACCGCAAGTTAGATATCGAACCAACTACCGTTTTCTCTTATGCATAACCCAAACATACACATATACAACTTATTGCTTAAGATTTCATCTATTTCAAATTCACAATCTCTACAATTTTTTTAATAGCTATTTCTTAAGTCATCATTACGCAAAAATCACAAAATTGTCTATCACAAGCACTTTTGTATACACAACATGAAAAAAAATCATCATATAAAATGTTCATATATGACTCAATATATTTCAATAACTTAGAATTATTCATTTCACCTTATACCTTTAGTGATTCATTCTTAACAATATTTCCAAATCTTTTAACTAGCAATTCATTGCTACTTTATCAAAGTAAAACTTTCAAGTAATTAAAACTCTTTAAGGGACCTTTTCTCATCTTTCACTTTTTAACTTTATCATCAATCAATACTAATTTTTTCACGCATACAAACAATACGTCAATCAAAATACTTCATCATATCAAAGTAATCACACCAATAATTGTAGAGCCTCATACTTTGGTTATAATATTCAAAACTTGGAGTTACACTTCAAACCGTTTTGGTGTATTCATTCAAGTTTAAGTTATAATAATTTACATTGAGATATGTGGAATTTAGAAATAATTAAGCTTAAGTTTCAGAAGAGTTACAAATTTTCTTTGAGTAGGGAAAGCTAAGTAAAGAGGGAGAATTAAAGAGTTTTCGGGTGAAATTAAAAGAAAAGTAAAGAAAAAGAGGGAGTTTTCAATTTAAAGAGAGTTTAGTTATAAATAAGAAGAGAGACCCAAAATTTTTTTGGATCTCCCTAGAAGAACTGAGAGAAAAAGAGAGAAAATGAAGAAATGAATAAAGAAATGAAAAAGGGAAGAAAGTAAGGAATGAAAAGAAAAAGAAAAGAGAGATTTTTCTTGTCAAGAATAAGGTAAAAAGTTTGTTTTACATCTTCATAGTTGTTCTTGAATGTTATTAAGTTAATATTTTTAAATTTGGGGTTTTGAAATCCAAATATTCTTTAGGAAGTTTGAGAAAATGGGTTTTATGCAAAACATTGAGGATTTTGAAGTTTTGAGCTAAAATCTTTCTTTAGGTAGTGTAAAAGTTTGATCTCAAACTCAAGGAGACTTGTATTCTAAGAGATTTAAGAGTTTCTTGAGGATTTAAGGTGATTTTGAGGAAATAAATCTGATTTTTTTTTCGAAAATGTTTGCTCAAAAACAGGTAACCAGTCGACTGGTGGCTTTCTCCAAATGATTGGCGGCTGTATCAAGGATACTAGTTGACTGATACAAGATACCCAGTCAACTAGGTAAAGTGGTAGAATGTTCTTGAGCTTTTCCAATCGACTGAATGAAGTACCCAGTCGACTGGGTCAAGTTGATTTTCCAAAAAAAATGACATTTTCCTCAGTTTTTGAATGCGAAACTTTTCCAAGTTGATTTTAATGTTTATATTCCTTGAAAGTATGATCAAAAAACCCTTAAAATTGTTATTATTCATAAAATTAATGTGTTTTTAAATTTAAAGTGAATGATTTGAAAAAGAAAGGGAAAAAAGGCATGATACTTTGATTTCTTTGATTTTTGTTGCGTTCGAAATGCGAACATGGTATTTAAAGTATAAAACTTACTTTGGGATTGTTTGATATATATTTAAGTGACTTAAAATAATGTTATTGAGCATTGTTCACTCCTAGGTGCAAGTGGAAAAAATAGTTGAAGAATGAATGAAGTAGTTGGAGACAAAAGTGTGGAACTGTAGCGAGGTGAGTACACCTTACTTTTAGTAAGTGTATTAGTATGTAAAAGTACAAAACAATATGATGATATGATTGATCATGGAAGTCATAACAATATATCTGTAAGAGATTTTAGTGTGCAAATAGTAAAGAATAATGCTAGGAAAAATATACAAAAATATGTGGAGTTACGAATGTATGGGGAGTAATTGTGAAATTGATTTGACATAGTAGTGTTTGAGCAATTGTGATAAATTGATAAATTTTTTGATTTGCATCATGAATTGCATTCGCTTGGTATATATTATTTAATGGTTTATAAGAGGGGGAGTGATAAGTGAGGTCGATAGATCCCTTCCCACAAGGGGTGTAAGGGTTCCGAATAGATATTGGACGAGTAGGACCCGGCCTGGATCAAGGGAGTTCCAAAGATTTGATGATTATGATGATTCTATTATGAAATGTATTGGTCCGTGGGGAGAAGTCTCCGTTATTATATGAGATTAGCCTAGTGAGAGGCAATGATAAGCTAATGCATTAATCATACATTCATTACATTGCATACTACTTCATTGACGATGATTATGTTGATAGCATTGGCCCATGTGGGGCATGCATTATGATTAATCCATTGAGGGATACTTATTGTGTTTGGCCTATGAAGTGCAAATGATTTGATTCGCCCAATGAGGGGTGTTGAATGTATTTTGTCTCGATGATGAGTATGAATGTTGTTGTGGAAATAAAGAAATGTTGAGACAGAAACTTCTCATATTTTTTTGGCTTTATGATATGTGAAATGTGTTAAGGATATCATGTTTGAAATAAATTAAGAAAGATTGATGAATTCTTCTGTTCATGGTTTCCTTCTTGTTAACAAATCGAGAGAAATAATTAGAGGAAACTCAAGAATTGTATTATATGTAATTAGTACTAACATGTATTATTAATTACTTGAAATCAAAGTGATAATTTTTTGTAATACGATTACTTTTAGTAATGTGTTTCTCACTGATCTTTTTATCTCACCTTTTTCTTTTACTAATCTTTCAGGAAAAAACATATACTAAGAAGTGTGATCAGGGTTGAAATGAGACCTTAGTAAAGTTCTTGTCAATGGCATCCTTATCGTTTGGGTCTCTTTGGAAGTTTAATTTATTGTCTTAGTTTAGTTTTGTAAAAGTGTACAAATCAGGAGTAAATTGAGAAATAGTTCCCTTCTTAATCGTCTGATCTTAAGAGTTATTGTATTGTATTGTAAAGTTTCTTGTACTTAGGTTTTATATCTAGATAGATTTGAATTATATGTTTTGTTTGGTTGCATTTTGAGTCAAGGTGCTCAGTGTTGAAAGGTAATTGAGCTGTTCTGAGTAAGACCCACTCGGGATGGGTCGTTACATTTTTTGTATCAGAGCTTTAGGTTTGAGGACATGTAGACTTAGTTTCATGGTGCATGTTGCAATGGATGGTTATAAAAATTCGATTGTGTAGAGTTAGAGAGGATACCGTTTAGGATTTGAAACCAGTAATAGTTTAGGTGGGGGTAAGAAGTCTTGAAGCTAAATTCGAGTTGAATTGTGTTTAAATGTTGTGTGAAATTTGGTGTTGTTTAGATTGACTGGTTTTGTTTTGTGAAATCCTATTAATATTTGATTTTGATGAGAATATTGGATATAAATGCCTCGTTATGATGAAGTTGTTGTGGTGTAGCTTGGTTATTGAAAATGGGTGTAGAAAAGTGAGAAGAGTAAGGGAAGGTTTTCCTTTAAAAATGTGATTTGCCTAGGGATCTTTGTATTGATTCTTTCTTTATGAAAATTGATAAAATATGAATGAACTATAATGATTTATGTACGAATAATTCATATGATAGATTCTTTTTCATGCTAATTAAGCTAAAATTTTGTGTAGTGGGATTGTTCATAGATATGCTTGAGTGATGACCATAGGAAGAAGATGGTTATTTGGGTATTGGGTTAAAGTACTTTAAAAGTTTGGGTTATGTTATCTATTAGAAATTTTGGGGAAGTTGGAGAGTTGAGAACTAGTACTTATTTATAGAATTTTTAAGTGTATCATTAGGATAAGAGAGTGAGTGAGTAAGGTGTAAGGTGAAGTAGGGAGTGAGTGAGTTGAGAACAAGAGGTACAAATTAGGTAGAGAAATGAAAGCATTGGGAAAATTATAAGTGAAGATTCGGTGGTGTTTTGAGACTTTAAGAAGGATAGTAAAGGAAATATTTTGGAACGTAGGAAGTGTTATATGAGAATCTGTATAGGAGAAAAATGTAGTGAATTTTAATTTGATCTTAAGGTTAAGTGAAGTTCAATATAAAGAGATAGTAGGTTTATTCAAAGCCTAGGAAATCTTGAGTTTAGATTCAAGATCGAAAAGTTGCTTAATTGGTTCTAGTTGAATGAACTTAAAAGTTTTGCTTTATTGGAGATATAAAATTGAAGAATGCCTTTAGTATCTAGTGAGAGGTAAGTGATGATAAACTAAGGTATTTAATGTACTTGAAGAGTTAAAGATTAATGGATGACTTGTTTTAAATGTGGTTGAGGTACTAGAAAGGATAACAACTAGTGAAAGTGCAATGTGTGTTCTTAACAAATGAGATTATTATGTAAATGGAGTTTTTAAGAAGGTGTATTATGGGAAACCAAGAGTTTAATAAGATATGAGAGTATTGGGACGATTGTGGTGACAGAGAAATGGGTATAACGTACAAAACCAAGATTAGTTGGATAAAAGGTTACTAGTATACAATAAGAAGTTAGAAATTTAGACAATTAGATTTAACGCTCACCTATAATAAATATTGACTCGACAATGGATAATAATAGTGTAAGAGGGAGAGACTACAAGATGAAAGTTATTGACTTCAGAATTAATTAAGTTTGGAGTTTCTTAAGAAGGAATAGTGTTGGGTGAGATGTCTAATAAATAAAATAGTTAAATGGATTTAAGGTTAATAGATGTTGTAGTTCTGATGGAACTTATTGTTGAGTGAAAGGAAGATTTTAATAAGTCAAATAGTGATTTGGAAGCATTAAAGAGATGCGATTCGAATTTTATTAAACATATGGAGGAAGTGTCCATCATAATTGGATGAAGAGATACCTTTTGAAGAATGGTATAAATTATATGATGCGAACGTGATGTACTATATTTAAGGACTAATAATTATAATAAATTGAAGGAGACTGTTGGATTTGGCGTACACAGTGTAGCTAGATTTAAGACTCTGGAAGGAAAAAGGGTAGAGTTGAGGTTTTAAATGGATTCCTAGTAGTTTTCATTTTCCAAAATGAACTGGAAGAAGAAACAAGAAAAGAAAATGGGAATGCAGTTAGGTCAAGAAAGTAGTTTAAAATGTATAGAGGTTTGATAGAAGGGTAGAGGTTGAATAACGAAGTAAAGATATTACAAGTTCAGTGGACTAATCAAAAAAGAGATTAAATAAGAGGTAAGAAATTTGCACCATCACCCAACTATTGTGAAAAAAGAAAGATATTTGAGTTTAAAAAAGGTAAAGAAATTATTGGATGTTTTGTGTTGAGTTTTTTTTACTAAGAACATAGAAAGACGGAGTAGCTCGGTAAGATTTATGAATGTAATGATAAGTTGAGAAGTTAAGAGTATAGTATATTAGATTTAAGAATTTACGGATTAACATTTGATTTAATTTTAGCTGAAACTTTCTATGAAGTTTAATCCAAAAGTGTTGATGCTACTGGTAATATTAGAAATAGAACAGTCAAAAGGAAAATGAATAACAGTTGGACGAGAGTGTAAAGTCTGTAACTTGGTGAATGAGTAAGAGGATCTAGAAAGTTAAGTGAAGGAATATAAAGGCTCAAGGGGAATGATAAATTCTAAGTGCGATCATCATCTGTAATACCCGTGTTCTTAAAGTGTGGGTAAAGAAGTAATTTGATAAATATGACATGGAATTAAAATAATATATATATATATATATATGTGTGTGTGTATTATTGAATAAAATAATTCTTTTGAAAACAGAACGGACGTGTGGTGGCATAAAAAATAAATAAATAAATCATCCAGAAGGACAAAGGACAAAGGGAAAAGAAAAAGGAAAAAAAAGGGTGGCAACAGGTGGCAAGACTTGTTGCCAAAAGAAGTTTGTAGTGCTGCATGTAAGGCAGCACTACCTATTCGTGGCAACAATATAAAGGAGGAAGGGCTGAATTAAATTTAGCATATATATATATAGTTTATTACTTATCAAATCTTGTTTGGTTTTTCTTCAACTGCGATTCAGTTACTCTATTTCTTTAAACACTTGGGGACCGAAAGAAATGTTGAAAGAGCAAAATTTTGAAGGAGTTTACAAGAGAACTCTATAGAGAACCACAGGAAGCTCTAAGAAAAACATAAAGTAATAACATGAGTTCTATTTTTGAAATCTAGCATACATGAAATTCCCGAAGATTCAAAGTGGGAATTTTCAAAGGATGTGAATTATGGAAGAATTGAAGAATAAATTAGAAATTTTAATATAAATATTATGTTAGGTGTTGACAATCGGAAACCAAGGGAAATTGCTGAAAGGAGCAGGAAAGGCAAGGAAGTGATCCACGGGTAGCACTAAGTGCTAAATAGTAAGATAGATTTACTTAAAGTAATCAAGATAAATATGAAATATGTAGTGATAATATTAGAATAAATCGTTAACTTATGATTTGATGATAGACGGAAGTTGGTTGATAGGTATAATAGGAATAGTGGATGTGTAGTGTAATACCCGTATTTGTAAAGTAAGGGTAAAGAAGTAAATTAATAAATATAACATGGAATTAAAATTATATATTTTACGCAAAGGATATAGAATGGAACAAAATAATTCTTTAAAAAAAAGATTTTTGGGACGTGGATGTCATTAAAGGATTTTTGGGACGTAGATGTCATTAAAATATTTTTGGGACGTGGATGTCTTTAAAAACTTTTTGGGACATAGATGTTATAAAAAAAAAAAATTTGATCTCACGTAAGAATGAGATCAAAAGAAAGAAAAGAAGAAGAAAATTAAAAAAAAGGTGGTGGAAATCATGCTTCCACCATTATCCATTTAGTGGAGGCTTTTTAAAAAAAAAAAATGAGATAATTAGGTGGGAGGCTTTTGAAAACTAAAAACATGGAGGCTTATTTTTAAAAAAATAAATAAAGGTTGAAAGTTAGGTGGGAGGTGCAAGCAAGTTCTCATATATATGTATGTATAACTGAACGATTTCGTTCAGTTTTCTTTCAATTTCTCTTGTTTTTCTCAAAATATTTGGAAACCCAAAGAAAAGTCAAAAGAGCAAAATTTTGAAGGGATTTTATGCGGAATTTTATAAAGGATCATGAGAAGCTATCAGTATTATGAGGTAATAGCAAAATATTTATTTTTGAATTTTTAGCATATATGAAATTCCTGGAGCTCAAAGCGAGAATTTTCGTAGGGATTGGTTTACGATGAATTTAAGAAATAATTAGAAATTTAATACAAATATTATGTCAGGTGTTGACTATTTACAACGAGAGAAATTTCTGAAAAGAACCGGGAAAGGCAAGAAAGTGACCAACAGGTAGCTTTAAGTGCTACGGGGTGAGTTGAATTTACTTTTAGTAGTCTAAATAAAAATCAATTATTTTGGTGATATTATTATAATTAATTATGAAAATATGCTTGGGTGATAGATGAAAAATTGATTTATGGGTATGATAGGAAATTTGGTCAGGTAGAAATATTTTTCGATGAGAAATGATATTTTTGAAAATCATAAGTTTATTTGAGAATAAAAGCAATAAATAAATTATTGATGAGATATATTAATGTTTTAATACGAGTTATGATGAGATGAATTTTAGTAGATCTTGACAAATTTTAGTAGATCTTGACAAATTTTGGTGGATGATTTGATATGAAATTTAGCGGATCTGGACAGACTTTAATTGATTAATTGATGTGATTTGGGAAGAGAAGAATTTAGTTGAATTTTTATATAATTTGATAAAAATATGGATGATTGGATGTAAGAAATTTTAAAGAAACCTTATTATATAAAATTTGTGGATAATTAGGATAGCCAAATTAAGTGGTTTGAATCTTTATATTGTTTTTATATTACTGTTTATATTACTGTTTTATATCATTGTTCATGCACATATGCATTAAATAATATAACCGAAAGAACCGGGAAGGCAGCCGGTCTAATGAAATAACCGTGACAGCCGGTATATGCTGGGATGAAAAATAAAAACCGTGACAGCCGGTATATGCTGGGATGAAAAGTGAAAACCGTGACAGCTGGTATATGCTGGAATTAACCGGGAAGGCAGCCGGTTTGATGAGAATAAAAGAACCGGGAGGACAGCCGGTCTAAGATAATAATAACCTGTCGACAGGTGGGAAGACGTTCCCATCATAATCATTCATGCATCTGCATCTGTTTTAATTATCGTTGCATTTTTTTGAGATGTGGTATATTAATTGTGAATTAAATTATAGATGGTTGGGTCTCATAAAAAGAGACAGCTATAATGATGAGATTTTTGAGATGATGAGATGTAGTATATTAATTGTGAATTAAATTATAGATGGCTAGGTCTCATAAAAAGAGATAGCTATAATGATGAGATTTTTGAGATGATGAGATGTTGTATATTAATTGTGAATTAAATTATAGATGGATGGGTCTCATAAAAAGAGACAGCTATAATGATGAGATTTTTGAGATGCTGAGATGTGATACTTTTTGTGAATTTAATTATAGAAGGTTGAGTTTCATAGAAAGAGACAGTAGGGTGATAAGACTTATCTAAATGATGGATTTTTTTTTATATGAATCTCATTATGAGGTAATTAGGAGATAATTGATAGTCTTATGGTGAACCAATGATTGAGAAGAAAAGATTGATAATAGAAAGTTTTCATCAGGTTATGCGAAAAATAAATTTTAATATTAAAGGATTATTGATGGAGTTTGGAATACTTTCAGTAAATTTAATTCACTGAGCTTGTGAAGCTCACTCCTCACTGTACAATGATTTTCAGGTAGCAGGCTTGGCAAATAGTTTGATGAGTTGAGGTTCAGAAGAAATCATTTTTTGTAAGCTATGTACGTGTCATCATCCTCAGACTAATGAGAAAATAAAAACGAAAAATTTATTTGTAACTCTTCATGCATTTTGCGTATTGATGTAAAGTTATTTTGGTAATTTTTATTTTTACTGCTGCATATATGTGTCGTGCTGGGATTCTCAAAACGTGATGACACTGTTTCGGGGTGGCCAACCCGGGATGGGTCGTTACATGTAGAGAATTATTTTATGAGAAATAATATTATTGGAGTAATGAACGATTTAATAATAAAGGTGATAAGGGAAATTCTTGATGAGCTAAGGTTGATGATTTTATATGACTTATGAAGAGATGAAATTTAGTGGATTTTGACGAGCTATGGTTTATAAATTGATGTGATATATGAGCAAAAGAAATTAGTGAAATTGATCAAATAATAATTTGAGAAAAGGCACGATAGCTAAATTAAATGTCTAAATACATGCTTGTTTTCATATTTCATATCATTGTTCATATGCATATTTCGTATCATTGTTCATAGGGGGGCCGGTCTAAATGAAGAACTGGGAGGGGGCTGGTCTAAATGAAAAACCATGACAGCCGGTATATACTGGAAATAAATGAAAATCGTGATAGCCAGTATTTTTTGGAAATAAATGAAAACCGTGACAGCCGGTGTATACTGGAAATAAATGAAAACCATGACAGTCGGTATATGCTGGAAATAAAAGAACCAGGAGGGGCCCGGTTTAAGATAAAAACATGTCGACATGTGGGAAGATGTTATCTAATAATAGTTCATACATTACATCTATTTTAAATATTGATTGTATTACTGAAATGCTAAAGTGTTGTTTATTATTGTAAATTTATTTATAGATGAATAAGTCTCACAGAGAGACAGTTATGGTGAAAAACAATATGGAAGTATAATATGATAAGGATTATCTAAATGGTAGACTATATGCTGTAAACCTCATAACGAGGTAATTATAAGATAATTGATGGTTTTAAGGTAAACAAATATATATAAGAAGAAGAGATTGATAGAGAATGAGACTTATGATATTTGTTGTGATAGTAGAATGCTATTATCAAGTTATATGAGATATAAATGATTAAATATTAAAAGATTATTTATACAAATCGAATACTTCTAGTAAATTTAATTCAGTGAGCTTGTGAAGCTCATCCCTCACTGTACAATGATTTCATGTAGCAGGTAGGACAAATAGTTTAGTGAGTTGAGGTTCAGACAAAATCGTTTTCTGTAAGCCACACACGTGTCTACATCCTTAGACGAATGAGAAAATAAATAAAAATTTATTTGCAAATATTCATGCTTTTTACGTTGTATATAATGTTTAAGTCAATATCAGAATGATGTATCTCTCCTGTTGAGGGTTGAGGATTGATGTAAAAAATTTTGTTGGCGTTATTTTTTCTTGTTGCACATATGTGTCATGTTGGGATTTTCAAAATGCAACAACACTGTCTCGGGGGTGGCTAACCCGAGATGGGTCCTTACAATTTTGGTATTAGAGCATTAGGTTTTATAATTCTGTAGACTGCATAAAAAGTAAGAAAGAGGAAGATTAAAATAAATTATATTCTAATAAATAGTCCGAGGATGACACGTGGACATGCTAGAGCTAGAGTTAGAGTTGTTGATTTGAGAGAGCGTGGTAGGCCCTCAATATTTTGACAAGTTGAGGTTGAGTCTGAATCTATGGTTCCAAGAAGGGAACGTGTTGATAGTATAATTGATATTAGTAAAGGTGTGAGAGAATCTGAAGTTGAAAGAGATGAGCTAAGATAAGCTCTTACACATGCTCTTGAGAAAATGAAAGTAACAAATGATAGAGTTGATAGTCTATAGCATAGACTTGATGAACAGGCAAGAGCAGTGTCTGAGGTTGTTGTAATTCTAGAAATGGTAAACGTTAAAAAGGGGAAAGGTGAGTTTATGCACGAGATACAGGGGGATTGTTTTGTTAGATATATTAAGTCGAATGTCTTGTTGTTTAAAAGATCTATGAATCTTTTTAAACCTGGGTTTTGGGAGAAACATGTGAAGAGATTATTTGGTATTTTATCAGCAACTGACAGGTAGATGGTTGCCTTTGCTTTGTTTGAGTTAGAAGGATAAGTTTTGGAATGGTGGGAGGATACTCTTCCCAAAGTAAGTGCATATGTTGATAGACCCTTAACCTGGAATAGGTTTAAGGAGGTTTTCCTTGATAAATACATTCCTTAGACCTTTAGAGCCCCATGAGGCAAATATATTGACTATGACTCAGTATGATAGTAGATTTGTGGTCTTGTCAATGGTTGTACCGAAAATGGTAGACCTAGAGGAGAAGAAGTGTAAGAGGTTCAAAAATGAAGTATGTTTTAAGATTTGATCGAAACTACCTTACATAAGGCATATTAATTATGTTATGTTGGCGAATATAATACTTTAGATTGAGAAGGATGTGATGGAATTTAGAGGTAGGAGAAATTAACAGAAGAGGTCTAGATTTGAGGAACCAAGAGGTGGTACCAGTATGAGTGTACAGGGTGAGAGACCACCCTAGTTGGGGCGTTCCTTGTTACAAGGAACCATAGTACAGAATCAGAGGCAAGCAAATTTGTTGCTTCTGTAGCTCAGAGTAATATTGGTAGGACCCATAGATTTGGGAGATAGTTGGTGGGAACTGGAAGTTATAGTAAATGTGGGAGTGTACTACCTCGAGGATGTGATAACGTGATAAAAATACTATAACATGTTATAGATGTAATCTGATAAGATATTTATCCCATAATTTTTCTAATTTGAGGTGCTTTATATGTAGAAAAAGTGGACATATCAATGTTGGTTGATCCTGGTGCAACCCATTCTTTTGCATCCATTGTATTTATGAAGCTTATTGATACATGTATTAGTCTTTTGATGCATAATAATATTGCTGAAATTCCCACTAGAGATAAAGTGATAATCATAAATGTTTACAAGGGTTGTGCGATTCACATCAGTGATAGAGAATCTGAAGCTGATTTATTATCTTCGAATATAACTGATTGCTTTAGAAAGAAGGTACTGTTCAAGATATGGACATGAGGAGTTTAACTTTTAGGGAGAACATAAGGTACTCTTGAACTATCTTATTTTACTCTGACCAATAGGAGATGGTTGAAGAAGGGTTGTGAGGAGTATTTGGCATACATAATGGATTCTAAAAAGGAAAATAAGAAGTTAGAATAAATCTTAGTGGTGAAAGATTATTCTAATGTATTTCTTGATTAGTTGCCTAGTTGTCTCCCAGTAGAGAGATTAAATTATCTATTGATGTGATACAAGGTTCATCACATATATCTATAGCACACTACAGAGTGACACCCACTGAGTTAAGAGAGTTGAAAGATTAAGAGCTATTAAATAAAAAATTTATTCGATTTATTGTATCGTCATGAGGAGCCCACGTAGTGTTTGTGAAGAAGAAAGATGGAACGATGAGATTGTGTATAGAATAAAAATAGTTGACTAAGATAACCATTAAGAATAAATATCCTTTACCTAGGATAGATGATTTATTTGAGAAGTTGTATAGAGCAAGGGTATTTGCAAAAATAGACCTGAGATCAGGTTATCATCAATTGAGGATAGAGAAGGGAGACATGCTGAAGACTATTGTTAGGACACTTTATGGTCATAAGCTTCTTAAGATGTCATTTGGATTGACTATTGTTCCAGAAACATTCATGGACTTGATGAATAAAATGTTTAAACCATTTCTTGATAATCTTGTGGTTGCGTTCATTGATAACATCTTGGTGTATTCTAAGACTAAGGAAGAGCATGCAAAACATTTAGAAATTATGTTGAAGACTTTGAAGGGAGAGAGAGATTGTATGCTATAATTTCCTAAATGTGAATTTTGGCTGAATGAAATGACCTTCTTGTGGTTGTATGCTTTTTATATATATATCAAAAGCATATTTTTCAAAGAACATATTTCAATTTATTTCAAGTTTTATCAATTATTTTTTATCCTACATACATTTGGTATCAGAGCCACGCTGTTGTTCTCTTAGATTTCCCTGTTCATATTCTATCTCTGCTTACTGTTACTTCATATCTATTGTTTTACTGTGTCTGGTTTTTGTGTAAAGTCGTTGGTCAGCCCAGGTTTAAGGTGGTCCCGGTAGGTGGTCCCAGTAGGAAGCCTTCACAGTTGAATGTTTTGGTATTAAGTTAATTGTAACATCCTTAGTTTATGAATAGGTTATTTAGTAGACGTTGGCCAGGTGATGATTCATCCATGTCCGGTTCAAACACATCATCCCCTCTAAAATATGATGATCATACAGATGATGATCATATAAGTCAAAATGTCAATTGTTTTATGAACAGCAAAGAAGTTAATATTGCTAAATTGAGCAAGATCTGCTCAATTGGCATATACCTAAACAAAATATAAATAGAATATATCAAATAGGAACATTTGATTTCAAGACTGATTACTCAATTAAAACAACAGAGCAAATGTATTCTATCAAAAATGAGAATGAAAGTATTAAGTTACTTTCACTAGCATCAATCTAAAAACACAAACAAGAATGATTTAGATATCTACACTTAAGACTTGTCCAAGTAGCTATCAAACCATTATATAGATTAGGTAGAGATACACCTGTTATGATGATGCTTAGAGATGCTAGGCATCTTAACTTTTCAAATTCACTATTATCATTAATACAATCAAATCTACATAATGGACCAGTTTATTTTAACTATTACCCAAATTTCACCATAGACCTGCATGATCCTAATATAATTGATACTCTAACCCTAGATATCCAATTAAAGGGACTAGACATCAAAACAGGAACCAAAAATTTAATCTTAATATTTAAGGTTTTTTACAAAGTCATGACGACCAAAGTTAATCCCAAAGCTCTCTTACAAACCAAACCATGAGAAACTTTATTACTTGAGGCAAACACTTTTCATGCCAATACTATAACTCCCAAATTTTTAAAACGGGATCAGATTACAATCCCAAATTGCTGGAAATTTGAAGAATTATGCCCCTCAAGAAACATTACTAATACCAATGTTTCTCAAATTGAAGAAAATAGAGATGGAAATGTTATTATTAGGTTTACACCTAATACATCTAATCATTCTCCACATCTTTCTAGGATCTTCAATTCTAGAAATCTTAAAACTCCATTATAAGACGATCCTCAAATTATTCCCCTAAGATACAGGTTTGATGTTTCTTCTTCTAGGAACTCTTTAAATCATATAGGTGTCAATTTTGATCCTATGATTCCCAAAGGTTTCTATAAAGAAACTGATTCCTTCAAAACACCGAACTCAAATAGGAGAATCCTCCAAAAGATACCCTTCTCCCACTCGTTCTGATATGTACGATGAACTAAATGTCATCATACAAAAACCTGTTAAACCCCAACTATCAAAGCCAATTTTTACCCCAACAAATATTGACAGAGAAAATTTAATAAGACTTGATGATAATAATGAAGATATATTACGAGTAATAAATGAAAAATTAAAAGGATTGTCAATTAATACCCAAGTAGGAGAATCCTCAAATAACATTAATGCTATAGAATAAGATATCATCAATGAAATAAAAGAATCTATTAGTTCTCCTCAACCAGACAATATTAATAAAATTTATAGAAGAGAATTTAGAAATACACCTTTACCACAAACAATAAATTATTATCCTACGCCAACACCTCCGGACCTTCAATTTGAAGAAGGACCTGAAAAGTCCCAAGCAAGATATGATAATAGTATTATTTGTGAATGGAACATTGATGGTCAAAGTGAACATCAAATTCTAAATATCCTCCAAGAAATGACAAAGGCAGCCACTGCTTACAAAACGAGACCTGAGAATACTAATAAGAAAATTGCTTTCCTTATTACTGCTAGTTTTACTGCTTCGTTAAAAGGATGATGGGATAATTACTTATCAAAACAAGACTATCTCAATGTTCTTGAAGCTACGGTTCAAACATTAATAGCTCAAACAGTTCAAGATCCTGAAACTAGAGAAATAGCCTCTAGGACTGTACCTATATACCAAGAAAATGCTGTTGAAACCCTCATATTTGCCATCACCAAACATTTCATAAGAGATCCAAAAAAATTTCAAGAAACAACCTCAGAAATACTTTCAAATCTAACCTATCCAACATTACAAGACTTTAGATGGTATAAAGATGTATTCCTCGCCAAAGTCTTCTCCAGAAAAGACTACAATAATTCATATTGGAAAGAACGGTTTATATTTGGACTTTCGAAATTATTTGCAGAAAAGTTAAGACGTAGAATAAGGGATCAAAATAATGGATCTATACCATATGCTTATCTCACTTATGGTGACTTAATCAACTTTATAAGTAACAAAGGATTATCAATATGCACTGATCTCAAACTGAAATCAAAAATGAAATCAGAACTAAATCAAAGCAGAAAAGAGTTAGGATCATTTTGTAGCCAATATGGTTATGAAACCTTAAGAGATCTTTTTGCTATAAACTAAAAGAAAAGAAAATTTTTCAAAAAACGAAATTATAGAAAACGTACAAAGACTTTCTCTACACAAAAGAACTATAGCAATAAACCTAAGAAAACTAAAACACAAAATTCATCAAAAACCCGTTTCAAGTGTGGAAGACTTGAACATTGGGAAAAAAATTGCAGAGTTAGACAAAAAATCAATGAATTAGGTATCGATGATTCTATGAAACAACAATTAACCAAAATCATGATAAATGACTCTCAATCAAAAAATGAAAATTCATCTTCTGACAATGAAGAAATTATTTATACAAGTCAAGAGAATACAGATTCTGAAGAATCCATTGACTCACAATGTGGTTGTGAATATGGTCTTTGTCTTTGTAAATCTATTAATATGATCACTTTTCAAAAAGAATTCTTTCTTGACATAATAGACAAAATAGATGATCCAGTAATAAAAATGGATTATTTAACAAAATTAAGAGATCTTATTTATGAAGAAAATAAAATCAAAACACCTTAACCATATAACCTTGAAAGAATTTTTGAGAAACTATTTCAAAAAACCAAAGTAGCCACAACCCAAGATCTACAAACAAAAGTAAACCTTATAAAAGAACAGATCAAAGAAATTCAAAAAGATATCGTAGAATTAAAAGCAAAAATGATTAATTTAGAAATTAAGCTAAGAGATACATTAAGCTAAGAGAATAAGTTACTAAATGGATCATTTTACTTAGGGTGATGCTAGAAATTAATGCGAGTAATTTGGAAGGTTAAATTATAATGGGTTAAGTAACCATTTCTTTTTTATACTCGAAATTGGAACTGTGAAGTAAACGAATTGAGGAGTTGAGCAAAGGACTAAGTTGAAGTAAGTACGAAATTTTTGGTAACACTGTTGGTGGATCTTAAGTATAATATCTAATTGGAAATGAAGTTACTGAAAGATAAGAAAAAGTGATAGTTAGTGAGTGACTTTGTGAAAAGGTATGTTAGGAAAGAAAAAATTAAAGTTGTGTCGTCTTTGAGACCCCTGAAGCAGGAAATGAGATAGAAATAGAAGATTAAGAGAAGAGTGTGAGATGGTAAAAAGTTTTAGTTTTAAAGTTTAAAAGCAAATGAAAGAAGTAAAGAAAAAGCGGTGATTTGAGTTAAACATTATTTAAGAGTGTATGAATTAAGGGCTAGTTGGGAAGAATCAGATGAAGAGAAATAACAAAACTTAAGGATGAGTATTTGATAGAAGGACGTGAACCGCTTAATAAACAAAAAAGGAATTCTAGCTTGGTCGGATGAAATTTGTCAAGATAGTACATTAAATCATTCTAGTAATTTAATAATTGGATATAAACGATGTACAAAGTGTTTAGTTGATGTTAAGATAAAAGTTTGACTTTGTAATGCAAAATTTTGGCGTAAGTGAAGATTTTGGAGAGTATATTTGAGAATGTGAGCATACTTATGGGAACTTAAAGCCTAGCTAGTTGTGGACTATGGTCAAGAAAATTTCGAGGATGGAATTTTTATTCATGGGGGAGAATTGTAGAGATTGGTACTTTAATTAAAATATTTTAAATCTCAAAATTCACTTTGGCACGTGCTCGTTGCATTTATTCGAATTTAAGCTAAATAAACTCGTTTTAGGCATAGTAAGACTTAGAAATAAGTAAATGAAACAAGATCCAAATAATAAAAAAAACATGTTTTAGAGGGAAATTATGAAATTTTAAAGTGTAGTGGGGTAGCTTGTTGATTATGCCTAAAACATAACATGGTAGTTGTAGTACAGTTTTGGGGTGTCGATTCCACAGGAAAACAAGTTAATTATAAAAAAAGGTATGAATCTCAACACAAACAATAAAAGTTAAAGTGACAGAATCTGATTTGTTGATTGTATGGAAATTGTGTAAATAATTGATTGATAGTATAATAAAGAAACAACAAGGTTATGGAAATCCTCCCTAGGTTCGTTGCCCTAATCCTAACTTGATTCAGTTGTTTTTATCTCGATTGCAAGTTTCACATCCCAAACAGGCAATCGGCAAATATTCAATTAAAGTGCATGTATAAACCCTAATGTAATTGATATGAATTATTATTTACTTTCAAGCACACATGACCTAACTTATAAATTATCAAAAGAAGATGATATATCTAAATGACAATACCGCAGTAATTGACAAATTTATAAAAGAGATCTACCGGACTCAATCACACCCAAACAAATACACATAAGAAAAGCATGACTAGACTTATATGGAAAAGAAGCATGCAATCACCGGACTGATAAAAATCTACTAATTAAATTAAAGAATAAAACATAACAATATTTAAAAATAATACCAAACTACAACTGAATCAAATAAAGGAAAATAAGAACAACTACACCTAGGGATTCATCCCTTCGCCTTGCTTGGAGACTAGCCAGCCATGGAATTCATGCTTCCTTGGGCTGCCTCGAGCCTCCCAATGATCATCTCTGGCCTCTAATTTTCCTCCTAAGGGCCCTCTGGATTGCTCCTAAAGGCCTTCTAGATTCACTTTTTGATGATCTCAGATGATCCCAGATTGATGCTTCAAAGCTGAAGTGGAGTAGGCCTTTTGTAGGGAAATACCACAAGTACAATGTGTTTCCAATCTGATGTGGGATGTGGGATTTAAGCCCAAAATCATGCTGAAATCCCGCACAGCCCGTATAGCCTGACCTTTGTCTACTAAAACTGCCATAACTTTATCTAGAAAAATCATTTTTACAAGCCATAAAATTCTCCAGAAAATAGACTTCCGAATCTTTCTAAGCATGTATGGCTCATCTCCTGGTTCTTCTTGCATCAATATAGTTTAATTTTCAAAGATGATTGATATGTACAGGCAATTCTTGCAATTTAGTAAATCTTCTTTCTTGGTTTCTCTTCATCTTGGCTCTTCCGCGACCATTATCTCAATCGAGTATTCATTGAAGCTTTGTGTTTAAAATGATGATAGCTTTTCTATCTCTTTTTTAAGCTCAAAGTACCTCAAAATGCACTGAAATAAGTCAACGATTCAAGAATGACACTTTAGAGTTATTAAGGTATAAAAGTGTAATTCCAACCTCGATCAACCCTAAAATGCTAAAAATTAAGTATTGTTTAGATGCATTTTATGACTGTCATCACCTGTGGAAGAGATGTTAAGTGGAGGGGTCTTTTTGAAATAAAAGGGAAGCTTGACTATAAATAAGGTGTGTGAGAGAGAGAAAAACTAACAAGTGTTGGAATTCTCTGGAAGATGCCAAGAGAGAGAAAGAAAGATGAGAACATGAAGAAAGAGATGAACAGAAAGGGAAAGGTGGGGAGATTTTTTTTTTGTGTGGCAAAAATCAAGATAAAAACTTGTTCTTCTATACTTCTCTATATCAAGCATGTTTATTAAGCCAAAGATTTAAGTTTTGAATTTGAAGATTTTCTTAAAAAGAGTTTGAGAAAAATGTTTGTTTCAAGAAAATGGGTTTTGAACAAATTTTGTTGATTTAGGAGCTTTGAGTTCAAATCTTCTCATGGGTAATGTAGAATAAAGGTTTACCCCAATAAATATTGTCAGAGAAAATTTAATAAGAATTTATGATAATAATGAAGATATATTACGAGTAATAAATGACAAATTAAAAGGATTGTCAATTAATACCCAAGTAGGAGAATCCTCATATAACATTAATGCTATAGAACAAGATATCATCAGTGAAATAAAAGAATCTGTTAGTACTCCTCAACCAGATAATATTAATAAAATATATAGAAGAGATTCTAGAAATACACCTTTACCACAAATAAGAAATTATTATCCTAAGCCAACACCTCCGGACCTTCAATTTGAAGAAAGACTAGAAAAGTCCCAAGCAAGATATAATATAGTTCTATTTGTGAATGGAACATTGATGGTCAAAGTGAACATCAAATTCTAAATATCCTCCAAGAAATGACAATGGCAGCCACTGCTTACAAAACGAGATCTGAGAATACTGATGAGAAAATTGCTTTCCTTACTACTGCTGGTTTTACTGGTTCGTTAAAAGGATGGTGGGATAATTACTTATCAGAACAAGACCGTCTCAATGTTCTTGAATCTAGGCCAAAGTTAATAGTAAGGGTTTAGATGGATGAACAAGTATGAAAGGAGTAAATTGTGGACAAGTGGTTAATGTAATGAATAAGGGTATTAAGGAGTGGTTAAGATAAAACGAGAGTAACAATTCAAGTGGAGCGACAATGGTAATAAATTATTTAAGATGAAGTTCTTGTGACATATAGACTTTAAGAGAAAGGGAAAGGAAAGTATAGTTTTCTCAAGCAAAGTTTTTATGGACTCAATTAGAGTACCTTAAGATGGATTCGAAGTGGAGAAACTTAGACGAGGACCAATTATAAATTCTAACAAGGAATAATTGGAGAGTGATTTTGTTATGTAAAAAGTTGTAAAGGAGAAAATTGTAGTGAATTTCAAATTTATTTTAATGATAGAAAAGTGTAATACGAAGAGACGGTGGATTTATGCAAAAATCAAAGAAGTCTTGTGTTTATAGTTAAGATTGAACAATTGTTTGGTTGACATTAATGAGTGAATCTAAGATTTTTATTTTACTTGGAGACCTACATTTGAGAAATGATAAGTTTGAGTTAATGAGAGATGTATAATGATGAGTTAAGGTAATCAGAATGCTTAAAAAGCTAAAGGGTAACATATAACTTGTATTAGATGTGACTGGAGTATTAAGAAGAAAGATGACTAGCAAAATATGGTAGATATGATTAGCAAAGGAGATTTCTTTTTGAGTTGAGAAGTTAAGAAAATATTTAATATGAGACCAAGAGTTTAGTAAGGTATCAAAGTAGTAAGATGATTATGGTGAAAAAGAAGTGGGTATAGACTACAAGGCCAATGGACTGATGGATAAAGGATTGTGGTTTGGACTTATAATGAGAAGTTATAATTAGAGATTTTTAGCTTTAACCTTTACTTATATCTAATATTAAGGATTTGCAATTGTCTATAATGATGTAAAAAGGAGAGATTGAAAAACGAAAGCCATTAACTTAAAAGTCAATGAAGTTAGAACACCTTATGGAAGAATAGTGTTGGAAGAGGTATCAATGAAAAAGGATAAAGTGTATTAAACATCATAAATTTTTTTATGAAACTTGATGTAAGATGAAGGTAAGATCTTAGACAAATTAAGGAGTTACCTAGGAGCATTAAAAAATTTAGGATAGGCTTTTACTATGAAGTGTTTCAGAAAAATGGGTATTAACCAAGATCGGATCATAAATTGCCTTTGAAGAATTGTATAAGAAGTTTTATTGTGGATGTTAAGTACTATATTCAAGGATTATTAGTGATAGTAAGTTAAAATAAAGTATTAGACTTCGCATATATTGCGTAATTAAACTTGAAATTTTGTAAGAAAAAGTATAGAGATGAAATGTTATATTAACTTGTCTTCTAGAAGTTTTGGTTTCACAAATAGACCGGAAGGAGAAACAATAAAAGAAAAGGAGTTGAAAGTGTAGTTGGTCAAGAGTTTAGTTTGAGTGTTTAAAGGTCTGACAGAAGGTGAAAGTAGAATAAAGAAACGAATATTTTATAGTTCAATGAGTTATTTGGGTAAAGAGTAAGGAAATCTGAATTATCACGAAGTCGTTGTAAAAAGAAGTAATAGTTGAGTTAAGTAAAGTGGAGATTTGTTAAAAAAATAAAGTAACCGGTTCAGTTATTAGGATGAAAGAGAGATAGAGTAACATAGTAAGGATGAAAAGAGGTGGAAAATATATTGAATTAAAGTACTATGGGTAAAATTTGAGTATAAGATCAAAAATTTTAAAATTTGTTGTATGGGATGAAAAAGAAGAATTAGTGTTGGGATTTGTCTAAGAACTAAAGAAGAAAAATTCAGCTTCAGCCCCAAGTGTGCGTCACACCCCAAGAGGTGTGTGCCTCAGTGCCCAGCAAAGGAGAAGTCTTCAGCTCCAAGTGTGCGCCGCACCCCAAGAGGTGTGCGCCTCAGCGCCCAGCAAGGAGAAGTGTTCTAGCCAGGTGTGTACCACACCTCAAGAAGGGTGTTCCGCGGCACCTAGAAGGTGGAGGTTGTGTGCCCTGGCTTGAGCCGCGGCCTGCCCTGTTCTGGGCCGCGGCACCAGGCACACCTGAAGCTTCATTTTGGGCACTTTGAATTGATGCCTGAGGCTTGATCAAAATACACAGGATCACTTAGACTTGTTAAGGGGCTATGATTGATTGGTCCTTAAGATTTAAGGGTTGAGATTGACTTCAAGATAGGTTCAAGAAGTGGTGCACTATATAAAGGGTCACCTAACTTCAATCTCAACAAGTGTGACATAAAATCATCATATGTGAGATCAAGTGTAAGAGTGCAAAGACACAAAACACAAGAGAGACTCATTAGAGAGACTAGTTATTTAGAGAGAGAGTAGTATAGATTGGGGATTCAAGGGTCTTGTAAGTGGAATTTTCTTAGGGAAAATTCTAGGGTAACTCAAGTCCTTATCACTTTCTTTTTCTCTTCTTTGGTTCTTCAAGAACAAGAGATTTCTTGAAGAGGTGTTGCTGTAACTTGTAAGAACTCATTGATTTAGTGCAGAGGGCTCAGAAGAGCTCACGGGGACATAGGCACATTGCCGAACCTCGATAACAAATTGCTTGTGTTCTTCCTTTGCTTTGATTGTTGTTTCTGTTCTTTATAAGTCATTCTAGACTTGGGTGTTTGGAAGATTACCACCTAGGCATCTTGAGGGTGATTTTCAATAGTGGTATCAGAGCTACAACAACGGGTATCGGAGCAAGAACGAGGGGTTATCAGAGCAAGACTCCAAGAATCAAAGGTCAACTTCTTTGATGATTCAAGAACGGAGTAGAGATCAAGATCTGATCGTGTTCTTAAGGGAGATTCAAGAATGATATTGAGATCAATCTTTGTTCGTGTTCTTGAGATTTAGAAGAAGTTGGAAAGTAATTATGGGCGCTGCATAAATCTGAGATTTTCTCCGCAAGATGGGTTCAAACTTCATTGTTGAGAAGTTTGATGGAAAGGGAGACTTTGCCCTTTGGAAGCGGAAGATCAAGGCTGTTCCTATGCAACAGAAGGTGGACTTGGCTATTGGAGAAGATGACGCTTTTCCAAGAAGTATCACAGAAATCCAGCGGAATGAGATGAAGAAGATGGCGTATAGCACCATCTTTCTGCACATGTCGGATAGTGTCACAAGGGAGTTCGGAGACTCGGAAGATCTAGCTATCATTTGGAAGAAATTATATGAGTTATTTCTTACCAAGACTCTCCCTAATAAGATTTATCTTCTTAAATGAATCTTTGCTTTTAAAATGGATCTTAATAAAGAGTTGCAAGATATCTTGATGTGTTTAATAAACTAGTTCAAGATTTGGCTAGTTGTAGTATAACATTCCCGGATGAACAATTGGCTGTTATGTTATTGAATTCTCTTCCTGATTATTTTGAAAGTTTGATTAATACTATTGAATATAGAAGAGATACACTAACTAAGGAAATTTTGATCAATGCTATAAGGGCTCATGATTTCAAAGCCAAGATGAGGGAAGCATCAAGTGGAGAAGGATTGTTCGTTAGAGGAAGGATAGCAACTCGAAATGGCTGTAGCATCCATGGCAACTACTGGGAGAAATCAAAGGGTAGAGGGCAGAGCCATGGGAGATCGCATTCCAAATCGAAGTTTGGAGGGAAGCGATATTACTACTGCAATAAGGAGGGTCATTTTAAGAAAGATTGCAAGAAAAAGTTATAGGATAAGAGAGGAAGAAGCCATACCAACAATGGAGAGGCTTTGGTTGCCAAAGGGGAACAGCAAGATGATGTTCTTGTTGTGTGCTCAAATGTGAGCAAGAGGCAAGGCAGCGAAAAATGGATCCTAGATTCTAGGTGCACTTATCACATGTGCCCTCACAGGAATTGGTTCAAGAATTTCAAGGAAACCAATGATGGAAAGGTTTTCTTGGGGAATGATACTTCTTACCAAGTGAAGGGGATAAGAGACATCCAATTGAGGATGTTTGATGGAGTCACAAGGCTGTTGCGGAATGTGAGGTATCTTCCAGATTTGAGAAGAAATTTGATCTCATTGGGGCTGCTAGATTCCATGGGAGAGAGGAAAGATCAAGGTAACCAAGGGATCTTTGATAGTGATCAAAGCAACAATAAAGGATGGTCTCTATGAGATGATCGGAGAGACAGAAATCAAGGATCAAGCAGCAAGCTTGATGGTTGAGATGGATAAGGTAGTACTTTAGCACAATCGCTTGGGATGTATGAGCGAAAATGGGCTGCAAGTTCTAAGAAAGGATGGTATACTCGGTGGTGACAAGGTAGAGAAACTTGATTTCTGCGAATGTTGTGTTCTTGAGAAGCAACATCGGGTCAACTTCAACACCGGAGTGCACAAGTCTAAGGGCATTCTTGATTACATTCATGTGGATCTTTGGGGACTAGCAGGAACACCAATATAGGGAGGTAATCGTTACTTTCTGTCTTTAATTGATGATTATTCAAGAAAGGTTTAGGTTTATTTGCTTAAAAATAAATTAGATGTTTTAAATAAATTTGTAGTGTGGAAAAAGTTGCTGGAGACTCAAACGGGCAGGTTAGTTAAGGTGTTAAGAACAAATAATGGCTTAGAATTTTTTAATAAGGATTTTGATAAATTCTGTGAATTAAATGGGATTCTAAGACATAGAACGATTGTGAAAACTCCTCAACAAAATGGAGTTGCTGAGAGGATGAATAGGACCCTTATGGAAAAGGTTAGGTGCGTGTTAATTGGGTCCGGTTTACCAAAATATTTTTTGGGGGAAGCTGTGTCTACTGCTGCATATTTGATTAATAGATCGCCCTCTAAGGCTTTAGGCCTTAAGACTCCCGAGGAGATGTGGAGTGGGAAACTTCCTGAGTTGAACAACCTTAGAACTTTTGGATGTGTTGTGTTTGCACATCAAAAGGATGATAAACTTAGCCCAAGGTCTAGAAAATGTGTGTTTCTAGGGTATGGTGATGGGGTTAAGGGATATAGGTTGTGGTCCTTAGAGCCAAAAGGAACAAAACTCATAATAAGTAGGGATGTCATTTTTAATGAATTGTTATTTCCCTATTTGGAGAAATCTAACCCTGCAGGGGATAGTGGGCAAACTAGCCCGGTATTTGTGGAGCATAGCATCAAGAAAAATTCAGTTCAGGTAGAGAAAGGAAGGCAAGAGAGTTCAGACTAGGTAGTGCCCATTGATGAAGGCCAAGCTCAAGATACTCAAGAGGAGGCTGAACTAGAAAGGGATGATGTAGCAAATCAGAATGATTATCAGCTCACAAGATTCTTTGAGGAAGAATAACTCTTGGGAATTGGTGCCCAAACCAGAAAAACAGAGAGTTGTGGATTATAGGTGGATCTATAAGATAAAAAAAGGGAACACTCCAAGGGATGAAGTCTGGTATAAAGCTAGGCTGGTGGCGAAGGAGTTCACACAAAGAGAAGGCATAGATTTCACCGAAATATTCTCACCGGTTTTGAAATACAAGATGATAAGGATAGTATTAGCAATGGTGGTGTCTTAAAAATAAATCGGATGCCTTGAATAAATTTGTTGTGTGGAAGAAGTTGCTGAAAACTCAAACGGGTAGGGTAGTTAAGGCTTTACGAACCAATAATGGCTTAGAATTTTACAATAAGGATTTTGATAAATTATGTGAATTGAATGGCATTCTAAGGCATAGGACGGTTGTAAAATCACCTCAGCAAAATGGAGTTGCTGAAAGAATGAATAGAACCCTTATGGAAAAGGTTAGGTGCATGCTAATAGGATCTGGGTTACCAAAATATTTTTGGGGAGAAGCTGTGGCTATAGCTGCATACTTGGTAAATAGATCACCCTCTAGAGCTTTAGAGCTCAAGACTCCTATGGAGATGTGGAGTGGAAAACCCCCTGAATTAAACAACCTTAGGACTTTTGGTTGTGCTGCATATGCACATCAAAAGGAGGATAAACTTAGCCTAAGATCTAGAAAATGTGTATTTCTAGGATATAGTAATGGGGTTAAGGGATATAGGTTGTGGTCCTTAGAAAATAAGGGCATGAAACTGATTATACGTAGGGATTTTATTTTTAATGAATTGTTTTTTCCCTACTTGGAGAAAACTAACCCTGCAGCGGCTAGTGAGCAAACCAAACTGAAAGTTGTGGAGCATTGCATCAAGGAGAACTTGGTTTAGGTAGAGCTGAGGAGACAAGAGGGTTCAGACTAGGTAGAGCCCTTGGATGAAGGCCAAGCTCAAGAAACTCAAGAAGAGACTGAACAAGAAGATGTTGATGCAGAAAATGACTACCAGCTCACAAGAGACTGAGGAAAGAGGGTAGTTAGACCACCTTTGAGATATGGGTTTGCAAATGCTAATGTAGCAACTCCTTGGAGAGAATGAGAGGTTGAGCCAGAAACTTACATGGATGCCATAGAGAATAAGGATTCGCCAAAATGGCAGCTGGCTATGGAGGAAGAAATGGATTCTTTGATGAAGAACAACTCTTGGGAGTTGGTGCCTAAACCAGAAAAACAGAGAGTTGTGGATTGTAGATGGCTCTACAAGATCAAAGAAGGGAATACTATAGGGGATGAAGTCTGGTATAAAGCTAGGCTGGTGGCAAAGGGCTTCACACAAAAGGAAGGCACAGATTTCACCGAAATCTTCTCATCTGGTTATGAAGTACAAGACAATCCAGATAGTGTTAGCATTGGTGGTCCAATTTGATTGGGAAATTGAGCAAATGGATGTGAAGACAGCGTTCTTACATGGAGAGCTCGATGAGACCATTTTCATGAGGCAACTCGAAGGCTATGAGGAAGGAAGGCAGGGAGAGCTAGTGTGCAAATTGAAGAAGTCTCTCTATGGCCTGAAGGAATCACCTCAGTAATGGAACAAGAGGTTTGATTCCTTTGTAATCAGCTTGGGTTTAATAAGGAGCTACTATGATTCTTTTTTTTTTATCTGTAAATAAAGCTTGTATAAACGATCAAAAATGTACAAAATAATCATGGGGCATACCCAGGGGATTTACAATAAAAGCATATACAAAATAAAAAACAAAGGCTTACACTAGAAGCCTAGAAGCTGGCAGACAGCGTTACACATACACTGGGCATACCCAGGGGCAATACAAAAGGACACTTAGAAAGAAAAGCAGTGGAGTTTACAACATATACCTTATCTCAGGGCAGGCAGCATATACAATTTTATATATAACAAACTGGATCTTCTTCACTAGGCTGGCAGATAGGACAGAAGACTTATCAAAAATTTTGGCATTTCTAGCCATCCATAGGCTGTACATAGTGCTTGCTAAGGCTAGCCTCTTAGCTATTGTTGGGGGGCCAGTACCTCTCACTTTAAGTGTCCACTTGATTGCACTCTCAATGGTAGTCATTTGTCTCCTGCAATCAAGCCACTTTTTAATGGAGTCCCAAGTTTCCTTGCTGATTCTAGAAGAGAAGAAAAGGTGATCCCTGGTCTTTTCCTGCTCTAAACACAAAGGGCATAGCTTATCATCTCCTTCTAGCTGGAGTCTGTCTTTAGTGAGCAATCTGTTCTTGATGAGGTAGAAGGTTGAGGAAATAGTGATCATCCTCATCTATGTTGATGACATATTGCTGGTTAGGAGCAGCATGGAGAGGATAAAGAAATTGAAGGCTCAACTCAGTGAGGAGTTTGAGATGAAGGATCTTGGCTATGCACAAAAGATCCTTGGGATGTGTATCATCCGGGAAAGGGAGAGAAACAGATTGAAGATCTCTCAAACTTCCTACATAGAGAAGATGATATCCAAATTCTCTATGGAAGATAGCAAACCAGTAAAGGTTCCCCTTGCTGGTCATTTCAAGTTCTCCAGCGATCAAAGTCCAAGATCGGAGGCGAATAAGAAGGAAATGGAGAAAGTCCCCTACTCTAGTGTGGTTGGTTCTGTTATGTTCACCATGGTAAGCACTACACCTGATATTGCTCATGCAATGAGTGTTCTTAGCAAGTTTATAAGTAATCCCGATAAGGAGCATTGACTTTGGATGAAGTGATTGTTGAGGTATTTGAAGGGAAGCCCAGAAGTAGGGCTGGTGTATGAGAAGAGAGGTAAGTCCATCTGCCTTGAGGGTTTTGCTGATTCGGACTATAGAGCAGACCGGGATAAAAGGAGATCGATTACCTCCTATTTCTTCAACCTAAATGGATGTTGTGTAAGTTGGAAGGCTAGTTGCAGCCAGTGGTAGCACTCTCAACAACCGAGGCTGAGTACATAGCAGCTACGGAGGCCATTAAGGAGGCTATGTGGTGCAAAGGGTTGCTTGAAGAGTTGAACGTACTGGAGGACCAGGTTGTGGTATTTTCGGATAGTTAAAGAGCCTTGCACTTGTGTAAAAATCCAGTATTCCATGAGAGGATAAAGCATATGGATGTTTGGTATCATTTCATTCGGGAAAATGTTACGAAATGATGCATCCATGTGGACAAGGTTGCCACAGAAGAAAATCCTACGGATTTGGGTACCAAAGTTCTACCTCTAAGAAAGTTCAATCATTGCCTTAGACTACTTAGGATAGGAGTTGGTTGATAGATGACACATGATGAGTTTGGATCCTGAAGCTTTCTGCACAATGGTTCAGTTTTTCTGAACACTTAGACAAAGGTAGAGATTGTTGGTATTTGTCTAAGATTCAAACATGTCCAAGAATGGTTTAAAGATGGTTAAAGTCTAAATTAAAGTTTTAGAATTAAAGTTCAGTAAGTTAGAAGATTGCACACATGTGTGTGCATCACTTTGGAGCAAGATAAGGCTAGGTGCACTAGTGTGCGCACTTCTGCACACAAGTGGAAGAGTGTGCGCACAGCTGGGAGAAGGGGGCAGCATCAGTGTGCACCATGCCCCTCCTTCTCCAACACCACACCTTATAGAATGGGGACTCCAGGGATGCACCAGCATCACATCACCCAGTGTACATGCCTCCAGGAATGCACCAGCACCTCACCGCTCCTCCATCAACGGCGCACTGCCCAGAAGGTGTGTAAAGGCACTCTGCCCAGCACCGCACTGCGCCCTATTGAGCACCTAGGTGCTAGGCAAAGGGCTGCACATATGGATAGCCTATTTTAGGACCCTCTTAGGTGCATGGGTGCAAGGTTAAAATGCACAGCACCACTTAGAAGTGATGGAGGGCCATGATTAAGTGGTAATCATGATCAAAGGGTGAGGATTGAATCTGAAGAATGGCCAAGAAGTGGCTAGCTATAAAAAGGATTCCCTAGCCTCATTCTTCACATATAGAACAAGAGAAAGTTATGACATTGTGTGAGTCAATTGTAATACAAGAGAGAATTGTGTGAGAGACATAAACACAAGAGGGACTCTTTGTAGTGAGGCTGGTTGTAAAGAGAGAGAAGTCTAGATTAGATAGAGAGCATTATTAGTTCTTATCTTCTTTCTTACTTCTATTCTTGGTTTCTTCAAAAACTTGAGGTTTCTTGAAAGGGATTGCTATAACTTATAAGAACCATTGATTTAGTGCAGAGAGTTCGAAGGAACTCACAGGGACGTAGGCACATTGTCGAACCTCGATAACAAATTGCTTATCTTCTTTCTTTCTTTGATTTTTTATTCTTGTGTTCGATTGTTGTATTTCTTTCTATAAGTCATTCTAAACTTGGGTGTTTGGAAGATCACCACCTGGGCATCTTGTCAAGGTGATTTCCAATAATGCTGATTTGGACTATGGAGCAGACCGGGATAAAAGAAGATCGATTACCTCCTACTTCTTCAACTTAAACGGATGTTGTATAAGTTGGAAGGCTCAGGTGCAGCCAGTGGTAGCACTCTCAACAATTGAGGCTGAGTACATAGCAGCAACGAAAGCCATTAGGGAGGCTATGTGGTGCAAAGGGTTATTGGAAGAGTTGAAGGTACTAAAAGAGCAGGTGGTGATGTATTCGGATAACCAAAGTGCGTTACATTTGTGCAAGAATCCGGTGTTCCATGAGAGGACAAATTATATGGATGTTCGGTACCATTTCGTTCGGGAAAACGTTACGGAATGATGCATTCATGTGGACAAGGTGGCCATGGCAGAAAATCTTACTGATTTAGGTACTCAAGTTCTACCTCTAAGCAAGTTCAATCATTGCCTTAGACTTCTTAGGATTGGAGTCGGCTAATATGGTGACTAAAGTTTAGTTTGGAACCTGAGTTCTCTGCAATGTGGGTTCGATTTTTTAGTTGCTTAGACAAAGGTAGAGATTTGTTGGGATATATCTAAGAACTAAAGAGGACAAATTCAGCTTCAGCCCCAGGTGTGCACCTCAGTGACTAGCAAAAGAGAAGTCTTCAGCCTCAGGTGTGCGCCACACCCTAAGAGGTGTGTGCCTTAGCGCCCAGCAAGGAGAAGTTCTGGCTAGGTGTGTGCCGCACTCAAGAAGGGTGCGTCATGGCGCCCAGAAGGTGGAGGTTGTGTGCCCTGGCTTGAGTCGCGGCCTGCACTATTCTGGGCCGTGGCACCAGGCACACCTGAAGCTTCACTTTGGATTGATGTCTGAGGCTTGATCAAAATGCTCAGGATCATTTAGACTTGTTGAAGGGCTATGATTGATTGGTCCTCAAGATCTAAAGGTTGAGATTGACTTCAAGATAGGTTCAAGAAGTGGTGCACTATATAAAGGGTCACCTACTTTTAATCTCAACAAGTGTGACATAACATCATCATATATGAGATCAAGTGTAAGAGTGCAAAGACACAAAACACAAGAGAGACTCATTGGAGAGGCTGGTTATTTAGAGAGAGAGTAGTATAGATTGGGGATTCAAGGGCCTTGTAAGTGGAATTTTCTTGGGGAAAATTCCAGGGTAACTCAAGTCCTTATCACTTTCTTTTTCTCTTCTTTTGTTCTTCAAGAACAAGAGGTTTCTTAAAGAGGTGTTGTTGTAACTTGTAAGAACTTATTGATTTAGTGCAGAGGGCTCGGAGGAGCTCACGGGGACGTAGGCACATTCCTGAACCTCGATAACAAATTGCTTGTGTTCTTCCTTTGCTTTGATTGTTGTTTCTATTCTTTACAAGTAATTCTAGACTTGGGTGTTTGGAAGATCACCACCTGGGCATCTTGAGGGTGATTTCCAACAATTAGTTAATGCAAGAAATAATATCAATGGGATAAAAGATTGAAACAATCTTAGAAATTCTTGGTATGGAGAGTTATCCAAAGTTTATTGTTGCACATTTATTTACCTAAATTAATAAGCAAAAAATCGCACTCATTTTACTTGCAAATTGCACAAGGTCAACAGTGTAGTATAGTGTGCGAAAGCAAGATCATCTCCACAGGGATTGGTGAATTTTGTTTTGGAATTATATTCGCAATGTAAAAAGATAGCAATAATAAAAGAGTTGATTTTGATAAAGATAAAATAATAAAGATAAAGACGTAGGGACTTGATATCCACCACTAATTATGCTACCACAATAAAAAAAATATACCAATGCTTTACTCATGTCATGAATACCTAATGTTTGTCAACCTAAGGGCATGGTATCTACTCCTTAAGCTATTGATCTCCCTAAGCAATGAGTTAGGCATGGTATCTACTCTAACTCTTTTCTCTCTCAAGGGATTCAACCTGGTGTATGCTGAGTTATTCCTTGAGAGAGCATAGGATCTGTGGAAATCGACAACCACACGGGACCTAGGGCATGGTATCTACTCCCGGTTTCCCATGTTGATTAACCCAAGAATCCGGTGTGGATATCTTTTGTTACTAATTTCAGACCCAGGACTCGGTCATCCAAATTGATCTAACTAACAAGTCCATACCACATGCACATATTGATCAGACATATACATATGAGGAATTTAAATAAAAGCAGGTATTAATCAAGTTAAGCAACACAACATAAATATTGCAAAGGCACCAATACTAATTATTAAATAAACATAATTAGGGCTTCAACCAAGCCCTTACTAAAAGTTAAGTACACATAATAAAAATAAAGGAAAGAAGAAACCTGAGAGAAGAGTCATCAATTCTCCTCCACAGTTCCCTTCTCCAAGCTAAAGCAAAAGATAAAAGAAATGATTCTCTCTAAGAAGTGTTGATTTGTGTGTGCTTTATAGGTGTATTTATAGGGCTTGAGTAGTCCTAGAAGGCTCATGAATTCCTAAACTTTCCTAAAACACAAAACTCCTTTATTTCCAAAATAGGGTTATACAGTTTACTGTTCACGCCCGTACATGTGCGCTCGATCGCATGCGTCTTGTGCTCCATCGCAGTGCTGCGCTCGATCCTTCATGTGTACGAACGATCATATGTGCACTCGATCGCATGTAGTAGTGCGATCGATCACAATTTGACCAGAAGCTACTCCAGGATTTCCAGGCTTCTTCCCTTAAGTGCCAAAACTGCTTCTTTTCCTCCAAGACCCTATAAAAACATGTGAAACACACAAATGAAATAAAATGAACTAAATTAACATAACTAAGGACCTAACAAATTTAAATAAGAGGGCTTAAATATGAATATTTAAGCACCTATCACACCCCCAAACTTACATATTGCTAGTCCCTTAGCAATACAAAACAAAAAACTAAAACAGAAAAAATTAACGCCACATAAATAAATCCGATAATCATAAGATCCACAAAAATTTCAGGTTGTCACACAAAATAATGATGTGCATTCATAAGCAAGCTTAACACATATAAACATATCTTTGCAATGAATAAGAGTTTTGAACGCAAATCACTTTCATGAGGCAGTTTAAGACATCACAAGTTTGACTTTGGTGTGTGGTGAACTGGCACATAAAAGATTAGGTTTCCAAATAATTCTAATGTGTAGCATTTCGATGACTCAAAATTCACCAAATTTCCTATTAGAATTTAACAAAGATGGCATAAGTTTTCTTCTTTTCTTTTATTTGTGAGATTTTTGCCAAGTTAGTTCCCTTAACCTTTCTATTTGACTCATGTAACGAGCATTTAGCCAATGACTCTGAAACCATATGGTTTTAGGGAATTAGGTGTAAAGACACCCCTAAGGACCTACTAACTCGAGTTAAAAGGCTACGAAACTAATTGGTCTCAATGCTACCAATCAGAATTTCCACCTTTTGACGTGACACTCACTGCTTACTGAGGCAAGAGGGCCAGTTACTCAGCGAAAAGTTCTTTTTAATGATCTTTATGAGCATTTTTCTTTTTGAGCAATAACAATTTTTTTATCTATTTTCTTATGCCAAAATGTTAATCTAATAGGTTATTTGGTTCACAGTCAAGCAAAAGAAACATACAAATCAAAATTACATGTCATACCCCACACAACTATGTGCTAATGTACTCGTGATAGCTTAGATCAAAATTGTGAATCCTTAAATGCTTAAAAGTAAGTGATCTATGTTCAAAACTTAATTATTGGCTTATATGTTCAAATTTTTAAGCTCACTTATGAAGTCACATCATATTCTTTGTTTAGATCACCCAAAAAAAAATTTTAAAACATAATGAACATGCATTTATCTACAAAAAAACTGGGACTTAGTGTGTGCATGTGTTTCAAGTGCGTGTGTGATAGTATCTAGTATCTCCCACTATCCCTAACTTAAAATACACATTGTCCCCAATGTGTGTGGCATGGAAAGATCTGACTTGAGGTATGGAGAACTAGGTTGCTTGCTTTGCTTGTAACACGCCCCCAAACTTGAACTGGATGCACGCACTGAGTACCTGACAAAGAAAAATAAACATTGCTCCGGAAAACAAGAAATATAAATATTAGATATGGAAATATAAATATAAACAAAAGAAAAATACTAAAATGAAAAGGATAAGTCTGGGGTGCCTCCTATGAGCGCTAAGTTTAACGTCTTCAGCCGGACCAAGCCTTATTTTTCCCCAAAACTAAGATTTGCAGCAGCTAGCATAGGAAGTGTCTTATTCTCTTCCATATAAGCATAAGGTAAGTACTTCAGCAATTGCTTCAACTCCAAATTTGGTGCCTGGACAATAAAAGGGGAAAAAGTAGTATTAGTAGGCCCAAGAATTTCAAATGGATCGGTGTACTTACTTGGATGCTTTGGAGAGGCCTTAAGGAGGTGCACAATTTTGATGATGTCATCAGTAACAACCTTAAACTCGGGCTTGATAAGAGTAGTTTCTAATGGATCAACGTGATGGACCTACAAGGCATTCTCAACAACACCTAGAGTAGGTACCTTGCTTTCTTTCACTTAGTTCCTTAACCAATTCCCCCATTTGAACCTCGAGTCTTTGAATAGCTTGCTCATGCCTGGCAGTGGTTTGTTTTTGCTGATGTAGTGAAGTCATCAATGTTGTCATTAGTTGCTGTTGTTGAGTGGTCAATTGCTTTACAAGACTCTCTGGGTCACTATTTTCTGATTTCGGCACTGGTTGGGTTGCTGGTTGGAAGTTCCTTTGATGTCCTTGAAGATTCAAAGCATTGTAATTGTTGCTCCATGAGAGGTTGGGGTGGTGCTGCCATCCAGGATTGTAGGTATTTGTATATGCATTGTGCTGTCCCTCATAATTTGCTTGCTCTTGATCTGCATATAAATATAAAAGGCAAGTTTCAGAAGTGTGATTAAAACGAGAGCATATAGCACATACCTGGAGTGTTTTAGCTCGCAGACTAGGTGAGATGTTTAGAGTAGTCATGGTGTTTATGAGCATATCCAGCTTCCTCTCCATAGTATTTAGATAAGCATAACTAGCTTCCACCATTGGTGCTTCTCTTTTGAATGAATTAGTTGAAAAACTTCAGTGTAGCAGTTTCAGTACTGCTTCTCGGGTACTTTCTGGAGCTTTTGAGCTTGATCGCACCAAGAACAGTGCTCGATCGCAATGAGGACAGAAATTCCTCCCCTGCACACTTGAACAAAAACAGAAAACGAAAAGAAGGAATAAATCTGATTTTTGATAAAAATAAAAATAAAATGGAACAGAATAAAATAAAATAAAATAAAAAACTAACGAAAATAATTCCAAAAATAAATTTAGCACAATCTCTGGCAACGGCGCCAAAAACTTATTGCGCGTTTATTTACCTAAATTAATAAGCAAATAATCGCACTCATTTTACTTGCAAGTGCACAAGGTCAACAGTGTTGTGTGAAAGCAAGATCATCTCGACAGGGATTGGTGAATTTCATTTTGGAATTATATTTTCAATGTAAAAAGATAGCAATAATAAAAGAGTTGATTTTGATAAAGATAAAATAATAAAGATAAAGGTGTAGGGACTTGATATCCACCACTAATTATGCTACCACAATAAAACAGTATGCCAATGCTTTACTCATGTCATGAATACTTAATGTTTGTCAATCTAAAGGCATGGTATCTACTCCTTAAGCTATTGATCTCCCTAAGTAATGAGTTAGGCATGGTATCTACTCTAACTCTTTTCTCTCTCAAGGGATTCAACCTGGTGTATGCTGAGTTGTTCCTTAAGAGAGCATAGGATCTGTGGAAATCATCAACCACATGGGACGTAGGGCATGGTATCTATTCCCAGTTTCCCATGTTGATTAACCCAAGAATCCGGTGTGGATATCTTTTGTTACTAATGTCAGACCCAGGACTCAGTCATCCAATTTGATCTAACTAACAAGTCCATACCACATGCACATATTGATCAGACATATATATATGAGGAATTTAAATAAAAGTAGGTATTAATCAAGTTAAGTAACACAACATAAATATTGCAAAGGCGCCAATACTAATTATTGAATAAACATAATTAGGGCTTCAACCAAGCCCTTACTAAAAGTTAAGTACACATAATAAAAATAAAGGAAAGAAGAAACCTAAGAGAAGAGTCATCAATTCTCCTCCACAGTTTCCTTCTCCAAGCTAAAGCAAAAGATAAAAGAAGTGATTCTCTCTAAGAAATGTTGATTTGTGTATGCTTTATAGGTGTATTTATAGGGCTTGAGTAGTCCTAGAAGGCTCATGAATTCCTAAACTTTCCTAAAACACAAAACTCCTTTATTTCCAAAATAGGGTTTTACAGTTTACTGTTCACCCCCGTACATGTGCGCTCGATCGCATGCGTCTTGTGCTCGATCGCAGTGCTGTGCTCGATCCTTCATGTGTGCGAACGATCGTATGTGTGCTCGATCGCATGTAGTAGTGCGATCGATCGCAATTTGACCAGAAGCTGCTCCAGGATTTCCAGGCTTCTTCCCTTAAGTGCCAAAACTGCTTCTTTTCCTCCAAGACCCTGTAAAACACATGTGAAACACACAAATGAAATAAAATGAACTAAATTAACATAACTAAGGACCTAACAAATGTAAATAAATGAGCTTAAATATGAATATTTAAGCACCTATCATTTATCTTCGAAGTTTTATAAGGAAGAGAAATATGATTTGATTATGAAATAAAGTATTTATAATGTGAGGAATGTAAGATACGAACTTTAAGGTTAGGTAAAGGATTGGAAAGAGAGACCTTAGGAGGGTAATGAATTCAAAGTACAGTCGATATCAAAGTAAAAGTTTAGATATATGAAAATCATTGAGAAGTGTGAGTAAGGATCAAGCACAAACTAGATAAGTTATTATTGAAGACAACAAAGTGACGGAGTTGGAGTGGAACTTTTTCGCTAATGGAATTTTTTGGTTGTAAGAGAATTAATCAATCACACAATGCTATAAATTGGATTACTACGTAATATTGTGGTTGAAGAATGATTAGTCATTTCGTAGTCGCGAAGAAGAATAAAGTGGTTAACTATTACTGTGATCAGTTATATAAGAGTTACTAATAAGAATATCCTTGTTAGTAGTGAATGAATTAAGGTCTAGATGGAAACAATAAGTGAGAAAGTTGGGTTAAAAGCTAAGAGATGCTTGGGGTAGAGAGGGCAAGTTACCAAATGAATCATCTTGTTGGATGGATGCTAGAAATTTCTTAAAATGAATGAAAGACTAACTGATAATTGATTACTTCTTTTCCATAAGTGGAATGGGGATCATAAAGTAAAGAAATTGAGATTTTGAGTAAGAAGTTTGTGTAGTAATGTTAATGATACCTAAGTATTTTCAGGTGAGATGAGAGAAAAAGAGAAAAAAGGGAAAAAGGAAGAAAATGTAAAAGGTTAGGAGATTTTGGCAAGATTTAAGGTAAGAAATTTTTTTGCTTTAGTTTAATTGCTAAGAAATTTCATTAGTTTAAAGATTTCAGTTCTTGGAAGTAAGATTTTTAAGAAAACTTTGTGAAAGACAAGTTTATGGTTTTAAGAAAATGGGTTTGTGCTTGGTTGGGTGATTTAAGAGTTTCAAGTTAAAATTTTGTTGTGGCTATTGTAAAGATTCAACTAAGAACTCTAGAAACTTGTGTTTTTAAAAAAGGATTAAGGTTTTTATTAAGGTTCAAAAGGGTTTTGAGAAGAAAAAAGATGATTTTAGTGCATTTTTCTAGGCTTCTGGTCTTAGGACAATTGACTGTGGAGATTTCATAATTGACTATAAAAAAGGCAGAAACCTCAGGTCTTGAACACAATCGACTGTGCATTTGGATAGTCGACTATGCTGTCTTCCAGTGAGCTTCACAGTTGACTGTGCAGCCCTGTTTTTAGGTTTTTACACTTTAATTTCTTACTTTTCTTGATTTCTAAGTCCTTGAGGGTAACTTATTGAGTTAGTTGGGGATTTTATACCTTTGACTTGAGTAGATGATGTCTAATTTCCTATGTTTTGGTTATTGTAATCACTGACGTTTCGTTAGGATAAGTTAAAGTTTGATCAAGAGGTAAAGAAATGGTTTGAGACTAAGCTTGGTTCTAAAAAAGTGAGTGCAACTTACCTTTAGTAAGCATATTAAATTGTATAATAGTAATAAAGAATGAAAATATGATTTACTTCGACAAGTAAAAATGCTAGAATTTATGAAGAGTAAGTATATAAAACATTGATTTAAAGATGTCAAGGATTTTTATTATGAGAATGTTATATAGGTTGAGATGTTAACGTATAAGATTTAAGTTTGGAATTTTAATTGATATAGTTATGTTGGGATTTTAGAATGTGTGAAATTGTGGTGAAAATGATTGTTTAGATTGTTGTGATGTAGTGATTGATTGATTGGTTAATGTTCATTTCAATCATTTCATCATGAATACACTTTGCATTATAACAATTGTTTGACGGTATGTTGTTAAGGGATGAGTGTTGGGTGAGGTTGGTAGGTCCCTTCCCACAAAGGGTGTAAGGGTATCGAGGGATACTGGACATACAGGACCCCGCTCGAAAAGGGGCAAAGGGGGATCCGTTTTAAAATGATATGATATGATGATTTGACATACTGGTACGTGGGGAGACGTCCCCGTGATGATAAGATTAGTCTAGTGAGGGGCAATGATTTATTGTACTTTGCATTGCATTGCATTTTATAGTATTTCATTTCATGGATGCATTGAGATAATTGGTCCATGTGGAGCATGTGTTGTGATTGACCCATGAGGGGTGCGTGTTGTGATTGGCCTATGAGGGACATGTGATGTGTTGGGCCCAGTGAAAGGCATGAATGTTATTCAGATTGTGTTTTCATATATATTTTTGATTTCATGAGATGTCAAGTGTGATATGGATTTTGTATTGAATTTATCACGAGAGTAATAACGAATTATCATAGTTAACAGAAACTGAGAGAAATAAGTAAAGGGAACTCAATGATTATATTACTTGTACTCAGTAACTTTAAAATTTATAAGATATAATTATAATTAAAAATAATAGAATTTCTTTAATACAATTACTCCTTGTAAGTTGTTTATTCACTGAGCTCACTCTTTTATTTTTATCAACATTTCAAGAAAGCACCGGAAGTTTTATAGTCAAAGTTGAAATGAAATCCTCATAGACTGCATCCTCATTTCTTCAATCTTTTGAAAGTCTAAGTTTAGTTATAGTTTAGAAATTTTAAAAGTGTTCAAGTTAATTTTATTTGAGAAAGTTTTCCTTCCTTCCTGAATCTTTTTTTGTAAAACTTTAAGAATCTATTTGTTGTATTGAAAAGTTTATTATGTATAAGGACTGGTGTTGTACAATCTGATTCATTTGTAAAGAATATAAATTGATTTTGAATGTTTTGTTTGGATGCATCATAATTCAAGGTACTCATCATTGAAAGGTGATGATAACTCCTCGAGTATGACCCACCTGAGGATGGTTTGTTACATTTTTTGTATCAGAGCTTTAGGTTTATGGTCTTGTAGACTTAGTAGCATAATGCATGGTGCATGGGGTAGTTATAGCAATTCAGTTGTGTAGAGTTTGAGAGGATGTCGTTTAGGAGTTGAAACATGTAATGGTTTAAGTGGGGCTATGTGTCTTGAGATCTAAGATAAGTTGACTTATGTGTAGATGTTGTGTGAATTTGGTATTGTTGGAGTCACTTTGTGATGTTTGTTAACTGTTATGTTAATGCCTTTAATGAGAATTATTGGTATAAAAGCTTTGACGTGATGAAGTGTTTTGTTTGATATTGTAACGACCCATCCCGGCTCGGCCACCCCCGAAATGGTGTTGTCACATTTTGAAAATCCCAGCACGACACATATATGCAACAATAAAGTAATACTAACAGAAATTTTTAATTTAATCCTCAACCTTCAATTGGGGAGGTGCATCATCGTAAAATGCATGAATATTTACAAATAAATTTTTATTTTATTTTCTCATTAGTATAAGGATGTTGACACGTACGTGGCATACAGAAAATGATTCGTCTGACTCTCAATCCACCAGACTATTTGTCCTGCCTACTACCTAAAATCATTGTACAATGAGCGATGAGCTTCACAAGCTCAGTGAATTAAATTTACTAGAAGTATTCAATTTGTATAAATAGCCCTTTAATATTTAATCATTTATCTCATAAGACTGGATAATAACATATAGTCTTACATTTAGATAGTTCCTATCATATCATACTTCTATATTTCTTCCTCACCATAACTGTCTCTCTATGAGACTCATTTATCTACAAATAAATGTATAATAACAACAACACTTCAGTAATAAAATCAACATGTAAAACAGATACAATGCATGAATTATTATTAGGGAACATCTTCCCACATGGCAACATGTTTTTATCTTAGATCGGCCCCCTCCCGGTTCTTTCATTTCCAGCATATACTGGCTGTCACGGTTTTTATTTCCAGCATATACCGGTTGCACAGTATTTATTTCCAGCATATACTGGCTGTCACGGTTTTTCAATTAGACCGGCCCCCTCCCGGTTCTTTTATTTTATACACATACATATGAACAATGATATAAAAACAACATGAATTCAAATATTAAATTTAGATATCATGTATTTCCTCAAATTTCTGCTTGATAAATTTCGCTATTTTCTTCTCCTCATATATCACATCAATTTATCAATAAACATTATTAAATCGACTCATTATTCTAATAATATTTCTTTTCACATAATAATTTTTCTACATGTCCAATATTCATATCATACTTATCAATCAAATTTTTATCTACCACCAAAGCATAAGCTAATAATTTATTTTAATATTATCACTAAATATTTCATTTTTATTTAGATTACTTAAAGTAAATCTAACTCACCACGTAGCACTTAGGGCTACCCGTGGATCACCTCCTTGCTTTTCCTGCTCCTCTCAACAATTTTCCCCGGTTCCTGATCATCAACATCTGACATAATATTTATATTAAATTTCTAATTTATTCCTCAATTCTTCATAATTTACACCCTTTGAAAATTCCCACTTTGAATTCTGGGAAATTTCATGTATGCTAAAAAAATTCAAAAATAAACATTACGTTATTACCTTCTGTTTTTCTTATAATTTCCTGTGACTCTCTATAAATTCTCTCGTAAATCCCTTCAAAAATTTACTCTTTCAACCTTTCTTTCGGTTCCCAAGTGTTTAAAGAAATAGAGTACTTGAAGGAAAACCAAACAGGATTTGGTAAGTAATAACATAAATTACGTTTATAAATATATAGAAAAAATGTTGAAATTTTCAGCAGCTCAAAATTGCATTCTCAGCAGCCATGCTGCCTTACATGCAGCAAGGGTTGCTCTCCTAACGATAGGTGGCAACACTTGTTGCCAGCTTTTTTTTTCTTCTGTTTTATCATTCTGAACAATTCCATATTTTTTTTTGGACGTCCCAGAATTTTTTTAATTGTTTTTATAAAAATTTGATTTTTCGCATTTAAATATATATATATATATATATATATTATTTTAACTCTATGTCATATTTATTAAAGTACTTCTTTACCCTTACTTTACAAATACGGGTATTACAATTCTACCTACCTTACAAAAATTTCATTCCCAAAATTTTCTTACCTAATTCAAGAAAAGTTGGGGGCATTCCTTCCTCATTCTTGCTTCATGCTCCCACGTGACTTCTTCGACATCTTTGTTCTGCCATAATACTTGAATCAAAGGAATGACTTTATTGCGCAAGACTTGTTCCTTTCTGTCTAGGATTCTGATCGGTACTTGCAGAAACATCAAATTTTCCTGAAATTCTATCGCCTGATTCGAGATACTATGGGATTCATCGTGTAAGTACTTTCTCAGCAGTGACACATGAAACACATTATGTAAATGCTTTAACTCTGGGGAAAAATCCAATCGATATGCTACTGGTCCAATTCTCTCGATCACCTCATATGGCCCCACAAATCTCGGGCTCAACTTTCCCTTCATTTTAAATCTCAACACACCCTTCCATGGAGATATCTTCAAAAATACCCAATCACTAACTTGGAACTCGAGAGGTTGTCTTCTTTTATCAGTATATCCCTTCTGTCTGTTATGAGCTACTCTGAGGTTCTCCCTAACCAGTTTGATTCTCATAGTAGTCAAATCTATCATTTCTGGGTCATATGTCTTTCTCTCTCCAACTTCTTCCCAGCATACTGGAGTTCTACACCTTATACGATATAAAGCATCGAAGGGTGTCATCCCAATACTAGTTTGATACTGATTATTGTATACAAACTCGATCAAAGGCAAATAAGCATCCCAACTCACTGAGAAACTTAATACACTTGCCCTCAGCATATCTTCTAGTATTCTGATGATTCTCTGCATCTGCCCATCAGTTTGTGGTTGGAAAGATGTACTAAATTGTAATTGCGTACCTATAGCTTCTTCAAAATCTCTCCAAAATCTAGAAGTAAATCTAGAATCTCTATCTGAAACAATGCTCAAGGGTACTATATGCAATTTTACTATCTTCGCTACATACAATTCAACCAACTTTTCTGGACTCCAGGTAGTTTTAATAGGAAGAAAATGTGAAAACTTAGAAAGTATATCCACTATAACCCACACAGTGTCATGTCCTCTCTAGGTATAGGGAAAACCATATACAAAATCCATACTCACTTTTTCCCATGGCCACTCAGGTACTAGAAGAGTTTGTAATAAACCTGCTGGATGTCTATTCTCGGACTTCATCTGTTGACAAGTCAAACATCTAGAAATATATTCTGCTACGTCTTTCTTCATCCCTGACCACCAATAATTTTGTCTCAATCCCCTGTACATCTTATTATTACCTGGGTGCATGGAATATATATAATCATGAGCCTCCCTTAGTATCTCCTTTCTCATCTCCACATTATTGGGAACACAAACTCTATGCTCCAATGCCACCATACCATCTTCTCTAATTCTAAACTCGGTTAGCTTCCCACTCAACACTTCCTGCCTGATCTTCTCTATCCTCTCATCTCTACCCTACATCTGTAATAAACGATCAATAATAGAAGATTATACCACCATAATTGCCATCAATACTCCTCTATCATTGACACTTAACTGCATCCTCATTCTTCTTAATTCTATCATCAAGCTAGTATTATGACTCTCAATAGCAGCTAATCTCCCTGTAGCCTTTCTACTTAATGCATTAGCTACTAACTACATTAGCCTTTCCTGGGTGATAATGAATTGTACAATCAGAATCACAAATCAACTCCATCCACCTCCTCTGCCTCAAATTCAACTCCTTATGGGTCATTAAATGCGTCAAACATTTATGATCAGTAAAAATTTCACAATTGACTCCATATAGATGATATCTCCAAATCTTCAAAGCAAAAACTATGGCAGCCAATTCTAAATCATGGGTCGGGTTATTCCTCTCATGGTTCTTCAGTTGTCTAGATGCATAAGCTATAACTCTCCCAGGTTGCATCAACACACATCCCAATCCTTGATGTGACGCATCACTATTTACCACAAATCTTTCATCACTAGAAGGAAGCACTAATACCGGGGTAGTAGTCAATTTTTCTTTCAACAACTGGAAACTTCTCTCACATTCCTCTGACCACCTAAACTTCACATCCTTCCTGGTCAATTTAGTCAATGGTCCAGCAATCATAGAACAATTTTAGATAAATGTCCTATAATAACCAGCCAACCCCAAAAAGCTTCTAATTTTAGTTACACTCGTGGGTCTTTCCTAATTCAACATTGCTTCTACTTTCTATGGGTCAACTGCTATCCCCTCTCCCGACATAACATACCCTAAGAAAGATGTTTCACTCGACCAAAACTCACACTTAGAGAACTTTGCATATAATTTCTCTCTCCTCAAAATCTCCAACACTATCTCCAAATGTTGCATATGCTCCTCTTCATTCTTGGAATATACCAAAATATCATCAATAAACACAATCACAAATCTGTCCAAGATTGGTTTAAACACCCAATTCATAAGGTCCATAAATGCTGCAGGAGCATTATTCAACCCAAATGGCATCACCAGAAACTCATGATGGCCATAATGTGTCCTAAAAGCAGTCTTAGGCACATCCCCCTCCTTTATCCTCAATTGATGATAACCCGATCTCAGGTCTATCTTAGAAAACACTCTAGCTCCTTGTAACTGTTCAAATAAATCATCTATCCTAGGTAAAGGATATCTATTCTTGATGGTGATCTCATTCAACTATCTATAATCAATACACAACCTCATTGTCCCGTCCTTCTTCTTGATAAACAACATAGGGCTCCTCTAGGGTGACATACTAGGTTGAATAAACTGTTTATCTAGCAACTCTTGAAGCTGAACTTTTAACTCTCTCAATTCAGCTGGTGCCATTCTATAAGGTGCTATAGATATGAGTGCTGGTCCTGCAATCACCTCAATAGAAAACTCAATCTTCCTATTGGGAGGCAAACCAGACAACTCCTCAGGGAATATGTCAAAAAATCTTTCACTATCAAGATTTCTTCTAACTTTCTATTTTCCTTGCTAGAATCCACCACATATGCCAAATACCCCTCACAACCCTTCTTCAACCATTTACTAGCAGTTAAGGCAGAAATAAGACAATTAGCAAGTATCTTATGTTCTCCCTAAAAATTAAACTCCTCATGTCAGAGTATCTTGAACACCACATTTTTCCTAAAACAATCTGCCCAAACATGATATGCAGATAACTAATTCATTCCTAGAATTAAATCAAAATTTGTCATATCTAAAAGCAATAAATCAACTTCAAATTCTCTATCAGCCATATTAATCACACAACCTTGATAGATTGTCCTGATAATAACCCTATCTCCAATAGGAACCTCAACAATAATCGTATCCATCAAAAGACTAGCACTAGCATCAATAGATTTAATGTAAATACTAGATGCAAAAGAATGAGCTGCACCAGGATCAATCAATAATCTAGCAGGCCTACCAAGGATAAATATTATACCCATAACATCAAGAGTGGCTTGTGCATCTTGTTGGGTCAATGCATAGACTCTGCTATCTCTGGACTGAAACTAGCTGATCATCGACCTCTACCCTGCACACTCCCTGATCCACCACCTCTCTCCACCAATCTTCTCCCAACACTTCTAAAGCCTACGTTAGCAGATTTCTCCACCAGACAATCTACAGCAACATGTCCTCCCCCGCCACATACAAAGCATATCTACGTATGGCAATTTCGAGACAGATGCCCCGTCTGATTACATCTAAAACAAACCCTTGCCTCTCGATCATACATTAGGTTACCACTTCCCCCTAGTGGCATACTTACTCCTCTACCATAACTCCCAATTCCCATAGCTTGTCTCCCAAATCTAGGGGTGCCACCGGTATTACTCTGAGTTACAGAAGCATCTGACTCTGGACTACAGTTCCTTGTGACAAGGATTGCCCCCTCTAGGGTGGTCTCTCGCCCTATATACCCATACTGCTACCACTTCTAGGTCCCTCGAATCTAGACCTCTTCAGCCAATCTCTCCTACCTCTAAACTCCATCAAATCCTTCTCAATCTATAATGCTTTATCCACCAGTACAGCATAATTACCTATGCACATATAAGAGAGTTTAGTCTGAATGTCATAGTGTAATCCGTCTAAAAATCTCTTACATTTTCTCTCATCCGTATTCACTAATTTAGGTAAAAACCCTTGACAGGGCTATGAATCTACTGTCGTACTCAGCCACCGATAAATTTCCCCGCCTTAGATGAATAAAATCTCTCTCTTGTTGTGCCTGAAAGGTATCTGGGAAATACTTCGCTAAGAACTCATCCTTAAACTTACTTTAAGTTAAAGGTTGTTCTACCCATGTGCTTACCCTGGGCAAAATAACCTCCCACCATTGAGAAGCCTCACCCTCTAGCATAAATGAAGCAAAAGCAACCTTCTGTCTATCTGTCACTGGTAAGACCTCAAAATATTTTTTGACATGTCTGATCCACTGCTCAGCTTCTACAGGATTTACAGATCCTCTAAAAGACTGGGGTTTAAACTTAAGAAATCTCACAAAACAATTACCTTACATCTCATATGCAAACACACCTTCTCCTTCATGAACCTCTTGTCTCCCAACATCAGGTTCTCTTCTACCCCTTTCCTCTAATCTTCTCTACAGATTATCAACCCTTTCTTTAGTTGCATTCATCCTCTATATAGCACGATTAAGAGCTTCTCTCAATTCATCCTTCCTAATCTCAGATTCTCTCCCAGTTCTACTAGTATCAGCTGCACTATCAATATGTTCCCTCGCAGGAACCATAGACTCAACTTCCTCCTCGCTTCAGTTCTTCTAAATATTAGGGTCTACCACGTCCCCTCTGATTCAGAACTCTACCTCTAGCTCTAGTATGTCCATGTGTCATCCTCAGACTCTACATTAAAATATAGTTTATTTAGATCTTCCACTTCTTTAAGCTCTCATGTAGTCTACAGAATCATAAACCTAATGCTCTGATACCAAAATTATAACGACTCATCCTGGGTTGGCCACTTCCGAGACGGTGTTGTCACATTTTGAAAATCCCAGCACGACACATATATGCAATAATAAAGTAATACTAATAGACATTTTTACTTTAATCCTCAACCCTCAATAGGTGAGGTACATCATTCTGATATCGACTTAAACATAATATACAATGTAAAATGCTTGAATATTTACAAATAAATTTTTATTTTATTTTCTCATTAGTCTGAGGATGTTAACACGTACGTGGCATACAGAAAATGATTTTGTCTGACTCTCAACCCTCCAGACTTTTTGTCCTGCCTGCTACCTAAAATCATTGTACCTTGAGGGATGAGCTTCACAAGCTCAATGAATTAAATTTACTAGAAGTATTCAATTTGTATAAATAGCCCTTTAATATTTAATCATTTATCTCATATGACTGGATAATAGCATATAGTCTAACATTTAGATAGTTCCTATCATATCATACTTCCATATTTCTTCATCACCATAACTGTCTCTCTATGAGACTCATTTATCTACAAATAAATGTATAATAACAACAACACTTCAGTAATAAAATCAACATATAAAACAGATGCAATGCATGAATTATTATTAGGGAATGTCTTCCCACATATCGTGTAATACTCGTATTTATAATATAAGGGTAAAGAAGTAATTAAATAAATATGTCATGAAATTTAATTAATGTAGATATGTGAAGAATTTTAAAAAAAAAGTCAAACAAAAAAAAAGATGAGAAATTGTGGCAGCCAAAACACTCCATTTAGGCATAATGATGACCTCTACTTTAGGCATAATGATATTCTCTACTTTTAGGCATAATAATGTCCTCCATTTAGATATAATTATGTCTTCTATTTTTTTAAGCATAATCATGTGCTATATATTATGTTGAGAGTGCAACCGATGAGAACTACTCTGCTTATAGATAGAAGCTGAAGACGCAGAGTACCAAAATTTTGTTTACATTTTTCCTTTGATTCTTTGTTATCTCGAATCACTTGGGGACCGAAAGAAAAGTTAAAAGAGCAAAATTTTGTAGAGGATTACCGTGGAATTTTATAAAGAATCTTGAGAAGCTATCAGAAAAGTAGAAGGTGATAATTTAATGTTTATTTTTGAGTTTTTGACATTCATGAAATCTCCTAAATAAATAAAAAAATAAAAGTAGAAATTATCGAAGAATGTAGTTTTTGAAGAAATGAAGAAATAATTAGAAATTTAATACAAATATTATGTCAGGTGTTGGCAGTCAGCAATCGGGGGGAAATTTCGGAGAAGAACAAGAAAGGCAAAGAGGTGATCCACGAGTAGCTTGAAGTGCTACGTGGTGAGTTGGATTTACTTTTAGTAGTCTAAATAAAATAAAAATAAAAACAAAAACCAATTATTTGGTGATAATATTAAATTTAATTATTAAAGTATGCTTGGGTGATAGATGAAAAATTGATTTATGGGTATGATAGGAAATTTGGTCAGGTAGAAATATTTTTCGGTGAGAAATGATATTTTTGGAAATCATAAGTTTATTTGAGAATAAAAGCAATAAATAAATTATTGATGAGATATATTAACGTTTTAACACGAGTTATGATGAGATGAATTTTAGTGGATCTTGGCAAATTTTAGTGGATGATTTGAGATGAAATTTAGTGGATCTTGATAGACTTTAATGGATTATTTGATGTGATTTGGGAAGAGAAGAATTTAGTGGAAATTTTTATATAATTTGATAAAAATCAGGATGATTGGATGTGAGGAATTTTAAATAAACTTTGTTATATAAATTTGTGGATAACCAGGATAGCCAATTTAGGTGGTTTAAATTTTTATATTGTTTTTATATTACTGTTTATATTACTGTTTCATATCATTGTTCATGTGCATATGCATTTAATAATTTAACCGAAAGAACCGGGAAGGCAGCCGGTCTAATGAAATAACCGTGACAGTCGGTATATGCTGGAATTAAAAGTGAAAACCGTGACAGCCGGTATATGCTGGAATTAAAAGTGAAAACTGTGACAGTCGGTATATGCTGGAAAGAACTGGGAAGGCTGCCGGTCTTATGAGACTGATAGAACCAGGAAGGCAGTCGGTTTGATGAGAATAAAAGAACTGGGAAGGCAGCTGGTCTAAGATAATAACAACTTGTCGACAGATGGGAAGACGTTCCCATCATAATCATTCATGCATTTGCATCTGTTTTAATTATTGTTGCATGATTGAAATGCTGAGGTGTGATGTATCATCGTGAAAATAATTATAGATGATTGAGTCTCACAGAAAGAGACAGTTATGATGAAAATATTATTGAAAAGCTGAGATGTGGTATATTGTCGTGTATGATGGCTAAGTCTCATAAAAAGAGACAGCTATGATGATGAGATTATTGAAATGCTGAGATGTGATATATTATTGTGAATTTAATTATAGATTGTTGAGTCTCATAGAAAGAGACAGTATGGTGATAAGACTTATCTAAATGATAGATTTTATGATGTGAACCTCATTACAAGGTAATTATGAGATAATTGATGGTCTTAAGGTAGACCAATGATTGAGAAAAAGATATTTATAGAGAATGAATCGTATAACATGGGAAATGATATTAGAAAGTTGTTATCAGGTTATGTGAAAAATAAATGATTAAATATTAAAGTACTATTTATAGAATTTAGAATACTTTTAGTAAATTTAATTCACTGAGCTTGTGAAGCTCACCCCTCATTGTACAATGATTTCAGGTAGCAGGTAAGACAAGTAGTTTGGTGGGTCTAAAGTCAGACAGAATCAATTTCTGTAAGCCACGTATGTGTCAATATCCTCAGACTAGTGAGAAAAATGAAATAAATACTCATGCATCTTATGTTGAAAATTATATGTAAATTAATATCAGATTTATATACCTCCCCTGTTGAGGTTGTTGAAGAATTTTTTTTTTTTTCGTTGCATATATGTGTCGTGCTGGGATTCTCAAAATGTAATGACACCGTTTCGGGGGTGGCCAACCTGGGATGGGTCGTTACATGTCGACATGTTTTTTTAACTTAGACTAGCCCCCTCCTGGTCTTTCATTTCCAGTATATACCGGCTGTCACGGTATTTATTTCCAGCATATATCGGCGGTCATGGTTTTCCTTTATTTCCAGCATATACCGACTGTCACGGTTTTTCAATTAGACCGGCTCCCTCCCGGTTCTTTTATTTTATACACATGCATATGAACAATGATATAAAAACAACATGAATTTAAATATTAAATTTAACTATCGTGTCTTTCTTCAAATTTCTACTTGTTAAATTTCACTAATTTCTTCTCCTCATATATCATATTAATTTATCAACCATCATTATTAAATCGACTCATTATTCTAATAATATTTTTTTTCACATAATACTTTTTCTATATGTCCAATATTCATATCATACCTATCAATCAAATATTTGTCTACCACCAAAGCATAAGTTAATAATTTAAATTAATATTATCACTAGATATTTCATTTTTATTTAGATTACTTAAAGTAAATCTAACTTACCACGTAGCACTTAGGGCTACCCGTGGATCACCTCCTTGCCTTTCCTACTTCTCTCAGCAATTTCCCCCGGTTGCTAATTGTCAACACCTGACATAATATTTATATAAAATTTCTATTTTATTCCTCAATTCTTCATAATTTACACCCTTTGAAAATTCTCATTTTTAATTTCGGGATATTTCATGTATGCTTAAAAAAATAAAAAATAAACATTACGTTATTATCTTCTGTTTTTCTTATAGCTTCCTGTGACTCTCCATAAATTCTCCTGTAAACTCCTTCAAAATTTTGCTCCTTCAACCTTTCTTTTGGTCCCCAAGTGTTTAAAGAAATAGAGTAATTGAAGGAAAACCAAACAGAATTTGGTAAGTAATAACATAAATTACGTATATATAGAAAAAATGTTGAAATTTTCGGCAGCTCAAAATTGCATTCTCAGCAGCCTTGCTGCCTTACATGCAACAAGGGCTACTCCACCTATCACCAGCTTTTTTTTTTTCTTCTGTTTTATCATTTTGGATAATTCCATAATTTTTTTTTTCCTAAACGTCCTAGAATTTTTTTTTTTGAATTGTTTTATAAAAATTTAACTTTTCACATTTAAATATATATATTGTTTTAACTCTATGTCATATTTATTAAAGTACTTTTTTATTTTTACTTTACAAATACGGATATTACATATATATCATTCATATGTATTTTTGGAAATGTTATAGTAGAGTTTGGTTGTTGGAAAAAGGGTTATTAAACGTTATGGAGTTGTGTTGAAGCTTAATGTGAAGTGAAAGAAATAATCATAATTATGAAATAATGATTGAGAAAAGGTATCTTCCTTAAATCGTGAGTAAGTGTAGGATTTGGCTGCCGCATATGATGAAAGTGGGGTTTAAATACCCCTTAAGGGTAGGGAAAAACAAATTGGGTTTGGACTAGTAAAAATTTGTGGGATGATCTTATTTCATTCAGAAATGAGAACTCACTTTGATTCCAAATGATTTTTTGTTCTTCTTATTATTAATTTTTCATTTTTATTCTTAAAAGATATTGGTCATAAAAATCAAACAGTTTTTCTAATTAAATAAAATGAATTAAATTATATCATTGCTAGTAAAATTTTACATTTTAATATTTATTTTATTAAATAAATATTTAGTTTTTAACAAATAAAATAATATTTTTTGGGTTTTCAAGTAGTATAATAAATATTGTGATGCTCCTATTTGTTAGTGAAAAAAGTATTTGAGGAATTAGCAATGATATGGCATAATTGCATTTAAGAAAATACCCTTCAATCTTAGATTGAGATTTATTGTATGACTAAAAAAATAAATGTAAAAATTGAAGAGATAAAAATTGTTTACATCCAAATATCAAAATTACATAATTTCTACCAAATCAATCAATTTGATAATTCAAATATACAAGAAGATTAAAAAATAAAACTCAAATCACTTACTATTTAAGTTCAATGAAAATAAAATTCACATATCATAAAGAAAAAATAAAATCTCATAAAATAAAATTGCTTTAGTTTTGAAAATAATAAAGAAAAATAACCCAACAACGTTCTTTTCTTGCCTTGCATTAAGATTAAGGAAAATTGAACGATCATTTTTTATTTTTAATAATTATTTGTTATTTTTAAAAATTAAAAATTATAAAATCAATTTTAAATTTTGTGGATTTTAATTATAAACTAAGTTCATCAACTGATAGATAAATAGTATAACCGATGGACATGTGTCCTTCGATAATAGTCTGAATCAATAATTCATTATATTGAATTGTTAATTCCGCCAAACTACCAAACCCTAAACCTTAAAATTGGATAATAAATTTACAAGATCTTTGTTATGCTACATTAATTCGAATGAATAAAATATTTGATATTTTAATACTTATATAATATTTTGAATCATGATATATGATAACTCCAAACTACCAAATCCTATAAACTCTAAACCTTAAAATTAGATAATAAATTCTTAAATGTAAGGTAAGTATATTTATTATTAAATGTAAGGTAAGTACAACTTGGTAGGATTGTCGTACCATGCGCTAAGACGCAAGTACTGCGCGTTATAGAAATCCTCTGTTTACCGAGGAAATTTATAACCGAAGGTATTTATTATTATTTAAAAAAAAACAAATCTAAAACCAATTTTTAATTATTTAAAAGATCCCGAAACCTTAGACCTTAAATCCTAATCCTTAAAATTTGATAATAAATTCACAATATCTTTTTACTAATATTTTGTTAAATTATTTAACTACATTAATTTGTTATTTAGTTACATAAATTCTTTAATATTATTTTTTATATTTAAAACTCATTTTTCATATATTTATAAGTATTATTTATATATTATGTATGTACTATAATAATATCGTATTACTTAACTATATATTAGTTAATTATATTATTTTCAAATATTTGGTATTATAAAATTTTTAATTATATTTTAATTTTTATCAATTATTATAATTTACTATATTTTATATATTATACATTATTTTTACTAATATTTAATTATATTATTTAACTATCTTATATTAATTTTATATTTAGTGACATGAATTATTTAATATAATTTATATGTATAATTTATTTTCATGCATTTATAAGTATTATTTATATATTATGTATGTACTATAATAATATTGTATTACTAACTATATATTAGTTAATTATATTATTTTCAAATACTTAGTATTATAAAATATTTAATTATATTTTTATTTTTATTAATTATCATAATTTGCTATATTTTATATATTATATATTATTCTTACAAATATTTAGTTACATTAATTAATTATTTTATATAAATTTGTTATTTAGTGACATAAATTCTTTAATATAAAAAATTTATTTTCATGTATTTATTATCACCAAGGGAAGTATTTCCCTCAGTGATGATTAATAATTTTGCAACTTATCACCGAGGGAAATAAATCCCTCATTAATAATCATTTTCCTATATTTAAAACATATTTTTAATGTGTTGATTATCACCAAGGAATTTCTTTCCCTTCGCGATAATTAATAACTTTTCAACTTATCACCGAGGAAAATAAATCTCTCGGTAGTAATCATTTTCCTATATTTAAAACATATTTTTAATGTATTTATTATCACCAAGTGTAATACCCGTGTTCTTAAAATAAGGGTAAAGAAGTAATTTGATAAATATGACATGAAAATAAAATAATATATACATTAAAGATTTATTATTGAATAAAATAATTCTTTAAAAATCGTTGGCCACAAACACCTAGAGCCTAGGTGTAAGCGATGGCCAAGCGAATTGTGTGTGTGTGTGTCAAAATATATATATATAGTTTTTATTTTATTTATTTCTTACCAAATCTCGTTTGGTTTTCTTCTTTTTTTAATTCAAATTACTCTATTTCAGTAAACACTTGGAGACTGAAAGAAATTTTGAAAAAGCAAAATTTTGAAGAGGTTTACGGAAGAATTTTAAAAAGAGTCAAGGAAAGCTCTAAGAAAAACAAAATGTAATAATGTGAATTTTATTTTTGAAATTTAGCATACATAAAATTACCCGGAATTCAATGTGGAAATTTTAAAGGGTCTTAATTCTAGAAGAATTGAAGAATAAATTAGAAATTTTAATATAAATATTATCTCAGGTGTTGACGAACAGCAATCGGGTGAAATTGCTGAAAAAAGCAGGAAATGCAAGGAGGTGATACATGGGTAGCTCTAAGTGCTACGTGGTGAGTTAGATTTAATTTTAGTAATCAAGACAGATATGAAATATAAAGTGACGATATTTGAATTAATTATTAAACTATGATTGTATGATATATAAGGAGATAATTTAATGAATATGATAAAAAATAATAATTTTGAGAAAGAGCTGGATAGCTAAATTAAATGTATATTTGTTTTATATTATTGTTCATATGCATATGCATGAAATGAAAATAACCAGAAAGGCAGCCGAACTAAATGAAATAGAAACCGTGACAACCGGTATATGCTGGAAATAAATGAAAACCGTGATAGCCAGTATATGCTGGAAATAAATGAAAACAGTGACAGCCGGCAGGAAGGCAGTCAGTCTAAATGAAAACTGCGGGAACTGGTATATGTTGGAAATAAAAGAAAACCGTGATAGCCAGTATATGTTGGAAATAAAAGAACTGGGAAGGCAGTCGGTCTAAGCTAAAACATGTCGACATGTGGTAAGACGTTCCCAAATAATAACAACATTTAAATTTATACATTGCATTTGCTTTGAATATTGCTTATTATTGCTTGAGATGCTAAAATATTATTTTTGATTATAAATTTATTGATAGATTAATGAGTCTCACTGAGAGACAAATATGATGAGAAAGAAATATGAAAGTATAATATGATCAGAATTATCTGAGTGATTGATTATATGCTGTGAACCTTATAACGAGGTAATTATGAGGTAGAATTGATAGTCTCAAGATGATTAAAAATATGAGAGGAAGAGATTGATAAATGATGAGGATTAGGATATGAGTAGTGATAATAGAATGCTACTATCAAATTATATGAGATATATATAAATGAATATTGAAAGACTATTTGAACAATTGAATACTTCAAGTAAATTTAATTCACTGAGCTTGTGAAGCTCACTCTTCATTGTTAAATAATTTCAGTTAGCAGACAAGATAGATAGATTGGTGAGCTGATATTCAGACTGAGTGATTATTTGTAAGCCTCGTGGTCCACATCCTCAAACTAATGAGAAAAAAAATATTGTAAATATTTATGCATCATATGTTGTATATAATATTTCAGTTGAGATTTTAGTAATGTAACTCCCCTATTGAGGGTTGATGATTGATGTATAGATATAATAATTTCAGTTGATGTTTTTATATTGTTGCATATATCTGTTGTGTTGGGATTTCAAAAAGTGACGACACCGTCTTAGGGGTGGCCAACCCGGGATGGGTCGTTACACCAAGGGATTTCTTTCCCTCGGTGATAATTAATAATTTTGCAACTTATCACCAAGGGAAATAAATCCCTCGATAATAATTATTTTCTTATACATATAATGTATTTTTAATATATTTATTATGACTGGGTATTTATTCCCCTCGGTAATAATTAATAATTTTACAACTTATCACCAAGGGAATCCCTCGATAATAATATTTTTTCTTATATTTAAAACTTATTTTTAATGTTTTTATTATCACTTAGGGATTAATAACATTTTTCTAAACAAATAAATACAAAAATTATTTAAAAACATATAATAATTTTAATATTTTAATTTTATCGAGGGATGAATTTCCCTTAGTGGTAATATTTTATTTTAAAAATAAAAATATAATAATTTTTTAGGGATTAAAAAAAGTAACAATTATGAAAAATAGTTATCACCAACACAATATTTCGTCGGTGATACTTTTTACCCATATCACCGAGGGACACATGGCTCTCGGTGATAGCCTTCATTGAAAACGATTATCACCGAGAGATACGTATACGTCCGTGATAGTCCGTCACTAATGCTTATTTTTCTTGTAGTGTGGCCATATCTAGAGTTGCGCAAGGCCTTATGCACATATATCTAGATATGTGCACGTTGTATTTCTTGTACAAGAAAGACCAACTTTCAGGTTCTGCCAAAATTTCACACCCACAATCAAAATTTCACTACACAAAATTCTACAATGCATGTTAAGCAACAATAAACATGTAAAATCACTCAAGAGCATGTAAAAGTAAGAATCAAGTAACTAGGTTACTCCATCAAAGCTTAAAATTCACATGCAACCCCATTCTTGAACTTCAAAGATTCAACTCAATCAACTCAAAGAAGTAAAGAAAAATTACTTTGGGATGTTGAGAACCCAATTCTTGAAAGAATCCATCATCAAATTGCTCAAATCAATCCTTGAACGATTTTGTGGAACATGCCTTGAAAACCCCATTCTTGTGCACTTTCATCAACAAATTCTTCTCTATTTGGCGAAGATTCTTCATAAGACGTGATGGGTAAGTAAAATCATGTAATAAACAGGTGAAAGTTGAAAGAGATTTGAAGAGGAAGTAAAGAATAAGAAGAAAAAGAGAGAGATAGAGTTGTCATCCCTTTTGGAGACTAACTTCTCCTTCTCATCCCTTTTAAAAAGTGGCCACATGCCTTCAACATTTTGAAAAATTGTACTTAAGACCCTATGAAAGTTAAAGCTCAATCAAAAGACCCAAAAAATGCATAATTTTTTTTCAAGAAAAAATAAAATCTTCTAGTTTGAAGTGATGCATTCATAAATAATAAAAATTTTCTAAATTAGAAGTGATGTTTATTAAACCCTTCAAATTTAAAGTGTTGACAATCAAATTTAAAAAAAAAAAAAAGCAAAATTATAACTCTCCCTTTCAATTTTAAATCTAAAATTCATGTATGAGTGAAATTCTTGAAATTATAATCTCATGAAAAAAAATTCCCTTTTGAATCGTAAGGGTGACAAGAAATTAACTTTTTTGAATTGTAAATGTAAATTAAAAAATCCATTTTGAATTGTAAGGGTAACAAGAAATTAACCTTTTTGAATTGTAAATGTAGATTAAAAATCCCTTTTGAATCATGAGGGAGAGAAGAAATTAACCATTTTGAATTGTAAAGGAGATTAATTATAAAATAAAATAAAAAATCTCTTTTGAATCATAAGGGTGACAAGAAGTTAACCATTTTGAATTTTAAAGGTAATTAATTAAAAAAAATCCCTTTTGAATCATAATGCTAACAAGAAATTAACCTTTTTTGAATTGTAAAGATAATTAATTTAAAGTATTTTTTAAAAATCGTAATGATAAATTTAATTAATTAAAAATCGCTTTTGAGTCATAAAGGTGATAAGTAACTAAACTTTTTTTTTTTAATTGTAAAGAAGATAAGAAAAATCATTTTGAATTGTAAATGTATCAAGAAAAATCAAATCATTTTTTAGTTGAAAAGGAAATAAAAAATTTTAAAAAAAAACTTTGGAGTTGTAAAGGTAATCATCAACACAAGTCAATAGTGGTATGGCAAAACCATTGCATAATTCAGGTACACAATTTTAAGCTTTTATAAGTACAATAAGAGGTTACACCTCAAGTTGAAAAATTGGCATTTAGCCCATGTTTGTTGAACTACATCTGGTTTGGTCCCAAGTAGAGAGTATATAGACAGCTCAATGAGTTGAGCTCAACTAGTTGCATTTGCATGTTGTGTGTGTGCACACTTTTTTACATGCATGATACTTATCATTTAAATGAGTAAAACAACTTGTCTCTATAGCTTCGAACACCACATATATGTTCCATATATACGTTTTCAAAGAGAAAAAGTTGTAGACACCTCATTTTGCACCTATTTAATTGAAAAGCATCTGCCCTCTTAAATCTCAATGAAAACAACTAAGATACAAATGACTAAGACTTTAAAAGTGTTTTGTGACAAGAAATTTCAACAATTATAACAATAAGCACGTGCCATACTTAATCAAAATGAAATTTGGGCAAAAGGTAGGAAGAACAATAGGTTTTAGGCACGTAGTAAGAATGAAGAACACGAGCAAAGGGATCTAGGTAGCTGCAAGCACCCTTGTGCATACTTAGATATGAGCAGGGCAACACAGACCTCAAATCAAAATTATAGGTTGACATTTAGTCTAAAAACCACCTCAATAAGCTATAGTTAAAACAGTTTCACAAACAAAGCAAGATTAAAGCCTGTGTATACCTAGATATACACAAGCTTCCTACACATATCTAGATCTGTGCAGGTTGCAGATGAGGTCAAACAAGTGGATAAATTTTTTACCAATCTTATCTCACCCTTTGAATTTTGTAGATCTGCTCAGAGTGATCAGATTAGTTCTAGAGAATTTTGTGTTTATCCACACACCTAGAGACCTATCCAGGATTAACCCTGTCACTTAAGCACTATAAAATAGACCTTTGGGTTCATTATTTGATAAAGAAAATCAAGCAGAGAAATAAAGAAAATTTTGAACTTAAACAAAGTTTCAATTATTTTCTCTATAGAATTATTTTAGTGAGGTCATAAGCTTTTAAGTATTTGAAGAAATTCAAACACGAGTGTGGTTTTTTAATTAGGTTTATATAAATACAATGGAAACACTTGAGTGGTGATTTTAATCATTTTCACCATCATCGTGCTAAGCCATAATTGAAGAAGAAACTATTGTAGTCATAATCAACATCTTCTTCTTGAGAGCTTTAAGTGGGAACTACAAAATTCAAGCTTCCATTTCCAAATTACTAGCAAGCATGGGCTAGGAACATGCAATTACATGGATCCAATAGCACTCCCTAAAGGTAGGTGTGGATGTATTAACTTCTATATAACTCATTATTCGCATGTTTTTTTAAATGACATGAGATGAATTGTTTGGTTAATTTGGTGTGAAATCATGAAATTATGTGGGATATTATATGCTTTAAATTTGTTCTAAAATGATTATTTAATGACTATATTAAAATGAAATATGTGTTGTAACTAAATCTGTTGCAGGTTTTGAGCTAGGGTTTTGCCAAGGTATACATTATATTCGTCTTGTTTAGCTAAAAATTTGACAATGACCCAAAAATTTTGTGTGCTAGTGAACTACAAATATGTGCTACTGTTTCTGTGCTACATAAAGGTCAAGCAAGTTTCCTGTAGATATCTAGATATGCACGAGCCATGTTTTTAGTCAAATTATGTTGATATTTTTCTATTATCTTTAAAATCTCGTGTGCAATCTATATACCATGCCAAAACCATATAATAACATGGTTAAGTATGATGAACATTAACATGCTTGATTATGTCTATAAATTGAAGAAGCCATGATTCTAATCTCAAATCTGATTTGTTGTAATGAAATTAACATGTTATATCTATTGGAAGTTCGCATAATCATGTGTGCCTATTTGATTTGTTGAGGACATGATGTTTTGCTTTGTGCAATTATATATTTGTTGTTTATTTGCCTTAAATATAACTTTCATCCATCTATCATGATATTGCCTACTCCATATTGCGCTTGTGTGAATGATTATGGTAAGAAAATTGAAAAAAATATATATTAAAAAAAAGAGGTTCTTATCTAAATTGTCCCTTAAATAAGCAAAAGTAGAGGCTAGATTCGGTCTAGACACGTGTGGAGTGCTATTCCTTTTGACCTTCCCATAGTGTACCCTAAGTCCCAAATGTGATCTCTCACTTTGACCAGTGGTTAAAGGTTCTTGGTTCCCTGAGTTAACCAAGTGCAACTCCATTCAAGTTTTCCTACCTTTAACTTTATGTCTTAGGTTTGTTACTTCTTTTATTGGAGTTGACCGTTCAAATTAGCCCTTGTTCAAAGATATACGATTTATGAGACATTGTTGCATTGATAAGAAGTTTAAAAGGAAAATACTTCATAAATACTCGACACTTAAAAGCAAGCCTCTTATGAGGAGCCCCATTTCTATTAATGAAGGGTTGTGAAGAGTGTAATACAACTCTTGATTTTCAATCATGTTGAACCACTCTGATTAGCACCCTCATTCATCGATCTTCCAAAGGAAAGAGTACCCTACAGCAACTAACACTTTCCAAAGGAAACAAATCACTATGTGGCCTAACATCAAGAGTTAACAGAGGAAGAAACCGTCAATGTGGCCTAATATTGGGACTTAGAGGAGGTAGTAAAGAGGGAGACAGTAACTGACACTGTCATAGACTAGTAACTATTTATTTTTCAGTATTTTTAATTTTTATGGTCTAAATTGTAGTTTCCTTCAGGTTAATCAACAAAAGCAATTATTTACATAACTTTTACTATGTTTTGTTGATGAAAGGATAAAATTACAACCTGGACTATCCATTAAGCCACCTCCAATGGGGATATTCCCTAGAGATACCTAGGTCTCAACCCTAAGAAACCAAAACCAAGATAAAAAATGAGAATGATGCAATAGTTCGCCTCAGGTCAAACACCTTTTAGTCGAGTGTGAGCACTGCACCTTACACCACCCTTTTGTCAATTAGTACGAGAACAACTCTTCTAGTTCGGAGTGCATTTCCCAAATTAGTCTTGTGCCACCCAAGCATAAAACAAGGGTGACGAGTAAGGAGTCGTCATTTGAACTTAAAGGGGCTAAATCCCTTGTCATTGATTTATGCATGAGATTCAAGATTTGGGTATGAGAGAAGGAGGAATTAGAGCTCTTTTTCTCGTCTAGTTTAAAGGCTAGCACTCTTAGTTTTTTTAAAGAAATTGTTTAATTTTTAAACAAATCAACCTATCATACACTATCATAACAAGGACGCATTTAAGAGATAAGTATATATCCCTATGGGATTACTGACCCAATATAGGTGATTAGACAGCATTGTCCTTTAAGGACGGTGAGCTCATTCAATTACACGCTTCCAAGCAACAATTTATAAAAAAGGAATGAGAGGTGACATAATACATCATTCAAACATGCATTTTTATCATTTAACTAACATATTGGAAAATTATAATACATTTCAACAAGAGATCATCAACAAAATAATGTAAGAAAATCAAAATAGAAATGGTGCATGCAGATTTAAGCCTTTGCCAGTCAAATATTGATCATGACCATAGGGGTCACAATCGTGAAGTCAACACTTACGATTGGTAAGGGTGTACCAATTGATATTTATTCTTATGCCAAAAGCAAAGTTTAGTAAAAAATGTAGTTTTGAGTTTATAGGGCATACAACTAGAGAAAAGCATGCATGCAACTTTTATAAACTCATGGAATTTGTACGTAAAGCAAACATTTTCATATTTTGAAATGTGCCTAAATAAAAATTAAATAAACTTATTAATAACTTTTTGAAGTGAAGGAGAATGTTCATGTGAGATGATTGCCCTCAAAAGTTTTTTATGCTTTTGGAGAACTTGATGAGAAAAGCTTTTCTTCGTTCTTGGAGTTGAAGAAAGAAAATAATTACAAAAAAAATGAGAATTTGGCTAGTGAATTTGACTTGGGAAATGTTGAACCCAACCTATCACAAAGCTTTCCTACCCAAAATCTCAAAAAGTATTTGTGGAGTAAAATAACTATAGTTTCTATAAGCTTAGATGGCTTTAAGTTGTTCTTGGATAGTGAAGAATGAGGGGTATTTATAGGTGATTTGGGGGGAAAATGTGTAATGAATGAGACAATAGGTTCATGGTGGTTAATGGCTTATTGGCTGAGGTCAATAAGGTCAGATTCCTAACTGTTGTGACCTCCATTGAAGGTTAAATCAGGTGTATGGGGTTGAGCTTTGAAGAACTGGATTATGTAATGTAAGTACCGATCGGGAGCACTTTGCTATCGATCGGGAGAAAACTGTTACCGATTTGGAGCAAATTTCTACATATAGAGACCTATGTTCCAAGTATGCTTTTGGTGTTGGAATTTTTCCTGTAATGGGTTTAACTGACTTTAGAGGCACTAAAACGGGTATGAAATGGGTTCAAGGTACTTTAGGGTTGTCTTTCATGTTTGGTTAGGTTAATCTAGTTTATTTTGACATATGGAAGGTTTCTAGAATTGGAGTGAGAATTGTCTATCTAAAGGTTTCTCAAAGTGGACTTTACTAAAAAAGCTTTCTTGATTTGAAAATAAAGTCATGCACAGGGGGGCAAGATCCGTGTTCCTAAGGTATCCATGGCTATAACCATGTGACGGGGTTATATTCTCCATTTTTTAGACTTGGGGGATGTCGAGGGCTATATTCGTCTTCCCATGGTATATACGGCTATTATTGCATGAAATTGGTTTCATAAGTCATTTTGAGACCTGGGGGATATATGAGGGCTTGATTCGTCTTCCCAAAGAATCTATGGCTATATGAAGCTGTCTGTTTGTAGTTATATATAGCTATATGTGGCCATTTGAGAGTGATTGAGGCAATTACTGATGTAGGCTAATTAAGGTGACTAATGACTCTATTGACTATGTTTACTCCTTAGGGGGTTTTATCATGAATCATCCCTGAGTGGTGCACCCGATTGCAAACTACTTGTTTGGCATTGTATATTCTTACAAACTATTTTTGCAAATTGTTCTTACAAGTTGTTTTTGGGGAACCCATTACTATCACTAAGCTAGAGGTCGGCCTTATTGCGGTGTCGAGTTGATCTTCCTTAGGCAAGTACCATAAAATATAAAGGGAAAACAATTAGAGAAACAAATAAGAGTGGGCACACCTTACTTAAAAAGCCTAGTTAGCCTTGAGTGAGCATGACTTTTTAGGACTTTCCTTTTTTTCAATTTAGTTAAAAGAGTTTTAAAAATGCGTGTTTCTTTTAAAAATATTTTACATGAAATGCATGCATGCCTCATCCATGGGACAAAGGAGATACTCCCTGTTTACTTCGTTGTTATTAATGTACTCAGACTATCAGAAACATCGAAGAAAGGGTGTAGAGTTCGGTATTTTATTTAAATCATTTTAAATCACGAGAGTGCATTTCTATGCAAATTGGCGTGTTTATTTGAAAATAAATTATAATTAAATCATGTTAGGATTAGTGAGACTTGAAAATAAATAAATAAACTAACAAAATAATAAAAACACATGTAAAGAGAAGATTACAAAATTTCTGAAGAATGGTAAGAAAAACTAAGTAAAAACTGAAATTTTAAAAAGTGGTGTGGTGAAATGTATAAAAATGAGAAGTGAAAGGGTAAATTTGTAATAAGGTAAAAAAAAAGGCTTTAAATAGGTGAGTGACATCAGATTTTTTGGCAAGAAGTCTCTAGAGAGACCGAGAGAAAGATAGAAAGTGAGAAAGTGAGAAAGTGGGAAGAAGAGAAGAGAAGAGAAGAAGAAAAGAATGAGAATGAGGAAAAAGATGGGGGGAAAGCTTCAAATCAAGGTAAAAATCTACCTTCTTGTCTATTAAATCTTTAATCATGTTTATAAACTTAGGATTTAAGTTTAAATTTATGGATTTGAAGTTGTTTAAGAAAAAGTTGAGAGTTTTGAGTTACTTTGAAGAAAATGGGTTTTTGACCAAATTTCATGATTTTGAAGTTTGAAGTTCAAATTTTTTTATGGGTAATGTTGTTTTTGCTAATAAAATTTAAAGCGAAGTCGACCACAATAGTGTGTAGTTGAATGTAAGTGGTCTTTGTAAGGTAACTGGGTGAAAACTCACCTCTTTAGTTGACTACAATCTTGTGTAGTCAACTATGGCATGCTGATTTTCAAAAAATTGGCCTTTTTTCTTCAATTTTTGAATATGAAACCTTTTCAAAGTGATTTTAATCATCATAGATGTTGGGATTTGTCTAAGAACTAAAGAGTAAAAATTCAGCTTTAGCCCCAGGTGTGCGGCGCACCCCAAGAAGTCCGCGCCTCAGCGCCCAGCAAGTGGAGTTCTTCACGCACAAGTGTGCACCGCAGCATAAAGAAGGTGTGCCGCGGCACCCAGAAGGTGGAGGTGGTGTGCTCCGGCTTGAGCCGCAGCCTGCCCTGTTCTGGGCCACGGTGCCAGGCACACCTGAAGCTTCATTTTGGGCACTTTGAGAGAATGCGTGAGGCATGATCAAAATGCATAGGATCACTTAGACTTGTTGAAGGGCTATGATTGATTGGTCCTCAAGATCTAAGGGTTGAGATTGTCTTCAAGATAGGTTCAAGAAATGGTGCACTACATAAAGGGTCACCTAGCTTCAATCTCAACAAGTGTGTGGCATATATAAGTGATCATCATACAATAGAATTCACGTACAAGTGTGAGAGTGCAAAGACACAAAACATAAGAGAGGCACTAGAATAAAGGCTGGTTGTTTAGAGAGAGAATAGTATAGAATGGGGATTCAAGGGCCTTGTAAGTGGAATTTTCTTGGGGAAAATTCTAGGGAAACTCAAGTCCTTATCACTTTCTTTTTTCTCTTCTTCGTTCTTCAAGAACAAGAGGTTTCTTGAAGAGGTGTTGCTGTAACTTGTAAGAACTCATTGATTTAGTGCAGAGGGATTGGATGAGCTCACGGGGACGTAGGCACATTGTCGAACCTCGATAACAATTGTTGTGCTCTTTCTTTGATTGGTTTGTTTCTGTTCATTATAAGTCATTCTAGACTTGGATGTTTGGAAGATCACCACCTGGGCATCTTAAAGGTGATTTCTAATAGTGGTATCAAAGCTAGAAGAGATACCACCAACAGTGGTATCAAAGCTAGAAGGGATACCACCAATAGTGGTATCAGAGCTTTGGTGAGCGGTTATCAGAGCTGGAACAGAAGGTATCGGAGCAAGACTCCAAGAATCAAAGGTCAACTTCTTGGGTGATTCAAGAATGGAGTAGAGATCAAGATCTGATCGTGTTCTTGAGGGTGATTCAAGAACGGTATTAAGATCAATCTTTGATCGTATTCTTGAGATTTAGAAGTTGGAAAGCAATTGTGGGTGCTGCATAAATCTGGGATTTTCTCCGTAAAATGGGTTCAAACTTCATTGCTGAGAAGTTTGATGGAAAGAGAGACTTTGCCCTTTGGAAGTGGAAGATCAAGGTTGTTCTTATGCACAAAAGGTGGACTTGGCTATTGGAGAAGATGACACTTTTCCAACAAGTATCACGGAGGTCCAGCGAATTGAGATGAAGAAGATGGCGTATAGCACCATCTTTCTACATATGTCAGATAGTGTCACAAGGGAGTGCGGAGACTTAGAAGATCCAACTGTCATTTGGAAGAAACTAGATGAGTTGTTTCTTACCAAAACTCTCCCTAATAAGATTTATCTTCTTAAATGAATCTTTGCTTTTAAAATGGATCCTAATAAAGAGTTGCAAGATAATCTTGATGTGTTTAATAAATTAGTTCAAGATTTAGCTAGTTGTAGTATAACATTCCCGGCTGAACAATTGGCTGTTATGTTATTGAATTCTCTTCCTGATTATTTTGAAAGTTTGATTAATTCTATTGAATATGGAAGAGATACACTAACCAAGGAAATTGTGATCAATGTTATAAGGGCTCATGATTTCAAAGCAAGATGAAGGAAGCATAAAGTGGAGAAAGGATTTCGTTAGAGGAACGCCAGCAACTCGGAATGGCAGTAGCATCCATGGCAACTACTGGGAGAAATCAAAGGGTAGAGGGCAGAGCCATAGGAGATCACATTCCAAACTGAAGTTTGGAGGGAAGGGATGCTACTACTGCAATAAGGAGGGTCATTTCAAGAAAGATTGCAAGAAGAAGTTGTGGGATGAGAGAGAAGAAGCCATACCAACAATGGAGAGGCTTCGGTTACCAAAGGAGAACAACAAGATGATGTTCTTATTGTGTGCTCAAATGTGTGCACTTATCATATGTGCCCTCACAGGGATTGGTTCAAGAATTTCAAGGAAACCAAAGATGGAAAAGTTTTCTTGGGGAATGTTACTTCTTGCCAAGTGAGGGGGATAGGAGACATCCAATTAAAGATGTTTAATGGAGTCATAAGACTGCTACAGAATGTGAGGAATCTTCTAAATTTGGGAAAAAATTTGATCTCATTACGGCGGCTAGATTCCATGGGGTACACATACAAAGCAGAGGGAGGAAAGATCAAGGTATCAAGGGATCTTTGATAGTGATCAAAACAGCAATAAAGGATGGTCTCTATGAGATGATCAGAGAGACAAAAATCAAGGATCAAGCAGCAAGCTTGATGGTTAAGATGGATAAGGCGGTTCTTTGGCACAATCGCTTGGGTCATATGAGCAAAAAGGGCCTGCAAGTTCTCAACAAGGATGGTCTACTTGGTGGTGACAAGGTAGAGAAACTTGATTTCTACAAATGTTGTGTTCTTGGGAAGCAACATCGGGTCAGCTTCAACACCGGAGTGCACAAGTCTAAGGGTATTCTTGACTACATTCATGCAGATCTTTGGGGACCAGCAAGAACACCAACACAGGGAGATAATGTTTACTTTCTGTCTTTAATTAATGATTATTCAAGAAAGGTTTGGGTTTATTTCCTTAAAAGTAAATCAAATGCTTTGAATAAATTTGTGGTGTGGAAAAAGTTGTTTGAGACTCAAACGAGCAGGGTAGTTAAGGTGTTAAGAACTGATAATAGCTTAGAATTTTTTTAATAAGGATTTTGATAAATTCTGTGAGTTAAATGGGATTCTAAGACATAGAACGGTTGTAAAATCCCCTAAGCAAAATGGAGTTGCTAAGAGGATGAATATGACCCTTATGGAAATGGTTAGGATGTTAATTGGGTCCGTTTACCAAATTTTTTTTGGGGGGAAGCTATGTCTATTGCTGCATGTTTGGTTAATAGATCATCCTCTAGGGCTTTAGACCTTAAGACTCCCAAAGAGATGTGGAGTGGGAAACCCCGTGAGTTGAACAACCTTAGAACTTTTGGATGTGCTGTGTTTGCACATCAAAAGGATGATAAACTGAGCCCAAGGTCTAGAAAATGTGTGTTTCTAGGGTATAGTGATGGGGTTAAGGGGTATAGGTTGTGGTCTTTAGAGCCAAAAGGAACAAAACTTATAATAAGTAGGGATGTCATTTTTAATGAATTGTTATTTCCCTATTTGGAGAAAACTAACCCTGCAGAGGATAGTGAGCAAACCAGTTTGGTATTTGTGAAGCATAGCATCAAGGAAAATTCAGTTCAGGTAGAGCAAGGAAAGAAAGATGGTTCGGACCAAGTAGAGCCAATTGATGAAGGTCAAGCTTAAGACACTCAAGAGGAGGCTGAACTAAAAGGAGATAATGCAGCAAATCAGAATGATTATCATCTCACAAGGGACCAGGAAATGAGGGTGGTCAGACCACCTTTGAGATATGGTTTTGCGGATGCTAATGTAGTAGCTCCTTATTCAGAATGAGGGGTTGAACCATAAACTTACATGGATGCCATGGAATGTAAGGATTCGTCAAAGTGGCAGCTAGCTATGGAGGAAGAAATGGATTCTTTGAGGAAGAACAACTCTTAGGAATTGGTGCCCAAACCAGAAAAACAGAGAGTTATGGATTGTAAATGGATTTACAAGATCAAAAAAGGGAACACTCCAAGGGATGAAGTTCGGTATAAGGCTAGGCTGGTGGTGAAGGGGTTCACACAAAGAGAAGGCATAAATTTCACTAAAATATTCTCACCAGTTATGAAATACAAGACGATAAAGATAGTGTTAGCAATGGTGGTCCAATTCAATTGGGAAATCGAGCAAATGGATGTGAAGACAGCATTCTTACATGGAGAGCTTGATGAGACCATCTACATGAGGCAACCCGAAGGCTATGAGGAAGGAAGGCAGGGAGATTTGGTGTGCCAATTGAAGAAATATCTCTATTGCCTTAAGCAATCTCCTCGAAAATGGAATAAGAGGTTCGATTCCTTTGTAACTAGCTTGAGTTTCATGAAAAGCTACTATGATTTGTGCTTGTACTATAAGGGGCATAAGGTAGAGAAAGTGGTGATCATCCTCATCTATGTTGATAATATACTGTTGGTTGGGAGCATCATGGAGAGGATAGGAAAATTGAAGTCTCAACTCAGTGAGGAGTTTGAGATGAAGTATCTTGGCCATGCACAGAAGATCCTTGAGATGAGTATAATCCGGGAAAGAGAGAGAAATAAAGTGAAGATTTCTCAGACTTTCTACATAGAAAAGATGATATCTAAGTTTTCTATGGAAGATAGCAAACCAGTGAAGGTTCCCTTTGCTGGTCATTTCAAGTTCTCCAACAATCAATGTCTGAGATTGGATGAGGAGAAGAAGAAAATGGAAGGGTCCTTTACTCTAGTGTGGTTTGATCTGTAATGTTCACCATGGTAAGCACTAGACCTGACATTGCTCATGCAAGAAGTGTCCTCAGCAGGTTTATGAGTAATCTCGAAAATGAGTATTGGCATGGGATGAAATGGTTGCTAAGTTACTTGAAGGGAAGCCTAGATGTGGGGCTGGTTTATGAGAAGAGAGGTAAGTCCATCTATCTTGAGGGTTATTCTAATTCGGACTATGGAGCAGACCGGGATAAAAGAAGACCGATTACCTCCTACTTCTTCAACTTAAACGAATGTTGTATAAGTTGGAAGGCTCAACTGCAGCCAGTGGTAGCACTCTTAACAACCGAGGATGAGTACATAGTGGCAACGGAAGCCATTAAGGAGGCTATGTGGTGCAAAGGGTTGTTGGAAGAGTTGAAGGTCCTACAAGAGCAGGTGGTGGTGTATTCGGATAGTTAAAGTGCGTTGCATTTGCGCAAGAATCTGGTGTTCCATGAGAGGACAAAGCATATGGATGTTCGATACCATTTCATTCGGAAAAATGTTACGGAAGGATGCATTCATGTTGATAAGGTGGCCATGGAAGAAAATCCTGCAGATTTAGGTACTAAAGTTCTACCTCTAAGTAAGTTCAATCATTGCCTTGGACTTCTTAGGATTGGAGTCGGTTGATATGGTGACTCAAGTTGAGTTTGGATCCTGAGTTCTCTGTACTATGTGTCCGATTTTAGTTGCTTAGACAAAGGTAGAGATTTGTTGGGATTTGTCTAAGAACTAAAGAGTAAAAATTCAGCTTCAGCCTCAGGTGTGCGCCGCACCCCAGGAAGTCCGCACCTCAGTGCCCAGCAAGTGGAGTTCTTCACGCACAGGTGTGTGTCGAAGCACAAGGAAGGTGCACCGCGGCGCCCAGAAGATGGAGGTGGTGTGCCTTGGCTTGAGCCGTGGCCTGCCCTGTTCTGGGCCGCGGTGCCAGGCACACCTGAAGCTTCATTTTGGGCACTTTGAGATAGTGCGTGAGGCATGATAAAAATGTACAAGTTCACTTACACTTGTTGAAGGGCTATGATTGATTGGTCCTAAAGATCTAAGGGTTGAGATTGTCTTCAAGATAGGTTCAAGAAGTGGTGCACTATATAAAGGGTCACTTAGCTTCAATCTCAACAAGTGTGTGACATACAAGTGATCATCATACAAGAGAATTTAAATGCAAGTGTGAGAGTGCAAAGACACAAAACACAAGAGAGGCACTAGAATATAGGCTGGTTGTTTAGAGAAAGAGTAGTATAGATTAGGGATTCAAGGGCCTTGTAAATGGAATTTTCTTGGGGAAAATTCCTAGGAAACTCAAGTCCTTATCACTTTCTTTTTTCTCTTCTTCATTCTTCAAGAACAAGAGGTTTCTTGAAGAGGTGTTGCTGTAACTTGTAAGAACTCATTGGTTTAGTGCAGAGGGCTCGGAGGAGCTCACGGGGACGTAGGCACATTGGCGAACCTCGATAACAATTGTTATGTTCTTTCTTTGATTGGTTTGTTTCTGTTCATTACAAGTCATTCTAGACTTGGGTGTTTGGAAGATCACCACCTAGGCATCTTGAAGGTGATTTCCAACAATATACATTGGAAATATGATTAAACCCCCTTTGAAATACCTAGTCTTCATGATGTTAAAATGTTTTTGAGACCCAAAGTCAACTATTTGAAAGGAAAAAAGGAAAATGGGCATAATACGTTGAAATTTTGATTTTTGATTGCATGCGAAATGCGCACATGTTATTTAAATTATACAAGTACCTTTAGGGTTAATTAATGTGCATTAGTGATTGAAAATAATGGAATTAAGTGTTATTACTTCTAGGTACAAGTGATGAACAACTTTAAAGGATGAGTGAAGTAGTTGGAGATTTGTTGGTGAATCGCATAGCGATTTGAGTTCGAAATTAATATCCTAAAGACTCAATAAAACATTGAATAAAAGATACTTATAATATAAATGTGTTTCAAATATGGTATATTCTGTGAATGGATATATACATGAGATGAAGTATATATATTGGCAAAAATATAAAGGTGTATCCTTTTCTTATATTATGTGATATTATTATTGAAAGGATGGTGATTTTGATATGGTAGATTGTTATGAATTGGATGTCTGATTGATTGTGTTTGAAAATTTTCTTGTGATGTGACTACATTGCATAAATGTGACCTCATGGTTGTGGTGTGAAAATTGTACTATCATTATGAACATATTAAGTGATTCGAGTGTACATGTGAGGGTAAGGCCCGCCCACAAGGGGTGAAAGGGTACCAAGGAAACTTTAGATATATGTTGAGTGATGATGCTAAGAGACGTACCGGTATATGGGGAGACATTCCCATTACGATACGATTAGCCCAATGAGGGGTGATGAAATGAAAAAGATGAGATGTGACCATGCATTGCATTGCAGTTCATACGATTTTGATTGTTGAAATTTGATGATGATTATGTGATTGGCCCAATAAGGGGCACATGATGTGATTAGCCCAATGAGAGGCATATGATGTGATTAGCCCAATGAAGGGCATACGATGGCCATGTTTGGTTTTCCATTTAAGCCAACTTAAAGCAAGTTGGCTTAAATGGAAAACCAAACATCTCCGATGTTGATTTGTGTGATGTTGTTATTATTAGTTAATAGTTTGTGATGTGGAAAGTATGAGAGTGTATAGTGAATGATTGTGTGAATATGTTTATAAATATATTTTCTGATTACAAGATGGTGTGAAGTGTCATTTATGAAAAGTACTCTTCCTTGTGTTGAAGATAAGAAAATATGAAGTTTATATTCAAAATAAATGGAAATCACTTAGAGCCATATACAAATAAATTTAATGTATAATAAGAATTGGTATATGAAACTAAAAATCAAGTAATTTGAGTAATGTGTTACTCATTAAGTTTTTTGAAGCTTACCCTTTTCCTTTATGTTTCATTTTTCCCGCTGGTGGCAGCCGAAAATGGGAGTACAGCTCTAGTTGAGAGCTAATAGTCAAAGTTTCTGCAGGTGATTTGCAAGTGGCATCCTCAAAGTCATTTTGAGTCTAATAATTTCTTTTAAGTGTTATTTGTAAGAAAAAGGAGAAAATTTTAAATGTTTGTAAACTATATGAACTTTAAAAACTGATGTATTAGTTTGGTTGTATGAATATGATTATACATGTAATAATTTGATTGATCTTGATGAATAATGAATTGAGTTGTATGAAATGATGTTTGCATGGCATTCTGGTCAGAGCTCGGAGCTGAAAAGTGACGATATTATCTCAGATAGGGCCCATCAGGGGATGGGTCGTGACATTTTTGGTATCATAGCATAGGCTTAAGATTCTGTATACCTTAGTTGTATGAAGAGTCAGTCGTGTAAGGTTAGAGAGGATGACGTTAAGGAATCGAAGTTGATATTGGAATGGGGTGTAGTAAAGTTCTTAAAGATGAAGTGGATTGATTACATGTTGTGTGGGATCATTTTGTGCTATATGAAATGATTTGATCATGCTTGTGAAATTTTTGCAAATGTTGTGGAGAGAAATGATTAATATAAATATTCTATATTGATAAAACTTTGTTTAATGCATTTATACATATGTATATAAATTATGATGTGGTGTAGTTGATTACATAGTGGAAGTGGGGGAAGGTAATGAAAATGAAAAATTTTATTTATTTGGGAATTTTATGTTTGATGATATGTCTCATTGGTAAATTAATGATTTAATGCTCGTTAAATGAGTTAGAAAAGTTGCTAAGGATGAACTTCTAAAATAATGGTAAGATGTTTGAGCTTGAGAAATTGTTATTAAGGATATTATAAAAAGAATTGAACGGAATGAATTTATAAATAAATAAGATGATAAATGTATGTGTTTGGTGATAGAAGTAATTAAGTTTATGATGAATGGGCATGATAGAATGATAATTGGAAAAATGACATGGGGTTTAGAATTTTTTTTTTAAATAAAAAAATTATGTTGTGTTTGCCATTAGAATGATAAGAACCTTTGATTTTTAAAATGTGAAATAAAGATGGGAGAGGAATATGTTGGCAGAAATTTTGATGAATTAACAAATGTGAAAAAGAATAAAATGATAAATGATTATAATCGATAGTTGACGTAGTGAAAAAAGTAATGTTGAAAGTGATTAAGATATAAAGAGAGAAACAATTTCTGATTTGAGGAAAAGAATAATTGTGCTGAATTAATGACGAAGTAATAGTTGAAAAATTCGAAAGTAAATAATGGGAAGGGAAATATGTACCTATCTTGAGTAGAAATTTCATTTGAATAATTAAAGTAATCGTGTAGTTGATAGGAAGTATGTGATTATAGTAGAGCATGAATTATGAAACTTAAATTGAAATCACTTAGGATGAAATCGTTATGTGAAATTATAAGAGGATTAGTATGTTGAAACTTAATTAAACTCAAGTGTGATGAGGTGTAATTCAAAGGACAATGGTGAAATTCCTTTAAAACTTGGGAATCCTACGAAAGATTTTAAAGGTAACTAGAAAAAAGATTGATACTTGTAAGCCTAAGAGTTCCACTCTATTTAGCGATGTAAGTTATGGAGTGCAAGTTGAAGCTAGTAAAAGATAGGAATTGATGAGTTGACATAATGTAAAGTGTAGAAGTTGTAGAGTGATCTTGATCTCAGTATAGTTTGAATAAAAGGGAAGAATGATGATTTGTGAAGGCATTAGATTATAAATTTAATGAGATATAGTATAGAAGATTAAGAGTCTAGTGAGGTATAAAAGTGTTAGAATTATTGTTGTGAAGAGAAGTAAGGATTGGATGTGAGATCGAGAAGATTTGGAAAATAAATTGTTGGAAGAGTTAGAGTTTTGATCGAGAACTATTAAATGTGATTTTGACTACTTTCCTAACATTAAAGATTTAATAATTATTAGTCAGTGGAATTGATAAAATCGTGGAGATTAAAGTAATTAGTTTGTGGGTTTGTTGAAATTTTGAAGAATGTTAGAAAATATAAATTTGAGAGAATGGTTTGGTAAAGGAAATGGTTGGAGAAAACAAAAATTTGTAAAACGAGGTAAGTCCTAAAATCTGACTTGGAAGGTAGATATGGTGGAGTTTAAAATAGAGTAAGGAGAATTTTAATCTTTTCAAGACTATGTATATGATGAGTGAGCACTCAAATCTAGAGAGGCCAAGTGGTGGTGATTTTAAAGGTATCTAAGTAATTGAAGGAAACTTGGAAAGTTTTAAAGAGATCTAGAAGATTGTTACTAACCTTATGCAATGCAAGAGGAGTATTAAAGCAAGAGAGAAATATAAAAGGACTAAAATTATTTTGAAGAATTTTAAAGACTTTGTATTCTAAATGATAATGGGGGATACTATTGATGATGTTTGACCTACTGAGGATTGTTGGATTTGAAACAAAATGTGTAAACAATCAAAATGTTTGATAAAGGGAGGGGTAGAAATTGATGTGTGGGATGGTTTTCTACAGGTTTTGAATTTATAAATGAACAAAATTTTGTAAACTAAATTCGTAAATGATATATAAATAACTAGTGATCATAAGATTGTGGTGAGTAGAAGAGAGAGAGATAGTTAGTAACTTGAAAAAGGTAAAGTGAAGGATATAATGCTTATAAAGAAATAGAGATAAGTAAAGAAGTGACGAAAATATGATTCAATGAACTAAAGGATGAAAACATGAGTTAAAGAGTAAAGAGTATTGAGGAAATCTTTTTGGCTTGATGAATAAAAATGGGGTAATTAGGTTATGATAATAATGATCAAAATATTCTTATAAATAACGTGATTGGTGTTGTTTGTGGGACTAAGAGGGTGAATGGGAGGAGTGTAAAGTAGTGAGATTTGAGGGAGGCAAATGTTTAATTGGTGATTAAAGACATGTTTGGAAATCTCTTTAAGTAATGTAATGACAATAATATCAGTAATCTTGATGATGGAAAAATCAGTAAGATTGAGATGGTTTAAAGTTTAAAAGGGATGGGCGAGACCTGATAAGTGCTTAAATAGTCATATTTAAACCCCTTAATTTACACTTGTTAGACTCTTTACTTATCTATTTTAGTAGATTATACTTCATTTTTGTGTTTTATGTGCACAGGACTTGGACAAAAAGATAACAAAATGGAGCTTTTAGAAGCAAAAGTCACGTTCTGCCCTCCAGCAAGGTGCGCACAAGCGCACCTCCCTTATGATCGAGCGCACAAGCACACCAGTGCACTTGAAGAAGGCTCGAGCGCACACATGCGATCGAGCGCATCCCGCAGACGCTCGAGCACAATTACTCCAGAGGCGACAGAGCCAGAACTGGAAAGAAGTCTTCCGACTCCAAAACGGAATTAGAGTTTCGGGACACCATGAAGACCCTATAAATAGCCCTGTAAAAACACATAACACACACCTTTTATTCTAGATTCAAAGTAGAGAGCTTAGGAGAGGAATTGACGACTCGTCTCCCGAGTCTTCTTCGGTTTTAGTTTTCTGTTTTTAGTTAATTATGTTTAGCATGTTTACTTTACTTAGTATGTGTAACTAAACTCCTATAGGGCTCGATTGAAGCCCTAGTTATGTTTTACCACATATTTATTCATTGATTATCTTTGCTATAGCCTTGTTAGAATATTTAACTTGATTAATACCTGTTTATATTTACATTCCTCATATGTATGTGCCTGATCAACATATGCATGTGGTATGGATAGGTTAGTCAAATCAATCTGGATAATCGAGTCTTGGGTTCGACATTAGTAACAAGGGATATCTTATCCGGATACCCAAGTTAATCAACATGGGAAACCGGGAGTGGACCAAGCCCTAGGTCCCATGTGGTTGCCGATCTCCACAGCCCTCATGCTCTCTTAAGGAACAACTCAGTATACACCCATGTTGAATCCCTTAAGAGAGAAAAGAGTTAGAGTATACACCATGTCTAACTCGTTGCATAGGGAGATCAATAGCCTAAGGTGTGGACCAAGCCCTTAGGTTGGCAACCATTAGATATTCATGATAAGGCTAGAGCATTGAAACCTTAGTTAGTGGGAAAGTATAATTAGTGGTGGATATCGTAGCCCTATGATCTCGTTATTGTTATTTACTCACAATCAAACTGTTCTTTCTCTTTTAAACTTGAAGAAACTAATTCTAAATAGAAATTCACCAATCCCTGTGGAAATGATCTCGCACTTGCACACTATGCTACTGCAGACTTTGTGCACTTGCAAGTAAAACTAGAACGGTTATTTGCATAATTATTTAGGTAGATAATCGCTCCATCAAGTTTTTGGCGCCGTTGCCGGGGATTGCACTAAATTTCTTTTAGAATTAAATTCTCATTTAGTTACCATTATTTCTTATTCTATTTCTATTCTGTTTTTCGTTTCACTAAAAACCCTAATCAATTCTTTTTTCTCTATTTCAGGTACTCCAAGAAGCCTTCTGTACCATTTGTGATCGAGCGTACCTTCTAGTGCGATCGAGCGCAATTTAGGTAGATAGTAATCCGAGCAGCAGTATTTAACTACTGCACTCACATAACTTCCATTGATTTATGCACGGACGTCGGTCCAAGAATCTAGCATTCCTTTCTTTTGATCCCGAGCTTGAGAGGTTAATTCGACAAAGGTTTAGGGATAACTCGGAAGAGGTAGGAGAAGGGAGTAAGGAAGAGATACTAATGGTATAACAGATAGCTTAACAACAACCACCTGAGCAGAGGCCGATAAAGCAATCCTTCATCCTGCAGAACCTCGAACAACCTTCGTGCATTGCGTATCAACCTAAGGCGGAAGGAAATTATTACATATCTCTGCAGATACTCAGTGCACAGACTCAATTTAGGGGTACACCTAGTGAGGATCCACATTTGCACCTTTGAGAGTTCTTCGACCTCTGCAAATTCCACCACATCCGAGGCTTAGACCAAGAAGGTATAAGGTTAATTCTTTTCCCTTTTTCCTTGAAAGATAATGCTAAATTATGGTATAATTCTTTGCTTGTAGTTTCCATCCACACTTGGTAGGAGTTGGCGAGAAAATTTCTAAAGAAGTTCTTCCCAGCCCAGAAGACAAGACAAATGAGGAAAAAAATACAATCCTTCCAACAAAAGGATGGAGATCTGTTCTTCGAGGCCTTGGGACACTTCAACGAGCTACTACTCAAGTGCCCACACCACAACCTACCCCAAGACGAACTGGTACAAGCCTTTATGAAGGTTTAAGTGATTCTAACAAAAACATTGTTGATTCAGGTTGTGGAGGAGTACTGATGGAGAAGAGCAGCGAAGAGGTAATGGAACTTTTCGAAACCCTAAGTGAGCACACGTAGCAGTTCTCCTCTCGAGGTAGACATATAACCAAAAGTAAGGGTATGTATGAGGTAAGCTTAAACAGAGGATCATCTCCTCAAATGGCCACGGTAGAAAGAAAACTTGACCTATTAGTTAAAGCCATGGCCGCATAGAACACCTCAACTAATCCATCAGCCGCACCACTACAAGTATGTGCCATTTGCTCACAATTTGATCATGATACTAATGCTTGTCCCTTATATTCATCTGTAGATCATGATCAAGCCAACTTTGTGGGACCAAACAATTATCCACCAAAGAACAACCCCTATGCCAACACATACAACCCTGGATGGCGGAATCACCCGAATTTTTCATGGAGCAACAACCAAAACAGTCAAGGGCAGCAAAGAAATTTCCAACCAGCAGCCCAATCTGCTCTCGAACCAAAGAAGAATGACCTCGAAAGCCTTGTGAGGCAACTAGTGACTCAGTAACAACAAATCTTGAATAAACATAAACAATTCATGGAAGAGTCAAGGCAATTTTGAACTGAAATGAGGAAAATCACTGCCAAGCACGATCAAGCCATTCAAGGACTAGAGGTACAAATAGGACAGTTGGCCAAGGAATTGAGTAGCAGAAAGTAAGGAGAGCTCCCAGCCCAGCCATTACCTAATCCAAGAGGATACCAGCAGCTGAATGCCATAACAACCTTAAGAAGTGGAAAGGTCGTCAGTACCAACGAGCCTACACAAGCGTCTCCAGACCAAACCACCACATCTAAGGAGTATGAGACGGTAGCCTTAAATGAAGAGGTGAGTGTTGTGTTATTGAGAAAGTTACCACCTAAACTAAAAGATCTTGGTAGCTTCACTATTCCTTGTAGGCTAGGTGACCAGCTCTTTGAGTATGCATTATTGGATCTAGGAGCAAGTGACAATTTGCTACCTTACAGTGTATTCGAGACACCTGGTTTGGGGGAACTCCAACCAACCTTCGTTACATTACAATTGGCTGATAGAAGCATCAAACGACCAAGAGGTATCCTTGAGGATGTTTTGGTAAGAGTAGGTAAATTTATTTTACCTGCTGATTTTATCGTATTAGACATGGAGTGCCATATGCCTGTACCACTCCCTATCATTCTAGGGAGACCATTTATGATCACTGCTGATACAAACATTAATGTAAAAAGAGGCATTGTCACAATGAGAGTAAATGATGAAGAGGTAGAATTTAAAATTTTTAATACACTAGACTCCACTAATACTAATGATGAGTGTCACAATGTGAGTTTCATGCAAGGAATTGATGAGAAAGTGTCCAAGGCCCATGTCGCTGATCCATTAAAGACCATCCATGATGACATAGGAGTGGAAGTTGGGCCAGAAGATAATGTGATTAAAGATATCCATGGAGTTGTGCACACCGTCAAGAGCACACCTGAACCTCCAAGTAAGTATAAACCTCAAGTTAAAATCGTGTACTTACTAATACTACCCTTCCTTGTTTTATTTACCAAGTACCTAAATTAGAGACAAAGCAGCTATCAACAGACTTAGAACCACCTGATGGGGGCCCTAATTGCCTCCTTAAAGAGATGTAGCCTTAAAAGCTACCATAGAGAGCACTTTAGCAATTTCACTTGCTTAACATATAGCTCAAGTGCCTCTATCAATGTTAGTGGTACTAAGACTACTACAAATCGGTATGACTATATCATTCCCACTTTTTACCTTAATTAAACTCTTTATATAACCTCTTTTTACTATTTCTGTTTTGCGATCGAGTGCACACCATATGCGCTCGAGCGCCACCTTGCCCTGTACTGCGCGCGAACGCATCACAATTAAACAGTTGTGCATAAGTGCATTCGATCTCACTTCACAAATGCGCTCTAGCGCAATCGGGGCAGAGGGATCACGTGCACGTTATAAACAGTTTCCCATTCTTTCACCAACTTACACTCACTCGCACTTCTGCTCTCTCTCTCTCTCTCGCACGAACCATCCCACACAGCAAAACCCTACCTTCCACTCCCATCTGGCACACCACACCACCATCACCTCCCCACACAACCAGGCCAAACCATGCGGCAAATACATTCTCTATCTCCTTTACACACACGCCACTCTTCTAAAAAGCACAAGGTACATACATGTTTTTTTTGTTACTTACGCACACACACGGTTTTAGATCTTCAGCTCATATATACATTCTATATATGTTATTCTTGTGTGTTGATTAGATAGTTTTACATTTGCAGGAGGTTTGGATAAAGGGAGTATAAATCCTACAACTTCTGATTTTTGGTTCACATAAGGTGTTCGACATATTGCCTGACCAAGTGCGATCGAGTGCTTGATAGTAGCGATCGAGCGCACTTCAATCTGTGCGATCGAGTGCACCAACAGCTGCGCACGAGCACGATTACACCAAAAGCACTACTAAACTATCCACAACACATAACTTCCATATCCCGAGCTTCTAGCAGCCGTCACCAAACATCCCGACCCAATTTCGAACAACGTGAAATACTGTTCGAGACAACATTCAATGTAGAAGAGGGCTTCAAGACTTTGGACTCCACAAGATGGGCGGTCCAAGAATTCAAGCACCGGGGTCTCAAACGGCTATTCAAGCCAGTCTGCTCGACGGCCTACACACGATTTGTGGTTAGTTTCTACGAGAACCTGACCTACGACTGCACCAGACCAGAGCTTTTATCTTCCTCCGTCTAGAACAGGTTCATAGAGCTGACCACCACTGACATAGCCAGCTCCTTACACTGCTGTGATGAGTCCCCACCAGAGGACAGCCACATAGAGGAGCAGCCTGACTCGTTCCCTCTCCCACACATCATTGAGGATATGTGTGCGGGACAGTATGCAGACCACCACAACAATGCGGGGAGCTGGTCGAGGTTGCCTTCCCGTCTATGGTTTGTTGACTCAGTCCTGTAGCGTAACGTGTGTCCATTGGGGCACAAGACACAAAGACAGGATCAGTTCTTACAGGCTCTCTACGCCTTTCACCGAGGTCATTGGTACTCCATCCCAACGGTTATATGGAGTCAGATACACAAGTTCTGGGATGGGGTGCATAACCGATAGACGACCACAGCTAATGCTTGGGGTCTTCCTTTCCTCTTCTTACTCAGCCATATCTTCAAGAAGAAGGGGATTAGAGGATCCTCTATAGATGACCCGGTTAGTGACCATCCCTTCTTTGGGAGAGCACAGTGGAGCCTCAGCCAGTCGCACATGCCCCGAGGACCCCGGACATAGATACCAGCCGCCGAACCTATTGTAGATGATCCAATGGAGGCTGAGCATCCACCGGTGAGCCTTTCATAGGAGGAGAATCAGACAGACATGGGATCCGTGGAGTATCAGCACCTCCTAGATGAGTTATCCTCTTTCCTTTGTGAGTTGTCTGATATCTGTTGGGAGGATCGTGAGGCAGCCCATTTGATCCATCAGTGGATCAATGGGTTAGAGGCACAGTTTACAAGACATGAGGCCATGCTACAGTCCATCCTTGACCACCTACCTCCTGCACTCGGTACCTTCTTGACTATACCCACTGATGATCAGCAGTGAGAGGATGGCACGTCTGGCTAAAGACATTAAACTTAGCGCTCATAGGAGGCACCCCAGACATATCCTTTTCATTTTAAGTATTTTTCTTTTATATTTACATATCTATTATTTATATTTTGTTTTCCGAAACAAAATTTGTTTTCCTTTGTCAGGTACTTAGTGCGTGCATCCAGTTCAAGTTTGGGGGCGTGTACAAGCAAGCAAGCAACCTAGTTCTCCATCTCCCAGGTCAGATCTTTTCATGCCACACGCATTGGGGACAATGTGCATTTTAAGTTTGGGGGTAGTAGGAGATACTAGATACTATCACACACGTACTTGAAACACATGCACACACTAAGTCCCAGTTTTTTTTAGGAGGACAAATGCATGATCTTTGGGTAAACAAAAATTTTGGTTGAATTAAAAATTTGATAACACTTCATTAGTAAGCTTAAAAGCTAGAACACATAGTCTTGTAATGGGAATTTTACAAAGTTGAGTTAACTACCTCAAGGCACCTAAGAATTCACGAGTTTGATCCAAATTTGCACGAGCACATTTAGCACGCATTTGTGTGAGGTATGACATATAATTCTTTTGTATATGTTTCTATAACCTAAACTATAATTGGATAACTTGTTGAAAAGAACCCTTTGGCATAAGAAAAATAAAGAAAAATGTTCATCATGCAAAAAGAAAATCAAAAAGCTTCAAAAAATCAACTTTCCACTGAGTAATTGGGCCTCTTGCCTCAATAAGCATTGAGTGTTCACGTCAAAAAGTGGAAGTTTCATTAAGAAGCATTAAAAACCTGTTAGTTCCGTAGTCTTTTTTACTCGAGTTAATAAGTCCTTAGGGGTGTCTCTACTCCTAATGCCCTAAAACCATCTGGTTTGGGAGTCATTGGCCAAACACTCGTTACAAGGGTCAAATAGAAAGCTTGAATGGAACTCAACATGTCAAAGATCGCATGATAAAAGAAAAAAGAAAAAGAAGCAAATATTATGCCATTTTTTTCTCTTTGATAAGAAATTCGATAAAAGTTTGGGCACCGAAACACTATACACTAAAATTATGTGGAAGCCCCATCTCATATGTGCTAATCCATCACACACAAATCAAACTTGTGATGCCTTAAGCCAACCTTAGGTAAGTAACATAAAAATTTTGAAAGTCCTTTTTCAATCCAAAATGTGTTTTTAGTATAAGCTTACTCATGAAGAATTATTATAGTTTTATGCACAACCTAAATTTTTGAGTATCATGAAAATAAATTTATCTTTAAAATTTTGTTTCAACATAGTCTTTGGTTTTTATTGCTAAGGGACTAGCAATATGTAAGTTTGGGGGTGTGATAAGTACTTGAATGGTCATATTTAAGCCCCTTAATTTACACTTGTTAGACTCTTTACTTATCTATTTTAGTAGATTATACTTCATTTTTGTGTTTTATGTGTTTTTCATAGGACTTGGACAAAAAGATAACAAAATTGAGCTTTTAGAAGCAAAAGTCACGTTCTACCCTCCAGCAAGGTCGCACAAGCGCACCTCCCTTATGATCGACCGCACAAGCACATGAGTGCACTTGAAGAAGACTCGAGCGCACACATGCGATCGAGTGCATCCTGCATACGCTCGAGCGCAATTACTCCAGAGGCGGCAGAGCCAGAATTGGAAAGAAGTCTTCTAACTCTAAAACGGAATTAGGGTTTCAGGACACCATGAAGACCCTATAAATAGCCCTGTAAAAACACATAACACACACCTTTTATTCTAGATTTGAAATAGAGAGCTTAGGAGAGGAATTGACGACTCGTCTCCTGAGTCTTCTTCGGTTTTAGTTTTCTGTTTTTAGTTAATTATGTTTAGCATGTTTACTTTACTTAGTATGTGTAACTAAACTCCTAAAGGGCTCAATTGAAGCCCTAGTTATGCTTTACCACATATTTATTCATTAATTATCTTTGCTATAGCCTTGTTAGAATATTTAACTTGATTAATACCTGTTTATATTTACATTCCTCATATGTATGTGCCTAATCAACGTATGCATGTGGCATGGATAGGTTAGTCGAATCAATTTGGATGGCCGAGTCCTGGGTTCGACATTAGTAACAAGGGATATCTTATCTGGATACCCGGGTTAATCAACATAGGAAATCGAGAGCGGACCAAGCCCTAGGTCCCGTGTGGTTGCTGATCTCCATAGCCCTCATGCTCTCTTAAAGAACAACTCAGTATACACCTATGCTGAATCCCTTAAGAGAGAAAAGAGTTAGAGTATACACCATGCCTTACTCGTTGCATAGGGAGATCAATGGCCTAAGGTGTGGACCAAGCCCTTAGGTTGGCAACCATTAGATATTCATGATAAGGCTAGAGCACTGAAACCTTAGTTAGTGGGAAAGTATAATTAGTAGTGGATATCGTAGCCCTATGATCTCATTATTGTTATTTACTCATAATCAAACCGTTCTTTATCTTTTAAACTTGAAGAAACAAATTCTAAATAGAAATTCACCAATCCCTGTGGAAATGATCTCGCACTTGCACACTATGCTACCACAGACCTTGTGCACTTGCAAGTAAAACTAGAACGGTTATTTGCGTAATTATTTAGGTAGATAATCGCTCCATCAAGAACCTTTAATATAATAAGATGATATGTATGTGAAGGAGTATGGTGTTAAAGATCAAGAAGACTATAACATAAGGAGTTTTAATTGGCAAACCTTTAAGAAAAAGGTGATGATGATTGAAAGAATGCAAAGGAAACACCTTGATTATTTTTAAGTAAAGAGTTATCTGATAATTCTTCTGAGAACTAGATGAGAAAGATGAATAGTGATGTGATATGATGTGTTGGTACTTGTCTAAGGATTAAACGGGTTGAAGAATGAAGTTTCATCAGGCCTTGGCGCCTCACCCTAGGAGCTGTGCGCCTCACCCCCCAGCAAGGAGAAGTGTTCAGCCCCAGGTGCGCGCCACACCCCAGGAAGTGTGTGCCTCACCTTCCAGCAAGGAGGAGTCTTCTTCCCCGGTATGCGTCGCACCTCAGGAAGGGTGCACCATAGTGCCTAGAAGGTGGAAGTAGAGTGCCCTGGCTTGAGCCGCGGCCTGCCCTGTTCTGAGGCGCGGTGCCAGGCACACCTGATGCTTCCTGACCTACACTTAGGATTGATGCGTGAGGCTTGATCAAAGTGCACAGGATCACTTAGACTTATTGAAGGGCTATGATTGATTGGTCCTCAAGAACTAAGGGTTGAGATTGACTTCAAGATTGGTCAAGAAGTTTGTGCACTATATAAAGGGTCACCTAGCTTCAAAAGGACACATCTTGTGAAAATGAGATCAAGTGTAAGAGTTGAAAGACACAAACATAAGAGAGACTCATTGTAGAGAGGCTGGTTGTCTAGAGAGAGAGTAGTATAGATTTGGGATTTAAGGGTCTTGTAAGTGGAATTTTCTTGGGGAAAATTCAAGGGTAACTCAAGTCCTTATCACTTTCTTTTCTCTTCTTTCGTTCTTCAAGAATTAGAGATTTCTTGAAGAGGTGTTGCTGTCACTTGTAAGAACTTATTGATTTAGTGCAGAGGGCTTGGAGGAGCTCACGGGGACATAGGCACATTGCAGAACCTCGATAACAAATTGCTTGTGTTCTTTCTTTGCTTTGATTGTTGTTTCTGTTCTTCACAAGTCATTCTAGACTTGGGTGTTTGGAAGATAACCACTTGGGCATCTTGAGGGTGATTTCCAACAGTGTTATCAGAGCTTTAGACAGTGGCATTAGAGCTAAGATTGGTGGGTATCGGAGCAAAGCGACAAGAATCAAAGGTCAACTTCTTGGGTGATTCAAGAACGGAGTAAAGATCAAGATTTGATCGTGTTCTTGAGGGTGATTCAAGAACGGTATTGAGATCAATCTTTAATCATGTTCTTGAGATTTAAAAAAAGTTGGAAAGCAATTATGGGTGCTACATAAATCTGGGATTTTCTCCGCTAGAGGGGTTCGAACTTCATTGTTGAGAAGTTTGATGGAAGGGAGATTTTGCCCTTTAGAAGCGGAAGATCAAGGTTGTTCTTATGCAACAGAAGGTGGACTTGGCTATTGGAGAAAATGAAACTTTTCCAGCAAGTATCACGGAAGTCCAGCGGATTGAGATGAAGAAGATGGCGTATAGCACCATCTTTCTACACATCTCGGATAGTGTCACAAGGAAGTGCAGAGACTTGAAAGATCCAGCTGTCATTTGGAAGAAATTAGATAAGTTATTTCTTACCAAGACTCTCCCTAATAAGATTTATCTTCTTAAGCGAATCTTTGCTTTTAAAATGGATCCTAAGAAAGAGTTGCAAGATAATCTTGATGTGATTAATAAACTAGTTCAAGATTTGGCTAGTTGTAGTATAACATTCCCGGATGAACAATTGGCTGTTATGTTATTGAATTCTCTTCCTGATTATTTTGAAAGTTTGATTAATGCCATTGAATATGGCAGAGATACACTAACCAAGGAAATTGTGATCAATGCTATAAGGGCTCATGATTTCAAAGCCAAGATGAGGGAAGCATCAAGTGGAGAAGGGTTGTTCATTAGAGGAAAGCCAGCGACTCAAAATGACAATAGCATCCATAGTAACTACCAGGAGAAATCAAAGGGTTGACGGTAGAGCCATGGGAGATCGCATTCCAAACTGAAGTTTGGAAGGAAGCAATGCTACTACAGCAATAAGGAGGGTCATTTCAAGAAAGATTGTAAGAAGAAGTTATGGGATAAGAGAAGAAGAAGCCATACCAACAATGGAGAGGCTTCAGTTGCCAAAGGAGAACAGCAAGATGATGTTCTTATTGTGTGCTCAAATGTGAGCAGGAGGCAAGGCAGCGAGAAATGGATCCTAGATTCCCAGTGCACTTATTACATGTGCCCTCACAGGGATTGGTTCAAGAATTTCAAGGAAAAAAATGATGGAAAGGTTTTCTTGGGGAATGATACTTCTTGCCAAGTGAGAGGGATATGAGACATCCAATTGAGGATTTTTGATGGAGTCACAAGGCTACTGCGGAATGTGAGGTATCTTTCAGATTTGAGAAAAAATTTGATCTCATTGGGGCAGCTAGATTCCATAGGGTACACATACAAAGCAGAGGGAGAAAATATCAAGGTAACCAAGGGATCTTTGATAGTGATCAAAGCAGCAATAAAGGATGGTCTCCATGAGATGATCAGAGAGACAGAAATCAAGGATCAAGCAGTAAGCTTGATGGTTAAGATGGATAAGGCAGTTCTTTGGCACAATCGCTTGGGATATATGAGCAAAAAGGGCTTGCAAGTTCTCAGCAAAGATGTTCTACTTGGTGGTGACAAGGTAGAGAAACTTGATTTCTGCGAATGTTGTGTTCTTGGGAAGCAACAACGGGTCACCTTCAACACTGGAGTGCACAAGTCTAAGGGTATTCTTGATTACATTCATGCGGATCTTTAGGGACCAGCAAGAACACCAACACATGGAGGTAATATTTACTTTCTGTCTTTAAGAATTGAAAATGACTTAGAATTTTCTAATAATGATTTTGATCAATTCTGTGAATTAAGTGGGATTCTAAGACATAGAACAATTGTGAAAAACCCTCAACAAAATGGAGTTGCTGAGAGGATGAATAGGACCCTTATGGAAAATGTTAGGTGCATTTTAATTGGGTCCGATTTACCAAAATGTTTTTGGGGGGAAGCTATGTCTACTGTTGCATATTTGATTAATAGATCACCCTCTAGGGCTTTAGACCTTAAGACTCCCATGGAGATGTGGAGTGGGAAACCCCCTGAGTTAAGCAACCTTAGGACTTTTGGATGTGCTGCATTTGCACCTCAAAAGGATGATAAACTTAGCCCAAGGTCTAAAAAATGTGCATTTCTAGGGTATGGTGATGAGGTTAAGGAGTATAGGTTGTGGTCCTTAGGGTCCTTAGAGCAAAAAGGAATGAAACTTATAATAAGTAAGGATGTCATTTTTAATGAATTGTTATTTCCCTATTTGGAGAAAACTAACCCTGCAGGGGATAGTGGGCAAACCAGCCTGGTATTTGTGGAGCATAGCATCAAGGAAAATTTAGTTCAGGTAAAGCAAGGAAGGCAAGAGGGTTCGGACCAGGTAGAGCCCATTGATGAAGGCCAAGCTCAGGACACTCAAGAGGAGGCTGAACTAGCATATGATGATGCAGCAAATCATAATGATTATCAACTCATAAGGGACCGAGAAAGGAAGGTGGTCAGACCACCTTTGAGATATGGTTTTGTGGATGCTAATATAGCAGCTCCTTATTCAGAAGGAGGGGTTGAACCAAAAACTTTCATGGATGCCATGGAATGTAAAGATTCGCCAAAGTGGCAGCTAGCTATGGAGGAAGAAATGGATTCTTTGAGGAATAACAACTCTTGGGAATTGGTACCCAAACCAGGAAAACAGAGAGTTGTGGATTGTAAGTGGATTTAGAAGATCAATGAAGGGAACACTCCAGGGGATGAAGTTTAGTATAAGGCTAGGCTGGTGGCGAAAGGGTTCACACAAAGAGAAGGTATAGATTTCACTGAAATATTCTCACCGTTTGTGAAATACAAGACGATAAGGATGGAGTTAGCAATGGTGGTCCAATTTAATTGGGAAATCGAGCAAATGGATGTGAAGACATCGTTCTTACATGGAGAGCTTGATGAGACCATCTGCATGAGGCAACCCGAAGGCTATGAGGAAGGCAAGCAAGGAGATTTGGTGTGCCAATTGAAGAAATTTCTTTATGGCCTGAAGCAATCACCTCGGCAATGGAATATGAGGTTTAATTCCTTTGTAACTAGTTTGGGTTTCAAGATGAGCTACTATGATTTGTGCTTGTACTATAAGGGGCACAAGGTGGAGGAAATGGTGATCATCCTCATCTATGTTGATGATATGCTACTGGTTGGGAGCAGCATGGAGAGGATAGGAAAATTAAAGTCTCAACTCAGTGAGGAGTTTGAGATGAAGGATCTTGTCAATGCACATAAGATCCTTGGGATGAGTATACTCCAGGAAAGGGAGAGAAACAAATTGAAGATTTATTAGACTTCTTACATAGAAAAGATTATATCTAAGTTTTCTATGGAAGATAGCAAACCCGTGAAGGCTCCCATTGCTGGTCATTTCAAGTTCTCCAGCGATCAATGTCCAAGATCGGATGAGGAGAAGAAGGAAATGGAAAAGGTCCCTTACTCTAGTGCGGTTGGATCAGTCATGTTCATGATGGTAAGCACTAGACCTGACATTGCTCATGCAATGAGTGTTCACAGCAGATTTATGAGTAATCCCGAAAATGAGCATTGCCTTGGGATGAAGTGGTTCTTGAGGTACTTGAAGGGAAGCCCAGATGTGGGGCTTGTTTAAGAGAAGAGGGGTAAGTCCATATGTCTTAAAGGTTATGTGGATTCGGACTATGGAGCAGACCGTGATAAAAAAAAAGATCGATTACCTTCTACTTCTTCAACTTAAATGGATGTTGTATAAGTTGGAAGGCTCAGTTGCAGCCGGTGGTAGCACTCTCAACAACCGAGGCTGAGTACATAGCGGCAATGGAAGCCATTAAGGAGGCTATGTGGTGCAAAGGGTTGTTGGAAGAGTTGAAGGTACTAAAGGAGCAGGTGGTGGTGTATTCGGATAGCCAAAGTGCGTTGCATTTGTGCAAGGTGTTCCATGAGAGGACAAAGCATATAGATGTTTGGTACTATTTCATTCGGGAAAATGTTACGGAAGGATGCATTCATGTTGTTGGAAATCACCTTGACAAGATGCCCAGGTGGTCATCTTCCAAACACCCAAGTCTAGAATGACTTGTAATGAAATGAAACAGCAAACGAAAGCAAGAAATAAAAGAACACAAGCAATTTGTTATCGAGGCTCAGCAATGTGCCTATGTCTCCGTGAGTTCCTCCAAGCTCTCTACACTATCTTATCAATGGATTTCTTTACAAAGTACAATAACCCTCTCCAAGAAACCCTAGTTCTTGAAGAACTAAGAAGAGAAGAAAGAAAGTGATAGAACTATTACAAAAGCACTCTACCCACAATCTATACTACTTCCCTCTTTACAACCAGCCTTTCTTTTGAGATCTATTCTAGTGCCTCTCTGTGTTTTGTGTCTTTGCACTCTCACACTTGCAATTTAATTCCCTTGTATGATGATCACTTGTATTCACAATTGTGTCTCTAGTTGTTGTGGATTGAAGCTAGGTGACCCTTTATATAGTGCACCAACTTCTTGTTCAATCTTGAGGGTTAATCTCCACCCTTAGATCTTGATAACCAATTAACCCTGGCCCTCCATCAATCCTTAGTGATCCTATACATTTTGAGTATTTCTCATGAACTCAACTAAAGGCTGAAGCATGTGTGCCTTAGTGTGCCTAAAGGTGCGGCCTGAAACAAGGGGCGTCGCGGCTCAAGGCAAAGCACCAATTCACCACTTTCTGGGCGCCGCAGCCTGGATGAGGGGGTGCCGCGGCCTGGTCCTTCCTGCAACCCTCCTCCTTTTTGGGCACCGCGGCCTGGACAAGGCTGGGCTATGGCACACACTGGTGTGCACCCCATGCTGTACATACTGATTTTTCTTCCTTCCTTTTTCCGTTTAAATCTTAGACAAACTCCAACAATCTCTACCTTTGTCTAAGCATTTAAACTGAACCAATTGTACAGAGAACTCAATATCCAAACTCATCTTGAGTCATCATATTAATCGACTCCAATCTTAAAAAGTCCAAGGTAATGCTTGAACTTGCTTAAAGGTAGAACTTTAGTACCTAAATTCGCAGGGTTTTCTTTCATGGCTACCTTGTCCACATGGATGCATCCTTTCATAACATTTTCCCTAATGAAATAGTATCGAACATCTATGTGCTTTGTCCTCTCATGGAACACCAGATTCTTGCACAAATATAATGCACTTTGGCTATCCGAATACACCACAACCTGCTCCTCTAGTACCTTCAACTCTTCCAGCAACCCTTTGCACCACATAACCTCCTTGATGGCTTTTGTAGCTGCTATGTACTCAGCCTAGGTTGTTGAGAGTGCTACCACAGGCTACAATTGAGCCTTCCAACTTACACAACATCCATTTAAGTTGAAGAAGCAGGAAGTAATCGATCTCCTTTTATCCCGGTCTGCTCTATAGTCCGAATCCGCATAACTCTCAAGATAGTTCTCATAAATCAGCCCCACTTCTGGGCTTCCCTTCAAGTACCTCAGCAAACACTTTATCCCAAGCCAATGCTCCTTTCTTGGATTACTCATAAACTTGCTAAGAACACTCATTGCATGAGCAATGTCAGGTCTAGTGCTTACCATGGTGAACATTATAGAACCAACCGCACTAGAGTAAGAGACTTTTTCCATTTCCTTTTTCTCCTCATTTAATCTTGGACATTGATCACTGGAGAACTTGAAATGACCAGCAAGGGGAACCTTTACTAGTTTGCTATCTTTTATAAAGAACTTAGATAACATCTTCTCTATGTAGGAAGTTTGAGAGATCTTCAATCTGTTTCTCTCCCTTTCCCAAATGATACACATCCCAAGGATCTTCTGTGCACGGCCAAGATCCTTCATCTCAAACTCCTCACTGAGTTGAGCCTTCAATTTTCTTATCCTTTCCATGCTGCTCCTAACCAGCAACATGTCATCAACATAGACCAGAATGATCACCACTTCCTCCACCTTATGTCCCTTATAGTACAAGCATGAATCATAGTGACTCCTCATGAAACCCAGGCTGATCACAAAAGAATCAAACCTCTTATTCCATTACCGAGGTGATTGCTTCAGCCCATAGAGAGATTTCTTTAATTTGCACACCAACTCTCCCTGCCTTCCTTCCTCATAACCTTCGGGTTGCCTCATGTAGATGGTCTCATTAAGCCCTCCATATAAGAACGTTGTCTTCACATCTATTTGCTCAATTTCCTAATTGAATTGGACCACCATTTCCAATACTATCTGTATTGTCTTGTACTTCACAACCGGTGAGAAGATTTCGGTGAAATCTATGCCTTTTTTTTGTGTGAACCCCTTTGCCACCAGCCTAGCTTTATACCGGACTTCATCTCCTAGAGTATTCCCTTCTTTAATCTTGCAGATCCATCTACAATCCATAACTCTCTGTTTTTCTGGTTTGGGCACCAATACCTAAGAGTTGTTCTTCCTTAAAGAATCCATTTCTTCCTCCATAGCTAGCTGCCACTTTGACGAATCCTTACACTCCGTGGTATCCATGTAAGTTTCTGGTTCAACCATCCCTCTTTCTGTCCAAAGAGCTACTACATGAGCATCCGCAAAACCATATCTCAAAGGTGGTCTAACCACCCTCCTTTCCTAGTCCCTTGTGAGCTAGTAGTCATTCTGACTTGCTGCATCAACCCCTTCCAGTTCAGCCTCCTCTTGAGTTTCTTGAGATTGGCCTTCATCAATGGGCTCTACCTGGTATGAACCCTCTTGCCTTCCTTGCTCTACCTAAACCGAATTCTCCTTGATGAGATGCTCCACAAATTTCGGACTGGTTTGCTCACTAGCCCCTGCAGGGTTAGTTTTCTCCAAGTAGGGAAATAACAATTCATTAAAAATAAAATCCCTGCTTATAATAAATTTCATTCCTTCTGGTTCTAAGGACCACAATCTATATCCCTTAACCCCATCACCATACCCTAGAAACACACATTTTTTAGATCTTGGGTTAAGTTTATCATCCTTTTGATATGCATATGCAGCACATCTAAAAGTCCTAAGGTTGTTCAACTCAAGGGGTTTTCCACTCCACATCTCCATGGGAGTCTTAAGGTCTAAAGCCCTAAAGGGTGATCTATTAACCAAGTATGTAGTTATAGACACAGCTTCTCCCCAAAAATATTTTGCTAAACCAGACCTAATTAACATGCACCTAACCTTTTCCATAAGGGTTCTATTCATCCTCTCAATAATTCCATTTTGCTGAGGTGTTTTTACAATTGTTATATGCCTTATAATGCCATTTAACTCATATAATTTATCAAAATCCTTATTTCAAAATTCTAAGCCATTATCGGTTCGTAAAGCCTTAACTACCCCACCCGTTTGAGTCTCCAGCAACTTTTTCCACACCACAAATTTATTCAAAGCATCTGATTAATTTTTAAGCAAATAAACCCAAACCTTTCTTGAATAATCATCAATTAAAGATAGAAAGTAAAGGTTACCTCCCTGTGTTGGTGTTCTTGCTGGTCCCCAAAGGTCCGAATGAATGTAGTCAAGAATCCCCTTAGACATGTGCACTCCGGTGTTGAAGCTGACCTGGTGTTGCTTCGTAAGAACGCAACACTCATAGAAATCAAGTTTCTCTACTTTGTCTCCACCAAGTAGGCCATTCTTGCTGAGAACTTGTAGCCCCTTTTCGCTCATACGTCCCAAGCGAGTGTGCTAAAGGGCTGCTCTATCCATCTCAACCATCAAGCTTGCTACTTGATCATTGATTTTTGTCTCTCCGATCATCTCATAGAGTCCATCTTTTATTGCTGCTTTGATCACTACCAAAGATCCCTTGGTCACCTTGATCTTTTCTCCCTCTGCTTTGTATGAATACCCCAAGGAATCCAGCTGCCCCAATGAGATCAAATTCCTCTTCAAGTCTGGAAGATACCTCACATTCCGCAGCAGCCTTATGACTCCATCAAACATCCTTAACTGGATGTCTCCAATCCCCCTCACTTGGCAAGAATTGTCATTCCCCAAGAAAATCCTTCCACCATTGATCTCCTTGAAATTCTTGAACCATTCCTTGTGAGGGCACATGTGATAAGTGCACCTGGAATCTAGAATCCATTTCTTGCTGCCTTGTCTCCTGCTCACATTTGAGCACACAATAAGAACATCATCTTGCTGTTCTCCTTTGGCAACTAAAGCCTCTCAATTTTTGGTATGGCTTCTCCTTCTCTCATCCCACAACCTCTTCTTACAATCTTTCTTGAAGTGACCCTCCTTGTTGCAGTAGAAGCACCTCTTTCCTTCAAATCTTGGTTTGGAATATGCTCTCCCATGGCTCTGCCCTCTACCTCTTGATTTGTCCTGGTAGTTTCCATGAATGCTACTACCATTTCGAGTTGCTGGCCTTCCTCTAATGAACAGCCCTTCTCCATTTGATGCTTCCCTCATCTTGGCTTTGAAATCATGAGCCCTTATGGCATTGATCACAATCTCCTTAGTTAAAGTATCTCTTCCATACTCGATAGCATTAATCAAATTATCAAAACAATCAGGAAGAGAATTTAACAAAATAATAGCCAATTGTTCATCCGGGAATTTAATACTACAACTAGCCAAATCTTGAACTACTTTATTAAAGACATCAAGATTATCTTGCAACTCTTTATTAGGATCCATTTTAAAAGCAAAGATTCTTTTAAGAAGATAAATCTTGTTAGGGAGAGTTTTGGTAAGAAACAACTCATCTAGTTTCTTCCATATGACTGCAGGATCTTTCGAGTCTCCGCACTCCCTTGTGACACTATCTGACATGTGTAGGAATATGGTGTTGTATGCCATCTTCTTCATCTCAATCCGCTGGTCCTCCGTGATACTTGCTGGAAAAGAATCATCTTCTCCAATAGCCAAATCCACCTTCTGTTGCATAAGAACACCCTTGATCTTTCGCTTCCACAGGGAAAAATCTCCCTTTCCATCAAACTTCTCAACAATGAAATTTGATCCCATCTTGAGGAGATGATCCCAGATATGTGTAGCACCCACAAATGCTTTCCAACTTCTTCTAAACCTCAAGAACATGATCAAAGATTGATCTCAACACCGTTTTTGAATCACCCAAGAAGTTTGTTCTTTGATTCTTGGAGTCTTGCTCCGATACCTTCTGTTCTTGCTCCGATACCCAACTGTGCAAGCTCCTCCGGCTCTGATACCATCGTTGGAAATCACCTTAACAAGATGCCCAAGTGGTGATCTTCCAAACACCCAAGTCTAGAATAACTTGAAATGAAATGAAACAGCAAACGAAAGCAAGAAAGAAAAGAACACAAGCAATTTGTTATCGAGATTCGGCAATGTGCCTATGTCCTCGTGAGTTCTTCCGAGCTCTCTTAACTATCTTATCAATAGAGTTCTTTACAAAATAAAGCAACCCTCTCCAACAAACCCAAGTTCTTAAAGAACTAAGAAGAGAAGAAAGAAAGTGATAGAACTATTACAAAAGCACTCTATCCACAATCTATACTACTTCTCTCTTTACAACCAGCCTTTCTTTTGAGATCTATTATAGTACCTCTCTGTTTTTTGTGTCTTTGCACTCTCACACTTGCACTTTAACTCTCTTGTATGATGATCACATGTATTCACAATTATGTCTCTAGTTGTTGTTGTGGATTGAAGCTAGGTGACCCTTTATATAGTGCACCAACTTCTTGTTCAATCTTGAGGGTTAATCTCTACCCTTAGATCTTGATGACCAATTGACCATGACCCTCCATCAATCCTTAGTGATCCTATGCATTTTGAGCATGTCTCACGAACTCAACTAAAGGCTGAAGCATGTGTGCCTTAGTGTGCCTGAAGGTACGGCCTGAAACAGGGGGTGCCGCAGCTCAAGGTAAAGCACCAATTAACCACTTTTTGGGCACGCGGCCTAAAGGAAGGGGCACCGCGGCTTGGCCCTTCCTCCAGCCCTCCTCCTTTCTGGGTGTCGCGGCCTGGACAAGGCTGGGCCACGGCGTACACTGGTGTGCACCCCATGCTGAACATGCTGATTTTTCTTCCTTCTTTTTTCGTTTAAATCTTAGATAAACTCCAACACATGTGGACAAGGTGGCCACGGAAGAAAATTCTGCAGATTTAGGTACTAAAGTTTTACCTCTAAGTAAGTTCAATCATTGCCTTATACTTCTTAGGATTGGAGTCGGTTGATATGGTGACTCAAGTTGAGTTTGGATCATGAGTTCTCTGCACAATGGGTTCGGGTTTAATCGCTTAGACAAAGGTAGAGATTGTTGGTATTTGTCTAAGGATTAAACAGGTTAAATAATGAAGTTTAATCAGGCCTTGGAGCCTCACCCCAGGAGGTGTGCGCCTCACCCCCCAGCAAGGAGAAGTGTTCAGCCCTAGGTGTGCGCCACACCCCAGGAAGTGTGCACCTCGCCTCCCAGTAAGGAGGAGTCTTCTACCCAGGTGTGTGCCGCACCTCAGGAAAGGTGCGCCACGGCACCCAGAAGGTGGAAGTAGTGTGCCCTGGCTTAAGCCATGGCCTGCCCTGTTCTGAGGCGCGACGCCAGGCATACCTGATGCTTCCTGATCAACATTTTGGATTGATGCGTGAGGCTTGATCAAAATGCACAGGATCACTTAGACTTGTTGAAGGGCTATGATTGATTGGTCCTCAAGATCTAAGGGTTGAGATTGACTTCAAGATTGGTCAAGAAGTTGGTGCACTATATAAAAGGTCACCTAGCTTCAAAAGGACATAACTTGTGAAAATGAGATCAAGTGTAAGAGTGCAAAGACACAAACACAAGAGAGACTCATTGTAGAGAGGCTGGTTGTTTAGAGAGAGAGTAGTATAGATTGGGGATTCAAGGGCCTTGTAAGTGGAATTTTCCCGAATTTTCTTGGGGAAAATTCCAGGGTAACTTAAATCCTTATCACTTTCTTTTCTCTTCTTTCATTCTTCAAGAACTAGAGATTTCTTGAAGAGGTGTTGCTGTAACTTGTAAGAACTCATTGATTTAGTGCAGAAGGCTCGGAGGAGCTCACGGGGATGTAGGCACATTTTCGAACCTCGATAACAAATTGCTTGTGTTCTTTCTTTGCTTTGATTGTTGTTTCTGTTCTTCACAAGTCATTCTAGACTTGTGTTTTTGGAAGATCACCACCTGGGCATCTTGAGGGTGATTTCCAACATGATGTTCGGAGCATATGATTATGAACAAAGAGTTGGAGATTTAATCTAGGGAACGCATGCAAAGTGAAGTGATTCAAGGAAAGAGAAAGAATAATGACCTTGAGGTATGATAAAAAAAAAGTTTAAGAAAAACTTTATGAGGATCAAGTGAAGCTATAAGTGAAAGATTTTGGGATGACGAAGTAATTAAAGAATTTCTCTGAGATGGTGACAAAATAAATTAGGAATTTGTCTCTTTGAAAAACAAGGAAGCAACTCTAGATGAAGTTCAGTATATTAGGATAATAAATTAATGGTAAAAAAATTTGAACAGGAACTAAAAGATATCTGATGTGCTAAAAGATGAATTACACAATAAATTGAAAATGATGGGAGAATGCTATAAAGTGCGTGAGTGAATAGAAGGATGATATTAAGGTTATTAATGGACTTCTACTATAAGTAAATGAAAAATGTGAAATGAATGGGTTGAGAAAATGGTGGATAAACTAAAGTTGAGTTGAGCTTAAAATTTTAGTTGATAAATTCTTAGCATCATGTTTTATTTGGGAAAAAATAAATGTTTAAATTTTTTGAAATATTGAGACAAGTAAGCTTTTGGTGTCGGGCTCATTTTATGAGGTGTGTTAAATAATGAAGAAAAAAAGTAAAGTGATATGGTAAGCGAGAATCGAAAAAACTATATTAAGTTAAGGATGTGAAAGAGTTAGAGATAGAGACAGTATTGGAGGTTATAGTATTTGAATTTGAAGTTTTTATCGGATGATGTGTTACTCTTAGAGAAAAACTTCGAATTTTATCGTAGAAAGTTAATAAAAGTTAAAAGATGATGTTTGCAAGAGATGTAAAAATACTATTTGATGTGTAAATTTGTGCCAGTACAAATAAATGAGATACTAGATTATTTAGTAGAAAACGGTTTAAAGGCAAATCAAAACTTGCAATCGAAACAAGTCTTATCTTTAAATAAAATACTTTAGAAGAATGAGACTAAGGAGTGTGGTAAAAAATGAGATGGGTATGAGGGAAACAAGAACCTCGCTTAATTGTGAACCTAAAGTAGAAGAAATTTCACAGACGAAATTTTATTAGTGTGAGAGAATTGTAGAGTCTTGTATTTTATTTAAATCACGGGAGTGCATTTCTACGTGAATTGGCATGTTTATTTGAAAATAAATTATAATTAATTCAAATTGGGATTAGTGAGACTTGAAAATAAATAAATAAACTAAGAATCAAATAATACAAACACATATTAATGGAGAATTACAAAATTTCTAAAGAATGGTAAGAAAAACTAAGTAAAAATGAAATTTTAAAAAGTGGTGCAGTGAAATGTATAAAAATGATAAGTGGAAGAGTAAATTTGTAATGAGGTAAAATAGATGCTATAAATAGGTGAGTGGAATCATGGTTTTTGGCAATAAGTCCCTAGAGAGACTAAGAAAAAGAGATAATGAGATGTGAATAGAAAAGAAGAAGAAGAAGAGAAAAAGAGGGAGAAAAAGAAGGGGAAAAAGCTTCAAATCAAGGTAAAAGTCTACCTTATTTTCTTTTAAATCTTTAATCATGTTTATAAACTTAGGATTTGAGTTTAGATTTATGGATTTGAAGTTGTTTAAGAAAAAGTTGAGAAGTTTTAAGTTACTTTGAAGAAAATGGGTTTTTAACCAAATTTCATGATTTTGAAGTTTTAAGTTCAAATTTTGTCATGGGTAATGTTGTTTTTTGTTAATAAAACTATAGGAAACTTATCCCTTTGAAGATCTGAGAAGACCCATGGAAAATCAGGAGATTTTTAAAGAAAAAAAATGGGTTTTTCATAAGATTTTTGTTGAAAATTTAAGGGGTAGTTGACTACAAGTGGTCTCTATAAGGTAACCGGGTGAAAAATCACTTTTGTAGTCAACTACAACCTTGTGTAGTTGACTACACAAGGCTTTTATAAGCTGCTGTAGTCAACTACAAGCATGCTATTTTTAAATAAAAAAAATTGGCCTTTTTTCCTTCAATTTTTGAATATTAAACCTTTTCAAAATGATTTTAATCTTCATATACATTGGAAATATGATTAAACCACCTTTGAAATACCTAGTATTCATGATATTAAAACGTTTTTGAGACTTAAAGTCAACAATTTGAAAGGAAAAGGGAAAATGGGCATAATACATTAAAATTTTGATTTTTGGTTGCATGCGAAGTACGTGCTTGTTACTTAAAGTATACAAGTATCTTTTGAGGTTGATTTATGTGCATTAGTGATTGAAAATAATGGAATTAAGTGTTATTACTTCTAGGTGCAAGTGATGAACAACTTTAAAGGATGAGTGAAGTGGTTGGTGAATCACGTAGCGATGTGAGTTCGCATTACTTCTAGTAAGCAGGAAAGAAATTAATAACCTAAAGACTCAATAAAACATTGAATAAGAGATACTTATAATATAAATGTGTTTCAAATATGGTGTATTATGTGAATTGGTATATACATAAGATGAAGTATATATATAGGCAAAAATATAAAGGTGTATCATTTTCTTATATTATGTGATATTATTATTGAAATGATGGTGATTTTGATATGGTGGATTGTTATGAATTGGATGTGTGATTGATTGTGTTTGAAATTTTGCTTATGATGTGACTACATTACATAAATGTGACCCCATTGTTGTGGTGTAAAAATTTTACTCTCATTATGAACATGTTGAGTGATTCGAGTGTGTGTGTGAGGGTAGGGCCCACCTACAAGGATTGAAAGGATACCAAGGAAACTTTGGATATATGCTGAGTGATGATGCCAATAGATGTACTGGTACGTGGGGAGACGTCTCCGTTGCGATATGATTAGCCCAGTGAGAGGCCATGTGATATAATTTTCCAATGAGGGGCAATGAACTGAAAGAGATGAGATGTGACCATGCATTGCACTATATTTCATACGATTATGATTATTAAAATTTGATAATGATTATGTGATTGGCTTAATGAAGGACACAAGATGTGATTGGCCCAGTGAAAGGCATACAATGTTGATTTGTGTGACGTGTTGATGTTGTGCTTGTTGGTTATAGTTTGTGATGTTGAAAGTATGAGAGTGGATTGTGAATGATTGTGTGAATGTTCTTATAAATATATTTTGTGATTTTAAGATGGTTTGAAGTGTCATTTGTAAAAAGTTTCTTCGTTGAGTTGAAGATAAGAAAAGTATGAAGTTTATGTTCAAACGAAAAGGAAATCACTTGAGCCATATACAAATCAATTGAATGTATAATAAGGATTTATAAATGAAACTAAAAATCGAGTACTCATAGTCATTTTGAGTCTAATCATTTCTTTTAAAAGTGTCATTTGTATGAAAATAAAGAAAATTTTAAATGTTTGTAAACTATATGAACTTTAAAAACTGATGTATTAGTTGGGTTATATAAATATGATTGTACATGGAATAATTTGATTGATCTTAATGAATTATGAATTGTATTGTATTGTATGAAAAGATGTATGCATGGCATTTAAGTCAAGGCTCAGAGCTAAAAGGGGACAATACAGTCTCGGATAGAGCACACTCGGGGATGGGTGGTTACAAGGGATGTCAAGTTGTTTCAATCTTGCAGGTGGCTGTGACCACTTCGGGATCTGAAGGTCTGGATTCTAGTTCACTGTGAGGTAATCTATTTCAAAATTTCCTCATTGGCTTAAGTTCTTGACGAATGGCCCAACTTTAGTATTGCTCACCAAGTCAAAAAATTCTAAGGGGAAAGAGGAGAAGAGAGAGATGATGATATGAGAATAAAGAATGATGCCATAACTCTTTGTGTCCTTTATCTTTTGTATGTGTTTTGAAATCCCTTGAGAAATGAACAATTGGGAAAAATATTTTACCAAATTAGAAAAACTCTTTCCATTAATTGAAGTACTAAATCGATCTCATTTTGTTTTGTTCATTTTACCAAAGACTCAGTAGTGTATTTGGATGATAGCACTGAGGACAAAGGAAAGCTAAGATTTTTGTGAGATTGTGGCTACACCGAAATGGTTGCCTATGTACCTATAGAGGGATCAAGCCATATGTAATTCAAGGATTTCATCTCATGTGTTTGATGATCACAATCGATCATGCTTTGAGGTATTCCTTACAAGTGGTGTAAAGTGAGATTTGGTGGAACTATCTTGCAAATGGTGCAAGAGTGAAGGTTGGTTTTGGTAGTGAATGGATGATTTAAATCTTGGTGAAGGTGATAGGCATGAAAAGTGTGAAACGATATTGCAGAGCGTAATTATTTGAAGCATACCTTGCAAGTGGTGTTAAGGTGAGTTGTTTAAGTAAAGTTATTTGATGGAGTGAGATAGTCTGTCGTAAGTGGTGCTGAGAGGGGTCATGTTTACTTAAATGAAAACTCATACTCTTGGAAAAAATAAACTCTATCATTACTCAAAAATTAGTTTGTAAGGCTAAGCAATCTTTATTGATAGATGACTTTTCTAAGCTTGTAACGCGGTTAGTGGTTTTAATCTATCACTAACTTTGAACCCGTGCAAATGCACAGGAATATTTTGTTAATGAAAACAAAATGTGAGGAAAAAAAACACTAATTAAAAAAACATTTTATCATAATAAAAATTTGAATTAAATAAAAAATTATTTTAAAAAGAGAAAGTGAGATATTTATACATTTTTAATTTAAAATCTTATTTTGCTGTTGTCTAAATATCCATGCAATAGTGCTTACTGCAAAAATAGTACCAATTTCCTTCTATTGTGTGGCATTATATTGATCATAACATAATAGAAAATAATTTTGATGAAAAATTTTGTATCGTTTTAGACGTGTATATAGTTATCTTCTCTTTTAGAATTTTTTACTACACCATTCTCGCTCTTGTGCTGCATACCAATCGATGTAATTAATGATGTATGCTAATTGCTTTTTCTAAGATAGCAATATTTACTTTAGTTTTGATTAAAAGTGTTTATTTAGTTTCTATTTTTTGTAATATCTAAACTAAAATTTAGTTAGTTTTAAGATATATAATGCAAGTATGCCAATTTGGAACATATTTTTTAGATAATATTCTAAATTAATTTGATTAAGTTTAACATTTAAAATTAAAATAAACAAAAATTTCATTAGAATTTTAAAAGACAGTTGCAAAATTTGAAAAAGATGGTAAAACTTTTAAAAGATAATTACTAAAATTGAGATCATTACAGATATATACTTATAAAGTATATATTTTTAAAGACAACAATATTCATGATATATTTAATTTTAATTAAAATAATATGTATTTATTTTGTTTTATTTTTTGCTATTGAATCACCCATTAAATAAATATACTAATCCCATATTTTATCAATATATATTAAATATTTTTCTCACTATTATATTTAAATTTGTGTATTTCAATATTTAAACTCAACTTATTTCATCTTAAAAACCTTGCATTTTTTATTGGCTTTATCTATATTTATTACCTTTTTTTCTTTTTTATTATATTCAAAACATTTTTATATAACTCTTCAACTACTCATTATATCCAAATTTTTTATCATAGCATTTTTTTTATCTATTAGCTTTTCATTTCCTCGGTATATTTAAATTTTGTTTCTACTCATTATACTAAAATTTTGTATATTTCAATATTTAGTCTATCTTATTTTATCTTAATATTCCTACATTTCTTTTCTATTAGTTTTTTTATTCAAAATTTGTATCTCAATATACAAATTATCATACTTCATCTTAAAAATCTCTTATTTTTATCTGTATCTATTAGCTCTTTGGTGTGGTTTGGATAATACTTTTAAGTACATATTAAAACAATTTTTTGAAAGTTGTTTTAATCTTTACTTAAAGCATTATCCAAACCAGACCTTTATCACTTCAATATATTCAAATTTTGTAAATTTTAATATATAAACTTATCTTATTTTATTTTTAAAATCTTGATTTTTTTTTAGTTTTTAAAAAAAAAAATCACAGACTTATATATTTCAATATCTAAACTTATCTTATTTTATTTTTAAAATACTTATTTTTCTATTAGCTTTTTCTCCCAAAACGTTTTTTTTTATCTAATTGCTTTTCAACAACTCATTATATTTATAAAAAAAAATTATCAGAGCACTTTTACTTATCTATTAACTTTTTTGTTTCCTCATTATATTAAATTTTGTATATTTCAATATTCAGTTTATCTCATTTCATCATTAAAATCATGCATTTTTTTATCTATTATTTTTGTCTACATTTATTAGTGTTTTTATCTCATCTATTAGCTTTTTATCTTCACACTGGTGTATATTTCAATATTCAAACCTATAACTTATTTCATTTTAAAAAAAAAATTCTCTATTACTTTAATCTATATCTATTAGTTTTTTTAATTATATTAAGAGCTTTTTTTTTTATCTATTAGCTTTTTAACTATTCGTTTTTTATCATAACATTTGTTTATCTATTAGCTTTATTTATATTTCTTAGCATTTTTATCTTCTTATTACATTCAAATTTTGTATCTACTAAGTATACTAAAATTTATATATTTCAATATTTAGCTTATCTTATTTCATCTTAAGAATTTTGTAATATTTATCAATTAACTTTATATATATCTCTAAACATTTTTTATTTCCTTATTATATTCAAATTTTGTATATTTTATTATATATTTGATCTTATATCATCTCAAAACTTATGTTTTCTATCTAAAAAGTTTATTTATATCAATTACGATCATACGAGAAAAGATATATGAAAACAAATCCTACTTATATTAGGAAAAAAGCTAACATACTGCACTTAATTAGTACCAGTAAAATTAATTATTTTTCAAGAGAGAAAATTAATAGAGTTTTAAATTTCAAATAATAAGAGTTGTAAATGCATATAAAGTCTTTAATAAGTTAATAATTATATTAGATAAACCCTTGTGTGGGATACAATCATTTGAAATTGAAATTGACAATACAATTTTTTTGACAAAATTTATATGATAATGAGGATTGGATCTTGTGTAAGAAAAATGTATTTAAAATTCAAATAAAAAAATTTACTGATAAAATATCTGACAGTTAACAGTTTAATTTCTATAAAAATAAAAATAAAAAAAAAACTTAAGGTGTTCATATTAATAAAATTGTAAAAAAGAAAGTGCTCATGTTTACATCTATGTCATTGTCTATGTGGGGATTGTCATGTTTAGATATATCTTTTACCCTTAAACTAACACAAATTTATTGTTACTTAAACTATTGTTAGGTTTAATGCCTCCATGGACGAGTAAGTTGGAATTCAAAGTGTAAAACTATTTCTTTCTTTTTTTTTTCTTTTTATGTGATTGGATAGTGGATACTGACAATACAAATAAATGAGACCCCGTACAAATAGAGAAAGAGAGATGAAAATGACCTTCTCTACATCTTCATGATAGCCTTTGTTGCCTTCATAATAGCTTTTTCCATACAATTGAAAAATAATTATAAAAAAAGCACCTTAAAAATTCATATAGGATAAAAAAAAAGTTTGTCTTCCTATCCCCCTACCCTTGAAATAAAAAGAAAGAGAAACAAAAAATTAGAGTGCTAAAATACTTGAACAGACTAAGCAGTACAAGTAATTTCAGCAATTGAAAATGGTTGTTTGACATTAAATACAATACAAATAATTGTTGATCAAAAAATATTTATTTAAGTTTTAGATACTCAAACTGTTACTAAAAAAAATATGCAGACAACAATCTCCGAGTAGTATATATTAGCAAAAGAGAAAACAAAACAAAATCAAGAACACTTACCCGAGAGAAAATAAAAGCCTGATCCCAACCGTAGCAACTCTTATTTATTCGATTTTACAAATCAACAACTCTTTTATAGATAATAAGAATTATTATGTGAGTGAATATTAATCAAGAATTATTATGGTTATTATTAATTGAGATTGAGTTTGATTTTCAATATCAACAACTCTTTTGTAGATAAAAAGAATTATTATGTGAGTGAATATTAATCAACAATTATTATGGTTATTATTAATTAAGGGATTAAATAATTTTGTTAGTTAAAGATAAAACATACAAATATTTGAATTTGAATGTAAGTATATTTTATTTGAAAAAAGTAATTTGATAATTATTCGCAAGCGCATGAGTAGTTTGCAATATAGTGTGTGCAAGTGCGAGGTCGAATCCACAGGGAATTGCATCGTAAAAATAGATTTTTATCTAAACTAACCTTATTTTAACCTAGTTCTGAATTTTTAACTGTGTTGTGCAAAGAATATAAACTAAACTAAATTGATTTAAAAACAAATGATAAAGACACTAAGGTTTCTGAATCCACCCCACCAAAGTAAAGCATATATCTTTATGTTCTATATAAAAGTAATTTATCAAATAATTCCATGAATCTATCGATATACAAATCACAACGAATACCCTAATTAAACCAAATCATCCAATGTATCCGTTTACTTTAGAATCACAATGGATCCAATTTACTTTGGATGATTCGCTGTATCCGTCAGATTAAACACATGGAATACCCAATTTGAACAATTTATAAACCAAACAATCAATCATAAGAATTTACTCAAACAATTGAATTGAAATAGAACATCAATACTAAAAAAAATATCGGAATTGGACGAACATATCTGAAAATATAATGCTAAACAATGGTGAGGCTTCATCTTCAACCTTAGATGAATGTTTTAGCCTCTCATGATTATGAAAATAAATTTCACAATTAAAGTGCTAAACATTAAAACTAACAATACATGGAGAGAGAAATTCCACTCACAGTTGTTGTGCGGCACTTCCCTTGATTGGTAGCAAAATCCTCCAAATTGCACCCCTTGGTAGCAAAGCCTCTGAGATTGCACACCTGAAGATGAAGTGAAATGAGGCTTTTATAGGGAAACTCCATGAGTGCAATGTGGTTCCAACTGATGTGGGATGTAGAATGTGTTTCCAACCGATGTGGGATGTGGGATTTAAGCCTTCACATGCCCTTCAAAACTTCTGCCCACGCTGAAATCATGCACAGCCTGACCTTTGTTCCTAAAACTGCCATAACTTTCTCTAGAAAAATCATATTTACGAGCCGTAAAATTCTCCAGAAAATAGACATTCGGATCTTTCCAAGCATATATGGCTCAATCATAAGAATTTACTCACACAATTGAATTAAAATAGAACATCAATACTAAAAAAAAATATCAGAATTGTACGAACATATATGAAAATATAATGCTAAACAATGGCGAGGCTTCATCTTCAACCTTAGATGAATGTTTTAGCCTCTCATGATTACGAAAATAAATTTCACAATTAAAGTACTAAACATTAAACTTTAAAACTTAAAAGAAATACATTAAAACTAACAATACATGGAGAGAGAAATTCCACTCGCAGCTGTTGTGCGGCACTTCCCCCGATTGGTAGCAAAATCCTCTAGATTGCACCCTTTGGTAGCAAAGCCTCTGAGATTGCACACTTGAAGATGAAGTGAAATGGTGTTTTTATAGGGAAACTCCATGAGTGCAATGTGTTGGTATTTGTCTAAGGTCTGCACAGGTCCAACCATGGTTCAAAGATGGTTAAAATCTAAACCAAGGTTGAAAAATTAAAGTTCAGCAAGTTAGAAGACTGCACACATGTGTGTGCATCAATTTGGAGCAAGGGAAGGCCAGACGCACTAGTGTGTGCACTTCTGCACACAAGCTGAAGGTGTGTGCGCATTGCAGGAGATGGCCAGTACCGTACCGCGCACACATCAGCACCGCACCGTCCAAAATGGTGACTTCAGATATGCACCAGCACCTCACCGCCCATCTGCCAGCACCGTACCATCCAGTAGGTGGGCTGCTTGATGCGCACTAGCACCTCACCACTCACCCATCAGTGGCGCACCGCCCAGAAGGTGTGCAAAGGCACTATGCCCAACACTGCACCGCGCCTTGTTGAGCACCTAGGCGCTAGGCAAAGGGCTTCACACATGGACAGCCTATTTTAAGACCCTCTTAGGTGCGTGGGTGCAATGTTAAAACGCACAGCACCACTTGGGAAGTGATGGAGGGCTATGATTAAGTGATAATCATGATCAAAGGGTGAGGATTGAGTCTCAAGAATGACCAAGAAGTGAGTGGCTATAAAAGGGGTTTCCTAGCCTCATTCTTAATACAAGAGAAACATATAGAACAAGAGAAAGTTGTGACATTGTGTGAGATCAATTGTAATACAATAGAGAATTTGGTGAGAGACATAAACACAAGAGGGACTCTTTGTAGTGAGGCTGGTTGTAAAAGAGAGAGAAGTCTAGATTAGAGAGAGAGCATTATTAGTTCTCATCTTCTTCCTTTTTTCTCTTCTTGTTTCTTCAAGAACATTGTGGTTTCTTGAAAGGGATTGTTGTAACTTGTAAGAACCATTGATACAGTGCAGAGAGTTCGGAGGAACTCACGAGGACGTAGGCACATTGCCGAACCTCGATAACAAATTGCTTGTCTTCTTTCTTTCTTTGATTTTCTGTTCCTGTTTTCGATTCCAATTCTTTCTACAAGTCATTCTAGACTTGGGTGTTTGGAAGATCACCACCTGGGCATCTTGTCAAGGTGATTTCCAACACAATGTGTTTCCAACCAATGTGGGAAGTGAGATTTAAGCCTTCACATGCCCTTCAAAACTTCTGCCCACGTTGAAATCTTGCACAGCTTGACGTTTGTCTACTAAAACTGCCATAACTTTCTCTAGAAAAATCATATTTATGAGCCATAAAATTCTCCAGAAAATATATATCCGGATCTTTCCAAGCATATATGGCTCATCTCATATTTCTTCCTGAATCATTACAGTTTAATCCGCAAAAATCACTTCTGCCATGATGGAATCACGCACAGCCTGACCTTTGTCTACTAAAACTGCAATAACTTTCTCTAAAAAAATCATATTTATGAGCCGTAAAATTCTCCAGAAAATAGACATTTAGATCTTTCCAAGCATATATGGCTCATCTCCTGGTTCTTCTTGAATCAATACAGTTTAATCCGCAAAAATGACTAATTTGTACGGGTAATTCTGGCAATTTAGTGAAACTCATTTCCAAGTGCTTGTAAACCTGTAAAACAACGAAAAAACAACTCAAGGTAACAAATTCCTATGCTAAACATATAAATAAATACTTGAGCGCTGTTGCGCTCGATCGCAGGTTTCATGTGCTCGATTGCAACAGCAGATTTCAGCTTTTGCATTTTTTCACATTAAATCATCAATTTCCTTTGCAATCCTACAAAACATTAAAAATCATAGAACTAACACAAAATATCAGATTAGACCACAACTAAAAAATTAACAAATGTAAATTAAGGGGCCAAAATATGTAATATTTGGCACACATCAATTAAGTGATATATCCATGTCAGCGTCCATGTCATTAATTATATGATGCGTTTGAACTGTTATATATATATATATATAGAGAGAGAGAGAGAGAGCATCAACTTGGCCCCCCTCAGAGCTGTATTTTGCCAAATATCAGGCCCCACAGTGGACTTCTCAAGGTCGAAACAAACCTAAGCCCACTTTAAAATTTAGATGAAGCCTTCTTTAGAAAAAGTGAAGAAAGGGAAAAAAAAAAAAAAGTTTCAACCCAAACCGACTTTAACAGCAAAATATACAAGTCATCCAACAAATTTTCCCGGGCGGGTAATCTGTTCCGATCGGACCCACAACCGTTTGTTTTCTAATATCTCTGTTCTCTACCCTGTAGGCTGAAAAGGAACCGAAAGCCTCTTCATAAACCCCCTGCCCCCTCAAAATCAAAAAACAACCCCAAAATCTGCACAATTACCATCTATCAAACCCAAACCAGAAAATGTCTCGCCACAATGAATACGACGACGGAGAAGACGAAAAAGAAAACGAGGAGGAGCTCTCCAGCGGTGAAAGCGACGATGCTTTCGACGAGGACATGGAAGCCTTGAAGCGCGCCTGCATGATCACCGGCGCGAATCCCAATGATCTCGAAGACGAAGACGAAGACAACGACAACAACAATGCATCCAAATCTACCTCCGTCTACAGCGACCGAGGTTGCGGTGGAGGAGGAGCTGCCTTGGATTTGGAGAGCGAAGATGACCTCGAATTGCTCCGAAGTATTCGGAGTCGGTTCTCTCTGTCGGAAGATGCGTTGGAGCCTCTGTCTATGAAGCCACTCTGTACTCTGCCACCGGTTATTTCGGCTGATGATGACGAAGATGACTTCGAAACTCTTCGTGCTATTCAGAGGCGGTTCTCCGCTTATGATGGTAGCGGTAAGCTCAATCTTTACAGTTGTTTGTTATATTTATTTGTACATAGGTATGAGGATTTACATACGTAAGTGTAGTTTAAGCAAAATGATAGGCTAGGAATTGGAATTGTGATTTTACTTGTTGGAGCAGTAAATTATGTGCTGCTGATGAAATTTAGGTGATTATTGAGTATGCTTCATTCGACACTATGATTTTGACTGTTTGCTCAGTTGAATCAACTTCATATATTCGATTCCCCACTGATTCCAAATAATTCCGTTGGGTGTTCCGAGTTTTAACCTGTACATATGTGCAGGGCGGTTTGCAAGTATATAGGGTTGGTTTGCCCCGAATGCCTCCTTACCCAGACAGAAACTTAATATGGAATGATTTCTGACTATTTGTTGTGGTTTATGTCTAACTAAGATACTATATTTTGAACCTCCTAGAATGTCACAAATTTTGACACATTTGTTGTAGGTGGAAGTAGAAGACTTGGGAATAGATTGAAATCTAGAAAAGTTTTGATATGTTGCATTTCAGAGAAGTCAGTAGGTCATGTGCATACCTATCAAGTTTAACCATTTAGCTACCAGTTTGAGTTAGTTTAGCTTATAGATATCCACTAGTAACTAGGGGTAGAACTAGAATGTCATGAGCTCAAATGCATTTGCTTGAATATTGCCTGTGTTCTTTGAAGTTGGAACATTTGGAAGTTCCTACGTTACAGTGAGCACTACAGTATTTTAATTGAATATAGCTTAAAATCTGCTTTGGAAATCATTAAGACAGGGAGAAATAGATTAATTTCCTTTTATGGGCCTGGAAGTAGATTGATACATTAAGGTGCTGTTTTGGGGTGTACTGTAGTGTTTTGTAGTTTACCGCGTAAATTATACAGTTATTGAGGCCAAGTACTTTTGATTGGCAGTTTTTCTAAGTCAGTATTTTTAAAAGCACGACTATGCTTGCTTAAAACGCAAAGCGTTTCTTTAGTCTCTTTCTTGTCAGTTTGTCTCTCTTTTTCCCTTTTCCTTTCCTCTTGGGCAAGCTCCTGCCCTCTCTCTCTATCTCAATTTCCTTTTTTCTAGGAGAAAGATTTTACTCCCTTTGGCTAAGAAACTGAGCTGATGGAGGCTTCTTAGTTTTGCATGAACAAGTAAAAATCGTTCTTTGTAGCATAAGTTACAGGCTTTTACCATTAGTTTTATGAGTTAACATAAGAAACAGAGTGCTGACATTTTGGTACATTTTGAAAGCTATTTATGGGACATAATTCAAAATGTAAAGCACATTGTATAATGCAGACCATGATAGGAATACATGTTACATTTGACGCGTGTTTGTGTGTGCATGCATGCATGTTTAAGATATGAGAAATTAAAGTAGCCAATATAAAATCCATTTAACCATTAGAGCTAACAGGCTAAAAGCAATCTTTGTCAACTGTTCAACTTTTTTCATTTTATATTATGATTCTTTCTTTTGCAAGATATGATTTTTCTCTATCTTCTGACAACTTGCACTTCACTGCTGTTAGGCGCACACTTACAATTCACGCTTTGTTTCTAGGTTCCAATAGATCTTTGCACTCAAGTATAGCTAGAGCTTTCACTAACGCTGTATGAAGTAGAAGCTTATGCTTACTACAGGTGGTTTTATCCTTTTTTACCACCATTTTTTACTACCAAGACCTTGGTCTTGCTTCTGGTTTGAGTTCCGTAGTAATCAATCGGGCCATGCTCGTTCAGCTCTTCTAGACTTATTATCTTCTCTTTGTAGTTTTTCTTTTTCGTTTGGCATGATCAATAGTTTGTGAACACTTACATATCTAGTGTCCTGCTTCCTTATGATGCTGAATTCCTTATATATCATACTAGAGCTGTGTTATGTATATTTTACTTTTCTGATTAGTATATTTCCTTGCTAATTTATAATACTTGACATGTGTGCAAGACTAATTTTTTGTTTTGTGAGTGCTGGTGTAGGTTGAGGTCTAATTGTAGTTTCACTTCTTTTTCTATTTATAGAAATGATTTTGCAAGATTATCTTATTAGGCTACACACTTGCACAGAAGAATACTTCCGCTTTGCTACAGTCTATCTGTGCTATTTGAGATTTCTTGTGGCCAACCCCGCTCTCTGTTTGCATGTTGGGGTGGGGGTGTGGTTTGTTGTAAGTGTGCATCTGTATGTCACTCTCAGTTTATTCCCCTTGTGGACTTATCAGTTATCAGAAAAAGTTATGCCCCTCGTGGAATTTGTTCTACCTTATGTTAACTTTTAAATATATTAATATAGATACTCCCAGGAACTACGAGAAGGTTCTGTTACAGAAACCAGAGCAGGTACATGCATCTGGTATAGCCTCGGAAAATGGAACTTCCAATGAGATGTTTATGAATAGAACTAACGCTTGTGAAGGGTTGCCAGATTCTGAACAAGCATGTGACAACATTCCAGATTCTTTAGCAGCTATTATTCCAGATTCTGAAGAAGCAAGTAACCTGGTCCATTTATTAAGTGAAAATGTGACTGTGCCGTCTGCTGGTGTGATTGAGTGGGATCAGTCAGGTGCATGCAAGTCAATTACATTGTCATCCAGGTATTCTAGTTTCCCAGAATCTGCACGGGTGTTTATTGATGCGATTAAGAGGAACAGGTCCTATCAGAGGTTTCTTCGAAGTAAGTTGATTCAGATTGAAGCAAGAATTGAGGAGAACAAGAAACTGAAGGAACGTGTTAAAATCCTTAAAGACTTTCAGGTTTCTTGCAAAAAAATAACGGGGCGGGCTTTATCCCAAAAAAAGGACCCTCGTGTCCAATTAATCTCTGCACGAAAATCAGGGGCTTCTGACGATACGGAGGTAAGGGTTTCTGCAAAAATAAATTAATCAGAATGATCTGTTCCCAGCAATGATCAAACGGCTTTGGTGTTTACAGTTTTTAAAGTAGTCATCAGGTTCTACTTCTGTATATAGTTGTCATAACTGTCATCACAATATGTTATGAAAATAATAATGAGCGCAAATTTGACCCATGGTTATGAAGTTTTAGTGCATGATAATCTGAATCAGGGCAAGCTTTGATGCTTGCTATTAAGATTCTAGAAATCTTTTTCCATATGGCCTTGTGGGTCAGTATATTTTGTATGGAAAAAAATATGGAAGTTAATCTTATTCTGTTTTAAAAGATAAAAAAAAAATGATTTAGAAGTCATGCACAGTGATCTGAAGGAGGGGGGAAATGGCTTTTATCATTTGAAGTAAAGTGATCTTGGGAAGCACATCCCAACTGTAATGATGATGAAAGATGGTTTTGGAATTTCAGAACTTTAGTCGGTATAATATTTAAGGGTGATTAGAATTCATGATATTGTAAACTGTTGGGTTTCCTCTTTGCCCTTTATTTTTGGGGGGGGGGGGGGGGGGGGGGGGGGGGGAAGGAGAGGACAATCAAACGCATTTTACATCAATTTGGATTTATCTTCCAAGTTAACTAGATGCACTGAAGTCTATAGAGAAATGATCTAAAAGGATATATCTGCATAGCATAAAAGAATACTAATTAGGTTTTTTTTTTTTTATTAAATGGGATTAGTTAGTGTTTGTAATTCATACACCCAGTTACATTAGTACGAGTTGGACCTTTAAATTGGTAGAGATGATCATGCAGTCGTCCCCACAATTCTAATATAGAGTATGCTCATACACACTGATTATAGCATCGACTACCAAATTTATTACTGATGAGCTACACAATTGCATCTATCAAAGCAGTTAAAAAAATTGTCAATTTGAGTTCAAATGGAAGTTAAAAAATTGTTGATAAATGAATTCCAATTTTTTGACTTCCATATTCCATTGGCCTTTTAGTAAAGTTTATATGCTCGGTTTTGGTTGACATCAAGCTCACATGAGTGTCTCATAGCTTTGATTATTTTTGGAGGAGATCTAGTTTATGTTTTAGATCATGATGTTCACCTGTCGTTTACAGGAGTATGCAGATTAGGATTTGTGCTATAATTATACTTTTAGCTTTCATTTCTAGTGGCTTCATCTTCACTGAGGACACTTTTCTTTTCCTGCAGGTTAATGATAAAAAGGTCTCTGCTATGCATTGTGGCCCAATAGAGAATTCTCATGTTGCTAGATATGGGATGGCATTGACAAAATTTCCTCTTTCATTGGATTGGAAAAAATGGTCTAGGGAAGAGAAGGAAAATCTTGCAAAGGGAATAAGACAACAAATTCAAGAAATGCTGCTTCAAGTGTCAGCGGATCGATTCAGGTATTCTCATTCATATTTAGTTGTTATTGGTTTTCAGTTTAGACTCATGCCTTAAGTTTAGGGCAGTCAAAACTTGTAAGGCATGCTCATGTACGACCTATATGTTCATATTGTTCATAAATAAGTAACAGAGGCTATCACCAGAATGCTTAATATTATTTTATTTTCAATCTTCAAAACAATTAGTTGACTCTTGAAATTTTATGTTTAATTCTTTTTGGAGTCTGAATCATTCTTTGTTTGGATTTTGCATTTTCTCAAGTTCCACAACTGTTGATACTAGGTTTTATGCAATGCTTTGAAGGTATTTGCCATTATTCTATTCATAGACATCTGGGAAATTGATCACTAGATTGATTATTAAATTTTGTGCTGGAGTTTATTCTGCAGTACGCCGTACAGTGTGTGTGATAAATTAAATAATTTTACGACTACCATAAGGTGTCTGTATTTTATTTAATACATCTGAAGATTTGTTTCTTTATTTCAAGGTTTTATTGGAAGGACAATTTCTGCTTAAAATATTCTACAAAAGCAAGTAAAAGTTAGAGAAAAGTTCAGAATGATTCTTTAAGAAGGAAATCATGATTTTTATGAATATTGATATTTTTATGCTTAGGACACCTGAAATGTTGGTAGTTACGATTTCAAGAGGATGTGGCTGATGGTAATTGACTTCAGGGGAAATGAAACTGTATGACTTACTGTTTGTCAAGCTGTATATTTAAATTGTTTAGACGGTTATATTTCTTGATAGCATTCTAGATTTGTAGTGCTGATTAAATGATGTAAAACTTATAAGGAGGAAGAAAAAAACTTGAATATTGAGACATTTTTTGACGAGAAACAAATCTTGAGCATGCATATGGCTGTACCCCTTAACCATGAGGGGAACATCTTGGCAAAGCCATTTGGTATCATGCAAATAATAAGATATTTCTTTTGATAGAAATTCTTGTTGTTCTTTTGATTGCATTGCTGCTTCAGCATTTTATCCTGACACAATATATATTGACAGTGGTTTGGAGGGATCTCCTGAAGATACTAATAATTTGGATAACATTCTTGTATCAATCAAAGATCTCGAAATTACACCAGAATTGATTAGGCAATTTCTTCCTAAAGTTAATTGGATTAAGTTGGCTTCAATGTATGTTGTTGGTCGCTCTGGTGCAGAATGTGAAACATGGTAAGTACTTACTTAACAGTGAACTCTCATTATACGGTTCAAATTTTTAAACCTTTTGATTGCTCGTGTTAATCTATCTTTTAAACTTTCCCATAGATTAGATGAATTATCCAAAACTGTGCAGTTCTTGACTAGTGTTTATGTTTATTGATTTTTTATGAAGCATGTGTCCTTCAATGAAGCTAGCTTTGCAGATGTCTATGACGATTCCATCACAGACACATTTACCATTGTTGGAATTTATTAAAATTGCAAGGTTAACGCAGGTCATACAGGTGGGACCATATATGATGTGTACTTTACTCAAAACAGTGGTATTGAATGCGTCTGTGATGATTGTCATCACAGATGTCTGCGATGCTCTCAGTTTTTTTATCATTCAAATGACAGTCATACATAGACTTGAATTGCTTCTATTCCATTCTTTTGTCTTGATGCATGTGGTTAATCCTTACAGGTGGTTGAACTTGGAAGATCCCTTAGTGAATCGCAATCCATGGACTGCCAAAGAGGACAATAATCTACTGTCTATTATCGAAAAAAAGGGGATTACAAAATGGCTTGATATTGCAGTATCACTGGGAACAAACAGGACCCCATTCCAATGCTTGGAACGTTATCAAAGAAGTTTGAATGCTTGCATACTGAGAAGGGAGTGGACTAAGGATGAGGATGATCAACTCCACATGGCCGTAGGAACTTTTGGCGATCACCAGAGAGAACCTGGCGTACTAAAGCTTTTCTTTGAGTTGTATATCCATCATTTGCCATAGTTGTCAAATCAAGATTCAAATCTTGAAGGGAAATCTCGATTTTGTGAATCAAGAATCGAATCAAATCATAAAATCAGTAAAAAAAATTAAATTCAATTTAAATTGGCATGTATACATAAAAACAAACAAAAAAAAAAGTTAAAATTGAATTATTTTAACATATATTATGTGTTCATGTGGTCAATTGAAAAGGTTCGCCTCTAGAACAAGTGATGTGGGTCAAATCCCACCATAATCACTCTAATTAAATATTATACCCATAGATCTATATTTATATAAATGAGACATGTATTACACTCATGTAATAGAAATAATTTACAATTTAATTTATTTACACAACAAAAGTATATGAATTATATTATTATAGTAATTAGTAACTTAGTAACAGTGTATTAGTTGTAACTCACTATAGCAAGTTAGCAACAGGACAGTGTGTATTAATATCATTAATTTTTTAGCACAATTAAATTATCAATTATTTAAATCACTAGAATTCATTATTTACTTATAGTAAGTTAGTGATATAGTCTACTATACATTAAGGGTCCCACTACCATGTGATATAGCTGCTTCAATAAAAAAAAAACAAAAAAATCAAAGACAACTATAGCTGTATAGCAACAGCACGTCAGCACCAACTTTTGAAAATTCACCTAGCAACAGCACATCATCACCAACTTTTGAAAACTACCTGGCTCACTGTGCCTTGCTTCTTCAACCTCTAGAACTGAGAAACAAAGTTGAAAAAGCTCAAAATTTCAAAAGATAAAAAATAGGACTTTTAGGTTGTGGTTCCTCAAAATTTTAGGATAGACATTGTCTAAAATGATTTATATGCCTCTTACAGTAGAAAAAAAATAATAAGTGGTTTTTTGGAGTTTTTAATTCATCGGGTTCGATTGGGATTCACTCGAATAAATTAGATTGATTCGTGTATGATTCATGACCAATTTTGATTCACCCATACAATTCGAATCGATGGGTAAGTCAAATCAACCAATTTGAATTGCGAATCAGTCAAATTCTGACAAGTAACAAAAGTCACAAGCATCATTCTGACATCTTAATTATTATTTTTTTATAAATAAAAATTTATTAAGAAGCACCAAGAGGGTGCACCAAAAAGCCAAAGGCTATTTACAATGCAAAAGCTCAACAAAATCTAAAAGATCATCGTTATTTACAAAAGAATTTCCTTTAACCCAAAAAATAAGAGTGTTGAACCAACTATCTCTAATAGTAGATTTGGTCTTTCAATACCATCAAAGGCCCTTCAATTCCTCTCTCCACACCATCCATCAAATAGAATGTGGAATTAGCTCTAGAGCCTTTTTGACATCTTTAGAGGCTTTCAATCCGCTCCAAGCCCCAATTTCATCTCTCACGGACCCCGCAACTACCCAATAGATCCCCACCATTCTATAAGTCATCTCCCATAAACTTCTAGCTAATGAGCAATAAATCAAAAGATGATAAATGGACTCGGCCTTCTCCTTATAATAAAACACCTATTAACCAACACTTCCCCCTCTTTTGTAAATTGTCAATGGTGAGAATTCTATTCCACGAGGCATTCCACACAAAAAGAAAAAAAAAATTCTTAGGAGACTTAGCACACCAAATAGCTTTCAAAGGGTAATTAGGGTGATTACCAGCAAGGTCTTTATCAGTAAGAATATTGTAAAAATCTTTCACCATAAAGCCTTTATCCCGTCTAGATCTCCACCTCAATTCATCTTCCCTCCCCATCTCAATTTTAGAAGAAAATAAGGAATCCAAAAACAAGGCAACTTCCTCGACCTCCCAATCTTGAACATTACGAATAAAAGTTATAACCCAAGAGAGCCCTTCATTAGTTAAAGGAAAACAAGAGCTAACCCGTATTTCTTTGTCTCTAACCAAATTAAAGACACTCGGGAATTTATCCTTAAGAGGGTGTTACCACACCAAGTATCATACAATAACCGAGTCTTAGCTCCATTACCTACCGTGATCTAAATAAAATGCCGAAACTCTTCCCAACCCTTTCTAATCCATTTCCACACTCCTACTTCATAAGTTCCTCGCGATTCTTTGGACATCCAACCATTAAGATCCATCCCGAACTTGGTCACCACCACTTTCCTCCACAAATGGTCTTTCTCAACAATGAATCTCCATAGTCATTTACCAAGAAGGGCCTTATTGAGCAAGAAGAGATTTAATACCAAGCCCTCTTCTTTCTAAAGGAAGCTTCACAATCCTCCAATTAACCAAATGGTACATAAAATCCTCTCCCGAGTTGCCCCAAAGGAATCTCCTCTAGATGCTTTCGAATCTATTGGCCGCGAACTAGGAATAGGAAAAAGAGACATAAAATATATTAGAAGGCTAGAAAGAGTACTTTTAATGAGAGTGAGTCTGCCCCTTTTAGATAGGTAGTGATTCTTCCATCCGGCCAACTGCGTTTCAAACTTTTCTACAATCGAATTTATAAATGCTTTTATCTTTAAACCGAGCCACAAGGGGGAGACCAAGATAAGAGATAGGGAGCATTCCTAAATTACACCCCAATAAACCAACGAGGAGGTTCCCATTAGCTTCTTCTCTAAGAGGGATTAGAAAACTTTTAGCAAGATTAACTTTAAACCTGATACTGCCTCAGAGCAGAGAAGGATGCCCCGAAGGTGCAAAATTTGTGAATCTTCAGCCTCACAAAACACGAGAGTATCATCGACAAAGAGAATGTGAGAAATATTAACATTACGTGTATTACCTCCCACGTTGAAATCCAATAAAAGACCCAAATCAACACCTTTCATCAACATCTTGCTAAGAGCATCCATGACTAGAGTGAACAAAAAAGGAACAAATGATCCCCTTGTCTTAAACCTCTAGAAGCTCGAAAAAAACAGAAGGACTCCTATTAACCAATTTGGAAAAAGAAGTGGAAGATAAGCATTTAAGAATCCACTTACACCAATTTTCTCCAAAACCCATACGATTCAATAAATAGATAACAAAATCCCAACAAACATAGTCATACGCATTTTCTATATCAAGCTTGCAAATAATCCCTCCCCAACCATTCTTCAACTGAGCATCCACCACTTCATTTGCTATCAAAGCAGCATTCAAAATTTGTCTTCCTTCTATAAAAGCATTATGCATAGGGCTTACCACTTTTCAAATCACACCCTTTAATCTAGAAGTTATCAATTTCGATAAGAGCTTGTAAATACAACTCACAAGGCTAATAGGTTTGAAATCCCTAATATTTGGGGGCCCTTTTTTTGGGGATTAAAGTAACAAATGTGGCGTTTAGGCTACTCACAAACTCTCCTGAAGAATAAAATTCCTCAAAAATACGAACCACATCTCCCTTTATCACCTCCGAGCTATGAGAAAGGAAAGCCATCGTGAAGCCATCAAGACCTGGAGCTTTATCACCATCACACGCCTTGAGCGCGACAACTATTTCATCCTCAGAAAAGGGTCTTTTCAGCCAGACTATATCAGTCTCATCAATTCTAGAGAAATTCAAGCCATCCAAATTCGGTCTATTCTCACAAGTCTCTTTGTAAAGATTCTCATAAAACCCCTTGATGGCCCCTTTGATATCCCTTGCCTTCTCCAACATCAAACCATCAATCTTAATAGAGTTAATAAAATTGAATCTTCTATAAGCATTGGCGATACGATGAAAATACTTTATATTTTTATCTCCCTCCCAAAGCCACAATTCCCTTGATTTTTGTCATCAAGAAATTTTTTCCAAGGTAATAAGCTTAGCTACCTCCTTTTTTGCAATCAATCTTCTATCAAACTCACTCCTCAACAAGCTCTCTCTAACCTTTTTCTCATCAAACCCACTAATTTCCCCACCAAAGCATTGATAGCTGAGTTAATGTTGCCAAAGGACTCTTGATTCCATTTTTGCACTTCTTGTTTAACTCTCTTAAGTTTCTTTGGTACCACAAAACTAGCCACTCCACTGAAAAAAGCATCTTCCCACCAGCCCCTAACGAGATCAAGAAAACCATCCGCTCTTAACCACATGTTCTCAAACCGAAAAGGAGTCGGACCCTACATCTGACCTCGAACTTCAAGAGCAATAGGGTGATGATCAGAAGTAGGTTGATGGAGAAGCTTTTGGATCATAGAAGGACACTGAAATTCCCTAAGCAGACACAAGGAATCGATCTATCCTCGAAAAAGGAGACTTTATGGAATTCGACCAAGTAAAGGACCCTCCCGATAATGGTAGATCAATAAAATCATTACCCCTCACAAACTTGAGAAACTTCCTCATAGACCTAGTTTCAAGAATCCCCCCAATCTTTTATGAGGAAAAAGCACAACATTAAAATCTCCCCCTAACACCCAAGGTAACTGCCATCGATGACAGGTAGCCCCCAACTCGTCCCAAATCAAACTTTTATTACCATTCTCACCAGGCCTATACACACTGGGCAAAATCCAGTCCCCACCTTTAAAAAACCCCTTAAAGACACAAGAAACTGAAAACAAACCCACATGAGCATCAACCAAATCCAAGATACGTATGTCCCACGTAATTATAATTCCACATGAAGCACCTAACGACGGAAGAGCTTTCCAACCACACGATCTAGTACCCCAAAGACTATGAATGATAGACTCATCAACGTGCTCCAGTTTGGTATCCTGAAGGCACACCACAGCTTCCTTCCATTCTCTCAAAAAATGTTTAATAGAATCCCTTTTCTTCAAGTCATTAGCCCCTCTCACATTCTAAGAAATAACTTTCCAAATCATTGGATCAAAAACTCTCCCCTCGACGACTTTACCAAATCCTCTCCTCCTCTACTTACACTTCCACCGATTTTTTCATAATTAACTTCAAATTCTAACCTCTTTAACTCTTAATTTAACCTCGTTCGATTGCTTCTTGCTCGAAGAATGACCTCGACATCTAGATTTGCACTCTTCAATCCGACGACGCTCAATTTCCTCAAACAATTTTATAACTTGATCTTCCACCCCAATAATAGAAACACCAATCAATTTGTGAAGTTTTTTAACCCAATTAACAACCCATGCTGACGCCTTTCTGTTCACAACTAGCTCATCCCTTACATAAACATCACTCTCCACTAAGGCCAAATTAAACTAAGAATCCCTCTTGTCAATTTCGCTAAACCCACAAGCTTTCAATCCAAAACTGCCCTTAACCCTTGAGCACCCACTAGAATCTAAAGCAAATAATTCCAAGTTAATCCCTGGAGGAACTGAGATCAGAGGTTCTACAGAGGAAAAAACCACCAGCTGATTATCAACAGATTTAGAAGAGGAGCTTTCTAAAACTAGAAGAGAGTCCAAAACCTCTATAAAAAATATCAGACTTCTCTGCAGGTTCAAGAGAAGCGTCGACACCCATCTCTGACGCTGACTCATCGTTCCCAAGAAAACCCAGAGAAGCGGAAGCAGGTGTCATAACTAAAACTCTACGAGATGTCGCCGGGAGAGGACTGTAGACCTCCGAGACTGCCAGCAACAGGTCGTCGGATGATTCCGTCACAAACTCAGACTCCGGCGCCAACGAAACGCGGATTTTTGACACTTGGGGACCAAAATGCTTGGCCACGCAACGTTTCGTCTATTTCCATCCCCTGGTAATAGGCTTTGTGGATCTTTTAGAGTTCAAATCCTTTTTCGGCTCACAACTACGAAATGGACCACCCAAGCCCACCTCACCAGGCCTAGCCACAAATGATTGTCCCAATCCATCAAAATCTTTCGAGAGACTTTGATTACTTGGCCCAGAATCTTTAAAAGAGTTTTGAGCCCTTAAAATGAAATCCGGCCTTTGAACCAGGCCCATTCCTTTCTTTTGACCCACATAGCTGTCCATTTCAAAAATTTGAATAAGATACCTGTTCAGAGTCCAACTGTCTCTTTCCCTTATCTCTTTGCTTCCTTACACGCTCCTTCACTCGCGTGACTTGCCCTTTGTCTCTTCCAAGAATAGAGTTTTTGACCACCATCGCCCATGATTTCTCCCTCTCTATGCTTTTTGATAGCACCAGACTGCCGGAAAAGTTCACCCCGCATGACAGACAACAACCCAAAAGCGACAAAGATCCACCGTCTCTGGCATCCACCATCTTCTCTAAAGGAGCTTTCCTTTCTACCACTTTCGAACCCTACCAAATTCGTTCCCATATAACTTAAAATGACCAGGATCCTTCCCAATAACACTCCCCTTTTGTCTTGTTCTCCTGGATAAACCCCAAACCCTTTGCCGATTTCAGAGATAGCCTCTAGGACATTCCACCAACCACCACCAGCAACTCCATCTGCGATTAGGATAAAGCTGGATTTCCCACTCAAGATTCCAGTTACTAAGACCTAGCGACCATTCTTGTTCCTGTGCAAACCCACTAACAAAGATCTATTCGACTCTCTCCTTCTCTAGAACCAATTTTCTTCTCCCTTATCAAACAAAAATTCTTTTCAAACTTTCAAAAACCAGAGAAATTCCTGCTTATTTAACTAGAGAGAAATCTTCCTTCCTAGAGCAAATTCTGAAAACGTCACCACGTTCCCATCAACACCTTCCCTAACCAATTCCAAAAACTTCTTTGAACAATGAAAGATTGAAGAAGCACGCTCTCTTTTCCCATGAGCAATGTCCAAAATCATATACCTGATTGATGCTGTAGTTCTAACATAGCTAATGAATGCATAACCCATAAAAAACAGAACAAGTTATTTATTGCACACATGATTGCTTGCGATAAATTAGACATCATGTGGATGGATGAGTGCTTGTCTTTGATGTTATTAGTGAAATGTATTGTATGGGCTTGATTCAACTTCTGTGGAGATAACATGAGGGCGTGTGGACAGGAGGACAGGCTAATTGTTCCCTGGTGTTTGCACTACACTGTTATTATATAATATATACTCTTGTATACCAGAATATAATTCAACCATTATGAACTTAATTCAAATCTACAGACTACAGATTACTTAAAAAAGAGACAAAGATGGGCCTGTACTGCCAGACCTAAATCTGATCCTATAGACATGTAAATCATTTCATAGGACTAAAAGCAAGCAGAACTTCAAAATAAATTTAGTTATCCTGTCCTGAGTCATGAAAATTACCTGCTAACACACTGATTTTCATAATAAAAGTTGAATAATTTATTGGAAAAACTGAAGACAGCTTCATGGGAGGTGTAAATTTAATCTTAGTAGAAACTCAGGTACAAGACGTAAAGAATTAAATTTTTTCTAAAGCCAAAAAAAGTTTTCTTTTGAAGCAAAAAGCTCCTAACAAAATTTTACTCTTTCCTAAATACTCACATTAAACATAATGGTGCTTTCCTCCAAACCAACTGTTTCATTTTATTGCAGTTCGCATTAGATGATGAGTCCAAATGCAAAGGCACTAGCCTATCTATATGATTAGTCAGCCTAGTAAGCGTAGGTTAAAGAAACCCTCATATGTTGCTTCCTTTTCTTTATTCTCAATTAGTAAATAATATCTTACTATTGTCTGATTTGGTTTAAAGTTCATTACATGTGTTAACTTTTTTGAAGTATGTTGTTATTATTGCATATATGCCTTTTTATGGTAGTAAACTTCTCTTTTTCATGGTTTGTGATTTTACAATTTATATGCCTTGGTAAGTTCTTTAGAATGCATGTGTTGTACGGTTTTTTCTTTTCTTTTCTTTTCTTTTTTCTCACATTCCTTTGATGCATGTAGCTTAGTAACTTAAAGAGTATTTGTTGTTAAGAGGTCATTAGTGGTATTCTGCTGAACATTGTCTTGACAGTCCTGTAATCTCTCTGTTAAATTAATTTGTCCATTTATCACCACTTTTACCATTCAATAATTTTGTTCACCTCTGTCTGGTAGTAATTGACAATTAACTATTGTATGTGAATAATATTCTAGTACTTGGTTCTTTTTGGCGCTTAAAACATGAAGTTAAATTTCTTGTTCCAAGGTAATATTTTGTCATATGCAGATGGAAGAAATCACTTCATCCAACCAGGCTAAGGGTGGGGAGGTGGACTCCAGATGAAGACAAACGCCTGAAAGTAGCTGTTATGCTTTTCCGGCCAAAGAATTGGAAGAAAGTAGCTCAATTTGTTCCAGGTCGAACTCAAGTGCAGTGTAGGGAAAGGTATTTAGGGAAATTACAGCCCTTTAGATGATTTTTATTTTATGTAGTTGTTAATTATTGATTCTGGTTGCAGATGGGTTAATTCTTTAGATCCTTCTTTGAATCTGGGTGAATGGACAGAAGAGGAGGATTCAAGGTTGAAAGCAGCAACTGCAGAAAATGGATATTGCTGGTCCAAGGTTGCTGCACATTTGCCTCCACGAACTGATAATCAGTGCTGGAGGTATGATTTTTTGGATTTTATGGATATGCCCTTTTCTTTCTCTCTTTTTTCCCCTCGCTCTGGCACCAGGGGGTGTCTTTCCTGTGTACACATCATTCTCACTGTCTAAATTTGTCTAAACTTCATAGCAACTGCTTTTTTGTACTCTACCAACAGGAGATGGAAGGCATTGGTTCCTCAGGAAGTGTCGTTGCTCCAAGAGGCTAGAAGAATTTGGAAAGCGGCTCTTATATGCAACTTTGTAGATCGAGAGTCAGAACGTCCTGCTCTTGGTCCTAATGATTTTATGCCATTAGTAACGATAAGTTCAGTGCCTGAACCTGAAAATATGAATCTATCTAGGAAACATAAAAGGAAATTAAGGTATGATAATATAACTGCATATCTTTAATATACTTTTTTCTTTTGGTGCATACCATACTGACTGATTCTTCACTCATCATTAGCATAAGAAGGCAAGAATGTGACATTTTTCAACTTGTATCTAGAACCCTGTTCAGAATTTCATTTTTTTGTTTGTGTCATTAGAGTTGTTACATGAGTATTTCTCTACTGGTAAGCTCATTTTTGTTTTAATATGTTGGTGATCTCTTTCATGGAATGCAGCAATGTTCAAGAAAAGATCAGATCCAAGAGACCCAGAAAAGGGGCTAAAAGTAGTTCTCAGCATTTCTCAGGGAAAAATAGTCATGAGGTCAAGACTATTGATGGGAATGAACGGAAGAATACAACAAGAAAACCGCGTCTGAAGAAGAATGGTTTTTTTTCAACATTAAAGATGACCACCAATGATGGAACTGACACTGCAAGGAAGAATAGGTTTCTCAGGAGTCGTTTAGGAGAAAGTAAATATTCTGTATCAGAGGAGGACAGTCAAAATCTTCTTCCCTTACCCCCTGAAAGTTTCAAATCAGGGACATTAAGGAGCAATGCTACATCAAGTAAGATGAAAAGTGCTCCTATACAGCATTCTCGTAGGCGTTTATGTGCTGAATTAGGTAAAGAACAGAATTCAGTGTGTCCTGAGAAATCTGTTTTACCAGGAACAATCATTGATACTGCAGTGGTGCATGAGGTTGTTAGGCCTGGTGGGGTTGATGCTTCCAAGCAGAATTTGAGAACATTATATGGAGATGATGACACACTTGCCTCCATTCCTCGCCTTAAATTGAAGAAGAAACATGAAATCACTAAAAGTCAGCCTCGCTCTTCCTCCAGATCCAAGGGAAACCAAATGCTTTCTAGAAGAGTAAATCAACTTACTGAGGGAAAACAAATGTTGTCCCTTATGCAATCGAGTCATTTGAAGGATACGCAAACCAATGTAGCTAGTGATATTGAGCTTGGTAAAATAGATATGGTCGAGAGCGGGATCATTGCTCCCCATGAAGCAGTGAGGGAAGCAGTAAACGTTAACGTGGAAAGTGATTTTGATGTTACTCTTGCTCACTTTTTGTGCAATAGTTCAAAGAGGCAGCGAACCGTTGCTTCAAATGAAGGTACTCATGACGCTGGGAATACACCTGTTCTCAGCATCGTAGCTAGTGACAAGAAGCCTATCAGAAAAGATAGAGTCAAAGGTGGGACTGTTGCTATGAGGGAAGCAGTGAACGTCAGTAAGGAAGGTGATTTTGAGGCTGGTAAAATTACTCTTGCTCGCTTCTGCAAAAGATTAAAGAAGCGACGACCAACCATTGCTTCAAATGATACGCTGGCGATCATAGCTGATGACAAAACACCATGTAAAGTGGAGCCAGCGGGATAATCTACTGGCATTAATCTGGAACACCCACGGTCAGCATCATAACTAGTGACAAGGAGCCTGGTAAAATAGACACGGTCGAAGGTGGGACCCTTGCTATGAAGGAAGCAGTGAGCATCAAATCTCGTGGTTGTGAGGACGGTAATATCATGGTTGCTCACTTTATGCGCAATAGATTAAAGAAGAGGCAGCCAATTTGTGTCTCAAATGGTACACTGATCATCATAGCTGGTGATAAGGAACCAGGTATATTAGAACTAGTGGGAGAATCAGTCGGCATCAATCTGGAAGGTACACCTGAAGCTGCAGATACACGTACAGAGAGTTGTTCTCCTCCTTTCCCCCCCCCCCCCCCCCCCCCCCGGCTTTGAGGATTTTATAAATAGGCAAATTTTACTTGGGATAGGCTTAAAAGGAAAAATAAAGACTACAGCAACCCCTCCCCTACCACCCCACCACCCCAAAAAAAAAAAAAAGGATAGACACACAAGTGAATACATAAAAGATGAAACAAAAAAAAAAAAAAAAAAAATATGCATATTTGCGTTACTTGAATCAAGCAATTTTGAGTATTTGCACCTTTATAGCCATAATTTTTGGCTCCACTGCAGTATGCATGGGTGCTAATTGTAAGCGGATCAATCTGCAACGGTTGTGAGAATGTCATTTGGTTGGCTATTGAAAGGATGGAAAATTTCTAGTATGTCTCACTTTTGCATTTAATGTCATAGTAGAATTTCAAAGAGTGAAATGTTTCAGTTTTGCAGTTTCTGTTTTAGTAATGCGATAACCAAGCCCGTCAAACAAGTTACCTAGCAGTGGCCTATTTCCTCTTGCGTGCATGAGTTCATTTGCAAAAGGAAAGAATCTATAGAAGTGGGTTGAGTGATGTTAATCGGACAACTCATTAAAACACTCATATAATAGATTTTAGTAATTTGAGTGGTAATTATTTTAAGTTTTACAAACAATTATTATTCATGTTTGAAGGTGCTTGTGTATAATGGTAAAAGTAGTACTTTTTCGGGGTTTTTCATGCTTTCTTATTTTATCACATCTGAAACTGGAAACGCAAGGAAAATTGAAAGATGGTTGACACAATGCCTAGGTGATATTAATTCGTACGTGATACAGCTCAAAACACACATTTAATGAAGACATGACACATGGACAGTTCCAAGTCAAGACAACAAGGCAACACGCAGACAGCCCCAAACCAAGATAACGAGGCAACATGCAGATGGCGTAGTTCCATACAGCTGGACCCCCAGGACATCACTGTCCACACAGCTGGCTCTTCAGGTCACCACCGCCCTTGGTGTAAGGGCCACCTCATCCCTGAAACCCTATAAGAAGACCTAGGTACGTATTCAAAAAGGAGAGAGTTTGGACCTATAAAAACGAACATCGTCATTCCCCCACCTTTAAAACTCCATACTAATAATGGTATCGGAGCATCTTTGAAGGCATCTTTCTCCGGCGACTCCTTAACTTAACTGTTTTTTTGTGCAAATTTCCCGAGGTTCGGTCTCTAGCTCAACAGCACGTTTTTTTCGACAACAACAAGGTTGAAGTTTCAGTAGTTTAGTTTTGTGATATAAAAACAATACTAAAGAAAATAGAATGATTACTTGGGGATCAAAAAGTTTCAATCGGCTATAATTCTTATTGTTTGTTTAAACATTAAAGTGAATCTAGGACATTAACAAATCATAAATCTAACCTATAATGTAGTCCGTAGGCAACTACGAATTCACAAAGATATCATGAAAAAAGAATCTAGAAGCTAGTAATATTTGGGGTCAACAAATCATAAATCTAATTATAGTCGTTAGTCAACTAGGACTTTCCAATGAAATATAATAAAAAAAATCTAGAAGTTATTAATAATTTTTATTAAAACAATGTTATATGTAAATACAATGTTTATTAACTTGATCATAGTATAAACTTACAACACTATCACAATAAAAACTCTTAATACTACCCCATAGCTTTAGTACCTTGTTTTTTAATTGATATATCATAGAGGAAATAAGAGTGGAAACATATCATTCCCCACCCTTAAGGCGCCTCAGCGACAAACTCTGAAAACCTTGCTTCCAATGTTTGAAAGTGTTCCTGTGCCGCAGCTTCGACGGGTAATTTAGCCCATTGTACGAAGATTTCAGTCACTGTTTGATTGTTGCATTTAACAGAACGTCAGTCCAATATAACTTATGGTTGGAGCTTGATGTTTCTAGTAGAAGAAATATGAGGTAAGTGGCACTTAGGTACAACACATTGGAAGATCGGATGTATCTTACATCCCATTGGAAGATTGATACTATAACTGAACTCGATCACTTGATAAAGACCATAAAATCTTGGAGAAAGATTCACTGATAAACAGACATAAAAATATATATGCTTATGGGATCAATACCTCTACGTAAAAAGTTGTGAAGTAACACCTGTAATACACAAAAATTTACACAAATTTTGAATATAATGTAGCCCTCACCAAATCCTAAAATTTAAGAAGTTCAAATCTATATGCAAAAGCAATGTATTACAAACTTTACTGCACAATTTCATAATTTTACAATTTTTACAATAGAAGAGTCAATCCCATGCTTATAAGGTTATAGTCATAGAATAACTCACTCACCAACTTCAAGTTTTTGCTTACGCTGATGTTTATCAGTTTGATGCTTTATGCATGCTTGAGTGGCAACATGATTGTTCTTGAGAAGCTGCAACACTCCTTTTTTTTATCATTTATAAAACAACGCAAATAGTATTCCAAGAACCTTGGTTTTTCCATCTGTTTGGGTATGATAGGATGTGCTCAAGTTCAACTGTGTGCCTTATAGACGAAAGAGCTCTTTCCAAAAGTTGCTAGTAAAGACCTTATAACGATCACTTACTATTGACAGAGGTATTCCGTATATTTATAATGAACACTCGAACGATAGTTACACAAAGTAAGGATCAACTACTGCACAAATATAAGCATATTTTGTGAGACGATCCACCACCATAAAAATAGTAGTTTTACTTTGTGATAGGGGTAATCCCTCCACAAAATCCATGAAAATATCTCTCCGATCTTCCTTCTCTTATAGTCGCGCAAAAGAGATAACAGTTGTCATTTTATATGATTTGTACGCCTTAAAGAGTGAAGGGCTTCAATAAATGTGCCTACCAACTACTTTTCGATCTAGTCATGCGCATGATACGATAATCGAAGCGACTTTGATATCCTATACCAATGGTTCTCTGACAAATCTTAGCAAGCTCACAATTGACATTCTCATATTTTCTAGGCCCAATCCAAACAAGGAGACCTTGAACTAACTCCTTCCACATGGGTACTCCATGGAAAAATGCAAATCAATCATACCATTGAATGGCATTGCTATCAAGATTGATTGCAGCAATTCAACTTCAGCTGTATCTAGTGTGCGACGGAAGCAAAAAAAAATTATGTACATGAAATACATCCGGTGTAGACACTAAATTTTGCACCTTTCGATAATTAACAATCGACTTCTCTTTGAACCTCAATGAAAAGAACAAAGATAGTTGTTTATGTGCGCATTTGAGGTATGATCTTCATTGAGTTTAATGATTGCTATGATTAAGAGATGATTTAAAATAAAATAAAAAGAGGAATTAAGGATAGATTGGCCAAAATCTCCTATTTTGATAGCCTATCTTTCGAGCTCAATAACTTTTTTGTTTACAAAATCTAAAAACTTTCTTTTTTCAAATCAATAAATCTTTTAATTATATTTCAAATGATACATTACGGGCCTTCATATGAAAAGAGATGAGTTAGGAATTAATTTTTTTTACCAAAACAGCTCTAAAACATACCGGTTTTAGTGTAATGGGCCTCATTTAAAATCAGTAATAATTTTCGTATGAGACCAATTGGGCTTGAAGTTATACTCATGGGGCTTTCCAGAAAGTCTAAGAATGTTTAAAAACTCTTTCGAATAAGGGAGAACAGACTGTTAAGTTAAGGTCCGGAATTTGGAAATTTTCCTAATTAAACTAGGAAACTGCCTCAATGGAGGTTGCTTTGCCTCCAAGTCGGCCAGACCTGATTTTTAATCATAATGGGACCTTTTTTAGCCTGTAAATACATCCTTATAACTCCCCTGAAAGGACCTTTGACTGAGAACACAATGAATTTTTGGATTTTGAGAGAATTAGTGAGAGAAAGTGCTAAAAACTTGAGTTTTAGTGAGAGAAACACTAAAATCTTGAGCTAAACCGCAATAGTACTTCGCTAGAGTCCAAATTTTATTGTACAAAGAATAATAACACTAAAAAATAGACAATCTTTTATCATAGCAAACAAAGACAAAAGCATATAATCATTCCAAAATCGCAAATCATTCAAGAGCAAACGTCTTCTTGAAAGGACAAGGGAGACCGCCCCATTCCTCGTTCAAAGAAGAAGATGAGTTCCATGATCCTTATAGTCCATTCTAGATTGCTTAAGGAAGATCTCAGAAAATTTCTTTCATCTTCGCAAGAATCCAAGCACACTTCGAAGGTAGAATTAAATCTTTTTTTTTTCTTTCAAAGTTCTCAACTTTTCTTGTTCTGTAAGTATTTTATCTTTATAAATCAATTGCATGCTTTCATGAGTGTTTTTATGTGATTTGATGATTTAAAATTTTTCATATATGACCCTAGTAATTGACCCTAGTAATTGATTTGCATGCTAGGTTAATTTAAATCAAGTTTAAAAAACAAGAGAGAAAAAAACTTGAAACTAGTTGAAGTAGGAAAATTCTCTGAACTAGGTGCTACTTTTGGTGCAAAATAAGGTAGGGTACCACTTTAAAATCGGATTTTAGGTAGAGCACTACTTAAAAGTGGCGTCCCAACCAAAAATTGCCTCCAAATTCGATTTTTGACTTCGTTTTGCTTCTGATACTTGATTCACGTGTTCTTATGTTTTCAAACTTGTTTGTATGATCCATATGAATTTTATGAATAATCTAACATGTTTTAGGATTTTTAATCATGAATTAACTTATTTGGATGATCATGAACTCAAACCCTAAATGTACAAGCTCTAATGATGATTTTGTGATCTAGGATGCTATAGTATGTTATGGATGTTTATGAATGTTATATGATGATATAAGTAAGAAGAGTTTTTGTCTTTTGTTTGATAATTACTTCATAGTATGATTTTATGATGATATGCATCCTCACATGTTTAATTCATGCATTCCATGATCAATATGCTTTATAATTGAATCCTACACGTTCATGTGCCTGATTTGATATAAAATAGCTACTACCATTTTCATGGTAAAATGATAAAGTTTCCATTTTGGTTGAGAACTTGTTGTAACTTGCATGATTGCTTGATTAATGATTGCTTGGATGAAGTATTATGCTTTTATTGATGATTGTATAGTTATTCACATATTCTTGGTTAAATTTATGTGCTTGAATGGATGGATTAGTATTATTTTATTCGCCTGGATGGATTTAATATTCGTCTGGATGGATTTAATTATCTAGTTTTATATTGTCATGGATGGATGAATTTACTATTTATATTGTCATGGATGGATTTATTTAATTGTACGCAATCGTGGATGAATGGATTTATTAAATTGCTATGGATGTTTTATTTATTTATCGCTTATATAATTGTTAGGAATGTAATGTCGTGGTTAGGCAATTTTTATTATTTCCTTGTAGTTTTCTTATATTGTTTTATTTTGATGATGTAAGCCGTGGTTAAGAACTTTTTTATTTATTGCTATGTCCCTGTAATTGCATTTATCTTTTCTCATTTTTTTTCCTTTTATCTTGGATTGCTTTTATAATTGTTTGATTGACTTATCGCTTTATATAATTTCTCATGATATTTTGTAACTCGTCATATTTTATTATATTCCGTGTATGTGTGATCACCTAAAAGAAATAATTAATCTAAATTAATTAAAAGGAATACTAATATTTAAGAGTACGAGCTAGGCTCATCGAGGCCTAGACGCACTTGGGGTGCTTATTCGTGATCTTCCCATTATATAACCAATCTCCAAACTCGAATCTCAAAATTAAATAATAACCAATGGTTATGTGGTTTCTTGGATCCTAAAACTAAGTGGCAACTTTTTAATGTGATTATTCGCTTATGGCCTTGTGTCATTGGCACGCCTCTTAGAATGACTATTGCATAATCCATTAAGGAGAAGTTATCTCTTTGGATTATCCTTTCGAATTGTCACTTTCGGTATTGACCCTAGGAATTGATAAGTGATGAAAATGAAGCTCAAATTCACACCCAGCATAATCTACTCCATTCCAACACGAGAACTCTGTGTATCTTCATATGTGAAAAACCATAATCACGAAACCAAATTCCACCACCTTGAATCTCTAGTCTCTCTGTTTGATTAGAAATTGATCCTAAAGAAGCATCGTTTTGGTCTTTCTGAACCGTCTCTAAAATTAATTGTTCAAGAGATTCGTTTAGTTGTTACATATTTTTAATAACAATTGCTTCTATGAAAGCCTTAGGTTGTGATTCTGAACACTTGACAGCCATTGCGTATAACTCTAGGACTACAATGCCTCGATTCTTCTTTTTTTAGCATCCGAGAGGCATCCACTATAATGTTGACTCTGATACCAAATGGTAGAACCCTAAGGTTCTATTGTAGAAAGTTGAAAAATGAAAATAAATAATAGTAGCCAAAATAGAATGATCACTTCAATAAGATCAACATAAAATAGAAAGTCGATGGCTAAAGCTTTAATTAGCTTTAATTCTTATTTCTTGAATGAAATGGACTTAGGGAATCACATATTTATAGGTCGACAAGGCCAAGATGAGGGCTAGCGGGTTCAGGATGTCATTGGGGATGATAGAGCATGTTGAGTAGTTGGTTTTACCAAAAGGTTGGTCCTCAAAACTAGTGTTACTGCTGTTGAGCTACGAGCTTGGGAGAAGAACTGAATCGCAACTCAAAGAAACATAGCAAAACTAGAAGTTGAATATGATGTGATAGTTGTTTTGTGTCTCATAACCAAGGAAAATTCAACTTTATGCCCTCATGGAACCTTCTTTGATGACTGCAAATTATTAATAGTTGCATTTGAAAAACACACATTGAAGCACATCTACAAGAGGAAATGTGTGTAGTCTTCTATTGATACTTTTACTAAAGTAGCAACAAAAAGAAACCAAATGTTGCCCATTTTTTATTTGTTCCACATTGTGCTTTCATTGTTTTTTTAATTTGGATTTAAGATGACTATGTCCTTCTATAGATGTCTATATGAACACTAATTTAGCTCTTTAATTTAAGGATGTTCAACTCTTAATAAGAAAGAAAGGAAAAAAAAATGTTAAGACCATCATTTTAGTCCTTTAATATAGGGTTTGTTACGATTGAGACCCTGACCTTATAATTCTTTTAATGTTAGCCTTGAACTTCACATTACAATACAATTAGGTCATTTCATTAGATTTTTTCAAGCAAAATGGACAAAAAAATCACGTGACTCCCTTAGGCATGAGAATTCATCCCAACGGTGCACTTCAACCCAAATTATCTCTTTCATCATTTCTTCTCATTTTCTTCACTATTCTTCTCAATCCAACTTTGAAATCAACTAAAACTAGATCTTCAAGCAAGATTTGTTTTGAATATCTTAAGGATCAAGGCATGGAGGGTTAATGGAAAAGCTAAGGACAAAACTTGTGGAGGAAAATCAAGAAATGATTGAATCTATTACTGAAAATATTATTGTGTTTGATGTGGTTTCTAGACTTTTTTATAATAAAAAAAATGAGAATTTTGATCAAGAAATGCAAGAAGCACAAAAATGTTGACATGGGTTTTGTTGCAGAGATTACAAATGATGTGAAAAAATGGGTATTTTCTAGTTTAGTTGATAGAGAAGAAAGAGATTTTGTGAAAAACAAAATGGATCTCTCTAGAACAAAGCCAATGGAGAATTTACAAGGAGTTACAAAGCCATAAAACATGAGAAGTTTGTCTTAGAGGTTGAGATAGGTCCTGTTATTGAAAGTGAGCACAAAGAAAGTTCAGCATTTAAAAAGAATGTGGATATTCTAATGGGAAAAGAAATTGAATTTGAGAGCCTTTTGGAGGCTAAAAAGAAGCGATTATGAGCTGAACTCAAAGTTTGAATGATTTATAAAGGCAAAACCCACACAGATAAAGTTATTAGTTTTGCTAGATTTTGAGAGCAATCTTAGAGAATTACATAGAAAAATTTAGAAACAATCATGGTTATAAGCCATCCAGTTTTAGGAAGATGTGATGCAACATTTTGTCTTGAATATCTCAAAGATTAAGACATAGAGAGCTAAGGAAAAGGCCAAGGAAAATCAAGAAATCCAATTGCACCAGTCTGGTAGGCCATCAAATGTGTCCCATCCACGGTTTTCGAGTTGCATTGACAAGCTTGAGGAGTTTTGTCTCTAGTTTTCGATGAAGAAATAGAAATGGGAAAAGGCTAGATAGTTGATCCCTAACAGCTGTTTGGATCCAAAAGGGTTGGAGGGGATTGGGTTATATACCCCTATTTGGAAGTTTATCAAAGGAGGGGAGTGGAGGGGATTATGGATTATGAATATGCATTGTTTAATTTCAATTTTACCCTTTTTTCATTGATTTAAATTTTATAAGTAATGGTATATTTATAATATGACAATATTAGCTTATCAATTCCTCTATCTTCCCCTCCTAATTAAATAAGGGGAGGGTTATATACCATCCCCTTGCCCCTCCCATTATTTTGTTAACATCCAAACAAGGGTAGGATAACCAACCTCTCTTCCCCTCCTCTTCCTTTAATTAGCCCTCATTCCCCTCCTTTCCAAACTCCCAAACAGATTGTAAAAGGAGAAGCATAAATCACTAAATATATGAACACATGAATGGAATGTTTATTTTCCATCCATTTTAATCACTCAACGGAATCCAATGGAAAGACTCAATTATATCTTAGTGTGAAGTTCAAGGTTGAAATTGAAATATTTAGAAGGTTAATGACTCGATCGTTACGAGCCTATAGTTAAAGGATAAAAAATGATCTTAACCTTATATTTTTACATTACTATTATGGTATATTATTAATACATCTCTAAGTTTTAGTCTTAATTACAACCCATTCCTCTAGTTTGTAATTTGGAACTCAGTTTATGCCATTAAACGCCTGTTAAGTTGAGGTGAAAATGTCTAAATTACCCAACAGTGATTCCATTCAGGTCAACCTTTGCACCCAATCGTGCGATCTCTCCCTTTCTCCCCCTCTCTTATATTCTCTCTATATCACATGAACTCTTCATACTTTATATAAACATTTACAAAACAAATCTCTAATTTTAAAACAAAGCACAAATATTTTTAATCCTATATAAAGATCTAGGGGCGTTTTTTTATTTATTGTTTAGTTTCAAACTACTTTGGTTTGATTTTAGAGATTTGTGCTATTACTTTTATTAGGTTTGAGGATTTTTTCGCGATTTAATTTGTTGAGGTTTTCTTAACTTTGAAGCCTGCATCTCGACAATTCACGGGTAAGATATAAAACCCCAAATATAATTTATAGATTCAACCTAGTTGTTTTAAGAACTAGTTTTGGTTCAAGTGTCACCAAGCCAGTTATCTATAGTCTGGAAATTGCATACATCTTAGCTTGATTTGTATGATATTGTTAAGTTTGTGGTTCAGTGATGGCTGACAACAATAAAGTTTGTGGTAGAGCAGAGAATGAAGTGATCAAACTATAGTGTTTTTTGTGTACGATGAATTTCAATTTAATACAACTATATTTTTCATATTCATGAAAATTTTTTCTTTGTTTTGCTGGTTATTGATTTAAACTCTTGGAGAAATATAAAAAAGTACATAAAAGGTCCCTTTAATATCAAAAACCTAACTCCTTTTCACTTTAAACACATTTCTAGGGTGAAAAACTCTTTTTACCCTCACTTAACATTCATTTTCCTAACCCACCCTTACCCATCTTTAAATCATGTGGGACCACTTAGATATTAACTTCTCTCTCTTCTCTCAAGGCTCATCTCAACTCTATGCTCTCTTCTCTATCTCCTGTGTACTGCTTCATCTATCTTTTTCTCTATTTTCTTAAGAAAACAATTTGATTTTAAACAAGCGTTTTCGTAATGAGGAATAGTTTATGAAATTTGTTTGCATACTTCTTTTGCAAGATTTTAACAACATAATATTTTTTAATGCCATTAAAGGTAAGAAGACATTCCTTACTTATAGTAATAACTAATAAACTGGTTAATCACATTCTTTTTTCTGAATTGTTTATTGATTCCATTAATGGTGCAATTTTTTCATCATTGAAGATTAGATTGAGTGGTACCTTGTAAGATAAGATCATTTATGACATTGAAGATAATAAGAAACCATGTGTTTCATTTGTTAAAAATACTTCATAGATGTTTGGTTTTACTCAATGATGTTCACCAACGATAGATCGGATGAACTTAATATATGAAGATTTGTTCACTCCTCTCTTCTCTTTGCTCTCAGTTCATTTTATCATTTTAATCATCACCTGACAAATTATTTGGAGGAACTATCGGTGAATGAAAAATGAATTGTTTATATGCTGTTTTTCAAGTTTCCGTATAAGGTATAAAAAATATCCATATAAATTAATATAAAACAATCTTAGTATATTTTGATATTAAGGGAATTTGTTGATAAAATGATTAGTCCAGACATGGAGTACAAATTCTATATTTTGTTCATGAATTTGTTGATAAATTGAATGTTTGAAAATTCTTAAAGGGCCACAAGCATAATGACAACAAAATAATTAAAAATAAACAAATTGAAAGTGCTTTGAGAAAGAGAAATAAAGTAGTGCAGAGTAGAGAGAGAAGAAAGGAGAAGCTGAAATGAGATTGGAGAGAGCGGAGAGAGAAGCTAGAGATGAGGTGAAATTTAAGTGATTACACATGATTTAAAGATAGGTTTGGGTGGGTAAAAAGATGGAGAGATGGGTTGGGAAAAAAGAATATTAAGTGATGGTAAAAAAAATACTTTCACCCTAAATGTGTGTTTAAAGTGAAAGGAAGTTGGGTTTTTTTTTTTATATTAATGGGACCTTTACGTACTTTTTTGATATTTTCCTAAAATCTCCTTAGGACTGCAAAAAGTCTGATTGCATATAATATTGTGAAGGGCTATTTTCTAGCATAATGAAAAATGAAGGATACTTTTTTTGCTGGGTGAAACTTTGTTCGAGTATCCAAAGAAATGGGGTGATATTATTATTGGTACCTTTTTTAACAGTGTTTTACACTTGAAGGAGAACCAATTAAAAAATGTATATAACCATTGGTCTAACCATATAATTAAAGATCTTTTTATCATTAAAAATATCACTTTTAGCTTTTCAATTATTTCTTTTAATATAAATTAACAGTAAGAATTGACTAATTTTATAATATATGCATTAATCTTTTAAGGGGGATTATTCGAGTTGCAAACTTGATGAATGAATTCTAATGGAGACTAAAACTCAAACGTCAACCTTGTGCAGGACGAGCACTGTTCAATCAAAGACCAACTTCTCTCTCCTCCAAGTACTAAACGCCCTAATAAATCCTATCTGCTTGTTTCTTCTTTGAATCTAGATGTTTATGACAAAATCAAGGAAACGGATCAAAGGGTTTGGTCCCAAATTCTTGATTCCCTCCTCTTTTGCTCTCGATCCAAAAACTTGGGGATTCTATCAAGCTAAGTCCGACCGATAATTAAAGTTTCAGTTTTTGTTTAAGCTTAACACTAAAGAATTAAGTTAAATCTAAACCTGTTCATTGAGTTCAAATTTTTCATTTTTTTTTCTTTATTGAGGGTTAGCCAAAAAATAATTATTATGTAAAATAAAAATAAATATTTTTACTCTATTAATTTTTTAAAAACAACAAAAGAAAAATTATTAATAAAAATTGATGATGCAAAAAATTCAAAGATCAACCACTAAATTCAAATAAGTATATTAAAAGGTAAATTACATTAACTTATTTAAGCTTAGTCCATGAGTATAGTTACCTCACTTGGTTTCTACAATGACCATATTTAAAGACTCAATTTTAAGTAAAGTTGACTTAAATTTACATTGAAATTATTAATTCCAATTAAAACTATTTTTATTTTCTATTTTTTATTTTGTAGAAAACTTGTTTGGTCATTAAGAACAAAAACTGCTTTTTAAAAATGAAAATAAGAAAAAAAATACTTTTGAGGAGAATATTCTTTTTGAAAGTCAGACTTAACCTCGTAATTGTGTGCTCTTCCCATCTCCCACAACATCATGGCTCAAGATACATTACCCTTTAGACCAAGACATAACTTTTAAGCTTTACTGCTGAATTGGTGATTCAAACACAATGGAATGTAGATTGAAACTACAAGTAATCTTGGAATAGAAAACTGCCTAACCTAAATATTGGATATTGATTAGTCACAATGTGTAAAAGAATAAAAAAGGGACAACAATTTCCCAATTCCATTGTTTTCAAAAGAAACTGATATTAAATTAAAGACTATGATTGCATCAAACCAATAGCAAACCCATAAAAATTTGCAATAATTACTACACCTCAAGAGACAATACCCCTTATACTCATAGAGTCATAGGTTTTGTACCAAAATAACAAATAATTATTGAAATTTTAGAAAACAAAGCTGTCAAGCGGTGGGTCAAACAAGCTTTGCTTAACCTCTTTGGCTGCAAATATGCATATCGATGGTTACAAAAAAAAAAAACGAAATACAACCAGCAGCAATTAATATTGAAAAAAACTAGAGACATCGAGTCTCACTTGGTTCATGGGGTGTGGTTTTAGTTGACATAAGTCACTAGATAGAACAGAAATCGATGATATATGAATAGGGAAATAGAGCATTGTCATGGTGAATGAGTTGGGTGAAAATCAATGAAAAAGGCGAGAGGATAGAGAGGGGAAGTAATGGTTGGATTTGCTAAACTGTTCATGCATAGATTTTTGGCTTTGCGGAGAAACTGACTTCAAAAGGAATAGAAGAAGGGAAGAAATTTGCGGACCAAGACAATCTTCGTTTAAGTTGGCCTCTTCTTTCTTCTTTTTTCTTTTTGGGGATTCGAACTTTGGTGGCCACTATGTTACGTAAGTACACCTATGATGCCCCACTTTAGCGTATTTTCATCATTTTCAACTTTTGGTTACGATTATTTATTGCTTTTTAAATTGGAACTATTTTCATTCTTGTTTTATAGAAAACATTTTCTATTTTGAATGGCCGAATACATTTTCATTATCATTTTTTATAAAAGTGAAAATGATAACTTAAATCCTCCAATTCCCAAATAAAAATGCTTAGACTTCATTTGTTTTTTTAAAAATATATTACAATGTTAAATTTATGTAAAATGAGTTTAATATAAAATTATAATTTTTAATTAAGATTTTTTTTATTTAATTGAAGTCTAAAAATAAATGATGAAAAATATAATAAATAAAAAAATAATAGTGTAATATGTGGGAGATAAATTTTAAAAAAATTAAGTGTTATTTTTTAATTACTTGTAAAATAATTTATACTAACAAAAGATGAAAATTGTTTTGTTAAATTTTTTACTCAATATAAAATTCTATTTTTAATAAAATTAATTTTCATAAAAATTAAAAACTAATAAAATATTATTTTGCATGTATTTATTTTTCGTATTGTCACTTTCATTCAAACAAAAGGTCACCGGCTATAGCCCGTAACTCCTCAAACCCTAACACAACAGGCTCTCAGCCTTTGCCATATACACCAAGTTTAACTTGTTATAGCCATTCAACCCCAATACCCTAATTCCCCTATTGCCCCTCTATATAAATATCTCACTTCGCTACTTCTTACTCTCGCTCTAATTCGACTCTCAGCCCCCAGGAGAGAAACCCTAGATAGAAACCATAACCAAAAGCGAAAGGAACAATGGCCGAGGGTCTTGTTCTCAAGGGCACCTTGCACGCCCACACTGACATGGTGACAGCCATAGCCACCCCTATAGATAACTCGGACATCATCGTGTCATCGTCCCGCGACAAGTCAATAATCCTCTGGGACCTCAAAAAGGATGACAAGAACTACGGTGTGCCCCGCCGCAGGCTAACGGGCCACTCCCACTTTGTTCAGGATGTGGTCCTCTCATCAGACGGTCAGTTCGCCCTTTCCGGCTCATGGGACGGTGAGCTCCGTCTCTGGGACTTGGCTCTGGGAAACTCCGCCCGCCGCTTTGTGGGTCACACCAAGGACGTGCTCTCTGTTGCCTTCTCGATCGACAACCGTCAGATCGTGTCGGCCTCCCGCGACAAAACGATCAAGTTGTGGAATACTTTGGGAGAATGTAAGTACACTATTCAGGAAGGTCAGGAATGTCATACGGATTGGGTGAGCTGCGTGAGATTCAGTCCTAATACCTTGCAGCCTACGATTGTGTCGGCCTCATGGGATCGAACTGTGAAGGTGTGGAATCTGACGAACTGCAAGCTGAGGTGCACTCTTAGTGGGCATAGTGGTTACGTGAACACGGTGGCCGTGTCGCCTGACGGTTCACTATGCGCGAGTGGCGGTAAGGATGGCGTGATTCTGTTGTGGGATTTGGCGGAAGGGAAGAAGCTTTACTCGCTGGATGCCGGTTCCGTGATTCATGCTCTGTGCTTCAGTCCCAACAGGTACTGGCTGTGCGCTGCCACGGAGCAGAGCATCAAGATATGGGATCTCGAGAGCAAGAGCATTGTCGAGGACTTGAAGGTTGATCTCAAGGCTGAAGCCGAGAAGGCTGACGGAAGCACCGCTACAACCGCCACTAAGAAGAAGGTATATATTCTTGTATCTTTGTTTCCTCCTTGGTTGATTGCTGGGTTTTTCGTTTTCCATCGGAATGCTCTATGTATTGGTACTTGGTTGTTATTTGAGATCTTGTTGACGCTTTATGTCTCTTGTTTATTAAGATGGTGTGTTCCTTGCTACAGAAATTGCTATTTGTTGACTAATTTTTATTAGTTACCATGTCATTAATAAATCCTACCAGTATTTGTTTATTATCTGTATTGTGCTATTGCATGTGTATTTAATCTATACGGCGTGTGTTGAGTATTTTATAGTGAACTCTTGAGTGTGATGTAATTCGGTCTTTAATGTTTCTCGGTGATTCTTGGGTGTGCGCGTGGTATGTTGAATCTCTGGTCTGGCCTTTCTAATCAATTGCTACATATACAATGTTGCTAAGGCAATTGCTCTGGTTTTAATTAAAGAATATTATTGTTACTGGGTCTACTGTGTGAGTTCAACTTATGCTCGTAGTTTCATTTCAATACCACTTTAACTTAATAGCAGGAATGAAAATGTCATTTATTTTTAATAGCCATGCATTATTTCTTACTTTTTAATAGCAATGCAAGAAATTATGGCATTGCGTACTGTTCTTTCATATCATGAGAATCACAAATACCTGATATTGTTTTTTTATATTGAGCTATGTCAATTATATTTCTTACCGTGTTCTAGGCCCAATTTCTTATAGCATTTTATGTTTATCTGGCTGGTGAATTGAATTCTGTCAGAATTATGCCCTGTTTAATTTTTTTGATAACTATGGAATTTGTGATCCTGATGCGTATGAAAACTGTTTTGTACATGGAGGTTCATTGTTTACACCATGTTTTGAACGGAGGGGATTGATGGGTGGAGGGAGGGGGAAGAGAGGGACAGTGGTGATATAATATTGTTTGGGAGTATTCTCTCCTCCTCATCCTTCTCCTTTCCCTCTTAACTTCCAAACCATGGTGGATGTTAGATTTGAAACATACAGTGTCTAGGTACCTTAAGGATAAGGTTGTCCAAATAAAGGATGGTCGAATTTCTCTTGGTCTGATTTTTATCTAATTTTTGCAGGTGATATACTGCACAAGCTTAAGCTGGAGTGCTGATGGAAGCACATTGTTCAGTGGTTATACGGATGGTGTAATAAGAGTTTGGGGGATTGGGCGTTACTAGTAAGATTGAGTAATTGCCATCGCACTTCCGTTTTTTTTTATATGACAGCTAGTTAATTTTCTTTGTAGTGATTCAAAGATATTTAAGATTTTGTTCAAAATGTCTCAAGGATATTTGGTTTGTTACTTTTATGTTCGGATGTTGTATGGGTTTTAGGTATTTACTATTTTGGTCTCGGTTTATTAGATTATTAATCGGCATTACCAGTTATTGGTCTTAGTTCGCAAAATAATCGGAAGTTGCCGCGCTTTATTAATTTATGTTTTTTTTAATTATATTACTAGCACTTTTTGGTTCTTTCATGTTGAAATGAGTATCTTATTAGATCATAGAAACCAGATGAACTATTGGAGACAGCTTCATTAGTACACTAGCGACTGTCATGTTTTAGATTCATATTATTTCTTCTTATTGTCCGTTTTCAATTTTGTAGGATTCTGATGTTTTTATTCTTTTTCTTTGCACGTTAATACATTGATGATACATCTAAGCTTTTTTTATGTTAAGTATACATCTAAGCTTTAAGAGGGTTCTTGTCATGTTCTTCACATTTTAGGAAAGTTAGGAGAACCTGTTGGTTTGATAGCCACTCTTCAAAGCATAAATTACAAAAACGTTTTTGTATATGGGTTGAATTATACTCATTTCCCTTGGGAGTTAAAAATAAAAGCTTTAATCTTTAAATTGTGGCTTCAATGCATGTTGATTTAATGGGTCCAATATTTAGGCTAATTTACGTATTAAATTTTGTGTTTTGACTTAGTTTCATAACAAACTCTGAAGTTTGTTTGATTCATACTAAATCTTGTGGTTTGACTCAGTTTCTTAACAAATATTGGAGTTTACTATGATTTATACTAAACCACATCTTGTGGTTTGACTCAGTTTCTTAACAAACTCGAAGATTTACTTTAGTTCATACTACACCATGTTGTTTATTCTAAACCTTGTTATTTTGTTGTTGATTTTTGCATTTTTTTGGGTTTGTATTGACATTTGTGGGTGATTTTGTGTAGATTGTTTGTGAAATTTGATTTGTGTAGATTGTTTGATTTTTGCAAAGGGAGGAAAATGATGTTTGGTTTGTTAGAAACTGGTGAGAAAATACAGAGAAAAGATGTTTATATCTTTGATGATTAAGTGAAATTTGTATAGTTTGTATGTGATTTTGAAGTTTGAATAATTCTTTGAAGTCATTATTTGGTTTAAACCTCAGGTTTGTTATAATCAAAGTAAACTTCAAATTTGTTATGAAACTAAATCAAATTACAGTTAAGTATGAACAAAGGAAACTTCATTTATTATGAATCTTATTCAAACTACATAATTTTTTTTAATGTAATTTAACCATGTAACTCTGCCGTTAAGAACTTAGAGACGGGTAAAAAGCTTTTGAAACAAAAGAGAGCAGTCTTTTCACCTGTGAGTTAAATCATTTTCAATTACGAGGTGTATTAACCAGGAATTAGTAAATATATTTTAAGCTTCGCATTAGCACTTTTTGCCCTTAAGGAAGCACGATTTCTAAAATGCAAAAGTTTTTCTGTACATGCATTGGCAAATTGCTTTTTAAAGGGAAGTCATATCCTTTTTAAATAGTTCAAAATTATTTTTTTTCTCTTTCTTGAATGACAAACTATATCTACAAGTTCTCATTTTAGCATATATTATCATAATGTTCCAAGCAGATGAATATAAGTTCCAATCATCTTGTTTTTCTGTGACTCTTATATTTTGATAAGATATTTTTCTTAATGTGCAATGCACAAAAGGCTTTTTGGTTATCGCAAAACAATTGTTTCAGTCTTCATATCAATGTCAAGTCTTTGTCAGAGACAATAACCAAAAGTTGGGCAAGCAACACCAAAAATATTTCTAAACATTCTCATAGCTTAAACATTATTTTCCTTTCCCTCTCTCAAAGATTGCAAAACAAAAATAAAAAGAATGCTGAAACATGAGAGTCCAATGATGTCTGGGAATGTATAAATGGAAAAAAAGAATAAAAACTAAAAAAAAAAAAACGAGAGAAGAAAAACGTGGCATACAAAGAAAAAGATACCAAACTAAAAAAGTGTTTTCAGATAATAAAATATTGCTCTTTTAACGAAAAAAAAAGGATAAAAGTCTACTGTCATGTTTGCAAAAATATAATCTATTGAATTTTGTGAACATTAATTTGAATAACACCCATGTTTTTAATTTTATAAGTTTTGAATAGATAATAGTTTTTACCGGGCAAAATGATTGTGATCACTATCTTATTAATTAAAATTTATTAAATGAATTAATTCGCGCCTAATAATTACTTATGTCATATCATTTGTTAAAACTTGAAAGTAGAAAACAGAATACAAAAGTCAATGGCATGCTCATTGACACCGTGATAGTTATTCCTATCATTACCATGATGACATTTTTGTGATGAGAAAAAGAACCAGCCAAAAGAGAGCTTCATTGTGCCCTAACGATGTTGTTACATTATTGTTGGTTTACTTTAAATAAAAACACACACATATATATATATATATAATATATAATATATATATGTGTGTATAATCTTGTATATAAAAATAATTATTGATTTGATTACCGTATAAATTTATAACATTATTACATAATTTATATACAAGTTTATGTAGTATTATCATATTATCCATTTAAATTGAGAAACCATTGACATATAAATAAAACAATTAATAGATATATCAATGATAAATGACAATTAAACCTAAGACAGTATAATCTTAAAACTTAAACCTTTTCCCTTTTCTTTTAGCTGTGAACAAAAAATTTATTGACCAATAGCAATAAATACTGTATTAAGGATACTTTGATCTATTTAATAAATTTTAGTTAATGAAGATGAGTTCACAATTACTTTGATTGTAACGATAATCTTGTCTTTTTGGATATTACATTTTATATAATATTTTTTTACTTTCATATTTTTTATTATGTAAAAAATAGTAAAAATAATTAATTACCCGTAATACATTCTTCACGTCCGTTCCACTTGAAACCAATAGGTATATGGAAAAACAGTAGAAATAAAACTTCAATCTAAGGTAGCTCTCAACTGTCACCAATCAAAAAAGAAAAAAAGAAAGACAAAAGGTGCTATAATGGCAAAATAATAAATTAAAAATATAATTAGGGCATCTTGTCATTTCATTTCAATTCCATTTTACCATTGCCCCCATTTGAAATTCAAAACCAGCCTTGCTCTTCATCTCCTTCTCTGTATATATATTCCTCTCCGTCTGGTCTACAACCAAAACCCAATCGTCTGTTTTAATTTTGTGAACCTGGAACCATCTTATCGTGTGCACCCTTCTTTGCTCCCCATGACGCACAATATCCAGCTACCTTGCGACGGATACGGATCGTGCATGCGCTGCAAGGCAAAGCCGCCATCGGAGGAGACACTCTCGTGCTGCACGTGCGCAACGCCCTGACACGTGTCCTGCCTATCGTCCCCTCCCGAAACCCTAGCCTCCACTCTCCAGTGGCACTGTCCCGAGCTCCGGAGACGGCGATACCCTTCCTGCAGCCGGAGGCGGATCCGGAGGCGGTGGCTCCTCCGGCGGCCTGGTGGCCAGGATCCAGGCGATCGAGGCGGACAACTCCCTGACGGAGAAGGAGAAGGCTAGGAAGAGGCAGGAGCTGGTGAGCGGAAGAGTTGATGGAGATGGAGATGAGGAGAAGAAGAAAGGGAACGAGAAGGAAAGTGATGTTTTAGATGTTCTTGATGTGAGCTTGAGCTGCTCTTTCTGTATGCGTTTGCCTGAGAGGCCTGTCACGGTTTGTTTTCTCTATGCCCTTTTGTCTTTTTTTTTTCGTTTGGATAAATGTGCCTTATGTCTCTTGTCATTTATACGTATATATCTGTATATATTCACTCGTTATGAATATGATTGGTCATATAATCGTGGTTACATAGATGCTTTTTATGCAATATCTTTAACTGAGGGTATAAGAGGATTAGCAGAACTAACTCATTTTTTTGATAGACGAGTAATTGATGGAATTACGAATGGGGTAGGTATTACGAGTTTCTTTGTAGGAGAAGGCATAAAATATGTAGGGGGGAGTCGCATCTCTTCTTATCTCTTATTGTATTTGTCCTATGTATTAATCTTTTTATTAATTTACTACTTTTTCAATTTCTGAATTATATATATATATATATGCTTGTTAATGTATGTCTCAACAGTGTAGCCTTGGGTTTTTGGTTGAACTCGGTAGCTGATTTTAGGATCTTAAATTTCTTCTTAAAGCTCTTATTTTTTTTGGTTTATATTTGGAGGGATTCTATCTCATTCGTTTCCTGAAATTATACTTGCGTGTTTTTCCAAGTTAAAATACATGAACTAATCTTAATTGTTTTGCTCTTTATAAATAGTTTCCATGATCTTTATAGTTGAGGGGAAGATAATATAACTGCACAAATTATTCTTATTAGAAATTGACAATTATCTTCCTTTATTGTTTTAGACACCATGTAGGCACAATTTTTGACTAAAATGCTTTCAGAAATGGATTGGGCAAGGGAAGCGTACTTGTGCAAAATGCCGCCACCCAATTCCTTCAAAAACAGCAAACCAGCCTCGCGTTAATTCTACCGTTGTGGCTGCCATCCGTATGGCAAAGATATCTAAATCAAATGTTGCTGTTAGTCCTCAGAAGGTTTACCATTTTATACATAATCAGGACCGACCAGACGAAGCATTTACTACAGAGCGGGCACAAAAGGCTGGGTAGGCCAATGCTGCTAGTGGGAAGATATTCGTCACTGTCCCACCTGACCATTTTGGGCCTATCACAGCTAAAAATGATCCAGACAGAAATCAGGGTGTGCTAGATGGGGAATGTTGGGAAGATAGATTGGAATGCCGACAATGGGGGGCCCACCTTCCACATGTTCAGGTATTTCTGGACAGTCAGACTATGGATCTCAGTCGGTGGCACTTTCAGGAGGTTATGAGGATGATGAGGATCATGGAGAGTGGTTCCCTCTATACAGGATGGTTTGCTTTTATATGGGCTCACTAGTCTCTCTCAACATATTTTTGTTTGCACTTCCGTTGCATTACCTTATAGAATTAAAGTAAATTCGATGATTGTTAAGCCTGGTATTGGTGCTTTCTTGCCATTTGATTGTATCAGTTGAGAATAGTTTTACTCATACAGTGTCCAAATAAAGCTGTCTTGTTTGCACTTTAAGGAAAACAAAGTAATCTAAAATGGAGAGTTGCAATTTGAGTTCTTTCTCTGCCACTATTCAGCTTTGTCTTTCTAACCTTTCTTTTCTCCCAATTGAAACAACCTTCTTAACTCACTTACTGTTGATTTTTTTTATGTCTCTCATTTACAACTTGTTTGTCTTGTTATGCAAAGTTTCAAATCTTCTTTTAAGTTTACATGTCTACTTTGGTCTCACTGTTTACCAAGAATATTTTCTTGAACAATGATGATTTTTTTTTTTAAAATTTAAGATTATCTACTGATACATGTTCCTGCTTTTCATGGTATTATTCTGTGGTATGGATGGCAGTGGAGGTAGAGATATTAGTGGGAACAAAAGGACAAACAAGGAGCAGTTGTTTGACCAGAAGTTTGAGAAAATGAATGAGGCCCTCCAAGTAAGCTGCAAAAAGGGTTATCCTGTTGAGTTGTGAGGTATTTATAATCTTTTTTAAATCCCTCTCTCTCTCAAGTTGTAAGGTTGTTGATTGAGACTCCCTTTATGTTTCAAGATATGAGAAATTCATAACAAGCACCCACCGTTGCTTAAGTTTTGCTTTTTGCATTGTACAATTTTGTATAGCTTTAATACCTTTTTCAAGCTAAATATTGAAATGGTAAAGGCAAAATAAGCATTATGATAATTTGGTATGTTGACTTTAGAATTTTGGAAGGAATGTTTTTCCTTGTTAAATTGTATATGAACTTGACATACATTGTTAGCTCATTTCTTATCATTTTAAGCTTTTGGGATCAATGATAGTTGTGTTTGAATCTTGATAACCTCTACATGTTTCTCTGTTTATGATAAATGCTTGGTTTGGTCTTTGCCATAGTGCTTGGTTACTATCATCTTTGGGGCTATGCATGTGAGGGGAAGTGTTAAAATGTATGTAAGCTTGATACACATTGTTGGTTCATTTCCTATCAGCTTAAGCTTTTGGTATCAATGGTAGTTAACATTCTTGATCGAACTAAGTAGATTTGATGTGTTGCTTGCAAATTTGCCACCTGTATGGCCTTATTGTAGACATGGTACGGATTCAATGATTATGTCTTGTGGGAAGTTATAAGTCTTGTGATGATGTCTCTCTTTGTGATTTGTGTTCACAGTGAGTTTTTGATTGAAAGCTTTATACTAAGTTTTGATTTTTGGTATGCTTTTTTAACTCTACTATTTTCTGTTTCATGCAATGAGCAAGTCCCACAAAGAGAAGCGTTCTGCATATGCCCTGAGAAAGGGGTGAGATATGATGGAATTTATAGAATTGAGAAATGCTGGCGTAAGGTTGGAATTCAAGTAAATATATTCTATAGACACATCAAACTCTCATTAGGTTATCTTTTTGCTAGATATATTTACTGATAGGGCTTTCTTCCTTTAGGGTTTTAAGGTGTGCCGTTACTTATTTATTAGATGTGACAATGAGCCAGCTCCATGGACAAGGTTTGCGTTTGTCTTTCAGTAAAATATAATAAATTGACTCTCCTTGTACTCTTTCTACTAATATTTTTAAAATTTAATTGTAGTGATGAACATGGGGATCGACCTCGACCTTCACCACCTATTCCAGAGCTTAAGAAGGCAACTGATATAACAGAGAGGAAGGAAAGTCCATCATGGGATTTTGATGTAAGATGCAGAATCTTCCTGGAATTTCATATATATATATATATATATATATATTTTATCTGTAAATGAACTTGTATTAAGTGATCAAAATGTACAAAAATATTCACTGGGCATACCCAGGAGATTTACAAATGAGGCATATACAAAATAAACATGGGCTTAACTAAAACCCATAACTGAACAAGGAACATGGGAACATTAAGAGAGCCTGCTGGACCTTGATAGGCAGCAATTACAAAACAACAAACCACAATAGCTTACAAGGGATCTGGGCATACCCAGGGAATAACCAAGCAAGCAAGGCAGCAAAGCACAGATGAAGCAATACAAAACAAACCAGGGTATACCCTGGAAAATACAAGGGGAGACATTACAAAGAAAGCACACAGCCACACAACACAGAGAAGAAACTAAATTGAATTGAACCCTACAACAGCAGCCTATACTCAGGGAAGGCAGCATAGACAGTTCTGTAAATACCAATCTGGATCTTCTTCACTAAGCTGGCTGGCAGGACAGGGGCTTTGTCAAAAAGCTTGGCATTTCTGGCCAGCCAAATATTGTATACTGTGCTTGCAAGAGCAGACTTCCTGGCCACTGCAGGGGGGCCAGTACCTTTTGCTTTGAGAGTCCATCTAATGGCACTCTCAATAGATGTCATTTATCTCCTGCACCCCAGCCATTTGTTGATGGATACCCAGACTTCCTTGCTGACTCTACAAGAGAAGAAGAGGTGCTCCTTGTTCTCTTCCTGGACAGAGCATAAAGGGCACAGCTTGTCATTCCCTTCAAGATGGAGCTTATATTTTGTGAGAAGTCTGTTCTTTATTGCCAGCCAAAGAATGAAGGATTGTTTAGGGGGGCAGTGACCATTCCAGACCAGGGAAGCCCATCTAACTTCATTATTTTTCTGTCTCATTGCATTATACACCTTCTTGATGCTCAACTCATCATGCAGCCTCCATTCCATAAACTTGTTGGTAGCTTGTAATATATTAGGAGGCTGCCCAACTATTTCATCTCTGATTTCCAGGATCCTCTTCCAAAGAGGGGAATCATCCTTGCATGCCTTAATCTCCCATACGGATTTGTTCAAAAGATAGTAGTGCTGGATCCATTGGATCCAAAGGGAGTCTTTCTTCATATGAATGTTCCACAAAACTCTTGAAAGGAGAGCCTTGTTCCAAGTTTTAAGCTCCACCAGCCCAAGACCTCCCTCAAGCTTAGGTTTGCAAATGTCAGCCCAAGCAACAAGAGCTTTTCTCATGCCCCCATTTTTACCATTCCACAGAAATGTTCTACAAAGTCTGACAATCTTTTCAAGGATGTTGCCAGGGACGGGGAAGATTGCAAGCCAAAAGCATTCCACACCTTGGAGCACTGATTTGATAAGCTCAGTTCTCCCAACATATGATAAAGAGGAGCCAGCCCACACATTAATGTAGCCAGAAATTTTTTCAATAAGGGGAGCATAGTGTGTAGCATTCAGCTTTGCAGAGGCAAGAGAGACCCCTAAATATTTGAAGGGAAGGCTGCCATCCTCCATTCCAGTACATCTTTTGATCTCCATAAGCTCCTCTGGTTTCACTCCAGCATGGAGGATGTTAGACTTAGTAAGGTTAGCCTTTAGCCCAGAACACTCACTGAAGGTGTTTACACAATTCATAAGCAATCCCACTGATTTAGCCTCACATCTAGCAAACAGTATAAGATCATCTGCAAAGGCCAGGTGAGTGATCTTGAGCTTGTCACACTTGGGGTGATATCTGAAGCCATCTTTCTCATTCAATCTCCTAAGCAGCGTAGACAAGTACTCCATTATCAACACAAAGAGGTAAGGAGATAGAGGATCTCCTTGTCTGATTCCTCTTTTGCTTTTAAAGAATCCATGCAAGCTACCATTGATGGATAGAGAGTATGATGTTGTAGATACACATTCCATGGTCCATGCTCTAAACTTTTCAGGGAACCCAAGTCCCCTTTAAAAGACTGTGCAAGAACTCCCATTCCACAGTGTCATAAGCTTTTCTTAGGTCAATCTTGATCATTGCATCTAGGAGGGATCCTCTTCCTACAATATTTCCTAAGCAACTCCTGAACCAAGTAGATGTTTTCAGCCATACTCCTAGCCTTAATGAAAGCAGCCTGAGTAGGGCTGACAATTTGATTATGGTTAAGCTGTTTAAGAAGCCTGCCACTCAGGAAGAATTCTTGCACAGCCTTAATGATCTCTTTGTGTGTAACCTCCCATGCTTTCTTGAAGAATTTGGAAAAGTATCCATCTGGTCCAGGGGATATATCCTCCCCAATACTCCACAAAGCAGCCTTGATTTCTTCCTCAGTTACATCCTTAATCAACTCTTCAGCCTGGTTCTCATGAAGAACAGGCCCCTCTCTAATAACCTCTATCTCAATGGGATTGCAGCTGCCAGAAGAGCCCATGAGCTCCTTATAGAATCTGGTGAACTCCATAACCACTTCAGCTTCAGAGGTTGATTGACAGCCATTGGCTAGCCTTATAGAAGCTATATAGTTTTTGATAGTCTTCCTCTTGACCAGGGCATGAAATAGTTTGGTCCCCCTATCACTGTTGAGTAAGTACTTGCATTTGGCCTGTTGAGATAGGAAGCTTCTCTCAGCCTCTGCAAGCTGGAATGCTTTGAGCTTTGCATTAGCCACCCTCACTTGAAGATTAGCATCATTAGGATTATCATGTAGCTCTTGCTGCATGTTAGTTAGCTTTGTTGCAGCCTCAGAGGCTCTCTTGGATATATGGCTAAAGTGCTTCTCATTGAGATTCTTGAGATGGGGTTTGAGGCCTTTCAAGAGGTTGCATAAAATGAACTGTTTGGTGCCTCTCCATGGACAGTCCCAATGGGTTCTTATTAAGTCCAAGAACTTGTCATGATCAGTCCACATGTTAAAAAACTTGAAAGATCTCCTACCCCCACAAACCTCATCCATCATTACTTTGCTGCTTTCTGGGACTAATAAACCCAAAAGTAACATGGTAATGAACAAACATATCATTGAAAACATGGTAAAATCCAAGAAAGATACGTAATTGATCAATGTTACTACTCAATTTAAATAGTCAAAAAGCTTAGCTTTTGGGTTAATATGTGACTGGCACCATGAAAATGAGTTTTCTTGTTCTAAGATTTAGAATTTTTCTCCTATACCTGGCATTTTAAATTTTATCAGGAAGAAGATAGTTGTTGGAAGTGGAAAAAACCTCCACCCATAAGAAGAAAATCAGTCAATACAATGAATTCTGAGGGCAGGAAGAGGTCAAGGAAAGCTATAAGACTGACACAGAATATAAGTATAAGAGATAAGCTCCTGAAAGGTTTGTTTTCTCTACTTGTCATTAGTCATTACCATCTAATGTCATCTTGACATTCTGGTGTTGCAAGTTGTGTCTTGGTCTTTTCTGGTGAAGTAGAATTTATTAATTATCAGTGTCTTTACTAAGGATCTTGGTTGGATTTAGGAAAATAAACTGGAATTTGTTTGTGGCTTTGGTCTTTCAGAGTTTGAAGTTGGTTCCATTATGTGATAAGCTTGGTTACATTTACACAGTTTGTTTTAGTGGAAGGTGGTCTGCAATAAAAGAGGTGTTCATTAATAATGCACATTATGTTCTCTTGGCATGTTTTCTTATGCAGAATTCAGTTGCCAAATCTGTCGACAAGTGATGGCTCTCCCAATTACAACACCTTGTGCTCACAACTTTTGCAAGTCTTGCTTGGAAGGTGGTCTGCAATAAAAGAGGTTCATTAATAATGCACATTATGTTCTCTTGGCATGTTTTCTTATGCAGAATTCAGTTGCCAAATCTGTCGACAAGTGATGACTCCCAATTACAACACCTTGTGCTCACAACTTTTGCAAGTCTTGCTTGGAAGGTGCATTTGCTGGGAAGGTTTTAGTGAGAGAGAGAAGCAGAGGAGGACGAACGCTTCGATCACAAAAGAATGTCATAAATTGCCCTTCTTGCCCAACTGACTTCTCTGATTTTCTTCAAAATCCTCAGGTACGACACATGAACACATTTTTTCATAAATTTTATAAGTAGTCTATTTTGTGCTTTGCTTTTCCTATGATAGCTAACCTAAGACGAGGTAGGAGAAAGATTGATAAAACTTGAATCCATGGGGTTGATAAAATATGCTTTAATTTTTTTTCTCAGCAGCTAAGCTATGCATAAAAGACTTATGATTTTCCTTATCTTTCAAACATGAAATTTCTTTTTTCAATTGTAATTTACATGATGAGTTTGTGAACTTCATTGTGACAGGTTGACAGAGAATTGATGGATGTGACTGAGTCACTAAAATCTAAGTCTGAAGAAAATGGAGATATTAATGAGGAGTCTAGTAATTGCAAGGATGAAAATTCTGATCATATACCTGGGAATGATGAAGATAGTATAGAGAATTCTGAAAAAACTTGTGTGAAAGAAGATTTGCAGAACCCTGCAACAAACTTCCAATCAAAAGAAACTCACAAGCGACAGAAAGTAGATGTTGGTGATTGCTCACTAAACAATGATGATGGGGAGGAAAACAAGATTTCTGCAGAGAAACCTGGTGGTCTGGATAAAGCTCAAGTAGATGCAGCAGTTGAAAGTAATGATTCACCATCTAGTATTCTTCATTTGCAATCCTCGGATGAAGATTTGGAATGACAAACATTTTGGTTGGACCATCAGATGGTCTGTTTTTTTGTGGCATTTTTGTCATATAAGAACCAGGAGGGATTTTTGGGGAATCAGAAGAGATTTTGGATTGATGTTTTGTGCTGAGATTACAGTTTCTCCTAGGATGCTAAACAACTTCTATTGATGTGACTTATAATAGTTAATGTGAAATGTATTTCAACTTCATGAATGTACCTATAAAATTTGTTTAATTTTTCTTTTAGTTTGCTGTTTTTTCCCCTTTTAATCTGAGAGTGGTTGAATAGCATTATGCTCCAGAGCATCAAGTTCAATCTGGTTGAGTGGTTGAATAACATTATAACTTCGGAGCATTAATGTATAAGTATTTGAGTTTTAGGAGTAATCTGACCATTTTTCATGCTGTAATTATATATGATCTTAAATGATTTTCATCAAGTGTTTTAATGTCAACTCATGATTTGGATTTATTTGTTATGCACAGGTCAAAAGTTTAAGAGGAAATATTTGATTTTCAAAATAATGGATTCGGTTGTAATTAGGTTTAAACTAGATGATGAGTATGTGATTTATACCCTTATATGTTTTAGACACAGCCAAGTGATTGGCCTGGTTATGGTTCCGGTTCCAATAAAAAAATAGTAATGAGTAAAAGGGTCTCTTGAAGCACTACAGGATCAGCGGCTGTAAAGCTTTGAGCCACCATCTCCACTTAAATGAGTGGAATAGTGCAGGTTTTGTTACCTTCCATGAACTTCGTTGGAAAATGGAGACCATTAAGATCAAAGAAAGCATGCAACCTCATCATCAAGTTCCGGACCTGAGGAAGCTCGCCAAATTTAGTGCAAGTGTTGGAAGCCTTGTCTCGTACAAAACCTTAAATTTTACTATTAACCAAGGTAGTGCTTGGTATTGTTGCTTTTATTTTTTGTTTTTATTTTTATTTTCCACTTTCTAAAAAAAACAAGAAAAAAACAGTGATATCAAACGAACCCTAAGTGTCTTTTCTTTTGTTTGATGCTAAAAAATTTCTTATTGCTAAGTTTTGTTACTATCATTTAAGGAGGAAACAAAGAATAAAATCAAGTTAATCATGCCCATTAAAATGGCAATTTGTTAAAATATTTTCGTGTCAAGTTTATGTTCAAATTCATTTTAATATTCCAATGGATTGGTTTGGTTTTGATGTTTAACTAGTGTTGACGCCAAAAAGAAATCAAGGGTAATCTTGTCAAGATGAAGGGTACTGTTGTCGAATTAGGTTTTGGACTAATGAAGGAAAAGTTTGATGTTGGCCTCACTCTTGTGATTACTCCAATGTGGTATGCGAACCCTTGCAAAGAAAGCCACTCGGAGTTGGGTTTTCCGGGAAGGACCATCTAATGGTTAAGTCAGTAGATATACCGAATTAAAGTAAAAGGAAGTGCTTAGAGAGATATCGAAGTGGTAGAGAGAGAGCCAAAGTGGTTATGTTTGTGAAGAACCTCTTATTCTCTCTAAAAAGAAAGTCCCCCATCATTATGAGGGTTTGAGTCATTTTATAAGGGTGTTGGAGATCCTCCTCCCAAGGTCCTGAGACGGGTCCTTTGCGGGACTGAATGGTTGTCGAGTGGGACTATATGGTTGTGGAATTCATAGTTCCACTTTGACGGAAATTGTATGGCGTAACCTTAATTCATTTTCTGCTCGAGTGGAGCTATATGATTTGGAGCCGTAGTTCCACTTCGGTGAGAATTGTATAGCGTAGCCGTAGTTCCATTTCAATGGGAATTATATGGCGTAACTGTAGTTCGACTTTGACAGGAATTGTATAGCGTAGCCTTAATTCATCTTTTGCTCGGGTAGAGCTGTATGACGTGGAAACCTTAGTTCCAGTTCGGTAGGAATTGTATAACTGGAGCCTTAATTCCATTTCTGTGGGAGTTGTATGACTAAAGCCTTAATTGCTATTTTGCTCAACTGAAACTATATGGCTGTGGAAGCCTTAGTTCCACTTCGGCGAGGATTGTAAGGTTGAAGCTGTAACTCCACTTCAATTGGAATTGTATGGCATGAGCCCTAATTCCTTTTTAGATCGGGTGGATTTGTATGGTTGCGGAAGCCTTAGTTCCAGTTTGGTAGGAATTGTGTATGTAAATCGAGGTTCAAACCCAAGAAGAGGGGTGAATTGGGTTTTAAAAACTTTTGTTAATTACTTTGCAAGTTTTTAAACAGTTAAATGCACAAAGCACACAAATAAGTAATATTCTTGAAAGTAAAGAGTTTAAGGAAGAGAAAATGCAAACTCCGTTTATAATGGTTCAGTAATATCGGATTCCTTCCGACCCTACATCCACTCTCTTCAAGGAACCTCTTTGAAGTAATCCACTAAAACTTTAGTCGTACAACTTCACAGGTGTTGTACAAATCTTACAACCGATCTCTTCCTCGCGGAAGTCAATCTCTTCCTCACGGAAGTTACAATGAAGTGTTTAATCCTAAACACTCTAAGAGTTATTAAAACTCTTTCCCCTTTACAATAAATGATATTTACTGTAAAGTAAATGGTAGAGAGATAACAATAAGTGCTTTTACAAATGAACAACATCTCTCTTTCAAGAACAAGCTTGAAGAATGGCTCAATAATAAATATTTCAAAGTTTTTGAGGATTAATGAGCTATCTTATGAATTGAATGCGTTCTCTTCTTCTATTAAATGCTCATTGAAGTGGGTTTATATAGCCTTGAATTAATATGGCCGTTTGACACTAACTTGGTAGGTTTTGGGCATTAAATGCTCAAGTCTCTCGTCTCAAACGATCATATTTTTTGAATTACCAGTTGATTGGGTCAAGTGAGAAATTTCACTTTTTTAGGTTAAGGGAGAGTACCAGTCAACTGGGCCCTAAGCATCAGTCGACTGGAAGCTTTCTGTCCCAGTTACCTGTTGACTAGATCCTCAACACTAGTCGAATGGGAACTTTCTATCTCATCTCCCAGTCGACTGGTATATGGATCCAGTCGATTGGGTTGACGTTCAACCCAATTTTCCTTTTTCAAAAACAGTTTTTAACTTAGAAACTTTTTGTATTTTGGTTTTGTCAAAGTTTTTTGTAAATTGAGCCACAAATCAAGCTATGTAATTGAATATAAGAGATTCACAATTGTTTCAATTACCTTAATGCCTATTCTAGATCTTCTATCTTGTTTTGGTGTCTGAATTGCATTGAGTTCTTGCATCTTGTTTCGGTACTGAATGCTTTTACCGCTTAAACACTTAGATAAAACTGTCAGTGCAATTAGAGTAGTGTTTTGTCATTATTAAAATCAAATACGGGTCGACAATTTCCCCTTTTTGATGATGACAAAACTAAATAGAGAAAAACAGTTTTAAAAACTAAGTGTTGGTTTTTAGAAAAATTTGGGCAGAGTCTCATATGCTTTTCGGATTAAAACCAACCTGTTAAGCATTCAAATGCAGTTTATATACAGTTATATCAACCCAACCAATCAACGTAAGACAATATTACGTTTTTCAACATGTTCGGAGCAGTGCTCCCCCTAAATATATGCTATAATTCTAAGTTTATATACAATTTCTCTTATACATTGATTTTTCTCCCCCATTTTGACAATAGTAGAAAAGAGGGTGTAAACTCGAAAAATAAGCAATTTGAACATTATAGACATGAAGATAGGGAAAAAAAACATGTATGAAAAAACTTGTCATGATTCAGAATTGGGAAGACGTCTCGGGAAGAATCAGAAGTTTGCACACAAGCTTGATCAGTTAAAGCATAGAGATAAGAAAAATGTTCAAACTTAGCAATTATATATCTTAAAAGGAAAGCATGTATATGAGTGAAAAGCTAAATAACTAAAAAGTAAGCATTTATATACAAACAACCATACATTATAAACTCACAGAAACTGAATATCTAGTACAAGTATATGAATGTATGTAAAAATGTCCGTGCTAAGTATCCTTGGAGCTACAGATATACATATCAATAATAAAAAAAGCTCAACAAGCGGGGGAATTAGATTCATCTTGAAGAAGATCCCGAAGCTCAGCTAAGGAGCCCTCTGTATGCTCTTGGTACAGCTTGAAATCGTCTCGGAGTGTGCGGAGGTCGCGATGCATGTGATCTATAGAAGAGCTCAAGCTCTGGAATCCGGACTACATGGACAGCTGGAGGATCTTCATAGCCTGAAGTAAGTCATTGTATCCAGCCTGACCAACACCATAGCCACCATGCTGTGGACTAGGTGCTCACTCATCAGTGTCCATTATAGTAGGAAGAACTGCATCACCACGAACCTCGTTGTCCTCCTCCCTGCTATCATCCTCAACACTAATCAGTATGTTCCTCCCTGCTTTGGAGTAGATCATACGGTTTCGGATCATGCACCCCATTTTCTTCAAAGAAGAGACATTGATAATGTCCTTCTAGTCGATTTCCCGAGCCTCAGAGGCGGGTAGGAAAACTCGAAAATGTTGTAGGATCAAGGTGATAAGCATCCCGTAGGGAAGGCACCCGGAGTTGTTCACTTTGCCATTTGTCATGTTGGTGAGTAGTAGGGGGTAGATATTGAAATGGTGTCCTATTTTGAGATATCAGATCAATACCACATCTATCTTCGAGAGATAGCCCCGATTCCCGAGTCATGGGTGGATGGTCTAACTCACGATGAGGTTGAACAACTTTGAATCGAGGGGCATGTCACTACATGTCACTACATTGGTGAAATGTAGTGGGCCTGAAGATGTAGTTAGGGTTGTCTCTAACAATCTGGCATACCTTATCATAGTTAAATTTGTCTAGCCATCCGTCCAGACTCCATTGGACTCCTCCCACAGGGATCCTTAGGATATTGACCAGAAGGTCAGTGTTTACCTCAAATTCTACGCCATTCACACTGGTTCTGAAATGAAGAGCTAGTGGACTAAGTTTCACCAGGTTGGCATAGAACTGGTGAATGAGGTGTGGGTAGTATTTTTGGTGTATCTTGATAAGTAGTGTCAAGTGAACGGCTTCAAAGGCAGGTAAAATATCAAAATTTGCATGACGGATATAATCGAAATCAACGAATCTACCCGTCATGATCTTTTTGTTATGAATTACAGAGTTATACCTGCTCTTAGTGGCTGGGCTCCAGAAGAGCGAGTCATTGAGCTCAAACCTCACATTCTTGCTTGAGAAACCCACTAAAACCTTCCCTTTGCGCGTGAGCTCCTCCAACTGTGGTTTTAATTCGGATTCTCTCTGACATTGTGAAAGGGTCATTTTAGAGAGAGATTATAAGGAATAAGGAATTTTCAACAGTGAGAAGTTGAAAAATGGGTGACTTGAGGAATGTTTGAAGGTTTTATGAAGCTGTTATGAGAGATTTTGGATTAAAATCATGAATTTTCTAGAGAGAGAAAGCTTAGGGTTTTAAAAATAGAGTGAAAAACTGAAAAATATGAAGTGACTATTTATAGAATCGCGATACCAGTCAACTGGGTTAGGGCACCAATCGACTGGGTCCTTCATAATTTGGGTATTTTTGACATACCAGTTGATTGGGTCAAGACACCAGTCGACTGGGTAAACTGGTAGAGACATACTAGTCGACTGGGTAGGTTACCAAAATTTCAAATTTTGGCTCCAAACAATGTCTTGTAGTACCAGGCGACTGGATGCTTTATACCAGTTGACTGGTAAAATGGGTAATGGGATACCAGTCGACTGGGTCCTTTAGAAAACTTAAAATTTTGAGCTCTAACTTGAGATTTCAGCATGAAAAAACTGGTAAAATGGGCAGTGGGATACTAGTCGACTGGGGTGAACACACTAGTCAACTGGGTTCTTTAGAAAACTTAAAATTTTGAGCTCCAACTTGAGATTTCAGCACGAAAATGTTTATCTATGCCATTTTTGAGTGAGAGATATATTAAATAAGAGTTAATACTCATTCACTAGATGTCAAATATTCATATGATGAATGTTGAAGCAATCAAACAAACATTTTATGATAGTCTATCAGGCCCATCAATAGTCTAATTTTGCAAAAACTATCTTCACTTAAGGGTTTTATAAGAATATCAACTATTTGATATTCTAAAGGAATGAATTCTAGTCTAATATCACCATTTTGAGCATGGTTTCTTATGAAGTGATGCCCTATCTCTATGTGTTTGGTTCTAGAGTGCTAAATAGGGTTTTGGTTAAGTTGATAGCACCAGTGTTATCACAATGAACTGGTATATCTTTAAAGTTCATACCATAATCTTCTAACTGTTGTTTCATCCACAACACTTGTGCACAACAACTTTCGGCTGCTACATATTCCGCTTCGGTGGTTGATAGCACAATCGAACTCTGTTTCTTGGAAAACCAAGAGGTTAGCATTGCACCCAAGAATTGGTATGTTCCACTAGTGTTTTTTCTATCTAGTCTACAACCTACAAAATCAGCATCTGAATATCCTACAAGCTCAAAAGTTGACTTTTTAGAATACCATAATCCTAGGTTTTGAGTCCCTTGTAGATATCTAAAGATTCTTTTTACTGCAATTACATGTGATTCCTTATGATTAGCTTGAAATCTAGCACACATGTATACATTGAACATTATATCAGGTCTACTTACAGTTAAATAAGGTAAAGCTCCTATCATGCTTCTATAAGTTTTAGTATCTACACACTTACCTTCCTCATCTAGGTCAACTTTTGTAGAGGTTCTTGTAGGAGTGCAAATTGACTTTGAGCGTTCCATCCCAAACCTCTTTAATAGGTCCTTGGTGTACTTTGATTGATTGATGAGGATGCCATCTTTTAATTGTTTGATTTGTAGTCTAAGAAAGTAGGTAAGCTCTCCCATCATACTCATTTCAAATTCACCTTGCATGCACTTAGCAAACTCTTAACACATAGATTCATTAGTAGCACCAAATATAATATCATTAACATATATTTGGACTAGTAGTGTGTCATTTTTGTGAATTTTGTGAAGAGGGTTGTGTCTATTTTTCCTCTTGTAAAATTATTTTCAAGTAAAAAGTTACTTAGTCTTTCATACCATACTCTTGGTGCTTGCTTCAAACCATAGAGAGCTTTAGAAAGCTTATAGACATGGTTTGGAAGACTAGGATTTTCAAATCCAAAATGTTGCTTAACATACACCTCTTCTTCTATAAATCCATTTAAAAAGGAACTTTTTTTACATCCATTTGAAATAACTTAAACTTATTAAAGCATGCAAAAGCCAATAACATTCGAATAGCTTCTAATCTAGCTATGGGAGCATAGGTCTCATCAAAATCTATTCATTCTTCTTGATTATATCCCTTAGCAACTAGTCTAGCCTTGTTCCTAGTTATTATTCCATTTTCATCCATCTTATTTCTAAGTACCCATTTAGTTCCCATTATAGTGTGATTCTTTGGTCTAGGAACTAGATTCCATAATTTGTTTCTTTTAAATTGATTTAATTCTTCTTTCAAAACATTTATCCAATCAACATCTTTCTCGGCTTCTACAAAAGTTTTAGGTTCTACTTGCGATAAATAAGATACACAATTACATATATTTCTAATAGAGGAACGAGTTATTACCGCTTGTGAAGGATCACCAATCACTTGCTCGATTGGATGATAATTCACATACCTCCAATCTTTGGGAAGACTGTCCTCTTGTTGACTTGTAGATGGTTGATCAAGATTGAGAGCATCTACCTCTTGACTTGTTTGAGGTTGGCTCTCATTCGGGTAAAAAATGGGAGTAGGTGTTTCCATTCTTGGAACAAAATCTGCATCATCATTAAAAGAAACTACTCTACTACTAATTAGGTTATACTCATCAAAGGCTACATGTACGGATTATTCAACCACTAGAGTTCTCTTGTTAAAAACTCTATAAGCTTTACTAGAGGTTGAATATCCTAAGAATATCTCCTCATCGGTCTTTGAGTCAAATTTACCCAAGTTAGTTCTATTGTTATTTAGGATAAAGTATTTACAACCAAAGGCACGAAAATAAGAGATATTAGCCTTTCTACCTTTCCATAATTCATACAGAGTTTTATTTAGCATAGATCTAATTAATACTATATTTAAAACATAGCAAGAAGTGTTTACGACTTCTGCCCAAAAATATTTTGGAAAACTGTTGGTATTTGTCTAAGGTTTAAACATGGTTAAGGTTTGAACAGGTCCAAGTATGGTTCAAAGATGGTTAAAGTCTAAACCAAAGGTGGAGGATCAAAGTTCAGCAAGTTAGAAGGCTGCACACATGTGTGTGCTTCATTTTGGAGCTAGGGAAGGCCATGCACACTAGTGTGCGCACTTCTGCACACAAGCAGAAGGGTGTTGTGTGAAGGGGACAACAACTTGGAGCTGCAGTGCTGGAACCTGGCAGGAATAGCACAAGGGACAGAAACTTGGAGCTGTAGCTTTGGCCGGCACACATGGACAGCATGCTTTAGCCTTCTCTTAGGTGCGTGAATGCAAGGTTAAAACACACAGCACCACTTAGGATTGATGGAGGGCCATGGTTAAGTGGTCATCAAGATCTAAGGGTGGAGAATGACATACAAGATTGGACAAGAAGTTGGTGCACTATATAATGGGTCACCTAGGTTCAATCTCAACACCACAAACATAAGGTTGTGACACAAGATGTAATGTAACTTGTGAGACATGTGTGTGAATGAGAGAATTGTGTGAGAGTGCAGAGACACAAAACACAAGAAGGACTCATTGTAGAGAGGCTGGTTGTAAAGAAGAGAGGGTAGTAGAGAATTGATAGGAAGCATTGTAATAGGTCTATCACTTTCTCGTTCTCTTCTTGGTTTCTTCAAGAACATTGTTGTTTCTTGAAGGGAGTTGCTGTAACTTTGTAAGAACCATTGATTTAGTGTAGAGAGTTCGGAGGAACTCACGGAGACGTAGGCACATTGCTGAACCTCGACAACAAATTGCTTGTCTTCTTTCTTTCTTTGATTTTCTGTTCTTGTGTTCGATTGCTGTTTTCTTTTCTATAAGTCATTCAAGACTTGGGTGTTTGGAAGATCACCACCTGGGCATCTTGTCAAGGTGATTTCCAACAGTGGTATCAGAGCTAAGCAGCTGGTTATCAGAGCAAGAAGTAGAAGGTACGGAGCCAAGACTCCAAGAATCAAAGATTAAACTTCTTGGGTGATTCAAGAACGGAGTTAAAATCTATATCTGATCGTGTTCTTGAGGTAAATCAAGAACGGTGTTAAGATCAATATCTGATCGTGTTCTTGAGGGTGATTCAAGAACAGTGTGAAGATCAAGATCTGGTCATGTTCTTGAGAGTGATTCAAGAACGGTTAAGATCCATCTTCGATCTGTGTTCTTGAGGTTGAAGAAAGCATTTGTGGGTAGCGCATAAATCTGGGATCTTGTCTGCAAAAGATGGCTTCAAATTTTGGTATTGAGAAGTTTGATGGAAAGGGAGATTTTACCCTTTGGCAGCGGAAGATCAAGGCGGTTCTAGTGCAACAGAAAGTGGACCTAGCTCTTGGAGAAGATGATGCTTTTCCAGCAAGTGTCACGGAGGACCAGCGGAATGAGATAAAGAAGATGGCTTACAACACAATTTTCTTGCACATGTCGAATAATATCACAAGGGAGTGCAGAGACTCGGAAGATCCAGCTGCAATATGGAAAAAACTAGATGAGTTGTTTCTTGCCAAGACTCTCCCTAATAAGAGGTATCTTCGGAAACGAATCTTTGCTTTTAAATTTGATCCTAAGAAAGAGTTGCAAGATAATCTTGATGCCAAGATAAGGAGTGCATCAAGTGGTAAAGGGTTGTTCTTTAAAAGAAGACCAGCAACTCAGTATGGTAGCAACCATGGCTACTACCGGGATAGAGGTAGAGGAGAGAGCCATGGGAGAATGCACAACAGCATGCATGGCTACTACCGGGACAGAGGTAGAGGAGAGAGCCATGGGAGAGTGTACAGCAACATGTATGGCTACTACCGGGACAGAGGTAGAGGAGAGAGCCATGGGAGAGTGCACAGCAGCATGCATGGCTACTACCGGGACAGAGGTAGAGGAGAAAGCCATGGGAGAATGCATTCTAAACTGAGATTTGGAAGGAAAGGTTGCTATTACTGCCATAAGGAGGGTCATTGTTGTGAGTTTTAAATTACTCGCAAGCGCACGAGTCGTTTGCAGTATAGCGTTGTGCAAGTGCGAGGTCGAATCCATAGGGAATTGCGTTGTGAAAATATATTTTTAATCTAAACTAACTCTATCTTAACCTAGTTCCAAATTTGTAAATGATATTGCAAAAGAAATATAAACTAAACTAAGTTGATTTAAAAACTAATAATTAAAAACACTAAGGTTTCCGAATCCACCCTACCAAAGTTAAGCATATATGTTCTAAAAATATAGCCTATCAAAGCATTCCATGAATCCAACTATAAGACAAAAAACAAAGAATATCCCAACTAAACCAAAAGTATCCAATGTATCCGCTCTTAACAAATCACAAAAGAAATCCAATTTAATCGAAAAGCATTCAATGTATCCATCAGATGAAACACAAAGAATATCCAACAAACAATTTAAACTCAATCAATTATAAGATTAACTCAAATAATTGACAGAACATTTATACTAAAAATTGTCAGATTTGTACAAGCAAATCTGAACTACTACGCCAAACAACGGCGGGGCTTCATCTTCAACCTTAGCTGAATTGAGAATGATTATGATAACCAATTTAAATATTTTGAATGCATGTTATTGTTATATTACTGTTCATATGCATATGCATTAACGAAAATGAAAGAACCGGGAAGGTAGCCGGTCTAATGAAAATAAAAGAACCAGGAAGGCAGTCGGTCTAATGAAAATGAAACAACCGAGAAGGCAGTTGGTCTAAATGAGAATGAAAGAACCGAGAAGGGGCCGATCTAAGATAATAAAAACATGTCGACATGTGGGAAGACATTCCCATAATAATAATTCATGCATTGCATATGTTTTACATGATGATATTTTATTTTTGAAATGTTGTGGATATTATGCATTTATTTTATCTGTTGATAAATGTGTCTCACAGTGAGAAAAAGACATTGAAGCATGATGTGATAGGAATTATTTAAATGTTTGACTATATGTTATTATTCAGTCATACGAGAGATAAATGATCAAATATTAAAGGGCTATTTATGCAAATTTGAATACTTTTAGTAAATTTAATTCACTAAGCTTGTGAAGCTCATCCCTCATTGTACAATGATTTCAGGTAGCAGACATGACGTATAGTCTGGTGGGTTGAGAGTCAGACGAGATCATTTTCTGTAAGCTATGTACGTGTCATATCCTCGGACAAACGAGAAAATGAACTTGTAAAAAAAAATTATTATAAATATGCATGCATTTTATGTTGTATATTATGTTTAAGTAAATATTAGAATGATATAAAAAAATTTCTATTAATATTATTTAATTGTATTGTTGCATATATGTATCGTGCTAGGATTTCAAAATGTAATGGCACCGTCTCGGGGGTGGCCAACCCAGAATGGGTCGTTATAATTTTGTTATCAGAGCATTAGGTTTTAAGATTTTGCAGACTGCATGAGAACTTAAAAAGTGGAAGATCTAAATAAACTATATTTTAAATGCAGAGTCTAAGGATGACACGTGTTCGTGCTAGAGCTAGAGGTAGAGTTCTGAATCAAAGGGGACGTGGTAGACCCCTAATTTTTAGGAGAACTGAAGCAGAGGAGGAAGTTGAGTCTGTGGTTCATGCGAGGGAACATGTTGATAGTGCAGCTGGTATTAGTAGAGCCGAGAGAAAATCTGAGGTTAGGAAAGATGAATTGAGAGAAGCTCTAAATCGTGCTATAGAAAGGATGAATACAGTTGAAGAGAGGGCTAATAATCTACAGAGGAGATTATAGGAAAAAGGGTAAAGTAGAACCTGATATGGAGAGACGAGAGATTTATGAGGGAGAATGGGTGTTTGCATGTGAGATGCAAGGGGATTGTTTTGTGAGATTTCTTAAGTTTAAACCTCAGTCTTTTAGAGGATCTATAAACCCTGTGGAAGCTGAGCAGTGGATTAGACATATGGAGAAATATTTTGAAGTCTTACTAGTGACAGATAGACAGAAGGGAACTTTTGTTTCATTTATGCTGGAAGATGAGGCTCACAATGGTGGGAAGATATTTTTCCTAGAGTGAGTACACAGGTGGAACAACCTTTGACTTAGAGTAAGTTTAAGGATGAGTTCTTTGTGAAATACTTTTCAGATACATTTCGAACCTAGCAGGAGAGAGATTTTATTCATATAAGGCAGAATACCCCATCTTTGGCAGAGTATGATAGCAGATTTATAGCTTTGTCAAGATTTCTACCTGAATTAGTGAATACGGAGGAGAAAAAATGTAAGATATTTTTAGATGGGTTACACTACAAAATTCGATCTAAACTCTCTTACATGGGCATAGGGAATTATGCTGTACTGGTAGATAAAGTATTATAGATTGAGAAGGATTTGATGGAGTTTAGAGGTAGGATTGATTGACTGAAGAGGTATGGATTTGAGGGACCTAGAGGTGGTAGCAGTGTGGGTGTACAGGGAGGGAGACTACCCAAAGGGGGCATTCCTTATCATAAGGAACTTTAGGGCAGAGTGAGAGGCAAGCATGATCTGTTGCTTCTGTGTCTCAGAGTAATACTAGTGGGACCCCTCGATTTGGGAGACAAGCTATGGGAATTAGGAGTTATGGTAGAGGAGTAAGTATGCCACCAAAGGGAAGTGGTAATCTGATGTATGATTGGGAGTCAAGGGTTTGCTTTAGATGTAATCAGACGGGGCATCTGTCTGGGAATTGCCCTATGCAGATATGCTTCGTATGTGGTGAGGGAGGACATGTTGCTGTAGATTGTCTAGCGGGGAAATTTGATGACATAGGCATTAGAAGTATTAGGAGAAGATCAGGGGAGAGAGGTGGAGGATCAGGAAGTGTGCAGAGCAGAGGTCGAGGATCAGTAGCAGAGCAAGGACGTGACAGCCAGTTTCAGTCTAGAGATAGCAGAGTCTATGCATTGACCCAGTAGGATGCACAAGCCACTCCTGATGTTGTTATGGGTATAATATCTATCCTTAGTAGGCCTGGTAGATTATTGATTAATCCGGGTGCAACCTATTCTTTTGGATCTAGTAGTTATATGAAATCTATTGATGCTAGTGCTAGTCCTTTGATGCATGCTATTGTTGTTGAGGTTCCTACTGGACATAGAGTTATTATCAAAACAATCTATTAAGGTTGTGTGATTAATATTGCTGATAGAGAATTTGAAGTTGATTTATTATATTTAGATTTTGATTTAATTCTGGGGATGAATTGGTTATCAGCATATCATGCTTGGGTAAATAGTTTTAGGAAAAATGTGGTGTTCAAGATACTCGGACAGGGGGAGTTTAATTTTTAGGGAGAATGTAAGATACTTGCTAATTGTCTTATTTCTGCTTTAACTGCTAGTAAATGGTCGAAGAAGGGTTGTGAGGGGTATTTGGCATATGTGGTGGATTCTAGCAAAGAGAGTAAGAAGTTAGAAGAAATCTTGGTAGTAAAAGATTTTTTTGATGTTTTCTCTGAAGAGTTGACTGGGTTACCTCCCAATAATGAGATTGAGTTTTCTATTGAGGTGATTCCAGGATCAGCACCCATATCCATAGCACCCTATAGAATGGCACCAGCTGAATTGAGAGAGTTAAAAGTTCAGCCTCAAGAGTTGCTAGATAAATAGTTTATTCGACCTAGTATGTCCCCTTAGAGAGCCCCTTTGTTATTTGTTAAGAAGAAGGATGGGACAATGAGGTTGTATATTGATTATAGATAGTTGAATAAGATCACCATCAAGAATAGATATCCTTTTCCCAGGATAGATGATTTATTCGTGTAGTTATAGGGAGCTAGAGTGTTTTCTAAGATAGACCTGAGGTTAGGTTATCATCAATTGAGGATAAAGGAGGGGAACATACCTAAGACTGCTTTTAGGACACGTTATGGCCATCATGAGTACTTGGTGATGCCATTTGGGTTGACTAATACTCCTACGATATTTTTGGACCTTTTGAATCAGGTGTTTAAACCATTCTTGAACAGATTTGTGATTGTGTTCATTGATGATATTTTGGTAAATTCCAAGAATGAAGAGGAGCATATGCAGCATTTGGAGATAGTGTTGGAGATTCTGAAGAGAGAGAAATTATATGCGAAATTCTCTAAATGTGAGTTTTGGTTGAGTGAGATATCTTTCTTGGGGCATTTTGTGTTGGGAGAAGGGATAGCAGTTGACTCATAGAAAGTAGAAGCGGTGTTGAATTGGGAAAGATCCACGAGTGTAACTGAAATTAGAAGCTTTTTGGGGTTGGCTGATTATTATTGGAGATTTATTCAAAATTGTTCTATGATTGCTGGACCTTTGACTAAATTGACCAGGAAGGACGTGAAGTTTAGGTGGTAAGAGAAATGTGAGAGAAGTTTCAAGCTATTGAAAGAAAAACTGACTACTACCTCGGTATTAGTGTTTCCTTCTGGTGATGAAGGATTTGTGGTTTATAGTGATGTGTCACATCAAGGGTTGGGTGTGTGTTGATGCAACATGGTAGAGTTATAGCTTTTGCATCTAGGCAATTGAAGAACCATGAGAGGAATTACCCGACCCATGATTTAGAATTGGTTGCCATAGTTTTTGCTTTGAAGATTTGGAGACATCATTTATATGGAGCAAATTGTGAAATTTTTACTGATCATAAAAGCTTGACGCATTTACCGACCCAGAAGGAGTTGAATTTGAGGCAGAGGAGGTAGATGGAGTTGATCTGTGATTAGGACTATATGATTCACTATCTTCCAGGAAAGGCTAATGTAGTAGCTGATGCATTGAGTAGAAAGGCTATAGGGAGATTAGCTGCTATTAGGAGTCATAATACTAGCTTGATGATAGAATTAAGAAGAATGAGGATACAGTTGAGTGTCAATGCTAGAGGAGTATTGATGGAAAATATGGTGATACAATCTCCTATTATTAATTGTTTATTATAGATACAGGGTGGAGATAAGGGGATAGAGAAGATCAAGCGGGAAGTGTTGAGTGGGAAGCCAACCGAGTTTAGAAGTAGAGAAGATGGTATGGTTGTATTGGGGCATAGAGTTCGTGTTCCCAATGATGTGGAGATGAGAAAGGAGATACTAAGGAAGGCTTATGATTCTGTATATTCCATGCACCCAGGTAATAATAAGATGTACAGGGAATTGAAATAGAATTATTGGTGGTCAAAGATGAAGAAAGATATAGCGGAATATATCTCTAGATGTTTGACTTGTCAACAGGTGAAGTTTGAGAATAGACATCTAGTAAGTTTATTACAACCTCTTCCAGTACCTGAGTGGCCATGAGAAAATGTGAGTATGGATTTAGTCTCTGGTTTTCCCCGTACCTAGAGGAGACATGACGCTGTGTGGGTTGTAGTGGATAGACTTTCTAAGTCTTCACTTTTTCTTCCTATTAAAACTACTTGGAGTCTAGAAAAGTTGGCTGAGTTGTATGTAGCAGAGATACTAAAATTACATGGAGTACTCTTGAGTATCGTATCAAATAGAGATCCTAGATTTACCTCTAGATTTTGGAGGGGTTTCCAAGAAGCGATGGGGACACAATTATAGTTTAGTATAGCTTTTCATCCACAAATCGATGGGCAGACGGAAAGAATCATCAGAATACTAGAAGATATGCTGCGGGCAAGTGTATTGAGTTTCTCAGTGAGCTTGGATGCTTATTTGCCCTTGATCGAGTTTGCATACAATAATCAATATCAAAAAAGTAATGGGATGGCACCTTTTGAGGTTTTATATGGTAGAAGGTGTAAAACTCTAGTATGCTGGGAAGAAGTTGGAGAAAGAAAGATATATGGCCCAGAAATAATAGACTTGACTACTGAGAGGATCAAACTGGTTTGGGAGAACCTCAAAGTAGCCCAAAATAGACAGAAGGGTTATGCTGATAAAAGAAGATGACCTCTCGAGTTTCAAGTTGGTGATTGGGTATTTTTGAAGATATCTCCATGGAAGGGAGTGTTGATATTTAAAAAGAAGGGAAAGCTGAGCCCGAGATTTGTGGGGCCCTATGAGGTGATTGAGAGAATTGGGCTAGTAGCGTATCGATTAGATTTGCCTCCAAAATTAAAGTAATTACATAACGTGTTTCATGAGTCCTTACTGAGAAAGTACTTACACAATGAATCCCATAGTATCTCGAATCAGGCGATAGAATTTCAGGAAGATTTGACTTTTATGCAAGTACCAATCAAAATCCTAGACAGAATGGAACAAGTCTTGCACAATAAAGTCATTCCTTTGATTCAAGTATTATGGCGAAATAAAGATGTCGAAGAAGTCACGTGGGAACATGAAGCAAGAATGAGGAAGGATTACCCCCAACTATTTTCTTGATTTTAGGTAAAGAAATTTCGGGGACGAAATTTTTGTAAGGTGGATAGAATTGTAATACCTGTACTGTAAAGTAAAGGTAAAGAAGTATTTTAATAAATATAGCATAGAGTTAAAAATAATACATATATATTTAAATACAAAAAAAGTCCAATTTGAATAAAGTAATTCTAAAAAAAAAATTGGGACGTGAATGTCCTAGAAGGAAGAAGAAAGAAAAAAAAAAGAAAAATTTTTTTTTTAAAAAAAGGGACACTTGGCACCAGGTGGCAACACTTGCTGCCAAGTGTAAAAAATGGAGCTGCATGCCCTCCCGCAAAGAAGAATCGTGGAAGGCTTTGTGGGGGTGGGGGGTGCAGATACAAAATCAAACTTTTTGTGTGTGTGTGTGTGTGTGTGTCTCTCTCTCTTTCTCTATATATATATATATATATATATATATATATATATATATATATATATATATATATATATATATATATATATATATATATTAAGTAAGTGTAATTTTATAATTACGATTTTGGTTTAGTTTCTTTCAAACTACTCTATTTCTTTAAACACTTGGGGGCCAAAAGAAAAGTTGAAAGAGCAAAATTTTGATAGGATTTATGGTGGAATTTTATAGAGAGTCACGAGAAGCTATCAGAAAAATAGAAGGTAATAATGTAGTGTTTATTTTTGAGTGTTTAGCATTCATGAAATTTCCTAGAAGTCAAAGTGAGAATTTTCAAAGGGTGTGGTTTATGAAGAATTGAAGAAATAATTAGAAATTTAATATAAATATTATATCAGGTGTTGACGATCAGTATCCAGGGTAAATTGCATAGAGGAACGGGAAAGGAAAGAAGGTGATCCACGGGTAGCTTTAAGTGCTACGTGGTGAGTTGAATTTACTTTAAGTAATCTAAATAATAAATCAAATATCTAGTGATAATATTAAAATAAATTATTAATGTATGTTTTGGTAGTAGATAAAATTAATTGATATGTATGATATAAATATTGGACACATAGAAATTTTTTATGTGAAAATAAATATTATTAGAATAATGAGTTAATTTAATAGTGAGGATGATAAATGAAATTCTTGATGAGTTATGATTAATAAGTGGATGTGATATATGATGATAGAAATTTTGGGGAATTTATTTCAATGATAAATTGAGAATGATCATGATAGCCAATTTAAATATTTTGAATGCATGTTATTGTTATATTACTGTTCATATGCATATGCATTAATGAAAATGAAAGAACGGGGAAGGCAGCTGGTCTAATGAAAATGAAAGAATAGGGATCGCAACTTGTCTAAATGAGACTGAAACAACTAGGAAGGCAGCCGGTCTAAATGAGAATGAAAGAACTGAGAGGGGGCCGATCTAAGATAATAAAAACATGTTGACATGTGGGAAGACGTTCCCATAATAATAATTCATGCATTGCATCTGTTTTGTATGTTGATATTTTATTTTTGAAATGTTGTGGATATTATGCATTTATTTTATTTGTAGATAAATGAGTCTCACAGTGAGACAGTTGCAGTGAGAAAAAGATATTGAAGCATGATGTGATAGAAATTATTTAAATGTTCAACTATATGTTATTATTCAGTCATACGAGAGATAAATGATCAAATATTAAAGAGCAATTTATGCAAATTTGAATACTTTTAGTAAATTTAATTGACTGAGCATGTGAAGCTCATCCCTCATTGTATAATGATTTCAGGTAGCAGATAGGACACATAGTCTGGTGGGTTGAGAGTCAGACGAGATCATTTTCTGTAAGTTATGTACATGTCATATCCTCAGACAAACGAGAAAATGAACTTGTAAAAAAAAAATTTATTGTAAATATTCATGCATTTTATTTTGTATATTATGTTTAAGCAAATATCAGAATGATATAAAAGAAATTTCTATTAGTATTATTTAATTGTATTGTTGCATATATGTGTCGTGCTGAGATTTCAAAATGCGATGACACCGTCTTGAGGGTGGCCAACCCGGGATGTGTCGTTACAGGTACTTATTGGACCAAACAAGTCCATATGTGGAAGTTCCAATGGTCTCGTAGTTGAGACTATATTTTTTTATTTAAAAGAAATTGTTGTATGTTTTCCCATTTGACAAGCATCACACACCTTGTCTTTTTCAAATTTGATTTTTGGAAGTCCAATGATTAAATCTTTCCTTGAAATGATTTTGAGCAAATCCATATTCACATGGCCAAGTCTTCAATGCCATAGCCATGGGTTTTCACTAAATGCGGGAAATTTTTTTTCATTTTTCGAATGCAAAGATTTTAAATCAACTATATAGACATTTTCGTGTCTATGGCCAACAAACTTGATCTTGTTACTCTTGATGTCTATAACTAGACAATGAGACGTTTCAACTATGACTTTGTTGGCTTTGTCACATAGTTGACTAATACTAAGCAAATTTGGCTTAAGACCTTGCACATATAATACATGATCAATGGTTGAGAAATTGTTAGCAACTTTTTCATGCCTGATGATCTTTATCTTTGTGTTATCTCTAATGGTGACATGTCTGCCATCCCTTAAAGTTAGCTCTTTGAACATGCTTTGATCACCGGTCATGTGCTTTGAGCATCCACTATCAAGGTACCAATAGTTACCATTTTCTTTGGTGTGGAGACATGTCTACATTACATAAGGATACGCAATTGCACTCTTAGGTTCCCAAAATTTCTGGGTCCTTTAGGGTTAGTCCTAGAAAATACGATTCATTTGGGGACCCATACCATCTTAACATTATAATGTGCTCTATAATTATAAACATGTTGATGATGTATGATGAGAGTCATAAAATGCATCTTAACAGTACTTAATTGTTATCATTTTAGGGTTGATCTAGGTTTTAATTGCACTTTTATACGTTAACAACTCTAAAGTATAATTTTTGGATCATTGATCTATTTCGGTGCATTTTCAGGTACTTTAAGCTCACAAGAGGACGAAAAGTTATCATTTCTTAAAGCACAAAGACTCGAGGCATACTGGAGTGAAGGAATGCTTCCGGAAGGACAAGATGGAGGGCTTAAAAGAGCAACAGCTGCTGCCCGCACTGGAAAAGAGTTTCACTAAATTGCCAAAATTCCTGTACAGATCAATCATCTTTGCAAATTAAACTGTATTGATACAAGAAGAACCAGGAGATGAGCCATATATTTTTAGAAAGATCCGGAATTCTATTTTCTGGAGAATTTTACGGTTCGTAAAAATGATTTTTCTAGAGAAAGTTATGGCAGTTGAAGTAGACAAAGGTCAGGCTGTGCGGGCTGTGCGGGATTTCAACGTGAAGGGCATGTGAAGGCTTAAATCCCACATCCCACATCGGTTGGAAACACATTTCTATATCCCACATCCCATATCGGATTGAAAACACATTGCACTCATGGTATTTTCCTATACAAGACCCACTCCACTTCAGCTTTGAGGACTATCAGAGAATCTGAGATCATCAGAAAGTGAATCCAGAGGGTCTTTAGGAGCAATCTAGAGGGCCCTTAGGAGGAATCCGAAGTACTTTTGGAGGGCAAGCTGAGGAATCGCCGAAGCTTTCACTACCAAGGGGGAGATGATCGTTGAGGCCGGAGGCAACTCGAGGACGCATGAGCCCCATGGCTGGCTAGTCTCCAAGCAAGGCGAAGGGATGAATCCCTAGGTGTAGTTGTTCTTATTTTCCTTTATTTGATTCAGTTGTAGTTTGGTATTATTTTCATTAAACATTGTTACGTTTTATTCTTTAATTTAATTAGTAGATTTCTTATTAGTCCGGTGATTGCATGCTTCTTTTCCATATAAGTCTGGTAATGCTCTTCTTATGTGTATTTGTTTGGGTGTGATTGAGTCCGGTAGATCTCTTTTATAGATTTGTCCATTGCTGCGGTATTGTCATTTAGATATATCGTCGTCTTTTGATAATTTATAAGTTAGGTCATGTGTGCTTGAAAGTAAAGAATAATTCATATCAATTACATTAGGGTTTATACATGCGCTTTAATTGAATATTTGCCGATTTCCTGTTTGGGAAGTGAAACTTGCAATCGAGATAAAACAACTGAATCAAGTTAGGATTAGGGCAACGAAACTAAGGAGGATTTTCAGAACCTTGTTGTTTCTTTATTATATTATCCGTAAATTATTTACACAATTTTCACACAATCAACAATTCAGATTTTGTCACTTTAACTTTTATCGTTTGTGTTGAGGTTTACGCCTTCTTTTGTAATTAGTTTGTTTCCCTGTGGAATCGACACCCCAAAGCTGTACTACAATACCGCGTTATGTTATGGGTGTAATCAAATTTTGGTGCCGTTTCCGGGGAAACGTGCTTAAATACAAGGAGGATTGTCAACTTTTGACATGACGGTAGAAGAACTGTAAATAGTTTTTTCATCAGCTGTAAAGGCGGTAACTTTGTTCCTTCTTTTAGTTTGCTGAATTAATTTTTTATTTTTTATTTGATTTGATTCTTTCTTTTTAAAGTATTTTTATAATTTTGTGATCTTGCATGTCCAGATATAGAGACACTTTGGGTAGATTTGCTTGTAGGCCTATGCTAGAGTCAAGATTAAACTTTTTAAACCCTTTATTTGATGATCCATCTAGTCCTGAGGAAATGAGTGAACACGAAGATCAACCTACTAGGACCCTTCAGGATTACCTCTACCCTACACGCACAACCACAACATCTTGCATCATGTTTGCAGCTAACATTCCCCAATTAGATCTTAAAACAGAGATGATATAGTTACTCCCTGCATTTCATGGCTTGGATAATGAAAACCCATATGTGCACATTAAAGAGTTTGAGGAAGTAGTCGTGACTTTTCATAGTCAAGATGAAACAGATGACATTATGAGGCTTAAGTTCTTTACTTTTGCTTTGAAGGATAGAGCTAAGAGTTGGCTATACTCACTAAGACCAGGATCTATTGGGTCATGGACTGAGATGACTCAGGCTTTTTTTAACAAATACTTTCCCCAACATAAGACCAACGCTTTGAAAAGGAAAATCTCCACCTTTGCACAAAAGGATAGTGGGACCTTATATCAGTCTTGGGAGAGATTTAAGGGGTTATTGAGTATGTGCCCTCACCATGGGTATGAGAACTGGCGCTTGGTGAGCTATTTTATGAGGGACTTACATATAGAGAACGCTAATTCGTAGAGATGATGTGTAATGGTGAATTTTTGGAGAAAGATCCTGATGAGGCCATAGAGTACCTCAATGAGCTTACTGAAAAAGCTCACACTTGGACTGGACCTAGTGCTACTGAAAGCACAAATAGGTCACAACCTATAGGGAATCCAAATGGTTGTAGAATTTACTATCTTAGGGAAGAGGATAACCTTAAGGCCAAGGTCGAGATGCTCACTAGGGAACTAGAGGTATTAAAGACTAAGAGCTTAAAGCCAACACACGTGGTTAATCATGCAAAATCTTTTGAACCATGTTTTGTGTGTGGCGGGGTAGATCATCTTGCCCAAGAGTGTCCCACATTTGCTGAGATGAGGGGGATGTATAAGGAACAATGTAATGACTTAGGCATGTACAAGAAGTCTTTGACACCCTTCTCTGATACTTATAATCCGGGATGGCGAAATCACCCCAATTTCAGCTGGAAGTCTGAAAACCAGCAGCTTGAATAACTCCCTGCACCATATCTTGAACCATATCATAAATCTGTGTCTTCTAGGAGTTCTTTAGAAGAAACTTTACATGCTTTTATTGAAGCACAAGGGAAGACTAATCAAAGGCTTGAATATTTAATTGTGCAGGTTGTTGAAGGAGATAAAGAGATAAAGAGCCAAGTGTCCAAGTTAATGAGCTACTTGAGTGTGACTGAGCAAGGTAAGTTCCCTTCTCAAGCTCAGTCCACATCTCATGGTCAGCACCTAGTGCAACAGAATGTGAAGGAGGTGAATGCCATTGAGACAGTAAGTGGTAAGTTATTACACATCCCAACAACGAAAAAATCAGAGGATGTGGACGGAAGCCACCAAGCATACATGATTGACTCATTCATGGAAAAGGTCCAGCACCTTAATCCAATAGAGTCCACCCTCACCCATGGCTTCACAAGAGCATATATCAAGCCAGAATTTGCAGATGCTACTGATGACATCCTTGAGGCCTCTTCAAAGCATACAAACACCCAATTTGATAGTGAAGTAGTTGCTGGTGCATTCATTTCATGTTTGTCTAGGAGGGAATAAGAGTGTCTGGCTGAAGACGTAAAACTTAGCGCTCATGGGAGGCAACCCAAAACATATCCTTTTATTTTTACTGTTTTTCATATTTCTTTTTCTTATTTATTATTATTATTTTGTTGTTTTCCAGTATTAACTTAGTATTTCGTTTTCAAGGAAAAGTATACGAAGCAGTTCAAATGGTGGAGCACAATTTTCAGCTTCTGTGCACCTTTGGCTACGAAGGGAGTTTCCTTTACTCTTTCTGTTACATTGAGGTCAATGCAATTTTTAAGTTGGAGATGGAGGAAATGCATCTCTTTGTTTCCATGTTCTTTATTTCCATACATTTTTTTCTTTTTCCATTGAACTGCTTGGTGTCATTTTCCTTTTTGTTTGTTTCTAGCATGCTTGGTGTTAGCCTTAGAGTTAATTCACATGTCAATGATATGAGCTTAATTGAGATAGCAGATAGCATGTAGAAGAAGTTAAATCTTGCTTTGGTTTGAAATTAATTTAAGTATCAATCTTTATTTGGTTTGAGACTCTAGTTTGTGGTAAGATAGTATGATTAGTCTTAAACATTTAGAAAAGTTTTATGTGTGATTATTTTGTGAATACTTTTGCGGTCTCGACAAGCTTTAGAACTTATTTGATAATTACTTGAGGCAAATTCTTAGAATGCACATTACTTAGGACATGATATAGACCATTTTTGAACCGTTTGAGCCTTTCAAACCTACCATTCATATATTTATCACTAGTCACCTATTTGAGCCTTTTTCTTGAAAAGAAAAATTGAGCCTTGTTTCTTTTGATAAACCATTTACTTAGCTTTATGAGCCTAAAAATATTTTATCCTTACCTTTCTTTTAAAAGAACTTAGTTATACACATGTTGTGAGAAGCACTTAAAAGGAGTAAGGGTGGAAATATGAAAAAATATCACTACCGCAACCCAAATATATTAAAAGGAGATAAGTTGGGGGTTGTGGAAAAGAAAAAAAAAAGAAAAAGAAGGTGAATGGTTATGTGCCAAAAAAAAAAGAATTATGGCAAAGAAAGAAGAAAGAAAGAAAAGAAAAAAATGGTGATTTGTTGAAAGAAATGCTCGAAAAATGGTTGAAAGAGTTGGGTGTTGAAGTAAGGTTATCCAGTGCTTAAAGAGTTGTGTTCAAAACTAAGAGATTAAGTTCTTCTACTTGTTGAATCCTTCCCGTTCTTTCTTAACCTTTACTTTAGCCTAACGTTACAAGCTTATTAAAGACCTTTTGATCCAATGTAGTGTGATTTTTCTACAATAGTAGAGAGTAATTTGAAAAGTGAGCCTATGGAGCTTGTTTCTGTGATGGATGTCACGCAATTTATTATGTTTTCAGAGACCAAGACTTGTATTCATGAATGTTATGCATAAAATCATCTGGGTGTTTGGACTAATGGATAGTGGTAAGATGGATGTTAAGAGTCAATAACGATTTTAAGATTGATGTTTGGATTACTTTTGGACTTAGGTGAAATTTAATGATTCTATGTGCCGTATGTTATTTGTGATTTTTGAGCCAAAAAGTGAATTACTCTTGGTTCAACGCTAGCATTGCTTTACTTTGTTTTTAACTCCTACCATAGAATTCATCTCTTGTTTTCGCTTGAATTGCTAGGGACTAGCAATAAGCTAGTTGGGGGTTGTGATGAGAGTCATAAAATGCATCTTAACAGTACTTAATTGTTATCATTTTAGGGTTGATCTAGGTTTTAATTGCACTTTTATACGTTAACAACTCTAAAGTATCATTCTTGGATCATTGATCTATTTCGGTGCATTTTCAGGTACTTTAAGCTCAAAAGAGGAGGAAAAGTTATCTTTGCTTGAAGCACAAACACTCGAGGCATACTGGAGTGAAGGATGCTTCCGGAAGGACAAGATGGAGGGCTTAAAAGAGCAACAGTTGCTGCCCGCACTGTAAAGGAGTTTCACAAAATCCAGAATCTCGTACAAATCAATAATCTTTGCAAATTAAACTGTACTGATACAAGAAGAACCAGGAGATGAGCCATATACTCTTAGAAAGATCCGTAAGTCTATTTTTTGGAGAATGTTACAGTTCATAAAAATGATTTTTCTAGAGAAAGTTATGGTAGTTTAAGTAGACAAAGGTAAGGCTGTGCGGGATTTCAGCATGAAAGGCATGTGAAGGCTTAAATCCCACATCCCACATTGGTTGGAAACACATTTCTATATCCCACATCCCACATCGGATTGGAAACACATTGCACTCATGGTATTTGCCTATATAAGACCCATGATGAGTCTTAAATATTGCATATTTTAGACCCTTAACTTATACTTGTTATGCTCTTAGTTAGTAGTATTTTACTTCATTTTACGTTTTTCTTGTGTTTTGTGTGTTTTTACAGCTTTGTGGAGAAAGTGCAGCATTTCAGGTTGATTTGAAGCTTCTGGTGACATTGCGCTCGATCGCAACAGATATGCGATCGAGCGCACCAGCGCTCGAGCGCACCTGCCTTTGAACGAGCGCAAGGTCAACATCCCACATCGAAATATTTGAAGATCAGTGCATCTGCGATCGATCGCAACAGACATGCGATCGAGCGCACATGAGATCGTGCGCACAAGACATGCGATCGATCGTACCTGCGATCGATCGCACCACACTGCGATCGAGCGCATACGGGCCTGTATCCCACATCGTTTCTGCAACCTGTTTTACTCCGGGTCTTCCCCTATATAAACACCATTTGGCTTCATAATCCAATGTACAATTCCTAAGCCACTTTGGTGTTTACCGGTGGACTTTCGCCAGCATTTTGGTGGATCCCGAAGGCATTGCTACCACGAGGGGAAGCGCCGCCCGGCAGCGAGTGGAATTTCTCCCATGTAAAGTTGTTTATTTATTTCTTTATATTCAGTTGTTTTAGTTTAAATGTTTAGCACTTGTTATTATAGTTTTATAGTTATGAGTGGCTAGACTCTTCAGCTAAGGTTGAAGATGAAGCCCCGCCGTTGTTTGGCGTAGTAGTTCAGATTTGCTTGTACAAATCTGACAATTTTTAGTATAAATGTTCTGTCAATTATTTGAGTTAATCTTATAATTGATTGAGTTTAAATTGTCTGTTGGATTTTCTTTGTGTTTCATCTGATGGATACATTGAATGCTTTTCGATTAAATTGGATTCCCTTTGTGATTTGTTAAGAGCGGATACATCGGGTGCTTTTGGTTTAGTTGGGATATTCTTTGTTTTTTGTCTTATAGTTGGATTCATTGAATGTTTTGATAGGCTATATTTTTAGAACATGTATGCTTAACTTCGGTGGGGTGGATTCGGAAACCTTAGTGCCTTTTTTTATTAGTTTTTAAATCAATTAAATTTAGTTTTAATTTATTTTGCAAATTATCATTCAAAATTCGGAACTAGGTTAAGATAGAGTTAATTTAGATTAAAAATTATATTTTCACAACGCAATTCCCTGTGGATTCGACCTCGCACTTGCACAACGCTATACTGCAAACGACTCGTGCGCTTGCGAGTAAATTAAAACTCACAACAAGTTTTTGGCGCCGTTGCCGGGGAGTTGTTTGGTTTGTGAAAATTTTTGGTCTAAAATGATTTTATTTTTCTACTAGTTAGTTATCTTTTTATTAAAAAAAAAAAAAAAAAAAATCATGTGGAATAATCCAGCGCCGGTTTCACAGTCTTTAGAGGACGCCCTCAAGGATTTCATTAAAATGACCGGCCCGTCCCTCAATGCTGCCAACACTTTCAATGTTGAAAACTGTTCCATCTGTGCTAGTCCCATGCATCTAGCACAGAATTGCCCATCAATGCCGGCTTGTGCCGAGTATCCTATGGAACAAATGAATGCTTTCAATGACTGTTGTTGGCAATCAAATGGATCTTGCTCCGAAACATACAATCCAAGGTGGTGGGACCACTCTAATTTTTCATGGGAGCAGAACCAACCAATGAATCAGGGAGGAGCCCCTTACCATGCTCACAATCAATACACTCCCGAATTTCCTCCACCAATTCCAAATTATGGTCACTCAGCTTATCCAGCACCATCACCCGCTCACCAAGCTCCCATTCAAGCGCCAGTGTCGGTTTCACAGTCATTGGAGGACGCTCTCAATGACTTCATGAAAGCGACTAGCCAATCTATAAGTGAAGTGATGAGTGCAACAATAGAAAACACCCAAGCGATTGCCACACTAGAGAGTCAAATTAATCAGATCGCAAGTTACGTGGGTGAAGGCGAGGAAGGAGAGTTCCCCAGTCAATCTGAGCCTAACCCAAAGGAACAGTTTGCGGTGGGAAATTCTTCAACTCCAATGCATTGGCAGGAACAAGTGCAATCAACTGTCCCATACTTGTCTGGGAGACAAGTGGACAATCAAGTGGAAGAGAACCCTGCTATGCACTAAGGGCAAGAGAGTGGCAACAATGAGAAGAGAGATGCTGAGCCATCTACAGCCACTCGTATTATTAAGGATCTCTCTAGGTCGTTTTTACCTAAAGCGCCTTACCCTGAGAGACTACAAGTGCCCAAGAAAGAAGGGAAGTCTGAGGACATTATGGAGGCATGCTTTGCTCAGTTTGAAGAGGATTTGGATTTAGATAAGTTACTTGAGCAAGCAAATACTATCGTGGAGTCTGCTCCTCGAGAGAGTAGTAGGACAGAGGAGACTATGGATGAATCCCGTATTGAGGATCCCTTGGAGGCATGCTTTGCTCACTTTGGAGAGGACTTGGGCTTAGATAAGTTACTTAATGAAGTAAATGTCATTTTGGAGTCTGATCCTAGAGAAAGCAATAAGACGGAGGAGACCACCGCACCTGACACCCCCAAGAAGGAACTTAAGCCTTTACCAGATAATCTTAAGTATAAGTTCCCAGGTCCAGCAGATTCTTTGCCTATAATCATAGCTTTAGATTTGGATGATGCTCCAGAGGAGAAATTATTGGACGTATTAAGAGAGCATAAGGAAGCTATAGGCTGGACTATTGAGGATGTCAAGGGAATCAACCCCTCATTGGTAATACACACGATACAGTTAGCGGAGAATGCCAAGCCATCGAGGGAGCCACAAAGAAGGCTCAACCCTGCTATGCAAGAGGTTGTGAGGGCAGAAGATATTAAGCTGTTAGAGGCAGGGATCATTTATCCCATCTCTGATAGCAAGTGGGTGAGCCAGATTCCAATCGTGCCCAAACATGCTGAATTTACGGTAGTAAATAAAGACAACGAGTTGGTTCCAACTCGAGTGCAGTCAAGATGGAGAAAGTGTCTAGACTACCGTAAATTGAATGCTGCCACTAGGCCTGATCATTTTCCATTCCCATTTATTGATCAGATGGTGGAGAGCTTAGTTGGGCCTGTTTACTAATGTTGGGTCTGGCTGAAGACGTTAAACTTAGCGCTCATGGGAGGCACCCCACAGCTTATCTTTTCTTTCGTTTATTTATTATTTCGCATGTTTATGATTAATGTTTGTTTCCAGTATTTTTTGTTTTCCAGTTTTTATTTTTCAGGGACAAAGCGTACTTCAGTTCAAGTTTGGGGGTATGCTATGAGCCATACCAGTCCAGATAGTTCTCCATATCTCAGGTCAGCTCTTTTCATATTAGTCACACATTGAGGTCAATGTGTAATTTAAGTTTGGGGGTATGGGAGACACATCACACACTTTGTCCTAATTTGTTGTCTTTTCGTCATAGAGATAAATGCATGCTTATGTTATCGTGAAATTTTGGTTGATCTAAACATTTTCTGTGATGTGATGTCATTGGTGAGTTTAACATTTTGAACACATGATCTGGTGATAAATTTTTAAAATTTAGTTACTTACTTTAGGCATTTTGAGAATTCACATGTTTGATCTAATCTAACACGAGCACATTAGCACAAATTATGTGAGGTATGACACGTGATTTTAATGTGTATTTTTCCTTATCTTAACTGAAACTGGATGACTTGTTGAATGAACTCTTGGGCATAGGAAAATAAAAAAAAAAAAAAAAAATTTATCAATAAACTTTTCGCTGAGTAACTGGACCTCTTGCCTCAGTAAGCAGTGAGTGTTCACGTCAAAAGGTGAAATTTTGCTTGGTAATATTAAGGTCGGTTTAATTTCGTAGCCTTTTTGACTCGAGTTAGTAAGTCCTTAGGGGTGTCTTTACACCTAATGCCCTAAAACCACCTGGTTTGGGAGTCATTGACTTAACACTCGCTACATGGGTCAATTAGAAAGCTCAAGGGAACTAAGCATAGCCGTGCCTTAATAATAAAAAAAAAAAAAGAGAGAATAAAATAAAAACTATGCCTTTTCGTTCATTTTTGATGGGAAATTCAGTGAATCTTGAGATATGGAGACCTTACACATTAGAATTACTTGGAAGCTTCATTTTTATGTACTAATTCACCTTACACTGATTCAAGCTTGTGATGCCTTATCCTGCCTTTTGTAAGTAATTAGATTTTAACATTTCTATTCATTGCGAAGATGGGTTTACCTTTTTAAGCTTGCTTATGAATGAATATCATGGTGATGTGTGCTCCTTAAATTTTTGGATACCATGAGTGTTGACTTTATCTTTATGTTCTTTGTTTTTCATTGAGTCTTTTATTTTGTTTTGCTAAGGGACTAGCAAAATATAAGTTTGGGGGTATTTGATGAGTCTTAAATATTGCATATTTTAGACCCTTAACTTATACTTGTTATGCTCTTAGTTAGTAGTATTTTACTTCATTTTACGTTTTTCTTGTGTTTTGTGTGTTTTTACAGCTTTGTGGAGAAAGTGCAGCATTTCAGGTTGATTTGAAGCTTCTGGTGACATTGCGCTCGATCGCAACAGATATGCGATCGAGCGCACCAGCGCTCGAGCGCACCTGCCTTTGAACGAGCGCAAGGTCAACATCCCACATCGAAATATTTGAAGATCAGTGCATCTGCGATCGATCGCAACAGACATGCGATCGAGCGCACATGAGATCGTGCGCACAAGACATGCGATCGATCGTACCTGCGATCGATCGCACCACACTGCGATCGAGCGCACACGGGCCTGTATCCCACATCGTTTCTGCAACCTGTTTTACTCCGGGTCTTCCCCTATATAAACACCATTTGGCTTCATAATCCAATGTACAATTCCTAAGCCACTTTGGTGTTTACCGGTGGACTTTCGCCAGCATTTTGGTGGATCCCGAAGGCATTGCTACCACGAGGGGAAGCGCCGCCCGGCAGCGAGTGGAATTTCTCCCATGTAAAGTTGTTTATTTATTTCTTTATATTCAGTTGTTTTAGTTTAAATGTTTAGCACTTGTTATTATAGTTTTATAGTTATGAGTGGCTAGACTCTTCAGCTAAGGTTGAAGATGAAGCCCCGCCGTTGTTTGGCGTAGTAGTTCAGATTTGCTTGTACAAATCTGACAATTTTTAGTATAAATGTTCTGTCAATTATTTGAGTTAATCTTATAATTGATTGAGTTTAAATTGTCTGTTGGATTTTCTTTGTGTTTCATCTGATGGATACATTGAATGCTTTTCGATTAAATTGGATTCCCTTTGTGATTTGTTAAGAGCGGATACATCGGGTGCTTTTGGTTTAGTTGGGATATTCTTTATTTTTTGTCTTATAGTTGGATTCATTGAATGTTTTGATAGGCTATATTTTTAGAACATGTATGCTTAACTTCGGTGGGGTGGATTCGGAAACCTTAGTGCCTTTTTTTATTAGTTTTTAAATCAATTAAATTTAGTTTTAATTTATTTTGCAAATTATCATTCAAAATTCGGAACTAGGTTAAGATAGAGTTAATTTAGATTAAAAATTATATTTTCACAACGCAATTCCCTGTGGATTCGACCTCGCACTTGCACAACGCTATACTGCAAACGACTCGTGCGCTTGCGAGTAAATTAAAACTCACAACAACCCACTCCACTTCAGCTTTGAGGACCATCGGAGAATCTGAAATCATTTAAGATAATCAGAAAGTGAATCCAGAGGGCCTTTAGGAGCAATCCAGAGGGCTCTTAGGAGGAATCCGAAGTACTTTGGGAGGGCAAGCAGAGGAATTGCCGAAGCTTTCACTACTAAGGGGGAAATGATCATTGAGAGGCCGGAGGCAACTCAAGGATACATGAGCCCCATGGTCGGCTAGTCTCCAAGCAAGGTGAAGGGATGAATCCCTAGGTGTAGTTGTTCTTATTTTCCTTTATTTGATTCAGTTGTAGTTTGGTATTATTTTCATTAAATATTGTTATGATTTATTCTTTAATTTAATTAGTAGATTTCTTATTAGTCCGGTGATTGCATGCTTCTTTTCCATATAAGTCTTGTCATACTCTTCTTATGTGTATTTGTTTAGGTGTGATTGAGTCTGGTAGATCTCTTTTATAGATTTGTCCATTGTTGCGGTATTGTCATTTAGATATGTTGTCGTCTTTTGATAATTTATATGTTAGATCATGTGTGCTTGAAAGTAAAGAATAATTCATATCAATTACATTAGGGTTTATACATGTGCTTTAATTGAATATTTACCGATTGCCTGTTTGAGATGTGAAACTTGCAATTGAGATAAAAAAAACTGAATCAAGTTAGGATTAGGGCAATGAACCTAGGTAGGATTTACAGAACCTTGTTGTTTCTTTATTATATTATCCATCAATTATTTACAAAATTTTCACACAATCAACAATTCAGATTTTGTCACTTTAACTTTTATCGTTTGTGTTGAGGTTTACACCTTCTTTTGTAATTAGTTTGTTTCCCTGTGCAATCGACACCCCAAATTTGTACTACAATACTGCATTATGTTTTGGGCGTAATCAATGTATAATCCTAGGATAATAGTTATTGAAATTTCTAGGATTTCTTAATTATGCATGTCTATAGTTCCTTGGATAAGCATTCCTAGTATACATGTTTCTATGATGCATGTTATTACTAGGAAATGTGTGATTGTAGCTCCTAGGATGTGCACTAGTGGTGTAAGCATACATATTATTTCTAGAATACACATGACAATAATTCCTAGGATGTTCATGTGTAATGTGCAAGTTATGAGTATACATATTATCTCTAGGATGCACATGATGGTTACTCCTAGGATGTGTATTTCTAGTATATGCATTCCTTGAATGATTATTCCTAGTATTTGCATTTCTTGAGTGAGCATACATATATGCATGAGTATTTCTAGGATGCTTCATTCTAGTATATGCATTAGAATTTAAATTCATATTCTTAGACCTACTAGCATATATTGAAGGAGTACTTTTGTTCTTGCTAGTAGCCTTGGAAGTAGAGGCTTCATTCACACATGTTGCTTTCATGAATGAAGTCTCTTTTGATTTGTGCTTGCCTAATGGAGAATAACCCAAACTGGATTTTCCTCCATTTAACCTTTGGCAAGATAGCACTTCATCTAGCTTTTATTTTTCAAGCATAAGTCTAGAAATAGTGCTATTCAAATCCATTATTTTCTTCTTTAAATTTTCATTTTCATTTTTTAGAAAATCTTATGAAGAATCATAAAGCATGAAAGATAGTTTTTATTTTTCTTCCTTTAAGCCTTCCATCTCTTTAGAAAGAGATACGACTTCCTTTTTGAGGGTGGCATTCCTAGAATTGGATTTCTTCAATTCTTCATGCATTTCATTTATAACCTCAATTAATTCTTCACTACTACTAACAATGTTATTATTAGAAGGGGAAGAATTCGATACCTCATTTTCGTCATCCATTGCCATTAGACATAGGTTGGCAATCTCCTCGTATCTGACCTCATTGTTCGAAGAATCCACTTCTTCGTCACCACTCCATGTGGTTGCAATCATAGCTTTTTTTTTGAAGCTCTTATATGGTTTGCTTGTTGTTGTACAATCAGCCTTGATGTGACCGGGCTTCTTGCAACTATAACACACAAGTGGTTCCCTTTTTGGAGTTGGATCCTTTGTGTAAGGTTTCTTGCTCTTTTTCAAGAACCTGTGAAACCTCTTGTTTATTAGAGCCATCTCACTATCTTCTTCACTGCTCTCTACCTCTTCTTCCTTTTCTTCCTCTTTTTTGCTCGTAGAGGCTTTGAGAGCAATTTGCTTATTTTTCTTCTCATCATTATTGACAACGGTATTCATTTCCTCTATCTTGTATGTCAACAATGATCTGAGGAGTGTTTCGACATATATTTTGTCGAGATCTTTGGCCTCCGTTATGTCCATCTTCTTAGCTTTAGTGGATGGCAAAGACCTTAAGATCTTCCTCGTTAGTTCAAATTCCTTAATGTTCCTACCAAGAAGCTTCAAACTATTAACAAGGGTAGTAAAACATGAGTACATTTGAGAAATTGTTTCATTTGGATACATTTTGAAAGATTCATATTCGGACACTAGCATATAGATTTTTTAATTTTTTTTAACTTCTCTAGTTCCTTTATATATAACTTGCAGTTTGTCCCAAATTTCTTTAGCTGAAACACATGCAGAAATTTTATTGTATTCAACTATATCTAGAGAGAAATGTAACATGCTTGTTGCCCTACTATTGAGAGACATCATTCTACAATCCTCTTCATTAAACTTTGTTTTGAGTTTAGGCATTGTATGATTGATTTCTCTAATGATTATTTCCTTTGTAGGAATTTTAGGTCCTTCTTCAATGACTCTCCATAGATTGTAATCTTATAATTTGACAAAGATTTTCATTCTATTTTTTCAATAGTTATAGTTAGAGCCATTGAACAAGGGAGGCCTAGTATAGGAATGCCCTTCGGTATAGCTATTTGATGCTATCAGATCAACTCAAGGATTTAAACCTAAAATTGAGTACGAAGCTCTGATACCAATTGTAAACCGAGGTTCAAACCCAAGAGGGGGGGTGAATTAGGTTTTAAAAACTTTTGCTAATTACTTTGTAAGTTTTTAAACAGTTAAATGCGCAAAGCACACAAACAAGTAATATGCTTGAAAGTAAAGAGTTTAAGGAAGAGAAAATGCAAACTCCGTTTATAGTGGTTTGGCAATATCAGATTCCTTCCAACCATATGTCCACTCTCTTAAAAGAACCTCCTTACCACTAAAACTTTAGTCGTACAACTTCACGGGTGTTATACAAACCTTACAACCGATCTCTTCCTTGCGGAAGTTAATCTCTTCCTCACGGAAGTTACAATGAAGTGTTTAATCCTAAATACTTTAAGAGTTATTACAACTCTTTCCCCTTTACAATAAATGATATTTGCTATAAAGTAAATGATAGAGAGGTAGCAATAACTGCTTTTACAAATGAACAATATCTCTTTTTCAAGAACAAGCTTGAATAATGGCTTAACAATAAATATTTCAAAGCTTTTGAGGATTAATGAGCTATCTTGTGAATTGAATATGTTCTCTTCTTCTATTAAATGCTCAATGAAGTGGGTTTATATAGCCTTGAATTAATATGGCCGTTTGACACTGACTTGGTAGGTTTGGTGTATTATATGCTCAAGTCCCGCGTTTCAAACAGTCATATTTTTTGAATTACCAGTCGATTCAATCCTTATACCAGTCAACTAGGTCAAGTGAGAAATTTCACTTTTTTAGGCTAAGGGAGAGTACTAGTTGACTGGGAACTTTCTATCCCATCTCCCAGTCAACTGGTATATGGACCAAATCGACTGGGTTAAAGCAAGTTTTCTTTTTTCAAAAACAGTTTTTTGACTTAGAAACTTTTTCTATTTTGGTTTTGTCAAAGTATTTTCTAAATTTAGCCACAGATCAAGTTATGTAATTGAATATAAGAGATTTACAATTGTTTCATTTACCTTAATGCCTATTCTAGGTCTTCTGTCTTGTTTTGGTGTTTGAATTACATTGAGTTCTTGAATCTTGTTTTGGTGTTGAATGCTTTTACCACTTAAACACTTAGATAAAACTGTTAGTGCAATTAGAGTAGTGTATTATCATTATTAAAATCAAATACGGGTTAACAGTATAGTTGGGGTCCTTAATTCCACTTTAGGGAAAGTCTATATGGTTGAAGCCTTAATTCTTTTTTTTGCTCGAGTGGAACTATATATCATAGAAGTCATAACACCACTTCGGTGGGAATTGTATGGTTGACGCTGTAACTCCACTTCGGTTGGAATTGTATGGCATAAACTTTAATTCCTTTTTGAATTGGGCAAACTGTATGACTGAAGCCTTAATTCCACTTCAGCATGGATGGAATTGTATGACTATAGAGGCCTTAGTTCATCTTAAATAGGAATTGAATGGCCGAAGTTGTGATTCTACTTCTGCGAGGAGGCGTTTTATTTCTTGAGACATCCCTCATGAATCGTCACATTAATGGTGAAAGGACGTTTGAACTGCTCAAAGTGCCTTTTAGTCTTTTTAACGCTCATTGCGTATCAAAGACATATTTAATGCTACGGTATGTCTGTAAGGGCCATTTAATGGATAATTTGCCTTCATTTTCTTCTTCTTTTGCCTCACTTGTGCGTTTTTAGGTTTCATAATACTTTGTTTTCTCTAAGCTTCTCTTTTTTGCGAAGTATTCTAGTTTTTTCTTTTATTCTTCGCTTTCTTTTGGTAAGTACTCTATTTTTTTCTCTTTTTCATCCATGTCTTCTTCTGGTTCTGATGAGAGTAGAAGAGTAGAGGGAGAAGCCTTTGAGGGGGAAGAGAGTTTTGAAAGGGAAAACCCTAATTTTGAGAGTAAAAATGAGAGCCCAGTGTGGCACAACCATCTTCACAAGAGGTTGGTGTCACTTCTATTGGTTGTGGTTTTCATACTGAATGGGTTCCTTATAGGATCTCCAAGTCTAAACTCAAGTTTATTAGTACTAGGTTCTTTGTCTCTCCATAATGGATGGTTAGAACCCAAAACCTAACTAGAGGGCCTGTATCCCCTTAAAGGATGAGAGACCATACTCTTTGACCCGTTACCTGGATCCCCTAAAAGCAAGGTTGAGGTTTCCTTTTGACCCTGATGTTACCCAAATTGTAAACCATCATGAGGTCTATATCTCCTAGCTTTCATTAAATGGTATGAGGAGTGTAGTTAGTTTTGTATTAGCTTTGACTGGATATAGTAGGGGTGATGGGAAGGATAAAGTAAGGATATTCAGGTGGTTTTAAACCTTTAAGAAGCACATCGATAAGGGATGGTACAACTTTTACCCTAGGTTTGGTAGGAAGATTCTGGACAACTCCTATTCGAATAAAGGCGGGAAGGAAAAGTACTTCTTTATGGAGGGGCTAGAGTTTTATTGGAGTGGAGTTCCAAGACATTCTTGATCAAGAGCCTTTAACCATAGGTCCTGAAGAGCAAATGACGGTCAATAAAGTCATGAATGCCAAACCTAAGATGTTTAACAAAGACTTTAGCAATGAACAGCTGTTGAGGACCTTCCAGCTTAGCCTTTACGACCCTTCCTTTGCTGACAGTGGTAGATATTGCTTTTTTTATGCTTTTGATACTTGCATTTTTGGCTTGTCTTATGATGTCTTTGACTTTGGGTCCATTCTTTGCAACTGACGCCATGTTTAATCCTGCTGAAGTGGTTAGGATAGCTTATGAGAAGAAGAAAGATGTCTCTTATGGTAGTGCTGTCAAGAAGAAGGTTAGAATAAAAACACCTCAAATTTGGAAGGCTGAGGTGTAGTAGATTGAAGTGAGGAGGTTCGAGGTTCCTTAGTGAAGTAAAATGGTGGTGCCTGAGGATGTGGTACATTCCTATGGTACTGCAGCTCCTGTTGTGCCACTTTTTTTTACTTTTCCTGAGCCTCTTACTCTACTGACCATTCCTCCTGCTGTTGATATCGAGGCTTCTATTGTTGATATCGAGACTTGTGCTGCTGAGAGTTCTTGTTCGGAGGAACCTGAGGAATACATGTTGAATTGGAAGGTTAGGCCTACAGACTCCACTTTTGATGGGGAAAGCATGGTTCGTCAGCTTTTGAGGGGTTTGGTCTTGCCTTTTTATGTGGGGATGCTGACAGAGCTCATGCCTCACCAGCTGATGGTGAGTACATTGAAGTCCTATTATAAAGTGAGATTCAAGGTTCGTGTACTTGTGAATTTTTTTTTTTACTTAATATATTTTGATCAACGTGGTTTTGGTGCTGGATGATATTTTCACTTCATTTCTTAACGACTCTTTCCAGTCCATGACTAATAATGTTTGTGGACTTTGAGAGACTAGGGACAGTTACCAAAAGAGGTTGGAGACAACAGGGAATGACTGGAGATCCTTATAAGCCAGAACAACCAGCTAAAGGTTGAGAAGGGGAAGCTGCAAGCCTCTTTGGCCATGGTGGAAGATAACTGCCAAACTTCTTGGGAGAAGGTCAAGCAGCTGAAGGCTAAGGTCTCTAGACTCCAGGAGATGGAGAGCAAGTTTAGGGCCAAATTGAACCGTCTTTGCAGGGTGGTAGGAGAACTAAGAGCTGAACTAAAGCAGACTTTAGCCTCTGCCATAGAGAATTTTCGTAATTCTAAAGCCTTCAAGAGTGAACTACTAATGTAGGCCTCAAGATATTACAATGTAGGGTTCAAAGTGGCTAAGAAGGTGGGGGCCAAGTATTGTATTGATATGGACTAGGCTAGTATAGAGATCCCTGAAGACCTTGGGAAGTAGGCAGTGGGTAGAGAAAAAGTGGTCAAGGTCCAAACTAAGGAAGCTAGGAATGAGGAACAACAGTCTTAGGTTTAGGACCTTTTGCTTTTCTTTTCCTTTTAACTTTGATCTCAAAGCCCACAACTTGTAAATACATTTTAAATGAACGAAAATGCTTAATTTTTTACATTTCTTGTCTTCTTTTGTTACCCTTTTTTCCGAGTAGAAACTTTAATATTTTTAGTAGTGTTGAGACTTAGATATTTGAAATTTAGTCTTTATTCTTCTATCTCAGCTTTGGTTGAGTAGCGGATATGGATTAGAGTTTTTCAAGTGTTATACTTTTGTCACTCACTTTAGGTTCTTTAAGTTGTTTATATCAGGTGAACTGAGCAAAGATTCGTAAGTGAGTTTTGCCCAAGCGTTGGACTTTGGTTTTTCACCTCGGGTTATGGTCTCCAATAAGTCCAAGCATCTCTATGGTGCTTTAATCTTGGATTGGTTTCGACTTCAGTGCTTCCTTTTTATCTAACTTAGGGAATTCTTAAGTGTGTGGTGAAGAATTGGATTAGAGCGAGACAGATTCATAGTGGCATTTTCTCCTTAATTAATGAAGTTTTGATCATCTTCGGCCAAGACAAACTTGTCTGTTTGGACTAGAAGGATCATTAGAAAGCTTATTGGGTTTCTGGACAGGTAATGGCTGAGTTTAGAGGCTCAAAATCCATCGACGAAGGCTATTGCTGCCACTTTCTGTTCGAGCTCTTTGATCTCTACAATGGCTATTTTGAATTGAGTGATGTGCTCTCTGAAAGGTTCATCAAGTTGTTGGATGAAACTGAGTAGACTCTCTGTTGTCTTCCTTGGTCCATAGTTGTTGAAGAAGCGAGTTGTAAGTTGTTCACTTGAGTTTTTGAAGGATTTGATTGACTCTGAGGTAAGATGTGAGAACCAGGTCCGTACTGTTTCTAGAAGTGTGATTGGGAGAGCCCAAGACGTTATTGCTTTTGGATGCCCATAGATGAACATTAGAAACTCAAAGATCTTCTAATGATCAATGGGATAAATTTTCTATGTGTAGAGTTCTATTTTTTTGTATCTTGAAACTATCAAGTATCGCTATATCCGTGATTTCTCGCGAGAACGAAATTCTTGGAGGATAAATCTCGTTCAATATACTTGGCCTATTAGTCCTTAGAGCGTGTTCGATGAGGTTATTCATCTACCTTAGCTCTTGAGAGACTTTGAGCATCTTTAAGTTTCTGAGCCTTCTCTAAAGTCAAGAGTCAGTTGCAAGTTTCTCTTCATACTGCTTCAGAATCGGTTGAGTGTTGGGCTTAGGAACTTCAGTGTGCCGAGTTCAACTTTAGACACCTCGCTCCTAGTCAGTCTTTCCAACTCAAAGTTCCTAATTTTTCTTGGCTTTCTCTAGTTACAATCGTGTTGGTTTCGTGGTGATGAGCTAATACTGGTTTAACCCAAATTGGGTCTAGTATCATCCGTACAACCGGTGATAGCCGTGTTCTTAAAATATGGGTAAAGAGGTAATTTGATAAATATGACATGGAATTAAAATAATGTATATGAAAGATTTATTATTGAATAAAATATTTCTTTAGAAAAAAGGGAGACAAAACACTTGTAGTTTGGTGTCAAAAGAAAAAAAGAAGAAAAAAAAAAAATATAAACACTTGGACGCTTACCGTCCAGGTGTGGCTTGCAAACCTCAAGTGTCTTGCATGGCTTGCAAACCTCAACTGTCTTGCATGCAAGACACTTGAGGTTTGAAACGGTGGGGGGGGGGGGGGGGGGATGAGTTAATATAAAACATTTTTTTTGATTTTGTTTTATTATTTTCCTATCAAATCCCATTTGGTTTCCTTCTTTCTTCAATTCAAAATTCTTAGCAAAAAGTTATAAAGAAAATTTCTCCAATATTAGAGAGAGTACAGTCCTTCAATTACAATAGCAAGATTTCAACATATTTGAGGTAAATTTTCAATAGGACTCATAATTAAATAATTTAATGTTTGGATTAAGTTATGAAATAGTAAGATTTTTGAAAGTTTATGATTAGATGTTGGTGATCAACAATCTCAAGAAATTACCGAAAAGGGCAAGAAAGGCAAGTAGGTGATCCACGGGTAGGTTTAAGTGCTATGTGGTGAGTTAGATTTACTTTTAGTAATCGAGATCAATAAAAATATGAATTTACGATATTTGAATAAATGGTTGAATTATAATGATTTAACGATGTATTTTCTGTTATATATGAAAATTAATTAATTTATTGATTTGGACTTAGGAAATATATTGAATATTAATTATATAAGAACTTATATTTTAAAAAGGATGGGCTAATGAAAATTATGCTGAGAAGTTGTATGAAACTTCTGAAAATATGATTGAAATTTTTTGATGATATATGAGGAGATAATTTAATGAATATGATAAAAATAATAATTTTGAGAAAGAGCAGGATAGCTAAATTGAATGTTTAAATGTATGCTTGTTCTCATATTATTGCTCATATGCATAAAATAAAAGACTGGGAAGGCAGTCGGTCTAGCTGAAAATAAAAAACCAGGAAGAAAGTCGATCTAGCTAAAAATAAAAGATCGGGAAGGCATCTGGTTATGCATAAAATAAAAGATCGAGAAAGGAGCCGGTCTAGACGAAAAGACCATGGAAGAAGCTAGTTTGGTTGAAACCTGTCGACATGTGGGAAGATGTTCCCAAATGATAACTTGAAATGATTTTATGAGAAAGAAAGAAAGAAAATTTAAATTTATATATTGCATTTGTTTTAAATATTGATTATTATTGATTGAGATGCTAGAGTATCATCCTTGATTGGGAAATTATTGATAGACAAATGAGTCTCATAGAGAGAAAAATATGATGAGAAAGAAATATGAAAGTATGACATGATAAAAAAATTATTTGATTGATTAATTATATTCTGTTAACCTCATTACGAGGTAAATAAGGATGTTGAATTGATAATCTCAGATGATTAAATATATGAGAAGAAAAATTGATATGTTTGATGATTAATTTAAGAAGAGATTGATAAATGGTTGGAATTATGATATGAATAGTGATAATAGAATGTTATTATTGAATTATTTCAGATAATTGATGAATAAATGGTGAAAGATTACTTGAAAGATTGAATTATTATATGTGAAGAGATAGATGATTAATATCGGTGAATTAGAAACGATTGAATTATAAGATGTGACTGAAAGTATATACTCGAGTACTTCTAGTAAATTTAATTCACTGAGCTTGTGAAGCTCACTCCTCATTTTTAAATAATTTTAGGTAGTGGGCAGGTCAGATAGAATTGTGATATGAGATTCAGACTAAATCATTTTCTAAAAGCCATGTGGTCCACATCCTCAGACTAATGGAAAAAAAATGTAAATATCTATGCATCATATGTTGTATATATTATTTAAGTTGAAATTTTAAAAATTTAACTCATTTGTTGAGGGTTTAGGATTGATGTGTGTTGATGAACATATATTTGTCCTAGTATTTTGTATGTTTTTCGAGTATTTATTTATATGTTTAGCTTAGGAATTCATTACTTTGAATTGTTTTACAGGTTCACAAGCACTTGGAAAGGAGTTTCACTAAATTGCCAAAATTTCCATTGCAGATCAGTCATTTTGAAGATTAAACTGTATTGATTCAAGAAAAACCAAGAGATAAGCCATATATACTTGGAAAGATCCGGATATCTATTTTCTGGAGAATTTTATGGCTCATAAATATGATTTTTATAGAGAAAGTTATGACAGTTTTAGCAGACAAAGGTTAGGCTGTGCGTGATTTCAGCGTGGCAGAAGTAATTTTTGTAGATTAAACTGTATTGATTCAAGAAGAACCAGGGGATGAACCATATATGCTTGGAAAGACCCGAACATCTATTTTTTATAGAATTTTATGGCTCATAAATATGATTTTTCTAGAGAAAGTTTGACAGTTTTAGTAGACAAAGGTCAGTTTGTGCGTAATTTCAGCTTGATAGAAGTGAAGGAGCTATTAAATTATGAATTTTTTGGGATTTGCATGGGTTGGACAGCAGTACAACTGGACCAGTTCTGGACAGCAGAAACCTAGCTTGAACAGCAGCAAACACACGGCCTGGACAGCAGTAGAACCAAGCCTGGACAGCAACAGAAGCACACGGCCTAAACAGAAACCTTAGGGCGACTTTTATGTCTACAAAGTCATCTCCATATAGCTATATATAGGAATTTTTAGACTCAAAGAAAGAGGGAGTCGAAGGCAGTTCTTGGAGAGATATTATCAAGAGGAGTTTTGGGAGATTAAGGGAGACGACGACAGTTCTTGGAGAAACATTATCAAGAGGAGTTTTGGGAGATTGAAGGAGGAGACGGTTTCTTTCATCAAGACGGCTTATCAAGAGATTGCAGACGACGATTAATTGGTTCAAGACTTTGAGGATTCATCTTCTAAGTTGGGAAAAAATTCTATCTTTACTCCTTTTATCCTTCAATATGCTTGTAACCCTAGTATTTGAATTTTGTGAATGGGATTTAAACATGAGCGGCTAAACGCATTGTTGGGCATTTGGCTTAGCTACCTTGATTGTTTTGAATATTTTGGTGGATTTAGTTTTATGAAATTTTTCAGATTATTTCTTATTCAATATCCTTCATACCTTTGATTATTGCTTGTGGATTAGCCATTTATTATTGATAGTCAAGGTTAATATTCGAGATTAGGTTGAGGACAAATCATCTAGACCTAATTAAGCTTTCTTGAATAGGAATTTAAATCAGGATTCAAATCAAATTGTGATTTAGGTGGTTGTGTTTTCCTTATACTTAATTTAGCTAATTAATTGATGAACACAATCTATGAGATTTAGTTAATTAGTTATAAATTGAGAATAAACAAAATCAATGACATTCTCTAGTCTTAGCAGAAATACCAATAATCTTGGATGTTGATTAATTCTTTATATTCACCAAATGTTCCAATTCATGATTGGATAGCAAGCTAAACTCCCAATTGCTCTTATTGATTATACTCATCTTTTCATAATTCATTTTGTTTAATTTACTTAATTGTTTTTATTTCAATTTTCTCTTCACCAATCTTTTAATTAGAGTGTTTAGGATTTAATTTCAGAGTTTGTTTTAGTAATTTTAAGAAAATAATTTAGGATTTAAACCACTATAATTCCTTGAGAGATCGACCTCGAGAGTAAACTCATCATAATACTATTTGTGATTCATGCACTTGCGAACATTTAAAATTTGCACATCAAGTTTTTGTTGCTGTTGTCGGGGAATTGGTGTTTAATTCTTTAGTTATTTTCTTTGTTTTTATTTTATATCTTTTTTTTTCTTTTAGGTGTAGTTTTTATTTCTTTTATTTTGTCAAATTTTCTTTATTTGCTTCTTAATTTTCTTGATTTAAATTGGCATTAATTTGTTTCTTGATGTTCGCTCTCTTGATTCCTGGTAGCTTAATTTTTCTTTTGTTTTCCTCAGGTACATACACGGTAGAAGATCCCAAGGAAGAAATCTAGTGCCAGCAATAGACAACATCCATAGGCTAAGGGAGACGTTACAGCCTATGGAAGAAGAAGAAAAGGTTGAGGGAATAGAAAAAGAGAAGCCTGAAAGAATGGAAGGAGCTGAAAGACAAATTATGATGAAGGAGTATGCAAGGCCGATCATCGGTGCTTCCACATCTTACATCCAATTGGAGGAAGCTGCACGGAATTATGAGATAAAAAATATCCACTTTAGCATGCTCCCTTCATTCTACAAAATTCCAAATGAAGACCTATTAACCTTCATAAGGGATTTCTATGCAACAGTGCAAACTTTTCCTTTACAGGGGCTGAATGAGGATCAACTCAGGATGAGATGCTTCCTCTACACATTAAAAGATAGAGTAAAAGTGTGGTTGATGACTCTTCCACCCGGTTCTTTGACTACACGGGAAGGGGTCCACAATCAGTTCATGAACAAATTCTACTCCCATCAGAAGATCACTGAGTTGAGAATTAAGATTGCCATGTTCTCACAAATAGAGGGAGAACCCTTCCATGAAGCATGGGATAGGTTCAAGATGTTTCTAATCCAGTGTCCCCACCATCATTACCTATCACAGCTACAAAAATCAATTCTTCTATGATGGATTTATGCAACAGTGTCAATACACGATTGATAACGCTGCCGGTGGAGCCATGGGAGAAAAGACTGCTGAGGAGACATGCGAGCTATATGAGATGTTGGGTGCTAATTCCCAACAAAAGAGTGTAAGAGGAAGGAGAGGTGGGGTTAATGAATTGAGCTCCAATAATGATATGGCAATGCAACTTGCAGAGTTGACCAAACAAGTCAAACTTCTCACTACCACAAACACGCCCAACAATGAGGTATGTGTAGTTTGTGGGGTTTTTGGTCACGATGGTAACACTTGTTCTTTGTCTTATGAATATTATGTAGCAAATGAACAAGAACAAGTTAATGTAATGGAGTCTTACCAACCTAGGACGAGGAATGATCCATATTCTAACACCTACAACCCTAAGTGGAATAATCATCCCAATTTCTCCTGGAAGAATAACAATGCTCTGACATATACTCAAAGTTTAAGACCGGTTCAATATCAGAACCAAGTTGCACCACCCAATCAGCCTAGAAATCCAACTTTTGAGGAGAACTTGAGTGCTTTTATTCAAGTTAGTAAAGAGAACCATGAGAGAAATAGCAAAAGGTTGGATTCTTTAGAGGCATCAATGAAGAGGATGGAAGTACAAGTTGGGAAACTTGAGGAATAATTGCAAGTACATCAAAAAGAGAAGTTGTCTAGCCAACCTGAGCAAGCAAAGGCTATCACAGTGTTGTGAAATGGTAAAATTCTTAATAAAAATTATGATGATAAAATTTCTTATGACTTGCGACTTGATGCAGGAAAATCAATTGAAAAGCAAAAGGAGCATGACGCTCCTAAAGAAAATCTAGCTGAAGATCCACAATCTTCTCAAACATCTGAGGAGAGCAAGGAGAAGGAGCCATCTTCCTTCATGACACTGCATAAGGTGACTGAGCCTTATAGGACTCCTATTCCTTATCCAAGCTGTCTGAAGGATGTTAAACAAGATAAGTAATTTTCTGATATTTTTGACATGCTTTCTAAAGTGAATATTAATTTGCCTCTTTTAGATGTTATCAGAAATGTGCCATCATTTTGTAGTATTAGAGATGGAAGAAACCCCATCTAAGGACAAGGAGCACACAATTCTTCTTGGTAGACCATTTATGGCCACAACCAAGACTATTATTGTTGTCCATAATGGGAGGTTAACGATGACAGTCTTGGGAGAGACTGTACAATTTAAAGTGTTTGATTCTCAAACTACTCCTTTTTCTATTTCTACTAACAATGAGTGTTTTTTTATTGATTGTGTGGACTCACTTGTTTATACCACTTATTTGCAGACAGAAATAGAGGACAAGCTTGAAGTTGCTCTTACGACTGAGAGAGTAGGGAAACACTAGAAGATGAGACTAAAAGGTATCATGAGATGTTAGATAGTGCAATACCAGTGTCACCCTAAGAAGAGTCTAGCAAAGCTTTAGAATTGCCAAGTTCCCTACCTAGGGAAGACATTACTCCACCTAAGCTTGAACTTAAGTACATACTTTTGGGAGAGGGACACATATATTCTATGATTATTTCATCTACTTTAACCCAAACCCAAGAGGAGAGAGTTGTGAAGGAGCTTAGCAGAATTAGGAGAGCCATAAGAGGGAGTATAAGTGACATCAGAGGTATTAGTCCTTCTACATGTATGCATAAAATCATTTTAGAGGACAGTGCCAAACCTGTGAGAGAAGCTCAAAAGAGACTAAACCCTAACCTACAAGAGGTAGTGAAGAAAGAAATTTTAAAACTCCTGGATGCAGGAGTTATCTACCTTATTTTGGATAGTAGATGGGTTAGTCCAGTTCATGTTGTGCCTAAGAAGTCTGGGATTACAGTGGTACGAAATGAGAAGAATGAGCTAGTGCCCACTAGGATGACTACAGGATGGAGAATGTGCATTAATTACAGGAAACTGAACTCAGCTACTAAGTGTTACCATGACCAAGGCCTTATCCGTAAGTCTCTTTATCCTGGAATGAAAGTTCCTTTGTTTAACACTCGTTTCAAATTATTTCCAGGAAAATTGAAGTCAAGATGGTGCAGACCATTTTTGGTAGTCAATATTTTTTCTCATAGAGCAGTAGAGTTGCTGAACCTGAAGACTAAAGTGACATTCAAGGTCAACAGCCATCGTGTGACGCCTTACTTAGAAGGAGTCCATGAGAAGAAGGTTGTTGAGTGCATTGAGGTGCATGATCCTGAATAAGTTCAACCAACATCTTGCTAGGACGTTAAAGAAAGCGCTTGGTGGGAGGCAACCCATCCATTTGATACTGTATGTTTTCCATTCTTTCATTTTCATTATTCTCTTCTAAATGTTTTTCTAAACATGTGTTTGATTTCATACATTGAGGAAAATGTTTAGCTTAGGTTTGGGGGTGCAATTAGAACTTGTTAAGACAAAATTTTCATGTTACAATTTGTTTTATGGTTAGTAATCAAGTCTTTTATGCACGTTGAGTTTAGTTTCTTTAACACTGACAAGTTGTTGTGAGGATTGATGCATATTCATATTCGATAGACTATGCTCTTGATATTGGTATTGAGATGAACCTAGATCCAATATAGTGGAGACTACCTAGTGAATTATTTGAGCCATAAGCATTTTATTATGAGAGTTAGTTTCTTGGTACTCTTAAACACTCTTCGTTATGACCTTAATTGTTAGATGATCTCTATAGGTTTTGCATTGAATGATAGGATTATATAACTCACTTGAAGTATCATGTTGTGTATTATCATTATTTTAGTTGAATAACTTGAGTAAGAATTTTGAGTATGTGCCTATTGATGAGTGAAAAATATTGCATATTTTGGCCACTTAATTTACATTTGTTAGCTTAGGAATTTGTTACTTTGAGTTGTTTTCATTGTTTTTCAGGTTTACAAGCACTGGGAAAGGAGTTTCACTAAATTGTCAGAATTGCTCGTACAGATCAACCATTTTTTAGGATTAAACTGTATTGATTCAAGAAGAACCAGGAGATAAGCCATATATTCTTGGAAAGATCCAGATGTCTATTTTCTGGGGAATTTTACGGATCAATAAAATGATTTTTCTAGAAAAAGTTATGGCAGTTTTAGTAGAAAAAGGTCAAAGAGCAAAAGCTGGAATCTGCAGTATCCCACATCGGATTGGAAACACATTGCACTTGTGATGTTTCCCTATATAAGCCCCTCTTCACTTCATCTTTAGGGAGTAATTCCAAGTGCCATTTTGGTGCAATTTGGAGGACTTCTACTAGCATTCTGGTAGATTTCCGAAGGCTTTGCTACCACGAGGGGAAGTGTCGCCCAACAGCGAGTGGAATTTCTCCCATGTATAGTCAGTTTTAATTTACTGTTTTTTTTAGTTTAATGTTTAGCACTTTTATTATGAACCCTATTTTCATGATTATGAGTGGCAAAAATCTTCAACTAAGGTTGAAGATGAAGCCTCGCCGTTGTTTGGCATAATAGTTTCAGATTTGTTTATGCAATTATGATGTTTTTTTTAGTATAAATGTTCTGTCAATTATTTGAGTAAAATCTTATGATTGATTGCGTTTACATTGTTCTGTTGGATATTCCGTGTGTTTCATCTAATGGATACATCAAATTGTTTTTGATTAAATTGGATTTCCTTTGTGATTTGTTAAAAGTGGATACATTGGATGCTTTTGGTTTAATTGGGATATTTGTTGTTTTTTGTTTTAAGTTGGATTCATGGAATGTTTTGATAAGCTATTTTTAGAACATGAAGATATATGCTTAACTTTGGTGGGGTGGATTCAGAAACCTTAGTGTCTTTATTATTAGTTTTAAATCAATTTAGTTTAGTTTATATTTGTTTTACAAAAGATAATTCAAAACTTGGAACTAGGTTAAAATAGGCTTACTTTAGATAAAAATATTTTCACAACGCAATTCCTTGTGGATTCGACCTCGCACTTGCACAACACTATATTGCAAACGACTTGTGTGCTTGTGAGTAATTTAAAACTCACAACAAGTTTTTGGCGCCGTTGCTGGGGTATTGTTTTGTTTGTGAAATTTTTGTCTAAATTAATTTTATTTTTCTACTAGTTTAGTTAGTATTTTTGTTTTTTTTTTTTAATTTTAATTTTACTTTTACTTTTAATTTTAATTTTAATTTTATTTTAGTTTATTTGCATTTGCCCAAAAATAAAATAAAATAAAAAATATAAAAAATGTGGATGAATCCAGCGCCGGTTTCACAGTCTTTAGAGGACGCCCTCAAGGATTTCATGAAAATGACCAGTCAGTCCATCAATACAGCCAATACATTCAATGTTGAGAGCTGTTCCATCTGTGCTAGTCCTATGCATTTAGCACAGAATTGTCTATCTACGCCAGCTTTTGTCGAGTATCCCATGGAACAAATGAATGCTTTCAATGACTGTTGTTTGCAATCAAATGGATCTTACTTCGAAACGTACAATCCAGGGTGGTGGAACCACCCTAATTTTTCATAGAAGCAGAACCAACTGATAAATTAAGGAGGAGCCCCTTATCATGCTCACAATCAATACCCTCATGGATTTTCTCCACTAGTTCCAAGTTATGGTCTCTCAGCCCATTCAGCATCATCACCCGCTTACCAAGCTCCCACTAAAGTGTCAGTGTCGGTTTCACAGTAATTGGAGGATGCCCTCAATGATTTCAGGAAGATGATCGACCAACCCATAAGCGGAGTAAGGAGTGCGCAAATAGTAAACACCCAAGTGATTGCTAAGATAGAGAGTCAAATAGGGCAAATTGCAAGTCATTTGGGTGAAAGAGAGAAGGAAAAGTTCCCCAGTCAGCCCGTGCCTAACCCGAAAGGACAGTTTGTGGTTGGAAATTCATCAAATCCTACGCACGGGGAGGAACAAGTGCAATCGATTGTCTCATTAAGGTCTGGAAGACAAGTGGACAATCGAGTGGAAGAGAACCCTGCTATGCAGCAAGGGCAGGGAAGTGGCAACAAGGAGAAAAGAGATACTGAGCCATCTACAGCCACACCTACTGTTAAAAACTCTCCTAAGTCATTTGTACCTAAAACATCTTACCCTAAGAGACTACAAGTGCCCAAGAAAGGAGGGTAGTCTGGGGACATTGTGGAGGCATGCTTTGCTCAGTTTGGAGAAGATTTGGATTTGGATAAGCTACTTGAGCAAGCAAATGCTATCTTGGAGTTTGCTCCTCGGGAGAGCAGTAAGACGGAGGAGACTGTGGGTGAATCAAGCATTGAGGACCCCTTGGAGGCATGCTTTGCTCAGTTTGGAGAGGATTTGGATTTGGATAAGTTGCTTGAGCAAGTAAATGCTACTTTGGAGTCTGCTCCTCAAAAGAACAGTGAGACAGAGGAGACCACAGCACCTGAACCACCCAAGAAGGAACTCAAGCCTTTACCGAACAATCTTAAGTATAAGTTCCTAGGTCCAGCAGTTCCTTTGCCTGTGATTATAGCTTCAGATTTGGTTGAGGCTCAAGAGGATAAATTAGTGGACATTTTAAGAGAGCACAAGGAAACTATCGGCTGGACTATTGAGGATGTCAAGGGAATCAGCCCCTCGATGGTGATGCCCAAGTTACGTGTGGAAGAGAATGTCAAGCCATCGAGGGAGCCACAAAGAAGGCTCAACACAGCTATGCAAGAGGTTGTGAGGATTGAAGTGATAAAGCTGTTTGATGCAGTGATCAATTATTCAATCTCTGTTAGCAAGTGGGTGAGCCCGATTCATGTCGTGCCCAAGCGGGCTAAAGTGACAGTAGTGAAGAATAAGGACGATGAGTTGGTGTCAATTCGTGTTCAGAATGCTGCCACAAAGAAGGATCATTTTTCACTCCTATTTATTGATCAGATGGTGGAGCGCTTAGTTGGGCATGATTACTAATGTTGGGTCTGGTTGAAGATGTTAAACTTAGCGCTCATGGGAGGCACCCCATAGCTTATCCTTTTTGTTTACTTATTATTTGATATATTTATGATTAATGTTTGTTTCCAGTATTTTTGTTTTTCAGTCTTTATTTTTCAGGGACAACGCGTACTTCAGTTCAAGTTTGGGGGTATGCTATGAGCCATACCAAGTCCAGATAGTTCTTCATATCCCAGGTCAGCTCTTTCCATATTATTCACACATTGGGGTCAATGTGTAATTTAAGTTTGGGGGTATGGGAGACACGTTACACATACTTTGTCCTAATTTGTTGTTGTTTTTCTTCATTTAAAACAAAAAATAATAATAAGAAGGTAAATGCATGCTCATGTTATTTTGAAATTTTAGTTGATCTAAACAAATATTGTGATGTGATTTCATTGGTGAGCTTAAAATTTTGAACACATGATTTGATGATAGAGTTTTAAAACTTTGTTACTTACTTTGGGCATTTGAGAATTCACATGTTTGAGCCAATCTAACACGAGCACATTAGCACATATTTGTGTGAGGTATGACATGCGATTTCAATGTGTATGCTTCATTGACTTAATTGAAACTGGATGACTTGTGGGATTAACACTTGGGCATAGAAAAGCATAAAAAAAAGAAAAATAATGATCATCATCAATAAACTTTCCATTGAGTAACTGGACCTCTTGCCTCAGTAAGCAGTGAGTGTTCACGTCAAAAGGTGGGAATTTTATTCATAGTGATCATTGCAAAATTTTTCGCTGAGTAACTGGACCTTTTGCCTCAGTAAGCAGTGAATGTTCACGTCAAAAGGTGGAAATGCCCTAAAACCATTTGGTTTGGGAGTCGTTGACTCAACACTTGATACATGGGTCAATTAGAAAGCTTAAGGGAACTAAACATAGCAGAGCCTTATATATAAAAATAAATAAATAAAACTATGCCATCACTGTTCATTCTGATGAGAAATTGTGTGAATCTTGAGACATGGATATATTGTACATTGAAATTATTTGGAAACCTCATCTGTATATGCTAATTCACTTTACACTGATTCAAGCTTGTAATGTCTTAGCCTGCCTTTTGTAAGTAATTAAGTTTTAAAATTCTTATTCATTGCGAAGATGGGTTATATTTTTTAAGCTTGCTTATGAATGAATATCATGGTTTTGAGTGCTCCTTAAATTTTTGGATACCATGAGTGATGAACTTATCTTTATGTTCTTTGTTTTCCATTTAGTTTTTTTATTTATTTTGTTTTGCTAAGGGACTTACAAAATGAAAGTTTGGGGGTATTTGATGAGTGAAAAATATTGCATATTTTGGCCACTTAATTTACATTTGTTAGCTTAGGAATTTGTTACTTTGAGTTGTTTTCGTTGTTTTTCAGGTTAACAAGCACTGGGAAAGGAGTTTCACTAAATTGTCAGAATTGCTCGTACAGATCAACCATTTTTGAGGATTAAACTGTATTGATTCAGGAAGAACCAAGAGATGAGCCATATATTCTTAGAAAGATCTGGATGTCTATTTTCTGAGGAATTTTACGGATCAATAAAATGATTTTTCTAGAAAAAGTTATGGCAGTTTTAGTAGACAAAGGTCAAAGAGCAAAAGCTGGAATCTGCAGTATCTCACATTGGATTGGAAACACATTGCACTTGTGATGTTTCCCTATATAAGCCCCTCTTCACTTCATCTTTAGGGAGCAATTCCAAGTGCTATTTTGGTGCAATTTGGAGGACTTCTACTAGCATTCTGGTAGATTTCCGAAGGCTTTGCTACCACGAGGGGAAGCGTCGCCCAACAGCGAGTGGAACTTCTCCCATGTATAGTCAGTTTTAATTTACTGTTTTTTTTAGTTTAATGTTTAGCACTTTTATTATGAACTCTAGTTTCATGATTATGAGTGGCTAAAATCTTCAACTAAGGTTGAAGATGAAGCCTCGCCGTTGTTTTGCATAATAGTTTCAGATTTGTTTATACAATTATGATGTTTTTTTTAGTATAAATGTTCTGTCAATTATTTGAGTAAAATCTTATGATTGATTGCGTTTAAATTGTTCTGTTTGATATTCTGTGTGTTTCATCTGATGGATACATCAAATTGTTTTTGATTAAATTGGATTTCCTTTGTGATTTGTTAAAAGCGGATACATTGGATGCTTTTGGTTTAATTGAGATATTTGTTGTTTTTTGTTTTAAGTTGGATTCATGGAATGTTTTGATAGGCTATTTTTAGAACATGAAGATATATGCTTAACTTTGGTGGGGTGGATTCAGAATCCTTAGTGTCTTTATTATTAGTTTTAAATCAATTTAGTTTAGTTTATATTTGTTTTGCAAAAGATAATTCAAAACTTGGAACTAGGTTAAAATAGGTTTAGTTTAGATAAAAATATTTTCACAACGCAATTCCCTGTGGATTCGACCTCGCACTTGCACAACACTATATTGCGAACGACTCGTGCGCTTGCGAGTAATTTAAAACTCACAACACCTTTCATTATACACCCTAGTTGCCACTGTCTCTGGAGAAAGATCCAAATTCCTATTCAAATATATATATATATATATATATATATATATATATATATATATATATATATATATATATATATATATATATATATAAGAAATATGTCAAAAAGGGATTTGGTTAGAAAAGAAAGAGGACCTGAGATACTTCAAGGGTATTGAAGTCGCTCTTATAAAGAGATGAAAAGAAAGAGCTTTGGTGTAAATCAGGTTCGACCAACCAAGCCCATCTATGCATAGGTTCATATTCAATATGTTTTGCTTGAGGTGTTTGACTAGGATATGATATAGGCGATGTGATAGCTTTGCAATCCTAACATTTGATTCTTTTCATGAGATCTATTTTGCGAACATATGAGTGTTCTTTGATGATATCCATATTCATATGCGAATTTATATTTGAAATTTCTTGTTTACATAACTTCTATTCGCATATTCTTGATGAGTGTTTGAAACCTAGGTTCGGTGTGCTTAATGAGTGAATCCTTTGAGGCCTAGAGTCGAAGCGAATTCGGATTCTTGACGTTAGGTTTGGGGGTAATTGACGTGAGGTGTTTTGAGCATTGGAATATGGATGTGCAATGTGTACTTGATTTGAGCAATGAATTGTGAAGTGTTGAGACTGTGAACATAAATGTGCATAAGATATCTAGATGAGTCATAATAAGAATTAAGGCATGAGGGTTTTGTTGATTTAAGTTTTTAGGTTTGTTTTGTTTATGTTTTCTTTTAGTTTTGCTTGAGGATTAGCAAAATCTAGGTTTGGGGGTATTTGATGAACGACTATTTGTCTTAGTATTTTGTATGTTTTTCAAGTATTTATTTATATGTTTAGCTTAGGAATTTGTTATTTTGAGTTGTTTTTCGTTGTTTTACAGGTTCACAAGCACTTGGAAAGGAGTTTCACTAAATTGCCAGAATTGCCCGTACAAATCAACCATTTTTTTGGATTAAACTGTATTGATTCAGGAAGAACCAGGAATGAGCCATATATGCTTGGAAAGACCCGGATGCATATTTTCTGGAGAATTTTATGGCTTGTAAATATGATTTTTCTAGAGAAAGTTATAGCAGTTTTAGTAGACAAAGGTCAGGCTGTGCATGATTTCAGTGTGGCAGAAGTGATTTTTGCGGATTAAACTGTATTGATTTAGGAAGAACCAGAAGATGAACCATATATGCTTGGAAAGATCCAGATGTCTATTTTCTGGATAATTTACGACTCATAAATATAATTTTTGTAGAGAAAGTTATCATAGTTTTAGTAGACAAAGGTCAGACTGTGCATGATTTCAACGTGGCAAAAGTGAAGGAGCTATTAAATTATGATTTTTTTGGGATTTGCACGGGCTGGATAGCAGCACAACCGGACCAGTTATGGACAGCAGAAACTTGGCCTAGAAAGTAGTAAACACACGGCTTGGACAGCAGCAGAATCGGGCCTGGACAACAACATAAGCGCACGGCCTGAACAGAAACCATAGGGTGATTTTTCTGTCTACAAAGCCATCTCCATACTGCTGTATATAGGAATTTTTAGACTCAAAGAAAGAGGGCGTCGACCGCAATTCTTGGAGAGATATTATCAAGAGGATTTTTGGGAGATTGAGGGAGACAAAGACAGTTCTTGGAGAGATATTATCAAGAGAATTTTAGGGAGATTGAAGGAGGAAACAGTTTCTTTCATCAAGACAGCTTATCAAGAGATTGAAGACGATGATCGCTTCAAGACTTCGAGGATTCATCTTGTAATTCAGGAAGAAATTCTATCTTTGCTCCTTTTATCCTTCAATATGCTTTTAACCCTAGTATTTGAATTATGTGATTGAGATTTAAACATGAGTGGCTGAACACATTGTTAGGCGTTTAGCTTAGCTGCCTTGATTGTTTTGGATATTTTAGTGGATCTAGTTTTATGAAATTTTCTAGATTATTTCTTATTCAATATCCTTCATACCTTTGATTATTGCTTGTGGATTGGCCATCTATTATTGATAGTCAAGGTAAATATTCAAGATTAGGTTGAGGACAAATCATCTAGACCTAATTAAGCTTTCTTGAATAGGAATTTAAATCAGGATTCAAATCAAATTGTGATTTAGGTGGTTGTGTTTTGCTTATACTTAATTTAACTAATTAATTGATGAACACGATCCATAGGATTTAATTAATTAGTTATAAATTGAGAATAAACACGATCAATGGCATTCTCTAGTCTTAGCAGAAATACAAATAATATTGAATGTTGATTAATTCTTTATATTCACCAAATGTTCCAATTCATGATTGGATAGCAAGCTAAACTCCAAATTGTTCTCAATGATTATACTCATCTTTTCATAATTCGTTTTGTTTAATTTACTTAATTGTTTTTATTTCAATTTTCTCTTCACCAATTATTTAATTAGAGTGTTTAGGATTTAATTTCAGAGTTTGTTTTAGTAATTTTAAGAAAGTAATTTAGGATTTAAACCACTACAATTCCTTAAGAGATCGACCTTGAGAGTAAACTCATCGCAATACTATTTATGATTCGTGCACTTGCAAGGATTTAAAATTTGAACATCATGTGTGTGTATATACACACACACACACACACACACACACACACACATTCAGTTGATGTACATTTTTTTTATATTGTTGCATATATGTGTCGTGCTGGGATTTCAAAATGTGATGACACTGTCTCGGGTGTGGCCAACCCAGGATGTGTCGGTACAATTTTTGTATTGGAGCTTTAGGTTTTATGATTCTGTAGAGTACATAAAAATTTAAAGAAGTGAAAGATTTAAATAAACTAAATTTTAATGCAGAGTCTGAGGATGACACGTGGACGTGTTAGAGCTAGAGGTAGAGTTCTGAATCAGTGAGGACAGGATAGTCCCCAATATTTAGAAGAGTTGAAGAGTAGGAAAAGGTTGTATCTGTGGTTCATGCTAGGGAATAGGTTGCTAGTGTACCTGGTACTAATAGAGGTGGGAGAGAATATGGTATCAGGAGGGATGAGTTGAGAGAAGTTCTTGATCGTGCTATAGAGAGAATGAATGCAGCAGAAGAAAGGGCTGATAGTTTATAGAGGAGATTAGAGGAAAAGGGTAGAATAAAACCTGATGTGGTGTGATTACGCCCAAATTATAACGCGGTTATTGTAGTACAGCTTTGAGGTGTCGATTCCACAGGGAAACAAGTTAATTACAAAAGAAGGTGTGAATTTTAACACACACGATAAAAGATTGATTGAAAGAATTTGAATTATGTGAAAATAGTGTGAAAGAAATTGTGTAAATAGTTTTAATAAGAAATAACAAGGTTCTAGAAATCCTCCTTAGGTTCGTTGCCCTAATCCTAACTTGATTCAGTTGTTTTTATCTCGATTGCAAGTTTCACATCCCAAACAGGCAATCAGCAAATATTCGATTAAAGCACATTTATAAATCCTAATGTAATTGTTATGAAATCTCATTTACTTTCAAGCACACATGACCTAACTTATAACTTATCAAGGGACGACGATATATATAAATGACAATACCGCAGCAATGGAAAAATCTATAAAAGAGATCTACCAGACTCAATCACACCCAAATAGATACACATAAGAAAAGCATGACTAGACTTATATGGAAAAGAAGCATGCAATCACTGGACTAATAAAAATATACTAATTAAATTAAAGAATAAAACATAACAATGTTTAATGAAAATAATATCTAACTACAACTGAATCAAATAAAGGAAAATAAGAACAACTACACCTAGGGATTCATCCCTTCGCCTTGCTTGGAGATTAGCTGGCCATCGAGCTCATGCTTACTTGAGTTGCCTTCAGCCTCTCAAAGATCATCCTCAGCTTGCCCTTCAAATTTATACTTTTAGATTCGTCCTAAAGGCCCTCTGGATTCACTATTTGATGATTTCAGATGAGCTCCGAATGATGCCTCAAAGCTGAAGTGGAGTAGGCCTTTTATAGGGAAATACCACAAGTGCAATGTGTTTCCAATCCGATGTGGGATGTGGGATATAGAAATGTGTTTTCTAACCGATGTGGGATGTGGGATTTAAGCCCAAAATCACGCTGAAATCCTGCACAACCTGCACAACCTGACCTTTGTCTACTAAAACTGCCATAACTTTCTTTAAAAAAATCATTTTTACAAGCCGTAAAATTCTCCAGAAAATAGACTTCCGGATCTTTCTAAGCATATATGACTCATCTCCTGGTTCTTCTTGCATCAATACAGTTTAATTTTCAAAGATGATTGATCGGTACGGGCAATTTTGGCAATTTAGTAAATCTCATTTCTTGGTTTCTCTTCATCTTGGCTCTTCCGCGACCATTATCTCACTCGAGTATTCATTGAAGCTTCGTGTTTAAAATGATGATAGCTTTTCTATCTCTTTTCTAAGCTCAAAGTACTTGAAAATGCACTGAAATAAGTCAACGATTCAAGAATAACACTTTAGAGTTATTAAGGTATAAAAGTGTAATTCCAACCTCGATCAACCCTAAAATGCTAACAATTAAGTACTGTTTAGATGCATTTTATGACTCTCATCACAACCCCCAACTAGCTTATTGCTAGTCCCTAGCAATTGAAGCGAAAATAAGAGATGAATTCTATGGTAGGAGTTAAAAACAAAGTAAAGTAATGCTAGCGTTGAATCAAGAGTAATTCACTTTTTGTCTTAAAAATTGCACATAATATACGGTACATAGAATCATTAAATTTCACCTAAGTCCAAAAGTAATCCAAACATCAATCTTAAAATTGTTATTGACTCTTAACATCAATCTTACCACAATCCATTAATCCAAACACCCAGATTATTTTATGCATAACATTCATGAATACAAGTCTTGACCTCTAAAAACATAATAAATTGCGTGACATCAATCACAAAAACAAGCTCCATAGGCTCACTTTTCAAATCACTCTCTACTATTGTAGAAAAATCACACTACATTGGATCAATAGGTCTTTAATAAGCTTGTAATGTTAGGCTAAGGTAAATGTTAAAAGAAAAATGGGAAGGATTCACGAGAAAATGAACTCAATCTCTTAGCGTTAAACACAATCACTTTTAAGCACTAGATAACCTTATTTCAACACCCAAATTTTTTTAACCATTTTTTGAGCATTTTTTTTTTAATACTCAATCACCACTTTTCTTTTCTTTTCTTCTTTCTTTGTCGTAATTCACTTTTCTTTTGTATTTTGGCATAAGACCATTCACCTCCTTTTTTATTTTTCTTTTCTTTTCCATAACCCCCAACTTATCTCCTTTAATGTGCTTGGGTTATGATAGTGATATTTTATCATATTTCCATCCTTACTCCTTTTAAGTGCTTCTCAACAAATGTGTATAGCTAAGTTCTTTTAAGAGAAATGTAAGGATAAAATATTCTCTTTAGGCTCATAAAGGTGAGTGAATGGGCTATTGAAAGAAACAAGGCTCAAATTCTTTTTTTAAAAAAAGGGCTCAAATAGGTGACTAGCGATAAATATCAATGGTAGGTTTGAAAGGCTTAAACGGTCCAAAAATGGCCTATATCATATCCTCAGTAATGTGCATTCTAGGAATTTGCCTCAAGTGGTTATCAAGTTCTAGAGCTTGTCAAGACCGCAAAAATATTCACAAAATAATCATACATAAAACTTTTCTAAATGTTTAAGACTAATCATACTATCTTACCACAAACTAGACTCTCTAACCAAGTGAAGATTGATACTTAAATTAATTTCAAATCGAAGCAAGATTTAACTTCTTCTAACCGCTATATGCTATCTCAATTAAGTTTATATCATTGACATATGAATTACATTCAAGGCAACCACAAAGCATGCTTAAAACAAAAAGAAACGGAAAATGACACCAAGCAGTTCAATGGAAAAAGAAAAAAATGTATCGAAATAAAGAATATTGAAACAAAGAGATGCGTTTCCTCCACCCCCAACTTAAAAATTGCATTGACCTCAATGTAAAAGAAAGAGTAAAGGAAACTCCCTTTGTAGCCAAAGGTGCACAGAAGCTGAAAATTGTGCTCCACCATTTGAATTGCTTCATATTTATCCCTGAAAAAGAAATGCGAAAGTAAAACTGGAAAACAGCAAGATAATAATAATAAATAAGAAAAAAGAAATATAGAAAACAATAAAAATAAAAGGATACATTGTGGGTTGCATCCCATGAGCGCTAAGTTTCACGTCTTCAGCCAGACGCTCTTAATTCCTCCTAGAAAGGCATAGGTTGAATGCACCCGCCACGTTTTTATATTTTTTATTTTATTTTATTTTTGGGCAAATGCAAATAAACTAAAATAAAATTAAAATTAAAATTAAAAGTAAAAGTAAAATTAAAATTAAAATTAAAAAAAAACAAAAATACTAACTAAACTAGTAGAAAAATAAAATTAATTTAGACAAAAATTTCACAAACAAAACAATACCCCAGCAACGGCGCCAAAAACTTGTTGTGAGTTTTAAATTACTCACAAGCACACAAGTCGTTTGCAATATAGTGTTGTGCAAGTGCGAGGTCGAATCCACAAGGAATTGCGTTGTGAAAATATTTTTATCTAAAGTAAGCCTATTTTAACCTAGTTCCAAGTTTTGAATTATCTTTTGTAAAACAAATATAAACTAAACTAAATTGATTTAAAACTAATAATAAAGACACTAAGGTTTCTGAATCCACCCCACCAAAGTTAAGCATATATCTTCATGTTCTAAAAATAGCTTATCAAAACATTTCATGAATCCAACTTAAAACAAAAAACAACAAATATCCCAATTAAACCAAAAGCATCCAATGTATCTGCTTTTAACAAATCACAAAGGAAATCCAATTTAATCAAAAACAATTTGATGTATCCATTAGATGAAACACACGGAATATCCAACAGAACAATTTAAACGCAATCAATCATAAGATTTTACTCAAATAATTGACAGAACATTTATACTAAAAAAAACATCAGAATTGCATAAACAAATCTGAAACTATTATGCCAAACAACGGCGAGGCTTCATCTTCAACCTTAGTTGAAGATTTTTGCCACTCATAATCATGAAAATAGGGTTCATAATAAAAGTGCTAAACATTAAACTAAAAAAAACAGTAAATTAAAACTGACTATACATGGGAGAAATTCCACTCGCTGTTGGGCGACGCTTCCCCTCGTGGTAGCAAAGCCTTCGAAAATCTACCAGAATGCTAGTAGAAGTCCTCCAAATTGCACCAAAATGGCACTTGGAATTACTCCCTAAAGATGAAGTGAAGAGGGGCTTATATAGGGAAACATCACAAGTGCAATGTGTTTCCAATCCGATGTGGGATACTGCAGATTCCAGCTTTTGCTCTTTGACCTTTGTCTACTAAAACTGCCATAACTTTTTCTAGAAAAATAATTTTATTGATCCGTAAAATTCCCCAGAAAATAGACATCTGGATCTTTCCAAGAATATATGGCTTATCTCCTGGTTCTTCTTGAATCAATACGGTTTAATCCTAAAAAATGGTTGATCTGTACGAGCAATTCTGGCAATTTTAGTGAAACTCCTTTCCCAGTGCTTGTAAACCTGAAAACAATGAAAACAACTCAAAGTAACAAATTCCTAAACTAACAAATGTAAATTAAGTGGCCAAAATATGCAATATTTTTCACTCATCAAATACCCCCAAACTTACATTTTGCTAGTCCCTTAGCAAAACAAAATAAAAAACTAAATGAATAACAAAGATTATAAAGATAAGTTCAGTATTCATGGTATCCAAAAATTTAAGGAGCATTCAAAATCATTAGATTCATTAATGAGCAAACTTAAATAAGTCAAACCCATCTTCATAATGAATAAGAATTTAAAACTTAATTACTTACAAGAGGCATGGTAAGACATCACAAGCTTGAATCAGTGTAAAGTGAATTAGTATATATACAGATGAGGTTTCCAAATAACTTCAATGTACAAGGTATTAAAATCTCAAGATCCACAGAATTTCTCGTCGGAAAGAACAATGAAGGCGTAGTTTTTTTTTTTTAACATAAAGCTCTGCTACATTTAGTTCCCTTAAGCTTTCTAATTGACCCATGTAACGAGTGTTGAGTCAATGACTCCCAAACCAGATGGTTTTAGGGCATTAGGTGTAAAGACACCCCTAACGACTTACTAACTCGAGTAAAAAAGGCTACGAAATTAAACCGACCTTAATACTACCAAGCAAAATTCTACCTTTTGACGTGAACACTCACTGCTTACTGAGGCAAGAGGTCCAATTACTCAGTGAAAAGTTTCGCAATGATCATTATGAATAAAATTCCCACCTTTTGATGTGAACACTCACTACTTACTGAGGCAAGAGGTCCAGTTACTCAGTGGAAAGTTTATTGATGATGATCATTATAAATATTAATAGTATTAGTTGTTTTTATTTATTTATTATATATGCCCAAGTGTTTATCCAACAAGTCATCCGATTTCAGTTAAGACAAGAAAACGTATACATTCAACTCACTTGTCATACCTCACACAAATATGTGCTGATGTGCTCGTGTTAGATTAGATCAAACATGTGAATTCTCGAAAATGCCTAAAGTAAGTAACTAAAGTTTAAACTCTATCATCAGATCATGTGTTCAAAGTTTTAAACTCACCAATGAAATCACATCACAATTTTTTAGAAAAAACAAAATTTTTAGACGAATATGAACATGCATTTATCTTTACGACAAAAAGACAACAAATTAGGACAAAGTGTGTGATGTGTCTCCCATACCCTCAAACTTAAATTACACATTAACCCCAATGTGTGACTAATATGGAAAGACCTGACCTGAGATATAGAGAACTATCTAGACTGGTATGGCTCAGAGCATACCCCCAAACTTGAACTGAAGTACGCATTATCCTTGAAAAATAAAAAAACTGGAAAACAAAAAATACTGGAAACAAACATTAATCATAAAAATGCCAAATAATAAATAAATAAACAGAAAAGATAAGCTGTGGGGTGCCTCCCATGAGTGCTAAGTTTAATGTCTTCAGCCAGACCCAACATTAGTAAACAGGCCCAACTAAGCGCTCCACCATCTGATCAATAATTGGGAATGGAAAATGATCAGGCCTAGTTGCAGCATTCAATTTACGGTAGTCTAGACACTTTCTCCATCTTGACTGCACTCGAGTTGGGACCAACTCGTCGTCTTTATTTACTACCGTCAATTTAGCACGTTTGGGCACGACTGGAATCAGGCTCACCCACTTGTGATCAGAGATGGGATAAATGATCCCTGGCTCTAACAGCTTAATATCTTCTGCCCTCACAACCTCTTGCATAGCAGGGTTGAGTCTTCTTTGTGGCTCCCTCGATGGCTTGGCATTCTCCTCCAACTGTATCGTGTGTATTACCAACGAGGGGTTGATTCCCTTGACATCCTCAATAGTCCAGCCTATAGCTTCCTTATGCTCTCTTAAGATGTCCAATAATTTCTCCTCTGGAGCATCACCCAAATCTAAAGCTATCATTATAGGCAAAGAATCTGCTGGACCTAGGAACTTATACTTAAGATTGTCCGATAAAGGCTTAAGTTCCTTCTTGGGGGGTTCAGGTGTTGTGGTTTCCTCCATCTCAATGATCTTTTGAGGAGCAGACTCTAAAGTAGCATTTGCTTGCTCAAACAACTTATCTAAATCCAAATCGTCTTCAAATTGAGCAAAGCATGCCTCCAAAATGTCCTCAGACTTCCATTCTTTCTTGGGCGCTTGTAGTCTCTCAGGGTAAGGCGCTTTAGGTAAAAACGACCTAGAGAGATCATTAAAAATAGGTGTGGCTGTAGATGGCTCAGCATCTCTCTTCTCATTGTTGCCACTTTCTTGCCCTTGGTGCATAGCAGGGTTCTCTTCCACTTGATTGTGCACTTGTCTCCCAGACCTAAATGGGACAACTGATTGCACTCGTTCCTACCAATGCATAGTAGTTAATAAATTTCCCACCGCAAACTGTTTCTTTAGGTTAGGATCAGTTTGACTGGGGAAAGTTCCTTCCTCTCCTTCACCCACGTAACTTGCGATTTGATTAATTTGACTCTCTAGTGTGGCAATCGCTTGGGTGTTTTCTATTGTTGCACTCATCACTTCACTCATAGATTGGCTAGTCGTTTTCATAAAATCATTGAGAGCGTCCTCCAATGACTGTGAAACCGACGCTGGCGCTTGAATGGGAGCTTGGTAAGCGGGTGATGGTGCTGGATAAGCTGAGTGACCATAACTTGGAATTGGTGGAGGAAATTCGGGAGGGTATTGATTGTGAGCATGATAAGGGTCTCCTCCCTGATTCCTCAGTTGGTTCTGCTTCCATGAAACATTAGAGTGGTCCCACCACCCTGGATTGTATGTTTCAGAGTAAGATCCATTTGATTGCCAACAACACTCATTGAAAGCATTCATTTGTTCCATGGGATACTCGGCAAAAGCCGGCATTGATTGGCAATTCTGTGCTAAATGCAGAGGACTAGCACAGAGGGAACAGCTATCAACATTGAATGTGTTGGCAGCATTGAGGGACGGGCCGGTCATTTTAATGAAATCCTTGAGAGCGTTCTCTAAAGACTGTGAAACCGGCACTGGATTCATCCACATTTTTTTTCTTTTTTTTTAATAAAAAAATTGCTAACTAACTAGTAGAAAAATAAAATCATTTCAGACCAAAAATTTTCACAAACCAAAAAATTCCCCGGCAACGACGCCAAAAACTTGTTGTGAGTTTTAATTTACTCGCAAGCGCACGAGTCGTTTGCAATATAGCGTCGTGCAAGTACGAGGTCGAATCCACAGGGAATTGTATTGTGAAAATATAATTTAATCTAAACTAACTCTATCTTAACCTAGTTCCGAATTTCAAATGATAATTTGCAAAATAAATTAAAATTAAACTAAATTGATTTTTAAAAACTAATAATTAAAACACTAAGGTTTCCAAATCCACCCCACCGAAGTTAAGCATATATGTTCTAAAAATATAGCCTATCAAAACATTCCATGAATCCAACTATAAGACAAAAAACAAAGAATATCCCAACTAAACCAAAAGTATCCAATGTATCCGCTCTCAACAAATCACAAAGGAAATCCAATTTAATCGAAAAGCATTCAATGTATCCATCAGATGAAACACAAGGAATATCCAACAAACAATTTAAACTCAATCAATTATAAGATTAACTCAAATAATTGACAGAACATTTATACTAAAAATTGTCAGATTTGTACAAGTAAATCTGAACTACTACGCCAAACAACGGCGGGGCTTCATCTTCAACCTTAGCTGAAGAGTCTACCCACTCATAACTATGAAACTACAATTCATAATAAAAGTGCTAAACATTTAAACTAAAACAACTAAATGTAAAGAAATAAGTAAATAACTTTACATGGGAGAAATTCCACTCGTTGACGGGCGGTGCTTCCCCTCGTGGTGACAAAGCCTTCGAGATCGACCAGAATACTAGCGGACGTCCATCGGTAAACACCAAAGTGGCTCAGGAATTGTACACTGAATGATGAAGTGGAGTGGGTCTTATATAGGCAAATACCACGAGTGCAATGTGTTTCCAATCCGATGTGGGATGTTGGATATAGAAATGTGTTTCCAACCGATGTAGGATATGAGATTTAAGTCTTCACATGCCCTTCAAAACTTCTGTTCATGCTGAAATCCCACACAGCCCGCACAGCCTGACCTTTGTCTACTAAAACAGCCATAACTTTCTGTAGAAAAATCATTTTTACGAGCCGTAAAATTCTCCAGAAAATAGATTTCTGGATCTTTCTAAGCATTTATGGCTCATATCCTGGTTCTTCTTGAATCAATACAGTTTAATTTTCAAAGATGATTGATCTGTACAGCCAATTCTGGCAATTTTAGTGAAACTCCTTTCCCAGTGCTTGTAAACATGAAAACAACTCAAAGTAACAAATTCCTAAGCTAACAAATGTAAATTAAGTGGCCAAAATATGCAATATTTTTCACTCATCATTAGTCTTACCCTGTACCTCAATAAAAGCATGTAAAGTGTCTTCTAAAGAACTCCTAGAAGACACAGATGCATGATATGGTGTAGAGGTTTGTGCAAACTACTGGTTTTTAGATTTCCAGCTGAAATTGGGGTGATTTCGTCATCCCAGATTATAAGTATCAGAGAAAGGTGTCAAAGGCTTCTTGTACATGCCTAAGGCATTACATTGTTCCTTATACATCCCTCTCATCTCAACAAATGTGGCACACTCTTAGGCGAGATGATCTACCCCACCACACACAAAACATGGTTCAAAAGATTTTGCATTATTTGCTACGTGTGTTGGCTTTAAGCTTTTAGTCTTTAACTCATCGAGCTCCCTAGTGAGCATCTCGACCTTGGCTCTAAGGTTATCCTCTTCCCTAAGATGGTAAATTCCACCACCATTTGGGTGCCCTATAGGTCATGACCTATTTGTGCTTTCAGTAGCATTAGGTCCAGTCCAAGTGTGAGCTTTTTCAACAAGCTCATTAAGGTACTCTATGGCCTTATCAAGATCTTTCTCTAAAAACTCACCATTACACATCATCTCTACAAATTAGCGCTCTCTATATGTAAGTCCCTCATAAAAATAGCTCACTAAGTGCTAACACTCATACCCATGGTGAGGGCACATACTCAATAACTCTTTAAATCTCTCCCAAGACTGATAAAAAGTCTCGCTGTCCTTTTGTGCAAAGGTGGAGATTTGCCTTTTTAAAGCATTGGTCTTATGTTGGGGAAAATATTTATTAAAAAAAATCTGAGTCATCTCAGTCCACAATCCAATAGATCGTGATCTAAGTGAGTATAGCCAACTCTTAGCTCTATCCTTCAAAGTGAAAGGAAAGAACTTAAGCCTCATAATGTCATCGGTTTCGTCTTGACTATGAAAAGTCGCGACTACTTCCTTAAACTCTCTAATGTGCACATATGGGTTTTCATTATCCAAGCCATGAAATGTAGGGAGTAAATGGATCATCCCTGTTTTAAACTCTAATGGGCGAGTATTGGCTGGAAATATGATGCATGATGATGTGGTTGTGCATGTAGGGTTGAGGTAATCCTGAAGGGTCCTAGGGGGTTATATTCACTCATTTCTTCGGGACTAGATGGACTGTCAAATAAAGGATTTAGAAATGAATTGAATTCTGACTCTAGCACAGGCCTACAAGCATCTCTATGTATTTGCATTCAAGGTAACAAAATAATGAAAAAAAATTACTATAAAAAGAAAGAATAAGATAAAATAAAATAAAATTAATGCAGCAAGCTAAAAGAGGGAACGAAATTACCGCCTTTACAAACTGCTGAAAAGAAAAACTATTTACAGTTCTTTTACCGTCATCAAAAGTTGACAATCTTCCTTGTACTTAACCGCGTTTCCCCGGCAACAGCACCAAAATTTAATTACGCCCAAAGTATAACGCGGTTATTGTAGTACAGCTTTGGGGTGTCGATTCCACAGAGAAACAAGTTAATTACAAAGAAGGTATAAACTTTAACTCAAACGATAAAAGATTAAATGAGAGAATCTGAGTTGTGAGCAAATTGTGTAAATAGACTGGATAATATAAATAAGAAACGACAAGGTTCCAGAAATCCTCCCTAGGTTCATTGCCCTAATCCTAACTTGATTCAGTTGTTTTTATCTCGATTGCAAGTTTCACATCCCACACAGGCAATCGGCAAATATTCAATTAAAGCACATTTATAAATCCTAATGTAATTGTTATGAAATCTCCTTTACTTTCAAGCACACATGACCTAACTTATAACTTATCAAGGGACGATGATATATCTAAATGACAATACCGCAGCAATGGACAAATCTATAAAAGAGATCTACCGGACTCAATCACACCCAAACAGATACACATAAGAAAAGCATGACTAGACTTATATGGAAAAGAAGCATGCAATCATCGGACTAATAAAAATCTACTAATTAAATTAAAGAATAAAACATAACAATGTTTAATGAAAATAATATCCAACTACAACAGAATCAAATAAAGGAAAATAAGAACAACTACACCTAGGGATTCATCCCTTCGCCTTGCTTGGAGATTAGCTGGCCATCAAGCTCATGCTTACTTGAGTTGCCTCCAGCCTCTCAACGATCATCCTCAGCTTGCCCTCCAAATTTATACTTTCGGATTCATCCTAAAGGCCCTCTGGATTCACTCTTTGATGATTTCAGATGAGCTCCGAATGATGCCTCAAAGCTGAAGTGGAGTAGGCCTTTTATAGGGAAATACCACAAGTGCAATGTGTTTCCAATATGATGTGGGATGTGGGATATAGAAATGTGTTTTCCAACCGATGTGGGATGTGGGATTTAAGCCCAAACTCACGCTGAAATCTCACATAGCCTGACCTTTGTCTACTAAAACTGCCATAACTTTCTCTAGAAAAATCATTTTTACAAGCCGTAAAATTCTCCAGAAAATAGACTTCCGGATCTTTCTAAGCGTATATGGTTCATCTCCTGGTTCTTCTTGCATCAATACAGTTTAATTTTCAAAGATGATTGATCTGTACGGGCAATTCTGGCAATTTAGTAAATCTTCTTTCTTGGTTTCTCTTCATCTTGGCTCTTCCGCGACCATTATCTCACTCGAGTATTCATTGAAGCTTCGTGTTTAAAATGACGATAGTTTTTCTATCTCTTTTTTAAGCTCAAAGTACCTGAAAATGCACTGAAATAAGTCAACGATTCAAGAATAACACTTTAGAGTTATTAAGGTATAAAAGTGTAATTCCAACCTCGATTAACCCTAAAATGCTAACAATTAAGTACTGTTTAGATGCATTTTATGACTCTCATCATGGTGAGGCAAGAGGCTCATGAAAGAGAGGGTGTGTTTGCACATGAAATGCAAGGGGATTGTTTTGGGAGATTTCTTAAGTTTAAACCCCAGTCTTTTAGAGGATCTGTAAATCCTTTTGAAGCTGAATAGTTGATTAAACATGTTGAGAAATATTTTGAAGTCTTACCAGTGATAGATGGATAGAAAATTGCTTTTGCTTCATTTATGCTAGAAAGTAAGTGATTACGCTCAAACTAATACGCAGTTATTGTGTATAGTTGAGGTGTCGATCCCACGAGGAAAAGCGAACTACAAAGGAAAAGTGTAAATCTTAACACGAACGATAAAGATCAAGTGAGAGAATATGAGTTTTGATAATGAAGTAATGTGAGGAAATTGTGTAAGCAGATTGAAGAATATAATAGAGAAACACAAGGGTCCGGGAATCCTTCCTAAGTTCGTCGCCTTATTCCAATCTCGATTCAATTGTTTTTATCTCGATTACTAATTTCACATCCCAAACAAGCAATCGGTAAATATTCAATCAAAGCACATATAAACCCTAATGTAATTGATATGAATTACTCTTCACTTTCAATTTAAGCACACATGACCTATCCTATAGATTTATCAAGAAACGACAATATATCTTAATGACAATATCATAGTAATAAAGATGAATCTACCAGACTTAATCACATCCAACAATCTTGACATAAGAAGAGCATGACTAGACTTATATCGAGGAGAAAGATACAATCACCGGATTAAGAGAAAATCTTCCAATTAAATCAAAGCGTAAATCATAACAATGTTTTGACAATAAATCCAAACTACAACTAAATCAATAATGAAAAATAAGAACAACTACACCTAGGGATTCATCCATTTGCTTTGCTTAGAGATTAGTTGGCCATGGGGCTTATGCTTGAACACTTTGATGGGGGAGAATGTGGCTGCCTTCTTGAGTTTTCCAGCCTTCAATGATGTCTTTATTAAACCCTAAGTGATCTATTTATAATACAAAAGGTCTACGGGTGTTTTCAGGTCTAAACTATTATTTAAAACCCTAATTAGGTTGTGACTCGGAAACAAAACATCGCGCTCGCGCCGTGGTTACACTAATCCAGGCCGCGGCTCACACTGATGTCTTCTTGGCTCTTTTAGACTTAGTTCTGGAGGCCGCGACTCAGACTTTCTAGGCCGCAGTGTACACACTTCCTTTCCTATCCGAGAAGTTGATGTTCTGGAGGCCGAGGCTTGAAGTTTTGGGCCGCAGCATGGAACACTAAAGACTTGGTTTCTTTTCATTTTGTCCTTCCACAACCATGCCTTCACTTTGATATGCATCGAAGCATCGTGCTTTAAGCTATGATAGTTTTCCATATCTTTTTGGACCCAAAACACCTTAAAATGCACCAAAATAGATCAATGATCCAAGAATATCACTTTAGAGGTTTTAAGGCGTAAAAAGTGTAGTTTAAACCTAGATCAACCCTAAAATGCTAACAAATAAGTACTATTAAGATGCATTTTATGACTCTTATCATAACCCACAACTAGCTTATTGCTAGTCCCTAGCAATTCAAGCGAAAATAAGACAATATGAAATGAATTCTATGGTAGGAATCAAAACAAAGTAAAGCAATGTTAGCGTTAAACCAAGAGTAATTCACTTTTTGTCTCTAATATCGTAAATAACACACAACACATAATCATTAAATATCACCCAAGTCCAAAAGTAATCCAAATATCAATCTTAAAATTGTTATCGACTCTTAACATCCATGTTACCACAATCCATTAATCTGAACACTCGGATGATTTTATGCACAACATTCATGAATACAAGTCTTGGCCTATAAAAATATATTAATTTACGTGACATTAATCACAAAAACAAGCTCCATAGGCTCACTTTTCAAATCACTCTCCACTATTGTAGAAAAAATCACACTACCTTGGATCAATAGGTCTTTAATAAGCTTGTAACGTTAGGCTAAGGTAAAGGTCAAGAAAGAACAGGAAGTATTCAACAAATAAAAGAACTCAATCTCTTAGTTTTAAACACAACTACTTTAAGCACTGGATAACCTTACTTCAATACCCAACTCTTTCAACTATTTTTTGAGCATTTCTCTCAATAAATCACCACTTGTTTTCTTTTTCTTCTTTCTTTGCCATAATTCACTACTTTTTATTTTTTATTTTGGCATAAGATCATTCACCTCCTTTTTTATTATTTTCTTTTCTACAACCCTCAACTTATTTTAATATACTTAGGTTATGGTAGTAATATTTTTTCATATTTTCTTCCTCACTCCTCTTAAGTGCTTCTCGACAAATGTGTATAACTAAGTTCTTTTAAAAGAAAGGTAAGGATAAAATATTTTTAGGCTCATAAAGGTAAGTAAATGGGTTACCAAAAGAAACAAGGCTCAAATTATTTTTTCAAGAAAAGGCTCAAACAGGTGACTAGCGATAAATATAGTAATGGTAAGTTTGAAAGGCTCAAACGGTCCAAAAATGGCCTATATCATATCCTAAGTAATGTGCATTCTAGGAATTTGCCTCAAGTGATTATCAAATACATTCTAGAGCTTGTCGAGACCACAAAAGTATTCACAACACAATCACACATAAAACTTCTCTAAATATTTTAGACTAATCATGTAATCTTACCATAAACCAGAGTCTCAAACCAAATGAAGATTGATACTTAAATTATTCTTAAACCGAAGCAAGATTTAATTTCTTCTAAATGTTATATGCTATCTCAATTATGCCCATATCATTGACATGTTAATTAAATCCAAGGTTAACACAAAGCATGCTAAAAATAAACAAAAAAAAGAAAGTGACACCAAGCAGTTCAATGAAAAGAATAGAACTACGTTTCCTCCACCCCCAACATAAAAATTGCATTGACCTCAATGTGAAAGAAAAGTAAAGGAAACTCCCTTTGTAACCAAAAGTGCACAGAAGCTGAAAATTGTGTACCACCATTTGAACTGCATGCCGTTCTTCTTGTTGAAAGTTCGATCAACTTGATATCTTCTTAAATAACCAAAATTCTTCTTAGAACCAAGCTTTTTGGAGAAACTTTATGCAAAATCTGCAATATTAGTGCTAAATCCTTCAAGAAATGATGTTAGAAGCAAGAAATAGTGAGAAAAATTGAATGGGTAAGTGAGGGTTTGGAGAGAGTATGAGAGAGAGTGGAGTGTGCTGTGTGTTTCGCAAAGTAGAAATGAAAAAGATGGTGCAGAAATGGGTTTTAAAAGGGTCCAGCTCACAGGTTGGCGTCGCGGCTTACTGACTTAAAACCTAAATTCTACTTTGCTATGAGGCACGGTGCGAAATAAGCTGGGCACGGCGTACGGACTGGGCCTAGGCACGACCTAGGCCTGTTTCTGGTAAAAAAAAAAAACAAAACACCTTGTTTGTGCAAAATAAAATAAACAAAATAAAATAAAGAAAAATAACCCTTAAACTAAAAACTATAGTAAATCAAATTAAAAAAAAATTAAAAATTAAAAGTGAAATAAACTTAATTAAAAACAAAAAAAAACAAAACAAAAAAAAATAAAAACATACCTTTGTGGTGAGGTCAAGGTGAATAGACCGGATCCATAAGCCGAATGTCTTCCACTTCCGGATCTTAAGATTTTAAGGCGTTGACCATTTACTTTAAAAATCCGACCATCTCTATTATCCTCTATTTCTACCACCCCATTGGCAAAACATTCTTTACTACAAAAGGGTCGGTCCACCCTGACCGAAGTTTTCCTGGGTGCTTATGGAGTCCAAAATCATATAAGAACACCCGATCATTAAGCTTAAATGTTTTTCTTAAAATTTTGTTATCATGAAACACTTTTATTTTAGCCTTATAGATTCTAGAGTTCTCATAAACATCATTTCTCAACTCCTCTAGCTCGGTCAACTGAAATTTCCTAAGCTTACTTGCTTCTCCCATGTCAAAGTTGAAATGCTTGATGGCCCAATAAGCTCGATGCTCGAGCTTTACAGGTAAGTGGCAAGGTTTTCCAAAAACAAGCCTATAAGGTGACATACCTAAAGGAGTTTTGAAAGCTGTACAGTAGGCCCAAAGCGCATAAACTAGTCTCAAAGACCAATCATTGAGATCCGGGTTAACCCTTTCTTCTAAAATTTGTGTAATTTCCCTGTTTGCTAGTTCTACCTGTCCACTTTTCTGAGGGTGGTAGGTAGTAGAGATCTTATGTAACACCCCATATTTTCTCATCAAAGTTTCAAAAGAACAGTTGCAAAAATGCGTACCCCAATCACTAATTATAGGACGTGGTGTACCAAATCGAGATAACACATTTTCTTTGAGAAATTTAATTACCGTTCTATTATGATTGCTTCAGCAAGCTGCTGCCTTTACCCATTTTGACACATAATCTATTGCCATAATGATATATTGATATCCGAAAGAAGGAGGAAATGGTCCCATAAAATCAATGCTCCAACAATCAAAGATTTCAATTTCAATCACTAAAATTGGGTTTAAGTGCATCATATTACGATGAGACACAACTCTTAACTTCTGACATTTTTCACATGAGCGACAATAGATATTTGCATCTTTAGACAAGGTGGGCCAATAAAATCCACACGATAAATTTTTGTAGCGGTTTTTTTCATTGAAAAATGGCCTCCACAAGCTTGGGAGTGACAAAATTCCAAGACGCTAGCAATCTCTTCGTTAGGGATGCAACACCTTAAAATTTTATCAGGGTAGTATTTGAAAAGACAAGGGTCATCCCAATAAAAATTAAGTACCTCATTCAAGAACTTCCTCTTGTCTTAAGCGCTCCAATCCATTGGTATCTCATCGGTAGCCAAATAATTCATGATATGAGCAAACCATAGTAGAGAAGTAATATAGAGTAAATGCTCATCGGGAAAATCATCCTTGATTGGCATGTTGTCAGAGGTGTCCTCAAATGTGAGCTTCAAGAAATGGTCAGCCACTACGTTCTCTACTCCTTTCTTGTCTTTGATGGTGATGTCAAATTCTTGCAAGAGTAAGATCCACCGTATTAGTCGTGCCTTAGCATCCTTCTTTGTAAGAAGGTACTTAAGGGTTGCATGATCTGTGAAAATAAGAATAAAAGAACCCCTTAAATAATCATAAAATTTGTCCAAAGCAAATACTACAGCTAGCAATTCTTTTTCAGTGGTGGAGTAATTCATCTGAGCACGATTTAGGGTTTTACTAGCATAGTAAATGACAAAAGGTTTCCCCTCTCTTCGTTGTCCAAGAGCAACACCTATAGCAAAGTCACTAGCATCACACATGATCTCAAAAGGTAAATTCCAATCAGGTGACTATATTATGGGTGCTAAAGTAAACTTGCCAATCAGTATTTTAAAGGCCTCTTGACAAGCTTGTGTCCACTCAAATGGGGCATCTTTATCTAGGAGGGCACATAGTGGTCTAGATATGGTGGAAATGTTTTGTATGAACCTTCTATAAAAACCCGCATAACCAAGAAAAGATCTCACATCCTTTACTATCTTATATGTAGGTAACTTAGATATTAATTTAATCTTAGATTGATCAACCTCTATCTCCTTAGAAGAAACAATATGTCCTAAGACAATACCTGAAGGTACCATGAAATGGCATTTTTCCCAATTTAAGACTAATTCTTTCTCCTCACAACGAATTAATACTCTCTCTAAATTCAATAAGCATGCATCAAATGAAGATCCAAAAACAGTCAAGTCGTCCATAAAAACTTCCATGCAATTTTCAACCATGTCACTAAAAATGCTCATCATGCAACATTGAAAAGTAGTAAGTGCATTACACAATCCAAATGACATTCTATGAAAAGCATAAGTACCAAAGGGACAAGTGAAAGTGGTTTTATCCTGGTCTTCTAATGTAATTTCAATTTGATAATAACCAGAATAACCATCTAAGAAACAATAAAAAGGATGACCAGCTACACACTCAAGAATTTGATCGATAAAAGGGAGTAGGAAATGGCCTTTTCGGGTGACAGCATTTAATTTTCTGTTATCAATGCACATTTGCCACCCAGTCACAAGTTTTGTAGGGACTAACTCTCCTAGGTCATTTTTCATCACAGTGACACCGGACTTTTTAGGAACAACCTGTGTAGGACTTACTCATTTACTATTAGCTATCAGATATATAATTGCCGCATCTAATAGTTTCAACACTTCATTTTTCACCACTTCTTTCATAGTGGGGTTAAGCCTACACTGGGGGTCTCTACGAGGGCTAGTTCCTTCATCCAAATTTATCTTATGAGAACAGATCAGGGGACTAATACTTTTTAAATCAGCCATGCTCTAACTTAAGGCTGATTTATGTTCATTTAGGGTCCGAATTAATTTCTCACCTTGAGACTCAGACAATTCAGATGAGATAATAACAGGAAAAGTATCACCTGGACTGAGGAAAACATGCTTCAAACCCTTAGGTAGCAACTTCAATTCAACTTTGGGCACTTCCACACTTGAGGGGATTTGTTTCTCGCTTCTTTCAAGCAACTCCTCAAACTTCAGTTGCCATGCTTGAGTGCCATAATCCTGAGATTTATCAAAAATAGCACAAATATCAATTACATCATATTTATCATTAATAGAATTAAACTCAGAATTAACAAGAAAATACTCAACAGGATCAAAATCATGAGTTATAGAAACTCCTCTATCGATGAGTGACTCAATCATGTATAATTGGTGGCTCTCGTCATCATCTTCTGGCTGTTTTGCAACATTGAAGATGTTCACCTCGAGGGTCATGTTTCCAAAGGACAGCTTTATGAGTCAATTCCTACAAATAATAAGAGAATTTGCAGTAGCAAGGAAAGGTCTACCCAAAATTAAAGGAATTTTAGAGTTAGTGTCAACAGCAGAAGTAGTATCAAGGATTAGGAAATCAACAGGATAACAAAATTTATCAATTTGAATTAAAACATCCTCTACCACACCTTGGGGTACTTTGACTGAACGGTAAGCTAATTGCAATACCATAGTGGTTGGTTTGATTTCTCCCAAACCCAGCTGCAAATAAATAGAAAATAGCATCAGTTTTACACTAGCTCCTAAATCTAGCAATACTTGTCCAACCTCATGATTTCCAATGCTACATTGTTGGACAGCCAGGATCCTTGTATTTGAGGGGAATCCTTTGCTCAATTAAAGCACTAACTTGCTTTATTAGGAATGTCATTTTCTTCACATGGTGCTTCCTCTTAACTGTATTCAAATCCTTAAGAATTTTCGCATAAGTAGGAACTTGTTTAATCACATGCAAAAGAGGAAGATTAATTTTTACTTGCCTTAGTTTCTCTAGGATTTCATTGTTTAGGTCCAGATTTTTCTTATTTGATTTTAAGGCTTGAGGGAATAGTGCCTTAACAGGGCTCTTGGTAAACTTAGGGTCCTTGGGCAACTCGGCATCACTACTACCTTGACCCTTTTCCACATCCTCTGATTTGTTCATTTTTGGGATGTATAATGACTTACCACGCCATGTCACAATGGCATTCACTTCTTTTAGATTTGCTTGTGCCATATGTTGACCATGGGGGTGTGGACTGAGCTTGAGAAGGGAACTTACCTCGCTTATTCACACTCAAAGAGCCCATTAGTTTGGTCACTTGGCTCTTTATTTCCTTGTTCTCTTCAACAACCTGCGTAATTAATGCTTCACATCTTTGGTTTTTCTTACCTTATACCTCAATGAAAGTATGCAAAGTGTCTTCTAAAGAACTCCTAGAGGATGAGGGTGCATTATATGGTGCAGGATATGATCTAGGGGGTTGTGCAAGCTGCTAGTTTTTAGACTTCCAGCTAAAATTGGGGTGATTGCACCATCCCGGATTATAGGTATTAGAGAAGGGTGCTAAAGGCTTTTTGTAGATGCCTAAGGCATTACATTGTTCCTCATACATCATTCTCATATCAACAAATGTGGGACACTCTTGGCGGGATAGCCTATACCGCCACACACAAAACATGGTTTCAAACATTCAGCTTGATTAGCCACGTGTGTTAGCTTTGAGCCTTTAGTCTTTAATGCATCTAACTTCCTAGTGAACATCTCAACCTTAGCCTTTAGGTTGTCCTCTTCCTTAAGATGGTAAATTCTACCACCAGTGGGGTTTCCTACAGGTCATGACCTATTTGTGCTTCTAGTAGCATTAGGTCCAATCCAAGTGTGAGCTTTTTCAGCAAGCTCATTGAGGTATTCTATGGCCTCATCAGGATCTTTCTTCAAAAATTCACCATTATACATCATCTCTACGAATTGGTGCTCTCTATATGTAAGTCCCTCATAAAAATAGCTCACTAAACGCCAATTCTCATACCCATGGTGAGGACACATACTTAACAACTCCTTGAATTTCTTCTAAGACTGATAAAAAGTCTCATTGTCCTTTTGTGCAAAGGTGGAGATTTGCCTTTTTAAAGCATTGGTCTTATGTTGAGGGAAGTATTTATTAAAGAAGACCTGAGTCATCTCATTCTATGACCCAATATATCATGGTCTCAGCGAGTATAGCCAACTCTTAGCTTTATCCTTCAAAGCAAAAGGAAAAAACTTGAGGCTCACGATGTCATCAGTTGTATCTTGACTATAAAAAGTCGCAACTACTTCCTCAAGCTCCCTAATGTGTACATATGGGTTTTCATTTTCCAAGCCATGAAACGTAGGGAATAATTGTATCATCCCTATTTTAAAATCTTGATGGTGAGTATTGGTTGGAAACATGATGCATGATGGTGTGGCCGTTCGGCTAGGATGCAAGTAATCCTTAAGTGTCCTAGCAACATTCTCATTGGCGTTATCAGCCATGTTAACAAAATCCTCTAAAGTCTCATTTGGGGGTACACTATGGTTTAATCTAGGCGAGGTTTCACTAATGGATGTGGAAGGAGAGGGTAACTCTATTTTTGGTCCTCTAATGAATCTACCTTGCGAATCTCTCGGTCTAAGCATACACCAAATGAGTTAAAGGGGAAACAAATTAAATAGAATAATAAAAGAAAATAAAAAAATCAAAATAAAGAGAAAAGAACAATATTACTGTCTTGTCTCAAAGTTGACAATCTTCCTTGTACTTAAGCGCATTTCCCCAGCAATGGCGCCAAAATTTGATTACGCTCAAACTAATGCGCGATTATTGTGTATAGTTAAGGTGAAAATCCCACGAGGAAAAGCGAACTACAAAGGAAAAGTGTAAACCTTAACACGAACAATAAAGATCAAGTGAGAGAATATGAGTTTTGATAATGAAGTAATGTGAGAAAATTGTGTAAATAGATTGAAGAATATAATAAAGAAACAACAAGGGTCCGGGAATCCTCCCTAGGTTCGTTGCCTTATTCCAATCTCGATTCAATTGTTTTTATCTCGATTACTAGTTTCACATCCCAAACAAACAATCGGTAAATATTCAATCAAAGCACATGTAAACCCTAATGTAATTGATATGAATTACTCTTTTCTTCTGATTTAAGCACACATGACATATCCTATAGATTTATCAAGAAACGACAATATATCTTAATGACAATATAGCAGTAATGGACAAACCTAAAAGATAAATCTACCGGACTCAGTCACATCCAATAATCTTGACATAAGAAGAGCATAACTAGACTTATATCGAGGAGAAAGATACAATCACCGGATTAAGAGAAAATCTTCTAATTAAATCAAAGAGTAAATCATAACAATGTTTTGACAATAAATTCAAACTACAACTGAATCAATAATGGAAAATAAGAACAACTACACCTAGAGATTCATCCCTTTGCCTTGCTTGGAGATTAGTTAGCCATGGGGCTCATGCTTGAACACTTTGATGGGGGAGAATGTGGCAGCCTTCTTGAGTTTTCCAGCCTTCAATGATGTCTTTATTAAACCCTATATGATCTATTTATAATACAAAAGGTCCAAGGGTGTTTTTGGGTCTAAACTATTATTTAAAACCCTAACTAGGTCATAAATCGGAAACAGGACATCACGGTCGCGCCGCGGCTTACATTAATCCAAGCCATGGCTCACACTGATGTCATCTTAGCTCTTTTAGACTTGGTTCTGGAGGCCGCGACTCAGACTTTCCAGGCCGTACTGCACACACTTCTTTTCCTATCCGAGAAGTTGATGGTTCTGGAGGTCGAGGCTTGAAGTTCTGGGCCGTAACATGGAACACTAAAGACTTGGTTTCTCTTCATTTTGTCCTTCCGTAACTATACCTTCACTCTGATATGCATCAAAGCATCGTGCTTTAAGCTATGATAGTTTTCCATCTCTTTTTAGACCCAAAACACCTGAAAATGCACTAAAATAGATCAATGATCCAAGAATATCACTTTAGAGTTGTTAAGGTATAAAAAGCGTAGGACAAACCTAAATCAACCCTAAAATGCTAACAAATAAGAACTGTTAAGATGCATTTTATGACTCTCATTAGTAAGGCTTTTCAATGGTGGGAGGATATTCTGCCTAGATTGAGTACACAAGTAGATCAATCCTTAACTTGGTATAAGTTTAAGGATGTGTTCTTTGCGAATTATTTTCCAGATACGTTTCGAGCACAATAGAAGAGAGATTTTATTCATTTAAGGCATAATACCTTATCTGTGGCTGAGTATGATAATAGATTTATAGCTCTGTCAGGGTTTTTACCTGAGTTAGTAAATACAGAGGAGAGAAAATGTAAGAGATTTTTAGATGGGTTACACTATGAAATTCGGACTAAACTTTCTTATATAAGTATTGGGAATTATGCCATAATTGTGGATAAAGCATTATAGATTGAGAAGGATGTGATGGTGTTTAGAGGTAAGAGGGATTGGCTGAAGAGGTCTAGATTGGAGGGACCCAGAGGTGGTAGCAGTATGAGTGTATAGGGTGGGAGACCACCCCAGAAGGAGCGTTTCTTATCACAAGGAACTGTAGTACAGAGTCAGAGGTGAGCAAGATCTATTGCTTCTATAGCTTAGAGTAATATCGGTTGAACCCGTAGATTTTGTTGGTATTTTTCTAAGGTTCAAACATGTCCAAGTATAGTTCAAATATGGTTAAAGTCTAAACCAAAGGTGGAGGATCAAAGTTCAGCAAGTTAGAAGGCTGTACACATGTGTGTGCTTCATTTTGGAGCAAGGGAAGGCCATGCGCACTAGTGTTCGCACTTTTGCATACAAGTAGAAGGGTGTTGTGTGAAGGGGACATCAACTTAAACCTGCAGCACTACACTGCAATGCTGGAACCTGGCAGGAATAGCACAAGGGACAAAAATTCAAAGCTGCAGCGCTGGGAAGTCGATGCTACAGCATTGGCCGGCACACATGGACAATATGCTTTAAGCTTCTCTTAGGTGCGTGAATGCAAGGTTAAAATGTACAACACCACTTAGGATTGATGGAGGGCCATGGTTAAGTGGTCATCAAGATCTAAGGGTGGAGAATGACACACAAGAATGTCCAAGAAGTGGATGGCTATAAAAGGGATTCCCTAGCCTCATTTTTCACATGAGAGAAGAATCATTGTTGTGACATTGTGTGAAATCAAATGTAATACAAGAGAGAATTGTGTGAGCGTGCAAAGACACAAAACACAAGAGGGACTCTTTGTAGTGAGGCTGGTTGTAAAGAAGAGAGGGTAGTATAGAATTAATAGAAAGCATTGTAATAGGTCTATCACTTTCTTGTTCTCTTCTTGGTTCCTTCAAGAACTTGAGGTTTCTTGGAGAGGGTTACTGAATTGTAAAAAACCATTGATTTAGTGCAGAGAGTTTGGAGGAACTCACGAGGACGTAGGCACATTGCCGAACCTCGATAACAAATTGCTTGTCTTTTTTCTTTCTTTGATTTTCTATTCTTGTCTTTGATTGCTGTATTTCTTTCTACAAGTCATTCTAGACTTGGGTGTTTGGAAGATCACCACTTGGGAATCTTGTCAAGGTGATTTTCAATAGTGGTATCAGAGCTTTGGACAGTAGTATCAGAGCTGCACAGCTGGTTATCAGAGCAAGAAGTAGAAGGTAACGGAGCCAAGACTCCAAGAATCAAAGATCAACTTCTTGGGTGATTGAAGAACAGTGTAAAGATCAAAATCTGATCGTGTTCTTAAAGGTTGATTCAAGAACGGTGTTAAGATCCATCTTCGATCTGTGTTCTTGAGGTTAAAGAAAGCATTTGTGGGTAGTGCATAAATCAGGGATTTTTTCCGCAAAAGATGGCTTACAGCACATGTCGGATAATGTCACAAAGAAGTGTGGAGACTCGGAAGATCTGGCTGCAATATGGAAGAAACTAGATGAGTTGTTTCTTGCCAAGACTCTCCCAGATAAGAGGTATCTTCACAAACGAATCTTTGCTTTTAAATTTGATCCTACGAAAAAGTTGCAAGATAATCTTGATGCCAAGATAAGGAGTGCATCAAGTGGTAAAGGGCTATTCTTTAAACGAAGGCCAGTAACTCGGTATGGCAGCAACCATGGATAGAGGTAGAGGAGAGAGCCATGGAGAGTGCACAGCAACATGCATGGCTACTACCGGAACAAAGGTTGAGGAGAGAGCCATGGGAGAGTGCACAGCAGCATGCATGGCTACTATCGAGACAGAGGTAGAGGAGAAAGCCATGTGAGAATGTATTCCAAACTGAGATTTGGAGGGAAGAGCTGCTACTACTGCCATAAGGAGGGTCATGTCAAGAAAGATTGCAAGAAGATGACAAGGGATAGAGGAGGAAGCCATACCATGAATGGAGAGGTTTCAGTTGCCAAAACAAAACAGCAAGATGGTGATGTTCTTGTTGTGTGCTCGGGTGTGAGCAAGGGGCAAGAAGGCAGCGAGAAATGGATCTTGGACACCGGGTGCACTCATCACATGTGCCCTCACCGGAGTTGGTTCAAGAATTTCAAGGAAACCAATGATGAAAAGGTTTTCTTGGGGAATGATATTTCTTACCAAGTGAGAGGCATAGGAGACATCCAGGTGAGGATGTTTGATGGAATGACAAGGCTGCTGGAAAATGTAAGGTATCTCCCGGATTTGAGGAGGAATTTGATCTCATTGGGGCAGCTGGATTCCATGGGGTACACATGCAATATAGAGGGAGGAAAGATTAAGGTAGCCAAGGGATCTTTGGTAGTGATCAAGGCAGCAAGAAACGATGGACTCTATGAGATGATCGGAGAGACAGAAATCAATGATCAAGCAGCAAGCTTGATGGCTAAGATGGATAGGGCAGCCCTTTGGCACACTTGCTTGGGACATATGAGCGAAGAGGGCCTACAAGTTCTTAGCAAGGATGGCCTACTTGGTGGAGACAAAGTAGAGGAACTTGATTTCTGTGAGTGTTCTTGAGAAGCAACACCAGGTCAGCTTCAACACCGGAGTGTAAAAGTCTAAAGGCATTCTTGACTACATTTATGTGGACCTTTGGGGACCAGCAAGGACACCAACACAGGGAGGTAACATTTACTTTCTGTCTTTAATTGATGATTATTCAAGAAGAGTGTGGGTTTATTTGCTTAGAAATAAATCGGATGCCTTGAATAAATTAGTGGTGTGGAAAGGGCTGGTTGAGACTCAAATGGGTAGAGTAGTTAAGGGGATAAGAACCGATAATGGCTTAGAAATTTTTAACCAAAAACTTGATCAATTTTGTAGGTTAAATGGTATTCTAAGACATAGAACGGTTGTGGAAACCCCTCAGCAAAGTGGAGTTGCTGAGTGGATGAATAAGACTCTTATGGAAAAAGTTAGGTGCATGTTAAATGGATCCGAATTACCTGAATGTTTTTGGGGGGAAGCTGTGTCTACTGCTGCATACTTGGTAAATAGATCACCCTCTAGGATTGTGTACCAAAAGACTCCCATGGAGATGTGGAGTGGAAAACCCCCTGAGTTGGACAACCTTAGGACTTTTGGGTGTGCTACGTATGCACAACAAAAGGATGATAAACTTAGCCCAAGATCTAGAAAGTGTGTGTTTCTAGGATATGGGGAAGGGTCTAAGGGGTATAGGTTGTGGTCCTTAGAGAAAGAAGGATTGAAACTTATAATAAGTAGGGATGTTAATTTTAATGAATTGTTATTTCCCTATTTGGAAGAAACTAACCCTGCAGGGGCTAGTGAGCAAACCAGTTTGGTTCTTGTGGAGCATCGCATCAAGGAGAACTCGGTTCAGGTAGAGCAAAGGAGGCAAGAGGGTTCGGACTAGGTAGAGCCCTTGGATGAAGGCCATGCTCAGAGCACTCAAGAGGAGGCTGAACTAGAAGAGGTTGATGCAGCAAGTCAGAATGCCTACCAGCTCACAAGAGACAGGGAAGGAAGGCTGGTCGGACCATCTTCAAGATATGGGTTTGTGGATGCTACGGATGCAGCAATTCATTGGATAAAAAGAGGGATGAGTGTACAAGGGACTTACATAGGATGTAAGGATTCGCCAAGATCGAAGCTAGCTATGGAGGAAGAAATGGATTCTTTGAGGAAGAACAACTTCTGGGAATTGGTGCACATTTCGGGAAATCAGAGAGTTGTGGATTGTAAGTGGACTTACAAGGTCAAAGAAAGGTACCCTCTAGGAGATAAAGTCCGAAACAAGGCTAGGCTAGTGACGAATGGGTTAACAAGAAGAGAAGGCATACGTTTCACAGAAACTTTCTCACCTGGACACAAGGTGGAGAAGATGGTGAGTATCCTTATCTATGTCATTGATGTGCTATTGGTTTGAAATAGTAGCGAGAGGATGGAAAGGTTTCCATCTCAACTCAGTGAGGAGTTCGAGAGGAAGGATCTCAGCCTTACACAAAAGATCCTTGGGATGTGTATAATCCAAGAAAATGAGAGAAACCGGTTGAGGTTTTCTTAGGCAATGGGTGTTCTCAGTAGATTTATGAGTAGTCCCAAAAAGAAGCATTGGCTTGGGATGAAGTGGTTGCTGAGGTATTTGAAGGCTCAGTGGCAGCCAGTGGTAGCACTCATAACAACTAGGGTAAAATGCATAGTGGCTATGGAAGCCATAAAGGAGGCTATGGGGTGCAAAGGGTTGTTGGACGAGTGAGAGATCCTAAAAGAGCAGGTTGTGGTGTCTTCGGATAGCCAAAGTGCAGAGCACTTGTGGAGGAATCCGGTGTTCCATGAGGGGACGAAGCATATGGATATTCAGTATCACTACATTCTGGAAAATGGTATGAAAGGATGCATTCATGTTGACAAGAAGACTACGGAGGAAAGTCCTGCAGATTTAGGCACCAAGGTTCTACCTCTAAGAAGGTCCAATCATTGCCTTGGACTTCTTAGGAGCTCTCTGCAAAAATGGTTCAGGTTTAAACGCTTAGACAAAGGTAGAGATTGTTGGTATTTTTCTAAGGTTTAAACATGTCCAAGTATGGTTCAAAGATTGTTAAAGTCTAAACCAAAGGTGGAAGATCAAAGTTCAACAAGTTAGAAGGCTGCACACATGTGTGTGCTTCATTTTGGAGCAAGGGAAGGCCATGCGCACTAGTGTGTGCACTTATGCATACAAGCAGAAGGGTGTTGTGTGAAGGGGACAACAACTTAAAGCTACAGCGCTGGAACTTGGCAGGAATAGCACAAGGGACAGAAACTCAAAGCTGTAGCACTGGGAAGTCGACACTGCAGCATTGGCTGGCACACATGGATAGCACGCTTTAGCCTTCTCTTAGGTGCGTGAATGCAAGGTTAAAATGCACAGCACTACTTAGGATTGATGGAGGGCCATGGTTAAGTGGTCGTCAAGATCTAAGGGTGGAGAATGACACACAAGAATGTCCAAGAAGTGGATGGCTATAAAAGGGGTTCCCTAGCCTCATTTTTCACATGAGAGAAGAATCATTGTTGTGACATTGTGTGAGATCAAATGTAATACAAGAGAGAATTGTGTGAGAGTGCAAAGACACAAAACACAAGAGGGACTCTTTGTAGTGAGGCTGGTTGTAAAGAAGAGAGGGTAATATAGAATTGATAGAAAACATTGTAATAGGTCTATCATTTTCTAGTTCTCTTCTTCGTTCCTTCAAGAACTTGAGGTTTCTTGGAGAGGGTTGTGGAATTGTAAAGAACTATTGATTTAGTGCAGAGAGTTCGGAGGAACTCACGGGGACATAGGCACATTGCCGAACCTCGATAACAAATTGCTTGTCTTCTTTCTTTCTTTGATTTTCTGTTCTTGTCTTTGATTGCTGTATTTCTTTCTACAAGTCATTCTAGACTTGGGTGTTTGGAAGTTCACCACCTGGGCATCTTGTCAAGGTGATTTCCAACAGATTTGGGAGACAGGCTATGAGAACTAGGAGTTATAATAGAGGAGTAAGTATGCCACCAAGGGGAAATGGTAGCCTGATGTATGATCAAGATACAAGAGTTTGCTTTAGATGTAATCAAATAAGGAATCTATCTCGGAATTGTCCTACTCAGATGTGCTTTGTATGTGGTGAGGGAGGACATATTAGTGTAGATTATCCAATGGAGAAATCTATTGAGATAGATACGAGGGGTGTTAAGAGAAGGACAGGTGGAGAAAGGTGGTGGATTAGGGAGTATACGGGGCAGAGGTAGAGGATCAATAGCTGAGAGAGCACGCAGTGGTCAATTATAGCCTAGAGATAGTAGAGTCTATGTGTTGACCCAACAGGATGCATAAGCCACTCTTGATACTATTATAGGTATGGTATCTATTCTTGATAGACCTACTAGATTATTAATTGATCTTGGTGTAACCCATTCTTTTGCATCCAGTGCTTATATAAAATCTGTTGATGCTAGTTTTAGTCCTTTGATGCATACAGTTATTGTTGAGATTCATACTGGGGATAGGGTTATTATCAGGACAATTTATCAAGGTTATATGATTAGTATGGCTGGTAGAGAATTTGAAGTTGATTTGTTGCCTTTAGATATGACAGATTTTGATTTAATTCTGGTAATGAATTGGTTATCTACATGTTGTACTTGGGTAGATTGTTTTAGGAAGAATGTGGTGTGTAGGATACCAGGACAATAGGAGTTTAATTTTCAGGGCGAATGTAATATACTTGCCAACTGTCTTATTTTTGCCTTGATTACTAGTAGATGGTTAAAGAAGGGTTGTGAGGGGTATTTGGCATATGTGGTGGATTATAGAAGGAAGATTAGAAAGTTAGAAGAAATCTTAGCAGTGAAAGATATTTCTGATGTGTTCCTTGAGGAGTTGATGGTTTGCCTCCTAACAGGGAGACTGAGTTTTCTATTGAGGTGATTCCGGGATCAGCACCCATATCTATAGCACCTTACAAAATGGCACCAGTTGAGTTGAGAGAATTGAAAGTTCAGCTTTAAAAGTTACTAGATAAATAAATTATTCGACCTAGTATGTCTCCTTGGGGAGCACCTATATTGTTTGTGAAGAAGAAGGATGGAACGATGAGATTGTGTATTGATTATATACAGTTGAATAAGATCACCATCAAGAAGAAATATCATTTGCCCAGGATAGATGATTTATTTGAGCAGTTATAGGGGTTTAGGGTGTTTTCTAAAATAGACTGGAGATTGGGTTATCATCAATTGAGGATAAAGGAGGGGGAAGTGCCTAAGACTACTTTTAAGACACGTTATGACCATCATGAGTTTCTTGTGATGCCATTTGGGTTGACTAATGCTCCTACAACATTTATGGATCTAATGGATCGGGTGTTTAAACCATTCTTGGATAGATTTGTGATTGTATTTATTGATGATATTCTGGTATATTCCAAGAATGAAGAGGAGCATGTCAACATTTAGAGAGAGTGTTAGAAATTCTGAGGAGAAACAAATTGTATGCAAAGTTCTCTAAGTGTGAGTTTTGGCTCAATGAAATATCTTTCTTAGGGCATGTTATGTCAGGAGATGGTATAGCAGTTGACCCACAGAAAGTGGAGGCAATGTTAAATAACGAAAGACCCACTAGTTTGATTGAAATTATAAGCTTTTTGGGGTTGGCTGGTTATTATAGGAGGTTTATCCAGAATTTTCTATTATTATTGGACCATTGACCAGATCGACTAGGAAGGAAGTGAAGTTTATGTGGTCAGAAGAATGTGAAAGAGTTTCCAGCTATTGAAAGAAAAATTGACAATTGATCTGGTATTAGTGCTTCCTTTTGGTGATGAAGGATATGTGGTATATAGTGATGCGTTGCATCATGGGTTAGGATGTGTGTTGATGCAACATGGGAGTTGTAGCCTATACTTCTAGGCAATTAAAGAACCATAAGAGAAATTACCCGACTCGTGATTTAGAATTGGCTGCCATAGTTTTTGTTTGAAGATTTGGAGACATCATCTGTATGGAGCGACTTGTGAAATTTTTACTGATCATAAAAGTTTGACACATTTACCTACCCAGAGAGAGATGAATTTGAGGCAGAGGAGGTGGATGGAATTGATTAGTGACTATGACTGTATAATTTATTATCATCTAGGGAAAGCTAATGTAGTAGGTAATGCAATGAGTATAAAGTCTACAGGGAGATTAGTTGTTATTGGAAGTCATGATATTAGCTTGATGATAAAATTGAGAGAAATGAGAATTAAGTTGAGTATCAATGATAGAGGAATATTGATGGCAAATATGATGGTACAATCTTCTATTATTGATTGCTTGTTATAGATGCAAAGTAGAGATGAAGGGATAGAGAAGATAAAAAATGAAGTATTGAGTGGGAAGCCGACTTAGTTTAGAATTAGAGAAGATGGTATGGTGGTATTAGGATAAAGAATTTGTGTTCCCAATGATGTTAAGATAAGAAAGGAGATACTAAGAGAGGCTCATGATTCTGTGTATTCTATGCACCCAGGTAATAATAAGATGTACAGGGGGTTGAGACAAAATTATTGGTGGTCAAAGATGAAGAAAGATGTAGTTGAGTATATTTTTAGATGTTTGATTTGTTAACAGGTGATTTCTGAGAATAAACATCCGACTGGTTTATTACAGTCTCTTCTAGTACCTGAATGGCCATGGGAGAATGTGAGTTTGGATTTTGTTACTAGTTTTCCTTGTACCTGGAGAGGTCATGATGCTGTATGGGTTATAGTGGATAGACTTTCTAAGTCTTCGCATTTTCTTCCTATTAAAACTACTTGGAGACCTGAAAAGTTGGCTAAATTGTATATAGCGAAAATTGTCAGATTACATGGAGTACCTTTAAGAACTGTATCAAATAGAGATTTTAGATTTACTACTAGATTTCAAAGGGGTTTTTAGAAAGCTATGGGAACACAGTTGCAGTTTAGTACAACTTTTCATCCTCAAACTGATGGGTAAACAGAGAGAATAATCATAATACTAGAAGATATGCTAAGGGCAAGTGTATTGATTTTTTCAGTGAGCTGGGATGCTTATTTACCTTTGATCGAGTTTACATACAATAATCGGTATCAAGCTAGTATTTGGATGGCACCATTTGAGGATTTATATGGTAGAAGGTGAAGAACTCTAGTATGTTGGGAAGAAGTTGGAGAAAGAAAGATATTTGGTCCATAAATGATAGATTTGACTACTTAGATGATCAAACAGGTTAGAAAGAACCTTAGAACAACACAGAACAGACAGAAGGGTAATACTGATAATAGAAGACGACCTGTGGAGTTTCAGGTTGGTGACTGGGTATTTTTGAAAACATCTCCTTGGAAGGATGTATTGAGATTTAAAAAGAATGGAAAGTTAAGTCCGAGATTTGTGGGGCCATATGAGGTGATTGAAAGAGTTGGACCAGTAGCATATAGATTAGATTTTCCTCTACAGTTAAAGCAATTACACAATGTGTTTCATGTTTCACTTTTGAGAAAGTGTTTACATGATGAATCCCATAGTATTCTGAATCAGGCTGTAGAACTTTAGGAAGATTTGACCTTTATGCAAGTACCAGTTAGAATTCTAGACAGAAAGGAACAAGTCTTGCATAATAAAGTCATTCCTTTGATTCAAGTATTATGGCGGAACAAAGATGTTGAAGAAATTACTTGGGAGTATGAGGCAAGAATGAGGAAAAAGTACACCAACTTTTTCATGAGTTAGGTAAGGAAATTTTGGGGATGAAATTTTTATAAGGTGGGTAGAATTGTAATACCCATGTTCTTAAGGTATTGGTAAAGAGGTAATTTGATAAATATGACATAGAATTAAAATAATATATATGAAAGATTTATTATTGAATAAAATAAATCTTTAGAAAAAAAGGGGACAAGACACCTGGTAGTTTGGTGTCAAAATAAAAAAAAAGCTAAACACCTGTACGCTTAGCATCCAGGTGTGGCATGCAAACCTCAAGTGTCTTGCATGCAAGACACTCGAGGTTTGAAACGGTGCAAAACAGTGGGGTGGGGTGAGTTAATATAAAACAATTTTTTTTTTCGGTTTTGTTTTATTAATTTCCTACCAAATCCCGTTTGGTTTCTTTTTTTTCTTCAATTCAAATTTCTTAGCATAAAGAAAATTTCTCTAATATTAGAGATAGTACAGTCCTTTAATTATAATAGCAAGACTTCATCATAATTGAGGTAAATTTTCAATAGGACTCATAATTAAATAATTATATTGTTTGAATTAAGTTAAGAAATAGTAAGATTTATGAAAATTTATGATTAGGTGTTGGTGATCAGCAATCTCAAGAAATTGCTGAAAAGAGCAGAAAATTCAAGGAGGTGATCCACGGGTAGCTTTAAGTGCTACGTGGTGAGTTAGATTTACTTTTAGTAATCGAGACCAATAAAATATGAATTTATGATATTTGAATAAATGGTTGAATTATAATGATTTAACGATGTGCTTCTCGATAAGTATGACAATTGATTTGGTTTATTGATTAGGGATTTAATAATATGTTGAATATTAATTATATTAATAAATTGAAAATGAGTTGAAAAGTTATATGAAATTTCTGAAAAATATGATTGAAAAGTTGATATGATATATGAGGAGATAATTTAATAAATATGATAAAAATAATAATTTTGAAAAGCAGCTAGATAATTTATTTGAATGTTTTGATGTACACTTGCTTACATGTTATTGCTCATATGCATAAAAGAAAAAACTAGGAAGACAACTGGTCTAGCTAAAAAGACCAGGAAGGCAGATAGTCTAGCTGAAAAGACTAGGAAGGCAGCTGGTCTAGCTGAGAAGACCATGAAGGTGGTCTGGCTGAAAAGACTAGGAAGGCAGCTGGTTTAGCTGAAAAGACCAGGAAGGTAGCTGGTCTGGCTAAAACATGTCGACATGTGGGAAGGCGTTCCTCGATGATAATATGAAATGATATTATGAGAAAGAAAGAAAGAAAATTTAAATTCATGCATCACATTTGTTTTAAATATTGATTATTATGGATTGAGATACTAAAATATCAATTTTGATTGTGAAATTATTGATTGATAAAAGAGTCTCATAGAGAGATAGATATGATGAGAAAGAAATATGATAAAAATTATTTGATTGATTGATTATATGCTGTGAACCTCATAACGAGATAAATAATGATGTTGAATTGATAGTCTCAAGATGATTAAATATATGAGAAGGAAAAATTGATATGTTTGATGATTAATTTAAGAAGAAATTGATAAATGGTTGGAATTATAATATGAGTAGTGATAATAAAATGTTATTATTAAATTATATGAGATAGTAGATGAATGAATATTGGATGATTATTTGAAATATTGAATTATTATATATGAAGAAATAGATGAGTAATATTAGTGAATTAGAAACGATTGAATGATAAGATGTGACTGGAAGTATATAATCGACTACTTCTAGTAAATATAATTCACTAAGCTTGTGAAGCTCACTCCTCATTGTTAAATAATTTTGGGTAGTGGGCAGGATAGATAGATATATGAGCTGAGATTCAGACTAAATTATTATATGTAAGCCTCGTAGTCGATATCCTCAGACTAATGGTAGAAAAAAAAATTGTAAACATTCATGCATAATATATTGTATATATGGTTTCAGTTAGGATTTTAATAATGTAACTCCCCTATTGAGGGTTGAGGACTTATGTATATATATTTTCAGTCGATATATGTTTTTATATTATTGCATATATGTGTCATGCTAGGATTTCAAAACGTGACGACACCGTATCGGGGGTGGTCAACTCGGGATAGGTCGTTATAGATATCCCCATAATGCAAAAGGAAACTTCTCACGCCAATTACGATAAGTCTCCACCATTTTAGCTAATATGCTCTTGACATTCTTTTTGATTGCTTCTACTTCCCCTTGGTCTGAGGTTAGTAAGGAGAGGACTTGTAGCACTCAATTTTGTACTTATTGAGTAAATCCACAACCTCGCCTTGGAAATGCATGCCATTGTTTGATATCAGTTCAAAAAGTACTCTATAACGACAGATGATCTTATGGTTAATGAATCATGCCACATACTTAGCCTTCAAGGTGAAAAATGATGCGACTTCTACTTATTTAGTGAAATAATCAATTAGAACCAAGATGTATTTCTTACTGTTAGAAGCTTTGGGAGATATGTTTCTCTTTACGTCTATATAGCGAAAGGCTAGGGTATGGTCATACTGAAGAGCTCTCGTGGGGGCAAATATTATAGTTTGCCATGCAACTGACATTAATGGAACTTCTTTATGTAATTACAATAATCAATCTCCATATGGATAAAGTAATAACCTAAGTGGAGGATCTTTCTTGCCAACATTCTTCCATTCATGTGTGAACCTCCAATACCATCATGTACTTGCATCGTGATTCATTTAGAAGTGTTCTCATATCCCATTGAACAATCTCCTGTAAAGTCTCTTGCCACAAATGAAAAATTAGGAGGTTAGTGGCTGAATCACTCATATGTCGCTTTTTCTCTATTGGTGGGGAATTCCCCCTTCTATAGGAAGTTCTATTCTAGATATCAGCATACCAAGGTAAACTGTTATATAACCGAGCTTGGATCTTGATAGTTATGTAATAGGCCAGTTCATCATTCTGCTCAACCACTAACGGGATTGCCTTAACCCCTTTAAGAATTTCCAATAGTGAAGCTAGAGTGACAAGTGCATTGGGAAACTAATTTTGGGCCCACTGTAGATAAACGAAGGTTACCCTATCGAAGCACTAAATCAAATTTTGGAGATGACTCTGATAACGCTTGATCCTCTTGTTTTTGGTATTCTATTCGCCGGGAGATTTAAAAGTGAGTAATAAAGAATCTCTATATACTGTGACCTCTTTTTTCCCAATCTCAACGAGTGCTTCTAAACCAGCGATACAAACTTTGTATTTGATCACATTATTGGTGGATTCAAAATTCACGCGAATTGACAATGTAGTGATGATTCCTTCTAGAGAAACTAACACTTTCTTGATCCTGCAACCTTTCTAATTAGCTGCCCCATCGAGGTACACCTTCCACTCATAATTTTTAATTTCCAGAATTTCTTCAAGTGAAAAGTTGAATTCTTCAATCTCTTTCTTTTCTTTCGGGAAATATGCCAAAAAATGAAATTATCCTCCCTTTGACAGACTTTTGCATCACATACTAAAGATCAAATTGTGAGAGAATGAGCATCCATTTGATCATCATTCCACTTAGAGTCGGGGCCTTAAACAAATGCTTTAGTGGATTCAGGCAAGAGATCACTTTCACTGAGAATGATTGAAAGTAGTACTGGAGTTTCTTGGCGGCTGAAACTAGAGTAAGATAAGTCTTTTCTACCCAAGAGTAATCCAACTCATAAGCCACAAGTTTCTTACTGAGGTAGTAGATGGCCCTTTCTTTCCTGTGTTAATCCTCTTTAGTAATGAACCTGTTGATGTACTGAATTCTTCCAAAAAAATTTCTAACATTTTCTTCTACCTTTGGCACTGACATTTCTAGATTGCAAACAACTTCTTCAGATCTATCTTGATTCCTCTTTCACTGACCATGAAGCCTAAAACATTGTCGATAGTGACTCTAAATTCACACCTTTTAAGATTCAACCGCAGCTTGTACTTTTAAATTCTATTAAAGAACTTCCAGAGGGCATCCTAATGTCCTTCTCTGCTTACAGACTTAACAGTCATGTCATCTATATATTCCTTCACCTCTTTGTGGATCATATCATGCAAAATAATGGTGGCCATCCTTTGATAAGTTTCCCCAGAATTTTTGAATGCAAATGGCATGACCCTATAACAAATGGTCCTTCATTAGCTAGTAAAGGTAGTATTTTCTCTGTCTTCAAGAGCCATGAGAATTTGGTTTTACCTCGAATAGCCATCCATGAACGATAATAAGGCATTGCCATATTATCCATTAGGGTATCTATATGAGGCAAGGGTAAGTCGTTTTAGATTTACTTTTAGTAATCGAGACCAATAAAAATATGAACTTATGATATTTGAATAAATGGTTGAATTATAATGATTTAATGATGTATTTTCTATTATATATGAGAATTGATTGATTTTGACTTGGGAAATATATTGAATATTAATTATATAAGAACTTGTATTTTAAAAAAGGATGGGTTAATCAAAATTATGTTGAGAAGTCATATGAAACTTTTGAAAATATGATTGAAATTTTTATGATATATGAAGAGATAATTTAATGAATATGATAAAAATAATAATTTTGGGAAAGAGCTAGATAGTTAAATTGAATGTTTGAATGTATGCTTGTTTTCATATTATTGCTCATATGCAAAAATTAAAAGATTAGGAAGGCAGCCAGTTTAGCTGAAATTAAAAGACTGGGAAGGCAACCGGTTTAGTTGAAAATAAAAGGTCGGGAAAGAAGTCGATCGGGAAGGCAACCAGTCTAGTTGAAAATGAAAGACTGAAAAGGCAACTGGTCTAGCCAAAAATAAAAGACTGAGAAGGTAGCCGGTTATGCATAAAATAAAAGATCGGGAAGGGACCCGGTCTAGTCTAAAAGATCAAGAAGACAGTTGGTTTAGCTGAAACATGTCGACACGTGGGAAGACATTCCCAAATGTTTACATGAAATGATTTTATGAGAAAGAAAGAAAGAAAATTTAAATTCATGCATTGCTTTTGTTTAAATATTGATTATTATTGATTAAGATGCTCGAGTATCATCCTTGATTGGGAAATTATTGATAGACAATTGAGTCTCACAAAGAGACAAATGATGAGAAAGAAATATGAAAGTATTACATGATAAAAAAATTATTTGATTGATTAATTATATGCTGTGAGCCTCTTAACGAGGTAAATAATGATGTCGAATTTATAATCTCAGATGATTAAATATATGAGAAGAAAAATTGATACGTTTGATGATTAATTGAAGAAGAGATTATTGATAAATGGTTGGAATTATGATATGAGTAGTGATAATAGAATGTTATTATTGAATTATATGAGATAATAGATGAATGAATAGTGGAAGATTATCTGATAGATAGAATTATTATATGTGAAGAGATAGTTGATTAATATTGGTGAATTAGAAACGACTGAATTAAAAGATGTGACTGGAAGTATATAATCTAGTATTTCTAATAAATTTAATTCATTGAGCTTGTGAAGCTAACTCCTCATTGTTAAATAATTTCAGGTAGCAGGCAGGACAGATATAATTGTGAGCTGAGATTCAGACTGAATCATTTTCTATAAGCCACGTGGTCCACATCCTCAGACTAATGGAATTTTTTTTTTTGTAAATATCCATGCATCATATGTTGTATATATTATTTTAGTTGAAATTTTAAAAATGTAACTCCCCTGTTGAGGGTTGAGGATTAATGTGTGTCTATACATACACACACACACACACACACATATTCAATTGATGTATGTTTTTTTTTATATTGTTGCATATATGTGTCGTGCTGGGATTTCAAAACGTGACGACACTGTCTCGAGGGTGGTCAACCCGGGATGGGTCGTTACACAACCATAGAAGTCAGGTGTTATACCGGTGTCTAAGCTCCTCTTGCTCCATTTTGTTTACTTGAGCTATGGGATCCTTAATAAGGTAGATTTCTGCAGGGCTGGATAGGGCCCGATCAACGTGGGCCTCGAGATTTTTATGATTCCCTAAGGCTTGGTGAGGGTTACGCCAATTCGTGTGTCTTGTGACTGTCATGCTATCTTTTTGTTCTTCGGAAGGGAGTTGGGTGGAACTCCTCGAGGTTGAGATTGAGGGCTTTCTTTAGTGGAATCTCAAAATAAATTTGTCATTTCCAACAGACAACACTAATCTGTTGATGCAAAAGAAAAAAAAAAACCAAGGAAAGGTACTATTGTTGAATCAGGTTTTGGACTGATGAAGGAAGAGTTTGATGTTCGCCTCGCTCCTGTGATTATTCCAATGTGGTATAGGAAGCCCTGTAAGGAAAACCACTCGGAGTTGGGTTCTCTAGGAAGGACTCTTCGATGGTTAAGTTAGTAGGTGTACCGAAGTGAAGTAAAAAGAAGGGCTTAGAGAGATACCAAAGTGGCATAGAAAGAGAGATCGAAGTGGTTGTGTTTTTGAAGAACCTCTTATTCTTTATAAAAAGAGAGTTCCACCTCATTATGAGGGTTTTAGTCCTTTTATATGGGTGTTGGAGATCCTCTTTCCAAGGTCTCGATGTGGGACTTAGCAGGGATGTAATTTTTGTGCCTTGAGCCTTGTAAGATGCAACTTTTATTGATTGAGGATGAAATCTTCAAACTTAGGGCATTGATATCATCATTATGTACTTGGGGAGGTCTGACTCCTATGCAACCTAGGGTGGCTAGTCATGATTGTGCATTCACATGTCTAGGTTTTACTAGACTGGTTAATTATGCCCATACCAACTAGTATTCTTCCGTTACCATTATAATTTTGCCCATATCAAATTTATATCAGATGTAGAAGCTCTTTAGCTGTTTTACCAAATGCTTAATAATTTTCAGTTCCATAGCTATTCTATCAAAACCTATTTCCAAACCATTTTAACCCCAACAGCTAGAGAAAAAGGTATACAAGTTAAGTCTATCCTCTATAACCATAATATCAATCCAATCCATTCTTAGCCCTTCTACCTCAAACACAATGTAACACCATAGATACATCACTTGAAAGTACTAGCAGATGTTACTTGTTGGTTTATTGGACCACAAATATATACCGAGATCTTCTCCATTATACTATCAATGTGAAATGTGAGTCATCACAAATTCCTCTCATTTAGGGTATGATGTTCTTGTGTAGGTGGTGCGCAAAAATTATACAAATCGAACTAATCAAATCTATGCTGGATTTTGACTCCCCACATTTTCAAGAAGGTTGCATGTGGGTCTAATGAAAAGAACCAAGGATCAGAGCTTCTAAGAATGCAAAAGAGCTGGAACCAAGCTCAAAATGGAAAGAATCAAAATCGAGAGCCCAAAGATGACCCAGAGAGGAGAAAATCAAACTAAACCGAATCAAAAATCCAAACCAAACTAAAAAAAAATCATGGTCCAAGGGTGGACAAATGGGCTGAAATAACGAAAAAAAAGAAGCAATTCAGGTCAGTTCGAAGCATTCGAGCCCACAAGGTAAGCCTAATCCGGGTCGACTGGCCAGGGCAGAGTTGCAATATATTTTTTTGTCAATTTCGTGATTTTGCCCAATTTATCCCCTTGATTGATCCTAATAGAGGTAAATTAATCATCATTAATTTTCATAGGGATCAATGACTAATCTTGGCCCTTGAACTTGATTTTGAATTTTTCGGGAAGATCTTAGCCCTCCATTTTCTTACCAAAACTAGAATCCCACCAATCACTCTCAATCATTTCCAATCAGCCCATGACTTCATCTTAGCCATTAAAATAATTTTGAAACTTTTCAACAATTGATCCTATCCATCCGTCCTACCTTATTTAGCCTGTATAAATCCCCTCCCTCTCACTTTATAAAAAAACCACTTTTATATTTCCTACACTCTTCCAAGCAAGAGCTGTTTCATTCGTTGGGTACAAAGAATTCCAAAGGCTTTGAGTTTTTAGCCTCTTTCCCCTTTCTACTCCAAGAACGTCTATTATGTTCTTGAGTAAAAAGTAGAGTAGATTTCCTAAATGTAAGTCTTTAGTTCTTTAAGGCGTTTGATGAAGCTCTGTCCTTCTTAAGGATCCCATTCACGTAACATAAGAGGTGTAGTGCTAACGCATGAGTCATACTCTAGAGGTCCACAACCCTCGAAAAATTTCTTCTAAGGTACCCTCTCTCTCTTCTTCCTTTAGATCTAGAAACATTTTTTTTTTCTTTCGCACCTCCATGAATATGTGATTGTGTGTTTTGTTTGATCTTTGTAAATATATAGATTTTTGATTGTTTGCATGTTTTATTGCTTTACCCCTTCATGTATGTGTTTGAATTAGAAAATATAAATAGGAACTATTTTTTATTATTTAATGAGTTCCCCTAAATAAGTAACGGTTAGGCTTTAGTCTAGGCGAGATGATGGGTTCATTATCGTAAACTGGAAGCAAGAACCTTGACCCTCTAAACATAGAGCCTAAAATTGAGTTAAAAGAGGTTTTTCGATTATTATTTTTCCCTCAAAAGGTAAGTGGCAATATGTAGATACCTAATTTCATTCCAAAATTTTTAATGGGCCACGTGTGGGTTTTAATGACAAAAATTTGATCCTAATACGCTCGGAATTGATAAATTCGAAGGTTTGAATTTCATTTCGGAATTAGAACCAATTGTAAGAAATTTTTGTTTAATCCACTAAATCCACCTTAAGCTCAAATCAATTGGGAATTAGGCCATATTTGATTCCACTAAATTCAAACTTAAAGCCTTCAATTGATTTTTGGCCTAACCTAAAATCAACTAAAGCCCATTGATTTTTGCTAGCCTAAAACACTTTTGGCTCAAAATCCAAGCCTAAGAAGACCATCCAATTTTGTGAGTGAGTTTCCAAATTCACCAGCCATATGACACTTTTTGATTGGTTCCACTTTTCAAGATAGGCTCTTTTTTTTTGCACTAAAATTTATTTTTTCCTTTCTCTCCTCCTTATGGTCGACCACATGTGTGAAGAAAGAAGAAATTTCCTTCTTCCCTTTTGTCATATTATTTAGACATTTCCTTTGTAAGCTCTTACTCTTTCTTATGTGTCAAAGTCCGCCTTTTCTACATAAAAAAACTGCATTATTTCTTCCACCTCATGGTCAACCATGTGTGTGGAAAAAGAAGAAATTTCATTCTCCTCTTTTGCCTTGTTTGATGGACATTTCCTTTTTATATTCTCATTATTTTCTTTGTGTCAAACTCCACCTTCATCACATAAAAAACAACACCTTTTGTTTTTCTAATGAACGACCCTGTGTGAGGAGAAAGAATAAGTTTTCTTCTTCCCTTTTTGCTTTGTTAAATGGATATTTTTTAAGCTCTTACTCTTTCTTACGTATCAAAGACCACCTTTATCACATAAAAAACACCACATTTACTTCTTCTCGTGGCCGACCATGTGTGAGGAGAAAGAAAAAGTCTTCTTCCTACTTTTTTGCCTTGTTAAATGAATATTTCCTTTGTAAGCTCCTACTCTTTCCTATGTGTCAAAGACCACTTTTTTATTAAAAAAAAAAACTACACTTTCTCCCTCCAAGAACTGGCCATAAGGGAGGAAGTCATCCTCTATTTTTTTCTTTGATAAACATACCCTTCCATTTCTAGCTTTAATCTCTTCACCTAAAAAATTGTTTCGTTTCTCCTCCTCATGACCTCCACTAAAGAGAAGAAGTCTTCCTCTTCTTTTTTGTTTTGTTTAAAACACCTTACCATTTCTAACTTTCATCCATTCACTTCTAAAATAGCTCCATTCCTTCCTTTAAGAATCGACTGCCAAAAAAGAAGTCTTCCTTTTTTTTGCTTTATTAAACACATCATTCCACTTCAAGCTTTCACATATTCAACTCAAAAAAATGCACCTTCCTCTACCTACAAAAACCAATCACTACGAAAGAAGTCTTCCTCTTATTTTTTTTGCTTTATTAAACACAACATACCATTTCGAGATTTTATCCATTCACCTAAAAAATTGTTTCATTTCTCCTCCTCACGACCGACCACTAAAGAGAGTAAGTCTTCCTCTTCATTTTGGCTTTGTTAAATACACCATACATGTAACAACCTTTCCTTGAGTAGGCCCTACCCGAGGATGTATCATCATCTTTCAATTCCGAGCACCCCAATCTATATTCAAGCATACAAAATTGATAAGACAAATAACATTCCTTTCAAACATCATAATTCACACAAAATATATGCCTTTACATTCAAGAAACTTTACAATATATCAAACTAATTCTTATGATCTTACCAAAGAGTACAAGTAAAAAGAAACTTCTTCAATTACAAAAATCTTGAAAACTTTTATGAAATTAACCAAGACAAAAAAACTTAAAGTCCTAACATGACCCAAGAGATGAGGATGCCATGAACGAAAACTTTACTAAGGACCCTTTTTAACTTGATCCTAAGCTTTCTGGCACATTTCTTGAAAAGTTAGTAAAAAAGAGAGCATGAGTTGAAAAGCTCAGTGAGAAAAACACCTTACTAAAACTAATTGTTTCTTTTGGGGTTTTAAAGACCTTTGTTTCCAATTTTTTGGTAAATAAATCTTAATTTTAAAATATAAATATAACAAGACTTTTAATTACAATCCGATTTACTTCCTTTATTTCTTAACTACAAGAAAAACATTCATCACAATAACATTAATATTTTTTAATTTATTACATAGTTCATAATCTTTATACAACACTAAATTAACAATTTATATTCACGATCCATAGCAATTGAAATTTAATATCCTTCACAGGGTCATTTATACCACACACAGTATAAGAACAATTTCAATTACAAGTTTCGATCATTTCCACATTCTTTAATGTTTCAACTATTTACCAGCAATATCATTCTCAATATCTTTCAATATATAATATTATACAACTCATGCCCTTCATGGGGCCCAACACATTACATGCCCCTCATGGGCTAACTACAACAAATGTCCCTTATGGGCCGATTACAACAAATGCCTCTCATGGGCCAATCAAATAACAACAAATTCCCTTTAATGGGCTAATCATAAAAGGTGTTTATCATGGGCCAATTCTCATCAATATAACAATCATCAGTAGACTGAAATACAATGTAATGCAATACGATTGAATTATGATTATGTTTCAACTCATCAAATGTTATTGACCTTCATTGGGCTAATCATAAAACAACGGAGACATTTCTCCACGTACTAATATGTCAATCATCACAAACAACTTGGATCCTCCCCTAACCCTTACTGAGCAATGTCCTCTATCAACATATACATCTAGGATCCCTCCCAACCCTTTACCAAGTCGGGCCCTTAGCAATTTGGATACTTTCCCTACCCCTTACTGGGTGGAGTTATAACTTTTCAATAATTAGGATCCCCTCCCTACCTCTTACCGGGGGGAGTCCTATCCTTCTTACAACAAAGATCCCCTCCCTACCCCTTACCAGGTGGAGTCCTACTTTCATAAAATTATCTATTCACTTCACACAATCACAACATCAATAAGAATTTACATCATATGTAATGCATTTTTAACATCATAATGTCTCAAGCATAAATTCATTAAATCTATGACGGCACAACAATATTTAAGCATAAGTTATATTAAGTCATTTCTATACTCAATTCTCATCCATTCATAACTCTATACGTATATACAATTTTCATAACATTTTTATTTGTGTTTCCATAATCATTTAACAAGTCATTCGTATCTTTACCTTATTTCAAGGTATAACATTACATAATTATGCTTATTTCTTATACTTCCATAAATAAGACTTGTTTATGTTCTTTGTCTTATTAAATTCATTCACATTTATACTTTTAACTTTTCGTTTTTCATTTTATGATTTGCTATGCTTACTAAAGTAAGGTGAAACTCACTTTTGCCGTACTGAGCTCCAACCTTGGATTACTTCCAAACCTTTGGTGTTTTCTTCCGATCACACTTAACATATATAATTACTTAGTACATCCACTCAAGAAACATACAACAATTAAATACACACAAACATACCATAGAATTTATACGAGCATACTAATCTAGGGTTAAGTCACAAACTCTTTTTTCATTTCATTTAAAACTTTTATAAAATTTGTTCTAACATTGTTTAAAACAAAAGAAACCCTTTTAAGGTTTGCTGATTGACCCTTGATTTCTATTTATTTGATCATCTCATAGAGACCATTCTTTATTACTGCTTTGATCACTATCAAAGATCCCTTAGTCACCTTGATCTTTCCTCCCTCTGCTTTGTATATGTAGCCCATGGAATCTAGCTGCCCCAATGAGATCAAATTTCTGTTCAAATCTAGAAGATATCTCACATTCCGCAACAGCCTTGTGACTCCATCAAACATCCTCAATTGGATGTCTCCTATCCCCCTCACTTGGCAAGAAGTGTCATTCCCCAAGAAAACCTTTCCATCATTGGTTTCCTTGAAATTCTTGAACCAATTTTGATGAGGGCACATGTGATAAGTGCACCCAGAATCTAGGATCCATTTCTCGCTGCCTTACCTCCTGCTCACATTTGAGCACACAATAAGAACATCATCTTGTTGTTCTCCTTTGGCAACCGAAGCCTCTCTATTGTTGGTAAGGCTTCTTTCTTTCTCATCTAATATCTTTTTCTTGCAATCTTTCTTAAAATGACCCTCTTTATTACTGTACTAGCATCTCTTTGATCCAAATCTCGGTTTGGAATGAGATCTCCCATGGTTTTGCCCTCTACCCTTTGATTTCTCTCGGTAGTTGCCATGAATGCTGCTACCATTCCAGTTGTCGGCCTTCCTCTAACGAACAACCCTTCTCCACTTGATGCTTCTCTCATCTTGGCTTTGAAATCATAAGCCCTTATAGCATTGATCACAATTTCCTTGGTTAGTGTATCTCTTCCATATACAATAGCATTAATTAAACTCTCAAAATAATCAGGAAGAGAATTCAATAACACAACAACCAATTGTTCATCTGGGAATGTTATACTACAACTAGCCAAATTTTGAACTAGTTTATTAAACACATCAAGATTATCTTACAACTCTTTATTAGGATCCATTTTAAAAGCAAAGATTCGTTTAAGAAGCTAAATCTTATTAAGGAGAGTCTTGGTAAGAAATAACTCATCTAATTTCTTCCAAATTGCAGTTGGATCTTTCGAGTCTCCGTACTCCCTTGTGACACTATCTGATATGTGGAGAAAGATGGTGTTGTATGCCATCTTCTTCATCTCACTCTGCTAGACCTCCGTGATACTTGCTGAAAAAGCGTCATCTTCTCCAATAACCAAGTCCACCTTTTGTTGCATAAGAACAACCTTGATCTTCCGCTTCCAAAGGGCAAAGTCTCCCTTTCCATCAAACTTCTCAACAATGAAATTTGACACCATCTTGCAGAGAAAATCCCAGATTTATGCAGCACCCATAATTTCTCTCCAACTTCTTCTAAATCTCAAGAGCACGATCAAAGATTGATCTCAATACCGTTCTTGAATCACCCTTAAGAACACGATCATATCTTGATCTCTACTCCGTTCTTGAATCACCCAAGAAGTTGATCGTTGATTCTTGGAGTCTTGGCTTCGATAACTTCTGTTCCAGCTTTGATACCCACTCACCAAAGCTCTGATACCACTGTTGGGAAACCACCTCAAGATGCCCAGGTGGTGGTCTTCCAAACACCCAAGTCTAGAATGACTTGTAAAAATAGAAATGGGCAAACCAATCAAAGAAAGAACACAAGCAATTGTTATTGAGGTTCGAAAATGTGCCTACGTCCCCATGAGCTACTCCGAGCCCTCTGCACTAAATCAATAAGTTCTTACAAGTTACAACAACTCCTCTTCAAGAAACCTCTAGTTCTTGAATAACGAAAGAAGAGAAAAGAAAGTGATAAGGACTTGAGTTACCCTAGAATTTTCCCCAAGAAAATTCCACTTACAAGGCCCTTGAATCCCCTCTCTATACTACTCTCTCTCTAAACAACCAGTCTCTTTAATGAGTCTCTCTTGTTTTGTGTCTTTTCACTCTTACAATTGATCTCTCATTCACATTCACAGGTTATGTCTCTTTGAAGCTAGGTGACCCTTTATATAGTGCACCAACTTCTTGACCAATCTTGAAGGTCAATCTCCACCCTTAGATCTTAAGGACCAATCAATCATAGCCCTTCATCAATTCTAAGTGATCTTATGAGCTTTGATCATGTCTCACGGATCATTTGAAATACTGAAACATAAGCATCAGGTGTGCCTTCAAGTCGTGGCCCAGAACAGGGCAGGCCGTGGCTCAGACAAGGCAAAAGGACTCCATCTTCTGGGTACCACGGCGCAGCCTCCTTGTGCCGCGGCGCACACCTGGGCGTGAAGAACTCTCCTTGCTGGGCGCTGAGGCATGGGTGACCTGAGGTGTGGCACACACTTGGGCAGCCACCTTCTACATGCTGTGTGCTGAGGTGCACACTCCTGTGCTGAGGCGCCCAGACTTGATGAAGCTCCAATTTTTAACCCATTTAATCCTTAGACAAATACCAACAAAAAAACTTTAGAATTTTTTATCAAGAACAATTGTGCTTGAAAAGAAACTTTTAAGGTTTCAAAAAAATTCTAGAATTACTTAAAAGGTTAAGAGTTAAATGAGTGAGGCTAATTTGAAGTCAGGGTCTAAAATTTTTCATTTTCCCAAATCTAGATGGGACTTCAGTTTTGAAAATTGCTCTAAACTATTTGTATATTTTGTAGATCTATAAACACCCAATTTCATTTCAAATTTTAGAATGGACCACATGTGGAGCTCGATGTTGAGAATATGGTCTCGAGTTGCTTGAGTTGGATGAACGAAGGAACCAAAGCTTGATTTTGGAAAAAAACTAATTACATAATCCCAAATAGGCTTGAAAAATTGCATTTTACAATTTGAGAGTTTTACAATCCCAAAAACCTAAAATAAGATTGGTGGACCCAATGGGCTGATCAATGGCCCACTTGATCGATCAAATCCTGGGTCCCATCGATCAACTGTAGCGCAATAATTTCCTGATTCTGACAAATTTTCCTGATAGCATTTTGATTATGTAAATCTTTTAGATCTCATTTTGATTCTACAAATCTTTCATATATCATTTTGATTATGCAAATCTTCTAGATTTTATTTTGGTTATACAAATATTCTAAGTCTCATTCTTTATTATACACATTTTTTTTTAACCAAATCCGACCATCTAAAAAAGATCACATAACATCTTCACCATCAATTAAAATTACAATTTTGTTTTGATTTTGTTCTTAGAATATTTCAAGAATATTCCAATTCTATAAATCTTTCCCCTATCCATTTAGCCTACAATCGATCTCACCGTTAATCTTGATTTACTCAAGATTCATTTTTACCTATAAATACCCTTTCCACAACCATTTTACAACACATTAAAATACACAGAAACACACAATACACCATACACCATACATTTACACATTCTTCATATCCTTAACAAAATATCTTTATAAAAATCCTACCTTAGGTAAATTTCTTGGGTTAACTTTGTGTAATAGGTTGGGTTCACCACAAATACCATACCCTACAATTGCATTGTTTTTGTAATCGGTGTCTTATTCCAAAAAAAAACTTCAAGATTCAAGTTAAATCCTCTTCTAAAGCTAGAAAGCTTCTTTTGGAGGAACTCCACCTCACACGTGGAAGACACTTACATAAATCCAAGAATTAATTCTTCGCAATAATCCCTTCACATCACAAAAAGGTTAGTAATCTAGTAAGTTCCCCCTTTCAAATTTAGTCATGATGATTTCTTATTTCGAACCACCGTGATTCTAAATTATTCACATGTTATATAATTTAGTTTTATCAAAACATGTCTTAGAATTGCATTCAAATTCGTATATAATCTAGATTAGGTTTTCTAGTTAATTTTATGTTTTTCTTTCTTTTTCTTGATATTATGTTCTTATGATACTAACATGTTTAACTTTTTTGAGATAATTTTTAATTATTTTTTTAATTATTTTCATGCACACACATTATCTTTTGATATAAAAGCGATTGATTGAAAACCTCATCCATCCTTGAGAGGACAATGTTGTCCAACACATAATATTAGGTCAGTAATCTCTCAAGTTCACATGGTTTTCTCTCTTTCGTGATGTTTGATATAACCATTGATTGCTCAGTTGGCTGATTAAATTGTAAATTGTATATGTCGTATGCTAGTTTGTCTTAGATTTAATTTATCTTAAACGTTAGATTCTTTTCCTTAAACATAAATGGGCTAGGCTTCAGCCTAGACAATGGAGGGAGCTCTAATTCTTCAATCTCTTGTACCCAAATCACCTTACCCATAATATTCTGCAAGATCAATCAAAAGGAATTTTGAGCCTCTTCAAGGTTAAATGGAGATTCCTTACCCATTGTCCTTACTTCATGCTTGGATGAAAAAAAGAACTAGTATGGAAATGTGCCCAGACCTAAAAGAGCCCCCTTATGGGTGCCTCACTAATTGACAAAGAGGGGTGAAAATCATGATACCCACAACTGGTGACTCCACTAGGGAGATTTAACCTTAATTATTCTTGAAAAGGTTTTTAAAATTTAAGTTAAATGATTTTTACCGCACTTCCTTTGTACACTTATACTTACCGTTGCTCATGACGGAGTAGGTTCGGGTCTGATATCTACCTAGATATCTTGCTGTGACCTTAATCTACTTACATTAGCTTTTAGTGCGGGACAAGTTCCTCTTAGTTCTTGTCAATGTAACGAAGGTTTGTAGCCATATTTTTATTCTTGTGGTCCACCTGTTAGACCAATTGAGGAGTATAATGGAATCATTCTATCCATGGGATACTCTTGAGCCAACCTAAAACCCTAGAACCTTCCTTCTAAGACAAGGACCCTTTCTATACCTTTACGTGCTTGTTTATATGTGGTTGATCTCATTACACATGTAAAAGATAAAATGAACCAAATTGTTTGATAACATGTTTTGTGTGCTTATTTGGTTCATTATATCAAAGATTTCCTTTTGATTAAGTTAGAATCACTCTAGGTTTGAATATGATTTAATATAAAAGAAGGGACATTTTCTTAGTTAAATCTTGTTAGATTAACCTCATTAAGAAGCCCACAAAGAAAGAAAGATCAAAAGTAATTGGGCTTTAACCCATAAAATCTAAAATGAAGGCTTATGGACATGAAAGAAAGCCCAAGTATCAAGTGGAAGGATCCATACCAATGGGAAATCTTTATCACAACCATTCTAATTCATTTGGGCCTCTTGGATTTAACTCAAATTACTATTAGGCTTTAAACTTATTTAGGAGCTTATTGATTTCATACCTATAATACTTCTTTGAGAAAACAAACTTAGGATAAAAAATTATCAAAACCTCTAGATTGCTTAGAAATTTGATTAGAATTTGATCTCAAAGAAGTGTTTTTCATGATTAGAAGAGACTTTAATTTCCATTTAATCCACATTTAGTTGGTATCAATAAAAAATCTCATTGATTGAATTTAAACTGGTTGATTTAGGTTGTGAAATTAAATATTTTTAATGAGACCGAATCGATTTAGTCAAACCAAAGACGGTAGTATGTAATTCCATACAATTTTAGAAAATCGTTTATGAAGGATAATTGAATCAATTTAATTTTCAAAATTCAATGACTGAGGTCAATTAGCCAAAAGATCAGCAATTTTAATTGATATCAACCTAATGAAGGTGGATTTTGAAGATTTTTAGTTTTTGAAAATGATGAGATTGGGTTAAAAAGGAGAAGAATGTCTTTTCTTGTTTTGAAAACTTTGTGCTTTCTAATTTTAAAAAGTTAATTGTTTTTTAGGAAATAGATAAAAATCTCAAGCCTAACATATAATTCGAGTAAAACTGAGATTAGTCAAGAGGAAGTTACTAAATGGGTTTCAAGTACATCTTATGAACTGGTATATTAATCTTAACTGAGCCTTCCTTCTTTATGCATATCACGAAAAAATTCAATCCTAAGTAAGTTTGGACTAATTTATGGGTTTGAAAGAAACATATTTTCTTAAAACCCATTTTGCTTTATAAAGAAGCTTCAAACCCAACATATGGTTTAGGCTCTACTAAGGATGAACTCAAATTAATTTGGAATTCATTTTCATTCCCAATCATTCATAGACCTTACGTCTCATCACATTCCAAATTTGGAGATTAAGGAAGAACAATTCAGTTGAAGTATTAGAAATGGCCCAAAGAGAGCAAAAGGATGCGATGCAAGAAGTGAAGGACATGCTGGTTGATATGATGAAGACGTTGATAACCCTCGAATCAATTTGCGGTGTTAAAAGGCATCAAATTTAAGAGAGAAAATGGTTGAAAAGGCAATTTTCCTCAACAAGGAACGCCAAATTGGGCATTTGGAAGGGAAGTAACTCAACATGTGAGACCTGAGAACTTTCATACATGCGAGACCCGAGAAATTACATACATGCATGAGCATATAATACAAAAATATATGATAATTAATTACATAAGTAGTGTGTCTTAGACTAGTTTGCATTATTATCAATTAAGAGAGAATTATGACTAGTTTAGTTTTAGTGATGAATTTAAATATGTAAAAGACCATGGTTTAATGTGAAAATTAACCATTAGTCGTAAAATTTTGTTTAGATTACAAATTTTTAATTAGAATCACATTTTGGAATAAAAAAAGATTGAGCTTTGCCTTTGGGATTTAAATTGGGCTTTAGTGATTTTTGGTCCATTGGGCTTGGCCCACTAGGGGCTGTTTTATTCATTGTTTTAAGCATGATAAGAACTCCTAGATCTTTAGAGAGCTTCTTAAGTGGGCTCCATAATCAAATTAGTGTTATCTTATCAAATAAGTCATAAAATAAGGCAAATTGAGAATAAAAGAAAAGAAGAATAAAGGGAGAGAGAGATAAAACGTGGGAGGTATGTATATTACAGAAATTGATTGAAAAATTCTAGAAAATTTCAAGAAAATTTAGTTTGAAGAATTTCTTTAACAATTGTTGCTTGGTTCTTGATGTTCAATACTTTAATTGTTTCAATTTCAAGGAAATATGAAATTTTGTGTTAAGGTAGAGTTTTTACCATACAATATGTTTCTTTATGTTCTTACTACTTTAATGAATGAATTATATATTGATTTCTTTCCAAGAATGCTTGTAATCATGTCTTGTTATATTTTGGAATAATAAATGTCAAAACAAGATTCAATATAGATAGTTTTTGTTAAAGGTCTATAAATTGTCCTCTTCTTATGCAATGAATATAAATTTTTAGTATGTTATAGTTCTACATGTCTAGAGATTGTATACCGAATTTGAGCTCAATTATATGTCTAAAAGTTAGTCTATCATTTAGATGTATTACTATTGTGTTCATAAAATCTCAATTTGGACAGATTCTGTAGTCCAACTTTTATTTAATGAAACTCACTAAATTTAAGAACAAATTAGATGATTCTCAATTCTAATTTAAAGCTCTACAAGTTTAGTTTTCAGATTATTTGAATCACCTAGAAATGTTATATAATGAGTGAGATAATGATGGTTTAGCTGACTGTATTCAAGCATGCCAGATTCATTTAGTTATTGTTTTTATCGATGAATATGGGAAGGGAAGTTATAGGCATTGAATGAAGAAGTATTATTTAAGGGACGCATATTGGGACATGTCATAATAGGTTAACATCCCTATTGGGTGTGCGGCGTGTAGGGCATTACACTATTGATTGTTACTGAACGATTGAACATTGTTTGGGCGTAATACTTGACTTCATCCTTAGAGTGATTGATTGAATATTATTAGAGTGCTCACGAGGTCTCTACTAGATTAATTTAGATCTTTGTTTGATCAGATTAGGCCTTGAAGGATCGGTTTGGACTAAAGCAAGGTGGGTTGGAATTGAATAGCATAGAGATTATCCTTTCAAGTTTAGTTAGTACTGCATTGCATATAATTTCTTAGAGTAGCAGGTTGTAACCACTGGTATGGGACAGTGGATTACTCAGATCTACTCAAGCTGTTAGTGTACTCTGTGTTCTTGATATGATGTATACATGAACGTCACTACATTCATATCTCATTCATACATTCCTGCATAATTGTACACTTTCACATATCCACTATAGATCCCTACCGAGCCTAGTTGTTTGGCTAACCCATTCTTGGAATGACCTACTTTTTAGATCATGAAGAAAGTGTACTTGAGGAAACTAGGATAGTGATGTTAGCTGAGCGAATCTAGAGTTCAGTTGGTAAGGGAGTCAGGTACTGTCTATATTTGAAAATAAAGTGTGGCAGTGGTTTATATTAGTATATGTGGAAGAATGTTATTTTATGTAATAAGACTTGATCAGCTGTGTATACATAAAGTTATGTACCAGTGTGAAAAGTTTGATATAATGCTTATGTATATTGATCATTTTTAGTTTACTCTGATTACCCTTCAAGGTATTTATAATCATAGATTGAGTGGAGGATGAAAAATCTTACCATGGGATGTTTTGGGTTCTCACACAACTAAAGGAAGCAACTCAGCCACAAGAATTTAGCTTTTAAAAATCAGAACATACGTACCAATAGCCTTAGTAAGAAGAAGAAGAAGTGGTCAAAAAGAGGCCCAAATGATTACACTCCTTTAGTGATGAGTCTTTGTTAGGCCTTAACCTCCCTTATCAAGAATGGTGAGCTTACACTCTTAACCACCAAGTCTCGACCTGATCCTATCCTTGTCTACTTCACTTCGCTGAACACTACGCCTACCACCAACAATTTGGTCATGACACTAAGAAATGCTCTAGGCTTCACAATGAGATTCAAGACCTCACGACTCCAAGCTTACTCTTTTCGTACCATAATGAAACTCCTCCACCTAATACCATCCACATGGTAAACACTAAAGCCTATTTTAGCCAAATATTTCCCACAATTTACATAACAAATTACCCCAACCCTAACATTGAGGAGTTAGTTGTGAATGAAAATGAACCTTTGGATCGCACAAGTAATGGCATTTGATGAGTCCCAAATATTGCATATCTTGGCCCCTTAATTTACATTTGTTAGCGTAGGAATTTATTACTTTGAGTTGTTTTTTAGTTGTTTTAGAAGTTTACAAGCACTTGGAAAGGAGTTTCACTAAATTGCCAGAATTGCCCGTACAGATAAGCCATTTTTACGGATTAAACTCTATTGATTCAGAAAGAACTAGGAGATGAGCCATATATTCTTGGAAATATCTAGATGTCTATTTTCTGGAGAATTTTACATCTTGTAAACATGATTTTTCTAGAGAAAGTTATGGCAGTTTAAGTAGACAAAGGTCAGGTTGTGCGTGATTTCAGCGTGGCAGAAATGATTTTTGCAGATTTAAACTGTAATGATTCAGGAAGAACCAGGAGATGAGCCATATATGTTTGGAAAGATCCAGATGTCTATTTTTTGGGGAATTTTACAGCTTGTAAATATGATTTTTTTAAAGAAAGTTATGGCAGTTTTAGTAGACAAAGGTCAGGCTGTTTGGGATTTCAGCGTGGGCAGAAGTTTTGAAGGGCATGTGAAGGCTTAAATCCCACATCCCACATCGGATTGGAAACACATTGCACTCATGGAGTTCCCCTATAAAAGACCCACTCCACTTTAGCTTTGGGGATCATCTGGGAGCAGATCTAGAGGACTTTGCTACCAATCAGAGCAATCCGGAGGGCTTTTGGGAGCAATCTGGGGAATCTCCACTACCAAGCGGGGATGCTCATGAAAAGTTCAAATTTTCCCTTGAGATTTTGTTGTCCATTATATTTATGGGTAACTAAATTCTCAAGTGGGGCTGGGATGAACTTGCATAGTTGACAGTATTTTTGTTTATTTTTAATTTATGTATTTGATCTTTAATTATTAAAACTCTTTTGTTTTATTATTTGCAATTTATTAGTGATGTTTTCTTTTCCAAATAGTCATAGTGTTTATTTTGTTTTTGGATTCAGTCGTGCTTTTTCTATTGAATGGTTTAGCTCTTTGATTATGTTGGGATTAAATATTTATCTATATTGATTTAGTTCTTTGCTGCAATATCGCTTCCTGAGTATATTGTCATTGTTGGATTTTCTCAATAGTGATAATAATTGACGTATTTTAAAAGTGGTAAATAATTTTTCAAAAGGTTACATTTGGTTTAATCATGGTTTATAAATCTATATCTTCCGATCGGGAATTTTGAAAATTGAGTTCCCAATTAAGTTATTCAATGAATTAAGAGTAATTAAAATACCGGATTTGTGCAAGGGATTCCCGACACTTTACTGTTTATCAAATTTACTTTACTTTAATTTGCATTTAAAATTGATCTTGTTCTCCATTAATCATTTAATATTTTTCTTTAGTTTCTTTGTTCCTTCTACTATTCTTTTAATTTGTCTCCCTGTGGAATCGACACCCCAAAGCTGTGCTACAACTACAGCGTTATTCTTTGAACGTAATCAAATTTTGGCGCCGTTGTCGGGGAGACGGTAGAAGAATTGCTACATAGTTTTTCTTTTCAGCAGTTTGTAAAGGCGGTAACTTTGTTCCTTCTTTTAGCTTGCTGCATTATTTATTTATTTATTTTTCTCCCTTCTTTCTTTTTATAGTATTTTTATTATTATTTTGTGACCTTGCATGCTCAGATATAGAGACGCTTTAGGTAGATTTGCTTGTAAGCCTGTGCTAGAGTCAGAATCACACTTTCTAAATCCTTTATTTGACAATCCATCTAGTCCTGAAGAAATGAGTGAACACGGAGATCAACCCACTAGGACCCTTCAGGATAACCTCCACCCTACACGCATAGCCACACCATCATGTATCATGTTTCCAGCTAATACTAGCCAATTGGATTTCAAAATAGGGATGATACATTTACTCCCTACATTTTATGGCTTGGAAAATAAAAACCCATATGTGCACATTAAGGAGTTTGAGGAAGTAGTTGTGACTTTTCATAGTCAAAATGCAACTGATGACATCGTGAGACTTAAGTTCTTTCCTTTCTCTTTGAAGGATAGAGCTAAGAGTTGGCTATACTCACTGAGACCACGATCTATTGGGTCATGGAATGAGATGACTTAGGTTTTCTTTAATAAATACTTTCCCTGACATAAGACCAACGCTTTAAAAAGGCAAATCTCCACCTTTGTACAAAAGGACAATGAGACTTTGTATCAATCTTGGGAGAGATTTAAGGAGTTATTGAGTATGTGTCCTCACCATGGGTATGAGAATTGGTGCTTAGTGAGCTATTTTTATAAGGGACTTATTGTTGGGATTTGTCTAAGAACTAAAGGGTGTAAAAATTCAGCTTCAGCCCCAAGTGTGCGCTGCACCCCAGGAAGTCCGCACCTTACCTTCCAGCAAGGAGAAGGGTTCACGCACAGGTGTGCGCCCCACCTCAGGAAGGGTGCACCGTGGCGCCCAGAAGGTGGAGGTTGTGTGCTCTGCCTTGAGCTGCGACCTGCCTTGTTCTGGGCTGTGACGCTAGGCACACCTGATTCTTCATTTTGGGCACTTTGGATTGATGCGTGAGGGTTAATCAGAATGCACAGGATCACTTAGACTTGTTGAAGGGCTATGATTGATTGGTCCTCAAGATCTAAGGGTTAAGATTGACTTCAAGATAGGTTCAAGAAGTGGTGCACTATATAAAGGATTACCTAGCTTCAATCTCAATATGACATGACATAACTTATGAAAGTGAGATCAAGTGTAAAAGTGCAAAGACACAAAACACAAGAGAGACTCATTAGAGATGCTGGTTATTAAGAGAGAGATTAGTATAGATTGGGGATTCAAGGGCCTTGTAAGTGGAATTTTCTTAGGGAAAATTCCAAGGTAACTCAAGTCCTTTCACTTTCTTTTCTCTTCTTTCGTTCTTTAAGAACTAGAGGTTTCTTGAAGGGTTGTTGCTGTAACTTGTAAGAACTCATTGATTTAGTGCAGAGGGCTTAGAGGAGCTCACGGGGATGTAAGTACATTGTCGAACCTCGATAACAAATTTCTTGTGTTCTTTCTTTGCTTTCATTACTGTTTCTGTTCTTCACAAGTCATTCTAGACTTGAGTATTTGGAAGATCACCACCTGGCCATCTTGAGGGTGATTTCCAATAGTGGAATCAAAGCTTTGGACAATGGCATTAGAGCCAAGATTGGCGAGTATCGAAGCAAGACGACAAGAATCAAAGATCAACTTCTTGGGTGATTCAAGAACGGAGTAGAGATCAAGATCTGATTGTGTTCTTGAGGGTGGTTCAAGAACGGTATTGAGATCAATCTTCGATCGTGTTCTTGAGATTTAGAAGAAGTTGGAAAGCAATTGTGGGTGTTGCATAAATATGGGATTTTCTCCGCAAGTTAGGTTCGAATTTCATTGATGAGAAGTTTGATGGAAAGGGAGACTTTGCCTTTGGAAGCCAAAGATCAAGACTATTCTTATGTAACAGAAGGTGGACTTGGCTATTAGAGAAGATGACGCTTTTCCAGCAAGTATCACGGAAGTCCAGCGGATTGAGATGAATAAGATGGCATATAACACCATCTTTCTGCATATCTCAGATAGCATCACAAGGGAGTGCGAAGACTCGGAAGATCCAACTGTGATATGGAAGAAACTAGATAAGTTGTTTCTTACCAAAACTCTCCCTAATAAGATTTATCTTCTTAAACGAATCTTTGCTTTTAAAATGGATCCTAATAAAGAGTTGCAAGATAATCTTGATGCGTTTAATAAACTAGTTCAAGATTTGGCTAGTTGTAGTATAACGTTCCTGGATGAACAATTGGCTATTATGTTATTGAATTCTCTTCATGATTATTTTGAAAGTTTGATTAATGCTATTGAATATAGAAGAGATACACTAACCAAGAAAATTGTGATCACTGCAATAAGAGCTCATGATTTCAAAGCCAAGATGAGAGAAGCATCAAGTAGAGAAAGGCTATTCATTAGAGGAAGGCCAGCAACTCGAAGTTTGGAGGGATGCGATGCTACTACTGCAATAAGGAGGGTCATTTCAAGAAAGATTGCAAGAAAAAGTTGTTGGATGAGAGAGGAAGAAGCCATACCAACAATGGAGAGGCTTCGGTTGCCAAAGGAGAACAACAAGATGATGTTCTTGTTGTGTGCTCGAATGTGAGCAGGAGGTGATTACGCCCAAAACATAATGCAGTAGTTGTAGTATAGTTTTGGGGTGTCGATTACACAGGAAAACAAGTTAATTACAAAAGAAAATGTGTGAACCTTAAAACGAACGATAAAAGTTAAACGAAAGATTTTTGAGTTTTGATAATGAAATAATGTGAGAAATATTTTGTAAATGTAAATGAAATATAAATAAAACAACAAGGTTTTGGAAATCCTCTCTAGGTTCATTGCCCTAATCCTAACTTGATTCAGTTGTTTTTATCTCAATTGCAAGTTTCACATCCCAAACAGGCAATCGACAAATATTCAATTAAAGCACATGTATAAACCCTAATGTAATTGATGTGAATTATTCTTTACTTTCAAGCACACATGACCTAACTTATAAATTATCAAGAGACAATGATATATCTAAATGACAATACCGCAGCAATGGACAAATCTATAAAAGAGATCTACCGGACTCAATCACACCCAAACAAGTACACATAAGAAGAGCATGACTAGACTTATATGGAAAAGAAGCATGCAACCACCAGACTAATAAGAAATCTACTAATTAAATTAAAGAATAAAACATAACAATGTTTAATGAAAATAATACCATACTACAACTGAATCAAATAAAGGAAAATAAGAACAACTACACTTAGGGATTCATCCCTTCGCCTTGCTTGGAGACTAGCCAGCCATGGAGTTCATGCTTCCTTGAGTTAACTCCGGCCTCTCAACAATCATCTCCTCCTTGGTAATGAAAGCTTCGGTGATTCATTAGCTTGCCTCCAAATTTATACTTTCGGATTCCTCCTGAAGGCCTTCTGGATTGCTTCTAAAGGCCCTCTGGAGTCACTCTCTGATGATTTCAGATGAGCTCCGATTGATGCCTCAAAGCTGAAGTGGAGTAAGCCTTTTATAAGGAAATACCATGAGTGCAATGTGTTTCCAATCTGATGTGGGATATAGAAATGTGTTTTCCAACTGATGTGGGATGTGAGATTTAAGCCCAAAATCACGCTGAAATCCCGCACAGCCCGCACAGCCTGATCTTTGTCTACTAAAACTGCCATAACTTTCTCTAGAAAAATCATTTTTACAAGCCGTAAAATTCTCCAGAAAATAGACTTCCGGATCTTTCTAAGAATATATGGCTCATCTCCTGGTTCTTCTTGCATCAATACATTTTAATTTTCAAAGATGATTGATCTGTATAGGAAATTCTGGCAATTTAGTAAATCTCCTTTCTTGGTTTCTCTTCCGCGACCATTATCTCACTCGAGTATTCATTGAAGCTTTGTGTTTAAAATGATGATAGCTTTTCTATCTCTTTTTTAAGCTCAAAGTACTTGAAAATGCACTGAAATAAGTCAACGATTCAAGAATAACACTTTAGAGTTATTAAGGTATAAAAGTGTAATTCCAACCTCGATTAACCCTAAAATGCTAACAATTAAGTACTGTTTAGATGCATTTTATGACTCTCATCATGGTGAGACAAGAGGCTCATGAAAGAGAGGGTGTGTTTGCACATGAAATGCAAGGGGATTGTTTTGGGAGATTTCTTAAGTTTAAACCCCAGTCTTTTAGAGGATCTGTAAATCCTTTTGAAGCTGAATAGTTGATTAAACATGTTAAGAAATATTTTGAAGTCTTACCAGTGATAGATGGATAGAAAATTGCTTTTGCTTCATTTATGCTAGAAAGTAAGTGATTACGCTCAAACTAATACGCAGTTATTGTGTATAGTTGAGGTGTCGATCCCACGAGGAAAAGCGAACTACAAAGGAAAAGTGTAAATCTTAACACGAACGATAAAGATCAAGTGAGAGAATATGAGTTTTGATAATGAAGTAATGTGAGGAAATTGTGTAAGCAGATTGAAGAATATAATAGAGAAACACAAGGGTCCGGGAATTATTATTTTCTTTCTTTAATTGATGATTATTCAAGAAAGGATGCATTCATGTGGACAAGGTAGCCATAGAAGAAAATCCTGCAGATTTAGCTACTAAATTTCTACCTCTAAGTTAGTTCAATCATTGCCTTGGACTTCTTAGGATTGGAGTCGGTTGATATAGTGACTCAAGTTGAGTTTGGATCCTGAGTTCTCTGCACTATGGGTTCGGTTTTAGTTGTTTAGATAAAGGTAGAGATTTATTGGGATTTGTCTAAGAACTAAAGGGTGTAAAAATTCAGCTTCAGCCCCAAGTGTGCTCCGCACCCCAGGAAGTCTGCACCTCACCTTCCAGCAAGGAGAAGGGTTCACGCACAAGTGTGCGCCATGGTGCCTAGAAAATGGAGGTTGTGTGCTCTAGCTTGAGCCGCGGCCTCCCCTGTTCTGGGCCGTGGTGCCAGGCACACCTGGTTCTTCATTTTGGGCACTTTGGATTGATGCATGAGTGATAAAAGCCATAAAATGCATCTCAACGATGTTTAATTGTTAGAATTTTATGATTCTTCTCAGTCTTTATTACGCTTTTATGTGTTGATAACTCTTAAGTAATATTATTGGACCACTAACTTATTCCAGTGCATTTTCAGGTATTTTAAGTCCAAATAAAAGAAGAAGCGATCGTTGTTTAAAAGCACCAAGATTCTATGCACGAAGAAGCATCGGAGTGGCTGCGGAGAGGCAAAACGTGAAGAAAATCAGCAATTAGTGAGCACCGCAGTGCTCCTCAGCCAGCACCTCAGTGCCTAGAAACTTCCATGTTGTGAACAAACAGCTAGCACCGCGGTGCTCCTTAGCCAGCACTGCGGTGCCCAGAAGCTTGCCCAGCCAAACCATACCCAGCACCGCAGCGCCTATAAAGCAGTACCATAGTGCACACACAGGATTGTATCTTCGAGTTAGACTTTAATTAGGGTTTTAAACATTAGATTAAACCCAAGAACACCCTTGGACCCTTGTATTATAAATAGATCACTTAGGGTTTAAGAGGGGGAGATCTTGTTGTGGACAAAAAGATCAGAAAACTCAAGGCAACAGCTCTCATCCATAAAAGTGTTTAGCCATGAACACCATGGCTAACTAACTTCCAAGCAAGGCGAAGGGATGAATCCCTAGGTGTAGTTGTTCCTATCTTCCCTTATTTGATTCAGTTGTAATAAGAATTTATTATCAAAACATTGCCATAATTTACTTCTTTATCTAATTATAAGATCTTATCTATTCCGGTGATTGTATCTTTCTCCTTGATATAAATTTAGTCATGCTTCTCTTATGTCAATATTATGTGGGTATAATTGAGTCCGATAAATCTAGCCTTTAGGTTTGTCCATTACTGCAATATTGTCAACAAAGATATATTGTCGTTTCTTGATAAACCTATAGGATAGATCATATGTGCATGAATCGAAAATAAAAAGTATTTCATAACAATCATATTAGGGTTTATATATGTGCTCATTGAATACTTGCCGGTTTCCTGTTTGGGATGTGAAACTTGCAACCGAGATAAAAATAACTGAATCAAGTTAGGAATAGGGCAACGAACCTGGGGAGGATTCCTGGATCCTTGTTATCTTCCTATTATATTCTACAATCTATTTTACACAATTACTTCACTACCAAAAGTTCATATTCTCTCACTTAAATCTTTATCGTTTGTGTTATGGTTTACACCTTCTTTTGTAGTTAACTTGTTTCCCTGTGGAATCGACACCCCAAAGCCGTGCTACAACAATCGCGTATGTTTTGGGCGTAATCAAATTTTGGCACTATTGCCGGGGAAACGCGCTCACTTACAAAGAAGTTTGTCAACTCTGAGACAAGATGGTACCATCGTTCTTTTCTATTAGTTTTGATTTTCTAATTTTTCTATTATTCTATTTGGTTCTATTTTAATTATTACTTTTACAAGCTCAGTTAGTGTATGCTTGGACCGAGAGATTCGCGAGGGAGATTCATTAAGGGACCCGAATTAGAGATACCCTTTCCTTCCACATCTGTTAGTGAAACCTTGCCTAGATCAAACTCTAGTATACACCCAACTGAAAATTTAGAAAATTTTGTTAACATGGTTGAAAACCCTAATGAGAATGTTACTGGGACACTTAACGATTACCTACATCCTAGCCGGACAGCCACACTATCATGCATAATGTTTCCAACCAACATTCACCATCAAGATTTTAAAACAGAGATGATACAATTACTCCCTACTTTTCATGGCTTGGAAAACGAAAACCTCTATGTGCACATTAGAGAATTTGAGGAAGTAGTTGCGACTTTTCATAGTCAAGATGCAACTGATGATATTGTGAGACTCAAGTTTTTTCCTTTTTCCTTGAAGGATAAAGCTAAGAGTTGGTTATACTCGCTGAGACCATGATCAATTGGGTCATGGAATGAGATGACCCAAGTCTTTTTTAACAAGTACTTCCCTCAACATAAGACTAATGCATTGAAAAGACAAATCTCCACCTTTGCACAAAAGGAAAATGAGACTTAGTATCAGTCTTTGGAGAAATTCAAAGAGCTGTTAAGTATGTGTCCACATCATGGGTATGAAAATTGGCGTTTAGTGAGCTATTTCTATGAGGGTTTTACCTATAAAGAATGCCAATTTGTAGAGATGATGTGCAATGGTGAATTTCTGCAAAAAGACCCTGATGAGGCTATTGAGTACCTCAATGAGCTTGCTGAAAAAAATCACACATGGACTGGACCTAGTGCTACTGAAAGCACAAATAGGTCACGACCTATAGGAAACCCTAGTGGTAGAGGAATCTACCATCTTAGGGAAGAGGATAACCTTAAGGCCAAGGTCGAGATGCTTACTAGGGAGTTATTAAAAACTAAAAAGCCAACACACATGGTTAATCAAGTCGAACCTTTAGAACCATGTTTTGTGTGTGGCAGGGTTGATCATCCCGCTTAAGATTGCCCCACATTTGTTGACATGAGAGGGCTGTACGAGGAACAATGTAATGCCTTAGGCATGTACAAGAAACCTCCAACACCCTTCTCTAACACTTATAATCCGGGGTGGCAAAATCACCCCAACTTCAACTGGAAATTTGAAAATCAACAGCATGTACAACCCCCTAGATCATACCCAGCACCTTATCATGCACCCTCATCCTCTAGGAACTCTTTAGAAGACACCTTACATGCTTTTATAGAAGCATAAAGTAAGACAAACCAAAGGTGTGAGGCTTTAATTACACAAGTGGTTGAGGAAAACAAAGAAATAAGGAGCTAAGTGCCTAAATTAATGGGCTCCTTGAGTGTGATTGAGCGAGGTAAGTTCCCTTCCCAAGCTTCATCCATACCTCACGGTCAACATATGGCACAAGAAAATTTGAAAGATGTAAATGCCATTGTGACCCGAAGTGGTAAGTCACTAAACATCCCACCAATGAATAAACCCGAGGATATGAGAAAAGGTTAAACTATTAGTGAAGCTAAACTGTCTAAAGAGCCTGAAGTGACCAAAAATCTCGTTAAGGCATCATTCCCCTAAGCCTTAAAATCCAACAAGAAAAATCTGGAAATAAATAATGAAATCCTTGAGAGCTTAAGGCAAGTGAAACTTAATCTTCCTCTTTTGTATGCGATTAAACAAGTCCCTACCTATGCAAAAGTTCTCAAGGATTTATGCACAATTAAGAGGAAACACCATGTCAAGAAAACATCATTCCTAACTGAGCAAGTTAGTGCGTTAATTGAGCAAATAATTCCCCCAAAATAAAAATATCCAAGCTATCCTACCATTGCTTGCAGCATTGGAAATCATGAGGTTGGACAAGCCTTGCTAGATTTAGGAGCTAGTGTAAACTTGATGCCATTCTCCATTTGCTTACAGCTGGGGTTAGGAGAAATCAAACCAACCGATGTGGTATTGCAATTGGCTGACCATTCTGTCAAAGTACCCCGGGGTGTGGTAGAAGATGTTTTGATTCAAATTGACAAAATTTACTATCCTGTTGATTTCTTAATTCTTGATACTACTTCTGCTATTGACACTAACTCTAAAATCCCTTTGATTTTGGGTAGAACTTTTCTTGCTACTGCGAATGCTCTAATAAATTGTAAGAATGGACTCATGAAGCTATCCTTTGGCAACATGACCCTTGAAGTGCATATTTTCAATGTTGCAAAACAGCCCGAAGATTAGGACAAAAACCACCAGCTTTACATAATTGAGTCACTCATCAATGAGGGAGTTTCCTTAGCTCATGATTATGACCCTCTTAAGAATTTTCTTGTTAATTCTGAGATAGATTTATTTGATGATAAAACTGATATAATTAATATTTGTGCTGTTTTTGACAAATCTCAGGATTATAGCAATGGAGCATGGCAACCAAGGTTTGAGGAGCTGCCCGAAAGAAGCAAGACACAAGTCTCCTCAAGTGTGGAAGCACCTAAGGTCGAATTAAAGCTGCTACCTCAGGGTTTAAAACATGCCTTTCTCAGACCAGGTGATACCTTTCCTGTTATTATTTCTTCTGAACTATCTAAGATCCAAGGTAAAAAATTAATTCAAACTTTAAATGCACACCGATCAGCCTTAGGATGGAGCATGGCTAATTTAAAAGGAATTAGTCCCCTAATATGCTCCCATAAAATAAATTTGGATGAAGGAACTAGTCCTCGTAGAGACCCTCAACGTAAGCTTAACCCCACTATGAAAGAAGTAGTGAAAAATGAAGGGCTGAAATTGTTAGATCTGAGTATTATATATCCCATAGCTGATAGTAAGTGGGTAAGCCCTACACAAGTCGTCCCTAAAAAGTCCGGAGTCACTGTGGTGAAGAATGACCTAGGAGAGCTAGTCCCTACCAAACTTGTAACCAGGTGGCGTATGTGCATTGATTATAGAAAATTAAATGCTGCCACTCGGAAAGACCACTTCCCACTCCCTTTTATTGATCAAATTCTTGAGTGTGTAGCTGGTCATCCCTTTTATTGCTTTCTAGATGGTTATTCTGGTTATTATCAAATAGAAATTGCATTAGAAGACCAATAAAAGACCACTTTTACTTGTCCCTTTGGCACCTATACTTTTTGTAGAATGCCATTTGGATTATGTAACGTCCCTGTTACTTTTCAACGCTGCATGATGAGTATTTTTAGTGACATGGTTGAAAGTTGCATGGAGGTTTTTATGGATGACCTAACTATTTTTGGATTTTCATTTGCAGCATGCTTAATGAATTTGGAAAGAGTATTAATTCACTGTGAAGAAAAAGATTGGTTTTAAATTGGGAAAAATGCCATTTCATGGTACCATCTGGTATTGCCTTAGGGTATATTATCTCTTCTAAAGGAATAGAGGTTGAGTAATCTAAGATTGAATTAATCTCTAAATTACCTACCCCTAAGACAATAAAGGATGTGAGATCTTTCCTTGGTCATGCTGGTTTTTATAAGAGGTTCATACAGAATTTTTCAAACAACTCTAGACCTCTAAGTGCCCTCCTAGTTAAAGACATGATTACGCCTAAAACATAATGCGGTATTGTAGTATAGCTTTGGGGTGTCGATTCCACAGGGAAACAAACTAATTACAAAAGAAGGTGTAAACCTCAACACAAACGATAAAAGTTAAAGTGACAAAATCTGAATTGTTGATTGTGTGAAAATTGTGTAAATAATTGATGGATAATATAATAAAGAAACAACAAGGTTCCAAAAATCCTCCCTAGGTTTGTTGCCCTAATCCTATATTGATTCAGTTGTTTTTATCTCGATTGCAAGTTTCACATCCCAAACAGGCAATCGACAAATATTCAATTAAAGCGCATGTATAAACCCTAATGTAATTGATATGAATTATTCTTTACTTTCAAGCACACATGACCTAACTTATAAATTATCAAAAGACGATGATATATCTAAATGACAATACCACAGCAATGGACGAATCTATAAAAGAGATCTACCGGACTCAATGACACCCAAACAAATACACATAAGGAGTGCATGACTAGACTTATATGGAAAAGAAGCATGCAAGCACCAGACTAATAAGAAATCTACTAATTAAATTAAAGAATAAATCATAACAACGTTTAATGAAAATAATACCAAACTACAACTGAATCAAATAAAGGAAAATAAGAACAACTACACTTAGGGATTCATCCCTTCGCCTTGCTTGGAGACTAGCCGGCCATGGGGCTCATGCGTACTGGAGTTACCTCCGACCTCTCAACGATTATCTCCCCCTTGGTAGGGAAAGCTTCGGAAAATCCTTAGGTTGCCCTCCAAAAGTACTTCGGATTCCTCTTAAGTGCAATCTGGATTGCTCCTAAAGGCCCTCTGGATTCACTTTCTGATGATTTCAGATGATCTTAGATTCTTCGATGGTCCTCAAAGCTGAAGTGGAGTGGGTCTTATCTAGGCAAATACCACGAGTGCGATATGTTTCCAATCTAATGTGGGATGTGGGATTTAAGTCTTCACATGCCCTTCACGTTGAAATCCCGCACAGCCCGTGATGAGTCTAAAATATTGCATATTTTAGACCCTTAACTTATATTTGTTATGCTCTTAGTTAGTAGTATTTCACTTTATTTTACATCTTTCTTGTGTTTTGTGTATTTTTACAGGTTTGTGGAGAAAATGAAGCATTTTAGGAGATGTGAAGCTTCTGGAGACATTGCGATCGATCGCATGAGATATGCGATCGAGCGCACCTGCGCTCGAGCGCACCTGCCTACGAACGAGCACATGGTCAACATCCCACATCGAAATATTTGAAGTTCAGTGCATCTGCGATCGAGCGCACATGAGATCGTGCGCACAAGACATTCGATCGATCGTATCTGTGATCGATCGCACCACACTGCGATCGAGCGCACACGGGTAGTATCCCACATCGAATCTGCAACCCATTTTGCTCCGGGTCTTCCCCTATATAAACACCATCTGGCTTCATAATTCAGTGTATAATTCCTGAGCCACTTTGGTATTTAACGGTGGACTTCCGCCAGCATTTTGGTGGATCCCGAAGGCATTGCTACCACGAGGGGAAGCGCCGCCCGTCAACGAGTGGAATTTCTCCCATGTAAAGTTGTTTATTTATTTCTTTATATTCAGTTATTTTAGTTTAAATGTTTAGCACTTTTTATTATAGTTTTATAATTATGAGTGGCTAGACTCTTCAGCTAAGGTTGAAGATGAAGCCCTGCCGTTGTTTGGCGTAGTAGTTCAGATTTGTTTGTACAAATCTGACAATTTTTAGTATAAATGTTCTGTCAATTATTTGAGTTAATCTTATAATTGATTGAGTTTAAATTGTCTGTTGGATTTTCTTTGTGTTTCATCTGATGGATACATTGAATGCTTTTCGATTAAATTGGATTCCCTTTGTGATTTGTTAAGAGCGGATACATTGGGTGCTTTTGGTTTAGTTGGGATATTCTTTGTTTTTTGTCTTATAGTTGGATTCATTAAATGTTTTGATAGGCTATATTTTTAGAACATATATGCTTAACTTCGGTGGGGTGGATTTGGAAACCTTAGTGCTTTTTATTATTAGTTTTAAAATCAACTTAGTTTAGTTTTAATTTATTTTGCAATATCATTCTGAAATTTGGAACTAGGTTAAGATAGAGTTAGTTTAGATTGAAAATATACTTTCACAACGCAATTCCCTGTGGATTCGACCTCGCACTTGCACAACGCTATACTACAAATGACTCGTGCGCTTGCGAGTAATTTAAAACTCACAACAAGTTTTTGGCGCCGTTGCCGGGGAATTGTTTGGTTTGTGAAAACTTTTTGTCTGAATTGATTTTATTTTTCTACTAGTTAATTTAATTTAATTTTAAAAAAAAATTAATTTAATTTAGTTTTTTTTTTAAAAAAATGTGGATGAATCCAGCGCCGGTTTCACAGTCTTTAGAGGACGCCCTCAAGGATTTCATTAAAATGACCTGCCCGTCCCTCAATATTGGCAACACTTTCAATGTTGAAAGCTGTTCCATCTGTGCTAGTCCCATGCATCTAGCACAGAATTTCCCATCAATGCCGGCTAGTGCCGAGTATCCTATGGAACAAATGAATGCTTTCAATGACTGTTGTTGGCAATCAAATGGATCTTGCTCCGAAACATACAATCCAGGGTGGTAGGACCACTCTAATTTTTCATGGGAGCAGAACCAACCAATGAATCAGGGAGGAGCCCCTTACCATGCTCACAATCAATACACTCCCGAATTTCCTCCACCAATTCCAAATTATGGTCACTCAGCTTATACAGCACCATCACCCGCTTACCAAGCTCCCATTCAAGCGCCAGTGTCTGTTTCACAGTCATTGGAGGACGCTCTCAATGATTTCATGAAAACGACTAGCCAATCTATGAGTGAAATGATGAGTGCAACAATAGAAAACACCCAAGCGATTGCCACACTAGAGAGTCAAATTGATCAAATCGCAAGTTACGTCGGTGAAGGAGAGGAAGGAGAGTTCCCCAGTCAATCTGAGCCTAACCCAAAGGAACAGTTTGTGGTGGGAAATTCTTCAACTCCCATGCATTGGTAGGAACAAGTGCAATCAACTGTCCCATACTTGTTTGGGAGACAAGTGGATAATCAAATGGAAGAGAACCCTGCTATGCACCAAGGGCAAGAGAGTGGCAACAATGAGAAGAGAGATGCTGAGCCATCTATAGCCACTCGTATTATTAAGGATCTCTTTAGGTCGTTTTTACCTAAAGCGCCTTACCCTGAGAGACTACAAGTGCCCAAGAAAGAAGGGAAGTCTGAGGACATTATGGAGGCATGCTTTGCTCAGTTTGAAGAGAATTTGGATTTAGATAAGTTACTTGAGCAAGCAAATACTATCGTGGAGTCTACTCCTCGGGAGAGTAGTAGGACAGAGGAGACTATGGATGAATCCCGTATTGAGGATCCCTTGGAGGCATGCTTTGCTCACTTTGGAGAAGACTTGGGCTTAGATAAGTTACTCGATGAAGTAAATGTCATTTTGGAGTCTGATCCTCGAGAAAGCAATGAGAAGGAGGAGACCGCCGCAACTGAAACCTCCAAGAAGGAACTTAAGCCTTTACCAGATAATATTAAGTATAAGTTCCTAGGTTCAGCCGATAGTTTGCTTGTGATTATACCTTCCGATTTGGGTGATGCTCCAGAGGAGAAATTATTGGACATCTTAAGAGAGCATAAGGAAGCTATAGGCTGGACTATTGAGGATGTCAAAGGAATCAACCCCTCGTTGGTGATACACACGTTACAGATGGAGGAGAATGCCAAGCCATCGAGGGAGCCACAAAGAAGGCTTAACCCTGCTTTGCAAGAGGTTGTGAGGGCGGAAGATATTAAGCTGTTAGAGGCAGGGATCATTTATCCCATCTCTGATAGCAAGTGGGTGAGCCAGATTCCAGTCGTGCCCAAACGTGCTGAATTTACGGTAGTAAATAAAGACAACGAGTTGGTTCCAACTCGAGTGCAGTCAAGATGGAGAAAATGTCTAGACTACCGTAAATTGAATGTTGCCACTAGGCCTGATCATTTTCCATTCTTATTTATTGATCAGATGGTGGAGCACTTAGTTGGGCATGTTTACTAATGTTGGGTTTGGCTGAAGACGTTAAACTTAGCGCTCATGGGAGGCACCCCACAGCTTATCTTTTCTTTTGTTTATTTATTATTTCGCATTTTTATGATTAATGTTTGTTTCCAGTATTTTTTGTTTTCCAGTTTTTATTTTTCAGGGACAAAGCATACTTCAGTTCAAGTTTGGGGGTATGCTATGAGCCATACCAGTCCAGATAGTTCTCCTTATCTCAGGTTAGCTCTTTCCATATTAGTCACACATTAGAGTCAATGTGTAATTTAAGTTTGGGGGTATGGGAGACACATCACACACTTTGTCCTAATTTGTTGTCCTTTCGTCGTAAAGATAAATGCATGCTCATGTTATCATGAAATTTTGGTTGATCTAAACATTTTCTGTGATGTGATGTCATTAGTGAGCTTAACATTTTGAACACATGATCTGGTGATAAATTTTAAAATTTAGTTACTTACCTTAGGCATTTGAGAATTCATATGTTTGACATAATCTAACACGAGCACATTAGCACAAATTATGTGAGGTATGACATGTGATTGTGTATTTTTCCTTATCTTAACTGAAACTGGATGACTTGTTGGATGAACTCTTGGGCATAGGAAAATATTAAAAAAAAAAAATTATCAATAAACTTTTCGCTGAGTAACTAGACCTCTTGCCTCGGTAAGCAGTGAGTGTTCACGTCAAAAGGTGAAATTTTGCTTGGTAATATTAAGGTCGGTTTAATTTCGTAGCCTTGTTGACTCGAGTTAGTAAGTCCTTAGGGGTGTCTTTACACCTAATGCCCTAAAACCACCTGGTTTGGGAGTCATTGACTCAACACTCGCTACATGGGTCAATTAGAAAGCTTAAGGGAACTAAACATAGCTGTGCCTTATTAAAAAAAATAAATAAATAAATATGCCTTTTTCGTTCATTTTGATGGGAAATTTGGTGAATCTTGAAACATGGAGACCTTACACATTAGAGTTACTTGGAAGCTTCATTTTTATATGCTAATTCACCTTACACTGATTCAAGCTTGTGATGCCTTATCCTGCCTTTTGTAAGTAATTAGATTCTAACATTTCTATTCATTGCGAAGATGGGTTTACCTTTTTAAGCTTGCTTATGAATGAATATCATGGTGATGTGTGCTCCTTAAATTTTTGGATACCATGAGTGATGACTTTATCTTTATGTTCTTTGCTTTTCATTGAGTCTTTTATTTTGTTTTGCTAAGGGACTAGCAAAATATAAGTTTGGGGGTATTTGATGAGTCTAAAATATTGCATATTTTAGACCCTTAACTTATATTTGTTATGCTCTTAGTTAGTAGTATTTCACTTTATTTTACGTCTTTCTTGTGTTTTGTGTATTTTTACAGGTTTGTGGAGAAAATGAAGCATTTCAGGAGATGTGAAGCTTCTGGAGACATTGCGATCGATCGCATGAGATATGCGATCGAGCGCACCTACGCTCGAGCGCACCTGCCTACGAACGAGCGCATGGTCAACATCCCACATCGAAATATTTGAAGTTCAGTGCATCTGCGATCGAGTGCACATGAGATCGTGCGCACAAGACATGCGATCGATCGTATCTGTGATCGATCGCACCATACTGCGATCGAGCGCACACGGGCAGTATCCCACATCGAATCTGCAAGCCATTTTGCTCCGGGTCTTCCCCTATATAAACACCATCTGGCTTCATAATTCAGTGTATAATTCCTGAGCCACTTTGGTGTTTACTGGTGGACTTCCGCCAGCATTTTGGTGGATCCCGAAGGCATTGCTACTACGAGGGGAAGCGCCGCCCGTCAGCGAGTGGAATTTCTCCCATGTAAAGTTGTTTATTTATTTCTTTATATTCAGTTGTTTTAGTTTAAATGTTTAGCACTTTTTATTATAGTTTTATAATTATGAGTGGCTATACTCTTCAGCTAAGGTTGAAGATGAAGCCCCGCCGTTGTTTGGCGTAGTAGTTCAGATTTGCTTGTACAAATCTGACAATTTTTAGTATAAATGTTCTGTCAATTATTTGAGTTAATCTTATAATTGATTGAGTTTAAATTGTCTGTTGGATTTTCTTTGTGTTTCATCTGATGGATACATTGAATGCTTTTCGATTAAATTGGATTCCCTTTGTGATTTGTTAAGAGCGGATACATTGGGTGCTTTTGGTTTAGTTGGGATATTCTTTGTTTTTTGTCTTATAGTTGGATTCATTGAATGTTTTGATAGGCTATATTTTTAGAACATGTATGCTTAACTTCGGTGGGGTGGATTTGGAAACCTTAGTGCTTTTTATTATTAGTTTTAAAATCAACTTAGTTTAGTTTTAATTTATTTTGCAATATCATTCTGAAATTTGGAACTAGGTTAAGATAGAGTTAGTTTAGATTGAAAATATACTATCACAACGCAATTCCCTATGGATTTGACCTCGCATTTGCACAACGCTATACTACAAACGACTCGTGCGCTTGCGAGTAATTTAAAACTCACAACAGCCCGCACATCCTAACCTTTGTCTACTTAAACTGCCATAACTTTCTCTAGAAAAATTATTTTTACGAACCGTAAAATTCTCCAGAAAATAGAGTTCCGGATCTTTCTAAGAATATATGGCTCATCTCCTGGTTCTTCTTGTATTAATATAGTTTAATTTGCAAAGACGATTGATCTGTATGGGCAATTATGGCAATTTAGTGAAACTCCTTTCTTGGTTTCTCTTCATCTTGGCTCTTCCGCGGCCATTATCTCACTTGAGAATTTATTGAAGCTTCGTGTTTAAAATGATGCTAGCTTTTCTATCTCTTTTTTCAAGCTCAAAGTACCTGAAAATGCACTGAAATAAGTCAATGATTCAAGAATAACACTTTAGAGTTATTAAGGTATAAAAGTGTAATTCTAACCTCAATCAACCCTAAAATGCTAACAATTAAGTATTGTTTAGATGCATTTTATGACTCTCATCAAGACACTCCCCTTGAATGGACAGAATCTTGTCAAAAAGAATTCCAAATGCTGATCTGCAAGCTTACTTTCGCACCTATAATGCAGTCACCAGATTGGACTTTGCTTTTGAAATCATGTGTGATGCTAGTGACTACGTTGTAGGTGCTCTTCTTGGATAGTGAAGAGAGAGAAAACCTTTTTTCATTTACTATGCTAGTAAGACTTTAAATAGTGCTCAAATGAATTACTCTACAACTAAAAAAGAATTGCTAGCTATAGTATTTGCTTTAGATAAATTTCGTGCTTATTTAATTGGATCGCCTATTCTTATTTTTACAGATCATGCCGCCCTCAAGTATCTTCTCACAAAGAAGGATGCTAAGGTACGACTAATTCGATGGATCCTCCTTTTGCAAGAATTTGATATCACCATCAAGGACAAGAAAGGAGTGGAGAACGTAGTAGCCGACCACCTCTCGAGACTTATATTCGAGGACACTTGTGATGACATGCCAATCAAGGACGATTTTCCCGATGAGCAATTACTATCCATTACTTCTCTACCATAGTTTGCTCACATCGTAAATTATTTGGCTACAGGCGAGATACCTATGGATTGGAGCACTCAAGACAAGAGAAAATTCTTATATGAGGTACGTAATTTTTATTGGGATGACTCCTATCTTTTCAAGTACTGCCCTGACCAAATTCTAAGGCATTGCATCCCTAATGAAGAGATTGCGAGTGTGTTAGAATTTTGTCACTCCAAAGCTTTTGGAGGCTACTTTTCAATTGAAAAAAACCGCTGCAAAAATTTTTCAGTGTGGATTTTATTAGCCTACATTGTTTAAAGATGCAAGCACCTATTGTCGCTCATGTGAACGGTGTCAAAAGTTAGGAGTTGTGTCTCGTCAAAATATGATGCCCCTAAACCCTATTTTAGTAATTGAAATCTTTGATTGTTGGGGCATCGATTTCATGGGACCCTTTCGTCCTTCCTTTGGATACCAATATATCATCGTGGCAATAGATTATGTATCTAAGTGGGTAGAGGCAACAGCTTGTCAAAGCAATGATAATGGAACGGTGATTAAATTCCTGAAAGAAAATGTGTTATCTCGATTTGGCACACCACATGCTATAATTAGTGATCGAAGTACACATTTTTGCAACCGTTCTTTTGAGTCTTTGATGAAAAAATATGGGGTATTACATAAAATCTCGACTGCTTACCATCCTCAGACTAGTGGACAAGTAGAGCTTGCTAATAGGGAGATTAAACAAATTTTAGAAAAAACGGTTAACCCCGATCGCAAGGATTGGTTGTTGAGACTAACTGATGCGCTTTGGGCTTACCGTACAGCCTTTAAAACTCCCTTAGGTATGTCACCTTATCAGCTTGTTTTTGGAAAGCCTTGCCATTTACCCGTGGAGCTCGAGCATCGAGCCTATTGGGCCATCAAGTCTTTTAACTTTAATATGGGCAAAACAGGTAAGCTTAGAAAATATCAGCCGATCGAGTTAGAAGAGTTAAGAAACGATGTTTATGAAAATTCTAGAATTTATAAGGCTAAGATGAAAGTATTCCATGATAAAAATATTTTGAGGAAAACATTTAAACCTAATGATCGGGTGTTCTTATATGACTCTAGATTTCATATGCATCCTGGAAAACTTCGGTCAAGATGGGCCGACTTTTTTATAGTGAAAAATGTTTTTGAGAATGGGGCGGTAGAAATTGAGGATACTAGAGATGGCCGGGTCTTTAAAGTAAATGGTCAACGACTTAAGATCTTAATCGATAGACAAGATCCGGAAGTGGAAGACATTTCGCTTATGGATCTATTCTATTCACCTTGACCACACAACAAAGGTATGGTTTTTTTTTTTTGGATTTGTTTGTTCTGTTTTTAATTAATTTTTAGTCAATCTTAATTGTTAGTTCTTAGTTTAATTTAAATTTTTAGGATTATTTTTTTTTATATTTTAGCTGACTTTGTTTTATTTTTCTCTCTCATTTAGCAAAAACCCAAAATATGAAAATTTTCTTTTGCAGGCCAAGCCTAGCACCGCGGCGTGCACAGGCCAGCACCGCAGCGCACAGCACGCCAGGCCCAGCACCGTAGCACACAGCACGCTAGGCCCAGCACCGTAGCGCACTGCACAGTGCTAGCTCGAGCCCAGCACAATGCTAACCCTAATTCTGCACTATAAAAGCTATTTTGCAGCCTCCTTCTTTATTTCTCCTTTCACAAAACCAGCAGCACACTACCTCTTCTGTCCACTTTGCAACAAATCCTTACTTGCCCACTCACTTGGACTCAAAACTTTCTTATTTCTACCATCATTGCTCAGTAATTTTGCAGTTTTTGCTACATTCTCTATCAAAAGCGTGGTTACAAGAAGACTTGGGGTTTATCAAAGCACACTTCAAAAGGAAGGTAGTCTTTCTTCTCTCCAACATAGACATCAAGTAAGACCACTTTCTTCCATTTTATTGCTTATTTGTGCCATTTAGTGGTTACATTTTGCCTTAAGTCTATTATTTTATTTGATTTCAATGGCACCTAAGACCAAGAGAACTAGGAGGTAAACACAACAAGAGTATGATGACACCAAATTTATGAGTTTTGAAGCAAGTGAGAGATATATTAGACTGTTGCCAAGTCGAAAACCCATTCCCGAAAGAGGCTTCAACATCACCGAGAGGGGCAATCCGACATTATTTAGAATGATTACAGATAGGAATTGGGGTACATTTACAAGATCACCCTCTCCCTCCCTCTCGAATTTGGTTAAAGAATTTTATGTAAATACGCCCGAGCATAGGAATGGTAAAGTGAGAGTAAGAGGGCAAACAGTTTCTTTTAGCAGCTCAACCATTAATAGCTTCTATGGATTACCTGACATTGAACATAGTGAGTATAGTGCATATGTGTCTACCATTAATTATGAAGAGATTTGCACTAATCTTTGTATTTCGGGCACTACATGGAACATGACGGGTGATATCCCTATCACTTTGCCTGGTACTTCTCTCAATGCCAATGCTAGGGTTTGGCAATATTTTATATGTCAGTGGATGATACCTGCTTTACACTATACTGCCTTAACTGTTGAGCGAGCTTCGTTAATCTATGCAATTTTGATGGGCATGACTATCGATGTAGGCCAAGTCATATATAATTCTATCACCGGAGTCCAATATGGCCATGATGAGGAGACTCAGCTACCTAAAAAACCCATCAATGATAGCCTGCTAGCTCAGATTAAAGCCTCTAGGCCACCAATTCCGAGAGAGGAGGCAATATTTGCTACTCACTCCCCCACCTCTAGGCATTTCACAGTTGCCGAGCGACTTGAGCGGATAGAGAGTCGTTTAAACGAGCATAAAAAATTATTGCTTGATAGGTTAGATCGTCAAGACAAATTTTTGGCTCGGCAAGCCGATTATCAAGTGGGGGTCAACTCCTCCTTTGGCCAGATGTACCAACACCTTGCCTCCGCTACTAGTTGCAATATGGGTCATTTTCCAAATATGCCAACCTATCCAGGTTTTTATCTTGATCCACCTCCCGAGGAAGGTGAAGAGAGTGAAGAGAATGCAGATGATGATGAGAATTTAGAGGAATAGTTTTCGATTCTATCTCTTATTTTCCCTTTTCCTTAGTTTATTTTTCGTTATTTTCTTTTTCTCATTTTAGTGATTTTTCTACATTTTATGTACTAACCTAACATATGATGGGAATCTTAAGGGTACACCGCAGTTGTTTTCTTTTTGTTGTCTTGTTCTATGTTGTAGATTAGAATTTCAGCAAGAAAAATGGCATGCAATTCACCTGGTGGTACACATTTTTCAGTACCTGTGCACTCGTGCTTATAAAGGGAGTTTTTCTTTACTTTCACTTTAACATTAAGTACAATGCAAATTTCAAGTTGGGGGTGGAAACGTATTTTCTTTAAAATTGCTTGGTGTTACCTTCCCTTACTCTTTTGTTTTAAGCATGATTTGTGTTTGCCTTGGATGTAATTCACATGTCAATGATATAAGCTTAATTGAGATAACATACATCATTTAGAAGAAGTTAAATTTTGTTTCGGTTTGAAATTAATTTAAGTATTAATCTTCATTTGGTTTGAGACTCTAGTTTATGGTAAGATTGTATGATTAGTCTTAAGCACTTAGAGAAGTTTTATGTTTGATTATTTTGTGAATATTTTTACGGTCTTGGCAAGCTTTAGAACTTATTTGATAATCACTCGAGGCGAATTCCTAGAATGCACATTACTTAGGATATGATATAGGCAATTTTTTGACCGTTTGAGCCTTTCGAACTTACCCTTGCTGTATTCATCACTAGTCACCTGTTTGAGCCTTTTTTCTTGAAAAAGAATTTGAGCCTTGTTTCTTTCAACAGCCCATTTACTCACCTTTATGAGCCTAAAAATATTTTATCCTTACCTTTCTTTTAAAAGAACTTAGTTGTACACATTTGTTGAGAAGCACTTAAAAGGAGCAATGATGGAAATATGAGAAAATATCATTACCATAACCCAAGTACACTAAAGGAGATAAGTTGGACGTTATTGAAAAGAAAAGAAAAATGAAAAAAAAAGAGGTGAATGGTCTTATGCCAAAATACAAAAGAAAAGAAAAGAAAAAAGAAGAAGTAAATTATGGCAAAGAAAGAAGAAAAGAAAGAAAAAGTGATAATTTGAGAAGAATGCTCGAAAAATGGTTGAAAAAGTTGGGAGTCGAAGAAAGGTTATCAAGTGCTTAAAAGTAGTTGTGAGCTAAGAGATTGAGTTCTTTTACTTGTGAATCTTTTATGTTCTTTCTTAAACTCTACCTTAGCCTAACGTTACAAGCTTATTAAAGACTTATTGATCCAATGTAATGTGATTTTTCTACAATAGTGGAGAGTGATTTGAAAAATAAGCCTATAGAGCTTGTTCATGTGATTGATGTCACACAATTTATTATGTTTTTAGAGGCCAAGATTTGTATTCACGAATGTTATGCATAAAATCATCCGGGTGTACGGATTAATGGATTGTGGTAAGATGGATGTTAAGAGTTAATAACGATTTCAAGATTAATGTTTGGACTACTTTCGAACTTGGGTGAATTTAAACGATTTTATGTGTTGTGTGTTATCCGAAATTTTTGAGACAAAATGTGGATTACTCTTAGTTAACACTGATATTGCCTTACTTTACTTCGATTCCCACCATGGAATTTATCTCTTGTTTCTGCTTGAATTGCTAGGGACTAGCAATAAGCTAGTTGGGGGTTGTGATAAGAGCCATAAAATGCATCTCAACGATGTTTAATTGTTAGCATTTTATGATTCTTCTCAGTCTTTATTGCGCTTTTATGTGTTGATAACTCTTAAGTAATATTATTGGACCACTAACTTATTCTAGTGCATTTTCAGGTATTTTAAGTCCAAAGAAAAGAAGAAGCGATCGTTGTTTAAAAGCACCAAGATTCCATGCACGAAGAAGCATCGGAGTGGCTGCGGAGAGGCAAAACGTGAAGAAAATCAGCAATCAGTGAGCACCGCGGTGCTCCTCAACCAGCACCGCGATGCTCAAAAACTTCCATGTTGTGAACAAATAGCCAGCATCGTGGTTCCCAGAAGCTTGCCCAGCCAAACCATACCCAGCACTACAGCGCCCATAAAGTAGCACAGCAGTGCGCACACGGGATTGTATCTCCGAGTTAGACTTTAATTAGGGTTTTAAACATTAGATTAAACCCAAGAACACCCTTAGACCCTTGTACTACAAATAGGTCACTTAGGATTTAAGAGAAAGGGATCTTGTTGTGGAAAAAAAGATCAGAAAACTCAAGGCAGCAGCTCTTATCCATAAAAGTGTTTAACCATGAACACCATGGCTAACTAACTTCCAAGCAAGGCGAAGGGATGAATCCCTAGGTGTAGTTGTTCCTATCTTCCCTTATTTGATTCAGTTGTAATAAGAATTTATTGTCAAAACATTACCATGATTTACTTCTTTATCTAATTATAAGATCTTATCTATTCCGGTGATTGTATCTTTCTCCTTGATATAAATTTAGTCATGCTTCTCTTATGTCAAGATTGTGTGGGTATAATTGAGTCTGGTAAATCTAGCCTTTAGGTTTGTCCATTACTGCAATATTGTCAACAAAGATATATTGTCGTTTCTTGATAAACCTATAGGATAGATCATATGTGCATGAATCGAAAATAAAAAGTATTTCATAACAATCATATTAGGGTTTATATATGTGCTCATTGAATACTTGCCGGTTGCCTGTTTGGGATGTGAAACTTGCAACCGAGATAAAAATAACTGAATCAAGTTAGGAATAGGGCAACTAACCTAGGGAGGATTCTCGAATCCTTGTTATCTTCCTATTATACTCTACAATCTATTTTACACAATTACTTCACTACCAAAAGTTCATATTCTCTCACTTAAATCTTTATCGTTTGTGTTATGGTTTACACCTTCTTTTGTAGTTAACTTGTTTCCCAGTGGAATCGACCCCCCAAAGCCGTGCTACAACAATCACATATGTTTTGGGTGTAATCAGTGAGGGTAGATCAAAATGCACAAGATCACTTAGACTTGTTGAAGGGCTATGATTGATTAGTCCTCAAGATCTAAGGGTTGAGATTGACTTCAAGATAGTTTCAAGAAATGGTGCACTATATAAAGAGTCACCTAGCTTCAATCTCAACATGACATGACATAATTTGTGAAAGTGAGATCAAGTGTAAGAGTGCAAAGACACAAAATACAAGAGAGACTCAATAGAGAGGCTGGTTGTTTAGAGATAGAGTAGTATAGACTGGGGATTCAAGGGCCTTGTAAGTGGAATTTTCTTGGGGAAAATTCCAGGGTAACTCAAGTCCTTATCACTTTCTTTTCTCTTCTTTCATTTTTTAAGAACTAGAAGTTTCTTGAAGAGGTGTTGGTGTAACTTGTAAGAACTCATTGATTTAGTGCAGAGGGCTCGGAGGAGCTCACGGAGACGTAGGCACATTTTCGAACCTCGATAACAAATTGCTTGTGCTCTTTCTTTGCTTTGATTGTTGTTTCTGTTCTTCATAAGTCATTCTAGACTTGGGTGTTTGGAAGATCACCACCTGGGCATCTTGATGGTGATTTCCAACACTTACATACAGAGAGTGCCAATTTGTGGAGATGATGTGTAATGGTGAGTTCTTACAGAAAGATCCTGATGAGGCCATAGAATACCTCAATGAGCTTGCTGAAAAAACTCACACTTGGATTGAACCTAGTGCTACTGAGAGCACAAATAGGTCACGACCTACAGGAAACCCAAATGGTGGTGGAATTTACAATCTCAGAGAAGAGGATAACCTAAAGGCTAAGGTCAAGATGTGTTAAAGACTAAGGGCTTAAAGCCAACACACCTAGCTAATCATGCAAAGTCTTTTGGACCATGTTTTGTATGTGACGGGGTAGATCATCTCGCCCAAGAGTGTCCCACAATTGCTAAGATAAGAGGGATATATGAGGAATAATGTAATGCCTTAGTTATGTACAAGAAAACTTTTTCACCTTTCTCTGGTACCTATAATCCAGAGTGGCACAATCACCCCAATTTTAGCTAGAAATCTGAAAACTAGCTGCCTGCACAACCCCCTAGATCATATCCTGCACCTGTATCCTCTAGGAGTCCTTTAGAAGAAACTTTGCATGCTTTTACTAAGGCACAGGGTAAGACTAATCAAAGAATCTTTGATTACGCAGGTTGTTGAAGAAAATAAGGAGATAAAGAGCCAAGTGTCTAAATTGATGAGCTCTTTGAGTGTGAATGAGCAAGGTAAGTTCCCTTCTCAAGCTCAGTCAACACCCCATGGTCAACACCTGGCGCAAAAGATTTTGAAGGATGTGATTGCCATTGTGACACGAAGTGGTAAGTCATTACACATCCCAACAACGAACAAATCAAAAGATGATGACGAGAGCCATCAGGTATACATGATTGAGTCATTCATAGAAAAGGTCCATCACCTTAATCCATTGGAGTCCACCCTCACCCATGGTTTCACAAGAGTAGATATCAAGCCAAAATCTGCAGATGTTACTGATAACATCATTGAGGCCTCTCCAAAGCACACAAGCACCAAATTTGGCAGTGAAGCAGTTGTTGGTGCATTCAACTTATGTTTTTCTAGGAAGGAATAAGAGTGTTTGGCTGAAAACGTAAAACTTAGCGCTCAAGGGAGGCACCCCACAACATATCTTTTTATTTTTATTGTTTTTCATATTTTTTTCTTGTTTATTATTAGTATTTTTTTGTTTTCCAGTATTACCTTCGTATTTCTTTTTCAGGGACACATATGCGCATCACTTCAAGTTTGGGGGTGTACTATGAGCCATGCCAGCCTAGCTAGTTCTCTATCTCCCAGGTTAGCTCTTTTCATGTTGTTCACACATTGAGGACAATGTGTAATTCAAGTTTGGTGGTATGGGAGACACATTCACACACACTTTGTCCCAGTTTTTTTTATTTATTAAAGAGAAGATAAATGCATGCTCATGTTATTTTGAAATTTTGGTTGATCTAAACAAATACTGTGAGGTGGGCTTAAAATCTTGAACACATGATTTGATGATAGAGTTTTAAAATTTTGTTACTTACTTTAGGCATTTGAGAATTCACATGTTTGATCTAATCTGACACGAGCACATTAGCACAAAATAGTGTGAGGTACGACATATTAGTTTAATATGTATGTTTCCATGACTCTACTGAAATTGGATAACTTGTTAGATAAACACTTCGAAAAAAAAAATTGCACAAAAAAAGAAAAATGCTCATGATGATCATTAATGAAATTTTCGCTGAGTAATTGGACCTCTTGCCTCAGTAAGTAGCAGAGCTTTATAATAAAAGAGAGAAGCAAATAAAACTATGCCATCGTTGTTCATTCTGATGAGAAATTTTGTGAATATTGAGACATGGAAACATTGCACATTGAAGTTATTTGAAAGCCTTATCTTTATATGCTAATTCACTTTACACTGAATCAGACTTATGATACCTTAGCCTGCCTTTTCTAAGTAATTAAATTTTAAAATTCCTATTCATTGCGAAGATGGGTTTACATTTTAAAATTCCTATTTAGCTTTTTATTTTGTTTTGCTAAGGGACTAGCAAAATGTAAGTTTGGGAGTATTTGATGAGTGCCAAATATTGCATATCTTGGCCCCTAAATTTACATTTGTTAGCTTAGGAATTTGTTACTTTGAGTTGTTTTTTCATTGTTTTACAGGTTTATAAGCACTTGGAAAGGAGTTTCACTAAATTGCCAGAATTGCTCGTACAAATCAGTCATTTTTATAGATTAAACTGTATTGATTTAGAAAGAACTAGGAGATGAGCCATATATGCTTGGAAAGATCTGGATGTCTATTTTCTGAGGAATTTTACATCTTATAAATATGATTTTTCTAGAGAAAGTTATGGCAGTTTAAGTAGACAAAGATCAGACTGTGTGTGATTTCAGTGTAGCAGAAGTGATTTTTGCAGATTTAAACTGTAATGATTCAGGAAGAACTAGGAGATATGCCATATATGCTTGGAAAGATCCGGATATCTATTTTCTGGAGAATTTTACGACTTGTAAACATGATTTTTCTAGAGAAAGTTATGGCAGTTTTAGTAGACAAAGGTCAGGCTGTGCAGGAGTTCAGCATGGGCAGAAGTTTTGAAGGGAAAACACATTGCACATCAGTTGAAAACACATTTCTATATCCCACATCCGACATTGGATTGGAAACACATTGCACTCATAGAGTTCCCCTATAAAAGGCCCACTCCACTTCAGCTTTGGGGATCATTTGGGAGCAGATCTGGAGGACTTTGCTACTGTTGTGAGTTTTAAATTACTCGCAAGCGCACAAGTTGTTTGCAGTATAGCGTTGTGCAAGTGCGAGGTCGAATCCATAGGGAATTGCGTTGTGAAAATATATTTTTAATCTAAACTAACTCTATTTTAACCTAGTTCCGAATTTTGAATGATAATTTGCAAAAGAAATTAAAACTAAATTAAATTGATTTAAAATCTAATAATAAAAACACTAAGGTTTCCGAATCCACCCCACCAAAGTTTAAGCATATATGTTCTAAAAATATAGCCTATCAAAACATTCCATGAATCCAACTATAAGACAAAAAACAAAGAATATCCCAACTAAACCAAAAGAACCCAATGTATCCGCTCTTAACAAATCACAAAGGGAATCCAATTTAATCGAAAAGCATTCAATGTATCCATCAGATGAAACACAAAGAAAATCCAACAGACAATTTAAACTCAATCAATTATAAGATTAACTCAAATAATTGACAGAACATTTATACTAAAAATTATCAGATTTGTACAAGCAAATCTGAACTACTACGCCAAACAACGGCGGGGCTTCATCTTCAACCTTAGCTGAAGAGTCTAGCCACTCATAACTATAAAACTATAATAAAAAGTGCTAAACATTTAAACTAAAACAACTGAATATAAAGAAATAAATAAACAACTTTACATGGGAGAAATTCCACTCGCTGACGGGTGGCGCTTCCCCTCGTGGTAGCAATGCCTTCGGGATCCACCAAAATGCTGGCGGAAGTCCACCGGTAAACACCAAAGTGGCTCAGGAATTGTACACTGAATGATGAAGCCAGATGGTGTTTATATAGGGGAAGACCTGGAGCAATATGGGTTGCAGATTTGATGTGGGATACTACCCGTGTGCGCTCGATCACAGTGCGGTGCGATCGATCCCAGGTGCGCTCGATTGCGTGTCTGGTGCGCTCGATCGCGCTGGTGTGATGCACTGCAAACATTTCGATGTGGGATTGATGACCTTGTGCTCGATCGCAGCATAGTGTGATCGATCGCAATTTCTCTTGAAGCTTCACATCTCCTGAAATGCTTCATTTTCTCCACAATCCTGTAAAAATACACAAAACACAAAAAAAAAAAACATAAAATAAAGTGAAATACTAATAACTAAGAGCATAACAAATATAAGTTAAGGGTCTAAAATATGCAATATTTTAGACTCATCAAATACCCCCAAACTTATATTTTGCTAGTCCCTTAGCAAAACAAAATAAAAGACTCAATGAAAAACAAAGAACATAAAGATAAAGTCATCACTCATGGTATCCAAAAATTTAAGGAGCACACATCACCATGATATTCATTCATAAGCAAGCTTAAAAAGGTAAACCCATCTTCGCAATGAATAGAAATGTTAGAATCTAATTACTTACAAAAGGCAGGATAAGGCATCACAAGCTTGAATCAGTGTAAGGTGAATTAGCATATAAAAATGAAGCTTCCAAGTAACTCTAATGTGTAAGGTCTCCATGTCTCAAGATTCACCGAATTTCCCATCAAAAATGAACGAAAAGGCATAGTTTTTATTTATTTTTATTTTTTTTAACAATAATAAGGCACGACTATGTTTAGTCCCCTTAAGCTTTCTAATTGACCCATGTAGCGAGTGTTGAGTCAATGACTCCCAAACCAGATGGTTTTAGGGCATTAGGTGTACAGACACCCCTAAGGACTTACTAACTCGAGTCAAAAAGGCTACGAAATTAAACCGACCTTAATATTACCAAGAAAAATTCCACCTTTTGACGTGAACACTCACTGTTTACTGAGGCAAGAGGTCCAGTTACTCAGCGAAAAGTTTATTGATAATATATATATATATATATATATATATATATATATTTTCCTATGCTCAAGAGTTCATCCAACAAGTCATCCAGTTTCAGTTAAGATAAGGAAAAATACACATTAAAATCACATGTCATACTTCACATAATTTGTGCTAATGTGCTCGTATTAGATTAGATCAAACATGTGAATTCTCAAAATGCCTAAAGTAAGTAACTAAATTTTAAAAATTTATCACCAGATCATGTGTTTAAAATGTTAAGCTCACCAATGACATTACATCACAGAAAATGTTTAGATCAACTAAAATTTCACGATAACATGAGCATGCATTTATCTCTATGACGAAAAGACAACAAATTAGGACAAAGTGTGTGATGTGTCTCCCATACCCCCAAACTTAAATTACACATTGACCCCAATGTGTGACTAATATGGAAATAGCTGACCTGAGATATGGAGAACTATCTGGACTGGTATGGCTCATAGCATACCCCCGAACTTGAACTGAAGTACGCTTTGTCCCTGAAAAATAAAAACTGGAAAACAAAAAATACTGGAAACAAACATTAATCATAAAAATGCGAAATAATAAATAAACAAAAGAAAAGATAAGCTGTGGGGTGCCTCCCATGAGCGCTAAGTTTAACGTCTTCAGCCAGACCCAACATTAGTAAACAGGCCCAACTAAGCGCTCCACCATCTGATCAATAAATGGGAATGGAAAATGATCAGGCCTAGTGGCAGCATTCATTTTACGGTAGTCTAGACACTTTCTCCATCTTGACTGCACTCAAGTTGGAACCAACTCGTCGTCTTTATTTACTACCGTCAATTCAGCACGTTTAGGCACGATTGGAATCTGGCTCACCCACTTGCTATCAGAGATGGGATAAATGATCCCTGCCTCTAACAGCTTAATATCTTCCGCCCTCTCAACCTCTTGCAAAGCAGGGTTGAGCCTTCTTTGTGGCTCCCTCGATGGCTTGGCATTCTCCTCCAACTGTATCGTGTGTATCACCAACGAGGGGTTGATTCCTTTGACATCCTCAATAGTCCAGCTTATAGCTTCCTGATGCTCTCTTAAGACATCCAGTAATTTCTCCTCTGAAGCATCACCCAAATCTAAAGCTATAATTATAGGCAAAAAATATGCTGGACCTGGGAACTTATACTCAAGATTATCCAATAAAGGCTTAAGTTCCTTCTTGTGAGGTTCAGGTGTTGTGGTTTCCTCCGTCTCACTGATCTTTAGAGGAGCAGACTCCACGATAGTATTTGCTTGCTCAAGTAACTTATCTAAATCCAAATCCTCTTCAAACTGAGCAAAGCATGCCTCCATAATGTCCTCAGACTTCCCTTCTTTCTTGGGCGCTTGTAGTCTCTCAGGGTAAGGCACTTTAGGTAAAAACGACCTAGAGAGATCATTAATAATAGGTGTGGCTGTAGATGGCTCAACATCTCTCTTCTCATTGTTGCCACTTTCTTGCCCTTTGTGCATAGCAGGGTTCTCTTCCACTTGATTGTGCACTTGTCTCCCAGACCTCAATGGGACAATTGATTGCACTTGTTCCTGCCAATGCATAGGAGTTAATAAATTTCCCACCTCAAACTGTTCCGTTGGGTTAGGATCAGTTTGACTGGGGAACATTCCTTCCTCTCCTTCACCCATGTAACTTGCGATTTGATCAATTTGACTCTCTAATGTGGCAATCGCTTAGGTGTTTTCTATTGTTGCACTCATCACTTCACTCATAGATTGGCTAGTCATTTTCATAAAATCATTGAGAGCGTCCTCCAATGACTGTGAAACCGACACTGGCGCTTAAATGGGAGCTTGGTAAGCGGGTAATGGTGCTGGATAAGCTGAGTGACCATAACTTGGAATTGGTGGAGGAAATTCGGGAGGGTATTGATTGTGAGCATGATAAGGGTCTCCTCCCTAATTCCTCAGTTGGTTCTACGTCCATGAAACATTAGAGTGGTCCCACCACCCTGGATTGTATGCTTCAGAGTAAGATCCATTTGATTGCCAACAACACTCATTGAAAGCATTCATTTGTTCCATGGGATACTCGGCACAAGCCGGCATTGATGGACAATTCTGTGCTAGATGCATGGGACTAGCACAGATAGAATAGCTATCAACATTAAATGTGCTGGTAGCATTGAGGGACGGGCCGATCATTTTAATGAAATCCTTGAGGGCGTCCTCTAAAGACTATGAAACCGGCGCTGGATTCATCCACATTTTTTTTTGTTTTTTTTAACAAAAAAAGATAACTAATAGAAAAATAAAATCATTTTAGACCAAAAATTTTCACAAACCAAACAATTCCCCGGCAACGGCGCCAAAAACTTGTTGTGAGTTTTAAATTACTCGCAAGCGCACGAGTCGTTTGCAGTATAGCGTTGTGCAAGTGCGAGGTCGAATCAACAGGGAATTGCGTTGTGAAAATATATTTTTAATCTAAACTAACTCTATCTTAACCTAGTTCCGAATTTTGAATGATAATTTGCAAAAAAAATTAAAACTAAATTAAATTGATTTAAAATCTAATAATAAAAACACTAAGGTTTCCGAATCCACCCCACCAAAGTTTAAGCATATATGTTCTAAAAATATAACCTATCAAAACATTCCATGAATCCAACTATAAGACAAAAAACAAAGAATATCCCAACTAAACCAAAAGCACCCAATGTATCCGCTCTTAACAAATCACAAAGGGAATCCAATTTAATCGAAAAGCATTCAATGTATCCATCAGATGAAACACAAAGAAAATCCAACAGACAATTTAAACTCAATCAATTATAAGATTAACTCAAATAATTGACAGAACATTTATACTAAAAATTGTCAGATTTGTATAAGCAAATCTGAACTACTACGCCAAACAACGGCGGGGCTTCATCTTTAACCTTAGCTGAAGAGTCTAGCCACTCATAACTATAAAACTATAATAAAAAGTGCTAAACATTTAAACTAAAACAACTGAATATAAAGAAATAAATAAACAACTTTATATGGGAGAAATTCCACTCGCTGACGCGCGGCGCTTCCCCTCGTGGTAGCAATGCCTTCGGGATCCACCAAAATGCTGGCAGAAGTCCACCGGTAAACACCAAAGTGGCTCAGGAATTGTACACTGAATGATGAAGCCAGATGGTGTTTATATAGGGGAAGACCCGGAGCAATATGGGTTGCAGATTCGATGTGGGATACTGCCCGTGTGCGCTCGATCGCAGTGTGGTGCGATCGATCGCGTGTCTGGTGCGCTCGATCACATGTGCACTCGATCGCGTGTCTGGTGCACTCGATCGCGCTGGTGCGATGCACTGCAAACATTTCGATGTGGGATTGATGACCTTGCGCTCGATCGTAGCATAGTGCGCTCGATCGCAATTTCTCTTGAAGCTTCACATCTCCTGAAATGCTTCATTTTCTCCACAATACTGTAAAAATACACAAAACACGAAAAAAAAAACATAAAATAAAGTGAAATACTAATAACTAAGAGCATAACAAATATAAGTTAAGGGTCTAAAATATGCAATATTTTAGACTCATCAGCTACCAATCGGAGCAATCCGGAGGGCTTTTGGGAGCAATATAGGGAATCTCCACTACCAAGCGGGGATGCTCACGAAGATTTCAAATTTTCCCTTGAGATTTTGTTGTGGGGCTCGGGATGAACATGCACAGTTGAAGGTATTTTTGTTTATTTTTAATTTATGTATTTGATATTTAATTATTAAAACTCTTTTGTTTTATTATTCGTAATTTATTAGTGATGTTTTCTTTTCTGAATAGTCATAGAGTTTATTTTGTTTATGGATTCAGTCATGCCTTTTCTATTGAATGGTTTAGCTCTTTGATTATGTTGGGATTAAATATTTATCTATATTGATTTAGTTCTTTGCTGCAATATCACTTCCTAAGTATATTATCATCGTTGGATTTTCTCAATAGTGATAATTGTTGAAAATCACCCTCAAGATGCCCAGGTGGTGATCTTCCAAATACCCAAGTTTAGAATGACTTGTAAAGAACAGAAACAACAACCAAAGCAAAGAAAGAACACAAGCAATTTGTTATCGAGGTTTGGCAATATGCCTACGTCCCCGTGAGCTCCTCTGAGTCCTCCGCACTAAATCAATGAGTTCTTACAAGTTACAGCAACACCTCTTCAAGAGACCTCTTGTTCTTGAAGAAACCTCATTTTAAAAATTTTAAAATGTAAACCCATCTTCGCAAAATTTAAAATGCCTTAGCCTTATCTTTATCATGGTTTTCTGTGATGCTTAAATTTTAGGATACCATGAATGATGAACTTATCTTTATGTTCTTTATTTTTCATTTAGCTTTTTATTTTATTTATTTTGTTTTGGTAAGGGACTAGCAAAATGTAAGTTTGGGGGTATTTGATGAGTGCCAAATATTTCATATCTTGGCCCCTTAATTTACATTTGTTAGCTTAGGAATTTGTTACTTTGAGTTTTTTTTCCGTTGTTTTACAGGTTTATAAGAACTTGGAAAGGAGTTTCACTAAATTGCCAGAATTGCTCATACAAATCAGTCATTTTTATAGATTAAACTGTATTAATTTAGAAAGAACCAGGAGATGAGCCATATATGCTTGGAAAGATCCAGATGTCTATTTTCTGAGGAATTTTAGATCTTGTAAATATGATTTTTCTAGAGAAAGTTATGGCAGTTTAAGTAGACAAAGGTCAGGCTGTGCGTGATTTCAGCGTGACAAAAGTGATTTTTACAGATTTAAACTGTAATGATTCAGGAAGAACTAGGAGATGAGCCATATATGCTTGGAAAGATCTGGATATCTATTTTCTGGAGAATTTTATGGCTTGTAAATATGATTTTTTTTTAGAGAAAGTTATGGCAGTTTTAGTAGACAAAGGTCAGCCTGTATGGGATTTCAGCGTGGGCAGAAGTTTTGAAGGGCATGTGAAGGTTTAAATCCCACATCCCACATCAGTTGAAAATACATTTCTATATCCCACATCCTACATCGGATTGGAAACTCATTGCACTCATGGAGTTCCCCTATAAAAGGCCCACTCCACTTCAGCTTTGGGGATCATCTGGGAGCAGATCTGGAGGAATTTGCTACCAATCGGAGCAATCTGGAGGGCTTTTGGGAGCAATCTGGGGAATCTCCACTACCAAGCGGGATGCTCACGAAGATTTCAAATTTTCCCTTGAGATTTTGTTGTCCATTATATTTATGGGTAACTAAATTCTCAAGTGGGGCTCGGGATGAACATGCACAGTTGATGGTATTTTTGTTTATTTTTAATTTATGTATTTGATATTTAATTATTAAAACTCTTTTGTTTTATTATTTGCAATTTATTAGTGACGTTTTCTTTTTCGAATAGTCGTAGAGTTTATTTTGTTTATGGATCCAGTCATGCTTTTTCTATTGAATGGTTTAGCTCTTTGATTATGTTGGGATTAAATATTTATCTATATTGATTTAGATCTTTGCTACAATATCACTTCCTGAGTATATTATCATCGTTAGATTTTCTCAATAGTGATAATTGTTGGAAATCACCCTGAAGATGCCCAGGTGGTGATCTTCCAAACACCCAAGTCTAGAATGACTTGTAAAGAATAGAAACAACAATCAAAGCAAAGAAAGAACATAAGCAATTTGTTATCGAGGTTTAGCAATGTGCCTACATCCCTGTGAGCTCCTCTGAGCCCTCTGCACTAAATCAATGAGTTCTTACAAGTTACAGCAACACCTCTTCAAGAAACCTCTTGTTCTTGAAGAATGAATGGAGAGAAAAAGAAAGTGATAAGGACTTGAGTTTCCCTAGAATTTTCCCCAAAAAAATTCCACTTACAAGGCCCTTGAATCCCCAATCTATACTACTCTCTCTAAACAACCAGCCTCTCTTGAATGAGTCTCTCCTGTGTGCTTTGTGTCTTTGCACTCTCACACACCATGTGTTCTATTTCACACACACTCTGCACGACATTCTTACCCCTTTGAATTACTCCTAGATGATTAAACTGTATTAATTCAGGAAGAACCAGGAGATGAGCCATATATGTTTGGAAAGATCCAGATGTCTATTTTCTGGAGAATTTTACGGATCAATAAAATGATTTTTCTAGATAAAGTTATGGTAGTTTTAGTAGACAAAGGTCAGGCTGTGCATTATTTTAGCGTGACAGATCAGCCATTTTTGAGGAATAAACTGTATTGATTCAAGAAGAATCAGGAGATGAACCATATATGCTTGGAAAGATCCGGATGTCTATTTTCTAGAGAATTTTACGGATCAATAAAATGATTTTTCTAAAGAAAGTTATGGCAGTTTTAGTAGACAAAGGTCAAAGAGCAAAAGCTGGAATCTGCAGTATCCCACATCGGATTGGAAACACATTGCACTTGTGATGTTTCCCTATATAAGCCCCTCTTCACTTCATCTTTAGTGTGCAATTCCTGGTGCCATTTAGTGTAATCTGGTGGACGTCTGCTAGCATTCTGGTGGATCCCAAAGGCTTTGCTACCACGAGGGGAAGTGCCGCCCAACAGCGAGTGGAATTTCTCCCATGTATAGTCAGTTTTAATTTACTTTTTTTTTAGTTTAATGTTTAGCACTTTTATTATGAACTCTAGTTTCATGATTATGAGTGGCTAAAATCTTCAACTAAGGTTGAAGATGAAGCCTCGCCGTTGTTTGGCATAATAGTTTCATATTTGTTTATACAATTCTGATGTTTTTATTAAGTATAAATGTTCTGTCAATTATTTGAGTAAAATCTTATGATTGATTGCGTTTAAATTGTTCTGTTGGATATTCCATGTGTTTCATCTGATGGATACATCAAATTGATTTTGATTAAATTGGATTTCCTTTGTGATTTGTTAAAAGTGGATACATTGGATGCTTTTGGTTTAATTGAGATATTTGTTGTTTTTTGTTTTAAGTTGGATTCATGGAATGTTTTGATAGACTATTTTTAGAACATGAAGATATATGCTTAACTTTGGTGGGGTGGATTCAGAAACCTTAGTGTCTTTATTATTAGTTTTAAATCAATTTAGTTTAGTTTATATTTATTTTGCAAAAGACAATTCAAAACTTGGAACTAGGTTAAAATAGGCCTAGTTTAGATAAAAATATTTTCAAAACGCAATTCTCTGTGGATTCGACCTCGCACTTGCACAACACTATATTGCAAATGACTCATGCGCTTGCATGTAATTTAAAATTCACAATAAGTTTTTGGCGCCGTTGCCAGGGAATTGTTTGGTTTGTTAAAGTTTTGTCTGAATTAATTTTATTTTTCTACTAATTAGTTAGAAATTTTTTTTTTTATTTGATTTTTCTTATTGCAATTTTATTTTAGTTTATTTCTTTCTATTGGCAATTGACCATAAAAAAATAAAATAAAAAATTTAAAAAATCTAAAAAATTTTAAAAAAATGTGGATGAATCCAGCACCGATTTCAATGTTTTTAGAGGACACCCTCAAGGATTTCATGAAGATGACTAGCCAGTCCATCAATACAACCAATACATTCAATGTTGATAGTTGTTCCATCTGTGCTAGTCCTATGCATTTAGCACAGAATTGTCCATCTACACTGGCTTTTGTCGAGTATCCTATGGAACAAATAAACGCTTTCAATGACTATTGGTGGCAATCAAATGGATCTTACTCCGAGACGTACAATCCAAGGTGGCAGAACCACCCTGATTTTTCATGGATGCAGAACCAATTGATGAATCAGGGAGGAGCCCCTTATCATGCTCACAATCAATACCCTCCCGAATTTCCTCCACCAGTTCCAAGTTATGGTCACTCAGCCTATCCAGCACCATCACCCGCTTACCAAGCTCCCATTCAAGCGCCAACGTCGGTTTCACAGTCATTGGAGGATGCCCTCAATGATTTCAGGATGATGACTGGCCAATCCATAAGCGAAGTAAGGAGTGTAACAATAGTAAACACCTAAGCGATTGCCAAGCTAGAGAGTCAAATGGGTCAAATCGAAAGTCACTTGGGTGAAGTAGAGAAGGGAAGGTTCCCCAGTCAACTTGAAGGAACAGTTTGCAGTGGGAAATTCATCAACTTCTATGCACGGGCAGGAACAAGTGCAATTGATTGTCCCATTGAGCTTTAAGAGACAAGTGGATAATCAAGTGGAAGAGAACCCAACTATGCAACGAGGGCAAGAAAGTGGCAACAAGGAAAAGAGAGATGTTGAGCTATCTACAGCCACACTTATTATTAAGGATCTCCCTAAGTCGGTTGTACCTAAAGTGCCTTACCCTGAGAGATTACAAGCGCCCGAGAAAGGAAGGGAGGCTGAGGACATTCTGGAGGCATGCTTTCCTCAGTTTGGAGAGGATTTGGATTTAGATAAGTTACTTGAGCAAGCAAATGCCATTTTGGAGTCTGTTCCTCAGAAGAGCAATGAGACGAAGGAGACTGTGGATGAATCTCACAGTGAGGACCCCCTGGAGGCATGCTTTGCTCAGTTTGAAGAGGATTTGGATTTGGATAAGTTGTTTGAGCAAGCAAATGCTACATTGGAGTCTGCTCCTCAAAAGAGCAGTGAGATGGAGGAGACCACAACACCTGAACCCCTCAAGAAGGAACTTAAGCCTTTACTGGACAATCTTAAGTATAAGTTCCTAGGTCCAGTAGATTCTTTGCCTCTGACTATAGCTTCAGATTTGGTTGATGCTCAAGTGGATAAATTATTGGATGTTTTAAGAGAGCACAATGAAGCTATCGACTGGACTATTGAGGATATCAAAGGGATCAGCCCCTCGGTGGTGATGCACAACTTACATTTGGAGGAGAATGCCAAGCCATCGAGGGAGCCACAAAGAAGGCTCAACCCAGCTATACAAGAGGTTGTGAGGACTGAAGTGATAAAGTTGTTGGATGTAGGGATCATTTATCCAATCTTTAATAGCGAGTGGGTGAGCCCGATTCATGTCGAGCCAAAGCAGGCTAAATTAACGGTAGTGATAAATAAAGACGACGAGTTGGTTCCAACTCGTGTGCAATCAGGATGGAGAGTGTGTCTAGACTACCGTAAGTGGAATGCTACCACAAGGAAGGATCATTTTCCACTCCCATTTATTGATCAGATGGTGGAGCGTTTAGCTAGGCACGATTACTAATGTTGGGTCTGGTTGAAGACGTTAAACTTAGCGCTCATGGTAGGCACCCCACAGCTTATCCTTTATGTTTATTTATTATTTTACATATTTATGCTTAATGTTTGTTTCCAGTATTTTTGTTTTCCAGTCGTTATTTTTCAGGGACAACGCGTACTTCATTCAAGTTTGGGGGTATGCTATGAGCCATACCAAGTCCAGATAGTTCTCCATATCCCAGGTCAGCTCTTTCCATATTATTCACACATTGGGGTCCATGTGTAATTTAAGTTTGGGGGTATGAGAGATACATTACACACACTTTGTCCTAATTTGTTGTTGTTTTTCTTCATTTAAAAATAAATAAATAAGAAGGTAAATGCATGCTCATGTTATTTTGAAATTTTAGTTGATCTAAACAAATATTGTGATGTGATTTCATTGGTGAGCTTAAAATTTTGAACATATGATTTTATGATAGAGTTTTAAAACTTTGTTACTACTTTGGGCATTTGAGAATTCACATGTTTGACCCAATCTAACACGAACACATTAGCACATATTTGTGTGAGGTATGACATGTGATTTTAATGTGTATGTTTCCTTATCTTAACTGAAACTGGATGACTTGTTGGATAAACACTTGGGCATAGAAAAGCATGAAAAAACAGGAGAAGAAAAAAAAAATAATACTACTAATATTTATAATGATCATCATCAATAAACTTTCCACTGAGTAACTGGACCTCTTGCCTCAATAAGCAATGAGTGTTCACATCAAAAGGTGAGAATTTTATTCATAGTGATCATCGCGAAATTTTCCACTAAGTAACTGGACCTCTTGCCTCAGTAAGCAGTGAGTGTTCACGTCAAAAGGTGGAAATTTTGCTTGGTAGCATTAAAGACAGTTTAGTTTCGTAGCCTTTTTACTTAAGTTAATAAGTCCTTAGGGGTGTCTTTACACATAATGCCCTAAAACCATATTGTTTGGGAGTCGTTGACTCAACACTTGATACATGGGTCAATTAGAAAACTTAAGGGAACTAAACATAGCAGAGCCTTATATATATAAAAAATAAAAATAAAACTATACCATCACTGTTCATTCTGATGAGAAATTCTGTGAATCTTGAGACATGGATATATTGTACATTGAAATTATTTGAAAACCTCATCTGTATATGCTAATTCATTTTACACTGATTCAAGCTTGTGATATCTTAGCTTGCCTCTTGTAAGTAATTAGGTTTTAAAATTCCTATTCATTACGAAGATGGGTTATATTTTTTAAGCTTGCTCATGAATGAATATCATTGTTTTGAGTGCTCCTTAAAGTTTTGGATACCATGAGTGATGAACTTATCTTTATGTTCTTTGTTTTCCATTTAGTTCATTTATTTATTTTGTTTTGCTAAGGGACTAGCAAAATGTAAGTTTGGGGGTATTTGATAAGTGAAAAATATTGCATATTTTGGCTACTTAATTTACATTTGTTAGCTTAGGAATTTGTTACTTTGAGTTGTTTTCATTGTATTTCAAGTTTTCAAACACTGAGAAAGGAGTTTCACTAAAATTTCCAGAATTGCCTGTACAAAGCAGTCATTTTTGAGGATTAAACTGTGTTAATTCAGGAAGAATCAGGTAATGAGCAATATATTCTTGGAAAGATCCAGATGTCTGTTTTCTAGAGAATTTTACGGATCAATAAAATGATTTTTCTAGAGAAAGTTATGGTAGTTTTAGTAGACAAAGGTCAGGCTATGCATTATTTCAGCTTGACAGATCAGCCATATTTGAAGAATAAACTGTATTGATTCAGGAAGAATCAGGAGATGAACCATATATGCTTGGAAAGATCTGGATGTCTATTTTCTGGGGAATTTTACGGATCAATAAAATGATTTTTCTAGAGAAAGTTATGGCAATTTTAGTAAACAAAGGTCAAAGAGCAAAAGCTGGAATCTGCAGTATCCAACATCGGATTGGAAACACATTGCACTTGTGATGTTTCCCTATATAAGCCCCTCTTCACTTCATCTTTAGTGTGCAATTCCTGGTGCCATCTGGTGTAATCTGGTGGAAATCTGCTAGCATTCTGGTGGATCCCGAAGGCTTTGCTACCACGAGGGGAAGTGCCGCCCAATAGCGAGTGGAATTTCTCCCATGTATAGTCAGTTTTAATTTACTATTTTTTTTAGTTTAATGTTTAGAACTTTTATTATGAGCTCTAGCTTCATGATTATGAGTGGCTAAAATCTTCAACTAAGGTTGAAGATGAAGCCTCGCCGTTGTTTGGCATAATAGTATATTTTTTTATACAATTCTGATGTTTTTTTAGTATAAATGTTCTGTCAATTATTTGAGTAAAATCTTATGATTGATTGCGTTTGAATTGTTCTTTTGGATATTCCGTGTGTTTCATCTGATGGATACATCAAATTGTTTTTGATTAAATTGGATTTCCTTTGTGATTTGTTAAAAGTTGATACATTGGATGCTTTTGATTTAATTGGGATATTTGTTGTTTTTTGTTTTAAGTTGGATTCATGGAATGCTTTGATAGGTTATTTTTAGAACATGAAGATATATGCTTAACTTTGGTGGGGTAGATTCAGAAACCTTAGTGTCTTTATTATTAGTTTTAAATCATTTTAGTTTAGTTTATATTTATTTTGCAAAAGAACATTCAAAACTTGGAACTAGGTTAAAATAGGCTTAGTTTAGATAAAAATATTTTCACAACGCAATTCCCTGTGGATTCGACCTCGCACTTGCACAACACTATATTGCAAATGACTCGTGCGCTTGCGAGTAATTTAAAACTCACAACATTATGCATTTTGATTAAGCCTCACACATCAATCTAAAGTGCTGATCAGGAAGTATCAGGTGTGCCTGGCGCCGTGGCTCTGAACAGGGCAGGCCGCTGCTTAAGCCAGGGCACACTACCTCCTCCTTCTGGGTGCAGCGGCACACTCTTCCTGAGGTGCGACGCACACCTGGGCAGAAGACTCTTCCTTGCTGGGTAGTGAAGCGCACATTTCCTGGGGTGCTGTGCACACCTGGGGCTGAACACTTCTCCTTGCTGGGTGCTGAGGCGCACACCTCCTGGGGTGAGGCGCCAAGGCCTGATGAAGCTTCATTTTTCAACCCGTTTAATCCTTAGACAAATACCAACAATCTCTACCTTTGTCTAAAGGATTAAACCCGAACCCATTGTGTAGAGAACTCAGGATCCAAACTCAACTTGAGTCACCATATCAACTGACTCCAATCCTAAGAAGTTTAAGGCAATGATTGAACTTACTTAGAGGTAGAACTTTAGTACCTAAATCTGCAGGATTTTCTTCCATTGTGACTTTGTCCACATGAATTCATCATTTCGTAACATTTTCCTGAATAAAATGATACCGAACATCCATATGCTTAGTCCTCTCATGGAACATCGGGTTCCTACACAAGTGCCACACACTTTGGCTATTCGAAGACACCACCACCTGCTCTTTTAGGACCTTTAACTCTTCCAACAACCCTTTGCACCACATAGCCTCCTTTATGGCTTCTGAAGCTGCTATGTACTCTGCCCCAGTTGTTGAGAGTACTACCACCGGCTGCCACTGAGCCTTCTAATAATTCAGCAACCACTTTATCCCAAGCCAAAGCTCATTTTTGGGATTACTCACAAATCTACTGAGAACTCTAATTGCTTGAGAAATATCGGGTCTAGTGCTTACCAACATGACCATGACTGATCCAACCGCAATAGAGTAAGGGACCTTTTCCATTTCCTTCTTCTCCTCATCCGTTCCAGGACTTTGTTCACTGGAGAACTTGAAATGACCAGTAAGGGGAATCTTCACTGGTTTACCATCTTCCATAGAAAACTTGTACAGCACCTTTTCTATGTCGGAAGACTGAGAAACCTTCAACCCGTTTCTCTCTCTTTCTCGAATTCTTCTCATCCTAAGGATCTTTTGTGCAAGGCCAAGATCCTTAATCTCGAACTCCTCACTGAGTTGAGATGTCAACATTTCTATCCTCTCCCTACTGTTCCCAACCAATAGTATGACATCAGCATAAATGAGGATACTCACCCTTTCCTCCACCTTATGTCCAGGTGAGAAAGTTTCTGTGAAATCTATGCCATCTCTTTGCGTGAACCCCTTCGCCACCAGCCTAGCCTTGTTCCGGACTTCATCCCCTGAAAGGTTCCTTTCTTTGATCTTGTAAGTCCACTTACAATCCACAACTCTCTATTTTCCTGGAATGTGTACCAATTCCCAAGAGTTGTTCTTCCTTAAAGAATCTATTTCTTCCTCCATAGCTAGCTACCACTTTGACGAATCTTTACATTCCATGGCATCCATGTAAGTATTTGGTTCACTTATCCCTCATTCTGTCCAAGGAGCTGCTACATTCGTAGCCGCAAAACCATATCTTAAAGGTGGTCTGACCAGCCTTCTTTCCCGATCCCTTGTGAGCTGATGGTCATTCTGACTTACTGCATCATCCCCTTCGAGTTCAGCCTCCTCTCGAGTGTCTTGAGCTTAGCCGTCATCAATGGGCTCTACCTTGTCCGAACCCTCTTATCTTCCTTACTCTACCTTAACTAAATTTTCCTTGATGCTATGCTCCACAAATACCGAACTGGTTTGCTCACTATCCCCTATAGGGTTAGTTTTCTCCAAATAGGGAAATAAATGCTCATTAAAAATGACATCCCTACTTATTATGAGTTTAAATCTTTTTTGCTCTAAGGACCACAACCTATACCCCTTAGCCCCTTCCCCATATCCTAGAAACATACATTTTTTAGACCTTGGGCTAAGCTTATCATCCTTTTGATGTGCAAACGCAGCACACCCAAAAGTCCTAAGGTTGTTCAACTCAGGGGGTTTTTCACTCCACATCTCCTCTGGAGTCTTGAGCTCTAAAGCTCTAGAGGGCGATCTATTAACCAAATATGCAATAGTAGACATCGCTTCCCCCCAAAAACATTTGGGTAATCCGGATCCAATTAACATGCACCTAACCTTTTCCTTAAGGGTCTTATTCATCTTCTCAGCAACTCCACTTTGCTGAGGAGTTTTCACAACCGTTCTATGTCTTAGAATCCCATTTAACTTATAGAATTGCTCAAGTTTATTGTTAAAAATTCTAAGCCATTATCAGTTCTTATCCCCTTAACTACCCTGCCCGTTTGAGTTTCCTCCAGCTTTTTACACACCACTAACTTATTCAAAGCATTTGATTTATTTTTAAGCAAATAAACCCAAACCTTTCTAGAATAATCATCAATTAAAGACAGAAATTAAAGATTATCTCTCTGTGTTGGTGTTCTTGCTAGCCCCCAAAGATCTATATGAATGTAGTCAAGAATGCCTATAGACTTGTGCACTCCGGTGTTGAAGCTGACCCGATGTTGCTTCCCAAGAACACAACATTTGCAGAAATCAAGTTCCTCTACTTTGTCACCATTAAGTAGATCGTTCTTCCTGAGAACTTGCAGGCCCTTTTCGCTCATGTGTCCCAAGAGATTGTGCCAAAGGGCTGCCTTATCCATCTCAGCCATCAAGCTTGCTACTTGACCCATGATCTTTGTGTCTCCGATCATCTCATAGAGACCATCATTCATTGCTGCTTTGATCACTATCAAAGATCCCTTGGTTACCTTGATCTTTCCTCCCTCTGCCTTATATGTTTACCATATGGAATCTAGTTGCCCCAATGAAATCAAATTTCTTCTCAACTCCGGAAGATATCTCACATTCCTCAGCAGCCTTGTCATTCCATCAAACATCCTCAACTGGATGTCTCCCGTGCCCCTCACTTGGTAAGAAGTATCATTCCCCAGGAAAACCTTTCCATCATTAGTTTCCTTGAAATTCTTGAACCAATCCCAGTGAGGACACATATGATAGGTGCACCCGGTATCAAAGATCCATTTCTCGCTGCCTTCTTGCCCCTTGCTTACAGTTGAGCACACAATAAGTACATCATCATCTTGTTATTCTCCCTTGGCAACCGAAGCCTCTCCATTCTTGGTATGGTTTCCTCCCTCATCCCTCATCATCTTCTTGGAATCTTTCTTGAAATGACCCTCCTTATGGTAGTAGAAGCATCTCTTTCCTCCAAATCTCAGTTTAGAGTGCCCTCTCTCATGGCTTTCTCCTCTACCTTATGGTTTGTCCTAGTAGTAGCCATATATGTTGCTGCTATACCAAGTTGTTGGCCTTCCTCTAACGAACAACCCTTCTCCACTTGATGCTTCCCTCATCTTGGCATCAAGATTATCTTGAAACTCTTTATTAGGATCCATTTTAAAAACAAAGACTCGTTTACAAAGATACCTTTTATTAGGGAGAGTCTTGGTAAGAAACAACTCATCTAGTTTCTTCCAAATTGTAGCTGGATCTTTCGAGTCTCCACACTCCCTCGTCACACTATCCGACATGTGCAGAAAGATGGTGTTATATGCCATCTTCTTCATCTCATTCTGCTGGACCTCCATGATACTTGCTGAAAAAGCGTCATCTTCTCTAATCGCCAAGTCCACCTTTTGTTGCATAAGAATAGCTTTGATCTTCTGCTTCCAAAGGACAAAGTCTCCCTTTCCATCAAACTTCTCAACAATGAAGTTCGAACCCATCTTGCAGAGAAAATCCCATATTTATGCAGCACCCACAATTGCTTTCCAACTTTTTCTAAATCTCAAGAACACGATCAGATCTTGATCCCTACTCCGTTCTTGAATCACCTAAAGAACATGATCAGATATTGATCTCTATTCCATTCTTGAATCACCTCAAGAACATGATCATATATTGATCTCTACTCCATTCTTGAATCACCCAATAAGTTGACCTTTGATTCTTGGAGTCTTGCTCTGATACCCGCTGCTCTAGCACTGATACCACTGTTGGAAATAACCCTCAAGATGCCCAGGTGGTGATCTTCTAAACACCCAAGTCTAGAATGACTTGTAAAGAACATAAACAACAATCAAAGCAAAGAAAGAACACAAGCAAATTGTTATCGAGGTTCGGCAATGTGCCTACGTCCTAGTGAGCTCCTTCGAGCCCTCTTCACTAAATCAATGAGTTCTTACAAGTTACAGCAACACTTCTTTAAGAAACATCTTGTTCTTGAAGAACAAAAGAAGAGAAAAAGAAAATGATAAGGACTTGAGTTTCCTTGGAATTTTCCCCAAGAAAATTCCACTTACAAGGCCCTTGAATCCCCAATCTATACTACTCTCTCTCTAAACAACTAACCTCTCTTGAATGAGTCTCTCCTGTGTGTTTTGTGTCTTTGCACTCTCACACACCATGTGTTCTATTTCACACACTCTGCACTGCACTCTTACCCCTTTGAATTGCTCCTAGACGATCCTTTATATAGTGCAACCACTTCTTGAACTAATCTTGAAGACAACCTCAACCCTTAGATCTTGAGGACCAATTAATCGTAGCCCTTCAACAAGTCTAAGTGATCCTGTGCATTTTGATCAAGCCTCATGTATCAATCCAAAGTGCTGATCAGGAAGCATCAAGTGTGCCTAGTGCCACGGCTTAGAATAGGGCAGGCAGCGGCTTAAGCCAAGGCACACTACCTCGACCTTCTGGGCTCCGTGGCACACCCATCTTGAGGTGGGGCACACACTTGGGCAGAAGACTCTTCCTTGCTGGGTGGTGAGGCGCACATTTCCTGGGGTGCAGCGCACACTTGGGGCTGAACACTTCTCCTTGCTGGGCGCTGAGGAGTACACCTCCTGGGGTGAGGCGCCAAGGCCTGATGAAGCTTCATTTTTCAACCCGTTTAATCCTTAGACAAATACCAACAATAATAATTGATGTATTTTAGAAGTGGTAAATGATTTTTCAAAAGGTTACATTTGGTTTAATTTTGGTTTATAAATATATATTTTTCGATCGGGAATTTTGGAAATTGAGTTCCCAATTGAGTTATTCAATGAATTAAGAGTAATTAAAATACCTGATTTGTGCAAGAGATTCCAGACACTTTACTGTTTATCAAATTTGCTTTACTTTAATTTGCATTTAAAATTGATCTTGTTCTCCATTAATCATTCAATATTTTTCTTTAGTTTCTTTGTTCCTTCTACTATTCTTTTAATTTGTCTCCCTGTGGATTCGACACCCTAAAGTTGTGCTACAAATACCACGTTATTCTTTGGGCGTAACCAACATTCATGATGACTATGGTGATTTTGGGAGGAATAAGGAGAAAACTGGTTAAGTAAGGGATCCTTCAAGCAACAATAACGAAGGATGAGGTGGATGATAGTACAAATAGTCAAGTCTTCTTTATGTAACCAAAAATTTCTTTGGAGTGCCTTTGAGCCATTTTTTTTGGTTAAGTTTTCAATAAGGATTAAGAATTCTTCATGTTTCTTTCACATCAATAAAACAATCTCTTGATTTCACATATTCTTGTGTTCACTTTGAGAAAGCTATTGATTAATATGAAAATCCTTGAACTCACATGATTTCATTTCACTTGAAAATTAGACGTTAACTTAATTATAGAGATGTATTTACATGATTTTGTAAAATGTGTTAATCTTCATTTTACATGGTCCAATTGTCAACAAGAATGACTCAAGCTATCTTAGGTAAGGAAAAAACTAGAAGACAAGTTTCAATCCAAGAAAAAGCTCGAGTCCACTTGGGCCATTTAGCTTTCGAATGCATCTGAGGTCTTAAGAAAGGAATGAAAAGTCCAAATCTATGTGGAAAAGACCAAAAACCACTAAGTTACTGATAAGAGCCATAAAATGCATCTCAACGATGTTTAATTGTTAGCATTTTATGATTCTTCTCGATCTTTATTGCACCTTTATGTGTTGATAACTCTTAAGTAATATTATTGGACCACTAACTTATTCCAGTTCATTTTCAGGTATTTTGAGTCCAAAGAGAAGAAGAAACGATTGTTTTTTAAAAGCATTAATGTTCCATGCACGACGAAGCATAGGAGTGGCTGTAGAGAGGTAAAGCATGAAGAAAATCAGCAAACAGCCAGCACCAAGGTGCTCCTCAATCAGCACTGCGGTGCCCAAAAACTCCCTCATTGTGAACAAACAACTAGCACTGCGGTGCCCAGAAGCTCGTCCAGCTAGATTATGCCTAGCACCGTGGTGCTCCTCAAGCAGCACCGCAGCGTGCACACGGGATTGTATCTTCGAGTTAGACTTTAATTAGGGTTTTAAACATTAGATTAAACTCAAAAACACCCTTGGGCCCTTGTACTATAAATAGGACACTTAGGGTTTAAGAGAAGGGGATCTTGGGTGTGGAGAAAACCCCATAAAACTAAAGGTAGCAGCTCTCATCCATAAAAGTGTTTATCCATGAACACTATGGCTAACTAACTTCCAAGCAAGGCAAAGGGATGAATCTCTAGGTGTAGTTGTTCCTATCTTCCCTTACTTGATTCAGTTGTAATAAGAATTTATTGTCAAAACATTGCTATGATTTACTTCTTTATCTAATTATAAGACCTTATCTATTCCGGTGATTGTATCTTTTTCCTTGATATAAATTTAGTCATGCTTCTCTTATATCAAGATTGTTCGGGTATAATTAAGTCCGATAAATCTAGCCTTTAGGTTTGTCCATTACTGCAATATTCTCAATAAAGATATATTGTCGTTTCTTGATAAACCTATAGGATAGATCATATGTGCATAAATCGAAGAAGTATTTCATAATAATCATATTAGGGTTTATATATGTGCTCATTGAATACTTGCCAATTGCATGTTTGGGATGTGAAACTTGCAACCAAGATAAAAATAACTGAATCAAGTTAAGGATAGGACAACAAACCTAGGGAGGATTCCTGGATCCTTATTGTCTACCTATTATATTTTACAATCTATTTTACACGATTACTTCATTACCAAAAGTTTAATGAGCTATTTCTATGAGGGTTTTACCTATAGAGAACGCCAATTTGTAGAGATGATGTGCAATGGTGAATTTCTTCAAAAAGACTCTGATGAGGCTATTGAGTACCTCAATGAGCTTGCTAAAAAAGCTCACACATAGACTAGACCTAGTGCTATTGAAAGCACAAATAGGTCACGACCTATAGGAAACCCTAGTGGTGGAGGAATCTACCATCTTAGGGAAGAGGATAATCTTAAGGCCAAGGTCGAGATGCTTACTAGGGAGGCATTAAAAACTAGAAAACCAACACACATGGTTAATCAAGCCGAACCTTTAAAACCATGTTTTGTGTGTGGTGGGGTTGATCATCCCGCTCAAGATTGCCCCACATTTGTTAATATGAGAGGGCTGTACGAGGAACAATGTAATGCCTTAGGCATGTACAAGAAACCTCCCGCACCCTTCTCTAATACTTATAATCCAGGGTGGTGAAATCACCCCAATTTCAGCTGGAAATCTGAAAATCAGCAGCATGCACAACCCCTTAGATCATACTCAACACCTTATCATGCACCTTCATCCTCTAGGGCCTCTTTAGAAGACACTTTACATGCTTTTATAGAAGCATAAGGTAAGACAAACCAAAGGAGTGAGGCTTTAATTACACAAGTGGTTGAGGAAAACAAAGAAATAAGGAGCCAAGTATCTAAATTAATGGGCTCATTGAGTGTGACTGAGCGAGGTAAGTTCCCTTCCCAAGCTCAGTCCATACCTCACGGTCAACATATAGCACAAGAAAATTTGAAAGATATAAATGCCATTGTGACCTGAAGTGGTAAGTCACTACACATCCCACCAATGAATAAACCCGAGGATTTGAGAAAAGGTCAAAGTAGTAGTGAAGCCGAACTACCTACGGAGCCTGAAGTGACCAAAAATTCTGTTAAGGTACCATTCCCCTAAGCCTTAAAATCCAACAAGAAAAATCTGGAAATAAATAATGAAATCCTTGAGAACTTAAGGCAAGTGAAACTTAATCTTCCTCTTTGGGATGTGATTAAACAAGTCCCTACCTATGCAAAAGTTCTCAAGGATTTATACACAATTAAGAGGAAACACCATGTCAAGAAAACAACATTCCTAACTGAGCAAGTTAGTACGTTAATTGAGTAAAGAATTCCCCCAAAATACAATGATCCGGGCTGTCCTACCATTTCTTGCAACATCGGAAATCATGAGGTTGGACAAGCTTTGCTAGATTTAGGAGCTAGTGTAAACCTGATGCCGTTCACCATTTACTTACAGCTGAGGTTAGGAGAAATCAAACCAACTGACGTGGTATTGCAATTAGCTGACCGTTCAGTCAAAGTACCCCGGGGTGTGGTAGAGGATGTTTTGATTCAAATTGATAAATTTTACTATCCTGTTGATTTCTTAATTCTTGATACCACTTCTGCTGTTGACACTAACTCTAAAATCCCTTTGATTTTGGGTAGACCTTTTCTTGCTACTGCGAATGCTCTAATAAATTGTAGGAATTGACTCATGAAGCTGTCCTTTGGCAACATGACCCTTGAAGTGAATATCTTCAATGTTGCAAAACAGCCCAAAGATGAGGACGAAAACCACCAGCTTTACATGATTGAGTCACTCATCAATGAGGGAGCTTCCTTAGCCCATGATTACGATCCTCTTAAGAATTTTCTTGTTAATTCTGATATTGATTTATTTGATGATAAAACTGGTATAATTAATATTTGTGCTGTTTTTGACAAATCTCAAGATTATAGCAATCGGGCATGGCAACCGAGATTTGAGGAGCTGCCCGAAAGAAGAAAGACACAAGTCCCCTCAAGTATGGAAGCACCTAAAGTCGAATTGAAGCCGCTACCTGAGGGTTTAAAACATACCTTTCTCGGTCCAGGGGATATCTTTCCTGTTATTATTTCTTCTGAATTATCTGAGAGCCAAGGTAAGAAATTAATTCAAACTTTAAATGCACACAAATCAGCCCTAGGATGGAGCATGGCTGATTTAAAAGGAATTAGTCCCCTAATCTGCTCCCATAAAATAAATTTGGATGAAGGAACTAGTCCTCGTAGAGACCCTCAACGTAGGCTTAACCCTACTATGAAAGAAGTAGTGAAAAATGAAGTGCTGAAACTATTAGATGCGAGTATTATATCTCCCATAGCTGATAGTAAGTGGGTAAGCCCTACACAAGTCGTCCATAAAAAGTCTGGAGTCACTGTGGTCAAGAATGACCTAGGAGAGCTAGTCCCTACCAAACTTGTGACCGGGTGGCGTATGTGCATTGATTATAGAAAATTAAATGCTGCCACCCGGAAACACCATTTCCCACTCCCTTTTATTGATCAAATTCTTGAGCGTGTAGTTGGTCATCCCTTTTATTGTTTTCTAGATGGTTATTCTGGTTATTATCAAATAGAAATTGCATTAGAAGACCAAGAAAAGACCACTTTTACTTGTCCCTTTGGAACCTATGCTTTTCGTAGAATGCCATTTGGATTATGTAACGCCCCTACTACTTTTCAATGCTGCATGATGAGTATTTTTAGTGACATAGTTGAAAGTTGCATGGAGGTTTTTATGGATAACCTAACTGTTTTTGGATCTTCATTTGAAGCATTCTTAATGAATTTGGGAAGAGTATTAATTCACTGTGAAGAAAAGAATTGGTTTTAAATTGGGAAAAATGCCATTTCATGGTATCATCCGGTATTGTCTTAGGGTATATTGTCTCTTCTAAAGGAATAGAGGTTGATCAATCTAAGATTGAATTAATCTCTAAATTACCTATCCCTAAGACAATAAAGGATGTGAAATCTTTTCTTAGTCATGCTGCTTTTTATAGGAGGTTCATACAGAATTTTTCAAATATCTTTAGACCTCTAAGTGCCCTCCTAGTTAAAGACACTAATGCGATGAAATTGACACTAGCAAGTGCACTAATCGTTCAAGTAATAAAATAATGAGTGAATATCGTTCCAAACGAGGACTGAACAAATACTGCAGAAATTATGACTCAACTCTTACTGTTATTTGAGCAAATGAATAATTGTAGGAGAAAAATTTACTAACAATTAACTAAGGGAAAAACATATGACAATAGTAAATAAAGGGAGACTTGCAAACTTTGGAATGAAGATTCTTATGAACTAATGTGCTAAGGACTCGACTTCACCTAAACCATTATTGCCAAGAGTTTCGAATGGACAAGTTTTGTTTAATACATTTTTCAAGATGGTAGAATTCCCAATAAATTGGTTATCTATATTCCTGGTCTAACCACAATCTCAAGAATCATTAACTTCAAATATCCATATTCCAGGTTGTTGTTATTTGTCTAAGTTTCAAACATATCCAAACATGGTCTAAAGTTGGTTAAAGTCCAAACCAATTGTGGGATATCAAAGTTCAGCAAGTTATAAGGTTGCACACATGTGTGTGATTCAATTTTGAGCATGGGAAGGTCAGGCACACAGCTATGGAAGTTTCTGCCCACAGGAAGGAGGTGTGCGCACAGCATCAGGAGGCTGCAGCATTAGGTCACGCCGCAGCACACAGCACCAAATCAAAACGCACAGCATCACTTGGAGAGTGATGAAGGGCTGAGATTAAAGGAAGAACATGATCAAAGGGTCAAGAATGATTCACAAGATTGTCCAAGAATTAAGAGGCTATAAAAAGGGTTTCCTAGCCTCATTTCAAGTGGTGGAAAAGGTGTGTGAGAGAACCACACAGGTTGTGACATTGTGAGATCATTGTAAACACAAGAGAGAATTGTGTGAGAGACATAAACACAAGAGGGACTCTTGTAGTGAGGCTGGTTGTAAAGAAGAGAGGTTAGTAGAGAATTGATAGAAAGCATTGTAATAGGTCTATCACTTTCTCGTTCTCTTCTTGGTTCTTCAAGAACTTGGATTCTTGAAGGGGATTGCTGTAACTTTGTAAGAACCATTGAGATAGTGCAGAGAGTTCGGAGGAACTCATGGGGACGTAGGCACATTGCCGAACCTCGACAACAAATTACTTGTCTTCTGTCTTTCTTTGATTTTCTGTTCTTGAGTTCGATTGCTGAAATTCTTTCTACAAGTCATTCAAGACTTGGGTGTTTGGAAGATCACCACCTGGGCATCTTGTCAAGGTGATTTCCAACAGTGGTATCAGAGCACAACAGCTGGTTATCGGAATAAGAAGTAGAAGGTACGGAGCCAAGAAACCAAGAATCAAAGATCAAACTTCTTGGGTGATTCAAGAACGGTGTAAAGATCAAGATCTGGTCGTGTTCTTGAAAGTGATTCAAGAACGGTTAAGATCCATCTTCGATCTGTGTTCTTGAGGTTGAAGAAAGCATTTGTGGGTACTGCATAAGACAAGGGATCATCTCCGCAAGATGGGTTCAAATTTCGGTATTAAGAAGTTTGATGGAAAGGAAGATTTTTCCCTATGGAAGCGGAAGATCAAGGAGGTTCTTGTGCAACAAAAAGTGGACTTGGCTATTCGAGAAGATAATGCTTTTCCAGCAAGTGTCACGGAGGACCAGCGGACCGAGATGAAGAAGATGGCTTACAGCACCATTTTCTTGCACATGTCGGATAATGTCACAAGGGAGTGCGGAGACTCAGAAGATCCAGCTGCATTATGGAAAAAACTAGATGAATTGTTTCTTGCCAAGACTCTCCCACATAAGAGGTATCTTCGGAAACGAATCTTTGCTTTTAAATTTGATCCTAAGAAAGAGTTGCAAGATAATCTTGATGCCAAGAAAAGGAGTGCATCAAGTGGTAAAAGGTTGTTCTTTAAAAGAATACCAGCAACTTGGTATGGCAGCAACCATGGCTACTACCGGGACAGAGGTAGAGGAGAGAGCCATGGGAGAGTGCACAGCAGCATGCATGGCTACTACCGGGACAGAGGTAGAGGTGAGAGCCATGGGAGAGTGCACAGCAGCATGCATGGCTACTACCGGGACAGAGGTAGAGGAGAAAGCCATGGGAGAATGCATTCCAAACTGAGATTTGGAGGGAAGAGCTGCTACTACTGCCATAAGGAGGGTCATGTCAAGAAAGATTGCAAGAAGATGACAAGGGATAGAGGAGGAAGCCATACCAAGAATGGAGAGGCTTCGGTTGCCAAAATAGAACAGCAAGATGATGATGTTCTTGTTGTGTGCTCAAGTGTGAGCAAGGGGCAAGAAGGCAGCGGGATTGGAGATATCCAATTGAGGATGTTTGATGGAGTCACAAGGCTGCTGGAAAATGTGAGGTATGTTCCAGATTTGAAGAGGAACTTGATCTCATTGGGGCAGCTGGATTCCATGGGCTATACATGCAAGATCGAGGGAGGAAAGATCAAGGTGGCCAAGGGATCTTTGGTAGTGATCAAGGCAGCAAGAAACGATGGACTCTATGAGATGATCGGAGAAACAGAAACCAATGATCAAGCAACAAGCTTGATGGCTGAGCTGGACAAGGCAACCCTTTGGCACACTCGCTTGGGACACATGAGCGAAAAGGGCCTGCAAGTGCTTAGCAAGGAAGGTCTACTTGGTGGTGACAAAGTAGAAGAACTGGATTTCTGTAAGAGCTGTGTTTTTGGGCAGCAACATCGGGTCAGCTTCAACACCGGAGTGCACAAGTCTAAGGGCATTCTTGACTACATTCATGCGGACCTTTGGGGACCAGCAAGGACACCAACACAGGGAGGTAACATTTACTTTCTGTCTTTAATTGATGATTATTCAAGAAAAGTATGGGTTTATTTGGTTAAGAATAAATTAGATGCCTTGAATAAGTTAGTGGTGTGGAAAGGGCTGGTTGAGACTCAAATGAGTAGAGTAGTTAAGGGGATAAGAACCGATAATGGCTTAGAGATTTTTAACCAAGAACTTGATCAATATTGTAGGTTAAATGGCATTCTAAGACATAGGACGGTTGTGGAAACTCCTCAGCAAAATGGAGTTGCTGAGTTGATGAATAAGACCCTTATGGAAAAGGTTAGGTGCATGTTAGATTGATCCGGGTTACCAAAATATTTTTGGGGAGAAGCTATAGCTACAGCTGCATATTTGATTAATAGATCACCCTTTAGGATTGTGTTCCAAAAGTCTCCCATGGAGATGTGGAGTGGAAAACCCCCTGAGTTGGACAACCTTAGGACTTTTGGGTGTGCTGCGTATGCACTCCAAAAGGAGGATAAGCTTAGCCCAGGATCTAGAAAATATGTGTTTCTAGGATATGGGGAAGGGGCTAAGGGGTATAGGTTGTGGTCCTTAGAAAAAGAAGGATTTAAACTCATAATAAGTAGGGATGTTGTCTTTAATGAATTATTATTTCCCTACTTGGAGAAAACTAACCCTGCAGGGGCTAGTGAGCAAACCAATTCAGAAATTGTTGAGCATAGCATCAAGGGAGATTCTGTTCAGGTAGAGCAAAGGAGGCAAGAGGGTTCGGACCAGGTAGAGCCCTCGGATGATTGCCAAGCTCAAGAAACTCAAGAAGAGGCTGAACAAGAAGAGGATGTTGCAGCAAGTCAGAAGGACTTTCAGCTCATAAGAGACCGGGAAAGAAGGCTGGTCAGACCACCTTCAAGATGTGGGTTCACGGATGCTACGGATGTAGCAGCTCCTTGGACAGAAGGAGAGATGAGTGAACAAGAAACTTACACAGTGGCCATGGAGTGTAAGGATTCGTCAAAGTGGCAGCTAGCTATGGAGGAAGAAATGGATTCTTTGAGGGAGAACAACTTTTGGGAATTGGTGAAAATTCCAGGAAAGCAGAAAGTTGTGGAATGTAAGTGCACTTACAAGGTCAAAGAAGGGTGACCTCCAAGAGAAGAAGTCTGGAACAAGGCTAGACTGGTGGCGAATGGGTTCACAAGAAGAGGAGACATAGGTTTCATAGAAACTTTCTCACCTGGACACAAGGTTGAGAAGATGGTGAGTATCCTCACCTATGTCATTGATGGGCTGTTAGTTTGGAATAGCAGGAAGAGGATGGAAAGGTTTACATCTTAACTCAGTGAGGAGTTCGAGAGTAAGGATCTCAACCTTGCACAAAAGATCCTTGGGATGAGGAGAATCATCCGGGAAAGGAAGAGAAACAGGTCAAGTGTTTCTTGGGCAATGGATGTTTTCAGTAAATGTGTGAGTAATCCCGGAAAAGAGCATTGTCTTGGGATGAAGTGGTTGCTGAGGTACATTGAGGCTCAGTGGCAGCCAGTGGTAGCACTCATAACAACCAGGGCAGAATGCATAGCGGCTACGGAAGCCATAAAGGAGGCTATGGGGTGCAAAGGGTTGTTGGACGAGTGGGAGGTCCTAAAAGAGCAGGTGGTGGTATCTTTGGATAGCCAAAGTGCGGGGCACTTGTGGAGGTATCCAGTGTTCCATGAGGGGATGGAGCATATGGATGTTCGGTATCATTACATTCTGGAAAATGGTACAGAAGGAAGCATTCATGTTGACAAGAAGACCACGGAGAAAAGTCCTGCAGATTTAGGCACCAAGTTTCTACCTCTAAGTAAGTTCAATCATTGCCTTGAATTACTTAGGATTGGAGTTGGTTAATTAGTAACTCAATATGAGTTTGGATCCCGAAGCTTTCTGCACAATGGTTTAGGTTTTTTGAACACTTAGACAAAGGTAGAGATTGTTGTTATTTGTCTAAGTTTCAAACATATCCAAACATGGTCTAAAGTTGGTTAAAGTCCAAACCAATTGTGGGATATCAAATTTCAGCAAGTTATAAGGTTGCACACATATGTGTGCTTCAATTTTGAGCATGGGAAGGTCAAGCACACTGCTGTGGAAGTTTCTGCCCACAGGAAGGAGGTGTGCGCACAGCATCAGGAGGCTGCAACATCAGGTCACACCGCAGCACACAGCACCACATCAAAATGCACAGCATCACTTGGAGAGTGATGAAGGGCTGAGATTAAAGGAAGAACATGATCAAAGGGTCAAGAATGATTCACAAGATTGTCCAAGAATTAAGAGGCTATAAAAAGGGTTTCCTAGCCTCATTTCAAGTGGTGGAAAAGGTGTGTGAGAGAACCACACAGGTTGTGACATTGTGAGATCATTGTAAACACAAGAGAGAATTGTGTGAGAGACATAAACACAAGAGGGACTCTTGTAGTGAGGCTGGTTGTAAAGAAGAGAGGTTAGTAGAGAATTGATAGAAAGCATTGTAATAGGTCTATCACTTTCTCGTTCTTTTCTTGGTTCTTCAAGAACTTGGATTCTTGAAGGGGATTGCTGTAACTTTGTAAGAACCATTGAGATAGTGCAGAGAGTTCGGAGGAACTCACGGGGACGTAGGCACATTGCCGAACCTCGACAACAAATTACTTGTCTTCTGTCTTTCTTTGATTTTCTGTTCTTGAGTTTGATTGCTGAAATTCTTTCTACAAGTCATTCAAGACTTGGGTGTTTGGAAGATCACCACCTGGGCATCTTGTCAAGGTGATTTCCAACACAGGTCTATTCTAGATTAATTTAGATTAAGAAGCATTACGTTCAATGGAATTCCTTTCAGTTAAATCTCCCTATTCGGTTACGATTTAAACGGACCACATGAACTTCCTAGAATCCCTATTCGGTTACTCCCATTCCATTCATAGTATGTTTTACTCTGGCCTTTGTATAGATAACAATCCAACATCATATTTATTAATTCAACCATTCATAAAAACATAGCTTCTCTATTCGATGCATCACCATGCTTAAAGAAGGAATCGAAATAACAAACAGCATTAAGAGCAATAAAACACACTCTTTGAAAAACACATTAAATTCCAACTTGTCCAAATAGCAACTCAAGACATAGGTTTAGGATTCATCTATCCTTAACACAAAAATACCTACTCCATAATAATATTCAAACAAACCATGTTCATATCATAAAACATCAACATAACTAAATAAGAATAAAGCAAAACCGGAGAAGAATGATTAAAAGCTTCAGAGTAGCCTTCAGGAATGTCTCCAACTCCCCTTTTGCGTCTTGTCTCCTCCAACTCTGTTTTTCTGTTCGATAGCCGCGCTCCCGTTTTTGTTCAGCTAGAGTTTCTATTTATAATATTCAAAATCCGCCAGCCAGTGCTGCAGCGCCAACTTCCCAGCGCTGCAACGCTGAGACACATATCGAACCCTAGCCAGAGCTGCAGCACCCCACGAACCAGCGTTGCAGCTTTGAGTTTCTGTCTCTTGTTCTATTCCTACCAGATTCCAGAGCTGCAGCGCTGCAACTTTGAGTTTCTGTCCCCTTCACACATTTTGCCCTTCCAACACTGTCTGCACAGTAGATTTCTAAGACTTAGCATTGATTATTTAACTAAAACAAACTATTAGTAGAATAAAATAAACTACTAAAAATTGCTAAAAACACATGAAATACAAATCTAATGCTTAAGATCAACACCAAAAACATGCCTAAAAGAAGCATAATAACATGATTTATTCAGAGTTATCACACCCCCAAACTTACGTTTTTGCTAGTCCTCGAGCAAACTAGAACAAAATCCTAATGCACACATCCTAAGAGTGAGAGATGGTTTGATTAGATTTGATAACAACATGCCTCAAAGTTTGCATATAAATCATAAGCAAGAAAAATTTCCAAATACTACTAATGTCTAGAATTTCAAATTTATTGCTAGCCTTATCTTACATCAAATTCTTCAAACGTGTGTGTGTAACACCTTTATAAACTTAATCATCTCACCGCTCTGATCGGTTTATGCACGCAAGTAGGATAATGCCAATCTCTCAGATTCCATAAGCTTGCTTTTCACGCCACTCTCCACTAATGTAGGCCATGACAATACCCGAGATCACCAGGACTTTATTCAGCTTATAACTTTGGCTAAGGCTAAGGTATGGTAAAAGATTTATTTGAGGCTCTCATCACCTTATGCAAATCAATTTATTTCAAACTTTTCCTCAGTTATCATGTAATACTCCAATACTTTTGTTGTTGTCACATCTTCTTCTTTTTCTTCTTCTTCTTCTTCTTCTTTTCTTTTTCTCTTTTTTTTTCTTATACCTGTACTACAGTAGCACCAGTCTTTATTTTCGTACGCAAGAATGAAAATTTTCAACTTCGATCTTTCCCTTGCCCTCTTATGACTAGGGTCCCTTGCTCACTATCGATGGGAAGTATTTGATACTTAACACAGCCAAGTCGAAGACCGCTTTCTCTTGCTCAATCCTCTGCCACCACTTAAGATGATCGGGTGACAAAACAATGGATATTCAAGCTTAAAAGGGGAAAACTAAGGATAATTACATATCAAGGGTTGGCTAGAAAAGCTCAAACGTTCCAAACATGGCCTGAATCATTTATTTGGTACTGTACTACCTAGGATTTCACCTTGAATGGTCTTCAAACAAGTTATAGAGTCCATGAGATCTCAAGAAACTACATTGCACATATAAATGTTCTCCGAAACAGCAAGACAACAAAGTGCTTAGGCGTAAGTGCTCATTGTGTTCAAAGAGTTCGATGTAAAATAAATCCAACAACAAACTCAAGCACACAGACAAACGCAACATTTTTCAAATTTTCAATGGCTATAATCAAGTCAATCTATTTCTCATCATTGGCAAAAAAAAAAAAACACTCAGATAAAACAAACAGAAAAAATAACAAGAAATATGAGCAGTACACAACACTCAAATAACTTTCCCCCCCAAACTTAAATGATACATTGTCCGCAATGTATAAAATTTGAACATAAAGTAATAGAAAGGAACTCCCCTGATTAGTCAGAGGCCGAATCAATCGTCCTTGTCAATGTCCTCATCCTCTAGATTATTGCTATGATCGGGATATGGTGGTAGCGAAGGGAGCTGCTGTGTGTCGATTCCCAAATGAGTGGCAAAAATCCTCATCATCTGGTCATTGGTTTGAAAACAACCCGCAATGTATGATGCCTGCTGCTGACCCCATTGCCGAAGCTCATTAAGCTCCGTCTCAACCGTTGTCAAATGATCAGACAGTGACATATTCCATTGTTGCTCTGCTGGCGGAGGCTGTGAAGAAAAGGCTCCTTGGCTTGGTGCTTGATCTATATCCGTGATCATATTGATAGTCCTGAGATCTAGAGGATGCATTGGTTGTTTAATTTGTTCCCTCGCAGTCCAGGTAAAACCACACAAGCCACACAGGGCTGTTACCAAAGATGGGAAATACAAGCCCGCATTGATCGAATTCGCGCTGTAAAAAATGCTATTTTAGATAATGCTTCCCACATCAATACTTAATCCTTGGTAGATGGCAAATAACATAATTACTCTATCTATTGTGACATCACTTAAATGGATCGTCAAAAGCAAACGAGCGCCCACAAAGTAATGCCAAGCTTTCGCTATCCTATCCATTGCACTCGATGGAAATGAAGTCTGCTCATCATCGGATAATTTCCATTATGTCTCAACTTTGCAGAGAACCCGAATTACCTCGTCGAGGTCAAGCGCACTGGCAAAGGTACTGTTCTCATCCATTGGGATGTTGGGAGTAGCGAGCAGTTTGTTAATGGTGCCTTTGTCGAATGCCACCAATTTCCCTCTAACGTTCACCTTCAAATTCGTGTGCTTGGCAGCATTCGCATAAAATTCACCCACGACAGAAATAATTGCAGCTTCTGGTGTTGTGCAGAATGTTTCCCACTTTCGGGCAGCGATGATCCTGTGAATGAGTGGAAAGTGTCCCTTGGTGATATTAAATCCCCTTTTAGGGATTGGGACTTTCTTGAGTCGAGAACGCTCAAACCTCTATTTTGCTTCCTTTGAAACAAAAAGCTCAGAATTGTAACTTGTAGAGATGGATCTCGCGTGTTTGGGAGGAGCCATTTGATCAAGACTTTTGTTTTGTAAATAACCAAGCCCAAAACTGCAGAAAACAACCTAGAGCAACACACTATTTCACACACACAGATTCCTAAATAATTGTTGTAGAAAAACTTTCAATCAAAGCTTTGTAATATCTTTAATCAATGAGTCTCAAATGACCCAGCATAATATAGTGCATATCCAACCCACAATCACCAGAATTTCATGCAGCCACAATCAAACTTTTCTCCCAACGAACAGCCAAGTTAATTGAAAAAATTCCAGCTAAAACTAAGAGGTTTTGACTTATCAGTTTCTACATTCCTCAATATCTCATCAAATCACCATGTATTGTAAGGCAAACAGAAAAAAAAAAAATCGAGTGCTTTTACTCAATAATCTAAATTTTTGGTGTCTTAAGATGAAGAAACCTTACTTGATTGGAAGAAAGCAAGTCATCTAAAAGCATTTAAGAGGTGAAATTTTCGTGAAGAGCTGGGGCAATCCGTGGTGGAAAATGCACAAGAACCCTGATTTGGTGGTGCAATGAAGGAAGAATGTGGAATTTTAGTGATTTGGAGAGAGAGAGGTGCTGGGAATTAGAAATTTTACACGACCTAACAGTGAGAGATTGTGTTTTTAAAAACCTAGTGGCTACCTGGCGCTGCAGCGGTGTCTTCCTAGGGGTGCAGTGCGACATCTCTGGTTTGATCGTGCATAAAGGTCTGATCAGCGCTGCAGCGCCCCAAAGTGTATGGCTGTAGTGTGGAGTCTCTGGTCTAATCAATGCTTAATATTCTGATCAGCGCTACAACGCCCAAAGTGTATGGCTGCAGTGCGAAGTCTCTGTCCTGACTCCAATCAATCCTGAAAATAAAACAAAAATAACCCATTTAAAATAATAAAAACTTAAGTAAAAGACAAACCAAACAAAACAAAAAAATTAAACACGCAAAACAAATTCAAAGGCAAGAAAAATAACAAAATGTTAGTTCTAATTTATAGTCTTTAGCTTGATTTTCTGATTTATGGCTCTTAGAGAATGGTTGTGGACGATTAAGGGTCAAACGTCCCCATGATGTAGTGCTTCAATCTGTGCCCGTTGACCTTGAACGTCTCCTTGGTTTTCTCGTGTCGTAACTAAACGACACCAAAAGGTGAGACACTTATCACGGTGTACGGTCCAGTCCACCAAGATTTCAGTTTTCCCGGAAATAGATGAAGTCGGCTATTGTACAGAAGAACTTGTTGCCCTGGAACAAATTCTTTCCTCGAGATGTATCGATCATGCCATTTTTTTGTTTTTTCTTTATACAGCTTTGCATTTTCATAGGCTCCTAGTCGAAGTTCTTTAAATTCATCAACCTGTAACAAACGCTTTTGTCCTGCAACGATCATATCAAAATTCAAGAATTTGGTAACCCAATATGCTTTATGCTCGAGTTCGACAGGAAGATGACAGGCTTTTCCAAAAACCAGCCTATATGGTAACATTCCTATTGGTGTTTTGAAAGCTGTTCGATATTCCCACAAAGCATCATCTAATTTGAGTGCCCAATCTTTCTTAGAAGTATTCACAGTTTTTTCTAAAATTCTTTTCACCTCCTGATTTGACACTTCTACTTGACCACTTGTTTGTGCATGGTATGAGGTGCCGAGTTTGTGAGTTACTCTATATTTTCCTAACAAGGTTCTAAATTGACGATTGTCAAAGTGTTTACCTCAATCACTAATTATTGTCCTAGGGGTTCCAAATCGGGTAAAGATGTTTTTCTTGAGGAATTGGAGAACCACTTTAGCATCATTAGTGCGGGTTGCTATGGCTTCTACCCATTTAGACACATAATCTACTGCAACTAGAATATACTGATTTGACAAGGATGCAGGATAGGGTCCCATGAAATCAATACCCCAAACGTCAAATATTTTGCAAACAAGAATATTTTTTAAAGGCATTTAATTTCGTTTAGAGATGTTACCAATTCGTTGACATCTATCAAATGACGCGACGTAAGCCTGGGCATCCTTAAACAGAGTCGGCCAATAGAAATTTGATTGAAATACCTTTGCTATTGTTTGGTTTGCACCGAAATGTCCCCCAGCTTCTCTGTCATGGCAGTAATACAAAATACTGTTAAACTCATGCTCCGGCACACATCTGCGAATCACCTGGTATGCACACAATTTGTATAGATGCGGCTCTCCCAAAAATAATGCTTCACTTAAGATAGAAGTTTCTTTCTTTGTTGATAAGTGAAGTGCCCTGGGATCCAGTTTCCTACAAGGTAATTGGTGAAATCAGCGAACCATGGTGTCTCAGACATCGATAAAACATAATTGAACGAAGAAATAGAAAATATTTTCTCATCAGGAAATTCTTCATTGATGCTAAGATTAGTATCTTTCGATTTTTCGAGCCTTGATAAGTGGTCTGCCACTTGATTGTCAGTCCCCTTCTTATCTTTGATTTCTAAATCAAATTCTTGAAGAAGGAGAATCCACCTCAATAGTCTTGGTTTTGCGTCCTTCTTCGTTAAAAGATACTTTAAAGTTGCATGGTCAGTATAAACAGTAACTTTCGATCCAATAAGATAGGATCGAAACTTATCAAATGCAAATACAACAGCTAAAAGTTCTTTCTCGGTGGTAGCGTAGTTCAGTTGGGGTCCGGTAAGAGTGCGGCTTGCATAATAAATTGTCCTGAAAACCTTATCTATTCTTTGACCAAGCACTACCTCAACTGCGGTATCACTGGCATCACACATTAATTCGAACGGGAGGTTCCAATCTGGTGCTACCACGACAGGGTTGGTCACCAACTTATCCTTTAATGTAGCAAATGCATGCAAACAATCATCAGAGAAGTTAAACTTCACATCTTTTACAAGAAGATTAGAAAGAGATTTAGATATTTTTAAAAAATCCTTAATGAATCTTCTGTAAAATCCTGCATGCCCCAGGAAACTTCTGATGGCTTTGACTGAAGTGGGAGGTAGGAGTTTTTCTATTACATCTGCCTTTACTTTGTCAACTTCAATACCCCTAGATGATATTTTATGCCCCAACATTATCCCTTCATAGACCATGAAATGATATTTCTCCTAATTTAGTACAAGGTTCGTCTCTTCGCATCGCTGCAAAACTAAAGATAGATTATGAAGGCAATCGTCAAAGGTTAGACCAAATAGTGTAAAATCATCCATGAAGATCTCTAAAAAAATTTTGGTCATATCAGAAAAAATTACCAACATGCAACGTTGAAAAGTTACGGGTGCGTTACAGAGACCGAAGGGCATCCTCCAATATGCAAACATACCATAAGGACATATAAATGTCATCTTTTCTTGATCCTTGGGTGCTATGGGAATTTGGTTATATCCCGAGTGTCCACCAAGTAGACAGTAGAACCTGTGACCTGCTAATCTTTCCAACATTTGATCAATAAAAGGTAAAGAAAAGTGATCTTTTCTTGTGGCATCATTTAATTTTCTATAGTCAATACAAACACGCCAACCTGTCACAGTTCTGGTGGGGATCAATTCATTATTATTATTTTTCACAATAGTGATCCCACCTTTCTTTGGTACTACTTGTACCGAGCTGGTCCAAGCACTATCAGAAATTAGATAAATAATACCTGCATCAAGCAACTTGACTATTTCTTTCTTAACAACCTCTTGCATTGTTGGATTTAAGCATCTCTATGGCTGAACAATAGGCTTGAAGTTCTCCTCCATGAGAATTTTGTGAGTGCAAATTGAAGGGCTAATTCCCTTGATATTCGCTATTGTCCACCCCAAAGCCTTTTTATGCCTTCTTAGGACTTTCAACAAGCGTTCTTCCATTTTACCTGTCAACGAATAGGATATTATAACTGGAAAAATATTTTCTCTAAATAAGCATATTTCAAATGATCAGGTAAAGTTTTTAATTCAGGGGTTATTATTGGTTCTTCTGGCACTTCTTTTCCTATTTCAGCCTCCAAGTTCCTTGCTTCTTCTTGGATGACGAGTTCTTCAGTGGTGGTGGTTCCTGATTCCATTATGCATCTCTCCAAAGTATCTTCATTTAATATTTTCACCTGAAACTCCTCAATGAAGTCATCAACAACATCCGCGTGAAACAAGAAGAAGTAGATAGGTCAGAAGAATATTTCATGATTTTATACATATCAAAAACTAATTGCTCATCATTGACTCTCAAAATCAATTTCCCTTGTTGTACATCAATTAGGGCTCTCCCTGTAGCAAGTAATGGACATCCAAGTATAAGAGGTACCTCACGATCCTCTTCCATGTCGAGAACAATGAAGTCTACAGGGAATATAAATTTATCAACCTTTACCAGTACATCTTCTATAATTCCTCGTGGTCTCTTAATCGATTGATCAGCTAATTGCAATGACACTGTCGTTGTTTTGACTTCTCCTAATCCAAGTTTCCTGAAAATTGAAAGAGGGATAAGATTGATACTTGCACCAAGGTCACATAAAGCTTTATCAAAAAATGAATTTCCCAAAGTGCAAGGTATAGTAAAACTCTCTGGATCTTTCAATTTTGGAGGTAGTTTGTTTTGCAGTATAGCACTGCACTCTTCAGTTAACATCACCGTTCTGTGTTCCTCGAGCTTTCGATTATTAGACAAAATTTTCTTCAAAAATTTAGTGTAACTAGGCATCTGTGCTAACACCTCTGCAAATGGAATGTTAATATACAATTTCTTGAAAATCTCTAAAAATTTTGAGAATTGCTTATCTAATTTTTCTTTTTAACATTTCTGAGGATAGGGAAGAGGTGGCATATATTTAGTTTCAGAGTTAGAATCAATCAAACCATTACCAGTAAACTTCTTTGTTGAAACACGTGTCTCCTCTTGCTCGGTTTCTTATTTCTCACCTTCTTGATTAGTGATTTCTTTAGGTTTTAGCTCTTCCAATTGTGTGCCACTCCTTAGTATTATGGCCTTGACATCCTCCTTAGGATTCTTTTCTGTGTTACTCTGAAGAGAACCTTGTGCACGTCCAGAAATTATGGTTGCTAGTTGACCCACCTGAACTTCTAGATTTTTGATAGATGCTTCTTGATTTTGGAACCTAGTTTCTGCTGTACTTAAGAATTTGGCCATCACGTCCTCCAAGTTGGACTTCTTTTCTTGAGGAGGGTGTTCAGAAGGAGGTTGTTTCGCATGGCTTTGATTCCACGAGAAGTTCGGGTGATTCCTGCATCCCGGATTATATGTATTATTGTATGGATTGTTTTGCCTGTGAAAATTTGAAACAAAGTTAGCTTGTTCAGTGGATGAATTATATGCAAACTGATTACCTGCTTGATAGTTACTGCTGTGGTGGCCACCACAACCACACAATTCACATATTGCATGTGTAGTCGGATTAAGTCCATCTATCTTCTTGGTGAAAGTCTCCATTTGTGCTGCTAGAGCTGTAACAGCATCTATATTGTGCAATCCTGAGGCTCTGTTAATAGGTAACCTTTCAATTGGCCATTGATAAGAATTTGTGGCCATCTCTTCTAGCAAATCAATGGCTTCTTTTGGAGTTTTTCTCATGATAGTGCCACCTGCAGCTGCATCAATCATGTTTCAGGTTGTACTAGTTAGACCGTTATAAAAAGTTTGTACCTGCATCCAAGTGGGCAACTCATGATGAGAACATCTTTTCAAAAGGTCTTTAAAACATTCCCATGCTCATAGAGTGACTCCCTATCGACCTGCAAAAACATAGTAATTTCATTACGTAACTTTGCAGTTTTTTCAAGGGGAAAGTATTTCCCTAAAAATTTTTGTTCTAATTCTGCTCATGTCGTTATGGATCCTGCTGGCAAGGAAGTCAACCAGCTTTTTGCTTTATCCCTCAGTGAAAATGGAAAAAGTCTTTAGCGGATTGCATCCTCTGATACTCCGTTATGTTTAAATGTGTCGCAAATTTCAATGAAATTCGCCAAGTGAACATTTAGATCTTCTTGCGATATGCCCCCAAATTGTACTGAATATTGAATCATCTAAATGATGATGGGCTTAATTTCGAAATTGTTCACTTGTATAGGTGGTCGTCGGATGCTAGATTCAACACCATCCATCTTTGGCATAGCATAATCCCAAAGTGCACATTGCACCTCTGCACTGTTCCCTTCTGCCATTATATTGACTGTTACTGACGCTGCTCTTCTCAAAGCGTAAAAAGTGCGCTCAATTTCTGGATTGAATTCTGCAAGTATTCTCCCACTAGTACGTGTCATGCACTAGAAACGAAAACCCTGCAAATTAGACTTAAAAACCAAATTAACGAACTCTCAAATTAACTAGTAAAATCACAATAAACGTAATATTTTATTTCAGTCCCCGGCAACGGCGCCAAAAACTTGATGTTATGAAATTGACACTAGCAAGTGCACTAATCATTCAAGTAATAAAATGATGAGTTAATATCGTTCCTAATGAGGACTGAACAAATACTGCAGAAATTATGACTCAACTCTTACCATTATTTGAGCAAACAAATAATTGTAGGGGAAAAATTTACTAACAATTAACTAAGGGAAAAACAGATGACAATAGTAAATAAAGGGAGACTTGCAAACTTTGGAATGGAGATTCTTATGAACTAACATACTAAGGACTCGACTTCACCTAAACCATTATTGCCAAGAGTTTCGAATGGACAAGTTTCGTTTAATACATTTTTCAAGATGGTAGAATTCCCAATAAATTGGTTATCCATATTCCAGGTCTAACCACAATCTCAAGAATCATTAACTTCAAATATCCATATTCCAGGTCTATTCTAGATTAATTTAGATTAAGAAGCATTACGTTCAATGGAATTCCTTTCAGTTAAATCTCTCTATTCGGTTACGATTTAAATGGACCACATGAACTTCCTAGAATCCCTATTCGGTTACTCCTATTCCATTCATGGCATGTTTTATCCTGGCCTTTGCATAGATAACAATCCAACATCATATTTATTAATTCAGCCATTCATAAAAACATAGCTTCTCTATTCGACGCATCACCATGCTTAAAGAAGGGATCAAAATAACAAACAGCATTAAGAGCAATAAAACACACTCTTTGAAAAACACATTAAATTCCAACTTGTCCAAATAGCAACTCAAGACATAAGTTTAGGATTCATCTATCCTTAGCACAAAAATACCTACTCCATAATAATATTCAAATAAACCATGTTCATATCATAAAACATCAACATAACTAAATAAGAATAAAGCAAAACCGGAGAAGAATGATTAAAAGCTTCATAGTAGCCTTCAGGAGTGTCTCCAACTCCCCTTTTGCGTCTCGTCTCCTCCAACTCTGTTTTTCTGTATGATAGCCATGCTCCCCTTTTTGTTCAGCTAGGGTTTCTATTTATAATATTCTAAATCCGTCGGCCAGCACTGCAGCGCCAACTACCCAGCGCTGCAGCGCTGAAACACATATCGAACGCTAGCCAGAGCTGCAGCGCCCCACGAACCAGCGCTGCAGCTTTGAGTTTCTGTCCCTTGTGCTATTCCTGCCAGATTCCAGCATTGCAGCGCTGGTTCTTCAGTGCTACAGCTTTGAGTTTCTGTCCCCTTCACACATTTTGCCTTTCCAGCGCTGTCTGCATAGTAATTTTCCAAGACTTAGCATTGATCATTTAACTAAAACAAACTATTAGTAAAATAAAATAAACTACTAAAAATTGCTAAAAACACATGAAATACAAATCTAATGCTTAAGATCAACACCAAAAACATGCCTAAAAGAAGTATAATAACATGATTTATTCAGAGTTATCAGACACTCCTTTTGAATGGACAGAAGCTTGTCAAGAAGCATTCCAAATGCTGATCGGCAAGCTTACTTCTGCACCTATAATGCAGTCACCAGATTGGATTTTGCCTTTTGAAATCATGTGTGATGCTAGTGACTACGCTGTAGGTGCTGTTCTTGGACAGTGAATAGAGGGAAAACCTTTTGTCATTTGCTATGCTAGTAAGACTTTAAATAGTGCTCAAATGAATTACTTTACAACTGAAAAAGAATTGCTAGCTGTAGTATTTACTTTTGATAAATTTCATGCTTATTTAATTGGGTCGCCTATCCTTATTTTTATAGATCATACCGCCCTCAAGTATCTTCTCATAAAGAAGGATGCTAAAGCACGACTAATCCGATGGATCTTCCTCTTGCAAGAATTTGATATGACCATCAAGGACAAAAAAGGAGTGGAGAACATAGTAGCCGACCACCTCTTGAGACTTACATTTGGGGACACTTATGATGACATGCCAATCAAGGACGATTTTCTCGATGAGCAATTACTATCCATTACTTCTCTACCATGGTTTGCTCACATCGTAAACTATTTGGCTATAGGTGAGATACCTATGGATTGGAGCGCTCAAGACAAAAGGAAATTCTTATATGAGGTGTATAATTTCTATTAGGACCCTATATTTTCAAGTACTGCGCTGACCAAATTCTAAGGTGTTGCATCCCTAATGAAGAGATTGCGAGTGTCTTAGAATTTTGTCACTCCTAAGCTTGTGGAGGCCACTTTTCAATGAAAAAAACTGCTGCAAAAATTTTGCAGTGTGGATTTTATTGGCCTACCTTTTTTAAAGATGCAAACACCTATTGTCGCTCATGTGAAAGGTGTCAAAAGTTAGGAGCAGTGTCTTGCCGAAATATGATGCCCTTAAACCCTATTTTAGTAATTGAAATCTTTGATTGTTGGGGCATCGATTTCATGGGACCCTTTCCTCCTTCCTTCGGATACCGATATATCATCGTGGCAATAGATTATGTATCTAAGTGGGTAGAAGCAACAGTTTGTCGAAGCAATGATAATGGAACGGTGATTAAATTCCTTGAAGAAAATGTGTTATCTCGATTTGGTACACCACATGCTATAATTAGTGATCGAGGTACACATTTTTGCGACTGTTCTTTTGAAGCTTTGATGAAAGTAGTGCATAAAATCTCAACTGCTTACCATCCTCAGACTAGTGGACAAGTAGAGCTTGCTAATAGGGAGATTAAACAAATTTTAGAAAAAATGGTTAACCTCGATCGCAAGGATTGGTCATTGAGACTAACTGATGCGCTTTGGGCTTACCATACAGCCTTTAAAACTCCCTTAGGTATGTCACCTTATCGGCTTGTTTTTGGAAAGCCTTGCCATTTACCCATGGAGCTCGAGCATCGAGCGTACTGGGCCATCAAGTCTTTTAACTTTGATATGGGCGAAGCAGGTAAGCTTAGGAAATATCAGCTGACCGAGTTAGAAGAGTTAAGAAACGAGGCTTATGAAAATTCTAGAATCTATAAGGCTAAGATGAAAGTATTCCATGACAAAAACATTTTGAGGAAAAAATTTAAACTCAATGATCAGGTGTTCTTATACGACTCTAGACGTCATAAGCATCCTGGAAAACTTTGCTCAAGATGGACCGACCCTCTTATAGTGAAAAATGTTTTTGAAAATGGGGCGGTAGAAATTGAGGATACTAGAAATGGCCGAGTTTTTAAAGTAAATGGACAGTACCTCAAGATCTTAATCGATAGGTAAGACCCGGAAGTGGAAGAAATTCCACTTATGGATCCAGTCTATTTCCCTTAACTTCACCACATAGGTATGTTCTCATTTATTTTTCTTTCGATTTGTTTGTTTTAATTTTAATTATGTTTTATTAAATCTCAATTGTTGGTTTTTCTTTTAGTTTGATTTAAATTTTTAAGGATTACTTTTTAACTTTAATGTATTTTTCTTTTGGCAAACAAAATAGTTTTTTTTGGACACCAGTATGCACTGTGGTGTGCCTCAACCAGCACCGCGGTGCCCAGAACCGAGCTAAGCAGTGCCAGGCCTAGCACTACAACGTTAGGCCCAGCACTGCAGCGCTAGGCCGAGCATCGCGGTGCCCAGAACCGAGCTTAGCAGCGCCAGGCCCAGCACCGCAGTGCACAGCACAGCGCTAGCTCGAGCCCAGCACATAGCTAACCCTAAATTCTGCACTATAAAAGCCATTTTGCAGCCTTCTTCTTCATTTCTTTTTTCACAAAACCAGTAGCACACTACCTCATCTCTCCCTTTTGCAACAAATCCTTACTTGCCCACTCATTTGCACTCAAAACTTTCTTGTTTATACCATCATCTCTTACTAAATTACTCACTCATTTTGCTGATTTTGCTAGCATTCTCTCTCAAAAGCTTGGTTATAAGAAGACCATTTGGTTCATCAAGAACACTTCAAGAGGTAGATAGTCTTTCTTCTCTCCACCATGGACATCAAGTACGACCACTTTCTTCCATTTTATTGTGCATTTGTGCTATTTAGTGGTTACATTTTGCCTTAAGTCTATTATTCTAAATATTTGATTTCCATGGCACCTAAGACCAAGAGACCTAGGGGGAAACGACAAAAAAAGTATTATGAGACCAAATTTGTGAGTTTTAAAGCAAGTGAGAGATATATTAGTATGTTGCAAAGTCGAAAACCCATTCCTGAAAGAGGATTCAACATCACCGAGAGGGGTAATCTGACTTTATTTAGAATGATTCTTGATAGGAATTGGGGTACATTTACAAGACCACCCTCTCCTTCCCTCCCGAATTTGGTTAGAGAATTTTACGCAAATGCACCCGAGCATAGGAATGGTAAAGTAAGAGTCAGGGGGCAAACAGTTTCTTTTAGCAACTCAACCATTAATAGCTTCTATGGATTACCTGACATTTAACATAGTGAGTATAGTGCATATGTGTCTACCATTAATTATGAAGATATTTGCACTACCTTTTGTATTCCGGGCACTACAAGGAAAATGACGAGTGATATCCCTGTCACTTTGCCCGGTACTTCTCTCAATGCCACTGCTAGGGCTTGGCAATATTTTATATGTCAGCAGATGATGCCTGCTTTACACTATAGTGCCTTAACTGTTGAGCGAGCTGTGTTAATCTATGCAATTTTTATGGGAATGACTATCGATGTAGTCCAAGTCATATATGATTCGATCAAATACACTATTAGACAAAAGCTCAGATTATATTTTCCTTCTTTAATAACCCAATTGTGCATCTGAGCCAGAGTCCAATACAGCCCTGATGAGGAGACTCAGCCACCTAAAAGACCCATTGATGATATCCTGCTAGCTCAGATTAAAACCTCCAGGCCACCAATTCCGGGAGAGGAGGCAGTATTTGCTACTCATTCCCCCACCTCTAGGTATTTCACGGTTGCCGAGTGACTTGAGCGGATAGAGAGTCAGTAGACATTATTGCTTGTTAGGTTAGATCATCAAGACCGATTTTTGGCTCAGCAAGCTGATTATCAAGCAGAGGTCAACTCCTCCTTTGGTCAGATGTTCCAACACCTTGCCTCCACTACTAGTTGTAATATGGGTCATTTTCCTACTATGCCACCCTATCTGGGTTCGTCTTTTGATCCACTTCCCGAGGAAGGTGAAAAGAGTGAAGGGAATGCAGATGATGATGAGATTTAGAGGAATACTTTTGGGTTCTATCTCTTATTTTCCCTTTTCCTTAGTCTATTTTTCGTTATTTTCTTTTTCTTATTTTAGTGATTTTTCTACATTTTATGTGCTAACCTAACATATGGGGGAATCCTAAGGGTACACCATAGTTGTTTTCTTTTCTGTTGTCTTGTTCTATGTTGTAAATTGGAATTTTAGCAAGAAAAATGGCATGCAGTTCACCTAGTGGTACACATTTTACAGCACCTGTGCACTTGCGCTTACAATGGGAGTTTTTCTTTACTCTCTCTTTAACATTGAGGACAATGCAAATTTTAAGTTGGGGGTGGAGATGTATGTCTTTAAAATTGCTTGGTGTTACCTTTCCTTACCTATTGCTTTAAGCATGATTTGTGTTTCCCTTGGATTTAATTCACATGTCAATGATATAAGCTTAATTGAGATAATATACAACATTTAGAAGAAGTTAAATTTTCACTTGGTTTGAAATGTTTTAAATCTTGCTTCGGTTTGAAATTAATTTAAGTATCAATCTTCACTTGGTTTGAGACTCTAGTTTGCGGTAAGAATGTATGATTAGTCTAAAACATTTAGAGAAGTTTTATATGTGATTGTTTTGTGAATACTTTTGCGGTCTCGATAAGCTCTAGAACTTATTTGATAATCATTTGAGGTGAATTTCTAGAATGCACACTACTTAGGATATGATATAGGCCATTTTTGAACTGTTTGAGCCTTCCAAACTTACCATTGCTATATTTATCACTAGTCACCCATTTGAGCATTTTTCTTGAAAAAGAATTTAAGCCTTGTTTCTTTCAACAGCCCATTTACTCACCTTTATTAGCCTAAAATATTTTATCCTTACCTTCCTTTTAAAATAACTTAGTTATACACATTTGTTGAGAAGCACTCTAGAGGAATAAGGATGAAAGTGTGAGAAAAAAAATATTACTACCATAGCCCAAATACATGAAAAGAGATAAGTTAGGGGTTGTGGAAAAGAAAAAAAAATGATGAAAAATGAGGTGAATGGTCTTATTTGCCAAAATAAAAAAAGAAGTGAATTATGGCAAAGAAAGAAGAAAGAAAGAAAAAAAATGGTGATTTGTTGAAAGAAATGCTCGAAAAATGGTTAGAAGAGTTGGGTATTGAAGTAAGGTTATCTAGTGCTTAAAGAGTTATATTCAAAACTAAGAGATTAAGTTCTTTTACTTATTGAATCCTTCCCGTTCTTTCTTAACCTTTACTTTAGCCTAACATTACAAGCTTAGTAAAGACCTATTGATCCAATGTAGTGTGATTTTTCTACAATAGTGGAGAGTGATTTGAAAAATAAGCCTATGGAGCTTGTTTATGTGATTGAGGTCACACAATTTATTATATTTTTAGAGGCCAAGACATGTATTCACAAAGGTTATGTATAAAATCATCTAGGTGTATGGATTAATGGATTGTGGTAAGATGGATGTTAAGAGTCAATAACGATTTCAAGATTGATGTTTGGATTACTTTCGAACTTAGGTGAATTTCAACGATTTTATGTGCTATGTGTTATGCAAAAATTTTGAGACAAAATGTGGATTAATCTTGGTTAACACTGATATTGCTTTACTTTATTTCGATTCCCACCATAGATTTCATCTCCTATTTCTGCTTGAATTGCTAGGGACTAGCAATAAGTTAGTTAAGGGTTGTGATAAGAGCCATAAAATGTATCTCAACGATGTTTAATTGTTAGCATTTTATGATTCTCCTCGGTCTTTATTGTACTTTTATGTGTTAATAACTCTTAAGTAATATTATTGGACCACTAACTTATTCCAGTGCATTTTCAGGTATTTTGAGTCCAAAGAGAAGAAGAAGCGATGTTCTATGCATGACGAAGCATAGGACTGGCTGCGGAGAGGCAAAGCATGAAGAAAATCAGCAAATAGCCAGCACTGTGGTGCTCCTCAGCAGTACCGCACTGCCAAGAAACTCCCTCATTGTGAACAAACAGCCAGCACCACGGTGCCCAGAAGCTCACCCAACCAGATTATGCCTAGCACCACAGTGCTCCTCAAGCAGCACCGCATCGCGCACATGGGATTGCATCTCCAAGTTAGACTTTAATTAGGGTTTTAAACATTAGATTAAACCCAAGAACACCCTTGGGCCCTTGTACTATAAATAGGACACTTAAGGTTTAAGAGTAGGGGATCTTGGGTGTGAAGAAAAACCCAGAAAACTAAAGGCAGCAGCTTTCATCCATAAAAGTGTTTAGCCATGAACACCATGGCTAACTAACTTCCAAGCAAGGCGAAGGGATGAATCCCTAGGTTTAGTTGTTCCTATCTTCCCTTACTTGATTCAGTTGTAATAAGAATTTATTGTCAAAACATTGCTATGATTTACTTCTTTATCTAATTATAAGACCTTATCTATTCCAGTGATTGTATCTTTTTCCTTGATATAAATTTAGTCATGCTTCTCTTATGTCAAGATTGTTCGGGTATAATTGAGTCCGGTAAATCTAGCCTTTAGGTTTGTCTATTACTGCAATATTGTCAATAAAGATATATTTTCGTTTCTTGATAAACCTATAGGATAGATCATATGTGCATAAATCGAAGAAGTATTTCATAACAATGATATTAGGGTTTATATATGTGCTCATTGAATACTTGCCAGTTGTATGTTTGGGATGTGAAACTTACAACCGAGATAAAAATAACTGAATCAAGTTAGAGATAGGACAACAAACCTAGGGAGGATTCCTGGATCCTTGTTGTCTGCCCTATTATATTTTACACGATTACTTCATTACCAAAAGTTCATATTTTCTCACTTAAATCTTTACCGTTTGTGTTATGGTTCACACCTTCTTTTGTAGTTAACTTGTTTCCTTGTGGAATCGACACCCCAAAGCTGTGCTACAACTACCGTGTTATTTTTGGGCGTAATCAGTTACTGAAGCAAGGTCCATATCTATTTAAGCTAATTAAGGAAGTCATATCCTAAGAAGTTTAAATGAAAATCCAAATCTAGAAGACCTTACCTAGGATGGTCGTACACATCATGGGCCCTAACGGAAGCAAGTGAACCATAATCCTTTGTATATAAAGAAAACAAAATCACCATTCTCATTCCCACAGTAAAGAATCTTAATTTGCTTGTTTCTCGATTGAAAAAGGGTTTATGAAGGCTAAGTAATTTGACTTGAAGTGAAAAGAGGTTATCATTTTTACTATCCTATCACTTCAAATTTTCCATTGTAAAAACCCTTTTGGCCCTTAATAAAATTTCTTTATGAAACTTTTACCAAGGATTTTTCTTTCACTCAAATGATGATTCTTAAAAGAGGGAGATAAAAGTTCAAAAAAAGAAAAAATAAAGATTAGAAGAGTGATTACACCCAAAACATAACGCAGTTGTTGTAGCACAGCTTTGGGGTGTCAATTCCATAGGGAAACAAGTTAACTACAAAAGAAGGTGTGAACCATAACACAAACGATAAAAATTTAAGTGAGAAAATATGAACTTTTGGTAATGAAGTAATTGTGTAAAATAGATTGTAAAATATAATAGGGAAACAACAAGGATCCGGGAATCCTTCCTAGGTTCGTTGCCCTATTCCTAACTTGATTCAGTTGTTTTTATCTCGATTGCGAGTTTCACATCCCAAACAGGCAATCGGTAAATATTCAATGAGCATATATATAAACCCTAATATGATTGTTATGAAATACTTTTTATTTTCGATTCATGCACACATGATCTATCCTGCAGGTTTATCAAGAAACAACAATATATCTTTGTTGATAATATTACAGTAATGGACAAACCTAAAGGCTAAATCTACCATACTCAATTATACCCAAACAATCATGACATAAGAAAAGCACGACTAAATTTATATCAAGGAGAAAGATACAATCACCGAAATAGATAAAATCTTATAATTAGCTTAAAAAGTGAATCATAACAGTGTTTTGACAATAAATTCCTATTACAACTGAATCAAATAAGGGAAGATAGGAACAACTACACCTAGGGATTCATCCCTTCACCTTGCTTGGAGATCAGTTCGCCATGGGGCTCATGGTTGAACACTTTGATGGGGAAGAATTGGTTGCTCCCTTGAGTTTTCCAGGCTTCCAAAAGATCCTTCTCTTAAACCCTAAGTGATCTATTTATAGTACAAAGGTACAAGGGTGTTTTCAGGTTTAATATATTGTTTAAAACCCTAATTAAGTTCTAACTCGGAGATATAACATCGTGTGCGTGCTGCGGTGCTCCTTTATTGGCGCTGCGGTGTTAGCTTTAGCTTTGGTTGGGTGTACTGCTAGGCACCGCGGTGCTGGCTGAGGAGCACCGAGGTGCACACTGGTGGTTCAAGATGTGGAGGTTTCTGAGCACTGCGGTGCTGGCTGAGGGGCACCGCGGTGCACACTGATGACTTGATTTTTTTCTTTATGTTTGCTTCTCCGCAACCACTCCGACACTCCGTTATGCATGAAATCTTGGTTCTTTAAGCAACAATTGCTTTTTCTTCTCTTTTGGACTCAAAGTACCTGAAAATGAAAAGAAATAAGTCAGTGGTCCAATAATATCACTTTAGAGTTATTAACATATAAAAGTGCAATAAAGACCGAGATCAATCCTAAATGCTAACAATTAAACACTGTTGAGATGTATTTTATGGCTCTCATCACAACCCTAACTAGCTTATTGGTAGTCCCTAGCAATTCAAGCGAAAACCAGAGATGAATTCTATGGTGGGAATCGAAGTAAAGTAAAGCAATATTAGTGTTAACCAAGAGTAATTCCCATTTTGTCTCAAAAATTTCACATAACACACAGCACATAGAATCATTTAAATTCACCCAAGTTCGAAAGTAATCCAAACATCAATCTTAAAATCGTTATTGACTCTTAACATCCATTTTACAATAATCCATTAATCCGAACATCCGGATGATTTTATGCATAAGATTCGTGAATACAAGTCTTGGCCTCTAAAACATGATAAATTTCGTGACATCAATCACAAAAATAAGCTCCATAGGCTTACATTTCAAACCACTCTCCACTATTGTAGAAAAATCACATTACATTGGATTAATAGGTCTTTAATAAGTTTGTAACATTAGGCTAAGGTAAAGGTTAAGAAAGAATGGGAATGATTCACAAGTAAAAGAACTCAATCTCTTAGCTTTAAACACAACCACTTTTAAGCACTAGATAACCTTTCTTCGACACCCAACTTTTTCAACCATTTTTCGAGCTTTTTTCTCAAATCACCACTTTTCTTTTCTTTTCTTCCTTCTTTGCCATAATTCACTTCTCTTTTCTTTTCTTTTGTATTTTGGCATAAGACCATTCACCTCCTTTTTCGTTTTTTTTTTCACAACCCCCAACTTATCTCCTTTAGTGTACTTGGGTTATGGTTTTCATATTTTCATCCTTACTCCTTTTAAGTGCTTCTCAATAAATGTGTATAACTAAGTTCTTTTAAAAGAAAGGTAAGGATAAAATATTTTAGGCTCATAAAGGTAAGAAAATGGGCTATTGAAAGAAACAAGGCTTAAATTCTTTTTTCAAGAAAAAGGCTCAAACAGGTGACTAGTGATGAACATAGCAAGGGTAAGTTCGAAAGGCTCAAACGGTCCAAAAATGGCTTATATTATATCCTAAGTAATGTGCATTCTACGAATTCACCTCACGTGATTATCAAATAAGTTCTAGAGCTTGCCAAGACCGCAAAAATATTCACAAAATAATCATATATAAAATTTCTCTAAATGTTTAACATTAATCATACAACCTTACCACAAACTAGAGTCTCTAACCAAATAAAGATTGACACTTATAGTATTCTCAAACCCAAAAAAAATTTCACTTCTTCTAAATGCTGTATGTTATCTCAATTAAGCTTATATCATTGACATGTGAATTACATCCAAGGCAAACACAAGCATGCTTAAAATAAAAGGTAAGGGAAGGTAACACCAAGCAATTTTAATGAAAAAGAAATACGTTTCCTCCACCCCCAACTTAAAAATTGCATTGTCCTCAATGTTAAAGAGAAAGTAAATGAAACTCCTTTTGTAAGCACGAGTGCACAGGTTTTGAAGAATGTGTACCACCAGGTGAATTACATGCCATTCTTCTTGCTGAAATTCCGATCTACAACATAGAACAAGACAATAAAAAGAAAGGAACTGCGGTGTACCCTTAAGATTCCCACCATATGTTAGGTTAGCACATAAAATGGAGAAAAATAACTAAAATGAAAATAAAAATAACGAAAGGGAAAATAAGAGATAGAACTCAAAACTAATCCTCTAAGTCCTCATCATCTTCTTCATTCCCTTCATTCACTTCACCTTCCTCGGGAGGTGGATCAAAAGATGAACCTGGATAGGGTGGCATAGTAGGAAAGTGATCCATATTACAACCAGTAGTGGAGGAGAGGTGTTGGTACATCTGACCAAAGGAAGAGTAGATCCCCGCTTGATAATCGGCTTGCTGAGCCAAGAATCGGTCTTGCCTAGCCAAGATTCGGTCTTGACAATCTATTCTATCAAGAGACAGTTTCTGATACTCATCAAAATAACTCTTTAAACGCTCAAGGTGCTCGGCAACAGTGAAATGCCTAGAGGGGGGAGAGCGGGTAACAATTACTGCCTCCTCTCCCGAAATTTGTGGCCTTGTGGCTTTAATCTAAGCTAGCAGGCTATCACCGATGGGTTTTTGGGTTGTTGGGCCTCCTCATCAGGACTGTATTGGACTCCGGCTTGTTTACACAATTGGGTAATTAAAGAAGGGAAATATAATCCGAGCTTTTGTCTAACAGTGTGTGTGATAGAATTAAATATGACTTGGCCCACATCAATAGTCATGCCCATCAAAATTGCATAAATTAACACAGCTCACTCAACAGTTAAGGCACTATAGTGTAAAGCAGGCATCATCCACTGACATATAAAATATTGCCAAGCCCTAGCATTGGTAGTGAGAGAAGTACCAGGCAAAGTGACAGGGATATCACCCATCATTTTCCATGTAGTGCCCGAAATACAAAGAGTAGTGCAAATCTCTTCATAATTAATTATAGACACATATGCACTGTACTCACTATGTTTGATGTTAGGTAATCCATAGAAGTTATTAATGGATGTGCTGCTAAAAGAGACTGTTTGTCCTCTCACTCTCACTTTACCATTCCTATGCTCGTCTGCATTAGCATAAAATTCTCTAACCAAATTTGTGAGGTAAGGAGAGGGTGGTCTTGTAAATGTACCCCAATTCCTATCTAGAATCATTCTAAATAAGGTCAGGTTCCTCCTCTCGGTGATGTTGAATCCTCTCTTGGGAATGAATTTTCTATTTTGCAGCATTCTAATATATCTCTCACTTGCTTCAATGCGTCATACTCTTGTTGTGGTTTCCCCCTAGGTCTGTTGGTCTTAGATGCCATGGAAATCAAATATATAGAACAATAGACTTAAAGCAAAATGTAACCACTAAATAGCACAAACAAAAAATAAAAGGGAAGAAAGTGGTCTTACTTGATGTCCACGTTGGAGAGAAGAAAGACTACCCACCTCTTGAAGTGTGCTTTGATAAACCCAAAATCTTCTTATAACCAAGCTTTTGAGAGAGAATGCTAGCAAAATCAGCAAAATTAGTGAGCAATTTAGCAAGAAATGATGGTAGAAACAAGAAAGTTTTGAGTCAAAGTGAGTGGGCAAGTAAGGATTTGTTGCAAAGATGAGAGAGAAGTTAGTGTACTGTTGGTTTTGTGAAAGGAGAAATGAAGAAGGAGGCTGCAAAATAGTTTATATAGTGCAAAATTAGGTTTTGATATGTGTTGGGCTCGAGCTGGCGCTGTGCTGTGCGCTGCGGTGCTGGCTGAGGGGCACCGCGGTGCACACTGGTGTCTACAAGAAGAAAACTTTATTTGTTGCCAAAAGAAAGAAAAAGAAAATAAAGTTAGCCAAATAAAAAATGGTATAAAAAGTAATCCTTAAAAATTAGATTAAACTAAAAGAAAAACAAACAATTAAGATTGAATAAAACTTAATTAAAAACAAAACAAACAAATCAAAAGAAAAATAAATAAAAACGTACCTGTGTGGTAAAGTTAAGGGAAATAGACCAGATCTATAAGTAGAATGTCTTCCACTTCCGGATCTTGCCTATCGATTAAGATCTTGAGGCGCTAACCATTTACTTTAAAAATTCGACCATCTCTAGTATCCTCAATTTCTACCACCCCATTTTCAAAAACATTTTTCACTACAAATGGGTCAGTCCACCTCGACCGAAGTTTTCCAAGATGCTTATGGAGTCTAGTGTCGTATAAGAACACCCTATCATTGGGTTTAAATGTTTTCCTCAAAATATTTTTGTCATAGAATACTTTCATCTTAGCCTTATAGATTCTAGAATTCTCATAAGCACTGTTTCTTAATTCTTCTAATTCGGTCAACTGATATTTCCGAAGCTTACCCGCTTCTCCTATGTCAAAATTAAAAGACTTGATGGCCCAATAAGCTCGATGCTCGAGCTCTACAGGTAAGTGGCAGGGCTTTCCAAAGACAAGACTATAAGGTGACATGCCTAAGGGGTTTTTAAAAGCTATACAGTAAGCCCAAAGCGCATCAACTAGTCTCAAAGACCAATCCTTGCGATCCAGGTTAATTGTTTTTTCTAAAATTTGTTTAATTTCCCTATTAGCCAGCTCTACTTGTCCACTAGTCTGAGGATGATAGGCAGTAGAAATTTTATGTAACACCCCATATTTTTTCATCAAAGCTTCAAAAGAGCAGTTGCAAAAATGTGTACCTCAATCACTAATTATAGCATGTGGTGTACCAAATCGAGATAACACATTTTCTTTAAGAAATTTCATTACCGTTCTATTATCATTGCTTCAGTAAGCTGCTGCCTCTACCCACTTATATACATAATCTATTGCCACGATGATATATTGGTGTCCGAAGGAAGGAGGTAAGGGTCCCATAAAATTGATGCCCCAACAATCAAATATTTCAATTATTAAAATAGTGTTTAAGGGCATCATATTTCGATGAGACACAGCTCCTAACTTTTGACACTTTTCACATGAGTGACAATAGGTGTTTGCATCTTTAAACAAGGTAGGCCAATAAAATCCACACAATTTCAAAAGGTAAAGTCCAATCCGGTGACTGCATTATAGGTGCGGAAGTAAGCCTGGCGATCAGCATTTTAAAGGCCTCTTGACAAGCTTGAGTCCACTCAAAGGGGGTGTCTTTAACTAGGAGGGCACTTAGAGGTCTAGATATGTTTGAAAAATTTTGTATGAACCTCTTATAAAAACCAGCATGACCAAGGAAAGATCTTACATCCTTTATTGTCTTAGGTGTGGGCATTTTATAGATTAATTCAATTTTAGATTGATCAACCTCTATTCCCTTAGAAGAGACAATATGCCCTAAGACAATATCGGATGGTACCATGAAATGGCATTTTTCCCAATTTAAGACTAATTCTTTCTCCTCACAACGAATCAACACTCTTTCTAAATTCATTAAGCATGCATTAAATGAAGATCCAAAAACAGTTAGGTCATCCATAAAAACCTCCATGCAATTTTCAACCATGTCACTAAAAATACTCATCATGCAACGTTGAAAAGTGGTAGGAGCATTATACAATCCAAATGGCATTCTACGAAAAGCATAGGTGCCAAAGGGACAAGTGAAAGTAGTTTTTTCTTGGTTTTCTAATGCAATTGCAATTTGATAGTAACCAGAATAGCCATCTAAGAAATAATAAAAAGGATGTCCAGCCACACACTTAAGAATTTTATCGATAAAGGGGAGTGGGAAGTGGTCTTTCCAAGTGGCAGCATTTAATTTTCTATAATCAATGCGCATACGCCACCTAGTCATAAGCTTGGTAGGGACTAACTCTCCTAGGTCATTTTTTACCACAGTGACCCCAGTCTTTTTAGGACGACTTGCGTAGGACTTACCCATTTACTATCAGCTATGGGATATATAATTCCCGCATCTAATAGTTTTAGCACTTCATTTTTCACTACTTCTTTCATAGTGGGGTTAAACCTACATTGAGGGTCTCTACGAGGACTAGTTCTTTCATCCAAATTTATTTTATCGGAGCAGATTAGAGGACTAATTCCCTTCAAATCAGCCATGCTCCATCCTAAGGCTGATTTATGTGCATTTAAAGTTTGAATTAATTTCTCACATTCGGTCTCAGATAATTCAGAAGAAATAATAACAGGAAATGTATCACCTGGACCGAGAAAGGCATGCTTTAAACCCTTAGGTAGTGGCTTCAATTCGACTTTAGGTGCTTCCACACTTGAGGGGACTTGTTTCTCACTTCTTTCGGGCAGCTTCTCAAACTTCGGTTGCCATGCCCGAGTGCCAAATTCCTGAGATTTATCAAAAACAGCACAAATATTAGTTATATCAGTTTTATCATCAAATCAATCAATCTTAGAATTAACAAGAAAATTTTCAAGAGGATCATAATCATGAGCTATGGAAACTCCCTCGTTGATGAGTGACTCGATCATGTAAAGCTGGTGGTTTTCGTCCTCATCTTCGGGCTGTTTTGCAACATTGAAAATATTCACTTCAAGTGTCATGTTTCCAAAGGACAGCTTCATGAGTCCATTCCTATAATTTATTAGAGCATTTGTAGTAGCAAGAAAGGGTCTACCCAAAATTAAAGGAATTTTAAAGTTAGTGTCAACAGCAGAAGTAGTATCTAAGATTAAGAAATCAACAGGATAATAGAATTTATCAATTTGAATTAGCACATCCTCTACCACACCCCAGGGTACTTTGACTGAACGGTCAACCAATGGCAATACCATGCCAATTGGTTTGATTTCTCCCAATCCTAGCTGTAAATAAATAGAAAATGGCGTCAAGTTTATACTAGATCCTAAATCTAGCAAGGCTTGTCCCACCTCATGATTTCCAATGCTACAAGCAATGGTAGGATAGCTCGGATCCTTATATTTTGGGGGAATTCTTTGCTCAATTAACGCAATAACTTTCTCAGTTAGGAATGTTTTTTTCTTGACATGGTGCTTCCTCTTAATTGTGCATAAATCTTTGAGAACTTTTGCATAGGTAGGAACTTGTTTAATCACATGCAAAAGAGGAAGATTAAGTTTCACTTGCCTTAAGTTCTCTAGGATTTCATTGTTTAAGTCCAGATTTTTTTTGTTTGATTTTAAGGCTTGGGGGAATGGTGCCTTAACAGGACTTTTGGTTACTTCAGAGTCTTTGGACAGCTCGGTATTACTACTAGCTTGACCCTTTTCCACATCCTTGGATTTATTCATTGGTTGGATGTGTAGTAACTTACCACTTCGGGTCACAATGGAATTTACATCTTTCACATTTTCTTGTGCCATATGTTAACCGTGAGGTATGGACTGAGCTTGGGAAGGGAACTTACCTCACTCAGTCACACTTAAGGAGCCCATCAATTTGGACATTTGTCTCCTAATTTCTTTGTTCTCTTCAACAACCTGCATAATTAATGCCTCACACCTTTGGTTTGTCTTACCTTGTGCCTCTATAAAAGCATGTAAGGTGTCTTCTAAAGAGTTCCTAGAGGATAAGGGTGCATGATAAGGTGCAAGGTATGATCTAGGGGGCTATGCATGATGCTGATTTTCAGATTTCCAGCTGAAGTTGGGGTGATTTCGCCACCTCGGATTATAAGTGTTAGAGAAAGGTGCAAGAGGCTTCTTATACATGCCTAAGGCATTACATTGTTCCTCGTACAATCCTCTTATATCAACAAATGTGGGACACTCTTGGGAGAGATGATCCACCCCGCCACACACAAAGCATGACTCCAAAGACTCAGCATGATTAGCCATATGTGTTTGCTTTGAGCTTTTGGTTTTTAATGCATCTAACTCCCTAATGAGCATTCCGACCTTATCTTTCAGGTTGTCTTCTTCCCTAAGATGGTATATTCCTCCACCACTAAGGTTTCCTATAGGTCATGACCTATTTGTGCTTTCAGTAGCACTAGGTCCAGTCCATATATGAGCTTTTTCACCAAGCTCATTGAGGTATTCTATAGCCTCATCGACGTCTTTTTGCAGAAATTCACCATTGCACATCATCTCTACAAATTGGTGTTCTATATAGGTAAGACCCTCATAGAAATAGCTCACTAAACGCCAATTTTCATACCCATGATGTGGACGCATACTTAACAACTCTTTAAATTTCTCCCAAGACTGATACAAAGTCTCGTTTTCCTTTTGTGCAAAGGTAGAGATTTGTCTTTTCAAAGCATTAGTCTTATGTTGAGGGAAGTATTTGTTAAAAAAGACTTGGGTCATCTCATTCCATGACCCAATAGATCGTGGTCTCAGTGAGTATAACCAACTCTTAGCTTTATCCTTCAAAGAGAAAGGAAAAAACTTGAGTGTCACGATATCATCCGTTGCATCTTGACTATGAAAAGTCGCAACTACTTCCTCAAACTCTCTAATGTACACATATGGGTTTTCGTTTTCCAAGCCATAAAAAGTAGGGAGTAATTATATCATCCCTATTTTAAAGTCTTGATGGCGAGTGTTGGGTGGAAACATAATGCATGATGGTGTGGCTGTTCGGCTAGGATGTAGATAATCTTTAAGTGTCCTAGCAACATTTTCGTTAGAATTTTCAGCCATGTTATCAAAATTTTCTAAATTTTCAGTTGGGTGTACACTAGGGTTTGATCTAGGCAAGGTTTCACTATGGACGTGGAAGGAAAAGGTATGTCTAATTTGGGTCCCTTAATAAATCTCCATCGCGAATCTCTAGGTCTAAGCATACACCAACTGAGCTTTAAAAAGTAATAATTAAAATAGAACCAAATAGAATAATAAATAAAAAAAATCAAAACTAATAGAAAGGAACAATAGTACCGTCTTGTCTTAGAGTTGACAAACTTCCTTGTAAGTAAGTGCATTTCCCTGGCAACGGCGCCAAAATTTGATTACGCCCAAAACATAACGCGGTTGTTGTAGCACAACTTTGGGGTGTCGATTCCACAGGGAAACAAGTTAACTACAAAAGAAGGTGTGAACCATAACACAAACGATAAAGATTTAAGTGAGAAAATACGAACTTTTGGTAATGAAGTAATTGTGTAAAATAGATTGTAAAATATAATAGGGAAACAACAAGGATCCGGGAATCCTCCCTAGGTTCGTTGCCCTATTCCTAACTTGATTTAGTTGTTTTTATCTCGATTACGAGTTTCACATCCTAAACAGGCAATCAGTAAATATTCAATGAGTATATATATAAACCCTAATATGATTGTTATGAAATACTTTTTATTTTCGATTCATGCACACATGATCTATCCTATAGGTTTATCAAGAAACGACAATATATCTTTATTGACAATATTGCAATAATAGATAAACCTAAAGGCTAAATCTACCGGACTCAATTATACCCAAACAATCTTGACATAAGAAAAGCATGACTAAATTTATATCAAGGAGAAAGATACAATCACCGGAATAGATAAAATCTTATAATTAGCTTAAAAAGTAAATCATAATAATGTTTTGACAATAAATTCCTATTACAAATGAATCAAATAAGGGAAGATAGGAAACAACTACACCTAGGGATTCATCCCTTTTCCTCGTGATAGGTGCTTAAATATTCATATTTAAGCCCCCTTATTTACATTTGTTAGGTCCTTAGTTATGTTAATTTAGTTCATTTTACTTCATTTGTGTGTTCTACATGTTTTTATAGGGTCTTGGAGAAGAAGAAACAGTTTTGGCACTTAAAGGAAGAAGCCTAGAAATCCTGGAGCAGCCTCTAGTCAAAATGCGATCGATCGCACTACTGCATGCGATCGTTCGCACACAAGAAGAATTGAGCACAGCACTTGCGATCGAGCGCAAAACGCATGAGAGTGCTTGAGCAAGTTCATTTCAATTACCCATACAGCTCAAGCATCTCTATGGAGGTTAGTGGTACTGAGGCCAGTATCACACAGTAAGGTTGTATCGTTCCAAATTTGTCATTTTTTCAGCTAAGGTAAGTTTTTATTTTTGCTCATGCGCACTGCTTGCGATTGAGCGCACCATTCAATGCACTCGAGTGCAAGAGTGCGATTGAGTGCACCCCGAGTGCGATCGAGCACACCCGTGGCAGACAGTTTAGTTATAAGCTAAAAAACTTTCATTCACACTCACTCACTCTCTCACTGTTCACTTGCACCCTCTCACTTACACTCTCCCGTCTACCAGCAACCTCACTCTCACACTCTTGAAACTCCGGCACTCGATCACCACTACTCCGGCACTCCACCACGATATCCACCTTCACCACTAACCCATCACCACCCCACCGTCACTTAGCAGTAACACACCGTCACGTCCCTTTCCCCATTGCACTCTCCATCTATCCACAAGGTAAGCCTCTTTGCTCTAACACATGGCTAATTAAATTACATTTTCATTCTATATATATGTATCTTGTGCATGATTGGAGCTTGTTTTGCTTGCAGGAGGTTAAGAACAAATTCAAATCCTCAAGACCATAGCTTGGTCTTTTATCGCACACAATCTGTTCGAGGAAAAGCCTGACCGTGTGCGATCGAGCACATAGTCCAGTGTGCGATCGAGTGCATATATTTGAGATCAATCGCAAATTTGGTAGAACCTATTATCAGCATGTCCAAACCATCTGTTTCCACCTCTGGTGCATCCAGCAGCCGTACCCCATCATCCCGGCCCAGCATCGAGCAAGGAGAGCTCTTATTCGAGACCACCTTCGTCATCAATGACATATTCAAGGACATGGACGCCACTCAATGGGCCGTCCAAGCATTTAGACATCGAGGGTTGAAGAGGCTTTTCAAGTCGGTTTGCTCGACTGCTTACACCCAGCTCGTAGTCTAGTTCTATGCGAGCCTATCCTTTGACTGCAGCAGATCGGGAGTACTGACTTCTTTAGTCCAGGGCACACCTGTAGAGGTGACTAGTGCCGATATAGCCGCTCCTCTTCATTGCTCTGACGAGTCCCCTCCGAAGGACACCAATATCGAGGAGCAACCGGAGTCCTTTGCCCTATATGAGATTATTGAGGATATGTACGCTGGTTAATACGCTGACAGACACAACAACGCAGCCAGCCGATCGAAGTTACCTCCACGACTTTGGCTTGTCGACACTATCCTTCAGCGCAATATGTGTCCATTGGGGCACAAGACATAGCGGAGAGACCAGTTTCTACAGACCTTATATGCCTTCCACAGAGGTCACTGGTACTCTATTCCTGCTGTTATATGGAGCCAGTTGCATCAATTTTGGGATCATGTCCATAGCTGTCAGACTACCACGGCCAATGCATGGGGCCTCCCTTTCCTGTTCCTACTCTCCTACATACTCAAGAAGAAAGGGATTAAGGGGACCACCAGCGATGGACCAGTGCGAGAGCATCCCTTCTTCGAGAAGGCTCAGTGGACACATAGCCTCTCATACATGCCTCGAGGACTCCCAGCACCTGCTCCAGCAGTTGAGAGAGTTGAAGAGGATTGTATGGAGACCGAGACCCCTGTCGTTAGCCTAGTGCAAGAGGAGGACCATCCGAACATGGGACCCACCGAGTCCCAGCACTTTCTTGCTGAGCTGTCCTCCTTCCAAGGTGAGGTCTCTGCTGCTACCACACTCGTGCATTAGCATATTGATAGTTTGGAGGCACGGTTTGCACGACAAGAGGCTATGTTACAGGCTATTATTGATCGCCTACCTCTTGCACCCGGTACCTCTTCGACTGCACCACCCGATGATCAGCAGTGAGAGGGTACCACGTCTGGCTGAAGACGTTAAACTTAGCGCTCATAGGAGGCACCCCAAAGCATATCCTTTTTATTAGTTTATTTTATTTTATTATTTGTATTTCCTAGTTTATTTTTCTATAGTTGTTTATTATTACTTATTTTCCATTTTATGTTTGTTTTTCTTTCTTTTTCAAGGACAGAGTGAGTGCATCCAGTTGAAGTTTGGGGGCGTGCTACGAGCCGTGCCAGCCATTAGTTCTCCATCTCCCAAGTCAGCTCCTTCCATGCTATTCACACATTGGGGATAATGTGCGATTTAAGTTTGGGGGTATGGGGACACACTTACACACTCACTATGTCCCATATTTTTTTTTTGTTGCTTTTAGAGATAAATGCATGTTCATTCTGTTCTAATAAAATTTTGGGCGATCTAAACAAAAAATATGATTTGATTTCATTAGTGAGCTTAACACCTTGAACATATAGGCCAATAATTAAGTTTTGAACATAGATCACTTACTTTTAGGCATTTAAAGATTCACACGTTTAACCTAAACTGACACGAGCACATTAGCACATAGTTGTGTGGGGCATGACATATAATTTTGATTCGTATGTTTCTTTTGCTTGACTATGAACCAGATGACCTATTAGATTAACATTTTGGCATAAGAAAATAGAAAAAGATTGTTAGTGTTAAAAAAAAAAAGAAAAATGCTCCTAATGATCAATAAAACAAATTTTTCACTGAGTAACTGGCCCTCTTGCCTCAGTAATCAATGAGTGTCATGTCAAAAGGTGGAAAAAATTTTGCTCACAAAAGATCATTAAAAAGAACTTTTCGTTGAGTAACTGGCCCTCTTGCCTCAGTAAGTAGTGAGTGTCACGTCAAAAGGTGGAAATTCTTATTGGTAGCATTGAGACCAGTTAGTTTCATAGCCTTTTTTACTCGAGTTAGTAAGTCCTTAGGGGTGTCTTTACACCTAATGCCCTAAAACCATATGGTTTGGGAGTCATTGGCTAAATGCTCATTACATGAGTCAAATAGAAAGCTTAAGGGAACTAACTTGGAAAAAATCTCACAAAGAAAAGAAAAGAAAAGAAGAAAATCTATGCCATCTTTGTTGATTCTAATAGGAAATTTGGTGAATCTTGAGTCATCGAAACACTACACATTAGAATTATTTGGAAACCTAATCTTTTATGTGCTAGTTACCACACACTAGGGTCAAACTTGTGATGTCTTAAACTGCCTCATGAAAGTGATTTGCGTTCAAAACTCTTATTCATTGCAAAGATATGTTTATATTTGTTAAGCTTGCTCATGAATGCACATCATAGTTTTGTGTGAAGACCTAAAACTTTTGTGAACACTATGAACATTGAATCTATCTGTATGTTGTTATTTTTTCATTTTACTTTTTGTTTTGTATTGCTAAGGGACTAGCAATATATAAGTTTGGGGGTGTGATAGGTGCTTAAATATTCATATTTAAGCCCCCTTATTTACATTTGTTAGGTCCTTAGTTATGTTAATTTAGTTCATTTTACTTCATTTGTGTGTTCTACATGTTTTTATAGGGTCTTGGAGAAGAAGAAGCAGTTTTGGCACTTAAAAGAATAAGCTTGGAAATCCTGGAGCAGCCTTTGGTCAAAATGCGATCGATCCCACTACTGCATGCGATCGAGCGAACATGCGATCATTCGCACACAAGAAGGATCGAGCGCAAGACGCATGCGATCGAGCGCACATGTACGGGCGTGAACATTATAACGGCAGAGTCAGTTTTGGAAATAGAGGAGGTTTTATGTTTTTGGAAGTTAGGGTTTCCAGAGCTTGCTAGGACTACTTAAGCCCTATAAATACACCTGCAAAGCACACACAAAGGAGGGGAATCACTTCTTAGAGATCACTTCTTAGAGAACACTTCTTTTATCTTTTGTTTAGCTATGAGTTTTAGGCTTTAGAGAGGATTGACAACCCGTCTACGTAGTATTCTTCGGGTTTTATATTTTATGCTTAGTTTATATATGATGTTTATCTTAGACAGCATGTGTAACAAACTCTTTATAGGGCTCGATTGAAGCCCTAGTTATGCTTTCCTATATATTTATTCATTGATTATCTTTGCCAATAACCTTTATTATGTTGCTTAACTTGATTAATACCTGTGTTTATTTAAAATTCCTCATATGTATGTGTATGGCCAACGTATGCATGTGGTATGTATTGGTTAGTTAGATCAATTTGGATGACCGAGTCCTGGGTCTAACAATAGTAACAAACGATATCCACACCAGATTCTTAGGTTAATCAACATGGGAAACTGGGAGTAGATACTATGCCCTAAGTCTCATGTGGTTGTTGATTTCCACAACCCTTATGCTTTCTTTAGGAACAACTCAGTAGATACCATGCTGAATCCCTCAAGAAAGAAAAGAGTTAGAGTAGAAACCATGCCTAAGTCATTGCTTAGGGAAATCAATAGCTTAAGGAGTAGATACCATGCCCTTAGGTTGGCGACCATTAGATATACATGATAAGGCTAGTGCACTGATACATTACACATTGGGAAAGTATGACTAATGGTGGATATCAAAGCCCTATGTTTCATTATTATTACTTAACATTCAACAGTTATTCCGATCTTCTTTTATTTAAGAAACTAATTCTAAAACTGAAATTCACCAATCCCTGTGGAGATGATCTTGCATTCGCACACTATACTACTGTTGACCTTGTGCACTTGCAAGTAAAACGACTGCGATTATTTACTCATTAATTTAGGTATATAAACGCACAACACCTCGCTTGGAGATTAGTTTGCCATGGGGCTCATGGTTGAACACTTTGATGGGGAAGAATTTGTTGCTCCCTTGAGTTTTCCAAGCTTCCAAAAGATCCTCCTCTTAAACCCTAAGTGATCTATTTATAGTAAAAAGGTCCAAGGGTGTTTACGGGTTTATTCTATTGTTTAAAACCCTAATTAGGTTCTAACTCGGAGATATAACATCGTGTGCGCGCTGCAGTGTTGGCTTTAGCTTTGGTTGGGTGAACTTCTGGGCATCGCTGTGCTGGCTGAGGAGCACCGCAGTGCACACTGATGGTTCAAGATGTGGAGGTTTTTGGGCACCGCGGTGCTGGCTGAGGGGCACTGCAGTGCTGGCTGAGGGGCACCGCGGTGTTGGCTGAGGGGCACCGCGGTGCACACTGATGACTTGATTTTTTTTCTTTATGTTTGATTCTCTGCAACCACTCCAACACTCTGTTATGCATGGAATCTTGGTGCTTTAAGCAATGATCGATTTTTCTTCTCTTTTGGACTCAAAGTACCTGAAAAATGCAAAGAAATAAATCAGTAGTCCAATTATATCACTTTAGAGTTATTAACATATAAAAGTGCAATAAAGACTAAGATCAATCCTAAAATGCTAACAATTAAACACTATTGAGATGCATTTTATGGCTCTCATCAGAGAGAAAGAGAAGAAAAATTAAAAAAAAATGAAAGATACGAGTAGGGTCTAAGCTTCAAAGCGAGAAAAAAATGTAGAGAAATGCGAGTTGATAAACATGAGCAAAGGATAGTCCTTCGTTTTTAGGAACCACCGAAAACACTTCTTGAGCCTTTGGTTATCTATTCCTTAGTTAACCTTGTAACTCTTGGCCCATATTACAACCCTTGAAAAGATCTCTCTAATCAATAAAAATTGCACTTTTCAGGTAAAGATGGATCCAACGGGATTCAGTGGCCTGCTTTCAAGCAAAACACTACCTACCCTTGCACTACTTACAAGGAAGTTCCTTAAACCTTCAAACACTTTGCCCAATTCAAAGCCACTTCAACCAATTATGAAACAACCTTGCACCACTTACAAGGGGTGCATCAAAGTAGATTACATTAGGCCTCCCCACATTCTTTCACACTCTTTCTTGGATCCCCTATCACCCTCACAATTGATAAACAAAAGCCATAATCACCCTTTCACCCATTCGCAAAACCACCCCAAACTTTTACACCACTTGCAAAAGTGCCTAAAATTATAAAGCAATTCCCAAAAATGACCCTTCCACCACTTGTAAGGAGTATCTCAAAAATGATCGCCATTCAAAATTAACACAATGGTTTCTTAATGTGGGAATAAGTTTGGTTATGCCTGCTAAGTTGAAAACCCGAAAAAATGACTTAGGCAAGAGTTAGGGCAAGATCATTAAATTGAAAAATTGAAAGGGAATTTTAAGCAAGAGTGTGTGTTTTTATTTGAACTATGAGTGGCATGATTTGCTTTTGGTGTACATAGGAAACCATATTGGTGCAAATACATTCTTTTACATCCTTTGGATTTTCTTTCTCTTTGCAAAGTTTTGTAAATAATTTTCTACAATCATGTGAAAGGAAAATTTTGGAACATAAGTGAATGAAATATATACGAGAGGATTGATCTAATGGATGAAATTCTTAGAAGAGTTTTCTCATTGTGAATAAAATAAAGATGCATCGAATAAGATGTTCTTTTCTTTATTCTTTTCATGTTTTCTTTCTTGAAACCATTGCGTTTGTTTCTTCTAACCTATGTATACACAGTCAATACCTACATTCACCCAAGGTTAAGACTTTCTAGACTTGAGCCTTGGTGCTTCTATAGTGTGATTTGAGAAGAATAAGGTAAGAGGAAAAGTTATGGCTATAATCAAGAGTGTTCAGCAAAATTTGATGCTTGGGAGGTACCTCTCAAAATGTTTTTAAGAGTCATTTATCAACTTTAACCGTGTTTGACTGAAATCTCCCTCCCTCATGCTAGTTTCATCATTAAAAAAATAAAATAACCTCTTTTGAAAAATTTTATACACCATCTTCATTTATGTTCCATTCATCATATAAGGTTAGCCTTCACCATTTATTGTAAGAAACAAATTCCATTTGAAAGTTTGCAGGCATCATCTTCACTTGCCTTTCGTACATTCTTTCATAAATCTACATGCACCACCCCCACTTGAATGTCATTAACTATACATATGCATCCATAAGAATCAATAAATTCTTCATTCTTCATAGTTACATACAAAATTTGCATAAAGAAGAGAGAAAACAAAATAAAATAAGGTTTTTGTGCCTAGTCATGAGATAACCCATATTCTCCTTGTTTTGCTTGCCATGAATTCATTTTCACAGGTAAACAAGTCAAATAAATATCCCATGCTTCTAAATAAACTTGATAATTGAAGCTTATGGTGAAAGCACGCAAACTTAAGTCCATAATCAAGCAAACAAAAGTATAGTCTAGTAGATACAAACCGATGGGATTTTAAACAAGTGGCACATTCCCTGTTACTTTGAAAAGTAGGGTCAAGATTGAGGCATACTATTTCTAATTTGATTGTAATTTTAATTATGGTTCAAGTATTGATATCCTTAGTGGAGGTTGAACCAATCTAGTTTGAGTATCGATATCTATAAACACCTAATTCCGTTTCAAATATCAGAATGAACCATATGTGGAGCCTAATGATGAAATTTTGGTCCCAAGAAATTTCAAATGGATGGATTTATAGTGAAAAATTAATTTTGAAAAAGAATTAATCAAGGAAACTTGAATAAAATTAATTCGAATTAAATGAAATGAAATAGGCTAAATAAAGGATAAAATACAGACCAAACCAGTTGGTTAGCTGGGCCATGGGCCCCATGATTGGCCGGTCGGGTCTTGGGTTCAACTTGTTGCTGGAACACTATAGAATCCGATTTTTTTGTTCTAGAAACCCTAACACTGATGTGTAACCATAGTTTTACCACATCCCTAAATAATCTTGACATCTGTCAAATTAAATTTGACATATCTCGATCGTTTATCAATCAAAACTCTAGCTCCCTAAAATATTATATAAACTCCCCTCTACAGACATAAAACACACCAAATTCATTTGAGAAAAGTTGAAGAGATGCCTAATCTCTCTACAAATTTTCTCTAAAATTCCTAAACACTGTTTTCCTAAAACCCAAATCCCAAATCCTTTCATAACCCTAAATCTTTACCTAAACCCAAATTCTTCTATAAACCATAGCTATCGTAAAATCCTTACGAACATAAACCCTAAATTCTCTTACCAACCCACAAATCCTAAACTAATTTTTGTGATCAATTCAAGTCTTAAATCAAGATTCTACATGCATTCATCTATTATGCATAACACAAATATTTGAGGGCACCACACATTGCAATTCACCAATCACTCTAGTGCTTACTTCATTAATCCTTTCACACTAACTCAAAGAGACCAAATTGATCACCAAAAAAAAAGTTTAGTATTTTAGTAGCTATTAAATTTCATTACAAGCATGATGATTGTTTATTTTAACCCTCCATGATTTAAATTAGTTATGTACATCATGTATATATATTTTGTAAAAGCATGTTCTTAGGATTGCATTAGAAATCACATATCATGTAGAATTAGAGTTTTTTCTTGCATTTTTTTTGTTTGATTAAATTTCACATGTCATCTAGAGATAATGTTTTGGGTTGCTTGCATATCAATATGTCATTTATATTAGGATTTTACATGATTTTTCATAGTTAAAATCGCATTTGAAATCAATCGAAAACAAGGGTTTTGCTGAAACTCGAATCAACTAGACCCATAGAAGGGGAGCCCATCAGCTCCTCATTGAGGCTGGTCGGTCTTAAGCCTTGACTAACCGGGTCCTAGATCCGATCGGTTAATATAAATATGATTTGTTCTTGTTTTGTGTTTTTCTTCCCATTTTGGTTTTAATGCTTATTTCTCTATTGTACAAATGCATTTTCTCTATTTTGTTTTAGCTAAACTTATCATTCTAATTATTATTATTTTTAATTTATATTTTAATTTAATTTTCGTGCATGATTATCTCTTGCTTAATATAAATCTTGTCAATTTGAGTGATATGACCATTCTTACATGTGATCGTATGTTTAGTGTGCAGTAAGATTAACTTTTGTTAATCATTAAATGTTTTCTCAAGAGCATGAGATCTAGGCTTTTACTGAGACGAGAGGGGAAACTTTGATTCCTTCTTCTTTCGTATCCTAATCTCTTGTCCCGGATCTCTTTTGAAGACAAGTATTAAAAAGGATTTTGGCTCCTTTTAATGTCAAATGTCGACTTCAATTACCCATCATCTTTGTTTTGTGATTAGATGACACGTCCCTCAATGGTCCCTTAGTAAGGACTAAAGTCATATAAGTGAAGCAGTTGCTAGTCTAACACTTAAAAGTGCACCCATAATGGGGGTGGCCTCCTTACTACTCATAAAGGGTTGTATAAGACCTAGTAGGCACTATTCCTTCTATATACCAACCCAATTTGATTTGTACCTTCACTTATTCATCCTTCCTCTAAGGGAATGGCTTTGGGTATTAAGCTTAGAGCTTTGGGGTACAATGGAAAAGAGTGGTACCTATAGTTGGCGATTCCATTCGGGAGAATGAATCTCAATTTGTTATTGGAAAATATTTAAAAATTAACTTGTGTTATTTTTGCTACACTTCACTTGCACTCTTGCATGTAACCTTGCTCTTTCTCAGATGGAGTAGGTTAGGGGCTCGTTACCTATTTAGTATCTTAGTGTGACCCTTATCCACTTCTGTCAACCTTTGCTGAGTGATATGATTCACTTAGTCATTTTAAGGTAACGAAGGTTGTTGCCATGTTTGTACTCTTGTGGTCCACTTATTTGGCTACTCGAGAAGCATACAAGCGTTTTCTAGCCATATGGCATTAAGCCATCCATAGTTATAAAATGGAGCCCACCTAATAGATATACCCTAGAACCATCCTTATAGGGTAGTGACCATTTATATCCCTTTGCATGCTTGAAAAAAATGTTTGATCTCACCTCATATGTTAACAAGATAAAATTTGTTGTTCAATAACATGTTGTTTGTTAATTTTGATTTTAATTGAATGAGCTCAAATTAAATTAAGACAAATCAAAATTAATATTTGGCCTCAAATTGGAGTGAATTTTCTCGTAAATAAATAATGTTGAATTGATATCAATAGATGATCCACACTAAATTTAGAGCCCAAATTGATTATGCTTTAATCCAAAGGGATTTTGCGCAAGTAAATTTGATTGAGCATAGCCAAAACCCCCATAGATCAAGTGGAATGGATCCATCTCAAAAGGGTAAACTTTTCCATATTTCGTCTTATTTACTTAGGCCCAATAGATTTTGTTTCAATCATCATCATCATCTTAACTTTTATGGAATGAATATTGATCTCGATCCAACTCAATTGAACTGTGACAAAATACATGATAAAAGATGAGTTAAAAAATGAATTTGGACTTTGATAGATTTGAATTGGGCTTAACCAAATTAAATCTTTTTACTTTGCATGATACTTTTTCTAACATTTGGGCTAAGACATACCTACTTCAAATAGAATTTGACACATTTGATAAGCTTTTTCTAAGGAAATCACCTTGGAGATGCCCAGGTGGTGATCTTCCAAACACCCAAGTCTAGAATGAGTTGTAATGATCAAAAACAGAAACAGAAATCAACGAAAAAAAATAACACAATAATTGTTATCGAGGTTCGGCAATAGCCTACGTCCTTGTGAGTTCCTCTGAACCACTAAATCAATGAGTTCTTACAGAATAGAGCAACACCCCTTCAAGAATCTCAAGTTCTTGAAGAACCAAAGAAGAGAAGAAAGAAAGTGAGAAGAACTATTACAAAGCCCTCTACCCAATCTATGCTACTCTCTCTTTACAACCAGCCTCTCTTTTGAGATCTATTCTAGTGCCTCTCCTGTGTTTTGTGTCTTTGCACTGTCACACTTGCACTTGAATTATCTTGTATGATGATCACTTGTATGTCACAATTAATTGTTCAGATTGAAGCTAGGTATAGTGCACCAACTTCTCGACCAATCTTGAAGGTCAATATCCACCCTTAGATCTTGAGGACCTGATGAGAGTCATAAAATTAATCTTAATAGTACTTAATTGTTAGCATTTTATGGTTGATCTAGGTTTTAATTGCACTTTTATACGTTAACAACTCTAAAGTATCATTCTTGGATCATTGATCTACTTCGGTGCATTTTCAGGTACTTTAAGCTCAAAAAAGGAGGAGAAGTTATCATTGCTTAAAGCACAAAGACTCGAGGCGTACTAGAGTGAAGGAATACTTCCGGAAGGACAAGATGGAGGGCTTAAAAGAGCAACAGCTGCTGCCCGCATTGGAAAAGAGTTTCACTAAATTGCGAGAATTGCCTATAGAGATCAATCATCTTGGAAAATTAAACTGTATTGATACAAGAAGAACCAGGATATGAGCCATATATGTTTAGAAAGATCCGGAAGTCTATTTTCTGGAGAATTTTACGGTTCGTCAAAAGGATTTTTCTAGAGAAAGTTGTGGCAGTTTTAGTAGACAAAGGTCAGGCTGTGCGGGCTGTGCGGGATTTCAGCGTGATTTTGGGCTTAAATCCCACATCCCACATTGGTTGGAAAACACATTTCTATATCCCACACCCATATCGGATTGGAAACATATTGCACTCATGGTAGTTCCCTATAAAAGGCCTACTCCACTTCAGCTTTGAGGATCAATCGGAGCTCATCTGAAATCATCAGAGAGTGACTCCAGAGGGCCTTTAGGAGGAATCCGAAAATATAAATTTGAAGGGCAAGCTGAGGATGATTGTTGAGAGGCCGGAGGCAACTCAAGGAAGCATGAGCTCTATGGTCGGCTAGTCTCCAAGCAAGGCGAAGGGATAAATCCCTAGGTGTAGTTGTTCTTATTTTCCTTTATTTGATTCAGTTGTAGTTGGATATTATTTTCATTAAACATTGTTATGTTTTATTCTTTAATTTAATTAGTAGATTTTTTATTAGTCCGGTGATTGCATGCTTCTTTTCCATATAAGTCTAGTCATGCTCTTCTTATGTGTATTTGTTTGGGTGTGATTGAGTCCGGTAGATCTCTTTTATAGATTTGTCTATTGCTGCGGTATTGTCATTTAGATGTATCATCATCTTTTGATAATTTATAAGTTAGGTCATGTGTGCTTGAAAGTAAAGAATAATTCATATCAATTACATTAGGGTTTATACATGCGCTTTAATTGAACATTTGCCGATTGCCTGTTTGGGATATGAAACTTGCAATCGAGATAAAAACGACTGAATCAAGTCAGGATTAGGGCAACGAACCTAAGGAGGATTTCCAAAACCTTGTTATTTCTTATTAAATCTATTTAAACAATTTCTTTCACACTATTTTCACATAATTCAAATTCTTTCAATCAATCTTTTATCGTGTGTGTTAAAATTCACACCAACTTTTGTAATTAACTTGTTTCCCTGTGGAATCGACACCCCAAAGCTGTACTACAATAACCGCGTTATACTTTGGGTGTAATCAAATTTTGGCGTCGTTGCCGAGGAAACGCGCTTAAATACAAAGAAGATTGTAAACTTTTGACATGACAGTAGAAGAACTGTAAATAGTTTTTTCATCAGCTGTAAAGGCCGTAACTTCGTTCCTTCTTTTACCTTGCTGAATTAATTTTTTATTTATTTTTTTATATAGTATTTTTATTATTTTGTGATCTTGCATGCCAAGATATAGAGACACTTTGGGTAGATTTGCTTGCAGGCCTACGCTAGAGTCAGGATTAAACTTTTTAAACCTTTTATTTGATAATCCGTCTCCTTCCAAGTCTGATAGTGAAACTTCGCTTAGATCAACCCATAGTGGAAACCCAAGTGAGAATTTAGAGGATTTTGTTAACATGGTCGATAACCTTCATGAGAATGTTGCTAGGACACTTCAGGATTACCTCCACCCTATACGCACTGCCACACCATCATGCATCACATTTCCAGCCAATACTCGCCAATTAGATCTTAAACCAGGGATGATTCATTTACTCCCTACATTTCATGGCTTGGATAATGAAAACTCATATGTGCACATTAGAGAGTTTGAGGAAATAGTCGCGACTTTTCATAGTCAAGACGAAACCGATGACATTGTGAGGCTTAAGTTCTTTCCTTTCACTTCGAAGGATAGAGCTAAGAGTTGGTTATATTCACTTAGACCACGATCTATTGGGTCGTGGACTGAAATGACTCAGATTTTCTTTAACAAATACTTTCCCCAACATAAGACCAACGCTTTGAAAAGGCAAATCTCCACCTTTGCACAAAAGGATAGTGAGACCTTATATCAGTATTGGGAGAGATTTAAGGAGTTATTGAGTATGTGCCTTCACCATAGGTATGAGAGTTGGTGCTTGGTGAGCTATTTTTATGAGGGACTTACATATAGAGAGCACTAATTCATAGAGATGATGTGTAATGGTGAATTTTTGGAGAAAGATCCTGATGAGGCCATAGAGTACCTCAATGAGCTTGCGGAAAAAGCTCACATTTGGACTGGACCTAGTGCTACTGAAAGCACAAATAGGTCACGACCTATAAGGAACCCAAATGGTGGTGAAATTTACCATCTTAGGGAAGAGGATAAGCTTAAGGCCAAGGTTGAGATGCTTACTAGGGAACTAGAGGCATTAAAAACTAAATGCTCAAAGCCAACACACATAGCTAACCATGCCGAATCTTTGAAACCATGTTTTGTGTGTGGAGGGGTAGGTCATCCCGCTCAAGAGTGCCCCATATTTCTTGATATGAGAGGGATGTATAAGGAACAATGTAATGCCTTAGGCATGTACACGAAGCCTTTTACACCCTTCTCTAATACCTATAATCCTGGATGGCGCGATAACCCCACCTTCAGTTGGAAATCTGAAAATCAGCAGCTTGCACAACCCCCTAGCTTATATTCTGCACCATATAATGCCCCTTCATCTTCTAGGAGTCCTTTAGAAGACACTTCGTATGCTTTTATGAGGCACAGGGTAAGTCTAATCAAAGACTTGAATCTTTGATTACGCAGGTTGTTGAAGAACATAAGGAGATAAAGAGCGAAGTGTCCAAGTTGATGAGCTACTTGAGTGTGACTGAGCGAGGTAAGTTCCCTTTTCAAGCTCAGTCCACATCCCATGGTCAACATCTAGCACAAAAGAATTTGAAGGAGGTGAATGCCATTAAGACACTGAGGGGTAAGTCATTACACATGCCAACAACAGAAAAATTAGAGGATGTGGATGAAAGCCATCAAGCACAAGCATACATGATTGACTTATTCATGGAAAAGGTCCAATACCTTAATCCATTTGAGTCCACCCTCATCCATGGCTTCACCAAAGCATACATCAAGCAAGAATTTGTGGATGTTACTGATGACATCCTTGAGGCTCCCCAAAAGCATAGAAGCACCAAATTTGGCAATGAAGCAGTGACGGATGCATTCAAACTATGTTTTTCAGTGAGGGAATAAGAGCGTCTGGCTGAAGACGTAAAATTTAGCGCTTATGGGAGGCAACCCACAATGTATCCTTTTATTTTTATTGTTCTTTTATATTTCCTTTTTTTTATTGTTTATTATTATTATCTTGTGGTTTTCCAGTTTAAATTTTGTATTTCTTTTTCAGGGACAAAAATACGAAGCAGTTCAAATGGTGGAGCACAATTTTCAGCTTTTGTTCACCTTTGGCTACAAAGGGAGTTTCCTTTGCTCTTTCTTTTACGTTGAGGTTAATGTAATTTTTAAGTTGGGGGTGGAGGAAACGCATCTCTTTGTTTCCATATTCTTTATTTCCATACATTTTTTTTCTTTTTCCATTGAACTGCTTGGTGTCATTTTCCCTCTCTTTTTGTTTTAAGCATGCATTGTGGTTGCCTTGGAGTTAATTCACATGTCAATGATATAAACTTAATTGAGATAGCAGATAGCATTTAAAAGGAGTTAAATTTTGTTTTAGTTCGAAATTAATTTAAATATCAATCTTCATTTGGTTAGAGACTCTAGTTTGTGGTAAGATTGTATGATTAGTCTAAAGAATTTAGAAAAGTTTTATTTGTGATTGTTTTGTGAATACTTTTACTGTCTCGACAAGCTCTAGAACTTACTTGATAATTACTTGAGGCGAATTCCTAGAATGCACATTACTTAGGATATGATATAGGCCATTTTTGGACCGTTTGAGCCTTTCAAACCTACCATTGCTATATTTATCATTAATCACCTATTTGAGCGTTTTTCTTGAAAAGAAAAATTGAGCCTTATTTCTTTCGATAAACCATTTACTCACCTTTATGAGCCTAAAAATATTTTATCCTTACCTTTCTTTTAAAAGAACTTAGTTATACACATGTTGTGAGAAGCATTTAAAAAGAATAAGGGTGGAAATATGAAAAAAAAAATATTACTACCATAACCCAGGTACATTAAAGAAGATAAGTTGGGGGTTGTGGAAAAGAAAAGAAAAAAAAAATGAAAAAGGAGGTGAATGGTCTTATGCCAAAATATAAAAGAAAAAAAAATAGAAGTGAATTATGGCAAAGAAAGAAGAAAAGAAAAGAAAAGTGGTGATTTATTGAGAGATATGCTCTTATAAAAAAATGTTGAAAGAGTTGGGTGTTGAAGTAAGGTTATCCAGTGCTTAAAGAGTTGTGTTCAAAACTAAGAGATTAAGTTCTTCTACTTGTTGAATCCTTCCTGTTCTTTCTTAACATTTACCTTAGCCTAACGTTACAAGCTTATTAAAGACCTTTTGATCCAATGTAGTGTGATTTTTCTACAATAGTGGAGAGTGATTTAAAAAGTGAGCCTATAGAGCTTGTTTTTGTGATTAATGTCACGCAATTTATTATGTTTTTAGAGGCAAGACTTGTATTCATGAATCTTATGCATAAAATCATCTGGGTGTTTGGATTAATGGTTTGTGGTAAGATGGATGTTAAGAGTCAATAACGATTTTAAGATTGATGTTTGGATTACTTTTGGACTTAGGTGAAATTTAGTGATTCTATGTGCCATATGTTATGTGCAATTTTTGAGACAAAAAGGGAATTACTCTTGGTTCAACGCTAGCATTGCTTTACTTTGTTTTTAACTCCTACCATAGAATTCATCTCTTATTTTCGCTTGAATTGCTAGGGACTTGCTATAAGCTAGTTGGGGGTTGTGATGAGAGTCATAAAATGCATCTTAACTGTACTTAGTTGTTAGCATTTTAGGGTTGATCTAGGTTTTAATTGCACTTTTATACGTTAACAACTCTATAGTATCATTCTTGGATCATTGATCTACTTCGGTGCATTTTCAGGTACTTTAAGCTCAAAAGAGGAGGAAAAGTTATCATTGCTTGAAGCACAAAGACTTCAGGCATACTGGAGTGAAAGAATACTTCCGGAAGGACAAGATGAGGGGCTTAAAGGAGCAACAGCTGCTGCCGCATTGGAAAGTAGTTTCACTAAATTGTGAGAATTGCCTATACAGATCAATCATCTTTGAAAATTAAACTGTACTGATACAAGAATAACCAGGAGATGATCCATATATGCTTAGAAAGATCCGGAAGTCTATTTTTTGGAGAATTTTACGGTTCAGCAAAAGGATTTTTCTAGAGAAAGTTGTGGCAGTTTTAGTAGACAAAGGTCAGGCTGTGCGGGCTGTGCGGGATTTCAGCGTGATTTTGGGCTTAAATCCCACATCCCACATTGGTTGGATAACACATTTCTATATCCCACACCCATATCGGATTGGAAACACATTGCACTCATGGTATTTCCCTATAAAAGGCCTACTCCACTTCAGCTTTGAGGATCAATCGGAGCTCATCTGAAATCATCAGAGAGTGACTCCAGAGGGCCTTTAGGAGCAATCCGAAAGTATAAATTTGGAGGGCAAGTTGAGGATGATTGTTGAGAGGCCGAAGGCAACTCAAGGACGCATGAGCCCCATGGTCGGCTAGTCTCCAAGCAAGGCGAAGGGATGAATCCCTAGGTGTAGTTGTTCTTATTTTCCTTTATTTGATTCAGTTGTAGTTGGATATTATTTTCATTAAACATTGTTATGTTTTATTCTTTAATTTAATTAGTAGATTTTTTATTAGTCCGGTGATTGCATGCTTCTTTTCCATATAAGTCCAGTCATGCTCTTCTTATGTGTATTTGTTTGGGTGTGATTGAGTCCGGTAGATCTCTTTTATAGATTTGTCTATTGCTGCGGTATTGTCATTTAGATATATCGTCGTCTTTTGATAATTTATAAGTTAGGTCATGTGTGCTTGAAAGTAAAGAATAATTCATATCAATTACATTAGGGTTTATACATACGCTTTAATTGAACATTTGCCGATTGCCTTTTTGAGATGTGAAACTTGCAATCGAGATAAAAACGACTGAATCAAGTTAGGATTAGGGCAATGAATCTAGAGAGGATTTCAAGAACCTTGTTATTTCTTATTAAATCTATTTACACAATTTCTTTCACACTATTTTCACATAATTCAAATTCTTTCAATCAATCTTTTATCGCGTGTGTTAAAATTCACACTTTTTTTGTAATTAACTTGTTTCCCTATGGAATCGACACCCCAAAGCTATACTACAATAACCACATTATACTTTGTGCATAATCAAATTTTGGTGTAGTTGCCGATGCAACGCGCTTAATTACAAAGAAGATTGTCAACTTTTGACATGACGGTAGAAGAACTGTAAATAGTTTTTTCATCAGCTGTAAAGGCGGTAACTTCGTTCCTTCTTTTAGCTTGCTGAATTAATATTTTGTTTATTTAATTTAATTTAAATTATTTATTTATTTTTAAATAGTATTTTTATTATTTTGTGATCTTGCATTCCCAGATATAGAGACACTTTGTGTAGATTTGCTTGTAGGCCTGCGCTAGAGTCAGGATTAAACTCTTTAAACCCTTTATTTGATAATCCATCTCCTTCTGAGTCTGATAGTGAAGCTTTGCTTAGATCAACCCATAGTGGAAACTCAAGTGAGAATTTAGAGAATTTTGTTAACATGGCCGATAACCTTAAGGAGAATGTTGCTAGGACACTTCAAGATTACCTCCACCCTACACGCACAGCCACACCATCATGCATCATGTTTCCAGCCAATACTCGCCAATTAGATCTTAAACCAGGGATGATTCATTTACTCCCTACATTTCATGGCTTGGATAATGAAAGCCCATATGTGCACATTAGAGAGTTTGAGGAAGTAGTCACGAATTTTCATAGTCAAGACGAAACCGATGACATTGTGAGGCTTAAGTTCTTTCCTTTCGCTTTGAAGGATAGAGCTAAGAGTTGGTTATATTCACTTAGACCATGATCTATTGGGTCGTGGACTGAAATGACTCAGATTTTCTTTAACAAATACTTTACCCAACATAAGACCAACGCTTTGAAAAGGCAAATCTCCACCTTTGCACAAAAGGATAGTGAGACCTTATATCAGTCTTGGCAGAGATTTAAGGAGTTATTGAGTATGTGCCCTCACCATGGGTATGAGAGTTGGCGCTTGGTGAGCTATTTTTATGAGGGACTTACATATAGAGAGCACCAATTCGTAGAGATGATGTGTAATGGTGAATTTTTGAAGAAAGATCCTGATGAGGCCATAGAATACCTCAATGAGCTTGCTGAAAAAGCTCACACTTGGACTGGACCTAGTGCTAGTGCTACTGAAAGCACAAATAGGTCATGACCTATAGGGAACCCAAATGGTGGTGGAATTTACCATCTTAGGGAAGAGGTTAACCTTAAGGCCAAGGTCGAGATGCTTACCAGGGAACTAGAGGCATTAAAAACTAAATGCTCAAAGCCAACACACATAGCTAACCATGCCGAATCTTTGAAACCATGTTTTGTGTGTGGCTAGGTAGGTCATCCCATTCAAAAGTGCCCCACATTTGCTAATATGAGAGGGATGTATGAGGAACAATGTAATTCCTTAGGCATGTACACGAAGCTTTTTATACCCTTCTCTAATATCTATAATCCGGGATGGCGCGATAACCCCACCTTCAGTTGGAAATCTGAAAATCAGCAGCATGCACAACCCCCTAGCTCATATTCTGCACCATATCATGCACCTTCATCTTCTAGGAGTCCTTTATAAGACACTTTGCATGCTTTCATTGAGGCACAGGGTAAGACTAATCAAAGACTTGAATCTTTGATTACGCAGGTTGTTGAAGAACATAAGGAGATAAAGAGCCAAGTATCCAAGTTGATGAGCTACTTGAGTGTGACTGAGCGAGGTAAGTTCCCTTCTCAAGCTCAATCCACATCCCATGGTCAACACCTAGCACAAAAGAATTTGAAGGAGGTGAATGCCATTGAGGCACTGAGGGGTAAGTCATTACACATCCCAACAACAGAAAAAACAGAGGACGTGGATGAAAGCCATCAAGCACAAGCATACATGATTGACTCATTCATGGAAAAGGTCCAATACCTTAATCCATTTGAGTGCACCCTCATCCATGGCTTCACTAAAGCATACATCGAGCCAGAATTTATGGATGTTACTGATGACATCCTTGAGGCCCCCCAAAAGTATAGAAGCACCAAATTTGGCAATGAAGCAGTAGCGGATGCATTCAACCTATGTTTTTCAAGGAGAGAATAAGAGTGTCTGGCTGAAGACGTAAAACTTAGCGCTTATGGGAGGCAACCCAAAATGTATCCTTTTATTTTTATTGTTTTTTATATTTCCTTTTTTTATTATTTATTATTATTATCTTGTTGTTTTCCAGTTTTACTTTCGTATTTCTTTTTCAGGGACAAAAATACGAAGCAGTTCAAATGGTGGAGCACAATTTTCAGCTTCTGTGCACCTTTGGCTACAAGGGGAGTTTCCTTTACTCTTTCTTTAACATTGAGGTCAATGTAATTTTTAAGTTTGGGGTGGAGGAAACACATCTCTTTGTTTCCATATTCTTTATTTCCATACATTTTTTTTCTTTTTCCATTGAAATGCTTGGTGTCATTTTCCTCTCTTTTTGTTTTAAGTATGCTTCGTGGTTACCTTGAATTTAATCTATATTTCAATGATATAAACTTAATTGAGATAGCAGATAAAGGAGTTAAATTTTGTTTCGGTTTGAAATTAATTTAAATATCAATCTTCATTTGGTTAGAGACTCTAGTTTATAGAAAGATTGTATGATTAGTCTAAAGCATTTAGAAAAGTTTTATGTGTGATTGTTTTGTGAATACTTTTACGGTCTCGACAAGCTCTAGAACTTACTTGATAATCACTTGAGGTGAATTCTTAGAATGCACATTACTTAGGATATGATATAGGCCATTTTTGGACCGTTTAAGCCTTTCAAACCTACCATTGCTATATTTATCACTAGTCACCTATTTGAGCATTTTTCTTGAAAAGAAAAATTAAGCCTTGTTTATTTCGATAAACCATTTACTCACCCTTATGAGCCTAAAAATATTTTATCCTTACCTTTCTTTTAAAAGAACTTAGTTATACACATGTTGTGAGAAGCACTGAAAAAGAGTAAGGGTGGAAATATGAAAAAAAAAAATATTACTACTATAACCCAGGTACATTAAAGAAGATAAGTTGGGGGTTGTGGAAAGGAAAAGAAAAAAAAATGAAAAAGGAGGTGAATGGTCTTATGCCAAAATACAAAAGAAAAGAAAAGAAAAAAAAAAGAGAAGTGAATTATAGCAAAGAAAGAAGAAAAGAAAAGAAAAGTGGTGATTTATTGAGAGATATGCTCTTATGAAAAAATGTTGAAAGAGTTGGGTGTTGAAGTAAGGTTATCTAGTGCTTAAAGAGTTATGTTCAAAACTAAGAGATTAAGTTCTTCTACTTGTTGAATCCTTCCCGTTCTTTCATAACCTTTACCTTAGCCTAATGTTACAAGCTTATCAAAGACCTTTTGATCCAATGTAGTGTGATTTTTCTACAATAGTGGAGAGTGATTTGAAAAGTGAGCCTATGGAGCTTGTTTTTGTGATTGATATCACGCAATTTATTATGTTTTTAGAGGCAAGACTTGTATTCATGAATCTTATGCATAAAATCATCTGGGTGTTTGGATTAATGGTTTGTGGTAAGATGGATTTTAAGAGTCAATAACGATTTTAAGATTGATGTTTGGATTACTTTTGGACTTAGGTGAAATTTAATGATTCTATGTGCCGTATGTTATGTGCAATTTTTTAGACAAAAAGTGAATTACTCTTGGTTCAACGCTAGCATTGCTTTACTTTGTTTTTAACTCCTACCATAGAATTCATCTCTTATTTTCGCTTGAATTGCTAGGGACTTGCTATAAGCTAGTTGGGGGTTGTGATGAGAGTCATAAAATGCATCTTAACTGTACTTAGTTGTTAGCATTTTAGGGTTGATCTAGGTTTTAATTGCACTTTTATACGTTAACAACTCTAAAGTATCATTCTTGGATCATTGATCTACTTCGGTGCATTTTCAGGTACTTTAAGCTCAAAAGAGGAGGAAAAGTTATCATTGCTTGAAGCACAAAGACTTCAGGCATACTGGAGTGAAAGAATACTTCCGGAAGGACAAGATGAGGGGCTTAAAGGAGCAACAGCTGCTGCCCGCATTGGAAAGTAGTTTCACTAAATTGCGAGAATTGCCTGTACAGATCAATCATCTTTGAAAATTAAACTGTATTGATACAAGAATAACCAGTAGATGATCCATATATGCTTAGAAAGATCCGAAAGTCTATTTTTTGGAGAATTTTACGGTTCAGCAAAAGGATTTTTCTAGAGAAAGTTATGGCAGTTTTAGTAGACAAAGGTCAGGCTGTGCGGGCTGTGCGGGATTTCAGCGTGATTTTGGGCTTAAATCCCACATCCCACATTGGTTGGAAAACATATTTCTATATCCCATATCCCACATCGGATTGGAAACACATTGCACTCGTGGTATTTCCCTATAAAAGGCCTACTCCACTTCAGCTTTGAGGATCAATCGGAGCTCATCTGAAATCATCAGAGAGTGACTCCAGAGGGCCTTTAGGAGCAATCCAGAGGGCCTTTAGGAGGAATCCAAAAGCATAAATTTGGAGGGCAATCTGAGGATGATTGTTGAGAGGCCAGAGGTAATTCAAGGAAGCATGAGGCCCATGGTCGGCTAGTCTCCAAGCAAGGCGAAGGGATGAATCCCTAGGTGTAGTTGTTCTTATTTTCCTTTATTTGATTCAGTTGTAGTTGGATATTATTTTCATTAAATATTGTTATGTTTTATTCTTTAATTTAATTAGTAGATTTTTTATTAGTCCGGTGATTGCATGCTTCTTTTCCATATAAGTCTAGTCATGCTCTTCTTATGTGTATTTGTTTAGGTGTGATTGAGTCCGGTAGATCTCTTTTATAGATTTGTCTATTGTTGCGGTATTGTCATTTAGATATATCGTTGTCTTTTGATAATTTATAAGTTAGGTCATGTGTGCTTGAAAGTAAAGAATAATTCATATCAATTACATTAGGTTTTATACATGCGCTTTAATTGAACATTTGCCGATTGCCTGTTTGGGATATGAAACTTGCAATCGAGATAAAAACGACTAAATCAAGTTAGGATTAGGGCAAGAGACCTAAGGAGGATTTTCATAACCTTGTTATTTCTTATTAATTCTATTTACATAATTTCCTTCACACTATTTTCACATAATTCAAATTCTTTCAATCAATCTTTTATCGTCTGTGTTAAAATTCACACATTCTTTTGTAATTAACTTGTTTCCGTGTGGAATCGACACCCCAAAGCTGTACTACAATTGCCACGTTATACTTTGGGCGTAATCAGGACCAATCAATCATAGCCCTTCATCAATCCTTAGTGATCCTGTGCATTTTGAACATGCCTCACACACCATTCAAGAAGGCTTAAAAATCATGTACAAGTGAGCCTGGCGCCGCTGCCCAGGGCAGGGCACACATTCTTCATCTTATGGGCGTCGCGGCCTTGAGAAGGCTGAGTCATGGCGCACACCTCCTCTCGGTCTCCTCCTTACTGGGCACCGCGACCTGATGCTGAACCCTTTGTACATGCTGTGCGCTGAGGCGCACACTTAGTGTGCTGAGGCGCCGAGGCCTGATGCTGAACCTCTTCAAACCTTGTTTAAACCTTAAACAAACACCAACACCTTTCTCAATCACAAAAAATATTTTCAAAAATAGACCCAATAATAAGGTTAGAGTAATATTAAGGTAAACAAGTATTAGACTTAAAACTTAAAATAAGGTTTTCTCTTTGGTTGGTACTCAGAGTCCAATATTGATTATGTCTCAAAGTTCATCTCTTTCTTAGTATCGAGATCTTATTAGTAGGTTAATAAAGTGAGAGATCACTATTTCAGAGGAGGAAACGTTTTCAATCAGTGAGTCTAGAATAATGGAAAAAAATAGCAACAACAGTATCAACAATGACCCGTTCGAAGAAATGAAAGGCATAATAGCCTATTTCATTGTTGATATGGTTAATTACATAACCAATCTAGAAGAGAGGGTTGCTAGGAAGGAAAAGGAAAAGAGACTGTTGACTCTGGTGAAAATAATCGTGGGTTTTATAACGATGAAGAAACTCTTAAGGAAAAGGAAAAGAAAGTTGTAAGCTAAGAGGTGAAGACAGTTAATGACAAGTTTGAGAATACGCAAGTAGCATTAAGGGAGGCCCATAGCTCGATGGTTATCTACTTGACATAGATGGCATTTTCCATCCCACCAAGGTAAGCTTACCTCCTAAGTTCAAAGTGCTAGGCATGGACCGATTCAATGGAACTAGTGATCCTAGGACCCACTTGAAACAGTATGTTGGGCTTTTAAAACTCACTAGATTGAACTCTGATCAGTTGGCTACTTAATTCCCTCACTCTCTTACTGGTGCCACTTTCAAGTGGTACTGTACCAAAGAATCTACTGCTGTAAAGGAATAAGAGGACATCCCCTAAGCTTTTATGACACAGTATGCCTATAATTCTAGTTGGACATTACCATTTGTGATTTAGAGACTATGAAGCTGAAGCCCAATGAGACATTCTCTGAATTTCTTTCTCATTAGTGTTCTAAGGCAGCTAAAATGGTCTTTAAGCTTGGTAAGAAAGACTAACTTTGAATTGTGATGAAAAATCTATAACATTCTTATCAAGAGAAGATGTTTGCACTCTCCATAGCCAATTTTGAGCAATGGATAGATTCCGAAGTATAAATTGAAGACACTATCTTCGAATGAAATATTGAGAAGAACAATGGAAACTTCACGAGGAGAACTAAGGTGCAAGTGGTAGTGGCACCAAGAAAAATGAGAACAACTTAGTCGGTATCAATAAGTGCAAGCTTCAAGATCCCAAAGTAATAACAATAAAGAAGTGGAAAAAAGTACCGAGACAATGAAAAGAAAACTAGTGGAACCCAAAACCACGAAACGAATAGTACCAACAAAGAAGGTGAAATGTTTTTGGGATAATAGTAGTGATAAAGAAAAGCAAGTGAACCACTTAATTTGAGGTGATCATCACTTTAAAGCACCCCACCTTTTAGTTAACCATCCATTGAGTGATCTTGAAACAAAAGATAGAGCTGATAAGGTTCTTGACAAGAAAGGGAAGAAAGAAGAAGAAGAAGATTTGATGTTGAGGATACTTAAGAAGATCCATGCAAACATATCAATGTGGCGTCGTTGATGTTTTCTTCCAAATATCGACAAATTGTCTTAGATCATTTGGAAGAGGTGGAAGTTCCTATCAATATAATACCCGATGACCTCTTTACTTTGATTCTTGTGTCTAAGAAGGAAGATTTGACCATAAAGTTCATTGATGAAGATCTTTCACCAAAGGGAAGATGCCACACCAAGGCTTTGTACTTGATCACTAAAAGTGAAGGGAAGAGGATACCATTGGTAATGATTGACAACGGTTCTACTTTGAATGTATGCCCTATGAGAACCGCATAAGCCTTAGGCATGAAGCCTAGTGATTTTGGTCCTTATAGTTAGACAATGAGAGTATATGACAATACTAAGATAACTGAGATGAGGGTGGTAACTTTACAATGCACTCTAGGTCCAGATGAGGGTGCTAACATATAGATTTCCATGTAATAAATGTCCATGACACATTTAATCTTTTGGTTGGGAGACTATGGATCCATAGCTTAGGGGCAATTCCATTCATGTTGCACATAAAGGTCAAGTATGCAAAGGGAGATGAGATTGTGACCTTATGTGGATATGAGATATGAATCTTCCTTATTTTGATATCCAAATTGAGAACAAGGACCTGCATGGATTTTCCATTGAAGAAGTACGTGAGATTGAAAAAATGCATGCAAATCATGACCCTTATATCCACCATTCTATAATACAAATAATGAAAAAGATGTGCCACTTCTTTGGGGTAGATTTGAGAAAAGATGCACAAGGTGATCATAGAAACAAGTAAACTAAGTCTGATATAAAAAAGCCATGAGGATTCCTATGGCAAAAAAAAATATAAAAAAATTGACAAGGTTGTTACACTAGTTTAAGATTTGAGTTGCTGATTGAGCCTACCAATGGTCGTATTGGTCACTAGAAGATTGAAAAGAAGATTATACTGAGCTTCATGAAGAATTCACTAAAGCCAAGTGATGACAATCTAGTGGGAACTCGAGTCTAGAGTATGTTTCTTCTTTTTCTTATTTTGAATGAGGTGAATAAAAGGATGTTATCCCTTCCTCTTACCAAGTTAAGTCTAGTGACGTCTTTAAAATAATTATTAATAAGATAAGTAGTGATTTGACGTATTTTGAGTCTTTGTTATGTGATGTGAAAACCCTAACCTAACTTGATGACGAATCCCCTCCTTCAAAGGAGATAGTCAAGCCCAAAATGAAAGAACTCGACTCATTAACTTACGCAATAATGAATATCCAAAAAAATAAATCGCCTTGGCTCAAAGTTATCTAAACAAAAAAGTAAATTTTTAATTAAACTTTTGTATGAATGCAAAGATATGTTTGCTTCGTCCTATGAGGACATGCCAGGTGTTGATCTAAAGATAGTATAACACAAGGTTTATCTGATTCCAAATTCCAAACTAGTCAAGCAGAAGTTGAGAAGAATACGATTTGATTAGTTAGAAAAGATCTCTAAGGAGATTTTAAAGCAACTCCAAGTTGGTTTCTTTATGGTCTCAAACTACCCACAATGGGGGGCTAATGTGGTTCCAGTATCCAAGAAGGATAAACATATCTGTGTATGTGTTGACCATCGAGATTTGAACCATGTAAGTCTGAAAGATGACTTTCTTTTGCCATGTATTGACACTTTGGTGGACAATATTGATGGTTACGCACTAATCTCTTTCATGGATGGATATTCTGGGTACAATCAGATTCTTATGGGGCTAGAGGATAGAGAAAATACTACTTTCACTACGCGGTGGGGAACATTTTGCTATAAAGTGATGCTTTATGGACTTAGAAATGTTGGAGCTACTTATCAAATGATGATTATCAATTTATTGTAGAACATGATCTACAAAGAGGTGAAAGTCTATGTGGAAGATGTTGTGAAATTTGAAACTCGAAGAAGTCATTAGAAATCTCTCCATAAGTTCTTTAAAAGTATTCAAACTTATAAGCTCAGGTTGAACCCTCTGAAGTGCACATTTAGAGTCACTGCAGGCAATTTCTTAGGATTTATGGTTAGTTGGAAAGGTATCGAAATTGATTCGAAGAAAGTGTCCTCAATTTTGGAAATGCCAACAACAAACAAAAAAAGAGGAAGTATAAGGTTTCTTAGGTCGAATTCAATACATCAGTAAATTCATTGCTAAACTCACCCACACATGTGAGCCTTCGTTTATGTTTTTTAAAAAAGACCAACATGTGATTTGGAATGAGTAATGCCAAGCTGTTTTTTATAAGATCAATAAATATTTGAAGAATCAACCTGTTTTGGTCCCTCTAAGGCACGTAACACCTCTCTTACTATATCTTTAAGTAATAGAATCAACTGTGGGGATAATGTTAGCAAAAAAAGATGAATACAATGAAGATAGAGAAATATACTTTTTGATAAGAAATGTTTTTCGTTAGTATGGGTTGCCAAGAAGCTTTAGCTCTACATGAGTTTATTTGCAATGAAGGTAATCTCGAGGATAGATTAATTGAAATACCCATTTGAGGCTCCAATTTTTAGTGGTCTCATGATCATGTGTATGGTGATACTTTCTCAATTTGAACTTCAGTATCTAGCTCAAAAATCAATCAAAGAGAAAGCTATCTCTGATTTCTTTGTTGATTTCCCTAAAGAAGAGGGAGACATTGTAGAGTATGAGTTCCTAAATGAAGGGATCCTAAAGGTGGATAATTTCATTTGGAAGACGTACTTTGATGGTGTTGCTAATAAAAAATGATATGTAATTGGGGCAATATTGGTATCGCTAGAGGATATGGTCACTACACTATCTATAAGCTGAATTTTACCGCCACCAACAATATTGTCGAGTATGAAGCATGCATCGCTAGCTTAGAAGCTTTAGTCGCCATTGGGGAGGTGTATGGAGATTCTTTTCAAGTAATATGCCAAACACAATAAAAATGGAAGGCCAAGGATAAAATATTGAATAAATATCAAGCCTACTTAGAAGAAATCATTTAGTACTTCGATGATGTGACTTTCTCCTCTCTCCCAAGAGCTCAGAATCAACTCGTAGATGCTTTAGCCACATTAGTTTAATGTTGGAAATTCCTATGGGAAGTGAAGCTATACCCTTGGTAGTATAACAACAAAGTGAAGCAGCTTACTATGCCACTATAAAAATAAAAGCTAGGTCCCAAGATGGATTAACATGGTATAGTGGCATTTTGAACTTCCTTTAGAAGCAAGAATTTCCTCTTGGTTTTGATATAAAGGAAAAAAGATTCATTTAGTCATTAGTCACTCAATTTGTCATATGTGATGGGAAACTGTACGAAAGGTCATTTGATGGAATTCAACTATTGTGCATAGATGAAGATATTGCTAAGAAAATCATGGCAGAAGTACATGAAGATAATGATGGACCACATATGAATGGTCACATGCTTACTAGGAAGATTCTTTGCTTAGGATATTATTGGATCAGTATGAAAGCTGATAGTTGCAACTATGTGAAGAAGTGTCAAAAATGCCAATTGCACGTCAACCTACAGCATTTATCTCCTAGAGAGCTTTTTAGAATGACTAAACCATGGCTATTTGCTACTTGGGGTATTGACATGATTGGGAAAGTGACCCCAAATGCCTCTAATGGAAATGAGTACATTTTATTGGCAATTGACTATTTCACTAAGTGGTGGAATCAGCCTCCTATAACACTTTCAAAGGCAAGCATGTAGCTTATTTTATCAACACCAACCATTTTTCTGCTATGGATTTTCTCTTGAGATCATTTCAGACGATGGTATACATTTTCAAGGCGAAGTGTCCAAACTGCTAGATAAGTACAAGATTGAATGCCACAAATCATCACATTACTGTCCACAGACTAAAGGAGCACTGGAAGCTATAAATAAGAACATGAAAAGTATACTCACAAAGATGGTCAAAACTAACAAAGACTGGCATGAAAAGCTCCAATTTGCTCTATAGGGGTATCGTACTTTAATAAGATCATTAACTGGGGCAACACCTTATTCCTTAGTTTATGGCATGAAAGATGTTCTTTTAGTATAAATAGAATTCAATTTTCTTAAAGTTAACTTGGAGAGTAGGATAAAAGATGTAGATTGGATCCAGAGATGTTTTGAAGAGTTCGCTCTTGTTGATGAAAGAAGATTGAAATTCATGTACTATGTGCAAGGTTACTAAAGAAGAGTTTCTCAAGCCTTTAATAAGAAGGTCAAGCCTTAAGACATCAAAGAAAATGATTATGTGCTCAAAGAGCAATGACAACCAATTTTTTATCCAAGAGGGAAGTTGAAACCAAATTAGGTTGGGCCATATAAATTCAAGAAGATTTTGTTAGGAGGATCATGATGGGAATGAGTTCATTTAACCCATTAATCTCAATCATAAGAAGAAATTTTTTTTGTAATCCCTTTTTCTCATTAAAGTATCCATTTTCCTGTATTTTCTCTTTCTATTAAAAAATGACCCACTAAGTCAAAAATCTAGACTGGTGGCTTAGCTAAGTTAGGGCATTCAAAAAACCAAGTTGAAAACCATGATTATGCCCAAAACATAACGTGGTTATTGTAGTATAGTTTTGGGGTGTCGATTCCACAGGGAAACAAGTTAAGTACAACAGAAGGTGTAAACCTCAACACAAACGATAAAAGATTAAAAGGATAAAATCTGAGTTGTTTTGAGGAAAGGGTAATTTTGTAAATAAGTTTAAAATAAAAATTACAACAAGGATCCGAGAATCCTCCCTAGGTTCGTTGCTCTAATCCTAACTTGATTCAGTTGTTTTTATCTCGATTGCAGGTTTCACATCCCAAACAGGCAATCGAAAAATATTCAATTAAAGCGCATTTATAAATCCTAATGTAATCGCTATGAATTATTCTTTACTTTCAAACACACATGACCTGACTTATAAATTATCAAGAGACGACGATATATCTAAACGATGATACCGCAGCAATGGACAAATCTATAAAAGAGATCTACCGGACTCAATCACACCCAAACAGGTACACATAAGAAAAGCCTGACTGAACTTATATGGAAAAGAAGCATGCAACCATCGGAGTTATAATAAATCTACTAATTAAATTAAAGAATAAAACATAACAATATTTAATGAAAATAATTCCAACTACAACCGAATCAAGTAAAAGAAAATAAGAACAACTACTCCTAGGGATTCATCCCTTCGCCTTGCTTGGAGACTAGCCGGCCATGGGGCTCATGCGTCCTCGAGTTGCCTCCGGCCTCTCGACGATCACCTCTACCGACCTTTAAACTTTAAACTTCGGGTTCCTCCTAAAGGCCCTCTGGATTACTCCTAAAGGCCCTCTGGATTCTTCCCCGATTGATTTCTCAAAGCTGAAGTGGAGTAGGCCTTATATAGGCAAATATGAAGAGTACAATGTGTTTCCCATCCGATGTGGGATGTGGGATATAGAAATGTGTTTTCCAACCAATGTGGGATGTGGGATTTAAGCCCAAAATCACGCTGAAATCCCGCACAGCCCGCACAGCCTGACCTTTGTCTACTAAAACTGCCATAACTTTCTCTAGAAAAATCCTTTTGACAAACCGTAAAATTCTCCAGAAAATAAACTTCCAGATCTTTCTAAGCATATATGGCTCATCTCCTGGTTCTTCTTGTATCAATACAGTTTATTTTTCAAAGATGATTGATCTGTACGGGCAATTCTGGCAATTTAGTGAAACTCCTTTCCAATGCGGGCAGCAGCTGTTGCTCTTTTAAGCGCTCCATCTTGTCCTTTCAGAAGCATTCCTTCACTCCATTATGCCTCGAGTCTTTGTACTTCAAGCAATAATAACTTTTCCTCCTCTTTTGAGCTTAAAGTACCTAAAAATGCACCGAAATAGATCAATGATCCAAGAATGATACTTTAGAGTTGTTAACGTATAAAAGTGCAATTAAAACCTAGATCAACCCTAAAATGATAACAATTAAGTACTGTTAAGATGCATTTTATAACTCTCATCAAACCCACAAGGGAAATTTGGTCATTTTCTTTTCACTATTGAATTAGGTTTGGCTTAATCACTCTTTGGGTATGCAGGCAACCTCCTTGGTGTAAACACCTAATTTCGTTCCAATTATTTAAATGTGCTATAAATAGGACCAATGATGAAATTATGATCCCAAGATGTTTAAAATGCGATGAATGACTGAACCAAATTTTTGATTTTGAGAAGAACTGATTGCATAATCCAATCTTAAACCCAAAAATTGGCTTTAGAAACCATTCAGACCTATCATAGACTACCCATTATCCTTCAAGCCCGAGTTTGGTTCTAAAACCCAAAATAAAAACTACCACTAACTCTAATTGTCGATTGACAAAAAAAGACTATCGATAGGTGGTCTATTACCAAATCGTCAATTTTAACCAAAAACTATTCCTACACGATTCTACCTTTAAATCTCACCAGACTACCCCCTAAATTCCATTCATTGACCTATCCTAACCATCCAAAAGCTACAAACACTCTCCACTCTCTTTTTTGTCCCCTCCTAGGCATATATAAACCCCTTTCTTCTCCCATTTCTTCTTTAGAAAGCTTCCATCGATTTTATGGGTATACTTTAGGTTTAGAATACTTGTATTAGGTTGGGTACAAACACAATTTCCTGTACAAACACTAGCCAGATACTATCATCTTGTAGCCGACTTATTCTCTGAGATCTATTTTAGTTCTTGAGTTCATTTGCTCAAAGAAGCTAAGCAACCATTTTACGTCATCCACACCACATGAAAAATACCACATTAAAATAAGGTTACTGACTTTTTCTTTTGTTATTTAACTTTATTTATTTATTTTCTCTTGAACTGATCTTGCATATTAAACTTTTTTCTTTATTTTGAAAATGTTCTTGCATTTCTTAGATATGGTTTTTAATCCTTCCTAAAAACCAATAACTAAATTAGCATCATGTATAGTTATAAGATTTTTTTTAGATCAACATTTCTTTCACATGTCATATGATTTAAGACTTTCTTTTGCAATTTAGGTTTATTTCTTTTTATATGCCATTGGTTCCATTTCTTTAACCTTTATTCCATGTGATTCCCATTGCTTCTTTTATATGATAATGCATAAGTTTCTCTTTGAACATTTCTTTTTCTAAAATGCTAAGTTTTCTACACTCTATTTTCTTTTATAAATTGATATAATAAAAAACAATTGGGTGGAGGATGAAACTCATCCATGGAAGGACAGAGTTTTCCATAATATTATGGGTATAGTAATCTTCTGTGTATACATCATCTTCCTCCCATTTGTGATGTTTTGCTTAATTGGTATCTATGACTTAAATTGCTTTGCTTGTGAAAGAATGCTAGTGTGTAATTAGATTAATTTTAATTAATTTTTAAGTAAATTCCCAAGAACAAAAAATACTAGGTTTTTACTTAGGCAAAAAGGGAAGCTATAATTCCATCCTCTTTCCTGCCCAATCTCTTTTACCCATAATATCTCGCAAGACCGATGAAAAGAGACTTTGACGACCTTCAAGGTCAAATGAAGAATCCTCCCCATCATCCTTACTTTGTGCTTGGATGACAAAAGGAGCCTAGTGTAGGTAATGAGCCATGACTTAAAGAAGCTTTCCTTGAAAGAGCCCCTTTGCTTGGACTCCATTACGGAGATTGAACTTTATTCTATTCGTAGAAATTTATTTAGACATTAACTTTAATTTAATCTTATTACAAAATCACAAAGCACTATTCCTGTCTCACAACGGAGTAGGTTTGGAGCCCGATATCCATTTGGTATCATGGTGTGACCCTAATCTGCTTTTGTTGATCCTTAGCATGTGATAAAATTCATTTAGTCTTTGTTAAGTTAACAATAGTTTTTCACCATGTTTGTACTCTTATGGTCCATTTATTAGGTCACTCGAGAAGCATAAAGGCATTCTTTTAACCATGGGGTACCCTTGAGCCCAATAAAGTTATAAGGCGGAAACAACCAGTTAGAAACCTTAGAACCATCCCTTTAGGTAGACCCTATCCTTGCACGTGAATTATGTGTAATTGATATACCTCTCTTGTATGACAACATAATGCTTTGATTGATTGATAACATTTTGATGGTTGTTAACCTCGATAGTGAGACCTTATTTAGTTATGCGCAAAACCAAAATATAGATATTCCTTACTTATTGATGGGCCTAAAATTAGTCCAAGCGGTATTTTCTTTAGTTTAATACCATTTAGTTGACATCAACATCATGGACTATATTAGAGTAAGGCTAAGAAAGATTGTTATAGGCTATAACCTAATTACACAATTCCCCTTTTTTGTGTGGCCCCTTAGATTTAAACTAATATTGTTATAGGCTATAACTTTTATGTAATTTTAATTGGAACCCTTTCCAATTAATTAGAACTCCTTTAATTTATTTTATATCAAAACTTCTTTTGATTCTCTCTTCTATAAGAATTAATTAATTGCCCATTAAATTAACTTTAGGGTTTTTACAAACATGAGTGACACCTAGCAAGATATCATGATGATGCCTTTCCTAACTCAGTAAATGGCTTGATTCGAGGTCAAGTTTAAACTCCAAGAATGTTACAAGAGTTATAACGAAAAAGAAGAAGGTTTTCCATTTAATGAATATGTCCTTCTCAATACAAGTTCTTTTTATACTAGTTAAGGACTACTTAGCTAGTTAATTGGTAGTTACACAAGTTGTTATAATATGTTTTGACACTAACAACTTTTTAACTAACTAACTTACTGACCTATTCTTGTAATTCTCTTTAGTCCTTTCCTTTTCTAGTCTGTCCAGCTACTGTGATTATAATTTTTGAAGCCTTAGTGATCTTCTAAGCTTGATAACAACTGTCCATACATCCCTCTCTACTGATGCTATATCACTCCATTATGTTTCATCCTCAAAGCCTTGAAGGTATTTTCTATTTTCTTTGTTCACAACTGCATCAATACTTCCCCCATTGAGAGACACCTTGTCCTCAAGGTGAAATTGTGGAAAGTACTTTTGAAAGTCAAAAACAAACTCCTATGTAGCCTCTTCTAAGGGAACACCCTCCCACTGAATTAACCACTAAAGGACCCAGTCACCTTTCTTCCAGATTTGTCTCTCCCCTACTATAGTAAGGGGTTTGAAAATTGGATGACCTTTCTAAATACATGTAGGTAAAGCACATAGTAAAATTCTTTCCTCTAGTCCTTTATATCCTTTTAGCAATGATACATGAAAAACATGATGGATTTTTGCATCCCGTGGCAGCTGGAATTTTAAGCATCTTTTCCAATCCATTTGATAATAGGGAAAGGTCTAAAGAATCTTCTCCCCAACTTATTAGACTGTCTAGTAGCTACAAAATCTCTCTACAAGGTTGTAACTTAACTAGAACCAAGTCATCAACTTTAAAGAACTGATAATTTCTTTGTTTATTAGTTGGAGCTTTCATTTATGCTTGAGCCTTTTGAAAATGGTGCTTAGCTAGTTAAAGAATTTAAATTTTGTTCCCCAAGTTTTGATCAATACTGGCTAACCTACTCTCTCCCCTTGAATATACTACAATGTTAGGAGTTTTTCTACTAAAAACCACTTCAAAATGAGACACACCAATAAAAGAATGAAAAACAGTGTTGTAGTGAAATTATATCCAACATAAGAACTTAGGCCATCTCCTAGGGCTATCACTCACAAAGCACCTTAAGTACTACTCTAGTGATCTGTTGACTACCTTTGTTTGACCATCAGTCTAAGGATGGTATGCACTACTCATATTCAGAACTGTACCTTGCCGCCTAAACAACTTTGTCCAAAATGAACTCATAAACACTGAATCTTTGTCTAAGATAATTGTCTTGGGAAAACAACACATGAGATAAATGTGTAATGAAGTCCACTGTGATATCTTCTTATATCCGTTTAGGTATAGGTAGGGGTTGTAAAAGCCCATAAGGAGCATGGTTAACAACTTCAGTCTGTTGGAAAATCAAACATTGTTGGACAAAGTTAACTACTTCTTTTCTCATGTGTTTCCAATAGAAATTTCTAGATAATCTAGCATAGGTTCTTTGAATGCAAGCATGCCCTCCTACAGGGGAGGAATGATACTCCTGTAACAACTTGTTTTTAACTACAGATTGAGAGCTAATATACAACTTTCCTCTCTAATAAATCAGTCCATTTCTCACTACCCATTCAAGGTACTTTACAGGCTTATTGGCAATAGCGACTGCTAGCTCTACTAATTTAAGAAGTTTAAAGTTCTCTAGTTTTAAGGTCTCTAAGAATTCAAAGGAAGGCAATGAGAGAGTAAGATAAGATATTATGTCCTTATTGTCTTGGTGCATCCTTGATAATCCATCAGTAACTATATTGTCTTTGCTTGGTTTGTAAAAAATTTGGAATTTGAATCCTAATAATTTTCTTAAAAACACTTGTTGCTCTAGGGTTTGAATTATCTAATCCAAGGGTCCCCTCATTCTTCTTTGATCAGTGTGAATTAGAAACTCAGACCCAATAAAGTACTGTCTCTAATGTTGCACAACTGTGGTAATGGAAAGCATTTCTATAATGTAGGTGGAGGCTAGATGATGGCCTTGTTCTAGAAGTACAACTCCAATACTATATCTAGATGCATCGGTTTTTAGAATAAAAGTTTTAGTTAAATAAGGTAAAGCTAAGACTAGAGTTGTAGTCATTACTATCTTCAAGTTCTGAAAAACTTTAGTTACACTCTCATTCCACTAAAAAGTATCCTTCTTGAGAAGATAAGTTAAGGGTGAGATAATGGTAGCATAGCCTCTCATAAACTTCTTCTAAAATCCAGTGAGACCTAGAAAGCCTGTCAATTATTTCATAATAGTTTGTATAGGCTTGTATAACATTGTAGTGATCTTTTAAGGATATGGTGCAACACCATCTATAGATATTATGTGGCCAAGTTAATCAATTGAAGATGTTCCAAAGCTGAATTTGGAAAGTTTAGCATACATAGAAGCTTCTTGCAAATAGATCAATGCAATTTTTAGATGTTCTAGATGTGCCTCAATCTATTGACTATATACTAAAATGTCATCAAAGAATACTATGACAAATTTTCTTAGATAAGCTTCAAAGACTTAGTTTATTGCAGCTCGAATGGTAGAGGGAGCATTTGTTAAACCAAAAGGCATAACTAGGAACTCATAATGTTCATGGTGAGTTCTAAATGCTGTTTTTGCTTTTTTTTTTCAATTTCACCAGGATGCATTCTGATCTGTGATATCTAGCCCTCAAATCTAGCTTGGAGAAGACCTTAGCACGATGCAACTTATGAATTAATTCATCTACAATAGGAATAGGAAAAATGTTCTTAACAATAATTGCTTTTAAACCTCTATAGTCCACACAAAACCCCCGAGTTCAATCTTTCTTTTTTACTAGAAACATTGGTGAGCTATAGGGGCTTCTAATGTGTTGAATGACTCTCATTTGTAATATGTCTTTGACCAGTTTTTCTATTTCTGCTTTTTAAAAATGAGGATACCTGTAAGGCTTTATGTTGACAAGAGAAAAGCTAGGCAACAACTAGATCTTGTGATTTATTCTTCTTGATTGAGTCAAGCTAAGGTTCATCAGAGACTACCTTAAATTCTTGTAGTATTTCCTAAATTTGAGAATCAATAGCTGTTTTGAAAGCCATATAACCTTATCCTCGTCGTTGAGTGTTAGGAACAAACAATAACATGAAGCAAGAAGATAAAAATATGTAATTGCCATATTCTTAATGTTGGTATTTTATCCAAGGTTTAAACATGTAAAATTAGCATCAGGTCCACCAGTGTGCGCCATGGCCTCCAGTAGCTCGGATGTCTTCCTCCTCCAGGCCACGTCGTAGCCTAGACTCCCCATGCCACGGTGCCTAGAAAGGCATGAAGTTCCACCACTTGCAAGCCGTGGCCTGCCCTATTCTGGGTCACGGCTTGAAGGCACACTGATGCACATTGGTTCAGCCTTTTGAAAGGGTATGTGAGGCATGTTTAAAACACACAAGATCACTTAGGATTGATGAGGGGCAATTATTAATTGGTCCTCAAGATCTAAGGGTGGAGATTTACTCTCAAGAGTGGTCAAGAAGTTGGTGCACTATATAAAGGGTCACCTAGCTTCAATATCCATAAGTGTGAGGAATAACTTGTGATTGAAAGTGAGATCAATTGTAAGAGTGCAAAGACACCAAAAAAAGAGAGACTCATTGTAAAGACTGGTTATTTAGAAAGAGAGAGTAGAATAGAAAGGGGATTCAAGGGCTTGTAAGTGGAATTTTCTTGGGGAAAATTCCAAGGTTAGTTCTTATCACTTTTTTGTACTTTTTCTTCCTTCATTCTTCAAGAACAAGAGGTTTCTTGGAGAGGAGTTATTGTAACTTATAAGAACCATTGACTTAGTGCAGAGGGCTCAGAGGAGCTCACGGGGACATAGGCACATTGCCAAACCTCGATAACAAATTGTTTGTTTTTCTTTCTTGCTTTGATTGGTTGCTATTTCTTTTCATTACAAGTCACTCTAGAATTGGGTGTTTGGAAGATCACCACATGGGATCATTGAGGGCGGTTTCCCAATAGTGGTATCAGAGCTACAATAGCGGGTATCGGAGCAAGACTCCAAGAATCAAAGGTCAACTTCTTGGGTGATTCAAGAACGGAGTAGAGATCTATATTTGATCGTGTTCTTTAGGTGATTCAAGGACAAAGTAGAGATCAATATCTAATCGTTTTCTTGAGGTGATTCCAGAACAGAGTAGAGATCAAGATCTGATCGTGTTCTTGAGGGTGATTCAAGAACAATATTAAGATCAATCTTCGATCGTGTTCTTGAGATTTAGAAGAAGTTGGAAAGCAATTGTGGGCGCTGCATAAATCTGGGATCTTCTTCACAAGATGGGTTCAAACTTCATTGTTGAGAAGTTTGATGGAAAGGGAGACTTTGCCCTTTGGAAGTAGAAGATCAAGGTTGTTCTTATGCAACAAAAGGTGGACTTGGCTATTGGAGAAGATGATGTTTTTCCATAAAATATCACGGAGGTCCAGCGGAATGAGATGAAGAAGATGGCATACAACACCATCTTTCTGTACATGTCGGATAGTGTCACAAGGGAGTGCAGTGACTCGGAAGATCCAGTTGTAATTTGGAAGAAACTAGATGAGTTGTTTCTTACCAAGACTCTCCCTAATAAGAGGTATCTTCGTAAACGAATCTTTGCTTTTAAAATGGATCCTAATAAAGAGTTACAAGATAATCTTGATGCCAAGACAAGGAGAGCATCAAGTGGAGAAGGGTTGTTCGTTAGAGGAAGGTCAACAACTCAGTATAGCAGCAACATACATGGCTACTACCAGGATAAAGGTAGAGGAGAAAGATATGGGAGAGCGCACAGTAACATATATGGCTACTACCAGGACAGAGGTAGAGGAGAAAGCCATGGGAGAGAGCACAATAACATACATGGCTACTACCAAGACAGAGGTAGAGGAGAAAATCATAGGAGAGCGCACTTCAAACCAAGATTTGGAGGGAAAAGATGCTACTACTGCCATGAGGAGGGTCATTTCAAGAGAGATTGCAAGAAGAGGTTAAGGGATGAGGGAAGAAGCCATACCAAGAATGGAGAGGCTTCGGTTGCCAAGGCAGAACAGTAAGATGATGATGTTCTTATTGTGTGCTCAAGTGTGAGCAAGGGGTAAGAAGGGAGCAGGAAATGGATCTTGGATACTGGGTGCACTCATCATATGTGTCCTCACAGGGATTGGTTCAAGAATTTCAAGGAAACCAATGATGAAAAGGTTTTCTGGGGGAATGATACTTCTTACCAAGTGAGGGGCATGGGATACATCTAGTTGAGGATGTTTAATGGAATGACAAGGCTGCTGAGGAACGTGAGATATCTTCAGAATTTGAAAAGGAATTTGATCTCATTGGGGTAGCTAGATTCCATTGGGTACACATACAAAGTAGAGGGAGGAAAGATCAAGGTAACCAAGGGATCTTTAATAGTGATCAAAGCAGTAATGAAGGATGGTCTCTATGAGATGATCTGAGACACAGAGATCAAGGGTCAAGCAGCAAGCTTTATAGTTGAGATGGATAAGGTAGCCCTTTGGTACAATCGTTTGGGACACATGAGCGAAAAGGGCCTGTAAGTTCTCAGCAAGGATGGTCTACTTGGTGGTGACCAAGTAGAGGAACTTGATTTCTGCGAATGTTGTGTTCTTGGGAAACAACATCGGGTTAGCATCAACATCGGAGTGCACAAGTCTAAGGGCATTCTTGACTACATTCATGCAGATCTTTGGGGGCCAACAAGAACACCAACACAGGGAGGTAATCTTTACTTTCTGTCTTTAATTGATGATTATTCAAGAAAGGTTTGGGTTTATTTGGTTAGAAATAAATCATATACTTTGAATAAATTAGTGGTGTGGAAAAAGCTGGAGGAGACTCAAAAGGGCAGGGTAGTTAAGGTGTTAAGAACTGATAACGGCTTAGAAATTTTTAACCAGGAACTTGATCAATTTTGTAGGTTAAATGGCATTCTAAGATATAGAACGGTTGTGAAAACCCCTCAGCAAATTGGAGTTGCTGAGAGGATGAATAAGACCCTTATGGAAAAGGTTAGGTGCATGTTAATTGGATTCGGATTACCCAAATATTTTTGGGGGGAAGCGGTGTCTACTGCTACGTATTTGGTCAATAGATCACTCTCTAGAGCTTTAGAGCTCTAGAGCTCAAGACTCTCGAAGAGATGTGGAGTAGAAAACCCCCTGAGTTAGGCAACCTTAGGACTTTTGGGTGTGCTATGTTTGCACATCAAAAGGATGATAAACTTAACCCAAGGTCTAGAAAATGTGTGTTTCTAGAATATAGGGAAAGGGTTAAGGGGTATAGGTTGTGGTCCTTAGAGAAAGAAGGATTGAAACTCATAATAAGTAGGGATGTTATTTTTAATGAATTGTTATTTCCCTATTTGGAGAAAACTAACCCTATAGGGGATAGTGAGCAAACCAGTTCAGTATTTATGGAGCATAGCATCAAGGAAAATTCAGTTCAGGTAGAGCAAGGATGGCAAGAGGGTTCAGACTAGGTAGAGTCCATTGATGAAGGCCAAGCTCAGGACACTCATGAGGAGGCTGAACTAGAAGGGGATGATACAGCAAGTCAGAATGACTATCAACTCACAAGGGATCGAGAAAAAATGGCTAATCAGACCACCTTTGAGGTATGGTTTTGCGACTGCGAGTACAGCAGCTCCTTGGATAGAAGGAGGGATAAGTGAACAAGAAACTTACATTGATGCCATGGGATGTAAGGATTCGTCAAGATGGAAGCTAGTTATGGAGGAAGAAATAGATTCTTTGAGGAAGAACAACTCTTGGGAATTGGGGCACATTCAAGGAAAACAGAGAGTTGTGGATTGTAAGTAAACTTACAAGATCAAAAAAGGGAACCCTCCAGGGGATGAAGTCCGAGATAAGGCTAGGCTTATGATGAAGGGGTTCATACAAAGAGATGGGATAGATTTCACAGAAACCTTCTAACCTAGACACAAGGTGAAGGAAGTGGTAAGTATCTTCATCTATGCTGATGACATGTTGTTGGTTGGGAATAGCAAGGAGAGGATGGAAAGGTTGATATCTTAACTCAGTGACAAGTTCGAGAGGAAGGATCTTGGTATTGCATAAAAGATCCTTAGAATGAGAAAAATTCAAGAAAGGGAGAGAAACGGGTTGAAAGTTTCTCGGTCTTCCTACATAGAAAAGGTGTTGTACAAGTTTTCTATGGAAGATGGTAAACCAGTGAAGATTCCCCTTGCTGGTCATTTCAAGTTTTCCAGTAAACAATGTCCTAGAACGGATGAGAAAAAAAAGGAAATCGATAAGATCCCTTATGCTAGTGCAGTTGGATCAGTCATGTTCATGATGATAAGCACCAGACCAGACATTTCTCATGAAATGGGTGTTCTCAGCAGATTTGTGAGTAATCCCGAAAAGGAGCTTTGGCTTGGGATGAAGTGGTTACTGAGGTATATGAAGGTTCAGTTGCAGCCGGTGGTAGCACTCTCAACAATCGAGGCTGAGTACATAGCGGCTACGAAATCCATAAAGGAGGCTATGTGGTGCAAAGGGTTGTTGGACAAGTGGAAAGTCCTAAAAGAACATGTGGTGGTGTCTTCGGATAGCCAAAGTGCATTGCATTTATGCAAAAATTCGGTGTTCCATGAGAGGACAAAGCATATGGATGTTCGGTACCATTTCATTCGGGAAAATGTTACGAAAGGATGCATCCATGTGGACAAGGTGGCCACGAAAGAAAACCCTATGGATTTAGGTACTAAAGCTCTACCTCTAAGCAAGTTCAATCATTGCCTTGGACTTCTTAGGATTGGAGTTGGTTAATATGGTGACTCAAGTTGAGTTTAGATCCTGAGTTCTCTGCACAATGGGTTCAGGTTTAAACACTTGGACAAAGGTAGAGATTATTTGTATCACGTCCAAGGTTTAAACATGTAAAATCAGCATCAGGTCCACCAGTGTGCGCCGTGGCCCAGCCCTGTGCGTCATGGCCTCTAGTAGCTCGGATGTCTTCCTCCTCCAAGTCGTGCCGCAGCCCGTACTCCTCATGTCGCAGCGCCCAAAAAAGCATGAAGTTCCATCACTTGCAAGCCACGGCTTGCCCTGTTTTGGGCCGCGGCTTGAAGGCACACTAATGCACATTGGTTCAGCCTTTTGAAAGGGTGCGTGAGGCATGTTTAAAATGCATAGGATCACTTAGGATTTATGAGGGGCTATGGTTAATTGGTCCTCAAGATCTAAGGGTGGAGATTGACTCTTAAGAGTGGTCAAGAAGTTTGAGCACTATATAAAGGGTCACCTAGCTTCAATCTCCATAAGTGTGAGGAATAACTTGTGATTGAAAGTAAGATCAATTATAAGAGTGCAAAGACACAACACAAGAGAGACTCATTGTAAAGGCTGGTTGTTTAGAAAGAGAGAGTAGAATAGAAAGGGGATTCAAGGGCTTGTAAGTGGAATTTTCTTGGGGAAAATTACAGGGTTAGTTCTTATCAATTTCTTGTACTTCTTCTTCTTTCGTTCTTCAAGAACAAGAGGTTTCTTAGAGAGGAGTTGCTGTAACTTGTAAGAACCATTGATTTAATGCAAAGGGCTCGAAGGAGCTCACGGGGACGTAGGCAAATTACCGTAGCTCGATAACAAATTGCTTGTTTTTCTTTCTTGCTTTGATGGGTTACTATTTCTTTTCATTACAAGTCACTCTAGACTTGGGTGTTTGGAAGATCACCTCCTGGGATCATTGAGGGTGGTTTCCCAACACTTAAGCTTGTTATACCCCACCATATTACATGTTGGTCTTTGTTGTCCTTGTAATAACATTGGTTTTACCTCCTATACAAATTCCATGGTTAAAGTTATGTTTTCATTAGTAATAGGACCTAAATCTTTTAACCATTAGACTCCTAATATAGGATTTGTTCCTTGTACAAATATTATGAAGAAATCAATGCTAAACTTATGGTCTTGCAGCCATATCTCTACTATAGTATACATACCAAACAAGACAAGTACTCTCCATTGCCTACTTATACTTTTAAATTGTTGGAAGAGGTAATAGTTAATCCCAAGAAGTGTGCTATCCTTTCTTGTACGAAATTGTGTGTACTATCTCCATCAATTAGTATTTATAATATATGACCCCTATCTTTTCTTATAATCTCAATGTTTGAGGAGATTTATGGCCCATTAATGCATAAAAACTAATAGCTGGACTACGATCATTACCAATAATCTAATCTTCTGAGTTCATGGACTCCTCCAGTATGGTATCCTCTTCTATCTCCACTCCTTCAAAGAAGAGTAGTGTGCCTTTTTTCTTGCATTTGTGTCTAGGACTATATTTCTCATCATAATTGAAACACAATCCTTTCTCCCTCCTAAGTTATTGTTCTTGTTGAGTGATTCTTTGGACAAGTGCTTTTGTTCTTGGCAATGTTGCAATAGGTTGTTGCATTGGTCAAGGCCCTAGAAGAGTAGGATTATTGATTGGTTTAGGGCCCCAACTTCTGTTCTAAGAGTATTGATGAGAGTGCAAAATGTCATATTTTTCTCCCTTAATGTTGAGTTTTTTTTAATACTTATTTGGTGCCTAAATGTACTCATTATTCTTATATTTTGATTTAGGATGCAAATGGAGGCGTTAAGTGCAAAACGAAACTAATTGGGCGATTTCAGACAGTTTTCACATTGCTTCATAATCTTAGCATAACTCTCACATCTGAGCTCCGATTGAGATGATTCAATATGCTACAGAATGCCAAGAAAACTCTCTACAACTTTCATGTTTTGAGTTTTAAGAGATACTGGATGAATCAAGGTCGAAACCGGGCTTGGAGTTGCTGCACCTGCATTGTTGCAGTTCTGGAAAGTCCCTTAGCCTGTAATTCTAATACACTGATTTGACGCAATTTATTTTCCGAAGTTTCCAGATCTAGTGAACGAAAATTCGTGCTGAAAACACCAGTTTCCTAATTATATTAGGACTTTATTTTATTTTTAATATTTTCCTTAAATTAGTCAGATTTGGATATTGTTATTTTAGGATAATATTTAGAATATTTTTAGGAAACCTTATAGGGAGAAATCATCAAACTTCAGGGATGACTCTCTCTCCCCTTTTCTCTAACTTCTCCTTCGAGTTTTCATCATGGCCTTGCGTGGCTAAACTTTTATAATTGGTTGAAGGAAACGGAAGTCTCAAAATCAATAAAACTATGAGATCTAATCTATTTTTATTGTTCAGTTTATGCTTTGAGTATCGGATGCTCTACTGTCCCTTTTTTCATGATTGTCTCGTTTAATTACTAGGAGGCCTACTAGTTTATTATTCATTGCAATCTACTGCTAGGTTAGATATCAAATCTGTAATTGTTTGATCCCTCTAATTTGTGAAGCAACTTAGACTTAATGATTTGTTGTGTCAGAAATTATTAGATCTTAGGAAGAACGCTCAACAAAATAAAATGCAACTGCTGGTGCTTGTGTTGTTTAGCTTCATCTATCTCTCTAATTCTTAAGGCTGCTAATAGATTAAACCTTTAGTGCTTGTCTTAGGTTGTTTAGTAGTTAGGGTTAATTAGATCACTTGTTTTCTAATTAGTTGCAACTAAGGAGAGATAGGAAAATAATTCCAACGATGAATATTCAAAGTGTGAATTGACATATACTTGCATTAATGATCAGCTGTAAAATTTCGATGGTGGATGTTGACTTATACCAAGGTTTGTTCTTTTGATTGATTTCGATACTTCAATTTGAATTGTTCATCAGTTTTTTTTCTTAAAATTGTTTTTGTTATACTTAAATTCCCCCATCCTTGTTCACGTAGCGTAAACTAGGTTAGATACTCTCTGTGGGAACGATCCTTACTCACACTACTACATATATTTTTAGGAGTATAGGTTTTATTTTTGGTTGCCTGCGATAGCACACCAAATTTTGGCGCCATTTCCGCGGAGTGATTCTAGTTGATTTTTTTTTTTTTTGCTTCTTGTGATCCTTATTTTGTTCTTGAAATTAAAAAAAAAACAAAACAAAAAAAAATCATGTTGTCACTAGCAAAGGGTGAAAAAGAGTTTCATTAAATTGCCAGAATTGCCCGTACAACTCAGTCATTTTTGCGGATTACACTATATTGATTTAGGAAGAACCAAGAGATGATCCATATATGTTTGGGAAGATCCGAATGTTTATTTTCTGGAGGACTTTACGGCTTGTAAATATGATTTTTCTAGAGAAAGTGATGGCAGTTTTAGTAGACAAAGGTTAGGTTGTGCGCGATTTTAGCGTGGTAGAAGTGAAGGGGCTATTAAATTCTGATCTTTTTTCGTTTTAGTAGCAAAATCATCGTGATTGTTTGTGTTTTAGCGTAGAATTTTTATTTATTTTCGTTACTCTAGATTTTTCCATATTTGTTTTTAATGGTTTATTAGAGTTTCCTTGATTTGCAGTGCGATTCAGAAATAGAGAGAACTTTGCGCAGGTTAAGGAGGGAAGCTCATAGAAATTCTGAAGAGCATGATCTAGCTCTTGATCCCCTATTTGCTAGTGATTTTGATTTAGAAGAGGAGGAAGTCATGGCTGGAAATCAAACTTTGAAAGAGCTTGCTGCCCCTGATTTAAATCAACAACCCTTATGCATAACGTTCCCTACTTTAGATACTACCACTACTTTTGAATTAAAATCTGGACTAATACAGCTTTTGCCCACTTTTCATGGCCTTGCAAGTGAAGATCCTCACAAGCATCTAAAGGAGATTCATGTGGTATGCATGAGTATGAAACCCAAGGGGGTGACTTTCCGTTTTCTTTGAAGGATTGGCTCTATTGTCTACCCTCCGGGAGTATTACCACATGCAATGAGATGAAGAGGTTGTTTTTAGAGAAATATTTCCTAGCTTCAAGGGTTGCTAACATTCGAAAATAAATTTTTGGTGCAAGGCAGCACAACGGAGAGTCCCTACACAAATATTGGGAGCATTTCAAGAAATTATGTGCAAGCTACCCCCATCATCAAAATAGTGAGCAGCAACTTATCCAGTATTTCTACGAGGGAATTCTACCCACTGATAGGAGCATGATTGATGCCGATAGTGGAGAAGCTTTGGTGGATAAAACTCCTGAAGGCGCGAGAAACTTGATTGTAAATATGGCGGCCAATTCTCAACAATTTGGCACTAGGCTTGACCCTCCATCAAAGCATGTTAATGAAGTAAATATTTCCTCCCTTGAACAACAACTTGCAAGTCTAACTTATCTTGTTCATCAAATGGCTGTAGGTAATATGCAAACAGCGAAGGCTTATGGGATTTGTTCGGTAGTAGGGCATCAAACCGATATGTGCCCAACTCTTCAAAAGGAGCCCATTGAGCAAGTGAATGTGGTGGTTTTCCTGGATAACCACAAAGGAAGTATGATCCCTATTCCAGCACGTATAATCCGGGATAGAGGGATCACCCCAATCTTAGCTATGGGTATCCACAAGTAAATCAGCCCATGACTCAAAACCGCCTAAGTTGCCAGCAATATAAGCAGCCATACTTCCTTAGACAACAACCGGGCCAAACTTCTAATTCTGGTATGTCTTTAGAAGATATTGTTAAGTCTCTTGCCACTAACATTTTGCAATTTCAACAAGAGATGAAATAATTTCAACAAGAAGCGAGGGCCAGTATCAAAGTTTGGACAATTAGATGAGCCAGATGGCAACCGCAATTAATCAGCTAGAGGCACAAAGTTCGGGGAAATTACTCTCTCAAATGGTAGTAAATCCAAGAGAAAATGCATGTGCGATCTTTTTGAGAAGTGGTAAAGATGTTGAGATTCCAGTAAAGGTAGCCCTTGCATCGTTAAAGCAAGAGAAGGAGAAAAATGTCATTGCAGACAGGGACGTTCCCAATAAAGATGACGTACCTAAGCATAAGTTTCCGCCTCTTTCTGATTATAAACCAGTACCTTCTTTTTCCTCAGGCTTTAGCAGAATCTAGAAAATATGAGCAAAATAAAGATTTATATAAGACTTTTCATAGATGCGAGGTAAATATTC